>CM057344.1:40584334-45384334 GCA_030015575.1 Agapanthus africanus
GCAAAGCGCTTCTTATGTCCACCACTTGGAAAAAGAAGCGGCTTTAAGGCTGAGGGAGTATCGAGAGACCTCGAGCAAGACTGCTCGCCTGCGCGCTGAGGTTGAAGCGAATGCTGCCCAAGTGAAGGCTATTTTTGAGGGCCTCATGGGGCGCATTTCTCAAGGGCTAAACTTGAAGCGGGAGCTTGACGTCACCGAGTGTGATGCTCCAGGCTGCGAAGCTGCTCATCAGGCCGTAAGGGAGCAGCTTGCATCTTTCTTACAGCAGCGGGCTCAAGTGGAGGCAGACTTGGCGGTGGTGGCCGATCAGGAGAAAGAGTGGAAGGGGGCGCGCGAACAATTGTTAGGACTATGCAAGATGATTCCTTCCCCGTAGTTCCCCTTGTATCCATTTATTTGTAAAAATTTTTCCTTTTCGAATAACATGCATCCATTCTTTATTCTTTTGTACAATCCACCTTCTACTTGACTGAATTAATAAATAAAGATACACATTTTTTCTTTGCAATGTCTTGTATTTCCTTCGGCTTTTCTCCCTTTCTCTTATCATTAGTATATTGTCTTGATGAACATGATTGACAGATAATAGAGTAAGCGTCTTAATTCCTCCACGAGATAGCGATGGCTTAGGCCGCAGTTTCAGATCTGCTGCCTAAGACTTTTCAACTCTATGAGCCGTGAGGGTCCCATAGAGACTTTTCTCTCTATGGATCGAGAGGATCTCGTAGGTGGGTTTTCTCCTTAGGAATCGTGAGGATTCCTAAGTGTGTTTTCTCTTATAAGTCGTAAGGATCCTATAAGAGATTTTCCCTTCTTACGAGTTGAGAGGACTTATAAGCGGTTGTTTCCCTCCTTGTCGAAGTTCGATGTTGGAGAGTGAGACCCATGGATGGTATGCAAGAGAACATTTTGGGCCAACTTGCGGGGTCCGAGTGCTTAGGAAACAAGCTTCTTTTATGCCTACTGCCTAAGGCTTTATCTCACGAGTCGAGCCGCCTCAACAATTTCTTCACAAGTCGAGACGAATCGAGCGTTTCTCGCAAGAACATCTTAACGTCGCATTAAACCTCTGCTCTTTACGACAGAAGCCCGTTAAGGTCGGTGGTACTTAGGGTTTTGGCCATCGTACCATCGCATAAGCTGATATAGTCCTCGATAGGCAATCGTGCTATTCGAGTAGCCCTGCGACTGCCGTGTCTCTGATCCCTTCGGGGGCTGGACAAGACGTCTTCAAGCAATCTTCCTAGGCAGTTTGACCGTCGGAAGAACAAGCATTAGGAATTTGCCATGCCGCTTTTTACTTGAGATTAGGCTCATTTTGGCGAGCCCCGATGAGTCATAACCACTCCGTGCTGGTGTGGGATGATCTCCGATAGTCTTTCAATTTTTATGTGAGTTGCCGTCAAGGCCCTGAAGCAAGGAATTTGGCCTATGCTTTGTTTTGCTGGCATCGCATCTGCTGTATCGAGACGAATGTCGCGGTTGTTTTTAGTTTGCTATGAACCGTCGAGGTTTGGAACTAGGGATTTTGCCATGGCTCCGTTTGTTTGATTGTCGCGTCTGAATCCCGCTGGAGGAAGAAAGCTGGGGTGACAACTCGTCTGTTGTATCGAAACGAACGTCGAGATGGAGATGGAATTTTGCCGTGGCTCTGTTTGTTTGATTGTCGCGTCCGAATCCCGCTGGAGGAAGAACGCTGGGGTGACAACTCGTCTGCTGTATCGAAACGAACGTCGAGGTGGAGCTGGAATTTTGCCGTGGCTCCGTTTGTTTGATTGTCACGTCCGAATCCCGCTGGAGGAAGAACGCTGGGGTGACAACTCATCTGCTGTATCGAAACGAACGTCGAGGTGGAGCTGAAATTTTGCCGTGGCTCCGTTTGTTTGATTGTCGCGTCCGAATCCCGCTGGAGGAAGAACGCTGGGGTGATAACTCGTCTGCTGTATCGGAACGAGCGTCGAGGTGGGGCTGGAATTTTGCCGTGGCTCCGTTTGTTTGATTGTCGCGTCCGAATTCCGCCGGAGGAAGAACGCTGGGGTGACAACTCGTCTGCTGTATCGAAACGAGCGTCGAGGTGGAGCTGGAATTTTGCCGTGGCTCCGCTTCGCTTGAAGTTGTGTCCGTTGTAATGAGATGAGTGTTGAGACGATCTCTAGGTTATTTGTGGCCCGTCGAGATTCGGCTTCTTCTTCTGATGAAACCTGGGGAGGAGGAGTATGATCCTTTTTTCGTTTGCGTCCCTGGATTGTATACAGGGGTTGATGTAATATCACCTGTGGGGCATAAATTTTATTTTTATTTTATTTCTTTTCCCGCGATGCTCTATCATTTCAGCTTTTATATCGTGAAGGTTACGATTGCCCTATCATTTCGGCAATTTTTTGCGGTGCCCAATCATTTCGGCTATTTATTTCATTTTTACTCGCTGCTTTTTTTATTGCGAGTTGCCCAATCATTTCGGCTGTTTTTATATGCATATATTTTTACTTGCTAATTTCGTTGCAAGTTGCCCCATCATTTCGGCTATTTCATATGCATTTTTGGCTCGCTGATTTTTTTTATATCGCGAGTGTGGAACTTGGAATCTGATGTCAATCTTAGCATCAACATCGCTACGACTGGAATATTGCCAGGAGCGAATCATCATTTGCCATGAAAGGACTTGGAATTTGATACCGATTTAGGCATCAGCATCGTTACAACTGGGATATTGCCAGGAGCGAATCATCATTTGTCTCTGTCGATGTCGAATAAAGGTGGCTTAGTAAACAGGGTTAGGGTCCTGTTGACTAAGGCTTTTGACTTCATGAGCCGTAAGGGTCTCAGAAAGATATTTCTCCCTACAAGTCGTGAGGATCTCGTAGGTGTGTTTTCTCCTTAGGGATCGTGAGGATTCCTAAGTGTATGTTCCCCTGTAAGTCGTAAGGATCTTACAAAAGGGTTTTCTCCTTATAAGTCGAGAGGACTTACAAGGGTTGTCAACCATATGGACATATCCCCAGTCACGGGTAGGACTTTGTTAGGGAAATGTTTATCCACACCCGTGGATTGTATACAAGGGTCAGTATTGAGCCACTTGTAAGGCGATGTTGAAAGTTGTGGGGGTTGCTTAAGCACAGATTTAGGTCTCTGTAACTTAAGACTTTCAAATCATATGAGCCGTGAGGGTCCCATAAGAGAGCTCTCCTTACGAGTCGTAAGGATCTCGCAAGTGTATTTTCTCTTTAGGAATCGTGGGGATCCCTAAGTGTGTTGCTCCCTTATGAGTCGTAAGGATCTCACGCGGGTGGTTTCTCCTTACAAGGTTGAGAGGACCCTATAAGTGTCTTTTAACGAGGTTGCGCCCTTTCGGGTTTTCACAAACACTCGCCGGTAGCCCTGCTGTTTTTACTCACGGAGCCCTTTTGGGTTTTCATCCATGCCCATTTTGCTTATGGACATACCTTTTTTTATTCTTCTTATTTTTTTTAACGAGGTTGCGCCCTTTCAGGTTTTCACAAACACTCGCCGGTAGCCCTGCTGTTTTTACTCACGGAGCCCTTTCGGGTTTTCATCCGTGCCCATTTTGCTTATGGACATACCGTTTATTTTTTTTATTTTCTCTTTTTTTTATATTCTCGTCAGCCTGAGAATGTTGCGGTAGTAGTTTAAAGACATTTCGGTCATTTGCAAGTTTTAGGACATTGCGGTCCATCATTAGTTTAAGGACATCTCGGTCCGGTGTCGCCGTATTTGAGGCGTATATCTAATTTATTGACTTTTCGGTCTATGGGGCTTTCTCTATGACTGACCACGATGCCCCCGGCATATCCATCTTTCTCGGAGCGTGCGGTTATGGCGGGTTCACCTTCCAATTTTCGGACAATGCGAACTTGCCCTGTTGGTATTGGTCTTCAACCCAGTTCTTGAAGACGTAGCAATCCTCGATCAGATGACCTACCGTTTGATGATAAGGGCAATAATTAGAATTATTAACATCGCCTGGCCGCAACGGACGTTTTAGACTCGGCGGATTGATGAGTTTGTCGCACATTGCCAGCTCGAACAGTCCCCTTGTTTTATCTTGCGGAAACGAGTAAGGACGTTTCAACTTTTCCTGGAGGGGTTGCCGCTTGTTGCTTTGGCGAGCAATCGGTCTAGGATCACTTAATTGTTGTTGAGCGCTGGCGACGAAAGCCATTTTTCCTTTTCCTTTATCTTTTTTGTTCGATCCTTTGTTTACGGGGCCGAGATTTTTTCCGAGTAGCATGCGATTGCATGGCTGAGCGTTCTCGCAGCTTCTCAATTCCTTTATTTTTTAAATAGATTCCCTGAGGGAAGAGTTGGGGGTAGCTTCTTCATCAGAGTCGCTTCCAAAGGTGATAATTTGCGATCCCTTGAAGTCGGCTATATGACAGTCGTTGGCGGCTCCTTTGCGCTCATATATCGCATTTTTCCGATGTCCACAAGCTTCATACTTTGTCCTGTCGAAGTGTTGCTTTTGAGCGACATACCCTTGCCACCAACAGTTAAAGGATTCGCAGTCTTCGGTAGGATGTATGATCTTCTGATGATATAAACAAAAGTTAGGGCGCATCTCTACCTCAGAGAGAGTATTTTCTTCAGAGGGCGGTAGCTTCATTCCTACTGATAGAGCTTTGGCGAACCGTTTCCTCGTCTTGAATTTGTTTTTACCTGCAGTGTATGGCTTTTGATTTGACGGGAATGCCTTGTCTCTTTCCAGTATGGCCATTTCATGCTCTTAATTGGCTTTTGCTTTCAGACGAAATTCATTTAGGAAGGCATCGATCAACTCGTCTGATGGCTGTAGGATCTCCGGCTCAGGATTCGCTATTGGTTTCTCAGCGCAAGGAGCCTCTTCAACGTCTGCCAATGAATGAGAGATCACATGACAACTTGCCCCCGGTGTATCCGTCTTCTTTGAAGAGTGCGGCTGTGGTGGGTTTACCTTCCAGTTTTCCGACAACGCGAACTTGCCTTGTAGGTACTGATCCTCGATCCACCCCTTAAAGACGAAACAATTCTCAATCGGGTGACTTACCGTTTGGTGGTAAGGGCAATAATTTGGATTATTAAGATCGCCTGGCTGCGATAGACACTTTGGACTCGGCAGATTGATGAGTCTGTTACGCACTGCCAGCTAAAACAGTCTTCTCGTTTTATTCTGAGGAAACGAGTAATGACGTCCTAGCCTCTCTTCAAGGGATGGGCGTGGACGCACGTTGTTTTGGCGAATGACCGGCTTTGAGTTGCTCGACTGTTGCTGAGCATTGGCGACGATGATCGCTTTCCCTTTTCCTTTCTCATTTCGGGGATTGGGTCTTGGAGGAGACGGTCTATAGCCCATCTGGTCCATTTGGGCTAATTTGTCGATCAAGGCCTGGAAGGTGGTCGGCCTGAAGAACATCATGAATTGCGAGATGGTCGCCTGCGGATCGAGAGTGTCCACAAACATGCCTACCGCAGGTGCCTCTTCTATGCGTTGTTCACATTTCGACCTTAGGTTTCGCCATCGTGTTGCGTATTGGACCCACGTTTCGCCCGGCCTTATCCTGGCATTTATCAGTGCTGTAATCGGGGTGCGTTCACTAGCACTCGCGAATCTTTGTGTAAACAGCAGTTCCATCTCTGCAAATGTTTTGACAGAGTCGTTAGGTAGCTCCGAATACCATTCAAAGGTTGTTTCTGCTAAGCTGCCGACGAATTGACGTAGCAACAATTTGTCATCGCCTCCAGTATTGCCGCATAAGGCCCTGAATTGAGCGACATGCTGATGCGGATTCCCTATCCCTTTATATACATGAAATTTAGGGATCGTATATCCCGGCGGGTAACTGATTTGGTCGTACCATCTCAGATACGGTCGTCCGGTTCTAGCAATTTGCCCAGCCGCTTCATTCGCCTGATGAACCCGGATCTGCTGAGCTACATAATCGTCTAGTGCGGCCTTGGAAATGGTTTCATCTTTGGCTGCTGAAAGAGCCGGCGGAGGATTAAATGTCTCCTCTCCGTCATCTTCAACAATAATTGGAGGGTCTTCAGCTGGAGGGTCCGGCTGTGACATCATCCCTACCATATTATGGAAGAGGAGGGCTATTTTCTTTATGCTGGCCGCTTGTTCCGCTGCCTCTTTATCCTTCTTTTCCAATATCCGGCGAAGAAACTCAGCGTCAGTTTCTTGTTCTTGACACTCATCCGAGAACGTTTCAGAGCTTTCTTTTGGCCCAGTGAGTGCAGCCATTGCAGTCATCATTTCCTGAAGCTTTTGTTGTTGCTCCTGGGCTTTCGTCACGAATCGGGTGAGCGGTCGGTGGCCCGTAGAAGTGCGGCTTTCCTCCTTTCCAGAAGCCATATAAACAGTGTGCACCACCATGACCCCAGATTTGGGGCGTTTGTGTTCAGCGCTTTTATGCTTCTCCATGTTCATAGGGGCTTTTTGCGGCCTCTATTTCTTTTAAGTGATTGGAGTTAAGGGGGCCGTTGCAGTGGGCACCCGAGTAACCATTGCTCTTTGTGGCTTGACGGAGTAATCTTTCTCCTGCCGAACCTTCGTCTTTTTCTGTCGGTGGAGATAGTTTTCATCAATCACCGACTCTTGGACCTGTCGCCAGACTTTGTAAATCTTAGAGGACAGCCGTTGAGGGGGCTGCTCTCGCTTCTTCCCTGGAGTATTCTCTACAAGTGAAGGAGTTCGTTTCAACACCGCAGTAGGAGAATTTCTGCGCACCATGTTCAGCAATTCAAAGCTGTTACCGGTTGGAACAGCAGCATCGATCCCCACCGTTGGAGCTGGAGGGGTAAATCCAGAGGGGGAGTTGCCCCCGGCCTTCCTTACTCGACGCCAGTGGCGATGTCGAGCATGTCATGCTGATGGAGTTGTTTCAGCTATAGGGGTGACCTCCTCATGCCCCCTGTGTTGGTCAGAATATGCTGGTACTAGCCTTTTAAAGATCGACGTCCGTTGAACGGGGACGGCCAACCTGTCAGAAGCGGACTTCCGAACATGGGAAGCAACCTTGGTGATTTCGCCAAGAACGGAAGTTGGGATGGCTATCCGCTTCGGGATAACGCCTTCTGGTGTGGCAGGCTTCTTCATGGGTCCGATGGAGCTCTGGTCCAGTCTGTCAAAAACTGAGGCAGTGGAGTTGGGCGACCCATTGAGAGGGGTCACGGCAGTGGTAAGTCGATCTAAGACCGACTTCTTTGGAGCTTCTTGCAATGTCATTAGGGCGTTGAAGCTCATTGGTGGGAACATGGTCCCAAAAAATAGTCCAGTGGTGGCTTGAGCCACCTGCTCCACCGGCATTTTGAAAAGGGAGGCCGCTTGGGGCCCATAAGTCACTCCTCCAGCAATGACGGAGCGAGAATTGTTGCTGCAGGCGGTGCAGTTCGAAGCCATCGATCTTTTGTTTTCTGCACGAAGCAAGACACCAAATCTTAGTACCTCGAATCCACAGGCAACCACAGCAAACCGCGATTCGTTCGCGAAGACGACACACGAAATGTGGAGTGGAAAGAGGAAAAGGTCCCACCGGGCGTGCCAGAATCTGTTCCCCTCCGAACATAGAGATGCGACTGCGAAGGTTCGTCTTGCCTGATATTCGGGGCAGATGCTATTTGGTTTTATCCGTCCGCCTCTCCGAAGATGCCAAGTTGATTTACGGCACCGTATATCGGAGGTTTAGACGGATGCGGCCGATGTAGCAGACTTCGTCAGATTCCCCCTCGCTTGAGGGGTTTTTGATTGTGGGGACGCTCTTCCCTGCAGGCGCAAGCCCCAGCAGTTAATTACGCTACTGCTTCGCGATAGCCACTTTCTCATTCTCCAGAATTTCACTTCGTGTCGTGGATGTTTGTTTTGTTTGTGGTTGCCCGTGGATTGTATACGGAGACTGAGTAATGCCGTCGCCCGTAGGACGTGGATTAGTCCAAATCCGTATTTACTTAGACTTAAGTTTGGTGTTTTAGTTTAAGAATACGTTAGCTATTTTTGAGGCTAAGATCAACCTAAACGTTTGTTAAGGATGTGTTAGTCTGATTTGAGACTAAGATCAACTTAACGGGAAGAGCATTTTAGGGCTCTATTATTCCAGTTTAGGGACATAGTGGTCCATTTTATGTCTTGGCCCTCGGGACCCGTCACCTCTCTGACATCGTTGAAGGATTACAACAATAAGTGTCAGAGGAGTTCGGAGATGTACCCTTGAACCAAAGTTGGTTAGGGGGGTTGTAGTCCAATTTGGGATTAAAGTCTGTTTGAATGTTTAAGGATACGTTAGCCATATTTGAGGCTAAGATCAACTTAAACGGGATCGTTTAGATTCGACAAAAGAGCATTTGGGAGCTCCATTGTTCCAGTTTAGGGACGTAGTGGTCCATAGGTAGTTTAAGGACGTTGCGATCCATGTTCCAGTTTAGGGACGTGGTGGTCCTCGCCAGTTTAGGGACGTAGTGGTCCGTCGCCAGTTTAAGGACGTAGTAGTCCGTCGCCAGTTTAGGGACATAGTGGTCTTTTAGTTTAAAGACGTCTCAGTCCGATATTAGTTTAAGGACGTCTCGGTCCAATATTAGTTTAGGGACGTTTCGGTCCGATATTAGTTTAGTGACGTCTCGGTCCAATTTTAGTTTAAGGACGTTTCGGTCCACGAGTTTAGGGACCCCGCAGTCCATATTCATGTGTGGTCGTTGGGTCCCGTCACCTCTCTGACGTAGTTGAGGAATTACAACGATAGGTGTCAGAGGAGTTCGGAAATGTACCCTCGAACCGGATATAAATTGATTTAAGAGAGCAGCTGTGCTCAGTCAATTTAATTTGAGGACTTACGGCCACGATTGGGCTAAGTCCAGTTAAAAATATTCAACACTTTTATTTGTTGTTGGTCTTTTAAACCTGTGCTAGGGCTTGGTCCATTTTTAAAATAATGCATTGCATTATTTTCTATTTTTGTTTGGACTGGGCTCTGCCCTTTTATAAATGATGCAGAGCATTCTTTTGTTTGGGCTCTGCCCTTTTTATTGCTTTGCAATTTCTTTTGGCCTGTTGGTCTTTTTGATTTGGGCCTGGCCCTTTAGGAAATGCATCGCATTTATTCAGGCGCTTTACGCCAACCAGGGAGCGCAAGCGCTTATGGAGACAACACGTGTCACGCGAGCGCAGTGCGCTATGCCGATGCGCTGCGTATGTGCTGCTGACACGTGGCGCCAATCCAGGAGCGCAACAGCGCAAGTTGGAAGTGCAAAGCACTAAGAATCTTTTAGATTCAAGAACAGAAGTGCAAAGCACTGTTTGATTTCTTGATCTAATTTAGATCAAAGAAAAAGATAAGTTTTTCTTACCTCAAAGAACCAAAGGTTCATAACAAGTGCAAAGCACCATTATTAGTTAGTTTTCTTTCTTATTGAAGATCATTGATCTTGTTCTTAGATCAATGATCTGTTTTTAAGAGAATTTTCTCTTTTTCTAAAGGTTTTTACCTTTCTTGTTCTTGAGGAGTTCTTCAGAGTTTTCTCTTTTTTTTTTAGAAAAATGTTCCTCCTCTTGAATTGAGGTCTAGGGCCCTTTTTATAGTTCCCATAAATTAGTTAAATTTGTTAAAAAGATCTTTCTCCGAGTGATTTGGGGAATTTTTCCCACCGTTGGATCTTTGATCCATGGGCTTCTATTTTACAGAAGAAAATCTTCTTGTTTTAACAAGAACAGAAAAATTTCTTAGAATTTTAATTCTGTTTGGCGCAAATGCTCCAGAGCGTGACACGTGTCACGCAGCGCACAGCGCAGCGCATCTGCGCTGACGCGTGTCGCGCAGCGCACAGCGCAGCGCTGCTGCGCTTGCGCATCTGCGCTGACACGTGTCGCGCAGCGCAGCGCTTGCGTAAAAGCGACTGCGCTGACACGTGTCACGCAGCGCAGCGCTTGCGCAACTGAACCTTTGCTTCTATTTTGTTTTTTAATAGAGCTTTGCTCTGGTTGGGCGCGCTGCCTTGGACGCTGCGCTGCCGTATCAGTTTTTGACACGTGGCGCGTTGTTTGCAGCGCAAAGAATTTGAAGCGTTGCTTCGAATTTTAAATTTTGAAATTCAAACAGAGCTTTTCTCTGATTGGGGAAAACAGAGGCAATGAGCGATAGGAGGGGTCTCGTCTCTCCCGGTATAGGGAGTTGATGTTGCGCTGTGTTCGATTGGCTATAACTGGAAATCCCTGGCCAGAGTTGCTGAGATCTACTGGTAAGTGTTATCAGTAGTTTCTCGAACTGTTATATACCTCATATCGACATGACTTATCAAGCTACTGGGTCTGACATTTACCACCCCTAGGCGAGATATGCGATATATCAGACGAAGAGACCAGACTGTACGGGAGTGTTACTGATTGGATTCGCAGGAGAATGTACATGCTTGCTTGTTGATCTTCTGATCGCTCAATACGTGGGTAGCTGTTACGTTTAGCTGACCGCTTGCAGAGTTTGATATGATCATCACCTACTGCCGGCGTATTGACGATTCTTTAGAGTCCTACACAGAGGTTTCCTGGCTTAGGCAAAACAGAGTAGGAGCACATATATGATATGTGCGGGAAAGAGAACAATACGTGTATGTGATACCGTATTAGATTCTCGTGATATGAGATATCGGCCGGGTATATGTGATATAGCCGGGTCATCAGATCAAATGTTGATTCGATAAACTGATACAGATTATATTAGTTGGTTATTTGTGAAATAGCTGGATTATCGAATCAAGCGTTTATTCGATAATTTAATGTGTAATTATATATTTGATATATTAAATTACATTAACTAATATAAGCTCACTTAAAAGATTCTTTTTCTCACTCGGGTAATACATTGATATATATGTGATATATGTTAATTGTATTATTTTATTTTGTTACAATAAATATTGTATATGTGATATATAATATTGTAACATGTTATGGTTATAAATGAAACATGATTAGTGGAGATTAAATATAGTTAGGGTTTGATTTGGGTTAATTTTTTCTAGAAGCTTTTGTTTTGTTTCTTGCAAAGATATTATGTGTTGATATTTTGTGAGATATTTTTAAACCCAATCCAAACCCTTAACCCTAGTTAACTCTCTACAATGGTTAGCTTTTTCTTTTATCAACCATGGTTGCATTTCTAACCTCACTTGATTTTCATTGTTCATCAAAAAAGGATTTGATAATATTCTTCCTTCTTCTTCCTTGATGAAAAGCTTTTTAGCTTTTTCATTAGTGATGAAAATGAGTGAGAAATTGAAAACAAATGAGAGCTAAATTCCCACTTTATCATCCTCATCTATTCTTGCCACTTAGATTAGGGTGTTTGCTATGCTAATACTTGATTAGTAAAGTAAGAGCTTGGGTTTGAGTTTCTTCAAGGTAGATCATCTTTGTTATCGAAGATCGGAAGTAAGCTTGCATCTTTCTCTTCGTGGAGCCTCTTTAGAGTCTGGGAACTTTATGATCGCAGCGAAGGGACCACAACATGGAGCTTATAAAGTGAAGGACCGACTACAAAGGTTGTAATCCCAAACTCTTAGAAGTAAAGTTGTTTACTTGCTTTGTTTCGCCTAATCTCTAGTTTAAGATCTTGGTTAGGGTTGTTCGGCACGTCTAAAATTTAAATCGGGCATGGTTGATGCCTTGTAGAACCTTGTGACAGTGTCTAGTAACCCTACATATATAGAGGACTTTCTTGATCGACATGATAGCATGCTATCTGGTTGCACTTTGTATTAACATGTACACTTGTATTGTTATACCGTCTCTTTGTTACATGTTGATAAATCCCTTAGGATGTAGGCTTGACTACCAGGACTATGATGCAGATCATACTAGTGGGGCTTGAGTAGTCTGTAAGCACATATTTTAACAGTTACTAGTCGAGGGAATATCGAGACATGGCATCGATATTCCAGAGTAGACTAGTGTGTACATTTCTTGACCCTGTATGGGGTGATGGTTGATCCCACAACCATTGGTGTTTGACATCAAAGATTGTACACAGGTGCTCATTAGAGAATGGGTACACCGAACAGGACTCGCCGAGAACTCCTAGCTGGTACCATACCTATCGTTAGATAGCAGTTCTCTAGTGACACTTGTACAGGTTAGTGTGTAAATCTAAGATCGTCATAGTGTCTTGTGTGTTACCCACTGTGCTTTGATTTTCTCCCTACCACGGCTCAAAGGAGTCATGCAAACATGTGGATTTTTGGTGAAATCCTGAGTCATATGGAGGCAGTAAGCGATAGAAGGGGTTTCGTCTCTCCTGGTATAGGGAATTGATGTTGCGCTACGCTCGATTGGTTATAACAATAAGTCCCTGGCGAGGGATGATGAGATTTACTAATAAGTGTTAACAGTAGTTTCTCAAACAGTTATAGGCCACACATCGGCATGACTTATCAAATTATTGAGGACTGATGATACCACCCCTAGACTCGATATGCGACATATCAGACGAAGAGACCGGACTGTACGGTAAGTGTTATTTATAGTCTTCATGGGAGTTTGGACAAGTTTTCTTGTTGATCTTCTATTCGCTCAATACCTGGGTAGCCGTTACATCCAGCTAGTACCGCTGACGTCTTGTAGGTATCTGATATGATCATTACCTACTGCTGGAGTATTGACGAGTCTTTAGAGTCCCACACAGAGATTTCCTAGCTCAAGTGAAATGATGTAGGGCATATATGGTGATATGTGCGGGATCTTGATTAAATAAGAGTATATGATACCATATTCTAATCTCGCGATATTTGATATCGGTTAGGTTATATGTGATATAACCGGATTATTGAATCAAGTGTTGATTCAATGATTTGTTATATA
Organism: Agapanthus africanus; assembly: GCA_030015575.1. Lineage (NCBI taxonomy): Eukaryota > Viridiplantae > Streptophyta > Magnoliopsida > Asparagales > Amaryllidaceae > Agapanthus > Agapanthus africanus. The sequence continues at coordinate 40,597,173 of CM057344.1, forward strand.
TATATATATATATATATTTGATATTGGCCGGTTATTTATGATATGACTGGATTATTGAATCAAGTGTTGATTTAATACCTAATATTGAATGTTGTCGGTTATATGTGATATACTAGGTTATTCAATCAAGTGTTGATTTGATAATATGATATATATATATATAATTGATATTAGTCGGTTATATATGATATAACCAAATCATTGAATCAAGTGTTGATTTAATAATTTGATATATATCAATATATTTGATATATACATATATATTAACTAATATAGCTCACTAATGATTTTCTTCTCTTGATATATAATGATATATATTTGATGTGTGTGTGTGTATCGATATTGTGGCATGATTGATGATACATAGAACATGGATGTATAAGACTCACACCTAGGGCTAAAGATTATTGTGATAATTTATATTTAAAAGTTAAATGAAAATGAGTGGATTGTGAGTCATGGCTTGGATGCTTGGAGAAGCATTGAGAAGCCATGACTCATCCTCTTTTTTTGTTTTACTCTTAGATGTCTATTCATCACAACTTTACCTTGAGCTCATGGTTCATTCTCTCATTGACATACACTCACACACCCAAGTTCATCTTCTTCCTCAAGTGAGCTTTCTAGGGTTTTTCTTGAGTTGCAGAAAGAGAGAGGAAAATATTTCTAAGTGGGCCATATCTCCTACTTTATCAAGCTACACTAATCTAGCTCATTAGTTTAGGTTGTTTTCTTTACTAATACTTTGATTAATGAAGAGTGAGCTTAAGTTATAGAGACTTCATGGTGGATCATCTTCAGCCTTGAAGACAACATTGCAAGCTCGATCCTTTCTTCAAGTAGAGCCAAGAAGAGTTCTAGGGACTACTGCTTGGAGTTTTAAAAGTGAAGGACTTGGTCTACAATGGTTGTAACCCTCTTCACTTAGATTAGAACTTGTATTCTTGCTTTGAAATCCTAATTCTCTAGTTTGATTCTAGGTTAGTATAGCTTAGCATTCTAGATTTTTTAAAATTGCATACTTGACGCTTGTATAAACCTAGTGGAGGGTTAAGACATACTTTCACCAAGCATGCAAAGATATGGAATACTGCCTTTGACGCGTGTCCACCTAATCATGGAAGACCCCTCCAAGCTCTGTGTATGCTGTCCGGATCGTGCTTGAGTGGCGACCTCCCTTACCGAAGAAGATCCACCTAAGGGAAACCAATCCAAGTTTCGGCTTCACCTAGTGAAGCGACCGACGCCCCAAACTCGCTGCAAATCGAGAGTGGGGATGTAGGAATATTCTCACTATTTTTTCCTCTCTTTTCTAAGCTCAAGAGAGCTACCTAGAAAGAGGAGGAGGAGGTCAAGAAGAAGAAGCCATAGAAAACAACTAAGTCTTCAAGTGAAGAAAAAAACTAGCTAGCATAGAAAAGAATGGCTTCATTATTTGCAATCATGCCACAATAGTAAATCCAAATGATTATATAATATAATAACCAAGGCCATCCCTCTCTACCATGTTTTTTAACACCTCATCCTCCACCCCATTCTTGATTTTCTTTTAAAGGAAAATCAAGAAATAAAGTGTCCATCTTCTAGAACAAATTCCGTATAAATACGGAATATAACCCGGTATACGTATCGAAATACATATACGCGTATTCGTACAAAAAATACGAGTAGCCAAGAGAGAAATCCAAAAACCACAAGCACGTCAGTGGCACCAGCTGTACGTAACGACTACCCAGGTATTTATCGAAAGAGAGGTCGACAATCAAGTCCGTCCGTACCCTACTAAGCCTGAATATGACAATCTCCGTACAGTCCGGTCTCTTCATCTGAGAGTATCGTATACCGGGTCTAGGGGGTGGAAATGTCAAACCCCTAATAACCCGATAAGTCGTGTCGGAGTCAAGCTCATCACTAACCGAGAAACTACTGAACTTATATCAGTAAATCTCATCTACCGTGGCCATGGATTTAAGGTGATAGCTAACCGAACACAATGCGATATCGACTCCTAATATCAGGATGGACGAATCCCCAACAATCGCTCACTGCCTCCATGTGACTCGGGACTGTACCCAATTAAAAACTTTTTGCACGATTACTTTGAGTCGTGGTAGGGAAGTAATCAAAGTACAGTGGGAACTCACACGAGACAAATGATGATCTCAGGTCAAAAGACTAATCTGTACTAATGCCGCTCAAGAACTTCCATCTGACGATATATATAATATTATCTAGAAGTTCTTGGCGAGTCCGTCCAGTGTACTCACCTCCCGTGAGCACCTGTATACTATCTTAGGTGACATAACACCAATGGCTTGTGAGCCCGGACACTGCCCTTCATCGAGATCTCGAAACGTATATACTAGTCTACTCCAGAATATCGATGCCCAGTCTCGATATTCTCATAACGAGAGATATTTAAGGATATGCTTATAGACTACCCAGCTCTCACGTATATGATCGCCATTATAATGCTGGTAGTCAAGCAAGAATCTTACATGCTTCATCATTATCTATTAGCGACACGTAATAACAAGTAAAAGGTGTACACATCAATGATAAACACAAACCAAATAGCATACTATCATTTCGAGTAAGATTGTTCTACCTGTATAGGTCATCCCTCAATTATCATAATCGCGTGCCTGCAATTACAATAATTGTCTTGAGGACACTATATCCAACAATCTCCCACTTGCACTTAAGGCTAATTATTGCGGTATCGCATACCCACATCCCGTGTGCTATCGAATACCCAATTTCTCTACTAATCAGTTTCTCAAATCTCGTTTGACGAACATTCATGTTTGAGAAATAGTCTCAGTAAGTGGATCCGCTAAAATGTTTCAACTTCTTATCTCTATATCTCCACTTCGCGGAGATGAACAATCTTCCAAATTGAGTGATACCCCTCCTTAAGAATTTTTTTTTGGATACAAGATGGGTTCAAGATCATAAATGAACAACCTTATCCTACAAACTTCTTGGGCTGTATCCTCTGTTGAGTCATAACCAATATCCTGAACCATACCTACCTCAGTATCCCTATTGGAACACTATTCAATATACTGATTCTCAAAAGAGGTAAAACTCAAATCTAACAGCATCTCTGTCATCCAGGTTACCTTGGAAGCCTAAACCGATAACCGCCTCCCGAAGGAGGTTGCCGTTATCATATACTAAGAACATCCTCTAATGTTCATGATTGCTTCCCTTTGTTTCTCTAGGATTGGACTAATATCTGCTTGCTACAATAAGTGTACACGAAATATCTGGTTTTGTACAAGACATTGCATGATTGACTCAATTGCCTGAGCAAATGATATGCCATTCATGCCAGTCCTTCTCCTCATCAGGCTGAAGACATCTCTTTAGAAAGGGTGACTCCATCAGGAGCATAGATCTCGAAAGATCTATTTGCTCCTAATAGGTTTTACCCCTTCAGGAGCACCCAGTAAAGTCCAAAATCCATAATTTACTGAAGTGCGTGGAGTATAATTTGGATATAAAGTATCTGGTCACCTGAAAGTTACCACTTCCTATGACCTACAGATAACTAGTAGGGCCATCATAACCATGATGCCAACCTCCCTGTCTCCGTCACCAAGAAAATCGAAGTATCTCTCGAGTGGCTGAGATCACCTACTAAAATCTGCAGTGTGGCTAATGGATTGTCAAGTCCAATTGAATTCTTAGGTTCTACTAAATTTCCTGTAACTGTTTGTGGTTCTGGAATCACTTCCAGTTCTACCATACTCTCACTAGTTTGTTTTGCAAAAAGATTCCTTTTATAAAAAAGGACGAATCAAGAACAATGTAACTATTGATCTTGAAAATGGTAGAAGCAAAACCCTACCAAATGCTTGGAATAATCCACAAACAGCCATTATCGAAGCGTGCCTTGAGTTTTTCCAGATTCTGCATTTAAACAGGAATCGGATAACTCTATATCTTTATAACCTCAAGATATGTAACCAATCTATGTCCATATAGAATCAAAGGCAGTAATTTAGATGGAACCGGATTCAAATATCATACAGCTATTTTCAGTGCATATCATCTATGGAAAAAGGCCAATACAGCATTACTCATTAAGGAGCGAACCAGCGGATGTGTAACCTGAGAGAGAACCAAATTCTCAATATTATTATAATGGAATACTTAGCAAAAGTATCTATATTTTCGATCACTCCGAAAAATCCTGATAATTCCAACGTATGGTTCTCTACTTTATTCTTATATCTATAAACTTCTCAAAAATTTTGGACCTTACATTACAACGAATGCGTGTTTAAAATCAGAGAACTCATAGGTAAACCTGAATGAAGTAAGAGTGCCAACTCCTTGTCCAGAAGGATACTGGACAACATACATTTTCATGTATAAGTCCTAAGAGTATACTAACTCAAATTCCATGTGTTGTAAGTTGAAAACTGTATTTTGGTCGAGAATGTCTTACACCGTTATTCAATGTATCTTACCTTATCCTCAACTGATAAAGGTAAATGTTTGGAACACAATTTTCAAAATTTATATCTCACTTTATTAAATAAAGATACAGATATTTCATTTTAAAAATTGGTGCATAATAACGATTATTCAAAACCAAATATTCTGCCGTTAGGCAAAGCCAGACGATTTAATCTAATATCACCAATTACAATGAATTCCGATACTGAGGATCAGATCGCCCATTTCCTAATATTCTACTCTTTCTCGGCATCTGTAACGCTGTACAGATGTGAGATCCAAATCCGGTAAATACATACCCTGGAGTAAGAATTAATTGGGAACACAATTTTTATTTACAAGTACACAGAAAATCTTAAAGATAAATATTTCAAGGAGGTGGCCGGGTATTCTTAGTAATACCCTTTCCCTATCCAGATTCATGAAAGTAGTCATAAGTTCCTTTTCCATCATTTTAATCCCTTTATATGTCTCTACATCTTAGCTTTTGTACACCGTACTTATGCTAACTGGTTTTCTTCTTTCCCTACCTTTCGGCACCTGCCTAAGGTTTGGAAGAAGACTATCCAATAAGCGCAATAGGTGTACTCTCCTGATAGAATGAGTTCTCGCAACCTGAGAGAAGGTAAAAAGGAAGAGACAACTGAATAACACAATCTAAATTCTCCAGAACCTGTGGCCATTCTCGACTGAAATAATTTCTTCGAGTTCGTATGTAACTATATGACGACCATTTCAAGAAATATGGATCATCGTAGTAATACAGAGTGTTATGGAGAAATGCAAAGGGAAAGTAGGAGTAGCAGGAATATTTGCAATTTTGTCATGAATCATGACAATCCAAAATCAACGTATGTAAGAAGGTTCGATTAACTTGGTTAATGGGTTTTAGGTAAGTCATGGGTCACTATACCAGAGAGAGAGAAAACACTCGGCGTGCACTCTATCAAAATTAGATTGGTTATCACTTTATCTAATCAGAATGGCTCCCACCGTTTTCTCGAATTCTCCTTCAAACCCTAAAAGGAGAGGTCCCTTTACAAGTTCGCTAACCGTTCAGCCAGGTTAATGTTGGTACTCTGAGAGAGGTCCCCCGTGCTTTCGTCCGGACCCAATTAATAACCACGTTTCTACAGAGGCATAACTTCGTTAACAGTTTCTAGACACCTAATAGGTTAGCTAATTGTGAAGTGAAAATCTCCTGAGGAGTAGTACCTACTCATTAGTGGAAATCGGGACCCAACTATCACCGTATGATAACTTTGATGGAATCCGACCAAAATTACCACACTCCAGAAGGTATGCGCATGCCTGGCAAGTTTCCTTTATATTTGAAACTCCCGATATAGTTTTTTTCCCCAAGCGCTTATTGTTAGGGATATGTATAGAGGCCATTATTGTATGATATAGTAGATGCTTAGACATATATATAGAGGACTTTCTTGCTCGACATGATAGTAAGCTATCTGGTTGCTCTTTATCTTAATATGTACACTTGTATTATTATACTGTCTCTCTGATACATGTTGATAGAGCCCTTAGGATGTTTGCTTGACTACCTGGACTATGATGTAGATCATACTACTGGGACTTGTGTAGTCTACAAGCACATCCTTTAACAGTTCCTAGTCGAGAGAGTATGGAGACAGGGCATCGATATTCTAGAGTAGACTAGTGTGTACGTTTCTTGACCCTGTAAGGGCGATGGTTGATCCCATATCCATTGGTGTTTGACATCAAAGATTGTACACAGGTGCTCATTAGAGAATGGGTACACTGAACAGGACTCGCCGAGAACTCCTAGATGGTACTATACCTATCGTCAGATAGCAGTTCTCTGGTGACACTGGTACAGGTTAGTCTGTAGACTGGAGATCGTCATAGAGGCTTGTGTGGTTCTCACTGTGCTTTGATTTCTTCCCTATCACGGCTCAAAAAGTCGTGCAAATAGGTGGATTTTGGGTACAGTCCTGAGTCATATGGAGTCAATGAGCGATACGACGGGTTTCGTCTCTTTCGGTATAGGGAGTTGATGTTGCGCTATGCTCGATTGGCTATAACAGGAAGTCCCTGGCTAGGGCTGTTGATGAGCTTTACTGGTAAGAGTTATCAGTAGTTTCTCGTACCGTTATAGGCCACACATCGGCATGACTTATCAAGTTATTGGGGTCTGACGATTCCACCCTAAGACTCGATATGCGACATATCAGATGAAGAGATTGGACTATACGGTATGTGTTACTTATAGGCTTCTTGGGAGTTTGGAAAAGCTTGCTTGTTGATTTTCTAATCGCTCAATACCTGGGTAGCTGTTATGTCCAGCTAGTACCGCTGATGGCTTGTAGGTAACTGATGTGATCATTATCTACTGCTAGCATATTGACGAGTCTTTAGAGTCCCACACAGAAGTTTCCTAGTTCAGGCGAAACGAAATAGGGAACATATGCTGATATGTGCGGGGGAAGGGGGCAGATTAAATACGAGTATGTGATATCGTATTCTAATTTGGCGGTTATTTGTTATCGGTTAAGTTATATGTGATATAACTGGATTATTGAATCAAGTGTTGATTTGATAATGTGATATACAGATAAATTATATGTGATATAACCGGATTATTAAATCAAGTGTTGATTTAATAATATTATATATATTTATATTTGATATAATTATATATTAACTAATATTATTGCTCACTAATTATTTGTTTATCTTTATATATATATATATATATATATATATATATTTTATATGAAGCATGGTTGATTTTCTATTTTTAGAAAATAGAAAATGAAATGAAAAATAGGGATACTTTTGAAAGATAGGAAAAGCATGGCTTTTATTATTTATATATTGGTCTTGCAACACTATTGAAGCATGGTTGAATAAATTTATTGGAAATTTATCCATGCTTCAACAAGTGAGCAAGTGTAGAGCCATTTTTGGTGTTGGTTCATTTTTGCCTTAGCCATTTTTCTTGAGATCATATGATGAGTTCTCCTCTCTAGCTCTCTCCATCTTCTTCCCCACCTCCTTCAAGCTCAATCCCTCACATGAGTTGTGAAACCTTGAACTTGTGAGAACCCTAGTGAGCAAACAAAACCCCTACTTCATCATCCTACACTTGATTAGTAATTAAGTGTAGTGTATTTTCTTCACTAAAGAGTTTAGTGAAGAGGTAGCTTGGATTAGCGGAGCTTCGGGTGGATCATTTTCGGTACGAAGATCGCAAAGGAAGCTCGATCCAACTTCAAGTGGAGTCGCGTGGATTACTACACGGAGCTTGAGAAGAGAAGGACACGGTCTACAAAGATTGTAGCATCCTTCTCTTAGCTAGTTTTTGTGATATCATCATAGTTAACCATAATATTCTAGTTTGATCCTTAGTTGGTCTAGCTTAGCATCTAGAAATTTTTAAAATTGCATGCTTGATGCCCGTTTAAATCTCATGGTGGTGTTCGGGTAGACTTTCACTTATGACCTTGACGAAGGTCAAAACATCATAAGTCGCAAGTCAAGTTCAACCTGTCATTGTCCTATTTAATCTAGACCCATTTGTACAAGCCATTGACGAAGGCCAAAATAGCTGTACGCCTATCCTAGATTAATGCATCTATCTATGCTACAGACAATTATCCCCTAACTACCAAATACCATGCCTCGGTGAAGGTCAAAACACATAGCATGAATACTAGTTGATACTCATATGAAACGTCGGAGGGCTACGGCTGGTTTTGGCGAAAAACCTTTAACGTAATGAACTTGATATCGTTGAAGGAACTCGAGTGGTTTTGAAATGGAGTGGTTTAAGCTTCGCTTTTTAAAACTAGTAACATAAACCTTTGCTTAAGAGCGAATTTCCCATGAAGGGATCAAGGCTCTTCCCTCATAGAATGAGGTGCTGGATATTTCTAACCGAATACCTTAATGCAAAGCAAAAGAATATGATAGTTGTTTTAAAGAAAAACCGAGTAGTTTTAAAAATTGGTTCCGACAATATCAATTAGGTTTGTTTTCTTTGCATTAAAAATATAATGCAGTCCCATCAAATCTAGTTTCTAAGATACAACAGAAACAACCAAAATAGCATGCTTTTATATGCTATCCGCATTCGCCACGGGCTCCCGGGTCTTCACCGTAAGGTTACATAACTTACGGCAGGGCGGGGACAGGACTAGCGCGGATGCAAAATATATAGAAGCATCTACTAATATATATATCAACATTGATGGCAGATAATAGTCATCACAGGCAGATAAAAATCATCACAGGCATACGAACAACAATATGGAATAGCGGATAAACTTGGAGCCCCTCGTTTCATCTAAGCCGTAAATGAAATGCGACGTTCTCCGGTCATGTGGATAGCCCGTACATAGTCGATCCTAGACCCCTACGAGTGCGGCAAGTCACCTGCCAATTCTAGAAACTGGGTAACACGCTATCAATGAAATGAGTCGATCACCCACCGTTTTATAGAATCCGGTAACTTGTGCACCTCTCCATGGGTCGAATCCTATAACTCCTACAAGTGCGGAGAGCAACCTGCCAATTCTAGAGTGAGGCGGCCCGGTCTCAACTACATGAGATGGCCCCCTGCTGCACTCTAGAACCCGGTTACTCGAGCACTTCTCCTGGGTTAATCCTAGTACATAAATGAAATATATACAATGGCGACATCGACCGTATCCTGGTCGAGCCCCAATAAAATAATATACATAATACAAAAATGGCGGCCACATGTTGGAGATCGTCCCGAACAAATGAATACAACATAATGAATCAAAATTGTACAAGCAACGCACGAGGGGCTATCCGACACGACAATCCGACTAAGACATAATCAAGATATATATCCACAGAAACAAGTGTGTAACCCCGTCTAATTGAGCATATTGCAATTAGACAACGTTAACAACACATCCACGCAAACAAATGAAGTCACGATAATAGAATTCCAAAACACAATTAGCGCGCATGCTAAATTTACCAAGGATAAAAAACCAAGTGCACTAAACATCCAAAAAAGTCGAGTTTTGAGCCAATTCGGAAGTCCAAATCAAAACGAAACGTGCCCGAACATTCATAGTGAGTTATAGCATGAAATTAACTTCAAGTCGGGAGGCCTAGAGAGGGTACCCCACCCCCGAGGCCACCACGAGGTGGCCAGGGGTGAGGCAGACCCGAAACTGTCCATGGGGCAGTTTCGGGTCCCCACCCCAAGACCACATTATTGTGGTCTTGGGGAGTGGACCCAGCCATTCGGTCCCTCAGGGTCTCCTCGAGGTGCCCACACACCACCCCGCAGCTTCTTGGTTCAAACCGAGAGCCCGCAGGGTTTGCAAATATCTAAAAACTCAAAAATTCGAGACTGTTTTTTCGACAGTTTTCGATGTCCAAAAAAACGCAAATTCTAATGTCGTAATTAGCTAGTTTAAAGTGTTTGGGAGGCTTTGATTCCACTGTAGGGTTCCCTAGTGCCCGCGGCACAGCAGAAGCGTGGATAACGAATAAAATTTTTCAAACAAACATGAAGGAACCCCGAACCGCCTAAACTAGCAAACCAAGCATGCAAAGATATGGAAATACTACCTTCGACGCGTGTCCACCCAATCGTGGAAGACCACTCCTAGCTCTGTGTATATTGTCCGGATCGTGCTTGAGTGGTGACCACCCTTGCTGAAGAAGATCCATCTGAGGGAAACCAATCCAAGCTCCGGCTTCACCTACTGAAACGACTGACGCTCCAAGCTCGCTATGAATGAAGAGTGGGGATGTAGAAACATTCTCACTATCTCTTTCTCTCTTTTCTAAGCTCAAGAGAGCTACCTAGAAGGAGGAGGAGGAGGAGGTCAAGAAGAAGAAGAAATGGAAAATGGCTAAGTCTTCAAGTGAAGAAAAAACTAGCTATCATAGAAAAGAATGGCTTCATTATTTGCAACCATGCCACAATAGTAAATCCAAATGATTATACAATACAATAACCAAGGCCATCCCTCTCTACCATGCTTTTTAACACCTCATCCTCCACCTCATTCTTGATCTTCTTTTAAAGGAAAATCAAGAAATGAAATGTCCATCTTCTAGAACAAATTCCCTATAAATACGGAATTTAACCCGGTATACGTATCGAAATACATATACGCGTATTCGTATAAAAAATAAGAATAGCCAAGAGAGAAAATGAATAGTGAACAATAATACTACAATATACATATTAAATATATATATATATATATATATAAATTATTAAATCAAAACCAGATTTAATAATCCGGCCTAATCCTAAGCCGCTAGTATTATCAACCGTCCGATTAAAGTCCTTATAGCCTGTACACGTATTTAATCGGACACTCTGTATGTACCAACATACATCATCTATATCATATCGTCTGAACCGGAAAAACCCTCTGTGTGGAACTCTAAAAAATCGACAATACACTGGCAGTGATTTACTGGATAAATCCAAAAAGCACAAGCATGTCAGTGGCACTAGCTGTACGTAACAGCTATCCAGGTATTTGTCGAAAGGAAGGTCGACAATCAAGTCCGTCCGTACCCTATTGAGCCTGAATGTGACAATCTCCATATAGTTTGGTCTCTTCGTCTGAGAGTATCGCATACCCGGTCTAGGGGTGGAAACGTCAGACCCCTAATAACCCAATAAGTCATGTCGGGGTCAATCTCATCACTAACCGAGAAACTACTGAACTCATATCAGTAACTCTCATCTACCATGGCCATGGATTTAAGGTGATGGCCAACCAAACACGGCGCGACATTGACTCCTAATATCAGGAGAGAAAAATCCCCGACAATCGCGCACTATCTCCATGTGGCTCGGGACTGTACCCAACTAAAACCTGTTTGCATGACTCCTTTGAGCCGTGGTAGGGTAGTAATCAAAGTACAGTGGGAACTCACACGAGACAAATGACGACTCAGGTAAAAAGGCTAACATGTACTAATGCCACTCGAGAACTTCCATCTGACGATAAATATAATACCATCTAGAAGTTCTCAGCGAGTCCGTCCAATGTATTCACTTCCCGTGAGCACCTGTATACTATCTTAGGTGACATAACACCAATGGCTTGTGAGACCGGCCACCGCCCCTTCTCGGGGTCTCGAAACGTATACACTAGTTTACTCCGGAATATCAATGCCCAGTTTCGATACTCCTACAACTAAGGACATTTAAGGATGTGCTTATAGACTACCCAGCTCTCACGTATATGATCGCTATCATAATACTGGTAGTCAAGCAAGAATCCTATGGGCTTCAACATTATCTATTAGTGACACGTAATAACAAGTAAAACGTATACACATCAATGATAAAGACAAACCAAATAGAATACTATCATTTCGAGTAAGATTGTTCTGCCTATATAGGTCCTCCCTCAATTATTATAATCGCGTGCCTGCAATTACAATAGTTGCCTTGAGGGCACTATATCCAACAGGTGCTGGGGCGCCAACGTCTCGCGCGTCCTGCACATAAGCGCTGGGCGCCTACAAAAAAAGGGCTTAGCCCTGAGATCTAGAGTTAAACTCCCAAAAGGATTTTTAATTTTATTATGGAGTTCAACTCCGAAAGAATTTTATTATGGAGTTAAACTCCAAAAGATTTTAAATGGAGTTAAACTCCTAAAAGGATTTTATTTGTGGAGTTAGACTCCAAAATATTTTGAATAGAGTTAAACTCCAAAAGAATCCAAAGATTTTGACTAATAGAGTTGAACTCTCAAAACTCTTCTGAGATGATCAAAGGGGATACCTTTCTTCTCTCTTTTAGCCCTGGATTTTCTTTTGAGCCTTGGATGTTCCCAAAATAGGATTTTTGGAGATGGGTCTCCTTCTTCCTCTTCTTTGTTGGCAGGATCTTAGAGAAAAAGGGGTGGGACTTTAAAATCTTCCCTTTTGGAGATTTAATGGAAGATCCGAGTTCCCCTTCAAGGGTTTTATGGTGAAAAACAATTTCTTTTTGGAAAAGGAAGAGTTAAACTCTTGATTTAATTCAGAAAAGAGAAGAAGGTTTAGAACCTTGAGGAAGGAGAAGGAGACACATAACCCAAACTTTTCGAGAGAATGAAAAGTTATAGTTGATTTTTTCATCATGTTTGCCTTTATAGGCTACACACTTTACATATAGCCCCTTGTGCTTTACCAAATGGCACTTGTGCCACCCCATGCCTTATGTGCTTATTTCTTCTTGCATATAAGCCATGAGGTTTACAAAATTTTGGTTTTCTGCCCATTTTTCATACATTTATTTCTAAAAAATTGTATTGAACTAATTTATTACTTCATTCTTGACATGGAACCGGCCCCTTCCATTCTTGGTCTTGACTTAGGCTTAGGCCCACTTTGCTTGAGCTTGGGTCCACTTGGCTGGGAGTTGACTGACTTTGACTTGGTCAACCAAGGTGTAATTTTTTACCCCAACAAAGACATCCGATTGCGCACTCGCCGAAGGTATTGTTGGCTATAGTGCCCTCCAGGCAATTATTTTAATCGTAGGCAAGTGAATATGAAGATTGAGGGAGGACTTATACGGATAGAACCGTCTTACTCAAAATGATAGTATGCTATCTAGTTTGACTTTATCATCATGTACATGCATTATGTGGTATAACATATCACTATTATAAGTTGATAGAGCCCATAGGATTCTTGCTTGACTACCGGCATTATGATGGTGGTCATATATATGGGAGTTGGGTGGTTTATAAGCACATCCTTAAATGTCCTTAGTCGAGGAAGTATCGAGACCGGGCATCGATACTTCGGAGTAGACTAGTGTATACTTATTGAGACCCCGACGAGGGGCGGTGTCCGGTCTCACAAGCCATTGGTGTTAGTTAGTCACCTAAAATAGTATACAGGTGCTCATTGGGTTATGAGTACACTGGACGGACTCGCCGGGAACATGCTAGATTGTATTATACCTATTGTCAGATAGCAGTTCCTAGGTGACATGTGTGCAGGTTGGTCTGTCGACATGAGATCGTCATTTTTCTCATGTGAGTTCCCACTGTGCTTTGATTACTGCCTTACCATGGCTCAAAGGAGTTGTGCAAACAGGTTTTAGTTGGGTACAGTCCCAAGCCACATGGAGGTAGTGAGTGGATCATCGGGGATTCGTCTCTCTCGGTATTGGGGGTTGATGTCGCGCAGTGCACAGGTTTCCATCACCAGAAATCCTTGGCCAAGGTCGACGAGAATTACTGAATTGGATCAGTAGTTTCTTAGTCGATGATGGGCTTCATACCGACACGAATATCGCGTTATTAGGGGTCTGACTTTATCCACCCCTAGACCCGATATGCAATACTCTTAGACGAAGAGACTGGACTGTACGGAGATTGTCACGGACAGGCTCAGTAGGGGTTCGGATGGGTTTGCTCGTCGGCCTTCCTTTCGCTCAATACCTGGGCAGCCGTTACGTACAGCTAGTGCCGCTGATATGCTTATGGTTAAAGCTACTGCTAGCATATTGACGAGTCTTTAGAGTCCCACACAGAGGGTTTCCCTGCTTCGAGCGAAACGATGTAGAGGCCGTATGGTTTTACCGTAGGGTTCTATCATATACGTACACTTGTGCACATATCATGATTCAGACAGATAATACTAGTGGGCTTTGGTTTAAGCCGGATCCTAGTATTATATTATTGGATTATTTTCATCTCTTTGTATTCGTATTTTTCAGAATACGGATACAGGTATATATATACGGTGAGGGGTATTCTTGTAATTTTTGCAAGGATACTTCTAGAAGAAGACACCTCATTTGTGTTTTAACCATTTTTCTTAAATGGTTAATGAGGTGGAGGTATGAGATGTTCTTTGCATTTATTGAAGCATGACTCACTTGGTGACTCATGGGGTGACTCATGCTTTGGTGACTATTGAAGCATGCTTGATTCATGGTTTTGAATTAAGTGTATGCTTCATTCTTTAGTTCACAAGACTTAGCCATTTTTCATGGTTGCTTCAACAAAACACTCTCATCTCCTCATGCTTGCTTCTTCTACCTCCACCCTAAAAGTCTCATATGTTGAGAAACCTAGGGTGTTATGAGACATATTAATCCATCATCACACTCTACATGCTTTAGGCTATCTAGTTTAGCAAACTAGCTACCCTAGTTACCTCGGTATTAAGATTGGAGCTCGAACTACAAATCCTCAGGTGGATCATCTTCGATGGAGGGAGACTGACGATCAAGTTTGATCATGGAGACCACTAGGAGTTTAGGAAGATGGTAAAAGACCAAAGGACATGGATCATTCGGTATAACCATTCTAACTCCTCTGTAGTTTGCTAGCTTATAGGTTTATAGTAGATCCAGATTATCGGGTTGTTCTACCGCCAGTATATAAAATTTTTGTTCCGCAAACGGTCACGGTAGATGGCCAGGGCGCTGGCATAACCCAATAGGTATCGTCTAAGCTTACCCGCGACACCTGTTGACTTTTTTTGTTCCGACAGTTTTGTCCCCCAGCTGGGGCCAAGGAAAGTCGTTCTAACACCGACTTACGTTTAGGTTGGGGCGCCCTCAAGACAACCATATTTGGCCTCCTGCCTTTTGGGGCCGGTTTGTCTGTTACCGGAACTTGAGGAGCTAGGATGGTGTTAGCTGGCATGAAAATAATAGAGCCAAATGGTAGCAAAGGCTCCTCCCACTGTCGCCCGAGATTGGCCGTGAGGACCGTCCCGGCGTCCATCTTCATCGTGTAGGAAATAGGAGCTGTGTTGAGAGCTGAGCTTATCCTTGAAGACATTTTTGTTTCATTCGAAGATTGCAATTTGAAATTGTTAACCTGCAGAAAAAAGTATGTTTTCAATACAGGCTACCAATGTACCTGTTGATTGAGTTTGCATGAACGTTTAACCCGAAATATGGGAGGAGAGAAAAGGTCCTACCGGACATGCCGAAATCTGTAGAGTGTTTTTCGTTACCCCATTGAGATGAAAATACACGCGCTTGTCATGCGTACACAGATTCTCCCTGCTTAGGGTAAGCTAGGGTTTAATGATTGTGGGGGTCCAAATCTCCGGCAGTCGCAGACTAAACTGCCGTTAATTACCTCTTGTTTTTGGAGCGGCATAACCTCCGATTGATGGGTGAAACTGGTCATGCGAATTCAATATGCAGTGTGTATGCGTTGTGTTTTGGACGTATCAGGGGCCTTATAGAGTTTACGGGGGTCCCACTACCTGGATAGAAGGCTGGGGGTCAAGAGGTTAGTAGCCCCTTTGTGGGTTGCGGGGCAGCACCCCGTTAGAAATTTTTCTAACGGTAGATGTGTTTTGAGTATGGAGCGTATGGGAAAAAGACGGACGAGGAGCGTCCTAAGGACACGTGAGACAACACTTGACCGCTGGACGCCAGCGGGTCACGTGCGCGGTGCGTAGGCGCTGGGGGCCAGTGGGACGCGTACGCGGTACGCGACCGCTGGACGCCAGCAGGTCGCGTACGCGGCACACGACTAATGGACGCCAGCGGGTCACGTGCGCGGCATGCGACCATTGGAAACACCAACGGAAGAAGGGACTAAGCCCTTGGGCTTGGAGTTGAATACCTGAACAGAAATTGGATGTGAATTTGGAGTTAAACTCCTAAAAGATCTGGATTTAGAGTAAAACTCCTTTGAGAATTTTGATCTTGGAATTGAACTCCTCAAAAATCTTCAGAGATGATCAAAAGGGACCATTTTTTTTCTCCCTTGAGCCTTAGATCCTCCTAAAGTGGGATTTTTGGAGGTTGGTCTTTTTTTTCTTCCTCTCTTTTTGCTGGATTTTGGAGAAAAAGGAAGTCGGGATTAAAAATCTTCCTTCTAGGGATTTGATGGAAGATCTAAACTCCCCTTTGAGAGTTTTATGGTGAAACTTTATTTGGTTTTAAGAAAAAGAGAGCTAATCTCTTAATTTAATTAGAAATGAAAATAAAGAAGGAGAACTTGAGAGAGGGGATGGAGGCACAAACCCTAGAAATTTTGTGGGAAATGAATTCTTTTTCCATTTCATCATAATGTTGCCTTATATAGGCTTACAAATTTACACATAGCCACTTTAGCTTTACAAAATGGCATTTTGCCCATCTCATACCTCACGTGCTTATTTCTTTTTGCACATGAGACTGGGCTTTACAAAAATTTGGCACTTTGCCCATTTATTTCACATCTTGCACATTTATTTAAATATTACATTTATTTGTTGTACTTTCTTGGAATGGGCTGATTGAACTAAAATTTTGGATCGAGTTTTGAAAAGAAATCACAACCAACGAATTTATAACCGCAATCAATTAACGGTGTCGATGTAGCTCGTTAATGAAAACGGATCGTCCACTGAGATGCGTGTACTTATTCGATCTTGCTTTAGATGAGTCGAAATAAAAATATAAAAGAAAATTCAAGAAAGTAATTCGAGATTTAATTGAGTTGCCATTTCAAAAAAATCAAGAAAACATTCAAGAATCAAGAAATTAAGAAAGTGTCCAATATCAATTTGAATTATCAAGAATATGAAGAATAGCTTGTAGGATTCGATCAAATTAGTAGCAATGATGAATCTAACAATGACTTATCTTATCTATTGATGAATTATAGCTAGGACGATGGTGATGAATGGAGATTAGGGATCTATTGAAGAAACTAGGGTTTCTCCTTCTCTATCCCTTGTCTTTTCATTGATCATCATTCGGATCTAGTCTTTAGCAAGAGAATCATCAATTATTTAATCCCTAATTTGCAACAAAATAATCAAGATTGTGATCTCGCTCCAAATTAGGTCATTGATGATTCTTTTCTTAAGGTTCAAAAATCTCATAAGACTTAAGATTAGTAAAAAGATCTTATCATCACTTGATCTACCGATTCTCTCGAATCCTTCACAAGCGGAGGTTTACTCAAACATTATGAAAATAGAATAATCAAGAATGAAGAATTTCATGATGCAAGGATCTAAAGAAATCAATTATAAAAGAATGATCACCTTTATTAAATCTCCTTCACAATTTACAATCTCTTTAATTCGAGGTTACAAGAAGAAATGCTCTCGGTCGCTCCCTTGAAGATGTAAATGTTCCATCGATCTTCGCTTCGCTCAATCGCCGTGAGTCTTGGACCGTCGAGGATCACGTGCTCGGATGACGATCGGCCTCGCGATAAAGGATCTTTCTTGAATTGCTCGATGAATTTCTCAATGGATCTTGATTTTGGTCTTGGAATTTGATTTCGATCTTGTTTTTGAATCAAGTTGTGTCACTCAACTTGTGCAATGATTTTGCTCAATATTCAACCCCCTCCACCATTAGATCTAGATCCTCTTTTATAGATCTCAAATTAAGCTTCTCTCATAAGCTAAGTTGTTACAAAGAGCCTTCTAGAATAACGTTGTTACAAGGAGCCTTCTAGAATAAGGTTGTTAGAGAGAGCTTTCTAGAATGAGCTTGTTGTAGAGAAGTTTCCAGAAGAAGGTTGTTATAACGAAGCGTCCCCAGCAAGCTAGGTTGTTGAGAAGAAGGTTCTGGAGAATTCCCGATCGCTGACGCCCTGACTCGGCCGCGGATCCGTGGCAACTCGGCCAATTCAGTCGCGATTCCGCGGCCGTTTGTGTGTTTTCTGGCTCATTTTATCTGGGCTGTCTGATGTTGGTTTTTAGTTGTTCTTTTGATGTCTGGAATCTTATAACTATTTCTTGATTGCTGCCAGTATTTGATTCTTTGGTTTCCTGCATTACATCGGCAGATTTCTGATTCTATTATTTGACCTGAATAATCTGGCACAAGATCTCAGTAAAGAATGTGAGAGATACATAATATATGCGTGAAATATTTACACACAATTTCCTTCATAATGCTGGTTATAATGTATAACACATGTTAAATGATCTTTTGCAGATAAATTCATAATATGTGTTATATTTATACCAAACACCTTTAGATGATTAGAAAGAGTAAGGAAATTGTCATGTTGAAAGTGCAGTATTTTCGACTGAACAAATACCCCCAAACTTGAATTTGATCGTCCCGAGCAAACTTCTTTTATTCAGGTGAAGGAGAAAAGAAGAAGAGAAAGAAAAAGAAAAAACTAACTAGCACACTTTCGTAGGCAAATACGATTGCACTGAGCACGTGTAACAAGCCTTTAAACCTCTAGGTGTCCCTAGTAGGAGGAGTGTTATCTCATGAGGGTTTTTAGCGTATTGCACCCACAAAATCCAATAATAAAAGGAAGACTGTGAAAGTTACATGTAAAGATAGGAATTGTAAAAGAAAGACTTTAAAAATTAGAGTTTTCAACTACACTAGCTTTTCGGTTGTCATGAGCCCTATCTTAATAGTCATGAAAAGATGTTAGAAATCACATCATACCTCAATAAAACATCGCCTTTATTCTTTATCCCTACCTTTCTTCCAAACACTGATCATATACCCCTACGTGTGTGTAAAAGACATCCCTACACTCGGAGAATTCAATTCAAGCTATCATACTCTTGTCCATCACCACAGTACTTTTTAGTCGGTGAATAGTTTGGATGGAATTGCTCATACATTCTTCATACGGCCGTTAATACTTCTTGAGGTACTAACCTACCGATTACTAAATGTGCTCACAGATTAGGCATATTTAGTGTTTTCCTCGTCTTACAACACCTAAGCTTTAGCAGTGACTCCCAAACCAGTTGGTCTAAGGCACTAGGTGATGAAGCATCCTTGCTATATTTTTTTTATACTGCCTTAGTGATTACAAAACCAGTGTTCATTTTTCTTCATCATTTTATACTTTTATGCTTCATTTATTATTTTCTTCGTACTTTGGCTTTTAGACAAGAGCATTTCAAGGTATGTTCTTCTATCCCGAGTTTCAAGACGTGTGTAAATGTGTATAGTAGGGTATCAACATTCAAATGCTTGCCTTCCAGAATAGAAACTATTTTTCAGACTTATTTTTATCCTCAGATTAGTGACTTCTTTTATCTTACTAACACTTGGGACAACGACTCATAACTACTTATTACTAGTTTCGTATAAGAAAACTTCTAATTTTCTTGGTTTTCTTAAATTTTTCCAATCTTTTAGATGTAATTTTTCGCTTTCTAATCTTTTATTATCTTATTTATGTACACATTTTTTTTATTATATGTTTTGTTCTTATGCAAAGTATGATGCAAAGTGATGCGTAAATAAGCACAAACCTCCCCCAAACTTGTTTACAACAGTGTCCTCACTGTTGTCATCTGTTAAATCTCAGAAACCTGTAAGCTTGGGAGGAAAATTTAATTAACGGGGTACAAGAATAAATGAACGTGAAAATCTCCCCCAAACTTATTTTTAGCTCAAAATTTTAAGGACAAATGTTATTTTCAAGAGCCAAAAATACCCCCCCCAAACTTGAGTTAAACAATATTAAGCATTTTAAGAGGGGGTAAAGTTATTGGTCAATGCAAAACCTTACAAAGACCGAATGCCAGCACCAACCATTCGAAAATTTTATCAGTGTAGTGAACCGGTTGATGGAAGAACATTTTATATAGAGCCAGGAAAAAGTAGGGAAGAAACAAGAGATGAGATGGAATGGATTTGCGTCTCAAATTGGAGAGACGACATCGTGATGATGATGATGGATTACTCGCATTCTCGTGATTGTCAAGAAGGGGTGGAGGTTCAATTTCTTTGTTTTGGAGATGATTCATCTCAACACCCGTATTTGCTAAAAATGCAAGTTCATCAGCGAACATTTCATCGATATCCCGAAGAATAATGTCATTGGAAAGAACAGGATGATACTCAGACTCTATGAAAGGTTTAGAATAAACGTTAGATGTTGACCCGGATAACTAAATAGAAGGGTCCGCATGTATATAATACATCTTTGGGTCAAACAACAACGTATGAAAAGAGTCTAGATCAGTATCGTGAAGTTGTTCAAGTTCGCTGCTGTCGACATCCATTAATTTGACAGAACATACATGAGCATAGGGTTCAGAAGCTTGACTTCCCAACTTGTAAATGTTAAGTTCAATTGATCTTATCCCGAAGGATAGGGTCATAGAACCATTTCGACAATTGATTATAGCATTGAAAGTCGCAAGAAAAGGTCGACCTAGAATCACCGGAATTTGGTTCTGTGGTTTTGCTACAGGTTGTGTATCTAGAACAATAAAGTCCACAGGGAAGATAATCTCCCCGACTTTTATTAACACATCCTTTAACATACCCCTTGGTTTGGTGATAGATCGATCTGCCATCTGTAAAGTGCATTGCAATGGTTTTAATTCTCCGATACCCAATTGCTCATACACAGAATATGGAAGAAAGTTAACACCAGCGTCTAAATCGAGTAAAGCATAATTGATATTTTTACCCCCAATAGAAATAGAAATTGTAAGACAGCCAGAGTCCTTACGTTTCTTGGGTAATTGCTGTGTAAAAGTTGTGCTTACATTACTCGACATGAAAACTTTTTTCGGCACTTGAGTCTTCCTCTTTCTAGTGCACAAGTTCTTAAGGATTTCCGCATAAGCTGGAACTTGTTGTATAGCATCTAGGAGGGGGATATTTATGTTGACTTGCTTAAATATGTCCACAATCTTCTCCATTTGTGCATTAGATTTGTTGGCCCTCAATCTGTTTGGAAATGGAGCTTTATCAATAAGTGTTGGGTTCAACATTTGTGGAGAAGTTTGTGGGGGTGGGAAGGATGAAGTGGGTGGAGGGTTCGAGCCTTGGGGAAAACGGACAATAGGCTCGGAAGAAAAAGGTAAACTAGACGAAATAGGGCAAGAAGCAGCAGTGGAAGTGGAAGTAGATGTGGAAGCCGGGGTGTTAATGATCAATTCATCATTATCAATTTGTTCACCCACATGATTGTCTAGCACTCTTCCAGATCTCAACATGGTCATAACACTCACATGATGTGTGTAGCCTGGATTAGGTAAGGGTTGAGATGGAAGTTTCCCTTTCTCTCTAGTACTCATCGCGGCATTCAACTGTGCAATTTGTGCTTCTATCGCTTTAATACTCTCACTGTGGGAGACAGTGTTTTGAAGTAACGTTTGGATAGAAAACGTTAAAATATCATTCGTTTGCATGGAATTTTTAATGAACATATCGAGTGTAGAGAGTTTATCGGTACCGGCAAAAGATGGATCAAAATTGTTGGCCGGGTTTTGTAAAGGTTGCGATTGAAAAGGGTGCTGACTTAGTTGTGGTGGTTGCTGTTGTTGTGGAGGGACCTTTTGAAAATTATTCTGGTTTAGAACCGTATTTTGAGTTTGGTATTGGTTCCAAGCAAAATCAGGATGATTCCTCCAACCTTGCTTATATGTGGAAGAAGAAGGATCGTTTCTAAGTTGTTGCTGAAATGCAGCATTAGTGTGATCTTGAAACGGTACATTCAAAGGACATTCTTCCGTCAAATGTCATGGGTTGGAACAACAACCACACACAGTTTTGGAAAGTGTGTATTGGTTTAGGGAGGCTGAAGAGAACTTGTTTTCTAGAGGATCGAGTTTCTTTTATATTGCGGCCATTTCGGCTCTCATTATGACGGAAATATCAAGCTGACCAGACGATGGTGGTCTAACACTTTCCCATTGTAAAGTGTTTTGTGCAAGATCTTCTAGGTATTTCCAATCTTTACCATCATCTTTAGACAAGAATTGACATTGACACATGGTTTCAAGCATCTATTTTGGCGTGAGATCAATACCCTGATAGAGAATTCAACACAAATCCCATCTAGGGATTCCGTGATGAGGACATTGGAGAAGAAGATCCTTGAACCGTTCAAAGCATTTCCAAAATGGTTCACTGGAAAGTTGGGTAAATTTGAAGATTTCGCTCTGAACACGGCTGGTCTTATGATTGGGATAAAATTTCTTAAGGAATGATGCAACGAATTCATCCTATGTTGAAATAGAATGTGCGGGTGTGTTATAAAGCCACTTCTCAGCTAAATCGCATAAAGTGCATGGGAGAAAACGTAAACGCGTAGCATCTACAGAAAGTTGTGAAGTACCCATCAAAGCACATACGTTTTCGAATTTGGTGATAAAAACGTATGCGTCTTCAGACTCGAGCCCGTGAAATTTGGGTAAAAGTTTGATGAAACGAGGTTTAATTTCGAAATTGTTCTCATTGGCTGGTGGTATAGAAAGACAAGTGGGAAGGGGAGCACGTGTAGGGTAGCATCTCTCTTGGAGAGAAATGCGCGAAGGATTCTACGCACTTGCGGGCGGTGGCAGAGTGGTGTTATTGAAATTCGATGGATACACGTCCATCTCGGTCATGGTGGGTGGTGGGGAAAAAGAAAATGAAGAAATACCAACTTTGGAGTCGATAGGGGAAACGCAAACAAGACGGGCACTAGAATCCCGTGACCAGCCGAGCTTGCACTGACGGTTTAGCTCAAGTGGCAGCGTTTGTGATAATTAGAGAAAAATGTTGGTTTGGTGTTTGTTTTTGAAATAAGACGGATTTTTGAAAAATCAAATCATAAAAAATGGACAAGCAACCCTAGATCTAATGGTCACCTAGGTCAAGTCACTAGACT
Source organism: Agapanthus africanus (assembly GCA_030015575.1). NCBI lineage: Eukaryota > Viridiplantae > Streptophyta > Magnoliopsida > Asparagales > Amaryllidaceae > Agapanthus > Agapanthus africanus. The sequence goes on from CM057344.1 coordinate 40,620,209, forward strand.
GCTCCTAGACTTCCAGAAGACAAATCGCAGGATAAATCCTCTACTGCCTCTTTATCTCTCTTGTGGCCAGGTAAGTGGGAGGTTCTCCGCTATGTAAGTAGCGGGCCTAATTAAGTAACCACTTGCCTTAAACACACTTGCCTTAGACACCACAAAAGAAACGCGGATAAGCAATAGATTACACACGACCTTCTTCTGTCCTAATTGAGCGCGACGGTCCTTAGAGTCTTGTCTAGATATTTTTTAGTTAATGAGGGTGATGTGTATACTAGTTTTGTGATTTTTGGAGCTTAGGAAGAGTAATGAAATCCCTACCTAATCTGAATTTGATCTTTGCCCCTTAATTTCCGTGTTAAAATATGTAAACAACCAATTTCAAGAAACACAACAAATTTTATTTTTTAATCGCTGCGAATTTTTGCAAAGAATCCTGCAGAAAAATTGTTATTGGACAAGATCAGAGAGAAGAGGAGAGAACGGAGAATATACCACAGAAGTTTTAGGCTCTGATTCACCTAAACGGTGGCGGAACCGCCGTAAAAACACCACTTCAGCCGCAGATCCGCGATTCAATGTGGGAATTAGGTTCTAAAAATTTTCCTGTAGCTTCTTGTACTCCTCTAGAATCTGTAGAACTTCTCTGAATCTTGATCTCACTGCTAAAATGATTCCAAATTCCCTCGCAAAAATTCAAACACTAAATGTTAAGCACATGATGCGATTCTTGGATTAAAATTTGATGGAATAATAATTTTTCAACTCAAATTGCAAGAAAGAACAAATTACGCACGTATCCCCGGCAACGACGCTATTTGATTGATCTAAAATTTCGGATCGTGTTTTGAAAAGTAATCGCAACCAAAGAATTTATAACTGCTATCAATTAACGGTGTCGATGTAGCTCATTAATGAATACGGATCGTCCACTGAGATACGTGTACTTATTCGATCTTGCTTTAGATGAGTCGAAATGAAAATATAAAAGAAAATTCAAGAAAGTAATTCGAGATTTAATTGAGTTGTCGTTTCAAGAAAATCAAGAAAACATTCAAGAATCAAGAAATTAAGAAAGTGTCCAATATCAATTTGAATTATCAAGAATATGAAGAATAGCATGTAGGATTCGATCAAATTAGTAGCAATGATGAATCTAACAATGCCTTATCTTATCTATTGATGAATTGTAGGTAGGACGATGGTGATGAATGAAGATTAGGGATCTATTGAAGAAACCAGAGTTTCTCCTTCTCTATCTCTTGTCTTTTCATTGATCATCATTCGGATCTAGGTTTAGCAAAGAGAATCATCAATTGTTTAATCCCTAATTTGCAACAAAATAATCAAGAATCTGATCTCGCTCCAAATTAGGTCATTGATGATTCTTTTTCCTAAAGTTCACAAATCTCATAATATTTAAGATTAGTAAAAGGATCTTATCATCACTTGATCTACCGATTCTCTCGAATCCATCACAAGTAGAGGTTTACTCAAATATTATGAAAATAGAATAATCAAGAATGAAGAATTTCATAATGCAAGGATCTAAAGAAAGCAATTATAAAAGAATTATCACCTTTATTAAATTTGCTTCACAATTTACAATCTCTTCAATTTGAGGTTACAAGAAGAAATGCTCTCAGTCGCTCCTTTGAAGATGTAAATGTTCTGTCGATCTTCGCTTCGCTCAATCGTCGTGAGTTTTGGACCGTCGAGGATCACGTGCTCGAATGACGATCGACCTCACGATAAAGGATCTTGCTTGAATTGCTCGATGAATTTCTCAAAGGATCTTGATTTTGCTCTTGGATTTTGATTTGGATCTTATTTTTGAATCAAGTTGTGTCACTCAACTTGTGCAATGATTTGGCTCAATATTCAACCCCCTCCACCATTAGATCTAGATCTCCCTTTTATAGATCTCAAATTAAGTTTCCCTCATAAGCTAGGTTGTTACAAGGAGTCTTCTAGAATAAGCTTATTATAAGGAGCCTTCTAGAATAAGGTTGTTAGAGAGAGCTTTCTAGAATGGGGTTGTTGTAGAGAAGTTTCCAGAAGAAGGTTTTTATAACGAAGCATCCCCAACTAGCCAGGTTATTAAGAAGAAGGTTCTAGAGAATTCCCGATCACTGACGCCCTGACTCGGCGAATTCAGCCGCGGTTCCGCGGCCGTTGGGTGTATTTTCTGGCTCATTTTCTATGGGCTGTCTGATGTTAGTTTTTGGTTGTTCTTTTGATGTCTGGAATCTTATAATTATTTCTTAATTGTTTCCAGTATTTGATTCTTTGGTTTCCTGTATTACATCGGCAGATTTCTGATTCCATTATTTGACCTGAATAATCTGCCACAAGATCTCAGTAAAGAATGCGAGAGATACAGAATATATGCGTGAAATATTTACACACAATTTCCTTCATAATACCGGTTATAGTTTACAACACATGTTAAATGATCTTTTGCAGATAAATTCATAATATGTGTTATATTTATAGAAAACACTTTTAGATGATTAGAAAGAGTAAGGAAATTGTCGTGTTGAAAGTGTAGTATTTTCGATTGAACAGGGGCCGGTCTGAGCTTGGGCCCACCTGCTTAGACTTGGCTACGGGCGTGGGCCCGGCTTGGGTTCGGACGTAGTCTCGGCTTGGATTCGACAGTAGGGTCCGTTTGTTTTGGTTTGGGCCTACATGTCCGCAGTTTGACCTTGGTTTTGACCTTTAGTCAATGGGATATAAATTTTAACCCCAACATCGGTGTTGATGAAGATGAGGCGTTTGAGGCTGGGAAAGCCGCCGATCGCGCCAGTGAGCGGCCGGCAAGGGCCGGGTTGTTGATGAAGATGATCTGCTCTGAGGATGGAGGCAAGGTCTCGAAAAAAGTGTTATAGAGATTAGTTTTTGAGATTGAGAAGCAGCTATAGAAGAAGATCTTGCGAAGAAAGGGGAGGGAGGAAAGGAGGGTGGTGGAGGAGGAGAAGGTAGGGTTGGATGTGTAATCGGAGATGAAGCCGAAGTTGAGCTCTGTGATGTGAATAGATGATGATGAAGATGATTTGTTGTCGTTGGTTGTTGATGAAGGTCAAAATCTCCCTTAGTAGTTGTCCTCCGTCGATCTTACTGCAAGCGATTCTGAACGGTTGAGATTTAGTATGAGGGTTGAATGTGTGGATCTCAGTAAGTTATCGTTGATGTCGAGCTACCTGTAAGGGAAGTCCCGGGATGGGTAACCACCGTAGGACCCTCCGACGATCAAGTAAGTACAGAGGAATAATGACAGGGTAGCGGCATATTGGAATGAGTTCTAGTTACCTAAATTGTCTGGAAGAGGGATTTATATAGTGGTCGGATGAAGCGAGCCGATGCGAGAATCTCGACGTCCGTTACGCACCTGCGTCACGTTCGCATAGATGGAGGGATACGCCTATTGATGGTGAGATAAGCCCATTAATGGGAAGATACGCTAGCATAGGATGCGGGACATGGGCCGGTGAAGATCTCGTCGTGGCGAGATATGCGGAGCCGTTACGGGGTCGTTCGGGCTTCGTGCTCCCGGCCAAACATGGACACTGAGGAATCTCTGCTCTGTGATAGCTTGGAGACAAGTAAATAAGCTGAGGAAGCTCGGCTGTAGGATAGTTTGGAGGCGAGCCGTTGGCTGGTTTCTCGGCGCATAGGGAAGGTACTCCGGGGAGATCTCCAAAAGGTCGGGTGCAATCTCGGAGACGAGGTCCGAAGAAAGTCCCCCATGTGTCATATTGATTCTAACTCCATGGCCCCCAGGAATCTAGTGGGCTTATGTGAAAAACACGTCATCTGCTTATGAGCCTTATCATTAGCCCCCCACTCTCGCCCTGGCCTATTTATGGGTTAAGTCGAGAGTGGTAAGCGCAGTTTTTAACGATTCAGCCTAAAATTTCCCCGCAATGGGTTGTCTAAGAAAGATGCGACGTTTGGCGGTTAATCCTCTTAGATCCTTGGATCCAGGTGGCACCTCATGAAGCGCTTTAATTTTCATGCGTATCTTTGGTGACGTCAGTGGATCAGTGAAATGATCGCATTTTAAAGAGGGTGTCGTTTCGCTCACTCGGTCGGTTGGACTATGTGCCACGTGTCCACCACTAGGTGGTGGGATAGGAGGGGTTGCTCCCCGAATCCTGGTGTGAGGGGACGTGTCCAATGGCCAGTCGCCACATAGAGTCCTGGTGGCCGCAAGGTGTGAAGCTTCGTTTCGGCTGGAATAGAGTTGGGCCGTTAGATGCCTTCTTGCTTAGTGTATAAATAGGGGGTCATCCTACGGCAGATGCTTTGTCCTAGTCATCTTTTGTCATTTAATGATTGCCTGGCGTACATCTGCTTAGGTCGGAACTTGAGCTAAAAAAACTTTCCTTGGCCAATCCTTCCTTGAATCAGGTTAGATGTCTTCCTCCGAAACAACTATTGATGTAGTAGGGGTTGAGTAGGGCGATGAGGCTTCAGCTTCTGAAGCTGAGTCCAATGGGTCTTCTTCCTCCTTGGCTTCCGATAGCCGAGAGAGTTCTTCTTCCTCTTCATCTTCGTCTTATGTGTCAGGCTCACCCCCAGGGGGAACGACGCCCTTGTCCCTCATCGTCAGGGGGGGAGAAAAGGCCCTCCAAGGCGTGCATCGGGAATACCCACGATGCACCCTCAGGTTTGAACCACCTGGATGAGCTTTCAGACATTCAGGCTTGTTTTCATATCCCCTCTGGCTATTCACTCCGTTTGGCCAAGGAGGGCGAGTGGGCAGACCAGGGTAACAAGATTGCTCTATACTTGGAAGCGTTTCGGGCAGGGATGCATCTGCCTTTCTCGCATGAAGTTTGTGTTGTGCTCCATTGTTTCCGTCTCTCTCCGGGCCAGCTAACGCCGAATTCGTGGAGAATCCTCCTCGGGTTTCTGGTCCGGTTAAAAATTGATCGAATCCCCTTTGATTTGAGCCTTCTCCTTCCTTTCTTTGCTATAAAAATCACCCCGGTACCAGTAAGGACGAAACGAGATGGGTATACCTATTTTTCAAAAAAACATAATGGTAGGACGGCCGGGTCGGGGGTAGTGGTTGTCCCTTCTTCCATCCACGAATGGAAGGAGAAGTTTGTCTTTGTCGGGCCACCGAAGGGTGAGGATTGGCATGTTCCCATCAAGTAGCATAAGGACGATTTTCCTAGGGTTAGACGGTCGAATGCCCCAGAGGCAAGAGTGGTGTCTCAGTGGAAACCGATCCAGCGGATTGATGTCCTGCTTTTCGAGCGGGCTTTGAGCTGGGCGGGACTCAGTCCCACGTGCTTTATGGGTAAGTTAGGGCTTTCGCTGATCTATTTAGAATTAGCAAAATTTTGTTGTTTTTGGTCGTTGATCATATTCTTATGTGTATCTTACAGAGCCGATGGATCGCTTGAAGATTATGGCTACCATGGTCGCTAAGGCTCAGGAGACGAAGGGTGGTGGCACATGCTTGTCCCAATCTGCTCTGGGCATGGCTCCCCAGCAAGCACCTTCGGCCAAGGTTTCCACGGCACCCTCCGTTCTGGAGGAACGCCGCGGGAGAGGGTAGAAGCACGCATGGGACCCGACGCCTCGGGATAGGACGGAGGTGCTGTTCATACCATAATATTGCATTATTATATTCCCCATTCTTATTCGTTTTATAAATAAACAGATGCTTTTGACGCATGTCTGCTACATGTTACAGGTTCTTGGATCTAAAACAGTGAAAACTATGAAAAGGCAATGCAAAAAGTGAGACTACAAATGATAAACGGTGAAATCTCGATCGCACCTACATTGTGAGAAACAATGAACAACAGTTCACCGAGTATAAAGGCAGCGACATGAAGAAACAGTTAAAGTTCACTACAAGTATTCATTAGAGATATGGAGAAGAAATAGAAGCCAATTTGATTAAGGACCTGAAGAAACAGAAAGTACAAGACACCAGAAGCCAGCCCAAGAAACTACAAAGCCCAACTCCATCTTTTGGCCACGGAACCGCGGCCAAACTTGGCCTTGGGCCGCGGTTCCACGGCGGTATTGAGCCTGTATAAGGAGAAATTTTTACCATAAAATTGTGGCGGTCCGCGTATCGTTGACTAGGTCTTTTCTTAGGGGTATTTTCGTAAATGCAGACATGCGGGTCAATTGTAACCTAAGGTTTCTATGTCTTATAAATAGAAGCCCAAATCATTGTATTCTTTTCATGCCTCCCTTCATTAATAAATTTCAGCATTCTTTTGGAGAGCATCATTTTTTGTAAGTTCTTTATTTTCTGCCCTAGGTTAATTTTCTATTCTTGCCCTAGATAAATTTAATTCCTTGCCCTAGTTAATCTTTTATTCTCTGCCCTAGATAAATGTATTTTAATTCCATAATGAGTGAGTAGTCTCCTCGCTTGTTAGGGTTAGATCTGGGGAAGGTTTGAGAGACGAAGATCTCTCATCCCCTTTCTTGCCCATCATATATTTTCATAGGACTCTATGCATACATGCACATACCGCTCCCTACGGCATCCTATCCCTCGAGATAGCGGTGATACCGTAGTATAAAGGCCCGGTTGTGATGTTTTCCATGGAGGTTAGGGTAAGGATTGATAAAGGAAGGACAAGAAACTAGAGGAAGAAAACATCTTCCCGATGATTCTAATCCCTTTTATTAATAATTACCATAACACCTAATTAGATCTTCATATGGGTATAGAAAGCGGTGAGATTTGTAGACTTTCCAAACTTAACCTAGATCTAACCCTAGCAAGACTTAGATATAGATTAATTTAGTTTTTAGATTTAATAATCAATCCGACCACAATCGGAATTAACTCGTTTGAGCGACTAGGAAATTCACAACTTCCCTATGGACCGACCCGTACTCACCGGCTAGCTACCAAGCGACGTCGTTCTTGATTGCGATTAATAGATAGTTTTTTAGATAAATCAAATGGCGCCGTTGCCGGGGATGGCGTGTTATTTCCTTTTTGCAATTTCGGGTTAACCAAAATTAAAAAAATCATAAAAATCTGAAAAATCAAAAAAATATAAAAATATATCATCTGTTATTTTTGGGAAGGGTATTTTTGTGTGAATTTTGCAGGATCTACGAACAAATTCGGATCTGGAAATCTACAGAGATCAAAACAGCAAATATCAAATCCGAACAAACAGAGGAATATCACAATAGACAACAGAAGAAATTTGGAGGACCGAGTCAACAAGAAGAATCGCGGTGATTTGGTCCCAAAAAAAACTGCCGAAGCGACCATCACGCGGCGGAACAGCCGCACGACCCCCATTCCGGCCCCGGAACCGCTGCGCCCCGGTGACATCACCAGAAGAAAAAAAACAGTTCCGCCACTGCAAATCTCTGTGAGTTTTCTCTCTCCTCCTCTGCAAATCTCTAATATATCTTCTGAAAAATCTCCTGCAGGATTCTTTGCGCTTAAAAAAATCTTTCCCCTTCCAAATAACAATCTTGTGCAGGATTCTTTGCGCCGCGCATAAAATAAAAAGATTTGATTGCATGTGATTTTTCTGTTTTGCATATCTTTAAAACTGACTTTAAGGGGGTTTTGACCAATTCAAATTGGGTGAGGATTTCATCACCCTTCCCAGGACCCTAGAAATCACATAAGGCATTTGCATTGACCATATCTTAATTAAAAAATACTAGACTCAGCCCTAAGGACTTCGAGCTCAATAGGACAGGGGACTAGTTATAGGCATTAGCCGTTAATCCTAACCTGACTTTGCGGTGTCTAGGCAAGTGTGTCTAAGGCGAGTGGTTACTTAATTAGGACCGCTACTTGTAGCGGGGAGCCTCCCACTCACCTGGCACTTACCTGGCCACAATTGGCGGTGAAGAGACGGTTTGAGGTCCTATTGCTAGCCCTTTGAAACAGTTAGGAGCTGTCTAGCTGACCTAGGTGACCCTAGGTCTAGGCCTGATTGTGCATTTTTGGTTGATCGAAAGTGTGTCTTAGCCCTTTATCGAAAATCTTTTTTGCAAAAAGTTCCAAACAAATAAAAAAAGGAAAAAGGAAAAATCTTTTATAAAAACTTGCAAAATTTTGTCGCTAAGAAATCATTGCACCACCTGCCTTCTTTCTCTTCCTTTTCTTTTATCATGGGTACCCCACATCATAAATCTCTTGCCGAACTTTGGTATCCCGAACCTAACTTTGCCTCGTACGTCAATTGTTTCGATCGATTTAAAGAAAATCCCTCCACGCCAAAAATTTCTCTGAAAGATCAAATAAAAGCGTCTAAGAGAAACAGCTCGACTTTGCAACCCACTTTGTGTCAACCATGTCAACCTTCACCACCTTCGTACGTTGATACCACTTTTTCGAGTCCTGTTGTAACTCCTAAGACGATATCCATTGCTGAGCATATTACTCAATCTCGTAGCCGATCTTTCACTCCTCTCCACACATCTAGTTCTAGGGGTCAACAAGTCCATTCACCTTTTTATCCAACTGTTGACCCTACTCCTGTCCAACCATCCAATTCCTACCAGTCCTACCCGACCTTCCTACCTTCACTAGATATTGCCTCTACACAGCCATTTGGGAGTTTCACGTATCCAAACAGTTTTGAATCTTTTACCGAAACCCCTCCACAACCCATGTCTAGTTTGGAACAGTCGTTGGAGGCGTACATTGCAGCAACAAACAAAATGATTAGGAATGTGGATGCGTCCATTGCCGCCCTTATGCAACCTAGTGAACCGGCAGCTAGTTTCCAACTAGCTTCAAATTTTCCAATATATGAGGAGGCGGTTGGACAGAATGCGAATTTGAGAGGATTTCCAAATCAAACCTATCCATACCCAATTGAATCCAACAACTCCAATTTTCAAACATGTGTCCAAAATGATGAGTTGTGCGACTTTGTAGTGCTTGGTTTGCCAGATTATGAGAAACCCCTTTCGAGTGAAGCCGCACCTAATCCATTTAATCTTTACACCTTCAATCTAGAACCTAAATCGATAAATATCCATGCTTTTGATGAGGTGTCAGAAAATATTGATTTTCACTTGATTGAGGATATAGACGTCGGGAATATTTTGGATGATGAACCGGTAGATTTGATTGAAATTTTATGTCCAATTCATCATCCCGAGTCATTAAATGTTTCTCCCGAACTTCATATGCGTCTTGATTTTGATGATAATGGCATGGATGAGTTAACTATTGAGGAGACTTATGAGGATAGTATTGAGGAGAGTCTTGAGGATAATATTGAGGTTGAACCATTTTTGTTTGATGTGTCGGATTTTCCAATTCATCCTCTTGAATCTTTAACTAAATCACCCTCCCTTCTTTCCATCGTTCCGACCATGCACAAGATCACGCTTGAAGACTGTGAGCTTGAAAAATTTTCCTTTGAATCTGACACAGTTCTCACAGCCGATAACACTTACGAGTGTTTCACTTTTTCGGACGATGTTGATGACTCACCGCCCGAGTTTGAGTCCTTTGAATTTTCAGATGAGTTAGTTGAACCATCAGAGTCGGTTGCTTACAGTCGTTTCGAACCATTAATGGAATCTTTCGAGTTCGAGACAGTTTAGTATGGTGAGAATGAGACTATCTTAATTCACTCCCTTCCCTACCTTCCATTGTTCCGACCGTGCAAGTGACCGTTACGTTTTCATCTCCTATACCAAGTTCGACGTACCCATGTTTTCTTGCGAATCTTGAGGGATTTGACCCTATTTCTCGACGGGTTGATAGATTAGCACAATCACTTTTAACACATCGGTCATCACAAATTGCACTATTTATTCCGTAAATTTACACCCTCAAGATCGTACTCCACTTCTTTCTCTTTTCCGCCATTCTTCTCCTCCACCGAAACCATATTCTACCTTTCTTCCCACGCGGTCTCGTGTGCTTCTCATTTCCTTTCTTTCCACTCCATTCTTTCACCAACTCGACCATTACCACGATAAGATTTTTGAATGGTTGGTGCTAACCTTTGGCTTGTGTAAGGCCAAGCTTAAGTTTGGGGGGAACCTTGTTGTATTTATGTATATATATTTTTTGTTTTCTTTTTCTATAAAAAAATTAAAAAAAAATTCAAAACATTAAAAATATATATAAAATTTTATAAATAAATAAACAGGGGAGTGCCGGCATTTTGACCCTCTTGGTGTGGCATGACAGTGAGGACACTGTCAAGTTTAAGTTTGGGGGTATACTCGGTACGTCTTCTTCCTTCGCATTCATATGTATATTTTTGCATTTACATATTTATTTGAAAACCCATAAAAATTGAAAAAATTTGAAAAATTATAAAAATTATTGTATTCAATTTTGGCTTATTTGACTAGAGTTTGACAGATAGGTTAACTAGTTAGGAACAACCAGATCTTAGACGTAGTAAATTAAAAACCCTAAAGATGACCTTCCTTAAAGTTTAGCGGTAGAAAGTATATATCTTTGTAGTTTATTTAGAAATAGGCAAATTTTGAGTTAACTTTTTGGGCTAAGTTGAAACAAAAGAAAAGTATTGATATCTTTATTAAAGTGTAAGTTTGAAAAATAATTCCTTGCTTAAGTCTAGATTCTGAAAATATATACCCTACAAATTGCACAATCACGCACCTTGAAACTTGGAATAGTTGAAGATACCTTGAAATTCTCTTGTCTAAAGTCCTTAGTACGATGAAAATAAAAAAATATATATAAAAGTGTGAATAGAAAAAAAATGAACACTAGTTTTTGTGATTACTTAAGGCTGCAAAAATAGAAAGAAAAAAATTTAGCGAGGGTGCTTCATCACCTAGTGCCTTAGACCAACTGGTTTGGGACCCACTGCTAAAATGCATTGGGTGTTGCAAGACTAGGAATTACACTTTAAAGTGCAAACACATTTTGTAATCGGTCGTTGGTATCTCAAGAAGTATTAACGATCGCATGAAGGATGTGTAAGAAAAATTCATTTAAAAAATTCACTAATTAATAAGTGCTTTGGACAACGGACAAGAGTACGATTGCTTGATTTGAATTTCCAAGTGTAGGGGTGATTTATACACACACGTAAGGATACGTGATTGGAGTTTAGATGAGAGAAAGGAGTGAAGAATAGAACTTGTATTTTTAGTAGAGTTGATAAAAATTTCTAAGTGGAGATGGAACCCTAGAAGGAAAACTTAAGAAATGCCGAAAGCTAAGTAGGTCTGCAGAACATATATAATCTTAAATTAGATGATGAGGAAGCGTGAAGAATATGGGTGGATAATTTATGAGTCGAAGATAATAGAATTCCTTGTTAGAAAACCTAATTGGAGAATTAAAGTTTTAAAAGCTGAATTGATAGGATTTTGTGGGTAGTATCCACTGAAAACCCTCAGGAGACAACACTCCTCCTACTAGGGACACCTAGAGGTTTAACGACTTGTTGCACATGCTCAGTGCAATCGCGTTTTCCTGCGAAAGTGCGGTTAGGTTTTTGTAGAGAATAAAAATAAGTTTGCTCGAGGACGAGCAAAAGATAAGTTTGGGGGTATTTGTTCATACCATAATATTGCATTATTATATTCCCCATTTTTATTCGTTTTATAAATAAACAGGTGCTTTTGACGCATGTCTGCTACATGTTACAGGTTACAGATTCTTGGATCTAAAACAGTGAAAACTATGAAAAGATAATGCAAAAAGTGAGACTACAAATGATAAACGGTGATATCTCGATCGCACCTACATTGTGAGAAACAATGAACAACAGTTCACCGAGTATAAAGGCAGCGACACGAAGAAACAGTTAAAGTCCACTACAAGTATTCACTAGAGATCTGGAGAAGAAATAGAAGCCAATTTGATAAAGGACCTGAAGAAACAGAAAGTACAAGACACCAGAAGCAGACCCAAGAAACTTCAAAGCCCAACTCCATCTTTTGGCCGTGGAACCGCGGCCAAACTAGGCCTTGGGCCGTGGTTCGCCGCGGTATTGAGCCTGTATAAGGAGAAATTTTTACCATAAAATTGTGGCGGTCCGCGTATCGTTGACTAGATCTTTTCTTAGGGGTATTTTCGTAAATGCAGACATGCGGGTCAATTATAACCTAGGGTTTCTATGTCTTATAAATAGAAGCCCAAATCATTGTATTCTTTTCATGCCTCCCTTCATTAATAAATTTCAGCATTCTTTTGGAGAGCATCATTTTTTGTAAGTTCTTTATTTTCTGCCCTAAGTTAATTTTCTATTCTTGCCCTAGATAAATTTAATTCTTTGCCCTAGTTAATCTTTTATTCTCTGTCCTAGATAAATGTATTTTAATTCCCTAATGAGTGAGTTGTCTACTCGCTTGTTAGGGTTAGATCTGGGGAAGGTTTGAGAGACAAAGATCTCCCATCCCCTTTCTTACCCATTATATATTTTCGTACGACTCTATGCATACATGCGCATACCGCTCCCTACGGCACCCTATCCTTCGAGATAGCAGTGATACCATAGTATAAAGGCCCGGTTGTGATGTTTTCCATGGAGGTTAGGGTAAGGATTGATAAAGGAAGGAAAAGAAACTAGAGGAAGAAAACATCTTCCCGATGATTCTAATCCCTTTTATTAATAATTACCATAACACCTAATTAGATCTTCATATGAGTATAGAAAGCGGTGAGATTTATAGACTTTCCAAATTTAACCTAGACCTAACCCTAGCAAGACTTAGATATATATTAATTTAGTTTTTAGCTTTAATAATCAATCCGACCACAATCGGAATTAACTCGTTTGAGCGACTAGGAAATTCATAACATCCCTATGGACCGACCCGTACTCACCGGCTAACTACCAAGCGACGCCGTTCTTGATTGCGGTTAATAGATAGTTTTTGAGATAAATCAGGTGCCGGCCCCTGCCGAATCCCCACTCAAGAGGCAGAAAATGGTAGTTTTTCGGCCACCCCCGGCCGGGATTCAGGTGAAGGAGGGCGATATCTGTATCGAAGTGCCCTTGGGGCTCTCTGTGGCCGACAGTTTACTGGTGGACATGGAGAAGGCGGCGGGGGCTAAGATTTCCTGAGGCACCATGAAGGCCCAGGTAGCGGCGATAGATCAGAAGGCCGTTCAGGTTGGTATCTCTCCAAGAATTTCTCCAAGTGTTTTTTACTCTGCTTTACCCTGTTTTAGCCCTTAACACGGTTCCCGTTTTCCTCAGGTCCTCCAGCATTGCGCCCTGCTCGCCGCAATGGAGTCCAAAGAGGTGACCCCGGCGATGAAGAAGGCGAGAGAATCTTCCTCGCAAGAGGAAGAGCTCCTCGCCCGGCTACAATAGGCGGAAGAAAAGGATGCCCTTCTCGACTCAAGGTTGGTCGTGGAGAGCCTGAAGGTCGCTAAACTGAAGAAGTCCCATCGACCTTCGACCGACTCAAACCGAGCTATCCAGGCCCAGATGGAGGAGGCCAACGGACTTTTCGATGCCATGAAAAGGCAGAGGGACTCATTCAAAAGAGATGCCCGGTCGTCCTACGAGGCGGCGAAGCTTGCAGAGAGCAGAGCGGAAATGGCTATGGAGGAGTATAAGGCTTCCGATCTATTCTATTTCGACCTTGCTGATTCCACGGCCTTCAGGTGGCATAACGCCCTCGATGCCGTCAAGGAAGCCCTGCCCGGGTTTGATGATCAGGAGCTTCGCGTAAGGTATCCCTTGCCGAAGAAGTGCCACAGGGGGGCATCATCGAGCCGGATGGGGGAGGCCAGACGGCAGGCGGAAACGCCGAACCGGAGGTCGCCATTGTAGCCCTTGATTGAAGCGCCGAACCAGGAGAAGTGACGGCCGAGAAGACGGTTTGAGCTACTCCGTCTCTTTAAATTTTGTAAGCCTTTGGGCATTAAGGCTGGGAAGCCCATAGTACCTTGTACATAGTATTGAATATAAATAAAGTGTTTTTAGCTCACTTATGGAGTGTTTCTATTTTTGCAAGTGTAGATAAGTTGGTGTCTCGCGGATGTCTAGTATATGTAAAGTCGAGTGTCGAGCGAGTGCGACGTAAAATCGAGCGAAAGCCCAATATAGGTAGACCGGCGTCCTTCCTTACCCCGGAGTCGAGATGACGATCGAGAGCTGCGTATGAATCGAGCGAACGCTAAGTAAAGGTAGGTCGGCATCCTTCCTCACTCTGGAGTCGAGGTGACGATCGAGAGACGCGTATGAATCGAGTGAACGCCAAGTAAAGGTAGGCCGGTGTCCACCCTCACTCAGGAGTCGAGGTGACGATCGAGCGCCATGTATGAATCGAACAAACGCCAAGTAGAGGTAGGCCGGCTACCACCCTCACCCCGGAGTTGAGGTGACGATCGGGCACTGCGTATGAATCGAGTGAATGCCAAGTATAGGTAGGCCGACATCCACCCTCACCCCGGAGTCGATGTGATGATCGAGCGTCGTGTATGAATTGAGCAAACGCCAAGTATAAGTAGGTCGGCGACCCTTGGTTAGACCTTGAAAGGGTCGAGCAAGAAACTACTCGGCCGCCTCTAGACGATGGCTTGGGACCCGCAAAGTCTCCAAGCTGGAAGCTGCCTTCAGTAGATGAGCCAAGAAGGAAACTACTCGGCCACCTCTAGACGAAGGCTTTGGATCCATAGAGTCGCCGGGCAGAAAGCTGCCTTCAGCGGATGAGCCAAGCAAGAAACTACTCGGCCGCCTCTTGACGAGGGCTTTGGATCCGCAATGTGGTCGGGCAGAAAGCTGCCCACAGTGGATGAGCCGAGCAGGAAACTTCTCTGCAGCTTGTTGACGAGGGCTTTGGATCCGCAGAGTGGTCAAGGAAGCTGCCTTCAGCGGATGAGCCGGGCAGGAAACTATTCGGCAACCTCTTGACGAGGGCTTTCCTGATTCTATGGTTTTCCTAGGAATGTCGTTCAACCTTCCTTGACCCGTATGGGGGGAAGCGACAAGTAATCAGATGCCACGTAGCCGCGCCTTATCAGGAAAGTGCGATATTCCGTGATCTGCGTTGTAGCGCAAGAAGATCTCGACTGTTGGAAGATTTTTATTAAGGCTATAAATATCGAAGGTATGGTTTCACCTTTGGATACCCACATTGACTCCTCCCAGCTGTTATGACTCTTCCAGATGATGGGCTACGTATACACCATCAGAGAGATCGTATCTCGGAACGATGTGTATTTCTATGATCTCGATCGTTCCGAGGCGACATATGAGGCCGTAATAGGCCGTTTGGAGGGCCACTGCGGGCGCCTGCTTCCCCGACAATCTCCTCTCCTGCAACTGCTAATCTACGCAATATGGAGGTCTTCCTTAGGTCTTTATAATGCTCTTTCCCCACAGGCGATGCATGAGGCATTTGATAAGATGCATACGGCCCATGAGCTTGGCCTGATCTCAAAGAGCAGGCGAGATCGCTCAGTGGACATTCTTCTCGAATGTTTCCAGCAGAGGTTGGTCGTGGCGTCGTGTTCGGCGGTTAGGGACCCCGACAAATCCGTAGCTTCTAGGGTCCATGGGTACCGTCAGAGGGAGCAGGCGGAGGTTTCCTGGGCTCGGCTGGAGGAGCTCTCTTCCGAGTATCATCGTCAATTTTTTCTTAATTCTCTTCCTCCTTTACTGTAATGGTTGTATGGCTGCAGAGACAAGAATACCTCCGAATAAAGTATAAATAAATTTCCTTTTGGTAAAGATTATGGTGTATTATCTCTTTACCCTACTTTTTTTTATGTATACTTTTGTGCATTGGCCGACCTATGCCTCCTCCCTACTCCCTAGCTCGAGGCCAAGGAAAGGAAGGAAGGGTTAGAGCCTTGGGTCGGTGCAGAAGTCTATTTTGCATGAAGACTCAGCTTGGAAAATTTAGTCGATACGGAAGGGAATTGCATTATTCGAAAAGGGGGCACATGTTTATCTGTACAACTTAAGCTTTTCGATGTTATATAGCCGAGGAAAATTATGCCCTCTGGAGTCTTGGAGGCGGTAGGCTCTACCGGACAATGCCTCTATCACAAGGAACGACCAGTCCTACTTTGAGGAGAACTTATGTAGCTTCCCTTGGTCTATGAATTCGTTTCGTCATAAGACCAAGTCTCCTGTCTTGAAGGCTCGGTATTTAACTCGGGCGTTGTAATAGCGGGCGGTTTGCTGCTGGTAGGCGGTCATTCTGATTTGCACCCGATCTCTTTTTTCCAACAAGATGTCCAAGTTGCTTCGTAGTGCCAAGGTATTAGCCTCGTCGTCAAAGTGCTCAACCCGATATCTGGGCAACCCAATTTCTGCGGGGACTATTGCCTCGGTACCATAGCAGAAGCTGAATAGGGTTTCTCCCGTGGGTGTTTTTCTCGACGTCCACAGTGCCCACGGTACCCGAGGCAGTTCCTCGACCCGGCCACCTTGCTTTCCCTCTAGGCAGGATCGGAGCCCACGAACGACGCTTTGGTTCGCTTTTTCTTCTTGCTCGTTGCATTGGGGATGTGCGACAGCGGGGAACGTCATCAATATGTGGTAGTCGTTGCAAAATTCATTGACTTTGTTATTCTCAAAGTTGGTTCCATGGTCGGTGACGATGCACCTTGGGATTCCAAATCGGAAGATTATATTGTTCTGCAGGAATTTTATCATAGAGACGCCGTCCGGTTTTCTTATCGGCATGGCTTCAATACACTTTGTGAAGTAGTCTATGGCAACAAGAATGTACCTATGTCCACCTATGCCTGTGGAGAGCAGGCCCACCATATCCATCCCCCACTGCGCAAATGGCCAAGAGGAACTCAGTGGCGTTAGTTCGGTGATGGGGAGATGAGGTATGATGCTGAAGAGTTGGCAGCTATTGCATCTTCTGACTAATTTCTCGGCTTCTTTGTGTATTCCTGGCTAATATTATCCCTGGAGCGGTGTCTTTTGTACCAAGCTGCGGGCCCCTTGATGTGCCCCTCCCACCCCTTCGTGTATTTCTCATAAAACGTAGTCTGCTTCATGGGGATCGACGCATCAGAGCAGAGGTTGAGTGTATGACTTCTTGTATAGGTTTTCTTTGCTCCATACGAAATGCAAGCTTTTGCTCAAAGCCGACGAACCTCGGCCCGGTCTTTCGAAAGTACCCTATCTTTCAGAATTTCTATAATGGGCTTTCTACAATTCGAGGCATCTCCTCGAGTTGTGTAGATTTGGAGTGTTGCCTCTCCATATTCCAAGCTGGTTCGCGGTGGGACTTCGGAAAGAATATTTCTCTTATGATTGGCCGAATAGGAAGATGCGAGTTTGCTCAGGGCATTATCCTTGGTGTTCAAAGTTCTGGGAATCTACTCCACTTAGACCTCGTCGAAATTTTTCCAAAACCTTCTAACCTCCGCCAGGTATTTTATCATTAGTGGTTCCCGGGCTTCGAAACACCCGATTACTTGGCCAATGACTAGCACGGAGTTGCTGCGTATTTGGATGGTCTTCAGCCCCACTCCGAAAGCGATTCGTAGCCCGGCCAATAAGGCCTCGTACTCTGCGGCGTTGTTAGATGCATTGAAACCAAGCCTCAGAGAGTACTCCATTTTTGCTTCATTCGAACCGCGGATGATCAGGCCGGCACCACTCCCTTCCTCTGTAGAGGATCCGTCCACATAGAGTACCTAGTCCGGGATTGGGCCGAGCACCTCCTCAACCGAGGGTCATAGGTCGGGGCCATGTGTTGCCGTTCCTTCCTTAGTGGGAATGGTGCATCCGACAACGAAATCAACTAAGTCCTATGCTTTGATGGACTGTCTAAGTCGGTATTTAATGTTGAATTGGGACAGCTCCCACCTCTATTTCCTTAAGCGGCCCGACGATTCGGGGGATGCGAGGATATTCCTTAAAGGTCGTTCAGAGAGGACGAGGATCGTGTGTTCCTAGAAATAGTGTCGTAGTTTCCTGGAGGTGATGACAAGCGTAAGGACTATTTTTTCTATGGCCGGGTATCTGGTTTCTACATCCTTGAAAACATGGCTCACGTAGTACACCGGTCTCTGTGCGCCTTTGAATTCTTTGACGAGCACTGAGTCGGCGGCTTGGTCGGATATAGTAACAGCTCCTCGCCTTCGACCGATCAGCTGAGAAATGGTGGGGTCGCCAGATGTGCCTTGAGTTGTTCGAAAGAGCTTTGGCATTCCTCGGACCATTCGAACCTGGGGATTTTCCTTAGGGCCCTTAAGAAAGGGAGGCACTTTTCTTCAGATCTAGACATAAAGCGACTCAATGCAGCCACCCTACCGGTGAGTCGCATAATATCGACATTTCTCTTAAGCATCACCATGTTGATGATAGCGCCGATTTTCTCTGTGTTCGCCTCGATTCCACGATGGGTAACCATGAATCCAAGGAATTTCCCGCTTGTGATGCTGAACACACATTTAGCTGGATTCAGTTTCATCTTGTATTTCCGCAGGACATCGAATGTTTTGCCGAGGTCTGTAATGTGTCCGGCTGATGAGGCGGATTTCACGAGCATGTCGTCGACATAGACTTCTATGTTTTTTCCAATTTGTGGTTTGAACAGTTTGTTGACCAGTCGCTGGTACGTGGCTCCGGCGTTCTTAAGTCCGAAGGGCATTACCCTGTAGCAATATACTCCCCGATCTGTGGTGAAGGCGGTCAGCTCTTCTTCGACCAGGTTCATCCGGATTTGATTATAATCAGAGAATGCATCCATGAAGCTTAGTAATTCGTGACCGGCCGAGCTGTCTATTGGCTGATCTATCCGAGGAAGCGGGTAGTTGTCTTTGGGGCAAGCCTTATTCAGGTCAGTGAAATCGACGCACATGCGCCATTTACTATTCGGTTTTTTGACCATGACCACATTCGCCAGCCAATCCGAGCAGTCCAGGTTCCTGATGAAGTCGGCTGCGAGTTGTCGATCCACTTCCTCTTCTATCGCCTTTTGTTTCATTGGTGCCAAACTTCTTTTCTTTTGTCGGATTGGCTTGGCTTTTGGGTCGACCCCGAGCTTCTGAGATCACCACGGGGTCGATCCCGAGCATATCTGCTGGTGTCCAAGCGAACACATCTAAGTTGTTTCAGAGGAACCAGATCAGGTCTTTTCGGATGCCTCCTGTCAAGAGAGAGCCGATATGGACAGTCCGGCCGTCAAATCCCTCTATGAGAAGAACTTCCGCTAATACTTCCACCAGGGCATCTCGAATTTCATTTCAGTCGTCGCGTGTGTCCAGGGACACCTATGGATCGTGCATGTCTTCAAAATCATCGCCTTGCTCCCCGGCAGGAGATGTTGAGGCGAGACAGATCCTGGTAGTTTGCTGGGCACCATAGGCTCGGCCTATCCCCCCGTTATCTAAAGGGAACTTGAGCATGAGGTGGTAGGATGAGATCTAAGCTCGAAGGGTGTTTAGGGTGGAGCGTCCCAGAAGGATATTATATGACGACAAGATCTTGGCAATGAGGAAGTTCACCGATACGGTTCGCATTTTGCCTGCTTCCTTAATGTTGAGGAGGAGGGTGACTGATCCCTCGTCTAGGACGGAATAGTTGGTGAACCCGGAGAGGACGTGGGAGGTCGGTTGGAGATTGGATCGATCTATTCCTATACGCTGGAAACAGTTGTAGAACAGGATATCCGCTGAGCTTCCAGAGTTGACCAATATTCTCCGGACCTCGTAACGGCAAACTCTGGCTGTTATTATTAGGTGGTCATTATGTGGGGGTGATATGCCATGAAGGTCTTCATCGGTGAAGATAATTGGGCCATTCTTTCTGCACTTTTTGTGGGGCAGATCACTTATGGCCATGACTGATAGAAGGAGGCGGTCCCCCTCACTGTCCGGAGCTAGATCCGATGAAATGACCATGATCTACCCGATTATTA
The DNA here is from genome assembly GCA_030015575.1 of Agapanthus africanus. Classification (NCBI taxonomy): domain Eukaryota; kingdom Viridiplantae; phylum Streptophyta; class Magnoliopsida; order Asparagales; family Amaryllidaceae; genus Agapanthus; species Agapanthus africanus. Next base: position 40,640,021 of record CM057344.1, read on the forward strand.
ACTCTCCGGGAGGGGGTTGGTCCTTTTTCTCCTGCTCCACCTACCGCTTGTCTCGTAGGTATTTTGTCAAGTGACCAGAGCGGATCAGTTTCTCAATATAGTCACGGAGTTGTTTGCAACTCTTGGTCGGATGCCCTTGCGACCTATGGTAGGCGCAGTACCGGCCGTTAAGTCGCTTGCCCGTCCTCTGGGTAGCCGGCAGGAGCTTAAAAATCCATTTGCCCTTAGCCTCCTCTAGCAGCTCTGTCTGGGAGACTTTCAGAAGAGTATACTCATGGAACCTCGGGCAATAGGGATTTGGACAGTCGGCTTTCTTTTTTACCTCTTTGTCCCGTCTTTTTCGGTCTGCTTGGTCATCCCAGGGCAGGTTGGTGTTCACCTCTGAATCGAGTTGGATTTCTCGTTCAGTCCATGCTTTTACTTCGGCCGTGGTCTTAGGTTGCGCTAATGTAAAAGAGCGGAGCCACTTTTTATGCCTAAGACTCGACCTTAGGGTAGTGATAATCGTTTCATCGTGATGCTCGAGAACCTCTAGAAAGGCATTGTAGAAGTGGGTGACGTACCCCTTGATGGATTCCCTGTCTTGCTCTTGATGGTGAACTGGTAGTCGACCATTTTTTTCTTTCGTCGGTTACCGATGAAATAACCGAGGAATTGGGTCTCCAGCTCGTCAAAGGTCGAGATTGAGCGCAGCGGGAGCCCTCGGAACCAATCCCGGCCGGCGCGAATGAGGGTGGTACGGAAAGCTCAGCATTGAGCCGCATCCGAGTTGTCTTGGAAGCTCATGCCCGCCATAAACGTGTCCAAGTGGTCCTTCGGATCGAACTTCTCATCGAAGAGAGCCACTTTGGGCGGTTTGTTCCTGGAAAAGACACTCTCAGCCAGTGGCTGTTCTGTAAATGGCCTCGTGAGTGAATCAGCGGAGTACTTCGCCCCTTCGCCGGCCGTGCAGTCTTCCTGTCATATGTCTTCGATTTTCTTTTCGAGGACCTCGATTCATTGTTGGTACCCTGAGGATTCTTCATAGTTGGAGCGCCTGGTATCTCTGCTTCAGGCTTGCGCGACGGAGTGGTTTCGGCTTCGCTCTATCACATTCCTTAAATCTTCGGAGCGGACTTTTCGTGGATAGTCCCGACGTTCGCCATATGCGTGGCTTCGACAGAAGTGGCGGCATAGGTCTTGCTTGAAACCAGGCGATCTGACCGACACCTCTTCAGGGGGCGAGAAAACACGACGGGCGTCGAAGTGATGGCCTGGTCTCCCCTAAGATCGGGGTGTCGAGTTATCCGGCGCCCAATGGGTCATGGAATCATTCCCCACACACGGTTCATGACTGCCGAAATCGGCATGCCGGTGTTCAGTAACATCAAGATGAGCGCGAGTGAGATCGAGGGCCTGAGCGTGTACTTCCGTCTTCCTGCGTACGTTGTCATCCCGGGGAGGGGAAACTGCGGTTTGGCGGGTACAGCCGGCCACTTGGACATGGGCCAGCGCATCCACCATCGCCGTGAGCCTATCGATTAGAGCTGACAAGACGTTAATGACTTTAGGAGGGGGAGTTGGACCGTTCCCGCCTCCGTTATAAAGGACGGGGCGGCTCATGCTGGGATCGTTGTGATTGTCGCTTGCCATTGAATTGAAGGCGGAAGATCAACTTTTTGGGTGGAGGAGCTTCTTGCTTCCCACAGACGATGCCAACTGATGGAGGTCAAAATCTCCCTCGGTAGTTGACCTTCGTCGATCTTGCTGTAAGCGATTCTGGACGGTTGATATTTGGTGTGAGGGTTGAATGTGTGGATCTCTGTGGGTTATCGTTAACGCCGAGCTACCTGCAAAGGAAGTTCTGAGGTGGGTAACCACCGTAGGACCCTCCAACGATCAAGTAAGTACCGAGGAATAATGACAGGGTAGCGGCGTATTGGAATTAGTTCCAGTTACTTGAATTGTTTGGAAGAGGGGTTTATATAGCGGTCGTATGGAGCGATCCGGTGCGAGATTCTCGCCGTCCGTTACGCACCTGCGTCACGTTCGTGTAGATGGCGGGATACGCCCATTGATGGCGAGATACTCCCATTAATGGTAAGATACACTAGCATGGGATGCGGGATGCGGAATGTGGGCCAGCGAAGATCTCGTTGTGGCGAGATATGCGGAGCCGTTATGGGGGCATTCGGGCTTCGTGTCCCCAGCCAAACAGGGACGCTAAGAAATCTCTGCTCTATGATAGCTTGGAGACGAGCAAATGAGCCGAGGAAGCTCGGCTGTAGGATAGTTTGGAGGCGAGCTGTTGGCTGATTGCAAGATTGCATAGGAAAGGTCTGGTGCAACCTCAGAGACGAGGTCCGAGGAAAGTCCCCCATGTGTCATATTGATTCCAACTCCATGGCCTCCGGAAATCTAGTGGGATTACGTGGACGACACGTCATCTGCTACGTGTCGTAACCTGGGGAATTCCTGTTTATGAGCCTTATGAGTGGTGGTTAAGAGATCACTGACGAAGCTGTGGGGGCCTGAGAGGAAGAGATCGGAGGAATAGAGATTGCGCCAGCTTGTCTTCGAATCGATCGACTCAAGGGTGAGGTAGGCTGCCTCTTGCTCCGATGGAAGGATGCTCAGGTCGTCGCCGGGGACGTTGGAGGCGGTGGCGGCGAGAATGAGGAAGATAAGGAGGAGAGGAGGTGCTATTGGAGCAATTTACGGTGATGCTACTGGGATTTGAGAGAGGGGAGGGGTTTAGAGGGGGAGGTTTTAATAAATTTTGGGGGGGAATGACGATTTTACCCCATGTCTGGGTCAGAATAGAAGTTGCAGCCTGCAGCAGAGAGCCCAGAGGGCGCAGGTTTGAAGCCTTGCAGGGGCAGTGGGGAGGAGTGAAATGACGAGGGTGCCCTTAATAATAAAGGGATTTTGTTTTCATACATGGTGGTAGGATAGGCATTTTGGGCTGTTTTCGGGCTAGGCATAAGTTTTTGGATTGCCTGAGAGAAAAGCAAGCTGTCTTCTTTAGCTTACTAATTATTTTTCTTTGATATTTCTTGTTTTGTGATAAAATTTGTTGGGTTATTTATTTGTTATGAGGGTTGTCCAGCAACAAATAGGCTAAAAGTTCCAAAAGAGAAAAATGTTAAAAATACAGTAGGCTATTTCACATATATGGTCAAATAAAATAATAAATTAATGTGGCTATAATCAAATGTTCAATATTCATACAGGAAAAATCAAGTTGGAAAAAGTTTTTTTTTTAACATGCAAAATCTTATTTCATTTGTTAGATGTATATTTGATTATAGAATTCTAAAATTACTATTAACTGCAAGCTGATAGATACTAACATGTATTTATGCAAAAAAAAATAAAAAAATCATCATGCTGTTTTCCTTTAGTTTTGAAATATTAATTATTCTTCAATCACTGTTAATATAATTCGGTAATATCAACACAACAGTGTTATGTTCTTAAATTTACTTTTAATAAGCTTAATACAATAACCTCACATAGGCAAATTGAACCAAAAATAAAATTCAAACTTATGTTAAATATTACCAATACATTTTCATTGGCCTAAACCTTTGGGCTACGACTTATAACAATTTATATCATCTAAACATCTAAATCCCCACCTGGGTGCTATGTGGAAAGAACTCAAGCTGTAATAGTTAAAACACTGCATATTTTATATTTTATATGTTATAAATTATTTTTCCATTTTACCTATGGCATATTAATCAGGGGGGAAATGTAACTTCCTTTTATTGGGGATAGCTCAAAGACGCGAAGTTCTTTTTATGATTATACTAATCTTAAGATTTGGAAACATGGAAAAAGTTTTTGCCCTCAAAAAATGTTTATGGTTAGTTTGCATCATACATATAAAACATAAAAATAGATTCTTAAACTTTCTTTAATTTTCCGAATATAAAAGTAATTTAAAATACGAAACAATGATCGAAGGACACTCACAACTTAAAATAGGAAGAGCTGTAAATAAAGATGAAAATAGGCTTGTGCACGACAACATTCATTTTACCGATGGCCAATTGAAGGTTTAAGTCGTGGTTCCTATCCCGTGACTTTAAACATGAGTCGGCTGTTAGGAATATGTATATCCCACATGTCATTATTGTATATTGTAACAACTCCAATTCTTGTGTACATAAAATTTATTAAAAAATAATGTATACTTGGGGTATTTACATTTCCTGTGAGTACTATAAATATTTAATTTACTTTTGAACAGTAAGAAAACACTTGTATCTCACTGGTAAGACCTTGCATTGCTGAAGCAAAACACCAAAGTTCACAAATCCCATCAGCCACATTATTTTTTTATTTTGATTTCTTTTAATCTTTTTAGACGCCTAAGAGTCTACACGTGCATAACACGTAAATTGAAGAGTCACGCATAAAAGAAGCGAGTCCACTGCAGTAGACCAAGCGTCGAGGACACGCGGTAAGGAGATGCGGCCCGACTTGGCCAACTCGGGCCGACGACTCGGTCGACTCGGCTAGCGCCGCCGGTCTGACTTGGTCGAAACTCCAATTTTCTTCTTTCCCCTGCACCCTTTGGACTACCCCACTCCCCCTGCACTATTAAAATTCTCTGCAATTAAACAGAGAATTAAAATACCCCATTTTAATTTTTTTAATGCAAAATTAAATACAATTTTTATCACACCCTTTCATTACCCTAAACCCTAATTTTTCCTATAAATACCACACCTAAAATCATCCCTCCTCACTTCCAAATACATTCCCAAACTCTCAAGAAAATTCCCAAGTCTTTTTGTGTGCAAGTGGAGTTAGCAAAGGGTGAAACTCCGACGAATTTCCGACAGCAATCTGAGGAGTTTCCGGCGACGAAACGACGCACAGGTGTTTCTCCAATCATCCTCTTCCTCTTCTCTTAAGCCTAATCCAGTAAGTCCCCCTTCTCTCTCTCTCTCTCTCTCTTACTATTCTGAAATTCTTAATTCTTAAAACGTGTCGGAAGCGGAGTTATTCGGCTTCTGATTCTCCTTTCTTTCAAAAAATACAACATTTTCTTAATAACAAACTTAAAACTATTGCTATCTTGTTTAATACTCATTAACTAAGATAATAAAACAAGTTTGACATTAAAATAATAAGCATAGTCAGTTTTATTTCAGTTTTACATTAAAATACCTTTATGTTCATATCAACAGGTTTATACCATTTAACCATAGTAGATTTAGAAAACTCACAAGGTAATTACCTACCTCCTCACAACACTCATATGTAACATAGTACGATAAAATTTGGAAACATAAATTTGGGGAAAATACGACTTTACACATAACTACCTCCGACTTATAAAAAAACATTTTCTACAAGTAATGTATTTTAATAAATCTTTGCAAATGCGTCTCTACAACCCATTTCGGGGAATCCGTTCGGGATGGTGCGGATTATCGCACATTCTCGAGCTTAGTAGAGTGAGATGCAGACCTCCGCAAGGAGCATACGATCTCGAAAGATTTAAAAATACAATTTTCTTTAGAAAATATGATTTTTATTATAAATAAAACTTATATTTTTAATAAATAATATTTACAAGAAAATACCATACAACTCCAATATTACAAATAAATACCATATATTATGAAATTAGGTTTTATTCACTAGAAATGTCACATTGATAAAATATACATCCATAAAAACTCTATATACGATAATAAAATACTTGAGGTGCATTTTGAAAATTATACAAAATTATTTTACATAAAACCCTCTCAAGTTATACTAAATTACAATAAGAATCCTAATAAACATAGGTTTAAGAGGGACCAGTCTCCTGAGCTTCAGAGAGCCGGAGATATGGGTGCTTGCCTATTTAAGATAGACAACTTAACAAACGGTGTTATCAACACTGTAATAATTTTTGAAAAAGACACAAATCTTGCCATCCATGTGCAGCGGTTACCGATAGCACCAAAACCTAATTGAGGATTCAATTTTATTTCAAATTGTCTGATTTAGACTGAGTCTCAATATAATTAATCTGAATTGAATATGATTCAAGTATCAAACTTCAATACAACATGGATCATGAATCCGTCTATTCAATCTATATTAATCTGTATTGACCGAACCGAACCATGGATATACATCCATCTACATGATTCTCCAGTTATATCCATTCACTGATATCATGGTTTCAACAAGTTATCCATCAATTCAAACAATATAAACAAAACAATCAAGACATCGCGGGGTTTATAAGGGGTAGACTGGTACGGAAGGTGTTAAAAGTGGCACGAAACTGTAAGCATAATACACCTAACCTGAATTCAATTGCCGTTCTACCGTGGCTGAACGGTTCCTTGTGCTCCGTATACTTTAGTCTCCGGAATAGTAGAACTCCTCTCGTATACACTGGCATTCTTCTGTTTCAAATTACAAACAGCGTTAACACTAAATATAACATTTTAATAATAAATATTCTATTTTGTCTATTCCATTCTTGTCTATTTACAGGACTTACCGAGCGATTTGTTCACTGAATACATTCTCTTTCTTCTTCTTTAGAATGTCATCAGGTGATTCGGACTCATTGGAGATTGAGCCCACCAGCGAGGATTTGGACCAGCTAGCTTTCGACCCGGAGCTCTAGTTACTTGTACATTCATTTCACTATTTTCCATTTCTGTTATGTCACTGTTTAGGCAATGCTTTCCATTCCATGTATTTACTTTTCAGATGTATTTTACAAAGAATATTAATAAATAAAGTTGTTGTTCAATATATATCCATTGTCATTGTCTTTTGTGCATTTTACTTATATTGCTTAGATACGCTCAGCGTGTTTATTTCAGAGTAAATATGTAACGGCCTCGTCGCGTCCTCTGCCCGTACACTGGGAAGCGGGTGTAAGTCCATGTCACGCACCCTACGAACTTGCGGGGAGGCGGAATATATGAAAAACGATTATCAACGCTTCGTAACACGGATTTGAGCGCATGAATCGTTTCTAAACCATTGCTAACTAACAACTAGAGGATAAACTACTCGGATACGAAATTATACCTCACAATACTAGTCCTTCGGGTCTTCATCGCGGTCCTCCACTCCTCGTAGGCTCCTTGGAACATCGGCACCTCAACGGCCTTCTCGAATCAAAGACAATCCACCCAAAAGCTCCTACGCCAAGCTTAACCTCAAACTTGAGATAACTAGGTTGCTTAAAGTGCTAATCTAAGCTACCTAGGGGATATAGAGTGAGATTATGGATGTATTAGTCTAACTAACCTTTGATCTTAACACATGAGAGGCTAGGATTAGGATTTGAAGAGAGAGTGAGCTTGAGGAGAGAGAAGGTGAAGATGAGAATGAAATAAGATAATGATGTTATCATAATATATATGAAGCATTATTATTTATCCAAAAATGAAATAATTGAATTAACAACCATGTTTCATAAATATCTATGTGTGATTCATCACCATGAGTCATTAAGCATTTATGATGCATTAATGACATGGATGAATCATACAAATAAGTCACTAATCTCATTTAATGCAATGCCACCTTAACCCCTTAGTCACCACTCTTCTAGAAGCTTCCCGACAAATTACGAGAATGCCCCTCCAATCCGTGAAAACACGGAAAAACTTTAGATTGTACAAATCCAATAACCCGATACTAGAATCTGGCTTAAACCAAAGCCGGCTAGTAAAAACTGTCCAAAAAGTCGTACGTGTGTAAACACACGTACGCGTCCGAACCCTTGTCGTAATACCATACGACCTCTATATCGTTTCGCCTGGAGCAGGGAAACTCTCTGTGCGGGACTCTAAAGACTCGACACTACACTGGCAGTAGGTTTAACCACAGACCGCAAGCGGCACTAGCTGTACGTAACGGTCCCCAAGTAGATATCGATAAGAAGGCTGATGAGGAAAATCATCAGAACTCCCACTGAGCCTGGTGTGACAATCTTCGTACAGTCCGGTCTGTTCGTCTAAGACTATCGCATATCAAGCCTAGGGGACGGCAAGCGTCAGTCCCCTAATAGCTGTATAAGTCGTGTCGGAGCGAAGCCCATTACACCCTGAGAAGCTACTGGAACCTACCAGTATATCTCACTTGCCCTGGTCAGGGACTTTGCGTAATGGTTCTCTGACACAGCAAGATATCATCTCCCAATACCAGGAGAGACGAATCCTACCTAACCACTACTGCCTCCAAGTGCTCGGGACTGCACCCAACTGCTACCTGTTTGCACGACTCCTTTGAGCCGTGGTAGGGTAGCAATCTAAGAGCAGTGGGGCACACTCGAGGCGAAGTAGCAGTGTCAAGTCTGCGGACTATGTTGTACTCATGTCATCTGGCAACTGTTAACTGACGACGGGTATAATACCAACCAATTAGTTCCCCTGCGAGTCCTGTCCAGTGTATTCGTAACCTAACGAGCACCTGTATACTATCTCCAGTACGACGTACTGATGGCTGTAGGACAGACCATCTCCTAACTGGGATGAGAAGCGTACACGCCAGTCTACTCTGGAATATCGATGCCCTGTCTCGATAATCCTACGACTAGGGACCTGTATAGGATGTTGCTTATAGACTACCCAGCCCCCACTAGTGTGACTGCCATCACAACGCTGGTAATCAAGCAAAGAACCTATGGGCTCCACTAATATGTAGAAGTGATACGTTACAAGAAACATATGCACATATTAAAGTAGACACAAACCAAGTAGCATACTACCATTTTAGCAAGACTGTATATACAACTGTGAATATCCCAAGCTTCCATTAAGTAATATACAATCTAGTATGATACAATAATGGCCCCTAGGGCATATACACTAACAATCTCCCACTTACACTAGGGCCATGAGCTGGCATATCGTAGACGTATCATCTCGAATAACCTCTCGAACCGCGTCTGAGGAAGGGCCTTTGTGAATGGATCAGCAATGTTATTCTCCGTCTCTACTCTCTTCATTTCGATCTCCCGGCGATCTACGATCTCCCTGATCAGGTGATACCGCCTTAAGATGTGTCTGGACTTCTGATGGGATCTGAGTTCCTTTGCTAAAGCTATAGCGCCGTTGTTGTCATAATACAGAGGTATTGGACCAACACTGGAAGGAACCACCTGAAGTTCTGTGAGGAAGTTCTTCATCCAGACAGCTTCTTTTGCGGTATCGCAAGCAGCTATGTACTCCGCTTCCATTGTTGAGTCAGCAACAGTCTCCTGCTTGGAACTCTTCCAACAGACCGACCCTCCATTGAGGGTAAAGACATAACCCGACATGGACTTAGAGTTATCTTTGTCACTCTAGAAGCCGGAGTCGGCAAAGGCCTCTATCTGGAGGTCTTTTCCGCCATACACCAAGAACATCTCCTTAGTCCTTCTCAGGTACTTGAGAATGTTCTTTACTGCTATCCAGTGCTTCTCCCCTGGGTTTGCCTGATACCGGCTTACAACGCTTAATGAGTATGCTACATCTGGTCTGGTACATGTTAGTAATATGTATGCCCTTAAGGCCATTATATGGATAGTGGAAACTTGGACATATAATCTATGGAGATAGATGACTTTCTTGCTCAACATGATAGTACGCTATCTGGTTTACTTTATCTGGACATGTAGATTTAACCATTTACACATGTTGATAAAGCCCAAAGGATATTTACTTGACTACTGTGATTATGATGCGGATCATACTAGTGGGGCACGTGTACTTTATAAGCATATCCTTGAACTGTTCCTAGTCGAGGGTGTATCGAGACAGGGCATCGATATTCCAGAGTAGACTAGCGTATACCATTCTTGTCCCATATGATGGGCGATGGATGATCCCATATCCATCTGGTGAGGAGACACCAAAGATTGCATGCGGGTGCTCAGTGGAGACTGGGTACACTGAACGGACTCGCCGAGAACTCCTATGTGGTATTATATCTATCGTCGGATAGCAGTTCTCAGGGAACACTGGTACAGGTTAGTCTGTAGACCCGAGATCGTCATAGAGTCTTGTGTGTCCTCCCACTATACTTTGATCTCCACCCTACCACGGCTCTACTGAGTCGTGCAAACAGGTGGTCTTTGGGTACAGTCTCGAGGCACATGGAGGCAATGAGCGATAGGAGGGGTTTCGTCTCTCCTGGTATTGGGAGTTGATATTTTTCTATGCTCGATTGGCTATAACATGAAGTCCCTGGCCAGGGCTGCTGAGATTTACTGATAAGAGTTATCAGTAGTTTATCGATCTGTTATAAGCCATACACCAGCATGACTTATTGAGTTACTGGGGTCGACGATTCCATCCCTGAACTCGATATGCAGCATATCTGACGAAGAGACCGGACTGTACTGTAAGTGTTGCCAGTTGGCTCGACGGGAGTTTTTACAGCTTCACTGGTTTTCTTCTGATCGTTTCAATACCCGGGTGGCCGTTATGTTTAGCTGACCTCTTGCGGCTTGTAGGTGTTTGATATGATCATCATCTACTGCCGGCGTATTGACGAGTCTTAGAGTCCCACAATGAAGTTTCCTGGTTCAGGCAAAAAGATGTGGTGTGCATATGAGATGTGCGCGGGACCCGATTAAATACGGTTATGTGATAACGTATATTAATCGGGCATTTTCTACTGATCAGGTCGTATGTGATATGACCGGTTTGCTAAATCAAGTGTTGATTTAACAAATTACATTTAGATTAATTCTTTAATTAAATCCTTTTGTATGCATGCATGCATGCACATGATGATGTGCATGGACACATACATACATACATAGTATCATGGTTGATGATACAAGAATGGTGGCAATGCAAGACTTATATTGAAGCTTTTATTTATATTTTTCATTTTAAGTTAGTGTAAAGAAAACTCACACATGCTCCTTTATTCTTTAGTGGGTAAGCTTTATTTAACTTAATGAAAAGAATTTCCACCCATGCTTAATTCTTTATGAAAAGAATTTGCACCCATAATTATAGTGGAGGTGGAATAATGATGATTATTCCTTTCTCATCACTATAAATAGCTTCATATGTGATATGAAACTTACAATGAAAAACAAGGGAAATTGTGAACAAGTGTGAAGAAAACAAGTTATCATATGTGATATGATAGAAAGCTCAAGCTTAGCCACCATTATCTTCTTCTTCCTCTCTTGATTTTTCTTTTGAGTGAAGTTGATAAAAAGAAAGGGTTTTCAATTGTTGAATATAAACCACATCATCATACTACACACATCTAGCCGATTTGTGTAGGGTGTTTGCTCTACTTCGTTTGCGAAACAAGTAAGGCAAGGAGCTTTGGGCAAAGGGACTTCGGGTTGATCATCGTGGACAAGGAGGGCTTCCATCGATCCGTTCCAAACTCTCATAGTGCCAAGGAGTCACCGAGGGAGATCTACAAAGGTTGTAATCTCTACTCTTAGTGATAGTTTTACATTTGCATGTGATGCTTAGTTGTATGAATCCCTAAAACTTCTAGTTTCGGTTCTTGTCGAGTTAACTTAGCACCTCTAAAATTTTGATTATGGCATATGTGATGCTACCACACCCTTGACGAGGTGCTAGGCCAACCCAACAGTGGTATCAGAGCCAGGCTAGAGCTTTAGGCGATGCGTAGGCGATGTTAAAAGTCCGATCGAACCACGAAACACCAATTTGGACCGTTCTCTGGAAATTTTTTGAAAATTGGATTTTTCCAAATTAAAAATTCCTAAAAAATTCAGCAGGCTTTTGTATGAGTTACTGTATAAAAATTATTCAACGATCCCTCTAAAGAGCCGCGGTTCCGTGGCAATAGCATGCTATTGGCTACGGTTCCGCGGCCGTACAGTGGGATCAGGGAAAATTTTTTATTACAGTGCACCTGATTTAATCAGTACATGCCTCTGAGATATTTTAAACTTACTCAAGTGTTGAGGTTTCTGGAGATCTATTGTATTTGGTGATTCGATCGGAAAAGTTTAACTTCGTTCGGATTTTCAGATTATTTAGAATGTGTTAAAATGTTTGAACGAATATTAGAAACACTGGAAAAATTCCAAGTGTTGGATTTTTTCCCGAATTCAAAACTTTCGAAAAACATGTTCTAGAAATTTTTGAACTCGGCTCAAGTGTTGTGCAATTAGGGAAATCTAGGGTGTTTGTTTATTCGATCGAAAAGTTTAACATTGTCTATATATCTGAAATGTGATACAATATGTGGAATTCATATAGTTAGGCATGAAATACGAAGTATATGATATTTCGAATTTATGATGTCTAAGGTGATTGTGGATTCCAAATGTTGTAGTTTTTCATTTTATTTTCTGCGACCGTAAGTGTAGTATGTGGTGTATCGCCGTTTTCGTTGCTATACGTCAACGACAATCGGGATACGCATACTTACTTTGATGATATGAGATATTATGTGTTGCTGAGATATGATGAGTAGGATTGTCGCGACTGAATAGCCGGGGTTTTTTATTTGAGATGAGAGTTTTATTTTCATTCATGTATAAATCAATTGTATATTATTTACTTTTCCGCATTAGGATAGACCCAAGGAGGGGAGCACAAGTGACCGGGTTCTAGGGTTCAGTGGGAGGCCATCTCGAGGAGTCGAGACCGGGTCTCCTAAACTCTAGAATTAGCGGGATCACTTGCCGCTCTCGTAGGGGTCTAGGGGTGTGGGCTTGGCTATTCATCACGACCGTGGAATCCGTATTTTCTATTGTTGGCTCGATACAAAATACGGACATCCTAGATATCCTTTTATATGCTTCTGCTGTTGATATTCTGTAATGTGATTACTTAGTATCTGAGACGAATGGATTATTATTATATATATGATATATAATAAACGTTGCTTATATTTTACACCCGCGCTAGTCCCGCCCCGCTATGCCGTTAGTTAAGTAACCTAACGGTGCATAACGGGACACTGTGGCGAATGCGAATGGTATAAGTGTACGTTCTATTCTGTGATGGCTTAGGAACTTAAATGATGGGATCACATTAATGAGATTAATGTAAAGAAAAGAAACCTAATGATGTTGTAGAATCAGATTTGAAACAAACTCGGCTTTTTATGAAAAATGCAAGTTTCAAAAGGACACGGAGCTTAAGCCACTCCTTTTCTTAATTGTTTTGATTCTACAACGAGATCAAGTTCAAAGCGTTAAAGGTTTTCTTAAAAACCATCCGCAACCCTCCGTCATTTTAGGAAGCAGAGTACTTAGTATTCGTGCTGCGTATGTTGATTATAGTCAAGGCGTAGTGTACGGTAGCTAAGTGATGTCTTCCTACAAAGCATATGATGCGATTAGTTAGGACATTCATGTGATTATGTTGATCATAGTCAAGGGTCATATGGGTGGGTCTAGTTAATCACGAAATGACGGGTAGAATTTGACTAGTACTTATGATATGTTGACCATAGCCAAGGTCATAAGTGACTAGGGGTAAAAAACCATATCGGGAATTTCAAGAGTTGAAATTTGCAATGAGATTGCATACCATCTATATGATAGTTGGATCTCGATCTCACTGTGAGTAAGTGTTACTTCCAGGAGTGTTTTGCACTTTACAATTAGCTAATCCAGTGGGTGTCTAGAATGACTGACCGGTTAGCGAAACTGTAGAATGTAATTATTCCTGGCTAGTTTTCTTTTCAGGTTTTGAAAGAAAATTTGATAAAAGCAGTGGGAGACATCGATTAGATAAAATAATAACCAATCTAATTCTTTGCTAGAGCATTTCGCTAAGTGTATCCTTTTCTCTCTCCGAATGGCAGTTAAAGATGTCAGGACTTAAGCTACTACTTGAGAAAAATAAACCGACAGGACCAAATTATAAAGAATGGTTGAGGAACTTGAACATTGCACTTTCATATGATAAGGTATCATATGTCCTCAATACCGAAGCCCCACCCGTCCCAGGACCTGAATCATCTGTCGCGGATAGGGAGATCCGAAAAACTTGGAAAAATGACTGCAACACGGCCAAGTGCCTCGCGCTCGCTTCTATGGACAATGTCCATCAGAAGCAACACGAGAATATGGATGTGCAATCCATCTTTCTTCACACAAATGAGTTGTATGAAGAGCAATCTCGTACTTTGAGATACGAGGCATCTAGAAAGCTATTTCAGATGCGAATGGCCCCTGGTGCATCAGTTGGAGACCATGTTTTGAAAATGATTGGTCTTATTGAAGAACTTGAGGAACTGGGATGGACTATGGATAATGAGCAATATACGGATATTGTTCTGCAGTCTCTCCCCCCTGCCTTTGCTCCGTTCATAGTGAATTTCAATATGAATGATTTGGAGAAATCATTGCCTGAACTTCTCAATATGTTGAGAAGTGCAGAGAACACATTGAAAATGGAAAGAACTCCCGCTCTGCTTGCTGGGCCATCTTCCTCTTCATTCCCAAAAGCTAAGGCCAAGGGAAAGAAAAAGAAGAAGTCCATCAAACAGACAGGTGGAGTTAGAAAGGCAAAGGGGAAAGACAAAGCCGGGGCTGTAGGAAGCAGGAAAGGAGAATGTTTTTACTGTAAAAAGTCAGGACATTGGAAACGCAACTGTGCTGAATATCTTGCTGATCTCAAGAAGAAGAAGCATGCTGATGCTTCCACTTCAGGTGTGTTTGTAACTGAAAACTGTTTTTCTTTAAACTCTGCATCCTGGGTATTGGATACCGGTTCTGGTTCTCACATCTGCAATTGTATGCAGGGATTGAGAAATAGTAGAGTTTTAAAAATTGGAGATCATACTCTGCGGGTTGGAAATGGTTTCAATATACATGCTGTATCCGTGGGAGAGTATCATCTAGGGTTGCCTTCAGGAAGTATTTTGGTTTTGAACCCGTGTTATTTAGTACCAAGTATGCTGTGTAACATAATATCCGTTTCTTTGTTGGACAATGAAGGATATCATTTTATATTGCAAAATAATGTTATGAACATTAACCTGAATCAAGAGTTGATTGGGTATGGTACACTAAATAACGGTATTTACGTCCTGAACCAACACACAGTTTTCAACATACAACATACTAGTAAAAGAAAGTTTTCAGATATAAATGAAGCTTTTCTTTGGCATTGTAGACTTGGTCATATTAATGAAATAAGACTAAACAAGCTACATAAAGATGGATATTTAAATCCGTTTGAATATAAATCTTATGCGACTTGCCAGTCTTGTATCAAAGGTAAAATGACCAAAACTCCGTTTAGTGGACACGGAGAGAGAGCTGGTGAACTCTTAAGCCTCATACATAGTGATGTATGCGGACCAATGTCTACACTTGCAAGAGGTGGTTTTTCATACTTCATCGCTTTTACTGATGATTTCTCAAGATTCGGACACGTGTTTTTGATAAAGCACAAATCCGAAGCATTTGAGAAATTCAAGGAGTATAAACTTGAAGTAGAGAAGCAAACATGCTTGAGCATCAAGAAACTTCGATCGGATCGAGGTGGAGAATATTTAAGTACAGAGTTTCTAGACTTCTTAAAAGAGAATGGGATTCTCTCTCAGCTCACTCCTCCTTACACACCACAGCATAATGGTATGTCAGAACGGAGGAATCGTACCCTATTAGATATGGTACGATCCATGATGTGTGATGCTGAGTTACCGCTTTCCTTTTGGGGACATGCATTGGAGACAGCAATGTATCTATTGAACAGGGTTCCAACCAAGACCGTGTCTACCACTCCATATGAGATGTGGAATGGAAAGAGACCATCTCTTAAACGGTTTAGGATTTGGGGTTGTCCAGCTTTTGTTAAAAAGCAGAATCCAGACAAACTCGAGACACGATCGATCTTGTGTAAATTTATGGGGTATCCAAAACATTCGTATGGATATCTATTCTACCACAAAGAGGAACAAAAGGTGTTTGTTGCTCAGCATGCCACATTTTTGGAAAATGAGATCTTTACGGAAAGTACTAATGGCAATGTGGTAGAACTAGAAGAGGTTCTAGAGACACAAATTACTCAGGAGGAATTGGTTGAAACAGATGTTACAGTAGAACTTCAAGAACCTCAGCCGCTCCGGAGGTCTAGTAGAACTTCTCGCCCACCAGAGAGATACTATGGGTTTCTCATAGATGGTGATAGAGAAGATTGCATCATGCATGATGATGACCCTACTAGTTTTCAGCAAGCTATCACGAGTGGTAACTCAGTGAAATGGATGGAAGCAATGAGATCCGAAATGGAGTCAATGTACACTAACAAAGTATGGACTTTGGACGTTGCGCCTCCTGGGATAAAACCCGTTGGGTGCAAATGGATTTTTAAGAGAAAGATTGGTGTAGATGGACAGGTGGAGACCTATAAAGTAAGGCTTGTAGCGAAAGGTTTTCGTTAAAGACCAGGCTTGGACTATGATGAAACTTTCTCTCCGGTAGCAATGCTTAAATCCATTAGGATCCTACTTGCTATTGCTGCTCACTATGATTATGAAATATGGACGTGAAAACTGCATTTCTAAATGGTGATTTAGAAGAATGCGTTTTTATGGATCAGCCAGAGGGCTTCATTGATAGTGGGAGCAGCGGAAAAGCATGTAGATTGCTTAAATCCATTTATGGATTAAAGCAGGCCTCAAGGAGCTGGAACATCTGCTTTGATGATACAATCAAAGAGTTTGATTTTATCAGAAATGAAGATGAACCATGTATTTATAAGAAGATTGTAGGGAGTACTGTCACATTCCTCGTATTGTACGTAGCCGACATTCTCCTGATAGGAAATGATGTTCCTATGCTACAATCGGTCAAACTATTCTTATCACAAAAGTTCTCCATGAAGGACCTGGGTGATGCCTCGCGCATTTTGGGCATTAGGATCTATAGAGATAGATCCAAGAGGTTGTTGGGACTGTCCCAATCAAAGTACATAGACACCATTCTAAAGAGGTTTAGTATGGAAGATTCTAAGCGTGGTGCCTTGCCTGGTAGTCATGGAATCACTCTCTCCAAGGACTTCTGTCCGAAGACTGATGAAGAGAGAGCCCGCATGAGCGTTATACCCTATGCTTCAGCCGTAGGATCTATAATGTATGCGATGTTGTGTACTCGCCCTGATGTGGCTTATGCACTGGCTGTAGTAAGCAGGTATCAATCCAACCCAGGGGAGAAACATTGGATAGCAGTGAAGAACATTCTTAAGTACTTGCGAAGGACTAAAGAATTGTTCTTGGTGTATGGTAATGGGGATCTCCAAATGGAGGCCTTTACCGATTCAAGCTTCCAAAGTGACAAGGATGACAGCAAATCAATCTCAGGGTTTGTATTTACCCTAAATGGAGGAGCGGTTAGTTGGAAGAGTTCCAAACAGGACACCGTTGCAGACTCCACGATGGAAGCTGAGTATATTGCTGCAAGTGATGCTGCTAAGGAAGCCGTCTGGATGAAGAAGTTCATTGCGGAACTAGGAGTAGTTCCAACCATTGTTGATCCAATACCATTGTATTGTGATAATAATGGAGCTATAGCATTAGCTAAAGAACCAAGGTCCCATCAGAAATCCAGACACATCCTAAGGCGATATCATCTGATCCGGAAGATAGTAGATCGCCAGGAGATCAAGATTCGGAGAGTATAACACAGCGGATCCATTCACCAAGGCACTTTCACAGTCTCAGCATGAGCGACTGTTTGAAATGTTGGGTATGAGATACGCCAATAACTGGCCTTAGTGCAAGTGGGAGATTGTTAGTAATATGTATGCCCTAAAGGCCATTATATGGATAGTGGAAACTTGGACATATAATCTATGGAGATAGATGACTTTCTTGCTCAACATGATAGTACGCTATCTGGTTTACTTTATCTGGACATGTAGATTTAACCATTTACACATGTTGATAAAGCCCAAAGGATATTTGCTTGACTACTGTGATTATGATGCGGATCATACTAGTGGGGCATGTGTAGTTTATAAGCATATCCTTGAACTGTTCCTAGTCGAGTGTGTATCGAGACAGGGCATCGATATTCCAGAGTAGACTAGCGTATACCATTCTTGTCCCATATGATGGGCGATGGATGATCCCATATCCATCTGGTGAGGAGACACCAAAGATTTTATGCGGGTGCTCAGTGGAGACTGGGTACACTGAACGGACTCGCCGAGAACTCCTATGTGGTATTATATCTATCGTCGGATAGCAGTTCTCAGGGAACACTGGTACAGGTTAGTCTGTAGACCCGAGATCGTCATAGAGTCTTGTGTGTCCTCCTACTATACTTTGATCTCCACCCTACCACGGCTCTACTGAGTCGTGCAAACAGGTGGTCTTTGGGTACAGTCTCGAGGCACATGGAGGCAATGAGCGATAGGAGGGGTTTCGTCTCTCCTGGTATTGGGAGTTGATGTTGTGCTATGCTCGATTGGCTATAACATGAAGTCCCTGGCCAGGGCTGCTGAGATTTACTGATAAGAGTTATCAGTAGTTTCTCGATCTGTTATGAGCCATACATCAGCATGACTTATTGAGTTACTGGGGTCGACGATTCCATCCCTGAACTCGATATGCAGCATATCTGACGAAAAGACCGGACTGTACGGTAAGTGTTGCCAGTTGGCTCGACGGGAGTTTTTACAGCTTCGCTGGTTTTCTTCTGATCGTTTCAATACCCGGGTGGCCGTTATGTTTAGCTGACCTCTTGCGGCTTGTAGGTGTTTGATATGATCATCATCTACTGCCGGCGTATTGACGAGTCTTAGAGTCCCACAATGAAGTTTCCTGGTTCAGGAAAAAAGATGTGGTGTGCATATGAGATGTGCGCGGGACCCGATTAAATACGGTTATGTGATAACGTATATTAATCGGGCATTTTCTACTGATCAGGTCGTATGTGATATGACCGGTTTGCTAAATCAAGTGTTGATTTAACAAATTACATTTAGATTAATTCTTTAATTAAATCCTTTTGTATGCATGCATGCATGCACATGATGATGTGCATGGACACATACATACATACATAGTATCATGGTTGATGATACAAGAATGGTGGCAATGCAAGACTTATATTGAAGCTTTTATTTATATTTTTCATTTTAAGTTAGTGTAAAGAAAACTCACACATGCTCCTTTATTCTTTAGTGGGTAAGCTTTATTTAACTTAATGAAAAGAATTTCCACCCATGCTTAATTCTTTATGAAAAGAATTTGCACCCATAATTATAGTGGAGGTGGAATAATGATGATTATTCCTTTCTCATCACTATAAATAGCTTCATATGTGATATGAAACTTACAATGAAAAACAAGGGAAATTGTGAACAAGTGTGAAGAAAACAAGTTATCATATGTGATATGATAGAAAGCTCAAGCTTAGCCACCATTATCTTCTTCTTCCTCTCTTGATTTTTCTTTTGAGTGAAGTTGATAAAAAGAAAGGGTTTTCAATTGTTGAATATAAACCACATCATCATACTACACACATCTAGCCGATTTGTGTAGGGTGTTTGCTCTACTTCGTTTGCGAAACAAGTAAGGCAAGGAGCTTTGGGCAAAGGGACTTCGGGTTGATCATCGTGGACAAGGAGGGCTTCCATCGATCCGTTCCAAACTCTCATAGTGCCAAGGAGTCACCGAGGGAGATCTACAAAGGCTGTAATCTCTACTCTTAGTGATAGTTTTACATTTGCATGTGATGCTTAGTTGTATGAATCCCTAAAACTTCTAGTTTCGATTCTTGTCGAGTTAAATTAGCATCTCTAAAATTTTGATTATGGCATATGTGATGCTACCACACCCTTGACGAGGTGCTAGGCCAACCCAACAGTACATAATATCGCATACATTATAGAGCCTATCACAGAAGCGTAGGGTATAATCGACATGCGATCCCTTTCCAAATAAGTCTTGGGAGACATCTCTTTGGAGAGGGTGATTCCGTGACAAGCCGGTAGGTTACCGCGCTTAGAATCATTCATACTGAATCTCTTCACTATGGTGTCTATGTACCTGGACTGTGAAAGTCCCAATATCCTCTTTGATCTATCACGATAGATCCGGATCCCCAGAATGTAGGTGGCATCACCCAGGTCTTTCATGGAGAATTTATATGACAAGAATCTTTTGACTGACTGTAATATAGGAATATCATTTCTTATTAGGAGAATGTCATCCACGTACAAGATGAGGAATATTACAACTCTCCCTACAATCTTACTGTATATGCATGGTTCATCTGGATTTTTGATAAAGTCAAATTCTTTGACAGTATCATCAAAACAGATGTTCCAACTCCGCGATGCCTGCTTTAGTCCATAAATAGACTTAAGCAGCTTGCATACTTTACCGCTTCTCCCACTCTGAATGAATCCTTCTGGCTGATCCATCTAGAAGCTCTCTTCTAAATTTCCATTTAGAAAAGCCGTCTTTACGTCCATCTACCAGATCTCATAATCGTGGAAGGCAGCAATAGCAAGAAGGACCCTAATGGATTTTAGCATAGCTACTGGAGAAAAGGTTTCGTCATAGTCCAAATCAGGTCTTTGACGGAAACCCTTTGTAACAAGTCTATCTTTATAGGTTTCAACCTGTCTATCTACACCAATTCTTTTTGAAGATCCATTTGCATCCTACGGGTTTTACCCCATCTGGAGCAATGTCCAAAGTCCATACTTTGTTAGTATACATGGACTCCATTTTGGTCCGCATTGCATCCAGCCATTTTACTGAGTCACCGCTCTGAATGGCTTGCTGGAAGCTAGTAGGCTCATCATAGTCTATAGTGCAATCCTCTCTATCCCCGTCTATGAGAAAACCGTAGTATCTCTCGGGTGGATGAGATTGCCTACTACTCCTGCGGAGTGGCGTCGGGATGTCCCTTTCTTCTGAAACCTCTGGTTCTATCATACTTTCAGTAACAGTTTGTGGTTCTGGAATTTCTTCCAGTTCTATTGTGCTCCCACTCTTCTGATTTTCCAAAAATTCAGTTTCCAAGAAGCAGGCATGAAGAGAAACAAAGGCCTTTTGTTCCTCTGCGTAATAGAAATAATATCCCTTGGAGTTCTTTGGATATACCACAAATATGCATTTTACTGAGCGTGCCTCGAGCTTGTCCGCATGCTGCTTCTTTACAAAAGCTGGACATCCCCATGTCTTAAGATACTTAAGACTGGGTTTCTTCCCATTCCACATCTGATATAGTGTGGTAGGCACAGTCTTGGTTGGAACTCGGTTCAAAAGATATGCAGCTGATTCTAGTGCATATCCCCAGAATGATCGCGGTAACTCAGCATTACTCATCATGGAACGAACCATATCCAATAGGGTTCGATTCCTCCTTTCTGATACACCGTTATGTTGTGGTGTGTATGGAGGAGTAAGCTGAGAGAGAATTCCATTCTCTTTTAAGTAATCTAGGAATTCGGCACTTAAGTATTCACCACCTCGATCAGATCTCAGTGTCTTGATACTTTTGCCGGTCTGTTTTTCTACTTCATTCTTGTATTCTTGGAATTTCTCGAAGGCCTCAGATTTATGTTTCATTAAGAAGATATATCCATACCTAGAGAAATCATCCGTAAAAGTAATGAAGTAGGAAAAACCACCTCGCGCATGTGTAGACATTGGACCGCACAAGTCACTGTGTACGAGTCCCAAGAGCTCGCTCGCTCTTACTCTGTGTCCAGTAAACGGAGTCTTTGTCATCTTTCCTATGATACAAGATTCACAAGTAGCATAAGATTGATATTCGAACGGATTCAAATATCCTTCTCTATGTAACTTAGTCAACCTTCTCTCATTGATGTGACCTAGTCTACAATGCCATAAGAAAGCCTGATTTAGTTCCGGAGACTTTCTTTTAAGTGTGTTCTGGACACTGAAGATCTGAGCTTGATTCAATACGTATATTCCGTTTTCTAATGTACCTGACCAAATCAAATCTTGATTTAGGTGGATGTGAACCACATCTCTTGTAAAAGCAAAATCATATCCTTCCTTAGAAAGTAAGGGTACAGATATGATATTACAAGTCGTACCTGGTACATAAAAACAGTTATGCAGAATCAATATCTGCCCATTTGTCATTCCAAGATGATATTCCCCTACGGATTCAGCGTCCATGCTCATTCCGTTAGCAACTGTGAGGGTCATATCACCTATTCCAATAACCGTACGATTTCTCAGAGCCTGTAATGAATTACAGATGCGAGTTCCTGATCCGGTATCTAATACCCAGGAAGTAGGGCTAACTGACATACAGTTCTCTATCATAAACACACTCGAAGTCGAAGCCACAACATGCTTCGTATTCTGGCTACTGGCTTCTAAAGCCCTGCAATCATTCTGCCAATGCCCAATCCCACAACAATAGGAATGTCCCTTAATAGGGTGGTCCAGCTTGTTATAGGCAATGGACATCTGGACAGACTTTTGGCAGTCAAATAAGTCAGATTCAGTCAATTTATTATCTAGATGCAACCTATGTGTGGTCACAAGGTCGCTGCAATTAAGAGAGAGAGAGGAGAAAACTATTTTAGCATGATGCTGTTACAAGCTTAGATTGGTTTTAATTTATCTAAATAGGATGGCTCCTACTGTTTCTCGAATCCTTCCTCAAACCATAAAAGAAGAATTAGCCAGGACTATTCTCATCGTACAATACTTGCTTAACCGTTCAGCCAGGCCAGTGTCGATACTTCGAGTGAGGTTTTCCAACGCTTTCGCGAAGTTCCTTAATTAAATAACCTCTTTTCTCTGGGGGCGTAGCCCCGCTGACACCTTTCTAGGCACCTACTTGGTTTATAGCATTGATCGTTAAGTGATGAATCTCCTGATAAGTAGCATGTACTCATAGTAGTATCGGGATCCAAAATATCATCGTATGATAATGTTGAAGGAATCCTACCAACATTCATCAAACTCAAAAATAGTATGCATCTCTCTGCAAATTTCAGTTTCTTTTGAAACTCCCGATATGGATTTTTGCCCCATGCTCTTATGACCTTGAGTTTGGCCAACAAATCATAAGTCACATGTCAAGTTCTACCCGTCATTGTCCAGGTTAATTTGAACCCATCCGTACATACCCTTGACTTTGGCCAACAAGCAGTACGACTGTCCCAAACCAACGCATCTATCTATGCTGCATATGAATATTCAATAGCTACCAAACACTGTGCCTTGACTTTGGCCAACAAACACAGCTTGAATACTATTGAATACCCAAATGAAATGACGGAGGGCTATGAATGGTTTTGGTAAAACCGTGAATGTAGTGAACTTGATATAATCGAAGGAACCTGATACTTTTAAAAGGAGTGGCTAAAGCTCCGCAATTAAAAATTCTGCTTTTTTAAAATAACCGAGTGGTTTCTTTTAAATTTGTTCCAACGATATAAACTTTGGTTTATTTTCTTTGCATTATAATAATGCGTCCCATCATTTATCCTATCATTGCAGAAAATAACGAAAATACCACGTCCTCTTATGCCATCCGCATTCGCCATTGGGTCCCGTCATCATCCGTTAGGTTACTTAACTAATGACAGAGCGGGGGCAGGGCTAGCGCGGGTGTAAAACATAAGTGACGTCTAATAGCTATCATATATAGATATTGTACATTCGTCAGACGCAATAATAAGCATTCCAGATCACAGATGAACTTTATTGGATTTACTAGCAATCCACATTTACTTTAAGCCTGCAATAAAAAACGGATTACACAGTTGTGATGAATAGCCATTACCCCACCCTAGACCCCTACGGGCACGACAAACTACCCATCAAGTATCCGAAGTGAAGCGGTCTCCCTCAACAACGTGAGTAGGCTACTAAACATTTTGACGTACCCGGTAGTTTGAGTACCCCATCTTGGGTCTATCCTAGGAGCAAAAACAGTAAAAAGAAATAATACAACGGTGGCTACAACCGCAACCTGGATGTGCCCCGCAAAAGAATATTACATCAAATTACATTTACATTGAATGAATGAATATTAAACACATCTCAAATCCCGGCTAATCATCACAACAGTCCAATACAGTTCATATACACAAACAGTAAACATTTCAGAAATGTGCAACCCCCTGCCAACCGACATACTAGCAGTTAGGGGAGGTTTACGAACACATTAAACATTACAGATAAAAACCCAATTAGCAAATATCTTAGAACATCGATCGACTTCCCTTTTCCATGTCTACCCCAAAAGCAAATCATCACAGAGGCAACCTGGGCAGAAACAGAACATACAAGAAAACAGAAAACAACAAAATAGGAATTACTGAGCAAATCCGAGTCAACTCGGCGTTGACACGGCGGCGGTTCCGCGGCACAAGCTCTCTATTATCGTGGAACCGCGGCCGTTTTGCCGACTCACTGGCTCGTTTTTTCTCAGTATTCTTAAAATACCCTGCTGTGAATTTTAAAGTATGTCAAATAATTTTTCAGACAGGTTTAAAATTAACAGAAACTCAGAAAATTCAGGGTTTTGTTTTCGTGTTTTCCGTCGATCGAACTTCTAATCAGTTGCTAACAAGCTAGTAATGGTTTAGTTGGCTCTGATACCACTGTAAGTCTATGTCACGCACCCCATGAACTTGCGGGGAGGCGGAATATATGAAAAACGATTATCAAAGCTTCGTAACACGGACTTGAGCGCATGAATCGTTTCTAAACCATTGCTAACTAACAACTAGAGGTTAAACTACTCGGATACGAAGTTATACCTCACGATACTAGTCCTTCGGGTCTTCATCACGGTCCTCCACTCCTCGTAAGCTCCTTGGAACATCGGCACCTCAACGGCCTCCTCGAATCAAAGACGATTTACCCGAAAGCTCCTACGTCAAGCTTAACCTTAAACTTGAGATAACTAGGTTGCTTAAAGTGCTAATCTAAGCTACCTAGGGGATATAGATTGAGGTTATGGATGTATTAGTCTAGCTAACACTTGACCTCAACACATGAGAGGCTAGGGTTAGGGTTTGAAGAGAGAGTGAGCTTGAGGAGAGAGAAGGCGAAGATGAGAATGAAATGAGATAATGATGTTATCATAATATATATGAAGCATTATTATTTATCCAAAAATGAAATAATTGAATTAACAACCATGCTTCATAAATATCTACGAGTGATTCATCACCATGAGTCATTAAGCATTTATGATGCATTAATGACATGGATGAATCACACAAATGAGTCACTAATCTCATTTAATGCAATGCCACCTTAACCCCTTAGTCACCACTCTTCTAGAAGCTTCCCGACAAATTACGAGAATGCCCCTCCAATCCATGAAAACACGGAAAAACTTTAGACTGTACAAATCCAATAACCCTATACTAGAATCTGGCTTAAACCAAAGCCGGCTAGTAAAAACTGTCCGAAAAGTCGTACGTGCGTAAACACACGTACGCGTCCGAACCCTTGTCGTAATACCATACGACCTCTATATCGTTTCGCCTAGAGCAGGGAAACTCTCTGTGTGAGACTCTGAAGACTCGACACTACACTGGCAGTGGGTTTAACCACAGACCGCAAGCGGCACTAGCTGTACGTAACGGTCCCCAGGTAGATGTCGATAAGAAGGCCGATGAGGAAAATCATCCGAACTCCCACTAAGCCTGATATGACAATCTCTGTACAGTCTAGTCTGTTCGTCTAAGACTATCACATATCAAGCCTAGGGGGCGGCAAGCGTCAGTCCCCTAATAGCTGTATAAGTCATGTCGGAGCGAAGCCAATTACACCCTGAGAAGCTACTGGAACCTACCAGTATATCTCGCTTGCCCTGGCCAGGGACTTTGCGTAATGGCTCTCTGACACAGCGCGATATCATCTCCCAATACCGGATAGACGAATCCTATCTAACCACTACTGCCTCCAAGTGCTCGGGACTGCACCCAACTGCTACATGTTTGCACGATTCCTTTGAGCCGTGCTAGGGTAGCAATCTAAGAACAGTGGGACACACTCGAGGCGAAGTAGCAGTGTCAAGTCTGCGGACTATGCTGTACTCATGTCATCTGGAAACTGTTAACTAACGACGGGTATAATACCAACCAATCAGTTCCCCTGCGAGTCCTGTCCGGTGTACCCGTAACCTAACGAGCACCTGTATACTATCTCCAGTACGACGTACTGATGGCTGTGGGATAGACCATCTCCCAACTGGGATGAGAAGCGTACACGCCAGTCTACTCTGGAATATCGATGCCCTGTCTCGATAATCCTACGACTAGGGACATATATAGGATGTTGGTTATAGACTACCCAGCCCCACTAGTGTGACTGCCATCACAACGCTGGTAATCAAGCAAAGAACCTATGGGCTCCACTAATATGTATAAGTGATACGTTACAAGAAACATATGCACATATTAAAGTAGACACAAACCAAGTAGCATACTACCATTTTAGCAAGACTGTATATACAACTGTGAATATCCCAAGCTTCCATTAAGTAATATACAATCTAGTATGATACAGTAATGGCCCATAGGGCATATACACTAACAGCGGGGCATGACAGGTTTTGTTGGGGCCCATGCAGGTCAGAGCTGTATGAAACCCTACCATGCAGTTCTGTTCTGCGTGGACAACCTAAGCAATATAACAAAAGAACTAGCAACTGAAAACATTTTTCTACAATTCATATTCCTTGAAACTTACAATTTCATATACTTTAAATTTGTCTTAACCAAAAAATTTTCTTTCAAGGCTATAGCTTCTCCGAACAACACCAGCACCAATATCAACAACACACCTCCACCACTACCACTCACACCTGCCGTCGCTGCTCCGATCAACGAGCAGACGGCTCTGCTTGAGGCAATCCGCAGCCTCCTGAAAGGACAGCAGCAGCAGACTGCTATCCCAATGAACCGACCAGAGGCAGAAGCACCTGGGGTGAAGCAATTCAGGGCCTTGCACCCCAAGCAGTTCGCAGGAAAAGAAAGCCCTCTGGAAGCGGAGGAATGGGCTTAAAGTATCGAAGATGATCTAGCAGCGGCACAAGTGCCATAAATAGCTTGGGTCCAAGTTGCGAAGCTGCAGCTTATGGACAATACACGGGTTTGGTGGAAGGCGGAAGAAAGCCGTCATGATCAACCCATCGAATGGAAGACTTTCCGCGACATGGTCGACACAAAGTATTTCCCTGAAACTGCCAGGTTCGACATGGAACAACAATTCATTCACTTACAACAGGGTTTGATGTGGACCAAATCAGTGGATGAATACAAAGTTGAGTTCTCCATGCTCAGTCGGTAAGATATGTCTTAATAATTAGATTTTTCAATATATCACATACTACATAGCTAATACAATACTTTAACAGATTTGTGGCACACTTGATACCGACGGATGAGATCAGAGCCCGTCGATTTCAACAAAGGTTAGATTCGGAGATCCAGGCAGCATTAGCCACAAGAGATTTTCCGACCCACAAATCGGCTCTGAAATCTGCCCGCCGTTATGAGGCAGTGGTGAAGATGAGGGGCGGATCTCAATCTACCGAAATTAAGCGCCCTGCCAATCAGATGGCAGGAGGAACCTCATCAAGGCCACCATTTGTGCCAAGGAGACCGGGAGTACCAATCAATCGGCCTGGCCCAGCATTTTGCACATACTGCAGGAGAGATGGGCATCTGATGAAAGACTGCCGGCGTGCAAACCATCTTTGCTTAGTCTGCGGCTCAGCTACTCACGATATTGGTTCTTGTTCCCGAAGACACAACCCAATTGCTGCACCCAGACCAGCAATCAATTACCAGCAGAGACCAGCCCTTCAAGCACCTGCTCTAAGACCAGCTCTCCCTGCTCCACCACCTAGAGGACCACCGACTGCACATCCTCCTCGTCAATTCCATCAAGCTCAACGGAACGTTCAGAGGAATGCTCCTCTAGCCAGGAGGAATTTACCACGGTGACAGGCTTTCACGATGACCGTGGAAGAAGCTGAAGCCACTGGCCAAGTCATCACTGGTAATCCTTCTTCTCAAGCTTTTCTTTCAGTCTTAACATCCACCTAAATATTTTTCTCTATACATAAAACCTATCCCACATAACTTAGGTACAATTGTAACGCCTTAGATTTCGATTAGTGTTAATTAGACGATAATACGGGTTTTTGGTAAAAAGTTTACCAATTTGGGTTCCTCACATTTTATAACATTTAATTAATAATTTATTGTTATTTGTTATGGCTTGCACACACATGTGCATATTTATGTGAGGGTGAGTTTGTGTAATCTAGATTAGCGACCTTGACAACTTAACCTAATCCTAATCCTTTGCTTTAACCCAATCCCTTGCCTTGATTAAACCTCTAGATATTTTGTTGTGAGATATTTCCATGGTTTTGTTTGAAAGAGAGGTGTCATGGTGAGTCATTGCTTGCATTATTGTGTGAGTTAATGCATGGTGCACTCACCCTCTGCTCACCTCTCCCTCTCTTTTATCTCACTCACCCTCTCTCATTCTCTCTCACTTCATCTCTTATCATTATCTCTCATCTCCCTCTTCCCTTAACTGAACACTTGCTAATACTTCACTAAACCTTCACTAAACTTCACAAAATCTCACAAAAATAACTTCTTAAGCCTTGTTTTGCCACTAGGATCCATTAGAGCTTGGAAAGCTAGGATCTTTGAGCTTGTGGGGATAGATAATGATCTCTGTCTATTCGTTATGATATTATAGTGTTGTGTAGTCTTTTAGTTTTAGTTTAGAATACTTAAAGTATCGTTTCGTGCACATATCGTATTTTTAGTGTCTTTTTGTGATATCTGTGATCTGATGTGACCCGGAGAGTATACTAAAAAATCTAGCAGAGTAGTTGTGTTGTACCAGAGACCCTAAGCCTTCACCTGAAGCACGAACCCCAGGGGCTCGGTTTTAGCCGGCGACATTCCTTGCAATTCCGGCGACCTCGGCCGACTAGGGGAGTTAGGGTGTGGGTTTTGGTGGGTAGCTGTCTGAAGTGGTTTATGTGTGTTTGGTCTTTTTTGATTTTTGGGTTTTCATTGTATACAAAATATGGGATCACATAGCTAGTTTCTAGTATTACGACTTATGCGCGTTACGTTATCCGACACGGTACGTGTCTTTGTGTATGATTTGCTCTTGAGTTGGTTTCGTAGTGTCTCTACATACGTTAGCCACTAAATGAACACTTGAGAGTATGTTTGGAGTTGGTGCGTCGGTCAAACGTAGTTTGTACGTGTTATTGGTCGATTTCTAATATACACTTGCTTTGTTGTTATCTGATTTTAGGATCGCAGGCGAGAACTTCGGATGCTGCAAAGAAGGGGAAGCAAGTGGTTGGCTTTACTTAGCCAAGATCATCTGTGGGTAGATTTAATATCTACAGGGAATCGCTCGCATGGCGTTATGCGTCTGGTCTAGAGATGATATGATATTAGTCGCATGTTATATTGCACATATAAAGATTGTGCATAAAACTTCATTGCATATTATTACTTGCTGTGCTTGGACTTGTATCTTTTGGACACTGCACTATTATTGACGGTTCATGTTACACGAGCACTGATTGAATGCCACTCACATCGTAAATAATTGTCATGACATGCACAACACTTATACATACGTGAGATTGTATTGGTTAGGGACATTGAGACATTGATTCATATTCCATTTTTGCATATGACATATAACATACCTGTATACCTACATGCTTATACATATGCCTTGACATGCCTACATGCTAGTTACCCATATACCTATATGGCAGTGTACCATTATTGATAGGTATATACACACTTAAGACATAGCTACATGTACACCTTGTATACATACTTACATATACACATACCTAGCTTGGTATAGCTACACGCATACCTGGAGGGTATCACATCATTATTGATATCTTGCTATACCGACATAGTTACGCATACCTGGCTATAACTACATGTTCACCTTTATATGATGTTGCGTTTGGTTTCGGAGAATTTGGAACCGCATGATATACTTAATAACTTGTTGCAATTAAATAGCGGTTTTTCCTTATATGCTCATATTACTATTTCATATTGCATATATTATATTTCATGGATTTCGCATTGAGATATGGTTTTCATATGATGTTTTCTGGATTGTTTTACTCCTGCGTATATATATCAGTGGTATGGGACGCTGATATATATATGTATACCCATCATGTGTGTGCGTGTGTGTGTGTATATATATATATATCAGTGGTATGGGACGTTGTTATATATATACACCTACATAATATATCATCATAATGATCTATGCAAAGTGACACACTTTGATTGAGATCAAGATCTATCGAGTACAATTCAAGCAAGAAACCATCAACCTTTTAGAGGCGACGCCGATCTTCAACCGAGCAAGTGATCCAAGACGATCCGCGACTCACGGAGACGGTGCGGAGCTAAATTCAATGATCGAGTTCTTTCTTCTTGTAGTTCTTGAGCGAATTGTAACAAAATTGTTGATTAATAAAAGGTGAAATTTTTTTATCTTGCTTATCTCTATATTTGATCATTATGATTAGTTTTCAATTCTTGATTGATTTTGTGGTTATAATGCTTGAGTAAAAACTCTGCTCGTGGAGGAATCGAGAGAATAGATAGATGATGATGATTACAATCTTGAAACGATTCTTAAGTCCTATGAGTTTTGTAAACTCTAGAAAATTGAATCATCGACAACCTGGTTTTGAGCGAGATACTTTATTGAATGTTTTCGCTCTTAATTAGAGATCAACGATCAGTGATTGAATTTCCTAGAGGCTAGTTTGTGAATGATAATCAACGAAAGGATAAGAAATAGATGATGAAACCTTAGTTTCCGCAAGAGATCCCCAATCCTCGTTGATCATCATCGATCTAGCAACAAATCATCAATGGATAAGAATACGTAATCACAAGTCTTCATCACTTTTATAGATTCGATCGATTCCTATGAGCCTTATTTCAAATCTTGATAGCTCATTAGATTTGGACATCTTTTAGAATTTTATAGATTCTTGATCTTTAGATCTAGTCTTTACTATTTTTCAAACTAAATCTCAAAATTCTTGAATCTATTTTCTTGCAATTTTTCTTTTACCTTTTCATTTCGACTCATCTAACGAAAGCAAGCTAAACACACATCTCTGCGGACGATCCGTACTCATTAACGCGCTACATCGACACAGTTAATTAATTGCGGTATAAATTTCTTTGATTGTGATCTTTACACATTTTCAAAACACGACACATGAAGAATCATTCAATCAAATGGCGTCGTTGCTGGGGATGTGTGCTATTTTGTTTGTTTTTGTTATTTGAGTTGAAAAATTATTATTCCATCAAATTTTCATTCAAGATTCGCATCGTGTGCTTAACTTTAGCGTTTGAATTTTGCGAGGGAATCTGGAATCATTATACTGAGGGAATAAAGATTCAGAGAAGTTTTTCAAAGTCCAGAGGAGTACAGAAAGCAACTCAGAAATTTTGAAGCCCTACTTCCTCCTCATCACTGCGGATCCGCGGCCATTAGAGGGTTTTTGCGGCGGAACCGCTGCCGTTTGGGTGCTTCACACTTCCAGTTTTCTCAGGTATCTCTCTGACTTTCTTATCTCCTCTTTGATCTTTTCCAATAACCATTTTATGTAGGATTCTTTGCAAAATTCAGCGCCGCTAAAACAAAAAATTTGTTGCGATTCTTGAAATTGGTTGTTTGCATATTTTAATACGGAAATTAAGGGGCAAAGACCAAATTCAGATTAGGTGGGGAGTTCATTACTCTTCCTAAGCCCCGAAAATCATAAACTTGCATCCACATCATCCTCATTAATTAAAAAATATCTAGACATGACTCTAAGGACCGTCGCGCTCACTTAGGACAGGAGGAGGTCGTGGGTAATCTATTGCTTATCCGCGTTTCTTTTGTGGTGTCTAAGGTAAGTGTGTCTAAGGCAAGTGGTTACTTAATTAGGCCCACTACTTACGTAGTAGAGAACTTCCCACTTACCTGGCACTTACCTGGCCACAGGAGAGGCAAAGAGGCAGTAGAAGGTTTATCTTGCGATTTGTTTTCTGGAAGTCTAGAAGCGGTCTAGAGACTTGACCTAGGTGACCATTAGATAATAGGGTTGATTGTGCATGTTTGTGTGAATTTTCAAAACACCGTCTCTTTTTCAAACAAACCAATTAATCCCCCCCTCTTTTACCTTTTTACCTTTTTACCCTTTTCCCCCTCTTCTCTTCATATAATGGGTGACCGAACAGAAAAACTCTTGCCGAGCTTTGTTGTCCACAACCAGATATGAAATATTTTTGTAATCCCTTCGGTATACCGTCCGGCTCTTCCATGTCCTTAAGAGATCATATAGAACAAGTGGGAAGAAACATTTGGCCACATCAGTTTAGGTCTTATCAACCGTACCCTAATTCTACACCTGTTTCAGTTGATACCCAGAGTGAGGAAGCCCCTAAACGAATGTCCATTGCTGAGCATATAGGTAGGACTAGAAGTCAAAGTTTCAATCTAAACCAATATCAACTGTATCCTAATCCTACACCCGTTCCAGTTGATACCCCGAGTGAGGATGCCCCGAGACAAATTTCAATTGCTGAGCATATAGCTAGGGCTAGAGGCCAAAGTTTCAACCCAGACCAATATCAACCATCACCTCCACTGTCCAAAGAAGAATTTTATAATCGGTTTATGGCATGTTTGATGTCCAATAACCAACCGACGAACCAATATCAAAATTCTTCTTATCATAATGTTGACCCGATTCCTGCCCAATTTTCACAACCATTCTGTTCATATCAATCAAATCCGACTTTTTCACCTTCCCTAAACGGTCCTTCTAATCAGTCATTTGGGAGTTTTAATTGTCCACAAGAATTTCAATCTTATCCTGAAAATCCTTATCGACCAAAGTCTAGTCTTGAGTAGACATTGGAAAAATATATGGAATTGACGAACCAAATTAGGAAGGTAACAACAGAGTGGATGCAAGCAAATAATTTTGAACCAGCCCAAAAAATTTTAGTCCATAATTCGGGCATTGGACAAAATGAGAATTTTGGTAGTGAGAGAAAGCTGTACACCTTTCCTAATCAAACATTCCCTTTCCAAACTGAAATCCAAAACTCCAGTTTCATAGATTCATTGAGTGCACAAAAGGATTCACCAATTGACGATAGAATGTATGACAAGTTGTGTAATAATGCAATGTTTGATTTACCCGACTGTGAAGGGTCCATTTCAAGTGAAACTATGCCAAATCCTTATGATCTCTACACTTCCACTCTTGAACCAAAACTGATTGGAAACCATACTTTTGATGAGGTGTTCAAGAATTTTAACCTTCACTTGAATGAGGTGATTGACGTTTGGGATATATTGATTAATGAACCTGAAACTTTGGATGAGTTTATCCCACCAATTCATCAGATCCTTTCATTTCCTTGTAGTCATCATCTTGAGCCTTTAATTCTTCCTGAACCCCAAATACGTTTTGAAGGTGTTGATATTTGTATACCCGAAGAGCGGACCGAAATTCAGCCTTCATCTTCCACATCTGGTTTACCGACACTCGACACATTGATACGTTTACCCATTTCCACTCTCTCTGGTTCTTCTTCTGTCCCTCAGATGATAGTGAGTGTTGATGAATCACAATCTGACAGTTCAAGTTCGACAATCCTAGAAAGCTAACTTGATTTGGATATTTTTGAAAATGAGGTAGATGAGTTTTTCACCTCCACATATTTTGACAAATCAAATATGGTAAAATCTGACACAAAACTTTTTTGACAGCAAAATGTTCGATCACACCATTGATGAAAGTTTTGAAGAACTTTTTGCTGACAAACTTGAGTTTTTAAACAATATGGATTTTGTGATTAATCAACCTCCACTCATAGAAGTTGAACCGCCGCCATTCCTTCTTCCTAAGCATTCACATTCATCTTCATTCTTTCTTTTCTCTAATTTAAAATTCAAACCCCTTCCAGACCACCTTTTATCCCTTCCCCATTTTTTCTTGATTCGATACAACACATTCTTCTACCGGCCTATACGCTATACAGACAAAATCTTTGAATGGTTGGTATTAACTTTTGGTCTTTGTAAAGTCTTACTTTGACCAAATGACTCACCCCCTCTTAAAATGCTTTTAATTGTCTAACTCATGTTTGAGGGAGGGTGTATTTTTGGCTCTTGAAATAACTATTGTCCTTAATATTGAGAGCCAAAAATAAGTTTGGGGGAGGATTTTCACTTAAATATTTTTCCCCCGTTAATAAATGTCCTCCCAAGCTTACAGGTTTTTGAGGTTTAGTAGATAGCAACAGCGGGGACACTGTTGAAAACAAGTTTGGGGGAGTTTTGTGCTTATTTTCGCATCACTTCGCATACTTGGCATAAGCACAAAACATTAAAAAAACATATAAAAATTTTAAAATGTTTAAAATATAGAAAAATTTTGTACATAAATAAGATAATAAAAGATTAGATAGTGAAAAATTACATCCAAAAGATTAGAAAAATTTAAGAAAACCAAGAAAATTAGAAGTTTTCTTAAACGAACTAGTAATAAGTAGTTATGAGCCGTTGTCCCAAGGGTTAGTAAGATGAAGGAAGTCATTAATCTGAGGATAAAAATAAGTCTGAAAAATAGTTTCTATTCTGGAAGCCAAACATTTGAACGTTGATACCCTACTATACGCACTTACACACGTCTTGAAACTCGGGATAGTAGAGAATACCTTGAAATGCTCTTGTCTAAAAGCCAAAGTATGAAGAAAATAAAAAAATGAATAAAATATAAAATGGTGAAGAAAAAAAATGAACACTGGTTTTGTTATCGCCAAGGCAGCAATAAAAAAATATAGAGAGGGTGCTTCATCACCTAGTGCCTTACACCAACTGGTCTGGGAGTCACTGCTAAGCCTTAGGTGGTGCAAGCCGAGGAAAATACTAAAACACCGTATAAGCAAGCACATGAGTAATCGGTCGGCTAGTACCTCAAGAAGTATTAACGGTCGCATGAAAAATGTGTGAGCAACTTCATCTAAATATTCATTAATTAAAAAGTACTGAGGCAGATGGACAAGAGTATGATAGTTTGAATTGAATTCTCCGGGCGTAGGGATGTCTTTTACAAACACGTAGGGGTATATATGAACGATGTTTGGAAGAAAGATAGGAATGAAGAATAAAGACGTTGTTTTATTGAGGGAGGATGTGATTTCCAATATCTTTTCATGACTATTAAGATAGGGCTCATGACAACCGAAAAGCTAGTATAGTTGGAAACTCTAATTTTCAAAGTCTTTCTTTTACAATTCTTATCTTTAAACTTTCATGGTCTTCCTTTTATTATGGGATTTTGTGGGTGCAATCCGCTGAAAACCCTCAGGAGACAACACTCCTCCTACTAGGGACATCTAGAGGTTTAAAGGCTTGTTGCACGTACTCAGTGCAATCGTGTTGCCTACGAAAGTGTGCTAGTTAGTTTTTCTTTTTCTTTATTTTCTCCTTCTCTTTCTAACAAAACAGTTTGCTTGAGACGACCAAAAATAAGTTTGGGGGAATTTGATCAGTCGAAAATATTGCATTTTTACCACATCAATTTCCTTACTATTTGCAATCATCTAAAAGTGTTCGGTATGAATATAGCACATATTAGCAAAACATCTGTAAAATACCAAATAACATGTGTTATACATTATAACCGGCATTTTGAGGGAAATTGTGTGTTTATCATTGCATGCATCATCTTTGTATAGCACAACACTTGTCTCGAGAATCTGTGCAAGAAATTTCAGGTAAAAGAGCCGAAACTGTGAAAAGTGCTGAGATAAATACGTCAAGTCTTTGACCTGAGATCTGGAAGAAATCAAGAAAGAACAATGAGATTTTGCACATCAGAAATATACCAAAAGGCCAACACAAGGCAGCACAGGAAATTGGATCCACAAATGCCTTCAATGGGCCACGGATCCGCGGCCGTAGGGCCCTATTGGCGGCGGATCCGTGGCACAATGGTGACGTCATCGCTTCACATTCCTCCACATGCTTTCACATAATGGCCAATGCTTCCAGAAGACTCCAGATGACCACGTGGCTTCATCCAGAAGGCTCGGCCTAACAACCTTACGTAAGAATATTTCTCATTCTAGAATATTCCCTCCAACAAATTTCTTCTAGAAGCCTCTCTCTAACAACCTTTTTGGAGGGAAATTTGAATTTGAATTCTAGATCTAGGGTTGAGGTGATTATAAAATGAGATCTAGATCTAGGGTTTTAGGTCGTTGATTGTTGGTTGCGTTGTTGAATAGTTAGTGGTTCATTTTGGTGGGAAAAATTGTAGATCCAAATCAAATTTCAAATCAAATTGAGTGACACACTTTGATTGAGATCAAGATCTATCGAGTACAATTCAAGAAAGAAGCCATCAACCTTTTAGAGGTGACGCCGATCTTCAACCGAGAAAGTAATCCAAGACGATCCGCGACTCCCGGAGACGGTGCGGAGCTAAATTCAATGATCGAGTTCTTTCCTCTTGTAGTTCTTGAGCGAATTGTAACAAAATTGTTGATTAATAAATAGTGAAATTTCTTTATCTTGCTTATCTCTATATTTGATCATTATGATTAGTTTTCAATTCTTGATTGATTTCGCGGTTATAATGCTTAAGTAAAAACTCCGCTCGTGGAGGAATCGAGAGAATAGATAGATGATGATGATTACAATCTTGAAACGATTCTTAAGTCCTATGAGTTTTATAAACTCTAGAAAATTGAATCATCGACAACCTAGTTTTGAGCGAGATACTTTATTGAATGTTTTTGCTCTTAATTAGAGATCAACGATCGGTGATTGAATTTTTTAGAGGCTAGTTTGTGAATGATAATCAACGAAAGGATAAGGGATATATGATGAAACCTTAGTTTCCGCAAGAGATCCCTAATACTCGTTGATCATCATCGATCTAGCAACAAATCATCAATGGATAAGAATACGTAATCACAAGTTTTCATCACTTCTATAGATTCGATCGATTCCTACGAGCCTCATTTCAAATCTTGATAGCTCATTAGATTTGGACATCTTTTAGAATCTTATAGATTCTTGATCTTTAGATCTAGTCTTTACTATTTTTGAAACTAAATCTCAAAATTCTTGAATCTTATTTCTTGCAATTTTTCTTTTACCTTTTCATTTCGACTCATCTAAAACAAAAGCAAGCAAAACAAACATCTCAATGGACGATCCGCACTCATTAACGCGCTACATCGACATCGTTATTGATTGCGGTTTAAAAATTTCTTTGGTTGTGATTTATTTAGACTTTTCTTATACACACACCGAGAATTCGTATCAATCACCAAGCACCTCAAAACGAAATCCGAAACTTCACTCTTCATCCTTGCCCACCAGTAACTAACTCTCAAGTCACGTTACATCTCGGTGGCACTTGGATGAACACTGAAAGCTGACTGATGTGCCTGCTCTAGGACCTCGTGTCTCAACCCATCGATATCGAGTACACGCCAACGAGTCCCTAACACAGCATACTCTGGTCATAAATCAAGAACTCCGAATTCTTAACCAGTTTAATATGCTCAAGAACCTCAACAACGAGCATCGGAGGGCTGCGCCTCACGAAAACGATTGAGTAAAAGTGGACGGACGCGGACATGAGCAAGCTGTCCCCTCAGAAGAGGCGAACTTAAGCTGTACTCATTTGTCGCACAAGAACTGTAAATCTGCAGAAGGCTGTCTCCGAACTGCGCACAACTGGATCAAACTACCCCGGGCCTACGACTCAAAGCATCAGATACAACAATCGCCATGCCATGGGAAATGAAGGATCTCACAATCACAATCTTTCACAAGCTCCATCCAACAACGCTGTCTCAACAATCAAAACCCGCTGCAGGAAGATAAACATTAAGCTCCGGTGGTTCGTGAAAATCTGACACGACTCTCCACACAAGTAGTGTCCCCAAATCTTCAACGCAAAACCACCGCGGCCATCTCCAGATCATGAGTGGGATAAATCCTACTCGTACTTCCTCCAACTGTCGGGAAGCATAAGCGATAACTCTATCATGCTACATCAGTACACAATTGAGCCCCACTCGTGAAACATCACAGTAAACAACAAAGTCGCTCGATCCAGAAACAAGGATAGAACTGGTGCAATCGTCTACCAAGTCTTCAACTACTGAAAACTTGACTCGCATGCCACAGTCTAAAGAAAAGGAACCCCTTCCTTGCCAGTACGGTCAACGGTGCAGCGATACACAAGCAATCCTGCACGAAACGGTGGTAAAAACTGGCTAAGCCCAAAAGCTGCGGACCTCTGTCCCTGATGCAAGTCTGGGCCAAAGCTGTACGGCCACGATCTTCCTCGGGTCCATACGAAAACCGTCTCCTATAACCCCATGACTTAGGAAGTCAACACTATCAAGCCTGAAGGAATACTTCAAGAATTTAGCAAACAGGTAGTGCTCTCTCAACGTCTGTAAGGAAATCCTCAAGTGCTACGCATGTTCCTCACGACTCTTGGAATAGACCAGAATGTCATCTATGACACAATAAAACACTGGTTGAGGAACGGCCTGAAGAAATCTGGTTCATCATATCCATGAATGCTGCTAGGGCATTGGTGAGTCCAACGACACCACCAAAAATCCATAAAGCCCATAGCGCGTACAAAAGCAGTCTTCGGAATGTCATCACTCCGAACCCGCAACCAATGATGACCTGATCCCAAAACAAACTTAGAAAAATGTCTCGCACCCTGGAGCTGATCAAAGAAATCGTCAATGCGAGATAAAGGATACCTATCCGCACTATAACTCGGTTCAATTGACGATAAATCAATACACAAACTCAAACTGCCGTCATTCTTTTTGACGAACAGAATATGAGCTCCCCAAAGTGAAACACTCGGACGCACAAGTCCCCCTACCTAGCAACTCTGCAGCAGATCCTTAAGCTCCCTAAGCTCTGCTGGCTCATCTGGAACAACGTCAGAAAACTCTCGCACGATAGGAACCCGATCTAACAAACCCACTGTGGCTCCGGTATCATGAATGAAAGCCAAGAATTCTCGACATCCTCTCCTCAAAAGCCGACTAGCGAAAAGGCTGAAATCAAGCTGTGAGAGGCGACACCACAATCCTCTGCACAACAAGAACAGACTCGCCGGGAAAACAAAACCTGACTGTTTTCTCGCGGCAGTCCACAGACGCTTAGTACATAGCTAACCAGTCCGTGCCCAGGAGAACGTCAATGTCCAATATCTTATATGGTCGATGTGAGGGGCTTATATGGTCGATGTGAGGGGCCTATGTGCCCGATGTGAGGATAGCATGTTTTATTCCATACTCCATATTTATTTGATATGCATTGCTTCATGTATTAGTAGTACCTGATAAAATACCTTTCATGACTGTTTCATGCTTCATGTATTGTTGTACCTGCTAGAGTACCTTTTATGACTGTTGCATATATATATTGTCATATCATTGCTTCATGTATTAGTTGTACTTGATAGAGTACCTTTAATGACTATTGCATACATATGGCTATTTATTAATATTAGCTTTCATGTGATAGAATCGCGCAGTACGTGCATACTTGCGATTACCTGCATATGTTATTTACTATTCACGAGTTGGCAACTCATCCCCGTTGTGCCACAGTGTTGATTTGAAATTTGATTTGGATCTACAATTTTTCCCTCCAAAATGAACCACTAACTATTCAACAACTCAACCAACAATCAACGACCCAAAACCCTAGATCTAGATCTCATTTTATAATCACCTCAACCCTAGATCTAGAATTCAAATTCAAATTTCCCTCTAAAAAGGTTGTTAGAGAGGCTTCTAGAAGAAGTTTGTTGAAGGGAATATTCTAGAATGAGCAATATTCTTGGGTAAGGTTGTTAGGCCGAGCCTTCTGGATGAAGCCACGTGGTCATTGGAGTCTTCTGGAAGCATTGGCCGTTATGAGAAAGCATGTGGAGAAATGTGAAGCGATGACGTCACTACTGTGCCGCGGATCCGCCGCTAATAGGACCCTACGGCCGCGGATCCGCGGCCCATTGAAGGCATCTGTGGATCCAATTTCCTGTGCTGCCTTGTGTTGGCCTTTTGATATATTTCTGATGTGTGGAATCCCATTGTTCTTTCTTGATTTCTGCTAGATCTCAGGTCAAGGACTTGACGTATTTATCTCAGCACTTTTCACAGTTTTGGCTCTTTTACCTGAAATTTCCTGAATAGATTCTCGAGACAAGTGTTGCGCTATACAAAGATGATGTGTGCAATGATAAACACTCAATTTCCCTCAAAGTGCCGGTTATAATGTATAACGCATGTTATTTGGTATTTTACAGATGTTTTGCTAATATGTGCTATATTCATACCGAGCACCTTTAGATGATTGCTAATAGTAGGGAAATTAATGTGTTAAAAATGCAATATTTTCAACTGATCACTTGGCTTGTCTCCGAGCTAAGGTTGAGCCTTTGAGAACGGCTGGAAAGTTGCAACCTTTTTAACCGTTCCGGAGTGAAAATGGGAGCAGATCTCCATGAATTTCATTGCGGTGTCTACCCAGGGTTAGACAAGGTGTGACTCTATTTGGGTGATTGTTTTCCGGTTATACTCAGTTTGCTCGGTTATTCTTCGTTAAGTTTGTGCGTTTGCATGGAGTTTCTTCATGCGTAGTATTCGATAGAGGCATCCAGTTCGCTAGCCGTCGTTGGAAGAAGGTTCAGGAAACCTTGGGTACTGGTTGAGCATTAGCTCCGCTTTTCCATCTGTAGGTCGATGGTCAGACAGAGCAGGCTATACAGACTCTAGAGAATATGTTTGTGCGTACGTACTAGTTGGTTGTTGTCTGTTGGGATCGTCACTTGCCATTGATAGGGTTCTCCTTCGATAACTGTTATCAGGAGATATTTCAATTGGCAACTTTCAGGCCTTGTGTGGTATGTTGTGTCGATCGCCAGTCTGTTTTACTGACTCCGCATGAGTAGGATTTTTGGACCCCAGCCAATCTAGAGACTTCGGAGATGATCCAGTGGTTCAGGCCAGGATGAGAGTTTCCTAGTATAGATAGAAGTCTTATACCGACCGTGGTGGTCGCAGACTTGAGTTCACGGTGGGAGATCATGTATTCCTACGGATTTTTCCCGATGAATTGGCGTGTTGAGTCTTGGGAAGTAGTCCCAGATTGTAGGTCCTTTTGAAATCCTTTAGCGAGTTAGTACCGTTGCCTATAATTTGGCACTTCCGTCCAGATTTTTGAGTATTCATCCCGTATTCCTTGTGTTGATGCTTTGCAAATACCTTCGTGGCCTTTTCACATAATTTAGCATCAGACCGTTTATCTTAGGCGCGATCTTTTCGTTCACCGGCAGCCGATAGTGTTAGTGGATCGGCAGGTGGAGAAATTTCGGTCAAGGGTCTTGCCATATGTGGAGGGTTTTCTTTGGCGTAGCCGTATAGTGAGGTGATTATTTGGGAGGCTGCGAGTGAGATGTGGAAGTTTTGTACTCATCTCTTTGAAGGTATGCATAGTAAGAATTTTAATTCGGGGACGAATTTTCTTAAGGGGGGAGATTGTTACGCCTTAGATTTCGATTAGTGTTAATTAAACGATAATGCAGGTTTTTGGTAAAAAGTTTACCAATTTAGGTTCCTCTATTTAATTAATAATTTATTGTTATTTGTTA
Source organism: Agapanthus africanus (assembly GCA_030015575.1). Classification (NCBI taxonomy): domain Eukaryota; kingdom Viridiplantae; phylum Streptophyta; class Magnoliopsida; order Asparagales; family Amaryllidaceae; genus Agapanthus; species Agapanthus africanus. The sequence goes on from CM057344.1 coordinate 40,681,728, forward strand.
TGGCTTGCACACACATGTGCATGTTTATGTGGGGTGTGTTTGTGTAATCTAAATTAGCGACCATGACAACTTAACCTAATCCTAATCCTTTGCTTTAACCTAATCCCTTGCCTTAATTAAACCTCTAGATATTTTGTTGTGAGATATTTCCATGGTTTTGTTTGGATGAGAGGTGGCATGGTGAGTCATTTCTTGCATTATTGTGTGAGTTAATGCATGGTGCACTCACCCTATGCTCACATCTCCCTCTCTTTTATCTCACTCACCCTCTCTCATTCTCTCTCACTTCATCTCTTATCATTATCTCTCATCTCCCTCTTCCCTCAACTGAACACTTGGTAATCCTTCACTAAACCTTCACTAAACTTCACAAAATCTCACAAAAATCACTTCTTAAGCCTTGTTTTGCCTCTAGGATCCATTGGAGCTTGGAAAGCTAGGATCTTTGAGCTTGTGGGGATAGGTAATGATCTCTATCTGTTCTTTAAAATGTTATAGTGTTGTGTGGTCTTTTAGTTTTAGTTTAGAACAGTTAAAGTATCGTTTCGTGCATATATCGTATTTTTAGTGTCTTTTTGTGATATCTGTGATCTGCTGTGACCCCGAGAGTATACTAGAAAATATAGCAGAGTAGTTGTGTTGTACCAGAGACCCTAAGCCTTCATCTGAAGCACGAACCCCAGGGGCTCGGTTTTGGCCGTCGACATTCCTTGCAATTCCGGTGACCTCGGCCGACTAGGAGAGTTAGGGCGTGGGTTTTTATGCGTAGCTGTCTGAAATGGTTTAAGTGTGTTTGGTCTTATTTAATTTTTGGGTTTTCACTGTATACACAATCTGGGATCACATAGCTAGTTTCTAGTGTTACGACTTATGCGCGTTACGTTATCCGACACGGTACGTGTCTTTGTGTAGCTTTTGTTCTTGAGTTGGTTTCGTAGTGTCGCTACGCACGTTAGCTACCAGACGAACACTTGAGAGTATGTTTTGGAGTTAGTGTGTCGGTCAAACGTAGTTTGTACGTGTTATTGGTCGATTTCTAATATACACTTGCTTTGTTGTTATCTGATTTTAGAATCGCAGGCGAGGACTTCAGACGCTGCAAAGAAGGGGAAACAAGTGGTTGACTTTACTTAGCCAGGATCATCTGTGAGTAGATTTAACATCTACAGGGGAATCATCCACATGGCGTTATGCGTCTGGACTAGAGATGATAATATATTAGTCCCATGTTATATTGCACATATAGAGATTGTGCATAAAACTTCATTGCATATTATTACTTATTGTGCTTGGACTTGTATCTTTTGGACACTGCACTATTATTGACGGTTCATATTGCACGAGCACTGATTGTATGCCACTCACACCGTCAATAATTTCCATGACACGCACAACACTTATACATACGTGAGATTGTATTGGTTAGGGACATTGATTCATATTCCATTTTTGCATATGACATATAGCATACCTGTATACCTACATGCTTACACATATGTCTTGACATGCCAACATGCTAGTTACCCATATACCTATATGGTAGTGTACCATTAGTGATAGGTATATAAACACTTGAGACATAGCTACATGTACATCTTGTATATATACTTAAATATACACATACCTAGCTTGGTACATACCTGGAGGGTATCACATCATTATTGATAGGTAGATACACATATCTTGCTATACCAACATGGTTACGCATACCTGGCTATAACTACATGTTTACCTTTATATGATGTTGCGTTTGGTTTTGGAGAATTTGGAACTGCATGATATACTTAATAACTTGTTGCAATTAAATAGTGGTTTTTCCTTATATACTCATATTACTGTTTCATGTTACATATATTATATTTCATGGATTTCGCATTGAGATATGGTTTTTATATGATGTTTTCTGGATTGTTTTACTCCTGTGTATATATATCAATGGTATGGGACGCTGGTATATATATGTATACCCATCGTATATATATATCAGTGGTATGTGACACTGTTATATATATACACCAACATAATATATCATCATAATGATCTATGCAAATATACTTATTCATTATATGTAAGGGGCCTATGTGCTTGATGTGAGGGGCCTATGTGCTCGATGTGAGCGGCCTATATGGTCGATGTGAGGGGCCTATGTGCTCGATATGAGAGGCCTATATGGTCGATGTGAGGGGCCTATGTGCCCGATGTGAGGATGACATGTTTTATTCCGTACTCTGCATTTATTTGATATGCATTGCTTCATGTACTAGTAGTACCTGATAGAGTACCTTTCAAGACTGTTGCATATACATATTGTCATATTATTGCTTCATGTATTAGTTGTACCTGCTAGAGTACCTTTCATGACTGTTGCATATACATATTGTCATATCATTGCTTCATGTATTAGTTGTACTTGATACAGTACCTTTAATGACTATTGCATGCATATGGCCATTTATTTCTATTAGCTTTCATGTGATAGATTCGCGTAGTACGTGCATACTTACGATTACCTGCATATGTTATTTACTATTCACGAGTTGGCAACTCACCCCCGTTGTGCCACAGTGTTTTGTAGGTAGTCTCTCAGGGCAGTCAAGGTAGGGCTTTTTATCTATCTTATCATCTTTTGCTGCGGATACCGCTACGACTGACTGTGTGCAGTTTTGCTATAGGTGGGTTTTACGGTTATCCGATGTTGTTCATTGTATATCTTTGTACCATGTACTCTCCATCTACCATTTTCATGTATTGACTTAGAGACGAGTTGTGAGGACGATATTGTATATTATTTTGTGACTTGGGGTTTTTCATGTTGTTCACTTTATATCGTATTTTTCTTCGCTACGGTGTCGTATATTTGCTTGTGGTGGTTGTTTTCCGCCTTTGGGCGTGGATTTGCTCCCGTTGGGATGCTTTACTTATATCTTTATGTTGTACCCTTTTTGGGGGCTTGTTTTATAAAGGAGGTGCTGCCAAATTTTTAAAATAAATAAAGTTGGACTTTAAAGAATTTGTATTTGAGATTTAAAATGTTTTAACAATGTTATTATCACTTACAACTTTTGATGGTTTAGATTGCTGGGTTTTCGGCTTACTTAAATTGCGTTACGCCTGTAGACGTTGCGTAGTTTAAGGGCCGTCACGTGCCAAATTTCGGGTCGTGACAACAATCTTAGTAGCCTCACTCCCTGCACTAGCATTATTCGATACTGGAGCATCTCATTGCTTTCTGTCGCAATGGTTCGTCCGAACTCATGCAATTCCAGTCACACCGCTTGTATCCAGTTGGAATGTCAGTTCAGGAAATGGCATTCTAAAGGCAACAATGGGATACAGCTTGTATCCAGTAGTCGTCTGCAGCAGAGAATTCTATGCTGACTTCAAGGTGCTGGACATACCGAACTTTGATGTGGTTCTAGGTATGGATTGGCTCGGAACATTTTATGCTACCATTGACTGTCGTCAAAGGAGGGTAGTATTCGAGATTCCAGAGCATCCGGTTTTCTATTTCAAAAGTGGAGACCGTACACTGGAACCAAGTACTTACAAGGCGAAACCAAAGAAGGCGGTAATTGCAGCAATTCAAGCGGAGGAAGGATCAAAGCCAGAAGTGGTTTGAGAGTTCGAAGATGTGTTTCCTGACGATATATCAGGTTTGCCTCCCGATCGAGCTCTTGAATTCAGCATTGATTTAGTACCAATTGCACAACTGGTGATCAAAGCACCGTATCGATTAAGTCCGGAAGGTTTGATGGAAGTCCGAACTCAGTTGGATGAATTATTGGCGAAAGGATGGATTCGTCCCAGCACTTCAAGTTGGGGATCTTCAATTCTACTTGTGAAGAAGAAGGAAGGTTCATACAGAATGTGCATCGATATAGAGCCTTGAACGAAGTAACAATAAAGAATAAGTATCCACTTCCGCGCATCGACGATTTATTTGATCAGCTAAGTGGATTTTGTGTTTTCGATAAGCTAGATCTTCATTCAGGTTATCATCAGGTGAAGTCAAGGAAGCTAATATTCATAAAATGGCTTTCAGAACTCGTTATGGACATTACAATTTCTTGTGATGCCATTTGGAGTGACCAACGCACCGGCAATATTCATGAACCTGATGAATCAAGTTTTCCGAGAGTACTTAGACAGGTTTGTTGTCATTTTCATCAACGACATCCTGGTGTATTCCAAGAGTCGGAAAGAGCATGCCGAGCACCTACGAATTGTCATGGAAACTCTACGAAAACATCAACTATATGCCAAGTACAGCAAGTGCGAGTTTTGGCTACATCAAGTTGGTTTTCTTGGACATATTGTATCAGGCGAAGGAATCTCGGTGGATCCAGCGAAAGTTTCAGTAGTAAGCGAATGGCCGACACTAAAGTCAGTGAAGGACATTCGAAGTTTCTTGGGTCTAGCTGGATATTACCAAAGGTTCATTGAAGGATTTTCGAAGATAGCAAAACCCCTGACCAAGCACACACGTAAAGATGAAGACTTTGTGTGGTCAGGAGCAGGCTTTCGTAAAACTCAAGTCAAGATTGACATCAGTGCATATTCTCGTTATACCAGACCAATCTGGAGGTTTCGAAGTGCATTGCGATGCATCCGGTAAGGGATCAGGATGTGTTCTATATCAGCACGGTAAAGTTGTGGCTTATGCTTCAAGACAGCTGAAGAATCATGAGAGTAATTACCCGATACATGATTTGGAGTTAGTGGCCGTAATCTTTGCTCTTAAGATTTGGCGCTATTATATTCTTGGTGAACGAGTGAACATATACACAGATCACAGGAGTCTGAAATATGTGTTTACTCAGAAGGAGCTTAATATGCGGTAGAAAAGATGGTTAGAATTGATGGAGGACTTTGACATCAACCTGCAATATCACCCAGGGAAGGTGAATGTGGTATCTGATACCCTTAGTCGCCAACCATTATCGATGAATCTCACCGCCCAGTGGAATCTTCAACAAGAATTGCATCAAATGGAGATTGAAGTAGTCATGCCAGGAAACGCTTCAAGCTTGATGAATTTACAAGTTCAATCTACTATTGTCAATCAGATCAAAGCAGCTAAAGGAAGTGATGCTAAGTTGCAAAAGATCAGAGAACAAGTAGAGAATGGACACAGAACAGACTTCATCATTCATAAAGACAGATCTTTAAGATACAGCAGTAGATTATGTGTACCAAAAGGTTCTATTCGGGAAGAGTTAATGAAGAAAGCTCATGACTCTGCTTATTCAGTACACCCTGGAGGTATAAAGATGTACAAAGATCTACGTCAAAATTACCGGTGGCATGGAATGAAGTGTGAAGTAGCCAGAAGCGTCGCTAAATTCTTGGAATGTCAGTAAGTAAAGGCTGAACATCACAGGACTGCTGTATTACTTCAACCGTTACCTATCCTAGAATGGAAGTGGCAACATATCATAATGGATTTTGTGACCGCACTCCCTCGCAGCACAAAAGGTAACGATGCGGTATGGGTTATTGTGGATCGACTCACAAAGTCGGCTCACTTCATCCCATTTTGAGTTGGCCAATCTACTGAAACATTAGCAAAGAAGTACATGGAGGTAAGAATCTGCTTAAGATTTAAATCCTTCATAGTGTACTATCTCTGATACCCAGAACTCATACAGGAAATCGTGAGACTTCATGGAGTACCAGTCTGCATTGTCTCCGATCGTGACACCTGGTTTCGATCACAATTTTGGCAGAGTCTGCAAACGAGCTTTGGAACAAGTTTGAACTTCAGCACGGCTTATCATCTACAAACAGATGGGCAGTCTGAGCGAACTATTCAGATCTTAGAGGGTATGCTCAGAGCATGTATGCTAGACTTTGGAGAATCATGGGAAGATCACCTACATCTTGTAGAGTTTTCATATAACAACAGCTACCAAGCAAGTATCGGAATGGCACCTTTTGCAGCACTTTATGGAAAGAAGTGTCGATCGCCATTAAGTTGGGAAGACATCGGAGATAAAGAACTCCTTGAACCTGAGATGAGAGTAGCAACTGTTGATATGGTTCGTATTATCAGGAAAAGAATGAGCATAGCCTAAGATCGACAGAAGCACTGGGCTGATGCAAAGCGCCGTCATTTGGAGTTCCAATCGGGAGATCATGTATTTCTAAAGATATCTCCAAATCGTGGAGTGATTCGACTTGGAAGACGGGGTAAGCTAACTCCAAGGTACATTGGACCGTTCGATATACTCAAATGAGTCGGTGAAGTGGCATATCGCTTGGCACTTCCACCCTCATTGGAAGGAGTGCACAATGTGTTCCACATATCCCAACTCAGAAGGTATGTGAGTAACCCCGACTATATTCTCGATCATTCCAAGCTCACTTTACAGCCCGACTTATCTTGTGAGCAACAACCTGTAGAGATCCTGGACAGGAAAGTGAAGTCACTTCGGAACAAGGAAATCAACTTGGTTCGAGTGATGTGGAGAAAAGACACTCTAGGAAAATCGACATGGGGAAGAGAAGATGAGATGCGTGCAAGATATCCTCACTTATTTGTAAACTAGTCATTAAAATAAATTGCAAATTTCGATGACGAAATTTTTGTAAGGAGGGTAGACTGTAACAACTCCAATTCTTGTGTATATAAAATTGATTAAAAATTAATATATACTTGGGGTATTTACATTCCCTGTGAGTACTATAAGTATTTGATTTACTTTTGAACTGCAAGAAAGCACTTATAGCTTACTGGTAAGATCTTACACTGCTGAACTAAAACACCAGAGTTTAAATCCCATCAGCCACATTATCTTTTTATTTTGATTTCTTTTAATCTTTTTAGAAGCTCAAGAGTCTACACGTGCACAACACATAAACTGAAGAGTCACACATCAAACAAACGAGTCCACTGCAGTAGACCAAGCGTCGGGGACATGTGTCAAGGAGACGCGGCCCGACTCGGCCAACTCGGGCCGGCGACTCGATCGACTCGGCCGGCGCCGCCGGTCTGAATCGGTCGAAACTCCGATTTTCTTCTTTCCCCTGCACCCTTTAGACTACCCCACTCCCCCTGCACTATTTAAATTCTCTGCAATTAAACAGAGAATTAAAATACCCCCTTTTAATTTTTTTAATGCAAAATTAAATACAATTTTTATCATACCCTTTCATTACCCTAAATCCAAATTTTTCCTATAAATACCACACCTAAAATCACCCCTCCTCACTTCCAAATCCTTGCCTAAACTCTCAAGAAAATTCCTAAGACTTTTTGAGTGCAAGTGGAGTTGGCAAAGGGCGAAGCTCCGACGAACTTCCGACGGCAATCCGAGAAGTTTCCGGCGACGAAATGACGCACTGGTGCTTCCCCAATCTTCCTCTTCTCTTGACCCTAATCCAGTAAGTCCCCCTTCTCTCTCTCTCTCTCTTACTATTCTCAAATTCTTAATTCTTAAAACGTGTCGGAAGCGGAGTTATCCGGCTTCCGATTCTCTTTTTTTTTCCAAAAAAATACAACATTTTCTTAATAACAAACTTACAACTTTTGCTATCTTGTTTAATACTCATTAACTAAGAAAATAGAACAAGTCTGACATTAAAATGATAATCATAGCCAGTTTTATTTCAGTTTTACATTAAAATACCTTTATGTTCATATTGACATGTTTATACCTTTTAACAATACTAGCTTTAGAAAACTCACGAGGTAATGACCTACCTCCTCACAACACTCATATGTAACATAACACGATAAAATTTGGGAATATAGATTTTGGGAAAATACGACTTTACACATAACTACCTCCGATTTATAAAAAAACCATTTTCTACAAGAAGTGTATTTTAATAAATCTTTGCAAATGCGTCTCTAGAACCCATTTTGGGAAACCCGTTCGGGATGTTACGGATTATCGCACATCCTCGGACTTAGTAGAGTGAGATACAGACCTCCGCAAGGAGCATACGATCTCGAAAGATTTAAAAATACAATTTTCTTTAGAAAATATGATTTCTATTATAAATAAAACTTATATTTTTAATATATATATGTAATTAATATCAAAATATCTATTTTTAATATTTATAATATCACATTTCCAAAATTCAAGAAAAATATTTCATTTACAAGAAAATAGCATACAACTCCAATATTACAAATAAATACCATATATTATGAAATTAGGTTTTATTCACTAGAAATGTCACATTGATAAAATATACATCCATGAAAACTCTAAAGACAATAATAAAATACTTGAGGTGTATTTTGAAAATTATACAAAATTATTTTTACATAAAACCTTCTCAAGTTATACTAAATTACAATAAGGATCCTATTAAACATAGGTTTAAGCGGGACTAATCTCTTGAGCCTCAGGGAGCTGGAGATATTGGTGCTTACCTATTTAAGGTAGACAACTTAACAAACAGTGTTATCAACACGGTAATCGTTTTTGAAAAAGACACAAATCCTGCCGTTCATGTGCAGCGGTTGCCGATAGTACCAAAACTTAATTCAGGATTCAATTTCTTTTCAAATTGTCTGACTCAGACTGAGTCTCAATATAATTAATCTGATTTGAATATGATTCAAGTATCAAATTTCAATACAATATGGATCTATGAATCCGTCTATTCAATCTATATCAATCTATATTTACTGAACCGAATACATCCATCTACATGATTCTCCAGTGACATCCATTCACTGATATCATGGTTTCGGTAAGTCATCCATCTATATACAATTCAAACAATACAAACAAAACAATCAAGACATCGCGGGGTTTATAAGGGGTAGACTGGTACGGAAGTGTTAAAAGTGGCACGAGACTGTAACCATAATACACCTAACCTGAAGTCAATTGTCGTTGTACCATGGCTGAACGGTTCCTTATGCTCCGTATACCTTAGTCTCCGGAATAGTGGGACTCCTCTCATATACACTGGCATTCTTCTATACCAAACTACAAACAACAGCGTTAACACTAAATACAACATTATAATAATAAATACTCTATTCTGTCTATTCCATTCTTGTCTATTTACGGGACTTACCGAGCGATTTGTTCGCTGACGACATTCTCTTTCTTCTTTTTTGGAATGTCGTCAGGTGATTCGGACTCACTGGAGATCGAGCCCACCAACGAGGATTTAGACCAGCTAGCTTTCGACCCAGAGCTCTAGTTAATTGTACATTTTATTTCAGTATTTTCCATTTCTGTTATGCCACTGTTTAGACAATGATTTCCGTTCCTTGTATTTACTTTTCTGATGTATTGTACAAAGAATGTTAATAAATAAAGTTGTTGTTCAATATATATATATATATTGTCATTGTCTCTTGTGCATTTTACTTATATTGCTTAGATACGCTTAGCATGTTTACTTCAGAGTAAATACATAGCGGCTTCATTGCGTCCTCTGCCCGTACACTGGGAAGCAGGGCATGGCATATATTATAGTGGATACTTGGACACACATATATATAGAAGACTTTCTTGCTCAACATGATAATGTGCTATCTGGTTGCTCTTTATCTTAACATGTGCACTTGTTTTAATTTACTATCTCATTTATACATGTTAATAAAGCTTTAGGCATATTGGCTTGACTACTAGGACTATGATATAGATCATACTTAGTGGGGCTTGAGTAGTCTAAAAGCACATTCTTAACAGTTCCTAGTCGAAGGAGTATCGAGACAGGCCATCGATATTTCAGAGTAAACTAGTGTGTACGTTTGTTGACCCTATATGGGGTGATGGTTAATCCCATAACCATTGGTGTTTGACATCAAGGATTGTACATAGGTGCTCATTAGAGAATGAGTACACCTAACAGGACTCGTCGAGAACTCCTAAATGGTACCATACCTATCGTCAGTTAGCAGTTCTCTAGTGACACTTGTACATGTTAGTCTGTAAATCCTATATCGTCATAGTGACTTGTGTAGTTCCCACTGTACTTTGATTTCCACCCTACCACGGCTCTACTCAGACATGCAAACAGGTGGTTTTTAGATACAGTCCCGAATCATATGGAGGCAGTGAGCGATAGGAGAGGTTTCGTCTCTCTCGGTATTCGGAGTTAATGTTGTGCTTTGCGCGATTAGCTATAACCACAAGTCTCTGACCAGGACTGATGAGAATTACTGATAACTGTTATCAATAGTTTCTCGATTGGTTATATACCACACATCGGCATGACTTATCAAGTTATTGGGGTCTAACGATTCTATCACCCCCAGACTCGATATGCTACATATCAGACGAAAAGACCAGATTATGCGGTAAGTGTTGCTTATAGGCTCTATGGGAGTTTGAACATGTTTGCTTGTTAATCTTCTATTTGTTCAATACCTGGGTAATCGTTATGTCCAGCTAGTACCGTTGACAGCTTGTAGGTGTTTAATGTGATCATTACCTACTGCCAGTATATTGGCGAGTGTTTAGAGTCCCAAATAGAGGTTTCCTAGCTCAAGCGAAACGAAATAGGACATGTATAGAGATATGTGCGGGAGCTTAATTAAATACGAGTATATGATACAGTATTCCAATCTAGCGTTTTTGATATTTGCCGGGTTATATATGATATAAACTGATTATTGAATCAAGTGTTGATTTAATAATTTAATATATATATATATATATATATATATATATATTTGATGTGTGTGTGTGTATTAACTAATATTATGCTCACTCGATCTTTTCTTGTCTTTATACATTTATATATATATGATATAAATATATATTCTTTCTTGTATCATGGTTGATGCTACATCTTTTTGGACATAGTGGCATATACACAGGAGTTGTGTATATGAGAATTATACTAGAGCTTAGGATGAGTTGATAATAATTTAGATATATCAATTAAAGAAAGAAAGAATGGATCATTGTTTTGAGAACATTGGAGAAGCTATGACTCATTGATCTTTCTTTAAATATTGATATATTTTTATCACTTGCTATGATATTATCCTCAAGGTTCATTCTCTCACTGCCAAGTTCATTTTTCTCCATCTCCTCTCTAGTTTTTTTTCTAGGTTGAGAAAGAGAAAAAATAAAGAAAGATTTTTATTGAGAAAATCCCTACTTCATCAACCTACACTACTCTAACAAATTAGTATAGGTTGTTCTCTTCACTAATTCATATATTAGTGAAGTGTGAGCTTAAATGTGAGAAACTTCGAGGTGGATCATTTTCGACGACGAAGACTTCAAACAAACTCATTCCATTCTTCAAGTGGAGTCAAAGAAAAGTTCTAGGACTACTACTCGGAGCAATTGAAGTGAAGGACTAGACTACAAAGGTTGTAGTTTCTATTCACTTAGTTTTTATCTCTAGTTTGCTATGCTAAGAAACCCTAATCTCTAGTTCGATTCTTTTTTAGTAGATTTAGCCCTCTAGAATTTTAAAAATTGCTTACTTGTTTTTGTTAAAACCCTAGTAGAGGTGCTAAGGAACACTTTCATGGTATTAGAGCCCAACTAGAGGATTAGGAGATATTTAGACGAAGTTAAAGTGTTCGATCGACGTTTTAAACTCCGTACAATTCTAGTTTTTGTCCATTTTTCAAAACTGTGACTTTTTCAAGATTAAAAATTCTCAGAAAATTCAGCAGGCTTTTCTATGGAGGCACAAGAAACACGAACACCTAATTCCACCAAGTGGCCGCGGAACCGCCGCGTACCATGTCTTGGCCGCAGATCCGCCGTGCACTTGGGGAGTTAGAACTCTAGTTTACTTGTCTTGCTTCATTTTCACTTTTTTGATTTTCTGGATATTTTTGATGAGTCTCAAGTGGTTGAGATCTCTGTGAATTGTTGTTGAATTGGAATATCGATCGAAATATTAACTTGTCTAAATGGTTTTGGTTATGTGATACAATGATTAGAATCCACATTAATTAGTTTTGTGAAAACTAGTTATCGATTTATAAATCTCACATTTTAGCCTTATTTGATGGATTACCACTGAATTTAGATTTGGTTCGAAACTTCGTCATAATCTCGTATCGCATGCGAATACTCACTGGGAGACATTATCGCATGCGAATACTTGCCGGGAGACATTAGTAGAGAGCCATACTCCTTTGCCACGACTAAATGACTATAGGAGAACCCCATGGCCAAGAGCATCCAGTCGGGTGCTCGCGACCACGATATTCCGCCTAAGTCCACTTCGTTGACGGCCTCGGGGTTGCGGCCATCCACTAAAGATCCCGACGAGCCTTCGATCTTTTAACCGGGAATCCTGTTGATTTGTTCGTCTATAACTTTGAAAATTGTTTTCAATTCGAAGCTTAAATGTAAGATTTATAGCATTAGGCATGAAATTCAGAATATGTAATAATCCGGGTTTATGATGTTTATAGATGCAGATTCTAATTATTGTAGTATTCATTACTTTTCTGTGACCGTATGTAACAACCGAGTCCAGTTCTATAAATTTCTGTTACCGTATGGGTTGTTGTGGTATTTATTTCATTTATCACGCGTTGGCCGTTACTAGTTATAGTTTACACCGACAGTTCATATTCTTGCATATAACCATTTAATTCATTTAAAATAATTTAAAATATACTTGTCTTGACCTGCTCGATACCCCTAACCCTGTGGTAGCGTCCTTGTATCGTGTTCTCGTCCCGTTCAGTGAAACGGACGTGTTTGGACGACTACGCGCATGTATATGCGTCCGTTCTTGGGGGTATACTTTTTCATTACTAAATCCTTCATTTTAATTTTTGGAACTTGCAAATATTTTTCATATTTCAAATTCAAATTTTGGACCCGACTCGGGCGCAATTCTGAATTATTTTGTATTTCCGCGAAATCCTATTTAATTTTGAATTTCTTGAATGATTCAGAAGATATTTTACAACTTAATTTATATTTTCGCAACTAACTAGGTTATTTAATAAAACTGGTAAATCTTTTATAATTTTTCCCAACAGTTTCCTCACCCAATCAAAATCCTCAATTCTTTGCACCGGGCCCCACCAATTCTTTCTCTCTTCCTTTTTCCTTTTCCTCCCTCTTTTCACCAATCAGAAATCTTTCTTTTCTTCTCCCTATATTTTCTTATTCACCACGAGCCAATCAAACTCTTCTCCTTCATCACCTGGACCCCACCACTAAACTTCACTCTCTCTTGTTTCAACCAATCAAATCCTTTTCTATTTTTCCCCTGGCTCACGAGCGCAGAATCCCTTCTCTTTCTCCTTCTCTCTCCTCCGCAGCTCTCTCTCTCTCTCTCTTCTTTTTCTCTCTCCTCTCGCACCCACTTTCTCAGATCTCGCTATTACTGTGTACTTCTCGAGTCCCGTCACCGCGATGGAGATCCCGTCACCTCCCTTCACGTATCCCTTCTTCCTCCTTCAAAACCCCCGCATCTCCTCTTTTAAAAACCCATCGCCTCGTGCAACCCTAACCCAAACTGCATCACCTCCTCAAACCCTAACTCAGTATCTCCTCTTCTCCTCTTTCTCATCTTCTCCTTCTCCTTCTCCTTCCTGAGTCTCTTCCCCTGCACACACACCCTCCAGCGAACCGAGAACCCATCGTTCCATCGCCGCCGACTCCCTCTTCTCGTCGTCATCATCTCCCTCTCCCTCTGTTCTTTCCCTCTGCTCTTTTCCCGAGCACCTAACCCTGCAACCAAAGCAAACCCTAGCAGAAACCCTAGCCCCGAGCCATTCCCTGCAACTTGGACCTTGTCGCCTTGCCGTTGATCTTGCCGGCGATCCCTTGCCGCTGACTACCCACCGTTGCAACCACAGCCATCTCCCAAACCGCTGTGAGCAACCTTTCTCTCCCTCATCCTTCTCTTCTTCTTCTTTCTCTTCTTCTTCATCTTAAGATTTCTATTCTGTAAAATGTTAAAGGATACTCTGTTGATCGTCAGAGCTCCGTCGACGCCTTGCCGACGACGCTGTCACCCCGTGCAGTCCAGTGGGTAAGTTCTTTCATCAATTCCCCTGTTCTCTTTCATTCTTCTTGCCCCTTTTTCCATGCATCGCTTGTCCATTGTAATATTTATTGTTTTCTGTTTTGCCGGGATCCGACCGTACCGTCGACGATCTCGACGACCCAGCGAGGACCCCTGACCCGTGTGACTCCACTGTTTGTCGTTTGGGCTCATTCCGTGTACCGTGCACGCGTCGCGACTTTTCCCCGCCGACGCGTAACGTTCCGTTTTCTGTATCGCGACCCGTCGAGGCAAGTTAATCTTGCTACATGCTAGTCATACTATTCATATATCAATCTATCTATTTTCCTATTAAATCTTAGATAAAATCTAAAGTTTTGAATTCCAGATTAACAGTACAAGGTTCCATTTATATATTTCAGATCTAAAACTTGAAACCGAATTGTTGCATTTAGTTAAATATACCTAGTAATCATATTTATATGTTAGATCACATAATCACAATTGTTTTATAGCCATATTACCCTTTTTGTAGTTTTACCCTATCGGACGACCGATTGCATCCATTTAGCCTTATTCACATTTAATTGCATCTCTAGATGGTTTTAATACATATTAATATGATTTTTATCATCCACATGTGTAATACTGCATTCCTGCAATGTTAGAACTATTCCTTAAACCAAACGGATAACCGTACAACTAAGTAGTTAATATGCTCCTATTGCTATCATGTTACTGTGCTTGTTTATTGTTCTGATAGTACCATGCTTGTTTATTCATAACCATGATTATGCTAGTCGATTATGAGCATCCACATGATATCTTGTACACCCTGACGTGACTTGCTACACATATTACTTGACCTGACATGGCACCGTACACTCTTGACATGACATGACATCTAAATACACTATTCGACTTGACCTGTTGTACCATGGCTTTACCTGTTACCTGATCTTGTGTCTAATGCCAACAAACCTGACATGTAGTCCTCACGGACCGTTCCTGTTGTCTATCCAGACAAACCTGCTCCTACCTGATCCTGTGTTAGCATTAGTTCTTGATTACTGAATACCTGACTTGACATACAAAACTTGGGGGTATGGGGAAATCAATGATGAAATCTTGACTTGTAACTCGACTGTTGCTTACTTTTACTGATCAGTTTTTGAGGCTAGGCCTGCCTCGTGACAATGCTGCTGACATCGTTGGTTTGTACCATTTTCCTTTTAGTGCCTAGCGGCATGTCTCGGTTTCAGCCTGAGAGTCTTAGACCGTGGTCCCGGGCATGCACGGGATAATATTGAGTTACATCGATGATTCATCAAATTGATTTTAAAGACTTGAGAGTTGATAACCCAATAGACTAGTTTAGTTTACTCACTGCACACTACCCTTCACTGCCCTGATTTATATTGCTGTTATACCTGCTTATTATTCATGATTATATTTGCATTGCCTGTTACCCTGTTATACTTTATTACTTGATGACATGACGCGCTGACGTCTGGGTTTTTCATAGCCCAGATTTCGTACCTTTGCGGCAGTCCGAGCAGGAGTACTTCAGCCAGCAGGCTGAGTAGTGAGGATTCTGTAGTAGTTAGTTCCTTTACTTTCAGCATTTTATTCCTGATGTGAGCCCGCATTATGGGACATACATTCCAGTTATTTTGTATTGGTTCTTTTTCTTCCGCACTTTTATTACTCTTGACTCATGTTATCTTGGCTTATGGACATGTATTAGATAGTTATATTTTGTTCTTGATATCTCTACAGCCGTAATGTGACTGTGGATGGATAATTCTTACCCACAGGTAGTATGGTTGGCTATGTCACGTGCCCATCTTAGCGTACTCTGGGAAGCGGGGCGTGACATGGTTTTTTTTGGTATCAGAGCCATAGGTTAGTCGGGTTGATTCTTTTGTAGTTGGGTATTGTACCCAATATACGAATCAGAATACCCGTGTTTAGGAAACATGTCCTGCCACTTTGCCGTTTTACCGTTCTTGAATCTAAATTCTTCCTGATTATATCTTTACGGTGAGCAAACTTCTTTTGCATATCGACTCGAAACCTGATTCCTTGTTATCTCTAGAACTTAGGCGACTTGGGTGGAGTTATGTAATTATAGCTATGATACAGCGGCATAGTTACAATGCGGTACTCTGTTTAAGTAACTCGGAGTTCTAGCCTTGATTTATATTTTGAATCTGTTATCATGCTAATCCTTGGGTGTTTTGATTTCAGGAACATGGCGGACAAGAATCTAAAGACGTACCAAAGGCGTATTGACAAAGCCGCCATGCTTGGAGTAATACGTGGGATGTCAGAGAACCAAAAGCGGCAGACCGAGCTGATCCAGCAGCAAGCTGAATCATTTCAGGAAGGTTTGCGGACCGTTCAGCAGTCCATGAACAATGTTAGGGTCAGACCAGTAGATCGTGTGAGGACCGTAGCAGATTTCAGAAGACTGGGTCCGTCTGACTTTACTGGTTTGGAGGAGCCGTTTCCAGCGGAGCAGTGGCTAGTGGACACGGAGAACTTACTTATTGCGGCACAGATTCCAGATGATAAAAGGGTGGATGTGGTGCGCATCCAGTTGGTGGATTACTCCCGTGAATGGTGGCTTGTGGAGGAGACTCGCTTGCCCAAACCGATCAAGTGGGCGGATTTTTCGAAGAGTTTCCTGGAGAAGTTCTTCTCGTAGACTGCACGGGAGGAAATGGAAGAGAAGTTCATCAGTCTAAAGAAGAATGGTGCACCCATAGATGTACATGCAGCCGAGTGGACATGGCTCAGTAAATTCGCTGGACCTTTAATTGCCAACGATGCAGACAGGGCAAGGAGGTTCATGCGCAGCTTGGATGTGGACATCCAGAGGCAGATTGTCTCCCTGGGTTTGACCACTTTCTCACAGGTACTTATGGCAATCCGAGAACAGCGGAGCTTATCTGGGAAGACTGGGAGTTCGCAGCAGACAGCAGTTACGGTAAAAAAGCCGGCATTTGTACCAAACCGAGCTCATGGACGCAGAGGTATTCCAGTGGACCGTCGTGGTGTAACACCGATGAAGAAACCTGCTGTCGTTGATCAGAGAAAGCACATGATTTGTAGCTATTGCCACTTACCCGGACATTTGCAAAGGGAATGTCGCAGGATGCGGGGACTTTGTCTGGTTTGTGGATCAGTGGATCATACTGTTAATTCTTGTCCGTCGAAGCTTCGCACAAGGGATGATATTCAGAAGCCTCCGCAGAAACCATTTCAGGGACAGAAGCAGCTGACTCAAGGACCTAATCAGGCTCGAGCTTTTACCTTGACGGCTAAGGAAGCTAAGGCTTCAGGAGAAGTTGTTTCAGGTATTCTACTCATTCATGGTTTTCCCGCATTAGCGTTATTTGATTCTGGTGCATCCCATTGTTTTATGTCGTCCAAGTTTATAGCTACACACTCGATTACCTGCACGACCCTGTCTAATTTCTGGGACATACACACTGGGAATGAGAAAATCATATCTAGTAGAGAATGTAAAGATTGTGCAGTTGTTGTTTGCGGACGGGAGCCTTTTGCAGATTTCTTGGTGATTGATACAGGCAGCTATGAAGTCGTCTTGGGAATGGATTTTCTTGGCACTTTCCACGCTTACATCGATTTTTGGGAAAAGAAAGTAATTTTCCAGATTCTCGGACATCCCGAATTTATCTTCACTGGAGGAAGCAGTTCTGTCGGGCCAGTCGAGTTTAGAGCTAGGCCGACAACTAATATTCTTGCATCAATGGAGGTTGATAAGAGTGAAGCGCCAGCTATTGTTGGAGATTTCATGGACGTGTTTGAAGATATATCAGGATTACCGCCGAAGCGAGACGTGGAGTTCGCAATTGATCTTATTCCTGGTGCAGCGCCAGTTTCTAAAGCGTATTATCCAATGGCACCAGTGGAATTGGAGGAAGTTAAGAAGCAGGTTATTGAGTTACTCGAGAAGGGTTGGATTCGAAGCAGTAACTCGCCTTGGGGAGCTCCAGTTCTTCTAGTTAAGAAAAAGGATGGCATAAGAAGGATGTGCATCGACTATCGAGAATTAAACCGAGTGACTATTAAGAACAAGTACCCGATCCCTCGCATTGGCGAACTATTTGAGCAGCTTAGTGCCGCGAGGGTATTCTCGAAGCTAAATTTGCGATCTGGATATCATCGGGTCCGAGTAAAAGCAGAGGATATTTGCAAGACGGTGTTCCGAACTCGGTATGGACATTACGAGTACTTAGTGATGCCCTTCGGAGTTACGAATGCGCCATCTATATTCATGGACTTGATGAACCGAATCTTTTCACCATTCTTGGACCAGTTTATTATGATGTTCATTGACGATATTCTGGTTTACTCGAAGAGTATTGAAGAGCATGCTGAACATTTGAAAATCGCACTGCAGACGTTGAGACAAGAGAAGTTATATCCGAAGATGAGCAAGTATGAGTTTTGGCTGAAAGAAGTAATGTTTTTGGGGGATGTTATGTCTGGCGAAGGAATCGCCGTCGATCCCGAAAAGATTGCAGCAGTTCAAGATTGGCCGATTCCGAAGAATGTTGCGGAGATAATAAGTTTTCTTGGACTCGCCGGGTATTACAGAAAATTTGTGGAGAACTTTGCTCGTCTGGCGGAGCCGTTAACCAAGCTTACACGCAAAGAGGTACCTTTTGTATGGACGGATGGGTGTGCGTCAGCTTTCGAGACGTTGAAGCAGAGATTGATAACCGCCCCTATTCTGACCGTGCCAGACAGTTCCGGAGGATTGGTGATTCACAGCGGCGCATCTGGGAAAGGATTGGGATGTATTTTGATGCAGTATGAGAAGGTTGTAGCGTACGCATCTAGACAGTTGAAGACCCATGAGAACAATTACCCAACTCATGACTTGGAGCTTGCGGCTGTGATTTTCGCTTTGAAGATTTGGAGACACTACCTTTTGGGCGAAAGGGTCAAAGTTTTCACGGATCATAAGAGCTTGAAGTATGTGTTCACATAGAAGGAGCTTAATATGAGGCAACGTAGATGGTTGGAGCTGATGGCTGACTACGATCTTGATCTTAAGTACCATCCGGGGAAGGTTAATGTCGTACCGGATGCGCTCAGTCGGTTACCAGCTATTCAGATGTTGACTACGCAGAAGGAACTCGTTGAAGAATTTTGGAGGTTTGATTTAGAGGTTGTGCTACCGCATTCTTCGGGACAGTTGATGCAGCTGCAGGTACATTCGTCGTTGATCGAGAATATTAAAGCAGCGCAATCGCAGGAGCCTAGATTGCAAAAGTTTCGAGAACAGGTTGAAGTAGGACTTCGAACAGACTTACTGATCCATGAAGATGGTTCGTTGAGATATGGTAGCCGTTTATGTGTGCCAAAAGGAGATATTCGTGAAGAACTTATGAAGGAGGCGCACAGCTCCGTTCATCCAGGAGGCACGAAGATGTACCGAGATATACGACAACATTTCTGGTGGAAAGGCATGAAACGGGAGATTGCTCGCTTTGTGGCAAAGTGCTTGGTGTGTCAGCAAGTTAAAGCTGAACATCAAAGGGTTGCTGGTTTGTTGCAACCACTTCCGATTTCTCAGTGGAAGTGGGAACATATAACCATGGATTTTGTGGCAGCTCTACCGCGGAGTCCAAAGGGTAACAATGCAGTTTGGGTGATTGTTGATCGTTTGACCAAGGCAGCTCATTTTATTCCTTTTCGGGTTGGTCAATCAACAGAAGCTTTGGCAGAACGATACATGCAGGAGATTATAAGATTGTATGGGGTACCGGTGAGCATCGTGTCCGACCGTAACACTCGATTCTTATCACACTTTTGGAGGAGTTTACAGAAAAGTTTGGGAACTCGATTGAAGTTTAGCACAGCTTATCATCCTCAAACTGATGGCCAGTCGAAGAGAACGATCCAAACTCTTGAAGATATGTTGAGAGCTTGCATGTTGGACTTCAAAGGTTCATGGTGTTAGTTATATGTATGCCCTAGAGGCCATTACTGTACATTGGATGTATATTGTAGTGGATGCTGGGACATATATAGGTAGGACTTTCTTGCTCGACATGATAGTACGCTATCTGGTTGCTCTTTATCTTAACATGTATACTTTCTGTCTCTCTGTTACATGTTGATAAAGCCCTTAGGATGTGTACTCGACTTCCAGGACTTTGATGCAGATCATACTAGTGGGGCCTGGATAGTCCATGAGTACATCCTTGAAATGTTCCTAGTCGTGGGAATATCGAGACGGGGCATCGATATTCCAGAGTAGACTAGCGTATATCTTCTCGACCCATGCGATGGGCGATGGATTATCCCATATCCATTGGTGTTTGACATCAGAGATGGTATGCGGGTGCTCAGTGGAGACTGGGTACACTGAACGGACTCGCCGAGAACTCCCAGATGGTATTATACCTCACGTCAGATGGCAGTTCTCTGGTGACACTGGTACAGCTTAGTCTGTTGACCCGAGATCGTATAGAGTCTTGTGTGTCTCCCACTGTGCTTTGATCTCCACCCTACCACGGCTCTACCGAGTTGTGCAAACAGGTGGTTTTTGGGTGCAGTCCCGATTCACATGGAGGCAATGAGCTATAGGAGGGGATTCGTCTCTCCCGGTATTGGGGGTTGATGTTGTGCTATGCTCGACTGGCCATAACAGGAAATCCCTGGCCAGGGTTGCAGTGATATACTGGTAAGAGTTATCAGTAGTTTCATGAATGTTATGGACCTTACGTCGGCATGACTTATCGAGCTATTGGGGTCTGACGTTTACCACCCCTAGGCGAGATATGCGACATATCAGACGAACAGACCGGACTATACGGTAAGTGTTACTGGTTGGATTCGCAGGAGTCTGAGCGGGCTTGCTCGTCGATCTTCTGATCGCTCAATACCCGGGTGGCCGTTACGTTTAGCAGACCACTTGCGGCTTGTGGGTGTTTGATATGATCATCATCTGCTGCCGGCGTATTGACGAGTCTTTAGAGTCCTACACAGAGGTTTCCTAGTTCAAGCGAAACGAAATAGGAGCGCATATGAGATATGTGTGGGACCGAGAATAATTCGTGTATGTGATACCGTATTTCATTCTCGCGATGAATGTATCGATTGGTTATATGCGATATAACCTAGTTATCGAATCAAGGATTGATTCGATAAGCCGATACATTGGATACTAGCCGGTTATATGCGACATGACCGGATCATTGAATCAAGTGTTGATTTAATGATTTAATGTATAATTATATATTTGATATATTGCTTTGCATTAACTAGTATTGGTTCACTTTAAATGGATTCACTCACTTAGTTTGTGCACATTGCATATGTGATATATTTTGTGCACATGATTGTATCATGTTTGATGATACATGCAAGCTAGGGTTAGTGTAAAGAATTTGACCATGGTTAAGATTATGATTAGGGTTTTCTTTTTCTTATTTATTTATTTATTTATTTTGGAAAAAGAAAATGATAAAGAAAATGAAATGGTGGCTTATTTTGTTTGTAGTTGAAGTTTCTTGAAACTTTGACTAAGTAACCATTTTGTCTTCTTTCTTAACCCTAACTCTTCAAATTAACCTTAGTCAATTCTCTACACCTAACTAAGGTTAATGATATGATAAGTATTATATTTTCTTTTCTTTTTAATCATCTTATCATATCATCTTCTTCTTCTTCATCTTCTTCCTCCATGAAAAAAGCTTGCTACATCAATGGTGATTGATGAAAAAGTGTGTGAAATCCAAATCTAAAGTCTACCCACTTCCTATTTCTTCATCCTCTACCTCTTGCCAAGTAGTATAGGGTGTTTCCTTCACAAGTTTTCCCGACTTGGTGAAGTTGGAGCTTGTTCTAGCGATGCCTCGACGTAGATCATCTTCGGCATCGAACCGACGATCAAGCCCGCCCATTCTTCGATGATGCCGATGCTAGAGTCATGGGTTCGATTTGGACAGCGGAGGGAGATCATCGCGGAGCTTACGAAGTGGTGGACCGGATCTACAAAGGTTGTAGCTCCTTTCCTTTTAGATAAAGTTGTTTATTTGCATCGTTTCGCCTATATACGGCACCCGTAAAATTTGATTTGTGCATGTTTGATCACTTGTGAGACTTCACTAGAGTGCCTAGGAACCCTACAGTGGTATCAGAGCCAAGTTAGAGCCTTAGGCGAAGTCCCGACGGAGTTAGAAGTCCGATCGACCCAAAACCCGACTTTGAAAATGCTCTCTGGACTTTTCTGTAAAATGTGGATTTTTTGGAATTAAAAATATCCAGAAATATCAGCAGGAAAATATAAGAGTAACTGTGCAATTCGTAACCCTAACTCCATTAAACCGCCGCGGTTCCGCGGCACGAGCGTGGCTCGTGCGGCGGTTCTACGGCCACTTTGTCGTATCTTGCATTGAATTTGGCACAGTAACTCATATTTGGCAGTACTGGTTTTCCTGGGAATATTTTAATATTTATTCCAGAGTTTTATTTTCTGGCTTGTATTGGGAACTCTGTATATTCGATCGGACTGTCTAATTTTGTCGGTGTGGCTTTCCGGGTAATTTTAGAATATGTTAAAATGTTCGACCGGATATAAATACCCACTTTTTCCCCTGCCGGGAAATTTCCAATTGTTGGATTTTTCCGTAGTTTAACGACGTTCTAACTAGTGCAAGTAACGCGATGGACCCTCTAGAAGACAACAAACCTTAACTCGATTATGTGACCGTCTTGAACTGCCCTTTGAACCTTCGGGTTTGGGGCAGTACGGCGTGCCACATGTGAGGCGTTGGCTTGACCCTTCTACGGCTGGACCGTTGGTACTGAGGCACGAACTGAATGCTGTTAGACTTATTTCATGTGTTGAGCTGTATCGGGAAAACTTGGGTGTTCGATTGTTCGATCAAATAGTTTAGCATTTTCTATTTATCCTGAATGTGATACAATAATTGGAATTCACAAGTAGTTATGAGATAACTGAATGAGTGTTATAAACGTAGCAGTTTAGCCTCACTTGATCGGTTGCCACGGAATTTTGATGTGATCAAAAGTCCGTCGCAATCACGTAGCGTACGCGGACACTCGCCGGATAAACTTAATAGACAGCCTCACTCCATAGCCCCGACCAAGTGACTGTAGGAGAACCCCGTCGCCGAAAGCATCCGTTCGGGTGCTCGCGGTAGCGGTGTTCCGCCTTGGTGCACTTCGTCGACGGTTTCGGGGGTGCGGCCGTCTACTAAAGTTTGCGACGAGCATTCGATCAAAATGTCGGGAATCCTGTTGAATTGCCCGACTTGGTATTGAAAAGTGTTTTCGATAATGAGACTAAAATGCGGGGTTTATAATTGTTAGGCATGCGATGTCTAAGTAATTCATTTGGTCAGGCATGCGATGTCTGAGGAGGTTGCGAATTCCAACTGTTGTAGTTTTACACTTTCTTTTCTGTGACCGTAAGTGTAATATGTGATATCGCCGGTTTCGTTGCTATATGTCAACGACAGTTGGGATGCGCATATTTACTTACGTTGATGACATGTGATGTTATGTGTTGCTGGATATGTTATATTGGATCGTCGTGTTTGAATAGCCGGGGGTTTTTATGTGAGATGAGTGTTTTTTCATTTTCATTCATGTAAAAACTTGTATGTAATATTCTTTTATTAGGGCACTTCCAGGTTGCGGAAGATGTCACCGTTGATGTATATTATTTACTTTTCCGCATTAGGATAGACCCAAGGAGGGGAGCACAAGTAACCGGGTTCTAGGGTCCAGTGGGAGACCAACTCGAGGAGTCGAGTCCGGGTCTCCTAACCCTAGAATTGGTAGGGTTGCTTGCCGCTCTCGTAGGGGTCTAGGGGTGTGGGATTGGCTATTCATCACGACCGTGGAATCCGTGTTTTATACTGGCTCGTATTGAAAACACGGACGTCCTAGTATATCCAATATTTCATATATTTCTTCTGCTGTGATTTATCTGTGATCATGTGATGTTCTGTGACAGATATTATAGTATATATGATATATTATATAGACGTTGCTTATGTTTTACACCCGCGCTAGCCCTGCCTCGCTCTGGCGTTAGTTACCTAACCTAACGGTGCAGACGGGACATCGAGGCGAATGCGGATGGCATAAGCGTACGTTATATTTATCTGTGATGGTTAGGTGGACTTAAATGATGGGATATTCATTAATGAGATTAATGAAAGAAAATAAACCTAATTGATGTTGTGGAATCGAATTTCAAAATAAAACAGGTAGCTACAGTTCTTGCTTTGCATCGCGGTGTTCATTGTAGAACATCCTGCACCTTATTCGATGAGGAAAGGACCGAGATCCCTTCACCGGGAGTGACTCCTTTAGCAATAACTGGCAGATGCTACAACCCTCGGTTTGTCTTTGATCGCTTCTATAATTTCTGCTTTGCACAGTGATATATATGATATATCCCGCACCTCATTCGACGAGGAAAGGGCCGACGATCCCTTCACCGGGAATGACCCCTTTAGCAAAACTAGAAAAGCCTCGAAAACATTCCATTTAAAAACCATTTGATTCCGCAACGAGATCAAGTTCAAAGCGTTAAAGGTTTTCACAAAAACCATTCGCAACCCTCCGTCATTTTAGGAAGTAGAGTACTTAGTATTCGTGCTGTGTTTGTTGACCATAGTCAAGGCACAGTGTACGGTAGCTAAGTGATGTCTTCCTATACCGCATATGATGCGATTAGTTAGGACAGTCGCGTGACTTTGTTGACCTTAGTTAAGGGTCATGTGGGTGGGTCTAATTAATCACGAAATGACGGGTAGAACTTGACTAGTACTTATGATTTGTTGACCATAGTTAAGGTCATAGGTGCTAGGGGTAAAAACCTTTATCGGGAGTTTCAAGCATTGAAATTTGCAATGAGATTGCATACCTTCTATATGATAGTTGGATCCCGATACCCACTGCGAGTAATTGTTACTCCTGGGAGAGTTTTGCACTTTGCAATTAGCCGATCAAGTAGGTGTCTAGAAAGGTGTCAACGGGGTTACGCCTCTGGGAAAACGAGGTTTACAGTAATTAGGTCCGTGCGAAAGCACGGGGAACCTCCCTTAAAGTACCGACACTGGCCTGGCTGAAAGATTGGCGAACTTGTAGAGTGTAATTAATCCCGGCTAGTCTTTCCTTTTAGGGTTTGAAAGAAGATTTGATAAAAACAGTGGGAGCCATCCTGATTAGATAAAATATATAACCAATCTGATCTTGCAAGAGCGCACGCAGAGTATTTTCTTCTCTCTCTCTCCTGGTAGCGACCATATCACGCCTTAATCAAGATAATAATACGGATATTGACTGAACCCGCTTGTTATACTGAGCTGGGGAACGTTGGTCCCGCTCCAACTTATAATTGTTATAAGACAGAGCAGGAAATAGGGGAATACCAGATTTCCTATGCCGCCCAAACGAAGAAAGTGCATATGATGCATCTCCTTCGGGTGTGTTCGTTAAACAGAACTGTTTCTCAGTATCCTCTGCATCCTGGGTATATGATACCGGATCAGGATCCCAGATATGTAATCTGTTACATAGGGCTACAAAAGGGTAGAAAAACTGAGAACGGGTGATAAAGTTTCATGAGACAGAAAACGGGGCAAGTGTTGCAGCCAAGTCTGTTGGTCACTGTCACCCTGTATTACCAATACATTGATTCTGAACAAATGCTATTAGATACCGAACCTGATGTACAAAATCATATCAGTCTCTTCATTAGTAAAGAAATGATATAATTTTGTATTGTTGGATAATGTTTTGAACATTTCCTATATCAAAAGTTGATCGGTTCAGGCACGTTATCTAAAAGTATTGACGTTCTAAATCAAACTACAGTTCCTTGTATACTGAACACACACAAGAGGAAGAGTTCAAAAATGAACGAATCATTCTTGAGGCATTGCAGACTAGGTCATATCAATGCGACCCGACTGGCTGAAGTTACATTTTAGATGCATATTTAAATCAGTTTGAATTTACATCTTATGAAACTTGCCAGTCATGTCACAAAGATTAGATGACCATAGCTCCGTTTACTGTAAACAGAGAAAGAGTTAGTAAACTCTTGGGATTGATACATGATGATGTATGTAAAGTCTCCTGTCTACACATGCCAGGACTTGTTCTTTATACTTCATTATATTCTCTGATAATCTCTCAAGATTCAGTCATATGTTCCTGTTAAAACATAAGTCCGAACCTTTTGAGGTATTCACAGAATATAAGTTAGAAGTAGAGAACCAATAACCGGGTATAAGTATTATGTCCTATGATGAGATCAGGGAGGAGAATACTTATGCATGGCATTCCTGGACCATTCTAAAGGAGAATGAGATTCTCTCTCCGTACTACTCCTCTGAATACACCACAGCACAACGGTGTATCAGGGCAGAGCAATTGCACAATATTAGATATGGTGTGCTCTATGATGAGTATTACTGAGTTGCCTATTTCCTTTTGGGGTTATGCACTTGAGAAGCTGCATACCTATTGAATTAGGTTTGAATCAAATCAGTGCCTACCACTCCATATGAGATATGGTATGGGAAGAACCCATCTCTTAAACGAGTTAAGATTTGGGGTTGTCCGGCCTATGTTTAAAGCAAAATCCGGACAAGATCGAGGCAGGATCAGTTCTGTAGAACTGGAAAGGTTCTAGCTATACAAAACTGCAGTTGATGATTTGACAGAACCATAAGATTCTATAGTTCCCGACGAACCTCAGCCTCTCCGCCGATCTAGTAGGGTTCCTCATCCGCTTGAGAGATACCTCGGTATCTCGATGACAGTGGGAGCAAGGAATGCATCATGAGATGATGACCCAACTAGTTTCGAGCAGGCCATCAAGAGTAGGGACTCTGTAAAAATGGCTGGATGCTTAGCGATCTGAGATGGAATCCATGTACACCAGCAAAGTATGGACTTTGGCTGCTATATCTGAAGGGTTAAATCCCCATCAGGAGCAAGTATATCTTGAGAAGATTACTTGGTGTAGATGGAAAAGTTGAGACTTTCAAAGCTAGGCTTATTAAAGGTTTTAGTCATCAACCAGGCATGGATAATGATGAAACCTTTTCCAAGTGACTATGCTTAAGTCCATCCGGATCCTACTTAACATTGCTACATACCATGACTACGATATCTGGTGGTTGGGTGCCCTGACTGCTTTTCTAAATACTGATTTAGAAGAGAACGTCTATAAGAACACAGCCAGAGGTCTTCGTAAACAGTGGGAGCAGCGGAAAAGTGTGCAAGATGCTTTATAGGATAAAGCAGGCATCGCGGAGTTGGAACATCTGTTTTGATGGATTAGTCAAAGAAGTTGACATCATCAAAATGGTAGATGAACCTTGTATAAACAAAAAGGTAGTAGGGAGTATGGTGACGATCCTCGTAGAGTACGTGGATGACATACTCTTGTTAGGGAAGGAGTTTCCTATACTACGATCGGCCAATCTTCTATGATCACTAGGATTCTCCAAATAGGATCAAAGTGATACCTCCTAAATCCTGAGTTTTCATCTATGAGATAGATGTAATTGGATGCTAGGATTCTCACTAGATGTAGTGAGATGGTATCAATCGATCCTGGGGAGAATCACTGGAAACGTTCTAGGGTGATAAAGATGACTGAATGTCAGTCACGGGCATTGTTTTTACCCTCAGTAAAGGGACGGTATGTTGGAAGAGTTCCATGCTAGATACCGTGGCAAACTAGACGATAAAGGCGGATGACATCGCTATTGAAGATACTACCAAAGAGGCAGTTTGGGAATATATTGGTTCATAAGATGAACTAGGTTCCTGCCATTGTATGACAATGGAAGTGTGGCTTAGGCCCTGGAACCCTGGTCCCATCAGTGACCCAGACATATTCTGAGGAAGCATCACCTGATCATGGAGATAGTTGATCTTCAGGTTGATCGAGGTTAGGAGAGTAGACTCAGAGGACAACACGGCGGATCCACTCACGAAGGCCTTATCCCAGAGAGAGACTCATATGGGATGGTTGAGTATTAGATACTGCAACCACTGCTACAGATGGCCCTAGTGCAAGTGGGAGATTGTTAGTCATATGTATGCCCTAGAGGCCATTACTGTACATTGGATGTATATTGTAGTGGATGCTGGGACATATATAGGTAGGACTTTCTTGCTTGACATGATAGTACGCTATCTGGTTGCTCTTTATCTTAACATGTATACTTTCTGTCTCTCTGTTACATGTTGATAAAGCCCTTAGGATGTGTACTCGACTTCCAGGACTGTGATGCAGATCATACTAGTGGGGCCTGGATAGTCCATGAGTACATCCTTGAAATGTTCCTAGTCGTGGGAATATCGAGACGGGGCATCGATATTCCAGAGTAGACTAGCGTATATCTTCTCGACCCATGCGATGGGCGATGGATGATCCCATATCCATTGGTGTTTGACATCAGAGATGGTATGCGGGTGCTCAGTGGAGACTGGGTACACTGAACGGACTCGCCGAGAACTCCCAGATGGTATTATACCTCACGTCAGATGGCAGTTCTCTGGTGACACTGGTACAGCTTAGTCTGTTGACCCGAGATCGTAATAGAGTCTTGTGTGTCTCCCACTGTGCTTTGATCTCCACCCTACCACGGCTCTACTGAGTTGTGCAAACAGGTGGTTTTTGGGTACAGTCCCTGTTAGTGTATATGCCCTAGAGGCCATTACTGTATCATACTAGTTTGTATATTACTTAATGGATGCTTGGGATATTCACCTTGTATATACAATCTTGCTCAAAATAGTAGTATGCTACTTGGTTTGTTTCTACTTCAATGTGTACATGTGTTTATTTTGTATATCGCCTATACACATTAGTAGAGCCCTTAGGATCTTTGCTTGATTACCAGCGATGTGATGGCCGTCACACTAGTGGGGCTGGGTAATCTATAAGCACATCCTTATGCAGATCCCTGGTCGCAGGACTATCGAGACAGGGCATCGATACTCCGGAGTAGACCAGCGCATGCGCTTCTCATCCCAGTGTGGAAGACGGTCTGTCCCACAGCCGTCAGTACGTCGTACTTGAGATAGTATGCGGGTGCTCGTTAGGTTACGGGTACACTGGACAGGACTCGTCGGGAACTGACTAGTTGGTATTATACCTATCGTCAGTTATCAGTTCCCAGGTGACATGAGTACAGCTTAGTCCGCTGACTTGACACTGTCACTTCGCCTCGAGTGTGTTCCCACTGTACTTTGATCACTACCCTACCACGGCTCAAAGGAGTCGTGCAAACAGGTAGTGGTTGGGTGCAGTCCCGAAGCACTTGGAGGCAGTGACGGTTAGACAGGATTCGTCTCTCCCGGTATTGGGGGTTGACATCGCGCTGTGTCTAGGAGAGCCATTACACGAGTAGTCCCTGGCCAGGGCAAACGAGATATACTGGTAGGTTTCCAGTGTTATCTCAGGGTGTATTGGGCTTCACTCCGGCACGACTTGTACCGCTATTGGGGGACTGATGTTTACCGCCCCCTAGGCCCGCCATGCGATGTATCAGACGAACAGACCGGACTGTACGGAGAATGTCACACTCAGGCTCAGTAGGAGTTCAGATGGGTTTCGCCTCGTCCGTCTTCTTGTCGGCATTACCTGGGGACCGTTACGCACAGCTAGTGCCGCTTGCGGTCTGTGGTTAAACCCACTCCCAGCGTAGTGTCGAGTCTTTAGAGTCCCACACAGAAAGCTTTTCGCCTTTAGGCAAAAGAGTAGAGGTCGCATGGTATTGCGACAGGTCGCATGGTTTTGCGACAGGGTTCGGTCACATCCGTGCACTTGTGCACGTACAGTGTCCGGACAGTTTACACTAGCGGGCTTTGGTTTAAGCCAGATCCTAGTGTGCCTTATGGGATTGGATTTATCCAGTTTGCATTCGTGTTCCTCGGAACGCGGATGCGGGTGTGTATGCACAGTTGACAGGGAGGCAGAGGCTGCGGATTCTCATTAGGGTTGTTGACAGTTGACCGTTGACTATTTGACTTTATGCTCAACCCTAATGAGAATATGATATGTGATTAACTATTATATTAATTAAGTATTATGGTGATATGGTTGTTGACTTGTTGACTTTTGTTGACTTGTTGACTTTGGTGACTTGTTGACTTTTGTTGACTTGTTGACCGGTTGACTAGGCTTGACTAGTTGACCATCATGATAACCATGGTTATCATTTCATGCCAAAGACTTTTTCTTGCTTGCTCATTTGAGTAAAATGAGTGCATGACATGATAAGGTTATGGTTGCTTCTAACCATCACATAAGACTTTTTTTGATATGATGAGTTATGATCACTTTGGATTATGAGAGGATGAAAGACAAAAGAGTTGCTCATTCTTTCTTGCTCATTCTCTCTCTTGTTCTTGAGCTCTGCTCTTGCTCTCACCCTCAACCTCTTGCTCCCTCTCTTGATCTATGGTTCTCTTGTCTCATGAGTTGAGAATCAAGAACCATAGATAAAATCCCATTCTAAATCATCTCTACTCATTCTAGTTCACTAGGTTTAGCAAACCAAGTGAACTAGTTTCTTCAAAGAACGAAGAAGGAGCTAAAGGTTGGAGATTTCAAGTGGATCTATCTTCGGCGTACGGAGACAACGAGAAGGAGCCATCGACCACCATCGGAGCTTGAAGAGAAGGAGTTCAAGTTTAGGTATAACCATCTTCATCCGAGTAGCTAAATATCTTTAGCTTAGTATGCTAGTTTTAGTTTAGGTAAAGATCCCGACCCAGCTTAGTCCATGTTGCCTCTTGCGTTAAAATTTTGATTTTATACCGTTTCCGCCTCCCCGTAAGAACCGGGGGTCGCAACGTGGACTTACAGTGGTATCAGAGACTAACTAAACTTAAACTAGCTTGGTAGTGAAGTGTAACGAAGTTCGGAACCGGAAAAATCCAAAAACCAAACTTTTACAAAAACTGAGTTTCTGTTGAAATTTTTTTGGCTCAAAATGAAAAACTTTACACTTGTAAATTCGGCTCAGGGTTTTGTGTGAACACCCAAGAAAAACGATACAGTAATTCGTCCAAACCGCCGCCCTTCCGCCGCGTGAGCTAGGCATCCGCCGCGGAACCGCCGCTCTTTGTCGTCTTCTGTGCATCGTTTTTCGTGCAGTGTGTGTCTGTGTTGGTTTTGGGATTTTTGGAATATATTATATGTGCCCAGATTTTCCAGAAAAGAAATTTCCTTTTGGGGTCCTATAATTCCGTATTTTTCCGAACTTCACTGCACTTTGACTATGATGGTTATATCTGTGATGTTTGCATGTATTGAACGTCGGCTAATCGCTATAAGTCGATTGGTCGGGGTTATACATGATCTGTAATATGCTGGAATGTGTATATAAATATGTTGGATTGTCGCGGGTGAATAGCCGGGGGTTGTGAGACGAGAGTTTTCTTTTCTTGCAATTCATGTAAATTTGTAAATTGATGTAATAATTATTTGTATGGCCGCACAACCGGGAAGGGGTTGTAGCCGTCATTGTATAATTTCTTTTTACTGTTTTTGCTCCTAGGATAGACCCATGGAGGGGGTGCACAAACTACCGGGTATGCCGAAGTGTCGAGTGGCCTACTCATGGAGATGAGGGAGGTTGCTACGCTTCGGGTACTTGGCGGGTAGTTTGCCGCACCCGTAGGGGTCTTGGGTGGGGTTTTGGCTATTCACCGCGACCGTGTTATCTGTTTTTGTTACAGGCTCGTACAAATTACAGATTGCTAGTATATCCAATGTATTTATCTGTGATCTGAAATGTTTATCATTGCAGTATATCTATATATGATATTATTTAGGCGTTGCTTATGTTTTACAGACGCGCTAGCCCAGCCCCCGCTCTGTCGTTAGTTAAGTAACCTAACGGGTAATGACGGGGCCCCGTGGCGAATGCGAATGGCATAAGCGTACGTCATATTTTGGTTGTTTTCTGCAATGGTAGGATTAAATGATGGGACGCATTAAAAGAACTAATGCAAGAATATCACGCATTAAAAGAACTAATGCAAGATAATAAACCAAGTTAAAGTCGTTGGAACACTTTCGAAAAACCACTCGGTTCTTTTCAAAAACAACTTTTAAATGCGGAGCTTGAGCCACTCCTTTTAAAAGCTATCTCGTTCCATCGACCAAATCAAGTTCACTACGTTCACGGTTTTGCCAAAACCATCCGTAGCCCTCCGTCGTTTCGCATGAATAGTCAATAGTATTCAAGCTGTGTATGTTGGCCAAAGTCAAGGCACAGTGATTGGTAGCTATTGGGTGTTCATGTGTAGCATAGATAGATGCGTTGGTTTGGGACAGTCGTACTGCCATTTTGGCCAAAGTCAAGGGTAGGTACGGATGGATCCAAATTAACCTGGATAATGACGGGTAGAACTTGACATGTGACTTATGATATTTTGGCCAAAGTCAAGGTCATAAGAGCATGGGGCAAAAATCCACATCGGGAGTTTCATAAGTACTGAAACTTGCTAGATTTGCATACCATTTGGAGTGTGATGATTCTGGTAGGATTCCTTCAGTTTCGTCACGCAATGATATTTGGATCCCGATCCTACTGTGAGTATATGCTACTCCTCGGGAAATTTCTCACTTAACGATCAATGCTATAAACCTAGTAGGTGCCTAGAAAGGTGTTAGCGGGGCTACGCCCCCAGGGAAAAGAGGTTCTTTAATTAAGGAACTTCGCGAAAGCGTTGGAAAACCTCCCTCGAAGTACCGACACCGGCCTGGCTGAACGGTTAAGCAAGTATTGTACGGTGGGATTGATCCTGACTAATTCTTCCTTTATGGTTTGAGGAGGGATTCGAGAAACAGTGGGAGCAATCCTATTTAGACAAATTAAAAACCACTCTAAACTTGCAAGAGCATCATGCTGAGTGTTTCTTCTTCTCTCTCCTAATTGCAGCGACCAATCAACATGACTGGACTTAAGTTACTCCTAGATAAAAACAAACTGACAGGGCCAAACTACAAAGATTGGCTCAGGAATGTCAAGATAGCAATCACTTATGACAAGCTGGAGTATCTTCTTACCACCAAAGCTCCCCCTGTCCTTGGTCCAACTTCCAGCATCGCGGATAAGGAAATCCGCAAGACTTGGGAGATTGATAGCGCGAAGGCCAAGTGCCTCCTGCTTGCCTTGATGGACAACGAACATCAGAGGAGGCATGAGAATATGGACATGGAGTCCATATTGCTTCATACAAAAGAACTGTATGGAGAGCAGTCTCATATCGCAAGATACGAAGCGTCGAAAAAGTTATTTTCGACAAGAATGGCCGTCGGATCATCAGTAGCCGAGCACGTGCTAAAGATGATCGGCTACATTGAGCAGCTCGCTGACCTAGGGATCACATTGGAGAGTGAGCTATATACGGATATAGTTCTCCAGTCCCTTCCTTCCACTTACGCCCAGTTCATACTGAACTTCAACCTACAAGAAAAAGAGGTTGAACTTTCAGAGCTCCTCAACATGCTGAGGAGCGCAGAGGGCACCATACAGAAAGGTAGGGAAACATCCACTTTGTTTGTAGGAGGATCATCTTCTTCTAGGTCCAAGGCGAAAGCCAAGGGAAAGAAGAAGAAGGCCCCCGCCAAACCAAGGGGCGGTGTTAGTAAAGTGGATACGAAGGGAAAAGGTAAAGCAACAAAGATAGCGGGGAAGCTTGTGGATAAGGAAGAATGCTTCTATTGTCATAAGAGAGGACACTGGAAGAATGATTGCAGGGCCTGGAAGGCCAGAACAC
Organism: Agapanthus africanus; assembly: GCA_030015575.1. Lineage (NCBI taxonomy): Eukaryota > Viridiplantae > Streptophyta > Magnoliopsida > Asparagales > Amaryllidaceae > Agapanthus > Agapanthus africanus. Next base: position 40,715,493 of record CM057344.1, read on the forward strand.
AGGAATTGAAGCAGGTTGCAGCTTCAGCTTCAGGTGTGTATGTTATTGAAAACTGTCTTTCAATAAACTCTACTTCCTGGGTATTGGATACCGGATCAGGATCTCATATCTGTAATTCTTTGCAGGCGTTGAGAAACCGTAGGGTTTTGAAGGCAGGTGATATGACCCTCAGAGTTGCGAACGGAGCTAGCATGGATGCTAAAGCCGTGGGGGACTATCACCTGGGAATGTCAGATGGACATGTTTTGGTTTTGCGTAATTGCTTTTTTGTACCCAACGCAACTTGTAATATCATTTCTGTATCTTTAGTTTCTAAAGAAGGTTATGAATTTGCGTTTGTAAGCAATGTTGTAAACATTCACCTTAATCAAGTTTTGATTGGGTCAGGTACTTTGAGTAATGGTATATACGTGTTAAACCAACCACAGATTTTTAATGTCCAGAATACACACAAAAGAAAGTCTCCAGAAATAAATCAGACTTTCTTATGGCATTGTAGATTGGGTCACATCAATGAGAGAAGGTTGACGAAGTTACATACAGAAGGGTATTTGAATGCGTTCGAATATCAGTCGTATGCCACTTGTCAATCCTGTCTCAAAGGAAAGATGACAAAGACTCCGTTTACTGGACATGGAGTAAGAGCGAGCGAGCTCTTAGGACTCGTACACAGTGACGTGTGCGGTCCAATGTCTACACATGCCCGAAGCGGACATTCTTACTTCATTACTTTTACGGATGACTTCTCAAGGTACGGTTATGTCTTCTTAATGAAACATAAGTCCGAGGCCTTTGGAAAATTCCAGGAGTATAAGAATGAAGTGGAGAAACAGACCGGCAAAAGTATTAAGATTCTAAGATCGGATCGAGGTGGAGAATACTTAAGTGCCGAGTTCCTGGACTATTTAAAAGAGAATGGAATTCTCTCTCAGCTTACTCCTCCATACACCCCGCAACATAACGGTGTATCGGAGAGACGGAACCGCACCCTATTGGATATGGTGCGGTCCATGATGAGTAACGCTGAGTTGCCGCGATCATTCTGGGGATATGCGCTAGAATCAGCCGCATACCTTTTGAACCGAGTTCCCACTAAGACTGTGCCTACTACGCCATTTGAGATGTGGTGTGGGAAGAGACCCCATCTTAATCACATTAAGATATGGGGAAGTCCAGCTTTTGTCAAAAAGCAGCATGCGGACAAGCTCGAGGCACGCTCAGTATTGTGCAAGTTTGTGGGATATCCAAAGAATTCCAAGGGATATTTCTTCTACTGTGAAGAGGAACAAAAAGTTCTTGTTTCTCGTCATGCCCACTTTCTAGAACACCAGTTCATAGAAAAAGAAATAAGTGGGAGCGCAGTAGAACTGGAAGAAATTCCAGAACCACGGACTATTACTGAAAGTTTAGTGGAACCAGAGGGTTCGGAAGAACAGGACATTCCTACGCCGCTCCGCAGGAGTAGTAGGCAGACTCATCCGCCCGAGAGATACTACGGTTTTCTCGTAGACGGGGATAGAGAGGATTGCATCATAGATTATGATGAGCCTACTAGCTTCCAGCAGGCCGTTCAGAGCGTTGACTCAGTGAAATGGCTGGATGCAATGCGGACCGAAATGGAGTCCATGTACACCAACAAGGTATGGACGTTGGACATTGCTCCAGACAGGGTAAAACCCGTAGGATGCAAGTGGATCTTCAAAAGGAAGATTGGTGTAGATGGACAGGTTGAGACCTATAAAGCTAGGCTGGTAGCAAAGGGTTTTCGTCAAAGACCTGGCTTGGACTACGACGAAACCTTTCTCTAGTAGCCATGCTGAAATCCATTCGGATCTTTCTTGCCATTGCTGCCTTCCACGATTATGAGATCTGGCAAATGGACGTAAAGACAGCTTTTCTAAATGGAAATTTAGAGGAGTGTGTCTATATGGACCAGCCGGAGGGTTTCATCCAGAGTGGGAGCAGCGGAAAGGTGTGCAAGTTGCTTAAGTCCATCTATGGACTAAAGCAGGCGTCGCGGAGTTGGAACATCTGCTTTGATGAGACGGTCAAGGAATTTGGCTTTATCAAAAATCCAGATGAACCATGCATCTATAGTAGATTTGTAGCGAGAACTGTAGTATTCCTCGTTTTATACGTGGATGACATTCTCTTAATAGGAAATGACATTCCTATGCTACAATCTGTCAAGGGGTTCTTGTCACACAGGTTCTCCATGAAAGACCTGGGTGATGCCTCATACATTCTGGGTATCCGGATCTACCGTGACAGATCCAAGAGGATATTAGGACTTTCTCAGTCCAGGTACATCGACACCATACTGAAGAGATTCAGTATGGAAGATTCCAAGCGCGGTAACCTACCGGCTTGTCACGGGATCACCCTCTCTAAAGAGATGTCTCCCAAGACTGATTTGGAGAGGGATCGCATGTCTATTATACCCTACGCTTCTGCGGTAGGCTCTATAATGTATGCGATGTTGTGTACCAGACCGGATGTAGCTTATGCACTGAGTGTGGTAAGCCGGTATCAGTCTAACCCTGGGGAGAAACACTGGATAGCGGTAAAGAACATTCTCAAGTACCTAAGAAGGACTAAGGAGATGTTCTTGGTGTATGGCGGAAAAGACCTCCAGATCGAGGCCTTTGCTGACTCCAGCTTCCAGAGTGACAAGGATGATTCCAAGTCCATGTCGGGTTTTGTCTTTACCCTCAATGGAGGGGCGGTGTGTTGGAAGAGTTCCAAACAGGAAACCGTTGCAGACTCGACGATGGAAGCGGAATACATCGCTGCATCTGATGCCGCAAAAGAAGCTGTCTGGATGAGGAAGTTCTTGAAAGAACTTCAGGTGGTTCCGTCCATTGTTGATCCAATACCTCTGTATTGCGACAACAACGGGGCTATAGCATTAGCGAAGGAACCCAGGTCCCATCAGAGATCCAGGCACATCTTGAGGCGGTATCACCTGATCAGGGAGATCGTGGATCGCCAGGAGATCGAGGTTCGGAGAGTCGCTTCAGAAGACAACACTGCAGATCCATTCACCAAGGCCTTGCCCCAGACTCAGTTCGAGCGGCTGATCGAGATGATAGGTCTTTGATACGCCAGTACATGGCCTTAGTGCAAGTGGGAGATTGTTAGTGTATATGCCCTAGAGGCCATTACTGTATCATACTAGTTTGTATATTACTTAATGGATGCTTGGGATATTCACCTTGTATATACAATCTTGCTCAAAATAGTAGTATGCTACTTGGTTTGTTTCTACTTCAATGTGTACATGTGTTTATTTTGTATATCGCCTATACACATTAGTAGAGCCCTTAGGATCTTTGCTTGATTACCAGCGATGTGATGGCCGTCACACTAGTGGGGCTGGGTAATCTATAAGCACATCCTTATGCAGGTCCCTGGTCGCAGGACTATCGAGACAGGGCATCGATACTCCGGAGTAGACCAGCGCATGCGCTTCTCATCCCAGTGTGGGAGACGGTCTGTCCCACAGCCGTCAGTACGTCGTACTTGAGATAGTATGCGGGTGCTCGTTAGGTTACGGGTACACTGGACAGGACTCGTCGGGAACTGACTAGTTGGTATTATACCTATCGTCAGTTATCAGTTCCCAGGTGACATGAGTACAGCTTAGTCCGCTGACTTGACACTGTCACTTCGCCTCGAGTGTGTTCCCACTGTACTTTGATCACTACCCTACCACGGCTCAAAGGAGTCGTGCAAACAGGTAGTGGTTGGGTGCAGTCCCGAAGCACTTGGAGGCAGTGACGGTTAGACAGGATTCGTCTCTCCCGGTATTGGGGGTTGACATCGCGCTGTGTCTAGGAGAGCCATTACACGAGTAGTCCCTGGCCAGGGCAAACGAGATATACTGGTAGGTTTCCAGTGTTATCTCAGGGTGTATTGGGCTTCACTCCGGCACGACTTGTACCGCTATTGGGGGACTGATGTTTACCGCCCCCTAGGCCCGCCATGCGATGTATCAGACGAACAGACCGGACTGTACGGAGAATGTCACACTCAGGCTCAGTAGGAGTTCAGATGGGTTTCGCCTCGTCCGTCTTCTTGTCGGCATTACCTGGGGACCGTTACGCACAGCTAGTGCCGCTTGCGGTCTGTGGTTAAACCCACTGCCAGCGTAGTGTCGAGTCTTTAGAGTCCCACACAGAAAGCTTTTCGCCTTTAGGCAAAAGAGTAGAGGTCGCATGGTATTGCGACAGGTCGCATGGTTTTGCGACAGGGTTCGGTCACATCCGTGCACTTGTGCACGTACAGTGTCCGGACAGTTTACACTAGCGGGCTTTGGTTTAAGCCAGATCCTAGTGTGCCTTATGGGATTGGATTTATCCAGTTTGCATTCGTGTTCCTCGGAACGCGGATGCGGGTGTGTATGCACAGTTGACAGGGAGGCAGAGGCTGCGGATTCTCATTAGGGTTGTTGACAGTGGACCGTTGACTATTTGACTTTATGCTCAACCCTAATGAGAATATGATATGTGATTAACTATTATATTAATTAAGTATTATGGTGATATGGTTGTTGACTTGTTGACTTTTGTTGACTTGTTGACTTTGGTGACTTGTTGACTTTTGTTGACTTGTTGACCGGTTGACTAGGCTTGACTAGTTGACCATCATGATAACCATGGTTATCATTTCATGCCAAAGACTTTTTCTTGCTTGCTCATTTGAGTAAAATGAGTGCATGACATGATAAGGTTATGGTTGCTTCTAACCATCACATAAGACTTTTTTTGATATGATGAGTTATGATCACTTTGGATTATGAGAGTGTGAAAGACAAAAGAGTTGCTCATTCTTTCTTGCTCATTCTCTCTCTTGTTCTTGAGCTCTCCTCTTGCTCTCACCCTCAACCTCTTGCTCCCTCTCTTGATCTATGGTTCTCTTGTCTCATGAGTTGAGAATCAAGAACCATAGATAAAATCCCATTCTAAATCATCTCTACTCATTCTAGTTCACTAGGTTTAGCAAACCAAGTGAACTAGTTTCTTCAAAGAACGAAGAAGGAGCTAAAGGTTGGAGCTTTCAAGTGGATCTATCTTCGGCGTACGGAGACAACGAGAAGGAGCCATCGACCACCATCGGAGCTTGAAGAGAAGGAGTTCAAGTTTAGGTATAACCATCTTCATCCGAGTAGCTAAATATCTTTAGCTTAGTATGCTAGTTTTAGTTTAGGTAAAGATCCCGACCCAGCTTAGTCCATGTTGCCTCTTGCGTTAAAATTTTGATTTTATACCGTTTCCGCCTCCCCGTAAGAACCGGGGGTCGCAACGTGGACTTACAGTCCCGATTCACATGGAGGCAATGAGCGATAGGAGGGGATTCGTCTCTCCCGGTATTGGGGGTTGATGTTGTGCTATGCTCGACTGGCCATAACAGGAAATCCCTGGCCAGGGTTGCAGTGATATACTGGTAAGAGTTATCAGTAGTTTCACGAATGTTATGGACCTTACGTCGGCATGACTTATCGAGCTATTGGGGTCTGACGTTTACCACCCCTAGGCAAGATATGCGACATATCAGACGAACAGACCGGACTATACGGTAAGTGTTATTGGTTGGATTCGCAGGAGTCTGAGCGGGCTTGCTCATCGATCTTCTGATCGCTCAATACCCGGGTGGCCGTTACGTTTAGCAGACCACTTGCGGCTTGTGGGTGTTTGATATGATCATCATCTGCTGCCGGCGTATTGACGAGTCTTTAGAGTCCTACACAGAGGTTTCCTAGTTCAAGCGAAACGAAATAGGAGCGCATATGAGATATGTGCGGGACCGAGAATAATTCGTGTATGTGATACCGTATTTCATTCTCGCGACGAATGTATCGATTGGTTATATGCGATATAACCTAGTTATCGAATCAAGGATTGATTCGATAAGCCGATACATTGGATACTAGCCGGTTATATGCGACATGACCGGATCATTGAATCAAGTGTTGATTTAATGATTTAATGTATAATTATATATTTGATATATTGCTTTGCATTAACTAGTATTGGTTCACTTTAAATGGATTCACTCACTTAGTTTGTGCACATTGCATATGTGATATATTTTGTGCACATGATTGTATCATGTTTGATGATACATGCAAGCTAGGGTTAGTGTAAAGAATTTGACCATGGTTAAGATTATGATTAGGGTTTTCTTTTTCTTATTTATTTATTTATTTATTTTGGAAAAAGAAAATGATAAAGAAAATGAAATGGTGGCTTATTTTGTTTGTAGTTGAAGTTTCTTGAAACTTTGACTAAGTAACCATTTTGTCTTCTTTCTTAACCCTAACTCTTCAAATTAACCTTAGTCAATTCTCTACACCTAACTAAGGTTAATGATATGATAAGTATTATATTTTCTTTTCTTTTTAATCATCTTATCATATCATCTTCTTCTTCTTCATCTTCTTCCTCCATGAAAAAAGCTTGCTACATCAATGGTGATTGATGAAAAAGTGTGTGAAATCCAAATCTAAAGTCTACCCACTTCCTATTTCTTCATCCTCTACCTCTTGCCAAGTAGTATAGGGTGTTTCCTTCACAAGTTTTCCCGACTTGGTGAAGTTGGAGCTTGTTCTAGCGATGCCTCGACGTAGATCATCTTCGGCATCGAACGACGATCAAGCCCGCCCATTCTTCGATGATGCCGATGCTAGAGTCATGGGTTCGATTTGGACAGCGGAGGGAGATCATCGCGGAGCTTACGAAGTGGTGGACCGGATCTACAAAGGTTGTAGCTCCTTTCCTTTTAGATAAAGTTGTTTATTTGCATCGTTTCGCCTATATATCTAGTTAACGATCCGTATTAGGGTTTGTAGGCACCCGTAAAATTTGATTTGTGCATGTTTGATCACTTGTGAGACTTCACTAGAGTGCCTAGGAACCCTACACATGGGAGGATCATCTGCATCTGGTGAAGTTTTCTTACAACAACAGTTTCCAGGCGACGATTCAAATGGCTCCATTCGAAGCTTTATATGGTCGCTAGTGTCATTCACCTGTTTGTTGGGACGATGTCGGTGAACGAAGATTGTTGGGACCAGATTTGGTTGTGCAGACAATTGAGAAAGTTAACGCTATCCGGAACCATATGAAAGCAGCACAAGACAGACAGAAGAGTTGGGCAGATACGTCGAGAAGATCTCTAGAGTTCGCCGTGGGTGATTTGGTATTCTTGAAGATATCACCGACTAGAGGGGTGATTCGTTTTGGAAGTCGAGGAAATCTTAGTCCTCGATTCGTTGGACCTTTTGAGATCTTGGAGCGTGTTGGTGAGGTAGCTTATCGTTTGGCGTTACCGCAATCCTTGGTGAATGTTCATGATGTGTTTCACGTATCACAACTCCGTAAGTATGTTCGGGATGAAACACATGTATTGGATCATTTGGAGCTGACGGTACGAGAAGACTTGACTTTTGAGGAGCGACCGATTGCGATTGTGGATCGGAGGGAAAAGGTTCTTAAGAACAAGGTTATCCCTCTTATACTTGTTTCTTGGGGTAGTCGCTCACATGGAGAGTCCACTTGGGAACGAGAAGATGAAATCCGGCAGAAGTTTCCTCATCTTTTCTTATAGTCTGATTGTTTGCTTATCATTTTTTGTTTTGGAATTTCGAGGACGAAATTCTTTTATAGTTAGGTATAATGTAACAACCAAGTCCAGTTCTACAAAGTTCTGTTACCGTATGGGTTTTTGTGGTATTTATTTCATTTATCACACGTTGGCCGTTACTAGTTATAGTTTACACCTACAGTTCATATTCTTGCATATAACAATTTAATTCATTTAAAATATACTTGTCTTGGCCTGCTCGATACCCCTAACCCTGTGGTAGCATCCTTGTATCGTGTTCTCGTCCCGTTCAGTGAAACGAATGTGTTTGGATGACTACGCGCACGTACATGCGTCCGTTCTTGGGGGTATACTTTTTCATTACTAAATCCTTCATTTTAATTTTTGGAACTTGCAAATATTTTTCATATTTCAAATTCAAATTTTGGACCCGACTCGGGCGCAATTCTGAATTATTTTGTATTTTCGCCATATCCTATTTAATTTTGAATTTCTTGAATGATTCAGAAGATTTTTTACAGCTTAATTTATATTTTCGCAACTAACTAGGTTATTTAATAAAACTGGTAAATCTTTTATAATTTTTCCCAACAGTTTCCTCACCCAATCAAAATCCTCAATTCTTTGCACCGGGCCCCACCAATTCTTTCTCTCTTCCTTTTTCCTTTTCCTCTCTCTTTTCACCAATCAGAAATCTTTCTTTTCTTCTCCCTATATTTTCTTATTCACCATGAGCCAATCAAACCCTTCTCTTTCATCACCTGGACCCCACCACTAAACTTCAGTCTCTCTTGTTTCAACCAATCAAATCCTTTTCTATTTTTCCCCTGGCTCAAGAGCGCAAAATCCCTTCTCTTTCTCCTTCTCTCTCCTCCACAGCTCTCTCTCTCTCTCCCTCCCTTCTCTTTCTCACTCCTCTCGCACCCACTTTCTCAGATCTCGCGATTACTGTGTACTTCTCGAGTCCCGTCACCACGATGGAGATCCCGTCACCTCCCTTCACGTATCCCTTCTTCCTCCTTTAAAACCCCCGCGTCTCCTTTTTTAAAAACCCATCGCCTCGTGCAACCCTAACCCTAACTGCATCACCTCCTCAAACCCTAACTCAACATCACCTCTTCTCCTCTTTCTCATCTTCTCCTTCTCCTTCTCCTTCCTGAGCATCTTCCCCTTCACAGACACCCTCCAGCGAACCCAGAACCCATCATTCCATCGCCACCGACTCCCTCTTCTCGTCGTCATCATCTCCCTCTGTTCTTTCCCTTTGCTCTTTTCCCGAGCACCTAACCCTGCAACCAAAGCAAACCCTAGCAGAAACCCTAGCCCTGAGCCATTCCCTGCAACTTGGACCTTGTCGTCTTGCCGTTGATCTCGCTGGCGATCCCTTGCCGACAACTACCCACCGTTGCAACAACAGCCGTCTCCAAAACCCCTGTGAGCAAACTTTCTCTCCCTCATCCTTCTCTTCTTCTTCTTTCTCTTCTTCTTCATCTTAAGATTTCTTTTCTGTAAAATGTTAAAGGATACTCTGTAGATCGTCGGAGCTCCGTCGACGCCTCGCCGACGACACTGTCACCCCCTGCAGTCCAGTGGGTAAGTTCTTTCATCAATTCCCACTGTTCTCTTTCATTCTTCTTGCTCCTTTTCCCATGCATCGCTTGTCCATTGTAATATTTACTGTTTTCTGTTTTGCCGGGATCCGACCGTGCCGTCGACGATCTCGACGACCCAGCGAGGACCCCTGACCTGTGTGACTCCACTGTTCGTCGTTTGGGCTCATTCCGTGTACCGTGCATGCGTCGCGACTTTTCCCCGCCGACGCGTAACGTTCCGTTTTCTGTATCGCGACCCGTCGAGGCAAGTTAATCTTGCTACATGCTAGTCATACTATTCATATATCAATTTATCTATTTTCCTATTAAATCTATAGATAAAATCTGAAGTTTTGAATTCCAGATTAACAGTACAAGGTTCCGTTTATATATTTCAGATCTAAAACTTGAAATCGGATTGTTGCATTTAGTTAAATATACCTAGTAATCACATTTATATGTTAGATCACATAATCACAATTGTTTTATAGCCATATTACCCTTTTTTGTAATTTTACCCTATCAGATGACCGATTGCATCCATTTAGCCTTATTCACATTTAATTGCATCTCTAGATGGTTTTAATACATATTAATATGATTTTTATCATCCATATGTGTAATACTGCATTCCTGCAATGTTAGAACTATTCCTTAAACCAAACGGATAACCGTACAACTAAGTAGTTAATATGCACCTATTGCTATCATGTTACTGTGCTTGTTTATTGTTCTAATAGTACCATGCTTGCTTATTCATAACCATGATTATGCTAGTCGATTATGAGCATCCACATGATATCTTGTACACCCTGACGTGACTTGCTACACATATTACTTGACCTGACATGGCACCGTACACTCTTGACATGACATGACATCTAAATACACTACTCGACTTGACCTGTTGTACCATGGCTTTACCTGTTACCTGATCTTGTGTCTAATGTCAACAAACCTGACATGTAGTCCTCACGGACCATTCCTGTTGTCTATCCAGACAAACCTGCTCCTACCTGATCCTGTGTTGGCATTATTTCTTGATTACTGAATACCTGACTTACATACATAACTTGGGGGTATGGGGAAATCAATGATGAAATCCTGACTTGTAACTCGACAGTTGCTTGCTTTTACTGATCAGTTTTTGAGGCTAGGCCCGCCTCGTGACGATGCTGCTGACATCGTTGGTCTGTACCCTTTTTCCTTTTAGTGCCTAGCGGCACGTCTCGGTTTCAACCCGAGAGTCTTAGACCGTGGTCCCGGGCATGCACGGGATAATATTAAGTTACATCGATGATTCATCAAATTGATTTCAAAGACTTGAGAGTAGATAACCCAATAGACTAGTTTAGTTTACTCAATACACACTACCCTTCACTGCCCTGATTTATATTGTTGTTATACCTGCTTATTATTCATGATTATATTTGCATTGCCTGTTACCCTGTTATACTTTATTACTTGATGACATGACGTGCTGACGTCTGGGTTTTGCATGGCCCAGATTCCGTACTTTTGCTGCAGTCCGAGCAGGAGTACTTCAGCCAGCAGGCTGAGCAGTGAGGATTCTGTAGTAGTTAGTTCCTTTACTTTCAGCATTTTATTCCTGATGTGAGCCCGTATTATGGGACATACATTCCAGTTATTTTGTATTGGATATTTTGCTTCCGCGCTTTTATTATTCTTTACTCATGTTATCTTGGCTTATGGACATGTATTAGATCGTTATATTTTGTTCTTGATATCTCTACAGCCGTAATGTGACTGTGGATGGATACTTTTTACCCACAGGTAGCATGGTTGGCTATGTCACGTGCCCATCTTAGCATACTCTGGGAAGCGGGGCATGACACCGTAAGTGTAATATGTGGAAGTATCTCTGATCTCGTTGCTATATGACAACGACATTAGAGATACGCATATTTACTTATGTTGATGACATGTGATATTATTGTGTTGCTATATCGATATGTTATATTGGATCGTCGTGATTGAATAGCCGGGGGGGTTATATAAGATGAGAGTTTTTCATTTTTATTCAAATAAATTATTGTATATAATATTCATTTATTAGGACATTTCCGGGTTGAGGTTTTTGTCTCCATTTGATATATATTATTTACTTTTCCGCATTAGGATAGACCCAATGTCATGCCCCGCTTCCTAAAATAAGGGATACGGGAAGCGACTATGCCAGCCATGCTCTTACGGTCAGGGAATAATCCCGCCATAGTCACACTTAGGCTTCTAGCATTACATGATAATCAATAAACACAACACAGAAGTAAAGGAAACACATCACTAGTTTATTGTATCAAATTTCATTGTTCACAGTTTATAATAATTCGAAAGAAAAGGAAACTACTAACCAAGTGCGAATACAAGGTTGATTTATGGAAAGCAGTAAAATTACTAAAGGTACGACCATCTAGATCTCTGCGAGCTCGAATGGTAGGTCCGACTCTTGAACTGGGTCCTTTCCAAGCTCCGAGCATGCATTCTCAGGTCGTCAGAGCAACGCAATAGCCATAATATAATGACAATAATGAGGCATGTAATAAAAATAATAACAGTGGAGACAATAAATGCAAGTAAAATATATGTTAATAATCAATGCAATGTATGACTTGTGTTCCTACTAGTCTCTAAGTCAATTTTGAAATCGAGTTTGCGGAAAGGAGTGATCATGTTTAACGAGGGTTTTGTACGTACCCGAGACTATGGCCCACTGTTGCCCGGGACATAATCCTGTCAGCCGGACCGCTAGATCCAAAGCTAATATATAAAAGAGTCGTCGTTCGAATGATCATTTTCTAAATCGCTAATCTCGCTAAATACAAATCCCTTTCCACTTCGATTTCCCTTTTTTCCCCAAGTTTCACTATCTATAAGTATGGGCTAGTTGCGTACAAGTACGCACCAATAACGCTGCTCTATTCACTATTCACTGTACTGTTCATTATCACGAATCGTTCACTTTTCACTGGCGTATTTGGCATGAATAAACTGATACCACTCATATTCGACAATGCAATATACACTAAGAATTAATAAGAACTCTCACTATCACTAAGGGTATCACAGTAGGGTAAATATATAAATTATGCCGCTAAACAAGTCATGTGCAATAAGTCATTACACGTCTTAAGAGTTTAGAAAAAATCACATTAAATCGTACAATCAGAATTAAGCAAAATATACAAAAGGGATAAAAAGTACACCTAATTAGCGATTCAAAGAAATTGTTTTCAAATCAAACGGGTTTCGGGTTTGCGAATTACGGTCATTTCTTTTTAAGTATTCTCTGCTGAAATTCAGCTCCTGAACTGAAAGTCCATTTCGCAATAGAGTTTTCACTATGTTGGGTTCATAATTAGGCAATACTACAGTTGGATAATATTTAGGTCTATTAATTAGGTTTCCAACGCACTATACAAATCAACAATATCCACTGTTTTCTGGAAGATATGCAGTGTTTAAGATCAGGGTATACGTTCTGTCCCTGCATGGGACTGCAGTACATATCGATAATTTAAAATATAATTAAAATAGCAAACAATGGTAAAAATGAATGAAACCACCACCATTAGTTAGATAACAGAATATTCTTCACAGCGGTATAGGGCTCTGCATAAAACCATTTTCATACAGAGTTGTAAAAGCACCTTAGTCCAGGTGTCGACAAGCGGTGCTGCTCTAGACTGCAGTCCAGAGCCGCACTCCCAAATAGTTTTCGTCATCATTTTTAAACAGGAACGAAATATGAATTATAGGGGGCTCTAGGGTGTTGAGTCAGATTCGATACGAGCTTTAGAACACACCGTTTTAGTGTGTATCCAAATTACTATGATTTTCACAAGTTAGGTGTATAGAAAATTCCAGATTTGGTGAAACTAATTAGGGGTGACATTTCATGGCATTTGGGTCAGTATTTTCATTCTTTATCATCCATTATCACTAAAGAAATCTATTAGATCTATGTTCCGCCATATTCGATTTAGTTTTCACATCGATTACTTAGCCGGTGTACGCTAGTAGCGATCAAACCCGATTAATTCATGAAAAACCTAAATGATATTTATACGATCAATAAACCCAAGATGGGTTTGATCCAATACGAATAAGCACGATGACTCAAGATGTATGTGTCTATTAAACTTAACGCTATAACAGTATCGATATATCCACGCACGATAACACCCATACGTATGTACCTAAAATTATTTAACAATATGATATAATTTATATAACCTTTAGTGGCATGATTTGCAAAGGAAGGGGGTTTCCACTTGCCTTAAGTCGAATTGGCGCCCACGACAATGACAGTGGCATGGCACGAATATGGCCACAGTGAGGCTTGGCTACGATACAGTGCGACACGGGAGGGGGCACGGCGTGGCGCGGATGCAGGGCACGGGGTGGTGGTGTGGAGGTGGGTACGCTCATGGTGCGCTGTGGGCATGTGAGTGGGTACGGTCATGGTGCGCTGTAGGCATGTAAGTGGGTACGAGGTGGCACGATGGTTCAGGAAGTGGGCATAGGAGGTCTGGCATAGCAGTAGCGGCGATGGGTCGCAGGCGATGAGGGTTTGCAGGCAGATGTCGGAGTTGCGCTGGGGATCGCCGGCAGTGGAGGTTGGCCAAGAAGGCAGTGACGGTGGTAGCAAGGTGCTCGACTCGTCGACGGTTGAAGCTTGTTGATGGGTTAGGGGGAGGCTCGGTGGTGCTTGGAAGGAGGAAGCTCGTCAGAGGCGATGGCGGGGAGCCGGAGGTGATGGCAGTGGCTCCGGTGGTCGCAGTGACGAGGTGGGTCGCGATGGTGGTGATGATGTGGTGTCGGAGTTGGTGAAAGGAGGCTTATAGTAGCTAAGGTGGTAGGTTGCGGGGAGTTCGGAGGTCGGCCGGCAGTAGAAGCAGTGGGGACGGGGTCACCAGTGATCGATGGTCGGAGCTTGGAGAAAGGAGGTGGTTGAGGACAAGTGGAGCTCGGATGGGGATTTAAAGAGGAGATAGAGGAAGAAGGAGAATGAGATGAGAGAGAGTGTGTGCGGTTGAGATTTAGGAGGATTTGCAGGCCCAGGGATCTTGGAAGCGAATGTTGGAGGTGAGCGGCAACGTGGGGGAGAGCAGGTCTCGAGGCGAGGAAGAAGAAGGTATGGGATTTTGAATGGGAGGGAAAAGAAAAAGAAAGAAAGAAGAAATGAAGAAAATGGGCCGGATCGGGTTTGGGCGTTCGGGCCGGGCTTGGGATTGGAGTTTAAAACAAAGGGAAAAGAAAAGAATGGAGAGTTGGAAAAATGTTTGTGTGTAAGGGGTTTGGAAATTTTTTTTAAGAGATCAGGAAAATATTTGAGAAGTATATAACACAATTTTTTTGGAATTAATTTATTCGAATACAGATATAAAAGAACAGGGTATTACACTCAAGGCGGAGGGCACAAGTAACCGGGTTCTAGAGTCCAGTGGAAGGTCATCTCGAAGAGTCGAGACCGGTCGTCTAACTCTAAAATTGGCAGGTTGCTTGCCGCTCTCGTAGGGGTCTGGGGATGTGGACTCGGTTATTCATCATGACCGTGGAATCCGTGTTTTTCGTTATTGGCTTAATCTAAAATATGGACCTCCTAGTATATCCTTTATTTCATATACATGTTTTTGCTGTGCTGTGATATGATGTGATCATATAACCGCATGAGACGAATACTGTTTATATATGATATATTAGTAGACACTATATATGTTTTGCATCCGCGCTAGTGCTGACTCTGCCCTGCCGTAAGTTAAGTAACCTTACAATGAAGATCCGGGTCCCTGTGGCGAATGCGGATAGTAAATATATGTGTTTTATTTTCATTTCTTCTGTAATATTTAGGAAACATAAATGATGGGACTTCATTAATAAGATTAATGAAAAGACAAGAAACCTAAAAGATATTGTAGAATCAAAATTTTCAAAAAGATAGCTCTGATTCTTGCTTTGCATAGTGGTATTTCATTAAGCATATCCAGCACCTCATTCGATAAGGAAAGAGCCTAGATCTCTTCACCGGGAATGATCTCTTTAGCAAATACTACAAGCCACTCGGTTTGTTTTGAAAAACTACTCGATTTTTAAAGCGGAGTTTAAACTACTCCTTTTTAAATCACTAGGTTCTACAACGATATCAAGTTCATTACGTTAAAGGTTTTCTTCAAAACCAATCATAACCCTTCGTCATTTCAGATAGGTAGTGTTTAGTATTCGTGCTGTGTTTGTCGACCTTTACCGAGGCGTAGTGTTCGATAGCTAATTAGTGCTTTTCTACCGCATGTTGATGCGATTGGTTAGGACAGTCATACGGTTTTGTTGACCTTTGCTAAGGGTCGTACAGGTGGGTCTAAATCAGTTACGAAATGACAGGTTGAACTTGACTTGCGGTTTATGATTTGTTGATCTTTGCCAAGGTCATAAGCCGCATGGGGTAAAAACCATTATCGGGAATTTCAAGTGTTGAAATTTGCAATGAGATTGCATGTCTTCTATATGATAGTTGGATCTCGATACCTACTGCGAATAAGCGTTACTCATGGTAGAGTTTTCCACTTTACAATTAGCTAATCCCGTAGGTGTCTAGAAAGATATTAACGGGAGTATACCTCTGCGGAAACGAGATTATTTAATTAGTTCCATACGAAAGCATGGGGAGACTCCCCTCGGAGTACCAACACCATCTTGGTTGATAGATTAGCAAACTTGTAGGGTGTAATTAATCCCGACTAATCTTACCTTTTAGGATTTGAAGAAAGATTTGATAAAAACAGTGGGAGCCATCTGATTAAATAAGATAATAACCAATCTAATATTGAAAGAGCATACGCTAAAATGTTTCCTTCTCTCTCTCTCCAGGCAGCGACCATGTCACGCCTTAATCAAGATAATAACATGGATGTATTGACCGACCCACTTAGTATAGTGAGATGGAGAACGTTGGTTCCGCTCTATCTTATGACAATTCTCATGAATCAGGGCATACGATAGGGGAAAGCAAGGATTTCCATGCAACCTGAATGAAGAAGGAGTATTTTGATGCATCTTCTTCGGGTGTGTTAGTTATTGAGAACTGTTTCTTAGTTTTCTCTACGTCTTGGGTAGTGGATACCGGATCAGGATCTCACATTTGTAATATGGTACAAGGGTTAAAGAAAAGTAAAGAACTGGGAAAATGTGATATATCTCTCAGAGTTGGGAATGGAGCAATTGTTGTTGTCGAAACCGTCGGTGAATATCACCTTATATTGCCAACTGGTAATACATTGATTTTGAACGACTGTTATTTCGTACCATCGATGATGTGTAATACAATATCCATTTCTTTATTAGATAAAGATGGATATAATTTTGCATTAGAGAAAAATGTTATGAACGTTTTCCTAAATCATGAGTTAATTGGTTTTGGTATGTTGTGTAATGGTTGATATGTTCTAAATCAAAATACGGTTCTAAATATACAAAACACTCACAAGAGGAAAAGTTCGGAAATGAACGAAGCCTTCTTGTGGTGTTGTAGACTTGGTCATATCAATACAACCAGACTAGCTAAGTTAGATAAGAATGGATATTTGAATCCGTTCAAATTTATATCTTATGAAACCTGTCAGTCATGTCTCAAAGAAAAGATGACCAAAACTCCGTTTACAGGATACGGAGCAAGTGCTACTGAACTCTTGGGACTGATACATAGTGATGTATGCGGTCCTATATTTACACATGCCGGGAATGGTTCCTCATATTTCATTATATTCACCGATGATCTCTCTAGATTCTGACATGTGTTCTTGTTAAAACACAAATATGAAGCTTTTGAGAAATTCAAGGAATGTAAGAGCGAAGTAGAGAACCAGATGGGTAAAACTATCAAAATTCTTTGATCTGATCAAAGAGGCGAATACTTAAGCACGGAATCCCGAGATTATCTAAAAGAGAATGGGACTCTCTCTCTCGGTTTACTCCTCTGTATACACCACAGCACAGCGGTATATCAGAGCGAAGGAATCGAACCCTATTAGATATGGTGCGCACTATGATGAGTAATACTGAGTTACTTATTTCCTTTTGGAGTTATGCACTTGAGACTGCTGCATATCTTTTGAAAAAAGTTCCATCAAAATCTAAGCCTAAAACACCATATGAGATATGGAGTGGAAATAGACCATGTCTTAAACGGGTTAAAATATGGGTTGTCCGGCTTATATTAAAAAACAGAATCCAGAAAAACTCGAAGCACTATCAGTTCTTTGCAAGTTTATGGGATATCCAAAGAATTCACATGGATATCTATTCTACCATATTAAGGAATAAAATGTGTTCATTGCTCAACACGCCATCTTTTTAAAAAAGGAATTTCTTGTAAAAGAATTTAGTGGTAATGAAGTTGAACTGGATGAAATTCTAGAAACACAAACTGCAACTAATAATTTTGTAGAACCGGAGAATTCAATAGTCCCCAACGAAGCTCGGCCACTCCGCAGATCTAGTAGGGTTTCTCACCTGCTTGAAAGATACTACGGCTTTCTCATAAACGATGGGAGCGAGGGTTGTATCATGGAAGATGATGACCCAACTAGTTTTGAGCAAGCCATCACAAGTGGGGACTCTAAGAAATGGCTGGATGCTATGCGATCTGACATGGAATCCATGTACACCAACAATGTATGGACTTTGGAGGTTTCTCCTGAAGGGGTAAAACCCATTGGGAGCAAATGGATCTCCAAGAAGAAGATTGGTGTGGATGGAAAGTTTGAGACCTTTAAAGCAAGACTTGTAGCAAAAGGTTTTCATCAACAACCATGTGTCGACTATAATGAAACCTTTTCTCCAGTGGCTATGCTTAAATCCATCAGGATCCTACTTATCATTGTTGCATACCATAACTATGAAATCTGGCAGATGGACATCAAGACATATTTTCTAAATAGTGCTTTAGAAGAGAGCGTGTATATGATACAGCCAGAGGGCTTCATAGATAGTGGGAGTAGGGGAAAGGTGTGCAAGCTGCTTAAATCAATTTACGGATTAAAGCAGGTATCGCGGATCTGGAACATCTGTTTTGATATAGCAGTCAAAGAGTATGACTTCATCAAAAACGTAAATGGATCATATATATAAGATAGTAAGAGTAAGGTCGTATTCCTCGTATTGTACATGGATGTCATACTCTTGATAGGAAATGATGTTCTTATGCTGCATTCGGTCAAACTCTTCCTATCACAAAAGTTCTCCATGAAAGATCTGGGTGATACCTCCTTCATCCTGGGGATAAAAATCTATAGAGATGGACCTAAAAGGATATTGGGATTGTCCCAATTCAGGTGCATAGACACCATACTAAAGAGGTTTACTATGGAAGATTCTAAGCATGATAACTTACCTGCTTGCTCAGGAATCACTATCTTCAAAGAGATGTCTCCCAAGAATGATTTGGAGAGGGCTCACATAAACGTGATACCATATGCTTCTACAGTTGGGTCTATCATGTGCGCAATGTTATGTACCAAACCGGATGTAACTTATGCACTCAGTGTAGTAAGTAGGTATCAATCAGACCCAGGGGAGAAGCACTGGATAGCTGTGAAGAAAATTCTTAAGTATTTGCGAAGAACTAAAGATATGTTCTTGGTGTATGGTAACGAAGAACTCCAAGTGGAGTTCTTATCGATTCGAGCTTCCAGAGTGATAAGGATGACATCAAGTCTGATTTCGGGCTTTGTCTTCACCCTTAATGGAAGGGTGGTATGTTGGAAGAGTTTCAAGTAAGATACCGTTGCAGACTCGACAATGGAGACTGAATATATCGCTGCCAGAGGTTATCTGGATGAAGAAATTCATAATTGAACTTAGTGTGGTTACATCTATTATTGATCTAATACCCTTATATTATGATAACAGTGGAGCTGTGGCTTTAGCCAAGGAACTCTAGTCACATCAGCGATCCAGACATATTCTGAGGCGGTATCACCTGATCCGGGAGATAGTTGATCGCCGCGAGATCAAGATCAGGAAAGTAGACACGAAGGACAATACGGCGAATCTACTCACGAAGACCCTTCCCCAAACACAGTTCGAAAGACTTTTTAGGATGTTAGGTATGCAATACTATAACAACTGGCCTTAATACAAGTGGGAGATTATTAGGAATATATATGCCCTAGAGGCCATTATTGTATATTATAGTGGATACATGGACACACACACACACACACACACACACACACACATATATATATAACTTTCTTGCTCCACATGATAGTGTGCTATCTGGTTGCTCTTTATCTTAACATGTTCACTTGTTTTAGTTTACTATCTCATTGATACATGTTGATAAAGCCCTTATGATGTTGGCTTAACTACCAGAACTATGGTATAGATTATACCAGTGGGGCTTGAGTAGTCCACAAGCATATCTTTAACAGTTCCAAGTCGAGGTAGTATCGAAACAGTGTATCGATATTCCATAGTAGACTAGTGTGTACGTTTCTTGACCCTGTATGGTGCGATGGTTGATCCCATAGCTATTGGTGTTTGACATCAAATATTGTACACATGCGCTCATTAGAGAATGAGTACACTGAACAGGACTCACCGAGAACTCCTAGATGATACCATACCTATCATCACATAGCAGTTCTCTGGTGACACTTGTACAGGTTAGTCTATAGACCCTAAATCATCATAGTGTCTTGTGTGGTTCCCACTGTGCGTTGATTTCCACCCTACCACGGCTCTACTGAGTCATATAAACAGGTGGTTTTTGGGTACAGTCCCGAGTCACATGATAGTAGTGAGCGATAGAAGGGGTTTCGTCTCTCTCGGTATTGAGAGTTGATGTTGTGCTATACACGATTGGCTATAACCGCAAGTCCGTGGCCAGGACTGATGAGAATTACTGATAAGTGTTATTAGTAGTTTCTCGATTTGTTATAGGCCATACATCGGCATGACTTATCAAGATATTGGGGTCTGACGATTCCACCCCCTAGACTTGATATGCGACATATCAGACGAAGAGACCGGACCGTATAGTAAGCGTTGCTTATAGGCTCTACTGGAGTTTGGACAAGTTTGCTTGTTGATTTTCTATTCGTTCAATACCTGGGTAGCCGTTACATCCAGCTGGTACCGCCGCCGGCTTATATGTGTTTGATATGATCATTACCTATTGCCAGCGTATTGGTGAGTGTTTTGAGTCCCACATAGAGG
Organism: Agapanthus africanus; assembly: GCA_030015575.1. Taxonomy (NCBI): domain Eukaryota; kingdom Viridiplantae; phylum Streptophyta; class Magnoliopsida; order Asparagales; family Amaryllidaceae; genus Agapanthus; species Agapanthus africanus. Next base: position 40,735,925 of record CM057344.1, read on the forward strand.
TTTCCTAGCTCAAGCAAAATGATGTAGGGCATATATAGAGATATGTGCGGGAGCTTGATTAAATACGAGTATATGAAACTGTATTCCAATCTAGCGTTTTTTATATTAGCCGGGTTATATATGATATAACCAGATTATTGAATCAAGTGTTGATTTAATAATTTGATATATATATTTGATATGTGTGTGTGTGTGTTAACTAATATTTTGCTCACTTGATCTTTTCTTGTCTTAATATATATTGATGCTACATCTTTTTGGACATGGTGGCATATACACAAGAGTTGTGTATATGAGAATAACATTAGATGTTAGGATGAGTTGATAATGATATAGATATATCAATTAAAGAAAGAAAGAATGAGTCATTGTTTTGAGAACATTAGAGAAGCCACGACTTACTGATTTTTCTTTAAATATTGATATATTTTTATCGCTTTCTATGATCATATTCGCAAGGTTCATTCTCTCACTTCCAAGTTCATTTTTCTCTATCTCCTCTCTAGTTTTCTTTCTAAGTTGAGAAAGAGAGAAAAAAAAGAAAGATTTTTAGTAAGCAAAATCCCTGCTTCATCAATCTATACTATTCTAGCAAATTAGTATAGGTTGTTGTTCTCCGCCGAAAGACGCGACCCGAGACGTCGGGACGTCGAGGCCTGAATCCCGAGGGCATATGCTAATTGGTGCTATCCGTCCAACTCTCCAAAGATGCCAAGTTGATTTATGGCACCGTGTATCGAAGGATTAAACGGATGCGGCTGATGTAGCAGACTTCGTCAGATTCTCCCTCATTTGAGGGGTTTTTGATTGTGGGGACGCTTTTCCCTGCAGGCGCAAGCCCCTGTAGTTAATTACACTACCGTATCGCGGTAACCACTTTCTCCTTCTCTAGATGGTCACTTCGTGTCGTGGGTGTTTGTTTTATTTTTTGTTGCTCGTGGATTGTATATGGAGACTAATTTATGTTGTCGCCCGTAGGACGTGGATTCGTCCAAATCCGTATTTTGTTAGATTTGGGTTTGGGGGTTGGGTTTAAGGATACGTTAGTCTCATTTAGGACTAAGATCAACTTAAACGTTTGTTAAGGATACGTTAGTCTAATTTTAGACTAAGATCAACTTAACGGGATCGTTTAGATCCAACAAGAGAGCATTTGGACTCTATTGTTTAGTTTAGAGATATTGCGGTCGATTACCAGTTTAAGGACATGGTGGTCCAATGTTAGTTTAAAGACATCTCGGTCCATGGTTAAGGATATCATAGTCCGTGAGTTTAAAGACCTCACGGTCAAGGTTAAGGACATCATAGTCCGTGAGTTTAAAGACCTCACGGTCAAGGTTAAGGACATTATAGTTTGTGAGTTTAAAGACCTCACAGTCAAGGTTAAGGGCATCATAGTCCATGAAATGTCTGGTTGTCGGGACCCGTCACCTCTCTTAAGACATTGAAGGATTACAACGGCATGTATCAGAGGAGTGAAGAGATGTACCCTTGAACCAATATTGATTGAAAGATCTGTAGTCCAATTTGGGACTAAGATCAAAGGATTAATGAGCATATGGGCTCAGTTAATCTGAATTGAGGACTTATGGCCAATTTGGGCTAAGTCCATTCAATTCAAATGTTAAACATTTGACAATGATGAGCATTGATTTGGGTTATTAGATGTTTGTTTGAGCCCTATCCCATAAAAATGCTAAGCATTGGTTTGGTCTCTGACAATGTTTTGTCTTTAGTTGAGTGTTGTGCATTTATCATAGCTCCAGGGTTATTCAAAGAACAGTTTATGTTCTGTTCAAGCGCACATAAAAGCATGTGGCGCACTTGGCACTAGCGCCAGTCGATGAGCGCAGCGCGCTATGGTTAAAGCGCTAATGCGCTTAGCTCTTTGTGCCAGATATGAAGCGCTAATGCGCTTAGCGCTAAATGAAGAGCGCGAAGGCACTTTTAAATTAGGAGCGCTAAGGCTCTTCGTAGATTAGGAGCGTCAGGGCTCTTCTTAGATTAACTTTGCGCTCTGAAAGTTATCTTTTCTTTGATAAGAGAATTTGTCTCAAGTTTCTAAGAACAAAGTTCTTAGTTTATAGGAGTTATTTCAATCTTTTTTTGATGAAAGGCTTTGCCTTTATGGATCTGTGATCCTAAGAGAATTGAATAATTCTCCCCCCTTTATAATGAGATATTCATAATCTCTTTTGTGAAAGACAATTTGTCTTATAGATCTATAATCTGTGAAAGAAGTAAATACTTCTTTTTATATTGAAATGATTTCGTCTTTCTATTCTTTTTTTTACCTTGAAAAGAATTGTCCTCTTTTGCCGAGAGCTTCTTCTTCCTGAGATTTTCTCAAAGTTTATGGGGGGGTTCCTCCTTATGTTTCTGTATCTTTCTTCTTTTTTTATTTTGGAAAGAAGGATCATTGGTCGTTGGGACCCACCACCTCTCCGACGACACTAAGAGATTACAGTACCATATATCGAAGGTGTGGAGGGATGTACCCTTTGAACCATGTCCCACTCATCAGGTGGGAAGAACATGCTGGAGCTTAAGCTTCTCACTGCTGAAAAAGGCTTCTTTGCGTTCGCGCACGTGCGTCGCACGTGTTGGGTGCACGTGCGCCGTACGTATTGGGCGCACATATTTGCACGTAGTGTACATGGAGCTTGCGCATAATGGGGAGGAGCAGGCTCCTATGGAGAACGAATCTCCTTTTAATATTATTGAATATTCTCATGTGGTGCGCACGTGCGTTGCACGTAGTGCACATGGCGCTTGCGCATATGCACATAATAGGGAGGAGCAGGCTCCTATGGAGAACGATTCTTTTTTTAATATTATTGAATATTCTCATGTGGTACGCACGTGCGTTGCATGTGGTGCACGCATGGCGGGAACACGTGCGTTGTACGTAGTGCACATGGCGCTTGCGCATATGCGCATTATGGGGAGGAGCAGGCTCCTATAGAGAACGAATCTCCTTTTAATATTATTGAATTGTCCTCTTTTGCCGAGAGCTTCTTCTTCCTGAGATTTTCTCAAAGTTTATGGGGGGGTTCCTCCTTATGTTTCTGTATCTTTCTTCTTTTTTTATTTTGGAAAGAAAGATCATTGGTCATTGGGACCCACCACCTCTCCGACGACACTAAGAGATTACAGTACCATATATCGAAGGTGTGGAGGGATGTACCCTTTGAACCATGTCCCACTCATCAGGTGGGATGAACATGCTGGAGCTTAAGCTTCTCACTGCTGAAAAAGGCTTCTTTGCGTTCGCGCACGTGCGTCGCACGTGTTGGGTGCACGTGCGCCGTACGTATTGGGCGCACTTATTTGCACGTAGTGTACATGGAGCTTGCGCATAATGGGGAGGAGCAAGCTCCTATGGAGAACGAATCTCCTTTTAATATTATTGAATATTCTCATGTGGTGCGCACGTGCGTTGCACGTAGTGCACATGGCGCTTGCGTATATGCACATAATAGGGAGGAGCAGGCTCCTATGGAGAACGATTCTTCTTTTAATATTATTGAATATTCTCATGTGGTACGCACGTGCGTTGCATGTGGTGCACGCATGGCGGGAACACGTGCGTTGTACGTAGTGCACATGGCGCTTGCGCATATGCGCATTATGGGGAGGAGCAGGCTCCTATAGAGAACGAATCTCCTTTTAATATTATTGAATATTCTCATGTGGTGCGCACGTGTGTTGCACGTGGTACGCTCATGGCGGGCATACGTGCATTGCACGTAGTGCACATGGCGCTTGCGCATTATGGGGAGAAGCAGGCTCCTAACTTGGAGAACTAAGCTCCTATGGGGAATTAAGCTCCTTTGAGAATTGAATCCTTTGAGAATTGAACTCTCCCTTTTCCAAGAGGTATTCACTCTTATTTATATGGGAATGGTAGAAAAGGGATTACTTTAGATTAAGCTCCTTTCTCCTTTAGAGAATTAAGCTCCTTTCTCCTTTTCCCGATGTGGGACAAAAAATGCATTCCCCGTGTAGTAGAGCATTACTTTAGATTACACGTCCATAACACATTTGCTCATAACTTTTGATCCCGGATGAATTATGAGGCCCATAATATATCAAATCGAAGGATATTTCGAGACACTTTTGATACCATCAGAATTTAGCTATTTCTCATTCGCGAGTTTGTCAAAATACAGCTCGGAAAATACAGGTTCGCATTTTCTTCCTTAGATCACATGTGCATAACACATTTGCTCATAACTTTTGATCCCGGATGAATTATGATGCTCATAATATATCAAATCGAAGGTTTTTTTGAGAAGCTTTAGATACCATTAGAATTTAGATATTTATCATTCAGGAGTTTATCAAAATACACCCCGGAAATTACTGGTTCACATTTTCTTAAGCGTATCGCTGTCATTTGATACCTTGGGCTCTTTTGCACAGAAATTTTTGGGGGGAACAAATGCCCCCCACTACTTTGCCCACGTAAGTATGTACATGGGTGAAGTAGTGCAGAGTTATGCATGGCTATAGAATTGAGGGCTTAGGAGACAAATTTAGGGTCCTTGTAGCCTAAGACTTTTTCATCTTCATGAGCCGTAATGGTCTCAAGAAGGTTTTTTCTCCCTACAAGTCGAGAGGATCTCATAGGTGTATACTCTCCCGAAAAATCATGAGGATTTCTAAGTGTCCGTCGCCTCCATGAGTCGTAAGGATCTCACTCGGTATTTTTCCTTACGAATCGTGAGGACCCATAAGTTACTCTTTTATTTCAGTGGCCTGTAATTTTGGCAAATATGGCCCGTAGATAGTAGGTAGCTGTCCATCTTGGATTCTTTGCATGGTAGCAATGGCTTAGGAAACAGGTTCAGATCTGCTACCTAAGACTTTTCAACTTTATGAGCCGTGAGGGTCTCATAAAGATTTTTCTCCCTACAAGTCGAAAGGATCTCGTAGATGTAATTTCTCTTTAAGAATCGTGAGGATTCCTAAGTGTGTTTTCTCTTGAGAGTCGTAAGGATCTCACAAGAGAGTTTGCTCCCTTACAAGTCGTGAGGACCCGTAAGTGATGGGTGAGGTTACCATTATCCGCATTTCACGGAGTCAGGAGTTGCTCTGGCATTTTCCCATGGGGTCAAGATTGACATAAGCCGTGTTTCACGAAACCAGGAATTGTTCTGGATGCTTCCCACGGGGTCAGGATTGATATAGGTCATGTTCCGTAAGGACCAGGTTCCGCTCTTGACGCTTCCCACGGGGTCAGGATTGACATAGGCCGTGTTCCACTAGACCAGGATTTGCTCTGGATGCTTCCCACGGGGTTAGAATTGACATAAGCCGTGTTCCACGTGACCAGGAATTTTCTCTGGATGCTTCCTACGGGGTCAGGATTAACATAGCCATGTTCTGTGAGGACCAGCATCCGCTCTAGACGTTTCCCACGGGGTCAGGATTGACATAGGCCGTGTTCCACGTGACTAGGGATTGCTGACTTTATCCGTATTTCACAGAGTCAGGAGTTGACTTTATCAGCATTTCACGAGTCGGGGGTTGACTCTCGGTTGTCTGTGCACCGCCGAATCATGGAACTGGGAATTGCCATAGTTCTGCTTTGTTGATGTTGCGTCTGTTGTAATGAGACGAATGTTGAGATGATCTCCAAGCTGTCTGTGAACCGTCGAGATTTTGAATAGGGACTCTTCCGTGGCTCTTTTTGCTGATGTCGTATATTGCTGCCGAGACACTGATTTCTCTGCGAGTCGGCGCGAATCGAGATATTATCGTCAAATACGTTGATTTCCCTGAATCGAAGATTTTGCCAAGAACACTGATTTCCTTGGAGTTGAGACGAATCGAGGTATTCCTGCAAAGACGCTGATTTCCTCACAGGTCGACGCGAATCGAGATGCTCTCGTCAAGGATGCGGATTTCCCTGAATCGAGGTATTTGCTAAGGACACTGATTTCCCTGGGGTTGAGACGAATCGAGGTATTCCTGCAAAGACACCGGTTTCTGTGCGGGTCGACGCGAATCGAGATACTCTCGTCAAGGACGCGGATTTCCCTGAATCGAGGTTTTTTCCAAGGACACTGATTTCCCTGGGGTTGAGACGAATCGAGGTATTCCTGCAAAGACAATGATTTCTCTGCGGGTCGACGCGAATCGAGGTGCTTTCGTCAAGGACGCTGATTTCCTTGAATCGAGATTTTTGCCAAGGACACTAATTTCCCTGGGGTTGAGACGAATCGAGGTATTCCTGCAAAGACACTGATTTCTCTGCGGGTCGACGTGAATCGAGATGCTCTCGTCAAGGACGCTGATTTCCCTGAATCGAGGTATTTGCCAAGGACGCTGTTTCCCTGGGGTTGAGACAAATCGAGGTATTCCTGCAAAGACATTGATTTCTCTGTGGGTTGACGCGAATTGAGGTGCTCTCGTTAAGGACGTTGATTTCCCTGAATCGAGGTTTTTGCCAAGGACATTGATTTCCCTGGGGTTGAGACGAATCGAGGTATTCCTGCAAAGACACTGATTTCTCTGCGGGTCAACGCGAATCGAGGTGCTCTCGTCAAGGACGCTGATTTCCCTGAATCGAGGTTTTTGCCAAGGACACTGATTTCCCTAGGGTTGAGACGAATCGAGGTATTCCTGCAAAGACACTGATTTCTCTGCGGGTCGACGCGAATCGAGATGCTCTCGTCAAGGACGCTGATTTCCCTGAATCGAGGTTTTTGCCAAGGACACTGATTTCCCTGGGGTTGAGACGAATCGATGTATTCCTGAAAAGACACTGATTTCTCTGGGGGTCGACGTGAATCGAAGTGCTCTCGTCAAGGACGCTGATTTCCCTGAATCGAGGCTTTTGCCAAGGACACTGATTTCCTTGAGGTTGAGACGAATCGAGGTATTCCTACAAAGACACTAATTTCTCTGCGGGTCGATGCGAATCGAGATGCTCTCGTCAAGGACGCTGATTTCCCTGAATTGAAGTATTTGCCAAGGATGTTGTTTCCCCGGGGTTGAGACGAATCGAGGTATTCCTGCAAAGACATTGATTTCTCTGCGGGTCGACACGAATCGAGGTGCTCTCGTCAAGGACGCTGATTTCCCTGAAACGAGGTTTTTGCCAAGGACACTGATTTCCCTGGGGTTGAGATGAATCGAGATATTCCTGCAAAGACACTGATTTCTCTGCGGGTTGACGCGAATCGAGGTGCTCTCGTCAAGGACGCTGATTTCCCTGAATCGAGGTTTTTGCCAAGGACACTGATTTCCCTAGGGTTGAGACAAATCGAGGTATTCCTGCAAAGACACTGATTTCTCTGTGGGTCGACGCGAATCGAGATGCTCTCGTCAAGGACGCTGATTTCCCTGAATCGAGGTTTTTGCCAAGGACACTGATTTCACTGGGGTTGAGACGAATCGAGGTATTCCTGCAAAGACACTGATTTCTCTGCGGGTCGACGCGAATCGAGGTGCTCTCGTCAAGGATGCTAATTTCTCTGACTCGAGGTTTTTGCCAAGGACACTGATTTCCCTGGGGTTGAAACGAATCGAGGTATTCCTGCAAAGACACTGATTTGTCTGTGGGTCGATGCGAATCGAGATGCTCTCGTCAAGGACGCTGATTTCCCTGAATCGAGGTTTTTACCATGGACACTGATTTCCCTAGGGTTGAGACGAATCAAGGTATTCCTGCAAAGACACTGATTTCTCTACGGGTCGACGCGAATCGAGGTGCTCTCGTCAATGACGCTGATTTCCCTGAATCGAGGTTTTTGCCAAGGATACTGATTTCCCTGGGATTGAGAGGAATCAAGGTATTCCTGCAAAGATACTGATTTCTCTGCGGGTCGACGCGAATCGAGATGCTCTCATCAAGGACGCTGATTTCCCTGAATCGCGGAGGTTACCAAGGATACTGATTTCCTTGAGGTTGAGATGAATCGAGGAGTTCTCGCAAGAATGTCCTAACGTTACAGTTAACCTTTGCTCTTTACGACAGAGGTTCGTTAGGGTCTGTGGTACTAGGGTTTTGCCCGTCGTACCGTCACGTTGGCTGATGTATCCCTCGATAGGCAATCTTGTTGTTCGAGTAGCCTTACAACTGTCGTGTCTCTGATCCCTTCGGGGGCTGAGCAAGACGTCTTCAAGCAATCTTCCTAGGCAGTTTGACCGTCAGAAGAGCAAGCGTTAGGAATTTTACCATGCCGCTTTTTACTTGAGGTTTGGCTCAGTTTAGGGAGCCTCGATGAGTCATAACCACTCTGCGCTGGTATGGGATGATCTCCGATAGTCTTTCCGATTTTATATGAGTTGTCGTCAAGACCCTGAAGCTAGGAATTTGGCCTTTACTTCGTTTGCTGGCATTGCGTCTGCTGTATCGAGACGAATGTCGCGGTTGTCTCTAGGTTGTTGGTGAACCGTCGAGGTTTGGAACTAGGGATTTTGCCGAGGATCCGTTGTTTGATTGTCGCATCTAAATCCTGCAGGAGGAAGAACGCTGTGGTGACATCTCGTCTGCTGTATCGAGACGAACGTCGAGGTGGTGACCAGTCTATATGGGATGATCTCCGGTAGTCTTTCAGGTTTTATATGAGTTACCGTTAAGACCCTGAAGCTATGAATTTGGCATTTGCTTCGTTTGCTGGCGTCGCGTCTGCTGTAACGAGACGAATGCTGAGGTGGAGCTAGGATTTTGCCATCACTCCACTTTGTTGACCATGAGGTCTTTGGTTGACGTTGCATCTGCATCCTGCTGGACTATGAAGGAACGCCATTATTGACATTGCGTCTGCTGTAACGAGACGAATGCTGAGGTGGAGCTGGGATTTTGCTGTCACTTCGCTTTGCTGACCATGGGGTCTTTCGTTGACGTTGCATTTGCATCCTGCTGGACTGCAAAGGAACGCCGTTGTTGACATTGCGTCTGCTGTAACGAGACGAATGCTGAGGTGGAGCTGGGATTTTGCTGTCACTCTGCTTTGCTGACCATGGGGACTTTCGTTGACGTTGCATCTACATCCTGCTGGGCTACAAAGAAACGCCGTTGTTGACATCGCGACTGCTGTAACGAGACGAATGCTAAGGTGGAGCTGGGATTTTGCCATCACTCCGCTTTGCTGACCATAGGGTCTTTCGTTGACGTTGCATCTGCATCCTGCTGGACTGCAAAGGAACGTCGTTGTTGACATTGCGTCTGCTGTAACGAGACGAATGCTGAGGTGGAGCTGGGATTTTGCCGTCACTCCGCTTTACCGACGTTGCGTCTGCTGTAACGAGACGAATGTCGAGACGGTCTCTAGGTTGTCTGTGAACCATCTAGACTTGGAACTATGGACTCTGCAGTGGCACCGAGATTGATTGTCGCATCTGAATCCTGCTGGAATGAGGAGGAACGCTGTTGTGGGTCTCCAGGCTATAGATTTGGCCGTCGAGATTTGGAACAGGGACTTTGCCATAGCTCCGTTTCGTTGTGTCACTTCCATGCCCTGCTGGCATAAGAAGGAACACCGTTGCTGATCTTCTGGGATGCAGATGTTACTATTAAGATCTGACTTTCCCTTTTGACAGGATCTGGTGGGGGACATGTGGTTCCCTTTTCGTTTATGCCCATGGATTGTATACAGGGGTTAGTATGGACTCACCTGTAGGGAAAAAGTTTTATTCTTTCATTTTTTTTATTTCTGCGATGCTCTATCATTTCAGCTTTTATATTGCGAAGTTCGCGATTGCCCAATCATTTCGGCTATTTTTCGCGGTGCCCAATCATTTCGGCTATTTTTGTATTTACTCTCTGCTTTTTATTGCGAGTTGCCCAATCATTTCGGCTATTTTTGTATGCAAATATTTTTACTTGTTGATTTTGTTGCAAGATGCCCCATCATTTCGGCTATTTCGTATGCATACATTTTTACATCCTGATTTGCAAGTTGCCCAATCATTTCGGCTATTTCATATGTACTAGCTTCGCTGTGAGTTTTGGGATTTGACACCGATTTAGGCATCAGTATCGCTGCAACTGGAATATTGCCAGGTGCGAATCATCATTTGCCTTTGTCAATGTCGAACAAAGGCGGCTTAGTAAACAGGGTTAGGATCCTGTCGACTAAGGCTTTTAACTTTACGAGCCGTAAGGGTCTCATAAAGGTATTTTTGCCTACGAGTCATGAGGATATCATAAGTGCGTTTTCTCCTTAGGAATCGTGAGGATTCCTAAGTGTGTGTTCTCTTATAAGTCGTAAGGATCTTATAAGAGTGTTTTCTCCTTATAAGTCGAGAGGACTTACAAGTATCGTTCGCTATGCGAGCATATCCCCAGTCTCTGGTGGGACATTGTTAGGAAAATGTTTATTCGCGCCCATGGATTGTATATAAGGGTCAGCATTGAACCGCTTGTAGGGCAGCATCGGAGGTTGGGATGGCTTAAGAATAGGTTTAGATCTCTGTAGCTTAAAGCTTTTGAATCCTATGAGCCATGAGGGTCTCATAGGAGGGTTCTCCTTACGAATCGTGAGGATCTCGCAAGTGTAATTTCTCCTTAGGAATCATGGGGATCCCTAAGTGTGTTTTTCCCTTATGAGTCGTAAGGATCTCACGCAGGTGGTTTCTCTTCACAAGGTCGAGAGGACCTTGCAAGTGTCTTTTAACGAGGTTGCGCCCTTTCGGGTTTTCACAAAACTCGCCGGTAGTCCTGCTTTTTTTACTCACGGTGCCCTTTCGGGTTTTCATCTGTTCCCATTTTGCTTGTAGACGTACCTCTTTTTTTTACCACGTCAGCTGGGGACGCCGCGGGTTTTGTGGTAGTTTAACGACGTTTTGGTCAAATGTTCATAGATCCAAGATTTTTTGGGCAACGTACGATTACGCAGCTAGATTTTCTCGCAAATTTTCACATCTTTTGTGTCGAAGGTGGATTCCTTGAAGAGAGGGATGAGGGCGATTTCTTCGTCAGAGTCGCTTCCAAAGGTGATAACTTGCGATCCCTTGGTGTCGATTATGTGACAGTTGCCAGCAGCTCTTTTGCGCTCATCTGTCGTGCTTTTCTGTTCCCAACGAGCCTTGCGCTTCACTCGTTGAACGTGTTGTCGGTGAGCAACATATCCCTGCCACCAGTTTTTAAAGGCTATGCACTTCTCGGTAGGGTGTGCAATCCTCTGATGGTATAAGCAGAAGTTAGGATGTATGTCTGCTTCATCATGATGTATACCGCCAGGAGAATTTCCTCTGAAAGAGGGCAACTTCATTCCTATTGACAAGGCCCTAACGAATCGTTTCCTTACTTTAAGCTTGCTCTTGTTGGCGATAGGGATGCTTCGATCTGGTTGGGGTGCCTCGACCTTTTCATTCAGTCGTCGGCCTTTGGCTTTTTCGAATATAGCTAATTCGCGCTCTCGATTGGCTTTGCTTTTCTGACAGGCTTCATTCAGTAGCAAGTCAATCATCTCGTCAGACGCTTCCAAAGGTTTTGGCTTCGATCCTCCCCCCAACTCTTTTATGCTGTCTTCTATCGCCGAGTGAGCTTCTTCGTTAGTTAACGCCGAATGAGAGATCACGTGGCAACTTGCCACATAGTCCTCAGATTCTTCTGACGAGTTATCTCCGCTCTCAAGGATATTGTTGAGAAATTCTTGGAGTATGACCGGGGTCCACGCCTTCTGATTATATTCCTCCAGCGCATCAATATACTTTTGCAGATCCGTGCGCTTGTCATCAAACTGCGCGGGTCATTTGATCTTCTTATTTTTCTTCGAAGACTTTGACGGTTGGGCCCGAATGTTTTGTCCAGCATCACTATTAACTCCCAATGTTGGGCGTGGTTTCAGCATCCCCTCGATGATCTCCGGCTCTAGCGGGCTTTTCCACCTGATCGCCGGACATATTTGAAGATCTTTCAGTATCCTTTTAGTTTTTTCTGAAAGAACGACTTCCCATGGAGCTTCCTCTATAAAAGAGCATGATGCCCCCGGCGTGTCCACCTTTTTAGGGGTGTGCTATTGTGGCGGATTTACCTTCCAGTTTTCAGATAGCGTGAATTTGCCTTGCTGGTACTGGTCTTCAATCCAATTTTTGAAAATGTAGCAGTCTTCGATCGGATGGCCCAATACTCGGTGGTAGGAGCAGTAATTGGGATCGTTGACGTCGTTCGGTTGTGGTGGGTGTCTCGACTCCTGTAGTGTAATGAGCCCATTACACACTGCCAGTTCGAACAGTTTCCTTGTTTTATCCCGGGGAAATGAGTAAGGACGTCTCAACTTCTCGTCGAGGGATTGCCGCTTATTGCTTTGGCGAACAATCGGTCTCGGGTCACTCGGTTGTTGTTGAGCGTTGGCGAAGAAGATTGCTTTCCGTTTGCCCTTTTCATTCCGAGGCTCTGTCTTTGAAAAGGAAGGCTTATGACCCATCTGGTCCATTTGGGCCAGCTTATCAATCAAGGTCTGGAAGGTGGTCGGCTTGAAGAACATCATGAATTGGGATATGGTCTCCTGCGGATCGAGGATTCCCACAAACATGCCTACCGCAGGAGCCTCTTCGATGCGCTGTTCGCACTTCGACCATAGATTCAGCCACCGTATCATATACTAAACCCATGTTTCTCCAGGCTTCACCCTGGCATTGATCAATGCCGTGATCGGGGTGTGCTCGCTAGCGCTCGCGAACCTTTGCGTGAATAGTAACTCCATCTCCGTAAAAGTTTTGATGGAGTCGTTGGGAAGTTCTGAATACCATTCGAACGCCGTCTCCGCCAAGCTGCCGACAAATTGGCGAAGCAATTGTTAGTGTATGTTGCATGCTCCCATAACTCTTGTGGCGCGGCGGAAGCGGTGAACGAAAATTTTCTTGGCATACAACACGCACTTAACCGAAGATCTTGTCTAAACCACAACTAGAAAAAACTAACTAGAGATCTTATCTACTATGTTAGGGATTATACCTCAATGATCCGGTCCTTCGGGTCTTCTATTTGATGAAATCCTTAGCTCCTTTTGACGTTGCCGATGTCTTCGATCTCCGGCCACCCAAGACCTAGATGATCCACCCGAGATTTGTCGTGCGAGCTAGAAACTCTTCACAAGAGTTTAACCTAGAGACCAATTTTGCTAGAATAGGTCACTAGGATTATGTAGAGATGAATGTATTGGATTAGCTTGAAATCTATAGCATTTCTTTTCCTTAACCTTCTCTTGATTCACTTCACATTCACATTTCATGTGAAGCTATTTATAAGAAGAAGGAGAAGGAGAAGATGAGAAGGAGTAAGTGTTTATCATAATGAAAGTGTTCAAGCATGATGAATAAAGATATAGTACTAAGAGAATTAATTGAAGCATGCTTTATATAAATTAGTATCATGCTTCAATAGTAACTCCATAACAACAACCTCATCATGCTTGTACCTTTTAATTTCCACCTCATTTTATTTTTCATAAATGATGTCATTATTATGTCATTATGAGGTGGCACCTTCTAGAAGGTATTCTTGTAACAATTACAAAAATACCTCTCCTCCGTATACCGTATACCGTATATTGTATACCCGCATCCGAATTCCGAAAAATACGAATACCATTAATCCAATAATATAATACCGGTATCCGGCTTAAACCAAAGCCCACCAGTATTATCCTTCCGATTATTATTCCTGTAACAATTACATGAATAAAATCGAAACCCTGCCGTAACAGCTTACGGCTGCCATAACAACTTAAAGCCTCTACATATTTCGCCTGAACGAGTGAACCCTCTGTGTGGGACTCTAAAGACTCGACAGTACGCTGGCAGTGGGTTTAAACACAAGCACGTCAGCGGCACTAGCTGTGCGTAACGGCTACCCAGATACTTGACGAAAAGGTGGCCGACGAGCGAACCCATCACAACCCTTACGAGCCTGCAAGCAACACTTACCGTACAGTCCGGTCTTTTCGTCTGATACGTCGCATATGAAGTCTAGGGGTGTTAAATGTCAGACCCCAGTAACTTTATAAGTCATGCTGATTTATGGCTCATAACAGTTCGAGAAACTACTGATAACACTTATCAGTAAACCTCGAGAACCCTGGCCAGGGATTTAGGTGTTATAGCCGATCAAACATAGCGCGACATCAACTCCCTATACCGGGAGAGACGAAACCCCTCCTATCGCTCACTGTCTCCATATGATTCGGGAATGTACCCAAAATCCACCTGTTTGCACGACTCAGTAGAGCCGTGGTAGGGAGGAAATTAAAGTACAGTGGGAATCACACAAGACTCTATGACGATCTTGGGTCTACAGACTAACCTGTACAAGTATCACTAGAGAACTGCTATCTGACAATAGGTATATATACCATCTAGGAGTTCTCAGCGAGTCCTGTTCGGTGTACCCATTCTCCAATGAGCACCTGTATACAATCTTTAATGTCAAACATCAATGGTTGTGGAATCAACCATTGCCCCCAGGGTCAAGAAACGTACACATTAGTCTAATCTGGTAATACCGATGCCCTGTCTCGATATAACCTCTACTAGGAACTATTGAAGGATATGCTTGTAGACTGCCCAGGTCCCACCAATATGATCTCATCATAATCCTGGTAGTCAAGCATAGTCCTAAGGGCTTCATCAACACATCACATGTTATGATAAAGATAAACCAGATAGCATACTATCATTTCGAGCAAAGATTGTTTCTGTACATATACATGTCTAGTATCCTATACAATACAGGCCTTTAGGGCATACATATCCAACAGCAATAGCTTATCGTCCCCTCCAGTGTTGCCGCAGAGAGCCCTGAACTGAGCGACGTGCTGATGTGGATTTCCCGTCCCCTTATATACATGGAATTTAGGGATCGTATATCCCGGCGGGTATCTTATTTGGTCATATCATCCCGGATAGGGTCGTCCAGTCTTAACGATCTACCCAGCCGCTTCATTTGCCTGGTGAGCTCGTATTTGCTGAGCAATGTAATCATCCAGAGCGTCCTTAGAGATGGTCTCCTCCTTGCCTGCTGAAAGAGCCGGAGGAGGGTTCGATAACTCCCATCTGTCGTCTTCAATGATAACCGGAGGGTCTTCAGCTGGAGGATCTGGCTGTAACATCATCCCGACCATGTCTTGGAATAAGAACGCCATTCGTTTTATGTTGGCAGCTTGTTTCACTGCCTCTTTGTCCTTCTTTTCGAGGATTCTACGGAGGAACTCAGCATCAGTTTCTTGTTCTTGACGTTTCTCCGATGACGTTGCCGGGCTTTCTCTTGGCCCAGTGAGTGCGGCCATTTGCGTTACCATTTCCTGGAGCTTCTGTTGTTGCTCCTGGGCTTTTGTTATGGATCGCGTAAGCGGTCGATGACCCGTAGAGATACGGCTATCCTCTTTCCCGGATGCCATATAAACAGTGTGCACCACCGTGCCTCCAGACTTGGGGCATTTAGATTCAGCGTTCTTGTGATTCATCGCAGACACCGGGATTTTTTCCAGCTTTCTCCTCTTATGGGCGGTCAAAGTTGAGGGCGCCGTTGCAGTGGGCACCCAAGTAGCTGTCGCCTTTTGTGGTTTGACAGGGTGGTTATCTTCTTGCCGAACCTTCATCTTTTTCTGTCGGCGGGAGTAATCTGGATCAATTATCGAATCTTGCACTTGATGCTAGACTTCGTAAATCTTAGAGGACAGCCACTGGGGGGGCTGATTGATCTCAAAGAATAATTTATAACCGCAATAAAAAACGGCGTCGCTTGGTAGCTAGCCGGTGAGTACGGGTCGGTCCACAGGGATTTTGTGTATTCTCAATTTGTTTTAACGAGTTAATTCCGATTGGTGTCGGATTGATTAAATCTAAAAACTAAGTTTATCTAGACTAGGAATAGAATCTTGCTAGGTTTAGGTTTAGGTTAAGTTTGGAAATGCAAAGATTTCCCACCGCTTTCAATGCCCTAAATTAGATCTCTTTAGGTGTTATGATAACAATTAATAAATGGGATTAGGACCATCGGGAGGAAACGGTGTTTCTTCCTCTAGGTTCTTGTCCTTCCTTTCTTAGTTCTTACCCTAACCTCGATGGAAAACACGCTCAACCGGTCCTTTATACTACGGTATCACCGCTACCTCGTGGGATAGGGTGCCGTAGGGAGCGGTGTGTGCATATATGCATGGAGTCCTATAAAAACGTGTGATGGGCAAGAAAGGGATGAGAGATTTTCATCTCTCAAGCCTTCCCTAAATCTAACCCTAACAAGCGAGGAGACTACTCGCTCATTAGGGAATTGAAACACAAGTTCTATACTAATTAACTAGGGCAGAGAATAAAATTTAACTAGGGGAGATAAGAAATTACCCAGGGCATGGAAATAAAATTTAATTAGGGCAATGAAAAGAAAACTTACTCCTAATTTTTATTTGATGCTCTCTTCCTTCTTTACAGAAATTTACAGATATGAATTTAGATAGATGAAATGAGGCATAAGAAGAGGCATGACCTAAATCAGGTTTTTAGGGTTCTATTTATAGATTCATAGAAACCCTAGATTACAATCACGTCATATCTGCTATCACAAAAATACCCCCTAAGAAAAAGACCTAGTCAACGCACGCCACCGTCTCTGGAATTTCACACCGATACGGGTCTTACATGGCCGTGGATCCGCGGCCAAAGCCCATGTTTGGCCGTGGTTCCGCGGCCATATATGAGGCTTGTGGGCTCATTTTTCCAGGGAATCTCATGTTGCATTATTACTTCTATTTTCTTCAGTTTGTTCTTCTGAATGTCTTCTGGTTCTCTTCCAGATCTTCACAGTGAATAATTGTAGTGGACTTTTACCGTTACTTTGTGACGAAGTCTTGAACCTTGAGCTACCTTTGTTCTTTGTGAAATCATCCATTGATCTTCGTTTAGTCTTCAAATTGTAGGCATGATCAAAATCTTCCCATTTGTTGGTCGTAGTCTCACTTTTGTATTGTCTTTTCATCATTTTCACTGTTTTTGTTCCGAGAACCTGTAACCTGCAACTATGTAGCAGACATGGGTCAAAAGCTCCTGTTTATTTATAAAATGAATAATAATGGGGAATGTAATAATGCAATATTATGATATGAACAAATACCCCCAAACTTATCTTTTGCTCGTCCTCGAGCAAACCTAGTTTTATTCTCAACAAAATCCTAACCATACTTCTGCAGGGAAACGCGATTGCACTGAGCTCGTGCAACAAGCCGTTAAACCTCTAGGTGTCCCTAGTAGGAGGAGTGTTGTTTCCTGAGGGTTTTCAGCGGATACTACCCACAAAATCCCATCAATTAGGACCATTGACTTTTATTCTCCTATTAGGTTTTCTAACAAAGAATTCTATTATTTTCGACTCATAAATTATCCACCCATATTCTTCACGCTTCCTTATCATTTAACTTAAAATTATATATATTCTTGTGAATTTACTTAGCTTTTAGCATCTTTTAAGTTTTCCTTCTAGGGTTCTATCTCAACTTAGAAATTTTTATCATCTCTACTAAAGATACAAGTCCTATTCTTCATTTCTATCTCTTATCTAAACCCCAATCACATACCCCTACGTGTGTGTGTGTATCACCCTTACTATTGGAAATTCAAATCAAGCTATCATACTCTTGTCCGTCATCCAAAGCACTTCTTAATTGGTGAATTTTTAGATGAATTTTGCTTACACATCCTTCATGCGACCGTTAATACTTCTTGAGATACCAACGACCGATTACAAAATGTGTTTGCACATTAAAGCGTAATTCCTAGTCTTGTAACACCTAAGGCTTTAGCAGTGACTCCCAAACCAGTTGGTCTAAGACACTAGGTGATGAAGCACCCTCGCTAAATATTTTTTCTATTAATGCAGTCTTAAGTAATCACAAAAACCAGTATTCATTTTTTTATTATCTTTTTATTCACACTTGATTTTTATTTTATTTTCTTCGTACTAAGGACTTTAGACAAGAGCATTTCAAAGTCTCCCCTACTATTCCAAGTTTTAAGGTTCGTGTTTGTGCAATTTTATAGGGTATATATTTTCAGAATTTAGACTTAATCTAGGAATTATTTTTCAAACTTATACTTTAATAAAAATATCAATACTTTTCCCTTGTTTTAACTTAACCCAAGAAGTCAACTCGAAATTTGCCTATTTCTAAATAAACTACAAAGACATATATTTTCTACCGTTAAATTTTAAGAAAGGTTATTATTAGGGTTTTTAATTTACTAAGTCTAAGATCTAGTTTTTTCTAGCTAGTCAACCGTATTGTCAAACTCAAGTTAATTATAGCCAAAATTGAATGTTTTAATTTTTCTAATTGTTAAAAAATTTCAATTTTTATGGGTTTTTAAAATAAGTATGCAAATGCAAAAATACACATGAATGCGAAGGAAGAAGGCTTACCAAGCACACCCCCAAACTTAAACTTGACAGTGTCCTCACTGTCATGCTACACCAAGAGGGTCAAAATGTCGGCACTCACCTGTTTATTTATTAAAAAAATTATTTTTTATTGTTAAAAGAAAAAACAAAAAATATATATACAGCAAGGTTCCCCCCAAACTTAAGTAAAACAGTGTTTCCACTGTTCTAAGCGTTAAAGTTCAGAGTTAGGGAGGAGAAAAAATCAAACTATACAAGGCCTTACACAGGCCAAAGGTTAGCACCAACCATTCAAAAATCTTATCATGGTAATGGTAGGGTTGGTGAAAGAATGGACTGTAGAGAAAGGAGTTGAGAAGCACACGAGACCGAATGGGAAGAAGAGTGGAATAAGGTCTCTGTGGAGGAGAAGTATGGCGGAAAAAAGAAAGAAATGCAGTACGATCTTGAGGGTGTAAATTGACTGAATAAATTAGCGCAATTTGTGATGACCGATGTGTTAAAAGAGATTGTGCTAATCTATCAACCTATTGAGAAATAGGGTCAAATCCCTCAAGATTCGCAAGAAAACATGGGTACTTCGAACTTGGTAAACCCTCCATTGAAAATGGAAACGCGACGGAGTCTTGCGTGGTCGAAACGATAAGAAGGACGAAAGGGAGTGATTTAAGGATAGTCTTATTCTCACCTAAGTAATCTGTCTCGAATTTGAAGGATTCCATCAATAGTTCGAAATGACTGTAAGCAACCAAGTTTGATGGTTCAACTAACTCATCTGAAAATTTAAAAGACTCAAACTCGGGAGGTGAGTTTTCAATATGGTCCGAAAAAGTGAAATAGTCGTAATCGTTATCAGCTGTGAGAAGAGTGTCAAATTCAAGGAGGAACACACTAGTGGCGTCAAAACCGTTATGATCAAATAGAAATTTTTCAAGCTCACAGTCCTCCTGCGTGATCTTCTGCGTGGTTGGAACGATGGAAAGGAGGGGGGTGATTTAGGAAGTATAACAGTTAAAGGTTCAGTAGGATGAACTGGAAAATCCGACATATCAAACAAAAATGGTTCATCCTCAATACTCTCCTCAATACTCTCCTCAATAATATCCTCATAATTCTCCTCAAAATTTAGCTTATCCATGCCATTATCATCAAAATCAAGACGCATATGAGGTTCGGGAAAAACATTTAATGACTCGGGATGATGAATTGGGCATAAAATTTCAGTCAAATCTACGGATTCATCATCCAAAATTTTCCAGACGTCAATACCCTTAATCAAGTGAAAATCAATTTTTTCAGAAACCTCATCAAAAGCATGGATATCAATTAATTTAGGCTCTAGAGTGGAGGTGTAAAGTTCAGAAGGATTAGGTATGGTTTCACTCGAAAGGGACTCTTCACAATCTGGCAAATCAAGCACTACAAAGTCGCACAACTCATTAAATGTTTTATTTTCAACTGATGAATCATTTGGAACACTTGTTTGAAAACCGGAGTTGTGGGATTCAATTGGGTATGGGTAAGATTGATTTGGAAGGGTGTACAGCTCACTCTCATCGCTCAAATTCTCACTCTGTCCAACCGCCTCCTCATATACTGGAATTTTTGGAGCTAGTTGGAAACTAGCTACCAGTTCACTAGGTTGCATAAGGGCGGCCATGGACGCATCCACATTCCTAATCATTTGGTTTGTCGCTACCATATAAGCCTCCAACGACTGTTCTAGACTAGATATGGGTTGTGAAGGGATTTCGGTAAAAGATTCAAGATTGTTTGGATTTTGGAAACTCCTAAATGACTGTGTAGAAGCAATGTCTAGGGAAGGAGTGAAAGTTGGGTAGGACTGGTAGGAATTGAATGGTTGGACAGGAGTAGAATCAACATTTGGATAAAAAGGTGAATGGACTTGTTGATCCCAAGAATTAGATGTGTTGAGAGGAGTGAAAAATCGGCTACGAGATTGTTCAATATGCTCAGCAATAGACATGGGTTTAGGAGTTACAACAGAACTCGAAGAAGGAGTATCAATGTAAGAAGATGGTGAAGGTTGACACGGTTGATACAAAGTGGATTGCGGAGTCCAACTGTTTCTCCTAGACGCTTCTATTCGATCTTTCAAAAAAAATTTGGGCACGGAGGGGTCGTCCGTAAATCGACCGAAACAATTCGCGTACGAAGCAAAATTTGGTTCAGGGTACCAAAGTCCGGCAAGTGATTTGTGAGGTGGGGTACCCATGATGTAAAAAGGAGAAGAGAAAGAAGGTGGGTGTAAGTGAGGTGCACGGATTTCTTAGCGACAAGTTGCAAGTTTTTATAAAATTTTCCTTTTTTTTCTGTGTGGAGCTTTTTACAAAAAATTTTGATAAAGGGCTTAGACACACTTTCAATCAACCACAAATGCACAATCAGGCCTAGATTTAGGGTCACCTAGGTCAGCTAGACAGCTCCTAACTGTTCCAAAGGGCTAGAAATAGGACCTCAAACCGCCTCTTCACCGCCAATTGTGGCCAGGTAAGTGCCAGGTGAGTGGGAGGCTCTCCACTACAAGTAGTGGCCCTAATTAAGTAACCACTCGCCTTAGACACACTTGCCTAGACACCACAAAGTCAGGTTGGGATAAACGGTCGATAATTACAACTAGTCCTCTGTCCTATTGAGCGCGAAGTCCTTAGGGCTGAGTCTAGTCTTTTTTAATTAAATAATAGTCAATGCAATATGCCTTATGTGATTTCTGGGGTCCTGAGAAGGGTGATGAAATCCCCACCCAATCTGGATTGGTTTCAAGCCCCTTAAAGTCCGATTAAAAATATGCAAAACAGTAAACAACCACTTGCAATCAATTTTTTTTTAAAGCACGGTGCAAAGAATCCTGCACAAGATCAATTATTGGAAGGGGGAGAGATTTTTTAGCGCAAAGAATCCTGCAGGAAAATTTTTCAGAGGAGATATTAGGCTTTCAGAGAAGAAGAGGAAACTTACAGTGGTTTTTTTTTGTTGCAGATGGTGACATCACCTTCTTGCCGCGGTTCCGCCGCCAATACTGCTTCATGTCACGGTTCCGCGGCCGTTTTTTTTTTGACGTCACTTCTTGTCGCGGTTTCGCCGTCGAAACGCACCTTTGACCGTGGTACCATAGTTGACTTGTTGACTCGGTCCTCCAAATTTCTTCTGTTGTTCTGTTATGGAAATCCTCGGTTGTTCAGATCTTCAGTTTTCTGTTTCGCTTTCTGGATTTTTCAGATCCGAACTCGATTGTAGATCTTACAAAATTCAAACAAAAATACCCTTCACAAAATAACAAAATGATAAATTTTTATATATATATTTTTTCAGTTTTTATGATTTTTCAATTTTTTTTATTAACCCGAAATTACAAAAAGAAAATAACATGTTATCCCCGGCAACGGCGCCATTTGATTGATCTCAAAGAATAATTTATAACCGCAATCACGAACAGCGTCGCTTGGTAGCTAGCCAGTGAGTACGGGTCGGTCTGCAGGGATTTTGTGTATTCTCAATTTATTCTAATGAATTAATTCTGTTTGGTGTCGGATTGATTAAATCTAAAAACTAAGTTTATCTAGACTAGGACTAGAATCTTGCTAGGGTTAGGTTTAGGTTAAGTTTGGAAATGCAAAGATTTCCCACCGCTTTCAATGCCCTAAATTAGATCTCTTTAGGTGTTATGATAGCAATTAATAAAGAGGATTAGGACCATCGGGAGGAAACGGTGTTTCTTACTCTAGGTTCTTGTCCTTCATTTCTTAATTCTTACCCTAATCTCCATGGAAAACACGCTCAACCGGTTCTTTATACTACGATATCACCGCTACCTCGTAGGATAGGATGCCGTAGGGAGCGGTGTGTGCATGTATGTATGGAGTCCTATAAAAACGTGTGATGGGCAAGAAAGGGATGAGAGATCTTCATCTCTCAAGGCTTCCCCAAATCTAACCCTAACAAGCGAGGAGACTACTTGCTCATTAGGGAATTAAAATACAAGTTATATACTAATTAACTAGGGCAGAGAATAAAATTTAACTAGGGCAGATAAGAAATTACCCAGGGCGTGGAAATAAAATTTAACTAGGGCAATGAAAAGAAAACTTACTCCTAATTTTTATTTGATGCTTTCTTCCTTCTTTATAGAAATTTACAGATCTGAATTTAGATAGATGAAATGAGGCACAAGAAGAGGCATGAACTAAATCAGGTTTTTAGGGTTCTATTTATTTCATAGAAACCCTAGGTTACAATCGCTCATATCTGCTATTACAAAAATACCCCCTAAGAAAAAGACCTAGTCAACGCACGCCACCGTCTCTGGAAGTTCGCACCGATACGTGTCTTACATGGCCGTGGATCCGCGGCCAAAGCCCACGTTTGGCCGCGGTTCCGCGGCCGTATATGAGGCTTGTGGGCTCATTTTTCCAGGGAATCTCCTGTTGCATTATTACTTCTATTTTCTTCAGTTTGTTCTTCTGAATGTCTTCTGGTTCTCTTCCAGATCTCCACAGTGAATAATTGTAGTGGACTTTTACCGTTATTTCGTGACGAAGTCTTGAACCTTGAGCTGCCTTTGTTCTTTGTGAAATCATCCATTAATCTTCGCTTAGTCTTCAAATTGTAGGCATGATCAAGATCTTCCTATTTGTTGGTCGTAGTCTCACTTTTGTTTTGTCTTTTCATCATTTTCATTGTTTTTGTTCCGAGAACCTGTAACCTGCAACTATGTAGCAGACATGGGTCAAAAGTACCTGTTTATTTGTAAAATGAATAAGAATGGGGAATGTAATAATGCAATATTATGATATGAACAGGGGCTATTCGAGCTTCTCCTTTGTGGCATTCTCTACAGGTGGAGGAGATCTTTTCAGCACAGCAGTCGGAGAGTTCTTGCGGACCCTCCTGAATGGTTCGAAGTTGTTCCCAGTTGGAACAGCAGCATCAACTTCCACCGTTGGAGCTGGCAGAGTCAGTCCAGAGGGTGAATTTCCCCCAGCTTTCCTCACTCGGCGCCAATGGCGACGTCGAGCATGTCGTGCGGCCAGGATCACCTCCTTTGTTGGATGAGCTTCTTCTTGCCCCCTACTTTGAGAAGAGACTGTTATTGGTGCTAGCCTGTTGAAGACTGACACCCGTTGAGAGGGGGTAGTCAGTCTTGCGAAGGCCGAGTTCCGAATAGAGGAAACAGCTTTCATGACTTCACGTGGAGTAGGAGCTGAAACGGCCAGTCTTGTGAAGACCGACCCTTTGGCAGGAGAAGCCGCTTTGACGACTTCGGGAGCAGAGATGGTTATTCTCTTCGGGATAACCCTTTTTGAAATTGCATGCTTCTTCATGGGCCTACATGAACTTTGGCCCAACCTGCCAAAGATTGAGGCGCTTGATTTAGGCGACCCGTTGAGAGGGGTCGCGGCAGTTGTAAGCTGATCAAAGACCGACTTCTTTGGAGATTCTTGCAACGGCATTGGGGCATTGAAGCTCATGGGTGGGAGCATGGTCCCAAAAAAATTCCATGTGGTGGCTTGCGTCACCTGATCCACCGGCATTGTAAAAACAGAGGCCGCCTGAGGCCCATAAGTCACTCCTCCAGCGAGGACAGAGTGAGAGTTGTTGCAGTTGTTGCAGTTTGTACAGTTGAAAGCCATTAATCTTCTGTTTTCTGCACGGAGCAAGGCACCAAATCTTAGTACCTCAAATCCAGGGGCAACCATAGCAAACTGCGATTCGTTCGCGAACACGACACACGAAGTGTGGAGTGGAAAGAGGAAAAGGTCCTACCGGGCGTGCCAGAATATGTTTACCGCTGGAAACCGGGACCCAGGACGTTGGGACGTCGAGGCCTGAATTCCGAGGGCAGATGCTAATTGGTGCTATCCTTCCACCTCTCCGAAGATGCCAAGTTGATTTATGGCACAGTGTATCGAAGGTTTAAACGGATGCGGATGATGTAGCAGATATCGTCAACTTCCCCCTCATTTGAGGGGTTTTTGATTGTGGGGACGCTTTTCCCTGCAGGCGCAAGCCCCTGCAGTTAATTACACTACCGCATCGTGGTAACTACTTTCTCCTTCTCCAGATGGTCACTTCGTGTCGTAGGTGTTTGTTTTATTTTTGGTTGCCCGTAGATCATATACGGAGACTAATTTATGTTGTCGCCCGTAGGACGTGAATTAGTCCAAATCCGTATTTTCTAGCATTTGGGTTTGGGGGTTGGGTTTAAGAATACGTTAATCTCATTTGGGACTAAGATCAACTTAAACGTTTTTTAAGGATATATTAGTCTAATTTTAGACTAAGATCAACTTAACGGGATCATTTAGATCCAAC
The DNA here is from genome assembly GCA_030015575.1 of Agapanthus africanus. Classification (NCBI taxonomy): domain Eukaryota; kingdom Viridiplantae; phylum Streptophyta; class Magnoliopsida; order Asparagales; family Amaryllidaceae; genus Agapanthus; species Agapanthus africanus. The sequence goes on from CM057344.1 coordinate 40,760,604, forward strand.
AAGAGAGCATTTGGACTCTATTGTTTAGTTTATGGACATTGCGGTCGATTACCAGTTTAAGAACATGGTGGTCCAATGTTAGTTTAAGGACATCTCGGTCTATGGTTAAGGACATCATAGTCCGTAAGTTTAAAAACCTCACAGTCAAGGTTAAGGACATCATAGTCCGTGAGTTTAAAGACCTCCAGTCAAGGTTAAGAGCATCATAGTCCGTGAGTTTAAAGACCTCACAGTCAAGGTTAAGGACATCATAGTCCATGAGTTTAATGACCCCACAGTCTATGAAATGTCTGGATATCGGGACCCGTCACCTCTCTGAAAACATTGAAGGATTACAACGGCATGTATCAGAGGAGTGAAGAGATGTACCCTTGAACCAATATTGATTGAGAGATCTGTAGTCCAATTTGGGACTAAGATCAAAGGATTAATGCGCATATGGGCTCAGTTAATCTGAATTGAGGACTTATGGACAATTTGGGCTAAGTCCATTCAATTCAAATGTTAAACATTTGACAATGCTGAGCATTGATTTGGGTTATTAGATGTTTGTTTGAGCCCTATCCCTTAAAAATGCTAATCATTGGTTTGGTCTCTGACAATGTTTTGTTTTTAGTTGAGTGATGTGCATTTATCAAAACTCCAGGCTTATTCAAAGAATAGTTTATGTTCTGTCCAAGCGCATATAAAAGCATATGGCGCACTTGGCACTAGCGCAAGTCGATGAGCATATTGCGCTATGGTTAAAGCGCTAATGCGCTTAGCGCTTTGCGCCAGATATGAAGCGCTAATGCGCTTGGCGCTTTGCGCTAAATGAAGAGCACTAAGGCACTTTTAAATTAGGAGCGCTAAAGCTCTTCTTAGATTAGGAGTGCTAGGGCTCTTCTTAGGTTAACTTTGCGCTCTGAAAATTATCTTTTCTTTGATAAGAGATTTTGTCTCAAGATTCTAAGAACAAACTTCTTAGTTTATAGGAGATATTTCAATCTATTTTTGATGAAAGGCTTTGCTTTTATGGATCTGTGATCCTAAGAGAATTGAATAATTCTCCCCCCTTTATAATGAGATGTTCATAATCTCTTTTGTGAAAGACAATTTGTCTTATCGATCTATGATCTGTGAAAGAAGTAAATACTTCTTTTTATATTTAGATGATTTCGTCTTTCTATTCTTTTTTTTACCTTGAAAAGAATTGTCCTCTTTTACCGAGAGCTTCTTCTTCTTCCTGAGATTTTCTCAAAGTTTATGTCGGGTTCCTCCTTTTGTTTCTGTATCTTTCTTCTTTTTTTATTTTGGAAAGAACGATCATTGGTCGTTGGGACCCACCACCTCTCCGACGACACTGAGAGATTACAGTGCCATATATCGAAGGTGTGGAGGGATGTACCCTTTGAACCATGTCCCACTCATCAGGGGGGAAGAACATGCTCAAGCTTAAGCTTCTCAGTGCTGAAAAAAGCTTCTTTGCGTTCGCGCACGTGCGTCGCACGTGTTGGGCGCACGTGCGTCGTACGTGTTGGGCGCACATATTTGCACGTAAGCTTCTCAGCATACTTGCGCATAATGGGAAGGGGCAGGCTCCTATGGAGAACGAATCTCCTTTTAATATTATTGAATATTCTTATGTGGTGCGCACGTGCGTTGCACGTGGTGCGCACATGGCGGGCATACGTGCGTTGCACGTAGTGTACATGGCGCTTGCGCATATGCACATAATGGGGAGGAGCAGGCTCCTATGGAGAATGAATCTCCTTTTAATATTATTGAATATTCTCATGTGGTGCGCACGTGTGTTGCACGTGGTGCGTGCATGGCGGGCACACGTGCGTTGCACGTGGTGCACATAGCGCTTGCGCATATGCACATTATGGGGAGGAGCAGGCTCCAATGGAGAACGCATCTCCTTTTAATATTATTGAATATTCTCATGTGGTGCGCACGTGCGTTGCACGTAGTGCGCGTGCACATGGCGTTTGCACATATGCGCATTATGGGGAGAAGCAGACTCCTAACTTGGAGAACTAAGCTCGTGTGGAGAATTAAGCTCTTTTGAGAATTGAATCCTTTGAGGATTGAACTCTCCCTTTTCCAAGAGGTATTCACTCTTATTTATATGGGTATGGTAGAGAAGGGATTTCTTCTTTTCCCGATGTGGGACTAAAATTGCATTCCCCGTGTAGTAGAGCATTACTTTAGATTATACGTGCATAACACATTTGCTCATCACTTTTGATCCCGGATGAATTATGAGGCCCATAATATATCAAATCGAAGGATTTTTCGAGACACTTTTGATACCATCAGAATTTAGCTGTTTCTCATTCGAAAGTTTGTCAAAATACAGCTCGGAAAATACTGGTTCACATTTTCTTCCCAACTTGTATCGTTATGTATTTTTCGTAAAATTTGTTTTGTTAGATCCACGATCCGAACTTGTCTGCATCATTTGAGAGTGATTCAAGATGTTTAGCTCAATTTCCTAGTATGGAGGTTGCATATTACAAAGGATTTGGTGTCCTTGGATACAAATTCGAAGTTAAGGATATAGAAACATCTAAAACCACTCAGAATAGTGGGATTGCGACGGTAGGATCGGACGGTGTGATTTATTATGGGTACGTAAATTGTATACTCGGCATCCACTATCCCGGACGATCAGAACCCTTTTATATATTCCAGTGTACTTGGTACGATACGCGAACCGATACGGATAAGTAGAGAAGCAATCTTGGGAATTGGAAAGATGAAAATGGATTGACCAGTATGAACACACTTCGATTTTACGATCAGGAAGATCCGTTTATCTTTCCGAACCAAGAGTTCCAAATATACTACTCACGGTGTTTGAAGCATCCGGGATGGAGCGTTGTTTGCCGATGGAAACCCAGGGACGTCTACGATGTCCCAGAATTCGAGGACAGCGATGAGGATGAAGAAGAGAGAAGGCTTAGAGTGCTCCGACCATCTGTTTCGAAGGACGGGTTGTCTTCGGCCGATCATGAAGTTACGTGGGTTAGAAATGACATCGACAATGAAATCCAAGTAGGTGCGCCCACAAAACGAAAAAGGTTATCAGTAATGTTATATTATTACTTCACATTTTACGATCTATACATGTATAGTCAATACTTTTAATGATTGTCTAATGCGTCCACGAACCGTTTATCTAGATTTGATGACGATGACGGGAGCAGCGAGGGGCGGCATGAGCTCCAGCCGCGGCACCGGCAGAGGCAGAGGCAGAGCGGTTCTGCTGTCCGGAGAGCTGCGTAGGGAGCTTCAAAGGGCTTGACTTGCACCCAGATCGGAGACCCCTTCGGATGCCTCCTTCCGTGTGGATTTTGCCACACCTCCAGGTATATTGCACGCATATCCATTTTGAATGTAATATTATAGATATTCATGTATGTTTATGTCAAAATTACTTATATTGTTAATGTTTGATTGTCTAGTTGTTGGTGATGCGTCCACATCAGGGACAGAGGTCACTCCCGCTCCTCCAGGTATGTTTATATATCATATAGTTCATGTATATTGATTTAGAATGCTATATCATAAATATACACATATTCCTTTTGCACTTACTTAGATAGTAATTTTTATTATTGTCTAGCTGGTTGTGGTGACACCACCGCACCTGTGGGTATGTTTATATATCCTATAGTGCATGCATATTGATTTAGAATGTTATATTATTGATCTACACATTCTTTTTGCAATTACTTATATAATCTATTTTTAATTGTCTAATTATAGGTGGTGCGTCCACAACTGACGCAGGGGCCACTCCTGCCACTTCCGTACCCTCCGCATCGTCTGTAGGTTAGTATGAATAAATATAAAATATTTATTCATTTTACATATGCTCTATAGAATAAATATAAACTTCATGGAAATTTAGCGTTAATGTTTATTTTCTAGTTGGAGGGGATGCGTCCGCATCCGGGACACCGGCTGTTCCTCTCCGGAGGAACTATCGTCCCGCTCGTGCTGCTGCCCGGGCCCAGGCTCGTGCTTTAGTCACCGGAGGTATATATCACACTTCAATTTTTGTTTAACCTTGATTTCTTAATGCAACTTTGTCTTAATATTGATTGTCTTGATATTTCTTGCAAACGCAGTGCCTCCCCATCCCCAGAGGGGGACTCGAGGCCCGAATCAGTCCCATAGGCTGAGGCCTGATAGAGATAGGGGGAGGAAGCATTCCCCCTCTTTTTTACCCTTGATTATCGCTATACCGGTCCTCATGCCGAGAGGTTCGGCCGATATATGGGGGATGAGAGCCGGCTCGTGAAGAGCTATCCACTTCATGTTGAGTGGGGCGAGCAGCACCGGCGCTTATTCGCCCTCTTCTTTGATCAGGCTCGGGTATTAATATATATTTTCATTTGATTTATCCAATATATTTATTATTAACACTTGCAATCTAATAACAATATTTTTTTTGTATTTTCAGTTGGATTACGATTTTCAGCCTGTACCCGACACTGATCACCCTGGGAGGGTGCTCGACCTTCATGCTCTGTACAATGGCCTGATGAAGAACATACAGACCAAGGTCCAATACAACAGGAATGAGCTGAAGGCCGACAGCTACTCCCTATGGATAGCGACCCCCGAGGCAGAGAGAGCGGCCCTCCTATCTACTCTGGCCTTTGCGAGAGTCGACGTAGAGACATGGCCTCTATTGTGTGAATATTTCGACTCTCAACGTAAATAGGTATGTATTTTAAATGTAAATCATTGTTTAGGATATAATTTTTTTTTTGTGTTCCTTAATTAGAAAACTAAATGTGAATGCGTTGTGCAGAAACAGGCCGCTCAAAATATAGAGAATAGGAAGTCGGCGAAGAAGGGTCGCCCCACTTATACAGGTGGCTCGAGGAATATTACTTGAGCCATGGAGTTATCGGTAAATTACAATAGACCGGCCTTTGTGATATAATGCAATATTAAGAGTTATTTTCTAATATATCTAATATTAAGAGTTATTTTCTAATATTGCAGACAGATCAGACCCTGGCGCAAGGTGGTACACCGAGCGTGCTGTCCACATATCTTGCCGTCCACGGCGCCTCGACAGATCCCGCCACGGGCGAGCTTCGATATCCTGACGTCGCTACCCAGGAGTATTGCGTAAGTGTTAATATTTATTCAACCCCTATTTGAAATTTTAGTTTTGGAAGGTTCAAATTTAAATTGTATACTTATACTTTACTGCTTAATGTAGGTGTAGGAGCGGGTAGTTGAGCAGGCCGAGGCATCGGGGATCGATTTTACCGGACAGAGCGATCCGAGGCTGCTAACCCCAGTCCTGGACGCTGCACACGGAGGGCACCACGGAGGTTGGGAGAGAGGCCGGGGACTGGGCCCTAAAAGGGCCCATATGAGGTTGGACTCCACCCCGGCGGTTACTTCCTCCTTCTCCAGTGAGCGACGTGTCCAGTAGGAACTGGAGAACTTGAAGGCCACCGTTCAGGAGTTGAAGGAGATGCTGGTATGTATACTACTTAATAGTAAAATATCATGTCATAATATAGATATCAACATATCCAATATTAGTACGTAGCCTGAGCTTATTTGGTTGTAGACTTAGCTTTGATTAATCATACATACATATCTAATTAAAATAAACTACGGTTTTCCAAACTAGATATCCAAATGGGGTTTTGAAATAACTTGATAATGATACGAATTCGAATAATACACAGTTCTTACACGCTTATTACACACGTTAGGTCCAGACGCGACAGGGTACATCGGCCGAGCCTGCACATGCATCTCCTTCGGCTGCGGCTCCGCAAGCCACTACATCGGCTGCGGTTCCGCAGACAGCTCCTATAACTCCACCGCCCGCTCAGACTCACGCAGCCGCGGCTCCACAAGCCACTACCTCGACGACGGCTGCGCAGACCACATCGCCAGCTCCACAGCCCGCTCAGACTCCCGCACGCTCCGCATTGCATGATTTATTGACCGAGGAGCAGGCGTGCCAGATTCTAGCGTTTATCAGAGGTGGAGCTTGACCGAGCTATGGTAACTTTTTTTATTCTTATTTTTTGAAACATGTATTTATTTATATGATACATATTGTACTACATTTTGGACGATATTGATATTGGTGGTCCTACGGTGTTTATATTTATATCATATTCTGTTTTTTGGTTTCTTTTGTATATTATATGAGTGAGATGTGATTATGAATACTGTGATATATGTTATGTGATGATTAATTTTATATTTGATCGATGTATATATTATTGTGCACAGGGCGAGAAAAAAATAGGCAGCCCTTTTTTTATAAAAAAAACCGATAATATGTACCTACGGATTAATCCGTAGGTACCAACCTTGCCCCTACGGATTAAACTGTAGAGGTAAAATATCAGGATAACGTCTTGAGATTTTTGCTGCTCTCTGGTGTTGATATTTGTAGATCACTTCGATGTCTGGATTTTAGAAATCTTACTCTGAGTCTCTGCCGTTGCTAGATCTTATATTTTCCCTCAATATTTCGACAGATTTGATTCCGACATCTCGGATCTTTTGATATCCAGATCTGAGCTAATATCTGCACAATATCTCAAGTCATAATGTTAGTAATATTTGTTATTATTTTGAGATATTATCCTAACCATTTGTATGATATTATATGTTAAGAATATGGTTAGAGATATTTGATATGATATGCATATTTTAATTACTAAGATTTCCTATAAATATTATATGCATGCATTTTCCCTCATTATGTTAATTACAATGTAAAAACATATAATGAACTATTTACACATAAACCCTCATATGTTCCATAATTACAATAAATACATTTTAGTACTTAACAATAATAGGAAAAATATTCATTCAAATGTGCAATATTTTAGACTAATCAAGGCCCAAGAAGTTTCTGATGACCATTAAAATGAGCAGCGTCTAACCTGTAGGGATTGTCTAATGGCAGGAAACGCCGATAACCGCAATAACAAACCTTCCTGCTAAAATTTAACAATTTTGATATTGTATATTGATGGAAATAAGGGCATACTTTGTGACCATATACGGACCAACCTGATAACATTCCATACGCAAGAAAGGCATTAATTGTCCACATTAAATCCGCACGTATTGTGAAGCTTGTATCTGTGTTTGCATCATAAGTTTTTACACCATCAATGAATAAGATTTTAACTCATCGATTAGAGGTCGGAGATAGACGTCGATATTGTTTCCTAGTGTGTTTGGTCCGTCAATAAGAAGAAGCATCATAAAGTTGGATTGATCCATAGCCAACCAAGACGACAAATTATAAACTATCATTACAACGGGTCATGTGTTGTGGCTTCCAGCCATATAGTTGAATGGGCAGAAGCCTTCACTAGAGAGTCCGAGCCTGACATTGTGACGATCACTACTGAATATTTCGTACCTCCTATCAAAATCCTTCCATACCGGTGAATCTCTTGGATGACTTATTTTTCCATCTTCGCTTAGAGCAGTACGGTGATGCCAAATTATTGCCTCGGCTGTTTTCTTGCACCTGAATAGCCTCTGCAGCCTCTGTGTTATGGCAAAATACCGTGCAATCTTGACAGATATATCAGGCTTTTTATCAGATTCATTCAGTGTATACCTGGCATCTCCGCATATTGGACACTCTTTCGAATCTGAATTCTCTTTCTGGTACAATACGCAATTTTTGGGACATGCATGAATCTTCTCACACTTTATTCCTTAACTCTGATATACTCATGAGCCATGTTAGACTGTATACCATATAAATTGTAGGTTTTGGTGACTATATTGAGAAATCTAAGAACGAGATGGTTACTGACAAAGAAGAAAATCTGTAAAGGCAAGTTTGTCGTTGAAAAGAATAAATTATCGATTAACAAAGTTAGATTTGAAGATACACAAGTATGAGTTTTATTCTGTGTATGTGTGTTTCAATTTATGATTTTGCTTAGGTGTAGAGTTGTTAATGTGTATGTGTTTTGTGTGTGCGTTTGTTGTGTATTCGTATTGTATGTGTGTATTTCGGCTGTCGGGGGTAAGGCTTCTATCTCATTAAGAATGTATAGAGAAGACACCCATTCGTTTGTGTTTTCATCCGTTTCGAGTAAATTTCGGCAGCACCTCCCCGCTGTTCTCTGAGTACACTGTAATAGAATAGATAATCATTTCAATACTGTGAAACAACGTTGAAATGAACATCTAATCTATCTTTGTACACGGAGAACCAGCGGAAATGTACCGACAAAAAAGGCCGAAACGAATAAAACCACAAGTGAATGCAGGTGTTTGCTTTATACATTCCTAACTTGTCCAAACTGGACAAATTTATCGGTTATCATACAATTGAATTTTCTCGTCACATAGACTGCACGACGGTTGTTAGCACCGAACTATATCGTCTGATATTTAATAACTTTCGTATAGTTCTATGTCACGACGAACATCGAACGTATGTTAACTGATAGACGGGGCTAAGTCACGCTTTGATTTTCATATATGAGTATCGATAAGAATATGAAAGTTTCATATTATTATCGAGTATCATATATTGCTTTTAACTTGAACATTTAACTTCAATAAGCTTTACGTTTATGTTTCGTTTTTAAGGGTTTGAAGTTTCCAGTTTAGGGTAAAGTTTTACGTGTACGTTATCATCGAATATCCTGCTGAAGGAACTAGTGCACCCTAAACGCTAACCCTAATTAACTCAAATTAACCTAATTAACCCAAGTTAACACCCTAACTCAAATTATCCCTAACTAACCCAAAATTAAGCTAATTAAACCAAATTAATCTTAATCAACACCCTAACCCAAATTAACCCTATTTTAGCTAATTAACCCAAATTAACCCTGATCCTAATCATCACCCAAACCCTAACCCAAACCAAAATTAACCCTAATTAATCTAATTAACCCTAACCCTAACCTTAATCATCACCAATCTTATTTTACCTAATTAACTCAAATTAACCATAACCGTAACCCTAATCCTAATAATCCCCCAAACCCTAACCCAAAACAAAATTATCTCTAATTAATCTAATTAACCATAACCCTAATCATCACCAACCATATTTTACCTAGTTAACCCAAATTAACCCAAACCCTAATCATCACCCAAACCCTAACCCTATTTTACCTAATTAACCCAAATTAATCTTAACCTTAATCCTAATCCTAAGCATCACCCTAACCCTAACCCTAACCCAAATTAACCCCTAATTAATCCGGCCCTATAACCCTAATCCTAACCCTAAAATCAACAACAATAACATCAAAAAGAACAAAATTATTAATTAAATTCCTAATTAATTTACAGAAATAAAAGTCACCTCTGCCAAAGACCGGACGGTGGTAAGGAGCTTCGTGAGGTGGAGAGCAAGAGCTCGACAAGGTGGAGACGGCCGGGAAGATGGAGCTCGAAGATGTGGAGGCAACTACGAGGACCTTGATGTCGATTGGCGGCGACGAAGAACTCCATAACGAGCTCGATTGACGGAGATGGAGGAGGAACTCACCGACGAGCTTGATCGGCGATGAGGAAGTTGTTGACGAAGGGAGAGAAGTCGACGACGAGATCGACGAGGCGCGTGGAAATTTTTGGGGGACGGTGTGAAATTACTTAGCTTTATTTTTTTTAAATAACAAATTGTTGTCCAATCGGATTAATCCGTAGAGCTTTCTTTTGCGGCACCGTAGTGCTAAATAAAAAGATTATATTTTAATATTGTTTATGTCCCTACGGTACTTCGCCCATTTGGCCGCTGCCCCCAGCTTCTTCCGGAGGGTTTTCACTGTCTTCTTCAGATTGCCGGCCAGCACATGAGTATCCTCAAGCTTGGCCTCAGCGACCACGGCGGCCTCGCGGTGCCGGGAAACCTCACGCTTCCCGTCCTCCACCTCACCCTCCAGGGCGACGACCCTCACCTTCATCACCTCCAGCTCCCGCTCGGAGCTCTTTTCCAGCGAGGCGAGCTGGCCCGCAGCTTTCATCGCCGGGGCTACCACCTCGGCCTCCATGCGTAAGGCGAGGGCGACGTGCTGAAGGACCTGAAAGGCAGAAGAGAGATCAGGAAGATGAGAGAGCCACCGAACCTCAAAGAATGATAATAATGAAAGACAAGCGCTTACCTGCACGGACTCCTGGGCGATGGACGCCGTCTGAGCCCTGAAGGTCCCCTCGGGGACTATACCCCCGGTCGATAGCTCTATCTCATGCAGCAGGCTATTCGCGACGGATAACCCCGAAGGCACGGCGAGCCGGAGACCGCCTTCCTCCACCGTGATCGGCGAAGACGGTCCCCGGGTAGATCTCCTCTTGAGCGGCCTCGAGGGAGAGCCGGTTTCTTCCTCCGAGGCTGGGTCCTCCAGAATCCGAGCCCGCCTCCGACCCGACGTTCCGCTCGGCCCCAGGGTGAGATTTGCTTTTGAGCGCTCGCGGGGCACTACCACCGGGGGAGAAGGAGTTGGGGCAGGCTGTGAACTGGAAGATCCGGCGCCCCAACCTTCGCAGCCGGCCTCAGCTGGCGCATTGAAGCCCGGAGCGAGTCTATATCCATGGGTCCTGCACAAAACCAAATGTAGAGGGAGTCAGCGATACGGGCAATATACGAACCAAAAAGGAAAACCTAAACTTACCGACGAACTCAACGGGGCTGAGCCCGGCCCAACTCAGAACCCTCTCAGACAACAACACGTCGAAACGGGGGATGGGCTCCTACGACGCCACTCTCACCGCAACAGGGTCACTGGACTGGTTCCCCAGCAAGTGCTTCTCCCTCGACCACTCTGTAGGCACGGGCCAGTCCTCGCCCTCGGGAGGGGAAACGAAGAACTTCTTCTTCCAGTCGTGAATGGAAGAAGGCAGGGCCACAACCCCCGTCCCGGCAGTGCCCCCTGGTCTCTTTCTGAAAGAGAGATAAACCTACCTCGGGTCGCCCGCTCGACCACCGGGGTGATTTTTGAAGACAAGGGAAGAATCAAGGAGGGATAGGCTGAAGGGGATCGCCTGTAACTTCAGGCGGACCAGGAACCCGAGGAGAATCCTCCATGAGTTTGGCACCAACTGACCGGGGGCTAACCTGAAGAAGTTCAACGCTTCAACGACCTCAGGAGAGAAGGGCAGACGCATTCCACCCCAAAATGCTTCTAAATACAGGGCGATCTCCCTGCCCCGTACTTGGTCTGCCCTCTCCCCTCCTTGGCCAGGCGGAGCGTATAGCGTGAGGGGATGTGGAAGCGAGCCCGCGTGTTGGCAAGCTCATCCTCATGCCTTATCCAACATAAGGCACTGGGGGCAGCATCTACCGCCTCCTCCCTGGGGGCTGCCTCCGCCACATGATCTCGGGAAGAGGGGCCAACCCCTGCCCCCCGAGAGGACTCAGGCTCACCTAAAGGGTTCCTAGAACCTACCCCAACGACATCTACCGACTCGATAAGAAAAGACATCTAACCTTGGGAAGAATGATCCTCGGGAAACGAAAATGGAAGGAAGAAGACGAGCGCCGAGCAACCGAGACTTGAAACGCGAAATATGAAGGAGTAGGGGCCCCGGAATGGGCCCCACCCCTATTTTATCGCCATAAGCGACCTCATCCAACGGTGTCCTTCATCTTCCTCCAAGACGCCTCCTCGCATCTGACGGCCCCGATTGCTCCACTTGTCGTCCCCACACTGGACCGCACCCTTTCAGACGTCGCAGGTCTGCACACGTCGCGTCAGCCAACCGACGCACGACACATGGGCCGTCACTTCAAAGGTAAGATATACGAACCGGCTCACCCTCCTTAAATGCGGAGATCTCGCCCTGATTCACTGGCAGAAAAGACAGCTCGCGGCCCAGGGACGCGTCCTGAAGAAACCTTAGGAGGGAGCTCAACCCGGATGGCCCGGCGGTCCACTCCTGACCTGACCCGCTGGCTGGTCGGGACAAGAGTGGGGGGCTAATGATGATGCTCAATATTGGCAATGCCTAGGATCAGGACATGTGGCAGATGGCATGTCCCATAACTCGGAAGAAAGGGCCCACAGAGGCCGACCAGGCCTCCCCTGTACCCGACCTGCAATCACAAGCTAGCCCTCCTCGGCCCCTCAGCTCGTCCTGAGCTGCCACAAGACTAAGTCTCCTCGCCCTTCTCGCTCGACTCCGAGCCCCTCGGCCGAGGTCGTCTTCCTCGGTCCTCCGACCAGCTCCACCGCTCACAGGCGTAACCGTCGCTCCGTAAATCTGGCCATGCGCGGATTCTCCGCCAGCAACATCCCACGTTCCATGCCTCCGCGATCCCCATTAATAGGCGATCCGCTCTCTACGCGGGCGTGACGTCGGGAGCGTAACTGCCGGCGAGATTCTTGCGCCTGCTGCTGCGTGCCATCACCGCTATATAAACCCCCATCACAGAGGGGTCAAATAAGCCATTTTTGACTTCACTTAGCCATTACGCTGCTCGGATCTAGTACTAACTTGATCGTCGGAGGGTCCTCGGTGGCGTCAAACCATTTCGGGACTTCTTTGCAGGTACTTGGCGTCTAACCCCTCCAATCACCAAATCTCCTCAAAACCCATTGAGACCCACACACAAAAGAGGATTCCCTCCAAAATCCGCCGGGAGATCGACGAAAGATAACATCTGAAGGAGATCTGAAAAGGACCTCCGTCAAGAATGCTTTTCAATCATGTCATTATGTAAGTTATTCTCATACCTCATTGGCTAATTCCCCTTTTATTTACTGATATATGTCTAAAATAGCCTAAGCAATCATTGACTTTACCTTTATTTAATGATGGATGAAATGATGTCCTTTCCTTTTGGTCATATGCGACCAGGCAAGCTTCTTTCTCATTTATGACAACCATAGGCTCTTGTGGAGCATCCATTCAATAATCTTTTGTATTAAGGAATTTTGTAGGATTAATTTTATGAGAATTAAATGGAAGAAGAAAGTTTTGCTCAACTACACTTTTTACAACTTGAGTGAATCACGCATCAGTAAATAGACGCTAGATAGGCATTTTTAGTTCTCAAATCAGGATACAAATCCAGTCAACCATGCGTTAGTAATAGACATTAGATCGACATTTTTAGTTCTCAAATCATAACCGTAGGCTACTCTGAGTTTGTTGTAATGTTAGTGTTCCCGTCCAAATAGGGCACACCCCATGATGCACAAGCATACTAGGTGTGCACCTGGCATAAAAGGCCTGAGCCCACTTGCGATGCGACCAGGCAAAAAAGGCCAAAGCGCCCTTGCGATGAGATCCGTGCAAAGCACGTGCGCACCTAGCATAAAAGGCCAAAGCACACTTATGATGCGATCTGTGCAAAGCACGTGCGCATAAGCAAAGCCAAAGGTATTGAGCAAGGAAAACCTGCAATGCAATAACGTGCAAATCACGTGCGCACAGCTCATTAAAGCATGATCTTCTATTAAATTAAATCTACATTTGGCAGAATATTTTCTTTGTTAAGTCAAATCTATTGCGAGGAAAGATATTTTCGTTAATTTTTTTACAAATAGATTTGGGATCAAAGATCCAATGGTGCGCACGCACCCTGAATTGATATGTATTAATTTGAATCTATTTGTCAAGGATTTACCCTTACAAACATCCTTCCTATAAATAGGAATCCTTGGGAAGAAAAATCTCCACATCCATGATCATCATCAATCCAGAACAGAAGCCTCTCGTGCAAAAAAAAAAGAGAAAAAGAGAAGAGACCTTCATCTTCCCCCTCGACAAAAACCTTAGCACAAAACTACGTAAATAAAAAGGGAAAGATCTATTTTATATACAAAAATCCTCGGCTTCATTGAATCTTTGATTCACGACTTTCATGAAGGGGTCAATCTTAAGATCCAAGGCCTTGAAAAAAATTCTAACAAAAAAAGTGTTCCGACACGTAAAAATCGAAAATTTTGCTTCATTAGGTGTTTTGACTCCATAAAAATCATGGTTCTTCTTGAAAGTTATCAACTTTCGTAAGAACAAGGACCGTTCTAACCTATAAGGGCGGGCGCACCATTCAAAGAAAGAACAACAGAGCTTTAGCTCTCTATACATATATACATATGTATATATGCATATCATTACTGGAGGCAAATGTATGCAATCCAGCACACCCAAATTTTGGGCCCACTCCGAAGGATTTCGCACCACGTGCTCCGATGCATGCATATTCTATGCACGTGTGCGCAAGTCGAAAGCAGCCTTTATAATGGCATGCGCACCCCGTGCTATACACGTATGTTTATAGCATGCACACTCCGTGCTATGCATATGCACATCCTAAGTATGCAAGCGCACATAACAGGTCATTGCTTGAAGACTTAGTCAAATAAACTAAGTATAGAAGCTTATACTTTTTGTGTGATCTAATGATCAATATGGAACCATATTTTGAAGATGTGACCAAAGCTCTAAGTTGATCTTAATCTCAAACAAGACTAACGATCTTTAGTCAAACCCTAAGTTGATCATAGTATCAAATACGATTAATGATTTTTAACCAAAATATCTAAGCTGGTCTTAGTCTAAAATAAGACTAACGATCCTTAGATAAACTCAAACATCCCTTAAATTGATGGACCTCACATATATGAGAAATGCACCTAGGTTCACTCCCTTTGGTCAACTAACCTGTCAACGTGGACCCCAGAACTTCCCCAAAACTTCCAAATTTAAAAAAATACATAAATTTGGATTAATTCGCGCCTTACGGACTACAACAGTAGTCTCCGTATACGATCCAAGTGTAACCCAAAATAAACAAAAATTAAAACACTATACACAAAGTTCTTTGGAGTGCAGAAAGTTATCGCTTGCGATAACGTAATTAACTGCAGGGGTTTGCGCCTGCAGGAAAAAGGGTCCCCACAATCAATAAACCTCTCTTCCCTGAGAGTGAATCCGAAAAGTCAGTTACAACGGTCGCATCTATCCAAACCTCCGATATATGATATCATAAATCAACCTGGTGTTTTCGGAGAGGTGGATGAATATGTTCCAAAATAGCATCTTTCCCTGCATTCAGGGTAGACGCGCTTCCCGTGCCTCAGCCCGGTTTCCGACGATAAACAATCAGTTTGGTTTGATGAACCAAAATATGTACCTTAAGCATCTAGTTGATGTTGATAGTTATTTCTTAAAAATAACGCACCACAATTATAGTTACTGACGGAGCTTTGGATCTCCTTCAGATGCCGTCCTCCGTCGATCCTGCGATAGTGAGCTTGGACGGCTGAGATTTGGTTTTGGAGTTGTTGGGTGTCGATCTTAATAGGTTGGTGTTGGACGCCGAGCTACCTGCAAAGAAGTCCCGGGTGGGTGACCACCATAGGACCCTCCGACGATCAAGTTAGAGCCGATGAATAGGAGCAGAGTAGTGGCGTATTGGAGTTAAATTGCGTTACTTGAGTCGTCTGAGAGAGGGATTTTTATAGTGGTCGCATGGAGCGAGCAGGTGCGAGATCTTCTCCGTCAGTTACGCCCCTGACATTACTCCTGCGTGAATGATGGGATCTCTCCATTAATGATGGGATCCTCTCATTAATAAGGGATGCGCCAGCGTAGGACGCGGGGCATGGAGCGGCGGATATCTCGCCATGGCAAGATACACTGAGTCGTTGTGGAGGTTCTTGGGCTCCACGTTCTTGGTTGATCGGGAGAGCTGGGGATGCTTAGCTCGGCGGATGGCTCGGAGACGAGCCGGGAAGACGAGGAAACTCGGCTCTGCAATAGCTCGGAGGAAAGAAAAGGAGGAGGGGTGCAAGTTCGGCTGCTAGATTGCTCGTGGTCAAGAAGTGGAGTGCCCACACTGATTTTACCTTGGCAGGTCCCAGGTGTCTAATGAGCTGTCGCGGGTGACACTTCATTTGCCATGTGTCATGATCTGAGAAATTCCCACTTATGAGCATCATCATTAGCCCCCCACTCTCGTTCCGACCTATTTATGGGTCGGGTCGAGAATGGCCTAGTTAGTTTTTCTTGGCCCAGTCTATTGCCAAGAATCATTAGTGCGGATTTTCCGGGGAGACGTGGCGTGGGGAAGTTGCATCGTTTCGATCTTTGAGGTCACGTGGCATCTCCCCCCGGAGTTTGGATATTTGGGCGTATCTCCGATGATATCAGCGGATTAGTGCAATGATTGCGTGTTAAGGAGGGTGTGCCATTTCGCTCGTTCGTCTGTTGGGCTGCAGGTCATGTGTCCGACGTGGGTTGGCAGACGCGACAGGCTGTCGATGTCACTTGCAACCGAAGGGATGTCCCCAATGGCCGATTGCCATGTGGAGCTCTACGGCTGGAAGGCGCGACGTTTCGTTTTGGCGGGAATCGATCTGGACCGTTTGATGCTTTCTTTGGAGTGTATAAATAGGAGGGGACCATTCTAGGGCTAACCCTTTTACCTTAATTCACTCTCGTTGCCAAAGATTGCCCGACGCTCTTTCCCTTTAGATCGGATCATCCATGATTTTTCCTCGGCGAGCCCATTCCCTTGAATCAGGTTAGATGTCTTTATCAAAGGAGTTTGTAGAGGTAATTAGGGTAGAGTCGGACGATGAGGCTCCAGTTGTTGGAGCCGAGTCCAGTGGGTCTTCCTCCCCTTCGTCTTCAGATAGCCGAGAAGCTTCTTCTGCCGCGTCATCTCTGTCAGGCTCGCCCCCAAGAGTCAGGGCTACCCGTGTCGTCCGCCATCGGGTGACGACAAGAGCCCCTGAAGTGCGCATCGGGAACGCCCGTGATGCGCCCTCCATCTTGAGGAGTGTGGACGAGCTTACCGAGATTCGAGCTCGATTCCATATTCCCTCCAACTATTCGCTTTGTTTAGCTAGAGAGGGTGAGGAGGCGGACTAGGTGTGGGGTAAGGAAATTGCCCTATATTTGGAAGCATTCTGGGCCGGAATACGTCTGCCCTTCTCAACCGAGGTATGTGGGGTGCTTCGTTACTTCCATCTTACCCTGGGACAGCTAGCGCCGAACTCATAGAGAATCCTCCTCAGGTTTTTGGTCTGGTTGAAACTCAAAAACATCCTCTTTAGTTTGACCCTCCTCGTTTCCTTCCTCTGTTATAAGAATCACCCTTACACCAGTAAGAATGAGCCGAACTGGATGTATTTTTCCTTAAAATAACGTAAGGGCGGGGTGGCCGAGTCGGGTGTGGTAGCCATCCCTTCTTCCATCCATGAATGAAAGGAGAAGTTCGTATTCGTCGGGCCACCCGAGGGAGGGGATTGGCCTCTGCCTACACAGTGGCACGGGGCTGACTGCCCTAGGGCGAAACCGTCATCCTCACCCGAGGCAAGGGAGGTGTCATTATGGGAGCCGATCCAGCAGGCCGACGTTTTGCTTTCTGAGCAGGCTCTGAGCTGGGTTGGGCTGGGATCAGCCCCGTGCGCTTTATGGGTAAGTTAGGGCCGTGGAAGATCTATTTAGACTTTGATGAATTTTTCTTGCCCTTTTCAGCATTACTAACTCTCTTTTGTGTATTCTTCTTTTTGCAGAGCAAATGGATCGTTCCAAGCTCTTAGCTGCTATGGCCGTGAAGGCCCAGAAGAAGACAGGGGTGGAAGTTCATCCCGACCCGATTCGAGTTCGGCCCTGAGGCCAACTTCGTCGAGCAGGCCTTCCACTACACCCCGAGCCCCGGAAGACAGCCGCGGGAGGGGGGGCAGGAGCATGCATAGGACTCGGCGTACCGGGCGAGGGAAGAGGAGGAGGAGGAGGAACCCACCGTCGTTCCCTTCAAAAGGCAAAAAAGAACGGTCTCTCGGGCGCCTTCCACCAGAATTCCAGTCCAGGAGGGGGACTTCTGCTTCGGGGTGCACTCGGGGCTCTCCGTCGCCGACAACCTGCTCTCCGACATAGAGCAAGCAGCTGGGGGAAAGATTCCCTGGGGGACCCTGAAGGCCCAGGTGGCAGCCATTGCTCAGGAGGCTGTTCAGGTCGGTATCCGTTTTCCTTTAAAGATTTTCTTAAGTATCAACCATTTTTTAGTTTGAACTTTTCTAACTCCTTTTGCTACTTTCCTCAGGTCCTCCCCATTACGCCCTCATTATCAATATAGAATCCGAGGAGATCGCCCTGGCCATGAAGAAGGCAAACGAATCATCCTCGCGGAAGGAGGATATGTGTCTTTGGCTGCAACATACGGAGGAGAAGATGGCTGCCCTTGAAACCCGGGTGGTCGCCGAGGAGCTAATGAACTCCAAGTGCAAGAAATCTCACCGACTTCTGAGTGAATCCAACCGGGCTATCCAGGCCAAGTTGGAAGAGTTTGGTAAGCTCGATAATGCAATGAAGAAGTCGAAAGATGTCAGCAGGAAGGACGCCCGGGTGGCGCTCGAGGCCGTGAAGCTCGCCGATGTCCGAGCGGTGAAGTCCATGGAGAGGTATAAATCATCGGACCAGTTCTACGCTGACCTCGCCGAAGCCTCGGCCATCATTTGGCACGAGGCCCTCGACGCCGTCAAGACGTCAATGCCGAAGTTTGCCGACGGTGAGCTCCGCTCTAAATACCTACTCTCCAAGGATATGCCGCAGGGGCCAGACGCCGAGGTGGCCGCAGGGGGCGAAGCCGTCTAAGAGACCGAAGCTCCGGCCCCCGAGGGAGGTGTCGAGCAGGGCGAGATCCCGGCAGAGCCTATGGCCTGAGCTTTCTTCCCTTGGGAACTTTTGTTTTTCTTTTCAAAATCTTGTAAGCCTCCGGGCATTTTTGTAAGGTTGAGAAGCCCAGAATACCTTGTAAAATTTTGGAATAAAGTTGAGCTCATTTTCCTCTGCATGACTGTCTTCTTTCTGCTTGAGTATTTTAGCTCATCAGTATTCTTTTTGTTTGAATTTTCATTCTGCTGCAAGTGTTAGGTCATAGGCAGGTTTCCCGGATTTTAGATGACGATCGCGCGTCGAGTGTAAGTCGAATAATAGCCAAGAAGGTCGGTACCCTCCCGCTCCCCGGAGTCGAGAAGGTGATCGTTCATTTAGGATGAATCAAAAAGTATCCCAAGGTTAGGAAGGTCGGTATTCGTCCATACCTCGAAGTCGAGGTGACGATCATGTGTTTTAGCATGAGTAGAAAATCAGCCAAGTTAGAATAGGTCGGCCATAACTGATTCTTCCTCAATGTGGGTCCTAGATCCATGTCTTCATAGGGTAAGAATCTACCCCTCGGAGTTTAGCCGAGCGGGAATCTACACAGTAGCCTCTATAGGAGGGCTTTAGCCCCTTAGCGTTGATGGGTAGGAAGTTACCCGCTAGGGATGGACCGGGCAGGGAAGCTGCTCGGTGGCCTCGTTAAGAGGGTCTTAGATTCTTAGCGTAGATGGGTAGGAGGGTACCCGCTAGGGATGGACCGGGCAGGGAAGCTGCTCGGCGGCCTCATGATGAGGGCTTTGATCCACAGCGCTGTTGGACAGGAAGCTACCCACTACGGATGGACCGGGCAGGGAAGCTGCTCGGTCGCCTCGTGATGAGTACTTTAGATCCTTAGCGTAGATGGGTAGAAAGCTACCCGCTAGGGATAGACTGGGCAGGAAAGCGGCTCGGTGGCCTCGAGAAAAAGGCTTTTAGATCCTAGCGTAGATGGGTAGGAAGCTACCCATTAAGAATGGACCGGGCATGGAAGCTGCTCGGTCGCCTCATGAGGATGGCTCCGATCTACAGCGTTGTTGGACAGAAAGCTACCCACTGTGGATGGACCGAGCAGGAAGCTGCTCGGTGGCCCAAAGAGGAGGCTTTAGATCCTTAGCATAGATGGGTAGGAAGCTATCCGTAAGGGATAGACCGGGAAGGGAGCTACTCGATCACCTCACAAGGAAGGCATTAGATCTGCTACTTATATGCGCATCTGAGCTTCCTTTACTTGAGTGAAGGGCGTGCTCTTGCTTGACGGGTAGAAAGCTACCCACCAGCCTTGCGGGATGTTTTTAGCATGGAAATAAAAGAAGCGGTTTAGATCGCATGGATGCAAGAATTTTTATTATTAAACAAAATAAAGATTCATTGATACAGTTTAAACTTTTCTGTGCTGAATGAGCGGATTCGGCGGCAGTCCCTGTTGCTTGGACTTGAGTCAGTCGGTGATGACCATGATCTGTCCAATCGTCAGCTCTCCATATTTAATTTGACCGACTTACCCCCTATCTGCTTGACGTTTATCTCGCAAGTACTTTGTCAAGTGACCGGAGCGGATCAACCCCTCGATGTAATCGCGTAGCTGTTTACAATTCTCAGGTCGGATGTCCTTGCGTCCGATGATAGGCATAATACGGGCCTCGAAGCTGTTTGCTCGTCCATCGGGTAGCTGGTGGGAGCCTGAAGACCTCTTCGCCCTTAGCTTCCTCCAGAGGCTCAGTCTGGAAAATGTTTAGAGGAGTGTACTCCTGGAACCTCGGGGAGTAAGGTTTCAGACGATCGTCTTTCCTTTTCTCTTCCATGTCCCTCTTCTTCCGGTCAGCTTGGTTGCTTCCGGGCATGTTGGAGTTCACCTCGGACTCGAGTTGGACTTCTCACTTGGTCCACGCTTTCATTTCGGCCATGGTCTTAGGTTGCGCCAATGCAAAAGAGCGGAGCCACTCTTTTTATCTAAGACCTGACCTCAGCACAGTGATGACCGTTTCGTCGCGATGCTCGGGTACGTCCAGGAGAGCATTGTAGAAGCGGGTGACATACCCTTTGAAGGATTCCCTGTCTCGGCTCTTGACAGTGAATAAGTAGTCGACCTTCTTCTTCTGCTGTCGGTTCCCGACGAAATGGCAGAGGAATTCGGTAGCCAGCTCGTCAAAAGTAGAGATGGAGCGCGGCACAAGCCCTCGGAACCAGTCCCGGCTAACCCGGATTAGCATTGTGGAGAAAGCTCGATATTGGGCCGCATCCGAGTTATCTTGGAAGCTCATGCCCGCCGTAAATGCATCCAAGTGGTCCTTTGGGTCGAATTTCCCGTCGAAGAGGGCTACTTTGGGTGGGTTGTTCTTGGACGAGACGTGCTCGGCTAGCAGCTCTTTTGTAAAGGGCTTTGTAAGTGAATCGGCAGAATATCAGGCCCCTTCACCGGAATTTTGGCCATCTCATCGTATGCCTTCGATTTTCTTTTCGAGGGCTGCGAGCCGGTGGTGGTACCCCGAGGATTCAACACAGTCGGAGTGGTGGCTACCCCCGTTCCGAGTTGGCGCGACGGAGCGGCTTCAATTCCACTCTATCAGATTTCTTAAATCCTCGGGCGTGGTTCTTATTGAGTAGTCTCGACGTTCTCCGCATGCGCAGCCTCGGCGGGAGTAAGGGTGTCGGTTGTGCCTGGAAGCAGGCGAACTGACCGACATCTCCTCAAGCAGTATGAGCACGCAGCGAGTGTTGGAGCGACGGCCTAGTCTCTCCTGAGATCGAGGTATGGAGCCGTCCGGTGCCCAGCGGGTCATGGAATCATTCGTCGTGCGAGGGCTGTGGTTACTGGAGTTGGCATGCCAGCGCTCGGTGATGCTGAGGTGAGTGTGATTGAGGGTATGAGCATAACCATCCGTCCTTCTTTCGGCGTCGTCATCCCAGGGAGAGGGAACTGCGGTCTGGTGGATAGGGCCCGCCGCTTGAACGCGGACGAGGGCATCCACCAGTGATGTGGGCCTGTCTATCCAAGCGGATAAGGCGTTGATGACGTTAGGAGGGGGAGAAGGGCCGCTCCTGCCTCCGTTGTGGCGGCTCGTATTCGTATCGTTGTGGTCGTCGCTCGTCATTGGATCGAGAGCGGAAGATCAACTTTTTTTGGTAGAACAAAATAAGTCTTTCGTTCCCACAGACGGCGTCAACTGATAGAGCTTAGGATCTCCTTCAAATGCTGTCCTCTGTCGATTCTGCGATGGTGAGCTTGGACGGCTGAGATTTGATTTTGGAGTTGTTGGGTGTGGATCTCAATAGGTTGGTGTTGGACGCCGAGCTACCTGCGAAGAAGTGCCGGGATGGCTGACCACCGCAGGACCCTCCGACGATCAAGTTAGAGCCGAGAAATAATAGCAGAATAGCGGTGTATTGGAGTTAAATTGCGTTACCTGAATCGTGTGAGAGAGAGCTTTTTATAGCAGTCATATGGAGTGAGCAGGTGCAAGATCTTCGCCGTCAGTTACGCTCCTGACGTTACGCCTGCGTGAATGATGGGATCTCTCCATTAATGATGGGATCCGCTCATTAATAGGGGATGCTCCAGCATGGGACGCGAGGCGTGGGGAGGCGGATATCTCGCCATGGAGAGATACGCGGAGTCGTTGCGGAGGCGCTTGGGCTCCACGTTCTAGGTTGATCGGGAGAGCTGGGGAGGCTTAGCTCGGCGGATGGCTCGGAAACAATCCGGAAGGCCAAGGAAGCTCAGCTCTGCAATAGCTTGGAGGCGAGCAAAAGAGGAGGGGTGTAAGTTCGGCTGCCAGATTGCTCGTGGGAAAGAAGTGGAGTGCCCACACTAATTTTACCTCGGTAGCTCCCATGAGTTTAGTGTGCTGTCGCGGATGACACGTCATTTGCCACGTGTCGTGATCTGAGGAATTCCTACTTATGAGCATCATCAGTTACGAATCAAGTTGGTCGATTGGGCATTTCCTCTGTATTTTGTGGTATATGTTTTGTACAATAAACTTACGCGAAAACCTATATAGCTGAATGCAAAAAATATTTCAGTGTGGATTTTGATATATTTGTATACTGCTTATGGTTGATAGGCAACTTCAGTCTTCAGATTCACCTTAATTCATTTGTGAAGCCTATTATGGGGTTATGTTGATTCGGAGGTCTTCTTAAAAGCAAGATTATCCTCTTTGTTTGTCCAGTTTTAGATCAAAGTACAAAACATTTGATTGAAGCGGTCCTGGTCATAAATGGTGCTATTGTTGTTGTTCTGTGTTATTAATGGTGCTATTTGATAAGGCTGTTAGTGAATATTCCTGATGTTTTATGACGATTAACATACATAGATTATAGAACCATCTTCTTGTTCCTACTGAAGCCTATGAGGTCAGCTTTCGATTTAGACTATCCTGAGGTATAGGAAAAATTAACTCGACCAACCGTCTTTTACTAATATTAGTAACCAGATGGTAATTATCTGAGGGCGCAGTTTGTTGCAATGGCTTTATTGAGGCAGCTTAGTTCTGTAGATAATAAAATGAGTGATAATTGTCTGGTGACTGGTTATAGGCTAATCATTCATCGTCAATATATACTGCCTTTTTTAAATATTTACCAGTAAATCTATTTCCCTTGAAAGAACAATACGACAATGGTATTGGTATAAACTAATTTGAGTATTTACAATTACATGTACTCATGTAGTATCTTCTTTTATTTCCTTTCACTGCAGAGGTTAATGCTTAGAATTCTAGAGGACAACATTGTAAAAGATGGAGAGACATCTTTTAATAACCCTTCTGATGTTTATATCATATGGAAGGTATGATTGTATTTTATCCCAACTCATTTATTTGCGATATGATAGATTACGGGAAAAAATTGTCTGTTTATCACCGTGTGGCCATTTGCATAAAATGTCTGAAGTTATTATCCTCGTGATGATTACAAGAAGAGCTCCAATGGAACAAATTGCTTGTTCAACAGTATATAGGAAGAGCGGTAATCGTAACCATTAACGCATAAGAGTTGATTTGTTTTCTTCTTGAAATTACCAAGTCATGCTAGATGCGTACACTTCAAATAGTTCTTACTCATGATATTTCTTCCTTATTTTGGAGATGGGAAATAACCAGGCAGTTGCTAAATAGTTCTACTTCTTGCTCATAGAACCTTTGTTAAATAAGATGTATATCATATGACTTCATTTTCTGATGCGCTTTTCTGTAACATAGCACCATCCAAGTGATTTATATCAGTGGAGGGTTCAGTGAAGTAAATCTGGCCTATCAAGCAATAGTGGCTAATATTTGTATAACATTAACAACAAATTCCACAAGACGGCTATAACTACAACATTTATAAAAACCAGAATGTTGAGCATATATGCAATACAAATCCAGTAAATAGAAAAGTCGAGATCACCGTGGTATAACACTGGATGGGCAAGAGAGATCACCGAGCGACCAGTTTAGATATCTAGGTTCCATCATCTAAAAGGACAGGGAAATCGATGGTGACGTCAACCAGAGGATTCAGGATGGCTGGTTGAAATGGAGGAGTGCAATATGGATTCTGTGCGATCGTAACTTTTTGTTAAGGTTGAAAGAGAAGTTTTATCCAATCGCTATTCGGCTTGCCTTGTTATATGGTACGGAATGCTGGGCTCCTAAGAAACATCATTCACTAAAGAAGTATGTAGCGGAAATGTGCATGCTTCGTTGGATGTTTGGTGACACTAGAAATGATAATGTGCAAAATGAGGATATTCATTCATAAGTTGGTGTAGCCCTCGTGGAGAAGAAGATGCGGGAAAACCGTCTAAAGATGGTTCGGTCACGTGCGACGCAGACCTACAGAACTACCGGTTGGACGAATGGATATTCTCGATTTAGGCCAAGTCAAAAGTGCGAAAGCGAGACCGAAGAAAATATGGATGGACGCGATACGAAAAGATATGGATGCCAAAGGTCTTAATGAAAGTATATTGTTCGATAGGAGTGAGTGGAGGCAGAGGATTCATGTGTTCAATCCGGCGTGATTCTCATGTTGGTTCATATAGCCTTACCCCATATGCTTGGGATAAAAGGCTCAATTGTTGTTGTAGAATGTTGAGCAATTAAGAAATAATGAGGTAGAGCTGAAATGAGTAAAATGAGGGAGAACCGGTTTATAGGCCAACAAATGTGTGAGGTAGGGGAAATAACAACTAGTTAATGGAGCAAGAGAGCCAGAGGTGGACTGAAACAATAAAAAAAAAGATATTTACTTGTCAATTATGATCATCTATCTCCTCCATCTCTTCTGTACTAATTAATTCAATTACCTGCCCTAACTTTTGATCTAAACACTGAAATAGATCACCAGAGAAGATTCATTATCTTTGTAAAAACCCTACACATGTAACAAAAACAGGATATATTGCCTACTGTAAATTAAAAGAAAATTACAAACTTCTCCACCCTCTGCAGGCCTTGTGGATTCACCGACGATTCCTCTCTCAATGTTGGATAAAGCAGTTTGGCACCAACAAACATGCGAGTGGGCCCTACTTTGATGATTTCATAGGCAAAGAACCGGAGCTTCTTCATGCTTGCCTTAACATGTTGATCGATGGATTCGAGGACGATCAATCTCAAGTGATGATGCTCACAAGTAGTGTCTCCTCAGATTACGACATGTAGCGGATGACGTGTTCCGAAGGCTACGGAGATAGAATAGATGTGTTGCATTATAAGGATTCCCCAGGATTCCCTTATCAAGGAACGTATCCGACCTTTTGAGAGACCTCCCTGAATACATACCACCTTAACCTAGGAAACTACCAGCAGCTCATCTCCGAGCTTTCTCAGTCTCCTTGCTCATCTCCGAGTCTTCTGACATGCCGAGCTTTCTCGGCCTCCCAGCTCGTCTCCGAGCCGTCTGACGTGCCGAGCTTCCTCAGCCTCCCCAGATCAACCAACAGCGTGGATCCCATGCGCCCAGCAACGGCTCCGCGCATATCGCTAGAACAAGATATTCGCCTCCCCACGATCCGCGTCCCACGCTAGCACACCCCCCATTAATGGTCGTATCCCCCATTAGTGAGTGCATCCCGCCATTCAAGGCAAGAATAACGCTGGGACGTAACTGACGGAAGTGATCTTGCTCCTGCTTGCTCCACGCGACCCTTATATAAACCCCTCTCTCAAACGACTCATGT
The DNA here is from genome assembly GCA_030015575.1 of Agapanthus africanus. Taxonomy (NCBI): domain Eukaryota; kingdom Viridiplantae; phylum Streptophyta; class Magnoliopsida; order Asparagales; family Amaryllidaceae; genus Agapanthus; species Agapanthus africanus. The sequence continues at coordinate 40,786,411 of CM057344.1, forward strand.
ATCTCGAATTTATTTCCAATACGCCACTACTCTGCACTTATTCCTCGGCTCTAACTTGATCGTCGGAGGGTCCTATGGTGGTCACCCATCCCGAGACTTCTTTGCAGGTAGCTCGGCATCCAACATCAACCCATTGATATCCACACTCAGCAACTCCCAATCAAATCTTAGCCGTCAAAGACCGCCATCAAAGGATCGACGGAAGACAACATCTGAAGGAGATCCCAGCCTCCATCAGTTGGCGTTGTCTATAGGAACGAAAGGCTTTTTCTGTTTCACCACAAAATTTGATCTTCCACCCTCGATCCAATGCCGAGCGTTGACCGCAACGATCCGAACACGAGCCGCCACAACGGAGGCAGGAGCGGCTCGTCTTCTTCTCCTAATGCCATCCATGCCCTGTCCATCCGAATAGACAGGCTCACATCGCTGGTGGATGCTCTAGTTCGTGTTCAAGTGGCGGGCCCTACCCACCAGACTGTGGCTCCTCCTCCTTAGGATAACGACGTCCGCCGAAGGACGGACGGGCACACTCAAGCCCTCGATCTCCCTCACCCTCATCAAAGCGCTACCGAGCGCCGGCGGGCCAACTCCATCCACTTTAACCCATACGTGGCGATTGATTCCATGACCCGCTAGACACCGAACAACTCCACACCGCGGTACCAGGGAAGACCGGGTCGTCGCTCTAATGCCCGTCGCACGTTCTCTCCCCCTGAAGAGGTGTCGGTCAGCTCGCCTTCTTCTAGGCACGACCGACGCCCCCACTCTCGCAGGGACCGCACGAACGATGAGCCCAGAAACTACTCGAGAAGGTCCTCGCCCGAGGATTTGAGACACCTGATAGAGCGAAATCGAAGCCGCACCTTGACACAAACCCGGAGCAGGGGTAGCCATCACTCCGACTGTGCAGAATCCTCAGGATAGAACCACGGACTCAAGGCCCTTGAGAAGAAAATCGAGGGCATACGACGGGACAACCACGTGTCCGGTGAAGGGTTCAGATACTACGTCGATTCACTAACGAAGCCCTTTACGGAAGAGCTGCTGGTCGAGCATATCTCATCCAGGAACAAGCCGTCCAAGGTGGCCCTGTTCGACGGGAAATTCGACCCGAAGGACCACCTAGACGCATTTACTGCGGGCATGAGCTTCCAGGATAACTCCGACACAGATCAATGCCGAGCTTTCCCCACCACCCTCACTCGGGCTGGCCGGGATTGGTTCTGAGGACTCACGCCATGCTCCATCTCGACCTTCGATGAGCTGGCCACCCAATTCCTCGGCCATTTCATTGGGAATCGACGGCAGAAGAGGACGGTCAACTACATGTTCACCATCAATAGCGAAGACAAAGAATCCTTCAAAGGATATGCCACCCGCTTCTATAACGCACTCCTCGAAGTCCCCGAGCACCGCGATGAAACGGTTATCACCACGCTAAGGTCGGGTCTTAGGCACAAAGAGTGGCTCCTCTCTTTTGCATTAAGCAACCTAAGACCATAGCCGAGGTGAAAGCTTGGACCAAGCGAGAAATCCAACTCGAGTCCGATGTGAACTCAAACCTGCCCCGAGCTGACCAGCCAGACAAAAAGAAAAGGGATAGAGAGGAGAAAAAGAAGGCCGATCGTCCGCAGCCTTACTCCCCGAGGTTTCAGGAATATACTCCCCTAAACATCTCCCAGATCGAGCTGCTGGAGGAAGATAAGGATGAGAGGTTCTTTAAGCTCCCGCCGGTCCCCCAAAAGGCAGGCAAACGCCTCCGCGGCCCATACTATGCCTTCCACAGGATGCAGGGTCACCTGACCGAGAACTGCAAATAACTCTGTGACTACATCGAGGAGTTGATCCGCTCAAGCCACCTGGCGAAGTACCTGCGGGACAAGCGGCAGGCGGAATAGGAGAACAAAGACCAAACCCTTCCACTACTACAATTAGAGGTTGCCCCTACGGATAAAGCCGAAGGGGAAAAGCACTGCCCCTACGGATATATTCGTAGGGGCATAAAAATACACCATAGATGCAATGGCCGCAAGTGCAAGTCTTTGTCCTGAACATGCCCCTACGGAGTAATAATAGCCCCTACGGTGTACTCCGTAGGGATATATGTCCCAACGGTGTAATCCTTAGGGAAAAAATATTTACTTAATTTATTGGTTTATAAAATAAAATAGTTGCCCCTCCAGATAAATCCGTAGGGGCAACGACATGCCCATACGGAGTTATTCGTAGGTCCAGCTATAAGCCCCTACGGATTTCTTCGTAGGTCTATCTTTATGCCCCTGCGGAGTAATCCGTAGAGACAGACAAAAGCCCCTACGGATATATTCGTAGGGGCAAGTGTAACGCCTGTCATTGAGTCCATAGGGGCAAAATGTCAGGTATCCTGATATTTTGTCCCTACGGATAAATTTGTAGGGGCAAACCGTGGACCTACGGATTAATCCGTAGGTGTAACATATGGCCCTACGGATTAATCTGTTGGTGCAACATATGGCCCTACGGATTAATCTGTAGGGGCAAAATATCAGGGTTTTAAAAAAAAAAAGGTTTTCTGTTTTTTCCTCGCCCTATGCACAATAATATATACAGCATATAACCAAATACAGCAGTATTCATAATCAACATCTTACGCATAATATATAAAAGAAATCAACAAACAGAATACGATATCAATCTAAATCATCGTGAACACGCAAACACCAATATCATCCAAAATATATACAATATGTATCATATAAGTACATACATGCTTAAAATATAAAAAAAATCTACCCTAGCTCGGTCCAGCTCCTCCACCTCTGATAATCGCAGTAATCTGGCGCATCTGCTCCTCGGTGCAGCCCTGAGTCGTCAAAAACTCGACCAATGAAGGAGCGGACTGTGCGGGAGTCTGAGCGGGCTGTGGAGCTACAGGAGTGGTCTGCGCAACTGCAGCCGAGGTAGTGACTTGCGGAGCCGCAGCCGAAGGAGATGCATGTGGAGCCGCAATCGAAGTACCCTGTCGCATCTGTTCAATTTTGTGTGTAATAAACGAGTAAAAACTGTGTATTAATCGAATTTGTATCATTATCAGGTTATTGAGAAACCCCAATCTAAGAATACTTAGGGATTTAGATCTCGTTTGGATATCTAGTTTGGAAAATTGTAGTTTATTTTAATTAGACGGTTCTATGTAAGTATGATTAATCAAAGCTAAGTCTACAACCAAATAAGCTCAGGCTACTAATTCCCACATCCATCACACGAGCAGATAATCTTCTCTAACACGATCTTATTATGTGCGCGTGCAAATTCAATGAAAGCAGCAACTCCTGCGATAAACTTAGGTTGCATACGTTGTTGCCAATCCATGTACATCCAGTCCTTAAGTATGATGTACTCATGGGCCATGTTACACTTTATAATATATAAATTGTAGGTTATGATGACTATATTGAGAAATCTAAGAACGGGATGGTTACTGACAAAGAAGAAAATCCGTAGATACAAGTTTGTCATTGAAAAGAATAAATTATCGATAAACAAAATTAGATTTGAAGATACCCAAGTATGAGTTGTATTCTGTGTATCTGTATTTCAATTTATGATTTCGCTTAAGTTTAGGGTTGCTAGTGTGTATGTGCTTTGTGTAGGGTTGAAAAGAATAAATCATAATTTTTTTGAAGAACTAAGTTCTTTATATAGGGTTAAATTCTAATTTCTGGAGGAATTAAATTCTCATATATTCATGTTATTTCTTTTTGTTCGTTTAAAGCACTCACGTGGGAAACACATGAGGCTTCAAAATAATGCTAAGCACCGAGTCACCAAGCTATTCTTGTGTTTTCTGTCACGCACCGCTTTCCAGTATACGGACAGGGGACGCGACGAGGCCGCTACGTATTTACTCAGAAGTAAACACGCTAAGCGTATCTAAGCAATATAAAGGAAAATGAACACAAGAGACAAATGTGAATGAACAGCATTTTTATTTATATAACATTCTTTTTACAGTACAATGGAAAAGTAAATACATGGACTGAAAGCGATGCCTAAACAGTGGCATAACATAAATGAAAATACTGAAATGAAATGTACAAGTAACTAAAACTTTGGGTTGAAAGCTAGATGATCCAAGTCCTCGCTGGTGGGCTCGATCTCCTGAAGGTCCAAATCATCTGACGACATTCCAAAGAAAAGAAAGAGAATGTCGTCAGCGAACAAATCGCTCTGTAAGTCCCAAAGAGGAGGGAGAAGTAGAATAGACAAAGACAGAGTATAACTGTTATAATGTTGTTTGTTATACTAACGTAGTTGTTTGTAACTTGGTACAGAAGAGGCCAGTGTATACGAGAGGAGTCCAACTTTCCCCGTGGACTAAGGTATAAGGAGCACAAGGAATTGTTCAGCCACGGTACAACGGCAATTGAATTCAGGTTAGGTGTATTATGGTTACAGTCTCGTGCCGCTTTTAACACCTTCCGTACCATTCTACCCCTTATAAACCCCGCGATGTCTTGATTGTATTGTTTGAATTGTATATTGTATATAGACGGATGACTTGCCGAAACCATGATATCAGTAATGGAATGGATATAATGGATGATCAGGTAGATGGAATATATCCATGGTTCGTTTCAGTCAATATAGAGTGATTATATTGAACATATTGAATATATAGATTCATGGATTCATCTTGAATTGTAGTTTGATACTTGAATCATATTCAAGTGAGATTGATTATATTGAGACTCAGTCCGAGTCATGCAATTTGAAAAGAAATTGAATCCTGAATTATGTTTTGGTGCTATCGGTAACTGCTGCACATGGACGGCAGGATTTATGTCTTTTTCAAAGACAATTACCGTGTTGATAACACCGTTTGTTAAGTTTTCTATATTAAATAGGCAAACACCCATATCTCCGGCTCCCTAAGGCTCAAGAAACTGGTCCCGCTTAAATCTATGTTTACCAGGGTCCTTATTGTAATTTAGTATAACTCGAGGTTTTTTTTTTATGTAGAATAGTTTTGTTATATTTTCAAAATACACCTCAAGTATTTTATTATCGTCTTTAGAGTTTTTCATGGATGTATATTTTATTAATGTGACATTTCTAGTGAATAAAACTTAATTGCATAATATATGGTATTTATTTGTAATATTGGATTTGTATGGTATTTTCTTGTAAATGAGATGTTTTTCTTGAATTTTGGAAATGTGGAATATTATAAATATTAAAAAATATATATTTTGATATTAATTAAATATATATTTATTTATTAAAAATATAAGTTTTATTTATAATAGAAATCACATTTTCTAAAGAAAATTGTATTTTAAATCTTTCGAGATCTTATGCTCCTTGCGGAGGTCTGCATCTCATTCTACTAGGTCCGAGAATGTGCGATAATCCGCACCATCCTGAACGGGTTCACCGAAATAGGTTGTAGAGACGCAATTGCAAAGATTTGTTAAAATTCACTTCTTATAGAAAAAGGTTTTAATAGCTGAAGGTAGTTATATGTAAAGTCGTATTTTCCCAAATCAATGTTCCCAAATTCCATCGTGCTATATTAGATATGTGTGTTGTGAGGAGGTAGGTCATTACCTCATGAGTTTTCTATGGTAATACGGTTTAAAAAGTTCAAGCATGTCGAAATGAAATATAAGGGTATTTTAATGTAAAATTGAAATAAAACTTGCTACGGTTATTATTTTGATACCAGACTTATTCTATCATCTTCGTTAATGTTTAGTGGTCATGACATAAGAGTTTGGTATTATTGTGTTTAAGAAAAATAGAACTTTTTAAGGAAAAACCGAATCGGAAGTCGGATTAACTCCGCTTCCGTCGGGTTTTAGTTTTGAATGTTTTAAGAATAGAGAAATGAGGAAGAAGTAGGGACTTACAGGTTAGTTGACTAGAAGAGAGAAGGAGGAAGAGGTAGGAGGTGTCGGTGCATCGTTTCGTCATCGAAATCTCCTCGGATCGTCGTCGGAAGTTCGTCGAAGCTTCGCACTTTGCTAACTCCACTTGCACCCAAAAAGTCTTGGGAATTTTCTTGAGAGTTTGGGTAGGGATTTGTAAGTGAGGGGGGTGATTTGAGGGGTGGTATTTATAGGAAAATGTAGGGTTTAGGGTAGTGAAAGGGTGTGATAAAAATTGTATTTAAATTTGCATTAAAAAGGATTAAAATGGGGTATTTTAATTCTCTGGTTAATTGCAGAGAATTTAAACAGTGCAGGGGGAGTGGAGTAGTCTAAAGGGTGCAGGGGGTTCAAGAAAAAGTGGGATCGGACCGAGTTGACCCGGCGGCGCCGGCCGAGTCAAGCGCTTCGCCGGCCCGAGTCGGGGCTCGTGTCTTCACCACGTGTCCCTGACGCTTGGTCTAGCCTCGTGGTCACGTTTGTTTATTCTGTAACTTACCCTATTACGTGTAGTGCAGATGTAGGCTCTTGGGCTTTTAAAAGATTAAAATAATTTAATTAAAAAATTGTGTGGTTGATAGGATTTGAACTCTGGTACTTTGGTTCAGCAGTGCAAGATCTTACCAGTGAGCTACAAGCTCCTTTTTGCTGTTAAAAAGCAAATCAAACTTATAACTTGTGCTCAGGCTCAAATACCCCTTTCTGTATTTTTGAAAAAAATTGTACAGAATTTAAGGTTGTTACATTCTACGCTCCTTAAAAAATTTCGTCCTCGAAATTTGTAAAATGAAAGTTTAACGGATTCAGGGAAAGTTTGGTGATAGAACTATTGGTCATGTATGAAAAATATGAACGAAAGATTTGAAAAGAATTGAGGAAATTTCCAGGTTTACCTTGGTCTACGGCCTCTGCTTCTTCGGCCGCTAAAAGGAAAGCCTGACGCTGTGGTACATTCCTCCTAACTGGGGGCATATTCTTCTTTCCTTGAGGCATGTTTCTCTACCCTCGAGGCATATTCCTCAGAGCCTGATGGAATTGGGGAGTAGGCTATGCAGGTGGTGGAGCAGGGAGTGCAAGGCGAGGTGCAGGAGCCTGGATTGCTGGCCGCTGCGGGCAGTTGATGGGTGTTGAGCTGGGTTGCATCTATAAGGACAGTTTCCAATTCCGTGATTGGATGCGCCACAACTAGACACAGGTCTTTGGCGCGCCTACCGTCCTTCACCAAATGTCCATTCCTTTTGCAATAGAAGAAAAAATCGGGGCTTGGCTGGTTATTGGGTTCTTCCAGTCTCCTGGGTTCAACAGTTGGTCTTGAAGAGGCTCCTCCTGCCATCTGAGTGGCAGGATGCTTCACTTCGGCAGATTGAGGTATTCCCTTCCTTTTCACCACCGTCTCATATCGTCGGGCAGCTTGCAAAACCAAATCATGGGTTGGGAAATCCCCTGTAGCTAATGCAGCTTGGATTTCCGGGTCCAACCCTTGCTGAAATCTTCTAGCTCTAATCTCAGCAGTCGGTATGTGATGGGCCGCAAACCTGTTACGGTCTTGTGTTAGCTATGTAGTATGTGATATAAAATCAAACATTAAAACATATCTTACCTACTGAGCATGGTAAACTCAGTATCATACTCATCTACAGATTTGGTCCACATTGAACCTTGTTGCAGATGGATGAACTGTGTTCCATATCAAAGCGGGCAGTCTCAGGGAAGTACTTTGCATTGAACATGTCACGGAAAGTCTTTCATTCGATAGGTTGGTCAAGACGGCTTTTTTCCGCCTTCCACCAAACCCGTGCATTATCAGTGAGCTGCAGCTTTGCAACTCGTACCCAAGTGACCTCTGGCACTTGTGCTGCTTCTAAATCATATTCAATACTTTGAGCCCATTCCTCCACTTCCAGAGGGCTCTCTTTTCATGAAAAGTTCTTAGAGAGCAGTGCCTGGAATTGATTCACTCTGGGTGTTTTCACTTCTGAACGGTTCAAGAGAATAGCAGTCTGCTGCTGCTGTTCTTCCAGGAGGCTGTGGATCGCCTCAAGCAATACCGTCTGCTCATTGATCGGAACAGTTATGGCAGGTGTAATTGGTAGGGGTGGTGGAGTGTTGTTGAAGTTGGTGCTGGTGTTATTTGCGAAATCCATAACCTTGAAAGAAAATTTTGTTTTAGGATAGATTCAAAGTATATGAAATGATAAGATTCAAGGAATATGAATTGTAAAGAATATTTTCAGTTGCTGGTTTTTGTGTTATATTGCTTAGGTTGTCCACGCAGAACTGAACTGCATGGTAGGGTTCCATACAGCTCTGACCTGCATGGACCACCAATAAAACATGTCATGCCCCGCTTCCCAGTATACGGGAAGGGGACGCGACGAGACCGCTATGTATTTACTCAAAAGTAAACACGCTAAGCGTATCTAAGCAATATAAAAGAAAATGAACACAAGAGATAAATGTGAATGAACAACAACTTTATTTATATAACATTCTTTTTACAGTACAATGGAAAAGTAAATACATGGACTGAAAGCGATGCCTAAACAGTGGCATAACAGAAATGAAAATACTGAAATGAAATGTACAAGTAACTAAAACTCCGGGTTGAAAGCTAGCTGATCCAAGTCCTCGCTGGTGGGCTCGATCTTCTGAAGGTTCGAATCACCTGACGCCATTCCAAATAAAAGAAAGAGGATATCGTCGGCGAACAAATCGCTCAGTAAGTCCCAAAGAGGAGGGAGAAGTAGAATAGACAAAGAGAGAGTATAACTGTTATAATGTTGTTTGTTATGTTAACGTAGTTGTTTGTAGCTTGGTACAGAAGAGGCCAGTGTATAGAAAAGGAGTTCAACTTTCCCCGTGGACTAAGGTATAAGGAGCACAAGGAACTGTTCAGCCACGGTACAACGGCAATTGAATTCAGGTTAGGTGTATTATGGCTACAGTCTCGTGCCACTTTTAACACTTTCCGTACCAGTCTACTCCTTATAAACCCCGTGATATCTTTATTGTATTGTTTGAATTGTATATTGTATATAGACGGATGACTTGCCGAAACCATGATATCAGTAATGGAACGAATATAATGGATGATCAGGTAGATGGAATATATCCATGGTTCGGTTCAGTCAATATAGATTGATTAGATTGAACAGATTGAATATATAGATTCATGGATTCATGTTGAATTGTATTTTGATACTTGAATCATATTCAAGTCAGATTGATTGTATTGAGACTCGGTCTGAGTCAGAAAATTTGAAAAGAAATTGAATCCTGAATTATGTTTTGGTGCTACCGGTAACTGCTGCATATGGACGGCAGGATTTGTGTCTTTTTCAAAGACAATTACCGTGTTGATAACACCGTTTGTTAAGTTGTATACCTTAAATAGGCAAGCACCTATATCTCTGGCTCCCCAAGACTCAAGAGACTGGTCCCGCTTAAACCTATGTTTACTAGGGTCCTTATTGTAATTTAGTATAACTCGAGGGGTTTTATGTGAAATAGTTTTGTTATATTTTCAAAATACAGCTCAAGTATTTTATTATCGTCTTTAGAGTTTTTCATGGATGTATATTTTATCAATGTGACATTTTTGTTTCCCCCAATCAGAGCAAAGCTCTGTTTGAATTTCAAAAAATTCAAAAATTGAAGCAACGCTTCAAATTCCTTGCGCTGCGCGCAACGCGCCACGTGTCAAAAGCTGATACGTCAGCGCAGCGCCCGAAGCAGCGCGCTCAATCAGAGCAAGACTCTATTTAAAATAAAATTAAAGAAAGCAACGCTTCAGTTGCGCTGCGCTGCGCGACACGTGTCAGCGCAGTTGCGCAAGCGTAGTTGCGCTTCGCTGTGCGCTGCATGACACGTGTCAAGCGCTGGTGCAGAATTAAAATTCCAGTAAAATCTTTCTGTTCTTGTTAAAACAAGAAGATTGTCTTCTGTAAAACAGAAGACCTTGGATCAAAGATCCAACGGTGGGGAAAATTCCCCAAATCACTCAAAGAAAGATCTCTTTAACAAATTAATGGGCACTATATAAAGGCCCCTAGACCCCAATTCAAAAGAGATGAATAACAACACAGAGAAAAGAGAGAAACTCAAGAAACAAAGAGAGAACTCCTCTAAAGAACTCTGAGAAGAATTCAAAAAGAAAAAAAAAGAAAGAGATAAAAACCTTTATAAAAAGAAGAATTTCTTCTGAAGAGATCATTGATCTAAGAACAAGATCAAGGATCTTCAATAAAAAATATAATAAATAAATAACAAAGGCATTGCCTTTTTTATGAACCATCGGTTCTGGAATCTTAAAGATTCTTTTCTTGAATCCAAAATTGGATTAAGATATTAAATTAGTGCCTTGCACTTGTAAATCTGCACCGTTGCGCTCCTGGGTTGGCGCAAGCCACCAGAGAGCGTCACGTGTCAGCACCATGACCACTTGCGCTATGCGCTTTTAAGAAAGAGCATTGCTCTCTGAAGTTGGTGCAACTCACCAGAGCGCGCCACGTGTCAGCAGCGCAACAGCGCAGCGCACTGCGCTGTTGCGCTTACGCTCACCGGAGTGTGACACGTGTCACCACCACAAGCGCTTGCGCTCAGTAATTGGCGCAAAGCGCCTGACAAGCCACTGTCAGATAATTAATGCACTGCATTATTTGCAGAAGGGCCAAGCCCAATTAAAAAAGGCCTAACAGGCCTAATAAAATGCTATGCATTATTTTAAAAAGGGCAGAGCCCCAACAATGACAGATGCTCTGCATCATAAATAAAGGGACAGAGCCCAAAATCAAAAAGGCCTAGCAGGCCAGAATAAAATGCAGTGCATTATTAAACAGGGGCAAAGCCCTAGCACAGGCCTAATAGGCCAAAGATAAAAATGTTGAATATTCTCAACTGGACTTAGCCCAATCATAGCCGTAAGTCCTCAAATTAAATTGACTGAGCAAGATTGCTCTCTTAAATCAATTTACATCTGGTTCAAGGGTACATCTCTGAACTGCTCTGACACCTATCGTTATAATCCTTCAACGACGTCAGAGAGGTGACGGGTCCCGACAACCACACATCGATACGAACTGCGGGGTCCTTAAACTCGTGGACTGAAATGTCCTTAAACTAATATTCGTCCCAAAATGGGAATGTTGGACCGAAATGTCCTTAAACTAATGTTCGTCCTCAAATGGGAATGATGGACCACCATGTCCCTAAACTGGAAATCGACCGCAACGTCATTAAACTAAACAATAGAGCCAATTGCTCTCTTGTCGGATCCAAACGATCCCGTTAAGTTGATCTTAGTCTGGAGATTAGGCTAACGTATCCTTAACAATAGTTTAAGTTGATCTTAGCCTTAAATAGGGCTAACGTATCCTTAGACCAAAATCCCAAACCCAAATCTAAAAAAATACGGATTTGGACTAATCCACGTCCTACGGGCGACGACATAAATTAGTCTCCGTATACAATCCACGAGCAATCATAAACAAGACAAACACACACGACACGAAGTGAAATTCTGGAGAAGGAGAAAGTTGTTACTGCGATGCGGTAGCGTAATTAACTGCAAGGGCTTGCGCTTGCAGGGAAGAGCGTCCCCACAATCAAAACCCCCTCAAGCGAGGGGGAATCTGACGAAGTCTGCTACATCGGCCGCATCCGTCTAAACCTCCGATACACGGTGCCATAAATCAACTTGGCATTTTCGGAGAGGTGGACGGACAAAACCAAATAGCATCTGCCCCCAGATTCAGGCAAGACGTCAGTCTTTCCTGGTTTCCGGCAGTAAACAGATTCTGGTATGCCCGGTGGGACCTTTTCCTCTTTCCACTCCATACTTCGTGTGTCGTCTTCGCGAACGAATCGCGGTTTGTTAAGGGTTGCCTTTGGGATTCAAGTTACTAAGATTTGGCATTTTGCCTGGTGCAGAAATCAAGCATCAATGGCCTCCAACTGCTCGAGCTGCTCGAAATGCAAGTGCAACCGACGCTCTACCTCACCTGGAGGTGTAGCTTATGGGCCTCAAGCGGCCTCCATCCTTGTCATGCAGGTGGAACAAATGACCCAGGCCACCATCGGTCTGTTTTTCGGGACCATGCTCTCGCCTGCAAGCTTCACTATTCCAGTGCCCGCACCAGAAGCGCACAAGAAGTCAGTCTTCGATCGGCTCACTGCTACAACGTCCCCTTTCAACGGGTCGTCCAATATCAAACCGGCAGCTTCTTTCTTTACCAGGCTGAATCAGAACTCTGATGGGCTCGCCAAGAAGCCCATGAACCCTGAAATGGCCGTCCCGAGGAAGACCGCCACCGATGCTCCTGAAGTCGTCAAGGCGGCTTCTCCTGTTAAAGAGTTGGTCTTTTCAAGGCTGACCATTTCGGCTCCTGCTCCTACTCGAGGGTCTGTCTTTGACAGACTGAACATAGCCACTCAAAAGACAACATCAATCTTTAAGAGGCTGGAACCAGCAGCACCTCATTCGGACAGGGGGCAAGACGAAGCTGTCCCTATCGCCGAGCCAGTCCCAACGGCTCGTCACGCTCGACGTCGCCACTGGCGCCGAGTAAGGAAGGCCGGGGGCAACTCCCACTCAGGGCTAACTCCACCCGCTCCAGTGGTGGAAGTTAATGCTGCTGTTCCAACTGGGAACAGCTTTGAACCACTAAGGAGGGTACGTAAGAACTCTCCGACTGCTACGCTAAAAAGATCTCCTCCACCTGCGGAGAGGGTTACAGAAACGAAGCTGGAACAGCCCCTCCACGGCTGTCCTCCAAAATTTATAAAGTCTGGCGGAGGGTTCAAGATTCCGTAATAGACCAAGATCACTCTCGCCGGCAGAAGAGGGCGAAGGTTCAAGAAGAAAAGAACCGTCCTGTCAAACAGCAAAGGACGACAACCGCCAGGGTGCCCGCTGCAACGGCCCCCTCAACTTCGATGACCCATAAGAGAAGAAGGCCGGAGAAGGTCCCTACGCCCGCGGCAATTGTCAAAGGCGGCGAGCCCAAACGCCCTAAGTCCGGGGGCATTGTAGTCCATACTGTATACATGGCGTCGGGGAAGAAGGACAGCCATGCATCTACAGCTCATAGACCGCTTGCATGGTCAATAACCAAAGCTCAGGAGCAACAGCAGAAGCTCCAGGAAATGATGAATGCGATGGCCATACTCACTGGGCCAAAAGAAATCCCTGAAGCGTCCTCGGATCAACGCCAGGAGCAAGAAACTGACGCTGAATTCCTTCGCAGGATACTGGAAAAAAAGGATAAAGAGGCTGCGAAACAAGCAGCCAATATAAAGCGAATGGCCCTCCTATTCCAGGACATGGTGGGAGTGATGATCCAACAAGATCCTCCTGCTGAAGATCCTCCGATCGTTCTTGAAGAAGACAGGGGAGAAACGTCAAATCCTCCACCGGCTCTATCAACAGCCAAGGAGGAGACAATCTCCAAAGCTGACTTGGATGAATATATAGCCCAACAGATACGGGTTCATCAGGCGACTGAGGCAGCCGGTCAGGTCGTAAAAACGGGACGACCATATCCGAGCTGGTACGATCAGATCAAGTACCCGCCGTGCTATACAATACCGAAATTCCATGTCTATAAGGGGACGGGCAATCCCCACCAGCATGTTGCCCAGTTCAGAGCGCTTTGCGGCAACACCGGCGGTGATGATAAATTGTTGCTTCGCCAGTTCGTTAATAGCTTATCGGATACAGCATTCGAGTGGTACTCCGAGCTCCCAAACGACTCTATCAAGACATTCGCGGAGATGGAACTGCTGTTTACCCAGCGTTTCGCAAGCGCCAGTGAACGCACCCCGATAACGGCATTGATTAATGCCAGGGTGAAGCCAGGCGAGACATGGGTCCAATACGCGATACGATGGCGGAACTTATGATCAAAATGCGAACAACGTATCGAAGAGGCTCCTGCGGTAGGCATGTTTGTGGGAACCCTCGATCCGCAAGCGACCATCTTACAATTCATGATGTTCTTCAAGCCGACTACCTTCCAGGCCCTGATCAACAAGCTAGCTCAAATGGATCAGATGGGCCATAGACCTCCCCCTCCAAAGCCGGACTCTCGAAACGAGAAGGGGAAGGGAAAAGCGATCGTTGTCGCCAATGCTCAACAACAGCCGAGCAACTTGAAGCCGGTTGTCCGTCAAAACAATATGTGTCCACACCTGTCCCTCGAGGAAAGGCTGGGGCGTCCTTACTCGTTTCCCCGAGATAAAACGAGAAGATTGTTCGAGCTGGCCTTGCGCAACAGACTCATAAATCTGCCGGATCCAAGACGTCCATCACAGCCAAACGACGTCAATGATCCCAATTACTGTCCTTATCACCGAGTACTGGTCATCCGATCGAGGATTGTTACGTCTTCAAAAATTGGATTGAGGACCAGTACCAACAGGGCAAGTTCGCGTTATCTGACAGATGGAAGGTGAATCCGCCGCAGCCTCACACCCCTAAAAAAGGGAATACGTCGGGGGCAACGTGCTCCCTTGTTGAAGAAGCTCCGTAGGAAGTTGTGCTATCAGCCAAAACAAAGAGGATGCTGAATGATCTCCAGACGTGCCCGGCGATCAGGTGGAAAAACCCGTTGGAACCTCAGATCATTGAAGGGATGCTGAAGCCACGCCCAACTCCGAAGAACGGTGGTGATAGCTCGAGCACTCACAACCAGCCGTCAAAATTTTCAAAGAAGAAGAAGAAGAAATCCAAAAGTCCCGTAAAGCCTGGCGACAAGTGCACGGACTTACAAAAACAAATTGACGCGCTGGAGGAATACAACCAGAAAGCACGAACTCCCATTACACTCCAAGAATTCCTCAACCACATCTTTCAAGAGGAAGATGAGGGAGAGAGCTCATCGGATGAATCCGAGGAATACGTGGCGAGTTGTCATGTGATCTCCCATTCGTTTACAAACGATGAGGAAACTCCTTGCACTGAAAAGCTGGGGGCAGATCCTAAACCGGAATTTCTGGGGCCATCGGATGAAACAATTGACTCATTCCTCAATGAAACTCTTTTAAAAAGTAAAGCTGATCGGGAACGCGAGGCGGTCATTTTGAAAGGGCCAAGCGCCAGCGACTTGATGAAAGAGTTGAGACACTCCCGCTGGAGCAAAGTATGTCCACTGCAGATAAAAGCAAATTCAAGATGAGGAAAAGGTTTGCTAAAACCATATCAATGGGTATGAAGCTACCATCCTCTGAAGGAAACATTACTGGCAAAGCGAAAATACACCCTTCCTACTGCTTGTATCATCGGAAGATTTCGCACCCCACCGAAGAGTGCAAAGCTTTCAATAGATGATGGCAGGGATATGTTGCTCACCGACAACATTTTAAGCGGGAGAAGCGCAAAACTCGTCAGGAGCAGAAAGGTACGACCGAGGGGCTCAACAGAACTACCGGTGATTGTCGCATGGTTAATACTAAGGGATCGTAAGTTCTCACATTCGGGAGCGACTCTGATGAGGAAATGGAGCTTAGCCCTCTCTTTAAAGAGTCCACCTCGGGAAAAGAAGAAGAGCCGAAGGTCTGCGAAAATATCCGGCTGCGTAATCGTACGCTATCTGAAAAGAATCTCGGACCCTCAAGTAAAAAAGATAAAGGGAAAGAAAAGGTCTCTGAGGATATCGCCTTAGATAACCAAATCATGGAAGAGCTAGCCACCAAGGACCCGCCGAAGAAAAATAAGGTGGATTACAACGTTCTAGCGCATCTGAGGAAGCTACCCTCACAGCTCAGCATTCTTGACGCCCTTTTACTATCAAAAGAGGCAAGGGATTCATTAATCAAGGCACTACAGGAGCCGGAGCAATTCCAAGCATTTCTCGCCGAAGAAAGGATGAAGGATGAATTAGAAGAAGTGCACACTGCCGATGTCACTTTGTGATGAAGACCTTCTCCTAGGGACGTGCGAACACAATCGCCCCCTCTATGTCTCAGGGTATTGCCATGATATAAAGATAGGCAAAATCTTGGTTGACAATGGGTCTTCCGTTAATCTCCTCAACGTGCGGGTGTTAAAGGAAATATGCATGAGCGTCCAGCACCTTGCTCGGGACAAGATCACCATCTCCGGGTTCGACTCCCAATCATCAAGAACTCTTGGGTCTGTGATACTGACGTTACGCTTTGGGCTACTCGTCACGGACATTAAGTTCCACGTCATAGACGCCAAGACATGCTACAATGCTCTGCTCGGCCGACCATGGTTACACGAGTATAATATCATCCCTTCTACACAGCATCAGTGTATGAAATATTTTAAGGATGGTCTCAAGTATACCGTGACGGGAGAACTGAACCCGTTCTCTGTGAACGAAGTCCGCAAATATGAAGATGCCAAATACTTCTTACCAGATTTCGAAGACACGGAGAGGTGTCACAAGCCAGAGAACAAAGCTAACGCCACCATCCCTGTCTTCGGGAGTGATACCGAGGAGGAAGAAGAGATAGTTTATTCGGGTCCACCCCAATACAATAAGCCTGGACCATCCGCTCCTACGTTGATCTTTAGTAGTGACTCAGAAGATGAGGTCCATGCTGTATTCTCTGATCGTCCTTCAATACAAACGTCCGCTGATGAAGAGCAAAGTCTGCAAGTCGCCATGGTGCCGCTTAAACATCATAAAGAACTGGATGCGCTCGATACCTACAGCGTAGAGGAGCTGCGGCCGTTCTATGTCCCTCCCAGGCGAGAAGGCGAAAAAGCAATTCTATTCTACCGCTCTGAGGAAACCAAAGTGGAGAAAGAAATCTGGCACGGTGCGGATCCTACGCTTGACAGGCTTTAGCCCATCCGTCTGCCCAGATATTATACAAAAGGCTTGAAGAGGTTGCTGAAGCGCCAAGGGATATCCTTCAAACCGACCGCTCAAAAAGCTAAATTCTATGACAGGGTCTGGAACGTTCCCGGGACTCAGCACAAGTTGCCTAATGGGAGAATGGAAACAATCGGGCTTGGTTACATTCGATCCAAGAAACGAGAGCTACTCCATGATTGCTACGCCGTGCATGACTTCAATGAAGAAGCGGATGCTCAATGGGAGGACGCTAATCCTGAACCAGTAAAAGTTCTTGATGCAAAAGTGCCCAGTCCGTCGTTCGAAGAACAAATGGACAAGCTTATAAGAGAAGCTGGCCAAAAAGTCCGGGACAACCACAACCGCGAAATGGCCATCTACGAGAAAGCCAAAACGCAACGCCTCCTCCAACAGGCCGTGAAAAATGAAAGTGCCACTCCCTGTCAACCTGTTATAAAAAAGGCTCGACGCAGAGGCAGAAACAAGTCAAAAAGCGAAAAAAGCGCTCGACAGCAACAAAGCGGGACTAAGAAGCCACGCAAGCGGGAATCGAGCGGTCCAGATCTGTCCCTTGTAAAGAAGATGAGTCGAGCATACTCTTTTCCTCGGGACAAGACGAAGAAGATACTTGACCGAGCTATAAAATACCAGATGCTTACACTGCCGGAGTCTAAATACCCCGAACAAGAAGGCGAAGTCTCACACCCAAACTATTGCTCTTATCACCGAGTAATAGGGCATCCTCTCGAAGACTGCTTCACCTTCAAGAACTGGGTGGAAGATCAGTATCAGCTCGGCAAGTTTGCTCTATCTGACAGTTGGAGGGTAACGCCGCCGCAGAAGCACGAACCCAAAGCCATGAAAGCAGAGCCAGACCCACATCGATCTTCGAAGCGAGCTCATACTTGTCACATGATAACAATATCAAAAGAAGAGCCCGAGAATATGGATGACCTTTCCTGGTGCTTCGAAAACAACAACGATGAGGTGATCTCAGAATTTCCATCAGCACCGAAAGAGCTGGAGGATGGAATACATACTACTGCGGATAACCTCAAGAAAATTGAGTTGGGGACGGCGAACGACCCGCGACCGACATTCGTAAGCGAGCTGCTATCTGAAGAAAGGGTGGCTGCGTTAAAAGATGTGCTTGTGCAGCATAGAGATTGCTTCGCATGGAACTATTCCGAAATGCCAGGACTAGATCCAGAAATTGCTGTGCACAGATTGGCGATATCTCCGGACGTCAAGCAGGTCAAACAGGCGCCAAGAAGAATGCGGCTCGAGCTTGAGATGAGTATCAATGCCGAGGTCAAGAAGCTAATCGACTCTGGCTTTATCCAGGAGGTTTAATATCCTGAATGGATCGCCAACATCGTCCCTGTGATGAAGAAAAATGGGACAGTGCGCATATGCGTGGACTTCCGGGATCTCAATAAAGCCTTCCCGAAGGACGATTTCCCAGTGCCAGTCACCGAATTGATGATAGACAATACGTCCACTCACGAGGTTTTCTCCTTCATGGATGGCTCATCAGGGTATAATCAGATAAAGATGCATCCCGAAGACCAGAAGCACACCGCCTTCAGGACCCCTTTGGGTATATTCTGCTACAAGGTGAAGCCCTTCGGTTTAAAGAATGTCGATGCCACCTATCAGAGGGCCATGACGAAGATCTTCGATGACCTTATACATGAAATCGTCGAATGCTATATCGACGACCTCGTGGTTAAGAGCAAATCATACGAGGAGCATTTAGAACATCTGAAGACTGTATTTCAACGCCTTCGACAATACAACTTAAAGATGAACCCTTTCAAGTGCACATTCGGGGTCTCCTCGGGCAAATTCCTGGGATTCGTCGTCCGACACAGAGGTATCGAGATAGATCCGTCAAAAATCAAGGTAATCATGTGAATGCCTCCGCCAAGAACTCTCAAGCAATTGCGGTCTCTCCAAGGGAAGCTCGCGTACATCCGACGATTTATAGCCAATCTTTCAGGCAAGTGCCACCCTTACAGTCACCTGATGAAGAAGGGAACCCCTTTCGTTTGGGATCACAAATGTCAGAGCGTGCTCGACGAAATTAAGCAGTACCTGCATAATCCGCCAGTGTTGGCTGCTCCGGTCAAGGGAAAGCCTCTCATTCTATATACAACCGCCCTCGAAGGTTCCCTAGGCGCATTATGGGCACAAGAGAACGACCAAGGGAAAGAAAGAGCTCTTTATTACTTAAGTCGAGTTCTCCTGGGGGCAGAAAGCAACTACTCCCCCATCGAAAAACACTGCCTGGCGTTGATCTTCGCGATAACAAAGCTCAGGCACTACGCGTTGGCGCATGAAGTCCGTCTCATTTCGAAGGTGGACCCCCTTAAGTATTTAATGTCAAAGGCCATACTGACCGGTCGACTCGCTAAATGGGCCCTGCTCTTGATGGAGTTCTCGATAACATATCAACCTCTCAAGGCAGTGAAAGGCCAGGCCATCGCCGACTTCCTCGCTGAGCATCCGATACCTGCCGATTCTCCTCTGAATTGCGATCTGCCAGACGAACATGCGTTTGACGCGATCGATGGAGATGATACCCGATGGGAGCTTTATTTTGATAGAGCATCTTCCATAAAGAAGCGCAAACAAAGTACGCCCATAATCAAATCAGGGGTAGGCCTTATCTTCGTGACTCCACAAGGAGGGATAATGCACTTTGCTTTCTCCTTAACAAAGCCGAGGACGAACAATGAAGCCGAATATGAAGCTCTGATAGCAGGCCTCGAGATCGCCATTGACATGGGAATTGAAAACCTTCTCATATACGGAGACTCCCAACTGGTCGTCAGTCAAGTAAACGGCGACTACCAAACGTGCAAACCAGAGTTGGTAAAGTATGGCGAAAAGGTGCAACAACTGTTGACCCAAATCCCTTCCTACACTTTGGAAAGCATACCACGCGCGGAAAACAACAAAGCGGACGCGTTGGCCAAGCTCGCTAAGGAACTGGCTGATGAGAACCGCGATGACGTAAGAATCGTGGTACAAAGCCGTCGGGTACTTGACCCAACAGAAATATCTCCAGAATCATCTGAAGAAAAGGGAGCGACTGAGAAAATGGCTATGCAAATAAATAACCGGGGAAAGGCTGAGGATTGGAGGGAAGTCTTTATAGACTACTTCAAATACCGTCGAACGCCCGAAGATGCGTCCTCAAGACATCAGCTTATGAAACGAGCTCTGTCTTTCGCCTTCGTGAATGATACTCTGTACAAGAGGTCGTTTGATTCTCTGTGGTTGAGATGTCTGGGACCTGAAGAGGCAAAAAGAGTCGTTCAGGAAGTTCACGACGGACTCTGCGGTTCTCACCAAGCGGGCCCAAAGATGAAGTTGAAGATTAAACGGATGGGTTACTACTGGCCCACGATGATTCAGGACAGCCTCGAATATGCGAAGCAATGCCACTCGTGCCAAATCCATGAGGACTTCATCCACCAGCATCCAAATCCACTACATCCAACGGTGGCTAGCTGGTCGTTCGAAATGTGGGGAACTGACATAGTTGGCCCCATCGAACCAGCATCGTCTAGAGGACATCGTTTCATCCTGGCGATGACTGACTACTTTTCCAAATGGGCAGAAGCAGTACCGCTGAGGGAAGTGAAGACGGAGAATATCCTCCATTTCTTCAAGACGCGCGTCATTTACCGGTTTGGAACTCCGCGACGGATCATCTCCGATAATGGGCCAGCCTACAGAAGACATAAGATCAGTCGCTTCGCGCAGCAGCATAATATAGACTGGAGATATTCCTCGGTTTATAATCCGCGAGCTGGTCTAGCCGAGGCCTTCAACAAGATCTTGACAAAGATCATGAAGAAGACGGTGTCCCGAAATAAGAAGGACTGGCAAGAGAGACTGCAAGAGGCTCTCTGGGCGTATCGAACTACGTTCAAGACAGCCACGAACACAACGCCGTACGCGTTGGTATTCGGTACAGAACCAATACTCCCCCTCGAGATAGAGTTACCCTCTCTACAAGTGGCAGTCCACTACGAGCTGACGGACGAAGAAAATGCTCACCTTCGGCTTGAGGAGCTTGATGCCCTTGATGAAACCCGGCTCATAGCGCAACAAAATCTGGAGTCCTATAAAGCAAAGATGACGCGCTCATATGAAAGATTGACCCGGCGGAGGACATTCCGCCAAGGCGAACTCATGCTAGTGGTCAAAAGGCCTATGATCCCCAATCGCGCCAAGCAGGGAAAATTCGAGCCGAACAATGAAGGCCCGTACATAATAGACAAGGTCTACCAGGGTGGAGCCTATCTACTCATGGATATGCACGGTGAAAGGCCTTTTAGGCCAATAAACAGCCGCTTCCTAAATAAATACTATGCTTAATGAGCCATAGCCTAGGTCAATGATAGATGACGACGACTATGTCCGCTCGCTATCTTCCTAAGCCCAAACTCTATAAGTAGTAGGCGGCCTTCTTCAACACCGAACCGAAACGTCCTTAAACTAATGACGGACCGAAACGTCCTTAAACTAATGACGGACCACTGCGTCCTAAAACTAGATGAGGACCGAAACGTCCTTAAACTACTACCGCAGCATCCTCAGGCTGACGAGATAAAAAAAAAGAGAGAATAAGGAATAAAAAATAAAAAATAAAAAAATATATAAAAAAACAAAAAAAACGGTATGTCCATAAGTAAAATGGGCACGGATGAAAACCCGAAAGGGCTCCGTGAGTAAAAACAGCAGGGCTACCGGCGAGTGTTCGTGAAAACCCGAAAGGGCGCGACCTCATAAAAAAAATAATAAACAGAATAAAAAGAAATGGTATGCACATAAGCAAAATGGGCACGGATGAAAACCCGAAAGGGCTCCGTGAGTAAAAACAGCAGGGCTACCGGCGAGTGTTTGTGAAAACCCGAAAGGGCGCAACCTCGTTAAAAGACACTTACAGGGTCCTCTCGACCTTGTAAGGAGAAACCACCCGCGTGAGATCCTTACGACTCACATGGGAGCAACACACTTAGGAATCCTCATGATTCCTAAGGAGAAAATACACTCGCGAGATCCTCACGACTCGTACGGAGAACTCTCTTATGGGACCCTTACGGCTCATAAGATTTGAAAGTCTTAAGTTACAGAGACCTGAACCTGTTCTTAAGCAACTCCCACAACCTTCAATATTGTCCTACAAGTGGTTCAATTCTGACCCCTGTATACAATCCACGGGCGCGAATAAACATTTCTCTAACCAAGTCCCATCATTGACTGGGGATATATTCGCATGGTGAACAACCCTTGTAGGTCCTCTCGATTTACAAGGAGAACCCTCTTGTAGGATCCTTACGACTTACAAAGGAACATATACTTAGGAATTCTCACGATTCCTAAGGAGAAAATACACCTACAAGATCCTCACGACTTGTAGGGAGAAGTACTTTTGTGAGACCCTTACGGCTCATGAAGTCAACAGCCTTAGTCGACAGGACCTTAACCCTGTTCGCTAAGCCACCCTGTTTGACATCGACAGAGGCAAATGATGATTCGCTCCTAGCAATATCCCAGTTGTAGCGGTGCTGATGCCAAAATCGGTGTCTAATTCCAGGCTTACAGCGAAAAGCCAGCAGGCCGCACATGCATACGAAATAGCCGAAATGATGGGGCAACCTGCAATAAAAAGAAGCAAGTAAAAACATATGCACACAAAATAGCCGAAATGATTGGGCAACTCACAATAAAAAGCAGCGAGTAAAAATAAAATAAATAGCCGAAATGATTGGGCACGGCGAAATATAGTCGAAATGATTGGGCGATCGTGACCTTTGCAATATAAAAGCTGAAATGATAGAGCATCGCGGAAATAAAACAATAATAAAGAAATATGATGAAACTTTTGCCCTACAGTTGAGATCACGTCGATCCCTGTAAGAGATTTATGATGTGGGGTACCCATGATAGAAGAAAGAGAAGAGAAAGAAGATTGGGGTGCACGGATTTCTTAGCGAAAAAAGGTTGCAAGTTTTTTTGTTTTTTTTTTTAAAAAAAAATTCCTTTTTTCTTGTTCTCTTTATTTAGAACTGTTTGCAAAAAGATTTTCGAGAAAAGAGCTAAGACACACTTTCGATCAACCAAAAATGCACAATCAGGCCTAAATCTAGGGTCACCTAGATCAGCTAGACAGCTCCTAACTGTTCCAAAGGGCTAGAAATAGGACCTCAAACCGCCTCTTCACCGCCAATTGCGGCCCGGTAAGTGCCAGGTAAGTGGGAGGCTCCCCGCTACAAGTAGCGGTCCTAATTAAGTAACCACTTACCTTAGACACACTTGCCTAGACACAGCAAAGTCAGGTTAGGATAAACGGTCGATGCCTATAACTAGTCCTCTGTCCTATTGAGCTCGAAGTCCTTAGGGCCGAGTCTAGTATTTTTTTAATTAAGAATGGTCAATGCAAATGCCTTATGTGATTTCTGGGGTCCTGGGAAGGGTGATGAAATCCCTACCCAATCTGAATTGGTCAAAAGCCCCTTAAAATCTGATTAATGATATGCAAAACAGTAAATCACTTGCAATCAAAGATTTTTTTGTTATTGCAAGTTGAGAAAAGATATGCAAAACAGAAAAGATTTCTTTCAATCAATTTTTATTTTAAACGCGTGCAAAAAATCCTGCACAAGATTTGTTATTTGGAAGGGGGAAGATTTTTAAGAGCAAAGAAATCCTGCAGGCAAATTTACAGAAGATATATCAAGATTTACAGAGAAGAAACAGAGGAGCTTACAGTGCAAATTTAGACAGGTGTCGCCACCAAACCGCAGCCTTTCCGCGGCCAAAGGGGGGGTCCCACCGCGGTTCCGCGGCGGGGTAGTCGACTCGGACCCCGAGAAAATTTTAGGGCTTCTGATTCCTCCAAAGCACCGCCTTTCCGCGGTTGGAGCAGGGCTATAGCGGCGGATCCACGGTCTACTTGTTGAATTGGCCCTTCTATTTTCTTCTGTTGTTCTGTTGGATTAATCCCCTGCTGTTCAGATCTGTCTTTTTCTATTTCACTTTCTGTAGATTTCCAGATCCGAATTTGTATATAGATCCTGCAAAATTCAAACAACAAATTACCCTTTCCAAAAATAACAGATGATATATTTTTATATTTTTTTGGATTTTTCAGATTTTTATGATTTTTTTAATTTTAGATTAACCCAAAATTGCAAAAAGGAAATAACACGCCATCTCCGGCAACGGCGCCATTTGATTGTTCTCAAAAACTATCTATTAACCGCAATCAAGAACGGTGTCGCTTGGTAGCTAGCCGGTGAGTACGGGTCGGTCCACAAGGATGTTGTGAATTTCTTAATCGCTCAAACGAGTTAATTCCGATGGGTGTTCGGATTTCTTATTAAATCTAAAAACTAAATCTATCATTTATCTAGGGCAAAAAATTAAATTTAACTAGGGCAAGGAATTCAAGATCTAACTAGGGCAAGGAATTAAATCTAAACTAGGGCAGAGAATGAAAAATTACCTACTTTACAGATGGCTCTCTCCAAACATCAACACAAGGTTGTCAGATCTGAATTCATGATATGAAAAGAGGCATCAATGCTCTCCAAAAGAATTCTAAATTTTATTCATAGAAAGAGGCATAGGGAGGCATAGCCTTTACAATAATTTAGAGTTCCTATTTATAGAGGATAGGAAAGCCTAGGTTACAATTGATTTGCACGTCTACAATTACCAAAATATCCTTAGGAAGACCTAGTCAAAGTAGACTCCAAGCTTTGGTAAAATTTTATGTCTCTGTCTCTTTAAAAGGAAGTATTGGGCCTTGAAATTTCTTTTGTTGGCTCTTCTGTCTTTGGGCTTCCTTATTATTTGGTTCTTTTATTAAAATAGCTTCTATGTTTCTTCCAGATCTCCAGTGAATAATTGCGGTGGACTTTTAACCGTTCGCTTTGTAATCTTGGACCTTGCATTGCCTTGTACTTTGTGAATTTTATCTTTGATGTAGGCTTGATCAAGAGTCTTCTGTTTGTTGGTCAAAGTCCACTTTTGCATCGTCTTTTCATCGTTTTCACTGTTTTCTGTCCAAGAACCTGTAACCTAATATGTAGCAGACATGCGTCAAAAACACCTGTTTATTTATAAAACGAATAAGGATGGGGAATATAATAATGCAATATTATGGTGTGAATAGCACCTGATAGGATATAGATCAGAAACTTTCCTTGTTATCTCCCATATCGGGTGGTTTGTGCTAGTTTTAGATTGAGTATTGCCGTCGAAGGGAGGCTTGTATATATATAGTCTTGAGTGTACGCGCCTTCCTTCAGAGGTCGTGGTCGCGAAGGCGAGCTTACGGGGGCTGATTGAGTGGTGCGCGGCGAACATGGCGTCATGCGAGAAGAGGCTCGGCCGCAAATTCTCGGAGAGGGAGCTGGCCTCTAAGGCATTGCGCGAGCTTCAAACCAGCCTCACAGCCAAAGCCAATAAAGCATATGAACTCTGGCGGATACTTCAAGAGTCTATCAGAGAGGTGGTGGCTCTTGATAAAGCTGTCGTGTTCACTCGCGAAAGGGTCGAGGCTCACAAGGTCACTGAGAAAGAGCTCGAAGGCCGGCTCGCCTCGTATCAGGCCCAACAGGCTCATGCGGAGGCCCGTCTTCTGGCGATCCTGAATCATGAAGTTATGGCCCAGCAAAAACAGGATGAGCTATCAAGATTGCTAAATCGCCCGCCGGCTTGAAAACTTGTATCTTTTCCTTTCTTTTTGTACATACTCCTGAACGAGAGTATTTTCTTTTTGTTCTTTCTTGAATTGTACTTTGTATCCATTTTGGTTCATGAATAAAGACATATTTTTTTCAATGGTGTGTCCCGCTTAATTTATCTTGGTCTCCTTGCAGGGTAGCGATGGCTTAGGATTCAGGGTTAAGATCTGCCTCCTAAGACTTCTGAGCCTTATGAGCCGTGAGGGTCTCATAAAGAGTTTTTCTCCCTACAGGTCGAGAGGATCCCGTAGGTGTAAGTTCTTCTTAAGAGTCGTGAGAATTCTTAAGCGAGTTCTCCCTTGGGAGTCGTAAGGATCTCACAAGAGATTTTTCTTCCTTGCAGGTCGTGAGGACCCACAAGTGCTGAGTGCGGTCGCCCTTATCCGTATTTCATGGGGTCAGGGGTTGCTTTGGGATGTTCTCCAGGGTACCGTAGTTTAAATACATCGCGGTCAAGGTTAAGGACCTCATAGTCCATGGGTTTAAGGACTCCACAGTCCAACGTTAGTTTTAAGACATCACGGTCAAGGTTAAGGACCTCATAGTCCGTGGATTTAAGGACCCCACAGTCCGATGTTAGTTTTAAGACAACACGGTCAAGGTTAAGGACCTCATAGTCCGTGAGTTTAAGGACTCCACAGTCCAATGTTAGTTTTAAAACATCACGGTCAAGGTTAAGGACCTCATAGTCCATGGGTTTAAGGACTCCACAGTCCAATGTTAGTTTTAAGATATCACGGTCAAGATTAAGGACCTCATAGTCCGTGGATTTAAGGACTCCACAGTCCGCGAAATGTGTGGTTGCCGGGACCCATCACCTCTTTGAAGACGTTGAGGAATTACAATGCCAAGTATCAAAGGAGTGAAGAGATGTACTCTTTAACCAAGGTAAAATCAGTCTAGAATCATCGTGGTTGGTCGTTAGTTTTAAGACATTACGGTCGAGGTTAAGGACATCATAGTCCATGGATTTTAAAGACTCCACAGTCCGGTGTTTGCTCTGGATGCTTCACACGGGTTCACGGCCGTGCTTGGCGAGGACCAGGCTCCACTCTGGGCGTTTTCCGCGGGGTCAAAGAGTGACGTTATCCGCGTTCCACGTAACCAGGAATTTTGCACTAGATGCGTCACACGGGTTCACTGCCGTGTTTGGCGAGGACTAGGCTCCGCTCTGGATGCTTCACATGGGTTCACTGCCGTGCTCTGCGAGGACCAGGATCCGCTCTGGACGTTTTCCACGGGGTCAAAGAGTGACGTTATCCGCGTTCTACGTAACCAGGAATTTTGCTCTGGATGCTTCCCACGGGTTCACTGCCGTGTTCTGCGAGGACCAGGCTCCGCTCTGGATGCTTCACACGGGTTCACTGCCGTGCTCTACGAGGACCAGGATCCGCTCTGGACGTTTTCCACAGGGTCAAAGAGTGACGTTATCCGCGTTCCACGTAACCAGGAATTTTGCTCTAGATGCTTCACACAGGTTCACTGCCATGCTCGGCGGGGACTAGGCTCCGCTCTGGATGCTTCACACGGGTTAACTGCCATGCTCTGCGAGGACCAGGATCCGCTCTGGACGTTTTCCACGGGGTCAAAGAGTGACGTTATCCGCGTTCCACGTAACCAGGAATTTTGCACTAGATGCTTCACACGGGTTCACTGCCATGCTCGGCGAGGACTAGGCTCCACTCTTGATGCTTCACACGGGTTCACTACCGTGCTCTGCGAGGACCAGGATCCGCTCTGGACGTTTTCCATGGGGTCAAATAGTGACGTTATCCGCGTTCCACGTAACCAGGATTTTTGCACTATATGCTTCACACGGGTTCACTGCCGTGCTCGGCGAGGACTAGGCTCCGCTCTGGATGCTTCACACGGGTTCACTGCCCTGCTCTGCGAGGACCAGGATCCGCTCTGGATGTTTTCCACGGGGTCAAAGAGTGACGTTATCCGCGTTCCACGTGACCAGGAATTTTGCTGATTGTATCCGCATTTCCCGGAGTTGGGATTTGACTCTCGGTCATCTGTACACCGTCGAGTCATGGAACTGGGAATTGCCGTTGTTCCGCTTTGCTTGATATTGTGTATGCTGCAATGAGATGAACGTCGAGATGGTCTCTAAGCTATCTGTGACTCATCAAGATTTGGCTTCTTCTTCTGATGAAACCTGGGAGAGGAGGAGCGCGATTCCTTCTTTGTTCGCGCCCCTGGATTGTATACAGGGATTGATGTAATATCACCTGTAGGGCATAAATTTCATTTTTTTTTCCACGATGCTCTTATAATTTCAGCTTTTATATCGTGAAGGTCGCGATTGCCCCATCATTTCGGCTATTTTTCGCGGTGCCCTATCATTTCAACTATTTATTTTATTTTTACTCGCTGCTTTTATTGCGAGTTGCCCCATCATTTCGGCTATTTTTCATGCATACATTTTGACTTGCTTCTTTTTATTGCAAGTTGCCCCATCATTTCGGCTATCTCATATGCACTTTTAGCTCGCTGATTTTTTATCGCGAGTGTAGAACTTGGAGTCTGGTGCCACTCCCAGCATCAGCATCGCTACAACTGGAATATTGCCAGGAGCGAATCATCATTTGCCATACAAGGACTTAGAATTTGATACCGTTTCAGGCATCAGCATCGCTACAACTGGGATATTGCCAGGAGCGAATCATCATTTGCCTCTGTCGATGTTGAACAAAGGTGGCTTAGTAAACAGGGTTAAGGTCCTGTCGACCAAGGCTTTCGACTTCATGAGCCGTAAGGGTCTCACAAAGGTATTTCTCCCTACAAGTCGTGAGGATCTTGTAGGTGTGTTTTCTCCTTGGGAATCGTGAGGATTCCTAAGTGCATGTCCTCTTGCAAGTCGTAAGGATCTTACAAAAAGGTTTTCTCCTTATAAGTCGAGAGGACTTACAAGGGTTGTTTGCCATATGAACATATCTCTAGTCACGGATGGGACTTGGTTAGGGAAATGTTTATTCGCGCCCGTGGCTTGTATACAAGGGTCAATATTGAACCGCTTGTATATAAGGGTCAATATTGAACCGCTTGTAGGGCATAAATTGAAGGTTGTGGGGGTTTCTTAAGCACAAGTTTAGGTCTCTGTGACTTAAGACTTTCAAATCCTATGAGCCGTGAGGGTCCCATAAGAGAGTTCTCCTTACGAGTCGTGAGGATCTCGCAAGTGTAATTTCTCCTTAGGAATCGTGAGGACTCCTAAGTGTGTTGCTCTCTTATGAGTCGTAAGGATCTCATGCGGGTGGTTTCTCCTTACAAGGTCGTGAGGACCCTGCAAGTGTCCTTTAACGAGGTTGCGCCATTTCGGGTTTTCACAAACACTCGCCGGTAGCCCTGCTGTTTTTACTCACGGAGCCGTTTCGGGTTTTCATCCGTGCCCATTTTGCTTATGGGCATACCGTTTTTTTTTCTTCTTTTTTTTATATCGGCTTTGAGATATTGCAATCCACCGTAGTTTATCGACTTCTCGGTCAACAACTAGTTTTAGGACATAGTGGTCCGTCATTAGTATAAGGACGTTTCGGTCCGTTGTTATTTTAAGGACGTTTCGGTCCTTTGTTAGTTTAAGGACATTTCGGTCCGTTGTTAGTTTAAGGACATTTCGGTCCGTTGTTAGTTTAAGTACATTTCGGTCCGTCGTTGAAGAAGGCCGGTTACTACTCAGAGTTCGGGCTTAGGAAGATAGCGAGCGGACATAGTCGTCGTCATCTATCATTGACCTAGGCCTTAACCCGTTAAGCGTAGTATTTCTTCAGGAAGCGACTGTTTATTGGCCTGAAAGGTCTTTCACCGTGCATATCCATAAGTAGGTACGCTCCGCCCTGGTAGACCTTGTCTATGATGTACGGGCTTTCATAGTTTGGCTCAAATTTTCCCCGCTTGGCACGATTGGGGATCATAGGTCTTTTGACCACTAGCACGAGTTCGCCTTGGCGGAATATCCTCGGCCTGGTCAATCTTTCGTACGAGCGCGTCATCTTTGCTTTGTAGGCCTCCAGATTTTGTTGCGCTATGAGCCGGGTCTCGTCAAGGGCATCAAGCTCCTCGAGCCGAAGGTGGGCATTTTCTTCGTCCGCCATCTCGTAGTGGACCGCCATGCGTAGAGAGGGTAACTCTATCTCGAGGGGGAGTACTGCTTCTGTACCAAATACCAACACGTATGGCGTTGTGTTCATGGCCGTTTTGAACGTAGTTCAATATGCCTAGAGAGCTTCTTGCAATCTCTCGTGCCAGTCCCTTTTGTTTCGGGACACCGTCTTCTTTACGATCTTTGTCAAGGTTTTGTTGAAAGCCTCAGCTAGACCATTAGCCTGTGGATTATAAACTGAGAAATATCTCCAGTCTATGTTGTGTTGCTGCGCGAAGCGGCTTATCTTATGGCTTCTATAGGCTGGCCCGTTATCGGAAACGATCCGTCGCGGAGTTCCAAACCGATAAATAACGTGTGTCTTGAAGAAATGGAGAATATTCCCCGTCTTCACCTCCCTCAGGGGTATTGCTTCTGCCCATTTGGAGAAGTAATCAGTCGTCGCCAAGATGAAACGATGTCCCCTGGATGATGCTGGTTCGATGGGGACGATTACGTCAGTCCCCCACATTTCGAACGGCCAACTAGCTACCGTTGGATGTAGTGGATTTGGGTGCTGGTGGATAAAGTCCTCATGGATTTGGCACGAGTGGCATTGTTTCTCATACTCGAGGCAGTCCTGGATCATCGTTGGCCAATAATAGCCCATCCGTTTAATCTTCAACTTCATCTTCGGGCCTACTTGGTGAGAACCGCAGAATCCGTCATGAACTTCCTGAACGACTCTTTTCGCTTCGTCAGGTCCCGGGCATCTCAACCACAGAGAGCCAAATGACCTCTTGTACAAAATATTGTCGACGAAGGCGAAAGACAGGCTCGTTTCATAAGCTGATGTCTTGAGGACGAATCTTCATGCGTTTGGCGGGATTTGAAGTAGTCTATGAAGACTTCTGTCCAATCTCCAACCTTCTCTTGGTCATTCATTTGCAGGGCCGTGTGCTCATTTGCTCCCCTTTCTTCGGGTGGCTCCGGAGATATTTCTATAGGGGCAAGTACTCGACGGCTTTGTACCACGATCCTAACGTCATCGAGGTCCTCATCAGCCAGTCCTTTAGCGAGCTTGGCTAATGCATCCGCTTTGCTTTTTTCCGCGCGCGGTATGTTTTCCAAAGTGTAGGAGGGGATTTGAGTCAGCAGTTGCTGTACTTTCTCTCCATACTTCACCAACTCTGGCTTGCATGTCTAGTAGTCGCCGTTTACTTGACTAACGACCAGTTGGGAATCTCCGTATATGAGGAGGTTTTCAATTCCCATGTCGATGGCGATCTCGAGGCCTGCTATCAAAGCTTCGTATTCGGCCTCATTGTTCGTCCTCGGTTCTGTTAAGGAGAAAGCGAAGCGCATTATCCCTCCTTGTGGAGTTACGAAGATAATACCCACCCCTGATTTGATTATAGGGGTGCTTTGTTTGCGCTTCTTCACGGAAGATGCTCCATCAAAATAAAGCTCCCATCGGATATTACCACCGTCGATTGCGTCAAACGCGTGCTTGTCTGGCAGTTCGCAATTCAAAGGAGAGTCGGCCGGTACCGGATGCTCAGCGAGGAAGTCGGCGATGGCCTGGCCTTTCACTGCCTTGAGAGGCTGATATGTTATCGAGAACTCTATCAAGAGCAGGGCCCATTTAGCGAGTCTCCCTGTCAATATGGCCTTCGACATTAAATATTTAAGGGGGTCCATGTTCAGACCATAATATTGCATTTTCCATTCCCCTATTCTTATCCTTTTTATAAATAAACAGGTACCCTTGACGCACGTTTGTTGCATATTACAGGATACAGGTTTCTGGAGCAAATACAGTGAAAAAGACACAAAACAATAGAAAAAGGGACTTTTGACCAACAAATAGACGGATCCTAGTCAAGGCCAGTTCACATAGGTGCAAGGCAACGAATGTCAAGGTGAAACGGTTAAAAAGACCAATACAAGTCTTCACTGAAGATCTGGAGAAGAGTAAGAAGCCAACAGAGAAAAAGAAGTATAAAACTAAGAAGCCCAGACAACCACAAAGGACTCCAGAAAGTTTGGCAGCCCAAGACCACCAAAGGGCCGCGGATCCGCGGCCCAAGCCTACCAATGCCGCGGATCCGCGGCCGTCTAATACACGTGTCGGTGGATTTTTCTTCTGTTGTCGTGTCGGTGTGGGTGTTGGGATTTTTAGAGGTCAAATCAGTAATTGCGCATGTGCGAGACTCTGAAACCCTAATTCTCCTGTTTACTTATAAATTGTAATCTGAAAATTGTAAAACTCTATGCCTCTTTTCAATAAATAAAATTCATAATTTCTGGGAATGATATTCAGATCTCTTCTGTCTTCTACTTGGAGGGAGCCATCAAATCAGTAGGTAATTTTATTTCATTGCTTTTATTTTCTAGAATGTTTTCTCATCCCCTAATGAGCAAGTAGTCTCCTCGCTTGTTAGGGTTAGCCTTAGGGAAAGGGTTGAGAGATGAGATCTCTCAGCTCTTTCAATGCCACCTTCACTTAAGAGTTAGAACTCCACGCATACGAGCACAACCGCTCCCTGCGGCATCCTACCCATCGAGGTAACGATGAACCGTAGTATAAAGGGCCGGTTGCGCGCGTTTTCCGTGGGGGTTAGGGTAATTATCAACAAAGGAAGGATACAACTCTAGAGGAAGAAACATCTTCCCAAAAGATTCGAATCCGCTTTATTAATAATTAACCTAACATCTAATAGATCTAAAAAAAAAGAAGGCATTGAAAGCGGTGAAGAAAAACGTTAATCTCCAAAACTTCCACTAAGCCTAACCCTAGCAAGACATTTAATTAGATTAATTAAATCAGTTTCAAAGATTTTTATAAACCAACCAAAACGACATTTTTAATCAACTCATTAAAACACATAAAAGAAATTTACCCGTCTCTGTGGATCGACCCGTACTCACCGGCTAGCTGCGAAGCGACGCCGTTTCTGATTGCGGTAAACTTACAATTTTTGACATAATCAAATGGCGCCGTTACCGGGGACGGCGTAATATTTCTTTTTGTGAATTTTCGGGTTGATATAAATTTTAAAAATTATAAAAATCTGAAAATATAAAATATAAAAAAAATTATCAAATTTGATCTGTTTGAAGGGTGTATCTTTTGAATCTTGCAGGAACAGCGAAGAATTGAGGATCTGGAATTTTACAGAGGGCAAATCAAAATTTGGTACATAAGAACAGAGAAGAATTACAATCACAGAACAGCAGAATTTTTTCCAGAGCCTGACCCCACTTCCCCGCCGCGCTTCCGCCGCAAAATAGGGCCCCAGACCGCGGAACCGCCGCCGATCTGCCACGTCAGCGCATCAGATTTGCACTGTTTGTTCTCTTTTCTTCCCCTCTGCAACCTCCATATCTCCACTGTAAAAATTTGCTGCAGGTTTCTTTGCGCTAAAAAAATCTTCTACCCCCTTCTAAATAACAGATTTGCTGCAGGTTTCTTTGCGCCGCGCTAAAAAATTTTTGATTGCAAGTGAAATTCTATTTGTTTTACATAATTTAACCGGACTCTAAGGGGCTAATTGACCAAACTCAGATTGGGTGGGGATTTCATCATCCTTCCCAGGACCCCAGAAAACACCTAAAGCATTTTGCATCGACCACAATTAATTAAAAAAGATTAGACTCAGACCTAAGGACATCGAGCTCAATAGGAAAAGGACTAGTATAGGCATCGGCCATTTATCCTAACCGACTTTGCGGTGTCTAGGCTAGTGGTTATTAATTAGGCCCACTGTAGTGGTGGTTCCTTCCCACTTACCTGGCCGTATTTGTCCGTGAAAAGACGGTTTGAGGTCCTATTTCTAGCCCTAGTATGAGCTGTCTAGCAGACCTAGGCAACCCTAGATCTAGGACTGATTGTGCATGTGTGGTTGATACATTTGTGTCACGAGTCCCATTTTCTAAAACCTTCTTGCAAAACTCTCCAATAAAAAAAAATAATAAAGAAAAATATTTTCAAAACTTGCAACTTGCCGCTAAGAAAACTTGCACCTCACTTCCACCATTTCTCCTCCATTGACGTTATCTTACCCCCACTTTCTGTTTTTTTTTCTGACTACACTACTCCTTTAGTGTATGTCATTTTGGACTAGGGATACTAACGCCCGATTAGTCCGTGTTTCGTTGGTACCGACCAACGAACCCTTCGACGAACCCTTCGTCGACATTCCGTCCATTTCCTTACCTCCACCTTCAAATTCTTTCACCGAAGGTATGTCGGGATTCAACCCCAACGATACCTTACCGACGGGAATGATTCCACCTCCGCCAAGTGCGAATAACCCGAATCTTCCGCCTGTTGTAGCACCCGCACGAGTCGCGCTCCAGGATCTCTTCTACCCCGTCCGTACTTCTTTACCTACATGTCTTTCACCCCCACCGGCAAATGGGGACAACTTTGAAATAAAACCACACTTCATCAATATGCTGCCTAAGTTTCATGGTTTGGAATCCGAAGATGCGTATATTTTCATTAATAAATTCCAAAATGTGTGCGCTATGATGAAGACAACCCAATTAAGTGATGACGCTATAAGGCTAAGGGTCATTCCTTTTACCTTATGTGACCTAGCCGAGAAGTGGCTATACAGCACCGCATCACATTCCATTAGAAATTGGGACGAGTTTGTGAGAGCTTTTCTGAAAAAGTTCTATCCTCATCACAAAACTGCTAGAATCCGAAACGAGATTATACAATTTTCACAGCTTCCTTCCGAACCATTCTGGAAGTGCTTCGAGAGATTTAAAGACCTACTTGTTCAATGCCCTCATCATGGGATAGAAAGTTGGCAACTTTGCCAAACGTTATACGAGGGATTGAACGCAGCAACGAAGCAGTTGCTAGAAACAATATGTCAAGGTCATTTTCTCTCCAAGTCTAGACGAAGCTTGGCAGTTTCTTGAGGATCTTAGTGAGCAAACAATTCAGTGGGAGAGTACCAAGACCACATCATCTTCCTCTATTGGTCAATCTAGGGCAGGCATACATCAAGTAGATATGTCGATTGCTATGAAGGCCGAGATGGCCTCACTTATGAAAAAGCTAGAAGCCATTGAGACAAAAATCTCATCGTCTTCTCCTGCCCCTACTCTACCCACACGAACTGTTTGTGCTTGTTGTTCGAACCCATCGCACCTAACCGAAGAGTGTCCTTATAATGCACCTATTCAAGGACAGGATCAAGTCAATGCTGCATTTCAGCAACGACAAAGAAACGATCCGTACTTTTCGACATACAATCAGGGGTGGAGGAGTCACCCAAATTTCGCTTGGAACCAAAATCAACAAGTCTAAGGAAATAACAATTTTCAAAGATCTCCTCCTCCACAACAACAACAAGCACTTCCACAAACTCAAAACCAGCAACCTTTCCAACAACAACCTTATACAAATCAAACGAACAATTTGGTTCAACCTAATGATGATAAGGTTAGCTCGCTCGAGAAAAGTCTAGAAGCATTTCTCAAGCAATCTACAGAATCCGCAGCAAGATTTGAAAGTTATGTTCAATCTTTAATGAATAACAATGCCTCACACGATCAAAGTATCAAATCTATTGAGGCACAAATTGCACAATTAACTGCTGCGTTGAGCGAGAGAGAAAAGGGAAAGTTTCCATCTCAACCATTGCCCAATCCCGGTCACGCATAAAACGCATATCACAATCACAATGTAAATGCGGTGACCACGTTGAGATCCGGAAGAGAGTTGCAAAATAATGTGGGAACCAGTGATGACATCCCCGCCGGTGGTCCTTCTTCTTCTTCTTCCCTTTCTTCATTTTCTTCACTTCCTTCTTCACCTTTTTCTTTAGAGCCTATTATCCACCCTTCACACGGCTCTACTTCTTCTGACTCGAACGGACCCATTTCTCACAACACGAACACATCCACACTGGGATCCGTTCCTACTCCACATTCTAATCCACAGACTTTTGACTCAACAAATTTTCAGAATGCTCCATTCCCAAACAGGTTGAGTCCTAATAAACCAAATGCACAAGTGGAGAAGATTGTGGAGATATTTAAGCAGGTTAGCATAAATATACCTCTCTTGGATGCTATCCAACAAGTCCCTTCATACGCAAAAATCTTAAAGGGCTTGTGCACCTCGAAGAGAAAGGCATCTCAAGTACCCAAGAAAGTGCTAGTGGCTAGTGCAGTGAGCAATGCTATTAACCACCATCAAACCTTACCCCAAAAACGAAAGGACCCCGGCTGTCCTACTATTTCAATCACAATTGGGGATAAGAAAATTAATCGAGCACTTTTAGATCTTGGGTCTAGTGTTAACCTAATTCCCTACTCCGTGTACGAACAATTAGGGGTTGGAGAGTTGAAACCTACTCGTTGCACTCTCCAAATGGCTGATCGATCAATCACCCATCCAAGGGGTCAACTAGAGGATGTGTTGATCAAAGTCGGGGAGTTCATATTCCCCGTTGATTTTATCGTTATGGATACACAACCTGTTGCTAACCCAAGAAACCAAATTCCGGTGATTCTTGGTCGACCATTTTTGGCCACTTCCAATGCCGTAATAAATTGTCGCAATGGCTCCATGACTCTATCCTTCGGAAAGAGGTCTAGTGAGTTCAATATTTATAAGATGGGAAGTCTGCCCCCCGTACCAAAAACCAGTACACGAGAAGTTTGCTCTATTCACGAAATCACGCAGGAGGATTGCGAGCTTGAGAGATTTCTATTTGATGAAGACAGTTTTGACGCCACTAGTGCGTCCCTCCTTGAGCCTACCACCATTGACACAACCGATGTTGATTATGAATGTTTCACTTTTTTGGATGATGACGACTCACAGCCCAAATATGAGTCGTTTGAATTTTTGGATGAGTCAGTCGAACCATCCGAATCGGTTGTTTGCAGTGATTTCGAACCTGTGTTAGAGTCCTTTGAGTTCGAGATAGATTCCGCAATGATTCTTTCGCCTCAGAAATTCGAACTCACGCCCTTGCTGTCTCACCTTAGATATGCTTACATAGGTGAGAATGATACATTCCCATTATCATGTCGGCCTCTCTAACCCTCGAGCAAGAGAACGCCCTCTTAACGGTCTTACAAGATAGGCGGCAAGTTTTCGGTTGGACTATGGCGGACATCGAGGAGATAAGTTCCATCATAAGTGAATATCATACACAATTGATGGATGATGCCATGTCAATAGAGGACCCACAGGAACATCTTGGGGGTATTGTGGTGAGTCAACCTCCTCCCTTAGAAGTTGAAATACCCCCATTTCTTTTAATAAGTTATGAGAATGCCAATACTCCACTGATTGCTGATCATTTACATTCTCGTTTCGATGCATCACCATCACCTGTATATTCACCTCCACACCTCTCATACCACTACTTCTATCTTTCCCAATTCTTTGTGAATCGCTACAACTTATTCTTCCACCAACCAATACTCTTTACTGATAAATTTTTCAACTGGTTGGTGTTGACGTTTGGTCTAGGAAAAGTTTGGCAGTAATGTCTAACATAGTTTAAATGAAGTTTGGGGGAGGGTCTTTTTGTATATATTTTTTCTTAACAATAAAAAAAAACTATAAATAAATAAACAGGGGAGTATCGGTATTTTGACCCTTTTGGTTTAGCATGACAGTGAGGACACTGTCAAGTTCAAGTTTGGGGGTATGCTCGGTACGTTTTCTTCCTTCGCATTCATTTGTACATATTTTTGCATTTGCATATTTATTTGAAAAACCCATAAAAATTGAAAAATTTCAAAAGTTATAAAAATTATTGTATTCAATTTTGGTTATTTGACTTGAGTTTGACAAATAGGTTAACTGGCTAGGAACAACTAGATCTTAGACGTAGTAAATTAAAAAACCCTAAAAATAACATTCCTTAAAGTTTAACGGTAGAAAGTATATGCCGTGTAGTTTATTTAGAAATAGGCAAATTTTGGGTTCACTTCTTGGGCTAAGTCGAAACAAAGGAAGAGTATTGATGTTCTTATTAGAGTATAAGTTTGAAAAATAGTTCCTAGCTTAAGTCTAAATTCTGAAAATGTATACCCTACAATTTGCACATTCACGCACCTTGAAACTTGGAATAGTAGAAGAGACCTTGAAATGCTTTTGTCTAAAGTCCTTAGTACAATGAAAATAAAAAGAAAAAAAAAGTGAATAAAGAAAAAAATGGACACTGGTTTTTGTGATTACTTAAGGCTGTAAAAATAGAAAAATATTTAGCGAGGGTGCTTCATCACCTAGTGTCTTAGACCAACTGGTTTGGGAGTCACTGCTAAAGCCTTGGGTGTTGCAAAAACTAGGAAGTACGCTTTAAAGTGCTAACGCATCTTGTAATCGGTTGTTGGTACCTCAAGAAGTATTAACAGTCGCATGAAGGATGTGTAAGCGAAATTCAAAATTCACGAATTAATAAGTGCTTTGGACAATGGACGAGAGTACGATTGCTTGATTTGAATTTCCAAGTGTATGGGTGATCTATACACACATGTGGGGATATGTGATTAGAGTTTAGATAAGAAAAAGGAATGAAAGATAGAACTTGTATCTTTAATGGAGTTGATAAAAATTCCTGAGTGGAGATGAAACCCTAGAAGGAAAACTTAAGAAATGCCGAAAGCTAAGTAGGTCTGCAGAACATATATAATCTTAAGTTAAATGATGAGGAAGTGTGAAGAATATGGGTGGATAATTTATGAGTCGACGATAATAGAATTCCTTGTTGGAAAACTTAATTGGAGAATAAAATTCGAAAAGCCAAATTGATAGGATTTTGTGGGTAGTATCCGCTGAAAACCCTCAGGAGACAACACTACTCCTACTATGGACACCTAGAGGTTTAACGGCTTGTTGCACGTGCTCAGTGCAATCGCGTTTCCCTGCGAAAGTGCGGTTAGGATTTTAGTAAATAAAAAATAAGTTTGCTCGAGTACAAGCAAAAGATAAGTTTGGGGGTATTTGTTCAGACCATAATATTGCATTTTCCATTCCCCTATTCTTATCCTTTTTATAAATAAACAGGTACCCTTGACGCACGTTTGTTGCATATTACAGGATACAGGTTTCTGGAGCAAATACAGTGAAAAAGACATAAAACAACAGAAAAGGGACTTTTGACCAACAAATAGACGGATCCTAGTCAAGCCCAGTTCACATAGGTGCAAGGCAACGAATATCAAGGTGAAACGGTTAAAAAGACCAATACAAGTCTTCACTGAAGATCTGGAGAAGAGTAAGAAGCCAACAGAGAAAAAGAAGTATAAAACTAAGAAGCCCAGACAACCACAAAGGACCCCAGAAAGTTTGGCAGCCCAAGACCACCAAAGGGCCGCGGATCCGCGGCCCAAGCCTACCAATGCCGTGGATCCGCGGCCGTCTAATACACGTGTCGGTGGATTTTTCTTCTGTTGCCGTGTCGGTGTGGGTGTTGGGATTTTTAGAGGTCAAATCAGTAATTGCGCATGTGCGAGACTCTGAAACCCTAATTCTCCTGTTTACTTATAAATTGTAATCTGAAAATTGTAAAACTCTATGCCTATTTTCAATAAATAAAATTCATAATTTCTGGGAATGATATTCAGATCTCTTCTGTCTTCTACTTGGAGGGAGCCATCAAATCAGTAGGTAATTTTATTTCATTCCTTTTATTTTCTAGAATGTTTTCTCATCCCGTAATGAGCGAGTAGTCTTCTCGCTTGTTAGGGTTAGCCTTAGGGAAAGGGTTGAGAGATGAGATCTCTCACCCCTTTCAATGCCACCTTCACTTAAGAGTTAGAACTCCACGCATACGAGCACAACCGCTCCCTGCGGCATCCTACCCATCGAGGTAACGATGAACCGTAGTATAAAGGGCCGGTTGCGCGCGTTTTCCGTGGGGGTTAGGGTAATTATCAACAAAGGAAGGATACAACTCTAGATTCGAATCCGCTTTATTAATAATTAACCTAACATCTAATAGATCTAAAAAAAAGAAGGCATTGAAAGCGGTGAAGAAAAACGTTAATCTCCAAAACTTCCCCTAAGCCTAACCCTAGCAAGACATTTAATTAGATTAATTAAATCAGTTTCAAAGATTTTTATAAACCAACCAAAACGACATTTTTAATCAACTCGTTAAAACACATAAAAGAAATTTACCCGTCTCTGTGGATCGACCCGTACTCACCGGCTAGCTGCGAAGCGACGCCGTTTCTGATTGCGGTAAACTTACAATTTTTGACATAATCAGTCAACCTTCGAAATGAGACGGACTTCATGTGCCAACGCATAGTGCCTGAGCTTGGTTATCGCAAAGATCAACGCCAGGCAATGTTTTTCGATAGGGGAGTAGTTGCTTTCTGCCCCCAGTAGAACTTGACTTAAGTAGTAGAGTGCTCTTTCTTTCCCTTGATCGTTCTCTTGCGCCCATAATGCGCCTAAGGAACCTTCGAGGGCGGTTGTATAAAGAATGAGGGGCTTTCCCTTGACCGGAGCAGCCAACACTGGCGGGTTCTGCAGGTATTGCTTGATCTCGTCTAGCGCGCTTTGGCATTTTTGGTCCCAGACGAACGGGGTTCCCTTCTTCATCAGGTGACTGTAGGGGCGGTATTTGCCTGAAAGGTTGGCTATAAATCGCCGGATATACGTGAACTTCCCTTGAAGAGACCGCAATTGTTTGAGAGTCCTTGGCGGTGGTATTTCCATGATTGCTTTGATCTTCGACGAATCTATCTCAATGCCTCGGTGGCGGACAATGAATCCTAGGAACTTGCCTGAGGACACCCCGAACGCGCATTTGAGAGGGTTCATCTTCAAGTTTTATTGCCGAAGGCGTTGAAATACGGTCTTCAGATGCTCGAGATGTTCCTCGTACGATTTGCTTTTGACGACGAGGTCATCGATATAGCATTCGGCGATTTCATGTATAAGGTCATCGAAGATCTTCGTCATGGCCCTTTGATAGGTGGCACCGGCGTTCTTTAAACCGAAGGGCATCACCTTATAGCAGAATATTCCCAGAGGGGTCCGAAAAGCGGTATGCTTCTGGTCTTCGGGATGCATCTTTATCTGATTGTACCCTGATGAGCCGTCCATGAAAGAGAAGACCTCGTGAGTGGACGTGTTATCTATCATCAGCTCGGTTACCAGTACTGGGAAATCATCCTTTGGGCAGGCTTTATTGAGATCCCGGAAGTCCACGCATATGCGCACTGTCCTATTTTTCTTCATTACCGGGATGATGTTGGCGATCCAGTCAGGATATTGAACTTCTTGGATAAACCCAGAGTCGATCAGCTTCTTGACTTTGACATTGATGCTCATCTCAAGCTCGAGCCGCATTCTTCTCGGCGCTTGTTTGACTGGCTTGACGTCCGGGGATATTGCCAATTTATGGACAGCTATCTCTGGATCCAGTCCTGGCATTTCGAAATAGTTCCATGCGAAACAATCTCTATGCTGCATAAGCACGTCTTTTAACGCAGCCACCCTTTCTTTATATAGCAGCTCGCTGACGAATGTCGGTCGTGGGTCGTTCGCCATCCCCAACTCAATCTTCTTGAGCTTATCTGCAGTAGTATGTATGCCGTCTTCCAGCTCTTTCGGCGCTGGTGGAAATTCTGAGATTACCTCGTCGTCATTGTTTACGAAGCACCAGGGAAAGTCATCCATATTCTCGGGCTCTTCTTTTGATACCGTTATCATACGACAGGTACGAGCTCGTTTCCAAGACCGATGTGGATCTGGTTCTGCTTTGTGGCTTTGGGTTCGTGCTTTTGTGGTGGCGATACCCTCCAGCTGTCGGATAGAGCAAATCTGCATTGCTGGTACTGGTCTTCAACCCAGTTCTTAAAGGTGAAGCAGTCTTCAATGGGGTGTCCTATGGCTCGGTGATAAGAGCAATAGCCCAGATGAGAGACCTCATTAGCTTTCTCGGGGTGTTTAGACTTCGGGAGTGTAATCATTTGATGTTTTAAAGCGAGGTCAAGTATCTTCCGTGTTTTATTCTGAGGAAAAGAGTATGCCTGACTCATCTTTTTCATAAGGGACAAATCCGGGTTGCTCGATTCCCGACCGTGTGGCTTCTTGGTCCCGCTTTGTTGCTGTCGAACGCCTTTTCCGCTCTTTGGCTTGTTTCTGCCTCTGCATCGGGCCTTTTGCACAACAGATTGACAAGGAGGAGCATTTTCATCTTTCGCAGCCTGTTGAAAAAGGCGTTGCGTCCTGGCTTTCTCGTAGATGGACATCTCGCGATTATGATCGTCCCGAGCTTTTTGACCCGCTTTCCTGATAAGCTTGTCCATTCGTTCTTTAAACGACGGACTCGGCACTTCGATCGCGGGATCTAATTTTGATGAGGGGTTGGCATTTCCTGACAGGGCGTCCTTTTCTTCATCGAAGTTATATATGGCGTAGCTACCGTGGACCCGTTCCCGTTTCCCGGCTCTCACGTATCCAAGCCCAAGTGTTTCCATTCTTCCATTGGGCAATTTGCGCCGAGTCCCAGGGACATCCTAAATCCTGTTATAGAATCGAGCTTGTCGAGTAGTCTGTTTTAAGGGTACCCATTAGCGCTTCAATAACCTTTTCAATCCGTTTGTGTAATATCTAGGCAAACGGATGGGTTGAAACTTGTCAAGTGTAGAATCCACGCCATGCCAGATCTCTTTCTCCACTCTTGTTTCCGAGGATCGATAGAATAGGATCGCCTTTTCGTCTTTTCGCTTGGGAAGGACGTAAAACGTCTGCAGGTCTTGCACGTTGTGAGCTTCAAGCGCGTCAAGATCTTTATAGTGCTCCCGTAGAATCATGGTGATTTGCAAACTCTAATCATCACCAGGGAATATTTGTATTGGCGGCCGACTGGAGAACACAACATTAACCTCATCTTCCGAGTCATTTCCGAAGATCAATATGGGGCGGACGGTCCCGGGTCGTTACGTCGAGACGGCCCAGAGTAAACTATCTCTTCTTCTTCTTCGGTATCACTCCCGAAAACAGGAATGGTGGCAGCGGCTTTGTTCTCCGGTTTGCGACATCTCTCTGTATCCTCGAAATCTGGCAAAAAGTACTTTGCATCTTCGTATTTGTGGACTTCGTTCACGGAGAATGGGTTTAGCTCACCTGTTACGGTATACTCGAGACCATCCTTGAAATACTTCATACACTGATGTTGCGTAGAAGGGATGATGTTGTACTCGTGTAACCAAGGTCGGCCGAGCAGAGCATTGTAACATGTTTTGGCATCTATGACGTGAAACTTAATGTCCGTAACGAGTAGCCCAAAGCGTAGCGTCAATATCACAGACCCAAGAGTTCTCGATGATTGGGAGTCGAACCCGGAGATGGTGATCTTGTCCCGAGCAAGGTGCTGGACGCTCATGCAAATTTCCTTTAACACCCGTACGATGAGGAGATTAACAGAAGACCCATTGTCAACCAAGATTTTGCCTATCTTTATATCGTGGCAATATCCCGAGACGTATAGGGGACGGTCGTGGTCGCACGTCCCAAGGAGCAGGTCTTCGTCACCGAAAGTGATATCGGCCGTGTGCACTTCTTCCAGTTCATCCTGCATCCTTTCTTCGGTGAGGAAGGCTTGGAATTGTTCGGGCTCTTGTAGCCCCTTAATTAACGAATCTCTCACTTCCTTTGATAACAGGAGGGCGTCGAGAATGCTGAGCTGCGAGGGTAGCTTCCTCAGGTGCGCTAGGATGTTGTAGTCCACCCTACTCTTCTTAGGCGGATCCTTGGCAGTTAGCTCTTTCATAACTTGGTCATCTAAGGTGATATCCTCAGCGACCTTTTCCTTTCCCTTATCTTTTCTAGTTGCGGGTCCGAGATTATTTTCCGGAAGCGTGCGATTGCGCAGCTGAATATTTTCGCAGGCTCCTGGTTCTTCCTCTTTTCCCGAGGTGAACTCTTTAAAGAGGGGGCTAAGAGCCATTTCTTCGTCGGAGTCGCTTCTAAGGGTGAGAACCTGTGATCCTCCGGCGTTGACCATGCGACAATTGCCAATAATTCTTTTGTGTCCTTTGGTCGTACTTCTCTGCTCCCGACGAGTTCTGCGTTTCATTCGCTTAAAATGCTGCTGATGAGCAACATATCCCTGCCACCATGTCTTAAAAGCGTCGTACTCCTCAGTGGGGTGTGAACTCTTCCGATGATATGAGCAGTAATTAGGGTGCCTCTCCGCCCCATCGAGCGTGTTTCCTTCCGAGGGTAGTAATTTCATTCCCATTGACATGACTTTGGCAAACCTTTTCCTCGTCTTGAATACGTTTTTATCCGTGTCGGGTGCCTTTCGATCGGGCGGGAGTACCTCAACTCTTTCGTTTAATCGCCTGCGTTTGGCTCCTTCTGATGCGGCCATCTCACGCTCTTGGTCGGCTTTACTTTTCAAACAAATCTCGTCTAGAAAGGCGTCGATCATTTCGTCTGTTGGCCACACAAGCTCCGGTTCAGGCTTTGCCCCAGTTTCTTAGTGCCAGGAGTTTTTTCATCCATAAACGAGTGGGAGATCACATTACAAACTCGCCACGTATCCCTTGGATTCATCTGACGAACTCTCCCCCTCATCTTCCTCTTGGAAGACGTGGTTGAGAAACTCTTGGAGTGTGATGGGAGTTTGTGCCTTCTGATTGTATTCATCCAGCGCGTCAATTTGTTTCTGCAAGTCCGTACGCTCGTTGCCATGCTTCACGGGCTCCTTGGATTTCTTTTTCTTTTTCTTTGAAGATTTTGACGGCTGGTTGTGAGTGCTTAGGCCATCACCACTGATCTTCGGAGTTGGGCGCGGCTTCAGCATCCCTTCAATGGTCTGGGGTTCTAGCGGGTTCTTCTACCTGACTGCCGGGCATGCTTGGAGCTCATTCAGCATTCTTTTGGTTTTTGCTGAAAGCACGACTTCCCATGGAGCTTCTTCAAAGAAAGAACAAGTTGCCCCCTGTGTGTCCATCTTCTTAGCAGTGTGAGGTTTTGGCGGGTTTACCTTCCACTTCTCGGACAGCGCA
The DNA here is from genome assembly GCA_030015575.1 of Agapanthus africanus. Taxonomy (NCBI): domain Eukaryota; kingdom Viridiplantae; phylum Streptophyta; class Magnoliopsida; order Asparagales; family Amaryllidaceae; genus Agapanthus; species Agapanthus africanus. Next base: position 40,831,022 of record CM057344.1, read on the forward strand.
AACTTACCCTGTAGGTATTGATCTTCAATCCATCCTTTGAAGACGAAGCAATTCTCAATCGGATGGCTTACCGTTTGATGGTAAGGGCAGTAGTTGGGGTTATTCACCTCACTGGGTTGCGGCGGTCGCCTTAGGTTTGGCAAGTTGATAAGCCTGTTGCATACCGCCAGCTCGAATAACCTCTTCGTCTTATCCCGCGGGAATGAGTAGTGGCGCTTCATTTTCTCATTATAATACCACCATCTTTCTTCCAGTTGATCCGCCAGCTTTGGGGCACTGGGTTGCTGCTGAGCGTTCGCAACGAAAGTTGCTTTCCCTTTACCCTTGTCGTTCCGAGGTTCCGGTTTCGGGGGAGACGGTCTTTGACCCATCTGGTCCATCTGGGCCAGCTTGTCGATCAAACCCTGGAACGTGGTTGGCTTGAAGAACATCATGAACTGTGAAATAATTGCATGAGGGTCTAGGTTGCCCACGAACATGCCCACCGCGGGCGCTTCCTCAATGCGTTGTTCGCATTTCGACCACAAGTTTCGCCAGCGTATAGCGTACTGGACCTACGTCTCGCCTGGTTTCACCCTGGCATTAATCAATGCCGTTATCGGGGTACGTTCGCTGGCGCTCAAATCGCTGAGTGAATAGCAACTCCATTTCAGCGAACGTCTTGATGGAATCGTTCGGGAGCTCAGAATACCATTCGAACGCTGTTTCTGACAAGCTGCCAATGAATTGACGAAGCAAGAGCTTATCGTCGCCACCAGTGTTGCCACAAAGCGCCCTGAACTGGGCCAAATGTTGATAGGGATTGCATGTCCCCTTATAGACATGGAATTTCGGTATTGTGTAGCCCGACGGTTACTTGATCTGGTCATACCAGCTCGGATATGGTTATCCCGTCCTGACAACTTGACCAGCTGCCTCAGTCGCCTGGTGAACCCGTATCTGCTGAGCTATATATTCGTCTAGGTCAGCTTTGGAGATTGTCTCCTCCTTGGCTATTGACAGAGCGGGTGGAGGATTTGACGTTTCTCCCCTGTCGTCTTCAAGAACGATTGGAGGATCTTCAGTAGGAGGCTCTTGTTGGATCATCATACCCACCATGTCCTGGAACAGGAGGGCCATTCGTTGTATATTGGCTGCTTGTTCGGCAGCCTCTTTATCATTCTTCTCCAATATCCTACAAAGGAACTCAGCGTCAGTTTCTTGTTCCTGGCGTTGATCAGATGACGCTTCGGGGTTTTCTTTCGGTCCAGTGAGTGCGGCCATCGCGTTCATCATTTCTTGGAGCTTCTGCTGTTGCTCCTGAGCTTTGGCCACTGACCGTGTAAGCGGTCTATGACCCGTGGATGCACGGCTGTCCTCTTTTCCAAGCGCCATGTATACTGTATGCACCATCATGTCCCCAGACTTAGGGCGTTTAGGCTTATTGTCTTTGACCTTTGCTGCAGGATTGGGGCCTTTCACCGGCCTTCTTCTCTTTTGAGTAGTCGACGTGGAGGGAGCCGTTGCAGCGGGCACCCAAGCGGTTGTCGTCCTTTGTTGTTTGACGTGACGGTTCTTTTCTCCCTGCACTTGCGCCTTTTTCTGTCGGCGGGGATAATCTTGATCAATTATCGAGTCTTGGACTTGACGCCATACCTTGTAGATTTTGGAGGACAGCCGTTGAGGAGGCTGTTCCGGCTTTGCATCTGTAACCTCCTCCGCAGGTGGAGGGGATCTTTTGAGAACCGTTGTAACACCCGAGTTCATTTATACCAATTCAGTTTTAGTATTTTACTTATCCATGGTCTAATCCTTATTTAGCGTGTTTGGGTGCGAATAGTACTTCACAGGTCACTGGGCATTCGACCCAACCGCTTGCTTGAACCTGTGTAACTCTCATTTATAGGTCACCTTGACTTGTTACATGGACTAGTGCATTTCATAATTTAGTATATACGGGTATTTGTCTTGTATCACATCTTTTGCATATAACAGTTTAAATCATGTAAAATAAATTAAAATTGCATTTCATGGCCTGCATGATACCCCTAACCCTGTGGTAGCGTCCTTGCATCGCGTTCTCGTCCCGTTCAGTGAAACGGACGTGTTTGGATGGCAACGCGCACATGCGTACGTTCGTTCTTGGGGGTATGCATTTTTGTCACATAATCTTTCATTTTAAATTTTGAAGACGGCTAATAATTTTCATACTTCAAATTCAAAATTTTGGACCCGACCCGGGCGCATTTCTGATATATTTTGTAGTTCGCCTAAATTCAAATTAATTATTTTTATTTTATTTAATTTTAGATTTTTCTGTTAATGAATGGGAAACTGAGAAATCTTTTAGTTGTAAAATCTTTTTCAATTTTATTCTTTTCCCCACGAGCTCTCTCTCTCTTCTATCCCTTCCTTTTCTTTCCCTCAGCCAATCAGAGGCTTCCCTGCAATTCACTGGGCCCATGAGCGTTTTCTCTCTCTCTCCCCCCCCAAATCTTTCCCCTAAAAATTTCTTTTCACCAATCACCATCTCCTTTTCTAACCCTTGCCCCCCCTCGGCGAGCACTCTCTTTCCTCCCTCTCTCTTCTTTTTCTTCTTCTCTCTCTCTCTCTTCTTTCTCCCTCCTCTCGCGCTCTCTCTCTCTTCTCGCGATTACTGTGCGCTCCTCAAGTCGCGTCACCGCCTCCCCGCTATGCTCACCTCCCTTCTTCTATCTCCTTCTTCTGTTTTTAAACTCCCGAGCCTCCTCCTTCAACCTTCAACCCTCATCGCCTCTCTCGCACCCTAACCCTAACTCAACCACCTCCTCAACCCCAACCGAGCTTCGCCACCATCCTCACCTCTCTCGTCTCCTCTTCTCCTTCGAGTATCTCTCTCTCTTTCTATTTTTTCCCGAGCCCCCAAGACCTTGTGCGAACCCATGAACCCATCGACTCGCCTGTCCCCTGCCGTCGCCGGAGCCACCTTGTCGACCTCCCCTCATCCCCATCGCCTCGACATCATCATCTCCTCCTCTCCTTCCTCCTTTCCCTGCAAGAACCCTAGCTTTTCCCTCGCATGAAACCTTAGCGGCCCCGGCTTCGCTTGCACACACCACCTCACCGCCGGCGACCACATCGTCGTCACCTCATCCTTACCCCGTCAACCTCACCTCACCACAACCTCTCTCATTTCCTCCCCTGCAAGCCCACGCCCCCTGCACTGAACCCCAGAACCCAGGAAAACCCCCACTGCAATACTCACTGCCTCATCGGCAAACCCCATCGCCGGTGACCCACTACCTCGTCTTCGCCCCTCGCCTCTGCCTCATCTGTCCCAAACATAGAGCCAAGCCCAGTGGATCACCACGGCCTCTTCTTTTCATTCTTCTTCTTCTCTTTTTAGTTTCTTGGTTTTCCGATCATCGCCGAAGTCATGCCGCCGACGATGACACGAGCAACCCTGTGGACGTTCCTAACCAGCGTGGTCACCCTCTTGCATTGCCTGGTTCTGTTCCGTACGCGCGAGCGTGCATCGAGGCTGTTACCGACATTGGACGTTGCGTACGTCTTTCGTTTTGCGATCCATCAGGCAAGTTAATCTTGCTACATACTACTTTAAACTACTACTTATGCTAAATTAAAGTTCTATATATATTCCTTGATTGCACGTTACACCTGCAACTTACATTTAATGCTATAATTTCCTTGTAACTGTTTGACGTTCTGTTATATCATTTTGTTTCATCGCATGAAACATGCCTTGCTGCATTTAGTTCTACCATACATAGCACCCACAATCATAATTAGATCACATAACAATTATTGTATAGTCCACAGTACCCTTTTATGTTTATACCATGTTGGACACCCGTGTGATTCTTTAACCTGTTTTAGTTTTAATTGCATCTTTTGAACCTATTATACAGGATGGTGCATCTCTAGATTACGTAGTGCATGTTAACATGATTCTAACATCCATATTTGTATACTGTAGATAAGTAATGATGACTGTGCATCCATATAATGTAATGTGTACCTATTTGGTTACCATATTACCTGATCTAGTTTATTGTTCTGATAGTATTCATGCTGGTTCATTTATAATCTTGTTTATGTTAGTTTGATTATGAGTACCCACATGACATCTTATGCTCCCGACATGACCTGATGCACTGCCTACTTGATATGACATGGTACCGTACGCTCCTGACATGACATGACACCTTTATACATTACCTGGCTTGAACCGTTACCTGATCTTGTGCCTAATGCCAACAAACCTGACATGTAGTCCTCACGGACCGTTCCTATTGTCTATCTAGACAAACCTGCTCTTACCTGATCCTGTGTTGGCATTAGTTCTTGATTACGGAATACCTGACTTGACACATATAACTTGGGGGTATGGGGAAATCAATGATGAAACCTGACTTGTAACTCGACAGTGCTACCTTTACCGATCAGTTTTAGAGGCCGGGCCAGCCTTGGGATGATGCTGCTGACATCATCCTTCATTATCCATTACCTTTAGAGGCTAGGCCAGCCTTGGGATGATGCCATGGGCATCATTCATCTTTACCCTTTTCCTTTAGTGCTTAGCGGCATGTCTCGGTTTCAGCCCGAGAATCTTCACCGTGATCCCGGGCACGCCCGGGATACTATTGAGTTACATCGATGATTCATCAATTTGATTTCAAAGACTTGAGAGTAGATAACCCAATAGAACAGTTTAGTTCACTCACTGTACACTACCATTCACTGCCCTGATTTACATTACTGTTACATCTGCTTTTCATTCATGATTATATTTGCATTGCCTGTTACCTTGTTTATATTCTATTGCTTATGACATGACGCGCTGACGTCTGGGTTTTGCATGGCCCAGATTCTTCTACCTTGTTGCAGACTGATCAGGAGTATTGCCGCTGTTAGACGAGCGGTGAAGTTCCTGTCGGTATGTAGTTTCATTTCCAGGTGTTTCATTATTGTATCTTTTGGCTTCCGCATATTGTTATTTCTTGACTCTTTTACTCTGGTTTATGGACATGTACTAGTTAGTTAGTTTACTTTCCTGTTCTTGATATCTCTACAGCCGTAATGTGACTGTGGAAGGATTTTTCCAATCCACGGGTAGCATGGTTGGCTATGTCACGTGCCCATCTTAGCGTACTCTGGGAAGCGGGGCGTGACATGGTTCTTTTGGTATCAAAGACAGGGATATAGGTTAATCAGGTTGATTCTTTGTAGTTGGGTATTGGACCCAATACACGAATCAGAATACTCGTGATTAGGAACATGTCCTGCCACTTTGATTATCGTGATTGTTGAATCATATCCTTCTCTTGATCCTTTGTTTGGGCGATATGCAAAACACTTTGCATTTCGACCTGAAATCTTTTGGTTTTCTATTGTTTCTCCCTATTTCTTGATTCTGATACTAGGATTTAGGCGACTTGGGTGGAGTTATGTAATTGTGCCCATAAACTGCAGCATGGTTACAATGCGGTACCCTATCTAAGTAACTTGGAGTCCTGGTCTTGATTCACTTCCATGTTCCATGATCGTTGTACTACCTTGTCCCTCCCGGTTTCATTGCTTACCAGTTATTGTTTCATCGCCAGCTTGAATCATGTTTACCGTGGTTAACTCTCTTCAGTATCTTGACTTCGGATGAAGTCATTTTGGTACCTTACTCGTTCTTGTTTTTCCCCACGTTAGGATTATTCAATCCTGGTGCATTTCCTTGTTTGTTGTTGTCTTGGGAATGCGTTTTCGCGGCACTTTTCACGCTCATATTGATTGTAAGGAAGGGAAGGTGATTCTCCTGATTCCCGGAAATTCGGAAGTTGTTTTGCTGGAGGAAGCAGTTCTGTCGGGCCAGTCGAGTTAGGGCTAGGCCGAAAAACAAGGTTCTTTTGTCAATGGCAGTGGTTAAGGAAGAAGCGCCGGCTATATTTGAGAGTTTCATGGAAGTGTGAAGACATATCAGGTTTACCACCGAGGCAAGACGTGGAGTTTGTGATTAAACTTGTTCCTGGTGCAGCGCCAATCTCAAAGGCGTATTACCCGATGGCACCAGTGGAGTTGGAAGAAGTTAGGAAGCAGGTTGCTGAATTACTTGAGAAGGGTTGGCTTCGCCGCAGCAACTTAACTGGGGAAGCTCCAGTTCTTCTAGTAAAGAAGAAAGATGACACAGGGAAGAAGTGCGTTGATTATCAAGAATTAAACCGGGTGACTATTATGAACAAGTACCCGATCCCTCGCATTGGCAAAGTGTTTGAGCAGTTTAGTGGCGCGAGAGTATTCTCAAAGCTGGATTTGCGGTTTAGTTATCATCAGGTCCGAGTTAAATCAGAAGATATTTGCAAGACTGCGTTTCAAACTCAGTATGGACATCACGAGTATTAGTGATGCCCTTCGGAGTAACGAATACACCGGCAATATTTATGGACTTGATAAACTGAATCTTCCCACCATTCTTGGACCATTTTTAGTAATGGTCATGAAAGATATTCTGGTCTACTCGAGGAGCATTGAAGAGCATGCAGAACACTTGAAGATCGCACTGCAGACTTGGAGGCAAGAAAGATTATATGCAAATATGAGCAAGTGCGAGTTTGGCTTGAGGAAGTAAAGTTTTAGGACATATCATGGCTAGAGATGGAATCGCCATTTACCCAGGGAAGATTGCAGCAGTTCAAGACCGGCCAATTCCGAAGAACGTTACAAAGATCAGAAGTTTCTTGGAGTTGCAGGAGACTATAGAAGGTTCGTGAAGAGTTTTGCTCGTTTGGCAGAGCCCCTGACCAAGCTTACGCGCAAGGAAGTACCATTTGTGTGGACAAATATGTGTGCGTCAGTTTTTGAGGCGTTGAAGCAAAGGTTGATAACCACTCTTGTTTTAATCGTGCCAGACAATTCCGGAGGATTGTGGATTCACAGCGACGCATCTGGTAAAGGTTTGGGATGTGTTTTAATGCAGCATGAGAAGGTTGTAGCTTACGAGTTGAGACAGTTGAAGACCCATGAAAGGAATTACTCAACTCTTGATTTGGAGCTAGCAGCTGGGACTTTCGCTTGAAGATTTGGAGACACTACTTATTGGGCGAAAGGGGTCGAAATATTCACCGATCACAAAAGCCTAAAGTACGTGTTCGTTCAGAAGGAGCTAATTGTGAGACAGCGAAGATAGTTGAAGCTGATGGCCGACTACGATCTGGATCTTGAGTACCACCCGGGAAAGTTAATGTTGTGCCAGAAGCTCTTAGTCGGTTGCCAGAAATTATGATGTTGACTGCACCAAGGGAACTTATTGAAGACTTTCGGAGATTCGAGTTGGAGATCGAGCTACCGCGTTCTTTGGGATAGATGATGCAACTGCAAGTACAGTCATCGTTGATCGAGGATATTGAAGCAGTGCAATTGCAGGACCCAAAATTGCAGAAGTTTCGAGAATAGGTTGAAGTTGGACTTCGAACGGGCTTAGTGATTCATGAATATGGTTCAATGTGATAGTTGTTTGTGTATGCCAATGGAGGTATTCGCGAAGAAGTTTTGAAGAAGGCACACAGTTGCACGTATCCCGAACATCCAGGAGGCACGAAGATGTACCGAGATATACGACAGCGTTTTGGTAGGAAGGCATGAAATAGGAGATTGGCTGTTTGTGGCAAAGTGCTTGGTGTGTCAGCAAGTTAAGGTTGGGCATCGAAGGATTACCAGTTTATTGCAACCACTTCCGATTCCTCAGTAGGAGTGGGAACGCATAACCATGGATTAGTGAAGGCTTTACCGCGGAGTCCAAAGGGCAATAGTGCAGTTGGGTGATTGATGATTGTTGGTTAATCAACGGAAGCGTTAGCAGAGCGGTCCAAACAGGAGATTGTAAGATTGCATAGAGTACCAGTGAGCATCGTGCCCGACCGTGACGCTCGTTTCTAATCACACTTTTGGGAGGAGCTTACAGGGAAGTTTGGGGACTCGATTGAGAATAGTACCGCTTACCATCCTCAAACAGATGTCTAGGCTGGGAGAACGATTCAAACTCTTGAAAGTATGTCGAGAGCTTGCAGGTTGGACTTCAGGGTTCATATGAGGATCATCTACATTTAGAGGAGTTTTTTACAACAACAGCTTCCAGGCGACTATACAGATGGCTCCATTCGAAGCTTTATATGGTCGCAACTGTCGACCGTTGTTGGGACGATGTCGGTGAACGAAGATTGTTGGGACCAGATTTGGTTGTGCGGACAGTTGAGAAGATTTATACTATCCGGAATCATATGAAAGCAGCAAGATCGACAAAAGAGTTGGGCAGTTACATCGAGAAAACCTCTAGAGTTCGCTGTCGGTGATTTAGTATTCTTGGAGATGTCACCGACTAGAGGGGTGATCCATTACAGAAGCCGAGGAAAGTTTAGTACTCGATTCGTTGGACCTTTTAAGATTTAGGGGCGTATTGGAGAAGTGGCGCATCGTTTGGTGTTACCGAAATTTTTGGAGAATGTTCATGATGAGTTTCTCGTATCTCAACCCCGTAGGTATGCTCGAGAGGAAATACATGTATTGGATCTTTCGGAGATGACTGTACGAGAAGATTTAACATTTGAGGAGCGACCGAGGTCAAGTGTGGATCGAAGAGAAAAGGTTCTTAAGAACGAGGTTATCACTGTTGTACTTGTTTCTTGAAGTAATCGCTCACATGGAGAATCAACTTGGGAACGAGAAGATGAAGTCCGACAGAAGTTTTCTCGTCTATCTTTGTAGTTTCTTGGTTGATTATCCTTTCTTGTTCTTGAGATTTCGAGAACGAAATTCTTTTGTAGTTGGGTATAATGTAACACCCGAGTTCATTTATACCAATTCAGTTTCAGTATTTTACTTATCCATGGTCTAATCCTGATTTAGCGTGTTTGGGTGCGAATAGTACTTCACAGGTCACTGGGCATTCGACCCGACCTGCTTGCTTGAACCTGTGTAACTCTCATTTATAGATTACCTTGACTTGTTACATGGACTAGTGCATTTCATAATTTAGTAAATACGGGTATTTGTCTTGTATCACATCTTTTGCATATAACAGTTTAAATCATGTAAAATAAATTAAAATTGCATTTCATGGCCTGCATGATACCCCTAACCCTGTGGTAGCGTCCTTGCATCGCGTTCTCGTCCCGTTCAGTGAAACGGACGTGTTTGGATGGCTACGCGCACGTGCGTGCGTCCGTTCTTGGGGGTATGCATTTTTTTCACATAATCTTTCATTTTAAATTTTGAAGATGGCTAATAATTTTCATACTTCAAATTCAAAATTTTGGACCCGACCCGGGCGCATTTCTGATATATTTTGTAGTTCGCCTAAATTCAAATTAATTATTTTTATTTTATTTAATTTTAGATTTTTCTGTTAATGAATGGGAACTGAGAAATCTTTTAGTTGTAAAATCTTTTTCAATTTTATTCTTTTCCCCACGAGCTCTCTCTCTTCTATCCCTTCATTTTCTTTCCCTCAGCCAATCAGAGGCTTCCCTGCAATTCATTGGGCCCACGAGCGTTTTCTCTTTCTCTCTCTCTCCCCAAATCTTTCCCCTAAAAATTTCTTTTCACCAATCACCATCTCCTTTTCTAACCCCCCCCCCGCAAGCACTCACTTTCCTCCATCTCTCTTCTTTTCCTCCTTCTCTCTCTCTCTTCTTTCTCCCTCCTCTCGCGCTCTCTCTCTCTTCTCGCGATTACTGTGCATTCCTCGAGTCGCGTCACCGCCTCCCCACTTCGCTCACCTCCCTTCTTTTATCTCCTTCTTCTGTTTTTAAACTCCCGAGCCTCCTCCTTCAACCCTCAACCCTCATCGTCTCTCTCGCACCCTAACCCTAACTCCACCACCTCCTCAACCCCAACCGAGCCTCTCCACCATCCTCACCTCTCTCGTCTCCTCTTCTCCTTCGTTTATCTCTCTCTCTTTCTATTTTTTCCCGAGCCCCCAAGACCTTGTGTGAACCCATGAACCCATCGACTCGCCTGTCCCCTGCCGTCGCCGGAGCCACCTTATTGACCTCCCCGCATCCCCATCGCCTCGACATCATCATCTCCTCCTCTCCTTCCTCCTTTCCCTGCAAGAACCCTAGCTTTTCCCTCGCATGAAACCTTAGCGGCCCCGGCTTCGCCTGCACACACCGCCTCACCGCCGGCGACCACGTCGTCGTCACCTCATCCTTACCCCGTCAACCTCACCTCACCACCACCTCTTTCATTTCCTCCCCTGCAAGCCCACGACCCTGTTCCCGCCAAAAATTTTAGCGCAAAAGAGCCCAAGGTATCAAATGGCAGCGATACGCTTAAGGAAATGTGAATCAGTATCTTCCGGGCTGTATTTTGACAAACTCCCGAAGGTGAAACAGCCAAATTCTAATGGTAATGAAAGCGTATCGAAAAACCCTTCGATTTGATATATTATGGGCCTCATAATTCATCCGGGATCAAAAGTTATGAGGTATCACGTGTCCACACATGATGGACCTTTAAGAACCTGCTGGAGGAGTTAAAAGATATAATAAAAACTCAGAAAAGACCCCAATGGGGCATCGCGTGCTCACACGTGACCGTGGGTCACGTGCAGACACGTGATGGGCTCTTAAGACCTCTGAAATAATGAATAGAATTAAATTCTAAAATATGTTCCCTGATTAAAAATCAGAGGTTACCTCAATGAGGTATCACGTGCTCACACGTGACCAATGGTCACGTGTTGACACATGATGGTTAAAACTGAAGCGTGAATGAACGCTGAGAAGAGGACTCAATTGGGGGTCACGTGCTCACACGTGACCAAGGGTCACGTGTCAGTACGTGACCAAGGATCACGTGTCAGTACGTGACTGGCTTTGAAAGCCTTGCAGTTTAATAGAATTAAAATTCTAAATTTCTCTAAATCTTTCCAAATAGAATTAAAATTCTAAATTTCTCTAAATCTTTCCAAATGGAAAAGGATTATGGGGACCGTTGGATTAAAAATCCAATGGTGATTAAAGATCACCAATTTATGGAAAGATTTGATACAAGGAAAGATTTCCCCTAAATCTCACCAAAAATAACAAACAGAATATCTTTTGGATTTAAAATCCAACGGTGAATAAAATTCACTGAATGATCTAAAGGCTCATATTAAATATGAAAACAAATCAAATCTTTCAATGAGAGATTTTCTAAACATATTGATTCTTTTCCTTCTCCTATAAATAGGAGCCAAAAAAAGAAGAGAAAGGACCCTTTTGGAAAGAAAAACAGAGAGAGGAGAATTTAATTCTCAAGAGGGAAGAAAAGAAAGGAGAATTTAATTCTCAACAAAGAAAACCCTAGGTGAGAAAAGAAACGGAATCAAAATTTCAAACAGAGAATTTAATTCTCAAAATCCAAGAGTTTAACTCTTATACAACTTCTGGTTGAAGATCTGCACAGAGCACATCTCCCCATAAGTTGAGAATTTAATTCTCCTCGGGTCGAGATCCTGCCATGCAGATCCTAAACTTAGAAGGGGAATTGAGTTTTGAGAATTTAATTCTCCTAAAACAAAACTAGGGTTTAACCCTAATCAAGAATTTAATTCTTCTACATATTTGGGAATTTAATTCCTTTAAAAAGAAATCAGGGTTTTATCCTAAATAGGAATTTAATTCTTTCACAATAGGAATTTAATTCCTCCAAAATCATAATTAGGGTTTAACCCTACAGAGAATTCAATTCTTAAAATAAGGAGACTTAAAAGATCTCTGTTCATGAAAAGAACTAAAGTCACGTGCCCCCACGTGACCCTTGAAAAGATCCCTGAAGAAAAGAAGCTTTGAGGCAATGCCTCACGTGCTCCCACGTGACTTCCAAAACGCAGAAAGAAAAAACAAAGGAAATGAAGGCTTTGGGAGCTCTCACGTGATACCGCGTGACCCCTCAGCAAATGCTTTAACAATTGGCGCACAGATCACCATCACGTGCCAACACGTGATGCTCGAAAATAAAATAAAAAGTGTTTAACACTTAATTGCAGAACGAAGAAAAGGGATCTGATCCCACTTTTGGGCGCTCTCACGTGTCCACACGTGACCCCTCCGTCTTTAGTGTTTAACACTAATTTGGGGATTATATTTCTAGTGTTTAACACTGATTGTTTCTAGTGTTTAACACTAAATTGAAGATTATATTTCCAGTGTTTAACACTGATTGTCTTTTAGTGTTTAACACTAATTTGAGAGTTCTATCTCCAGTGTTTAACACTGTTATTCTCTAGTATTTAACACTACTTTCAGCCAAATTGGCTAATTTTCCAGAGGCAAAAGTCTCTCCTCCAAATGAATTTCAAAATTGAGGAAATTAAAGACAAAATGTTGTCAGAGCCCCCAAACCTCTGTTTAGCACTGCTGAATGATGAGGGGCTGAACCCAGACAAATGTCTAATGGTCCAAAGGGCCAATATTTCAAACATAATTGGACTTAGCCCAAACTGGCCATAAGTCCTCAAATCATCTTGAACTGAGCACATTTGCTCTTTCAACCAACTCATTGGTTCAAGGGTACATCTCTGAACTCCTCTGATATTTGTCGTTGTAATCCTTCAACGTCTTCAGAGAGATGACGGGTCTCGATAACCACACATTAATACGGACTGTGGGGTCCTTAAACTCATGGACTAATGCGTCTTTAAACTAACATTTGTCCCCAAAACGGGAATGATGGACCACTACGTCCCTAAACTGGAAATGAACCACTATGTCCCTAAACTGGAAATGGACCACTATGTCCTCAAACTGGTATTGGACCACTACGTCCTTAAACTGGTATTGGACCACTATGTCCCTAAACTGGCAACGGACCACTATGTCCCTAAACTGGAACGATAGAGCCTAAATACTCTTTTGTCGGATCTAAACGATCCCGTTAAGTTGATCTTAGTCTCTAACTGGACTAACATATTCTTAACAAACGTTTAAGTTGATCTTAGCCTCAAATACGGCTAACGTATCCTTAAACCCTCAAACAGACTTTAGTCCCAAATTGGACTACAGGTCTCCCAACCAACTTTGGTTCAAGGGTGCATCTCTGAACTCCTCTGATATCTGTCGTTGTAATCCTTCAACGTCATCAGAGAGGTGATGGGTCCCAACGGCCATACATTCAATGGACCACTATGTCCCTAAACTGGAACAATAGAGCCCAAACGCTCTTTTGTCAGATCTAAACGATCCCGTTAAGTTGATCTTAGTCTCAAACTGGACTAACGTATCCTTAACAAACGTTTAAGTTGATCTTAGCCTCAAATACGGCTAACGTATCCTTAAACCAAAACCCCAAACCCAAATCTAAGAAAAATATGGATTTGGACTAATCCACGTCCTACGGGCGACGACATAAATTAGTCCCCGTATACAATCCACGGGCAACCACAAACAAAACAAACACCCACGACACGAAGTGACCATCTGGGGAAGGAGAAAGTTGTTACCGCGATGCGGTAGCGTAATTAACTGCAGGGGCTTGCGCCTGCAGGGAAGAGCGTACCCGCAATCAAAAACCCCTCAAACAAGGGGGAATCTGACGAAGTCTGCTACAACGGCCGCATCCGTTTAAACCTTCGATACATGGTGCCATAAATCAACTTGGCATCTTCGAAGAGGTGGACGGATAGCACCAATTAGCATCTGCCACGAATCTCAGGCAAGACAGTCCGTCTTGGCCGCCATTCGGAGGGGAACAGATTCTGGCATGCCCGGTGGGACCTCTTCCTCTTTCCACTCCACACTTAGTGTGTCGTGATTCGCGAACCAATCGCTGTTTGCTAATGGTTGCCCTTAGGTTGCGAGGTACTAAGACTTGACGTTTTGCTTGGTGTATAAAACAAAGGATCAATGGCGTTCAACTGCTCGAACTGCAAATGCAACCGACGCTCCGCCCCACCTGGAGGTGTAGCATATGGACCTCAGGCTGCTTCCCTATTCACTATGCCTGTGGAGCAAGTGACCCAAGCTACTACTGGTCTATTCTTTGGGACCTTGCTCCCGCCGGTGAACATTGATATCCCAATGCCCGTACTGGAAGCTTCGAAGAAGTCGGTCTTCGATCGACTTGCTACTCCCACGGCCTCTCTCAACGGGTCGTCCAACTCCTCGGTCTTCTTCAGATTGGGCCAGAACTCCTGCGGGCCCACAATGAAGCTTGCTGTCCCAGAAAAGGTTATTCCAAAAAGAGTAACCAAACCTGCTCCTGAAGTCGCCAAGGCGGCTTCTCCTGCTAAGAGATCGGTCTTCGCGAGACTGACTACCTCCGTTCCCCCTCCCGCTCAGAAAACTGTAGCTTCTCAACGAACGTCAGTCTTCAAGAGGCTGACACCGGCAATAGCCCTTCCCCGGAACAGGGGGCAAGACGCAGCCATCGCTGAACCAGTCCCAACAACCCGTCACGCCCGACATCGCCACTGGCACCGGATAAGAAAGACTGGGGGCAACTCCCCCACTGGGCTAACTCCACCAGCTCCAACAGTGGAAGTTAATGCTGCTGTCCCAACTGGGAACAGCTTTGAGCTGCTGAACAGGGTACGCAGAAACTCGCCAACTGCGATGCTCAAAAGATCTCCTCCACCGGTAGAGACTGTCGTGGAAGCAAAAAAGCCGGAGCAGTCTCCTCAATCGCTGTCCTCCAGGATCTACAAGACATGGCGAGAAGTCCGAGAATCTGTGATTGATCCTAATTACTCTCGCCAACACAAGAAGTTGAAAGGTCGGTAAGAAGAAAATTCCCCGATAAAGCAACGAAAGGTGACGACCAATTGGGTGCCCAAAGCAACGGCCCCCTCAACTTCAACGGCCTACAAGAGGAGAAGACCGGAGAAAGTCCCCGCTCCCGCAGCAAACATCAAGGACAATAAGCTAAAACGCCCTAAGTCTGGGGGCATGATGGTGCATACGGTATACATGGCGCTGGGAAAAGAGGACAGCCGTACATCCACAGGTCATAGACCGCTTACGCGGTCAGTGACCAAGGCTCAGGAGCAACAACAGAAACTCCAGGAAATGATGACCGCGATGGCCGCACTTACTGGGCCAAAAGAAAACCCTGAAATGTCTTCGGATGAACGCCAGGAGCAAGAAACTGACGCCGAATTCCTTCGTCGGATATTGGAGAAGAAGACAAAGAGGCTGCGGAACAAGCAGCCAACATAAAACAAATGGCGCTTCTCTTCCAAGACATGGTAGGAATGATGTTACAGCCGGACTTTCCGGCTGAAGACCCTCCGATCATTATTGAAGACGATAGAGGGGAGACATCTAATCCTCCTCCGGCTCTTTTAGCAGCTAAAGAAGAAACGATCTCAAAAGCTGCCCTGGATGACTACATTGCTCAACAAATACGAGTTCACCAGGCGAATGAAGCGGCTGGGTAAATCGTTAGAACTGGGCGACCGTATCCAGGCTGGTATAATCAGATAAAGTACCCGCCGGGCTACACGATCCCGAAATTCTATGTATACAAAGGGACGGGCAATCCCCACCAGCATGTTGCCCAGTTCAGGGCTTTATGTGGCAACACCGGTGGCGATGATAAAATTCTACTTCGCTAGTTCGTCGGTAGTTTAGCAGACACAGCTTTTGAGTGGCACTCGGAGCTTCCCGACGACTCCGTCAAAACGTTTATAGAAATGGAGTTGCTATTCACTCAACGGTTCACAAGCGCCAGCGAACGCACCCCGATCATGGCATTGATCAACGCCAGAATGAAGCCAAGAGAGACGTTGGTGCAATATGCAATCCGGTGGCGTAATCTATGGTCGAAATGCGAACAACGCATAGAAGAAGCTCCTGCCGTGGGCATGTTCGTGGGTACTCTCGACCCCCAAGCGACCATCTCCCAATTCATGATATTCTTCAAGCCGACCACCTTCCAGGCCTTGATTGACAATTTGGCCCAAATGGATCAGATGGGCCATAGGCCTTCCTCTTCAAAGACAGAGCCTTGGAATGAAAAGGGCAAAGGGAAAGCAACCTTTGTTGCCAATACTCAACAACGGCCAAGCAACTTAAAGCCGGTTGTTCACCAAGACAACGTGCGTCCACGCCCATCCCTCGAGGAGAGACTGGGACGACCTTACTCGTTTCCCCAGGAAAAAATGAGGAAATTGTTCGAGCTGGCAGTGCGCAACAGACTCATCAACCTGCCGAGTCCGAAACGTCCGTTGCAGCCAGGCGATGTCAACGATCCAAATTACTGCCCTTATCACCAAGCGGTAAGCCATCCAATCGAAGATTGCTTCTTCTTTAAGGGATGGATCGAGGATCAGTACCAACAAGACGAGTTCGCGTTATCCGAAAACTAGAAGGTGAACCCGCCACAGCCTCACACTCCTAAAAATACGGACACACCGCGGGCATCATGTTCTTTCGTAGAAGAGACTCCATGGGAGGTCGCTCTTTCAGCCAAGACGAAAAGAATGCTGAAAGATCTCCAAACATGCCAGGCAATCAGGTGGAAGAATCCGCTGGAACCCGAGATTATCGAGGGAATGCTGAAGCCGCGCCCAATTCCAAAAATGGGTGGTGATAGTCAAAGCGCTCACACCCAGCCGTCAAAATCTTCGAAGAAGAAGAAGAAGACCAAAAAGCCCGTGAAGCCCGGTGACAAGCGCACGGACTTGCAAAGACAGATTGATGCATTAGAAGAATATAATCAGAAGGCGCGAACCCCAGTCACACTCCAAGAATTTCTCAGCCACGTCCTTGAGGACGGAGATGATGAAAATAGAGGAGACTCGTCGAATGAATCTGAAGAGTATGTGGCAAGCTGCCATGTGATCTCTCACTCGTCAATAAATGACGAAGAAGCTCTTCACACAGGGGGCAGATCCTGAGCCAGAACTTCTAAGACTATCAGAAGAAATGATTGATGCATTCCTGAACGAAGCCCGTCTTAAAAGCAAAGCTGATCGAGAGCGTGAGATGGCCATATTCGAGAAAGCCAAACGCCGGCGACTAGATGAGAGGGTCGAAACACTCCCACCGGATCAAAGTACACCCGACGCAAATGAAAGCAGGATCAAGACAAGGAAATGATTCGCCAAAGCCATATCGATGGGGATGAAACTGCCCTCTTTCAGAGAAAATTCTCCTGGCGGTATACATCTTGATGAAGCGGACGTACATCCTAACTTCTGCTTATATCATCAGAAGATTGCACATCCTACTGAAGACTGCAACTCCTTTAAGTGTTGGTGGCAAGGGTATGTCGCTCACAGGCAACACTTCAACAGGACAAAGCGTGAAGCTCGTAGACAGCGAAAAAATGCAACAGATGAGCGTAAAAGAATTGCCGGAAATTGTCATAGGGTTGATCCCGGGGGATCGCGAGTTCTCACCTTCGGGAGCGACTCCGACGAAAAAGTAGCCCACGGTCCTCTCTTCAAGGAATCCATCTCTGAAATGAAAGAATTGAGGAATTGCGAGAACATTCAGCTGCGTAATCGCACGCTACCCGAAAAGAATCTCGGACTCGCAAACAAGGGATCGAACAAAAGGGATAAGGGGAATGGAAAAGCGACCTCCATCGCCAATGCTCAACAACAGCCGAGTGACCCTAAACCGTTTGGTCGTCAAAACAACAAGACGCGACACCTCAATGAGAAGTTGAAACGTCCTTACTCGTTCCCCAGAGATAAAACAAAGAGACTGTTCGAGCTAGCGGTGCGCAGCGGGCTCATCACTCTGCCGGATCCAAAACGTCCGTTGCAGCCAGGTGACGTTGACAATCCTAACTATTGTCCCTACCACAGAGTAATGGGTCACCCACTCGAAAATTGCTATGTCTTCAAAGGCTGGATTGAGGATGAATACCAACAGGGCAAATTCGTGTTGTCTGACAACTGGAAGGTGAGCCCGCCACAACCACATGCTCCGAAAAAGATGGACATGCCGGGGGCATCGTGCTCTTTCATAGAGAAAGCCCCATAGACCGAAAAGTCAGTAAACTAGAGATTCGCCTCAAATACAGCGATGGTGGACCACTATGTCCTAAAACTGGCATCGGACCGAAACGTTCCTAAACTAACGACGGACCGCAATATCCTAAAACTTGCAAATGACAGAAACGTTGTTAAACTACTATCAACCCGCGGCATCCTCAGGCTGGCGTGGTTAAAAAAAAAGGTATGTCCATAAGCAAAATGGGCACGGATGAAAACCCAAAAGGGCTCCGTGCGTAAAAACAGCAGGGCTACCGGCAAGTCTTGTGAAAACCCGAAAGGGCGCAAGCTCGTTATAATAAAAAAAAAGAAAAAGAAAGAATAAACAAAAAAAACGGTATGTCCATAAGCAAAATGGGCACGGATGAAAACCCGAAAGGGCTCCGTGAGTAAAAACAGCAGGGCTACCGGCGAGTGTTTGTGAAAACCCGAAAGGGCGCAAGCTCGTTAAAAGACACTTACAGGATCATCTCGACCTTGTAAGGAGAAATCACCCGCGTGAGATCCTTACGACTCACAAGGGAGCAACAAACTTAGGGATCCCAACGATTCCTAAGGAGAAATTACACTTGCGAGATCCTCACGACTCGTAAGGAGAACTCTCTTATGGGACCCTCACGGCTGATAAGATTTGAAGGTCTTAAGTTACAGAGACCTGAACCTGTTCTTAAGCAACCCCCACAACTTCGATTTTGCCCTACAAGCGGCTCCATACTGACCCTTGTATACAATCCATGGGCGCGAATAAACATCTCCCTAACCGAGTCCCATCCGTGACTAGGGATATGTTCGCACGGTGAACGATCCTTGTGAGTTCTCTCGACTTATAAGGAGAAAACTCTCTTGTAAGATCCTTACGACTTATAAGAGACCATGCACTTAGGAATACTCACGATTCCTAAGGAGAAAACACACCTGCGAGATACTCACGACTCGTAGGGAGAAACACCTTTATGAGACCCTTACGGCTCATAAAGTCAAAAGCCTTAGTAGACAGAACCCTAACCCTGTTTACTAAGCCACCTTTGTTCGACATCAACAAAGGCAAATGATGATTCGCTCCAGGTAATATCCCAGTGGTAGCGATGCTGATGCCTAAAGTGGTATCAAATTCCAAGTCCTTTTACGGCAAATGATGATTCGCTCCTGGAAATATTCCAGTCGCAGCGATGCTGATGCCAAAATTGGTATCAGATCCCAAATCCCCTACTCGCGAGAAAAAATCAGCGAGCCAAAAAAAATGCCTATGAAATAGCCGAAATGATGGGGCAACTTGCAACAAAATCAGGAAGTAAAATGTATGCATACAAAAACAGCCGAAATGATTGGGCAACTCGCAATAAGAAGCAGCGAGTAAAAAGAAAAATAGCCGAAATGATTGGGCACCGCGAAAAATAGCCGAAATGATTGGGCAATCGCGATTTTCGCGATATAAAAAGCTGAAATGATAGAGCATCGCGGAAAGAATAAAAAAATGATGAAAGAATGAAACTTTTTGCCCTACATGTGAGATCACATCGATCCCTATATACAATCCAGGGGCACAAACAAAGAGTGAACCATACCTTCCCAACAGGCTCCATCAGAAAGCGAAGCCAAATCTCAACGGTTCATAGACAACCTAGAGACAACCTCGATATTTGTCGCAATATTGCAGACACAATGTCAACAAATGAAGCAAAAGAAGATCCCTAACTTCAGGATCTCGACGTCAATATTGACAATTTAGAGATCACCAACGGCGCTTCTCCTCACTCCAACCAGATGCAGACGTGACGTCAACAACCGACCTCAGAGTCGCAACAAAACGGCGCCATGGCAAAGTCCCTAGGTCCAAATCTCAATGGCCACATCTGCAGCCTGGAGACCAACAACGGTGTGCCTTCTCATTCCAGCAGGACACAGATGTTACACCATCAAACGGAGTGACGGCGAAATCCCAGCTCCACCTCAGCATTCGTTTCGTTACAGCAGACGAAATGTCAACAATGGCGTTCCTTCGCAGTCCAGCAGGATGCAGATGCAACGTCAACAAAAGACCTCACGGTCGAAACAAAGCGGAGCGACGGCAAAATCCCAGCTCCAGCTCAGCATTCGTCTCGATACAGCAGACAAGATGTCAACAACGGTGTTCCTTCGCAGTCCAGCAGGATGTAGATGCGACGTCAACAAAAGACCTCACGGTCCAAACAAAGTGGAGTGACGGCAAAATCCCAGCTCCACCTCGACGTTCGCAGATGAAATGTCACCCCAGCGTTCTTCCCCCAGCAGGATTCGGACGCGCCAAGGCAAATGAAGCAAAGGCCAAATTCCTAGCTTCAGGGTCTTGACGGCAACTCATATAAAGCCTGAAAGACAATCGGAGATCATCTCACACCAGCGCGGAGTGGTCACCACTTCGACGATCATCTCGATACAGCAGATGAAATGTCACCCCAACGTTCTTCCCCCAGCAGGATTCGGACGCGCCAAAGCAAATGAAGCAAAGGCCAAATTCCTAGTTTCAGGGTCTTGACGGCAAGTCATATAAAGCCTGAAAGACATTCGGAGATCATCTCGCACCAGCGCGGAGTGGTCACCACCTCGACGATCGTCTCGATACAGCAGATGAAATGTCATCCCAGCGTTCTTCCCCCAGCAGGATTCGAACGCGCCAAAGCAAACGAAGCGAAGGCCAAATTCCTAGATTCATGCGTCTTAACGCCAAGTCATATAAAGCCTGAAAGACAATCGGAGATCATCTCGAACCAGTGCGGAGTGGTCACCACCTCGACGTTTGTCTTGATACAGCAGACGCAACATCACCAAAAGGAGCCACGGCAAAATCCCTAGTTCCAAACCTCGACGGTTCACCAGCAACGTAGAGACAACCACGGCATTCGTCTCGATACAGAGGACACGATGCCAGCAAACGAAGCAAAGGACAAATTCCTAGCTTTAGGGTCTTAACGGCAAGTCATATAAAGCCTGAAAGACAATCGGAGATCATCTCGAACCAGTGCGGAGTGGTCACCACCTCGACGTTCGTCTCGATACAGCAGACGCAACATCACCAAAAGGAGCCACGGCAAAATCCCTAGTTCCAAACCTCCACGGTTCACCAGCAACCTAGAGACAACCACGGCATTCGTCTGGATACAGAGGACGCAATGCCAGCAAACGAAGCAAAGGCCAAATTCTTAGCTTCAAGGTCTTAACGGCAAGTCATATAAAGCCCGACAGACTATCGGAGATCATCCCACACCAGCGCGGAGTGGTTATGACTCATCGGGGCTCTCCAAAATGAGCCTGACCTCAAGTAAAAAGCGGCATGGAAAAATTCCTAACGCTTGCTCTTCCGATGGTCAAACTGCCTAGGAGGATTGCTTGAAAACGTCTTGTCCAGCCCCCGAAGGGATCAGAGACACGACATGTCGCAAGGCTACTCGAACAGCGAAACCGCCTATCGAGGAATACATCAGCCAACGCGACGGTACGACGGCCAAAATCCTAGTACCACAGACCCTAACGGACCTTTGTTGTAAAGAGCAGAGGTTAACTGTGACGTTAGGACATTCTTGCGAGATCTTCTCGATCCGTTTCGACTCGTGAGGAAATTGATGTCTTTGCGAGAACTGCTCGATCCGTCTCGACTCGTGAGGTAAAGCCTTAGGCAGCAGGGATTAAAAAACTTGGTTCCTAAGCACTGGGATCCTGCAAGTCGGACCAAAACAACCTCTTGCATACTATCCACGGGTCTCACTCTCCGAAGTCGAATCTCGACAAGGAGGGAAACAACCGCTTACGGGTCCTCTCGACTCGTAAGAGGGAAAAATTCTCTTATAAGATCCGTACGACTTATAAGAGAAAACACACTTAGGAGTCCTTACGACCCCTAAGGAGAAAATACACCTACGAGATCCTCTCGATCCGTAGGGAGAAAAGTCTTTGTGAGACCCTCACGGCTCATAAAGTTGAAAAATCTTAGGCTACAAGGACCCTAAACTTGTCTCCTAAGCCCTCAATTCGGTGACCATGCATAACTTTGCACTACTTCACCCACGTACATACTTACGTGGGCAAAGTAGTGTGGGGCATTTGTTCCCGCCAAAAATTTCTACGCAAAAGAGCCCAATGTATCAAAAGGCAGCGATACGCTTAAGGAAATGTGAATCAGTATCTCCGGATTGTATTTTGACAAACTCCCGAAGGTGAAACAGCTAAATTCTGATGGTATTGAAATCGTATCAAAAAACCCTTCGATTTGATATATTATGGGCCTCATAATTCATCCGGGATCAAAAGTTATGAGGTATCACGTGTCCACACGTGATGGACCTTTAAGAACCCGTTGGAGGAGTTAAAAGATATAATAAAAACTCAGAAAAGATCCCAATGGGGCATCACGTGCTCACACGTGACCGTGGATCACGTGCAGACACGTGATGGGCTCTTAAGACCTCTAAAATAATGAATAGAATTAAATTCTAAAATCTGTTCCCTAATAAAAAATCAGAGGTTACCTCAATGAGGTATCACGTGCTCACACGTGACCAATGGTCACGTGTTGACATGTGATGGTTAAAACTGAAGCGTGAATGAACGCTGAGAAGAGCACTCAATTGGGGGTCACGTTCTCACACGTGACCAAGGGTCACGTGTCAGCACGTGACTGGCTTTGAAAGCCTTACAGTTTAATAGAATTAAAATTCTAAATTTCTCTAAATCTTTCCAAATAGAATTAAAATTCTAAATTTCTCTAAATATTTCCAAATGGAAAAGGATTATGGGGACCGTTGGATTAAAAATCCAATGGTGATTAAAGATCACCAATTTATGGAAAGATTTGATACAAGGAAAGATTTCCCCTAAATCTCACCAAAAATAACAAACATAATATCTTTTGGATTTAAAATCCAACGGTGAATAAAATTCACTGAATGATCTAAAGGCTCATCTTAAATATGAAAACAAATCAAATCTTTCAATGAGAGATTTGCTAAACAAATTGATTATTTTCCTTCTCCTATAAATAGGAGCCAAGAAAAGAAGAGAAGGGACCCTTTTGGAGAGAAAAATAGAGAGAGGAGAATTTAATTCTCAAGAGGGAAGAAAAGAAAGGAGAATTTAATTCTCAACAAAGAAAACCCTAGGTGAGAAAAGAAAGGGAATCAAAACTTCAAATAGAGAATTTAATTCTCAAAATCCAAGAGTTTAACTCTTATACAACTTCTGGTTGAAGATCAGCACAGAGCACATCTCCCCATAAGTTGAGAATTTAATTCTCATCGGGTTGAGATCCTGCCATACAGATCCTAAACATAGAAGGGAAATTGAGTTCTGAGAATTTAATTCTCCTAAAACAAAACTAGGGTTTAACCCTAATCAAGAATTTAATTCTTCTACATATCTGGGAATTTAATTCCTTTAAAAAGAAATCAGGGTTTTATCCTAAATAAGAATTTAATTCTTTCACGATAGGAATTTAATTCCTCCAAAATCATAATTAGGGTTTAACCCTACAGAGAATTCTATTCTTAAAATAAGGAGACTTAAAAGATCTCTGTTCATGAAAAGAACTAAGGTCACGTGCCCCCACGTGATCCTTGAAAAGATCCCTGAAGAAAAGAAGTTTTGAGGCAATGCCCCATGTGCTCCCACGTGACTTCCAAAACGCAGAAAGAAGAAACAAAGGAAATGGAGGCTTTGGGCGCTCTCACGTGATACCACGTGACCCCTCAGCAAATGCTTTAACAATTGGCGCACAGATCTCCATCACGTACCAACACGTGATGCTCGAAAATAAAATAAAAAGTGTTTAATACTTAATTGCAGAACGAAGAAAAGGGATCTGGTCCCACTTTTGGGTGCTCTCACGTGTCCACACATGACCCCTCTGTCTTTAGTGTTTAACACTAATTTGGGGATTATATTTCTAGTGTTTAACACTGATTGTTTCTAGTGTTTAACACTAAATTGAAGATTATATTTCCAGTGTTTAACACTGATTGTCTTTTAGTGTTTAACACTAATTTGAGAGTTCTATCTCCAGTGTTTAACACTGTTGTTCTCTAGTATTTAACACTACTTTCAGCCAAATTAGCTAATTTTCCAGAGGCAAAAGTCCCTCCTCCAAATGAATCTCAAAATTGAGGAAATTAAAGACAAAATGTTGTCAGAGCCCCCAAACCTCTGTTTAGCACTGCTGAATGATGAGGGGCTGAACCCAGACAAATGTCTAATGGTCCAAAGGGCCAATATTTCAAACATGATTGGACTTAGCCCAAACTGGCCATAAGTCCTCAAATCATCTTGAACTGAGCACATCTGCTCTTTCAACTAACTCATTGGTTCAAAGGTACATCTCTGAACTCCTCTGATATTTGTCGTTATAATCCTTCAACGTCTTCAGAGAGGTGACGGGTCCCGACAACCACACATTAATACGGACTGTGGGGTCCTTAAACTCATAGACTAATGCGTCCTTAAACTAACATTTGTCCCCAAAACGGGAATGATGGACCACTACGTCCCTAAACTGGAAATGGACCATTATGTCCCTAAACTGGAAATGGACCACTATGTCCTTAAGCTGGTATTGGACCACTACGTCCTTAAACTGGTATTGGACCACTATGTCTCTAAACTGGCAACGGACCACTATGTCCCTAAACTGGATCGATAGAGCCTAAATACTCTTTTGTCGGATCTAAACGATCCCGTTAAGTTGATCTTAGTCTCAAACTGGACTAACATATCCTTAACAAACGTTTAAGTTGATCTTAGCCTCAAATACGGCTAACGTATCTTTAAACCCTCAAACAGACTTTAGTCCCAAATTGGACTACAGGTCTCCCAACCAACTTTGGTTCAAGGGTGCATCTCTGAACTCCTCTGATATCTGTCGTTGTAATCCTTCAACGTCATCAGAGAGGTGATGGGTCCCGATGGCCATACATTCAATGGACCACTATGTCCCTAAACTGGAACAATAGAGCCCAAACGCTCTTTTGTCGGATCTAAACGATCCAGTTAAGTTGATTTTTGTCTCAAACTGGACTAACGTATCCTTAACAAACGTTTAAGTTGATCTTAGCCTCAAATACGGCTAACGTATCCTTGAACCAAAACCCCAAACCCAAATCTAAGAAAATACGGATTTGGACTAATCCACGTCCTACGGGTGACGACATAAATTAGTCCCCGTATACAATCCACGGGCAACCACAAACAAAGCAAACACCTACGACATGATGTGACCATCTGGAGAAGGAGAAAGTTGTTACCGCGATGCGGTAGCGTAATTAACTGCAGGGGCTTGCGCCTGCAGGGAAGAGCGTCCCCACAATCAAAAACCCCTCAAACGAGGGGGAATCTGACGAAGTCTGCTATATCGGCCGCATCCGTTTAAACCTTCGATACATGGTGCCATAAATCAACTTGGCATCTTCGGAGAGGTGGACGGATAGCACCAATTAGCATCTGCCCCGAATCTCAGGCAAGACAGTCCGTCTTGGTCGCCATTCGGAGGGGAACAGACCCCTGCACTGAACCCCAGAACCCGGGAAAACCCCCACTGCAATATTCGCTGCCTCGTCGGCAAACCCCATCGCCGGTGACCCACTACCTCGTCTTCACCCCTCGCCTCTTCCTCCTCTGTCCCAAACACAGAGCCAAGCCCAGTGGATCACCACAGCCTCTTCTTTTCATTCTTCTTCTTCTCTTTTTAGTTTCTTGGTTTTCCGATCATCGCCGAAGTCGTGCTGTCGCCGACGACCCGAGCAACCCTGTGGACGTTCCTAACCAGCGTGGTCACCCTCTTGCATTGCCTGGTTCTGTTCCGTATGTGCGAGCGTGCATCGAGGCTGTTACCGACATTGGACGTTGCGTACGTCTTTCGTTTTGCGATCCATCAGGCAAGTTAATCTTGCTACATGCTATTTTAAACTACTACTTATGCTAATTAAAGTTCTATATATATCCCTTGATTGCACGTTACACCTGCAACTTACATTTAATGCTATAATTTCCTTGTAACTGTTTGACGTTCCGTTATATCATTTTGTTTCATCGCATGAAACATGCCTTGCTGCATTTAGTTCTACCATACATAGTACCCACAATCATAATTAGATCACATGACAATTATTGTATAGTCCACAGTACCCTTTTATGTTTATACCCTGTTGGACACCCGTGTGATTCTTTAACCGGTTTTAGTTTTAATTGCATCTTTTGAACCTATTATATAGGATGGTGCATCTCTAGATTACGTAGTGCATGTTAACATGATTCTAACATCCATATTTGTATACTGTAGATAAGTAATGATGACTATGCATCCATATAATGTAATGTGTACCTATTTGCTTACCATATTACCTGATCTAGTTTATTGTTCTGATAGTATTCATGCTGGTTCATTTATAATCTTGTTTATGTTAGTTTGATTATGAGTACCCACATGACATCTTGTGCTCCCGACATGACCTGATGCACTGCCTACTTGATATGACATGGTACCGTACACTCCTGACATGACATGACACCTTTATACATTACCTGGTTTGACCTGATGTACCATGGCTTGAACCGTTACCTGATCTTGTGTCTAATGCCAACAAACCTGACATGTGGTCCTCACGGACCGTTCCTGTTGTCTATCCAGACAAACCTGCTCTTACCTGATCCTGTGTTGGCATTAGTTCTTGATTACGGAATACCTAACTTGACACATATAACTTGGGGTATGGGGAAATCAATGATGAAACCTGACTTGTAACTCGACAGTGCTACCTTTACCGATCAGTTTTAGAGGCTGGGCCAGCCTTGGGATGATGCTGCTGACATCATCCATTGTTATCCATTACCTTTAGAGGCTAGACCAGCCTTGGGATGATGCCATGGACATCATTCATCTTTACCCTTTTCCTTTAGTGCCTAGCGGCATGTCTCGGTTTCAGCCCAAGAATCTTCACCGTGATCCCGGGCACGCGCGGGATACTATTGAGTTACATCGATGATTCATCAAATTGATTTCAAAGACTTGAGAGTAGATAACCCAATAGAACAGTTTAGTTCACTCACTGTACACTATCATTCACTGCCCTAATTTACATTATTGTTACATCTGCTTTTCATTCATGATTATATTTGCATTGCCTGTTACCCTGTTTATATTCTATTGCTTGATGACATGACGCGCTGACGTCTGGGTTTTGCATGGCCCAGATTCTTCTACCTTGTTGCAGACTGATCAGGAGTATTGCCGCTGTTAGATGAGCGGTGTAGTTCCTGTCGGTATGTAGTTTCACTTCCAGGTGTTTCATTATTGTATCTTTTGGCTTCCGCATATTGTTATTTCTTGACTCTTTTACTCTGGCTTATGGACATGTACTAGTTAGTTAGTTTACTTTCCTGTTCTTGATATCTCTAAAGCCGTAATGTGACTGTGGAAGGATTTTTCCTATCCACGGGTAGCATGGTTGGCTATGTCACGTGCCCATCTTAGCGTACTCTGGGAAGCGGGGCGTGACAACCGCAGTCGGAGAATTTCTGCGTACCCTGTTCAGCAGCTCGAAGCTGTTCCAGGTTGGAACAGCGGCCTCAATTTCCATCGTTGGAGCTGGTGGAGTTAGTCCGGAGGGGGAGTTGCCCCCAGTCTTCCTTATCTGGCACCAATGGCGACGTCGGGCATGACGGGTTGTTGGGATTGATTCAGCGACGGCTGCGTCCTGCCCCCTGTTCTGGGGAAGGGCTGTTGCCGGTGTCAGCCTTTTAAAGACTGACGTTCGTTGAGAAGCTACAGTTTCCTGAGCGGGAGCGGGAACGGAGGTAGTCTGTCTCGCGAAGACCGACCCTCTGGGAGGAGAAGCCGCCTTGACAACTTCGGGAGCAGCTATCCTCTTTGGGATGGCTTTCTCAGGTATTATGGGCTTTCTGGCGGGCCCATCAGAGTTTAGGTTCATCCTGGTGAAGACTGAAGAGTTGGACGACCCGTTGAGAGGGGCCGTGGGAGCGGCAAGTCGATTGAAGACCGACCTCTTTGAAGCTTCCGGTACGGGTATTGGGATGTTAATGTTCACAGGTGGGAGCATGGTCCCGAAGAAAAGACCGGTGGCAGCTTGAGTCACTTGCTCTACAGGCATAGTGAATAGGGAAGCAGCCCGGGGTCCATATGCTACACCTCCAGGTGAGGCGGAGCGTCGGTTGCATTTGCAGTTGGAGCAGTTCGAGCAGTTGCCAGCCATTGATCTTTTTGCTTTCTGCAGCAAATGAAACACCAAGTCTTAGTATTTCGAAACCCAAGGGCAACCATTAGCAAACCGCGATTGGTTCGTGAATCACGACACACGAAGTGTGGAGTGGAAAGAGGAAAAGGTCCCACCGAGTGTGCCAGAATCTGTTCCCCTCTGAAAGACGGCGCGACTGGCATCTTGCCTGAGATTCGGGACAGATGATAATTGGTGCTATCCGTCCACCTCTCCGAAGATGCCAAGTTGATTTATGGCACCGTGTATCGAAGGTTTAAACGGATGCGTCCGATGTAGCAGACTTCGTCAGATTCCCCCTCGCTTGAGAGGTTTTTGATTGTGGGGACGCTCTTCCCTGCAAGCGCAAGCCCCTGCAGTTAATTACGCTACCGCATCACGGTAATAACTTTCTCCTTCTCCAGATGGTCACTTCGTGTCGTTTGTGTTTGTTTTGTTTTTGGTTGCCCGTGGATTATATACGGAGACTGAGTTATGTCGTCGCCCGTAGGGCGTGGACTAGTCCAAATCCGTATCTTTCTTAGATTTGGGTTTGGGGGGGTTATGTTTAAGGATACGTTAGTCTCATTTGAGACTAAGATCGACTTAAACGTTTGTTAAGGATACGTTAGTCCAGTTTGAGACTAAGATCAACTTAACGGGATCGTTTAGATCCGACAAGAGAGCAATTAGGGGAGCCATGTTGTTTAGTTTAGTGATATTGCGGTCAATAGGTAGTTTAAGGACATTGCGGTCCATTGTTAGTTTTAAGACATTGCGGTCAAGGTTAAGGACGTCGTAGTCCGTGGATTTAAGGATTCCGCAGTCCGATGTTAGTTTTAAGACATCACGGTCAAGGTTAAGGACGTTATAGTCCGTTGTTAGTTTTAAGACATTCCGGTCAAGGTTAAGGACGTCGTAGTCCGTGGATTTAAGGACTCCACAGTCTGATGTTAGTTTTAATACATTACGGTCAAGGTTAAGGACCTCATAGTCCATGAGTTTAAGGACCCCACAGTCCGTATCAATGTATGTGGTTATCGGGACCCGTCACCTCTTTGAAGATGTTGAGGAATTACAACGACAAGTATCAAAGGAGTGAAGAGATGTACCCTTACACCAAGGTAGATTAAGTGATCTGTAGTCCACTTTGGAAACTAAGATCAATTATTATATTATGAGCCCATTGGCCCAGTTGAATTTCAATTGAGGACTTATGGCCATCTTGGGCTAAGTCCAATTGTGTTTGGGATATTGGCCCTCTGTTGATTCATTGAAGGAGAGGCTTTGCCTATGGAAACTTAGCCAATTGGGCTAAGGCTAGTGTTAAACACTAGAGACCAACAGTGTTGAACACTGGGAATAAGGTTGACAAGTTAGTGTTAAACACTAAAAGATAATCAGTGTTGAACACTGGGAACAGAGTTTTCAAATTAGTATTAAACACTAAGCAAATCCAAATTAATGTTAAACACTAAGAAAATCAGTGTTAAACACCACGAATAGAGTTTTCCAAATTAGTGTTAAACACTAAGAAAAAACAGTGTTAAACACTGGATACAGAGGTTTCAATTTAGTGTTGAACACTAAGGCAAGAGGGGTCACGTGGTCACACGTGAGAGCGCCCTGCTTCCCTTTATTTTGTTTTATAGATAAGTGTTTAACACTTTTAGTCCTGAAATCCATCACGTGCGGGCACGTGATGGGAGCTCATGCTCTGGTTTATTAGAATACTCATTAGGGGTCACGTGGTGACACGTGAGGGCGCCCCAGAGTCTCTGTTTATTTTACTTTTTCTTTATGTGCTTCAGGGGTCACGTGGGGCACGTGGGGCGTTGCCTCAAAGCTCTCTTTTATATATCTTCGCAGGAGTCGCGTGGTAACACGTGAGGTGTCTGCTTCAGAGTTCCATTCTGTGGGTCTTTGCAGGGGTCACGTGGTACCACTTGACTCTGCATGTTTTAAAGTTCTGTTCATAGGGTTAAACCCTAAACTTTAGAGGAATTAAATTCCTGTTTTCTTCTGAAGAATTATATTCTTAATAGGGTTAAACCCTAGTCTCTTTTCTTAAAGGAATTAAATTCCTGTGAGTTTGAGAGAATTATATTCTTAGTTAGGGTTAAACCCTAGTTCTGTTCATTTTGAACGAATTAAATTCCTATAACATTGGGTTAAACCCTAACTTTATCTCAAAGGAATTGAATTCCTATCATTTTGTGAGAATTAAATTCTCTAAACTCAGTTCCTCCTCTGTGTTTTAGATTTGCATGGCAAGATCTCAACCCAATGAGAATTAAATTCTCAATTCATGGGGAGATGTGTACTTTGCAGATCCTCCACCAGAGAAAGAACTAAGTTCTTTTTTATATAAGAGTTAAACTCTTTTGAGAATTAAATTCTCCTTTGAAGCCCCCCTTTTCCTTTCTTACCTAAGATTTTCCTTTTTACAGAGAATCAAAGGCTCTATCTCTCTTTATATATATATCAGAAAAAGATCCAAAGGTCTCAAGGTTTCAGAAAAAAGTTTTAGAAAAAGGTCTTCGAAAATGTCCCTTCTCTTCTTTTCTTGGCTCCTATTTATAGGAGAAGAAAGAGAATCAATCTGCTTAGTAAATCTTTCATTGAGAGATTTGATTTGTATGTTGAGAGATTTGATTTATATTTATCATTAATCTGGGCCTTTAGATTGTTAAGTGAATTTTATTCACCATTGGATTTTAAATCCAAAGATATCTCGTTGTTATCTCGGTTAGATTTAGGGGGGAAATATTTCCAAGTTCAAGATTTTTCCATAAATTGGTGATATTTAATCACCTTTAGATTTTTAATCCAACGGTTCCAAATAATCATTCTCTATTTTGGAAAGATTTGAATGATCTCTTCTCGGGATTTAATTCTGTTAAAGAATAAGGCTTTTAAAGCTGGTCACGTGTGGCCACGTGACCGTTGGTCACGTGTGAGCACGTGACCCCTGGTCACGTGTAAGCACGTGACCCCTGGAATGGGCTTCTCTTCTTCTGCGCTCTGTTCTCTGGCCGCTGCTTAACCATCACGTGCCAACACGTGACCACTGGTCACGTGTGAGCACGTGATGCCTCTTCTGAATCTTTTCCTGATTTTTAATCAGGGAACAGGGACATGCGCTTTTGACAGCGACATATCTTTTGAATCAAGTTCCATCCAAATCCGTTCCTAAGACTCCGTATGAAATATGGAGTAGTAAGAAACCATGTCTTAAATTTATTAAGATATGGGGTTGTTCAGCCTATGTGAAAACACAGAAACTGGACAAACTTCAGGCACGATCAGTTCTATGTAAATTTATGGGATATCCTAAGAATTTTCTAGGATATCTGTTCTACCACACTGAGGAACAGAAGGTGTTTGTATCTCGCCATGCCACTATTTTAGAAAGGGGGTTTCTTGCAAAAAAACTAGTGGGAGTACAGTAGAACTGGAAGAAATTTCTGAACCACAAAATGTAACTGAAGATTTGGTAGAACCGCTAGATTCAGTAGTCCCAGATGAACCTCAGCCACTCCGTAGATCTGGTAGGATTTCTCATCCACCTGAGAGATGCTACAGTTTTCTCATAGACGGGGATCGAGAGGATTGCATCTTGGAAGAAGATGATCCTACTAGTTTGAAGCAGGCCATTATCAGTAGGGACTCTGATAAGTGGCTAGATGCTATGCGATCCGAGATGGAGTCCATGTACACCAATAAAGTGTGGACCTTGGATATTGCTCCACCTGGGGTAAAACCCGTTGGATGCAAATGGATCTACAAAAAGAAATTTGGTGTAAATGGGCAGGTGGAAACCTATAAGGCTAGACTCGTTGCAAAAGGGTTTCTCAAAGACCAGGAGTGGACTATGATAAAACCTTTTCTCCAGTAGCTATACTCAAATCCATTCGGATCCTACTTGCCATTGCAGCCTTCCATGACCATGAAATCTGGCAGATGGACGTAAAAACGGCTTTCCTAAACAGAAGTTTGGAAGAGTGCGTTTACATGGATCAGCCAGAAGGTTTTGTAAACAGTGGGAGCAGCAGGTGTGCAAGTTGCTCAAATACATTTATGGATTGAAGCAGGCATCGCGGAGTTGGAACATCTGTTTTGATGAAACAATCAAGGAATTTGACTTCATCAAGAACGAGGATGAGCCGTGTATTTATAAGAAGATTGTAGGATGAACTGTCGTATTTCTAGTCTTATACGTGGATGGCATTCTTTTGATAGGAAATGATATTCCTATGCTACAATCGGTCAAATTGTTCTTGTCACAAAGGTTCTCCATGAAGGACCTGGGTGATACCTCGTACATTTAAGGGGATCAAGATCTACAGAGATAGATCCAAGAGATTACTATGACTTTCGCATTCCAGATACATAGAGACCGTACTAAAGAGATTTAGTATGGAAGATTCCAAGTGCCGTAACATACCTGCATTGCAAAGAATCACCCTCTTCAAAGAGATGTCTCCCAAGACTGATGAGAAGAGGGTTCGCATGGGCACTATACCCCACGCTTCGGCAGTAGGATCTATAATGTATGCGATGCTATGTACAAGACCAGATGTAGCTTACACGCTAATCGTGGTGAGCCGGTATCAGTCGAACCCAGGTGAGAACCACTGGACAGCTGTAAAGAACATTTTCAAGTACCTGAGAAGGACTAAGGAGATGTTCCTGGTTTATGGTAATGGAGACCTGAAGGTCGAGTCCTTTACCGATTCAAGCTTCCAGAGTAACAAGGATGACGGTAAGTCTATCTCGGGTTTTGTGTTTACCCTCAATGGAGGGGCGGTATGTTGGAGGAGCTCCAAACAGGATACCATCACAGACTCGACGATGAAGGCTGAATACATTGCTGCAAACGATGCCGCAAAAGAAGCGGTCTGGATGATAAAGTTCATTACTGAACTTCAGGTAGTTCCGTCCATTGTTGATCTAATACCTTTGTATTGTGATAACAATGGGGCTATAGCTTTAGCTAAAGAACCACGGTCCCATCAGAAGTCCAGACACATCTTAAGGCGGTATCACCTGATCAGGGAGATCATAGATCGCCAAGAGATCAAGGTCCGGAGAGTGGATACTAAAGAAAACACGGTGGATCCATTTACGAAGGCCCTCCCTAAAACGCAGTTTGAGCGCCTTTTTGAGATGTTAGGTATGCGGTACGCCAGCAGCTGGCCTTAGTGCAGACGTTGGGTATGCGGTACGCCAATATATGGCCTTAGTGCAAGTGGGAGATTATTGGATATATATGCCCTAGAGACCATTATTGTATCTGTATACATATGGATGCTAGGGATATGTATATACAAGACAATCTTGCTCAGTTATATAGTATATTATTTGAATTGACTTTATCAGGATATGTGTATCTTTTACTATTGATGTTTTATTCAGCTTGCACATATTGATAAAAACTTGATTCAGTAGTATACTATTATGGTTTACCTTTATCTTAACATGTGCATATGTTATATATGTCGACCACATGTTGATAAAGCCCGTAGGATCTTGCTTGACCACCAGCGTTATGATGGCGATCATACTTGTGGGAGCTGGGTAGTCTATAAGCACATCCTTAAAAGTCCTAAGTCACGGAAGTATCAAGATCGGGCATTAATACTCCAAAGTAGACTTGCGTATACTTTTCGAGACCCCGACGAGGGACGGTGGTTAGTCCTACAACCATTAGTGTGATCACCTAAGATTGTATACGGGTGCTCACTGGGGGTGTGTACACTGGACGGACTCGCTGAGAACCTCTAGATGGTATTATACCTATCGTCAGATAGCGATTCTCATGTGACATGTATACAGTTTAGTCTTTGGACCTGAGATCATCATTTGTCTCGTGTAAGTTCCCACTGTGCTTTGATCACTACCCTACCACGGCTCTACTGAGTCGTGCAAATAAGTTTTGGTTGGGTACAGTCCCGAGCATGGAGGCAGTGAGTGATTGTCAGGGATTCGTCTCTCTCGGTGTTGGGAGTTGATATCGTACTATGTTTGATTGGCTGGGACCATAAGACCTTGGCCAAGGTAGTTGGGATTTACTGATAGGTTGATCAGTAGTTTCCCAGATTGGTCATGAGCCACATCAGCATGAATTATCGGGTTATTAGGGTCTGACGTTTACCACCCCTAGATCCGAAATGCGATACTTTTAGACGAAGAGACCGGACTGTACGGATATTGTCACAGATAGGATCAGTTGGAATCCGGATGAGTTTGCTCGTCGGCCTTCCTTTTCGACATGTACCCAGGTAGTCGTTACGTACAGCTAGTGCCACTGACGTGCTTGTGGTTATGGATTTATCCAGTAACGCACTACCGGCGTACTGTCGAGTCTTTAGTAAAGAGTCCCACACAGAGGGTTTCCCTGCTTCGGACGAAACGATGTAGAGGCTGTATGGTTTTACAACAGGGCTTCGATCACATACGTGCACTTGTGCACGTGTGATGTTTGGACAGATAATACTGGTGGGCTTTGGTTTAAGCCGGATCCTAGTATTATACTGATGGATTATTTTCGTCTCTTTGTATTCGTATTCTTCGGAATACGGATACGGCTATGTATATACAGATGAGGGGCATTCTCATAATTTACTCGGGATTGTTTCTAGAAGACGACACCTCATTAGGGTTTCAATCTTTTTGATTAAAGATTAATGAGGTGGAGGAAATGAGGTGTAACTTGACAAAAGATCAAGCATGGCTCTTGATGACTCACGGCATGACTCACGGCATGACTCACTTAGTGATCATTATGCAAAACATATATTTATCATGCTTGCTAGATTTTTTGTGGTGAGCATTATTTAGTTTACATTATTCATCACAAATGAGCCAAGCTTATTCTTTTGCTTTTTTTTTTACACTCTCTTTTCTTCAAGCTCCTTCTTCTTCCTCAAAACCCTAAACCTCTCATGTATTGAGAATCCTAGGGTTCCAAGAGACAAAATAATCCATCTTCACACATCTACACAATCTAGGCTGCTTAGATTAGCACTCTAAGTACTTTAGTTACCTCGATTTAGAAGGTAGGAGCTCAAAGTAGGCACTCTCGGGTGAATCATCTTTGACGCAAGGAGGCCGAAGTTCAAGCGCGATCCGTACATCCTTTGAGGAGCCCAAGGAGAGGATCGAAGACCTGACGGACTTGTTTTCTTTAGGTATAATTTCTATCATAGTAGATAGAGCTTCATTTGTTGCTAGTTAGGTTTATGGTCAAGATCCGGTTTAGGGTTATTTTAGCGCCAAGTTTTGATCGATGTTAAAAATTTTGTTCCGCAAACGGCCACGGGAGATGCCTAGGGCGTTAGCATAACCCTTCAGATATGTCCAAATAAAACCTGCCCCCAAATTCAGGTTAGACGTCCTCCGTGTCTCAGTCCAATCTTCGGAGGTAAACAGTGTGCTTGATAGTGACCAACAAGGGAAGTGAGAGAATGGATCTCTACTTCTCCACTGTATGAAGTCCGGTAGAAACTGTAAAGTTTCATCTTTAGTTTCCTTAAGGACTTTTAGCCGTGATATTGAAGTCTTGAGTCAATGATGCTACTTTAGCATGTTACCTATGAATCAAGTTCAATTCGGTTTTAAGGAACATGTCTGGGAAAGCAGTTGACTTATGATGGGGATACATTGGTTTGAAAGGAAGACCATATTTGTTACACTAGGAACATGTACTAGTTAGCCGGATGGTTATGTTGAGATATATGAGTGCTTGTCAAGATAAAATTCAATCATGGCCTACGAGAGATAAGGGATGTTTGGACTCGTGCAATGAAAATTGAGTCTAAGGAACGACACAAGATTGTGCTTCAAAAAGCCGCTATGTATTCCTAACAGTTTCATAGTTGGGCTTCCATAAAAAATCTTAATATGGGTTTTTTTGGTATCAGAACATAAAACTTTCCCGATCTGTTACCTTATTAACTCTATTTTCTTCAAATACACTCAGAGGCAGCTCGTCTTCTCTCGATTTCTAAGAGGTGACTTTGATCTTCAACTCCGGTCTTCAACAAGAAAACTCTTTGATTTCATCCTCGAACTTCATCATCTTCCTCTTCCTGGACTTAGATGTTCAAGGATTTTGGTTTCGACTTCGATTCCTCTCAGACTTGAAGACATCGACAGCAACTGTAACCCTTACTCGATCAGCGATCCTTCTTGACTTCGACACTAGCTCGACTCAACGTTGCTCCTTTCTCTTTTCCCTATTTCCAATCATGGTCGACTATGTTCAAATCCTCTATAGCTCTTCCTCCCTCCTTCTCCGTGAGAACGAGCATAACCAGAAGAGCACAAGCAAAACTAAAGACCCTTTCCCTAAGGTCTAGACATAAGCAAAACTAAAGACCCTCTTCCTAAGGCCCAGCCACCTACCATATCATATCCTATCAACGAAGGAGCTGCACCCTCATTCTAACAAAGAAGCTAAGAACCGTTCAACAACTTTACCGTTGGTTGGTCGAGCCTCCCTACTCATTCTAACAAAGGAATTTGAAAGAATCTTGATACCAATACTCCAACACCTGCTTCATTCTAGTTGGTTATAGTGCATTCAATGCAATTATTGTAATCGCAAGCAGGTGATTATGATGATTGAGGTAGAACCTATACGGGTAGAATAGTCTTACTTGAGATGATAGTATACTATATGGTTTGTATATCATCATGTACATGCATTATGTGGTATTACAAATCACTATTACATGTTGATAGAGCCCATAGGATTATTGCTTGAGTACCAGCATTATGATGGTGATCGTAAACGTAGGAGCTGGGTGGTCTATAAGCACATCCTTAAATGTCCCTAGTCGATGGAGTATCGAGACTGGGTATCGATACTGGGTATCAATACTCCGGAGCAGACTAGTGTATACTTTTCGAGACCCCGACGGGGGGCGGTGGCCGATCTCACAAGCCATTGATGTCAGTTAGTCACCTAAGATAGAAAACAGGTGCTCATTGGGTTATGAGTTACACTGGATGGACTCGCCGGGAACATGCTAAATGGTATTATACCTATTGTCAGATAGCAGTTCTTAGGTGACATGAGTACAGATTAGTCTGTCGACCTGAGATCGTCATTTATCTCATGTGAGTCCTACTGTGCTTTGATTACTATCCTACCACGGCTCAAAAGAGTCGTGCAAACAGGTTTTAGTTGGGTACAGTCCTCAGCTACGTGGAGACAGTGAGCGAATCGTCGGGAATTCTTCTCTCCCGATATTGGGGGTAAATGTCACACTGTGCACGGGTGGACATCACTAGAAATCATTGGCCAATGTGGACGAGATTTACTGGTTTGGATCAGTAGTTTCTCAATGGGTGATGGGCTTCACACCGACACGAAATATCGCGTTATTAGGGGTCTGACTTTATCCACCCCCTAGACCCGATATGCGATACTTTTAGACGAACGGACCGAACTGTACGGAGATTGTCACAGAAAGGCTCAGTAGGGGTACGGATGAGTCTGCTCGCCGTCCTTCCTTTCGTTCAATACCTGGGTAGCTGTTTACGTACAGCTAGTGCCGCTAACGTGCTTGTGGTTAAACTCACTGCCAGCATATTGACGAGTCTTTAGAGTCCTACACATAGGGTTTTCCCGGTTCAGACGATATGATGTAGATGACGTATGTTGGAACATACAGGTGTCGGATTAAATATGTGTACGGGCTATTCAGACTTTAATTGGACGGTTGACAATATTAGCGGCTTAGGATTAAGCCGGATTATTAAATTAAGTTTTGATTTAATAATTTATATATATTTTTTAATATATGTATTCTAGTAATATTGTTCACTATTCATTTTCTCTCTTGGCTATTTGTATTTTTATACGAATACGCGTATATGTATTTCGATACGTATACCGGGTTGTATTCCGTATTTATATGGAATATCTTCTAGAAGATGGAAATCTCATTATATGATTTTCTTTTTAGAAAATCATTTGCAAATGAGGTGGAGGGTGAGATGGCATGAGCATGGTTGGAGCTATGTAGAGAGGAATGGGGCTTTATTTGTTTATGGTAAAATATTATGATATTTTGTATGGTTGCAAAATTATTGAGAAGCCGTTCTTTTCTACATGCCATTTCTCTTCTTCATTTTCACTCTCTCATTCTTTCTTGAGTTGCTCATGGCCACTTCTTCACCTCCTCCTCCTTCTTCTTTAATTGCTCACTTAAGCTTTAGAAATGAGAGAAAAAGATAGTGGAAAATTCCTACATCCCCACTTTCCATTCCCAGCGAGCCTGGAGCGTCGGTTGCTTCGCAAGGCGAAGCTGGAACTTGGATTGTTTCCCTCAAGTGGATCATTTTCGTTGAAAGAAGACCGGCTTGTAAGTGCGATCCGGAACACTTGAAGAAAACTTGAGGATGTGGGTATTCTACACATAGTATATTAGTTTAGCTCGCTAGGTTTTTGTTAGCAAGTTCTAACTCTTTAGATCGATTCATGGTTTTGGAACTTCAGCAAACTAGAAATTTTTGAAATCTATGTTGCCATCTTCT
This sequence comes from Agapanthus africanus, assembly GCA_030015575.1. Classification (NCBI taxonomy): domain Eukaryota; kingdom Viridiplantae; phylum Streptophyta; class Magnoliopsida; order Asparagales; family Amaryllidaceae; genus Agapanthus; species Agapanthus africanus. Next base: position 40,869,752 of record CM057344.1, read on the forward strand.
AAAATCAGTTTGTTCGTGTGCCTAAGTTCGCAGCAATGGTATCAGAGCCATGTTAAAGGTTAGACTTGTTTGCACTAATTTAGAGTTTCGATCGATGGAATTTTCCGAATCACATTTCCAGAATCCTAGCTTTCTGTTCGAATTTCAAAATTGTTCAAAAAAATTTTTAGTTTGCATTAAAATTATGTGCAGGCATAGAGCCAGGAAAAATATTTAGGCACCTAAGTCCAAAATTCAACCGCTGATCCACCGCCAAATACACCATTTGGCCGTTGATCCGCGGCCCAATTTGGGTTAAAGTGCCCCAAATTTTTTCTAGTTCATGGAGATATGATTTTTGGAATATTTTGTTTTGGTCCAGATTTGTTTGTGTACTGGTTTATACTTGGAGCCAATGTAGAAAGTTTTAATCGATCGAAATTTTAAATCCGTATTTTTCTGTACTTTTGTTTCTGCGACTGTGAATATCATAGCGCAGTATAATTTGACTGGTTGCTATATGTATAATCAGACTGGTTTACGAACATGATATTCATGTTGATGTTATGTATTGCTCTGTTGATTATGGTTATGTTGGATTTGTCGTGATAGATAACCCGATGTACGTAGTATTAGATGTAGTTCTATATGATGTAATGTATATTCATATTGCGTGGCGAGTGTCCGACATGTAGACTGTCGTCATCGCGGCTTGTATTATTCTTTGGGCACGTCCAGGTTGCGGACGTAGTCACCGTTGTATATTCAGTTTTTCATTACATTCACTAGGATTACCCTGCGGCGGAGTGCTCGAGTAACTGGGTTCTAGAGGGCAATGGGCCTCCATCTCATGGCGTTGAGACCGGGTGCCTTACTCTATAATTGACGGGCTATTCGCCACACTCGTAGGGGGTATAGGATTGACCCACGGAGGGGTGCCCAATTCACTGGATTTTGGAAGTGCTGGGTGGCCCACTCACTTCATTGATTGGGGTTACCTCGCTTCTGGGATTGACGGGTAGCTTGTCGTACTCGTAGGGGTCTAGGATCCGATACTACGAGCTATCCATACGGCCGGAAAAATTTCATTTCGTATTTGGCTCTATTGAAATGTACTTTTCTTAGTTTATCTGCATTTCTATATTGTATTTGCTTCCGCTGTGATTCTGCTATGATGCTTCTGTAATGTTATTTGATATCATGCGTGAGACGAATGTTGCTATATATATATATATATATATATATATATATATATATATATATAGAGAGAGAGAGAGAGAGAGAGTAGACACTATATATGTTTTGCATCCGCGCTAGTCATGACCCCGTCCTGCTATAAGTTAAGTAACCTTACGGTGAAAACCCGGGACCCTGTGGCGAATGCGGATGGTATATATGTGTGTGCCTATTTTATTTTTTTTCTGGCATAATATGATTGATGATGGGAATGCATTAATTCTGATTAATGCAAGGAAAACAAACCTATATGTTGTTGTCGGAACCAAATTTGAAAACTATAGGCATTTAATTTTGCTTTGCGTCGAGGTATTCGGTTAGGAACATCCTACACCTCATTCGATGAGGAAAGAGCCTAGTTCTCTTCATAGGGAGTGACTTCTTTGGCAAAAGTTAACGTGACTATAAACTACTCGGTTTTCTACAAAACCACTTGCTTAAAAAATGCGGAGCCTAAACCACTCCTTTTCAAAACTACTCAAGTTCCTTCAACGATATCAAGTTCATTACGTTAAAGGTTTTTCGCCAAAAACCAGCCATAGCCCTCCGTCGTTTCGGATAAGTAGTACATGGTATTCATGCAGAAGGCATCGTGAATAGTGGTTGTGTGTTGCTTATCCGTTGCATAGATTGATACTTTGGTTTAGGACAGTCGTACCACCTTGTTGGCCAAAGTCAAGGGTGTGTACGGATGGGTCTAAATTAATCTGGATAATGACGGGTAGAGCTTGACTTGCGTGTTATGATTTGTTGGCCAAAGTCAAGATCATAAGCGCTTGGGGCAAAAACCATATCGGGAGCTTCAAATATAATGGAAACTTGTCAAGTTTGTGCATACCTTCTAGAGTGTGGTAATTTTGGTCGGCTTCCATCAAAGTTATCATACAATGATAGTTGGGTCCCGATTCCCACTGATGAGTATGTGTTACTCCTCGGGTGATTTTCAGATGATCCCAACTAATTCTCCTTTTAGGGTTTGAAGGAGAATTCGAGGAAACAGTGGGAGCCATCCTGATTAGATAAAGTGATTAACCAATCTAATTTAGGTTAAAGTGCACGCTGAGTGTTTCTTTTCTCTCTCTCTCTCTGACAGCGATCTTGACCTGATCTTAAACTAAAACTCATGAACCAAGTTAACCGAAGATTCTTACAAACTTTGGTTTTGGATTGTCATGATTCACGACAAAACCACATATATCTCTGCCACTCCTACTTCCCCTTTGCATTTCTCCAGAACACTCCGTATCACTACGAATATCCATATTGCTTGGGTATTCCATTGTATAGTTTCATACGAACTCGAAGAAACTTGTTTCTGTTCGAGGATGGATTCCGGTTATGGAGAAATTGAATACGATTATTCGGTTGTCTTTTCTCTTTACCTTCTCTCAGGTTTTGAGGGCTCCTAGTATTAGGAGAGTACACTTATTATGCTTATTGGATAGTCTTCTTCCAAATCTTAGGCATGTGTCAAAAGATAGGGAAGAAAAAAACCAATTAGTTTAAGTATGGTGTACAGAAGGTAAGAAGTAAAGATATATAAAGGGATTGGAGTGAGGGCAAGAAAAATTATGACTACTATCATGAATCTGGATAGTGGAAGAGGCATTACTAGGAATACCCGGCTACCCCCTCAAAACATTTTCATGTTTCAGTTTTACTGTACGATATTAATTGAAAAGTGCTTTCCCAATTAGATTCTGACTCCACGGTATGTATTTACCAGATTTGATTCTCACATCTTTATGGCGTTACAGATACTGAGTGAGAGTAGAATATTGGGAATTGGATGATTAGATCCTCAATATCAGAATTCTTTGTAATTGGTGATATTTAAGGAAATCGCCTGGGTTTTGCCTAACGGCAAATTTTTGGTTTTGACTATCGGTTGTTATGCACCAATTTCAAACTGATATATGTGTATGTTTATTTTATAAAGTGAGATAAAACTTTTTGAAATTATGTTTATGAAATTTACCTTTATTAGTTGATGATTAGGTAAGGTGCATTCAATAACGGTGTAATTCTTCTTAACTATAATACAGTTTCCAACCTATGATGCACAGGATTCGAGGACTTATACAAAGAATTGTATGTTGTCCGATGTCCATTAGGACAAGGAGTTGGTACTCGTACTATATTCCGTTTATTTATGACTTCTCTGGTTTTAAACACGCATTTCGTTGAAATACAATGTCCAAATTTTGAAAAGTTATAGGTATAAGAATAAAGTGGAGAACCATTTGTTGGAAGTATCAGGATTCTTTGAGGTGATCGAAGATGTAGATACTTATGCTAGGTATTCTGTCGTAAGTAATATATTTGAGAACTTGTTTCTCTCTCAGGTTACTCATCTGTGTGTGCGCTCCTTGATGAGTAATGGTGCATGGCCTTCTTCCATTTAGTCGATATGCACTGGAAACAGCTGCATGATTTTTGAATCAGGTTCAAATTAAATTAATATCTATTTTCTATATTGGATATAGAATGGATTCATATCTTAACAATGTTAAGGTATAAGGAGTTGTCCGGCTTATACTTAAAACCAAAATCCGGATAAACTCAAGGCACGTTTCAGTAATGGCAGTTTGTGGGTTATCCCGGGCTTTGATGAGGGTTAACATTCTACCATTTGGAGGATTGATAGATATATTGTTCTTGACTCACCACCCGTTTTAGTAAAATGAATTCTTTTCAGAAAACATTAGTGGGAGTATGTTAGAACCGGAAGTGATTCCAGAACCACAAACGATTACTGAAAATTTAGTAGAACCTAAGGATTCAATTGGATTCGACAATCTATTAGCCACTCCGCAGATATGGTCGGTAACCCGAAAGGTACTTCGGTCTCCTCAAAAACGGTGATAGGGAGATTTTGATGGCCGAAGCTTGCTACTACTGCTGTCCTAGACTATGAGATCTGGCAGGTGGATGACTATAACGTCGTTCTAAATTAGCTTTAGAAGTGCACGTGTATATGACTCTGCCAGAGGGTTGTAGTCAGTGGGAGCAGCGGAAGCGTGATAGGCCAGTAGCTTATGTCTATTTATAGACTAAAAAAAGTATAGCGGAGAAAGATCGTCTATTTTTAATGCAGCAGTCATAGAATTTGACTTCATCAGAAAAACAGATGGACCTGATAAGAAGCTAGTAGGGAAAGATGTCCTGGTATTTGGATGACGTGCTCCTTGATAGGAGATGATGTTCCTATACTACGATCGGTTATACTATGATTGTCACAAGGTGTTTTTCCACATAGGATCTGGACAAAATATCAGTGATTCCGGTGACTAGATATATGGTTTTAAATCTAGATTTGGAAAGTCTCCCAATTCAGGTACTTTGACACTTTTCTAAAGTGTTTTAGAATGGATGACTCTTGGCGTGGTGGTGTATCCGCAGGTGATGGAGTCACCCTCTCTAAAGAGATGTCGTCTAGACTGATGAGGAAAAGGATTTGCATGATTGACATATCACTTGCTTAGACAATCGAGTCAATCATGAGATGTCAAGTACCACACTAGATATTGTTTTTGCACTAGCTGCAATAAGCACATATATTAATCCAATCCTAAAGAAATATTGGGAAGTGGTTATGAATATAAGAGGATGTTCTTGGTATATGGCAACATCAGCCTCCATAAGGAGGCGGTTATCATTTCAGACTTCCAAGATGACCTGGATGACAGAGTGACTGTCAAAGTTAAAGTTTACTCTCTTCTGAGGGACAGTATGTTGGACAGGTGGTCCAAGCGGATACTAAGGAAGGCATGGTGCAGGATACTGGTTAAATTCAGTGGGAGATACGGTGTAAGAATTTTGTTGGATTTGGAGTTCATTTATGAACTTGGTCCCATCAGATGTCTAGACAAATTCTAAGACATGTATTGCTCATTTCGAAAGATAGTTTTTCTCCGTGAAGTTGAGATATAGAGAGATGAAGATAGAAACATTGGAGAGGATCCACTCACTGAGGCTATTTCTCAAATGCGATAGTTTCACAAGCGTGCTTTGCAAGACTGATTAGTAGAGAAGTTGGGTGTTCGGTATCACATGGGCTGTAAGTATGCGACACCGCAATAATTATCGTTAAGTGTAAGTGGGAAATTGTTGGCTATAGTGCTTCAAGGCAATTATTGTAATCGTAGGCAGGTGATTATGATGATTGAGGGAGGACCTATACGGGTAGAACAGTCTTTCTCGAGATGATAGTATGCTATATGGTTTGTCTCTATCATCATATACATGCATTATGTGGTATTACAGATCACTATTACATGTTGATACAGCACATAGGATTCTTGCTTGACTATCAGCATTATGATGGCGATCATATACATGGGAGCTGGGTGGTCCATAAGCACATCCTTAAATATCCCTAGTCGAGGGAGTATCGAGATTGGGCATCAATACTCCGGAGTAGACTAATGTATACTTTTCGAGACCCCGATGAGGGGCGGTAACCAGTATCACAAGCCATTGGTGTCAGTTAGTCACCTAAGATAGTATACAAGTGCTCATTGGGTTATGAGTTATACTGGACAGACTCACCGGGAACATGCTAGATGGTATTATACCTATTGTCAGATAACAGTTCTCAGGTGACATGAGTACAAGTTAGTCTGTCAACCTGAGATCATCATTTGTCTCGTATGAGTTCCCACTATGCCTTGATTACTACCCTACCACAGTTAAAAAGAGTCGTACAAACAGGTTTTAGTTGGGTACAGTCCTGAGCCACGTGGAGGTAGTGAGCGGATCGTCGGTGTAAATCCCCAGTTTCTGTACATAAAATTTTTCCATATTTTTCCAGATTTTTATTCCATCTTTCCTTTCATTTATATATATATATATATATATATATATATATATATATATATTTTATTATACTTATATTAAAATTGAAATTTCCTAAACCTAAACTCTAAAGCCCAAATCCTAACCTACCCGACCCGACCCGACCCGTGCAAACCCCACTTCTTCTTCTTCTCCCTCGCTCGTTCTTTCCCACATTTTTCCTCAACGGCTCCCTCGCGCTCGCTACGACGATCGCGCCCACGTCCAACCCCAGCGCCCCGCTCGCGTCACCCCCTAACGGCTCTTTCCCCCAACGGCTCTCCCTCACGACTTCCCTCTTCTTACGCCATCATCACGAGACCCGCCCACGTCCCCGCTTCCCCAACGGCCATGACTCCACTCGCCCAAAACCCCCGACGATCACTCGTACCCTCTCTACTTCACCCCCTCGTTCTCCATATATTTCTCTCTCCCGTTCACTCCACTATTTTCCCCAACTCCAACCCAAGCTCCACATCGCCGGAAACCACCTCAGACAACCGCCGATGCCTTCGAGCCCCAAGCCGATCCATTCCATCCGTAGAGCTCCCCTTTTTGCAGCCGAAGACCCCCTCAGCTCCTCCTCCTTCACCCCGAGCGCGAAAACCCGACGACCACCGCTTCGACACCGCAGCCGCTGCTCACCATCACCGAGCCCGACTCCCTCCAACGTCGCAACACAACTACATTGCCACCGTCAACCTACCTAGCCCTACGCCACCGACATTAGCCACTACCCACTCCACCTCGCCGACGAGCTCCGAGCTCCTGCTTACCATCTCCGAGCTCGCCTCTGCACCGTACGATGCCGTGCCGATTCCCGTGCCACGCCGTGCCTGTTCCCGTGCCACGCCGTGCGAAGCCCCGTGCTATGCCGTGCCAAGCCTCGTGCCATATAGTACCTACTCCCCACGCCACACACATCGTGCCACACCGTGCCAGCCTCCGTGTCGCGTCGTGCCAGCCTCCGTGTCACTCCGTGCCCCGATCCAATGCATGCACCGTGCCCACTCCCGTACTAGCATCACGTTCGGCATCGTCACCGCTGCCGTGCCACTTTCGCCAAAGGCAAGTGAAAATTCTTCATTTGCTACGCATGCTAAATTACCATTAGATTAAATAACCAAGTTAAAGATTTAATCGTATGTGTGTATACATATACATATTTAGATCGTAGACTATAATGGAATTGTTAGCAAACCATCGTGTTGATTGTATTGAATTAAACCCAATTCGGGCCTATCAACCGTAATGATATCATTCATAATTTACATGAATTCATTGTTATGTTCATTCGATAACACCGACGACGATCGATACCCGTACTTAAATCAAAGCTCGAAGCGATACATGAATGAAAACTCTGGTTAAAGTGTCCATGTTTTGTGATCGTCGAATCCCTTACTGATTAGTGAATGTTGTGTAAGGTTTTGAATTATAAGTATCTTGTTTATAAGCATGTATCGTCGCCCCTAAAGGCAACACCAAATCTGAACCTTACCGCGCACGCTACCTTGTTAAAATCACTGTAAATTAAATACGGTTTAGAACGTAACGTTCTATGGTTCATATCAAATCCGAATCGATAACCTATAACCACCTATAGTTTTTTTCTCAACAATTTTAGATTATTGTAACGATACTTGGTTGCGAACGCGGCACTGGACTGCAGTCTGAGGCAGCATTTCGTTTTGGATACCAGACTTTGAACACCTATGCATCCCCGCTTTAGACTGAAAATGCATGGAACCCTATATGAATACATAGATAATTTAATTATCTAACACCTGAATCTTTTCCCTTTCCGTTTCACCGTCGTTTGATATTTAATTTGCATTTTAGTGTACCGATGTATTCTGCAGTTTCTGCAATGACCTCTCTTACACCTCTATACTAAACAGGACATAACTTCTAAAAAAGAAATGCTATTAATAATCCATCTAATGAGTTGGAAACTTAACAGATAGAAATAGATTTTATTCAACTAGGGCAACACCTGAATCTGAATATAATCATTGGTAAAACGCATGTGAAGTTGGGCTTCCAATTCTGAAACTGAAATTCCAGCAATCGATCGCTACCTTAAAATGATGATAATTCCCTAACCTGAATTCCGATTGACATGAAATTAATTTTACTGTTTAGATGATCAAGTGTGCTTCGTAAGTCTTTTATATTATTTTGGTCGATTCTGTGCGTGTGATTTATCGAAAAATTTTCAAGTTATATGGCATTGGTCGTCATAAAATAGTGAATATCTGTTCAGTGCATTTCTACATATTTTCGTGCTTGCTTTATACCTGCTGCATAGTGATCATTCACATTGAGCGACTGTTTTGCATTGTCGATATAAGCGTTAGTGATTGGGTTGTGATAAATACGAAAGTGATATTGATAAGTGGAAAAGTGATTGAAAGTGAAAGGGATACTTATTTGTTCACAACCCATCGAATACCTAAATTCATACTATAACCTGGAAGATGGGGAAATTAGGGTGGAATTGAACTCGTATTTAGCGAGGTACAGTGGTTTAAAGGATGATCATTCGCTATTAGTGATATATATGCATATACATATATTAGGTCGTGGGCCTAGCGGCATGGCTGACAGGGTTATGTCCCGGGCACAGCGGACAGTAGTCTCGGGCATGCACGAGACCCTTGTTAAACACAAGCATCTTTTCCACCATTTGATTTCATTGACTTAGTGACCGATAAGTAGTGACATACACATTTCCCAGTTTACTGATATGCTAGCTATATTGCACTATTCATATTCAGTTGATATTTATTATACTCATGTTTTGCATTTTGTTGCACTTTTCATGTTTAATAATATTGCATACCCATCATATGTATATATTTATTTCTATATGTGTCGCCCTGACGATCTAAGTGTGCATGCTGAGAGGACAAAGTGGATCCAGCCCAGGAGCAGGACCTGCCATTCGAGATCGCAGAGATCTAGACTGTTTCATCGGCGCCATCTCTTTTGCTTTCGGCACTTTGAATTTCGTTGGTTAGTTTTATTTTGCAAAATAAGTGTATTTCGAACTCTTTTTATTGCAGTGTAATAACGTTGTGAAATGTGACTTTCCTTTACTCTAGTACTGTTTACTGACGACCATGTAATGCTAGAAGCCGAAGTGTGACTACGGCGGGATTATTCCCTGACCGTAGGAGCATGGCTGGCCTAATCACCCCTCGTATTTAGTATTTTGGGATACGGGGCGTGATATGGTTTTGCTGGTATCAGAGCTACGTTTCGGATGAAATTACAGTTCCGTCGAGAGATCCCTAGATTGAGTTACACCCTTGATGTGTGCTTTACTACATTTCTGTTCACTTTCTAATACTCGTTGAATCATCGTGAAATTCTTGTTTGAATCTAATTTCTTTTGATATTTTTCAGAAATATGGACTCCTCGAGAAACTCCTCAGGTGCCGGTTCCCATGATCGTACCGAGAAGATTCTCAGCACACTGACGCCCCTGGTCCAGGCTTAAGAGAGGAAGACCGATCTCCTAGCCGAGGGATTGAAGGCGGTACAGGAGACCGCAATTACCGCCCTGGAGAGATCTACGGCTGTTCCCGCCGCCCCCAAGGGCACCCTCGTACAGACTACCCAGGATAGGGTTGTTACGGTTTCAGACTTCAGGAGGCTTCATCCAGCGGTGTTCACGGGATCAACAAATCCACTTGAGGCCGAGCAATAGCTCATCAATGTAGAGAACCTCCTAACAGCCGCTCGAGTTCCTGATGATGATAGAGTGAACGTGGTGATGATCCATCTGGAAGATGAGGCCCGCAGGTAGTAGTCCGTGGAGGAAAGCCGGCTCGAGAAACCTATTGGTATGGGACGCGTTCTCCGCATGCTTCCTGGATCACTATTTTCCGGCTACTGCCAAGGCCGAGATAGAGGAGAAATTCATTATGTTGAAGCAGAATGGACGCTCAGTGGATGTCTATGCCGCAGAGTTCAACCGGCTGAGTCACTTCGCACCGTACATGGTAGCCACTAAAGCCGCCAGGGCAAGACGGTTTCAGCAGGGGCTCGATATTAAACTGCAACAACTTATCGCGTCTCTCAATCTACCAACCTTTGCCCAAGTATTGAACGCTGCTCGAGTGCAGGAAAGATTGGAGGAGAAGGCCAAGGGCCAACGATTGATGGACAGGAAACCCCACGTGGTCCCAGCACGGCCTACCATCTCCCCCCTGTGGAGAGATCCCAATTCATAGGCCAAATGTTACACAGATGAAGCGCACTTTCTCACCTCAGCAACCGCAGCGGAGGGCCCTGTTTTGCGATTATTGCTAGAGATCAGGACACATGCAGAGAGATTGTCGCAAAGCTAAGGGGCAGTGTTTGATTTGCGGATCCAGCGAGCACAGGGTCAGTGGGTGTCCTCTGACATCTGAACTACAGGGAGGGTTTGAGAAACAACAACCGTCGTACGACACTTGAGCTCAGAGGCGGGTATCCCAGCAGCGGTCTTTCGATCAGAGGCAGACTGGTACAGGTCGGAATCAGGGACGGGCTTTCACCCTGTCCACCGAGCAGGCAGAGGCTTCTAGAGAAGTGGTTACAGGTACCATCCTTGTTTATTCTGTACCATCTAGAGTTCTTTTTTATTCAGGTGCTTCGCATTGCTTTATTTCCACGCGGTTTGATGACACATACTTTATACCTCACGAGCTGTTGACCAAGGGTTGGGAGATACATACGAGTAACGGAATTATTGTGTCTAACCAAGAGTGTAGATTATGTCCGGTGGTAGTATGCGGCAAGGAATTCTATGCGAATTTCCTTTTAATTGGGACGTTCAGCTATGACGCGATTCTCGGGATAGATTGGATGAGCACCATCCATGCGATCATCGATTGCCGAGCTAGGGAAGTGACTTTCTGCATTCCTAATCATCCTGAGTTTGTTTTCGAAGGCGGAAGCGAGTCCTTGGAGCCCGCCAAGTTTAGAGCCAAACCAAAAGCGTTGACGACTATGGAGATTAACGAGAGTCCAGCCCCAGAGATCATTCGGGATTTTCTTGATGTGTTCCCTGAAGATTTACTAGGTCTACCACCTCCCCGCGTCTTAGGATTCTCTATTGACCTGATTCCATAGACGACGCTAGTTTCCAAAGCTCCTTACAGGATGTCTCCAATTGAATTGGCAGAATTAAAGAAGCAGATAGAAGATCTTTTGAACAAGGGATTTATCCATCCAAATGTTTCCCCGTGGGGTGCTCCTGTGCTATTGGTGAAGAAGAAAGACGGTTTCTTGCGCATGTGCATCGACTACCGGGAGTTGAACCGAGTGACCATGAAGAACAAGTATCCCATTCCCCGCATCGACGACTTGTTTGAACAACTTGGTGGTGCTCGAGTATTCTTCAAATTAGACCTTTGGTTAGGGTACCACCAAATCAGGGTCAAGACAGAGGATGTATGTAAGACGGCTTTCCGAACTTAGTATGGCCACTATGAGTTTCTTGTGATGACGTTCGGTGTTACCAATGCACCGGCCATATTTACGGATCTGATGAACAGGGTTTTCTCCAAGTACTTGGATCAGTTTGTTATCGTATTCATCGATGCCATTCTAGTCTATTCCAGAAGTCGAGAGGAGCACACCGAGCATCTACGAATTGTATTGCAGGTTCTACGGGAGTAGAAGCTCTATGCTAAGCTAAGTAAGTGCGAGTTTTGGCTCGACAAGGTGCAATTTCCGGGGCATGTCATTTCGAGTGACGGCGTTTCAGCGGATCCGACGAAGATCGAATCTATCAAGGACTGGCCGACACCGAAATCAGTTGCTGAAATAAGAAGCTTCTTGGGATTGGATGGGTATTATCGGCAATTTCGCAAGAGTAGCGGAACTCTTAACGAAGCTCACAAGGAAGGAGGTGCCGTATGTTTGGTCAGAGGAATGCACCCAGGCGTTCGAGCTGTTGAAACTAAAGTTGACCACGGCCCCAATCCTGACTGTACCAAACAGCTCAGGTGGCTTGGTTGTTTATAGTGATGCGTCGGGAAAAGGTTTGGGTTGCGTATTGATGCAGCATGGTCAAGTGGTGGCTTACGCCTCTCATCAGCTGAGAACTCATGAGAAGAACTACCCCATGCATGACCTGGAGTTAGCGGCTGTCGTGTTCGCCTTAAAGATTTGGAGGCATTACTTACTAGGCGAAAGGGTGGAGGTGTATATGGATCACAAAAATTTGAAATACGTGTTCACACAGAAGGAGCTGAATATGAGGCAGCGCAGATGGTTGGAGTTGATGGCAGATTACGACATTGATCTGTAGTATCATCCAAGGAGGGTAAACGTCGTTCCTGATGCTCTCAGTCGCAGGCCGTCAACTGTGTTGCTGACTTGTCAGAATGGGATTCTCGATGAGCTTCGGATACTCAAGTTGGATGTAGTTACACCGGGTGTGCCCGGACAGCTCTGGCAGTTGCAGGTTCAATCATCGCTTATAGACCGCATCAAAGCTGCACAGGTTGGAGACCCTCAGTTGCAGAAGTTCAGAGGGTTAGTCGAGGCCGGTTTGAGGACAGACTTGCAGATTCATGAAGATGGTTCTCTAAGATTTGGCAGCCGGCTGTGTGTTCCAAGGGGGGTATTCGAGATGAAGTCCTAGTTGAAGCATATATTTATGCTTACTCGGTGCACCCGGGTGGCACCAAGATATACAGAGACCTGAGGCATCACTTCTGGTGGAACGGAATGAAGAGGGAGATTGCTCGCTTTGTCTCCAAATGTCTGGTATGCCAACAGGTGAAAGCCAAATATCAGAGAATAGCTGGGTTGTTACAGCCGCTTCCAGTACCAGAGTGGAAATGGGAGCACATCACCATGGATTTTGTGACGGCACTACCTCGAAGTCTAAGGGGCAACAATGCCGTCTGGGTTATTGTTGATCGTCTTACGAAGGCAGCGCATTTCTTACCCTTTCGGGTTGGACAATCGACGGAGTCGCTCGCAGAAAAATATATGCAGGAGATTGTGAGACTACACGGGGTGCCCGTTAGTATCGTTTCTGATCGAGACACCAGGTTCATCTCCCATTTCTGGAAAAGCCTGAAGGAGAGTTTGGGCACGCGTCTCAAGTTCAACACGGCCTATCATCAGCAGATGGACGGGCAATCCAAGCGTACCATCCAAACGCTCGAGGATATGCTGAGGGCATGCATGCTTGATTTTCAGGGTTCTTGGGAGGATCACCTCCATCTGGTAGAGTTTTCATATAACAACAACTACCAGGCTAGCATCCAGATGGTACCATTCGATGCTCTGTATGGACAGAAGTGTTGATCCCCTGTATGTTGGGACGACGTGGGTGAACGAAGGTTGTTGGGCTCTGAGCTGGTAGTGTAGACAGTAAGCAAAGTTCAGATGATCAGGCAACGGATCAAGGTAGCTCAGGACCGGCAGAAGAGTTGGGCAGATGCCGGCAGAAGATCGTTGGATTTTAGTATTGGTGACCACGTGTTTATGAAGATATCGCCTACTCGGGGAGTAATCAGGTTTGGTAGTCGCGGGAAACTCAATCCCCGATTCATCGGACCTTTTGAGGTGCTAGAGCGAGTAGAGATGGCTTATCGACTTGCTTTGCCTCCATCGCTAGCTAGTATGCACAATACTTTCCATGTTTCTCAGTTGAGGTGCTATGTTCGGGAAGACAGCCATATTCTGGACCATTCGGAGTTGACATTGGGCACTGATCTATCCTACGAGGAGCAGCCTACCACCATTCTCGATCGTCGGGAAAAAATGCTGAAGAAAAAAGTCATTCCCTTAGTTCGAGTTTCTTGGGATAGTCGTTCTTCAAGAGAGTCTACCTGGGAACGCGAGGAGGACATCCACGCACGTTTTCCGCATCTGTTTGTGTAGTGTTGTTGTTCCGTTGTTTTCTTTTAAATTTCGAGGACAAAATTTTTGTAAGGAGGGTATGATGTAAATCTCCAGTTTCCGTATATAAAATTTTTCCGTATTTTCCAGATTTTTATTCTATTTTTCCTTTCATTTATATATATATATATTATACTTATATTACAATTGAAATTTCTTAAACCTAAACTCTAAAGCCCAAATCCTAACCTACCCGACCCGACCCGACTCACCTGTCCCGACCCGACCCACTCACACCCCACTTCTTCTTCTTCTCCCTCGCTCGTTATTTCCCGCCTTTTTTCTCAACGGCTCCCTCGCGCTCGGCGCGATGATCGCGCCCACGTCCAAACTCCCGCCCCGCTCGCGTCACCCCCAACGGCTCTTTCCCCCAACGTCTCTCCCCCACGGCTTCCCTATTCTCGCACCATCATCGCGAGCCCCGCCCATGTCCCCGCTTCCCTAACGGCCACGACTCTATTCGCCCAAAACCCCCGCTCGTACCCTTTCTACTTCACCCACTAGTTCTCCCTATACTTCTCTCACTCGTTCACTCCACTATTTTCCCTAACTCCAACCCCAAGCTCCACATTGCCGGAAACACCTCAGAAAACCGCCGACGCCTTCGAGCCCAAGCCGACCCATTCCATCCTCAGAGCTCCCCTTTTTGCAGCCGACGACCCCGCCAGCTCCTCCTCTTTCACCCCGAGCGCGACCACCCGACGAACCATCGCTTCGACACTGCAGCCGCTGCTCACCATCACTGAGCCCCACTCCCTCCAACATCGCAACACTACCGCATTTCCACCGTCGACCTGCCGAGCCCTGTGCCACCGACATCAGCCACCACCCGCTCCACCTCACCGATGAGCTCTGAGCCTCTGCTCACCATCTCCGAGCTCGCCTCTGCACCATGTCACGCCGTGCTCGTTCCCGTGCCAAGCCCCGTGCCACGCCGTGCCAAGCCCCGTACCACATCGTACCCACTCCCCACGCCACACACGTCGTGCCAGCCCCCGTGCTGTGTCGTGCCAGCACCCCTGTCACTCCGTACCCCGATCCAGTACACGCACCGTGCCCACTCCTGTACCAGCATCGCGTTCGGCACCGTCGTCACTGCCGTGCCACTTTTGCCAAAGGCAAGTGAAAATTCTTCACTTACTACTCATGCTAAATTACCCGTTAGATTAAATAACCAAGTTAAAGATTTAATCGTACGTGTGTATACATATACATATTTAGATCGTAGACTATAATGGAACTGTTAGCAAACCATCGTGTTGATTGTATTGAATTGAACCCAATTCGGGCCTGTCAACCGTAATGATATCATTCATAATTTACATGAATTCATTGTTATGTTTATTCGATAACACTGACGACGATCGATACCCGTACTTAAATCAAAGCTCGAAGCGATAACTGAATGAAAACTCTGGTTAAAGTGTCCATGTTTTGTGTTCGTCGAATCCCTTACCGTTTAGTGAATGTTGTGTAAGGTTTTGAATTATAAGTATCTTGTTTATAAGCATGTATCGTCGCCCCTAAAGGCGACACCAAATCTGAACCTTACCGCGCATGCTACTTTGTTAAAATCACTGTAAATTAAATACAGTTTGGAACGCAACGTTCTATGGCTCATATCGAAGCCGACTCAATAACCTATAACCACCCATAGTTTTTTCTCGACAATTTTAGATTACTGTAATGATACTTGGTTGCGAACGCGGCACTGGACTGCAGTCCGGGGCTGCATTTCGTTTTGGATACCAGACTTTGAACACCTGTGCATCCCCGGTTTAGACTAAAAATGCACAGAGCCCTATATGAGTACATAGATAATTTAATTATCTAACATCTGAATCTAGTCCTTTGACGTTTCACCGTCGTTTGATATTTAAGTTACATTTTAGCGTACCGATGTGTTCTGCAGTTTCTGCAGTGACCTCCCTTACACAGCTACACTAAACAGGACATAACATCTAATAAAGAAATGCTATTAATAATCCGTTTGATGAGTTGGAAACTTAACAGGTAGACCTAGATTTTATTCAACTAGGGAAACACCTGAATCTGAACATAATCACTGGTAAAATGCGCATGAACTTGGGCTTCCAGTTCTGAAACTGGAATTCCAGCAATCGATCGCTAACTTAAAATGATGATAATTCCCCAACCTGAATTCCGATTGATATGAAATTAATTTTATTGTTTATATGATCAAGTGTGCTTCGTAAGGATTTTATATTATTTTGGTCGATTCTGTGCGTGTGATTTATCGAAAATTTTGCAAGTTATATGGTATTGGTCGTCATAAAATAGTGAATATCTGTTCAGTGCATTTGTACCTAATTTCGTGCTTGCTTTATACCTGCTGTACAGTGATCATTCACATTGAGACCTAGAGACTGTTTTGCATTGTCGATATAAGTGTTAGTGATTGGGTTTGATAAATACGAAAGTGATATTGATAAGTGGAAAAGTGATTTAAAGTGAAAGTGATACGTATTTGTTCACAACCCATTGAATACCCAAATTCATCCTATAACCTGGGGATGGGGAAATCAAGGTGGAATTGAACTCGTATTTAGCGAGGTACGGTGATTTAGAGGATGATCATTTGTTATCAGTGATATATATACATATACATACATTAGGTCATGGGCCTAGCGGCACGGCTGACAGGGTTATGTCCCGGACACAACGGACCGTAGTTTCGGGCACGCACGAGACCCTTGTTAAACACGAGCATCCTTTCCACTATTTGATTTCATTGAATTAGTGACCGACAAGTAGTGACATACACATTGCCCAATTTACTGATATGATATCTATACTGCACTATTCATATTCAGTTGATGTTTATTATACTCATGTTTTGCATTTTGTTGCACTTCTCATGTCTAATAATATTGCATACCCATCATATATATATTTATTGCTATATGTGCCGTCCTGACGACCTGAGTGTGCATGCTCAGAGGACGAAGTGGATCTAGCCCAAGAGCAGGACCTGCCATTCGAGATCGCGGAGATCTAGACTGCTTCATCAGCGCCATCTCTTTTGCTTTCGGCACTTTGTATTTCGTTGGTTAGTTTTATTTTGCAAAATAAGAGTATTTCGAACTCTTTTTATTGCAATATAATAAAGTTGTAAACTGTGATTTTTCTTTACTCTAGTACTGTTTACTGACGACCATGTAATGCTAGAAGCCGAAGTGTGACTACGGCGGGATTATTCCCTGACCGTAGGAGCATGGTTGGCCTAGTCATCTCTCGTATTTCGTATTTTGGAATGCAGGACGTGATAGTCGGGGATTCATCTCTCCCGGTATTGGGGGTAGATACCGCACTGTGCATGGGTGGCCATCACCAGAAATCCTTAGCCAAGGTGGACGAGATTTACTGATTTGGATCAGTAGTTTCTCAGTGGGTAATGGGCTTCACACCGACACTAAATATTACGTTATTGGAGTTTGATTTTATCCACCTCCTAGATCCGATATGCGATATTTTTAGACGAACAGATCAGACTATATGGAGATTGTCACAGACATGCTTAGTAGGGGTACAAATGAGTTTGCTCGTCGGCCTTCTTTTCGCTCAATACCTGGATAGCCGTTACGTACATCTAGTGCCGCTGACATGCTTGTAGTTAAACTCACTGCCAACGTATTGACAAGTCTTCAGAGTCCCACACATAGAGTTTCCCCGGTTCAGGCGATATGATATAAATGACGTATGTTGGAACATACAAGTGTCTGATTAAATATGTGTACAGACCATACGGACTTTAATCTTGGCTTCCTGGTCGATTGACTTTCATAGCAATCCATAATAAGAAATATGCCTTCACCTATGTCTTTTTCAATTGACTTGTTCCGTATAAGGTCTTCTATCATAGTAAGTCGCTCTTTAAGGCAATCATAGAGACAAATGCAGTAAGAGGATAGTAGCTTGATCAACGAGCAAGGATCGTACGAGAGAACGCACCAAGAGGCTCATTTGGTAGAAAAAGATACATCACCCCCTTTTCAAATACTTTTTGACTTTGATCTTCTCGACTTCGATAATTTATATTTATATTAAGTTATATTAATCTATTGATAGGTAATTCCCAACATCTTTTGCGCCGGCTCATCAGACGATGAGCCGTCTCATATAGCTAGAGAGTGGTGATGCTCCACGAACACTTGTGAGCTGTCTTATCTGTCTTGAGCCGGCTCAAGACATTATTCCAGAAAGAAACTCCATAATATCAACATATCTTTATTTATATCATTTATCTTCAAATGGTTTTCTAGTAGTTTAATTAACAATATTAAGAGATGCATGCGGTTCTTTTTTTTTCTTCTTCTACCCTCTCCCCATCAAAAAAAATCATGAGTAGCTCGGTGAGATGTTGGATATGTGGAGTGGTTATTGGAGACGTGAAGGTCCAAATTTGTTTTGAGCGTGAAGAGATTACTCGTAACCGTAAAGTCTAAAGTTCTATATTTTTTTAATATAGCAAAGAAGAGATGGCGTGGAGGAAGGAACACTTAGGTAGACTCCAGTAGCCCAGGATTGTGTCGGCCCAATTTACTATGACATATGAAACCCAAGAAAAAGTGCCGGATAGATTATGAGAATAGACGTCGCGGCGGCGATTTAGGATCGGATCGGATCAGACCAGTCGAAATCTTTCCCATCCCCACAATCCCTTGCATCCATCATCATCAAGAATCGGTTTGATCGAAGAAGAACAAGGAGCAGATGCCAACCAGGAAAAGGAATTTCTCTACCCGCGGCGGCCCTAACCCTAACCCTAACCCTGACCCTGCGTATTTCCATCCCAGGTTCAGTGTTTTCCCTAGACGCGTATATGGAGCTTTGGGCGAAGACGCAGGGAGGAGCAGCTGGGAGTCCCTCACTGAAGCCGGCCCCATCTTTCAACAGACCTACTTTGAAATCTCCCCGGGCGGCGACTGGACTTTTACTGGCCCCACCGACGAAGATCCTGATCCTGATCCTGATCCTTATCATGATGATGAAACCATTGTCGTCGACGAAGAGGAGGAAGAAGGAGAAGGAGGAGGAGACAGAGGACCCGAGTACAATATAGACGCCGCGGTGAGAGAGCTGTGCAATCTCTTCAAGCGCAAAATACCACGCAGCGAAGTCGCATGCGTCCCGCCGATCACAACCGCGTCCGAGATCGAGCTTTTCAATCGCATGGCCAAGAAATGCGTGCAGGATTTTGATCTATATGACTACCTGTTGCATCTCATTGGGGTGAAACACTATCTTCTCCTTATCCTCCTCCTCCTTCTTCTTCTTTCTACAGGCATTAATTTACATTCTTCTTCTTCTTCTTCTTCTTTCTACGGGCATCAATTTACATTCTTCTTCTTCTTCTTCTTCTTCTTTCTACGGGCATCAATTTACATTCTTCTTCTTCTTCTTCTTCTTCTTTCTACGGGCATCAATTTACATTCTTCTTCTTTTTCAGAATGACGGTATCACCGATCCAGACTATGTGACCAAATCGATTGAAGAAACTAAACGCTTTGACTTGGTTGAGCCTGAAATGATCCGATACCTAGCCGAGGTATACATTTCATTCATGCCTCTCTCACATAATCTCGGATCCGGAGTGCCTCCTATTAGGAGGATAATAACACCCGTGCTATTACAATCAACGGTCCAGATTCATCCAAAATTGAAATCAACGGTCAAGATTTGGGTAAAACAGGGGCCTTTTGGTATTGATGTGTTGCGCGTATAATGTGTGGCCAAGATTAATGAATAACATCCATGCTATTATTTCTCATAATTGCCGGGACTCCCAATCGCTCTCTCACTAGTATTTTTCTGCTATTTCATAATAGCAGGGACTCCCTATCACTCCCTCACTAGTATTTTTCTGCTCGCAGGAAATTATTCGCTTCTTCAACCGAGCCAACCGTATGAACTGCTCAACCAGTCTGATAAATAACGAGTCAATCTGGGAGGTGCAATCCTCCCCACACCCTCAAAACTAACAAAATCCTCTTTATTTCAAAAAGTTGTTTGCTATTAAAGTGGTCATTTAAATGCAGGTCATATGGAAGTTTCCTTATTGCTTTACGACTCCCGTTCATTTTCTTGCACATAAAGCAAATAGAGAGGTAAGTCACCAGTACCACTATGTTTCTTAACAGTCTTGCACATTTTGTATTATATATCTCCGTGTTTTTTATGTCCTTTATCCTTTTCTTGCGTAAAGCTAGTCGCATCTTATGACATTCAACCAATTGTGCATCCGATGTAGCTTGATGTATGCCTCATTGGGATCCTTATTCCACTCCCATAGACTAGTTTGTTGTCGTAGTATATGTATCAGGGTGGTTGGTGCGAGCAAAGGATCATCGGCTAAGATTCACGTCTCTATCACTCTATACCCGATTTAGTTAAGTTGGAGGTTAAAATTCTATGGCTGTGCAAAACATGGAAAAGCAAAGCCGCCTCTCATTAACAATGAAGTTTTACCACAAGAGCTATGTTCTTTTGTTGTCATGGTCCTCTATAGCATGGCCGGTATACATGTATGCTTTTTGCACTGTGCCCTATTTAGATAACCAGCTATCCCTTCTTTTCTCCTACATCCCCATAATTTCGTTTGCTTAGTTTGCAATTATTTGTGTCAAATCAGTTGAGTGCATAATTGGCCCTTGAATATGAAAGGACTGAGTTCTTCAGTTCTTTCTATTTATTTCATGTCTCATCACGCCTTTTCTTCTCAAACCTTATGCTACCGGTTTAGGCTTATGTGTTTCTGGGCTTGATTTAGTATCAGATTTATGCAATGACATGGTTTTAAGCAGCACGCGTATAAAATGCCTTGTGGGTGTTTAGGTTCACCTTTCATCAAATCTCTGCTTGGTTTATTTTTTGACCTTTCGGTTATGGAATAATACCAAGGACTGATTATTTAGCAAGACTTGCCAAATCAATAAGCATCGATCTGTATGTAATGTGCACAATCAATAAGCATCGATCTATATGCAATCAGCACCAATAGTACAAAAGACTGGAAAACATTGATCTAACTCGAACTATGTTTGATGTAAACGCATCCCTATAAGAGGTGGTTAGTATTTATTTGTTTTTCTTTTTTTCTTAATTGGTTATTTGTTTATTTTGTTGTTATTATCACTGATTTGAATTAGCAAGGATCATGATATGAGATAAATTGGCACTTTGGAGGACTTTTCATAGATATCGGAGTAGGTAGTTTTCTATGATAATGTCAATATTTTACCATTCTAGTTCATGAGCGGATTTATTTCCAGCATTATTCTTTTCCTGCCATGTTGCTCTTATGTGCACAGACAGGTAAAAGGAAGTGCCCTATAGTGTGCACCCTATGGAGGAGACAAGGTGCATGCAATTGTTGGACTATGATGGTGCATTTTTCACATGGGTCTTGTGTTTATGGAATACAAGTGGAAAAGAATGGACAGCTTTTTGACATAGGGTCCCCACCTCAAACACAAATTGTTTCATTTTTTCTCCAATCCGACTCCATCTTGATATACACACTTTGATGCCTTTTGTGGCCCATGTATAGAAACAAAATTAGATTTGAAATCCTTTAAAGCGTTCATCAAGCTGATTGAAAAAGTTATCAGTATAAAAAATGTGATTGCTTGATGGATGTGTTAGAGGTTTTCAAATCTTGATAATTTTTTATACATAGAGGTTCTAAAATGTGTAGATAAAAATGAATGGTATGGGAGTATATGTGTTATGAGACGACCCTTTTTCTCAATAAGCCCCTTGTCACCTCACATTCCGCTTATCAAAAGAGAACCCCTTTTTCAAAGAGCAGGGTATGAGGTGGTGGCCCTCTTTTTGGAGAAGGGATACCACAAACACACCAAACATTGTATTACTCAGATTCGACTCCTTCGTCTTGATCTACGTGCTTTAAAATCTCTATGAAAAAATCATGTCAATTGGAAATGTTTTACATGAGCTAAAAACATATGGATTTATTTCAACCGTGCATATTTTTAAATTTCAAAAATTAGGTTTTTACATTTAAAACCTTGTTAATCAACGTGATTTTTCATCCATTCTATCTTAGACGTGTATAACAATTTGAACATAATGGATTGTGCATAGGATGCCACGAAAAAACTTGTGAAATTGAAAAACATGAACCCATGCTAACGGATTCTCTCTTTACGTGCACGCGCAAGGTCCTAGCGAGGGATTTCCTTTTATAGCGTCGAAAAGTGTATACCCTCCACTGTTTTTTTTTCGATCAACGCCGTTCATCATAAATCCTTTATCTAAGACGTAGGTAGGCCACGTATCATGTGATTCTAACATCTTTTCACCACTAATCTAAAGATGTAAAAAGTGTATAAATGTTCTTTAATCGGAGCTATTTTTGAATCCACTAGATCCACTTCAGAAAAAGGCAAGAATCACATAAAACTTGGTGTATTTTACATCTTATCCGATTAAGATGAAGATGGTGGGTGGATCGTCGAAACAAAGTGTGGAGGATATATTTTTTTCGGTGTCATAGGAGGAAAATCCTTTCCAAGGACTGCCCTTCATTATTCTCTCTTCTATATATGTGTGTGTGTAGAGAGAGAAGAGAGAATAATGGAAAAAAAGAGGTCATAGGAGGGAATTTTCTCCTATGGCGTTGAAAAAGTATACTTACCATGATTTTTTTCGACGATTGGCACTCATCATCGTTTTTATCATCTAAAATTTTGAATACAACAAATTTCACGTGATTTTACCATTTTTTCGTCGTTGAATTTGTAATGTAAAAAGTAATATTGTCCGTAAACCGTTAATTTTGTACCCACTAAATCAACAGTGAAAAAGTAATAGAATCATATAAAATTTAGTGTATCCATATCTTAGGTAATAAAAAATTGATGATGATGGGTGCTAATCGTTGGAAAACATCATGTATGGGGTGTATTTTTTCGACACCATTGAGAAAATTTCCTCGTAGTACCTATTCTCCATTAATCTCATATAGAGAATAATGGAGAAAAGAGGCCCTAAGAGGCTTTTTCTTTAGATGGTGTAAAAAATTTATATCTAGCATTTTATTCAACTATCGGCACCCATCATCTTTATCATCTGAGATGTGGATATACCAAATTTCATGTGATTCTATCTCACTTTAAAAATCTCACCCTACCATCTCACCCTACCGCTATATATATATATATATATATATATATATATATATATATATATATATATAAAGAATAAAGGAGAAAAGATGCCATATGAGGTAATTTCTTCTTATGGCGTCGAAAAATACGCCCTCAAATTTCTTCGACGATCGGCACTCATCATCTATTTCTTTATCATCTAAGGTGCAGGTACACCAAATTTCATTCGATTCTAACGCTTTTTCATCGTTGATTTAGTGGGTGCAAATTAATGGTTTACTAACAATAACAATTTTTACATTGCTAATTCAATGGTGAAAATATGGTAGAATCACGTGAAATTGTGTACCAACATGTTGGATGATAAGGATGAAGATAATGGATGCCGATCGTCGGATAAAATGTTGGAAGATGTATTTTTTCGACGACGCCTAATGAAATTCCTCACACGGCCTCTTTTCTTCATTTCTCTCCCTCTCCCTCTGTGTGTGTGTGTGAGAGAGAGAGAGAGAGATGAGATCTGGGCATCTCACTTTAATAATCCCACCTCATTTTATCATTTTCCTTTGTGTGTGTATATGTGTGAATCTATGGATGAATAGCCATCTTAAAATGATGCTTGCCTCTCTGAAACATTTATATGCAGAAATGGAGCAAAATTGATACATAAAGTGAATCGGCATGAACCTCGACTGGTACAGTTCCTATGTTAAGTATTATCCATTTAAAAGAAAAAAAATCCCAGCCTTTGTCGTTAGTAAGGTCAACGTATGCATTGTTTATGCAAGTAGGCGGGAAGTGCTCATGAGAAGACGCACAACCATTGCTGTTCAGAGCTTTAATTCTCAGCAATCACAATCTTCGCATTACTAAGAATTACAGGTACTGTAGATATTAATTGAAGAAGAGCCATAAGGAGAAAACAAGAAAATTATATTTGAATCAAGAATAGATTCATGAGAGCTGGTGATGGAAGCCATAAGTTGCTGTTCACATCTGTGTGAACGGGAGTAAATTCATGAGTTCAAACAGTTTTAAAGAAATGCTCCCTTTGTATAAAAGATGCAATAACCTTTCATATGCATTAGTTATATCCTTGCATATTATGCTGAAAACAATCGAGTTTGAAAGATCCCTGCTTTTTCGTTTTATTGTTGGGGGCACTTGGAATGCTATCTCAGGGAGAAGCAGCTTATAGATTACTTTACGTCCTTGTATTTACGAAGCAATCTATGGCTAATAGGAGTAGACGAAAACACCACCTTTATTATGCGTCATTGAGGGATCCTTTTTGTTTTCTTCTGTGCCTGATACCAATATGTTACATATTCCATTTCAGGGTTACTCGTTGCAGCATCCAGTGGTTGAGATGACAAAACTCCGAGTTTACTTGAATGTTTTTGTGATAGGTAAGACCACAATTTGGTTACTAAAGAAAGATTTATTTTGTTTCTGCATAGTTTTCTTTATTGTTTAGCCGTCTTTTTCACGGTGAATGAGTTTTAGAAGTTTTTAGCTTGTTTTTTCTTTCCTAGTCAGCAGCCATATTTTAAGCTACAAATCCTTTTCTATTACAGAACTCTGGTTTTCAAACATTACTGGTCCGTTGATGGCCCTGGACATGATTTAATCTTAATTTTTGAATCTGATAGGGTTGATAGCGCTGGTCATGATTTATGCCCCAGCATTTGATAAGGTTTCAACTTCGAGTGAAGTGCTATTTTAAACTTTCTTATTCATTATTTAGGCTCCAACATTTGATACGGTTTATAGCGTTGGTTTATAGCGTTGGTCATGATTTAGGCTCCAGAATTTGAGAAGGTTTGGACATCGAGTGAAAAGTTATTCTAAACTTCATTATTGTCACTGTACTCTTCCCCAACTCCCATGCATGTGCGTGCACGTGTGTGTGTGTGTGTGTGTGTGAGAGTGTGTGTGTGTCCTTTATTGTAGTTTAGACAAGTGTATGTAGTATGATAGTAATCTATTTTAATTTGTTGTGGAAGATGTGCTTTCAAAGTCGAATCCTCTTTTTTTAAAATATATTTGCTGTCTTTATTCTCTCTTTGTTCTTTTATTTGAGTACTTACCAAGGCTAACCAAATATGATGGGTACAACAGTTGACGAGGACATGATTGATCGTCGGGGAATGATCGCTGGTTTCAGAAAACATCATCAAGAATGATTCAGCAATGACGGGAGTGGGCTCGTTAATGGTTGTGATATCTTTAATATCGAATATATATGAGTACTCTTGATGTTTTTAGCATCCGAACAATTAGTCTTTAGCTGTATCTTGGTGTTTCTTAGGTGGGCTTGGAAAGGCACTGTTATGTGTGTTGTGTGGATGAGTATCTGCTTCTAGCATCATCCTTACATGGTTGTTATGTCGTGTGGATTTTTATGAATGCCCTTATGAAGAAAGATAATTGCTTCTTGTGCTTGTTGAGTTTATTAAGGCTGAGATAAATTTGGCTACAAATGACCATAGGCTGGTATGGAGAATTTTTATACATCGGAACATGCTATGTAGCAGATAGTGAAGATTTAAAGCGTTACTTAGCATATTTGCAAATAGATTTTGCATGAGGGGTAAAGTCACTTTCCCATTTTAAGGGAGTGTCTGGATTCGAAACCCTTCCCACCTGCACCGGTATGGGAGAATTGTCAACCAATTATGTGGAGCTGGTTCCGACGGACCTTAAGGGATTTGGTCCTTTCATGGATGTAAATGGATCGGGTATAGACATTAACCATATTCGTATCCGGTATCTATTTATTGACGTGAGCGGTATCTATTTATTGACGCCAGGTAGTTGTCAGTAACTACTATTTGCCATCATGTTTGCTATAAAATGAATATGGGTACGGATGAAATGAAACATTTGATTCATGTGACAGGGGAAAGATTTCTCATTCCTTAGCCGTAAAGATATGTAGCCATGAAAAAGAGATTAAGTGGAACAGAATTGGCCGGGTGGTAGAGTCGTGGAAACACTTGTTTATTCCATATTTTGGACCTTAGCTCCATGGAACAATATGCTACGATCGAATGTTGTAAAAAACTATATCTGCTAAAATTGTATATGGTTAAAATTGTATATGGTTATTGTTTATAAATATAAGAGTCATGATTCAATACAATTAATAATACAATTAATAAAACTTTTAAATAGGTTGACCAATGTTTTTATTTAAATATCTATGTTTTTAGATCCACAAGTCTAGCTGCAACTAATAGTAATATGTAGTTAAATAGTGGCTACCATTGATTCAAATTTCAATATCCGAATCCGAAAATTTTGTTTGTATACGGATTCGAGTCCGTATTCAACTTGGATAGCATTTTTCTATCCGGATCCGAATTCGGTCAGATTTCAATTTTTAATATTCATATCGCAAAGTGTTGGTATTCGAAAAAGGATTCGGATCGGATTATCTGGATCCATTTACATCCCTACCCTCCCCCTTCCTCTTAAAGCTAACTGTTTTTGTTGGCAATTAAATAAATAAAGATTTTTGTATATGTCCCCGTTATAAGTCGGAAAATTTCATATTTCATCCCCCTTCCCCCGCCCTCCTCCCTTTCTCTCTCTTTCATTCCCTAGAAGCTAAAAGCAAGAAACCTTAAATTTTCCTCAAAAAATTTGAAGTTAACCAAAAATGCCTTTATGTTTACTTTTACGTGGTACCCGTTAAGAAAAGATCTATAGTGTGGCTTAAAGCCATTTAATAGGTTAGTAAGAGACATATAATACCCTACAAAGATCATCTTCTTCCCTTTCTAACATTATATAAGGTATGTAAGGTTATGAATTTCTCCCAAATTCAAAATCGGGGATTTTCTTAGGAGGTAAAATTAGTGTGTTTTCTTTTCCTTCGATGCATGTGCCTTAAAATTAGGGTTTGTCGAGCGATCCGAACGCACAACCATGGTAAGTCGAACTCTAAAGAGATGACCAAATACTACGTTTTATACTTGATAAGGATTGACAGGGAGAAAATGGAGTACGGGATCTGTTCGTAAATGATGAAGAAAATGAATCAGCGAAGCATATAGAAGAAAAGAGGAAACTCATGCTACTAACTTATTTCTCATACTCTTGATTGAAAGCTTTACGAAGTTAAGATTTAAGAGCAAAGTAGATAATGTTGATATTTTCGGTTGACCTAAAATATTTAGAGGAGAAATTTGAAATTTCCAACTTTTAGAGATGAAATATGAAATTGAAAGTAGTCCTAGAGGGTGGGGAGGGAGGGGGATAAGACTAAGCTATCGATATGCCCAAATTAAAAATTCTAAACACTTGCTAACACAAATCACAATTGCAAGAAGATATGATATCAAGTAATACTACAATTGTGAAGCATAAATATATAGCAAGCAAGAACAATATCAAGTATAAGTAATGAACATATGCAGCATAAGTAAACCTAGCATGCAATTTCTAAACTAATGAGCCATATAAAGCAAGAGAAAAATTGCAAACGCAAATGCAAAGGTTTATAAAGGTTCGGCGCTCCGATAACGTCTCAGTCCCTAGTCCTCTTTCTTTAAGCCCTCAAACCCATTCCACTTAAACTTCACGTTTTCTCCAAAGACGAACACGTTTCAATAAGACTACACACTGCTTGACACACAAGTCAACACTTCTCTCTACTAGCTCATCTCTCTTACAAAGGCACCGATAATGTCTCGGTCCTCACACAAAGAAAAAGAAACTTATCTCTCACTCTTCTCTCTTACAAAGGCACCCTTGCACTCAAGAATCTCTACACAAAAACAAGAAGAGAGTTACAATTGGAACACAATACTCTCAAAAGAGTTTTACAATGAAGCGCTAATACTAAAAAAAATGGATAGCAAATAGAGCTCTTGAGTGTGTGTGAGAATGATTTGGATAAGCAAAATCAAAGCACAATCTAATTCTCACAAGATGTGGGATTTTTCTTTTCAAAGATCACTTTTGAATAATAGCAATTGAAATCTCTAAGTGATTGGGGCTCAAAAAATCAACACAAAGCATATATATAGCCCAAAGAAAAAACTAGCCGTTATAAGTCATAATAGTCAAAAATAGCCGTTATCAGACGTCTGAAGTACAATCAAACAAACGTTTGAAGAAGAAACATCAATGGCTACAAAATAGCTTCCGACGTTTGTCTGAAAATACATCAGACGTTTGCCGATAGTTTTCAAAGACGGCCAAAGAAAGTACAGGGAACATCTAAACGTCTGAAGAACAAGGGACACGCGTCAGAAGAAGAAATGATTTTTAAAGATTTTGAACTTCAGATGTTTGTACCCAATAGGTTCAGACGTTTGTTTCCTCAAAATTTTAAGGTAATGAAAATACAGAGAACAAGCATACGTCTGAAGAAGTATTGACAAACATCTGAGAAAGAAATAGTTTTCAAAGATTTTGTACTTCAGACGTTTGTTTCCTATAGCTTCAAACGTTTGTTCCTTAAAACAAGTTAAGCCAATAAAAAACACAGATAATAAACAGACGTCTGAAAAAACCTTTGACAAACGTCTGAAGAAGAAATATTTTTCAACCAGAGATTTTGGAACAGACGTTTATTTAAAGGTACAGACGTTTGTTCTGTAATACTTCAGACGTTTGTTCTGAAGAAAAAACTGATATTTGAAACTGATATTTGGTTTTCAATAGTAGACAGACGTCTAAACCAATAATGGACAAACGTCTGAACAAGGAAAACACAGAAAACTTTGAACTTGAAAACAAAAATCGTTTTGAATGAAAATCGTTGCAAAGTTTAAATCAAACGTTTCAAAGCATGATAAAGAGTGTGTGCAAGAGCTCTAAATGATATAATCATAATGTATAGAGTACTTACAAGATTCCTATGTCGTTTAACACAAATCTCTGGTTCTTGAATCTTGAAGTCTCGAGCTCTTAAACTTTGTCGTTTCGCTTCGCTTGAACTTTAAATACGCCAATCCACTCACTAACGTTTTGAAGTCATTCTTTGATCATCAAATCTTGAATTTGACTTTGACGCTTCAACTTGGACTTCGGCTTCTGGCTTCTCGAAATTATTCGTAGCTTAAATTCTTGAACTCTTATTTCTCGGCTACGTAGCTTAAACTCAAGAAACTTGATGTGCAATTTGAGAAGCTCTCGTCCATATTCCTCCAGCCTCCATTAGATATGTCCGTTTAAACTCAATTTCCACCATCCTCCTTTGTAGAGCTTCGTCTCGAGATATTGGATATCCTGAAATGCAATCTCAATGACCAAGCTCGACATATACAGTGTTATAAAATAAACAAGTTAATAAACACAAGTATATAAACATTCATTATTTGATATCGAAACTCTGAATATCAATATCAATATCGATGTGTAAATCACAAACAAAGCATGAGATATTGATAAGCGATATATATATATATATATATATATATATATATATATATATATATATATATATATATATATGAAAGCTAAGATAGGGAATGCATGTATATACATTATAAGTATTCATATTTTGAATATCAAAACAATAAAAAGAGAGTAATATATCAATATCAAAGTAAATAACACAAATAATGCATGAGATATTGATATATTACTCAATATACACAAGTTATGAGATAGGCAATAAAGAACAAGTGTATATCGGTTTGGTGTCGATAAAGTAAACACGATAAAGTAAATAACACCAAAGGACTATTCATATTTAAACTATCATCAAAAGAAGGCAAGAATGGATGATGAAAATCCATAAGCTATCAATCTCATTTTTTTATGATGGCAAAATATGAATAGGAAATAGTATATGTATATCAAAGAAGACCAAATTCTAGGATATTGATATACCAACACTCCTATTATTCTCCCCCTTTTGGACATAATTAAAAAGGGTATTTAGGGAAATTCTACCTTTTTGAACCGCCCCTCTAAATATATACGTACACCTAAAGCGAATCAAACGTTTGAATCACTCATTCTAAATGTATGCATAGGAGAACACTAGGAAAATTGTAACAACTTCATTTTTAGTGTACACAATTTGCTTAAAAATTAATGTATACTTATAGTATTTACATTTGCTGTTATTACTTTAAGTAATTAATTAGCTCCGTAATTACAAGAAGGAGCTTATAGCTCATTGGTAATACCTTGCACGGCTGAACCAAGCCACCAGAGTTCAAATCACATACCCCACATTATTTTTAATATTGATTTTTTTAAAAACCTTTAGAATACTAAGGGTTTACACGTGCATATCTCACAAAAACCCCACTACACCCAAAAATGTAACATTTCCAGAGGTTAGATGAACCGTCGGGGGGGATTCCAGCCGCCTGACTCGGCCGGGAATAGGCCAAATCGGCCTCGACTCGGCCGACTCAGTCCTCCGGCAGAGTCACGGCCGAGTCGGCGTATTCCGGCGACGACCCCAACACAAAAATGTGTCTTTTGGTCTCCCCTGTACACCTACAAAATTTTATCCTCAGACCATTTCCAGAGCTCTTTTAAAACCCCATTTACTCCACTTTTATTACATTTTAATATATTTTAATACATTTTTTAAATTAAAACCCTTCATCTACCCTAACCATAGCCTAACCCTATAAATACCAACCCTACACACTACCCCCTCATCCTAAACTTTGAGCCAACTCTCAAGAATTTTCAAGAAAACTTGTGTACTTTGAAAACAAGCAAGAAGCGAAGCTACGGCGAATTTTCCGGCGAACTTCCGACGACCATCCTAGGAGCTCCCGGCGACGAAACGACACACCGGCGACTCCTCCCGATCCATCTCCCTCTCCTTGTTGTCCTAAACCCGTAAGTCCCCATCCATCTTCTCTATTTTTTTTCGAAAAATACAGAATTACAAAACCCGACGGAATCGGAGCAAATCCGATTTCCGATTCGGTTTCTTTCTAAAACTCTCACTTTTATTTAATACAATTTTGTTAAACCATTTCATGTTGACTATTAAACACTAACTAATCATATTGAACAAGTTCTATATCAAAAATAATTGCTATCTCCATTTTACCGTATTTTTTCATTAAAATACCATATAGTTTCATTTCTACATTTAAACCATCAAAACTTGCTATACCTTTAAGTAGATCACGAGATAATGACCTACCTCCTCACACACTCATATGCAACATAACACCATACCCTTAGGAACATAGAATACGGGAAAGCGACACATTTTCATTTAAATACCATTTACTTAATAAAACCGTTTTCTAAAGGATTTAGTATTTATACAAATCTTTGCAAAGCTCCGCTACAACCCATTTTGGGGAACCCGTTCAGGATGGTGCGGATTATCGCACATCCTCAGGCTTAGTAGTGCGAGATTCAGACCTCCGCAAGGAGCATTCGGTCTTGAATAATTTAAAATACGACATCTTAAGAAAATGAGATTTTTAGAATAAAAAATATATATTAAAATTATTTTGTATAAATATATGTATATTTATCATTAAAATACCTATTTTATTATGATATAAATATTCTACCTTTTTCTAAAAATCACAAAAATCAATTTTACACTAAAATACCATGAATTCCATACAAAACCAATATTACAAATAAATACCACTTATTATGAAAATAGGATATTTTCACTAGAAATATCACAATATAAAATCTACATTCATTATAACTCTAAAGACGATTATTAAATACTTGGGGTGTATTTTGAAAACTATACAAGAGTATTTTTACATAAAACCCACTCAAGTTCTATAATTTACCCTAAGGACCCTAGTAAACATATGTTTAAGCGGGACCGATCTCTTGAGCCTCAGGGAGCTAGAGAAGTGGGTGCTTGCCTATTTAAGGTAGACAACTTAACAATGGTGTTATCAACACGGTAATCGTCTTTGAAAAAGACACAAATCCTACCGCCTATGTGCAGCGGTTACCGATAACATCAAAACAATCAGGACTTCAATTTACTTTTCTAATTGTCTGACTCAGATGAGTCTCTTTATAATCTGACTTGAATATGATTCAAGTACAATTTACAATCTACAATATTACAATTTAATATGAATCCATGAATCCATTATTCCATATATGGAATCTATCAATCTATACAACTTGACTGAACCGAACCATGGATATACATTTCATTTACATGATTCTCCAGTTACATCCATTTACATGATTATACAGTTACATCCGTTTACTGATATCATGGTTTTGGCAAGTCATCCAACTATAAAATCTATACAATACAATACAACAATATAATCAAAACACTACGGGGTTTAAGAGGTAGATTGGTACGGAATGTGTTAAAAGTGGCACGAGACAGTAAGATTAAGACACCTAACCTATATTCCGTTGCTGTTGTACCGTGGCTTAACGATTCCTTGTACATTCCGTTTGCCCTGGTTTTTAGCATATAGAGACCCCTCTCGTATACACTGGCATCCTTCTGTACCAAGCTACAAACAACAGCATTAACACAACATTACAATATTATAAGACAACTTTAAAAGATACCTCTTATTCTGTCTATTTCTCCCTTATCTTTGGGACTTACCAAGCGACCTGTTCGCTGACGACATTCTCTTTCTTTCTTCTTTGAATGTCGTCAGGTGGTCTGGACACTTCAGAGATCGAGCCCACTGCTGAAGACTTGGACCAGTTTAGTGAAGACCCCGAGCTCTAGTCATTGTACACTTTCCATTCAGTACTTTTCATTTTTGTTATGCCATTGTTTAGGCATTGCTTTATTTCGGTAGTATTTACTTTTCATGCATTGTACAGAAAGAATGTGAATAAATAAAGTTGATGTTTTTATTATATCTTGTCTCTTGTGCTTTATTTTTATATTTCTTAGATACGCTTAGCGTATTTACTTCACAGTAAATACATAGCGGACCCATCGCGTCCCCTTCCCCGTATACCGGGAAGTGGGGCGTGACAGGTTTTGTTGGTGGCCCATGCAGGTCAGAGCTGTATGAAACTCTATCATGCAGTTCTGTTCTGCGTGAACAACCTAAGCAATATAACACAAAAACCAGCAACTAAAACCTTCTTTACAATCCATGTTCCTTGAATCTTATCATTTCATGTACTTTGAATCTGTCCTAACCCAAAATTCTCTTCAAGGTTATGGATTCCCCGAACAACACCAGCACCAATGTCAACAACACATCTCTACCACTACCACTCACACCTGCCGTCCCTGCTCCGATCAACTAGCAGACGGTTCTATTTGAGGCAATCCGAAGCCTCCTAGAGGGACAACAGCAGCAGACTGCTCTTTTAATGAACCATCCCGAGGCAGAAGCACCTGGGGTGAAGCAATTTAGGGCTTTGCACCCCAAACAGTTCTTAGGAAAGGAGAGCCCACTGGAAGCTGAGGAATGGGCTCAGAGTATCGAAGATGATCTGGCAGCGGCACAAGTGCCAGAATTAGCTTGGGTTCGTGTTGCAAAATTATAGCTCACGGACAATACACGAAACTGGTGGAAGGCGGAAGAAAGCCGTCTTGATCAACCCATCGAATGGAAGAATTTCCGCGACATGTTCGACGCTAAGTACTTCCCTCAGACTGCCAGGTTCGACATGGAACAACAGTTCATCCATCTGCAACAAGGTTTGATGTGGACCAAGTCAGTAGATGAGTATGACGCTGAGTTCACCATGCTCAGTCGGTAAGATATGTCTCAATAATTCGAATTTTTATATACCACATATTACACAGCTAACACAATATTTTTAACAGATTTGCGGCACACCTGATACCGACGGATGAGATCGGAGCTCGTCGATTTCAGCAAGGTTTGGATTCAAAGATCCAGGCTGCACTGGCCACAGGGGATTTTCCGACTCATGAATCGGCTCTGAAAGCTGCTCGCCGTTATGAGGCAGTGGTAAAGGCGAGGGGAAGACCTCAATCTGCTGGATTTAAGCGCCCTGCCAACCAGATGACAGGAGGAGCTCGTCCAGGCCACCTTTTGTGCCAAGGCGACCCAGAGTACCGAACCATCGTCCCAGCCCAGCCTTTTGTACCTACTGCAAGAGAACTGGACATATGATGAAAGACTGCCGGCGAGCCAACCGTCTTTGCTTAGTCTGTGGCTCAGCTACTCATGATATTGGGTCTTGTCCCCAAAGACAAAACCCAGTTGTTGCACCCAGGCCAGCAATTACCTATCCGCAGCGACCAGCCCTTCAGGCACCTGCTCCAAGACTTGCACTACCTGCACCACCCAGAGGACCAAAAGCTGCACCACCTCCTCTTCAGTTCCATCAAGCTCAAAGGAACGTTCAGAGGAATGCTCCTCAGGCCAGGAGGAGTGTACCAAGGCGCCAGGCTTTCACGATGACAGTGGAAGACGCTGAGGCCACTGGCCAAGTTATCACTGGTAACCCTTTCTTTCTCAAAATTTCTTTCAGTATTGATATTTATCCTACATACTTTTCCTATACCTAAAACATATCCCACATACCTTAGGTACAATCTTAGTATCCTCAATACCTGCACTAGCACGTTTGATACCGGAGCATCTCACTGCTTTATGTCGCAACGGTTTGTCCGAACCCATATGATTCCAGTCTCACCGCTTGTATCCAGCTGGAATGTCAGTTCAGGAAATGGCGTTTTAAAGGCAACAATGGGATACAGCTTGTGTCCGATAGTCATCTGCAGCCGAGAATTTTATGCTGACTTCAAAGTGCTGGACATACCGAACTTTGATGTGATTCTAGGTATGGATTGGCTTAGAACTTTGTATGCTACCATCGACTGTCGTCAAAGGAGGGTAGTATTCGAGATTCCAGACCATTCGGTCTTCTATTTCAAAAGCAGAGACCGTACCCTGGATCCAAGTACCTACAAAGCGAAGCCAAGGGAAGCAGTAGTTGCAGCAGCTCAAGCAGAGGATGAATCAAGACCAGATGTGGTTCGAGAGTTCGACGATGTGTTTCCTGACGATATATCAGGTTTGCCTCCCGATCGAGCTCTTGAATTCAGCATTGATTTAGTACCAGGAGCACAACCGGTGATCAAAACACCTTATCGATTAAGTCCGGAAGGTTTGAAGGAAGTCCGAACACAGCTGGACGAATTACTGGCGAAAGGATAGATTCATCCCAGCACTTCAAGTTCGGGATCACCTATACTGCTTGTGAAGAAGAAGGAAGGTTCATACAGAATGTGCATCGATTACAGAGCCTTGAATGAAGTCACTATAAAGAACAAGTATCCACTCCCACGCATCGACGATTTATTCGATCAGCTAAGTGGATATTGTGTTTTCTCTAAATTGGATTTTCGTTCAGGTTATCATCGGGTGAAGGTCAAGAAAGCTGATATTCATAAAAAAGCTTTCAGAACTCGCTATGGACATTACGAATTTCTAGTGATGCCATTTGGAGTGACCAACGCACCAGCAATATTCATGAATCTAATGAATCAAGTTTTCCGGGAGTACTTAGACAGGTTTGTTGTCATCTTCATCGACGACATCCTAGTGTATTCAAGGAGTCGGAAAGAGCATGCAGAGCACCTACGAATTGTCCTGGAAACTCTTCGACAACATCAGCTCTATGCCAAGTACATAAAGTGCGAGTTTTCGCTAAAGCAAGTTGGTTTTCTTGGACATATCGTATCAGGAGAAGGAATCTCTGTAGATCCAGCGAAAGTTTCAGCAGTTAGCGAATGGCCTACACTAAAGTCAGTGAAGGAAATTCGGAGTTTCTTGGGTTTAGCTGGATATTACATAAGGTTCATTGAAGGCTTGTCAAAGATAGCAACACCCCTGACCTAGCTCACACGTAAAGATGAAGATTTTGTGTGGTCAGAAGCATGCGAACAAGCTTTCATAGAACTCAAGTCAAGGTTGACATCAGCACCTATTCTCGTCATACCGGATCAATCTGGAGGATTCGAAGTGCATTGCGATGCATCCGGTAAGGGATTAGGATGTGTTCTACATCAGCACGACAAAGTTGTGGCTTATGCTTCAAGACAGTTGAAGATTCATGAGCGCAATTATCCGACGCATGATCTGAAGTTGGCAGCCGTCATCTTTGCTCTCAAGATTTGGCGCCATTATCTACTTGGTGAACGAGTGAACATCTATATAGATCATAAGAGCTTGAAATACATGTTTACTCAGAAGGAGCTGAATATGCGGTAGAGAAGATGGTTAGAACTCATAGCGGACTTTGACATCAACTTGCAATATCACCCAGGGAGGGTGAATGTGGTTCCTGATGTTCTTAGTCGTCAACCTTTATCAATGAATCTCACCGCTCAGCGGAAACCTCAACAATACTTGCATCAGATGGAGATTGAAGTAGTCATGCCAGGTAATGCTTCAGGTTTGATGAATTTACAAGTTCAATCAACCATTGTCAATCAGATCAAAGCAGCTCAAGAAAGTGATGCTAAGTTGCAAAAGATCAGAGAACAAGTGGAGAATGGACTCAGAACAGACTTCATCATCCATGAAGACGGATCTTTGAGATACGGCAGCAGATTGTGTGTACCAAAAGGGCCTGTTCGGGAAGAGTTAATGAAAGAAGCTCACATCTCTCCCTACTCAGTATACCCTGGAAGTACCAAAATGTACAAAGATCTACGTCATAATTATTGGTGGCATGGTATGAAGCTTGAAGTAACCAGAAGAGTTGCAAAATGCTTGGTGTGTCAGCAAGTAAAAGCTGAACATCACAGGACTGCTGGATTACTTCAACCGTTACAATCCCAGAATGGAAGTGGCAACACATCACGATGGATTTTGTGACTGCTCTTCCTCGCAGCACAAAGGGTAACGATGCCGTATGGGTCATTGTGGATCGACTCACAAAGTCAGCTCACTTCATCCCATTTCGAGTTGGCCAATCAACTGAGACACTAGCAAAGAAGTACCGGTCTGCATTGTCTCCGATCGTGACACCAGGTTCCGATCGCAATTTTGGCAGAGTCTGCAAGCAAGCTTGGGAACAAGTCTGGACTTCAGCACGGCTTATCATCCACAAACCGATGGTCAGTCTGAGTGAACTATTCAGATCTTGGAGGATATGCTCAGAGCGTGTATGTTAGACTTCAAAGGATCGTGGGAAGATGACCTACACCTTGTGGAGTTCTCGTACAACAACAGCTACTGTAACAACTCCATTTTTGGTGTACAAAAATTTGCTTTAAAACTAATGTATACTTGGAGTATTTACTTCTGCTGTTATCACTTTAAGTATTTAATTCACTCCTTAATTACAAGAAAGAGGATATAGCTCATTGGTAATACCTTACACTGCTGAACCAAGCCACCAAAGTTCAAATCCCATAACTCATATTATTTTTAATATTATTTTGTTTTGAAAGTTTTAGAATACCAACGGTCAACACGTGATAAATCCCAAAAACCCCACTACACCCAATAAATTAAATGTGCCAAAGGCTACACCAGAAGACTCCCCACATCCCGACCCATCGACTCAGTTCGACTCGGCCGAGTCGACGACGGCAGACTCGGGCCGGCGGCCCTGGCCGGACTCGGCCGGACGGCTGAGTTCCCAACTGAAAAGTTGGGTCTCTTGGCCTCCCCTACCCCCCCTGCACACTCCATTTATTTGGATCGTTTCCAGAGAGCCCATTAACCCACATTTACTCTATTTTTAATGATTTTTAATACATTTTTACATTTTTTAAATTAAAACCCTTCATCTACCCTAACCCTAGCCTAACCCTATAAATACCAACCCTACACACTACCCCCTCACCCCAAACTTTGAGCCAACTCTCAAGAATTTTCAAGAAAACTTGTGTACTTTGAAAACGAGCAAGAAGCGAAGCTACGACGAATTTTCCGGCGAACTTCCGACGACCATCCTAGGAGCTCCCGGCGACAGAACAACGCACCAGTGACTCCTACCGATCCATCTCCCTCTCCTTGTTGTCCTAAACCCATAAGTCACCAAATTCTATCTCTCTATTCTTTTCTAGAAATACGGAATTACAAAACCCGACGGAATCGGAACAAAACCGATTTCCGATTCGGTTTCTTTATAAAACCTCACTTTTCTTTAATACAATCATGCTTAAACCAATTCATGTTGACTATTAAACACTAATCAACCATATTGATCAAGTTTCAAATCAAAAGTAATTGCTATTACATTTTACCGTATTTTCATTTAAATACCACATAGTTTCAATTCTACATATAACATCATAAAACTTGCTATACCTTTAAGTAGATCATGAGGTAATGATCTTCCTCCTCACACACTCATATGCAACATAGCACCATACCCTTGGGAATATAGAATACGGGAAAGCGACACATTTTCATTTAAATACCATTTACTTAATAAAACCATTTTCTAAAGGATTTAGTATTTATACAAATCTTTGCAAAGCGCCGCTACAACTCATTTTGGGAAACCCGTTCAGGATGGTGCGGATTATTGCAAATCCTCGGGCTTAGTAGTGCGAGATTCAGACCTCCGCAAGGAGCATTCGGTTTCGAAAGATTTAAAATACGACATCTTAAGAAAATAATATTTTTAGAATATAAAATATATATTAAAATTATTTTTGTATAAATATATGTATATTTATCATTAAAATACCTATTTTATTATGATATAAATATTCCACCTTTTTCTAAAAATCACAAGAATCAATTTTACACTAAAATACCATGAATTCCATACAAAACCAATATTACAAATAAATACCACTTATTATGAATATAGGATATTTTCACTAGAAATATCACAATATAAAATCTACATTCATTACAACTCTAAAGACGATTAATAAATACTTGGGGTGTATTTTGAAAACTATACAAAGTATTTTTACGTAAAACCCCCTCAAGTTCTATAATTTACCCTAAGAACCCTAGTAAATATAGATTTAAGCGGGACCAATCTCTTGAGCCTCAGGGAGCCGGAGAAGTGGGTGCTTGCCTATCAAAGGTAGACAACTTAACAAACAGTGTTATCAATACGGTAATCGTCTTTGAAAAAGACACAAATCCTGCCGCCCATGTGCAGCGGTTACCGATAATATCAAAACAATCAGGACTTCAATTTACTTCTCTAATTGTCTGACTCAGATTGAGTCTTATTATAATCTGACTTGAATATGATTCAAGTACAATCTACAATCTACAATTTATAATATTACAATTCAACATGAATCCATGAATCCAATTATCAATCTATACAACTTGATTTAACCGAACCATGGATATACATTCCATTTACATGATTCTCCAGTTACATCCATGATTCTCCAGTACATCCATTTTACTGATATCATGGTTTCGACAAGTCATCCAAATATACAATCTATATTACAATTCAATTACAAGTTGAAATACAATACAAACAATACAATCAAGATATCACGGGGTTTAAGGGTTAGATTGGTACAGAAGGTATTAAAAGTGGCACGGGGCAGTAAGATTAAGACACCTAACCTATATTCCGTTGCTGTTGTACCATGGCTTAACGGTTTCTTGTACATTCCGTTTGCCCTGGTCTCTAGTATACAGAGACCCCTCTCGTATACACTGGCATCCTTCTGTACCAAGCTACAAACAACAGCGTTAACACACTATTATAACAATATACTACAACTTTAAAAGTTACCTTCTTATTCTGTCTATTCTATTTCTCCCTTATCTTTGGGACTTACTGAGCGATCTGTTCGCTGACGACATTCTCTTTCTTTTTTCTTTGAATGTCGTCAGGTGATCTGGACACGTCAGAGATCGAGCCCACGAGTGAAGATTTTGACCAATCCAGTGAAGACCCCGAGCTCTAGTTCATTGTACACTTTCCATTAAGTACTTTTCATTTCTGTTATGCAATTGTTTAGGCATTGCTTTTTATCAGTTGTATTTACTTTCCATGTATTGTACAGAAAGAATGTGAATAAATAAAGTTGCTGTTTTGATTATATCTTGTCCCTTGTGCATTTACTTTTATATTGCTTAGTTACGCTTAGCGTATTTACTTCACAGTAAATACGTAGCAGCCTCGTCGCGTCCTCTGCCCATTTACTGGGAAGCGAGCAGTGACAGGTTTTGTTGGTGGCCCATGCAGGTCAGAGCTGTATGAAACGCTATCATGTAGTTCTGTTCTGCGTGAACAACCTAAGCAATATAACACAAAAACCAGCAACTAAAACATTCTTTATAATTCATGTTCCTTGAATCTTATCATTTCATGTACTTTGAATCTGTCATAACCCAAATTTTTCTTCAAGGTTATGGATTCCCCGAATAACACCAGTACCAATATCAACAACACACCTCCACCACTACCATTCACACCTGCCATCCCTGCTCCGATCAACGTGCAGATGGTTCTACTTGAGGCAATCTGAAGCCTCCTAGAGGGACAGCAGCAACAGACTGCTCTTTTAATGAACCGTCCCGAGGCAGAAGCACCTGGGGTGAAGCAATTCAGGGCTTTGCACCCCAAACAGTTCTCAGGAAAGGAGAGCCCTCTGGAAGCTGAGGAATGGGCTCAGAGTATCGAAGATGATCTGGCAGCGGCACAAGTGCTAGAATTAGCTTGGGTTCGTGTTGCAAAATTACAGCTCACGGACAATGCACAAAATTGGTGGAAGGCGGAAGAAAGCCGTCTTGAACAACCCATCGAATGGAAGACTTTCCGTGACATGTTCGATGCTAAGTACATTCCTGAGAATGCCAGGTTTGACATGGAACAACAGTTCATCCATCTGCAACAAGGTTCGATGTGGACCAAGTCAGTAGATGAGTATGACGCTGAGTTTACCATACTCAGTCGGTAAGATATGTCTCAATAATTCGAATTTTTATATATCACATATTACATAGATAACACAATATTTTTAATAGATTTGCAGCATACCTGATACCGATGGATGAGATCAGAGCCCGTCGATTTCAACAAGGTTTGGATTCGGAGATCCAGGCTGCACTGGCCACAGGAGATTTTCCGACTCATGAATCGGCTCTTAAAGCTGCCTGCCGTTATGAGGCAGTGGTAAAGGAGAGGGGAAGACCTCAATCTGCTGGATTAAGAGCCCTGCCAACCAGATGGCAGGAGGAGCCTCGTCCAGGCCACTTTTTGTGCTAAGGCGACCCGGAGTACCGAACCACCGTCCCAGCCCAGCCTTTTGTACTTACTGCAAGAGAACTGGACATATGATGAAAGACTGCCGGCGAGCCAACCGTCTTTGCTTAGTCTGCGGCTCAGCTACTCATGATATTGGGTCTTGTCCCCAAAGACAAAACTCATGTCACGATCCGCAGGGTACGGAACGTGACTGGCACTTAAGTTACGAAACGTCTCAAGGCATACATAAAATAGTAAGCCAAAGCCCAGAAATCAAAACCTGATTAAGAAATAGAGTGAAGGAAAAATCAATTTATTGAAAGCGATTTAATCCATTAAGTCACCTCAAGATTTTTAAAAGCAACATCCATTTTTCCAAAATTTTCGGCAGAGTCTCCTTTGTAAAAACAGGCCGCCAATCGGGTACAAAACAGGAGTATAAATGAATAACATGAAATAACGCATCCCCAAGCGGGAGCTAGCTCTTCGCCCTAAGACGGTCACAAATCCCACGCAATATAAATCCACAAGGTGCAAAATAAGCATAAGAAGCACAAGTAAAAATATCATGTCGATTCAAGTGAGCTCAACCCCAAAATACAGCATAAAAGTCCACAAATCTCACAGCCTCGTCTCTAGGTCAAAATACAACAATACAAATAGCAGGTACAGTAGATGGAGTACTCTAGATACAATGAATATACGAGGTGGTAAAAAATAATATCACAACCCACCTACGAGCAAAAGCCTCGAATCCAGGCAAAGAGGCAAAATGAACAAAAGGAGCAAATGCGTCAGCCGCTACTGTACTGACGGAGCGGACCTGCAAAAAGGCTGTGGCACAACGGGGGTGAGTTGCCAACTCGTGAGTAATAAATAACATCTATAGAGGCTATCGTAAGCATGCACGCATGTGTAATAACATCAACAATACTGATATGGCAGGATATACTAGCAGACATGTATGCAATATGAATCAATGTACAATACTATCTGGCATGATGTACTAGCAGGTATGTATGCAACATGAATCAACTCATGATCTGAATATGTTGATATAGAAAATCATTATTTTCTTCTTAGAAAACTCTTTTGAAATATCAGCATAATATCAATAAAATCAACAGAAATCCATGTCTAGCATCGACACCTCAATAACTATCTCAAATCTCATGTATCCATATCACAGTATCTCTGGCCCCAGCCGTCCGGCTGACCTATCTCTAAGTATCAATATCTCAACATCTCACGGCCATGGTCGGTATCCTCTGGATATCGGCCGCGTCAACAATCACCGGTAGGTAGTCTGTCCCCTGCCAGGCTCATCGTCTACAAATCGATCTTCTTACCCCGGGGTACCTTACCGAGCCCACCATGTACCCGAGACGGTTCATCCAACTTCTCAAAATGGGTCTCGAAAACCAACAGAAAAACTCATGGTGGACGACACTTACATCACTAGAAAACCGCAACTTGCATATTTTAAAAAAAGCAATAAGTTTATAACTTCTTGCGGTTTTCCCCCAAAATCCAGAAATCTCATAAATCTGAAGAAAATCATCATAAGTGCACATGTCAATGATAATGAATGCCTATAGTATCAACAAGTCGAACTGCAATGTATAACTAATAGGCTAGGTATGCACGAATGATGTAATGAGGTACATGTATATGAATAGCAATCCTACATGTTTATCCTGAGGAATTTAAATGCAGTAACACAGGTTTAAACACATATATGGTGAAATGGCTCTAGATTTCAGGTTACACAAGTTATCTAGTGTTGTGGCATAGCAATTACCAAGGCGTGTGTGTACGCATGAATAGTGCTCGTGCTGCATAAAAACCCTGGCAATAGTGCAGGTGTTCTATGAAATGAGTTCGCACATGTATATAAATATATATAAGATCATGAATGCAGCAAGATGTTTAAGTAGGCTCTATACTCATAAATACTAGTATCACTAGAAGTCTTTTAAATTATCTAAACTATCGAACGTCTTGCGCCATCCAAACGATTGTCCCCCGTAGATGTTACATCTACTCACCCGTGATCTCGCGCTAGGTGTATCTGACCACCTGCTTTCCTTTCTCCGCGGCGCTCGAAGTCCCCGCCTGCGAACCTAGAATTTACATAAAGCAACACACATAAGGCAAATCCTGCAAAAACGCGATATAACGATCAAAGGAAAAACTCGCGTTGGAAACTAAACGCGCGTGTACTCGATACGTCAAAACGTGCGTAACCTCACCAGAAACCACCCCGACTTGCTGTGTCGCGTAGTGCATCACAGACCCAACACAGAAAACACACGTGTCGCACGAGTTAAAAAGTATCGAAAAAGGGTTTTAAGTCCCAGATTTTGACTTGAGAGATAGTATAAAAAGTTGCATATACCAAAAACCCTAATTATACAGCAGACTCCCACAGACCCAACCCCAACATCAAACTCCCCCATCTGGCCGCAAATTGCGGCCAGAAAGAATAAAACTGCGG
Organism: Agapanthus africanus; assembly: GCA_030015575.1. Taxonomy (NCBI): domain Eukaryota; kingdom Viridiplantae; phylum Streptophyta; class Magnoliopsida; order Asparagales; family Amaryllidaceae; genus Agapanthus; species Agapanthus africanus. The sequence continues at coordinate 40,913,453 of CM057344.1, forward strand.
CCATAAGGTGGGTAGGGGGTCTCGTGTTCTGTGTGTGTGTCCAAGGTCTAAAGAGTAAGCTCCAGTTAACTCAGATTTTTCCTGAAGCATACGGGTCAACAGCAGATCTTAAAATGGCTAAAAGTCTACATTAAAACGCTAATTTACACTAAATTGAAACCCTATGGTATTTTAGTGAAATCTAGGGCAAATCTTAGGTTAAATGGCCTTAAAAATACTTAGTCAAGCTACATTAACCATAAAAATCATTACTTGGCCAAAACTCCACTTAAATCACCATAACTAGCACTAAAATCACATTAAATGCTCATTTTTGCTTAAATAACCGTATTCTAGCGAAGAAAGAAGTTAAGTTTAAGAAATTATACCCCACTTGATCCTAGGATGCAGGAAGAAGAAGAAGAAGAAGAAGAAGAAGAAGAAGAAGAAGGGGAAGGGGGTGAGCTCTTGCTGCTGCTGGTGCTGCTGCTGCTATTGCTGGTGCTGCTGCTGAGCTGCTGTTGTTTTTACTGTTGCTGCAGCTGGTGCTGATGCTGCTGCTTCTGATGCTGCTGCTGTTGCTTCAGCTGCTGCTGCTGTATTGTGTTGTGTGTGTGAGTGAGAGGGAGAGAGAGATATGAGAATGAGTGTGAGGGAAAAATAATTGTTTTGAAAACAAAAGAAATGAGAGTCAACCACTCTCTCTCTCCCCATTAATTATCAAGCATGCTCAAGCCATCATGCTCCCTCTCTCACCTACTCAAGTCAACCCCTAACACTAATTTTATTTTTCCTTTTTTTTTTGAAAACAAATACCCTTAATTAAAATCAAGTTAACTTAATGATATGGGTTAGTCCACCATGGTTACCAAACATGGTTTTACCCCAAACTTAACCCTAGTTAACATGCACAAGTGTGTGCAGTCCAAATTAAATTATAATAAAATATTCATAAATCCAGATAAAATATTTGAAAACCGTTTTGGTAAACTTTTTACTAAAAACCCCACATTAAAGCATAATAACCCCTAATCACATTCTAAAGTGCTACAATCTTCCCCCCTTAAAAAAAATTCGTCCCCGAATTTAAAATATATAGCTACGCATACCTTCAAAGAGGTGAGGAAATTTCTTCCGCATCTCTCCCTCGGCCTCCCAAGTGACCTCTTCACCATTCGGACTGCGCCAAAGAACCTTCACAGATGGCAAGACGTTTGATCGAAGTTTCTTCACCTGCCGATCCAATATCACTACTGGCTGCTCGGTGAATGAAAGATCGCGCTCAAGCTGAACGGCCTGATGCTGAATCATGTGAGAAGGGTCATGAAGATATCTGCGTAGCATCGACACGTGAAATACGGGGTGAACATCCGGAAAGCTGGGTGGAAGAGCCAAACGATATGCAACCGCGCCGACACGCTCGAGGATCTCGAAGGGACCCACAAATTGGGGACTAAGCTTTCCTTTTCGCCCAAATCTCATTACGCCCTTCATCGGAGAGACCCTCAGAAAAACGTGATCGCCAACTGCGAACTCTAGTCTGCGACGGTACCTGTCTGCATACGACTTCTGCCTGCTCTGAGCCGCTCGCATCCGATCTCGAATCGAATCTCCTACTTGCACTAGGGCCATCTGTTGTGGTATCACATACCCAACAATTAGCTATGGTTGAAGTATCTCATACTCAACCATCCCATAAAAGTCTCTACTGGGAAAAAAGCCTTCGTGAGTGGATCCGCGCTGTTGTCCTCTGTGTCTACTCTCCTAACCTCGATCTCCCTGGAGATCAACCATCTCCATGATCAGGTGATACTGCCTAAGAATTATATCTGGATTTCTGATTGGACGGGCGTTCCTAGGCCAAAGCCATTACTCCATTGTCACACAATGGTTAGAACGAAGTTCATCTCATGAACTTATATATATCCAGACCGCCTCTTTGGTAGAATCCTTGGTAACGATGTATCTTGCCTTTAATCGTCTAGTAAGTCACGGTATCTAGCTTGGAACTCTTCCAACATACCGTCCCTCCACTGAGGGTAAAGACAATGCCCGCGACTGACATTCAGTCGTCCTTATCACCCTGGAACCTTTTCCGGTGATTCTCCCCAGGATCGATTGATACCATCTCACTACAACTAGTGAGAATCCTAACATCCAATTAGATCTATCTCATAGATCCAAAACCCAGGATTTAGGAGGTATCGCTTTGATCCTATATGGAGAATGCTTGTGATAAGCGGAGATTGACCGAGCGTAGCATAGGAAACTCCTTCCCTATCAAGAGTATGTCATCCACGTACTCTACGAGGATCAACACCATACTCTCTACTACCTTTTTGTATATACAAGGTTCATCTACCATTTTGATGAAGTCAAACTCTTTGACTATCACATCAAAACAGACGTTCCAACTCCGCGATGCCTGTTTTATCGCATAAAACAACTTGCACACGTTTCCGCTGCTCCCACTATCTACGAAGCCCTCTGGCTGTGTACTTATAGACGCTCTCTTCCAAAACATCATTTAGAAAAGCAGTCATGACACCCAACCACCAGATATCGTAGTCATGATATGTAGCAGTGGCAAGTAGGATCTGGATGGACTTAACCATAGCTTTGAAAGTCTCAACTTTTCCATGTACACCAAGTAATCTTCTCAAGATATACTTGCTCCTGATGGGGATTTAACCCTTCAGATAAAGCAACCAAAGTCCATACTTTGTTGGTGTATAAGGATTCCATCTCAGACCACTAAGTATCCGTCTATTCTTACAGAGTCCCACTCCTGATGGCCTGCTCGAAACTAATTACGTCATCATCTCATGATGCAATCCTCGCTCCCACTGTCATAGAGAAAACTGAAGTATTTTTCAGGTGGGTGAGGAACCCTACTAGATCGGCGGAGAGGCTGAGGTTCGTTAGAATCTATTGAATCCTTTGGTTCTACCAAATCATCTGCTGTAGTTTTTATAGATGGAACTCTTTCCAGTTCTACCTCATGACCACTAATTTCTTCACAAGAAATTCCCTTTCACAAAGATAGCATGTTGAGAAACAAAACATATTTTGTTCCTCAGTTAGGTAGAAGATATTCCCTTGCGTATGCTTGGGATATCCAACAAACTTCCACAGATTTGACTTTGCCTCGAGCTTGTCCGGATTTTCCTTTTAGACATAGGCCGGACAACCCCAAATCTTAACTTACTTAAGATATTGGATCTTCCCATTCCATATCACATATGAAGTGGTAGGCAACTGATTTGATTTGAACCCTATTCAATAGGTATGCAGCTTCTCAAGTGCATAACTCCCAAAAGGAAATAGGATACTCAGTAGTACTCATCATAGAGCGCACCATATCAAATAGGGTGTATTTGCTCCGTCCCGATACACCGACGTGCTGTGGTGTATACGGAGGAGTAATGCTGAGAGAGAATCTCATTCTCCTTTAGAATAGTCCAGGAATCCCGTGCTCAAGTATTCTCCTCCCTGATCTCATCAAAGGACATAATACTTATACCCGTTTTTGGTTCTCTACTTCTAACTCATATTCATTGAATTTCTCAAAAGGCTCAGACTTGTGTTTTAACAGGAACATATGTCCGAATCTTGAGAGATAAACAGTGAATGTAATGAAGTATAAAGAACCGATCTTGGCATGTGTAGACAGGGGACCTTACATACATCATCATGTATCAATCCCAAGAGTTCACTAACTCTTTCTCTGTTTCCAATAAACAGAGCTGTGGTCATCTTATCTTTGTGACATGACCAGCAAGTTTCATAAGATGTAAATTCAAACTAATTTAAATATGCATCTAAATGTAACTTAGCTAGTCGGGTCGCATTGATATGACCTAGTCTACAATACCTCAAGAAGGATTCGTTCATTTCTGAACTCTTTCTCTTGTGTGTGTTCTGTATACTAAGAACTGTGGTTTGATTTAGAACGTCTATGCTTTTAGATAACGTGCCTGAACCGATCAACTCTTGATATAGGAAATGTTCAAAACATTATCCAACAATATAAAATTATATCCTTCTTTACTAATAAAGAGACTGATATGATATTGTATATCAGGTTCGGTATCTAATAACATTCGTTCAGAATCAATGTATTTGTTAATACAGGGTGATAACTACCAACAGACTTGGCTGCAACACTTACACCGTTTCTATCTCATGAAACTTATCACCCGATCTCAGTCCTCTACCTTTCTGTAGCCCATGTAACAAATTACATTTGCGGGATCCTGATCTGGTACCACTTACCCATGACGTAAAGGATATTGAGAAACAGTTCTCTGTAATGAACACACCCGAAAAAGATGCATCAACATGCACTTTCTTTGTTTGGGTGGCACGGGAATTCTGGTAATCCCCAATTTCCTGCTCTGTCTTATAACAATTATAAGTTGGAGCGGGACCAACGTTCCCTAGCTCAGTATAATAAGCGGGTTCGGTCAATACATCCGTATTATTATCTTGATTAAGGCATGACATGGTCGCTACCTGGAGAGATAGAGAAGAAAACACTCAGCGTATGCTCTTGCAAGATTAGATTGGTTATCTAAATATCTAATCAGGATGTCTCCCACTGTTTTAGTCAAATCTTCCTTCAAACCCTAAATGGAAAGACTAGCCGGGATTAATTACACGCTACAAGTTCACCAATCTTTCAGCTAGGCCAGTGCCGGTACTTTGAGGGAGGTTCCCCGTGCTTTTGCACGGACCTAATTAAAGTAAACTTCATTTTCCCAGGGGCGTAACCCCATTGACACCTTTCTAGACACCTACTCGATCGGCTAATTGTAATGTGTAAAACTCTCTCAGGAGTAACTCTTACTCGCAGCGGGTATCGGGATCCAACTATCTCATAGAAGGTATGCAATCTCATTACAAATTTCAACACTTGAAATTTCCAATAATATTTTACCCCTAGCGTGCTATGACCTTGACGCATGCCAAACAACCCATAGTCCGCTAGTCAAGTTCAACCCGTATATTTCTTGATTGAATTAAACCCACCCGCACGACCCTTGACGCATGCCAAACAACGCCGCACGAATACCCTAATCCAATCATATCGTATGCAAGCAGATAAGCACTAGTTAGCTACCGTACACCACGCCTTGATGAATGCCAAACTACCGCAGCACGAATACTAAGTAGTACTTATCTGAAATGACGGAGGGCTACGACAGGTTTTTAAGAAAACCTTTTGCGTAATGAACTTGATATCGTCGTAGAATCGAGTGATTTTAAATGGAGTGTTTTTGAGGTCTTTTCTAGTTTCGCTAAAGAGGTCACTCCCGGTGAAGGGATCGTCGGCTCTTTCCTTATCGAATAAGGTGCAGGATATTTCACAAATACCGCTGTACAAAGCAAAAACTATAGAAGCAATCAAAAGACAAACCGAGTGTGTAGCATCTGCTAGTTTCGCTAAAGAGGTCATTCCCGGTGAAGGGATCTCGGTTCTTTCCTTATCGAATAAGGTGCTGGATGTTCTACAAGGAACGCCGCTATGCAAAGCAAGAACTAGAGCTACCAGTTTTTAAACAAGTTTCTATAACATCTTTAGGTTTCTTTTATTTCATTAATCTCATTAATGAAGTCCCATTTTAATTATGCTTCACAAGCATCACATTTGAAACGAAATCAACAATATATAATATATATCTCATATATATAATATAAACATTCGTCTCAAGCAGTAATATGATCTCATTACAGAACATTGCAGCAGAAGAACATATATGAAATATCGGATATTCTAGGATGTCTGTGTTTTAATAGGAGCCTGTATAAAACACGGATTCAACGGTCGTGATGAATAGCCAAACCCACATCCCTAGACCCCTACGAGAGCGGCAAGTAACCCTGCCAATTCTAGGGTTAGGAGACCCGGTCTCGACTTCTCGAGATGGTCTCCCACTGGACCCTAGAACCCGGTTACTTGTGCTCCCCAACTTGGGTCTACCTAATGCGGAAAAGTAAATAATATACAATGGTGACATCATCCTCATCCCGGAAGTGCCCCAATAAAAGAATATTACATACAAATGAATTTTACATGAATGAAAATGAAAAACTCTCATCTCACATAAAAACCCCGGCTATTCAGAAACACGACGATCCAATATAACATATCATAGCAACATATAATATCACATATCATCAACGTAAGTAAGTATGCATACACCGATTGTCGCTGATATATAGCAACGAAAACCGGCGATACAACTACATACTACACTTACGGTCACAGAAAAGAAAGTGTAAAACTACAACAGTTGGAATCCGCAACCTCCTTGACATCGCATGCCTAACCAAATGAATTCCTTAGACATCGCATGCCTAACAATTATAAACCCCGCATTTTAGTCTCTATCTCGAAAACACTTTTCAATATCTAGTCGGTCAATTCAACAAGATTCCAGACTTCCTAATCGAATGCTCGTCGTAAATTTTAGTAGACGGCCGCACCCCCGGATGCCATCGACGAAGTGCACTAAGGCGGAACATCGCTGCCGCGAGCACCCGAACGGATGCTTTTGGCGACGGGGTTCTCCTACAGTCACTTGGTCGGGGCTATGGGGCGTGGCTATCTATTAAGTTTACCCAGCGAGTATCCGCGTACGCTACGTGATTGCGACGGACTTTTGATCGCATCAAAATCCCGTGGCAACCGATCATTCTGAGACTAAAGTGCTAGATTTATAACATTCAAATTAGTTATCTCATAACTACTTGTGGATTCCTAATATTGTATCACATTCCAAATAAATAGACAATGTTAAACTTTCCCATCGAATAATCAAACACCCAAGTTTTCCAAAATGGCTCAACTCTTGAAATTAGTTTAAAAACATCCATCACATGCCACAATACCAATGGTCCAGCCGTAGAAGGGTCAAACCAACGCCTCACATGTGGCAACGCCGTACTGCCACAAACCCTAAGGTTTCGAGGCGGTTCAGACGGTCACATAATCGAGTTAAGGTTTGTATTCTTCTAGAGGGTCCACCGCGTTACTTGCACGACTAAGAAGGTTCTTAAACAACAGAAAAATCCAACACTTGGAAATTTTCCGGCAGGGGAAAAAGTGAGTTATTGATATCCGGTCGAACTTTTTAACACGTTCTAAATTATCCGGAAAAAACTTAAACGAAGTTAAACTTTCCGATCGAATCAACGAGTTCCCAAATACATCCCAGAAAACTCAACACTTGAGTAGAATTAAAAATTTCCAGAACAATGAAAAAGGACCCAAGAATAAATACCTGAAGCAGTAGCCCCCAACTCAAAATTTTGGCCGCGGAACCGCCGCCAAATGCGTGGTTTGGCTACGGTTCCACGGTCTAATGAAGGAGTTGAGTGTCCATACTTCACAGTAACTCTTAGATTTCCCTGCTTATTTTTTTGAGTATTTTTAATATGAAAAATGTCAACTTTTGAATTTTTTTCCAGAAACTAGGTTTTATCGGGTATTCGAAGTTCGATCGGACTTCTAATTTCGTCTAGACTTTGCCTAAAGCTCTAGCTTGGCTCTGATACCACTGTAGGGTTACTAGGCACACTCACAAGGGTCTATAAGGCATCAACCATGCCCGATTTAAAATTTAGACGTGCCGAACAATCCTAACCAAGATCTTGGACTAGAGATTAGGCGAAAACATATAGCAAGTAAACAACTTTACTTCTAAGAGTTTGAGATTATAACCTTTGTAGTCCGGTCCTTCGCTTCATAAGCTCCGTGTTGAGGTCCCTTCTCTGCGATCATCATGTTCCCGGACTCTAGAGAGGCTCCACGAAGAGAAAGATGCATGCTTGCTTCCGATCTTCGATAACAAAGATGATCTACCTTGAAGTTTCTTTAACACAAGCTCTCACTTACTAATGAAGTGAACACCCTAATCTAATTGGCAAGAATAAATTAGGATGATGAAGTAGGAATTTAGCTCTCATTTTTTTTCTTAATCTCACTCATTTTCATCACTTCATAAAAAGCTAGAAAGCTTTTCATGCAAAGAAAAAGAAGAAAGAAGATGATCTATTTCTTTTGTGATGAATAATGAAAGTTATGTGAGGTTAGAAATGCAACCATGGTTCAAGTGAGAAGACTTAACCATTATAGAGAGTTTACCATGGTAAAGGGTTTCGGTTGGGTTAAGGAAAATATCAACAAAATATCAAAACAAATATCTTTGCTTAAAACAAAAGCAAAGCTTCTAGAAGCTACTAGAAAGAATTAACCCAATCAAACCCTAACCATGTTTAATCTCCACTAATCATGTTGCATTTATAACCATAACATGTTACAATATTATATATCACATATACAATATTTATTGTAACAAAATAAAATAATACAATTAACATATATCGCATATATATCAATATATTACCCGAGTAAGAAAAAGAATCTTTTAGTGAGTTTATATTAGTTAATGTAATTTAATATATCAAATATATAATTATACATTAAATTGTCAAATCAACACTTGATCCGATAATCTGGCTATTTTACAAATAACCGACTAATATTATCTGTATCAGTTCATCGAATCAACACTTGATCCGATGACCCGGCTATATCTCATATACCCGGCCGATATCTCATATCGCGAGAATCTAATACGGTATCACATACACATATTGTTCTCGGTCCCGCACATATCATATATGTGCTCCTACTCCGTTTTGCCTGAGTCAAGAAACCTCTGTGTAGGACTCTAAAGAATCGTCAATACGCCGGCAGTAGGTGATGATCATATCAAACACCCACAAGCTGCAAGCGGTCAGCTAAACGTAACAGCCACCCAGGTATTGAGCGATCAGAAGATCAACAAGCAAGCCTGTACATTCTCCTGTGAATCCAGTCAGTAACACTCCCGTACAGTCCGGTCTCTTCGTCTGATATGTCGCATATCTCGCTTAGGGGTGGTAAACGTCAGACCCCAGTAGCTTGATAAGTCGTGTCGATATGAGGTCTATAACAGTTCGAGAAACTACTGATAACACTTACCAGTAAATCTCAGCAACCCTGGCCAGGGATTTCCAGTTATAGCCAATCGAACACAGCGCAACATCAACTCCCTATACCGGGAGAGACGAATCCCCTCCTATCGCTCATTGCCTCCATGTGATTCGGGACTGTACCCAAAAGCCACCTTTTTGCACGCCCTCTTGGACGTGGTATGATGGAAATCAAAGCACAGTGGGAATCACAAAAGACTCTATGACGATCTCGGGTCTACAGACTAACCTGTACCAGTGTCACCAGAGAACTACCATCTGACGTGAGGTATAATACCATCTGGGAGTTCTCGGCGAGTCCGTCCAGTGTACCCAGTCTCCACCGAGCACCCGTATACCTTCTCTGATGTCAAACACCAACGGATATGGGATCATCCATCGCCCATCATATGGGTCAAGAAGCGCATACGCTAGTCTACTCTGGAGTATCGATGCCCTGTCTCGATACACCCTCGACTAGGAATAGTTATAGAATGTACTCGTCGACTACCGTGGCCCCACTAGTATGATCTCATCATAGTCCCAGTAGTCAAGTACATATCCTAAAGGCTTTATCAACATGTAACATAGAGACAATCAGAGTACATGTTAAGATAAAGTACAACCACATAGCATACTATCATGTCGAGCAAGAAATTCCTCCCTATATATGTCCAAGCATCCATTACAATATACATCATATGTACAGCAATAGCCTCTAGGACATACATATAACTAACACTGTACTTTCTCGGTCGTCTCCTGCACGATCTGCGGCCCCAAAACACTGCTCTCGCTAAGCTCGGTCCAACAGACGGGCGATCTACATCTCCTCCCATACAAGGCCTCGAAAGGTGCCATCTGAATGGTATCCTGGAAGCTATTGTTGTAGGAGAACTCCATTAAGGGTAAATGATGATCCCAGCCACCACCAAAGTCTAAAACGCACGCTCAGAGCATGTCCTCGAGAGTCTGAATAGTCCGCTCTGACTGGCCGTCGGTCTGCGGATGAAATGCTGTGCTGAAACTCAAACGGGTGCCCAACGCCTTCTGAAGTCTCTGCCATAGTCGGCTGGTAAACTGGGTGCCTCGGCCTGATACGATACAAGTCGGGACGCCATGCAACCGTATGATCTCGTCGATGTAAATCTGTGCATACTGAGCAAAACTGAAAGTGGTCTTCACTGGCAGGAAGTGAGCCGCTTTCGTCAAACGATCCACAATCACCCAAATGGAGTCATACCCTCTACTGGTCCTGGGTAGACCCACCATGAAGTCCATAGAAATCTGCTCCCATTTCCACTCCGTAATGGGCAAAGGCTGCAACTCTCCCACGGGCCTCTGGTGCTCGGCCTTGACTTGCTGACAAGTCAGGCATCTCGACACGAAGTCTGAGACGTCCCTCTTCATTCCGTCCCACTAATAAACATCTCTCAGATTGTGGTACATCTTGGTGGAACCTGGATGAACACTATAAATCGATCTATGCGCCTCCTTAAGAATCTCACGCCGCAGTCCCTCAGAATCTGGTACGCACAGTCGAGTCCCAAATCGCAGTACTCCCTGATCATCGATCACGAACTCGGAATCTTTGCCCTGCCTAATCTGCTCCATGATCTCTGAAAGACGGTCATCCCTGGGCTGTGCCTCGCGAATACGGTCAAGCAACTACGGACGTGCACGAATATGCGCAAGCTGTCCCCCTGTCGGAGTGAACTCGAACTCAACTCGGCTGTCGCATAAAATCTGCCAATCTGCTGACGACTGCCTCTGAACGGCGCTCAAATAAGATAGAATACCTCCGGGCCTCCTACTCAAGGCATCTTCCACCACGTTCACCTTGCCCGGATGGTAAATAATCTCGCAATCATAGTCTTTCACCAGTTCTATCCAACGACGCTGTCTCAGATTCAGGTCTCACTGCTGAAATATGTACTTCAAGCTCTTGTGGTCCGTGAATATCTGGCACGACTCTCCATATAGGTAATGTCTCCAGATCTTGAGTGCAAACACCACTGCAGCCATCTCTAAATCGTGCGTAGGATAATTCTGTTCATGCGTCTTCAGCTGACAAGAAGTATACACGATAACTCTGTCGTGCTGCATCAATACGTAACCTAGTCCCACCCGCGAAGCGTCGCAATAAACCACGAATCCGCCCGATTCCGAAGGCAATGACAACACTGGTGCAGTAGTCAGACGAGTATTCAACCGCTGGAAGCTATGCTCGCACGCCTCGGTCCAATCAAAAGGAACTCCCTTCCGGGTCAATTCGGTCAACGGTGCAGCAATACGGGAGAAGTCCTAAACAAATTGTCGGTAGTAGCCAGCCAGGCCTAGGAAACTGCAGATCTCCATAACTGATGTCGGTCTGGGCCAATGCTGAACGGCCTCGATCTTTCTCGGGTCCACACATATGCCATCTCTCGTAATCACGTGACCCAAGAAATCAACGCTGGCAAGCCAAAATGCGCACTTGGAAAATTTTGCGAACAGCTGGTGCTCCCTCAAAGTCTGCAACGTGATCCGCAAATGCTGCTCGTGCTCCTCTTGGCTCCGGGAATACACCAAAATGTCTTCAATAAACACGATGTTGAACAGATTTAGATACGGCCTGAAAATGTGGTTCATCAAATCCATAAATGCGGCTGGTGCATTGGTGAGTCCGAACGACTTCACCAAAAACTCATAGTGTCCATAACGCGTGCGAAAAGCCGTCCTCAGAATATCCTCCTGTCGCACCCGCAACTGATGGTATCCCGATCGCAAGTCAATCCTCGAAAAGTACCCCGCACCCTGAAGCTGGTCGAATAAATCATCGATACGGGGTAAGGGATATCTATTCCGTACGGTAACTCTGTTCAGCTGGCGGTAATCAACGCACAAGCACAAACTGCCGTCTTTCTTCTTGACGAACATGACATGAGCACCCTACGAAGACACACTAGGTCGAATAAGCTATTTATCTAACAAGTACTGCAACTGATCCTTCAGCTCTCTAAGCACCGCCGGGGCCATCCGATAAGGCGGTATGGAAATAGGCCCCGAGCCGGGAATCAAGTCAATGCAGAACTCAACGTCGCGCTCAGGCGGTAGCCCAGGCAACTCGTCAGGAAAAACATCAGGGAACTCTCTAACAATCGAGACCTGGTCCAAAAGAAGCTCTGCAACTCGAGTGTCACAAACAGACGCTAAGAATCCCTGACATCCCTTCTGTAATAGCTGACCGGCGCGAAGAGACGAAATCAAGCTGGGAAGGGTGACACTGTGGTCTCCCTGAATAATAAGGACTGGCTCTCCCGGAAAGCTAAATCTGACTGCCTTCTCACGGCAGTCCACAGATGCATAACAAGTGGCTAACCAGTCTATGCCCAGAAGCACATCAAAGTCCAACATATCGAGGAGAATCAAATCAACCGATGAATCCCTCTCCCCGATACGAAAGGAACACAAACGAAACACAAAACGAGCGACAAACGACTCGCCTACCGGGGTAATAACAACAAGCGGCTGATCTAACGACGATGACTCACAACCCAACATCGGTGCAAAGTGTGTAGATATATACGAATGTGTGGAACCTGGGTCGAATAATACTCGCGCGTCGAAAGAACATACTGGCAAGGTACCTGTCACAACAGCATTGGATGCCTGCGCATCCTGCAGTGTCAAAGCGAAAACTCGGGCCTGTCCCTCACCAATAGCTGGCTGGCCTCTGCCTCGGCCTCTGCCTCCTCATCCTCTCTGAACAGGACTGCCGCGTCCACGGCCTCTGGGGGCATCTAACTGACACGGAACACCACCGGGGGTAGGAAGTAGAGCTCTCTGAGTAGGTGGTGAAGGTGGTAAAGTCACGTGTGGAACTGTCGCCGCTCCCTGTCGTCTCACCGGACAGTCTCTGATACGATGGTGCAGACTCCAGCACCCAAAACATCCTGGCGACGTCTACTGTCCCTGCGGATAAGAACCAAATAGCTGACCCCGTCCAACTCCTCTGCCGCCACCATCTCTCGGAAAGAATCTGGCACGATGCCTCTGAGCTGGCATATCGGTACGAATCCTCTTCAGCTCAGAAACGGCCGAAGTCTCTGAAATGCGCGCCTCTATCCGTAAGGCCGTGTCCATGACCGCTGCATAAGTGTCGAAGTGCTGGGTGCCGATGGCAAGAAATAACTGGGTGTCAAGTCCCTGCACGAACCTCTTTACCCTCTTCTCTTCAGTATCAATCAAGTACGGAGCATATCGGGACAACTGAGTAAACTGGATATCATACTCGGACACTGTCATCCCTGGAGTCTTGATCAAAGCCTCAAAACTACGAGCTCTAGCATCATGAACGCTCTCGGGAAGGAAATGGGCTAGAAATACTACTGTGAACTCGGCCCAAGTCATAGGAGGTAGACCTGCAGCTCGACCTCTCTCGACCGACTCACACCATGTCTGTGCAAGGCCCTTTATACGGAAACTCATAAGTTCTACCCATCTGTCGTCGGAACATCTGAGCGAACGACAAATCCTGGCTAATTTGTCAAGGAATGTCTGCGGATCCTTCGCCGCATCTGTGCCGGTAAAGACTGGGGGTCTCAGCCTCATGAAATCCTGTAGCGATACTGGAATAGCCACGATAGTAGTAGTAAGAGAAACTGTCTGGGCAGCAGGTACTATGGTAGTCTGTGCTGTGGTAGGTACGTCCTCCGATCTCGGTGCACGACTGGCCTCTACTAAGGATCCCACCATCTGTCGTAACTCCTGCATACCTCCCATCATCTGTCGTAACTCCTCCATACCAGACTCTAGCCTATCCATGTGGCCTGGGGAAGGCGGATCAGTCTGTCCCTGGGGAGTAGGTATGCCACCCTGCTCGGTCCTCGTCTCGGACGAGCCTGCTCGGATCTCATCTCGGGCGGCAGCCCTCTGCGCTCTCATAGCCTTCGGCGGCATAGTGGCTGGTACAGGAAACAGGATAATAAGAACAGTGCAATAGAATCATAGGATACAGGGAATTGAAGAAGGAATTTCAAGCAAGTATATCCTAAAGTCACTTAGGCGGAGTATCGTATCGCAAGTATGCCGCGGATATACATACGCTACGTTACCCTGCTTAAGTCACTTACTCCTTCTACCAAGGGTTATCCTACACTCAGAAAGGTAAAACTTATCGCTCTGATACCAACTTTGTCACGACCCGAAGGGTACGGAACGTGACTGGCACTTAAGTTACGAAACGTCTCAAGGCGTACGTAAAATAAGTAAGCTAAAGCCCAGAAATCAAAACCCGATTAATAAATAGAGTGAAGAAAAAACCAATTTATTGAAAGTGATTTAATCCATTAAGTCACCTCAAGCTTTTTAAAAGCAACATCCATTTTTCCAAATTTTCGGCAGAGTCTCCTTTGTAAAAACAGGCCCCCAAACGGGTACAAAACAGGAGTATAAATGAATAACATGAAATAAGGCATCCCCAAGCGGGAGCTAGCTCTTCTTCCCAAGGCGGTCACAAATCCCACGCAATATAAATCAACAACGTGCAAAATAAGCATAAGAAGTACAAGTAAAAACATCATGTCGACTCAAGTGAGCTCGACCCCAAAATACAGCATAAAAGTCCACAAATCTCACAGTCTCGTCTCTAGGTCAAAATACAACAAATCAAATAGCAGGTACAGTAGATGGAGTACTCTAGATACAATGAAAATACGAGGTGGTAAAAAATAATATCACAATCCACCTACGAGCAAAAGCCTCGAATCCAGGCAAAGAGGCAAAAGGAATAAAAGGAGCAAGTGCGTCTGCCGCTACTGTGCTGACGGAGCGGACCTGCAAAAAGGCTGTGGCACAACGAGGGTGAGTTGCCAACTCGTGAGTAATAAATAACATCTATAGAGGCTATCGTAAGCATGCACGCATGTGTCATAACATCAACAATATTGATATGGCAGGATATACTAGCAAACATGTATGCAATATGAATCAATGTACAATACTATCTGGCATGATGTACTAGCAGGTATGTATGCAACATTAATCAACTCGTGATCTGAATATGTTGATATAGAAAATCATTATTTTCTTCTTAGAAAACTCTTTTGAAATATCAGCATAATATCAATAAAATCAACAGAAATCCGTGTCTAGCATCGACACCTCAATAACTATCTCAAATCTCATGTATCCATATCACAGTATCTCTGGCCCCAGCCGTCTGGCTGACCCATCTCAAAGTATCAATATCTTAACATCTCACGGCCACGGTCGGTATCCTCTGGATATCCGCCGCGTCAACAATCACCGGTAGGTAGTCTGTCCCCTGCTAGGCTCATCGTCTATAACTTGATCTTCTTGCCCCGGGTATCTTACCGGGCCCACCATGTACCCGAGATGGTTCATCCAACACCTCGGAACGGGTCTCGAAAACCAACAGAAAAACTCATGGTGGACGACACTTACATCACTAGAAAACCGCAACTTGCATATTTTTAAAAAAGCAATAAGTTTATAAGTTCTTGCGGTTTTCCCCCAAAATCCAGAAATCTCATAAATCTCAAGAAAATCATCATAAGTGGACATGTCAATGATTATGAATGCTTATAGTATCAACAAGTCGAACTGCAATGTATAACTAATAGGCTAGGTATGCACGAATGATATAATGAGGTACATGCATATGAATAGCAATCCTACATGTTTATCCTGAGGAATTTAAATGCAGTAACACAGGTTTAAGGATCATATATGGTGAAATGGTTCTAGATTTCAGGTTACATAAGTTATCTAGTGTTGTAGCATAGCAATTACCAAGGCGTGTGTGTACGCATGAATAGTGTTCGTGCTGCATAAAAACCCTGGCAATGGTGCAGGTGTCCTATGAAATGGGTTCGCACATGTATATAAATATATATAGGATCATGAATGCAGCAAGATATTTAAGTAGGCACTATACTCATAAATACTAGTACCACTAGAAGTCTTTTAAATTATCTAAGCTATCGGGCGTCTTGCGCCATCCAAACGATTGTCCCCTGTAGATATTACATCTACTCACCCATGATCTCGTGCTAGGTGTATCTGACCACCTGCTTTCCTTTCTCCGCGGTGCTCGAAGTCCCCGCCTGCGAACCTAGAATTTACATAAAGCAACACACATAAGGCAAATCCTGCAAAAACGCGATATAACGATCAAAGGAAAAACTCGCGTTGGAAACTAAACGCGCATGTACTCGATACGTCAAAATGTGCGTAACCTCACCAGAAACCACCCCGACTCGCTGTGTCGCGTAGTGCATCACAGACCCAACACAGAAAACACACGTGTCGCACAAGTTAAAAAGTATCGAAAAAGGGTTTTAAGTCCCAGATTTTGACTCGAGAGAAGGTATAAAAAGTTGCATATACCAAAAACCCTAATTATACAGCAGACTCCCACAGACCCAACCCCAACATCAGACTCCCCCATCTGGCCGCAAATTGCGGCCAGAAAGAATAAAACTGCGGCCATAAGGTGGGTAGGGGGTCTCGTGTTCTGTGTGTGTGTCCAAGGTCTAAAGAGTAAGCTCCAGTTAACTCAGATTTTTCCTGAAGCATACGGGTCAACAACAGATCTTAAAATGGCCAAAAGTCTACATTAAAACGCTAATTTACACTAAATTGAAACCCTATGGTATTTTAGTGAAATCTAGGGCAAATCTTAGGTTAAATGGCCTTAAAAACACTTAGTCAAGCTATACTAACCATAAAAATCATTACTTGGTCAAAACTCCACTTAAATCACCATAACTAGCACTAAAATCACATTAAATGACCATTTTTTTCTTAAATAACCGTATTCTAGCGAAGAAAGTAGTTAAGTTTAAGAAATTATACCCTACTTGATCCTAGGATGCAGGAAGAAGAAGAAGAAGAAGAAGAAGAAGAAGAAGGGGAAGGGGGTGAGCTCTTGCTGCTGCTGGTGATGCTGCTGCTACTGCTGGTGCTGCTGTTGTTGCTGTTGTTTTTGCTGTTGCTGAAGCTGGTGCTGATGCTGCTGCTGTTGCTTCAGCTGCTGCTGCTGTGTTGTGTTGGGTGTGTGTGTGAGTGAGAGGGAGAGAGAGATGTGAGAATGAGTGTGAGGGAAAAATAATTGTTTTGAAAACATGAGAAATGAGAGTCATTCCCCCTCTCTCTCCTCATTAATTGTCAAGCATGCTCAAGCCATCATGCTCCCTCTCTCACCTACTCAAGTCAACCCCTAACACTAATTTTATTTTTCCTTTTTTTTTGAAAACAAATACCCTTAATTAAAATCAAGTTAACTTAATGATATGGGTTAGTCCACCATGGTTACCAAACATGGTTTTACCCCAAACTTAACCCTAGTTTACATGCATAAGTGTGTGTAGTCTAAATTAAATTCTAATAAAATATTCATAAATCCAGATAAAATTTTTGAAAACCGTTTTGGTAAACTTTTTACTAAAAACCCCACATTAAAGCATAATAACCTCTAATCACATTCTAAGGTGCTACAACCCAGTTGCTGCACTCAGGCCAGCAATTACCTATCCGCAGCGACCAGCCCTTCAGGCACCTGCTCCAAGACTTGCACTACCTGCACCACCCAGAGGACCACAAGTTGCACCACCTCCTCATCAAATCCATCAAGCTCAAAGGAACGTTCAAAGGAATGCTCCTCAGGCCAGGAGGAATGTACCAAGGCGCCAGGCTTTCACGATGACAGTGGAAGACGCTGAGGCCACTGGCCAAGTTATCACTGGTAACCCTTTCTTTCTCAAAATTTCTTTCTGTCTTGATATTTATCCTACATACTTTTCCTATAGCTAAAACATATCCCACATACCTTAGGTACAATCTTAGTATCCTCAATACCTGCACTAGCACTGTTTGATACCGGAGCATCTCACTGCTTTATATCGCAACGGTTTGTCCGAACCCATGCGATTCCAGTCTCACCGCTTGTATCCAGCTGGAATGTCAGTTCAGGAAATAGCGTTTTAAAGGCAATAATGGGATATAGCTTGTGTCCGGCAGTCGTCTGCAGCCGAGAATTTTATGCTGACTTCAAAGTGCTGGACATACCGAACTTCGATGTGGTTCTAGGTATGGATTGGCTTGGAACTTTTTATGCTACCATCGACTGTCGTCAAAGGAGGGTAGTATTCGAGATTCCAAACCATCTGGTCTTCTGTTTCAAAAGCGGAGACCGTACCCTGGAGCCAAGTACCTACAAAGCGAAGCCAAGGGAAGCAGTAGTTGCAGCAGCTTAAGCGGAGGAAGAATCAAGACCAGATGTGGTTCGAGAGTTCGGCGATATGTTTCCTGATGATATCAGGTTTGCCTCCCGATCGAGCTCTTGAATTCAGTATTGATTTAGTACCTGGAGTACAACCGGTGATCAAAGCACCTTATCGATTAAGTCCGGAAGGTTTGAAGGAAGTCCGAACACAGTTGGACGAATTACTGGCGAAAGGATGGATTCATCCCAGCGCTTCAAGTTGGGGATCACCTGTACTGATTGTGAAGAAGAAGGAAGGTTCATACAGAATGTGCATCGATTATAGAGCTTTGAACGAAGTCACTATAAAGAACAAGTATCCACTCCCTCGCATCAACGATTTATTCGATCAGCTAAGTGGATCTTGTGTTTTCTCTAAATTGGACCTTCGTTCAGGTTATCATCAAGTGAATGTCAAGGAAGATGATATTCACAAAACAGCTTTCAGAACTCGCTATGGACATTACGAATTTCTAGTGATGCCATTTGGAGTGACCAACGAACCAGCAATATTCATGAACCTAATGAATCAAGTCTTCCGGGAGTACTTAGACAGGTTTGTTGTCATCTTCATCGACGGCATCTTGGTGTATTCTAAGAGTCAGAAAGAGCATGCAGAGCACCTACGAATTGTCCTGGAAACTCTTCGACAACATCAGCTCTATGCCAAGTACATAAAGTGCGAGTTTTCGCTAAAGCAAGTTGGTTTTCTTGGACATATCGTATCAGAAGAAGGAATCTCTGTAGATCCAGCGAAAGTTTCAGCAGTTAGCGAATGGCCTACACCAAAGTCAGTGAAGGAAATTCGGAGTTTCTTGGGTTTAGCTGGATATTACATAAGGTTCATTGAAGGCTTTTCAAAGATAGCAACACCCCTGACCAAGCTCACACGTAAAGATGAAGATTTTGTGTGGTCAAAAGCATGCGAACAAGCTTTCATAGAACTCAAGTCAAGGTTGACATCAACACCTATTCTCGTCATACCGGATCAATCTGGAGGATTCGAAGTGCATTGCGATGCATCTGGTAAGGGATTAGGATATGTTCTACATTAGCACGGGAAGGTTGTGGCTTATGCTTCAAGACAGCTGAAGATTCATGAGCGCAATTATCCGACGCATGATCTGGAGTTAGCAGCCGTTATTTTTGCTCTCAAGATTTGGAGCCATTATCTACTTGGTGAACGAGTGAACATCTACACAGATCATAAGAGCCTGAAATACGTATTTACTCAGAAGGAGTTGAATATGCGGCAGAGAAGATGGTTAGAACTCATGGTGGACTTTGACATCAACTTGCAATATCATCCAGGGAGGGTGAATGTGGTTCCTGATGCTCTTTGTCGTCAACCTTTATCAATGAATCTCACCGCTCAGTGGAAGCTTGTTCATATCAGATTTTTGCATTTTTATACCGCCCAATTTTTATCACATTGCTTATCGGTAGGTACTCTTGAGCCGTGTTTGCTAGTTAATTGCAGGATACAGGTTCTCAGCTCTAAACAGTGAAATTCATGGAAAAGCACGACAAATTCCGAATTACTGCCAACCACAGATAAAACACGGGTCTCCGCTCTCTATCCGTATGTTGCCGCACACCAATTTAAGGGACAAAATGGCAAATCGATGTCATTTTCATGCACAAAGCTCAATGTCAACACAAGATCCAACATATCTACGCGGAGCTCAAGAAAAATCATGATAAAAGATCCACATCACATCACCTTTTGTTCTGCTGAAATTCTGGAAATATTGTAAAGAGATTCTGGGAAACAATATATACCACACTGAAGAGTACACAAAACCAGGGAAACCAACAAAAAATGAAGGCCTAACTTTTCATAATGGCCGCGGTTCCGCGGCATAAGCATGCTTAGGCCGCGGAACCGCGGCCTGACTAAGTCGGCAGTTGACCAATTTTTGGGGGCATTTTTGGAATTTCATATATGGACAGATTGTTGCCCTGGGTTTTCAGTTTCCTGCCTATAAATAGCTCAGAACAATGCCAAGTGAAGGGTGCTTATTCTTGTATTTAGATTTTAGGATATATGTTGTTGTTCTTCTTTCTCTTCTCATCTCTTCTCCATTAAAACCTTGTAGTGAGCTTTTGTAGGTGAAGTGATGAATAAAAGAGTTCTTTTCTTTATCATGCTTGTCTTGTTCTTTTGTTAATTATAATTGCTTGTAATTTTCATTTGCTAATCTAGTTGTTGTTATTTGTTGTTTGTTTCTTTCTTCTTCTAGTTTTTCTTTATCCTCAACAACAATGATGCTTAAGCTTGATCCTTGCCAAGGTGAGGTCTCAAATAGCTAGTTGTAATCTTCTAACCTCTTTCTTTCTATCTTCCTCCTTTTGTTGAGTTTTCCTTTTTATAATGGGTGAGTAGTTTTCTTACTTGTTAGGGTAGGATAAGAAAAGTTTGAGAGAAGGAAATCTCTCTCACTCTTTCCTTGCCCAACATCTTAATTCGGACTCCCGTTAATTGAACCACAATCCGCTCCCTACGGCACCCTATCCTACATGATAGCGGCGATTCCTTAGTGAGACCGGTTGTGGTTGAATTAACCGGAGGTTAAGGCTAAGAGCCAAGAACGGACGAACAAGCACCAAAAGGAAGAACTTAAGCATTGGAAAGCCTAGCTTATACTCGCAAGTTCCTTACTAGTCGTGCTAATCCCCGTTGTTGCCGATTACCGTAACACCGATATTAAGAGTGGCAACGAAAGAAGTGAGCGGCTCCTAACTCAAACTAACCTAATCCTAACCCTAACAATCTCTCTTTATATAACATTTTAGCACATAGTTAATCTCAAACAAACCTGGACATTTGGACTTAACTCGTTAAAGCACATAGAAAAAGATTCCCATCTCACTGCGGACGACCCGTACTCAACCGGCTAGCTACAAGCGAAACCGTTTTGATTGCGGTAATTAACTAAGCACGCAAAAACTCTACCAATCAAATGGCACCGTTGCCGGGGAGACGGTAGTTTATTTCTTTGTGTAATTTCGGGTTAATTTGTGAATATAAATATAACCGAAAAACAAAACAAAAAAAATATACATTGTAAAAAAACCATCTTGTTAATTTTTGATTAGTTTTTGTGCAAGTGTGCAGGATAAAAAGAAGGTCGAGTTCAGTGCCAAAGACGTGGGAAGTTAGACCCATATCTCGCGGCTACACCGCGTTTGATCAAGATGGAGCCAACGGTCTACTATAAAATTCTGGAGCAGATCCAGTGAGCAAATAAAGATTCAGGGGCCCCAGAAAAGAAGAGGACACACAAGGCAGCACAGTCCAGGAATTTTAAGGGCCAACTCCACTTACACACCGCGGAACCGCAGCATAAGCGTTCTATTGCTGCGGAACCGCGGCCATCTGTGGCCGTCGATTCCTAAAAATCCCTGTAAGTCTCTCAAACTCTCTTCCCCACTCCTCTGAACTCCACTGAACTGTGTTTTCTGTAGCATTCTTTGCGCAAATTCTCTTCCCCCTTCCAATAAATTGTTTTTGTGCAGGATTCTTTGCGCCGCGCTAAAAAATAAAAAATTGATTGCAGTTGATTGTTACCGCTTTGCATATATTAATACGGACTTTAAGGGGCTTGAAACCAATCCAGATTGGGTGGGGATTTCATCACCCTTCCCAGGACCCCAGAAATCACAAAAAGTGTATGCATTGACAATTGTTTAATTAAAAAATACTAGATCCAGCCCTAAGGACTTCGCGCTCAATAGGACAGAGGACTAGTTACAGGCATCGGCCGTTTATCCTATCCTGAATTTGCGGTGTCTAGGCAAGTGTGTCCAAGGCAAGTGGTTACTTAATTAGGACCACTACTTACGTAGTGGGGAGCCTCCCACTTACCTGGCACTTACCTGGCCGCAATTGGCGGAGAAGAGGCGGTTTGAAGTCCTATTTCTAGCCCTTTGGAACAGTTAGGAGCTTTCTAGCTGACCTAGGTGACCCTAGATCTAGGTGTGATTGTGCATATCTTGTCTGTGATTGTTTGAAGCCGTAAGTCCGTACATATTTCTGTAAAGCTCTTTCTAAAAAGGAAAAAAAAACACAAAACAAAAACTTTTATAAAAACTTGCCCTTTGTCGCCAAAATCCCATTTTTTCACCCACCACCCATTGTATTTCTCCATTGACGTTTTCTTACCCTCACCTTCTCCGTTTTGACTACACTGAACTAGTTTAGTGTATGTCCGCTTGGACTCGGGACACTAGCGCCCGCCTAGTCCGCGTTACGTTAGTCGCTACCGACTACGCGATCGACTCAGATGTCGAAACTCCGTCCACGCCTCTTTCACCCTTACCTTTGCCGGCCAACTCCGACGTTGACCGGAATTCTATTCATATATCCTCACCTTCACCATCACCAACCTCTTCTTCCGCGATGTCAGGATTTAATCCAAACATCCCTACAACTCCCCCGGGATTGATTCAAACTCCTATGGATGTGAATAACCCACCACCACCGTCTGTCATAGTGCCACAGCGAATCGCGCTCCAGGATCGTTTCTATCCCACCCGCTCTGCACTCCCACCTGTCTTTTCCTTCTACCGGCCAATGGGGATAATTTTGAAATTAAGCCCCACTTCATTAACATGCTTCCGAAATTTCATGGGCTTGAATCTGAAGATATCTATATCTTCATCAACAAATTTCAAAATGTTTGTGCCATGATGAAAACGACCCAGCTGTCGGACGATGCTATACGGCTACGGGTCATTCCGTTCACTTTGTGCGATCTTGCTGAAAAGTGGCTGTATAGCACCGCTTCCCACTCATAACCAGTTGGGACGAGTTTGTGAAAGCGTTTCTCAAGAAATTCTATCCGAATCATAAAACCGTGAGGATCCGTAACGAAATCAACCAATTCTCCCAGCTTCCTACTGAACCCTTCTGGAAGTGCTTTGACCGGTATAAAGACCTTCTTGTTCAGTGCCCTCACCATGGTATCGAGAAATGGAAACTTTGCCAAACCTTATACGAGGGCCTGAACCCAGCAACCAAGCAGTTGTTGGAAACCATTTGTCAGGGCCACTTCCTATCAAAATCTGACGAGGAAGCGTGGCAATTCTTCGACGACCTTGCGGAACAAACGCTTCAATAGGAGAGCACCAGACCTACTTCTTCTTCTTCCTCCTCCACTTCTACTGGTCAGTCTAGGGTAGGAATTCACCAACTTGATATCTCTATTGCAATGAAAGCTGAAATGGCTGCAATAACGAGAAAACTTGAAGCGATAGAGAGCAAATTTTCATCTCCTGCTCCTGCCCCTGTTCTTCCCCTTCGTACCATTTGTGCTTGTTGTTCCGATCCTTCTCACTTAACCGAAGAGTGTCCTTACAATCCACCATCTCAAGGACATGATCAGGTTAATGCTGCATTTCAGCAAAGACCGAGAAATGATCCATACTCTTCCACCTACAATCCCGGTTGGAGGAACCACCCCAATTTCGCCTGGAATTAGAATCAGCATCAATTCCAAGGCAACAATTTCCAGAGGCCCCCTCCTCCGCAACAACAAGCACAACAACAAACTCAACTTCAGTTTCAGCAGCCCTTCCAACCCCAACCTTTTCAAAATCAGACGAACAACTTTGCACCCAACAATTCTTTTCCGCAAAACAACTTTGTTCCGTCAAACAACGATAAGGTTTCCTCGCTAGAACGAAGTCTGGAGGCATTCATTAAACAATCGACACAATCCACAGCCAACATCCAGTCGTCTAATCAGTTTTTGGTGCAACACACTGCTGCACACGGGCAAAGCATCAAGACCATCGAAGCCCAGATTGCACAGCTGAATGCGGCGTTAAGCTAGCGAGAAAAGGGGAAGCTTCCATCTCAACCACTCCCAAATCCCGGTCACCCACATAATGTCATGTTGCTCTTGAACAACAGAACCATAATGTGAGTACCGTGACTACATTGAGATCGGGAAGGATGCTGTACAACAACATCGGCACAACAATTGAGGATAATGACACCCCGGCCGCTTCTTCTTCTTCTTCTTCTTCTTCGTCTTCTGAGCCTATTCTCCATTCATCAAAAGGCTCTTCTTCTTCTTCTTCTGCTCTGAACGGACCCACTTCTCACTCCACGAAAACACCAGCTCTGGGATCCGTTCCAACTCCACAATCTCCTCCACAAGCATTGGAATCAACCAATTTTAAAAACATTCCATTTCCAAACCGGTTGAGGTCCAATAAATAAAATCCACAAATGGAGAAAATTCTGGAGTTGTTTAAGCAGGTTAACATCAACAATCCCCTTTTAGATGTTGTCCAACAAGTCCCGTCCTACGCGAAAATCTTAAAGGACTTGTGCACGAAAAAGAGGAAATCTCAGGTACCCAAGAAAGTTTTCTTAGCTAGTGCTGTGAGTGATGCTCTTACCCAATCTTTACCTCAAAAATGGAAGGACCCTGGCTGTCCTACGATTTCTATTACCATTGGGGATAAGAACATCAACCGCGCACTATTAGATCTTGGTGCCAGTGTTAATCTGCTTCCGTACTCAGTATATGAGCAACTAGGTGTAGGAGAGCTGAAACCAACACACTGCACTCTCTAAATGGCCGACCGATCGATCACCCATCCTAGGGGTGAGCTAGAGGATGTGTTAATCAAGGTTGGGGACTTCATATTCCCCGTTGACTTCATTGTTTTAGACACACAGCCTGTAGCTAACCCCCGGAATCAAATTCCGGTGATACTCGATCGTCCATTCCTTGCAACCTCAAATGCTGTGATCAATTGTCGAAATGGTTTGATGAACCTATCTTTTGGAAACATGACAATTGAACTCAACATTTTTAGGTTGGGGAATCAGCCCACCGAACCTAATGCTCATATACTAGACGTTTGCTCAATCCAGGAGATCACCCCAGAAGAGTGTGAATTCGAGGAGTTTTTGTTCGATCACGATAACCTTAACGCCACTAGTGCGTTCCTCTTCGAACCTGCTGCTGTTTCTGCGCCCGACAATGACTACGAGTGTTTCACTTTCTCGAACGATCTTAGCCACTCACCACCCGAGTTTGAATCCTTCGAATTTCCTGATGAGTTACCTGAACCATCCAACTCGGTCGCTTACACTCGTTTTGAACCTTTGCTGGAATCCTTTGAGTTCGAGACCTTTTCACCAATCTTGCCTTCAATCGTTTCACCTCCAATGCTCGAACTCAAGCCTTTGCCGTCTCTCCTTAAGTATGCTTACTTGGGTGAGAACGAGACCTTCCCTGTTATCATCTCGGCTTCTCTAGCTCCAGAGCAAGAGAAAGCCCTTCTTGCGGTCTTGCACAGCAATAGGCAAGCTTTTGGCTGGTCCATGGCGGACATCAAGGGGATTAGTCCCCTGATCGTTGAACATCGCATTCATATGTTGGATGATGCCAAACCAGCCAGGGATCCACAAAGGCGACTCAACCCAGTCATGAAGGAGGCTGTGAAAAAGGAAATCGTAAAGTGTCTGGATAGTGGTATCATTTACCCTATCTCTGATAGCCAGTGGGTTAGCCCCATTCACGTTGTCCCCAAGAAATCATGCATAACGGTCATCACTAACGAGGCGAATGAGTTAATCCCTACTCGCACCCAAACTGGGTGGAGAGTATGCATCGATTACAGAAAACTCAACGCCGCAACGCGGAAGGACCACTTTCCGCTACCTTTCATTGACCAAATGCTTGAACGATTGGCCGGACACGAGTACTACTGCTTTCTTGATGGCTACTCCGGCTATAATCAGATTCCCATCGCCGAAAAAGATCAGGACAAGACCACATTCACCTGTCCTTTCGGCACGTTTGCATATCGTCGCATGCCCTTTGGGTTATGCAATGCGCCCGCTACCTTCCAGCTGTGTATGATGGGAATCTTCTCAGACATGGTGGAAAAATTCCTGGAGATCTTCATGAACGATTTCTCCATCTTCGGCAATTCCTTTAATGAGTGTTTGCTGCATCTCGACGCTGTCCTTACCCAATGTAAGGACAAGAACCTCACTTTGAATTGGGAGAAGTGCCACTTCATGGTGCGCGAAGGTATTGTCATAGGACATATCATTTCTCAAAATGGCATAGAGGTTGACAAAGCGAAGATTGAGGTCATTTCCAATATCCCTCCTCCCAGATGCGTCAGAGACATCCGAGCCTTCCTTGGCCATGCCGGTTTCTATAGACTGTTCATCAAGGACTTTAGCAAGATTGCTAGGCCCTTGACTCTTTTGCTGGCCAAGGACACGCCATTCGACTTCAACTCGAGCTGTGTGACTGTGTTCGAGTCATTAAAAAGCTCACTCACTTCTGCTCCCGTTCTTTCTTCTCCTGACTGGACGCACCCATTTGAGATTATGTGCGATGCATCCGACTTTGCCATTGGTGCTGTCCTTGGACAAAACATCAACAAGATGCTGCACGTAATCTATTATGCTAGCCGAACCCTGAACGACGCCCAACTGAATTATACAACAACTGAGAAGGAATTCTTGGCTGTTGTATTTGCTTTAGAAAAGTTCAGGCCCTACCTCATCGGCTCTCCAGTCATTGTCTACACAGACTATTCTGCTATGCGCCATCTTTTTGCGAAGAAAGATGCAAAATCTCGGCTAATACGTTGGATTCTCTTGCTTCAAGAGTTTGACCTTGTCATCAAGGAAAAAAGAGGATGTGAGAATGTAGTCGCCGACCATCTCTCATGACTTCCTTCTTCGCCGTCGCTTCAAATTCCGATCAACGACGTTTTGCTGGATGAACAACTCTTGACAGTATCTCGCGAACCCTGGTTCGCAGATATTGTGAACTATTTGGCCACAGGATTACTACCGACTGAATGGTCACGTCAGGACAGACTTCGATTCTTATCCCAAGTAAAACACTTTTACTGGGACGAACCCTATCTGTTCAAGTACTGTCCTGACCAGATTATTCGTCGGTGTGTCCCTGACAATGAATTTAAGAGTGTGCTGTCATTTTGCCACGATCAAGCATGTGGTGGGCATTTTGGCCCCAGAAAGACAGCTGAGAAGATCTTGCAGTGTGGTTTCTACTGGCCACAACTCTTCAAAGACGCTCATGACTACTGCAAGACTTGCTCCCGGTGCCAACACTTGGGCCGGATATCCAGGAGGAATGAGATGCCGCTCCAACTAATCTTGGTTGTGGAGATTTTCGACGTTTGGGGGATAGATTTCATGGGACCGTTTCCCAGCTCTTTTGGGAACTTGTACATCCTTCTCACTGTTGATTACGTCTCTAAGTGGGTCGAGGCTGTGCCCAGCTGGACTAACGACAACAAGGTTGTCGTTAGGTTTCTTAAAGAAAACATTTTCTCCTGATGTGGGCACCCCCGAGCGATCATTAGCGACAATGGAACTCATTTCTGCAATAAGACTTTCGAGGCCTTGATGCGGAAATATTCCATTAATCATAAGCTATCTACGCCCTACCACCCCCAAACCTGTGGGCAAGCCAAAGTTTCAAATCGGCAAATCAAGCAGATACTGGAGAAGACGGTTTCCAAGAACCGTAAGGATTGGTCGTTGAAACTCACTAATGCCCTTTGGGCATTTCGAACTGCTTATAAGACCGATCTTGGCATATCTCCCTATCGGCTTGTGTACAGAAAGGCTTGCCACCTCCCTGTAGAAATAGAGCATCACGCATTTTGGGTGATAAAGGAGCTGAATCTGTCTCTCGAAGATGCGGGCAGCCATCGGAAGCTGCAGTTGAACGAATTGAGCGAGCTTAGGAATGAGGCTTACGAAAAAGCGGTTATCGTTAAGAACCGAACGAAGGTGTTTCACGATAAATACCTTTTGCGCAAAACTTTCGTACCTGGTCAACAGGTACTGCTTTACGACACCCGGCTACATTTCTATCCAGGTAAGCTCAGATCTCGCTGGAAAGGGCCATACTTTGTGCGGAATGTATATCCGCAGGGCGCTGTGGATTTGGAGAATCCAAAGGATGGTTCATTTTTCAAAGTAAACGGATACCGACTTAAACCGTACTTTAGCGCTGAACCAACAGAGGAGCTCCTGGTCTTACAGGAGCCGGTTTACCCTGCATAATCTTCCTCTGCCTACCACCAAACTTCGGTTATCCAGCCAAGAACAGTGGACACTGTTCCAAATAAGTTTGGGGGTATGTATATACCTTTTTGCATATATTTGTGGATATTCTTTTCCATTTTTACTATTCTTCTTTTCTTTAAAAAAAATAAAATAAAAAATTTGTATATCTAACCAACAATTTTGACCCTTCAATGATCTCTTCATGCAATGGCAGTGAGGACACTGTCCAGTTTAAGTTTGGGGGTACGCTCGGTACGCATTTCTAACCTTCGCATTCATATATATATTTTGCATCTGCATACTAAAATCCATAAAATCAATAAAAATCAAAAAAATTTCTAAAAACATAAAAACTTTTCTGTCAAGTTAGCTAGTGGGAGAACTCAGATTCAACATTTCGACGGTTTTATTTAATAAGATAAGAATAACTAAATCTTATTTTTAGATTTTGAAAACCTGAAAGATAACTCTCCTTTAACTATAGCTGATATACGTCTTTACATCACACTACACGTGTCGTGAGTTTTGGAAATTAGATGACAAGTCTATTATGTCTAAAAACTTTTAAATGGATAAATGATTTTCTGAGGATCAAATAGGTTTGTTCTGAAATAAGTAATATCAAGAATAGTTTATGAAGTGAAGCTAATATGAAGAAATGTTATTGATGCCTTAATTGAAACTAATTCTGAAAAATAACCCATCTGAAACTTGATTAGAATGATTACACACCTAACCCACTAAACACGTCTTTTATCCAAAAAATAACTGAACTGCCGGTTATATCTCCGTTCGCATTGAATTTTCACGCTAAATTGTCTTTTATTTTTGGGCCTAGGTAACTTGAGTAATTAAGTCCGCTGGGGTGTCTCTACACCTAATGCCCTAAAGCCAACTGGTTTGGGTGCATTGGCCCAAAGCTCGTTAAGAAGCCTAGAAAATCCAGATTAAAACAAAGTCAAGCAAGTGTTCTCTCCGAGTTAAAATTCCTAACGGTTCTTTGTGTGAGAATAATCTTGACAAAAGACATGTTTTTATAAAAAAATATTTCTAGCGGAGATATGAAGGTTTTATTCTATGATAAAGACTATTGCACGTTCACAGAGGTGTGTATGAAATGAAAACAAGAAAAAGGTGGAGTGAAAAATAAGACCTAGTTTCCTGTTAAGAAAGATAGAAATTCTGAAATTGAAACCTTACTGGAAAACGAAACTTGAAAAATACTTAACTCTTTATAAAACTTATGTGATCCTTTTAAAATTGTTATCTGGGCTTTATTGTGTGACATAATGACTTTAACCGATCCTTCTGGAACTTAACGACACTATTTGCACTGCACGTAAAGACATATAAAATCTTTAGTTAAATAAGAAGCGAGGTGTGAAAAATAAGGGTTCGATAGTCTAGACTTAGGATCATAAAATTGTTATTTTCTGAAACAAAACTTTAGAGTTTGAATCATAGTTATTTTGCAAAACTAGGTTGACCGGATTTTGTGGGTAGTATCCGCTGAAAATCCTCATGAGACAACACTCCTCCTACTAGGGACACCTAGAGGTTTAACGGCTTGTTGCACATGCTCAGTGCAATCGCACTCCCTGCAAAAGTGAGGTTAGGGATTTTTTGTGAATAAATTGGCTTTGCTCGGGACGAGCAAATGATAAGTTTGGGGGTATTTGTTCATATCAGATTTTTGCATTTTTATACCGCCCAATTTTTATCACATTGCTTATCGGTAGGTACTCTTGAGCCGTGTTTGCTAGTTAATTGCAGGATACAGATTCTCAGCTCTAAACAGTGAAATTCATGGAAAAACACGATAAATTCCGGATTACTGCCAACCACAGATAAAACACGGGTCTCCGCTCTCTATCCGTATGTTGCCGCACACCAGTTTAAGGGACAAAATGGCAAATCGATGTCATTTTCATGCACAAAGCTCAATGTCAACACAAGATCCAATATATCTACGCGGAGCTCAAGAAAAATCATGACAAAAGATCCACATCACATCACCTTTTGTTCTGCTGAAATTCTGGAAATATTGTGAAGAGATTCTGGGAAACAACATATACCACACTGAAAAGTACACAAAACCAGGAAAGCCAACAAAAACTGAAGGCCTAACTCCCCATAATGGCCGTGGTTCCGCGGCATAAGCATGCTTAGGCCGCGGAACCGCGTCCTGACTAAGTCGGCAGTTGACCAATTTTTGGGGGCAGTTTTGCAATTTCATATATGGACAGATTGTTGCCCTAGGTTTTCAGTTTCCTGCCTATAAATAGCCCAGAACAATGCCAAGTGAAGGGTTCTTATTCTCGTATTTAGATTTTAGGATATATGTTGTTGTTCTTCTTCCTCTTCTCATCTCTTCTCCATTAAAACCTTGTAGTGAGCTTTTGTGAGTGAAGTGATGAATAAAAGAGTTCTTTTCTTTATCATGCTTGTCTTGTTCTTTTGTTAATTATAATTGCTTGTAATTTTCATTTGCTAATCTAGTTGTTGTTATTTGTTGTTTGTTTCTTTCTTCTTCTAGTTTTTCTTTATTCTTAACAACAATGATGCTTAAGCTTGATCCTTGCCAAGGTGAGGTCTCAAATAGCTAGTTGTAATCTTCTAACCTCTTTCTTTCTATCTTCCTCCTTTTGTTGTGTTTTCTTTTTTTATAATGGGTGAGTAGTTTTCTTACTTGTTAGGGTAGGATAAGGAAAGTTTGAGAGAAGGAAATCTCTCTCACTCTTTCCTTGCCCAACATCTTAATTCGGACTCCCGTTAATTGAACCACAATCCGCTCCCTACGGCATCCTATCCTACATGATAGCGGTGATTCCTTAGTGAGACCGGTTGTGGTTGAATTAACCGGAGGTTAAGGCTAAGAGCCAAGAACGGACGGACAAACACTAAAAGGAAGAACTTAAGCGTTGGAAAGCCTAGCTTATACTCGCAAGTTCCTTCCTAGTCGTGCTAATCCCCGTTGTTGCCGATTACCGTAACACCGATATTAAGAGTGGCAACGAAAGAAGTGAGCGGCTCCTAACTCAAACTAACCTAATCCTAACCTTAACAAGCTCTCTTTATATAACATTTTAGCACATAGTTAATCTCAAACAAACCTGGACATTTGGACTTAACTCGTTAAAGCATATAGAAAAAGATTCCCATCTCCCTGCGGACGACCCGTACTCAACCGGCTAGCTACAAGTGAAACCGTCTTGATTGCGGTAATTAACTAAGCACGCAAAAACTCTACCAATCAAAGCTTCAACAAGACTTGCATCAGATGGAGATTGAAGTAGTCATGCCAGGTAATGCTTCAAGTTTGATGAATTTACAAGTTCAATCAACTATTGTCAATCAGATCAAAGCAGCTCAAGCAAGCGATGCTAAGTTGCAAAAGATCAGAGAACAAGTGGAGAATGGACTCAAAACAGACTTCATCATCCATGAACACAGATCTTTGAGATACGGCAGCAGATTGTGTGTACCAAAAGGTCCTGTTCGGGAAGAGTTAATGAAAGAAGCTCACAGCTCTCCCTACTCAGTACACCCTGGAGGTACCAAAATGTACAAAGATCTACATCAGAATTATTGGTGGCATGGAATGAAGCGTGAAGTAGCCAGAAGCGTCGCAAAATGCTTGGTGTGTCCGCAAGTAAAGGCTGAACATCACAAGGCTGCTGGATTACTTCAACCGTTACCAATCCCAGAATGGAAGTGGCAACACATCACGATGGATTTTGTGACCGCTCTTCCTCGCAGCACAAAGGGTAACGATGTCGTATGGGTCATTGTGGATCGACTCACAAAGTCGGCTCACTTCATCTTATTTTGGGTTGGCCAATCAACTGAGACACTAGCAAAGAAGTACATGGAGGTAATAATCTACTTAAAGATTTAAACTCTTCATAATGTACTATCTCTGATACCCATGAACTCTTACAGGAAATTGTTAGACTTCATGGAGTACCGGTCTGCATTGTCTCCGATCGTGACACCAGGTTCCGATCACAATTTTGGCAGAGTCTGCAAGCAAGCTTGGGAACAAGTCTGAACTTCAGCACGGCTTATCATCCATAAACCGATGGTCAGTCTGAGCGAACTATTTAGATCTTGGAGGATATGCTCAGAGCATGTATGTTAGACTTCAAAGGATCGTGGGAAGATCACCTACACCTTGTAGAGTTCTCGTACAACAACATCTACCAAGCAAGCATTGGAATGGCACCTTTTGCAGCACTGTATGGAAGTGATTGTCGATCACCATTAAGTTGGGATGACATCGGAGATAGGGAATTGCTTGGACCAGAGATGATAGTAGCGATTGTTGATGTGGTACGAACTATCAGGGAAAAGATGCGCATAGCCCAAGATCGACAGAAGCACTGGTTGATGCAAAGAGACATCACTTGGAGTTCCAGCCAGGAGATCATGTGTTCTTAAAGATATCTCCGAACCGCGGAGTGATCCGATTTGGAAGACGGGGTAAATTAAGTCCGAGATACATTGGACCGTTCGACATACTCGAACGAGTCGGTGAAGTGGCGTACCGCTTAGCGCTTCCACCTTCATTGGAAGGAGTGCATAATATATTCCACATATCCCAACTCAGAAGGTATGTGAGTGACCCCAGCCATGTTCTCGATCATTCCGAGCTCACTATACAGCCTGACTTATCTTGTGAGCAACAACCTGTGGAAATCCTGGAAAGGAAAGTGAAGACACTTCGGAACAAGGAAGTTAACTTGGTCCGAGTGATGTGGAGGAAAGACACTCCAGGAGAGTCCACTTGTGAAAGGGAAGATGAAATGCGTGCAAGATATCCACATCTCTTTGTAAACTAGTTCTCAAATAAAAGTTGTAAATTTCGAGGATGAAATTTTTGTAAGGTGGGTAGACTGTAACAACTCCATTTTTGGTGTACAAAAATTTGCTTTAAAATTAATGTATACATGGAGTATTTACTTCTGCTGTTATCACTTTAAGTATTTAATTCACTCCTTAATTACAAGAAAGAGCTTGTAGCTCATTGGTAATACCTTGCACTGCTGAACCAAGCCACCAGAGTTCAAATCTCATACCCTACATTATTTTTAATATTATTTTGTTTTGAAATTTTTAGAATACCAACAGTCAACACGTGATAAATCCCAAAAACCCCATTACACCCAATAAAGTAAATGTTCCAAAGGCTACACCAGAAGACTCCCTACCTTCCGACCCATCGACTCGGCCCGACTCGGCTGGCGGACCGGCCGACTCGGGCCGACGCCGCCGGCCGGACTCGGCTGGACGGCCGGGTTCCCAACTGAAAAGTTGGGGCTCTTGGCCTCCCCTACCCCCCCTGCACACTCCATTTATTTGGATCGTTTCCAGAGAGCCCATTAATCCACATTTACTCTATTTTTAATGATTTTTTAATACATTTTTATATTTTTAAAATTAAAACCCTTCATCTACCCTAACCCTAGCCTAACCCTATAAATACCAACCCTACACATTACCCCCACCCCAAACTCTGAGCCAACTCTCAAGAATTTTCAAGAAAACTTATGTACTTTGAAAACGAGCAAGAAGCGAAGCTACAACGAATTTTCCGGCGAACTTCCGACGACCATCCTAGGAGCTCCCGGCGACAAAACGACGCATCGGCGACTCCTACCGATCCATCTCCCTCTCCTTGTTGTCATAAACCCGTAAGTCCCCAAATTCTATCTCTCTATTCTTTTCTAGAAATACGGAATTACAAAATCCGACGGAATCGGAACAAAACCGATTTCCGATTCGGTTTCTCTATAAAACCTCACTTTTCTTTAATACAATCATGCTTAAACCAATTCTTGTTGACTATTAAATACTAATCAACCATATTGATCAAGTTTCAAATCAAAAGTAATTGCTATTACATTTTACCGTATTTTCATTTAACTACCACATACTTTCAATTCTACATATAACATCACAAAACTTGCTATACCTTTAAGTAGATCACGAGGTAATGACCTACCTCCTCACACACTCATATGCAACATAGCACCATACCCTTGGAAACATAGAATACGGGAAAGTGACACATTTTCATTTAAATACCATTTACTTAATAAAACCGTTTTCTAAAGGATTTAGTATTTATACAAATCTTCGCAAAGCGCCGCTACAACCCATTTTGGGGAACCCGTTTGGGATGGTGCGGATTATCGCACATTCTCGGGCTTAGTAGTGCGAGATTCAGACCTCCGCAAGTAGCATTCGGTCTCGAAAGATTTAAAATACGATATCTTAAGAAAATGAGATTTTTAGAATATAAAATATATATTAAAATTATTTTTGTATAAATATATGTATATTTATCATTAAAATACCTATTTTGTTATGATATAAATATTCCACCTTTTACTAAAAATCACAAGAATCAATTTTACACTAAAATACCATGAATTCCATACAAAACCAATATTACAAATAAATACCACTTATTATGAAAATAGGATATTTTCACTAGAAATATTACAATATAAAATCTATATTCATTACAACTCTAAAGAAGATTAATAAATACTTGGGGTGTATTTTGAAAACTATACAAAGTATTTTTACGTAAAACCCCCTCAAGTTCTATAATTTACCCTAAGGACCCTAGTAAATATAGGTTTAAGCGGGACCAATCTCTTGAGCTTCAGGGGGCCGGAGAAGTGGGTGGTTGCCTATCTAAGGTAGAAAAATTAACAAACAGTGTTATCAATACAGTAATCGTTTTGAAAAAGACATAAATCCTGCCGCCCATGTGCAGCGGTTACCGATAACATCAAAACAATCAGGACTTTAATTTACTTCTCTAATTGTCTGACTCAGATTGAGTCTCATTATAATCTGACTTGAATATGATTCAAGTACAATCTACAATCTACAATCTACAATTTACAATATTACAATTCAACATGAATCCATGAATCTAATTATCAATCTATACAACTTGACTTAGCCGAACCATGGATATACATTCCATTTACATGATTATCAAGTTACATCCATGATTCTCCAGTACATCCATTTTACTGAAATCATGGTTTCGGAAAGTCATCCAAATATAAAATCTATATTACAATTCAATTACAAGTTGAAATACAATACAAACAATACAATCAAGACATCGCGGGGTTTAAGAGGTAGATTGGTACGGAAGGTGTTAAAAGTGGCACGAGACAGTAAGATTAAGTTACCTAACCTATATTCCGTTGCTGTTGTACCGTGGCTTAACGGTTCCTTGTACATTCCGTTTGCCCTGGTCTAGCATATAGAGACCCCTCTCGTATACACTGGCATCCTTCTGTACCAAACTACAAACAACAGCGTTAACATAATATTATAACAATATACTGCAACTTTAAAAGCTACCTTCTTATTCTGTCTATTCTATTTCTCCCTTATCTTTGGGACTTACCGAGCGATCTGTTCGCTGACGACATTCTCTTTCTTTCTTATTTGAATGTCGTCAGGTGATCTGGACACATCAGAGATCGAGCACACGAGTGAATACTTGGACCAATACAGTGAAGACCCCGAGCTCTAGTTCATTGTACACTTTCCATTCATTACTTTTCATTTCTGTTATGTCATTGTTTAGGCATTGCTTTTTATCAGTTGTATTTACTTTCTATGTATTGTACAGAAAGAATGTGAATAAATAAAGTTGTTGTTTTGATTATATCTTGTCTCTTGTGCATTTACTTGTATATTGCTTAGTTACGCTTAGCGTATTTACTTCACAGTAAATACGTAGCGGCCTCGTCGCGTCCTCTGCCCGTTTACTGGGAAGCGGGGCGTGACAGCTACCAAGCAAGCATAGGAATGTCACCTTTTACAACATTGTATGGAAAGAAGTGTCGATCGCCATTAAGTTGGGACGACATCGGAGATAGGGAACTTCTTGGACCAGAGATGATAGTAGCGACTGTTGATGTGGTTCGTACTATCAGGGAAAGGATGCGCATAGCTCAAGATCGACAGAAGCACTGGGCTGATGCAAAGAGACGTCACTTGGAGTTCCAGCCAAGAGATCATGTGTTTTTAAAGATATCTCTGAACCGCGGAGTGATCCGATTTGGAAGGCGGGGTAAGTTAAGTCCGAGATACATTGGACCGTTCGATATACTCGAACGAGTCGGTGAAGTGGCATACCGCTTAGCGCTTCCACCTTCATTGGAAGGAGTGCATAATGTGTTCCACATATCCCAACTCAGAAGGTATGTGAGTGACCCCAGCCATGTTCTTGATCATTGCGAGTTCACTATACAGCCTGACTTATCTTATGAGCAACAACCTGTGGAGATCCTGGACAGGAAAGTGAAGACACTTCGGAACAAGGAAGTCAACTTGGTCCGAGTGATGTGGAGGAGAGACACTCCAGAAGAGTCCACTTGGGAAAGAGAAGATGAAATGCGTGCAAGATATCCACACCTTTTTGTAAACTAGTCCTCAAATAAAAGTAGTAAATTTCGAGGACGAAATTTTTGTAAGGAGGGTAGAATGTAACAACTCCATTTTTAGTGTACAAAATTTGCTTAAAAATTAATGTATACTTGGAGTATTTACATTTGCTGTTATTACTTTAAGTAATTAATTAGCTCCATAATTACAGAAGGAGCTTGTAGCTCATTGGTAATACCTTGCACTGCTGAACCAAGCCACCAGAGTTCAAATCCCATACCCCACATTATTTTTAGTATTGATTTTTTCTTAAAACCTTTAGAATACCAAGGGTTTACACGTGCATATCTCACAAAACCCCACTATACCCAAAAATGTAACATTTCCAGAGGTTAGATGAACCGTCGGGGGGTGGGGGGATTCCGGCCGCCTGACTCGGCCACGAATCGGCCAAATCGGCCTCGACTCGGCCGACTCAGTCCTCGTCAGCCGATTCCGGCGACGACTCCAACACAAAAAATGTGTCTTTTGGTCTCCCCTGCACACCTGCAAAATTTTATCCTCAGACCATTTCCAGAGCTCTTTTAAAACCCCATTTACTCTACTTTTATTACATTTTAATATATTTTAATACATTTTTAAAATTAAATCCCTTCATCTACCCTAACCATATCCTAACCCTATCAATACCAACCCTACACACTACCCCTTCACCCCAAACTCTGAGTCAACTCCCAAGAATTTTCAAGAAAACTTGTGTACTTTGAAAACGAGCAAGAAGCGAAGCTACGGCGAATTTTCCGGCGAACTTCCGACGACCATCCTAGGAGCTCCCGGCGACGAAACGACACACCGGCGACTCCTCCCGATCCATCTCCCTCTCCTTGTTGTCCTAAACCCGTAAGTACCCATCCATCTTCTCTATTCTTTTTCTAAAAATACGGAATTACAAAACCCGACGGAATCGGAGCAAATCCGATTTCCGATTCGGTTTCTTTCTAA
Source organism: Agapanthus africanus (assembly GCA_030015575.1). Taxonomy (NCBI): domain Eukaryota; kingdom Viridiplantae; phylum Streptophyta; class Magnoliopsida; order Asparagales; family Amaryllidaceae; genus Agapanthus; species Agapanthus africanus. The sequence continues at coordinate 40,951,237 of CM057344.1, forward strand.
AACTCTCACTTTTCTTTAATACAATCATTCTTAAACCAATTCATGTTGACTATTAAATACTAATCAACCATATTGATCAAGTTTCAAATCAAAAGTAATTGCTATTACATTTTACCGTATTTTCATTTAAATACCACATACTTTCAATTCTACATATAACATCACAAAACTTGCTATACCTTTAAGTAGATCATGAGGTAATGACCTACCCCCTCACATACTCATTTGCAACATAGCACCATACCCTTGGGAACATAGAATACGGGAAAGCGACACATTTTCATTTAAATACCATTTACTTAATAAATCCGTTTTCTAAAAGATTTAGTATTTATACAAATCTTTGCAAAGCGCCGCTACAACCCATTTTGGGGAACCCGTTCGGGATGGTGCAGATTATCGCACATCCTCGGGCTTAGTAGTGCGAGATTCAGACCTCCGCAAGGAGCATTCGGTCTCGAAAGATTTAAAATACGACATCTTAAGAAAATGAGATTTTTAGAATATAAAATATATATTAAAATTATTTTTGTATAAATATATGTATATTTATCATTAAAATACCTATTTTATTATGATATAAATATTCCATCTTTTTCTAAAAATCACAAGAATCAATTTTACACTAAAATACCATGAATTCCATACAAAACCAATATTACAAATAAATACCACTTATTATAAAAATAGGATATTTTCACTAGAAATATCACAATATAAAATCTACATTCATTAAAACTCTAAAGACGATCAATAAATATTTGGGGTGTATTTTGAAAACTATACAAAGTATTTTTACGTAAAACCCCCTCAAGTTCTATAATTTACCCTACGGACCCTAGTAAATATAGGTTTAAGTGGGACCAATCTCTTGAGGCTTAGGGAGCCGGAGAAGTGAGTGCTTGCCTATCTAAGGTAGACAACTTAACAAACGGTGTTATCAACACGGTAATCGTCTTTGAAAAAGACACAAATCCTGCCGCCCATGTGCAGCGGTTACCGATAACATCAAAACAATCAGGACTTCAATTTACTTCTCTAATTGTCTGACTTATATTGAGTCTCATTATAATTTGACTTGAATATGATTCAAGTACAATCTACAATCTGCAATCTACAATATTACAATTTAACATGAATCCATGAATCCATTATTCCATATATGCAATCTATCAACCTATACAACTTAACTGAACCGAACCATAGATATACATTCCATTTACATGATTCTCTGGTTACATCCATTTACATAATTATACAATTACATCCGTTTACTGATATAATGGTTTCGGCAAGTCATCCAACTATACAATTTATACAGTACAATACAACAATACAATCAAAACACTACGGGGTTTAAGGGGTAGATTGGTACGGAAGGTGTTAAAAGTGGCACGAGACAGTAAGATTAAGATACCTAACCTATATTCCGTTGCTTTTGTACCGTGGCTTAACGATTCCTTATACATTACGTTTGCCCTGGTCTCTAGCATATAGAGACCCCTCTCGTATACACTGGCATCCTTCTGTACCAAGTTACAAACAACAGCGTTAACACAACATTACAACAATATAATACAACTTTAAAAGATACCTCTTATTCTGTCTATTTCTCCCTTATCTTTAGGACTTACCGAGCGACCTGTTCGCTGACGACATTCTTTTTCTTTCTTCTTTGAATGTCGTCAGGTGATCTGGACACTTCAGAGATCGAGCCCACTGCTGAAGACTTGGACCAGTTCAGTGAAGACCCCGAGCTCTAGTCATTGTACACTTTCCATTCAGTACTTTTCATTTTTGTTATGCCATTGTTTAGGCATTGCTTTATTTCAGTTGTATTTACTTTCCATGCATTGTACAGAAAGAATGTGAATAAGTAAAGTTGTTGTTTTTTATTATACCTTGTCTCTTTTGCTTTATTTTTATATTGCTTAGATACGCTCAGCGTACTTACTTCACAGTAAATACGTAGCGGCCTCGTTGCGTCCTTTGCCCGTATACTGGGAAGCGGGACGTGACAAAAATGATACGAGCATAAGTAAAAAACAAATTTTGAAAATGAAGTTTAACCCGTATCCACAAGCATGTATATAGAAGATATGCAAAATAAAGTAAGTATACATGCAACAATCCACATGAGAAGTATATGCAAGATCTAATGGTATGTAGAGGTAAGCACGAGTAATCAAAAGATGTGCAAAATAGGGAGTGTACTCATGCAAGGTGTGTACAACAAGAAGGATGTTCAAGTGTAAGCAAGCACACACGAAATATGAAATGGATACCAGTATAAGTAAAAATGAAGGATTTAAAAACGAAACTCAATATATATCCAAAAGCATGTAATGAAACAATACACAATGAAAAGTTAACATGCGCTAACTCATAAAAGTGAAAAACAAGTTTTGAAACATATGGGTTAGAATACACGTCGTAATACAAACCATAGGATATCAATGAAACACATAATCATATTACGCATGTACAAAGTGTGTGCGTGTTTTTTTTAAAAACATGGAATTTTAAAATGTGGACAACACAAGATTAGGAATGTAAATACGAAATATTTTAGCTCAATAGTGCATGATTTACCTATCCCAATCGCTTGAACTTCCCAAGTACGAGAAGCAAGCCCAAACGATCAATTCATGAGTCCCATCTCACAATCACTTGTACAACAAACCATTAGAGCTCAAGCAAAATATATAATGGAATATAAGTAATAGACATTAACGATACTAACTCATGAATAAATCAAAAACCAATCACATGAAAAAGATAAACAAGTTATACTAGAATATGAAGGCAAGCAACTCACATAATAATATATACCAAATGAAAACAATTAAAAATACCAATTAAAAACAAAATGATACCAATTGAAAGACGTATGTGAGTACAAGTATGAGTAATTTTCTTATCTTAAAAATTAACTCCCCGGTGAAGGGTCTCTAATTCTCTCCGCTATACCCGTGAATAGGATTCGTTGTAATTAACGGAATCCACAACCGGGTCCCCTAATGGGTTGCAGATGCCATTTGGCAAAATGAGTTAAGAATTCAATACCGATGAATAATTTTACTCATGCAAGAAATGTGTGTGCAACAAAGATAAGCAAGTTTAAGCATAATAAGCACACATCATACAAGGCACAAATAATGATACCAACCGAAAGATGGTTCAAGTTTAAGAACATGTGCCAAAATGTATCCATTGAAAAAGATTTAAACAATTTAAAGCTATATGGATACGAACTCTCACATATAACATTAAAAACCCATTTTAAACAATCGAGAGTGGTTTATGGCATGAAAAACACAAGATAGGAAAGTCCAAATAAAGCATTCATACCAAGTTGTACTCATGGTTTAAAAGATAGCAATTTTAAAGTCAATGAGCACACGAAATCATATATGAAAAATGAACAACATATAACTAGCATCTCATATATGATCAAGCACTAAAAGATGTCAAGATAATATAAGTGCATCATAAGGGGCATATCCATAGAACATACACATTTAAAATATCAACATTAAGCATAAATGGAATAGGCGATATTTTAAACGAATATGGCAAAGAAATACGATACCCCACAAATTGATGAGCCAAGCAAGTTGTTCATTGAAGTGCTCTTTGCTCATCACAATCTGAATCCCTCACTTCGTCTAATTGTCCATACCTACAAAACAAGAATGGAAGAGGATTTCGGTATCCAAGTTTTCTTGGATCCATATGGGTTAGCCTTGGGAACCCACCTAATATTGGCATGCGAAGATATATTCATTTTTAACATACATGCAAATGCGAATGTCCATGTGCACCACAAAAATGACAAGTGTGAATGTGCATACATGGAAGATCTAAATGTGTCAATAGCATGAGGTAAAACAATAGAATGATGTGCATACTTCTTGAAAGTTTGTTTCGTACTAAATCTATAAAAATATGCATGATTATGAGCATGAGATTTAGTAAAATTTGAAGCACGTTTGACAATTCTAGACGAAGAGAATTTTTGAATATTCAAAACTTTAAAACCAACACCTTTTCGATTTAAAACCTTTTTCTCCTTGCTAACTAAAGAATCACCATTTGAAAATTTAGCAAGAAAAGCAACCAAAATCTCATTTTCTCTTTTAAGAGAAGCTTTTTCGAAAATCAACGAGTCTTGAAAAACAATAGAAGATTTCAACAACTCAATATCGTTTTTCAAACTTGAAATCATATCAACATTTTCTTTTCTCAAAACATCGTAAGTTAAAACCAACTTCTCATTTGCTTCCTTGAGAGAAGTGTTTTAAAAAACAAGAGAATCTTGAGAAACACATAAAGATTTCAAAATATCAATTTCCATTTTAAAGCTTGAAATCAAATCATCGTTTTGTTTTATCAAAACTTCATAAGATAAAGCCAAATTATCATTTTCATTTTTCAAAGCATCAAAAGTAATATATTGTAGGTCAAGCTTTGAAATCAACACATTTTTCTTAAAAACTAGTTTATCATATAAAGTAACTTGAGAATCATGAGCACAAGATAATTATATTTGGCAATCAAATTTTTATTTAAAACTTCAAAAGAATCGCAACAACTCATCAATTTCTCACGCTCAATATCAAAATCATAAGCACACTTTTCGAGGAATTCAATTATAGATGCAATAACATTATAATTCTCATTAAGATCATGATATGCATCAAGAAGTTGATCATACGTAAGTTTGTGGAAATCATAAGAAGAATTACTTACAACGTTATGATCAAAAGAGTGTTCGATTGACTCCTTAAAATTGGATGTTCTCTCTTGATTCACGTTTTGTTGAGAACCATCCAAAGTCACTAAGTAAGTCACTTCCTCCATTTCCTTGCAAAAAACGCGCTCTCCATAAGTTTGCTCCAATGAACACCAAATACCATGAGCCGTCTTGCAAGAAAAAAACTTGTTAAAAATACCAACATCTAAAGCAAATTATAAACATTGTATAACTTTGATGTTTAAGAAAAACGAGTCTTTATCATGACTACTCCATTTAATTTTTGCAATAATAGTAATAGAATAGTCGTTCATAACAATTTTCCAAAAATTGCCACCCCGACATTCAAGAAAACACTCCATCTTTATTTTCCAAAACTCAAATTTATTTCTATCAAAACATGGAGGATCAAGAATAAAATAACTATTAATGAAAGAGCAAGATGAAGTCATGGGATCACTCTAGATTGTAAGACCTAACAAAAAGTGCACCAAATTTTGATACCAACTGAAAGTAGTCCTAGAGGGGGGTGAATAGGACTGTTCCCGCCAAAAATTTCTGGCTCAAAGGTTGTTGTTCCCTAATAAAAATAAGGGGAAATTTCCACGTGTTAAACATGTGCACCCACATGCAAAGCATGAAGGTACCGTCTCAGATAGGATTAAATCCTGTATTGGCGCTTCATGTGTTTCTCACGTGAGCGCCAGCGCCGGCTCTGTTAGGATTAAATCCTATGGCGGCACCTCACGTGGAACATAGGTGAGCGCCGGCGTGCAAAGCACATGAGCGCCAATGTGCAAAGCACAGGAGCGCCTATCATGTATACGAATTAAATTCTTAAGTGTCGCTCACGTGCACAACACGTGAGCGCCGACGCCTAAATTAAAATCAAGTAGAATTAAATTTTACATAGGAATATCTCCATAAAAATTAGGACACCCCTGTTAAACAGAGCCGTTGGATCAAAAATCCAACGGTGATGATAAATCATCAAAATATAGAATTAAATTCTAATAGGAGAAAAAAATATCTCCCAAATCTTTCTAAGCGAGAAAGATACTCTCGGTTGGATAAAAAATCTAATGATAGAATTAAATTCTATTTCCCCAATTTTTCTAAATAAAGAAGGATTGCTCTCTGTAAAATAGAGAGCCCTTAGATTAAAAAATCCAATGGTGATTAAAAATCATCTTTCTGACAGAATAAAATTCTGTATATAGGAAAATATTTTCCTAATCTTGTTAAAAACAAGAAAACATATTCTGTAAAACAAAAATTAATCGATCAAAGATCCAACGGTGGATAAAATCCCCCGAACAATTTTGAGACCAATTAAATCAATTGGAATCTCTCAATGAGAGATTTTCTCAAAACTAACTAACAAATTTGCCTCTACTATATAAAGGACCCGAGACTTCAAGTTGTTGGGGTTTGCTAGCACCCTGGCCATCTACCGTGGCCGATGCGGAATAAAAATGGTGTTAAAAAAAACTGGCGCTAACGAACCCGTCGTAGAATCGAACCATAAACCTAAACTAACAACAAAGGATAGAAGTGTTATACCGAATGATCCATCTCCTTCGGTCTTCTACCATCTTCCTTAGCTCTTAGAACTCTCCTGGATCAAGCTTGATCGCCAGTCCACCTTTGCCGAAGATAATCCACCTGAGGGAAACGATGCAGGCTCCAGCTTCGCCTAGCGAAGCAACCGATGCTCCAAGGTCGGTAGCAATGGAGAATGGGGATGTAGGAATCTTTCATTATTTTTTTCTCTCATATCTTATGCTCAAGTGAGCAACTAAAGAAGAAGGAGGAGTTGAGGAAAACCAAGGCATGAGCTCTCAAGAAAGAAAAATGAGCTAAGTGTGTTAAATAAAAAATGAATGGCATGTTGAAAATATATCTCCTCATTTTTCAATCATCCAAAAAAAATATCTTATATTATTTTCCAATAAACAATCAAAGGCCATACATCTCTACATACCTCAACCATGCTCATGCCACCTCACCCTCCACCTCATTAGCAAATGATTTTCTAAAAAAAATCATATAATGAGGTGTCCATCTTCTAGAAGATATTCCGTATAAATACGGAATTCAACCCGGTATACGTATCGAAATACATATACGCGTATTCGTATAAAAATACGAATAACCAAGAGAGAACATGAATAGTGAACAATAATACTAGAATACATATACTAAATATATATATATATATATAAATTATTAAATCAAAACTTGATTTAATAATTCGACTTAATCCTAAGCCGCTAGTATTATCAACCGCCCGATTAAAGTCTGTGTAGCATGTACACATATTTAATTAGACACCTGTATGTTCCAACATATGTCATCTATATCATATCGCCAGAACTATGAAAACCTTTTGTATAGGACTCTAAAGACTCGTCAATACGCTGGCAGTGTGTTTAACCACAAGCACGTCAGCGGCACTATTTGTACGTAACGGCTACTCAGGTATTGAGCGAAAGGAAGGCCAACGAGCAAACTCATCAGTACCCCTACTGAGCCTGTTTGTGAGAATCTCCATACAGCCCGGTCTGTTCGTCTAAGAGTCGCATATCAGGTCTAGGGGGGTATATAAAGTCAGACCCTTAATAACGCGATATTTCGTGTCGGTGTGAAGTGTATGGTGTTTTTCGTCACCCCATTGAGATGGAAATACGCGTGCTCTTGTCAGGTGTACTACAGATTTCTCCTGCCTAGTGTAGGCGGGGGTTTATTGATTGTGGGGATCCGAATCTCCGGCAGTAGCGGACTAAGCTTCCATTAATTACCCCTCGCCTTTGAAGCGAGGGAACCTCCGATTGACGGGTCAACTAGTCATGTGAACTCAATATGCAGTGTGTGTGTGTTGTGTTTTGGAAGGGCTTTGGATATATCGGGGGCCCCGCAGAGTTTACGGGGGTCCGCGGGCCACGTGCCAGGCTCCCGCGGGCTACGTGCCAGGCTCCCGCGGGCCACGTGCCAGGCGCGTGAGCGCATGGCGCCCGTGGGCCACATGCCGGGCGTGTGGGTGGTTGGTGCCCGAGGGTGGCCACGTGCCAGGAGCGTGAGCAATGGGTGCCCACGGGTCATGTGCCAGGCGCATGGGTGCTTGGTGTCCGAAGGTGGCCACGTGCCAGGCGCGTGAGCGCTGGGCGCCCGCGGGACATGTGTCCTGCACGCGACCGCTGGGCGCTAGCGGGACACGTGCGCGGCACGTGACCGCGGGGCGCCCACGGGTCACGTGCGCTGCATGCGACCGCGGGTCAAGTGCGCAGCACGCGACCGCTGGAAACACCAACGGGAAAGGGGTTTAGCCCCTAGGCTGGGAGTTGAACTCCCAAGGGGTTTTGGAGTTGAACTCCTAACAGGGATTATGTATAGATTTGGAGTTAAACACCTAAAAAAGGTTTTGTTTATGGAGTTAAACTCCAACAAATCTTGAATGGAGTTAAACTCCTAGAAATCTTTGGATCTTCTTTTGAGCCTCGGATCCTCCCGGAATGGGATTTTTGGAGATGGGTATCCTTCTTCTTCCTTTATGTTGGCTGGATCTTGGAGGAAAAGGAGAGGTGAGAATTAAAATCTCCCCTTCTAGGGATTTGATAGAAGATCCGAGCTCCCCTTCAAGAGTTTTATGGCGAAAACTATTTATTTTTGGAAAAGTAAGAGTTAAACTCTTGATTTAATTCAAAGGAGAAGAAAGTTTTAGAACCTTTAGGAAGAAGAAGGAGGCGCAGACGTTAATTTTTGGGGAGAATGAATTGTTCTTTTTTTTATTTCATTATCATGTTGCCTTTTATAGGCTTACAAACTTACATATAGCCACTTGGGCTTTACAAAATGGCATTTTTCCCATCACATGCCTCATGTGCTCATTTATTTTGCACATGGGCCATGGACTACAAAAATTTTGCTTTATGCCCATTCATGCATAAAAAAAATTATATCAAAATTATTTATTACATGACTTCATTTTGGCATGGAGGAGGCTGGCCGCGGGGCTCGAATTGGGCATGGGCCCACTTGGCCTGGGCTTAGGCCCGCTTACTTGGGGTTGACTTTGACTTTGACTTGGTCAACCGGGGTGTAATTTTTTACCCCAACATGAAGTCCATCACTTACTGAGAAACTACTGATCCAAATCAGTAATTCTCGTCTACCTTTGCCAAGGATTTCTGGTGATGACCACCCGTGCACAGTAAGACATCAACCCCCAATACCGGGAGAGATGAATCCCCGACGATCCGCTCACTGCCTCCATGTGGTTCGGGACTGTACCCAACTAAAACCTGTTTTCATGACTCTTTTGAGCCGTGGTAGGGTAGTAATCAAAACATAGTGGGAACTCACACGAGACAAAAGACGATCTCAAGTCGACAGACTAACTTGTACTCATGTCACCTGAGAACTGCTATCTAACAATAGGAATAATACCATCTAGCATGATCCCGGCGAGTCCGTCTAATGTAACTCATAACCCAATGAGCACCTATATACTATCTTAGGTGAATAACTGATACCAATGGCTTGTGAAACCGGCCACTGCCCCTCGTTGGGATCTCAAAAAGTATACACCAGTCTACTCCAAAGTATCGATGCCCAGTCTCGATACTCTCTCGACTAGGGACATTTAAGGATGTGCTTATAGACCACCCAGCTCCTGTTCGGTTACGGCAGCATCCCGGCCATCAAACCGTGGCTAAATGCGGAACAAAATTTTTCAAAAACTGATACTACCACAACCCGATGCCCGGATCTACCATAAACCCTATACTAGCAAGCAATATAAAGAGTTAGGAATGGTTATACCGAATGAACCAAGTCCTTCGGGTCTTCAACCATCATCCCAAGCTCCTAGTGGTCACGGATCGAATTTGGTTGCCGGTCTTCCTCCATCTACGATGATCCACCTGAGGGAAACGACGCAAGCTTCAGCCTTGCCTAGAAAGGCAACCGATGCTCCAAGGTTGCTACCAATAGAGAGTGGAGGTGTAGGATTATCTCACTATAATTTTTCTCTCATCAAAATGCTCCAAAAGCAACTCAAAAAGAAGAATGAGGGGTGAGGAAAACAATAGCATGAGCAACCATGAAAATGGCTAAGTCTCTTAAGAGAGAAGAGAATGAGAAATCAAGTGAATTATTAAGTCTAGATAATCAAGCATGGCATGTAAATAATATATGCCTACAATAATTTCAACCATGAAAATATCTCCTCATTTTTACAATAAACAAATGCGTGCCATGCCTCTCTACATGCCAAGCCCATGTTCATGCCAACTCACCCTCCACCTCATTTCCCAAATTGATTTTCTAAAATGAAAATCAATTAATGAGGTGACCATCTTCTAAAAGCTATTCCGTATAAATACGGAATGCAACCCGGTACACGTATCGAAATACATATACGCGTATTCATACAAAAATACGAATAGCTAAGAGAGAAAATGAATAGTGAACAATAATACTAGAATACATATATAAATTATTAAATCAAAACCTGATTTAATAATCCGGCTTAATCCTAAGCCGCTAGTATTATTTAACGTCCGATTAAAGTCTGTGCGGCCTGAACACTTATTTAATCGGACACCTGTATGTACCAACATACGTCATCTACACCATATCGCATGAACCATGAAAACCCTCTGTGTGGGACTCTAAAGACTCGTCAATATGCTGGCAGTGGGTTCAACCACAAGCACGTTAGCGGCACTAGCTATATGTAACGGCTATCTAGGTATTGAGCGAAACGAAGGCCGACGAGCAAACTCATCCAAATCCCTACTGAGCCTGACAGTGACAATATCCTTACAGTCCGTTCTGTTCGTCTAAGAGTATCACATATCGAGTCTAGGAGGGTGGATGAAGTCAGACCCCTAATAACGTGATAATTTGTGTCAGTATGAAACCCATCACCACTTGATAAACTATTGATCCTAGATCAGTAATTCTCAACTACCTTGGCCAAGAATTTCTGGTGATGGCCACCCATGCACTACGCGACATCAACCCCCAATACCGGGAGAGATGAATCTCCGATGATCCGCTCACTGCCTCCATGTGGCTCGGGACTGTACCCAACTAAAACCTGTTTGCACGACTCCTTTGAGCCATGGTAGGGTAGTAATCAAAGCAAAGTGGGAACTCACACGAGACAAATGATGATCTCAGGTCGACAGACTAACCTGTACACATGTCACCTGGGAACTGCTATATGACAATGGGTATAATACTATCTAGCAGGTTCCCGACGAGTCCATCCAGTGTACTCATAACCCAATGAGCACCTGCATACTATCTTAGGTGACTAACTGACACCAATGGCTTATTAGACTGGCCACCGCCCCTCGTCGGGGTCTCGATAAGCATACACTAGTCTACCCTGGAGTACTGATGCCCAGTCTCGATACTCTCACGACTAGGGACATTTAAGGATGTGCTTATAGACCACCCAGCTCCCACGTATATGATCACCATCATAATACTGGTAGTCAAGAAAGAATCCTATGGGCACTATCAATATGTAATAGTAATCTGTAATGCCACCTAATGTTGTACATGATGGTAAAGAAAAACTAGATAGCATACAATCATCTTGAGTAAGACTGTTCTACCGGTATAGGTCCTCTCTCAATCATCACAATCGCGTGCCTGCGATTCAATAATTGACTTAACGGCACTATAGCCAACAGCTCCCACGTATATGATCGCCATCATAATGCTGGTAGTTAAGCAAGAATCCTATAGGCTCTATCAATATGTAATAGTGATCTGTAATACCTCATAATACATGTACATGATGATAGAGACAAACCAGATAGCATACTATCATCTCGAGTAAGACTGTTCTACCCATATAGGTCCTCCCTCAATTATCATAATCACGTGCCTGTGATTACAATAATTGACTTGAGGGCATTATATCCAACACAAGTCTCAGAGTCATTGGCAGATAGAGGAACCATCCCATAAAGTTCTCAACACAACAGATAATTTAATTCTCAAAGAAGAAGACCTTCCTCCTCTCCAACCCTAGGTAAAGAAAAGTAGAGATAAACACATCTCCTTTGCCTAGTGTGTGTGTGTGTGTGTGTGTGTGTGTAACACAAGGGTTTAACCCTTCTCAAGAACTTAGTTCTTTCTCTGGATCATATATCCATAAGACAAGTCTCCTACAAGTTGAGAATTTAATTCTCATCGGGAAGATTTCATTCTTGAGAATCAAAGATTCAGAGAAGAAACTAGAAAGAAAAAGAACTTATGATCTAGGAATTTAATTCCTTTGAATATAAGGTTTAACCCTACGGGAAGAACTTAGTTCTTATAAAAATGAAAATGAAGAACTTAGTTTCTTAAAACAAAGATCTCATTAATGGTCAAAACGCCATTAAAGAGGAAAGAAGGCCAGCGCCTCACGTGCTTCCCACGTGGGCGTCCAAAGTAGAAATCCAGCGCCTCACATGAAATACACGTGAGCGTTGAGTAAAATTGCTTAGCACTTCAAATATAGCCTAAAAGGCTGAGTGCTTAGCACTAATTGGGCAACGCCCAGCGTCTCACGTGAAAAACACGTGGGCGCCCAACAAAGATTATATGAGGCTGCGCCTCATGTGAAAAACAGGTAGGTGTCCAACAAGAATCAAATAAGATAGCGTTGCACGTGTTCCTCACGTGGACACTATGTAAAAAGTGCTTAGCACTATATTTTCAGTCAAAACGACTGAGTGCTTAGCACTAATTGGGCAGCACCCACATCTCAGCGCCACACGTGTTCCTCATGTGGATGCTATGTAAAAAGTGCTTAGCACTATATATTCAGTCAAAATGGCTGAGTGCTTAGCACCAATTGGGCAGCGTCCACATCTCAGCGCCGCATGTGTTCCTCACGTGGATGCTATGTAAAAAGTGTTTAGCACTATATATTCAGTCAAAATGACTGAGTGCTTAGCACTGATTGGGCAGCGCCCACATCTCAGCGCTGCACGTATTCCTCATATGGATGCCATATAAAAGTGCTTAGCACTATATATATTCAGTCAAAACGACTGAAGTGCTCAGCACTCCTACACAAAAGAAAGGGGATGAACAAACAGAGCCCAAATAAGTTTCTTAACACTTTTGAATAAAAGAAAAAGAAAGAAGAAAAGACTGAGCAGACCAAGCCCAAATTGGCTAAGTCTCTATGAAGTTTCTTGTAGCTAAGCCCAAATGCTCTGTTGTTGGATATCAACAAAATTTTATGATCCCTAAAAATGTTGCTAAGTTGATCTTAGTCTCAAATATAACTAATGTATCCTTAGTTAAAATAAACTGAGCCCAAATGCTCATATATTTATGTCATGACCCGGAAGTGGCACGTGACTGGCACTTAAACGACGTGACATCTAAAGACGTCGACGCGATCCAAGTAAGCCAAAAACCCGGAATCTAAACCTTTTTACGAAAATATTGGAGGTGACGTTTAAAATAGTCATTAGATGAAATCAGTTTAAAATACTCATTTAGATCTAACTAAGTGTGTTTGAAAAGCATCCATGACATTTTAAAAATCGGCAGTACGTCTTTTGTAAATTTTGAATAAAACCTATACAAACACGATAATATATAAAGCATCCCAACAGGAGCTAGCTTCCATGTCCAAACGGCGGAGCAACTACGCAGATAATATACGACGCCCAATGGCGAAGAAAAGCAAAGTGAAACAAGAAAAACCAAGAATAAAAAGTCGAATCCAACGAGTGCGACACCCACAAACACAAAACTCTAAGTCTCACTTCGAAGTCCACAATATACAAGTTCTAAGTCGATAGAGTTTTAACTAGATACAAAGAATATATATATATACAAGTGTGGGTATGAACAACAATAGCCCACCTACCAAGGCAATCACCGAAAGAAAGAGTGTGCCGCAAGCCGCTGATACTCCGAGCAGTATCCTGCAAGAAACTGAGGCACAACGGGGGTGAGTTGCCAACTCAGTGAATAAAAATATATCGCAAGGTAGAAATCAAAATGCATAATGATATCCTAGGTCATAATGTATAGTACTATCATATTCTATACTAATATATATTTAATACATAAGTAATATAAATGCAACACTATCCATTACGTAAACCCAAATATATCAGTTCATATGTAAATAACATGCATCCAAGTATAAGCCTATAAAGTAGCCGAAATATGTATGTAAAACCCCTTTTTAAAATAGCCGCGGGATACGTATGTCATGGTATAAAAACAGACGTAATAGTAAGAAGTATTATATGTATTTTATTTAAGATAAATGTCTCGCTGTTTAGTAAAAAGTTTTAAGAGGTTTACAGTTTTAAAGATCCACGTGTCATTCTAGACATGTCAAAATAATGAGACTATAGCTCGTTTATAAACCCTTATATATATATATATATATATATATATATCAACAGGTAAAATGATAATCAGGTACTGTCCCCCATAGATCAGTCCTGGTCGGCTACTATTACGCATAAACTATAATGGTTATCTCGAATGATCACAAACTATCAATATATGGGTGTCCAGCATCGACACCCTAAATCACCATATCTCTCGTGTCCATCACTGACACGAAAAACCCATCAAGTCTCTCGTGTCCATCACCGACACGTAAATCCGGATATCGTCGACACCGTCTCATTAGATCGGTCACCCCTCGATATCCATAGCCTCGGTCAGTATCCCCTAGATATCCGTCGTGCTCACATCTATCTCCGATATCGAGTGTCCTCACTAGGCTCCCGCCTCTAATGCGTCTTTTCTGCCCCTCGGTCTCGACCGGTCCACTATGTATCTGACTGTATATCTCCTCCACCCAGTCCGGATAAGTAGCACGTCCGTAACCGTATAGCTCCCCCACTCGGTTCGGAATAAAACTAAATCAGAAAACATAAAACTCATGTTCCCCTCCGAACGGCGGCCACGACGTTAGGGCGTCCGTGCCTGGGGTTCAGGGCAGATGCTATATGGTTTTATCCGTCTATCTCTCTGAAGATGCCAAGTTGATTTATGGCACCGTGTATCGGAGGTTTAGACGGATGCGGCCGATGTAGCAGACTTCGTCAGATTCCCCCTCGCTTGAGGGGTTTTTGATTGTGGGGACGCTCTTCACTGCAGGCGCAAGCCCCTGCAGTTAATTACGCTACCGCGTCGCGGTAACAACTTTCTCCTTCTCCAGAATTTCACTTTGTGTCGTGTGTGTTTGTTTTGTTTGTGGTTGCCCGTGGATTGTATACGGAGACTGAGTAATGCCGTCGCCCGTAGGACGTGGATTAGTCCAAATCCGTATTTACTTAGATTTGGGTTTGGTGTTTTTTGGTTTAAGGATACATTAGCCGCGTTGCGGCTAGGATCAACTTAAACGTTCGTCAAGGATACGTTAGTCCTGTTTTGGAAAGATCGACTTGACGTAGTGATTGATTTAATTATCTGGCCGTCGGGACTCGTCACCTCTCTGACGTCGTTGAGGGATTACAACGACAGGCGTCAGAGAAGTTCAGAGATGTACCCTTGAACCAAAGTTGATTTGGAGTTTTATTGTTTATTTAAATATCTAAGGACACATTAACCGTATTTGGGGCTAAGATCAACTTAGACGGGACCGTTTAGATCCGGCAAAAGAGTGTTCGGGCTCTATTGCGCCAGTTTAAGGACGTGGTGATCCATCGCCAGCTTAGGGACGTGGTGGTCCATTATTAGTTTAGGGACGTTTCGGTCCGTCGCCAGTTAAAGGACGTAGTGGTCCATCATTAGTTTAAGGACATTTCGGTCCAGTATTAGTTTAGGGACGTCTCGGTCCGATATTAGTTTAGGGACGTCTCGGTCCGATATTAGTTTAAGGACGTCTCGGTCCACAAGTTTAAGGACCCCGCAGTCCATATGGGTGTGTGGTCGTTGGGACCCGTCACCTCTTTGACGTCGTTGAGGAATTACAACGATTGATGTCAAAGGAGTTCGGAGATGTACCCTCGAACCGGACGTAAATTGATTTAGGAGAGCCATTTTGCTCAGTCAATTTAATTTAAGGACTTACGGCCAAAATTGGGCTAAGTCCAGTTGAAAATGTTCAACACCATTATTTATTTATTTTTTTTATTAGACCTGTGCTAGGGCTTTGCCCATACTTAAATAATGCATTGCATTACTTCAGGCCATTTATGCCCATTTTGATTGGGATCTGCCCTTTTTATTATGATGCAGATCATTTATTTTGGTCCATTGGACCTTTCAATTGGGCTCTGCTCTTCCAAATAATGCACAGCATTTTATTTATTAGGCTTGTTAAGCCTTTTAATAGGGCTTGGCCGTTCAGGAAGTGAAATGCATTGCATTTGTCAGGCGCTTTGCGCCAATCACTGAGCGCAAGCGCTTATGGTGAGGACACGTGTCATGCTCTGGCGAGCGCAAGCGCAACAGTGCAGCGCGCTGTGCTGTTGCGCTGGCGACACGTGGCGTGCTCTCAGCGAGTTGCGCCAATTCCAGAGAGCAAAGCTCTATCTTGAGGGCGCTTAGCGCAAGTGGTTTTATAGCCGACACGCGGCGCTCTCTTAAGAGCGCAACGGCGCAGTTTGGAAGTCCGAAGCACTAAGAATCTTTTAGATTCAAGAAGGGAAGTGCAGAGCACTGTTTAATTTCTTGATCTAAATTAGATCAAAGAAAAATAAATTTTTCTTTATTTGAAGAACCAGAGGTTCATAAAAGTGCAAAGCACTATTATTATTATTTTTTTATTTTATTTTTATTGTTTTTAAAGAACCGGGGGTTCACAAGAAGTGCAAAGCACTGTTTATTATGTAAAGATCATTGATCTTGTTTTTAGACCAATGATCTATTAGAAGGAATTTCTTCTAATTCATGAAGGTTCTTTACCTTTTTCTTGAAATCTTCTCAGAGTTCTCTCTGTTTAAAGTTCTTGAGTTCTCAAGAAAAATGTTGATGCCTTTGAATTGAGGCCTAGGGTCCTTTTTATAGTGCCCATAAGTTTGTTGAATTTGTTAAAGAGATTTTTCTCTGAGTGATTTGGGGAATTTTCCCCACCGTTGGATCCTTGATCCAAGGGCTTCTGTTTTACAGAAGAAATCTTCTTGTTTTAACAAGAACAGAAAAGATTTCTCTAGAATTTTAATTCTGTTTGGCGCAAATGCCCCAGCGCTTGACACGTGTCGCGCAGCGCAAAGCGCAGCGCAACTGCGCCAGCACATCTGCGCTGACACGTGTCGCGCAGCGCACAGCGCAGCGCACAGCGCAGCGCCACTGAAGCGTTGCTTCCTTTAATAGAGCTTTGCTCTGATTGGGCGCGCCTTCTCGGGCGCTGCGCTGACGTATTAGCGCCTGACACGTGGCGCGTTGCGCGCAGCGCAAAGAATCTGAAGCGTTGCTTCATTTATTAAAATTTAGATTTTTTTCAAAGTAGAGCTTTGCTCTGATTGGGGGAAGATGAAGCGTTGCTTCATCTCCCGCTTTGGAATTTGAACAGAGCTTTGCTCTGATTGGGGTAAACAAATGCCCCCCCACCGTTGCGCTTACGTGGCCCCAAACGTGAGCGCAACGGTGGCGGAACTCCAACCGCCGTGGCAACTTTTGGAAGCTGAAGAGGCACTTGATGCCTATAAATAGGACCTTTGGTCCCCCACAGATGCTTATCATCTTTCGGATTTTTGTTTTCAAAAAAAAACTTCAGAGCTTTGCTCTTGCGTTCAAGAACTCCAGAGCCTTGCTCTCCTTTCCAAAGTTTTTTTAGAAAAACTTTAGGTAAAATTGATTCTTAGATTAAATTAATTTTAATTAATCTTAACTAACAGAGCTTTGCTCTCATTGCTCTTCTGATCTAAAGAAAGTCCCTTCGGGGTTTCACTAGCAGAGCTTTGCTCATTTTCAAAGTTAGAAACTTTAGGTAAAAATTAACTTAAACAAAATTAATTTAAATTAATCTTGACCAAAGAGCTTTGCTCTCACGGATCTTTTGATCTAAAGAGATCCCCATTGGGGTCTCATTAAGCTTTTGTCCATAGGTTTTAATCCCTGAACAGAGCTTTACTCTCTAGGAATTTAGCCCTCTATGTATATTATTTTTCTTCTATCGCTAATCTTCCTGTGGTATTTCCTCCAGGCATAATGGCGGTGCATCTATACAGTTTGCACGAGTTCATCACCTATGACGATATCCGCGCACAGGGTCGTCAACAAAACCAGGAGTTTACAGATGCTCAATGTGCAGAGGTCATGGGTCGTCTGAACGCAAGCGGTGGTTGGCTGCTACCCCGTCGTTCGGCTCTTTTGAAAGTCGTGCTGGGAGCAATATGGAGAGCACTTTCGGGTCTTCACGAGGCCCTGCCGCTCAATGCGCTGGATGATGCCGAGGACAAGGTGCATTCAGTGTACCTGACAGGGTGCATTCAGTGTACCTGACGGGGCTGATCTCAAAGAAACGGCGGGACAGCCTCATTGACATCCTACACCAAATCTTCCAGCAGACGACGATAGTTGCTGCTTATCGAAGGCCGGGAAGGCTTGCCGAGGATCTTGACACAGAGGAGCGCGAGAGGCTGTGCATAAGAATAATTAGAAAGGCCAGAAGAACTCTGGATGGCCTTACTTTTGAATTCCTCAATCCGTGCCCCGGATCTGAGGTTATACCGTTGTAATAATTTGAATAATGTTTCTTATTCATTGCTCTTGTGATTGTAAGAATTTTTAGCAATATGAATGGAAACCCCCCTTTTTTAGTTCAGCTTGTCTTATTTCTCGTCCTGAGTCTTTTTGCCCATGCATGAATGAATACGTCTTGAACGCTTGATCAAACGTAAATCGGGTGCTCTTTCTGTTGCTTTTCCTCTTTCTCAGCATGTCGTCACAATTAGCAGGTAACAGAGTAAGCTTCTTGATTTCTTCATGAGATAGCGAGGGCTTAGGCCGCAGGTTCAGATATGCTGCCTAAGACTTTTCAACTCTATGAGCCGTGAGGGTCTCATAGAGACTTTTCTCCCTACGGATCGAGAGGATCTCGTAGGCGGGTTTTTCTCCTTAAGAATCGTGAGGATTCCTAAGTATGGTTTTCTCTTGTAGGTCGTAAGGATCCTACAAGAGAATTTTTCCCTCTTACGAGTCGAGAGGACTTGTAAGCGGTTGTTTCCCTCCTTGTCGAAGTTCGACATTGGAGAGTGAGACCCGTGGATGGTATGCAAGAGACCGTTTTGGGCCAACTTATGGGGTCCCAATGCTTAGGAAACAGGCTTCTTTTATGCCCACTGCCTAAGGCTTTATCCCACGAGTCGAGCCGCCTCGACAATTTTTCACAAGTCGAGACGAATCGAACGTTTCTCGCAAGAACATCTTAACGTCGCATTTAAGCTCTGCTCTTTACGACAGAAGTCCGTTAAGGTTGGTAGTACTTAGGGTTTTGGCCATCGTACCGTCGCATAAGCTGATATAGTCCTCGATAGGCAATCGTGCTGTTCGAGTAGCCCTGCGACTGCCGTGTCTCTGATCCCTTCGGGGGCTGGACAAGACGTCTTCAAGCAATCCTCCTTGGCAGTTTGACCGTCGGAAGAGCAAGCGCTAGGAATTTGCCATGCCGCTTTTTACTTGAGGTTAGGCTCATTTTGGAGAGCCCCGATGAGTCATAACCACTCCGCGCTGGTGTGGGATGATCTCCGATAGTCTTTCGGGCTTTATATGAGTTGCCGTCAAGACCCTGAAGCTAGGAATTTGGCCTTTGCTTCGTTTGCTGGCATTGCGTCTGCTGTATCGAGACGAATGTTGTGGTGGGAACTAGGGATTTTGCCGTGGCTCCATTCGTTTGATGACGTTGCGTCTGCTGTGTCGAGACGAACGTTGGGGTGACATCTCGTCTGCTGTATCGAGACGGAGGTCGAGGTTGTCTCTAGGTTGCTGGTGAACCGCCGAGGTTTGGAACTAGGGATTTTGCCGTGGCTCCATTTGTTTAATGACGTTGCGTCTGCTGTGTCGAGACGAACATTGGGGTGACATCTCGTCTGCTGTATCGAGACGGACGTCGAGGTGGTGACCATTCTGTACTGGTGCGAGATGATCTCCGATTGTCTTTCCGGTTTTATATAACTTTGCCGTCAAGACCCTGAAGCTAAGAATTTGGCCTTCGCTTCGTTTTCTTTGGTGTGTCCGGATCCTGTTGGAGGAAGGATGCTGTAGTGACATTTCGTCTGCTGTATCGAGACGAATGTCGTGGTGGTGACCACTCCATGTGGGATGATCTTTGTTTGTCTTTCCGGTTTTATATGACTTACCGTCAAGATGTTGAAGCTAGGAATTCGGCCTTCGCTTCGTTTGCTTTGTCACGTCCGAATCTCTGTTGGAGGAAGAATGCTGAGGTTGACATTTCGTCTGCTGTATCGAGACGAACGTCAAGGTGGTGACCACCCTGTGCTGGTGCGAGATGATCTCCGATTGTCTTTCCGGTTTTATGTGAGTTACCGTAAGACGTTGAAGCTAGGAATGTGGCCTTCGCTTCATTTGCTTACACTGCGTCTGGTGTATTGAGACGAATGCTGAGGTGGAGCTGGGATTTTGCCATCACTCCGCTTTGTTTCGACCATAGGGTCTTTTGTTAACTGTGCATGTACACCCCGCTGGGCTGCGAAGGAACGCCGTTGTTGACATTGCGTCTGTTGTAACGAGACGAATGCTAATGTGGAGTTGGGATTTTGCCGTTACTCCGCTTTGTTTCGACCGTGAGGTCTTTTGTTGACGTTGCATCTGCCTCCGGCTGGACTGCGGAGGAACGCTGTTGTTGACATTGCGTCTACTGTATCGAGACGAATGTTGAGATGAAGATGGGATTTTGCCATCACTCCGCTTTGTTTCGACCATGGGGTCTTTTGTTAACTTTACATGTACACCCTGCTGGGCTGCGAAGGAACGCCGTTGTTGACATTGCGTCTGTTGTAACGAGACGAATGCTAAGGTGGAGTTGGGATTTTGCCGTTACTCCGCTTTATTTCGACCGTGAGGTCTTTTGTTGACGTCATGTCTGCATCTAGTTGGAGTGAGGAGAAACGCCGTTGGTGATCTTTAAGTTGTCGATATTGACGTCGAGACCCTGAAGTTAGGGACCTTCCTTTGCTTCATTTGTTGACATCGTGTCTGTAATATTGCGACAAATGTCGAGATGGTCTCTAGGTTATCTATGAACCGTCGAGATTTGGCTTCGCTTTCTGGTGGAGCCTGTTGGGAAAGTATTGTTCCCTTTTTATCTGTGCTTCTGGATTGTATACAGGGATCGATGTGATTTCACCTGTAGGGCAAAAAGTTTCATTTTTTCATTTTTTTTATTCTTTCCGCGATGCTCTATCATTTCAGCTTTTTATATCGCAAAAATCACGATTGCCCAATCATTTCGGCTATTTTTCGCTTTACTCGCTGCTTTTTATTGCGAGTTGCCCAACCATTTCGGCTATTTTGCATGCATACATTTTTACTTACTGATTTTGTTTGCAAGTTGGCCCATCATTTCGGTTATTTCGTATGCATTTTTATTTTGGCTCGCTGATTTTTTTTTTTTTTTTTTGCGAGTAGGGGATTTGGGATCTGATACCAATCTTGGCATCAGCATCGCTGCGACTGGAATATTGCCAGGAGCGAATCATCATTTGCCGTGAAAGGACTTGGAATTTGATACCGGTTTAGGCATCAGCATCGCTACCACTGGGATATTGCCAGGAGCGAATCATCATTTGCCTCTGTCGATGTAGAACAAAGGTGGCTTAGCGACCAGGGTTAAGGTCCTGTCGACTAAGGCTTTTGACTTTATGAGCCGTAAGGGTCTCACAAAGCTATTTCTCCCTACAAGTCGTGAGGATCTTGTAGGTGTGTTTTCTCCTTGGGAATCGTGAGTATTCCTAAGTGCATGTTCTCTTGTAAGTCGTAAGGATCTTACAAAAGGGTTTTCTCCTTATAAGTCGAGAGGACTTACAAGTGTTGTTTGCTGTATAAGTATATCCCTAGTCATGGATGGGACTTTGTTAGGGAAATGTTTATTCACGCCCGTGGATTGTATACAAGGGCCAATATAGGACCACTTGTAGGGCAATATTGGAAGTTTGTAGGGGTTTGCTTAAGCACAGGTTTAGGTCTCTGTAACTTAAGACTTTCAAATCTTATGGGCCGTGAGGGTCCCATAAGAGAGTTCTCCTTACGAGTCGTGAGGATCTCGCAAGTGTATTTTCTCCTTAGGAATCGTGGGGATCCCTAAATGTGTTGCTCCCTTGTGAGTCGTAAGGATCTCACGCGGGTGGTTTCTCCTTATAAGGTCGAGAGGATCTTGTAAGTGTTCTTTAACAAGGTTGCGCCCTTTCAGGTTTTCACAAACACTCGCCGGTAGCCCTGCTGTTTTTACTCACGGAGCCCTTTCGGGTTTTCATCCGTGCCCATTTTGCTTATGGACATACCGTTTATTTTTATTCTTTTTATTTTTATTCTTTTTTTTTTTACGAGGTCGTGCCCTTTCGGGTTTTCACGAACACTCGCCGGTAGCCCTGCTGTTTTTACTCACGGAGCCCTTTCGGGTTTTCCTCCATGCCCGTTTTGCTTATGGACATACCTTTTTTTTTTATTTTCTTCTTCTTTTTTTTTTGTTTTTTTTTTATCTTGTCAGCCTAAGGATGCTGCGGTATTAGTTTAAAGACATTTCGGTCATTTGCAAGCTTTAGGACATTGCGGTCCATCATTAGTTTAAGGACATCTCGGTCCGTTGTTAGTTTAAGGACGTTTCGGTCCGTTGTCGCCGTATTTGAGGCGAATATCTAGTTTATTGACTTTTCGGTCTATGAGTCTTTCTCCATGAATGAACATGATGCCCCCGGCGTATCCATCTTCTTCGGAGCGTGCGGTTGTGGCGGACTCACCTTCCAGTTCTCAGACAGCGCAAACTTGCCCTGTTGGTATTAGTCTTCAACCCAGTTTTTGAAGACGTAGCAGTCCTCGATCAGGTGACCTACTGTTTGGTGGTAAGGGCAATAGTTAGGATTATTAACATCGCCTGGCCGCAACGGACGTTTTGGAGCCGGCAGATTGATGAGTCTGTTGCACACTGCCAGCTCGAACAGTCCCCTTGTTTTATCTTGCGGAAACGAGTAAGGACGTTTCAACTTTTCTTGGAGGGATTGCCGCTTGTTGCTTTGGCGAGCAACCGGTCTAGGGTCACCTGATTGTTGTTGAGCGCTGGCGACGAGGGCCGTTTTTCCTTTTCCTTTGTTCTTCTTGTTCGGTCCCTTGCTTACGGGGTCGGGATTTTTTCCGAGTAGCATGCGATTGCATGGCTGAACGTTCTCGCAGCTTCTCAATTCCTTTATTTTTGAAATAGATTCCCCGAGGGAAGAGTTGGGGATAGCTTCTTCGTCAGAGTCGCTTCCAAAGGTGATAATTTGTGATCCCTTAAAGTCGGCTATATGACAGTTTGCGGCGGCTCCTTTGCGCTCATATATCGCATTTTTCCGATGTCCACAAGCTTCACACTTTGTCCTGTCGAAGTGTTGCTTTTGAGCGACATACCCTTGCCACCAACAGTTAAAGGACTCGCAGTCTTCGGTAGGATGTATGATCTTCTGATGATGTAAACAGAAGTTAGGGTGCATCTCTACCTCAGAGAAAGAATTTTCTTCAGAGGGCGGTAGCTTCATTCCTACTGATAGAGCTTTGGCGAACCGTTTCCTCGTCTTGAATTTGTTTTTACCCGCAGTGTATGGCTTTTGATTTGACGGGAATACCTTGGTTCTTTCTAGTATGGCCATTTCACGTTCTTGATTGGCTTTTGCTTTCAGATGAATTTCACTTAGGAAGACATCGATCAACTCGTCTGATGGCTGTAGAATCTCCGGCTCAGGATTCGCTATTGGTTTCTCAGCGCAAGGAGCCTCTTTATCATCCGTCGGTGAATGAGAAATCATATGACAAGTCGCTGCGTAGTCTTCGGATTCATCCGATGAGTTTTCTCCATTGTTTTCATCCTTGACTAAAGAACAAGCTGCCCCCGGCGTGTCCATTTTCTTTGGAGAGTGCGGCTGTGGTGGGTTTACCTTCCAGCTTTCAGACAGCGCGAACTTGCTTTGCAGGTATTGATCCTCGATCCATCCCTTAAAGACGAAATAATCCTCAATCGGGTGACTTACCGTTTGGTGGTAAGGGCAATAATTGGGATTATTAAGATCGCCTGGCTGCGACAGACGCTTTGGACTCGGCAGATTGATGAGTCTGTTATGCACTGCCAACTCAAACAGTCTTCTCATTTTATTCTGAGGAAACGAGTAAGGACGTCCTAGCCTCTCTTCGAGAGATGGGCGTGGACGCACGTTGTTTTGGCGAACGACCGGCTTTGAGTTGCTCGACTGTTGCTGAGCGTTGGCGACGATGATCGCTTTTCCTTTCTCATTTAGGGAATCGGGTCTTGGAGGAGACGGTCTATGGCCCATCTGGTCCATTTGGGCTAATTTGTCGATCAAGGCCTGGAAGGTGGTCGGCCTGAAGAACATCATGAATTGCGAGATGGTCGCCTGCGGATCGAGAGTGCCCACAAACATGCCTACCGCAGGTGCCTCTTCTATGCGTTGTTCGCATTTCGACCATAGGTTTCGCCATCGTGTTGCGTATTGGACCCACGTTTCGCCGGGCCTTATCCTGGCATTTATCAGTGCTGTAATCGGGGTGCGTTCACTAGCATTTGCGAATCTTTGTGTAAACAGCAGTTCCATTTCTGCAAATGTTTTGACAGAGTCGTTAGGCAGCTCTGAATACCATTCAAAGGCTGTTTCTGCTAAGCTGCCGACGAATTGACGTAGCAACAATTTGTCATCGCCTCTAGTATTGCCGCATAAGGCCCTGAATTGAGCGACATGCTGATGCGGATTCCCTGTCCCTTTATATACGTGGAATTTAGGGATCGTATATCCTGGCGGGTAATTGATTTGGTCATACCAACTCGGATACGGTCGTCCGGTTCTAACAATTTGCCCAGCCGCTTCATTCGCCTGATGAACCCGGATCTGCTGAGCTATATATTCGTCTAGGTCAACTTTGGAGATTGCCTCCTCCTTGGCTGTTGACAGAGCCGGCGGATGATTTGACGTTTCTCCCCTGTCGTCTTCAAGGACGATCGGAGGATCTTCAGCAGGAGGGTCCGGCTGTAACATCATCCCTACCATATCTTGGAAGAGGAGCGCCATCTGTTTTATGTTAGCCGCTTGCTCTGCAGCTTCTTTGTCCCTCTTTTCGAGGACTCTGCGTAAAAAGTCAGCGTCGGTTTCTTGTTCTTGACGCTCATCCGAAGACATTTCAGAGCTTTCTTTTGGCTCAGTGAGTGCAGCCATTGTAGTCATCATTTCCTGAATCTTTTGTTGTTGCTCTTGGGCTTTCGTCACGGATCGGGTGAGCGGTCGGTGGCCCGTAGAAGTGCGGCTTTCATCCTTTCCTGAAGTCATATAAACAGTGTGCACCACCATGCCCCCAGACTTGGGGCGTTTGTGTTCGGTGTCTTTGCGATTTGCCGAAGACACAGGGGCTTTTTGCGGCCTCCTTTTTTGAGTGATTGGAGTTAAGGGAACCGTTGTAGTGGGCACCCAAGTAGCTTTTGCTTTTTGTGGTTTGACAGAGTAATCCTTCCCCTGCCGAACCTTCATCTTTTTCTGTCGTCGGAGGCAGTCTTGATCGATCACCGACTCTTGGACCTGTCGCCAGACTTTGTAAATTTTAGAGGACAGCCGTTGAGTGGGCTGCTCTAGCTTCTTCTCTGGAGTATTCTCCACAGGTGAAGGAGTTCGTTTCAACATCGCAGTAGGAGAGTTTCTGCGCACCTTGTTGAGAAGTTCAAAACTGTTCTTGGTTGGAACAGCAGCATCGATCCTCACCATCGGAGCTGACGGAGTTATCCCAGAGGGGGAATTGCCCCCAGCCTTCCTTACTCGACGCCAGTGGCGACGTCGAGCGTGTCGTGCTGATGGAGTTGTTTCAGCTATAGGGGTGACCTTCTCATGCCCCCTGTGTTGGTCAGAATATACTGGTACCAGCTTTTTAAAGATCGACGTCCGTTGAACGGGGACGGCCAACTTGTCAGAAGCGGACTTCTGAACATGGGAAGCAACCTTGGTGATTTTGCCAGGAACGTGAGTTGGAATGGCTATCCGCTTCGGGATAACGCCTTCTGGTATGGCAGGCTTCTTCATGAGCCTGTTAGAGCTCTGGCCTAGTCCGTTAAAAACTGAAGCAGTGGAGTTGGACGACCCGTTGAGAGGGGTCGCGGCAGTGGTAAGTCGATCGAAGACCGACTTCTTTGGAGCTTCTTGCAATGTCATTGGGGCGTTGAAGCTCATTGGTGGGAGCATGGTCCCAAAAAATAGTCCAGTGGTGGCTTGAGCCATCTGCTCCACCGGCATTTTGAAAAGGGAGGCCGCTTGGGGCCCATAAGTCACTCCTCCAGCAATGACGGAGCGAGAGTTATCGCTGCGGGCAGTGCAGTTCGAAGCCATCGATTTTCTGTTTTCTGCATAAATCAAGACACCAAATCTTAGTACCTCGAATCCACAGGCAACCACAGTAAACCGCGATTCGTTCGCGAACACGACACACGAAGTGTGGAGTGGAAAGTGGAAAAGGTCCCACCGGGCGTGCCAGAATCTGTTCCCCTCCGAACGGCGGCCACGACGTTAGGGCGTCCGTGCCTGGGGTTCGGGGCAGATGCTATATGGTTTTATCCGTCTATCTCTCCGAAGATGCCAAGTTGATTTATGGCACCGTGTATCGGAGGTTTAGACGGATGCGGCCGATGTAGCAGACTTCGTCAGATTCCCCCTCGCTTGAGAGGTTTTTGATTGTGGGGACGCTCTTCCCTGCAGGCGCAAGCCCCTGCAGTTAATTACGCTACCGCGTCGCGGTAACAACTTTCTCCTTCTCCAGAATTTCACTTTGTGTCGTGTGTGTTTGTTTTGTTTGTGGTTGCCCGTGGATTGTATACGGAGACTGAGTAATGCCGTCGCCCGTAGGACGTGGATTAGTCCAAATCCGTATTTACTTAGATTTGGGTTTGGTGTTTTTTGGTTTAAGGATACATTAGCCACGTTGCGGCTAGGATCAACTTAAACGTTCGACAAGGATACGTTAGTCCTGTTTTGGACTAAGATCGACTTGACGTAGTGATTGATTTAATTATCTGGCCGTCGGGACTCGTCACCTCTCTGACGTCGTTGAGGGATTACAACGACAGGCGTCAGAGGAGTTCAGAGATGTACCCTTGAACCAAAGTTGATTTGGAGTTTTATTGTTTATTTAAATATCTAAGGATACATTAACCGTATTTGGGGCTAAGATCAACTTAGACGGGACCGTTTAGATCCGGCAAAAGAGCGTTCGGGCTCTATTGCGCCAGTTTAAGGACGTGGTGGTCCATCGCCAGCTTAGGGACGTGGTGGTCCATTATTAGTTTAGGGACGTTTCGGTCCGTCGCCAGTTTAAGGACGTAGTGGTCCATCATTAGTTTAAGGACATTTCGGTCCAGTATTAGTTTAGGGACGTCTCGGTCCAATATTAGTTTAGGGACGTCTCAGTCCGATATTAGTTTAGGGACGTCTCGGTCCGATATTAGTTTAGGGACGTCTCGGTCCAATATTAGTTTACGGACGTCTCGGTCCACGAGTTTAAGGACCCCGCAGTCCATATGGGTGTGTGGTCGTTGGGACCCGTCACCTCTTTGACGTCGTTGAGGAATTACAACGATAGATGTCAAAGGAGTTCGGAGATGTACCCTCGAACCGGACGTAAATTGATTTAGGAGAGCCATTTTGCTCAGTCAATTTAATTTAAGGACTTACGGCCAAAATTGGGCTAAGTCCAGTTGAAAATGTTCAACACCATTATTTTTTTTTTTTTATTAGACCTGTGCTAGGGCTTTGCCCATACTTAAATAATGCATTGCATTACTTCAGGCCATTTATGCCCATTTTGATTGGGATCTGCCCTTTTTATTATGATGCAGATCATTTATTTTGGTCCATTGGACCTTTCAATTGGGCTCTGCCCTTCCAAATAATGCACAACATTTTATTTATTAGGCTTGTTAAGCCTTTTAATTGGGCTTGGCCCTTCAGGAAGTGAAATGCATTGCATTTGTCAGGCGCTTTGCGCCAATCACTGAGCGCAAGTGCTTATGGTGAGGACACGTGTCATGCTCTGGCGAGCGCAAGCGCAACAGTGCAGCGCGCTGTGCTGTTGCGCTGGCGACACGTGGCGTGCTCTCAGCGAGTTGCGCCAATTCCAGAGAGCAAAGCTCTATCTTGAGGGCGCTTAGCGCAAGTGGTTTTATAGCCGACACGCGGCGCTCTCTTAAGAGCGCAACGGTGCAGTTTGGAAGTGCGAAGCACTAAGAATCTTTTAGATTCAAGAAGGGAAGTGCAGAGCACTGTTTAATTTCTTGATCTAAATTAGATCAAAGAAAAATAAATTTTTCTTTATTTGAAGAACCAGAGGTTCATAAAAGTGCAAAGCACTATTATTATTATTTTTTTATTTTATTTTTATTGTTTTTAAAGAACCGGGGGTTCACAAGAAGTGCAAAGCACTGTTTATTATGTAAAGATCATTGATCTTGTTTTTAGACCAATGATCTATTAGAAGGAATTTCTTCTAATTCATGAAGGTTCTTTACCTTTTTCTTGAAATCTTCTCAGAGTTCTCTCTGTTTAAAGTTCTTGAGTTCTCAAGAAAAATGTTGATGCCTTTGAATTGAGGCCTAGGGTCCTTTTTATAGTGCCCATAAGTTTGTTGAATTTGTTAAAAAGATCTTTCTCTGAGTGATTTGGGGAATTTTCCCCACCGTTGGATCCTTGATCCAAGGGCTTCTGTTTTACAGAAGAAAATCTTCTTGTTTTAACAAGAACAGAAAAGATTTCTCTAGAATTTTAATTCTGTTTGGCGCAAATGCCCCAGCGCTTGACACGTGTCGCGCAGCGCAAAGCGCAGCGCAACTGCGCCAGCATATCTGCGCTGACACGTGTCGCGCAGCGCACAGCGCAGCGCCACTGAAGCGTTGCTTCCTTTAATAGAGCTTTGCTCTGATTGGGCGCACCTTCTCGGGCGCTGCGCTGACGTATTAGCGCCTGACACGTGGCGCGTTGCGCGCAGCGCAAAGAATCTGAAGCGTTGCTTCATTTATTAAAATTTAGATTTTTTTTCAAAGTAGAGCTTTGCTCTGATTGGGGGAAGATGAAGCGTTGCTTCATCTCCCGCTTTGGAATTTGAACAGAGCTTTGCTCTGATTGGGGTAAACAACTCATAGTGGACGTCAACTCATCGTATCTAGAAATATCAAGTAAAGAAGAAGAATAATTGCATATACCTCCCTGATGATATATATATATATATATATATATATATATATATATATATAGTAGCGTTCCATACCACTGATATATATCATCGAAGTAAAAAAATCATAAAAACTCATAAGGATCAAATACGAATACCCATAGTACTGGTATTCGCAATAAGTATAGTCGGGCATGCAAACAACGTAACAGTTCTACTGTGTCATGGCAATACTAATGATGTGTAGTGTAGCATACGCGTATGTGCTCGTGTAGCATGGCAATCATTAGTATTTGTGTAAATGTTCTATAAGTATTTAAAGCAGAAGTATTTCTACCCATATCCGTAGCATATAATTACAATCAAATTTCCGGATATAGGGAATTCCTAACGCCTTATATCGGCATTTACATATACATCGTGTGGTATAGCGGTCCCACAGTGTCATGGCAGTACCAATGAGGGGTAGTGTAACATATGCGTCTGTGCGTGTGCAACATGGTACTCATTGTTAGCTGTACATTGTTCTATCAGTGTGTTCGTATAACGGTAACGAATCTAATCGATAAGCGTATCGCGAATATGTAAAGTAAAGGTAAGCGTATCGCGTAAATATTAAACGTAACTACTTGCTATGAGCTATACCATTATCTTTAAAAATGGAACGAAACGTTATTTTAAAATAAGGAAGCTGCATTAAGTAAAAATAGATATTCGTTTTGGAAAATAGCATCACATCCTTGTCATTTATCATTTAAAAGGGAAAACAAATCGTTGGTTTTTAAAAGAGTATAGCTCACTCAGTACGTAACGTCCCAAGTCGGGATAACTCATGACTCTACGAGTCCAAATGAAACTTAGCCGTAATCGGCACACTCTCCTCATCATCACAAGTACGGTATGATTCCTCGCACCTTTTCCCCTCAATATCATATTCATATCGTACGGATCTATCGTCACGTACGTATGTCACCATAACTATATATTCAATATAACCACACGTATAACCTACTAGTTATGAAATAACCATCAATATAATTAGCTAAGTTATCTAACATATCTTTACAAACTAATTAGATAGCATAACTATCCTAGTTAAATGGTTGCGGGGGTGCTATACACCATCCACCCGACTTCCCCCGTAGATATAAATCTACTCACACTTGTCGAGCTAGTTGAAGTCCATATTGCTTTGTCCATCCTCGCCGTCTCGAAAATCTCCGCGATCGTACCTACAATCGTAGTTATAATATATTGGTGTAAATATCATATTAAAACCAAAACAATAAGCTAAGCACCCATAGGTTAGAACCTATAGCTTACTTACTCCAAATATGACCAAATACCCCTGACATTAACGTACGAACGTTAATATTTCGGTCGCGGTACAGAAATACGAAAACCGTATCATAAATGTCGGAAACATAGATAAAACAATACTAGAACACTCTCAGATTTCTCTATATGAAATCTGGGACAAATCAAACAATACAGCAGCTTATATTATTACCAAATAGAGCTACAAACAAAAACTCAAAACACCCCTACCCTAACAGACCGGCGGCGCCGGGAAAAGTGGAAGAACCACCGGGTGAACTAGAGAAGCTAGGGCTCGGGCTTTAGGTGTGGTCTCCTAGTGGTCTCATTATTCCCTATTCTTGTTAGTTTTTCTAGTGGGTTTACCTAATAGTTCCAGATTCAAATTTACACTCACAAATATCATAAAAGTTCTAGTTTCAGATATTGCTCACTAACAACAAATATTAAACAGAATAGAACTTGCAAAGAAGGTGAGATATACCTATAGGGATGGTGCATAAGGGAAAACCAGCTCATGAATTGCATGGTGGAAGCTCCTAGCAGTTGTAGTGGCTCTAGCTTGATGGTATGAGAAAATTTGATGAAGGAATTCATGGATTTTGAGTGAGGTGTTAAACTTTGAGATGAAGTTGAAGGAGAGTGAGTTTGTTCAGTTTAGCATTTGGAAAGAATGTGTATAATTTGGTGAGGGAGGTAGGTAGAGAAAGAATACTGAGGTGGAGGGTTGTAGCATGAGGTGGAGGGAGATGAGGGTATGTGTGTGGTGTGGAGGTTGTTAGGGTTTAACCTAACCCTATCATATACCCACCCTCATACCAAAAATAACAACAAACCCCGCTTTTTAAAAAGAAATAAAACACTTAGTATAATACTTAAATACCATAACATTTTAATAAA
The DNA here is from genome assembly GCA_030015575.1 of Agapanthus africanus. Lineage (NCBI taxonomy): Eukaryota > Viridiplantae > Streptophyta > Magnoliopsida > Asparagales > Amaryllidaceae > Agapanthus > Agapanthus africanus. The sequence goes on from CM057344.1 coordinate 40,982,564, forward strand.
ATCTCATATCATATCATATTAAAATAATTTAAATATCATTTTAATGACATCACACATTTTCTACATTTTTACCAAAATAATTACATTTTTACGGATATAAATCCGATACTAAATATCATATGCGATATCATTTTTTTTCTAAACTCATTATATTCATATTTAAAATTATAAATTAATATTTATAATTATTCAAAATGTTACAATTTAAGTTGATCTTAATCACAAACTCGATTAACGGTCCTTAAATAATTCAAAATATTTTTGAACTAAAGGAACATATAATCCAAGTTCAAAACTCCGTCAAGCAAATCCTTGACCTAAAATAAAATAAACACACGACACGAAGTGAACTGCCGGAGCAGGAGAAAGTGGTTATCGCAACGCGATAGCGTAATTAACTGCAGGGATTTGCGCTTGCAGGGAAGAGAGTCCCTCTTCACCGCCAAAAACGGGAGACGGGACCACGTAGGTTCGTCTTGCCTGAATTTGGGGGCAGATACTATTTGGTTTTATCCGTCCACCTCTCCGAAGATACCAAGTTGATTTATGGCACCGTGTATCGGAGGTTTGGACGGATGTGGTCGTTGTAGCAGACTTTGTCAGATCCCCCTCGTTTGCGAGGGGTTTTTGATTGTGGGGACGCTCTTCCGTGCAGGCGCAAGCCCCTGCAGTTAATTACGTTACCGCGTAGCGATAACCACTTTCTCCTGCTCCAGATGTTCACTTCGTGTCGTGTGTGTTTGTTTTATTTTTGGTTGCCCGTGGATCGTATACGGAGACTAATTTATGTCGTCACCCGTAAGGCGTGGATTAGTCCAAATCCGTATATTCTTAGATTTGGGTTTGGTTCGATTTAAGGATCGTTAATCTTGCTTTAGGTTAAGATCAACTTAAATGTTTGTAAAGAATACGTTAGTCCAATTTTAGACTAAGATCTACTTAACGGGGGTTTAGGATCTTTTTGATCCAATAAAAGAGCATTTGGGTTCTATTGTTTTAGTTTAGGGACGTTACGGTACATTGTTAGTTTAAGGATGTTTCGGTCCATAGTTTAGTTTAAGGACGTCGCGGTCCAAGGTTTAGTTTAAGGACATTGTGGTCCACAGTAGTTTAAGGACGTTGCAGTCCAAAGTTTTTTGTTGGTTGTCGGGACCCGCCACCTCTCTGAAGACGTTGAAGAATTACAACGACATGTATCATAGGTGTGAAGAGATGTACCCTTGAACCAGTGAATATTCATCAGAGACTTGATGGTCTTGTTTGGGACTAAGGCCAATAAAAAAAGCATATGGGCTGGGTCAATTAAGAGTTTGACCAACCTTGGGCTCAGCCCACTTGATCATTTACTTGGGGTTGATCTCCTCTCTGTCTTAGCAATACTGAGCATTGATATAGGTTCTGACACCCCTTTTTTTGTTCTTATTTAATTTAACTTTTATGGAGTGTTAAACACTCTATGACGCTCACGTGCAGAGGCGCTCGGCGCTGAGCGCCAGGCACTGAGTGCTAAGCACTTTTTATTAAATAGCGCTCACGTGAGGAGCACGTGGAGCGCTCGGCGCCAAACTTTGAGTGCTAAGCACTCCTTATGAAATAGCGCCCACGTGAGGGGCACGTGGAGCGCTCGGCGCTGAGCGCCAAGCACTGAGTTTTTTCTGTTATGATAAGTTCAATTCTCTGAGAATTAGATTCTCATTTGTGAGAGACATTATCTCATAGATCTGAGATCTGGAAAAAGAACTAAGTTCTTCTTATATGAGAGTTAAACTCTTAGATATGTGGAGGAGATACTATGATCTCTCTTATTTTTATTTACCTTGAAGAGAAGTAGTTCTCGTATTTTAAATCTGAAGTTTATGAGGGGGGTTCTTTTGTACAAGACTTGAAGTCTTGGGTCCTTTATATAGTGGAGGCTGATTTCTTGATTTAGTTAAGGAAATCTCCCATTGAGAGATCTCTAATTGATTTGGGGATTTTATCCACCGTTGGATCTTTGATCCCAGGTCTTCTGTTTTACAAAAGATATTTCTCTTGTTTTTGACAAGATTGGGAGAATATTTTCCCATACAGAGCTTATCCTGTATCTTGGTGATTTTTTTTAATCACCATTGGATCTGTAATCCAACGGTGTTCTGTTTTACAGAGAATAACCTTTCTTGTTTAGAATGATTCGAGAAATATTTCCTCAACAGAATTTAATTCTATAATTTGATGATCTATCATCTTCGTTGGATGTTTGATCCAATGGTGGAGAACTTTTAGTTCTGGCGTCGGCGTTCTCGTGCTTTGCACGTGAGGCGCTGCCTCAGAGTTTTTAACTCTTGGCGCTGGCGCTCTCGTGCTTTGCACGTGAGGCGCTGCCTTAGTTCAAATTTTGTATAAAACCTTGCTCTTTTATTGGGGGGAAACAAATGCCAACCACCGTTGCGCTCACATGACTCACACGTGAGTGTAGCGGTGGCAGCCTTTCCACTATTGGATCATCTTGGATGTCGGATTGTCTTCCAATGCCTATAAGTAGGGCCTTTGGCCCTTAAGATGACTGCTGTTCGTTTTCTTCCTTTCTTGTTTCTGAGAATTTAATTCTCCCTTCAAAGCTTAGATCTCTGCCCAAGGAAATTCCTTTTAGAGTTAGAAATCTGCCCAAATTTGGTAAGGATCGAACCCATTAACGGAGCTTTGCTCTTCTCAGATCGTAGATCTTAAAATGGATTTTTTGGGTTATTTAACCCATTAATTAGAACACTGTTCATCTCTATGAAGAACTCTTAGAGTTCATTTTGTAGATCTTAAAGATCTTGGAGTTTTTACTCTGTAAAAAGCTTTGCTTTTTAGGGTTCTGATGGATTACTCCATCGTTTTCACAGAGCATAGATCTTAGAAATTTTGGGGAATTTTTATTCCCCTCATAATTAAAGTTGACAGATGTGATTTCTGTTTGCAGAGTACTGCTCTCGAGAGAGTTTAACTCCTTGGCCCAATGAGTTTCTTATTAAATGAGAATCCTTTTAGGATTTCCTGCTTAATGAGTGACTGTCTCATCAATGATGAGCCGTCTCCTTGATTTTGTGGGCCCCCCTGATCCCTTTCCTCTGCATTGCAGTGTGGTACAAATTTAAAGTACCAAGTGTTAGAATTTGGAATGTAGCATTGACAGCTAACCCTCGTTTCTTTTCGCGCAGGTACTATGTCTTTCGACTCTTCTTTCCCATTTGTTCATCCAGAGAGTGCCTATGCTGACGCGCCCGTGGATCGGGAAGTCTATGCGCTGATTAAAGATCACGACCCAGAGCAGAAGTCTCTTCATTTATAGGGGTTGTGATACAACCAAATTATTCGAGGTCGGCGCAGTTTCTCTTGTGCGGCACCTTCAGAACCAATTTCAGTCATTCACTACGCTGACTCACTTCAAGTGAATTACGCTATGGAGGAGGTCAACTGGACTGTGGAGGGTCGTCTTCAGCCCTCCATGGGATCAATACCCGTACAGCCGCCGATGGCTTTCGATATTTTGGGGCGAAGCATATGTCAAGGCGAGTCGCGCCCTTGGGGACAAGTATACATGATAGGTTTGACTCCTCGCCATTCAGCTGGATACCTGCAGTGGGCTCGGTATATCTTGTCGGCTAAGAAGTCGTTGCTGCTGAAGCTTGGGTTGTACCCCGCTATTTATTCATCTCTTTTTCAGTATCCTGAGCCTCATGTATGGTGGGTCAAGGCTTTTCTGGAGCAATAGAACATCCCGACTCACACCTTTCTTTTATCGAACCAGGAGGTTTCAATTTCCTTGGAGGAGTTTGCGGAAATCTCGGGCCTACCAGTCAGAGGAGAACATTACGAGGAAATACTTCCCCCTGACAAGTACATATTCGCCACCCAATCAGTGGTGATGGGTCTCACTCCGGAGAATGGCATTCAACATCAATTCCCAAGCCTAATCAAGGTGTTGAACATTTACGAATGTCTGTTTCTAGAGTCCGGAGGGCACGGAGTCAGCTTCGCGGATTTTATCGCCCGCTTTCTTCTCCCAGAAGTCTTGTCGAAACAAGCTGCAAAATTCGCCAAGCTTGACGATCCCTTCGGTTTTGGTTTGGACAACCAGCCGACAGCGGAAGCAGATTAAAAAATTTCTTAGACACCCCGGTCGTCCCTTTCGTAGAGTTCGCAGCTTCAGACGTCGACGAAGAGACGTTCTTTTGGGGGTTTATCATCCTATGGTTAAGCTAGTTTGTGTTCCCAATGCATCCTCGCTATATGAGGCCATCCGTCTTCTATCCGGCTCACCGAATGGTTGCAGGGACGTGAGTGGCCGTCGAGATCGCTGGACTGGCTCACCTATATCATGGCCTGAGCTTAGCGGCAGACACCACTCAGCCCGGGGTTCAGCCTGTACATCTCTCGTTGCACTACTTCACGTCGTGGATCGAGATGCATGTGCTTGGCGCTTTCGGAGTCCACAAACGGCCCTGCTTCTACGACAGTTATAATTTCCCCCGGGTTATGTTTCTAGTCGACGCTTTTGCTTTAGATCTGTCACAGCGAGAGGCTCGGCATCTGTTCCTTCGCCCGCGTATGGTCGGCGATAGCATGACTTTTGTCGATAGGGACTTGACTATCGGAATGGAATCCACTAAGACGGTGCAGCCGCTGCGCGATACCTTCAAAGACGGGGCTCCCACATTGAAGGCTCGGGAGATCCTGCACTTGTATTCAATTAGGCCGGGCTTTTTAGTGTTTAGGCAGAACGACTCGGCGTTGTTCATGAGGTACAACCCGCACCGTTTTGCCCAACAGTCGGGTTACAATTAGGGTGTTCCCCTCGAGGCCTTCCTGGCCGAACCGGTTGCCACGGAAGAGGGTATTCGCAGCGCGCTGCACCACTTTATGCGGCTAAATACCGGGTCCAACTTTCTCATCAGTGAGCCGAGCTACGTTCTGAAAGCCTCGCACGCATACGTGGCGTGGTACCAGCATGCGACGGGTGCTGTTGTTAGGGAAGAAAGGCGGCCACTGCTCGATCGCAAGGGTGCGGTCACTGCTGGTAATCCAGCTGTCCCCTTAAAGCGACGAATCGCCGTTCGTCCTTTACTTAGAGAGGTTGATGCGGTTGTGGTCACGCACACCTTTCCTATGAAGCCCCAGCCCAGTGTTCCCAAAACTACGGTAACTATAGTGTCCCCGGACTCTGGAGTTGGTATGGAAATCGTGACTCACCGCCCAAAAATGCCCGTCAAGTGTAAGCTCGTGTCATCGGCCGCCGGCGTCCGCTTGCAGAAAAAGAAGAAGTCACTATTTTCGGCTGACGTTTTATTCGGCCAGGAGCCCCATGCTCCCTACAGCAAAGGCATGGGTGAGTACGGCACCAACGACGAGTTGTTCTACATGCCTGTGACCGACACCGATCTACAGGCTGCCCTCGTGGCTTCCGAGCGACAGGCTCGCGAAGAAGCGGCGCTGATATCGATTGCGGAGACGGGTATGCTTTAGACATATTGTTTTGGGCTGATTCCTTCTCTTTTTGTTATGCTTTTATTAATATTTCCTTCTTTGACAGGTATTTCTGCCGAAGAGGCTCTTGTGGCTTCCCTCCGGACGTTTGAGGAGGAAGAGAGGCTCCGCGCTTCTTTGGGCCTTAGTATAACTTATTTATTACGCTTTTATTCTTTCCATTAGTGCTTTGACGCTTTCTTTCACCTTACTACAGGGATTACCTCAACTCAAGTTATTCCAAATGTAGCACCAATCCCGAGTGGTGATGCAGCAGGACTGCTAGGGCCAGCTACCACGGCCACGGCTATCCCTAAGTCACCATGGGAGGCTTCGCTAAAGCAGCCAATGATGGACGCCGTAGCGGCGCCGGAGGCAGAGCTTGGCTCAGACGACGACGTCCCTTGTCGGCAGTCTTGAGGAGGTCGTTTCTCACGGCCCAGACCGAAAGGAAGCGCAGGAGGCGCGCAGTGAAGGAACGTGATGCCATCTTGGCCATAGGTGCAGGCTCAAGCAACGCTCCGTCTGTCGATATTCCTTCAGCGGATGTTCCAGCTGCCCTGTCTACCGCCCACAGACAGGTTGCGCGCGCGGCTCGGGAGGAAACTGAGAATCTATCACAAGGTAACGTAGTGCCCTGTCTTTTTATTAGAACTAGATCCGCAAATTCTGATATACTATATCCTGCAGGGCCAAGTCCTGACGATAGGGTGGCAGGCGAAACGATAGCGGTCACAGAGCTCGAAGTGGCTACTCTCTCTCGGGAGTCTGGGACTGTCCAAACCGCCGCTCTTTCTCCTTGTGGCTCCCTGGTATCGGCGGGCGTCGCAAGCGTCACGACGGCCCTCGTTGAATCAAGGGATGAAGCCATGGGCGCAGAAACTACTCCTCTGAAGGAGAGCGAAGAAGCCGCTACGCCTGGTGATGCTTCCGTCGCGGTTTTGGTTGATGACCCATCAGGTAGGTCTTGGGTCACTATTCTCTTTTTATTTCTCAATCCCGTTCAGCCCCCTCTGATGATATTTTGTTTATTTTGAGTGCCGGTGCAGTGAACGCTGAGATTGTGCCATGTGAAGCACCTCCGGTCGTTGCCATGACGGTTGTTGTTCCCCCGCCTTCTCCTATGTCCTCTGAAATGCTGGAAGGTATAGGTTTGCGATTTATTGGTTTCACTGTGGGTACCATTCTCCTTGTATTGACAGTATATTGTCACAACTTTGTAGGAGTCCTTTTTGACCATTTATATCAGGTGCTGAACCCGCATTTCTCCTTCCAGTCGGAAATCATCCTACCCCCGGTGTCGGTTAGTATAGTCTTTAGCCAACGTTTCTCCTTTTCTTTTACGAGTAAACGTATTGTTGTTAAATTTCCTTCATGTTGATCATAGTGTCACGGGTTGAGAGAATAGCCGTGCCTCCTGCACTCCCCATCCTACCGCCTGTTACAGCCAGTATGATAGACTCCATCACTTATGTGTTTTTCTTTATCTCTTGAGTCGACGTTTGACCGTTATTGATTTTACAGCAATTACACCAGCCCCGGCTCCTTTTGAGTCTCGCATTCCGATGCCGGCAGGGCCCATTGCTAAACGCACATCTTCCAGGGGTGCTGCAAACAGCCGACGAATGTTGAGCGAATTCGTCGAGGATCTTGATGCCGAGGCCCTCACATCTGCTGCAGATTTTGCTGTTGAAGTTAATCCAATGCTGGCGACACTTGTGAACTTCCATGATGAAGATGGCGTCGAGTCTTGAGTTAGTTACTGCAGAAAGATCGAGGCTTGCCTGCATGAAATTGAGCTCAAGCGTCTCACTCCTGAGGTTCTGGCTTTGAACTCCCAGTGGGTTGCGTGGGTTGAGCAGAGTGTCTCTTTCATTCGATATTTCGAACAAGAGACGGCCCTGATGCGAAAGGAACATGAGGTGGCTTCCGGCGAATCCGTCCAATTGCGTGCCCAGGTCGAAGCGAATGCTGCGCAGCTGAAAGCTATTTTTGAAGACCTCCAGCGATGTATTTCTGATGGGCTGGTGCTGAGGCAGAAGCTTAACTTTATTGAGCGGGTTACGCAGAATTGCGAAGCTGCCAAGCAGGAAATCGATGAGAATCTTTCATCCTGTTTGCAGCAACGGGCTCGAATTGAAGCGGAGTTGGCCGCTGTAGCTGAACATGAGGAGGGATTGAGAGGAGCGTGCAAGCGGCCTGTTGACTTATTGAAGATGCCTCCTTCTCAGTAGCCGTCTTTGTACTTTTTTGTATCGACTGAAAATTTATAATTTGTGAATAACATGTATTCATTCATTTTTTTTGATTGATTTTTTTTTGTGATGTATCCTGTATTCAATTGAATTTATGAATAAAAGACATATTTTATCTCATACTATCGCTTTCTTTTCGTTGCTGCGTTAGTGGCATGTTATTTTAGCAAATGTGGCCAGTAGATGGTATATAACAGTCTATTTTGACCTCCTTGTAGGATAGCGATGGCTTAGGAAACAGGTTCAGGTCTCCTGCCTAAGACTTTTTCAATTTTATGAGCCGTGAGGGTCTCATAAAGACTTTTCTCCCTACGAGTCGAGAGGATCTTGTAGGTGTAATTTCTCCTTAAGGGTCGTGAGGACTCCGAAGTGCGTTTTCTCTTGAGAATCGTAAGGATCTCACAAGAGAATTTTCTTTTAATGGGTTGAGAGGTTCGTGGGTTGACTTGATTCCGAGACGGAGTATAATTCCGACGGGAAGGTCATTGGTCGACTTGTTTCCACTTTCTGTGGTGTCTGGATTGACTTGCTCTGTTTTCTGCGGTGTCGAGGTTGACTTGCTCCGCTTTTTGCGGTGTCGGGGTTGACTTGCTCCTCTTTCTGTGGTGTCGGGGTTGATGTAACAACCCCAAATTTCCGATACAAATTTTTCAAAATATCTTTTAAAAATCCATAAAGGAGTATTTTAACCTGAGCACAATATATAAGTAATTATTTTGTTTTTAAGTAACTCCATTTTTAGTGTATATAAAATTGTTTTAAAATTAAAGTATACTTGGGGTATTTAATGTTGCTGTTACCACTTTAAGTAATTATTTCACACCATAATTACAAGAAGAAGCTTGTAGCTCTTTGGTAATACGTTGCACTGCTGAACCAAGCCACCAGAGTTCAAATCCCATACCCCACATTATTTTTAATATTGATTTTTTTTAAAACCTTTAGAATACCAACAAAAACCCCACTACACCCAAAGACGTAACACTTCCATGAGTTAGATGAACCGTCGGGGGGGGGATCCTGGCCGCCGGACTCGGCCGGGAATCGGCTAACCCGGCCTCAACTCGGCCGACTCAGTGCTCCGACCAAGTCACGGCCGAGTCACCCCCGAGTCGGCCGATTCCGGAGACGGCCAAAACATGAAACTTGTGTCTTTTCATATTCCCTATGCACCTGCAAAATTTCAGCCTCAGACCACTTCCAGAGCTCTTTAAATACCCCAATTACTCCACTTTTAATACATTTTTATTACATTTTATCACATTTTTATTTTTGACTTTTCATCTACCCTAACCCTAGCCTAACCCTATAAATACCAACCCTACACACTACCCTCTCACCCCCAAAATCTTGAGCCACTCTCTCAAAATTTTTCCAAGAGTTGTGTACTTTGAAAACAAGCACGAAGCGAAGCTCCGACGAAATTCCGGCGGAAATTCCGACGAACGTTTTAGGAGCTATCGGCGACGACACAACACACCAACGATTCCTCTAGTTCCCCCTCACTCTTTTGAGTAATCAAAACCCGTAAGTCCCATTCTAACACCCTTTCTATTTCTCTAAAATATGAAATTATGAAACCCGACGGAATCGGAACAAATCCGATTTCCGATTCGGTTTTCTATAAAAGTTCACTTCTCACCAATACATTCATGTTTAAACATCTTTATCTTGACTATTAAACTTTTAAAAATCAATTTGAACAAGTTTTCTCACATGAAATGATAACCTTTCCAATCTATCGTATTTTTCACTTTAATACCATCATGTTTCGATTTCACATTTAACCCATAAACTTTGCTATACATTTAAAGTAGAGCACGAGTTAATGACCTAGCTCTACACACACGCAAAAACAACCCTAAATGAAATCATCAAAGAACTTAGAATACGATAAAACAAAAATTCATTTAAATACCATTTTCTTAATAAAATCGATTCTAAAAGTTTAGCTTTGATACACTTTTAAATAAATACCTCTTATTAGGAAATACGATAAGTTGTGGACATCGATCGTTTATCTAAACCTGACTTTGTGGTGTCTAGGCTAGGCAAATGAGAAAATGTAATTTTAAAAGGCCCGTTTCACGATTTGTGAGCGGATCCCTCCTTCCTCACTTGTACTTACCTGGCCACAATTGGCGGTGAAGAGGAGAATTGAGGCTTCTAACGACTTGTCGTTTAGACCATTTAGAAATATGCTAGTTGGCTTAGAAAACCCTAGAATCTAAAATACAGAAATTACACTTTGCAAATAAATACCTTTTACTTTATAAAACCGTTTTCTAAAGGATTAGTATTTTACAATCTTTGCAAAGCGCCGCTACAACCCACCTTTGGGGAACCCGTTAGGGATAGTACGGTTTATCGTGCACCCTCGGGCTTAGTAGTGCGAGATTCAGACCTCCGCAAGGAGCATTCGGTGTCGAAAGGTTTAAAATACGACATCTTAAGAAAATGAGATTTTTGGAATATAAAATATTTATTAAAATTACTTTTGTATAAACATATGTATATTTATCATTTAAATATCTATTTTATTATAATATAAATTTTCCACTTTTTTCTAAAAATCACAAGAATATATTTTACCCTAAAATACCATGAACTTCCAATAAATCAATATTACAGATAAATACCTTTATCTATAAAACTAGGACATTTTCACTAGAAATGTCACAACATAAAATCCACCCTCATTACAACCATAAAGACGAACAATAAATACTTGAGGTGTATTTTGAAAAGTATATAAAAGTATTTTTACATAAAACCCCCTCAAGTTTTATAAATTATCCTAAGGACCCTAGCAATTATAAGACTTCGATTCACATTTCTGATTGTCTGACTCGGGTTTGAGTCTGATTAATCTGACTTGAATATGATTCAAGTCAATCTATAAACTACAAGATTCCAATTCAAAATGAACACATGAATCCATGAATACAATTATCCATTTATACAATTTGACCGAACCGAACCATGGATATATATTCCTTTTACATGATTCTCAGTATTCCATTTACATGACTCTACGGTTACAACCGTTTCCCGATATCATGGTTTCGGTCAGTCAATCAATCTTACAATCAATACAATTTACAAGATAACAATACAAACAAGACATCGCGGGGTTTAAGGGGTAGATGGGTATGGAAGATGTTAAAAGTGACACGGGACGGTCAGTTTTAAGACACCTAACATGAATCCAATTGCCGTTGTTCCGGGCCTTCTAACGGAGCCTTGTACTCTATATTCCGTTTGCCCTGGTCTCTAGCATATAGAGACCCCTCTCGTATACACTGGCATTCTTCTATACCAAGCTACAAACAACAGCGTTAATACAACATTACAACAATACAATACAACATTAAAAGCTACTCTCTCTCTCCTACTCTTTGTCTATTTCTCCCCTACCTTTGGGACATACCGAGCGACATGTTCGCTGACGACATTCTATTTTTTTCTTCTTTGAATGTCGTCAGGTGGTTTGGACCCGGCAGAGATCAAGCCATCTGCAGAAGACTTGGAGCGGTTTGCCGAAGATCCAGCACTGTAGTTTCATTGTACATTTTTCCATTCAGTACTTTTCATTTCCTGTTATGCCACTGTTTAGGCATCTTTTATTTCAGTTGTATTTCCTTTTCATGCATTGTACAAAAGAATGTTAATAAATAAAAATTGTTGTTTTTATTATCTCTTGTCTCTTGTGTATTTATTTTATATTGCTTAGATACGCTTAGCGTATGTACTTCTGAGTATATACGTAGCGGACCTCGTCGCGTCTCCTTCGCCGTACACTGGGAAGCGGGACGTGACAGGTTTTGTAGGTGGCCCATGCAGGTCAGAGCTGTATGAAACACTATCATGCAGTTCTGTTCTGCGTGAACAACCTAAGCAATATAACACAAAAACCAGCAACTAAAACATTCTTTACAATTCATGTTCCTTGAATCTTGCAATTTCATATTCCTTGAATCTTATCATTTCATGTACTTTGAATCTGTCCTAACCCAAAATTCTCTCACCTCTTTTACAATTTTATCAAAAACTTCGCATTCTTTAATTTCTTTACACATTCTCCACATTTTTAAAACCCTTGCTCCACCTTGTTTTTTTTCACATATTGTCAGTACACCAGCACCAAACTTTTCTTGGATTTGTTACACTTTCCTTTTAAAAATTGCGAGGACGAAATTTTTATAAGGAGGGTAGAATGTAACAACCCCAAATTTCCGATACAAATTTTTCAAAATCCATAAAGGAGTATTTTAACCTGAGCACAATATATAAGTAATTATTTTGTTTTTAAATAACTCCATTTTTAGTGTATACAAAATTGTTGTAAAATTAAAGTATACTTGGGGTATTTAATGTTGCTGTTACCACTTTAAGTAATTATTTCACACCATAATTACAAGAAGGAGCTTGTAGCTCATTGGTAATACGTTGCACTGCTGAACCAAGCCACCAGAGTTCAAATCCCATACCCCATATTATTTTTAATATTGATTTTTTTTTAAAACCTTTAGAATACCAAGAGTTTACACGTGCATATCTCACAAAAACCCCACTACACCCAAAGATGTAACACTTCCATGAGTTAGATGAACCGTCGGGGGGGATTCTGGCCGCCTTACTCGGCCGGGAATCGGCCAACCCGGCCTCAACTCGGCCGACTCAGTGCTCCGACCGAGTCACGACCGAGTCACCCCCGAGTCAGCCGATTCCGGAGACGGCCACAACATGAAAGTTGTGTCTTTTCATATTCCCTATGCACCTGCAAAATTTCAGCCTCAGACCACTTCCAGAGCTCTTTAAATACCCCGATTACTCCACTTTTAATACATTTTTATTACATTTTATCACATTTTTATTTTTAACTTTTCATCTGCCCTAACCCTAGCCTAACCCTATAAATACCAACCCTACACACTACCCTCTCACCCCTAAAATCTTGAGCCACTCTCTCAAAATTTTTCCAAGAGTTGTGTACTTTAAAAACAAGCTCGAAGCGAAGCTCCGACGAAATTCCGGCGAACGTTTCAGGAGCTATCGGCGATGACGCAACACACCAACGATTCCTCTAGTTCCCACTCACTCTCTTGAGTAATCAAAACCCGTAAGTCCCATTCTAACCCGCTTTCTATTTCTCTAAAATACGAAATTATGAAACCCAACGGAATCGGAACAAATCCGATTTCCGATTCGGTTTTCTATAAAAGTTCACTTCTCACCAATACATTCATGTTTAAACATCTTTATCTTGACTATTAAACTTTTAAAAATCAATTTGAACAAGTTTTCTCACATGAAATGATAACCTTTCCAATCTATCGTATTTTTCACTTTAATACCATCATGTTTCGATTTCATATTTAACCACTAAACTTTGCTATACATTTAAAATAGAGCACGAGGTAATGATCTACCTCCACACACACGCAAATACAACCTTAAACGAAATCATCAAAGAACTTAGAATACGATAAAACAAAACTTTCATTTAAATACCATTTTCTTAATAAAATCGATTCTAAAAGTTTAGCTTTGATACACTTTTAAATAAATACCTCTTATTAGGAAATACGATAAGTTGTGGATATCGATCGTTTATTTAAACCTGACTTTGTGGTGTCTAGGCTAGGCAAGTGAGCAAAGGTAATTTTAAAAGGCCCGTCTCACGATTTGTGAGCGGATCCCTCCTTCCTCACTTGCACTTATCTGGCCACAATTGGCGGTGAAGAGAAGATTTGAGGCTTCTAACGACTTGTCGTTTAGACCATTTAGAAATATGCTAGTTGGCTTAGGAAACCCTAGAATCTAAAATACGGAAATTACACTTTGCAAATAAATACCTTTTACTTTATAAAACCGTTTTCTAAAGCATTAGTATTTTACAATCTTTGCAAAGCGCCGCTACAACCTACCTTTGGGGAACCCGTTAGGGATATTACGGTTTATCATGCACCCTCGGGCTTAGTAGTGCGAGATTCAGACCTCCGCAAGTAGCATTACGTCTCGAAAAGTTTAAAATACGACATCTTAAGAAAATGAGATTTTTGGAATATAAAATATTTATTAAAATTACTTTTGTTTAAACATATGTATATTTATCATTTAAATATCTATTTTATTATAATATAAATTTTCCACCCTTTTCTAAAAATCATAAGAATATATTTTACCCTAAAATACCATGAACTTCCAATAAATCAATATTACAGATAAATACCTTTATTTATAAAACTAGGACATTTTCATTAGAAATGTCACAACATAAAATCCACCCTCATTACAACCCTAAAGACGAACAATAAATACTTGAGGTGTATTTTGAAAAGTATATAAAAGTATTTTTACATAAAACCCCCTCAAGATTTATAAATTATCCTAAGGACCCTAGCAATTATAAGACTTCGATTCACATTTCTGATTGTCTGACTCTGATTTGAGTCTGATTAATCTGACTTGAATATGATTCAATTCAATCTATAAACTACAAGATTCCAATTCAAAATGAACACATGAATCCATGAATACAATTATCAATTTATACAATTTGACTGAACCGAACTATGGATATATATTCCTTTTAAATGATTCTCAGTATTCCATTTACATGACTCTACGGTTACAACCGTTTCCTCATATCATGGTTTCGGTCAGTCAATCAATCTTACAATCAATACAATTTACAAGATAACAATACAGACAAGACATCACGGGGTTTAAGGGGTAGATTGGTACGGAAGATGTTAAAAGTGGCACGAGACGGTCAGTTTTAAGACACCTAACATGAATCCAATTGCCGTTGTTCCGGGCCTTCTAACGGAGCCTTGTACTCTATATTCCGTTTGCCCTGGTCTCTAGCATATAGAGACCACTCTCGTATACACTGGCATTCTTCTATACCAAGCTACAAACAACAGCGTTAATACAACATTACAACAATACAATACAACATTAAAAGCTACTCTCTCTCTCCTACTCTTTGTCTATTTCTCCCCTACCTTTGGGACTTACCGAGCGACCTGTTCGCTGACGACATTCTATTTCTTTTTTCTTTGAATGTCGTCAGGTGGTTTGGACCCGGCAGAGATCGAGCTATCTGCGGAAGACTTGGAGCGGTTTGCCGAAAATCCAGCACTGTAGTTTCATTGTACACTTTTCCATTTAGTACTTTTCATTTCCTGTTATACCACTGTTTAGGCATCTTTTATTTCAGTTGTATTTCCTTCTCATGCATTGTACAAAAGAATGTTAATAAATAAAAGTTGTTGTTTTTATTATCTCTTGTCTCTTGTGTATTTATTTTATATTGCTTAGATACGCTTAGCGTATGTACTTCTGAGTATATACGTAGCGGACCTCGTCGCGTCTCCTTCGCCGTACACTGGGAAGCGGGACGTGACAGGTTTTGTCGGTGGCCCATGCAGGTCAGAGCTGTATGAAACCCTATCATGCAGTTCTGTTCTGCGAGAACAACCTAAGCAATATAACACAAGAACCAGCAACTAAAACATTCTTTACAATTCATGTTCCTTGAATCTTGCAATTTCATATTCCTTGAATCTTATCATTTCATGTACTTTGAATCTGTCCTAACCCAAAATTCTCTCACCTCTTTTATAATTTTATCAAAACCTTCGCATTCTTTCATTTCTTCACACATTCTCCACATTTTTAAAACCCTTGCACCACATTGTTATTTTTCACATATTGTCAGTACACCAGCACCAAACTTTTCTTGGATTTGTTACACTTTCTTTTTACAAATTTTGAGGACGAAATTTTTATAAGGAGGGTAGAATATAACAACCCCAAATTTCCGATACAAATTTTTCAAAATATTTTTTCAAAATCCACAAAGGAGTATTTTAACCTGAGCACAATATATAAGTAATTATTTTGTTTTTAAATAACTCCATTTTTAGTGTATATAAAATTGTTTTAAAATTAAAATATACTTGGGATATTTAATGTTGCTGTTACTACTTTAAGTAATTATTTCACACCATAATTACAAGAAGAAGCTTGTAGCTCATTGGTAATACCTTGCACTGCTGAACCAAGCCACCAGAGTTCAAATCCCATACCCCACATTATTTTTAATGTTGATTTTTTTAAAACCTTTAGAATACTAAGAGTTTACACGTGCATATCTCACAAAAACCCCCACTAGACCCAAAGATGTAACACTTCCATGAGTTAGATGAACCGTCGGGGGGGATCCTGGCCGCCGGACTCGGCCGGGAATCGGCTGACTCGGCCTCGACTCGGCCGACTCAGTGCTCCGACCGGGTCACGGCCGAGTCACCCCCGAGTCGGCCGATTCCGGCGATTGCCACAACATGTAAGTTGTGTCTTTTCTTATTCCCTATGCACCTGCAAAATTTTAGCTTCAGACCACTTCCAGAGCTATTTAAAAACCCCAATTTCTCTACTTTTAATACATTTTTATTACATTTTATCACATTTTTATTTTTAACTTTTCATCTACCCTAACCCTAACCTAACCCTATAAATACCAACCCTACACACTACCCTCTCACCCCCAAAATCTTGAGCCACTCTCTCAAAATTTTTCCAAGAGTTGTGTACTTTGAAAACAAGCTCGAAGCGAAGCTCCGACGAAATTCCGGCGGAAATTCCGGCGAACGTTTTAGGAGCTATCGGCGATGACGCAACACACCAATGATTTCTCTAGTTCCCCCTCACTCTCTTGAGTAATCAAAACCCGTAAGTCCCATTCTAACCCCCTTTCTATTTCTCTAAAATACGAAATTATGAAACCCGACGGAATCGGAACAAATCCGATTTCCGATTCGGTTTTCTATAAAAGTTCACTTCTCACCAATACATTCATGTTCAAACATGTTTATCTTGACAATTAAACTTTTAAAAATCAATTTGAACAAGTTTTCTCATATGAAATGATAACCTTTCCAATCTATCGTATTTTTCACTTTAATACCATCATGTTTCGGTTTCACATTTAACCCCTAAACTTTGCTATACATTTAAAGTAGAGCACGGGGTAATGACCTACCTCCACACACATGCAAATACAACCATAAACGAAATCATCAAAGAACTTAGAATACAATAAAACAAAACTTTCATTTAAATACCATTTTCTTAATAAAATCGATTCTAAAAGTTTAGCTTTGATATACTTTTAAATAAATACCTCTTATTAGGAAATACGATAATTTGTGGACATCGATCGTTTATCTAAACCTGACTTTGTGGGGTCCAGGCTAGGCAAGTGAGCAAAGGTAATTTTAAAAGGCCCGTCTCACGATTTGTGAGCGGATCCCTCCTTCCTCACTTGTACTTACCTGACCACAATTGGCGGTGAAGAGAAGATTTGAGGCTTCTAACGACTTGTCGTTTAGACCATTTAGCAATAGGCTAGTTGGCTTAGGAAACCCTAGAATCTAAAATACGGAAATTACACTTCGCAAATAAATATCTTTTATTTTATAAAACCGTTTTCTAAAGGATTAGTATTTTACAATCTTTGAAAAGCGCCGCTAAAACCTACCTTTGGAGAACCCGTTAGGGATAGTACGGTTTATCGTGCACCCTTGGGCTTAGTAGTGCGAGATTCAGACCTCCGCAAGGAGCATTCGGTCTCGAAAGATTTAAAATACGACATCTTAAGAAAATGAGATTTTTGGAATATAAAATATTTATTAAAATTACTTTTGTATAAACATATGTATATTTATCATTTAAATATCTATTTTATTATAATATAAATTTTCCACCTTTTTCTAAAAATCACAAGAATATATTTTGCCCTAAAATACCATGAACTTCCAATAAATCAATATTACAGATAAATACCTTTATCTATAAAACTAGGACATTTTCACTAGAAATGTCACAACATAAAATCCACCCTCATTACAACCCTAAAGACGAACAATAAATACTTGAGGTGTATTTTGAAAAGTATATAAAAGTATTTTTACATAAAACCCCCTCAAGTTTTATAAATTATCCTAAGGACCCTAGCAATTATAAGACTTCGATTCACATTTCTGATTGTCTAACTCGGATTTGAGTCTGATTAATCTGACTTGAATATAATTCAAGTCAATCTATAAACTACAAGATTCCAATTCAAAATGAACACATGAATCCATGAATACAATTATCAATTTGTACAATTTGACTGAACCGAACCATGGATATATATTCCCTTTACATTATTCTCAGTATTCCATTTACATGACTCGACGGTTACAACCGTTTCCTGATATCATGGTTTCGGTCAGTCAGTCAATCAATCTTACAATCAATACAATTTACAAGATAACAATACAAACAAGACATCGCGGGGTTTAAGGGGTAGATTGGTACGGAAGATGTTAAAAGTGGCACGAGACGGTCAGATTTAAGACACCTAACATGAATCCAATTGCCGTTGTTCCGGGCCTTCTAACGGAGCCTTGTACTCTATATTCCGTTTGCTCTGGTCTCTAGCATATAGAGACCCCTCTCGTATACACTGGCATTCTTCTGTACCAAGCTACAAACAACAGCGTTAATACAACATTACAACAATACAATACAACATTAAAAGCTACTCTCTCTCTCCTACTCTTTGTCTATTTCTCCCCTACCTTTGGGACTTACCGAGTGACCTGTTCGCTGACGACATTCTATTTCTTTCTTGTTTGAATGTCGTCAGGTGGTTTGGACCCGGCAGAGATCGAGCCATCTGCAGAAGACTAGGAGCGGTTTGCCGAAGATCCAGCACTGTAGATTTATTGTACACTTTTCCATTCAGTACTTTTCATTTCCTGTTATGCCACTGTTTAGGCATCTTTTATTTCAGTTGTATTTTCTTTTCATGCATTGTACAAAAGAATGTTAATAAAAAAAAGTTGTTGTTTTTATTATCTCTTGTCTCTTGTGTATTTATTTTATATTGCTTAGATACGCTTAGCGTATGTACTTCTGAGTATATACGTAGCGGACATCGTCGCGTCTCCTTCGCCGTATACTTGGAAGCGGGACGTGACAGGTTTTGTTGGTGGCCCATATAGGTCAGAGCTGTATGAAACACTATCATGCAGTTCTATTCTGCGTGAACAACCTAAGCAATATAACACAAGAACCAGCAACTAAAATATTCTTTACAATTCATGTTCCTTGAATTTTGCAATTTCATATTCCTTGAATCTTATCATTTCATGTACTTTGAATCTGTCATAACCCAAAATTCTCTCACCTCTTTTACAATTTTATCAAAACCTTCGCATTCTTTCATTTCTTCATACATTCTCCACATTTTTAAAACCCTTGCACCACCTTGTTATTTTTCACATATTGTCAGTACACCAGCACCAACCTTTTCTTGGATTTATTACACTTTCCTTTTACAAATTTCAAGGTCGAAATTTTTATAAGGAGGGTAGAATGTAACAACCCCAAATTTCCGATACAAATTTTTCAAAATATTTTTTCAAAATCCATAAAGGAGTATTTTAACCTGAGCACAATATATAAGTAATTATTTTGTTTTTAAATAACTCCATTTTTAGTGTATATAAAATTGTTTTAAAATTAAAATATACTTGGGGTATTTAATGTTGCTGTTACCACTTTAAGTAATTATTTCACACCATAATTACAAGAAGAAACTTGTAGCTCATTGGTAATAACTTGCACTGCTGAACCAAGCCACAAGAGTTCAAATCCCATACCCCACATTATTTTTAATGGTGATTTTTTAAGCAAGGCTTACTAATGTTTTATTTGCCTTAAATCTCAGGGATTCGATTCGCGCCTAACTCGCACTGCTTTCAAGAGCTATGAGTTTTCGTTGAATGAAATGAGAGCTGCTTGGGAACCTCGTGCCCCAGTCAGCCAGCGATCGACACGGCTTAAGGCAAAGAAGGAACCTTCGGAAGCTACCTTCCGGAACTCACGACTCTATTAGAAAGTAGAATGACCAACTTTTACACGAATTTTCAAGTGGATGAGATCGGTCGAGTGGTCTCAGTCGACTAAACTAAAGGCCCAACTTACTCGGGGCGAGGAAAGGAAGAGAACTAGACCACCGGCTCCATACCGATACAAAAACACTGTAGGGCACCCGGGGCGAGAAAAAAGTCGCCGATTTTTTTTCTCCATTACCGTAAATCAGAAATATCTCCTTAGTTCTTCTCAAGTACTTGAGAATGTTCTTTACTGCTGTCCAGTGGTCCTCACCTGGGTCTGACTGATACCGGCTCACCACGCTTAGCGCGTAAGCTACATCTGGTCTTATACATAGTATCGCATACATTCTATACACCTTGGTATACTCGGTGTTGTTTTTGTGAGAATTTAAGATATTGATGAGTTTTCGTGCATTTGTTGCACCAGATTTATGTTTTTGTTCGCGTCTACACTTGACATTCGTTATCGTGCATACCTTTGCATAAGATATTTTATACGAACCTGACGCACTAGTTTTGGATTTTCGCGCATGTTGGACGCATGATATGAGATTTTGTGCACACCGGGTGCACTCGATAGAGATTTTTTTATTCATGCATGATTGGATGCACTTGATTGGGGTTTTAACCTTTAGAATACTAAGAGTTTACACGTGCATATCTCACAAAAACCACACTAGACCCAAAGATGTAACACTTCCATGAGTTAGATGAACCGTCGGGGGGGATCCTGGCTGCCGGACTCGGCCGGGAATCGGCTGACTCGGCCTCGACTCGGCCGACTCAGTGCTCCGACCGGGTCACAGCCGAGTCAACCCCGAGTCGGCCGATTCCGGCGACGGCCACAACATGTAAGTTGTGTCTTTTCATATTCCCTATGCACCTGCAAAATTTCAGCCTCAGACCACTTCCAGAGCTCTTTAAAAACCCCAATTTCTCCACTTTTAATACATTTTTATTACATTTTATCACATTTTTATTTTTAACTTTTCATCTACCCTAACCCTAGCCTAACCCTATAAATACCAACCCTATACACTACCCTCTCACCCCCAAAATCTTGATCCACTCTCTCAAAAATTTTCCAAGAGTTGTGTACTTTGAAAACAAGCTCGAAGCGAAGCTCCAACGAAATTCCGGCGGACGTTTTAGAAGCTATCGGCGATGACGCAACACACCAATGATTCCCCTAGTTCCCCCTCACTCTCTTGAGTAAACAAAACCCGTAAGTCCCATTCTAACACCCTTTTTATTTCTCTAAAATACGAAATTATGAATCCCGACGGAATCGGAACAAATCCGATTTCCGATTCGGTTTTCTATAAAAGTTCACTTCTCACCAATACATTCATGTTTAAACATCTTTATCTTGACTATTAAACTTTTAAAAATCAATTTGAATAAGTTTTCTCACATGAAATGATAACCTTTCCAATCTATCGTATTTTTCACTTTAATACCATCATGTTTCGATTTCACATTTAACCCCTAAACTTTGCTATACATTTAAAGTAGAGCACGAGGTAATGACCTACCTCCACACACACACAAATACAACCCTAAACGAAATCATCAAAGAACTTAGAAAACGAAATCATCAAAGAACTTAGAATACGATAAAAAAAACTTTCATTTAAATACCATTTTCTTAATAAAATCGATTCTAAAAGTTTAGCTTTGATACACTTTTAAATAAATACCTCTTATTAGGAAATACAATAAGTTGTGGACATCGATCGTTTATCAAAACCGGACTTTGTGGTGTCTAGGCTAGGCAAGTGAGCAAAGGTAATTTTAAAAGGCCCGTCTCACGATTCGTGAGCGGATCCCTCCTTCCTCACTTGTACTTACCTGGCCACAATTGGCGGTGAAGAGAAGATTTGAGGCTTCTAACGACTTGTCGTTTAGACCATTTAGAAATATACTAGTTGGCTTAGAAAACCCTAGAATCTAAAATACGGAAATTACACATTGCAAATAAATACCTTTTACTTTATAAAACCGTTTTCTAAAGAATTAGTATTTTACAATCTTTGCAAGCGCCGCTACAACCCACCTTTGGGGAACCCGTTAGGGATAGTACGGTTTATCGTGCACCCTCGGGCTTAGTAGTGCGAGATTCAGACCTCCGCAAGGAGCATTCGGTCACGAAAGATTTAAAATACGACATCTTAAGAAAATGAGATTTTTGGAATATAAAATATTTATTAAAATTACTTTTGTATAAACATATGTATATTTATCATTTAAATATCTAATTTATTATAATATAAATTTTCCACTTTTTTCTAAAAATCACAAGAATATATTTTACCCTAAAATATCATGAACTTCCAATAAATCAATATTACAGATAAATACCTTTATCTACAAAACTAGGACATTTTCACTAGAAATGTCACAACATAAAATCCACCCTCATTACAACCATAAAGACGAACAATAAATACTTGAGCTGTATTTTGAAAAGTATATAAAAGTATTTTTACATAAAACCCCCTCAAGTTTTATAAATTATCCTAAGAACCCTAGCAATTATAAGACTTCGATTCACATTTCTGATTGTTTGACTCGGGTTTGAGTCTGATTAATCTGACTTGAATATAATTCAAGTCAATTTATAAATTACAAGATTCCAATTCAAAATGAACACATGAATCCATGAATACAATTATCAATTTATACAATTTGACTGAACCGAACCATGGATATATATTTATTTTACATGATTCTCAGTATTCCATTTGCATGACTCTACGGTTACAACCGTTTCCTGATATCATGGTTTCGGTCAGTCAATCAATCTTACAATCAATACAATTTACAAGATAATAATACAAACAAGACATCGCGGGGTTTAAGGGGTAGATTGGTACGGAAGATGTTAAAAGTGGCACGAGACGGTCAGATTTAAGACACCTAACATGATCCAATTGCCGTTGTTCCGGACCTTCTAACGGAGCCTTGTACTCTATATTCCGTTTTCCCTGGTTTCTAGCATATAGAGACCGCTCTCGTATACACTGGCATTCTTCTGTACCAAGCTACAAACAACAGCGTTAATACAACATTACAACAATACAATACAACATTAAAAGCTACTCTCTCTCTCTCCTACTCTTTGTCTATTTCTCCCCTACCTTTGGGACTTACCGAGCGACCTGTTCGCTGACGACATTCTATTTCTTTCTTCTTTGAATGTCGTCAGGTGGTTTGGACCCGGCAGAGATCGAGCCATCTGCAGAAGACTTGGACCGGTTTGCCGAAGATCCAGCACTGTAGTTTCATTGTACACTTTTCCATTCAGTACTTTTCATTTCCTGTTATGCCACTGTTTAGGCATCTTTTATTTCAGTTGTATTTCTTTTTCATGCATTGTACAAAAAAATGTTAATAAATAAAAGTTGTTGTTTTTATTATCTCTTGTCTCTTATGTATTTATTTTATATTGCTTAGATACGCTTAGCGTATGTACTTCTGAGTATATACGTAGCGGACCTCGTCGCGTCTCCTTCGCCGTACACTGGGAAGCGGGACGTGACAGGTTTTGTTGGTGGCCCATGCAGGTCAAAGCTGTATGAAACCCTATCATGCAGTTCTGTTCTGCGTGAACAACCTAAGCAATATAACACAAGAACCAACAACTAAAACATTATTTACAATTCATGTTCCTTGAATTTTGCAATTTCATATTTCTTGAATCTTATCATTTCATGTACTTTGAATCTGTCCTAACCCAAAATTCTCTCACCTCTTTTATAATTTTATCAAAACCTTCGCATTCTTTCATTTCTTCACACATTCTCCACATTTTTAAAACCCTTGCACCACTTTGTTATTTTTCACATTGTAATGACCCCAAAATCTTTATACATTTGTATTACCCTTCTTCAATAATATACTATATTTATGGGTACTTGGTATTTTCCGGTTTTTATTAAATATATTATTATTTCTATCTTTAATCCTTCCATCTAATTTTCCTATTCTATTATTTTCCAAAGCCCACATGTTCCTAATCCTTTTAATTAAATTTTTATTTAAAATGCAAAGTGATCATAACCCAAGCTTTTGACCCATTTTTATTCCAAAAGCCAAAACAAAACAAAACCTGAGCCAGCCCATCATTCTACAAGCCACTACTTCTTTTTTATTACTCCTCATTTTCTTTTTTCCCTTTCCTGTGATAAACACCCAGATTCCATACCTAATCTTCAATTAACACCCATTTCTTTTGTTTAAACAAACCCATTAGCCTAAGCCCATTAACCCAAGCTCATATTCACACACACTGCTCACTATTTTTCCCCACGTTTCTATATCAATTAATTCTTTATCATTTTAATTACAACCCCAGCTCCAAATTAAAACGCCACTATTCATCCCTCCTCATCCAAAACCGATCCCTCTTCTTCTTCTCACCTTTTCATAACCGTCCTTACCTCTTCCCCTTCCCTTTTGTGTAACCGAGCCTCACGTCACCCCTTCTGAAGCTCGAGCAGCCAAGCTTAAGCCTCGAGCCAACTCCATCATCTAAGACTGAGCTCCATCGTCGCCGTGTCGCCGCTGAGCCACTGCCGAAGCTCCTAGCCTTTGCCCGCCGACGTTAAGGCCACCATCGATGCCTTCAGACCATTATCCATCGACGTTTCAATTTGTACCGGAGGTGTTCAATGAAATGCCCCAATGAGTTTATATCGTTTCCTACGCGCGTAAGTCTCTTTTCCCCTCCGTCTCTCCCTCATTTCTTTGCTTTAAATCTTGTTGATGAACCTTTTGTGGTTTGATGTTAACATGATCTGTGCCATACCTATTTTTGTTGTCCACTTCAATCAATCTCTAATCGCATCATTGCCTTAGCATCATGGACATATTAGCAACAATTACATTAATAATGAGTTCAGACTCCATGAAGATGTCTTTTTTTTAGGTGATATTTGGAAATAACTAAGTTTTAAGGGTGATGGTTTTGTTGCTGTCAAGTGCCATGAGTGAGAAAGAGTTGTATTTTCTTCAGTTGCTACAGTTTGAAGCTTTTAAAGAATAAAATTTTATGTTAAAGAATTTTTTTTCATCATTGAAATCACAGACAACATCCCTGCATAGCTTATATGTTAGATCAGACTTTTAAATTTATCATTCTTACTTACATTTACTTATTTTTATCACACACACACACACTACTTCTTTAAATGTAAGTTCCTTTTTCTTGGTCCTCATTGATCCTCATCATCAAAATTTGATTGTGTGTAATTATATAATATATAAACTATGATCCTAACAAACAATAATATATGATATACCTTAACAATACTATACTTACACTATAACTCTAATTGTGTGGTATGTTTACTAAGTTCATACTAACTGTGTGTGTGTGTGTGTCACTTATATTTGTATTATTATGCTAGCTACTTGTTGTTCAATTAGAAACTATCAATTTTTAGGAGCATAGATTTTGATCTCCAATGAATTATAGATTATACGTTTAAGTTTGATTCTAGTATGTTACTAACTTGGTATCATATGTAAAATGAGAGTATGACCCATCTTCCTTGTTTCTCTGTACAACTTTTATTGTCATAAGCCACTGCCCAGAAGTATTGTGCTTGTTTATATTGGAAGTTCTAAGCTTATGAGTATTTTGAGTAAGCTTATGAATGTTTTTAATAAGCTCACCTATATAAATTCTTACCTTTAAACCAAGTGAAAAACTGAGCATTTTAAGACTTAACTCATGCTGGCATTTATATCTTTGCAAATCGTGGGTTTTTGTTCTTAAATTCTTGTTGATTGTTAAGACAAAAATAGAAGTATATGATGATGCTGAATTCAATTGGTTTTGATTGGTAGATCATTATTAAATTATATGTTCTATGCGGGCAACTACTTATTTGACAATATTAATAGAGATCTCTTGCTTCATCTTTCCATTAAAGACTACAACTGATAAGGCTTTTGGTGATTTGATTTTAGTGAGCATGCACTTAGTAGCCAAGTTCTGCAATTTAAAGCATTTGTGAAAGTATTTTGTACAACATTATATCCTGATGCTCAATCAATCTCTATAAAAAAAAGATAACCTTGGTTCTTCTACTGACCCATATAATAGCGGCATATGAAAACAATATTTTGTTAATTTGGTTAAACTTTAGTTGCAAATAACGCACGGGGTAACGACCTATCTCACACGCACTTGAATCATAAATCCGCTAAGATTTAGATTAAATTTCTGGAAAAAAATAGTTTTTACTAAAATACCCTAAGTTATCTATAGAGTATTTTATCAAAATACCTTAGACTTTTAAATAATAATTTCTTTTATCAAAACAATCTAGACATATTAAAATATAGTATTTTACATAAATACCATGAAGTTCTAAATGACCTATGTACCCCTGTACATGATACCTTGTATGACATAGCATTGAACAAATGAATGTTTGACATGTTTACACGACCACTTGATATAACTTGTACCAAACTATTCATGCTTGATACAACTTGACTCAAACCATGAATACAATTGACATGACTTCTTCTTAACCTGACTACACGATTCTTGATATCATCTTAATCTTGAAATCTTGATACTATACATTATCTTTTGTATTCATGAATTCGAGCAAGTCTTGTAACTGTAATTATAAATCTTTAATACGCGGGGTGTTGGGGTAGTTTAAGTATGAATCCAACGAAATCTCATAAGTCCCATTATAACTAATAACGTTGCTGTGGTACCGGGCTGAAACGGTACAAATAACGTTACTGTGGTACCGGGCTGAAACGGTACATCACGAAATCATGAATGAGGGCCCGTGATTCCTTGCCCCTGGATGATAGCCTGTTGGGTTTGGAATACTTCAATAACAATTGAAGTCCCGCTATTTTGGGCCCGTGATTCCTTGCCCCTGGACGATAGCCTTGGGTTCGAGAATACTCTTGAGATTGGTTGACATTCACACTTGAACTAACGTTAGTTAATTTTACCCTTTTTGAGATTTTTAGAACACTTACATTCACTTCATATTCACTATACCTACACTCCACGGCCATGCTATACTTGTGTCCTATGCTCATGTTACATTTTCATGCTGATATAGTTTCCATATACATTACCTTACTTGTTCACATATTACAATTTCCATTATACTATATTATATGTCATCTTGCACTCAGTTTATATAATACTCATCTCTATTGGGACTTACCGAGCGCAAGTTCGCTGACGGGCATTCCACCCTTTTCTTTGTTTTCTTGGAATGTTCGTCAGATGATCTAGAGATTGAGGAGATAGAGCCGAGTCAGGAGGATTACTTTCAGCTTAAGGAATAGACCGACTACTAGTTCTTTCTTTTCAGCTTTTACTTCCGGTATGCCACTTGTTTAGGCACTTTTTATGTATCTTTGTTTTCAGACATTATGTATTCAGCTTGAAACTCGTGAAAAGTTGAGAATGTAAATATATAAAATGGTTGGATTTTATTTCCACTTGTCTATTCTTGTCATTGTTATATTGCTTATATTACGCTTAGCGTATTTATTTCGAGAAATGATCTTCTCGGAATAAATACGTTGCGGGCTTGCCACGTCACCGTTTCCATCTACTGGGAAGCGGGGCGTGACAGGTTTTGTTGGTGGCCCATGCAGGTCTCGTTCTGCATGAAGTCGTAAGCAATATGATACAAGAAAGATAAAATCCGACTACTTTTACATTCCTTACCTTTCAACTCCTTCGAATCTATCCTAATCCATCTTTTCTATCCAAAGTGATGGCTTCCCTTGAACCGATCAACAACAACGGCGAGACACCACCACCATCTATTGCTGCAACTCCCCTCACTGAACAGACGGTGTTTCTCGAGACTATCAAGAGCCTATTGGAGGGTCAGCAGCAGCTCTTGAACCGTCCCAAGGCTGAAGCACCTGGGGTGAAGCAATTCAGAGCTTTACATCCTAAACAGTTCTCAGGAAAGGGGAACCCACTGGAAGCTGAAGAATGGGCTCAAAGTATCGAAGATGACCTGGCTGCAGCCCAAGTTCCAGAAGCAGCTTGGGTTCGAGTAGCAAAACTTCAGCTCACTGACAATGCCAGAGTCTGGTGGAAGGCCGAAGAGAGCCGACTTGCACAGCCAATCGAGTGGAAGACTTTTCGTGATCTTTTTGACGCCAAGTACTTCCCTGAGACTGCCCGTTTTGAGATGGAGCAACGATTTATCCACCTACAACAAGGATCCATGTGGGATAAGTCAGTAGATGAATACGACGCCGATTTCACTATGCTCAGCAGGTTCGCTGCCCATCTGATTCCTACTGCCGAGATTCGCGCCAGACGTTTTCAGCAGGGTTTAGACCTTGACATCCAGGCTGCTCTAGCAACGGGAGATTTTCCGACTCATGAAGCAGCTTTGAAGGCAGCCCGTCGTTATGAAGCTGTCATCAAGAAGAAGGGAAGACCACAGTCGGCCCGAGAAAAACGCCCAGTTAGTCAGATTACGGGAGAAGCCTCCTCGATGCCAGAATTTATAGCGCCACCTAAGAGATCAAGAGGGTCGTTTTACAACCATGGATCAAAAATCTGCAATTACTGCAAGAGGTCGGGGCACCTGGCAAAAGATTGCAGAGTAGCTAACGGTCTTTGTATGATTTGTGGATCGCCTATGCATATTTTAAGAGATTGCCACAGTACAGATCTGGCGCAGCCTACGCACCTAAACTGACTGTTCAAGCTCCCGCTCCTCGTTTAGATCTTCCTGCACCAACTCAGTAAGGGCAACCCTTACCCCCTCAGCAACAAGTGTACCATTGGGCACAAAGGAATGTGCCGAGACACTAGGCTTTCAGTATGTCGGCTGTCGAGGCCGAAGTCATGAATCAGGTTGTCCTTGGTAATTTCTTTCCATCATTTTCAGCCATTTTAAATCCTTGCATTCTTTTGTTTCTTCTTTTTACTTGAATTTCCCACACAACGTAGGTGTACAGATAGTAGTTCTTACCCCAACCTATACAACTGTTATAAATCCTTGAGGTGTTGCAACATATTTCTCGATAGAATTGCGTGGACGAAATTCTTTTAAGAAGTATAGACGGTAATGACTGCATTCTTGAATTATATTCCCTTGAATCCCTTTTTGTTTTCCCTCGTCTCAACGCAACGGAATGAAATGTATAAACCTTTCATCGCCATCTCGACCTTTTAACCATTTTGTTTATTTGTTCGGTTGCATCATCCTTCTTAGGTAATTTCGAGGACGAAATTATTTTAAGGAGGGTAGAATGTAATGACCCCAAAATCTTTATACATTTGTATTACCCTTCTTCAATAATATACTGTATTTATGGGTACTTGGTATTTTCCGGTTTTTATTAAATATATTATTATTTCTATCTTTAATCCTTCCATCTAATTTTCCTATTCTATTATTTTCCAAAGCCCACATGTTCCTAATCCTTTTAATTAAATTTTTATTTAAAATGCAAAGTGATCATAACCCAAGCTTTTGACCCATTTTTATTCCAAAAGCCAAAACAAAACAAAACCTGAGCCAGCCCATCATTCTACAAGCCACTACTTCTTTTTTATTACTCCTCATTTTCTTTTTTCCCTTTCCTGTGATAAACACCCAGATTCCATACCTAATCTTCAATTAACACCCATTTCTTTTGTTTAAACAAACCCATTAGCCTAAGCCCATTAACCCAAGCTCATATTCACACACACTGCTCACTATTTTTCCCCACGTTTCTATATCAATTAATTCTTTATCATTTTAATTACAACCCCAGCTCCAAATTAAAACGCCACTATTCATCCCTCCTCATCCAAAACCGATCCCTCTTCTTCTTCTCACCTTTTCATAACCGTCCTTACCTCTTCCCCTTCCCTTTTGTGTAACCGAGCCTCACGTCACCCCTTCTGAAGCTCGAGCAGCCAAGCTTAAGCCTCGAGCCAACTCCATCATCTAAGACTGAGCTCCATCGTCGCCGTGTCGCCGCTGAGCCACTGCCGAAGCTCCTAGCCTTTGCCCGCCGACGTTAAGGCCACCATCGATGCCTTCAGACCATTATCCATCGACGTTTCAATTTGTACCGGAGGTGTTCAATGAAATGCCCCAATGAGTTTATATCGTTTCCTACGCGCGTAAGTCTCTTTTCCCCTCCGTCTCTCCCTCATTTCTTTGCTTTAAATCTTGTTGATGAACCTTTTGTGGTTTGATGTTAACATGATCTGTGCCATACCTATTTTTGTTGTCCACTTCAATCAATCTCTAATCGCATCATTGCCTTAGCATCATGGACATATTAGCAACAATTACATTAATAATGAGTTCAGACTCCATGAAGATGTCTTTTTTTTAGGTGATATTTGGAAATAACTAAGTTTTAAGGGTGATGGTTTTGTTGCTGTCAAGTGCCATGAGTGAGAAAGAGTTGTATTTTCTTCAGTTGCTACAGTTTGAAGCTTTTAAAGAATAAAATTTTATGTTAAAGAATTTTTTTTCATCATTGAAATCACAGACAACATCCCTGCATAGCTTATATGTTAGATCAGACTTTTAAATTTATCATTCTTACTTACATTTACTTATTTTTATCACACACACACACACTACTTCTTTAAATGTAAGTTCCTTTTTCTTGGTCCTCATTGATCCTCGTCATCAAAATTTGATTGTGTGTAATTATATAATATATAAACTATGATCCTAACAAACAATAATATATGATATACCTTAACAATACTATACTTACACTATAACTCTAATTGTGTGGTATGTTTACTAAGTTCATACTAACTGTGTGTGTGTGTGTGTCACTTATATTTGTATTATTATGCTAGCTACTTGTTGTTCAATTAGAAACTATCAATTTTTAGGAGCATAGATTTTGATCTCCAATGAATTATAGATTATACGTTTAAGTTTGATTCTAGTATGTTACTAACTTGGTATCATATGTAAAATGAGAGTATGACCCATCTTCCTTGTTTCTCTGTACAACTTTTATTGTCATAAGCCACTGCCCAGAAGTATTGTGCTTGTTTATATTGGAAGTTCTAAGCTTATGAGTATTTTGAGTAAGCTTATGAATGTTTTTAATAAGCTCACCTATATAAATTCTTACCTTTAAACCAAGTGAAAAACTGAGCATTTTAAGACTTAACTCATGCTGGCATTTATATCTTTGCAAATCGTGGGTTTTTGTTCTTAAATTCTTGTTGATTGTTAAGACAAAAATAGAAGTATATGATGATGCTGAATTCAATTGGTTTTGATTGGTAGATCATTATTAAATTATATGTTCTATGCGGGCAACTACTTATTTGACAATATTAATAGAGATCTCTTGCTTCATCTTTCCATTAAAGACTACAACTGATAAGGCTTTTGGTGATTTGATTTTAGTGAGCATGCACTTAGTAGCCAAGTTCTGCAATTTAAAGCATTTGTGAAAGTATTTTGTACAACATTATATCCTGATGCTCAATCAATCTCTATAAAAAAAAGATAACCTTGGTTCTTCTACTGACCCATATAATAGCGGCATATGAAAACAATATTTTGTTAATTTGGTTAAACTTTAGTTGCAAATAACGCACGGGGTAACGACCTATCTCACACGCACTTGAATCATAAATCCGCTAAGATTTAGATTAAATTTCTGGAAAAAAATAGTTTTTACTAAAATACCCTAAGTTATCTATAGAGTATTTTATCAAAATACCTTAGACTTTTAAATAATAATTTCTTTTATCAAAACAATCTAGACATATTAAAATATAGTATTTTACATAAATACCATGAAGTTCTAAATGACCTATGTACCCCTGTACATGATACCTTGTATGACATAGCATTGAACAAATGAATGTTTGACATGTTTACACGACCACT
Source organism: Agapanthus africanus (assembly GCA_030015575.1). Lineage (NCBI taxonomy): Eukaryota > Viridiplantae > Streptophyta > Magnoliopsida > Asparagales > Amaryllidaceae > Agapanthus > Agapanthus africanus. The sequence goes on from CM057344.1 coordinate 41,014,160, forward strand.
TGATATAACTTGTACCAAACTATTCATGCTTGATACAACTTGACTCAAACCATGAATACAATTGACATGACTTCTTCTTAACCTGACTACACGATTCTTGATATCATCTTAATCTTGAAATCTTGATACTATACATTATCTTTTGTATTCATGAATTCGAGCAAGTCTTGTAACTGTAATTATAAATCTTTAATACGCGGGGTGTTGGGGTAGTTTAAGTATGAATCCAACGAAATCTCATGAGTCCCATTATAACTAATAACGTTGCTGTGGTACCGGGCTGAAACGGTACAAATAACGTTACTGTGGTACCGGGCTGAAACGGTACATCACGAAATCATGAATGAGGGCCCGTGATTCCTTGCCCCTGGATGATAGCCTGTTGGGTTTGGAATACTTCAATAACAATTGAAGTCCCGCTATTTTGGGCCCGTGATTCCTTGCCCCTGGACGATAGCCTTGGGTTCGAGAATACTCTTGAGATTGGTTGACATTCACACTTGAACTAACGTTAGTTAATTTTACCCTTTTTGAGATTTTTAGAACACTTACATTCACTTCATATTCACTATACCTACACTCCACGGCCATGCTATACTTGTGTCCTATGCTCATGTTACATTTCCATGCTGATATAGTTTCCATATACATTACCTTACTTGTTCACATATTACAATTTCCATTATACTATATTATATGTCATCTTGCACTCAGTTTATATAATACTCATCTCTATTGGGACTTACCGAGCGCAAGTTCGCTGACGGGCATTCCACCCTTTTCTTTGTTTTCTTGGAATGTTCGTCAGATGATCTAGAGATTGAGGAGATAGAGCCGAGTCAGGAGGATTACTTTCAGCTTAAGGAATAGACCGACTACTAGTTCTTTCTTTTCAGCTTTTACTTCCGGTATGCCACTTGTTTAGGCACTTTTTATGTATCTTTGTTTTCAGACATTATGTATTCAGCTTGAAACTCGTGAAAAGTTGAGAATGTAAATATATAAAATGGTTGGATTTTATTTCCACTTGTCTATTCTTGTCATTATTATATTGCTTATATTACGCTTAGCGTATTTATTTCGAGAAATGATCTTCTCGGAATAAATACGTTGCGGGCTTGCCACGTCACCGTTTCCATCTACTGGGAAGCGGGGCGTGACACACATATTGTCAGTACACCAGCACCAAACTTTCCTTGGATTTGTTACACTTTCCTTTTACAAATTTCGAGAACGAAATTTTTATAAGGAGGGTAGAATGTAACAACCCCAAATTTCCGATACAAATTTTTCAAAATATTTTTTCAAAATCCATAAAGGAGTATTTTAACCTGAGCACAATATATAAGTAATTATTTTGTTTTTAAATAACTCCATTTTTAGTGTATATAAAATTGTATTAAAATTAAAATATACTTGGGGAATTTAATGTTGCTGTTACCACTTTAAGTAATTATTTCACACCATAATTACAAGAAGGAGCTTGTAGCTCATTAGTAATACCTTGCACTGCTGAACCAAGCCACAAGAGTTCAAATCCCATACCCCACATTATTTTAATGTTGATTTTTTTTAAATCCTTTAGAATACTAAGAGTTTACACGTGCATATCTCACAAAAACCCCACTAGACCCAAAGATGTAACACTTCCATGAGTTAGATGAACCGTCGGGGAGGATCCTGGCCGCCGGACTCGGCCGGGAATCGGCCGACTCGGCCTCGACTCGGCCGACTCAGTGCTCCGACCGGGTCACGGCCGAGTCATCCCCGAGTCGGCCGATTCCGGCGACGGCCACAACCTGTAAGTTGTGTCTTTTCATATTCCCTATGCACCTGCAAAATTTCAGCCTCAGACCACTTCCAGAGCTCTTTAAAAACCCCAATTTCTCCACTTTTAATACATTTTTATTACATTTTATCACATTTTTATTTTTAACTTTTCATCTTCCCTAACCCTAGCCTAACCATATAAATACCAACCCTACACACTACCCTCTCACCTCCAAAATCTTGAGCCACTCTCTCAAAAATTTTCCAAGAGTTGTGTACTTTGAAAACAAGCTCGAAGCGAAGCTCCGACGAAATTCCGACGGAAATTCCGACGAACGTTTTAGGAGCTATCGGCGACGACGCAACACACCAACGATTCCTCTAGTGCCCCCTCACTCTCTTGAGTAATCAAAACCCGTAAGTCCCATTTTAACCCTCTTTCTATTTCTCTAAAATACGAAATTATGAAACCCGACGGAATCGGAACAAATCCGATTTCCGATTGGGTTTTCTATAAAAGTTCACTTCTCACCAATACATTCATTTTTAAAAATCTTTATCTTGACTATTAAACTTTTAAAAATCAATTTGAACAAGTTTTCTCACATGAAATGATAACATTTCCAATCTTTCGTATTTTTCACTTTAATACCATCATGTTTCGATTTCGCATTTAACCCCTAAACTTTGCTATACATTTAAAGTAGAGCACGAGGTAATGACCTACCTCCACACACACGCAAATACAACCCTAAACGAAATCATCAAAGAACACAGAATACGATAAAACAAAACTTTCATTTAAATACCATTTTCTTAATAAAATTGATTCTAAAAGTTTAGCTTTGATACACTTTTAAATAAATACCTCTTATTAAGAAATACGATAAGTTGTGGACATCGATCGTTTATCTAAACTTGACTTTGTGGTGTCTAGGCTAGGCAACTAAGCAAATGTAATTTCAAAAGGCCCGTCTCACAATTTGTGAGCGGATCCCTCCTTCCTCACTTGTACTTACCTGGCCACAATTGGCGGTGAAGAGAAGAATTGAGGCTTCTAACGACTTGTCGTTTAGACCATTTAGAAATATGCTAGTTGGCTTAGGAAACCCTAGAATCTAAAATACGGAAATTACACTTTGCAAATAAATACCTTTTACTTTATAAAACCGTTTTCTAAAGAATTAGTATTTTACAATGTTTGCAAAGCGCCGCTACAACCCATCTTTGGGGAACCCGTTAAGGATAGTACGGTTTATCGTGCACCCTCGGGCTTAGTAGTGCGAGATTCAGACCTCCGCAAGGAGTATTCGGTCTCGAAAGGTTTAAAATACGACATCCTAAGAAAATGAGATTTTTGGTATATAAAATATTTATTAAAATTACTTTTGTATAAACATATGTATATTTATCATTTAAATATCTATTTTATTATAATATAAATTTTCCACCTTTTTCTAAAAATCACAAGAATATATTTTACCCTAAAATACCATGAACTTCCAATAAATCAATATTACAGATAAATACCTTTATCTATAAAATTAGGACATTTTCACTAGAAATGTCACGACATAAAATCCACCCTCATTACAACCCTAAAGACGAACAATAAATACTTGAGGTGTATTTTGAAAAGTATATAAAAGTATTTTTACATAAAACCCCCTCAAGTTTTATAAATTATCCTAAGGACCCAAGCAATTATAAGATTTCGATTCACATTTCTGATTGTCTGACTCGGGTTTGAGTCTGATTAATCTGACTTGAATATGATTCAAGTCAATCTATAAACTACAAGATTCCAATTCAAAATGAACACATGAATCCATGAATACAATTATCAATTTATACAATTTGACCGAACCGAACCATGGATATATATTCCTTTTATATGATTCTCAGTATTCCATTTACATGACTCTACGGTTACAACCGTTTCCTGATATCATGGTTTCGGTCAGTCCATCAATTTTACAATCAATACAATTTACAAGATAACAATACAAACAAGAAATCGCGGGGTTTAAGGGGTAGATTGGTACGGAAGATGTTAAAAGTGGCACGAGACGGTCAGATTTAAGACACCTAACATGAATCCAATTGCCATTGTTCCGGGCCTTCTAACGGAGCCTTGTACTTTATATTCCGTTTGCCCTGGTCTCTAGCATATAGAGACCCCTTTCGTATACACTGGTATTCTTCTGTACCAAGCTACAAACAACAACGTTAATACAACATTACAACAATACAATACAACATTAAAAGCTACTCTCTCTCTCCTACTCTTTGTCTATTTCTCCCCTACCTTTGGGACATACCGAGCGACATGTTCGCTGACGACATTCTATTTCTTTCTTCTTTGAATGTCGTCAGGTGGTTTGGACCCGGCAGAGATCGAGCCATCTGCCGAAGACTTGGAGCGGTTTGCCGAAGATCCAGCACTGTAGTTTCATTGTACACTTTTCCATTCAGTATTTTTCATTTCCTGTTATGCCACTGTTTAGACATCTTTTATTTCAGTTGTATTTCCTTTTCATGCTTTGTACAAAAGAATGTTAATAAATAAAAGTTGTTGTTTTTATTATCTCTTGTCTCTTGTGTATTTATTTTATATTGCCTAGATACGCTTAGCGTATATACTTCTGAGTATATACGTAGCGGACCTCCTCGCGTCTCCTTCGCCATACACTGGAAAGCGGGACGTGACAGGTTTTATTGGTGGCCCATGCAGGTCAGAGCTGTATGAAACCCTATCATGCAGTTCTGTTCTGCGTGAACAACCTAAGCAATATAACACAAGAACCAGCAACTAAAACATTCTTTACAATTCATGTTCCTTGAATCTTGCAATTTCATATTCCTTGAATCTTATCATTTCATGTACTTTGAATCTGTTCTAACCCAAAATTCTCTCACCTCTTTTACAATTTTATCAAAACCTTCGCATTCTTTCCTTTCTTCATACATTCTCCACATTTTTAAAACCCTTGCTCCACCTTGTTATTTTTCACATATTGTCAGTACACCAGCACCCAACTTTTCTTAGATTTGTAACACTTTTCTTTTACAAATTTCGAGGACGAAATTTTTATAAGGAGGGTAGAATGTAACAACCCTAAATTTCCGATACAAAATTTTCAAAATATTTTTTCAAATTCCATAAAGGAGTATTTTAACCTGAGCATAATATATAAGTAATTATTTTGTTTATAAATAACTCCATTTTTAGTGTATATAAAATTGTTTTAAAATTAAAGTATACTTGGGGTATTTAATGTTGCTGTTACCACTTTAAGTAATTATTTCACACCTTAATTATAAGAAGGAGCTTGTAGCTCATTTGTAATACCTTGCACTGCTGAACCAAGCCACCAGAGTTCAAATTCCATACCCCACATTATTTTTAATGTTGATTTTTTTAAAAACCTTTAGAATACTAAGAGTTTATACATGCATATCTTACAAAAACCCCACTAGACCCAAAGATGTAACACTTCCATGAGTTAGATGAACAGTCGGGGGGGATCCTGGCCGCCGGACTCGGCCGGGAATCGGCCTACTCGGCCTCGACTCGGCTGACTCAGTGCTCTGACTGGGTCACGGCCGAGTCACCCCCGAGTCGGCCGATTCCGGTGACGGCCACAACATGTAAGTTGTGTCTTTTCATATTCCCTATGCACCTGCAAAATTTCAGCCTCAGACCACTTCCAGAGCTCTTTAAAAACCCCAATTTCTCCACTTTTAATACATTTTTATTACATTTTATCACATTTTTATTTTTAACTTTTCATCTACCCTAACCCTAGCCTAACCCTATAAATACCAACCCTACACACTACCCTCTCACCCCCAAAATCTTGAGCCACTCTCTCAAAAATTTTCCAAGAGTTGTGTACTTTGAAAACAAGCTCGAAGCGAAGCTCCGACAAAATTCCGGCGGAAATTCCGGCGATCGTTTTAGGAGCTATCGGCGACGACGCAACACACCAACGATTCCTCTAGTTCCCCCTCACTCTCTTGAGTAATCAAAACCCGTAAGTCCCATTCTAACCCCCTTTCTATTTCTCTAAAATACGAAATTATGAAACCCGACGGAATCAGAACAAATCCGATTTCCGATTCGGTTTTCTATAAAAGTTCATTTCTCACCAATACATTCTTGTTTAAACATCTTTATCTTGACTATTAAACTTTTAAAAATCAATTTGAACAAGTTTTCTCATATAAAATGATAACCTTTCCAATCTATCGTATTTTTCACTTTAATACCATCATGTTTCGATTTCACATTTAACCCCTAAACTTTGCTATACATTTAAAGTAGAGCACGAGGTAATGACCTACCTCCACACACACGCAAATACAGCCCTAAACGAAATCATCAAAGAACTTAGAATACGATAAAACAAAACTTTCATTTAAATACCATTTTCTTAATAAAATCAATTCTAAAGGTTTAGCTTTGATACACTTTTAAATAAATACCTCTTATTAGGAAATACGATAAGTTGTGGACTTCGTTCGTTTATCTAAACCAAACTTTGTGGTGTCTAGGCTAGGCAAGTGGGCAAAGGTAACTTTAAAAGGCCCGTCTCACGATTCGTGAGCGGATCACTCCTTCCTCACTTGTACTTATCTGGCCACAATTGGCGGTGAAGAGAAGATTTGAGGCTTCTAACGACTTGTCGTTTAGACCATTTAGAAATATGCTAGTTGGCTTAGAAAACCCTAGAATCTAAAATACGGACACTTTGCAAATAAATACCTTTTACTTTATAAAACCGTTTTCTAAAAGATTAGTATTTTAAAATCTTTGCAAAGCGCCTCTACAACCCACCTTTGGGGAACCCGTTAGTTATAGTACGGTTTATCGTGCACCCTCGGCTTTAGTAGTGCGAGATTCAGACCTCCGCAAGGAGCATTCGGTCACGAAAGGTTTAAAATAGGACATCTTAAGAAAATGAGATTTTTAGAATATAAAATATTTATTAAAATTACTTTTGTATAAACATATGTATATTTATCATTTAAATATCTATTTTATTATAATATAAATTTTCCACCTTTTTCTAAAAATCACAAGAATATATTTTACCCTAAAATACCATGAACTTCCAATAAATCAATATTACAGATAAATACCTTTATCTATAAAACTAGGACATTTTCACTAGAAATGTCACAACATAAAATCCACCCTCATTACAACCCTAAAGACAAACAATAAATACATGAGGTGTATTTTGAAAAGTATATAAAAGTATTTTTACATAAAACCCCCTCAAGTTTTATAAATTATCCTAAGGACCCTAGCAATTATAAGATTTCGATTCACATTTCTGATTGTCTGAGTCGGGTTTGAGTCTGATTAATCTGACTTGAATATGATTCAAGTCAATCTATAAACTACAAGATTCCAATTCAAAATGAACACATGAATCCATGAATACAATTATCAATTTATACAATTTGACTGAACCGAACCATGGATATATATTCCTTTTACATGATTCTCAGTATTTCATTTACATGACTCGACGGTTACAACCGTTTCCTCATATCATGGTTTCGGTCAGTCAGTCAAACAATCTTACAATCAATACAATTTACAAGATAACAATACAAACAAGACACCGCGGGGTTTAAGGGGTAGATTGGTATGGAAGATGTTAAAAGTCGCACGAGACGGTCAGATTTAAGACACCTAACATGAATCCAATTGCTGTTGTTCCGGGCCTTCTAACGGAGCCTTGTACTCTATATTCCGTTTGCCCTGGTCTCTAGCATATAGAGACCCCTCTCGTATACACTGGCATTCTTCTTTACCATGTTATAAACAACTGCGTTAATACAACATTACAACATTAAAAGCTACTCTCTCTCTCCTACTCTTTGTCTATTTCTCCCCTACCTTTGGGACTTACCGAGCGACCTGTTCGCTGACGACATTCTATTTCTTTCTTCTTTGAATGTCGTCAGGTGGTTTAGACCCGGCAGAGATCGAGCCATCTGCAGAAGACTTGGAGCGGTTTGCCAAAGATCCAGCACTGTAGTTTCATTGTACACTTTTCCATTCAGTACTTTTCATTTCCTGTTATGCCACTGTTTAGGCATCTTTTATTTCAGTTGTATTTCCTTTTCATGCATTGTACAAAAGAATGTTAATAAATAAAAGTTGCTGTTTTTATTATCTCTTGTCTCTTGTGTATTTATTTTATATTGCTTAGATACGCTTAGCGTATGTACTTCTGAGTATATACGTAGCGGACCTCGTCGCGTCTCCTTCGCCGTACACTGGGAAGCGGGACGTGACAGTTGACTTGCTCCGCTTTCTGCTGTGTCCGGGTTGACTTGCTCCGCTTTCTGCAGTGTCAGGGTTCGACTTGTTTCCGCGGTGGTGCTTGATTCCGTCCCGAAGGTCGTTGGTTGTCTTGCTGATTTGATGTGATTTGGGTTGACATCAGCGTCGCTGCACCAGAATATGGTACCGGGCGTGAATCATCATTTGCCATGAGAGAACTTGGAATTTGATACTCATTTAGGCATCGGCATCGCTAATACTGGAACGTTGTCAGGAGCGAATCATTATTTGCCTTTGCTGATTAAACAAAAGTGGCTTAGCAAACAGGGTTAGGATCCTGCCGACTAAGTCTTTTGACTTCGTGAGCCGTCAGGGTCTCACAACGGGTTTTCTCCCTACGAGTCGTGAGGATCTCATAGGTGTATTTTCTCCTTAAGAATCGTGAGGATTCCCAAGTGATATCTTTTCTTGCAAGTCGTAAAGATCTCACAAGAGCTTTTTCTCAAAAATAGCGGAAAATCGAACAATTATATAATATTGAGAGGACCTACAAGTGTTGTTCACCAAATAGGGGAATTTCACACCATTGGTGGAACTGGGCGAGGGAACGCTTATTTATGCCCGTGGATTGTATACAAGGGCCGATATCGACCGCCTGTAGGGCGATTTGGGGGATATGATGGCTTAAGAATAGGTTCAGGTCCCTGTATCTTAAGACTTTTGAATCCTATGAGCCGTGAGGGTCTCATAGGGGAAAATTCTCCTTACAAGTCATGAGGATCTCGTAAGTGTAATTTCTCCTTAGGTATCGTAAGGATCCCTAAGTGTTTTGCTCCCTTGTGAGTCGTAAGGCTCTCACGCGGGTATTTTCTCCTTACAAGGTCGAGAGGATCTTGCAAGTGCATAAAAAAAATTACGAATCTGCGCCCTTTCGGGTTTTCACAAACTCGCCGGTAGCCCTGCTGTTTTTACTCGCGGAGCCCTTTCGGGTTTTTCATCCGTGCCCATTTTGCTTGTGGACGTACCTTTTTTTTTGCCGCGTTAGCCTAAGGATGCTTTGGTTCGTAGTAGTTTAAGGACGTTACGGTCCGTTGTTAGTTTAAGGACGTTTCGGTCCGCTGTTAGTTTAGGGACGTTTCGGTCCGCTGTTAGTTTAGGGACATTTCGGTCCATTGTAGTTTAAGGACGTCTCGGTCCGCTGTTAGTTTAAGGACATTTCGGTCCATAGTCCTCCATGTTTGATACGGAGTACTGTTGGGTACTACTTTCAGAGTTTGACTCAAGAAGATAGCGAGCGCATATAGGCGTCGTCATCTATCATTGACCTGGGTCGTGACTCGTCAGGCGTAGTATTTTTTCAGGAACCGGCCGTTTATTAGCCGGAAGGGTCTTTCGCCATGCATATCCATGAGCAAGTAAGCCCCACCTTGGTAGATTTTGTCTATGATGTACGGGCTCCATAGTTTGGCTCGAAGTTCCCCCGTTTGGCACGATTGGGGATCATAGGACTTTTGACAACTAGCACTAGTTCGCCTTGGTGGAATGTTCTCGGCCTAGTCAGTCTTTCATATGAGCGCGTCATCTTTTCTTTGTAAGCTTCCAAGTTTTGCTGCGTGATGAGACGAGTTTCATCGAGGGCGTCGAGCTCCTCAAGCCGAAGATGAGCATTCTCTTCATCTGTTAGCTCATAATGAACCGCTACTCGTAGAGAGGGTAGCTCTATCTCAAGGGGGAGTACTGCTTCTGTGGCGAATACCAATACGTATGGCTTTGTATTCGTAGCCGTTTTGAACGTGGTTCGATACACCCAGAGCGCTTCATGCAATTTCTCGTGCCAGTCTTTTTTATTTTTGGACACCGGTTTCTTTATGATCTTTGTCAAGGTCTTGTTAAAAGCCTCAGCTAGACCGTTAGCTCGGGGATTATAGACTGAAGAGTATCTCCAGTCTATATTATGCTGTTGTGCGAAGTGACTGATTTTGTGACTTCTGTAGGCCGACCCGTTATCAGAGATAATCTTTCGCAGGGTGCTGAACCAATAAATGACGTGTGTCTTGAAGAAATGGAGGATATTCTCCATCTTCACTTCCCTCAGCGGTACTGCTTCTGCCCACTTAAAGAAGTAATCGGTTGTTGCCAGTATGAATCGATGTCCTTTGGATGACGCTGGTTCGATAGGCCCGATTATATCGGTTCCCCACATTTCGAAAGGCCATCTAGCCACTGTTGGGTGTAGCGGATTTGGAAGCTGGTGGATAAAGTCCCCGTGAATTTGGCATGAGTGACACTGCTTCGCATATTCTAGGCAGTCCTGAATCATTGTGGACCAATAGTAGCCCATCCTTTTAATCTTCAGCTTCATCTTTGGTCCAGCTTGATGAGAACCGCAGAGTCCGTCGTGAGTTTCTTGGACGACTCTCCTTGCTTCTTCCGGTCCTAGGCATCTCAGCCACAGAGAGTCGAACGATCTCTTATATAGAGTATCGTTGACGAAAGCGAAAGATAGAGCTCGTTTCATGAGCTAATGTCTTGAGGATACATCTTCAGGTATCCGACGGGATTTGAAGTAGTCTATGAAGACTTCTATCCAATCCTTAGCCTTTTCTTGGTCCTCTATTTATAAGGCCGTTTACTTGGTTGCTTCCTTTTCTTCAGACGACTCAGTAGATATTTCTGCTGGCGCGAGAACCCGGCGGCTTTGTACAATGATCCTTACATCATCCAGATTTTTGTCGGCCAGTTCTTTAGCGAGTTTGGCTAATGCATCCGCTTTGCTATTTTCCGCACGCGGTATGCTTTCTAGGATGTAGGAGGGAATTTGAGTCAGCAATTGTTGCACTCTTTCGCCATATTTCACCAACTCTGGCTTGCACGTCTGGTAGCCGCCGTTTACTTGGCTAACGACAAGCTAGGAGTCTCCGTATATGAGGAGGTTTTCGATTTCCATGTCAACAGCGATCTCAAGACCTGCTATCAAAGCCTCATATTCTGCTTCATTGTTTGTCCTTGGCTCTGTTAAGGAAAGGGCAAAGCGCATTATTCCTCCTTGCGGAGTCACGAAGATAAAGCCTACCCCAGATTTGATTATGGGGGTGCTGTGCTTTCGTTTCTTCACAGAAGAGGCTCCGTAGAAGTAGAGTTCCTATCGGGTATCACTCATTTCCTTCTCCCTGTCGATCGTGTCAAACGCGTGTTCGTCTGGCAATTCGCAATTTAGGGGCGAGTTGGCAGGTATCGGATGCTCAACGAGTAAGTCGGCGATGGCTTGGGCTTTCACTGCCTTGAGGGTTCGATAGATTATCGAGAACTCCATCAAGAGGAGGGCCCATTTAGCGAGCCGTCCTGTTAGTATGGCTCTTGACATCAAATATTTGAGAGGATCCACCTTTAATATGAGATGGACCTCATGCGCCAAGGCATAATGCCGAAGCTTCATTAACGCGAAGATTAATGCCAGGCAGTATTTTTCGATAGGGGAGTAATTGTTTTCTGCCCCCAGGAGAGCCCGACTCAAATAGTAGAGAGCTCTCTCCTTCCCTTGATCATTCTCCTGTGCCCATAGTGCGCCCAAAGAACCTTCAAGGGCGGTTGTGTATAGAATGATGGGTTTTCCCTTGAATGGAGTGGCCAGTACCGGCGGATTCTGCAAGTATTGCTTGATTTCGTCCAGTGCACTCTGGCATTTACGATCCCACATGAACGGGGTTCCCTTCTTCATCAGGTGACTGTAGGGGCGGCATTTTCCGGAGAACTATGAACCGTCGGATATACGCGAGCTTTCCTTGTAGAGATCGCAATTGTTTTAGAGTTCTTGGAGTGGGCATTTCAATAATCGCCTTGATTTTCGATGGGTCTATTTCGATGCCCCGGTGTCGTATGATGAATCCTAGGAATTTTCCTGAGGAAACTCCAAATGCGCATTTTAGAGGGTTCATCTTCAGGTTATACTTACGAAGACGTTGGAACACTATTTTCAAATGCTCCCAATGTTACTCGTACGATTTGCTTTTTACAACGATATCATCGATATAACATTCGACAATATCGTGTATAAAGTCATCGAAGATCTTCGTCATGGCCCTCTGGTAGGTAGCGCCAGTGTTATTCAGACCGAAGGGCATTACTTTATAGCAGAATATGCCCAGAGGGGTCCGAAAAGCGGTATGCTTTTGGTATTCGGGATGCATCTTTATTTGATTGTACCTTGAGGATCCATCCATGAAGGAGAAGACCTCATGAGTGGACGTGTTATCTATCATCAGCTCGGTAACCGGTACAGGGAAGTCATCCTTCGGACAGGCTTTGTTGAGTCCCGAAACTCCACGCAGATGCGCACTGTCCCATTTTTCTTCATCACTGGAACAATGTTGGCGATCCAGTCAGGGTATTGAACTTCTTGGATGAAGCCGGAGTCGATTAGCTTCTTGACTTCGGCGTTGATACTCATTTCGAGTTCAAACCGCATTCTTCTTGATGCTTGTTTGACCGGCTTGACGTCCGGAGATATTGCCAATTTATACACAGCTATTTCTGGGTCTAGTCCCGGCATCTCGGAATAGTTCCACGCGAAGCAGTCTTTATACTGCATGAGGACGTCTTTTAGCGCAGCCACTTGCTCTTTCGACAGCAGCTCACTGACAAATGTTGGCCGCGGGTCGTTTGTCGTCCCTAGGTCTATTTTTCTCAGGTTGTCTGCTGTGGTGTGTATCCTATCTTCCAACTCTTTTGGCGCTGATGGAAATTCTGAGATCACCCCATCCTCATCCTCATTTTTGAAGCACTAGGAGAGGTCATCCATATTCTCGTCCTCTCCCTCTTCCGATAGTGTTATCATATGGCAGGTGCGAGCTCGTTTCCAGGCTCGATGCTGATATGGACTTACTCTCGCAATGTAGGTTGCTTTTGTATCATGCTTCCGTGGTGGGGCTACCCTTCAACTGTTGGATAGAGCAAACCTGCCTTTCTGATATTGGTCTTCAACCCAGTTTTTGAAGGTGAAGCGGCCTTCAAGGGGATGTCCCATTGCCTGGTGGTAGGAGCAATAATCCGGATGATGGACCTCGTTTACTTGCTCGGGGTGCCGAGACCCCGGGAGTGTCATCATTTGATGTTTCATGACAAGGTCAAAAATTTTCCTTGTCTTGTCTCGAGGGAAAGAATATGCTCGACCCATCTTTTTCATAAGAGATGGATTCCGACTGCCCCTTTCTCGATCGAGTAGTCTCTTGGATCCTTTTTTTCGCTCTTTACCTTGTTTTTACCTCTGTGTCGGGCCTTTTTCTTGTCTTAGGGGTGCACGGCGGGCTGAAGGTGAATGTCATCGTTATCTCCATGGCCTGCTGAAGGAGGCGTTGCGTCCTGACTTTCTCATAAATGGCCATTTCGCTGCTGTGGTCATCCCGAACCTTTTGACCAACTTCCCTTATTAGCTTGTCGATATGTTCTTCAAATGACGGACTTGGCGTTTTTATAGCAGGACCTCGTTCTGGTTCAACGTCAGCTTCTTCTAAAAGAGCATCCCCTTCTTCATCGAGGTCATTGATGACGTGGCAGCCATGGAATCGTTCTTGTTTCTTGGATTGTACATATCCTAGCCAGATTTTTTCCATTCTCCCGTTGGGCATCTTTCGCTGAGTTCCAGAGACGTTCCAAATCCTGTTGTAGAACTGAGCTTGTCACGCAGTCTGCTTAAAGGGTACGCCTTGGCATATTAATAACCTTTTCAATCCCTCTGCGTAGTATCTGGGAAGACGGATTGGTTGGAGCCTGTCCAGTGCAAAATCGGCACCGTGCCAGATTTCTTTCTCCACTTTGGTTTCCGCAGATCGATAGAATAGGATCGCCTTTTCACCTCTTCGCCTAAGAGGGGCATAGAATGTCTGTATCTCTTGCACGCTATATGTATTGAGCGCATCAAGCTTTTATAATGCTGCCGTGGAACCATAGAAATTTGCAAACTCTGGTCAGCTTCAGTGAGGGCCTGCATTGATGGACGAATAGAGAACACTGTGTTGACCTCGTCTTCAGAGTCACTGCCAAAGACCAGAATAAGGGTAAATGGTCCCGGCTTGTTGCATTGGGGCGGCCCCGAATAGACTATCTCTTCTTCCTCCTCGGTATCACTCCCGAAGACCGGAATAGTGGCGATAGATTTTTGTTTATTCTCCGGTTTATGACATCTTTCCGTGTCTTCAAAATGTGGTCGGAAGTACTTGGCGTCTTTATATTTGCGGACTTCATTTATGGAGAATGGGTTTAGTTCCCCCGTCACAGTGTACTCGAGGCCGTCTTTGAAATACTTCATACACTGATGTTGTATAGAAGGGATGACGTTGTACTCGTATAACCAAGGCCTGTCGAGCAGAGCGTTGTAGCAAGTCTTGGCGTCAATGACATGGAATTTGATGTCAGTGATGAGCAGCCCGAAGCGTAATGTCAGTATTACAGACCCGAGTGTTCATGACGACTGGGAGTCAAACCCGGAGATGGTAATTTTATCCTGAGCCAGGTGCTGAACACTCATGCAGATTTCTTTTAGCACCCTCACATTTAGAAGGTTGATAGAGGACCTGTTGTTAACTAGGATCTTCCCTATCTTAATGTCGTGGTAGTACCCAGTGACATACAGGGGACGGTTATGCTCACACGTTTCGAGGAGGAGATCTTCATCGCCGAAAGTAATTTCAGCTGTGTGAACTTCTTCGAGCTCGTCCTTCATCTTTTCTTTGGCAAGGAAAGCTTGAAACTGCTCGGGCTCTTGTAACGCCCTGATCAGATAATCTCGTGCTTCTTTAGACAGGGGAAGGTCATCCAAAATGCTCAACTGTTAGGGTATATTCCTCAAGTGTGCCAGGACATTGTAATCCACTTTGTTTTTCTTAGGCGAGTCCTTGGTTGTAAGCTCTTCGACGACTCGATCATCGAGGGTGATATCCTCGGGGACTTTTTCCTTCCCCTTGTCTTTTTTGCTTGATCCCTTGTTTATAGGCCCGAGATTCTTTTCGGGCAACGTACGGTTACGCAGCTGAATATTCTCACAGTTCTTTGTCTCTTCCTCTTTTCCTGAAGTGGATTCCTTGAATAGAGGGCCAAGGGCTATTTCTTCGTCAGAATCGCTTCCGAAGGTGAGAACTTGAGATCCCATGGTTCCAACTATGTGACAGTTGTCGACGGTTCCTTTATGCACATCTGTCGTGTTTCTCTGCTCGCGATGAGTTTTGCACTTCATCGGCTTGAAATGTTGTCGGTGAGCAACGTATCCTTGCCACCACTTCTTAAAGGAACTGCACTCTTCGGTAGGGTGTGCAATCCTCTGATGGCATAAGCAGTAGTTAGGATGTACATCCGTTTCGTCAAGGTGCATACTGCCGGGAGTATTTTCTTTGAAAGGTGGCAGCTTCATTCCTATTGACAGGGCTTTGGCGAACCGTTTCTTTGTCCAAAGCCAGCTTTTGTCTGCCGCGGGTGTACTTTGATCTAGTTGGAGTGTTTTGTGACCCATCACTACCACGGCTTCTCCAACTTGACGCCGACGCCTGGCCCTTTCGAATATGGCCCTTTCACGTTCTTGATCAGCTTTGCTCTTCTGACGGGCTCCGTCCAGCAACATGTCAATCAACTCGTCTGACGGTTCCAAGGATTTTGGCACCGATCCTGCCCCCAGCTCCTCTATCTTATCTTTTGATGCCGGGTGAGCCTCTTCGTCATTTAGCGACGAATGAGAGATCATGTGACAACTTGCCACATAATCCTCGGGTTCTTATGACGAGTCATCTCCCTCGTCATTGTTACTGTCTCTGTTCTCAAAGATAGGGTTGAGAAACTCTTGGAGTGTGACTGGGGTCCGCTCCTTCTGGTTGTATTCCTCCAACGCGTCAATATGCTTTTGCAGGTCCGTGCGCTTTTCGTTAGGCTGCGCGGACTTCTTGTTCTTCTTCTCTTTCTTCGAAGACTTTGACGGCTGGGCCTGGGTGCTTTGCCTATTGTTACCGACGTTCGGTGTCAAGCACAGTTTAAGCATTCCCTCAATGATCTCGGGCTCCAGCGGGCTTTTCCATCTAATCGCCGGACATGCTTGAAGATCCTTCAGCATTCTCCAGTATTGCGAGCCTCTTTGCGGGACCACTTGAGCTCAGGCTCAGCATGTCGAAGACTAAGGAAGTAGACTTGGACGACCCGTTGAAAGGGGCCATGGTAGTTGTAAGCCGATCGAAGACCAACTTCTTTGGAACCTCTTGTGGTGGCATTGAAGCGTTGAAGTTCATTGGCGGGAGCATGGTCCTGAAAAACAACCCAGTGGTGGCTTGAGTCACTTGCTCCACCGGCATTGCGAAGATGGAGGCCGCTTGGGGCCCATAAGCCACTCCTCCAGATGGGGCGGATCGGGAGTTGCTGTTGCAGTTGGTGCAACTAGAAGCCATCGATGTTATCTTCTTTTCTGCATAGGAGCAAGACCCCAAATCATAGTATCTCGAATCCATGGGCAACCATAGCAGACCGTGATTTTGTTCGCGAACACGACACATGAAGTGTGGAGTGGAAAGAGGAGAAGGTCCCACCGGGCGTGCCAGAATCTCTTCACTGCTGAAAACGGGAGACGGGACCGCATAGGTTCGTTTGCCTGAATTTGGGGGCAGATGCTATTTGGTTTTATCCGTCCACCTCTCCGAAAATACCAAGTTGATTTATGGCATCGTGTATCGGAGGTTTGGACGGATGCGGCCGTTGTAGCAGACTTCGTCAGATCCCCCCTCATTTGCGAGGGGTTTTTGATTGTGGGGACGCTCTTCCCTGCAGGCGCAAGCCTCTACAGTTAATTACGTTGCCGCGTAGCGATAACCACTTTCTCCTGCTCCAGATGTTCAATTCGTGTCGTGTGTGTTTGTTTTATTTTTGGTTGCCCGTGGATCGTATACGGAGACTAATTTATGTCATCGCCCGTAGGGCATGGATTAGTCCAAATCCGTATATTCTTAGATTTGGGTTTGGTTCGATTTAAGGATCGTTAACCTTGCTTTAGGTTAAGATCAACTTAAATGTTTGTTAAGGATACATTAGTCCAATTTTAGACTAAGATCTACTTAATGGGGGTTTAGGATCTTTTTGATCCAATAAAAGAGCATTTGGGCTTTATTGTTTTAGTTTAGGGATGTTATGGTCCATTGTTAGTTTAAGGACGTTTCGGTCCATTGTTTAGTTTAAGGACGTCGCGGTCCAAGGTTTAGTTTAAGGACGTTGCGGTCTAAAGTTTTTTGTTGGTTGTCGGGACCCGCCATCTCTCTGAAGACGTTGAAGAATTACAATGACATGTATTAGAGGTGTGAAGAGATGTACCCTTGAACCAGTGAATATTCATCAGAGACTTGATGGTCTTTTTTGGGACTAAGGCCAATAAAAAAAGCATATGGGTTGGGTCAATTAAGAGTTTGACCAACCTTGGGCTCAGCCCACTTGATCATTTACTTGGGGTTGATCTCCTCTCTATCTTAGCAATGCTGAGCATTGATATGGGTTTTGACACTTTTTTTTGTTCTTATTTAATTTAACTTTTATGGAGTGTTAGGCACTCTATGGCGCTCACGTGCAGAGCACGTGAGGCGCTCGGCGCTAAGCGCCAGGCACTGAGTGCTAAGCACTTTTTATTAAATAGCGCTCACGTGAGGAGACGTAGAGCACTCGGCGCTGAGCGCCAAATTTTGAGTGCTAAGCACTCCTTATGAAATAGCGCCAACATGAGGGGCACATGGAGCGCTCGGCGCTGAGCGCCAAGCACTGAGTATTTTCTGTTCTAATAAGTTCAATTCTTTGAGAATTAGATTCTCATTTGTGAGAGACTTTGTCTCATAGATCTGAGATCTGAAAAAGAACTAAGTTCTTCTTATATGAGAGTTAAACTCTTAGATATGTGGAGGAGATACTATGATCTCTCTTATTTTTATTTACCTTGAAGAGAAGTAGTTCTCGTCTTTTAAATCTGAAGTTTATGGGGGGTTCTTCTGTACAAGACTTGAAGTCTTGGGTCCTTTATATAGTGGAGGCTGATTTGTTGATTTAGTTAAGGAAATCTCCCATTGAGAGATCTCTAATTGATTTGGGGATTTTATTCACCGTTGGATCTTTGATCCTAGGCCTTCTGTTTTACAGAAGATATTTCTCTTGTTTTTGACAAGATTGGGAGAATATTTTCCCATACAGAGCTTATCCTGTATTTTGGTGATTTTTTTTAATCACCCTTGGATCTTTAATCCAACGGTGCTCTGTTTTACAGAGAATAACCTTTCTTAGTTAGAAAGATTCGAGGAATATTTCCTCAACCGAATTTAATTTTGTAATTTGATGATCTATCATCTTCGTTGGATTTTTGATCCAATGGTGGAGAACTTTTAGTTCTGTCGTCGGCGCTCTCGTGCTTTGCACGTAAGGCGCTGCCCTAAAGGTTTTTAACTCTTGGCGCTGGCGCTCTCGTGCTTTGAACGTGAGGCGCTGCCCCAGAGTTTTTAACTCTTGGCACTGGCGTTCTCGTGCTTTGCACGTTAGGCGCTGCCTCAGTTCAAATTTTGAACAGAGCCTTGCTCTCTAATTGGTGGGAAACAGTCCCCACAATCAAAAACCCCTTAAAATGAGGGGAATCTGATAAAGTCTGCTACAACGGTTGCTTCTATCCAAACCTCCAATATATGGTGCCATAAATCAACTTGGTATCTTCGAGGAGGTGGATGGAGAAGTCCAAATAGCATCTGCCCCCAAATTCAGGGTTCAGACGTCCCGACGTCTCGGTCCGGTCTTTCGGCGGAGAGCAGATTCTGGCACACCCGGTGGGACCTTTTCCTCTTTCCACTCCACACTCCGTGTGTCGTGTTTCACGAACAAAATCGTGGTTCGCCATGATTGCCCTTGGATTCGAGATACTAAAACTTGGTGTTTTGCTCTTATGCAGAAAATCAGTGGTTTCTCTATGCACTGCATGCAACAGCAACTCCCTCTCTACCCCAACTGGAGGAGTGACCTATATGCCCAACGCGGCCTCTATTTTCTCAATGCCGGTGGGGCAGGTCACCCAAGCCACTACCGGGTTGTTCTTTTGGACCATGCTCCTACCTGTGAGTTTCGGTTCCCCAGCACCGCAAGAAGTAGCTCCTAAAAGGTCGGTCTTCGATCGACCGTCAACCACAACGGCCCCTTTCAACGGGCCGTCCAAATCTGGCGTCTCAGTCTTCAACAGGCCGAGCAAGGACTCAAACGAGCTCGCAAAGAAGCTCGTGATACCTGAAGGGGATACCCCAAAACGGATAGCCCTCCTAACTCCTGCTATAGGCGAATCCATCAAAAGCGCTTCCCCCATCAGACGACCAGTCTTCGAAAGATTGGCTAGCTCTCCTCAAATTATAACAAGGACTGTTCAGTTGATAAAACTGCACATTTGTTATTACATTTTTCCTACTATCATTGACCAAATCTTAACTCTACTAAATATTATTTGAGTTGTTGTGCAGAAATTGTAGGTATAAAATCAAGGAAATCAAGTTGTTAAAGCAAACCTGCCTAATTAAGAAACCAAAACTTGGAAATCAAGTCTGGCAGCAACTAAGAGAAGATTTCCAAGTTCCAAACATTCCAGAGAACTCCACGTGCCTAGTAGAGAAATCCCACAAAAAGAAATTCAATGGTCCAGATTAGATGGCCGCGGATCCGCGGCCATACCCCTCTCTGGGCCGCGGATTCGCGGCAATGTGAAAGATTTAGAGGCTGCAATTTTTGTGGTAAAATCTTTGATGTTATTTTCCTAATTTGGAAGCAAGAGTTCTGGCTTTGGGGCTATAAATAAAGACCGAGAGCCTCTTGAAAAAATCATCAAGCCGACGAGATCACGAAGTCCAAGACGGCTCACGCATCTAGGCTGATCATCAACTGTTCATCTACCTACTTAGAAGAGATCGAGAAGCAAACTAGTCTTTGTAATCATTTTCTAAGGAATCAAAGTGTAATGAATATTGTTGATTAATAAAGATAGCTCTTTATCCTATTCTATTTTTTCGTAGTTTAATTATGCATTCTCTCTCCATCTCTTTTTCTCTCAACATGCGCGAGTAATTCTCCGCTTGTTAGGGTTCGTAGGATTAGGGTAGGCTAATGGATGATGAACATCTCTAAACCCTTTTTAAGTCCTATAAAGTTTATGAACTTTATCAAAAGAATCATTAACATCCTAATCGGGCGCGCTAACAATTCTTTGTTAGTCTCGACCGCGATTAGAGATTAGATTAATGATTTTTTTGGTAAAGGCTAGATATGAACGGAGTTCCGTGTCGAGATAAGGATTAAGAGTGGGATTCCTTTTCCCTCCAGAAACCCTAATCTACACGCATCACCGTCGTTCTAGTTTTAAATCTATTAAAGGATAAAAGGGTAACTTTTAATTAATCGTCCATAACTACTAAATCCTAACGAACCCTACAAGCCCCCTTATTATATTAACTACATGCTTAAATAATCTAGATCTATATTCTGCATTAGTGCTTAACGTAGATCTAGAAACCATTCCACAAAATTCTTTATCCCTCCTCTCTTTTTCAACACATCTAAAGTAAGAGTAAAAGATTCAACGTTTCCCAGAGCACGACCCGTACTCACCTCGGTCTAGCTACACGTGACACCATTCTGATTGCGGTTACACTACAAACACTCTTTTTCACATCAATCAAATGGCGCCGTTACCGGGGAAACGTGTGTAAATTTTTTATTCTTACTATTTGTGTTGAATTCTTATACGATCTATATCATAAATAAAACAAAACTGCAAATTGTATATTTAACGATTATTGTGTGAATTTTGCGAGGAAATCTGTAGTCGCAGACTTGAGGAAACAGAAAGACAGAGACATTCCAGGAGATCCAGAAGAGTACAGAAGGCCACAGAGCAAACTTTCACCACCTGATCCCTCCACCCAGTGGTGGAACCACGGCAAAGGAGCTCATTTGGCGGCGGAAGAGCGGCAGGAGAGGAGATTTAGGGCTGCAAACTTCCCTGGTATATTTTCTATATCTTTCTCTCTCCTCTGAAATCCAATAAAATATCTTTTCTGCAGGATTCTTTGCAAAATATCGCCGCTCAAAAATCTTTTTGCAAAGTTTTGTTATTGGTTTGTTATTTCATATTTTAATACGGATTTTTAAGGGGCAAGACAAAAATTCAGATTAGGTAGGGATTTCATCACCCTTCCTAAGCCCCACAAATCACAAACCAAGCATCTGCATCAACCCTACATTAATTTAAAAAATATCTAGACCAGACTCTAAGGACTGTCGCGCTCAATAAGGACAGAAGAAGGTCGTGGGTAATCTATCGCTTATCCGCATTACTTTTGTGGTGTCTAGGCAAGTGTGTCTAAGGCGAGTGGTTACTTAATTAGGACCACTACTTTCGTACTGGGGAGCCTCCCACTCACCTGGCGCTTACCTGGATACAAGGGTAGTAAAGAGGCAGTAGAGGATTGATCCTACGGCTTGTCCTTTGGAAGTCTAAGAGCGGTCTAAAAACTGGACCTAGGTAACCATAGTTCTAGGGTTGTTTGTGCATTTTTGTGTGATTTGTCTAAATCCGTCATTTTTCAAAACAAACCAATTATTTTCTCCCCTTTTTACCCCTTCCCCTTCTTCTCTTCTTATAATGGGTGACCTAAACAGAAAAACACTTGCCGAGCTTTGCTGTCCACAACCAGATATCTCTTGTTTTCGTAACCCCTTCGGTATACCATCCGATTCTTCCATGTCCTTAAGAGATCATATAGAACAAGCAGGAAGAAACAGTTGGCCACCTCAGTCTAGGTCTTATCAACCGTATCCTAATCCTACACCTGTTTCAGTTCATACCCAGAGTGAGGAAGCCCCTAGAAGAATATCCATTGCTGAGCATATAGCTAGGTCTAGAGGCCAAAGTTTCAACCCTGAACAATATCAATATTCTTCTTATTATAATGTTGATCCTACTCCCACCCAATTTTCGCAACCATTCTATTCCTATCAATCCAATCCGACTTTTCCACCTTCTCTAGACAGTTCTTCTAATCAGTCATTTGGGAGTTTTAATTATCCACAGGAATTTCAATCTTATACTGAAACCCCTTATCAACCCAAGACTAGTCTGGAGCAGACATTAGAAAAATTTCTGGAATTGTCGAACCAAATTAGGAAGGAAACAACAGAATGGATGCAAGCAAGGAATTTCAAACCTGCCCAAAATTTTTCAGTATATGATTCGGACATAGGACAAAATGAGAATTTGGGTAGTGAGACAGAACTGTACACCCTTCCTAATCAAACCTCCCCATTCCAAACTGAAATCCACAACTCCAGTTTTATAGATTCATCAAGTACACCAAATAGAATGTCTGATAAGTTGTGTAACTTTGTAGCGTTTGATTTACCCGATTGTGAAGGGTCCATTTCAAGTGAAACAATACCCAACCCTTGTGATCTCTACACCTCCACTCTTGAACCAAAACTGATTGAAAACCATACTTTTGATGAGGTGTTTGAGAATTTTAACCTTCACTTGAATGAGGTGATTGACGTTGGGGATATATTGATTGATGAACCCGAAATTTTGGATGATTTTGTCCCACCAATTCATCAAATCCTTTCACTTCCTTGTGGTCATCATCTTGAGCCTTTAATTCTTCCCGAACCCCAAATATGTCTTGAAGTTGATGATAAAAGATACCCGAAGAAATACAGCCTCCATCTTCCACATCTGGTACAGCAACACTCGACAGACCAATTTGTTTACCCATTTCACCTTCTATTTTCTTCGGTTCTTCTTCTGTTCCTATAGTTTCAGTGAGTTTTGATAAATCACAATCCGTTAATTCAAGTTCAATAATACCAGAAATACAACTTGATTTGGATATTTTTGAAAATGAGGTAGATGAGTTTTTCGAGTCCTCTACCTCAATGATTTTTGATGAATCAAGTAGGATAAATTCTGGCACAAAACTCTTTGACAGCAAAATGTTCAATCACACCATAGATAAAAGTTTTGAAGAACTTGTTGCTGACGAACTTGAATTTTTAAAGAATATGGATTTTGTGATTGATCAATCTCCACCTATAGAGGTTGAACCATCACCATTCCTTCTTCCTAATCATTCACATTCATCCTCATTCTTTCTTTTCTCTAATTTCAAACCCTTTCCAGACCAGCTCTTATCCCTTCCCCATTTTTTCTTGACTCGATACAACACATTCTTCCACCAACCTATACGCTATACTGATAAAAATTTTGAATGGTTGGTGTTAACTTTTGGTCTTTGTAAAGTCTTACTTTGACCAAATGACTCACCCTCTCTTAAAATGCTTCGTATTGTCTAACTCATGTTTGGGGGGTTATATTTTTGGCTCTTGAACATAACTTTTGTTCTCAAATTTGTGAGCCAAAAATAAGTTTGGGGGAGGATTTTCACTTTCATATATTCTTGCCCCCATTAATAATGTCCTCCCAAGTTTACAGGTTTTTGTGATCCAGCAGATAGCAACAGTGAGAACACTGTTGAAAACAAGTTTGGGGGAGGTTTGTGCTTATTTACACATCAATTTGCATCATATTTTGCATAAGCACAACATTTTCAAAAAAAATTTTAAAAAAAAAATTCTTTTATAACAAAAGAATAGATAGTAAAAAATTACATCCAAAAGATAAGAATAGTTTAAGAAAACCAAGAAAATTAGTAGTTTTCTTAAACGAACTAGTAATAAGTAGTTATGAGCCGTTGTCTCAAGTGTTCGTAAGATGAAGGAAGCCACTAATCCGAGGATAAAAATAAGTCTGAAAAATAGTTTCTATTCTGGAAGTCAAACATTTGAATGTTGATACCCTACTATATGCACTTACACACGTCTTGAAACTCGGGATAGTAGAGGATACCTTGAAATGCTCTTGTCTAAAAGCCAAAGTATGAAGGAAATAAAAAATGAATAAAATATAAAATGGTGAAGAAAAAAATGAACACTGGTTTTGTTATCGCCAATGCAGCAATAAAAAAATATAGTGAGGGTGCTTCATCACCTAGTGCCTTAGATCAACCGGTTTGGGAGTTACTGCTAAGCCTTAGGTGGTGCAAGACGAGAAAAATACTATCACCTAATCAGCAAGCACATGAGTAACCGGTCGGTTAGTACCTCAAGAAGTATTAACGGTCGCATGAAAATTGTGTTAGCAAATTCAACTAAATATTCATCAAATTAAAACGTACTGAGGTAGATGGACAAGAGTATGATAGCTTGAATTGAATTCTCCGAGTGTAGGGATGTTCTTTACACACACGTAGGGTTATATGATCGATGTTTGGATGAAAGGTAGGAATGAAGAATAAAGACGATGTTTTATTGAGGGATGATGTGATTTCTAACATCTTTTCATGACTATTAAGATAGGGTTCACGACAACTGAAAAGCTAGTGTAGTTGGAAACTCTTATTTTCAAAGTCTTTCTTTTATGGTTCTTATCTTTATATGTAAATTTCACCATCTCACTTTTATTATAGGATTTTGTGGGTGTAATCCGCTAAAAACCCTCAGGAGACAACACTCCTCCTACTAGGGACACCTAAAGGTTTAACGGCTTGTTGCACGTGCTCAGTGCAATCGTGTTTGCCTACGAAAGTGTGCTTAGTTTTGTCCTTTCTTTTTCTCCTTCTCTTGAATAAACTAGTTTGCTCGGGACGATCAAAGATAAGTTTGGGGGTATTTGTTCAGTTGATAAAACTGCACATTTGTTATTACATTTTTCCTACTATTTCTATACTAGAAAAGGTGTTTATTATAATATATGATACATATGAGGGTTTATCTGTAAAAATACTATTTTTCATGTGTTGATATATTATAATTAGCATTTGGTGGGAAAATGTATGCAAATAATATCATTGACCAAATCTTAACTCTACTAAATATTATTTGAGTTGTTGTGCAGAAATTGCAGGTCTAAAATCAAGGAAATCAAGTTGTTAAAGCAAACCTGCCTAATTAAGAAACCAAAACTTGGAAATCAAGTCTAGCAGCAACTAAGAGAAGATTTCCAAGTTCCAAACATTCCAGAGAACTCCACGTGCTAAGTAGAGAAATCCCACAAAAAGAAATTCAATGGTCCAGATTAGATGGCCGCGGATCCGCGGCCATACCCCCCTCTGGGCCGCGGATCCGCGACAATGTGAAAGATTTAGAGGCTGCAATTTTTGTGGAAAAATCTTTGCTGTTATTTTCTTAATTTGGAAGCAAGAGTTCTGGCTTTGGGGCTATAAATAAAGACCGAGAGCCTCTTGAAAAAATTATCAAGCCGACGAGATCACGAAGTCCAAGATGGCTCATGCATCCAGGCTTATCATCAACTGTTCATCTACCTCCTTGGAAGAGATCGAGAAGCAAACTAGTCTTTGTAATCATTTTCTAAAGAATCAAAGTGTAATGGATATTGTTGATTAATAAAGGTAGCTCTTTTTCCTATTCTATTTCTTCGTAGTTTAATTATGCATTCTCTCTCCATCTCTTTTTCTCTCAACATGCGCGAGTAATTCTCCGCTTGTTAGGGTTCGTAGGATTAGGGTAGGCTAATGGATGATGAACATTCCTAAACCCTTTTTAAGTCCTATAAAGTTTATGAAATTTATCAAAAGAATCATTAACATCCTAATCGGGCGCGCTAACAATTCTTTGTTAGTCTCGACCGCGATTAGAGATTAGATTAATGATTGTTTTGGTAAAGGCTAGATATGAACGGAGTTCCGTGTCGAGATAAGGGTTAAGAGCGGGATTCCTTTTTCCTCCAGAAACCCTAATCTACACGCATCACCGTCGTTCTAGTTTTAAATCTATTAAAGGATAAAAAGGATAACTTTTAATTAATCGTCCATAACTACTAAATCCTAACGAACCCTACAAGCCCCCTTATTATATTAACTACATCCTTAAATAATCTAGATCTATATTCTGCATTAGTGCTTAACGTAGATCTAGAAACCATTCCACAAAATTCTTTATCTCTCCTCTCTTTTTCAACACATCTAAAGTAAGAGTAAAAGATTCAACGTTTCCCAGAGGACGGCCCGTACTCATCTCGGTCTAGCTACACGCGACACCGTTCTGATTGCGGTTACACTACAAACACTCTTTTTCACATCAATCTAGGACATCGGATTTCAACAGGCTGACGCCAATTGCAGCTCCCCAGCAAAGCTGGGGATATGATGAAGCCGCTTCCAAAAATGAGGCGGTCCCTTCTGCGAGGCACGCTAGACGTCGCCACTGGTGCCAAGTGGGAACTGCTGGGGGAAACTCCCCCTCTGAGCTTACCCCACCAGCTCCACTGGTGGAAGTCGATGCTGCTGTTCCAACCGGGAACAACTTTGATCCCTTGAAGAGGGTACGTAAGAAATCCCCGACGGCGGTGCTGAAGATATCTCCTCTCCCAGTAGAGGTCCCTGTGCTGCAATAGCCAGAGCGTCCCCATCAGAGGCTCTCTTCACAAATTCATAGGGTCTCGTCGACCTAAGAAATCCAAAGGCCGGCAAGAAAAAGACCACTCATCTGCCATACAATGGAGGACTTCTTCTACACAGGTGCCTGTTAAAACGGCCCCTTCAATTTCAATCTCCCACAAAAGGACGAGGCTAGAGAAAATCCCACCGCCGGCAGCAAATTCTAAACGCAATGGACCCAAACGCCCCAAGTCTGGGGGCATGATCATACATACGGTATACATGGTTTCGGGAAAAGAAAAAAGCTGTGGTTCGGTGGGTCACCGACCACAAACTCGGTCGTAGACAAAGGCTCAGGAGCAACAACAAAAGCTTCAGGAGATGCTGACCAAAATAGCAGCACTTACCGAACAGAAAAAAAACTCCGGATAAACCAGCCGAGCAGCGCCAAGAGCAGGAGACCGATACAGAGTTTCTGCGAAGGGTGCTCGAGAGAAAATATAAAGAAGCCACTGAGCAAGCTGCTAACATGAAGCAAATGACTCTCCTGTTTCAGGACATGGTTGGGATGATGATACAGTCGGAACCCCCGGCCGAAGATCCGCCGATAATCATCGAGGATGACAGAGGGGAAACATCAAACCCTCCTCCGCCTTTATCGGTAACAAAAGAAGAAACGATCTCCAAGGCCACCCTTGATAATTGTAATATTTGAGAAAAATAAAATATTATTTTTGGGAAATTAAATAATTAAAATAATAAATATTATGAATATTTTAATGTGAGGAGATTAGTTTTAAATGATATGGTATAATTAAATACCAATAAATTGGGAAATATTAGAAAATTAAATTGAATAGTGATTTTGGAGGGAATTATGTGATTTAGGCAAATTATAAATTTTTATAATTAATTATATACAAGTTTATTTCTAAACTTGATTAATTTTCACAAATCGTGCATTAAGCTTGGTTTTTGCATATGACATGCACCATGTCACATTTCTAACACTTGTTACATTTCTTTTTATCAAAGCCATGCTTCATTTCCTTCGTTACTTGGTTTTTATTGTGTTTAATTTGGATAAAGGAAAACAAAAGAAAAGAAAAGGGAATAGATTAAAATAAGGGGTATGGGCAAGAGAGAGAAGAGAGGGGGGGGGGGTGAGGGGTCTCCTTGAACTATGGCTCATTGTCCCTTTCATTATTTTCTTCATCATTTTCCCTTCTCTTCCTCTCATGGCTGCCCTCCTCCTTTCAGCTCCTCATACACCTCACAACAACACCAAAAATGCATCAAAACACCTCATCCCTTTCACAAAAATCATGCATAAGCTCACTACAAGCATGGGGGACCAAACAAAATGAGATTTTGAACACTTGGGGCAACTCAAGAAAATTCTTGAGTTGCCAAATTAGGTATTTCTTTCACCATTAGTATAGTATTTGAGTTTCTTAACTTCTATGTTTAGTTAGAATCAATTAAGTGTAGTTTAGTGAGCTTGGAAAATTCCAAGATGAGGTTTTGAGGAATTCTTGAGTTGTGATGATGAATGTGAGTGTATTAGTGACTACAACCCCCCTTTAGTGTTAAACGCTTGGATTAAAACAGAGCTTAGACCATACAATTGGATTTAGATATCGAAATAT
This sequence comes from Agapanthus africanus, assembly GCA_030015575.1. NCBI lineage: Eukaryota > Viridiplantae > Streptophyta > Magnoliopsida > Asparagales > Amaryllidaceae > Agapanthus > Agapanthus africanus. Next base: position 41,042,350 of record CM057344.1, read on the forward strand.
CGGGTTTTATGGAATTAGTGATGGTATTATAGGATCTGTTGCAATTAGTGAACCTTAAAAATTATTTAGAGATTACAGTGAGACAAGCAGGCACTTAGGAAGCTAACCCTGAGACCCGAGACCCTAAGTCTACTGTTTGGCTATAGATTTAACCCCATAGGCCGCAATTTGCGGCCTGGCATAGTTGGGTAGGCCCTAGGTTATGTCTATGGCTCCATTTCAGTAATTCAGACCTACCCCATATGCAAAATTGGCTAATTTCACCTAGGGTAAAATCTGGAGGTGTTTTACACTGTTTCTGATTTTGGTTTTGCGAATTCTGTAACTTGAATTTGGGTATTTTTGTGTTGTCTCGATCGATTGGTGTTTGTACGTTGATTTCGAGGGCTATTGGTTCTTCTTGCATGCGAAGACCATAGGTTTTAACCTATGTGCGTTTCGTGTGCCGTTATGGTTTTTATCCGTGATTTCGGTTTACGATATTATATGTTTACATGTAAGCACCTTCACACGGACTTCGGACGATGAGGAAGAGAATGGCGACATCGACTTCAGCAGGCAAGGATCAAGGTGAGTAGATATATATTTACGGGGGAAGTCGGGTGGATGGCGTATAGCACCCTGCAGTTTCATAGTATAGTATGTGAATATGATATATATATATATATATAACTATATGTATTATGATACGTGGATGATTAGCAATAAGGCTTTAGGAAATCATGGGTTAGTTAGTGTAATTGAAAGTTAATGCTTTAGTTAAATTCTTAGTTGCGAAACCCTTGAGTATAGGTGTACACACACACATGCACACACGGGATTGTGTTTGGGTGTATATGTTTATATGTGTGTGTGTGTGTAGATTGCGTCGGTACGTATACACACACACACACATACATATACGTATACACGGATGATGAGGATAATATATGGTACTTGGAGATGAGTCGATGTGTTTGGGCCTGATGCCGTGAGATCGGTGATGTGATTTGGGTCGTGTGATGAGACACGATATGATATTATAGCGGATCGTTGGGCGATGTGTTTGTATACACACGTGGATATATTTATATGTTTGATGGTATCGGAATGTACTAGACTTTAGATCAGTACCCCTAATTCAGAATACGATGATAATGATACCAGATAAGTGATGTGTTATATGTGAAAATTGACCCGTACCCCAATTTTGGGATGCCGTACAATGGATTTTACCGTACGATGTATAAATATGATGATTGATCCGCACTCTCGACTCGAGGATGTCGTATTATATATTTTATCGTACGTGATGCTTTTGAGGCGGGATCACCGACTACTATATATATCGACTCAGACTTAGGTGGATTTCCTTACCCTTTCAATTGGTCTCTTAGTTTAGTCCTGTAGTTTATCAGGTAGATGTTAGACTGGGCTTGAGTCATACTCATTTTCAAAACTAATGAATCGTGGGTATTTTAAAGACAGGCCCTATTTTCTAAAAACCATGATTCGTGCTATTTCAAATGCCAAGATTGTATGACACGTACTTAGAAATATATATTCTCCAATGTTGCGTTTACTATTCATTTTCCGTTATATTCATGTTCTCATCGCATCGCATGCTTGTAAATGTGTTTTCTTTAGTTACTATAAACTCATGATGTCAGGACACCAGCACCATTACCGATGATGCATATGCTCCACGTACACCTGCTCGCCGGCTCACACACATCATCATCGGTAATTTTTATGTCACGTACACCTTAGAAAACACTACTTCATTAGTATAAATTGTTAGCTGATAGTTTCGACATGGTACTAGTGCGCTTGCTTTTATATGATAGTTTAGACATTGCATTTATTACTGTGACATCGCATGCATGTGTATTTTCACTTATCATGCAATATTATGAGACTTTATGCCGGTATTTCACTGCTATTTACTTTGGAGTTTGGGATTTGGATTTTCCATGAGATTTCTAGATTTGGAGAAACCGCAAGGATTTTATAAACTGATTATCATTTCTAAAAATAGAAAATAGGGTTTTCTCATGATATGATGTGAGATATGTCCACCATGAGTTTTCTCGGCTCTTGAGCGATATCATACACCCGATTCAAGAAGGAGGATGAACTGTCTGCGGGTGCATGGTAGACCCGGTGCGGTACCCCGGGGCAAGATGGTCGCAGATGATGGCGTTGAGCCTGGCAGGGAAGCTCTACCGACCAGTTATTTGTGATGCGGCGGATATCCGAAGGATACCGACGTAGTCGTGAGATTTGATTATATGGGCTAGTCCAGATTGCTGGAGCCCGGGGCCGGTCCGGATTGCTGGAGCCCGGGGCCAGTCCGGATTGCCGGAGCCCGAGATATCGAGACATTGAGATATCGAGGTTACATGACAGGGGCCAGTCCGGATTGCCGGAGCCCGAGATATTGGATATTGGGATATATGTTTTGTGTCGATGCTTGACACGGATTTTATGTTGATTTCATTGATGATACCTCGATTTTTATATACAGAAATCTCATTAATTTAAGAAAACAGTTTTCTCATTCATGATATATTCTGTTTTCATTTGTAATGCGTTCATACATCATAGATATGATAGGTTGTTACCTGAGGCACTGACACGAGCATTTGGTAATACACTTATGTATAGATGTTTATCCTGGCCATTATCAGAAGTTTCAAGTTATTTATGTTATGGATATTATTGTAGGACCTAGGATAGAGTCATTCATACGATTTCTTCTCGGTGATGTTTTCTACTCACGAGTTGGCAACTCACCCCCGTTGTGCCACAGTTTCTTGCAGGTTTTGCCGTACAGGTTTCCTTAGCGGCTTTGCTGGCACACTGCTTCTTTCCGGGTGATTGCTGTGGTAGATGGGTTCACTTGCATCGTGACCACCGTAGTACTTTTATTTTTCCGTTGTATCTAGAAAACTCCATCAACCAGACTTGTATATTTGATAGACTAGAAGACCAGTGTATATTCTTTTGACCTTAGAGTCGCGCGCTGTATTATTATTATGGTTTTCTGGTGAATATTGGTTTTCTTCTGAGTTTTGATCCTCGCCCTTCGGCGTTGTATATTATATTGCTTGCGTGGTTGTTTCCTCCAATTGGCGAAGAGATAGCTCCCGCTTGGGGATGCCTTTATTCATTATGTATATTATGCATGTTTGTACCCGTTTGGGGCCAGTTTTTTTTACAAAGGAGATTCTGCCGAAATTTTCGGGAAAATATCATGTTGCTTTTAAATATTTAATACCATTTATTTTATTTAAACCACTTGCCTTAGACAAGTTTTCCTTCACTTCTTATTTTAAAATGGTTTAGATTTCTGGGCATTTGGCTTACTTGAATTAGGTGGGGTCCTATAGACTTCACACGATTCAAGTGCCAGTCACGTGCTATTTCGAGTCGTGTCAAAGTTAGTATCAGAGTGCTAGGTTTAACCTTGGTTCGAGTCAATGTTTGACTCTGCGGAGTCTAAGGCGTATATTTATATTCGGAACCTAGGCTTGACCTTACGGAACTTAGACTTGGTCGAGGGGGTATTAGACCCGAACTTTCGTCTCATAGGTTGACCTTGGTTGTTGAGTAGGTGACTTAAGTAGAGTGACGTACCGTGTGTATGGTCCGCGGCATACTTACGATACGCTACTCCGCTTAAGAAGCCTTAGGATGTACATTTCTTTGCACAGTATTCTATTCATTCATTGATCTATCATCATCGTTATCAGTTGGTGGTTTTTGTTACTACGATTGCACAGGCAGAGAGAGCTGCGGCTAGAGTTGCGGTTAGCATGAGCTCATCTTGGACGAGGACTGACCAGGGCGTAATTCCGGTGACACACGATTGCATAGATGTGTCATTTTATTGTGTTTTTCGCGCTATGAGAGTTTGATGGATTACTTTTATAAAAATTTCTCGAACGTGCAGATCAGCACCAAAGGATTGGGCCACTGCTAGAGACCGGCTAGAATGTGATGACCGTCAATGCACTATTTATTCTTGATGATTGAGGCACTGTTCAGCGTACGGATGAATGAGCCAGCTGTTGCTGCGACTGACAAGATATCGCCCCAGATGTTTGAAGCTATTGCAGCACGAGTTGTACCTAGAGACGTGATAAAAGATTGCTAAGTCACCCATGTATGAATGACTAGGATGTATGGTTCGTTTGCATACCCCGATGCGAGGTCATCAGATTGATTGAATTCAGCTAGAGAAGACTTCACTCAGGCACGTGGAGAGTCGATAAAGAACGAATTAATGTCAGAAACCCATTTTCCAAGTTTAAGGTATTCCGAAAAACATGCAAGTAATTCTGTGGACCCTCTAGAAGAATGAAACCCTAACTCGACATAATGAACATAGGAACGCCTTTGAACCTTAGGGTCTGCAGCAGTTCCGCGGTGCCATTAATAAGGCTTGGGTTTGCCCTTCTACGGCTGGTCTATAGGTACTGTAACATGTACTGGATATTATTAAACTGTGCTCAAGTGTTGAGTTCTCGGGGAATCTTAGGACTTTGATGATCGATCGAAAAGTTCGATGTCTTCCGGATATCATATGATGGGATACTGCACGAGAAGACTTGGACCCAGGATCGGTCATGTTACGCACACCTAATAGGCCAGAGTTCGGCATCATCGACAGGACATGGTACGAGTAACTATGATAGATGGCCAAAGATCTTTAGAGGATGTTCCAGAGCGAAACTGTTTCCGTCATCATTTCCATTTTAGGCCATTGATCCAAAGAGTTAAGTAACTGGCTATTCGCAGTGAGAGACGAAGCTTAAGAGCACCAGGCGCCAGACCATGAACATGAGGCAAGTAGATATCTTGCTCTGCTAGTTTTGGATGCACCGACACCTTCTCGGCTTCAAAGAAAGGACATATCGACGACAGTGTTTACGATTTGCGATTTGGTGATTCGAATATCACGTGTCCGTTATTTGGATTTCGGTATTTTGGGCGATTTATTTGCGTAATTGATATTTTGTGCACCACAGTTGCACTCGACTTCGATTTGATGTCGTTCGAGATGTTTGATTTTGATTTCATGCATGTGGTATGTAGGTGATTTGACTTATGCTTTCGGTGTAGTTTTCATGCACTTTTAGTACTTTGATTCGATTTTGTGCACGCTGATGCACGTAGTTGTGAGATTATATACCACAGTATACCTGATTTGGATTGAGATGTGCTGTATACCGTCGATTTCGATTGTGATACTCGAGATTTGTTTTCGTGCACCTTGTGCACTTGATTTGGATTCTTGCGCATACTTGACGCGCTTCATGGGATTTTAGTATACACCAGATGCACTAAATAAGGATTCTTCATGCATATCAGATACACCCGATATTGTTGTCAGGCACACTCGTTGCCTTTGACCGGTGTTTTTGTGCACACCCGTTGCACTTAGTTTTGGTTTCTATGCACATATATGGCACATTTAGTGATTTCGATTTCTGTGCGCACCAGACGCACGTGGCATTCTTATACACATTTTGGGATTGATTTCTTTTGGAGCAGTATGTTTTATGATATTTACTATTTGGTATAGTGGATGAGCAGGACTAGTCCGAGGACAGTACCTGAATATGTTTTTTCATGCATCGATAGTTACCGAAGGGATTTCCAAAAGGGAGCTATAGTCTCAGTATTTACTTACATGTCCGAGATGACACGAAACATTTTACAAAGGAAACCCTTCTAAATTATCTTCAAAAAAAACGGCGGGACGTAGGTTAAACAAAGGATATATATATAGTTATTTCTTACAATAAACGTCCGCTACTTGTGCTGTGATACGCGCATCGCACAGTAATTTGAAAAAAGTTTGACATGTATTTCTTTCAGATGTTTTGACGAGTTACAACGATGCGTACTATGTACATGTTATAGTTTTGATATATATCATGTTGGTTTTCGTATTAGACTTTGACATTAGTATCTTCCCCATAACTCCGATAATTGCGTGATGCTTGACGGAGTTGGATTTTGAGTTATATACTCGTTTTTAATGCGCATGCGTTGAGCTACGATATGTTTTATGTATGTATGATTTCGGAGCCCCGACGACTTGATCATGTTACTGAAATGTTTTAGTATTTGAGGGGTTTAAATTTAAATTCAAGGACCGAATTTATTTAAGGGGGGAAGACTGTAACATTTCAGAAAAATAAAATATTATTTTTGGGAAATTAAATTATTAAAATAATAAATATTATGAATATTTTAATGTGAGGAGATTAGTTTTAAATGATGTGGTATAATTAAATACCGATAAATTGGGAAATATTGGAAAATTAAATTGAATGGTGATTTTAGAGGGAATTATGTGATTTAGGCAAATTATAAATTTTTATAATTAATTATATACAAGTTTATTTCTAAACTTGATTAATTTTCACAAATCGTGCAATAAGCTTGGTTTTTGCATATGACATGCACCATGTCACATTTCTAACACTTGTTACATTTCTTTTTTATCAAAGCCATGCTTCATTTCCTTCATTACTTGGTTTTTATTGTGTTTAATTTGGATAAAGGAAAACAAAAGAAAAGAAAAGGGAATAGATTAAAATAAGGGGTATGGACAAGAGAGAGAAGAGAGAGAGAGAGAGAGGGTGAGGGGTCTCTTTGAACCATGGCTCATTGTCCCCTTCATTATTTTCCTTATCATTTTCCCTCCTCTTCCTCTCATGGCTGCCCTCCTCCTTTCACCACCTCCTACACCTCACAACAACACCAAAAATGCATCAAAACACCTCATTCACTTCACAAAAATCATGCACAAGCTCACTACAAGTATGGGGGACCAAACAAAATGAGATTTTGAACACTAGGAGCAACTCAAGAATTTTCTTGAGTTGCCAAATGAGGTATTTCTTTCACCATTAGTATAGTATGTGACTTTCTTAACTTCTATGTTTAGTTAGAATCGATTAAGTGTAGTTTAGTGAGCTTGGAAAATTCCAAGATGAGGTTGTTTACCGCCGGAAACTGGGAAGAAAGATGTCTTCCCTGAATCGGGGGCAGATGCTATTTGGTTTTATCCGTCCACCTCTCCGAAGATATCAAGTTGATTTATGGCACCGTGTACCGGAGGTTTAGACGGATGCGGCCGATGTAGCAGACTTCGTCAGATTCCCCCTCATTGTGAGGGGTTTTTGATTGTGGGGACGCTCTTCCCTGCAGGAGCAAGCCCCTGCAGTTAATTACGCTACCGCATAGCGGTAACCACTTTCTCCTTCTCCAGATGGTCACTTCGTATCGTATGTGTTTGCTTTGTTTTTGGTTGCCCGTGGATTGTATACGGAGACTAATTTATGTTGTCGCTCGTAGAGCGTGGATTAGTCCAAATCCGTATTTTCTTATATTTTGTTTTGGGTTGGGTTTAAGGATCGTTAATCTCATTTAAGACTAAGATCAACTTAAACATTTGTTAATGATACGTTAGTCTAATTTTAGACTAAGATCTACTAAACAGGATCATTTAGATCCAACAAAAGAGCATTTGGACTCTATTGTTTTAGCTTAGGGACATTGCGGTCCATTGGGTTTACTGATTGTCGGGACCCGCCATCTCTCCGAAGACGTTGAAGAATTACAACGACATATATCAGAGGTGTGGGGAGATGTACCCTTGAACCAATGTCAGTTAAGAGGTATGTAGTTGGATTGATTTAAGGATCATTAATCTCGTTTGAGACTAAAATCAACTTAAATGGTTGTTAAGGATATGTTAGTCTAATTTTAGACTAAGATCTACTTAACAAGGCTTTAGGATCATTTAGATCCAGCGAAAGAGTGTTTGGGCTCTATCGTTTTAGTTTAGGGACGTTACGGTCCGTTGGGTTTAAGGACATCATAGTCCATGGAGTTTAGTTTAGGGACATTGTGGTCCATAAGTTTAAGAACATCATAGTCCATGAGTTTAAGGACCTCATAGTATAGTTTAAAGACGTCATAGTCTATAGGGTTTAGTTTAAGGACATTGTGGTCCATAGGGTTTAGGACGTTACGGTCTATAGGGTTTAGTTTAAAAACATTACGGTCCAAAATTAGTTTAAGGACATTACGGTCCAAAGTTAATTTAAGGACATTACGGTCCATAGTTTTGGGTATGCCCATGGGTTTGGAAATGCACCAGATAATTATTGGTTGTTGGGACCCACCACCTCTCTGAAGACGTTGGGAAGTACAACGACATGCATCAGAGGTGTGAAAAGATGTACCCTTGAACCAAATGTCAGATTACAAAGGCTCTGAGATGAACATTACTTTTGAATGCCATCTGAGATGATCAATTTTGGAAGGCCAGAGTATAGTTGGGGTTTGGTTAAAAAGGGGTCTTGCCTCTGGAAGACTTAGCTAATTTGGGCTAAGATTGGCTTGAATATAGTATTAAACACTAGAGTATACTCGGCGCTCACGTGTTCCCACGTGAGGCGTTTAAAGTAGTGTTAAACACTAAGAATGAAATGCTCACGTGGGGTCAAGTGAGGCGCCTGAAGATTGGGCCCTGCTTCTTTTATTTTACTCCCAGAATATGCATATAAATGCTAAAAACCTTGATCCTTATGACCATCACGTGTGGACACGTGAGGGTATCCACACGTTGGATATTAATCCTTTGAGTTTACCCCCCCCCTTTCTCTTCAAAAAGTGCTTGTCAGGGGTCACGTGGGGACACATGAGGCGCCCTTTAGGCGGGAATTGCTTTTTGGTATTTTCCTCTCTACTAGAGTTCACGTGGGGACACGTGAGGCATCCTAAAAGTAAAACTGTCTTGGCTTTACACCATTTTTATTTTGAGAGGCTTGTTCAAGGGTCACGTGGGAGCACGTGACCTGGCATTTATCATGTTGGGTGCTGATTTCCTTTACGTGCATGGAGAGTTAAATCCCTTGTTTAAGAATTAAATTCTTTTATAGGGTTATACCCCAATGTTATTTAGAGGAATTAAATTCCTCTGTGTTGTATTGAAAGAATTAAATTCTTTCGGCCCAATTCTCCCCCTTAGTTTTGAATCTGCATGACAGATCTCCCCGATGAGAATTAAATTCTTAACTTGTGGAGAGATCTGCTTCTGCAGATCTTCAACAAGAGGAAGAACTGAGTTCTTTTTTTTATAAGAGTTGAACTCTTGGTTTGAGAATTAAATTCACTTTTTTGTTTTGTGAGAGCTTATGGAATGATCTCTTCCCTTCTCTTACCTAGAGTTTCTTTCTTCTTTGAAGAGATCATCTTCTCTCTGGAGAATTAAATTCTCTTTTGTTTTGCTTTCAAGGGTGGTTTTTTCTCTCTTTTTCTCTTCTCCGCCTCTATGTTTTTTTCTTCCCCTTCTTGGCTCCTATTTATAGGAGAAATAAAAGAATCAGTTTGTTTCAGTCCATCTCTCATTGAGAGATTTTGATTGATTTTATAACCAACATGATTTTTTAGATCACTCGGTGAATTTTATTCACCGTTGGATTTTTAATCCAAAGACTTCTATTTCACATAAGATATTTCATTTGTTGTTCCTGGCAAATTTTAGGAAATATTTCCTTGTATAGAATCTTCCTATAAATTGGTGATTTTTAATCACCATTAGATTTTTAGTCCCACGGTGCTCTACTTTACAGAGTGCAACCTTTCTTGTTTGGAATGATCTAGGGAAATATTTTTCCAATTAGGGCTTTTGATTTCTCTTAATTAGAATTTAATTCTATTAGTTCAGAGGGTTAAGGAGCCCATCACGTATTGGCACGTGACCTCACCAATTAAGCATAAAGCTTCTAATTAGAATTTAATTCTATTAGTTCAGAGGGTTCAGGGGCCCATCACGTGTTAGCACGTAACCTCACTAATTAAGCATTTCCAATTGTTCATTTCATTGAGCGCCTATAACTTTGCCCATAAAAGGTCACGTGTTTGCACGTGAGACCCGATCACGTGTGGGCACGTGATGCTCCACTCGGGGGCTTTCCTTGTTGCTTTATATGTTTTATTCAGTTCTTATGAGGGAACAAATGCCCCCACAACGTTGTTCTCACGTGTTTGCACATGTGTGTAACGCTGTCACCTTTATGGCCGTTAGATTTGCCTAAGGAATGGGGAAGATGAACCGTTTCCTATCATGTCTTATAAATGCAAGGGTCTCATCAGTCAGCAGCACATCCGTTCCTTCATCTTCCTCCTTCTTCGTGTTTACTTTGAGAATTTAGTTCTCTTCCTCAGAGCTCAGTTCTCTGTTCTACAGTTTAACTCTGTCCAAAAAAGAATCCTTTTTCTGGTAAGGATCTTGAACGGCTGAGAAACCTTTTCTTCTCCTTTTACAAAACTTTCTTCGGATTTTAAATCCACACCATGGGTTTTTCCCCTTTAATAAAACTCATCTTTCCATGCTCTAAAATGCACAATCTTTAGATAGTAAGCCCCCAATATTTGGCATTTTTTCTGATCTTAGGGGATTAATGATGGCACATATTTTCCTCTGGAATTTAATTCCACTTCAAAGAGCTTAGCTCTAAAAATTTTCTTGGAATTTAATTCCTCTGTTCAAAAGGAATTTAATTTCCCTAGAGAACTTAGTTCTAACGATCAAGAAGACTTTTTGAGATTATTACTCTCAGCTGTTCTTGAAAAAAAAAATTTAAGAAGAGATTCTTCTTTGATTTGCACAGAGTTTGTAATGGGTTTTTCCTTGGGGGAATGTGCAAAGGTGTTCAAACTCCACTATTCATTTATTGAGAATCTTCTTTTTGTTCTCATAATGATTACCCTGTCTCATCATTTGTGAGCCGCCATATTGATTTTGTGGGGCCGATGTGTTTTGCAATCAATGGTCCCATGGAATAAGCTGCTTGTCGTTTTCTTCCATAGACTTTACACACACACACACACACACACACACACACACACATATATACACACATATATATATAGACACACACACACACACATGTGGGTTTCATTAACAGTTTTCTCTTTCTTTATTTCAGGAACAATGGCTTTTCTTCCATACTTTCCTTTTACCCGCTCGGAGGCTGCTTTTCCTCAGTCACCGTCTGACGAAGAAGTGATGGCAATGATTAGGGCCCATGACCCGGATTGCATCAATCTGCTTTTATGGAGAATCTGGTACGGTCATATCATCCGTGGTCGCCAAAGTTTCATTTGCGGGGAGCCGGTGGAACCTCTTCGTCCTATACTGCCGATGGAACGCCTACAGACTGCTTACGCAGTAGAAATGACCAACTGGACTCTTTCGGGCCGACTGGAGCCCTCTACCTCTGGGATACCTAACCAGCCCCTGCCTGCTATAGACATCTTAGGGCGTCAGATTTGCCAAGGTGAAGCTCGACCTTGGGGGCAAGTCTATAAACTGGGCATCACCCCCCGGCACCTAGTGGGCTACCTTATTTGGGCTCGCTATATTCATTCTGTCCACCGCGCAAGGCTGCAGAAGGTCGGACTATACCGGACAGTATATGCATCGCTTTTTCATTACCATGCTCCTCACGTCTGGTGGGTTAAAACTTTCCTGAACCAGTGGAATCTGCCCACCAACACCTTCCTGCTAGGGGATTGAGAAGTGTCTATCTCATTGGATGAATTCCATGAGATTTCAGGACTGCCCATTAGGGGGGAGCATTACGAGGAACTGCTGCCTCCTGATGAATATGTTTTCTCCACTATGCCAGCTGTGCTTGATGGTCTGACAGCCGAAACCGCTGTCCGTCATTAGTACCCCAGTCTGATCAAGGCCCTGGGTATTTTCGACAGATTGTTTGCGGAGTCAGAAGGGCAGGGTGTCACTTTTGAGAATTTTATCGCCTGTTTCATTCGGGGGGATATTCTATCCAAGGAGGCCCCGAAGTTTGTGAGTATTGATGACCCTTTTGGATTTGGTTTGGATAAACTGCCAGTCAAAGAAGAAGATCTGCCGCAGTATTACATTCCGATTTTATCGGTCATTCCTCTTGGTTCGATTGCAGCTCCCGGCATGGACGAAAAGACCTTCTTTGTCGGTTTCATCAGCCTTTGGCTCAGCTGGTTTATGATACCGTCACACCGACGCTTCATGAGAGCTTCCGTCTTCTATCCCGCCCACCGTGTAGCTGAAGGGGAAAAGTTGGCCATCGGCATCGCGGGACTATCGCATCTTTATCACGGGTTAAGTGTTGCGGCCAACACTTCGACTCTAGGTGTAGATATCGTGAATCTCCCCCTTCACTACTTCACCTCTTGGATCGAAATGCATGTGCTGGGGGCATTCACGGCACATCAACGGCCGAACTTCTATGACCCCTACAACTTCCCTCGAGTTATGAGAATGTTGGATGCCTTTGCTCCCGATCCGACTCAATTAGGGGTCCTCCGTGTTCTGCTCAATACATATACCAATGAGGGAGGAATGGTGTTCATTGATCGCGTTCTTTCTGCTCCAGCGGGGTCCATCCAACAACTATTCGACTCGTCGAAAGGGGGAGCGCCCTCTTTAAAGCCTAGGGAGATCATGCATCTGTACTCGATTAGGTCGGGGTATCTGGTGTTCCGCCAGAATGATACGGCTCTCCTTATGCGGTATAATCCGCACCGCTTTACCCGGCAACTGGGCTATAATCAGGGTGTCCCTTTTGAAGCGTTTGCAGTTGAGCCTACCTCATCTTTGGTAGTTATTCGCAACGTCATGCATCACTTCATGCGCCTGAACACTGGCTCTGCGTTCAAGATCCCAGAACCTGACTATCTCCCAAGGTCTGTGGGATCCTTTGTGGGCTGGTATCGCCACCGGGTTGACCCTATTATTGCCGAGGAAAGGCGGGCACTCTTTGAGTATAAGACTCCTGCCTCGACTCAAGCTGCTAGCGTCCCGTTGTGACCGCGGTGATTCGTTCGCCCTCTGTTGCGGGATAGCGGCGCGGTCCTTATCTCGCAAGCTAAAGAAGCCGAATTAAATCTTCCCACTGTAGGGCTGCCAATGCGTACTAGAGCTCAAGCAAAGGCTTCTGCCGAAGTGCCAGCGGCAGCGCCGTTATCAGCAGTGGTGTCGTCAAAAGAGGATAGCGGGGGCGAAGTGGGCCAGCGTCGCTCCAAAGCGCCTAGGGGAAGGAAGCGATCTTTTACCAGCGCTAGTTCCGGGTCGAAGAGGAGAAAGAAGACGGTCACCGGCCTGCGTGACCTTGTCGTGGAATCCGAGCCTATTATTCAAGACGAACCAATATCGATGCAAGAGCCGGATGATGGTCTTCTTTTTCCGGGTTCATCTGTCGAGGAAGCCGCACAATTGGCTGAGGCTATAAGGCGTTCCCAGGATGAGACCGAGAACGTGCGCATCCCGAAGAGTTCATATCCTGCCGTCATATTCTACGAAGATCCTCCATCAATATGGAGAATGTTTATAGGCCCTCTGGAACAAGGAAGCGGGATAGCCCTCAAACAGCCTATCTCAGCCGCTTCTGAAGATGAGTTGTCGTTGTGGACCGGCGGCCATGAATCTACATTTGAACCCCGGCGAGCATACTTTCTCAGGAAGGAACGTCGGCTTGAGAAAGCTATACTAGAGGCATCTTGGCGCTTTGGTATGCATGTTTTCTGTATATTTTTTTGGCAAGTAATTTGTTTCGCTCTTTATGTCTTCTTACCTTCGTAAAACTTTGCAGGGACTTCGGCAATGGCAGAGAATCTGAGCTCAAGTCGCGTCCTGACCGTGGACTCTGTAAGTATCCCCGATGAGACACCAGAAGGTGTAGAGGAGGTTGTTACAGTTGCTATTCCTGCTGCAGAGCTTCCATTGGTGGCTTCTGTTCTCCCAATGCCTGCTCTCCCAGAAGGGGCATCCTCATTGGCCGCAGATTTAATGGATCTTTCTGGTGACGGCCCGGAAATTATGAAACAGGTAGTCGAGATCGCCATCCTTTCATTAGATCCTGAAGCAGTGGCCGCTGCCCCTCAATTGGAAGCTGTTACACCAGCCCACGTCCCCGGTGATGTGCCTGAGGGTGCGGAGGAAGCTGCCGAAGCTACTATCCCTCCCGTTCAAAGCGGGAGGAGCATCGAAGGTATTCTTCCATATTTTGTTTTAATGATCTATTCATTATCTGAATCTTTCTGTCTTTTTAGAATTACGAGGATTGACGACGTCCATCGCGGATCTTTCCCCCAGAAAGTCTTTCCAGCGTCTGCTCGAGATGGCCGCTCTGCAAGCAATATCCCCGCAACGCATCGTCCTCTCTTCTGGGCAAGGTTGGTGTTAGTTGACCCCCTCATTGCAATATCATTATTTCGTATAACGATGCTAATGTCTTTTGCAGTTCTGAAAGCTGACGACGAAGTTGAGATCCTCGACGGGCCTGGGGATCTTTTAAACCCTCCTTGCATGACTGTGGGTAAGTAAAGTTCTGACGTAGTTCCATCTATTCTTTGTTTGCAAATCTCGCCGATTGTTTATGAATCTTGACAGCTTTGCCTGTTCTTATCCCGCTGGAATCTCGCATCATTATGCCACCCGGCCCTTATGCCTGGCGCATCTGAACGGATGGCGAAGTAAAGCCTTCATTCCTTGTCGGCTCTTATCGAAGATATTCGTGCTGGTAGTTCGATCACAGCTGAAGAATTTGCTGCCGAAGCCAACATTTCTCTGCCCTTTCTTGCCACTTACCATGATGAAACATTGGTGCATGTCTGGGTTGAGTTTTGTCGTCGAGTGGAGGCTTGCTTACATGGTCTCGAGTGCGCACGCCTTCCCTCAGAGATCGTGGCTGCAAAGACGAGCTTGCAGGGGATGATTAAACGGTGCGCCGCAAACCTACTGTCATGTGAGAATAGGCTCAACCGAAAATTTTCGGAGAGGGATCTAGCTTTAAGTGCTTTGGGGGAACTTCAAGCCGAACTCATGGCTAAGACCACTCGTGCATATGAACTCTGGCGGGTGCTTCAAGAAGCTATCAGGGAGGTGGTAGCTATTGATAAAGCCATTATTTTTACTCGCGAGATGGTTGAAGCACACAAAGTTGCTGAAAAGGAGCTTGAAAGTCGGCTCGCCTTGTATCAAGCTCAGCAGTCTCAGGCGGAGACGCATCATGTAGCAATAACAAAACTTGAAGCCGAGGCACAGCGGAAGAAGGATGAACTGACGAATTTATTACACCGTCCGTCGGCTTTAAGATTTATATGTTTTTTTTATTCTCCTTTTGTACTTACTCCTGAATGAGAGTATTTTTTATTATTGTTTTATAGATTTTACTTTGTATTCATTTTGATTCATGAATAAAAGACACATTTTATTTCATGGTGGTGTGTCCTTTTTAGCAAATGCATTTTGTAGATAATCTATTTTGATCTCCCTGCAGGACAGCGATGGCTTAAGAGTCAGGTTCAAATCTGCCACCTAAGGCTTTCCAACTTTATGAGCCGTGAGTATCTCATAAAGATTTTTCTCCTTACGAGTCGAGCGGATCTTGTAGGTGTATTTTCTCCTTAGGAATCATGAGGATTCCTAAGTGTGCTTTCTCTTGAGAGTCATAAGGATCTCACAAGAGAATTTTCCCGCCTACAAGTCGAGAGAACTCATAAGTGGTTGTTTCTCTCATTGTCGATGTTCGACTTCGGAGAGTGTGGCCCATGAATAGTATGCAAGTGTTCATCTTGGACCGACTTGCAGGGCCCCAGTGCTTAGGAAACAGGTTTTTTAATCCCCGTTGCCTAAGGCTTTGCCTTACGAGTCGAGAAGAATCGAGAAGTTCTCGCAAGGATGTCCTAACGTCATAGTTAACCTCTGCTCTGTATGACAAAGGTCCGTTAGGGTCTGTGGTACTAGGTTTTTTTTACCCGTCGTACCATCGCGTTGGCCGGTGTATTCCTCGATATGCAATCTTGCTGTTCGAGTAGCCACACGATTGTCGTGTCTCTGATCCCTTCGGGGGCTGGACAAGACGTCTTCAAGAAATCTTCTCGGTGATATTACCGTCGAAAGAACAAGCGTTAGGGATATTCCATGTAGCTTTTTACTTGAGGTTAGGCTCAGTTTGGGAGCCCTGATGAGTCATGACCACTCCGCGCTGGTGTGGGATGATCTCCGATAGTCTTTCAGGTTTTATATGAGTTACCGTCAAGACCCTAAAGCTAGGAATTTTGCCTTCGCTTCTTTTTGTTGGCATTGCGTCTGCTGTAACGAGAAGAATGTCGCGGTTGCCTCTAGGTTGTTTGTGAACCGTTGAGGTTTGGAACTGGGGACTTTGCCATGGCTCCGTTTTGTTTTGACCCTGGGGTCGCTTATTGATGTCGCGTCCGCATACTGCTAGAGTGAGGAGAAACTCCATTGTTGACACTGCTTCTGCTGTAACGAGACGAGTGTCGAGGTGGTCTCTAGATTGTTTATGAACCGTCGAAGCTTGGAACTAGGGACTTTGCCATGGCTCCGTTTTGTTTTGACCCTGGGGTCGCTTGTTGACGTCATGTCCGCATCCTGCTGGAGTGAGAAGAAACGTCGTTGTTGACACTGCGTCTGCTGTAACGAGACGAGTGTCGAGGTGGTCTCTAGGTTGTTTGTGAACCGTTGAGACTTAGAACTAGGGACTTTGCCATGGATCCGTTTTGTTTTGACCCTGGGGTCTCTTGTTGACGTCACGTCCGCATCCTGCTGGAGTGAGAAGAAACATCATTGTTGATACTGCGTCTGCTGTAACGAGACGAGTGTCGATGTGGTCTCTAGGTTGTTTATGAACCGTTGAGACTTGGCTCTCCCTTTGACGGAGCCTGGTGGGAAAATATGGTTCCCCTTTTCGTTTGTGCCCATGGATTGTATACAGGGGTCGATGTGGACTCACCTGCAGGGAAGAAGTTTCATTCTTTTATTTATTTTTTATTTCTTTCCGCGATGCTCTATCATTTCGTCTTTTTATACCGCGAAAGTCGCGATTGCCCAATCATTTCGGCTATTTTTCGCGGTGCCCAATCATTTCGGCTATTTTTACTTTTACTCGCTGGTTTTTATTGCGAGTTGCCCAATCATTTCGGCTACTTTCTGTATGCATATATCTTACCTGCTGATTTTGTTGCAAGTTGCCCCATCATTTCGGCTATTTTATATGCATTTTTGGCTCGCTGATTTTTATTGCGAGTTTAAACTTGGAATTTGATACTGATTTAGGCATCAGCATCGCTACAACTGGGATATGGCCAGGAGCGAATCATCATTTGCCTTTGTCAGTTCGAACAAAAGTGGCTTAGCAAACAGGGTTAGGATCCTGCCGACTAAGGCTTTCGACTTCATGAGCCGTAAGGGTCTCATAAAGATGTTCCTCTCTACGAGTCGTGAGGATCTCGTAGGTGTGTTTTCTCCTTAGGAGTTGTGAGGATTCCTAAGTGTATGTTCTCTTATAAGTCGTAAGGATCTTACAAGAGTACTTTCTCTTCATAAGTCGAGAGGACTTACAAGTGTCGTTCGCCAAATGGGGAAATCTCGCGCCATTGGTGGAAACTTGGTGGGAGAGACGTTTATTTGTGCCCATGGATTGTATACAAGGGTCAGTACTGAACCGCTTATAGGGCAAAAATTGGGGTGTATGATGGCTTAAGAACAGGTTTAGATCCCAGTAGCTTAAGGCTTTTGAATCTTATGAGCCGTGAGCGTCTCATAAGAGGTTTCTCCTTACGAGTCGTGAGGATCTCGTAAGTGTATGTTCTCTTTAGGAATCGTGGAGATCCCTAAGTGTGTTGCCCCCTTGTGAGTCGTAAGGATCTCACGCACGTATTTTCTCCTTACAAGGTCGAGAGGACATTGCAAGTGTCTTTAAACAAGATTGCGCCCTTTCGGGTTTTCACAAACTCGCCGGTAGCCTTGCTGTTTTTACTCACGGAGCCATTTCGGGTTTTCATCCGTGCCCATTTCGCTTGTGGATGTACCGTTTTTTTCTTCTTTTATTCTTCTTTTTTTTATTATATTATATTTTTTTACGAGTCTGCGCCCTTTCGGGTTTTCACAAACTCGCCGGTAGCCCTGCTGTTTTTACTCACGGAGCCCTTTCGGGTTTTCATCCGTGCCCATCTCGCTTGTGGACGTACCATTTTTTTCTTTTTCTTTTTTTTTTATTATTTTTTTTATATATATTTTTTTGCCACGTCAGCCTGAGGATACTGCGGTTCGTAGTAGTTTTAGAGACGTTCCGGTCCGTTGCTAGTTTTAGGACATTACGGTCTATCGTTAGTTTAGGGACGTTTCAGTCCGTTGCTGCCATTTTGGAGACAACGGTTTCACTGGATACTACTTATAGATTTTGGGCTTAGGAAGATAGCGAGCGGACATAGGCGTCGTCATCTATCGTTAACCCAGGCCGTGACTCGTCAAGCGTAGTGTTTTTTTAGGAACCAGCCGTTTATTGGCCTGAAAGGTCTTTCGCCATGCATGTCCATGAGTAGATAGGCCCCTCCTTGGTAGATTTTGTCTATGATGTATGGGCCATCATAGTTCGGCTCGAATTTCCCCTATTTGGCACGATTGGGGATCACAGGTCTCTTGACTACTAGCATAAGTTCGCCTTGGCGAAATGTTCTCGGCCTAGTCAATCTCTCGTATGAGCGATTCATCCTTGCTTTATAAGCTTCTAGGTTTTGTTGCGCCATGAGGCGAGTTTCGTCGAGGGCGTCGAGCTCCTCAAACCGAAGATGAGCATTCTTTTCGTCTGTTAGCTCGTAATGAACCGCCACTCGTAGAGAGGGTAGCTCCATCTCCAAGAGAAGTACTGCTTCAGTGCCGAATACTAATGCGTACGACGTTGTGTTTGTGGCCGTTTTGAACGTGGTCTGATATGCCCAGAGAGCTTCATGCAGTCTCTCGTGCCAATCCTTCCTGTTTCTGGACACCGTCTTCTTTATGGTCTTCATCAAGGTCTTGTTGAAGGCCTCAGCTAGACCATTAGTTCGGGGATTATAAACCGAAGAGTATCTCCAGTCTATGTTATGCTGTTGTGCAAAGCGACTTATTTTGTGACTTCTATAGGCCGGCCCGTTATCGGAGATAATCCATCGTGGGGTGCGGAACCGATAGATAACGTGTGTTTTGAAAAAATGGAGAATATTCTCCGTCTTCACTTCTCTTAGCGCTACTGCTTCTTCCCACTTGGAGAAGTAATCAGTTGTCGCCAATATGAACCGATGTCCTCTGGACGACGTTGGTTCAATGGGCCCAATTATATCAGTTCCCTACATTTCGAACGGCCAGCTAGCCATCGTTGGGTGTAGCGGGATTGGATGCTGGTGGATGAAATCCCCGTGAATTTGGCACGAGTGGCACGGCTTCGCGTATTCGAGGCAGTCTTGGATCATCGTGCCAATAGTAGACCATCCTTTTGATCTTCAGCTTCATTTTTGGTCCAGCTTGATGAGAACCGCAGAGTCCGTCGTGAGTTTCTTGGACGACTCTCCTTGCTTCTTTTGGTCTGAAACATCTCAGCCATAAAGAGTCGAACGATCTCTTATACAGAGTATTATTGACGAAGGCGAATGACAGAGCTCGTTTCATGAGCCGATGTCTTGAGGACACATCTTCAGGTGTTCGACGGGATTTGAAGTAGCCTATAAAGACTTCTCTCCAATCCTTATCCTTTTCCTGGTCTTTTATTCGTAGGGTCGCTTGTTTAGTCCCTTTTCTTCAGACGACTCCGGAGATATTTCTACCGGTGCAAGAACCCGACGACTTTGCACAACGATCCTCATGTCATCGAGGTTTTCGTCAGCCAATTCTTTAGTTAGTTTGGCTAACGCATCCGCTTTGCTATTTTCTGTACGCGGTATGCTTTCCAGGACTTAGGAAGGGATTTGAGTCAGCAGTTGTTGTACCCTCTCGCCGTACTTCACCAGCTCTGGTTTGCATGTTTGGTAGTCGCCGTTTAGACCAGCTGGGAGTCTCCGTATATGAGGAGGTCTTCGATTCCCATGTCGACAACGATCTCAAGACCTGCTATCAAAGATTCATATTCTGCTTCATTATTTGTCCTCGGCTCTGTTAAGCAAAAGGCGAAGCGCATTATCCCTCTTTGTGGAGTCACGAAAATAAGTCCTACCCCCGATTTGATTATAGGGGTGTTATGCTTTCGCTTTTTCATGGAAGATGCTTCATTGAAGTAGAGTTCCCATCGGGTATCACTCCTTTCTTTCTCCCTGTCGATCGCGTCAAACGCATGCTCGTCTGGTATCTCATAATTTAAAGGTGAGTTGTCAGGTATCGGGTGCTCAGCAAAGAAGTCGGCGATAGCCTGGCCTTTCACTGCCTTGAGAAGACGATATGTTATCGAGAACTCCATCAAAAGGAGGGCCCACTTAGCAAGTCGTCCCATTAGTATGGCTCTTGACATCAAATATTTAAGAGGGTCCACTTTTGATATGAGGTGGTCCTCATGCGCCAATGCTTAGTGTCTGAGCTTCGTTATCGCGAAGATTAACGCCAGGCAGTGTTTTTCAATGGGGGAGTAATTGTTTTCTGCCCCCAGGAGAACTCGACTCAAATAATAGAGGGCTCTTTCCTTCCCTTGGTCATTTTCCTGTGCCCATAGCGCGCCTAAGGAACCTTCAAAGGCTATCGTGTACAGGATGAAGGGCTTTCCCTTGACTGGAGCGGTCAGTACCGGCGGATTTTGCAAGTATTGCTTGATTTCGTCCAGTGCGCTTTGGCATTTGCGATCCCAGACGAAAGGGGTCCCTTTTTTCATTAGGTGACTGTAGGGGCGGCATTTGCCGGAGAGGTTAGCTATGAACCGTCGGATATATGCGAGCTTTCCTTGGAGAGACCGCAGTTGCTTGAGAGTTCTTGGCGGAAGCATTTCTATGATCGCCTTGATCTTCGACGGGTCTATCTCGATGCCCCGATGTCGTACAATGAATCCTAGGAATTTACCCGAGGAAACTCCGAACGCGTATTTGAGAGGGATCATCTTCAGGTTGTATTTCCGAAGGCGCTGAAACACGATCTTCAGATGCTCCCAATGCTCCTCGTATGATTTAATTTTTACTACGAGGTCACCGATATAGCATTCGACGATTTCATATATGAGGTCATTGAAATTTTTTTTCATGGCCCTCTGATAGGTAGCGCCGGCGTTCTTCAGGCCGAAAGGCATCACTTTGTAGCAGAATATACCCAGAGGAGTCCGGAAAGCGGTATGCTGTTGGTCTTCGGGGTGCATCTTTATTTGATTTTACCCTGATGAACCGTCCATGAAGGAGAAGACTTCGTGAGTGGACGTGTTGTCTATCATCAACTCGGTGACCGGTACGGGAAAATTATCCTTCGGGCAGGCTTTGTTTAGGTCCCGAAAGTATACGCAGATGCGCACCGTCCCATTCTTCTTCATCACTGGGATGATGTTGGCAATCCAGTCGGCGTATTGAACTTCTTGGATGAAGCCGGAGTCGATTATTTTCTTGACCTCGGCGTTGATGCTCATCTCAAGTTCGAGGCGCATTCTTCTCGGCGCCTGTTTGATTGGCTTTATGTCTTGAGATATCGCCAATTTGTGCACAGCGATCTCTGGATCTAGTCCCGGCATCTCGGAGTAGTTCCATGCGAAGCAGTCTTGGATCAAATACTGCATGAGCATGTCTTTGAGTGTAGCCACCTTTTCTTCAGACAACAGCTCACCGACGAACGTCGGCCGTAGTTCGTTTGTCATCCCCAAGTCGATTTTTTTGAGGTTATCTGCAGTAGTATGTATCCCATCTTCCAGCACTTTTGGCGCCGGTGGAAACTCTAAGATCACCTCGTCGTCATCATTTTCGAAGCACCAGGAGAGGTCATCCTTATTCTCGGGCACTCCTTCTTCTGTCAGCGTTATTACGTGACAGGTACGAGATCATTTCCGAGACCGACGTTGATCTGGTTCTACTCTCGCTGCATACGTGGTTTTCAGTTCATGCTTCTGTGGCAGGGTTACCCTCCAATTGCTGGATAAAGCGAACCTGCCTTACTGATACTGGTCTTCTATCCAGTTTTTGAAGGTGAAGTAGTTTTCAAGAGGATGTCCTATCGCTCGGTGATAGGAGCAATAGTCTGGATGATGAACTTCACTTGCTTGTTCGGGGCGCCTAGACTCCGGAAGTGTCTTCATCCGATGTTTCATGACAAGGTCGAATATCTTTCTTGTCTTATCTTGGGGAAAAGAATATGCTCGACCCATTTTCTTTATAAAAGACGGGCCCCGACTGCTCAATTCTCGATCGCGTGGCTTCTTGGATCCGCTTTGTCGCTGTCGAACATTTTTTTCGTTCTTCAGTTTGTTTTTGTCTCCGCGTCGAGTGTTTTGTATGACGGGCTAGCGACGAAGAGCATCGTCATTCTCCGCAGCCTGCTGAAGGAGGCGCTGCGTCCTGGCTTTCTCATAGATGGCCTTTCACGGTTGTGGTCATCCCGGACCTTTTGTCCCACTTCCCTTATTAGCTTTTCCATCTGTTCTTCGAACGACGGACTTGGCACTTTCATGGCGGGACCTCGTTTTGTTTCAGGGTTAGCGTCTTCTAACAGAACATCTCCTTCTTCATCGAGGTCAATTACGACATGGCAGCTATAGGATCGCCTTCGTTTCTTAGATTGGACATATCCAAGCCCGATCGTTTCCATCCTCCCGCTAGGCAATTTGCGCTGAGTTCCGGAGACGTCCCAGATCCTTTTGTAGAACTGAGCCTGTCACGTGGTTTGCTTGAAGGGTACACCTTGGCGCTTCCACAGCCTTTTCAATCCATTTGTGTAGTATCTGGGTAGACGGATGGGTTGGAGCCCGTCGAGCGCAGGATCGGCACCATGCCAGATTTCTTTCTCCACTGTGGTTTCCGCAGATCGATAGAAGAGGATCGCCTTTTCATCTTTTCGTCTGGGAGGAACGTAGAACGTCTGCAGTTCTTGCACACTGTAGGTATCAAGTGCGTCGAGCTCTTTGTAGTGATGTCGCGGAACCGTAGCGATTTGCAAACTCCGTTCATCTCGAGCGAAGGCCTGCATTGACGGACGGGCCGAGAACACTACATTGACTTCATCTTCAGAGTCACTGCCAAAGACAAGAATAGGGATGGATGGTCCTGGCTTGGTTTATTAGGGCAGCCCGGAATAGACTATCTCTTCGTCCTCCTCGGTATCGCTCCCGAAAACCGGAATAGTGGCGATAGACTTCTGCTTATTCTCCGGCTTATGGCATCTTTCCGTGTCTTCAAAGTCTGGCAGGAAATACTTTGCATCCTCATACTTCCGGACTTCATTTACAGAAAATGGGTTCAGCTCCCCTGTCACGGTGTACTTAAGACCATCTTTAAAATACTTCATACATTGATGTTGTGTAGAAGGGATGATGTTGTACTCGTGTAACCAAGGCCTACCGAGCAAAGCGTTGTAGCAAGTCTCCGCATCAATGACATGAAATTGATGTCAGTGACGAGCAGCCCAAAGCGTAACGTCAGAATTACAGACCCGAGCGTCCGTGATGACTGGAAGTCGAATCCGGAGATAGTGATTTTATCCCGAGCGAGGTGTTGAACGTTCATGCAGATTTATTTTAACACCCTCATATTTAGGAGGTTGACAGAGGACCCGTTATCAACTAGTATCTTCCCTATCTTGATGTCGTGGCAGTACCCGGCGACGTACAAGGGATGGTTGTGCTCGCACGTCCCGAGGAGGAGGTTTTCATCGCCGAAAGTGACGTCAGCAGTGTGCACTTCTTCTAGCTCGTTCTTCATCTTTTCTTCGGCGAGGAAAGCTTGAAACTGTCCGGGGTCTTGTAACGCCTTGATCGGTGAATCTCTCGCCTCTTTAGATAGCAGAAGGGCATCGAGAATGCTTAGCTGCCAGGGTATCTTCCTCAGGTGTGTCAGAACGTTATAATCCACCTTGTTTTTCTTGGGCGAGTCCTTGGCTGCGAGCTCTTCGATGACTCGGTCATCGAGGGCGATATTCTCAGGGATTTTCTCTTTCCTTTTATTTTTTCTTCTTGAAACTTTGTTTGAAGGCCCGAGATTCTTTTCGGGTAACGTGCGACTACGCAGCTGAATGTTCTCGCAGGCATTTGTCTCTTCTGCTTTAGAAATGGATTCCTTGAAGAGAGGCCGAGGGCTATTTCTTCATCGGAATCGCTCCCAAAGGTGAGAACTTGCGACTCCTTGCTATGCACCATGTGACAGTTGCCAGCAGTTCTTTTGTGCTCATCTGTCGTGCTCTTCTGCTCTCGACGCGTTTTGCGCTTCACCCGCTTGAAATGCTGCCAGTGGGCAACAAATCCTTGCCACCAGTTTTTAAAGGCATTGCAATCTTCAGTAGGATGCGTGGTCTTCCGATGGTACAAGCAGTAGTCTAGATGTCCATCTGCTTCATCAAGGTGTATCCTGCCAGGAGTGTTTCCTTTGGAGGATAGCAGCTTCATTCCTATTGACATGGCTTTAGCAAATCGTTTCCTCGTTTTAAGCCTACTTCTGTCTGCCACAGGCGTGCTTTGCTCTGGTTGGAGTATTTCGTGACCCATGATTTCTTTAAATTGATGCTGACTCCTGGCCTTTCCGAATATGGCCATTTCGCGTTTTTGATCATCCTTGCTCTTCTGACGGGCTTCGTTCAGCAGTAGGTCGATCATCTCGTCAGACGGTTCCAAGGGTTTTGATTCCGGTTCTGGATCTGCCCCCAATTTCTTTGCATCAGGTGCTTTTCACCATCTATCGGCGAGTGAGAGATCGTGTGGCAGCTCGCCACATAGATTTCATATTCTTCTGACGAGTCATCTCTGTCGTTATTGTCGTTATCTCCGCTCTCAAGGATATTGTTGAGAAATTCTTGGAGTGTGACCGGGGTTCGCGCCTTTTGGTTGTATTCCTCCAGCGCGTCAATATGTTTTTGCAGGTCCGTGCGCTTGTCATAAAGCTTCATGGGCTTTTTGTTCTTCTTCTTCTTCTTTGACTATCGCTACCAATTCTTGGCGTCGGGCGCGGATTTAGCATTCCCTCAATGATCTCGGGTTCTAGCGGACTTTTCGACCCGATTGTCGGGCATGTGTGAAGATCTTTCAGCATTCTCTTCGTCTTGGCTAAAAGGGCGACCTCCCATGGAGCATCTTTCATAAAAGAGCATGATGCCCTCAGCGTGTCCACCTTTTTAAGAGTGTGTGGTTGTGGCGGGCTTACTTTCCAATTTTCAGATAGCGCGAATCTGCCCTGCTGGTATTGGTCATCAATCCAGCCTTTGAAAACGAAGCAATTTTCGATTGGGTAGCTTACTGCTCAGTGGTAAGGGCAGTAACTAGGATTGTTGGCATCGCCTGGCTACAGCGGACGTCTTGGATCTGGCAGATTGATAAGTCTATTGCGCACTCCCAGCTCGAACAGTCTCCTCGTTTTATCCCGGGGAAAAGAGTAAGGACGTCCCAGTCTCTCCTCGAAGGATTGGCGTGGACGCACGTTGCCTTGGCGAACAACCGGTTTTAAGTTGCTCAGCTGGTGTTGAGTATTGGCGACAAAGGTCGCTTTCCCTTTGCCATTTTCATTCCGCGGTTCTGTCTTTGAAAAGGAAGGCTTATGACCCATCTGGTCCATTTGGGCTAGCTTGTCAATCAAGTCCTGGAAGGTGGTCGGCTTGAAGAACATCATGAATTGGGATATGGTCCCCTGCGAATCGAGGGTTCCTACAAACATGCCCATAGCAAGAGCCTCTTCTATACGCTGTTCGCACTTCGACCATAGATTCCGCCACTGTATCGCATATTAGACCCATGTTTCTCCTGGCTTCACCCTGGCGTTAATCAACGTCGTGATTGGGGTGCGATCGCTGGTGCTTGCGAAACGCTGAGTGAATAACAACTCCATCTCCATGAATATCTTGATGGAGTCGTTGGGAAGCTCGGAATACCATTCGAACGCCGTCTCTGCCAAGCTGCCGACGAATTGGCGAAGCAGCAGCTTATCGTTACCCCCAATATTGCCGCAGAGAGCCTTGAACTGGGAGACATGCTGGTGTGGATTCCCCGTCCCCTTATATACATGGAATTTATGGAACGTATATCCCGGCGGGTATTTTATTTGGTCATACCTGCCCGGATAGGGTCGTCCAGTCTTAACAATTTGGCTGGCGGTTTCGTTCTCCTGATTGACTCGTATTTGTTGAGCGATATAATCTTCTAGGGATGCTTTGGAGATCGTCTCTTCTTTGGCTGCTGATAGAGCTGGAAGAAGGTTCGATGTCTCCCCTCAGTCGTCTTCAAGGATAATCAGGGGGTCTTCAGCTGGAGGATCCGACTGTACCATCATCCCGACCATATCTTGGAATAAAAGCGCCATTCGTTTTATTTTGGCCGCTTGTTTCGCGGCCTCTTTGTCTTTCCTCTCGAGCATTCTTCGGAGGAACTCAGCATCAGTTTCCTGTTCTTGGCGCTGCTCCGACGACGTCTCCAGGCTTTCTTTCGGTCCAGTGAGTGCGGCCATTGCTTTCAGCATTTCCTGGAGCTTCTGTTGTTGCTCTTGGGCCTTTGTAATTGATCTGGTGAGAGGTCGATGGCCCGTGGAGATACGGCTGTCCTCTTTCCTGGATGCCATATAAACTGTGTGCACCACCATGCCCCTAGAGTTGGGGGGTTTAGGCTCAGTGCCCTTTAGATTCGTTGCAGACCGGGGGGGTTCTCCGGCCTTCTTCTTTTGTGAGCGGTCGAAGTTGAGGGGGCCGTTGCAACGGGCACCCAAGTAGACGCCACCTTCTGTGGTACAACAAGGTAGTCCTTCTCTTTCCGAACTTTCATCTTCTTTGGTCGGCGGGAGTAGTCTTGGTCAATCACCGAGTCCTGGACCTATTGCCAGATCTTCTGAATTCTAGAGGACAGCCGCTGAGGGGGCTGCTCTGGCTTCACCTTTGTAATGTTTTTCATAGGTGGAGGAGATCTTTTTAGCACCGCCGTCGGAGAGTTCTTGCGCACCCTCCTAAGTTGTTCAAAGCTGTTCCCAGTCGGAACAGCAGCATCGACTTCCACCGTTGGAGTCGGCGGGGTAAATCTAGAAGGGGAACTGTCCCCAGCTTTCCTCACTTGGTGCCAGTGGCGACGTCGAGCATGTCGAGCGGATAGGACCACCTTGGCTGTTGGATGAGCTTCTTCATGCCCCCCGCTATGATGAGGGGTTTTTGTCATGGTTATCCTGTCAAAGACCGACGTCCGCTGAGAGGGGATGGCCAATCGGTCGAAGGTTGACTTTCGCGTAGAGGGAGCAGTTTTGATGACTTCGCCTAAAGCGGGAGCTGAAATGGCTAGTCTTGTAAAGACCGACCCCTTATCAGGAGAAGCCTCTTTTATGACTTCGTTTAGTGGAGCCGGAATGGCTATCCGCTTTGGGATGGCCGCTTAAGGTATTGTGGGCTTCTTGACGGGCCCACCTGAGCTTTGGCCCAATCTGTTGAAAACCGAGGCATTGGATTTGGGCAACCCATTGAGAGGGGCCGCGGTAGTCGTAAGACGATCAAAGAACGACTTTATCGGAGTTTCTTGCGATGGTAGTGGGGCGTTGAAGCTCATTGTTGGGAGCATGGTCCCAAAGAATAGCCCCGTGGTGGCTTGCATCACCGGGTCCACTGGCATCGTAAAAGGAAGGCCGCTTGGGGCTCGTAAGTCTCTCCTCCTGGGAGGACGGAGCAGGAGTTGTTGCAGTTTGAAGCCATTGATCTTCTGTCTTCTGCACGGGGCAAGATACCAAATCTTATTACTTCACATCCAAAGGCAACTGTGTCAAACCGCGATTTATTCGCGAAACACGACACACGAAGTGTGGAGTGGAAAGAGAAAAAGGTCCCACCGGGCGTGCCGGAATCTGTTTACCGCCGGAAACCGGGAAGACAAACATCTTGCCTGAATCGGGGGAAGATGCTATTTGGTTTTATCTGTCCACCTCTCCGAAGATGCCAAGTTGATTTATGGCACCGTGTATCGGAGGTTTAGACGGATGCGGCCGATGTAGCAGACTTCGTCAGATTCCCTCTCATTGTGAGGGGTTTTTGATTGTGGGGACGCTCTTCCCTGCAGGCGCAAGCCCCTGCAGTTAATTACGCTACCGCATAGCGGTAACCACTTTCTCCTTATCCAAATGGTCACTTCGTGTCGTGTGTGTTTGTTTTGTTTTTGGTTGCCCGTGGATTGTATATGAAGACTAATTTATGTTGTCGCCCGTAGGGCGTGGATTAGTCCAAATCCATATTTTCTTAGATTTGGTTTTGGGTTGGGTTTAAGGATTGCTAATCTCATTTGAGACTAAGATCAACTTAAACGTTTGTTAATGATACGTTAGTCTAATTTTAGACTAAGATCTACTTAACAGGATCATTTAAATCCAATAAAAGAGCATTTGGACTCTATTGTTTTAGCTTAGGGACATTGCGGTCCATTAGGTTTACTGATTGTCGGGACCCGCCACCTCTCCGAAGACGTTGAAGAATTACAACGACATATATCAGAGGTGTGGGGAGATGTACCCTTGAACCAATGTCAGTTAAGAGGTCTGTAGTTGGATTGATTTAAGAATCGTTAATCTCGTTTGAGACTAAAATCAACTTAAATGGTTGTTAAGGATACGTTAGTCTAATTTTAGACTAAGATCTACTTAACAAGGCTTTAGGATCATTTAGATCCAGCGAAAGAGCATTTGGGCTCTATCGTTTTAGTTTGGGGACGTTATGGTCCGTTGGGTTTAAGGACATCATAGTCCATGGAGTTTAGTTTAGGGACATTGCAGTCCATAAGTTAAGTCCATGAGTTTAAGGACCTCATAGTCAAGTTTAAAGACGTCATAGTCTATAGGGTTTAGTTTAAGGACATTACGGTCCATAGGGTTTAGGACGATACGGTCCATAGGGTTTAGTTTAAAGACATCACGGTCCAAAGTTAGTTTAAGAACATTATGGTCCAAAGTTAGTTTAAGGACATACCGGTCCATAGTTTTGGGTATGCCCATGGGTTTGGAAATGCACCAAATAATTATTGGTTGTTGGGACCCACCACCTCTCTGAAGACGTTGAGAATTACAACGACATACATCAGAGGTGTGAAAAGATGTACCCTTGAACCAAATGTCAGATTACAAAGGTTCTGAGATGAACATTACTTTTGAATGCCATATGAGATGATCAATTTTGGAAGGCCAGAGTATAGTTGGGGTTTGGTTAAAAAGGGGTCTTGCCTCTGGAAGACTTAGCTAATTTGGGCTAAGATTGGCTTTAATATAGTGTTAAACACTAGAGTATACTCGACACTCACGTGTTCCCACGTGAGGCGTTTAAAGTAGTGTTAAACACTAAGAATGAAACGCTCACGTGGGGTCACGTGAGGCGCCTGAAGATTGGGCCCTGCTTCTTTTATTTTACTCCCAGAATATGCATATAAATGCTATAAAGCTTGATCCTTATGACCATCACGTGTGGACACGTGAGGGTATCCACGCGTTGGATATTAATCCTATGAGTTTACCCCCCCTTTCTCTTCAAAAAGTGCTTGTTAGGGGTCACGTGGGGACACGCGAGGCGCCCTTTACGCGGGAATTGCTTTTGGGTATTTTCCTCTCTACTAGAGTTCACGTAGGAACACGTGAGGCATCCTAAAAGTGAAACTGTCTTGGCTTTACACCCTTTTTATTTTGAGAGGCTTGTTCAAGGGTCACGTGGGAGCACGTGACCTGGCATTTATCATGTTGGGTGCTGATCTCCTTTACGTGCATGGAGAGTTAAATCCCTTGTTTAAGAATTAAATTCTTTTATAGGGTTATGCCCCAATGTTATTTAGAGGAATTAAATTCCTCTGTGTTGTATTGAAAGAATTAAATTCTTTCGGCCCAATTCTCCCCCTTAGTTTTGAATCTGCATGACAGATCTTCCCGATGAGAATTAAATTCTCAACTTGTGGGGAGATCTGCTTCTGCAGATCTTCAACAAGAGAAAGAACTGAGTTCTTTTTTTTATAAGAGTTGAACTCTTGGTTTGAGAATTAAATTCTCTTTTTTGTTTTGTGAGAGCTTATGGAATGATCCCTTCCCTTCTCTTACCTAGAGTTTCTTTCTTCTTTGATGAGATCTTCTTCTCTCTGGAGAATTAAATTCTCTTTTGTTCTGCTTTCAACGGTGGTTTTCTCTCTCTTTTTCTCTTCTCTGCCTCTATGTTTTTTTTTTTTTTTCCTTCTTGGCTCCTATTTATAGGAGAAAGAAAAAAATCAGTTTGTTTCAGTCCATCTCTCATTGAGAGATTTTGATTGATTTTATAACCAACATGATCTTTTAGATCACTCGGTGAATTTTATTCACCGTTGGATTTTTAATCCAAAGACTTCTATTTCACATAAGATATTTCATTTGTTGTTCCTGGCAAATTTTAGGAAATATTTCCTTGTATAGAATCTTCCTATAAATTGGTGATTTTTAATCACCATTGGATTTTTAATCCAACGGTGCTCTAATTTACAGAGTGCCACCTTTCTTGTTTGGAAAGATCTAGGAAAATATTTTTCCAATTAGGGCTTTTGATTCCTCTTAGTTAGAATTTAATTCTATTAGTTTCACATGTTGGCATGTGACCTCACCAATTAAGCATAAAATTTCTAAGTAAAATTTAATTCTATTAGTTCAGAGGGTTCAGGGGCCCATCACGTGTTGGCACGTGACCTCACCAATTAAGCATTTCCAATTGTTCATTTCATTCAGCGCCTATAACTTTGCCCATAAAAGGTCACGTGTCTGCACGTGAGGCCCGATCACGTATGGGCATATGATGCTCCACTCGGGGGCTTTCCTCGTTGCTTTATATGTTTTATTCAGTTCCTATGAGGGAAGAGAGGTTTTGAGGAATTCTTGAGTTGTGATGATGCATGTGAGTGTATTAGTGACTACAACCCCCCTTTAGTGTTAAACGCTTGGATTAAAACAGAGCCTAGACCATACAATTGGATTTAGATATCGAAATATCGGGTTTTATGGAATTGGTGATGGTATTATAGGATCTGCTGCAACCAGTAAACCTTAAAAATTATTTAGCGATTACAGTGAGACAGGAAGGCACTTAGGAAGCTAACCCTGAGACCCGAGACCCCAAGTCTACTATTTGGCCACAGATTTAACCCCATAGGCCGCAATTTGCGGTCTGGCTTAGTTGGGTAGGCCCCAGGTTTGGTCCATGGCTCCATTTTCAGTAATTCAGACCTACCCCATATGCAAAATTGGCTAATTTCACCTAGGGTAAAATCTGTAAGTGTTTTACACCGTTTCTTATTTCGGTTTTGCGAATTCTGTAACTTGAACTTGGGTATTTTTGTGTTGTCTCGATCGATTGGTGTTTGTACGTCGATATTGAGGTTTATTGGTTCTTCTTGCATGCATAGACCATAGGTTTTAACCTATGTGCGTTTCGTGTGCCGTTATGGTTTTTATCCATGATTTTGGTTTACGATATTATATGTTTATATGTAGGCACCTTCACGCGGACTTCGGACAATGAGGAAGAGAATGGAGACATCGACTTCGGCAGGCAAGGATCAAGGTGAGTAGATATATATCTACGGGGGAAGTCGGGTGGATGGCGTATAGCACCCCCGCAGTTTCGTAGTATAGTATGTGAATACGATATATATATATATATATATATATATATAACTATGTGTATTATGATACGTGGATGACTAGCAAGAAGGCTTTAGGAAATCATGGGTTAGTTAGCGTAATTGAAAGTTAATGCTTTAGTTAAATTCTGAGTCGTGAAACCCTAGAGTATAGGTGTACACACACACACATGCACACACGGGATTGTATTTGGGTGTATATGTTTATATGTATGTGTGTGTGTGTGTGTGTGTGTGTGTGTGTGTGGATTGCGTATACACACACACACATATACATACGTATATACGGATGATGAGGATAGTATATGATACTTGGAGATGAGTCGATGTGTTTATGCCTGATGCCGTGAGATCGGTGATGTGATTTGGGTCGTGTGATGAGACACGACATGATATTATAGCGGATCGTTAGGCGATGTGTTTGCATACACACGCGGATATATTTATATGTTTGATGGTATCGGAATGTACTAGACTTTAGATCAGTACCCCTAATTAAGAATACGATGATAATGATACCAGATAAATGATATGTCATATGTGATAATTGACCCGTACCCCGATTTTGGGATGCCGTACAATGGATTTGACCGTACGATGTATAACTATGATGATTGATCCGCACTCTTGACTCGAGAATGTTATATTATATATTTTATCGTACGTGACGCTTTTGAGGCGGGATCACCGACTACTAGATATATCGACTCTGACTTAGGTGGATTTCCTTACCCTTTTGATCGGTCTCTCAGTTTAGTCCTGTAGTTTATCAGGTAGATGTTAGACTGGGCTTAAGTCATACTCATTTTCAAAACTAACGAATCGTGGGTATTTTAATGGCAGGCCCTATTTTCTAAAAACCAAAATTCGTGCTATTTCAAATGCCAAGATTGTATGACTCGTACTTAGAAATGTATATTCTCCAATGTTGCGTTTACTATTCATTTTCCGTTATATTCATGTTCTCATCGCATCGCATGCTTGTAAACGTGTTTTCTTTAGTTACTATAAACCCATGCTGTCAGGACACCAGTATCATTACCGATGACGTGTATGCTCCACATACACCTGCTCGCCGGCTCACACACATCATCATCGGTAATTTTCATGTCACGTACACCTTAGAAAACACAACTTCATTAGTATAAATTGTTAGCTGATAGTTTCGACATGGTACTAGTGCGCTTGCTTTTATATGATAGCTTAGACATTGCATTTATTACTGTGATATCGCATGCATGTGTATTTTCACTTATCATGCAATATTATGAGACTTTATGCCGGTATTTCACTGCTATTTACTTTGGAGTTTGGGATTTGGATTTTCCATGAGATTTATGGATTTGGAGAAACCGCAAGGATTTTATAAACTGATTATCATTTCTAAAAATAGAAAATGCGGTTTTCTCATGATATGATGTGAGATATGTCCACCATGAGTTTTCTCGGCTCTTGAGTAATATCATACACCCGATTCGAGGAGGAGGATGAACCGTCTGCAGGTGCATGGTGGACCCGGTGCGGTACCCCGGGGCAAGATGGTCGCAAATGATGGCGTTGATCCTGGCAGGGGAGCGCTACCGACCGGTTATTTATGACGCGGAGGATATCCGGAGGATACCGACGTAGTCGTGAGATTTGATTATATGGGACAGTACGGATTGCCGGAGCCCGGGGCCAGTCCGGATTGCCGGAGCCCGAGATTTTGCGACATTGAGATATCGAGGTTACATGACAGGGGCCAGTCCGGATTGCTGGAGCCCGAGATATTGGATATTGGGATATATGTTTTGTGTCGATACTTGACACGGATTTTATATTGATTTCATTAATGATACCTCGATTTTTATATACAAAAATCTCACTAATTTAAGAAAACAGTTTTCTCATTCATGATGTATTCTGTTTTCATTTCTAATGCATTCATACATCATATATATGATAGGTTGTTACCTGAGGCACTGACACGAGCATTTGGTAATACACTTATGTATAGATGTTTATCCTGGCCATTATCAGATGTTTCAGGTTATTTATGTTATGGATATTATTGTATGACCTAGGATAGGGTCATTCATGCGATTTCTTTTCGGTGATGTTTTCTACTCACGAGTTGGCAACTCACCCCCGTTGTGCCACAGTTTCTTGCAGGTTTTGCCGTACAGGTTTCCTTGGCGGCTTTGCTAGCACACTGCTTCTTTCCGGATGATTGTTTTGGTAGATGGGTTCACTTGCATCGTGACCACCGTAATACTTTTATTTTTTCCGTTGTATCTAGAAAACTCCATCAACCAGACTTGTATATTTGATAGACTAGAAGACCAGTGTATATTCTTTCGACCTTAGAGTCATGCGCTGTATTATTATTATGGTTTTCTGGTGGATATTGGTTTTCTTCTGAGTTTTGATCCTCGCCCTTCGGCGTTGTATATTATATTGCTTGCGTGGTTGTTTCCGCCAATTGGCGAAGAGATAGCTCCCGCTTGGGGATGCCTTTATTCCTTATGTATATTATGCATGTTTGTACCTGTTTGGAGCCAGTTTTTATAAAGGAGACTCTGCCGAAATTTTCGGGAAAATATCATGTTGCTTTTAAATATTTAATGCCATTTATTTTATTTAAACCACTTGCCTTAGACAAGTTTTCCTTCACTTCTTATTTTAAAATGGTTTAGATTTCTGGGCTTTTGGCTTACTTGAATTAGGTGGAGTACTATAGACTTCACACGATTCAAGTGCCAGTCACGTGCTATTTCGGGTCGTGTCAAAGTTGGTATCAGAGCGCTAGGTTTAACCTTGGTTTGAGTCTATGTTTGACTCTGCGGAGTCTAGGGCGTATATTTATATTCGGAATCTAGGCTTGACCTTACGGAACTTAGACTTGGTCGAGGGGGTATTAGACCCGAACTTTTGTCTCATAGGTTGACTTTGGCTGTTGGAGTAGGTGACTTAAGTAGAGTGACGTACCCTGTGTATGTTCCGCGGCATACTTACGATACGCTACTCCGCTTAAGAAGCCTTAGGATGTACATTTCTTTGCACAGTATTCTATTCGTTCATTGATCTATCATCATCGTTATCGGTTGGTGGTTTTTGTTACCACGATTGCACGGGCAGAGAGAGCTGCGGTTAGAGTTGCGGTCAGCATGAGCTCATCTTGGACGGGGACTGACCAGGGCGTAATTCCGGTGACACACGATTGCATAGATGTGTCATTTTATTGTGTTTTTCACGCTATGAGAGTTTGATGGATTACTTTTTCAAAAATTTCTCGAACGTGCAGATCAGCACCAGAGGATTGGGCCACTGCTAGAGGCCGGCTAGAATGTGATGACCGTCAATGCACCATTTATTCTTGATGATTGAGGCACTGTTCAGCGTGCGGACGAATGAGCCAGCTGTTTCTGCGACTGACAAGATATCGCCCCAGATATTTGAAGCTATTGCAGCACGAGTTGTACCTAGAGATGTGATAGAAGATCGCTAAGTCACCCATGGATGAATGACTAGGACGTATGGTTCGTTTGCATACTCCGATGCGAGGTCATCAGATTGATTGAATTCAGCTAGAGAAGACTTCACTCAGGCACGTGGAGAGTCGATAAAGAACGAATTAATGTCAGAAACCCATTTTCCAAGTTTAAGGTATTCCGAAAAACATGCAAGTAATTCTGTGGACCCTCTAGAAGAATAAAACCCTAACTCGACATAATGAACATGGGAACGCTTTTGAACCTTAGGGTTTGCAGCAGTTCCGCGGTGCTATTAATAAGGCTTGGGTTTGCCCTTCTACGGCTGGTCTATAGGTACTGTGGCATGTACTGGATATTATTAAACTGTGCTTAAGTGTTGAGTTCTCGGGGAATCTCGGGACTTTGATGATCGATCGAAAAGTTCAATGTCGTCCGGATATCATATGATGGGATACTGCACGAGAAGACTTGGACCCAGGATCGGTCGTGTTATGCACACCCAATAGGCCAGAGTTCGGCATCATCGACAGGACATGGTACGAGTGACCATGATAGTTGGCCAGAGATCTTTAGAGGATGTGCCAGAGCGAAACTATTTCCGTCATCATTTCCATTTTGGGCCGTTGAGCTGAAGAGTTAAGTAACTGGCAATTCGCAGTGAGAGACGAGAGCCTAAGGGCACCAGACGCCAAACCATGAACATGAGGCAAGTAGATATCTTGCTCTGCTAGCTTTGGATGCATCGACACCTTCTCGACTTCGAACGAAGGACATATCGACGACAGTGTTTACGATTTGCGATTTGGTGATTCGAATATCACGTGTCCGTTATTTGGATTTCAGTATTTTGGGCGATTTATTTACATGATTGATATTTTGTGCACCACAGTTGCACTCGACTTCGATTTGATGTCGTTCGAGATGTTTGATTTTGATTTCATGCATGTGGTATGTAGGTGATTTGACTTGTGCTTTCGGTGTAGTTTTCATGCACTTTTAGTACCTTGTTTCGATTTTGTGCACGTTGATGCACGTAATTGTGAGATTATATACCACGGTATACCTGATTTGGATTGAGATGTGTTGTATACCGTCGATTTCGATTGTGATACTCGAGATTTATTTTCGTGCACCTTGTGCACTTGATTTGGATTCTTACGCATACTTGGCGCGCTTGATGCGATTTTAGTCCACACCAGATGCACTAAATAGGGATTCTTCGTGCATATCAGATGCACCTGATATTGTTGTCAGGCACACTCGTTGCCTTTGACCGGTGTTTTCGTGCACACTCGTTGCACTTAGTTTTGGTTTCTGTGCATATATATGGCACATTCAGTGATTTCGATTTCTGTGCGCACCAGAAGCACGTGGCATTCTTATACACATTTTGGGATTGATTTCTTTTGGAGCAGTATGTTTTATGATATTTACTATTTGGTATATTGGATGAGCAGGACTAGTCCGAGGACAGTACCTGAATATGTTTTTGCATGCATCGATAGTTACCGAAGGGATTTCCAAAAGGGAGCTATAGTCTCAGTATTTACTTACATGTCCGAGATGACACGAAACATTTTACAAAGGAAACCCTTCTAAATTATCTTCAAAAAAACGGCGGGACGTAGGTTAAACAAAGGATATATATATATATATATATATAGTTATTTCTTACAATAAACGTCCGCTACTTGTGCTGTGATACGCGTATCGCACAGTGATTTGAAAAAAGTTTGGCATGCATTTCTTTCAGATGTTTTGACGAGTTACAACGATGCGTACTATGTACATGTTATAGTTTTGATATAAATCATGTTGGTTTTCGTATTAGACTTTGACATTAGTATCTTCCCCATAACTCCGATGATTGCGTGATGCTTGATGGAGTTGGATTTTGAGTTATATACTTGTTTTTCATGCGCATGCGTTAAGCTACGATATGTTTTATGTATGTATGATTTCGGAGCCCCGACGACTTGATCAATTTACTGAAATGTTTTAGTATTTGAGGGGTTTAAATTTAAATTCGGGGACCGAATTTATTTAAGGGGGAAGACTGTAACATTTCAGAAAAATAAAATATTATTTTTGGGAAATTAAATAATTAAAATAATAAATATTATGAATATTTTAATGTGAGGAGATTAGTTTTAAATGATGTGGTATAATTAAATACCGATAAATTGGGAAATATTGGAAAATTAAATTGAATGGTGATTTTAGAGGGAATTATGTGATTTAGGCAAATTATAAATTTTTATAATTAATTATATACAGGTTTATTTCTAAACTTGATTAATTTTCACAAATCGTGCATTAAGCTTGGTTTTTGCTTATGACATGCGCCATTTCACATTTCTAACACTTGTTACATTTCTTTTTATCAAAGCCATGCTTCATTTCCTTCATTACTTGGTTTTTATTGTGTTTAATTTGGATAAAGGAAAACAAAAGAAAAGAAAAGGGAATAGATTAAAATAAGGGGTATGGGTAAGAGAGAGAAGAGAGAGAGAGAGGGTGAGGGGTCTCCTTGAACCATGGCTCATTGTCCCTTTCATTATTTTCTTTATCATTTTCCCTCCTCTTCCTCTCATGGCTGTCCTCCTCCTTTCACCACCTCCAACACCTCACAACAACACCAAAAATGCATCAAAACACCTCATTCCATTCACAAAAATCATGCACAAGCTCACTACAAGTATGGGGTACCAAACAAAATGAGATTTTGAACACTTGGGGCAACTCAAGAATTTTATTGAGTTGCCAAATGAGCTATTTCTTTCACCATTAGTATAGTATTTGAGTTTCTTAACTTCTATGTTTAGTTAGAATCGATTAAGTGTAGTTTAGTGAGCTTGGAAAATTCCAAGATGAGGTTGTTTACCACCGGAAACCGGGAAGAAAAATGTCTTCCCTGAATCGGGGGCAGATGCTATTTGGTTTTATCCGTCCACCTCTCCGAAGATGCCAAGATGATTTATGGAACCGTGTATCAGAGGTTTAGAAGGATGCGGCCGATATAGCAGACTTCGTCAGATTCCCCCTCATTGTGAGGGTTTTTTTTTATTGTGGATACTCTCTTCCCTGCAGGCGCAAGGCCCTGCAGTTAATTACGCTACCGCATTGCGGTAACCACTTTCTCCTTCTCTAGATGGTCACTTCGTGTCGTGTGTGTTTTTTTTTTTTTTTTGGTTGCCCGTGGATTGTATACGGAGACTAATATATGTTGTCGCCCATAGGGCGCGGATTAGTCCAAATCCATATTTTCTTATATTTTGTTTTGGGTTGGGTTTAAGGATCGTTAATCTCATTTGAGATTAAGATCAACTTAAACGTTTGTTAAGGATACGTTAGTCTAATTTTAGACTGAGATCTACTTAACAGGATCATTTAGATCCAACAAAAGAGCATTTGGACTCTATTGTTTTAGTTTAGGGACATTGCGGTCCATTGGGTTTACTGATTGTCGGGACCCACCACCTCTTCGAAGACGTTGAAGAATTACAACGACATATATCAGAGGTGTGGGGAGATGTACCCTTGAACCAATGTCAGTTAAGAGGTCTGTAGTTGGATTGATTTAAGAATCGTTAATCTCGTTTGAGACTAAAATCAACTTAAATGGTCGTTAAGGATATGTTAGTCTAATTTTATACTAAGATCTACTTAACAAGGCTTTAGGATCATTTAGATCCAGCGAAAGAGCGTTTAGGCTCAATCGTTTTAGTTTAGGAACGTTACGGTCCGTTGGGTGTAAGGACATCATAGTCTATAGAGTTTAGTTTAGGAACATTGCGGTCCATAAGTTTAAGGACATCATAGTCCATGAGTTTAAGGACCTCATAGTCCAGTTTAAAGACGTCATAGTCTATAGGGTTTAGTTTAAGGACATTGCGGTCCATAGGGTTTAGGACGTTACGGTCCATAGGGTTTAGTTTAAAGACATTACGGTCCAAAATTAGTTTAAGGACATTACGGTCCAAAGTTAGTTTAAGGACATTACGGTCCATAGTTTTGGGTATTCCCATGGGTTTGGAAATGCACCAGATAATTATTGGTTGTTGGGACCCACCACCTCTCTGAAGACGTTGAAGAATTACAACGACATGCATCAGAGGTGTGAAGAGATGTACCCTTGAACCAAATGTCAGATTACAAAGGCTCTGAGATGAACATTACTTTTGAATGCTATCTGAGATGATCAATTTTGGAAGGCCAGAGTATAGTTAGGGTTTGGTTAAAAAGGGGTCTTGCCTCTGGAAGACTTAGCTAATTTGGGCTAAGATTGGCTTGAATATAGTGTTAAACACTAGAGTATACTCGGCGCTCACGTGTTCCCACGTGAGGCGTTTAAAGTAGTGTTAAACACTAAGAATGAAATGCTCACGTGGGGTCACATGAGGCGCCTGAAGATTGGGCCCTGCTTCTTTTATTTTACTCCCAGAATATGCATATAAATGCTAAAAAGCTTGATCCTTATGACCATCACGTGAGGACACGTGAGGGTATCCACACGTTGGATATCAATCCTTTGAGTTTACCCCCCTTTCTCTTCAAAAAGTGCTTGTCAGGGGTCACGTGGGGACACGTAAGGCGCCCTTTAGGCGGGAATTGCTTTTGGGTATTTTCCTCTCTCCTAGAGGTCACGTGGGGACACGTGAGACATCCTAAAAGTGAAACTATCTTGGCTTTACACTCTTTTTATTTTGAGAGGTTTGTTCAAGGGTCACGTGGGAGCATGTGACCGGGCATTTATCATGTTGGGTGCTGATCTCCTTTACGTGCATGGAGAGTTAAATCCCTTATTTAAGAATTAAATTCTTTTATAGGGTTATACCCCAATTTTATTTAGAAGAATTAAATTCCTCTGTGTTGTATTGAAAGAATTAAATTCTTTCGGCCCAATTCTCCTCCTTAGTTTTGAATCTGCATGACAGATCTCCCCGATGAGAATTAAATTCTTAACTTGTAGGGAGATCTGCTTCTGCAGATCTTCAACAAGAGGAAGAACTGAGTTCTTTTTTTTTATAAGAGTTGAACTCTTGGTTTGAGAATTAAATTCTCTTTTTTGTTTTGTGAGAGCTTATGGAATGATCTCTTCCCTTCTCTTACCTAGAGTTTCTTTCTTCTTTGAAGATATCTTCTTCTCTCTGGAGAATTAAATTCTCTTTTGTTTTGCTTTCAAGGGTGGTTTTCTCTCTCTTTTTCTCTTCTCTGCCTCTATGTTTTTTTTTATTTTTTCCTTCTTGGCTCCTATTTATAGGAGAAAGAAAAGAATCAGTTTGTTTCAGTACATCTTTCATTGAGAGATTTTGATTGATTTTATAACCAACATGATCTTTTAGATCACTCGGTGAATTTTATTCACCGTTGGATTTTTAATCCAAAGACTTCTATTTCACATAAGATATTTCATTTGTTGTTCCTGGCAAATTTTAGGAAATATTTTCTTATATAGAATCTTCCTATAAATTGGTGATTTTTAATCACTATTGGATTTTTAATCCAACGGTGCTCTACTTTACAGAGTGCCACCTTTCTTGTTTGGAAAGATCTAGGAAAATATTTTTCCAATTAGGGCTTTTGATTCCTCTTAGTTAGAATTTAATTCTATTAGTTCAGAGGGTTC
Source organism: Agapanthus africanus (assembly GCA_030015575.1). Classification (NCBI taxonomy): domain Eukaryota; kingdom Viridiplantae; phylum Streptophyta; class Magnoliopsida; order Asparagales; family Amaryllidaceae; genus Agapanthus; species Agapanthus africanus. Next base: position 41,083,044 of record CM057344.1, read on the forward strand.
AGGAGCCCATCACGTGTTGGCACGTGACTTCACCAATTAAGCATAAAGCTTCTAATTAGAATTTAATTCTATTAGTTCAGAGGGTTCAGAGCCCCATCACGTGTTGGCACGTAAGCTCACCAATTAAGCATTTCCAATTGTTCATTTCATTCAGCGCCTCTAACTTTGCCTATAAAAGGTCACGTGTCTGCACGTGAGGCCCGATCACGTGTGGGCACGTGATGCTCTACTTGGGGGCTTTCCTCGTTGCTTTATATGTTTTATTCAGTTCCTATGAGGGAACAAATTCCCCCACAGCGTTGTTCTCACGTGTTTGCACATGTGTGCAACGCTGTCACCTTTATGGCCGTTAGATTTGCCTAGGGAACGGGGAAGATGAACCGTTTCCTATCATGTCTTATAAATGCAAGGGTCTCATCAGCAGCGCCTCCATTCCTTCATCTTCTTCCTTCTTTGTTTTTACTTTGAGAATTTAATTCTCTTCCTTAGAGCTTAGTTCTCAGTTCCACAGTTTAACTCTGTCCAAAAAAGAATCCTTTTTCTGGTAAGGATCTTGAACGGCCGAGAAACCTTTTCTTCTCCTTTTACAAAACTTTCTTCGGATTTTAAATCCACACCAAGGGTTTTTCCCCTTTAATAAAACTCATCTTTCTAAGCTCTAAAATGCACAATCTTTAGATAGTAAGCCCCCAATGTTAGGCATTTTTTCTGATCGAAGATCTTCGTGTTGGTAGTTCGATCACAGCCGAAGAATTTGCTGCCGAAGCCAACATTTCTCTGCCCTTTCTTGCCACTTACCATGATGAAACATTGGTGCATGTCTGGGTTGAGTTTTGTCGTCAAGTGGAGGCTTGCTTACATGGTCTCGAGTGCGCACGCCATCCCTCGGAGATCGTGGCTGCAAAGACGAGCTTGCAGGGGTTGATTAAACGGTGCGCCGCAAACCTACTGTCATGTGAGAATAGGCTCAACCGAAAATTTTCGGAGAGGGAGCTAGCTTCAAGTGCTTTGGGGGAACTTCAAGCCGAACTCATGGCTAAGACCACTCGTGCATATGAACTCTGACGGGTTCTTCAAGAAGTTATCAGGGAGGTGGTAGCTATTGATAAAGCCATTATTTTTACTCTTGAGATGGTTGAAGCGCACAAAGTTGCTGAAAAGGAGCTTGAAAGTCGTCTCGCCTTGTATCAAGCTCAGCAGTCTCAGGCGGAGACTCATCTTGTAGCAATAACAAAACTTGAAGCCGAGGCACAGCGGAAGAAGGATGAACTGACGAATTTATTACACCGTCCGCCGGCTTTAAGATTTATATGTTTTTTTTATTCTCCTTTTGTACTTATTCCTGAATGAGAGTATTTTTTATTATTGTTTTATAGATTGTACTTTATATTCATTTTGATTCATAAATAAAAGACACATTTTGTTTCATGGTGGTGTTTCCCTTTTAACAAATGCATTTTGTAGATAATCTATTTTGATCTCCCTGCAGGACAGCGATGGCTTAGGAGTCAGGTTCAGATCTGCCACCTAAGGCTTTCCAACTTTATGAGCCATGAGGATCTCATAAAGATTTTTCTCCCTACGAGTCGAGAGGATCTTGTAGGTGTATTTTCTCCTTAGGAATCATGAGGATTCCTAAGTGTACTTTCTGTTGAGAGTCATAAGGATCTCACAAGAGAATTTTCCAGCCTACAAGTTGAGAGGACTAATAAGTGGTTGTTTCCCTCATTGTCGATGTTCGGCTTTGGAGAGTGTGGCCGATGAATAGTATGCAAGAATTCATCTTGGACCGACTTGCAGGGCCCCAGTGCATAGGAAACAGGTTTTTTAATCCCTGTTGCCTAAGGATTTGCCTTACGAGTCGAGACAAATCGAGAAGTTCTCGCAAGGATGTCCTAACATCACAGTTAACCTCTGCTATGTACGACAGAGGTCCGTTAGGGTCTGTAGTACTAGGGTTTTTTTTACCCGTCCTACCGTCGCGTTGGCCGGTGTATTCCTCGATATGCAAACTTGCTGTTCGAGTAGCCGCACGACTGTCGTGTCTCTGATCCCTTCGGGGGCTGGACAAGACGTCTTCAAGCAATCTTCCCGGTGATATTACTGTCGAAAGAAGAAGCGTTAGGGATATTCCATGTCGCTTTTTACTCGAGGTTAGGCTCAGTTTGGGAGCCCCGATGAGTCATGACCACTCCGCGCTGGTGTGGGATGATCTCCGATAGTCTTTCGAGTTTTATATGAGTTGCCGTCAAGACCCTGAAGGTAGGAATTTTGCCTTCGCTTCTTTTTGTTGGCATTGCGTCTGCTCTAACGAGAAGAATGTCGCGGTTGACTCTAAGTTGTTTGTGAACCGTCGAGGTTTGAAACTAGGGACTTTTCCATGGCTCCGTTTTGTTTTGACCCTGGGGTCGCTTGTTGACGTCGCGTCCGCATCCTGCTAGAGTGAGAAGAAACGCCATTGTTGAGGCTGCGTCTGCTGTAACGAGACGAGTGTCGAGGTGGTCTCTAGGTTGTTTATGAATCGTCGAGGCTTGGAACTAGGGACTTTGCCATGGCTCCGTTTTGTTTTGACCCTGGGGTCGCTTGTTGACGTCACGTCCGCATCCTGCTGGAGTGAGAAGAAACGCCGTTGTTGACACTGCGTCTGCTGTAACGAGACGAGTGTCGAGATGGTCTCTAGGTTGTTTGTGAACCGTTGAGACTTAGAACTAGGGACTTTGCCATGGCTCTGTTTTGTTTTGACCCTGGGGTCGCTTGTTGACGTCGCGTCTGCATCCTGCTGGAGTGAGAAGAAACGTCGTTGTTGATACTGCGTCTGCAATAACGAGAAGAGTGTCGATGTGGTCTCTGGGTTGTTTGTGAACCGTTGAGACTTGGCTCTCCCTTTGACGGAGCCTGGTGGGAAAATATGGTTCCCCTTTTCGTTTGTGCCCATGGATTGTATACAGGGGTCGATGTGGACTCACCTGCAGGGCAGAAGTTTCATTCTTTTATCATTTTTTATTTCTTTCTGCGATGCTCTATCATTTCTTCTTTTTATATCGCGAAAGTCGCGATTGCCCAATCATTTCGGCTATTTTTCGCGGTGCCCAATCATTTCGGCTATTTTTACTTTTACTCGCTGGTTTTTATTGCGAGTTGCCCAATCATTTCGGCTACTTTCTGTATGCATATATCTTACCTGCTGATTTTGTTGCAAGTTGCCCCATCATTTCGGCTATTTTATATGCATTTTTGGCTCGCTGATTTTTATTGCGAGTTTAGACTTGGAATTTGATACCGATTTAGGCATCAGCATCGCTACAACTGGGATATGGCCAGGAGCGAATTATCATTTGCCTTTGTCAGTTTGAACAAAGGTGGCTTAGCAAACAGGGTTAGGATCCTGCCGACTAAGGCTTTCGACTTCATGAGCCGTAAGGGTCTCATAAAGATGTTCCTCCCTACGAGTCGTGAGGATCTCGTAGGTGTGTTTTCTCCTTAGGAGTCGTGAAGATTCCTAAGTGTATGTTCTCTTATAAGTCGTAAGGATCTTACAAGAGTACTTTCTCTTTATAAGTTGAGAGGACTTATAAGTGTCGTTCGCCAAATGGGGAAATCTCGCGCCATTGGTGGAAACTTGGTGGGAGAGACGTTTATTTGTGCCTATGGATTGTATACAAGGGTCAGTACTGAACCGCTTATAGGGCAAAAATTGGGGTGTATGATGGCTTAAGAACAGGTTTAGATCCCTATAGCTTAAGGCTTTTGAATCTTATAAGCCGTGAGCATCTCATAAGAGGGTTCTCCTTACGAGTCGTGAGGATCTCGTAAGTGTATGTTCTCTTTAGGAATCGTGGGGATCCCTAAGTGTGTTGCCCCCTTGTGAGTCGTAAGGATCTCACGCACGTATTTTCTCCTTATAAGGTCGAGAGGACATTGCAAGTGTCTTTTAATGAGATTGCGCCCTTTCGGGTTTTCACAAACTCGCCGGTAGCCCGGCTGTTTTTACTCACGGAGCCCTTTCGGGTTTTCATCTGTGCCTATTTCGCTTGTGGACGTACCGTTTTTTTCTTCTTTTGTTCTTCTTTTTTTTATTATATTATATTTTTTTACGAGTCTGCGCCATTTTGGGTTTTCACAAACTCGTCGGTAGCCCTGCTATTTTTACTCACGGAGCCCTTTCGGGTTTTCATCCGTGCCCATCTCTCTTGTGGACGTACCGTTTTTTTTTTCTTTTTCTTTTTTTAATTATTTTTTTATATTTTTTTTCCACGTCAGCCTGAGGATGCTGCGGTTCATAGTAGTTTTAGAGACGTTCCAGTGCTAGTTTTAGGACATTACGGTCCATCGTTAGTTTAGGGACGATTCGGTCCGCCGCTGCCATTTTGGAGACAACGGTTTCGTTGGATACTACTTATAGAGTTTGGGCTTCGGAAGATAGCGAGCAGACATAGGCGTCGTCATCTATCGTTAACCCAGGCCGTGACTCGTCAAGCGTTGTGTTTTTTTAGGAACCAGCCGTTTATTGGCCTGCAAGGTCTTTCGCCATGCATGTCCATGAGTAGATAGGCCCCTCCTTAGTAGATTTTGTCTATGATGTACGGCCCTCATAGTTCGGCTCGAATTTCCCCCGTTTGGCACGATTGGGGATCATAGGTCTCTTGACTACTAGCACAAGTTCGCCTTGGCGAAATGTTCTCAGCCTAGTCAATCTCTCGTATGAGCGCGTCATCCTTGATTTATAAGCTTCTAGGTTTTGTTGCGCCATGAGGCGAGTTTCGTCAAGGGCGTTGAGCTCCTCAAACCGAAGATGAGCATTCTCTTCGTCTGTTAGCTCGTAATGAACCGCCACTCGTAGAGAGGGTAGCTCTATCTCCAAGGGAAGTACTGCTTCAGTGCCGAATACCAATGCGTACGGTGTTGTGTTTGTGGCCGTTTTGAACGTGGTCTGATACGCCCAGAGAGCTTCATGCAGTCTCCCGTGCCAATCCTTCCTGTTTCTGGACACCGTCTTCTTTATGGTCTTCGTTAAGGTCTTGTTGAAGGCCTCAGCTAGACCATTAGCTCGGGGATTATAAACCGAAGAGTATCTCCAGTCTATGTTATGCTGTTGTGCGAAGCGGCTGATTTTGTGACTTCTATAGGCCGGCCCGTTATCGGAGATAATCCGTCGTGGGGTGCGGAACCGATAGATAACGTGTGTTTTGAAAAAATGGAGAATATTCTCCGTCTTCACTTCTCTTAGCGGTACTGCTTCTGCCCACTTGGAGAAGTAATCAGTTGTCGCCAATATGAACCGATGTCCTCTGGACGACGCTGGTTCAATGGGCCCAATTATATCAGTTCCCTACATTTCGACCGGCCAACTAGCCATCGTTGGGTGTAGCGGGTTTGGATGCTGGTGGATGAAATCCCCGTGAATTTGGCACGAGTGGCACTGCTTCGCGTATTCGAGACAGTCTTGGATCATCGTGGGCCAATAGTAGACCATCCTTTTGATCTTCAGCTTCATTTTTGGTCCAGCTTGATGAGAACCCCAGAGTCCGTCGTGAGTTTCTTGGACGACTCTCCTTGCTTCTTTTGGTCCGAAGCATCTCAGCCATAAAGAGTCGAACGATCTCTTATACGGAGTATCATTGACGAAGGCGAATGACAGAGCTCGTTTCATGAGCTGATGTCTTGAGGACGCATCTTCAGGTGTTCTACGGGATTTGAAGTAGCCTATAAAGACTTCTCTCCAATCCTTAGCCTTTTCCTGGTCTTTTATTCGTAGGGTCGCTTGTTTAGTCGCTCCCTTTTCTTCGGACGACTCCGGAAATATTTCTACCGGTGCAAGAACCCGATGACTTTGCACAACGATCCTCACGTCATCGAGGTTTTTGTCAGCCAATTCTTTAGCGAGTTTGGCTAACGTATCCGCTTTGTTATTTTCTACACGCGGTATGCTTTCCAGGACTTAGGAAGGGATTTGAGTCAGCAGTTGTTGTACCCTCTCGCCGTACTTCACCAGCTCTGGTTTGCATGTTTGGTAGTCGCCGTTTACTTGACTAACGACCAGCTGGGAGTCTCCGTATATGAGGAGGTATTCGATTCCCATGTCGACAGCGATCTCAAGACCTGCTGTTGGGAATCCTCCCATGCGCGCACACGCGTATGTTATGGAAATATGTACGTTTTTATGGAAAACGGAATGCGCGCACGAGATCGTTCTCGTTTTAAATATTTATAACCGCAAGTGCACGGCGCGTTGTAGCGAGCCGGCAAACACGGGTTGATCCGCAGGGAATTGAGTATTAGGTGTCATTATTTAAGGTTAACAAATTAATGAATTGGTTGGTTGTCACAAGTAATTAGAAAAGAAAGAAAAGCAAGAAAACAAGTGTAAGCTAAGAATGGTTATGGCTTGGTTCGGAAGCTTGAATCGCGACGTTTACCTCTACGCTCCCTTGGTTATGAGTTGTCCGATCTTACCTTGATTCCGGAATGGAGCACGACTTGTCAACGCGATTGCGGAGCACAAACCGTCAAAGTCCGATATTCGCCGCAAAGCACGAAACGAGTCCGTTTTGGTCACTTACCGTTTGTATGTCCGCGCTTAGGGTATCAACACTAAACATGAGGTTTTGCAAGCATACCGCAACAATGAAAACACAAAAAGGTTAGTGAGAGCAAAAGATATTGGTGTTGAGTTTGTTAAGGGTTATGAAGGTATATAGTATATGAAACAAAGAGTTTGTCAAGCTCTTTATCACAACATACCATATCCTAGCTTAGCAACCTTAACACAAAATGGATTTTAAGCACATTAAACATAATCAAGAGGTGGAGGAGGCAAAGCCTTTCATCTCACTTCCTCACACACACCACAACCAAAATGAAGATTAGTTAAGCATGGTAATAAAAGAAAGCAAGAAAAGAAAGCAAGTAAATAAAAGAAACAACAATGTATTGATTACTTGAGAACAAGATACAAACTTTGGTGACTTGTTCAACCTTCTTAATGAAGCTCTCCAAAGAGAGCTTCAAGAGGGAAGAAGAAGAAACCAAGATGAAGCACTCTTACCCTCAAGCTAAACAAAAACAAAGCAAAACAAAATTATGAAATGATATATACATGGTAGCCTCCTTCCCTTGCCCACTGATCTGTATTTATAGGCTCAAAAGAGGAATAAATAAACAATAAAAATAATCCTACGTGGCAGCAAGGGAGGCACAGAAGAAAGATGGGGCCCACAGCTGGAGGTGGGGCTGGCGTCGCCGGATTTCAAGGGATGGTCGCCCGGTCAAATCCGAGGAGAGGGGCTCATATTGGGTGTGTGGGTTTGTGTGCACTCCAATAAGCCTCTGATGTTGTTTGCTTGGCCTTATTTCATCTGGTTTGTATGCAGAGAATTGGAGGGAAATGTTGTCTTTACATCACATCCACACTTTATGCAATAAATGCACCATTAATGCACATCACACCATGCCATATGCATCATGATTCATGGCTGCCCCATCTTGGTCCTAGCCCAAGAGTTTTGTGTGTACATGCCTTGTGTTGGACCATTTATGCAAAAAGTGTGTACACGAAAATTTATTTCAAATGAACTCTTGGGATATCTGCCGGTTTTCAGTTCCGGTTGCAGTGTCGACTCACAGACGATATATCCGTGATTTTGAAAGTGTTTCTAGTATTTTATCATGAATACCTGTAAACTGTAATTACAGAGCAGACACTGATTAATAGCACCGATATATAACAAAAGAGATAACGAATAAGCGGTATTAAAATGCAGTTTTTAGTGATGATCAAATACCCCTAAACTTATCTATTGCTCGTCCCGAGCAATACAAAAAATCCTAGCCTCACTTTCGCAGGGAACGCGATTGCACTGAGCATGTGCAACAAGCCGTTAAACCTCTAGGTGTCCCTAGTAGGAGGAGTGTTGTCTCCTGAGGGTTTTCAGCGGATTACACCCACAGAATCCATTCAAGTTAGTTTCATAAGTTAACGTCGATTCTACTCCTATAGCTTATTATCTACGTTAGAAATTCTATCATCCTAAGTAAGAAATATTCAACCCTTATGTTTCACGCCTCCTATCTATTTATCCCTAGATCCTATACGTATTTACACTTTAGAAAGATGTCGGTAACTCCTAAGTTTTCCTTCTAAAAGTGTGGTCTCAAGTCAGGAATTTTTATTAACTTTACAGAAACATAAGTCTTATTCTTCGTTTTTATCTTTCCTCCAAATATCGATTGTATACTCCTACGTGTATGTAAATTTGCACCCCTACGCTTAAGAATTCAATTCAAACTATAGTACTCTTGCCTTAATACCTAATACTACTTCTTTTCATTAATGGATGGACGGTGTTGCTCATACACCTTTCATGCGACCATTAATGCTTCTTGAGGCACCAACAGCCGATTACTGAATGTATGAGCATTAAAGCACAAATAGCAGTCTCCAGGTCTTGACTTTATTTTTTTTCTTTTATTTTTCTTTTTCTTTTCAAGACCGGATATATTTTTCAATGATACTCTTTTTTGGTGTTTAGCTTTAAATACCGATTTTTCTTTCATACTAGGCTTTCAGGCAAGAGTATTTCTAGGTATCCTCTACTATCCCTAGTTTCAAGGTGCGTGTATATGCAATTTGTAAGGTATATACTTTCTAAATTTGGCCTCAAGAACAGAAACTATTTTTCAGACTTATCTTTCAGTAAAGTTTCAATACTCTCCTTTCATCTTGACTTAACTAAAGAACTGAACTCAAGATTACCTATTTCTCAAAAAAAACTGTAAGGACGTATACTTACCAAGTTTAAACAGAATGAGGGTTATTTTTAGGGTTTTCAATTCCTAAGCCTAGGATTTAGTTACCTCTAACGTATCAACAAAGCTTTTCGGAATAAAATCTAAGTTACCCTATTAGCTAATTTGAACAGTTTTTATATTTTTGTAAATTTTTTACAATTTTTATGGGTTTTTTTTAATATATATGCAATGCAGAATATACACATGATGCAGTGCTCACCCCCAAACCCGAGTTTTACGATATCCTTATCATTGCCCCCGCGTCCGGTAGCTAGACTTAGACACCAGGGTGAGAATTTTATTCAAGAAAAAAGGAAAAAACCTAAGATTAATTACAACATTTACAAGTTAAAAGACCGGGTTAGTGCAGAAATTAATACCAGCCATAAAAAGATTTTTTCTATATAATGTAAGGGCTGGTCAAAGAATGTGTATAAAAAGAAGAAAAAGAAAAAGAAAATGTATATGTTAGTTGTTAGTGAAGGGCATGGGCGTGAAAAGATAGGGGTCAGAAGATACTGAAGGTGAAGATAAAATTTTGAGGAAGTCAAAGAATTGTCTTGTGAATGAATTGTATGTTCAATAAGCGTATGTGGGGTTCCGCAATCAAGTTCGTGTAAAAACTGGAGTTCATCCGCAAAAAGTTCAGAAAAAGAAAGGTTCAAAGGATGATCACAAAATGATCCTGACTCCGACTCACCTAAAATATCAAGTTCATCCGCAAAAATTTCCTCAAAACTCGACATAAAAGAATAATTTTCAATGTTGTCTTCCTCCCTATTATTTTCGACAATCTTACTCACATTATTCACACACTCTCCCAAAACAATTTTTCCCTTATCACATTCATCACTGGGTAGGTTCATATCATCCAAAAAAGTAGGTTTCCACCCTAATGTTTCTTCCGAAACAATATCAACAGGTGATACAAAAATCGTGGGTTCCCGATCATTGATCTCTTCTAATCTATCCCAACCATACCCGACAAATTCACAAGGTTCTTCCTCTAAAATTGGAAAGAAAAAATCAGTCGGTTCAAGAATTTCCTCATCAAGTATTATTTCAATTAAATCAATCTCTAAAGTGACAAGAGGTTCGGTGGATACTTGAAGGCTAGTGTTGGACTGACTTAGAGGGTTTTCTTGTGTGTCCTGGTAGCACTCAGTCAATTCAATCGTATCATCATCTAAGAAATCATCAAAATTTGATTGATCATTTACCTCACTTGGGTGACTCCCTAGATAACAGACATTAACATTATCGGGTTCTGAATCCTCTCAGCTAAATGTTTCACTTATTCCTCTATATTAGCCAAACATTGGGCCTGAGCAAGAAATGGTTGCTCAGATTGCTGTATGAACAGGGCTAACGTAGAAGCTGTTTGATTCTCAACCGCAGTCATCACTTCAATACCCTTTTCTAGATCGGTCAACCTAGCATCCATCTCATTATCATACCCTACAGATGGTTCAACGTTTTCGGGTTGGAGGGGTTGTGATGGTGGTGATGATAAAGCAGTCATTCTGTCGACCTCTTTCTCTAAATTTTCAATCGGTTGGTCAATGGTTGAAGTGGGACTGGGTTCAGGAGTGCTAGGTGGGTGACCGTTAAGAATTTGGAATGGTTGGTCACCCCCTAGGAAAGGACAATCATCATGAATGTGGGAAGAATCTTGGCAATTTGAACAAATAATTTGTGATTGAGTATAAACAAAAGAATAAGAGTCATGAAAAAATGAATTGTATCGTGTTTCACCCATATTAATAAGAGTGCACAGATATCACAAAAGAATATCAAACCCCTAGCAGTCTACGGTTTTCTAAATCAACTAGACATGCTCAAGAACCTGATTGACGAAGTACAACTGTGTTGAGATATAGGCTCAAGATATACAGATCACGAAGCCAGGTAAGTGCAAGAGATAAGGGGAGATTTTTCGACGCTTTCGCGAGGGTCCTTAATTAAATAACCCTTTCTCTGGTGACGGTTGCGCCGTGAACACTTGCCTAGACACCCCATAAACGATATACCGTTAAGCAAAGTTCTAAACACAGTCAACTTCTCCTAATGAGCGTGAAGTCCTTAAAGTCAAAGTCTAATTGATTTTAATTTACTGAGGGTATGCAAGAATGCAGTTTTGTGATTTGTGGGCTACGGAGAAAAGGTGATGAAATCCTTTACCGTATCTTGTTTGGTCATTTAGCCCTTAAAATCCGTATTAATATGCAATGCGCAATCAAATAAAAGAAGTCAAGAAGTCGATCAATCTAAAGCAATTCTTTTTCAATATTAGTATTATGCGCTGCAATAAATACGGGTTAGTTCTCTTTATAATTGGCGGCAAAATTGTGCAAAGAATCTTGCAAAAGATAGAGAATTGGATTGCGTCGGATTTGAGAGGAGGTGTTAGGAAATACGTACCAAATGGATTTGGTTTTAGAAAAACCCTTTGAATGTGATCCGAGTCATTGAATGTTCGCTTGCGCGGGTCAAACTACCCGGATCTTTGGCACTAATCTTCCCAAAGTCTTGTATTTGCATTTGAACCTCGCTCCGCACGACGCTTGTCGTAATTCCGCGAAAAAACTAAAATGTCGGAAAATACGATATTTAGTGTCAAAAGCGATACGAATGCCCCAATTCCTGCACACTCAAAATTAGAAAAATCAAACAAGACCAAAAGAGTACAAACACAGAACTAAGGATCACACAAAAACAAAAAATCAAAAATCCCAAAACTTAGCCGAGGTCGCCGGAAAAGGAGGGTGCGTCGCCGGCAAAATTCCGAGATGATGGGGTGAATTTTTTTGTGGATTCTTTAGGCTATATTAGTGTCCCAATGGTCTTACTAGATTTTTAAATTGAATTGCAGAGTGATTGCAGGTCTTAACAACAGAGAACAATTGAAAGAATTCACAAAAAATCGTATTTTGTTAGTTTTTGAAAAAAAATGAATTAGAAGTTAGTTTAGTTAGTAGAACCAGAAATAACAATACCTAGTAACTACAACTCTCCAGCAACGGCTCCAAAAACTTGTTGGGAATCCTCCCGCGCGCGCACATGCGTATGTTATGGAAATGTGTACGTTTTTATGGAAAACGGAATGCGCGCACGAGATCGTTCTCGTTTTAAATATTTATAACCGCAAGTGCACGTCGTGTTGTAGCAAGCCGGCAAGCACGGGTCGATCCGCAGGGAATTGAGTACTAGGTATCGTTATTTAAGGTTAACAAATTAATGAATTGGTTTGTTGTCACAAGTAATTAGAAAAGAAAGAAAACATGAAAAGCAAGAAAACAAGTGTAAGGTAAGAATGGTTGTGGCTTGGTTCGGAAGCTTGAATCGCGACGTTTACCTCTACGCTCCCTTGGTTATGAGTTGTCCGACCTTACCTTGATCCCGGCATGGAGCACGACTTGTCAACGCGGTTGCGGAGCACAAACCGTCAAAGTCCGATATTCGCCGCAAAGCACGAAACGAGTTCGTTTTGGTCACTTACCGTTTGTATGTCCACACTTGGGGTATCAACACTAAACTCGAGGTTTTGCAAGCATACCGCAACAACGAAAACACAAAGAGGTTAGTGAGAGCAAAACATATTGGTGTTGAGTTTGCTAAGGGTTATGAAGGTATATAGTATATGAAACAAAGAGTTTGTCAAGCTCTTTATCACAACATACCATATCCTAGCTTAGCAACCTTAACACAAAATGGATTTTAAGCACATTAAACATAATCAAGAGGTGGAGGAGGCAAAGCCTTTCATCTCACTTCTCCACACACACCACAACCAAAATGAAGATTAGTTAAGCATGGTAATAAAAAGAAAGCAAGAAAAGAAAGCAAGTAAATAAAAGAAACAACAATGTATTGATAACTTGAGAACAAGATACAAACTTTAGTGACTTGTTCAACCTCCTTAATGAAGCTCTCCAAAAAGAGCTTCAAGAGGGAAGAAGAAGAAACCAAGATGAAGCACTCTCACCCTCAAGCTAAACAAAAACAAAGCAAAACAAAATTATGAAATGGTATATACATGGTAGCCTCCTTCTCTTTCCCACTGATCTGTATTTATAGGCTCAAAAGAGGAATAAATAAAAAATAAAAATAATCCTACGTGGCAGCAAGGGAGGCACAGAAGAAAGATGAGGCCCACAGGAGGAGGTAGGGCCGGCGTCGCCGGATTTCAAAGGATGGTCGCCCGGTCAAATCCGAGGAGAGGGGCTCGTATTGGGTGTGTGGGTTTGTGTGCACTCCAATAAGCCTCTGATGCTGTTTGCTTGGCCTTATTTCATCTGGTTTGTATGCAGAGAATTGGAGGGAAATGTTATCTTTACATCACATCCACACTTTATGCAATAAATGCACCATTAATGCACATCACACCATGCCACATGCATCATGATTCATGGCTGCCCCATCTTGGTCCTAGCCCAAGAGTTTTGTGTGTACATGCCTTATGTTGGACCATTTATGCAAAAAGTGTGTACACAACAATTTATTTCAAACGAACTCTTGGGATATCGGTCGGTTTTCAGTTCCGGTTGCAGTGTCGACTCACTGACGATATATCCGTGATTTTGAAAGTGTTTCTAGTATTTTATCACGAATACCTGTAAACTGTAATTACAGAGCAGACACTGATTAATAGCACCGATATATAACAAAAGAGATAACGAATGAGCGGTATTAAAATGCAGTTTTCAGTGATGATCACCTGCTATCAAAGCTTTATATTCTTCTTCATTATTTGTTCTCGGCTCTATTAAGGAAAAGGCAAAGCGCATTATCCCTCTTTGTGGAGTCACGAAAATAAGTCCTACCCCGATTTGATTATAAGGGTGTTATGCTTTCGCTTTTTCATGGAAGATGCTCCATCGAAGTAGAGTTCCCATCGGATATCACTCCCTTATTTCTCCCTGTCTATCACGTCAAACGCAAGCTCGTCTGGTAGCTCATAATTTAAAGGTGAGTTGTCAAGTATCGGGTGCTCAGCAAAGAAGTCGGCGATGGCCTGGCCTTTCACTGCCTTGAGAGGACGATATGTTATCGGGAAATCCATCAAGAGGAGGGCCCACTTAGCGAGTCGTCCCGTTAGTATGGCTCTTGACATCAAATATTTGAGAGGGTCCACTTTTGATATGAGGTGGTCTTCATGCGCCAATGCGTAGTATCTGAGCTTTGTTATCGCGAAGATTAACGCCAGGCAGTGTTTTTCAATGGGGGAGTAATTGTTTTCTGCCCTCAGGAGAACTCGACTCAAATAATAGAGGGCTTTTTCCTTCCCTTGGTCATTTTCCTGTGCCCATAGCGTGCCTAAGGAACCTTCAAGGGCTGTCGTGTACAGGATGAAGGGCTTTCCCTTGACTGGAGCGGTCAGTACCGGCGGATTCTGCAAGTATTTCTTGATTTTGTCCAGTGCGCTTTGGCATTTGCGATCCCAGACAAAAGGGGTCCCCTTTTTCATTAGGTGACTGTAGGGGAGGCATTTGCCGGAGAGGTTAGCTATGAACCGTCGGATATATGCGAGCTTTCCTTGGAGAGACCGCAGTTGCTTGAGAGTTCTTGGCGGAGTCATTTCCATGATCGTCTTGATCTTCGACGGGTCTATCTCGATGCCCCGATGTCGAACGATGAATCCTAGGAATTTACCCGAGGAAACTCAGAACGCGTATTTGAGAGGGATCATCTTCAGGTTGTATTTCCGAAGGCGCTGAAACACGATCTTCAGATGCTCCCAATGCTCCTCGTATGATTTACTTTTTACTACGAGGTCATCGATATAGCATTCGACGATTTCATGTATGAGATCATTGAAAATTTTCGTCATGGCCCTCTGATAGGTAGCGCGGGCGTTCTTCAGGCCGAAAGGCATCACTTTGTAGCAGAATATACCAAGAGGAGTCCGAAAAGCGGTATGCTTTTGGTCTTCGGGGTGCATCTTTATTTGATTTTACCCTGATGAACCGTCCATGAAGGAGAAGACTTCGTGAGTGGACGTGTTGTCTATCATCAACTCGGTGACCGGTACGGGCAAATCATCCTTCGGGCAGGCTTTGTTTAGGTCTCGAAAGTATACGCAGATGCGCACCGTCCCATTCTTCTTCATCACTGGGACGATGTTGGCAATCCAGTCGGGGTATTGAACTTCTTGGATGAAGCCAGAGTCGATTAGTTTCTTAACCTCGGCGTTGATGCTCATCTCAAGTTCGAGGCGCATTCTTCTTGGCGCCTGTTTGATTGGCTTGATGTCCTGAGATATCGCCAATTTGTGCACAGCGATCTCTGGATCTAGTCCCAGCATCTCGGAGTAGTTCTATGTGAAGCAGTCTTTATACTGCATGAGCACGTCTTTGAGTGTAGCCACCTCTTCTTCAGACAACAGCTCACTGACGAACGTCGGCCGTGGTTCGTTTGTCGTCCCCAAGTCGATTTTTTTGAGGTTATCTGCAGTAGTATATATCCCATCTTCCAGCTCTTTTGGCGCCGGTGGAAACTTTGAGATCACCTCGTCATCATCATTTTCGAAGCACCAGGAGAGGTCATCCTTATTCTCGGGCACTCCTTCTTTTGTCAGCGTTATTACGTGACAGGTACGAGATCATTTCCGAGACCGACGTTGATCTGGTTCTACTCTCGCTGCATACGTGGTTTTCAGTTCATGCTTCTGTGGCAGGGTTACCCTCCAATTGCTGGATAAAGCGAACCTGCCTTACTGATACTGGTATTCTATCCAGTTTTTGAAGGTGAAGCAGTCTTCAAGAGGATGTCATATCGCTCGGTGATAGGATCAATAGTCTGGATGATGAACTTCACTTGCTTGTTCGGGGCGCCTAGACTCCGGAAGTGTCGTCATCCGATGTTTCACGACAAGGTCGAATATCTTTCTTGTATTATCTTGGGGAAAAGAATATGCTCGACCCAATTTCTTTATAAAAGACGGGTCCCGACTGCTCAATTCTCGATCGCGTGGCTTCTTGGATCCGCTTTGTCGCTGTCGAACATTTTTTTCATTCTTCAGTTTGTTTTTGTCTCCGCGTCGAGTCTTTTGTATGACGGGCTGGCGACGAAGAGCATCGTCATTCTCCGCAGCCTGCTGAAGGTGGCGCTGCGTCCTGGCTTTCTCATCGATGGTCATTTCACGGTTGTGGTCATCCCGGACCTTTTGACCCACTTCCCTTATTAGCTTGTCCATCTGTTCTTCGAACGATGGACTTGGCACTTTCATAGCGGGACCTCGTTTTGTTTCACGGTTAGCTTCTTCTAACAGAGCATTTCCTTCTTCATCGAGGTCAATTACGACATGGCATCTATAGGATCGCCCTCGTTTCTTAGATTGGACATATCCAAGCCCGATCGTTTATATCCTCTCGCTAGGCAATTTGCGCTGAGTTCCGGGGACGTCCCAGATCCTATTGTAGAACTGAGCCTGTCGCGTGGTTTGCTTGAATTGTACACCTTGGCGCTTCAACAGCCTTTTCAATCCATCTGTGTAGTATCTTGGTAGACGGATGGGTTGGAGCCCGTCGAGCGCAGGATCGGCACCATGCCAGATTTCTTTCTCCACTTTGGTTTCCGCAGATCGATAGAAAAGGATCGCCTTTTCATCTTTTCGTCTGGGAGGGACGTAGAACGTCTGCAGTTCTTGCACACTGTAGGTATCAAGTGCGTCGAGCTCTTTGTAGTGATGTCGCGGAAACGTGGTGATTTGCAAACTCCGTTCATCTTGAGCGAAGGCCTGCATTGACGGACGGGCCGAGAACACTGCATTGACTTCGTCTTCAGAGTCACTGCCAAAGACCAGAATAGGGGTGGATAGTCCTGGCTTGGTTTATTGGGGCAGCCTGGAATAGACTATCTCTTCGTCCTCCTCGGTATCGCTCCCGAAGACCGGAATAGTGGTGATAGACTTCTGCTTATTCTCCGGCTTATGGCATCTTTCCATGTCTTCAAAGTCTGGAAGGAAATACTTTGCATCCTCATACTTCCGGACCTCATTTACGGAAAATGGGTTTAGCTCCCCTGTCACGGTGTACATAAGACCATCTTTAAAATACTTCATACACTGATGTTGTGTAGAAGGGATGATGTTGTACTCGTGTAACCAAGGCCTACCGAACAAAGCGTTGTAGCAAGTCTTCGCATCAATGACATGAAATTGATGTCAGTGATGAGCAGCCCAAAGCGTAACGTCAGAATTACAGACCCGAACGTCCGTGATGACTGGGAGTCGAATCCGGAGATAGTTATTTTATCCCGAGCGAGGTATTGAACGCTCATGCAGATTTCTTTTAACACCCTTATATTTAGGAGGTGGACAGAGGACCCGTTATCAACTAGGATCTTCCCTATCTTGATGTCGTGGAAGTACCCGGTGACGTACAGGGGACGGTTGTGCTCGCACGTCCCGAGGAGGAGGTTTTCATCGCCGAAAGTGACGTCAGCAGTGTACACTTCTTCTAGCTCGTCCTTTATCTTTTCTTCCGCGAGGAAAGCTTGAAACTGTCCGGGGTCTTGTGACGCCTTGATCGGTGAATCTCTCGCCTCTTTAGATAGCATAAGGGCATCGAGAATGCTTAGCTGCCAGGGTATCTTCCTCAGGTGTGTCAGAACGTTGTAATCCACCTTGTTTTTCTTGGGCGAGTCCTTGGCTGTGAGCTCTTCGACGACTCGGTCATCGAGGGCGATTTTCTCAGGGATTTTCTCTTTCCCTTTATCTTTTCTACTTAAACCTTTGTTTGAAGGCCCGAGATTCTTTTCGGGTAACGTGCGACTACGCAGCTGAATATTCTCGCAGGTCTTTGTCTCTTCTGCTTCAGAGATGGATTCCTTGAATAGAGGGCCGAGGGCTATTTCTTCATCGGAATCGCTCCCAAAGGTGAGAACTAGCGACTCCTTACTATGCACCATGTGACAGTTGCCGGCAGTTCTTTTGTGCTCATCTGTCGTGCTCTTCTGCTCTCGACGCGTTTTGCGCTTCACCCGCTTGAAATGCTGCCGGTGGGCAACATATCCTTGCCACCAGTTTTTAAAGCCATTGCAATCTTCAGTAGGATGCGTGGTCCTCTGATGGTACAAGCAGTAGTCTAGATGTCCATCCGCTTCATCATAGTGTATCCCGCCAGGAGTGTTTCCTTTGGAGGATGGCAGCTTCATTCCCATTGACAGGGCTTTAGTGAATCGTTTCCTCGTTTTAAGCCTGCTTCTGTCTGCCGCAGGCGTGCATTGCTCTGGTTGGAGTATTTCGTGACCCATGATTTCTTTAAATTGACGCCGACTCCTGGCCTTTTCGAATATGGCCATTTCGCGTTTTTGATCATCCTTGCTCTTCTGGCGGGCTTCGTTTAGCAGCAGGTCGATCATCTCGTCAGACGGTTCCAAGGGTTTTGATTCCGGTTCTGGATCTGCCCCCAGTTTCTTTGCATCAGGTGCTTCTTCACCATCTATCGGCGAGTGAGAGATCGTGTGGCAGCTCGCCACATAGATTTCATATTCTTCTGACGAGTCATCTCTGTCGTTATTGTCGTTATCTCCGCTCTCAAGGATATTGTTGAGAAATTCTTGGAGTGTAACCGGGGTTCGCGCCTTTTGGTTGTATTCCTCCAGCGCGTCAATATGTTTTTGCAGGTCCGTGCGCTTGTCATCAGGCTTCACGGGCTTTTTGTTGTTCTTCTTCTTCTTTGAAGACTTTGACGGCTGGGCATGGGCGTTTTGACTATCGCTACCAATTCTTGGCGTCGGGCGCGAATTCAACATTCCCTCAATGATCTCGGGTTCTAGCAGACTTTTCCACCCGATTGACGGGCATGTGTGAAGATCCTTCAGCATTCTTTTCGTCTTGGCTGAAAGGGCGACCTCCCATGGAGCATCTTCTATAAAAGAGCACGATGCCCCCAGCGTGTCCACCTTTTTAAGAGTGTATGGTTGTAGTGGGCTTACTTTCCAATTTTCAGACAGTGCGAATCTGCCCTGCTGGTATTGGTCATCAATCCAGCCTTTGAAAACGAAACAATCTTCGATTGGATGGCTTACTGCTCAGTGGTAAGGGCAGTAATTAGAATTGTTGGCATCGCCTGGCTGCAGCGGACGTCTTGGATCTGGCAGATTGATGAGTCTATTACGCGCTGCCAGCTCGAACAGTCTTCTCGTTTTATCCCGGGGAAACGAGTAAGGACGTCCCAGTCTCTCCTCGAAGGATTGGCGTGGACGCATGTTGCCATGGCGAACAACCGGTTTTAAGTTGCTCGGCTGTTGTTGAGTATTGGCGACAAAGGTCGCTTTCCCTTTGCCCTTTTCATTCCGCGGTTCTGTCTATGAAAAGGAAGGCTTATGACCCATCTGGACCATTTGGGCTAGCTTGTCAATCAAGTACTGGAAGGTGGTTAGCTTGAAGAACATCATGAATTGGGATATGGTCGCCTGCGGATCGAGGGTTCCCACAAACATGCCCACGGCAGGAGCCTCTTCTACGCGTTGTTCGCACTTCGACCATAGATTCCGCCATTGTATCGCGTATTGGACGCATGTTTCTCCTGGCTTCACCCTGGCGTTAATCAACGTCGTGATTTGGGTGTGTTCGCTGGCGCTTGCGAAACGCTGAGTGAATAACAGCTCCATCTCCGTGAATATCTTGATGGAGTCGTTGGAAAGCTCGAAATACCATTCGAACGCCGTCTTTGCCAAGCTGCCGACGAATTAGCGAAGCAGCAGCTTATCGTCACCTCCATTATTGCCGTAGAGAGCCCTGAACTGGGAGACATGCTGGTGTGGATTTCCCGTCCCCTTATATACATGGAATTTAGGGATCGTATATCCCGGCGGGTATTTTATTTGGTCATACCAGCCCGGATAGGGTCGTCCAGTCTTAACAATTTGGCCGGCGGTTTCGTTCTCCTGATGGGCTCGTATTTGTTGAGCGATATAATCATCTAGGATGCTTTGGAGATCGTCTCTTCTTAGGCTGCTGATAGAGCTGGAAGAAGGTTCGATGTCTCCCCTCAGTCGTTTTCAAGGATAATCGGGGGGTCTTCAGCTGGAGGATCCGACTGTACTATCATCCCGACTATAAAAGCGCCATTCGTTTTATTTTGGCCGCTTGTTCCGTGGCCTCTTTGTTTTTCCTCTCGAGCATTCTTCGGAGGAACTCGGCATCAGTTTCCTGTTCTTGGCGCTGCTCCGACGACGACTCCGGGCTTTCTTTCAGTCCAGTGAGTGCGGCCATTGCTTTCAGCATTTCCTGGAGCTTCTGTTGTTGCTCCTGGGCCTTTGTCACTGATCTGGTGAGAGGTCGATGGCCCGTGGAGATACGGCTGTCCTCTTTCTTGGATGCCATATAAA
This sequence comes from Agapanthus africanus, assembly GCA_030015575.1. Taxonomy (NCBI): domain Eukaryota; kingdom Viridiplantae; phylum Streptophyta; class Magnoliopsida; order Asparagales; family Amaryllidaceae; genus Agapanthus; species Agapanthus africanus. Next base: position 41,103,168 of record CM057344.1, read on the forward strand.
CAGTGTGCACCACCATGCCCCCAGACTTGGGGGGTTTAGGCTCAGTGCTCTTTAGATTCGTTGCAGACACGGGGGTTTTCTCCGGCCTTCTTCTTTTGTGAGTGGTCGAAGTTGAGGGGGCCGTTCGGGAACCCAAGTAGACGACACCTTCTGTGGTACAATAAGGTGGTCCTTATGTTTCCGAACTTTCATCTTCTTTGGTCGGCGGGAGTAGTCTTGGTCAATCACCGAGTCCTGGACCTGTTGCCAGATCTTCTGAATTCTAGAGGACAGCCGCTGAGGGGGCTGCTCTGGCTTCACCTTTGTAACGTTTTCCATAGGTGGAGGAGATCTTTTTAGTATGGCCGTCGGAGAGTTCTTGCGCACCCTCTTAAGTGGTTCAAAGTTGTTCCCAGTCCGGACAGCAGCATCGACTTCCACCGTTGGAGACGGTGGGGTAAATCCAGAAAGGGAACTGTCCCCAGCTTTCCTCACTCGGCGCCAGTGGCGACGTCGAGCATGTCGAGCGGATGGGACCACCTTGGCTGTTGGATGAGCTTCTTCATGCCCCCCGCTCTGATGAGGGGCTGTTTTCATGGTTAGCCTGTCAAAGACCGACGTCCGCTGAGCGGGGATGGCCAATCGGTCGAAGGCAGACTTTAGCGTAGGGGGAGCAGTTTTGATGACTTCGCCTGGAGCGGGAGCTGAAACGGCCAGTCTTGTAAAGACCGACCCCTTAGCAGGAGAAGCCTCTCTAATGACTTCGTTTAGTGGAGCCAGAATGGCTATCCGCTTTGGGATGGCCGCTTCAGGTATTGTGGGCTTCTTGACGGGCCCACCTGAGCTTTGGCCCAATCTGTTGAAAACCGAGGCATTTGGATTTGGGCGACCCATTGAGAGGGGCCGCGGTAGTCATAAGCCGATCAAAGACCGACTTTATCGGAGTTTCTTGCGATGGTTGTGGGGCTTGAAGCTCATTGGTGGGAGCATGGTCCCAAAGAATAGCCCCGTGGTGGCTTGCGTCACCTGGTCCACTGGCATCGTAAAAAGGAAGGCCGCTTGGGGCTCGTAAGTCACTCCTCCTGGGAGGACGGAGCGAGAGTTGTTGCAGTTAGTGCAGTTTGAAGCCATTGATCTTCTGTCTTCTGCATGGAGCAAGATACCAAATCTTAGTACTTCACATCCAAAGGCAACCGTGTCAAACCGCGATTTATTCGCGAAACACGACACACGAAGTGTGGAGTGGAAAGAGGAAAAGGTCCCACCGGGCGTGCCAGAATCTGTTTACCGCCGGAAACCGGGAAGACAAACATCTTGCCTGAATCGGGGGAAGATGCTATTTGGTTTTATCCGTCCACCTCTCCGAAGATGCCAAGTTGATTTATGGCACCGTGTATCGGAGGTTTAGATGGATGCGGCCGATGTAGCAGACTTCGTCAGATTCCCCCTCATTGTGAGTGATTTTTTATTGTGGGGACGCTCTTCGTTTAGTGATGGTATTATAGGATCTGCTGTGTAACACCCGAGCCCACAATACTATTTCTGGTACTAGTTGAGTGTTATACATTGCTCATTTCGATTATCCTGATGGTTTGGTGCGTATTGCTAAATTTTAACCGGTTAAGTCATTTTGGCACATAACAAATTTTAACACCTAAAATGAAATTAAAAATATCCATGTTGGTCTACTCGTCGCCACTAGTCGCGTGGTAGCGTCCGCGTGTCGAGGTTTCTTCCCGTTCGGCTAAACGGGCAAGTTTGGACGGCTACGCGCGCGTGCAAGTGTCCGACTTGGGGGGATGCAATTTTATCATTAAACACCTCTTTTCAAAATTTGGAACCCGCTTAAAATCCTATAATTTGAATTTGGAACATTTGGGCGCAACCCGGGCGCGATTTGGAAATGTTTCATTTAGCGCCAAAGATACCCGTTTAATTAAATATATTTAAAACTATAATATATAATTTCCGTTACTATTCTAACGTTTTAAAATCTTTTAAACTTTTTCCTTTAAAACCTTCAGCCAATCACGAGGGAGTTAATTCCCTCGTGGGCCCCCGATCCCATCTCTCTCTCTCTCCGCCTCTCTCTATCTCCCTCTAAATTCTCAATCTCTCTCTATCTCTAACAATCTCTTCATCAAATCTCTCTCTCTCCCTTTATATTTGCATACGCTCCCTCGTCCTCAACCTAAACCCCACGAGAACCTCACCGAACCCTAACCCTAGCCTCGTCGCGCCCTCGCCGTCGACCTCCCCGCGATCTCGCCGTCGCCGTCCTCGCCTCCACAACCTCACCGCGCTCCTACCTCCTTCCTCCGTTCTCTTTCCGTGCCTGCACCCAACCCCCGACGCCACACTGGCCGCAGATCTCGCCGTCGCCGCCGCCTCCCATCGCCGACGACGCCAGGGACTCCCTCTCTTCACCCTCGTCCCGACCTCGTCGTCGTCTTCCTCCTCCCCTCGCCGGACCACCAGAACCCGAGCCCGACCCTAGCACCAACCCCCGGGTCGCCGGGAAACTTGCCGTCGATCATCGTCGTCGTCGCCAGCGCACCGCCGACCACCTCCTCTCCCTCCTGCAACCCAGACCAGACCATTGCATCCCCTCGTCGCAGCACCACCGGGTCCAGCAACCTTTGGCCGGAGCTGTCGCGTTCCCTGTTCCTCGCCGGCGCCCTCTCGTCGGCAAACCTGTCGTGGTTGCCCCGGGTTATTCCCTGTAAGCATCCCTTATCTTTCCCTTTGTGCTCATTTTCCCCCGCTGATCTTTAATTTACATACATCGTGTTTGCTAACTCCGTCGCCCGTGTGACTTTTGCCAGATTCCGGCCGTGCCGTCGTCTGGACCCGACTCTACAGCGAAGTACTCTGGTCCGTGTGGTCCCGCTGTTCGCTGTTAGGACTCGATCCGTGGCCCGTGCATCCATCTCGTGTTTTCCGCCGACGTGGCATTCGTGTTTTCCGGTTTGCGAAACCGTCGAGGCAAGATTTCTTGCTACATGCTACGTTAAACTAATTAAATATTTGACTCACAAACTTGCTATATTAACTAAGTATTGCTACTTGTCTCATTGGACGAAATATGATGTACATTATAATACTGCCATCTAAATCGTATTTTGCCACCGTAACCTTAATAACAACTACCTGCTAATCATTTTACTATTTAGAGGATAATAGTCGCACACTTATATCTTTATTGCCTGCTGTTATTAATATTGCGCTACACTGTGATTATTGCACCCCAAGGGTGCTTGAACCTGTTAATAAGAGAATACAAAGCATCACTGTGTTTACATGGAATAATATTGTTATTTACTGTTCCTGCTGTTGTTCCTTATTCGTTACTATACCTGTTATCAGCATACATTTGATTGCATTACATATTGACCGATCTTGATACACCTGACACATGTACTGATACACCGGACATGACACCCTATACATACTGACTCAACCTATTGGACTACAACCTGACTTGGGGTCCTCATGGACCATTCCTGCTGTCTATCCAGACATACCTGTTTTTACCTGATTCTGGGTTGACATTAATCCTGGACTACTGAATACCTGACCTGACATACATAACTTGGGGGTATGGGGAAATCAAAGGTGAAACCGACTTGTAACTCAACAGTTCGATACTTGTTCTGATCAGTCTTACGGGCTTGGCCTGCCCCGGAGTGATGATGCTGACATCACTCATCCATCCTACTACCTATTACTGCTTAGCGGCACGTCTCGGATTCAGCCCCGAGAACCTTGACCGTGGTCCCGGGCACGCACGGGATACTATTGAGTTACATCGACGATTCATCAATTGATTTCAAAGACTATAGAGTAGAAACCTGATAGGACAGCTTAGTCACCATTGCACATTACCCTGCTCTGTTATTTCTTAGTACTGCTTTATTCATGTTCATACCTGCATTTCTTATTACCATGTTTATATTATACTATTTGGTTGACATGACGCGCTGACGTCTGGGTTTTGCATGGCCCAGATTCCTTACCACTATCGACGACCGAGCAGGAGTACTTCAGCCAGCAGGCTGAACTATGAGTCCCTTAGGGTTTAGTTTATTTATTTCATTTCATTTCCAGATGTGAGCCCGCATTATGGGACGTACTGTTTATTTATTGTATTGGATCATTTGCTTCCGTACTTATTGTTTATTGATTCTTGTTATTATGGATTTGGACATGTATTAGATTAGTTTATTATTTTGTTCTTGATATCTCTACAACCGTAATGTGACTGTGGATGGATATTTCCTACCCACAGGTAGCATGGTTGGCTATGTCACGTGCCCAATCTTGCGTACTCTGGGAAGCGGGGCGTGACAGCTGCAACTAGTAAACCTTAAAAATTATTTAGCGATTACAGTGAAACAGGAAGGCACTTAGGAAGCTAACCCAAAGACCCGAGACCCCAAGTCTACTGTTTGGCCACAGATTTAACTCCATAGGCCGCAATTAGCGGCCTGGCTTAGTTGGGTAGGCCCCAGGTTTGGTCCATGGCTCCATTTTCAGTAATTCAGACCTACCCCATATGCAAAATTGGCTAATTTCACCTAGGGTAAAATCTAGAAGTGTTTTACACCGTTTCTGATTTCGGTTTTGCGAATTCTGTAACTTGAACTTGGGTATTTTTGTGTTGTCTCGATCGATTGGTGTTTGTACCTCAATGTCGAGGGTTATTGGTTCTTCTTGCATGCGTAGACCATAGGTTTTAACCTATGTGCGTTTCGTGTGCCGCTATGGTTTTTATCCGTGATTTTGGTTTACGATATTATATGTTTATATGTAGGCACCTTCACGCGGACTTCGGACGATGAGGAAGAGAATGGACACATCGACTTCGGCAGGCAAGGATCAATGTAAGTAGATATACGGGGGAAGTCGGGTGGATGGCGTATAGCACCCCCGCAGTTTCGTAGTACAGTATGTGAATACGATATATATATATATATATATATATATATATATATATATATATATATATATAACTATGTGTATTATGATACGTGGATGACTAGCAAGAAGGCTTTAGGAAATCATGGGTTAGATAGCGTAATTAAAAGTTAATACTTTAGTTAAATTCTGAGTCGCGAAACCCTAGAGTATAGGTGTACACACACACACACACACACATGCACACACGGGATTGTGTTTGGGTATATATGTTTATAAGTATATGTGTGTGTGTGTGTGTGTGTGGATTGCGTACACACACACACACACACACATACACAGAGAGATACGGATGATGAGGTTAGTATATGATACTTGGAGATGAGTCGGTGTGTTTAGGCCTGATGCCGTGAGATCGATGATGTGATTTGGGTCGTGTGATGAGACACGATATGATATTATAGAGGATCGTTGGGCGATGTGTTTGCATACACACGCGGATATATTTATATGTTTGATGGTATCGGAATGTACTAGACTTTAGATCAGTATCCCTAATTAAGAATACGATGATAATAATACCATATAAATGATATGTTATATGTGATAATTGACCCATACCCTGATTTTGGGATGCCGTACGATGGATTTGACCGTACGATGTATAAATATGATGATTGATCCGCACTCTCGACTCGAGGATGTCATATTATATATTTTATCATACGTGACGCTTTTGAGACGGGATCACCGACTACTAGATATATCGACTCTGACTTAGGTGGATTTCCTTACCCTTTCGATCGGTCTCTTAGTTTAGTCCTTTAGTTTATCAGGTAGATATTAGATTGGGCTTGAGTCATACTCATTTTCAAAACTAACGAATCGTGGGTATTTTAATGACAGTCCTTATTTTCTAAAAACCACGATTCGTGCTATTTCAAATACCAAGATTGTATGACTCGTACTTAGAAGTGTATATTCTCCAATGTTGCGTTTACTATTTATTTTCCGTTATATTCATGTTCTCATCGCATCGCATGCTTGTAAACGTGTTTTCTTTAGTTACTATAAACCCATGCTGTCAGGACACCAGCACCATTACCGATGATGCGTATGCTCCACGTACACCTGCTCGCCGGCTCACACACATTATCATCGGTAATTTTCATGTCACGTACACCTTAGAAAACACTACTTCATTAGTATAAATTGTTAGCTGATAGTTTCGACATGGTACTAGTGCGCTTGCTTTTATATGATAGCTTAGACATTGCATTTATTACTGTGATATCGCATGCATGTGTATTTTCACTTATCATGCAATATTATGAGACTTTATGCAGGTATTTCACTGCTATTTACTTTAGAGTTTGGGATTTGGATTTTCCATGAGATTTCTGGATTTGGAGAAACCGCAAGGATTTTATAAACTGATTATCATTTCTAAAAATAGAAAATGCGGTTTTCTCATGATATGATGTGAGATATGTCCATCATGAGTTATCTCGGCTCTTGAGCAATATCATACACCCGATTCGAGGAGGAGGATGAACCATCTGCGAGTGCATGGTGGACCCGGTGCAGTACCCCGGGGCAAGATGGTCGCAGATGATGGCGTTGAGCCTGGCAGGGGAGCACTACCGACAGGTTATTTGTGACGCGGTGGATATCCGAAGGATACCGACGTAGTCGTGAGATTTGATTATATGAGCCAGTCCGGATTGCCGGAGCCCGGGGCCAGTCCGGATTGCCGGAGCCCGAGATTTTGAGACATTGAGATATCGAGATTACATGACAGGGGCCAGTCTTGATTGCCGGAGCCCGAGATATTGGATATTGGGATATATGTTTTGTGTCGATACTTGACACGGATTTTATATTGATTTCATTAATGATACCTCGATTTTTATATACAAAAATCTCACTAATTTAAGAAAACAGTTTTCTCATTCATGATATATTCTGTTTTCATTTGTAATGCATTCATACATCATATATATGATAGGTTGTTACCTGAGGCACTGACATGAGAACTTGGTAATACACTTATGTATAGACGTTTACCCTGGCCATTATCAGATGTTTCAGGTTATATATGTTATGGATATTATTGTATGACCAAGGATAGAGTCATACATACGATTTCTTCTCGGTGATGTTTTCTACTCACGAGTTGGCAACTCACCCCCGTTGTGCCAAAGTTTCTTGCAGGTTTTGCCGTACAGGTTTCCTTGGCAGATTTGTTGGCACGCTTCTTCTTTCCGGGTGATTGCTTTGGTAAGTGGGTTCACTTGCATCGTGACCACCGCAGTACTTTTATTTTTTTCCGTTGTATCTAGAAAACTCCATCAACCAGACTTGTATATTTGATAGACTTGAAGACCAGTGTATATTCTTTCGACCTTAGAGTCGCGCGCTGTATTTTTATTATGGTTTTCTGGTGGATATTGGTTATCTTCTGAGTTTTGATCCTCTCCCTTCGGCGTTGTATATTATATTACTTGCGTGGTTGTTTCCGCCAATTGGCGAAGAGCTAGCTCCCGCTTGGGGATGCCTTTATTCATTATGTATATTATGCATGTTTGTACCCGTTTGGGGCCAGTTTTTACAAAGGAGACTGCCGAAATTTTCGGGAAAATATCATGTTGCTTTTAAATGTTTAATGCCATTTATTTTATTTAAACCACTTGCCTTAGACAAGTTTTCCTTCACTTCTTATTTTAAAATAGTTTAGATTTCAGGGCTTTTGGCTTACTTGAATTAGGTGGGGTCCTATAGACTTCACATGATTCAAGTACCAGTCACGTGCTATTTCGGGTCGTGACAATAATTATATTGCTCAACAAATAAAACCTCATCAAGCTAATGAAACCACTGGCCAAATTGTCAAAACAGGGCGACCGTACCCAGGCTGGTATGATCTAATCAAGTACCCGCCAGGATATACGATCCCCAAATTCCATGTCTATAAAGGAACAAGCAATTCTCACCAGCACGTCGCACAATCCAGGGCTTTGTGCGGCAACACTGGAAGCGACGACAAATTATTGCTTCACCAGTTCGTCGGCAGCCTGTCTGAAACAGCCTTCGAACGGTACTCGGAGCTCCCAAATGACTTCGTCAAAATGTTCGCAGAAATGGAGCTGCTGTTCATACAGCAGTTCGCCAGCGCGAGAGAGCACACCTCGATCATGGCATTAATCATTGCCAGGGTAAAACTAGGAGAAACGTGGGTCCAATACGCGATCCGGTAGCAGAACCTGTGGTCTAAGTGCGAACAGCTTATTGAAGAATCTCCCGCCGTAGGCATGTTCATCAGGACCCTTGATCCTCCAATGACTGTGTCCCAGTTCATGACGTTCATCAAACCAATGACTTTCCAGTCTCTGATAGATAAACTGTACCAAATGGACCAGATGGGCCATGAGCCTTCCTCCTCAAATAAGGACCCTCGAAATAAAAAGGGTAAAGGGAAAGCGGCCTTCGTTGCTAACACGCAACAACAACCGAGTGGCCCAAAACAGGTTGTTCGTCAAAACAACGTTCGTCCGCATCAGTCCTTGGAATAAAGGCTAGGACGTGCTTACTCGTTTCCCCGTGACAAGACGAGAAGACTGTTCAAATTGGCAATGCGTAATAAAATCTTCACATTGCCAGACCCACGCGTCCACTGCAACCTGACGACGTCAACTACCCTAACTACTGCTCCTATCACAGAATGGTGAGCCACCCAATTAAAGATTGCTACATCTTCAAAAACTGGATCGAAGACCAGTATCAACAGGTGAAATTTGCCCTATCTGATAACTGGAGGGTAAATCCACCCCAGAAGAAAACTCCAAAAAAGGTGGATGTGCAGGGGGCATCATGCTCGCTAGTGGAAGAAACATCATGGGAGGTCGTTCTTTCAGCAAAAACCAAAAGAATGCTGAAAGATCTACAAACATGTCTGGCAGTCAGGTGGAAAAGCCCACTTGAACCCGAAATTATCGAAGGGGTGCTAAAATCTCGTCCCCCGTCGAAAATTGTTGACAAAGGGGGAAAAAACCCAAGTCAAGCCTTCGAAGTCTTTGAAGAAAAAGAATAAGACCAAGAAGCCTGTGCAGCCTGCCGAGTATGACGACAAGCACACAGATCTAAAAAAAATACATCGATGAGTTGGAGGAGTACAACCAAAAGGCGCAGACACCGGTCACGCTCGAAGAGTTCCTCAAGCATATTCTATGTAGAAAGTTGCCACATGGTCATGACAAAGAGGCTCTCTCAGCGTCGGAAAACAACGCAAAGGAAATAGGGGCAGAATCGGCCCTAAAATTCCTGGAACTGCCAAAAGAAGACCACGATCGAGAGGCTGTTAAATGAAGCCTTTCAAAAAAGCAAACTTGACCGAGAATGCAAGACAGCCATATACGAAAAGGCTAAGTATCAGCGTCAAGATAAAGAAGCTGCGGCAAGGACGAATCGTAAAGTGCTCCGACCAAACCAAACACACCTGCTACAAATAAAAGCAGGATCAAAACAGAGAAGTGGTTCTCCAAAGAACTGTCAATGGGAATGAAGCCGCCACCTCTCATAAAGAACACTCCTGGGATTACATGTCTCGATGGAGAAGGATCACATCCAAACTGCTGCTTATATCATCGGAGGGTCACCAACCCCACCGAGGAATGCAACACCCTCAAGAAGTGGTGGCAAGAATACGCTGCCCATCAAAAACACTTCAATAGGATGAAGTACGAATCTTGTGCTCGTCGACGGCAAAATAGTGCGACAAACACGCATGAAGAAACGACTAGCAACTGTCATATGGTTGGTACCAGTTTGGATGGAGGAAAACCTCCAGCTCTTACATTTGGGAGCGACTCCAAGGACGAAACGTCTCTTAACCCTCTCTTCAAAGACTCCACCTCCGAAAAATAAGAGGAGGAGAGCTGTGAAAACATCCAGCTGCGTAACCGTACGCTGCCTGAGAAGAACTTCGGACCTACAAACAAAGTTTCAAACAAAAAAGACAAGGGGAAAGGGAAAATCCCTGAAGAAATTACCCTCAACGATGGAGTTGTCAAAGAGCTCGTAGTAAGGGACCCGCCTAAGAAAAACAAGGTGGATTACAACGTCCTGGCGCATCTAAGGAAAATACCTTCGCAACTGAGCATATTGGATGCTCTCCTCCTATCCAAAGAGGCATGAGATTCTCTGATCAAGGTATTACAAGAGCCCAATAAGTTCCAAGTTTTCTTCGCGGAAGAGAAGATGATAGATTAACTGGCAGAGGTCCACACGGTTGACATTACATTCAGCGATGAAGATCTTCTCCTCGATACGTGCGAACATAATCGCCAGTTATACGTCACCGAGTATTGCCACAATATCAAAATAATGAAAATCATTGTCGACAACGGATCCTCCGTCAACCTTCTCAACATGAGAGTGCTGAAACAAATTTACATGAACATTCAACACGTTTCGCGAGATAAAATCATCATCTTCGGGTTTGACTCACAGTTGTCACGGACGCTTGGGTCCGTAATACTGACGTTATACTTCGGGCTACTCATCACTGACAATAAATTTCATGTCATTGATTCCAAGACTTGCTATAACGCTTTGCTCGGCAGGCCTTGGTTACATGAGTACAATGTCATCCCTTTTATACAACATCAGTATATGAAGTTTTCAAGGATGGCTCAGAGTACACCGTCATGAGATAGCTAAATTCATTCTCGGTAAATGAAGTCCAAAAATATGAAGACGCAAAGTACTTCCTACCAGACTTCGAGGATACTAAAAGGTACCACAAGACGGGGAATAAACATAAGTCTGTCGCCACTATCCCGATCTTTGGGAGCGATACCGAGGATGATGAAGAAATAGTCTACTCGGGACAACCCCAAAAAGAAAAGCCCGGACCATCTACCCCTATCTTGGTCTTTGGCAGCGACTCAGAAGACGAGGTTAACGCAGTGTTCTCCGTCCGCCCGTCAATGCAAACTCTTGCCGGAGCAGAACAGAGTCTACAAATTATAATGGCTCCACCTAGGCATTACAAGGAACTTGATGCACTCGATACATACAGCGTACAAGAACTGCAAACTTTCTACATACCACCCAGGCAAAGGGGTGAAAAGGTGATCCTCTTGTACCAATCTACAGAGACCAAAATAGAAAAAGAAGTTTGGCATAGTGCCGACTTTGCACTCGACAGGCTTCAGCCCATCCGTCTGCTAAGATATTACGCAGAGAGATTGAAAAAGTTGTTAAGATACCAAGGTGTACCCCTCGAACAAACAGTTCAACAAGCCCAATTCTACAAAAAGATTTGGGATATTACCAAGACTCAGCAAAAGATGCCCACTGGGAAGAAGGAGACAACCAGGCTCGGATTTATTCGTCCCGAGAAACGAGAGCAGATCCACAGCTGCCATATCATAAACAACTCAAGTGAAGCAGAAAACGCTCTTCTAAATAGCTGTGACTTCAAATCAGAGCAAGCTCTTGTTCCAGCAACATTGAGTCAATTGCTGGAAGAACAAATTGACATGTTAATAAAAAAAAGCTTGTCAAACAGCGGAAAACAGCAAAGCGGACGCGTTGGCCAAATTGGCTAAGGAACTGGCCGATGAAGACCTCGATGACGTAAAGATCATTGTAGAAAGCCGCAGGGTTCTCGCGCCAACAGATATGTCTTCGGAAGACCTAATAGAGCCATCCGGAAGAAAAGAAACGACCAAACAAGTAGCCTTTCAAATAAAGGACGAAGACAAGGTCAAGGATTGGAGGGAAGTATTCATAGACTACTTTAAATCCTAACGATCGCCCAAAAATGCGTCATCTAGACATCAGCTCATGAAACGGGCTTTGTCTTTCGCCTTCATGAATGATACTCTATATAAGAGATCGTTCGACTGCCTGTAGATAAGATGCCTAGGGCTGGAGGAAGCAAAGAAAGTCGTCCAAGAAATACACGACGGACTCTGCGGTTCTCATCAAGCCGGGCCAAAGATAAAGCTGAAGATAAAAAGAATGGGTTACTATTAGCCCATGGTGATTCAGGACTGCCTCGAATATGCAAAGCAGTGTCGCTCATGCCAAATTCATGGGGACTTCATCCACCGACATCCAAATCCACTACACCCTACAGTGGCTAGATAGCCGTTCGAAATATGGGGAACCGATATAATTGTCCCCAGTGAACCGGTATTGTCCAAAGGACATCGGTTCATACTGGCAACGATCGACTACTTCTCTAAGTGACAGAAGCAGACTACTAAGGGAGGTGAAGACGGAGAATATCCTCCATTTCTTCAGAACCCATATCATTTATCGGTTCGGCACTCCTCGGCGAATTATCTCGGATAATGGGCCAGCTTATAGTAGCCATAAAATAAGCCGCTTCGCACAACAGTATAAAATAGATTGGAGATATTCTTCAGTCTACAATTCTCGGACCAACGGTCTAGCTGAAGCTTTCAACAAGACCTTGATAAAGATTATACAGAAAACAGTGTTCAGAAACAAAAAGGACAAGAACGAAAGGTGCATGAAGCTCTCTGGGCGTACCGAACCACGTTCAAGACGGCCACGAATACAATACCATATGTGTTGGTTTTTGGCACGGAAGCAGTGCTCCTATTGGAAATAGAGTTCCCCTCTCTACGAGTAGCGGTTCGATACAAGCTGACTGATGAAGAAAATGCTCATCTTAGGCTTGAGGAGCTCGACACCCTCGACGAAACTCGCCTTATAGCACAGCAAAATCTGGAGGCTTATAAGGCAAGGATGGCATGATCATACAAAAAATTGACCAGGCCAAGAACATTCCGCCAAGGCGAACTCGTGCTGGTCGTCAAAAGGCCAATGATCCCCAATTATGCAAAACGGGGGAAGTTCGAGCCAAACTATGAAGGACCGTACATCGTAGACAAAGTCTACCAAGGTGGATCCTACCTGCTCATGGATATGCATGGCAAAAGACCCTTTCGGCCAATAAACGGCTGATTACTCAAAAAGTACTGTGCTTAACAAGTTATGACTTAGGTCAATGATAGACGACGACGCTTATGTCCGCTCGCTATCTTCCTGAGTCAGAACCCTGAGAGTAGTATCCAAAAAGCCATGTCGCCTCAAAAATGGTGATAACGGACCGAGAAGTCCCTAAACTAACATTCCGCCTCAAAAATGGTGATAACGGACCGAGAAGTCCCTAAACTAACATTCCGCCTCAAAAATGGTGATAACGGACCGATAAGTACCTAAACTAACATTCTGCCTAAAAATGGTGATAACGGACCGAGAAGTCCCTAAACTAACATTCCGCATCAAAAATGGTGATAACGGACCAAGAAATCCCTAAACTAGCATTTCGCCTCAAAAATGGTGATAATGGACCGAAACGTCCTTAAACTAATGATGGACCGAGGTGTTCTTAAACTAATAACGTACCGAAACGTTCTTAAACTAATGATGGACCGAGATGTCCTTAAACTAATAACATACCGAAACGTCCATAAACTATATTGCATCCCCAAAGAAAGAATGTTAGACCGAGACGTCCTTGTAGGGTGTTTGTCGTCACCCTATTGAGATGGGAATACACGGCACTTGTCAAGCGCATTACAGATTCCCCCTGTCTAGGGTAGGCTAGGGTTTATTGATTGTGGGGATCCAAATCTCCAGCAGCTACGGAGTAAGATGTCGTTAATTACCCCCCACCTTTGGAGCGAAAGAACCTCCGATTGACGGGTCAAACAGGTCATGCGAACTCGATGTGCAGTGTTGTGTTTCAAAGGAGGTTTTGGATATATTAGGGGGCCTCGCAGAGTTTACGGGGGTCCCGCTACCCGGATGGCACTTGGGCGCTGGGCACGCCCACGGGTTTCTGGTATGGAGTGCACGGAAAATGAGGGGTGAGGAGTGTCTTAAAGATACATGCATGGCACGTGGGCGCTGGGCACACCCACGGGTCACGTGCCTGGCACGTGGGCGCTTGGCGCCCGCGGGTACGTGCGCAGCATGCTGCCGCAGGGCGCCCGCAGGTCACGTCCGCAGCACGCGGCCGCCGGGCGCCAGCGGGTCACGTGCGCAGCACGTGGCCGTTGGGCGCCAGCGCGTTATGTGAGCTGCTCGCAACCACAGGGCGTTGAGCGCTCGCGGGTTGCGTGAGGTGCACTTGGGCGCTTAGAGACCGTGGGTCATGTGCCCTGCACGCGACCTCTAGACGCCTGCGGGTCACGTGCGCAGCACGCGACCGCTGGAAACACCAGCGGAAAAAGGAGGCTTAGCCCCTGGGTTAGGAGTTGAACTCCCAAGGGGGCTTTAGAGTTGAACGCCTAACAGGGATTATGTATAGATTTGGAGTTAAACTCCTAAAAGGGTTTTGTTTATGGAGTTAAACTCTAACAGATCTTGAATGGAGTTAAACTCCTAGATATCTTTGGAAATGACCGAAAGGGACCCCCTTTGGTCTCCCCTTTGGCCCTGGATCTTTCCCAAAGTGGGATTTTTTAAGGTGGGTCTCCTTCTTCCTCCTCTTCCATTGGCCGAATCTTGGAGAAAAAGGGGGTGAGATTTAAAAATCTCCCATTTTTGAGATCTGATGGAAGATTTGAGTTCCCCTTCAAGGGTTTGATGGTCAAAAAAACGGTTTATTTTTGGAAAAGGAAGAGTTAAACTCTTGATTTAATTCAAAAGGGGAATAAGGTTTTAGAACCTTGAGGAGGGAGGAGGCACAGACCCTCAATTTTGAGGGGAATGGAAAAATTATCCTTTATTTCATTATCATGTTTCCTTATATAGGCTTATAAATTTACATATAGCCCCTTGGGCTTTACAAAATGGCATTTTGCCCATCCCATACCTTATGTGCTCATTTCTTTTGCACATAAGCCATGAGCTTTACAAAAATTTGGCTTTATGCTCATTTTTCACACATTCATGCATAAAAAATTACATCAAAATTATTTATTACATGATTTCGATTTGGCATGGGGAGGCCGGCCGCGGGGCTCGACTTGGGCATGGGCCTATTTGATCTGGGCTTGGGCCCGCTTACTTGGGGTTGACTTTGACTTTGACTTGGTCAACCGGGGCGTAATTTTCAACCCCAACAGTCCCTAAACTGATAATGGATTGAAAAGTTCTTAAACTAAATATTCGCCTCAAACATGGCAATAATGGACTAGAAAGTCTTTAAACTAATACTCGCCTCAAACATGGCGCATCGCCCCAAATACGGCGATATCCTCCCTTAAGATCTATATTGCAATTGAAGTCTTAACTGTGAGGGTTGCAACTCAAGTCCTACCAGCTATACAGCTACTCCAGTGATGAAGCCACCCTCAAGTCTCACCAGCAAACGGATTGGTCACCTGCGGCGAAACTACTTTCGAGAGTTCATTCGTTTGTAAAAAAAGGTATGTCCACAAGCAAAATGGGCATGAATGAAAACCCGAAAAGACACCGTGAGTAAAAACAGCAGGACTGCCGGTGATTTTGTGAAAACCCAAAAAGAGCACAAACTCGTAAAATAAAAATTCATGTGCATTCGCAAGGTCCTCTCGACCTTATGAGGAGAAAATATCTACGTGAGATCCTTACGACTCACAAAGAAGCAACACACTTAGGGATCCTCTCGATTCTTAGGGAGAAATTACACTTGCGAGATCCTCATGACTCATTAAGAGAATTTCCCTATGAGACTCTCACGGCTCGTAGGATTCAAATGACTTAAGTTACAGGGATCCAAACTTGTTCTTAAGCCGTCATATCCCCCTAATGTTGCCCTACAGGAGATCCCATATTGACCCTTGTATACAATCCACGGGCATAAATAAATATATCCCCTGCCGAGTTCCACCCATGGTGAGAAATATCCACATATGGTGAGCAACACTTGTGAGTCCTCTCGACTTACAAAAAGAAAATACTCTTGTAAGATCCTTACGACTTATAGGAGAAAACACACTTAGGAGTTCTCACGATTTCTAAGGAGAAAGCACACCTATGAGATCCTCATGACTCATAGAGAGAAATAACTTTATGGGACCCTTACGGCTCATTAAGTCTAAAAGCCTTAGCCGACAGGATCCTAACCCTGTTTGCTAAGCCACCTTTGTTCAAATCAACAAAGGTAAATGATAAATCGCTCCTGGCAATATCCCAGTGGTAGCGATACTGATGCTTTAATAAGCATCAAATTTCAAGTCCTCTCACGGCAAATGATGATTCACTCCTGGCAATATCCCAGAGGTAGCAATGTTAATGCAAAGATTGGTATCGTATTTCAAATCCTTAAAAAAAAGAAAGGTAAAAAAAAGTGCCGAAATGATAGGGCAGCTCGCAATAAAAAGCAGCGAGTAAAAACAAAAACAACCGAAATGATTAGACACCGTGAATAAATAGCCGAAATGATTGGGCAATCGCGACTTTTGCGATATAAAAGCTGAAAAGATAGAGTATCGTGGAAAGAAATAAAAAAAATGATGAAAACGAAACTTTTTTTGCCCTGCAAGTAGGTCCATATTGACTCTTATATACGATCCATGGGCACGAATGAAAAGAAAGGGACCATGTTTTCCTGCCATGCTTCGTCAAAAGGAGCTCCAAGTCTCAACGGTATATATACTACCTAGAGACTATCCATGTGTTCCTTCCTCATTCCAGTAAGATGCGGACACAACAAACAAATAAAAGTGAAGTGACGGTAAAATCCTAGCTTCAGGTCTTAATGGCAACATAAACAGCCTAAAGATCATCCCGGCATTTCTTCTCGTCTCAACAGGATGCAGATGCAACGTCATCATAAAAAAAGGGAGACCCAAGGGTCAAAAACAAAAAATGGAGTCATGGCAAAATCCTAACTCCAAGTCTCGACGGTTTATATACAACCTAAAGACTATCCCGTCGTTCCTTCTCATTCCAGCAAGATGCAGATGCAACGTCGTCATCAAAAAGAAAAACCCAAAGGTCAAAGCAAAAATGGAGTAATGGCAAAATCCTAACTCCAAGTCTTGACGGTACATAAACAACCCAGAGACTATCCCAGCGTTTTCCCTCGTTTCAGTAAGGTGCGGATGCAACTATCAAATAAAATTGGTGCATTGGCATATTCCTAGCTCTGGACCTCAATCGCAATACATACAGCACAGAGGTTCTACAGATGTTTGCCCTACTTCAGCAAAGAATCGGTGCGACATCGTCAAAGCAAAAAACGAAGTGATGGTATACTCCTAGCTTCGGGTCTTGACGGCAACTCATATAAAGCCTAAAGACCGTTGAAGATCATCCCATCCTCTAAGGGTGCGGTTATAGCTCATCGGGGCTCTAAATTGAGCCTAACCTCGAGTAAAAAGCGTCATGGCAAATACCTAATACTTGTTCTTTCGACGGTAATATGACATAAGAGGATTACTTAAAGATGTGTTGTCCAGCCTCAGAAGGGATCAGAGACACGACAGTCGCGGGGCTACTCGAACAGTAGCCTAAGGACTGCATATCGAGGAATACATCAGCCAACGCGACGGTACCACGGACTAAAACCCTAGTACCACAAATCTAACAGACCGGTGTCATAAAAGAATGGGGGTTATATATATTTCACGTTAGGATACGCCTGCGAGATCCTCTCGACTCATCTCGACTCGTAGGGCAAACAGCTTTATGAAACCACCACGGCTTATGAGGGTGAAAAGCCTTAGGTAACAGGGATATCAACCTGTTTTCTAAGCACTATGGCCCTATAAGGAAGTCCAAAATGACTCTTGTATACTATCCACGGGCCACATTCTCCAAAATCGCATACCGATGAGGAGAAGAAACCACTTACGGGTTCTCTCGACTCATAAGGAGAAAATTCCCTTATGAGATCCTTACGACTCTCAAGAGAAAACACACTTAGGAGTCCTCACGACTCCTAGGGAGAAAATACACCTATGAAATCCTCTCGACGCGTAGGGAGAAACGTATTTATGAGACCCTCACGGCTTATAAAGTTGAAAAGTCTTAGGCGACAGATCTAAACTTGTTTTCTAAGCCATCGCTGCCCTACAAGGAGGTCCAAACTGACTTTTGTATACTATCCACGGGCCACATTCGCCAATAAAGTGAAGAAGCCACTAACGGATCCTCACGACTCGTAAGAAGAAAATACCCGAGTGGGATCCTTACGACTCACAAATGTGATGAACACTTAGGAATCTTCACGGTTTCTAGGGAGAATACGCACCTATGAGATCCTTATGACCCATAGGGAGAAAAGCCTTCTTGAGACCTTTACGGCTCATGAAGATGAAAAAGTCTTAGGATACAAGGATCCTAAATTTGTTTCCTAAGCCACCAATTCTATGGGAATGCGTAAATTTGCACTACTTAACCCACGTATAAACTTACGTAGGCTAGGTAGTGGGGGACATTTGTTCCCGCACTGGTGCGCTATCGCAGTTGCGCTGCGCGCCACGTGTCGAACGTAGGTGTGCTGGCGCACGGTGCGCCAGCGCTGGAATTAAAAATTCCCCCACCATCAAAGGATCTACTAATAATAAATTATTAATTAATTAGAACTAAAGTTCTGTTATGGAAAGATTTTTCAATATTATTAAAACAAGAAGATTATCTTCTGTAAAACAGAAGCCTTAGGATCAAAGATCTAACGATGGGAAATATTCCCAAATCAATCAGAGAAAGATCTCTTAAAACTGATTTAACAAATCAATTGGCCCTATATAAAGGACCCTAGACTTCAAGTCTAAAGGAGAGAAAGAACGCAGAAGAAGAGGGAGAAAAACCCTCTGCAAAAAAGAGCAAGCTCTTAAGAAAAGAAAATTTTTCTTCATCTTCAAGGTAAAAGAACTATGTTCTTGAAAAACAGAGATGAAATCATCTCGTAAAAAGAAGAACCATCTTCTAAAAAGATCAGAGATCTAAAAAAGACCAACGTCTTTCATAAAAAAAAAAAGAGATCAAAAGATCTAATCATAAAAAAAAAAGTATTTTACTTCATTCGCGGATCTTTTGATCTATAAAGGCAGAGCCCTTTTATAAAAAACAAGAACTTTTATTCTTGGATCTTGAGGCAAAGTCTCCTTTGAAGAACATAAATCTATTCTTTGATCTTATAATTGATCAGATGCGCTTTGCGCTATTGAAAAGTGCCTTGCACTCATGAACTGCGCATTTGCGCTCCTTGGATCGGCGCTCAGCGCCAAAACGTGCCACGTGTCAACCATAGACACCACTTGCGCTTTACGCTTTTAAAACTGAGCGTTGCGCTCATGGACTGACGCTTAGCACTTAGCGCGCCACGTGTCGCTCGCTAGCGCGCCAACAGACTAGCGCAAAGCGCTCATAAATGGAAAGCGCAATGCGCTAATGAATCAGCACTTAGCGCTAAGTGCGACAGTGCCACCTTCGTGTGCACTAGCGCAATGCGCTCTTTAATTGGCGCAAAGCGCCTGACGCGCCACGTGGCGCACTGTCAGAACATGCTCTGTTCTGATAAAGACAAAAATGTCAGAGCCTAATGCTTAGCATTATTAAAAGGGCTGAGCCCAAAATAAAGGCTCAATAGCCAGAACAATAAAATGTTCAACTCATATCAACTGAGCCCATATGCTCATAAACCTTTAAACAGACATTAGTCCCAAATTGGACTATAGATCTCTCAACCAACATTGGTTCAAGGGTACATCTCGGAACTCCTCTGATATTTGTCGTTGTAATCCTTCAACGTCTTCAGATAGGTGACGGGTCCCGACAGCCATACATTCCACAGACTATGATGTCTTTAAACTGGACTGTGGGGTCCTTAAACCCACGGACTATGATGTCCTTAACCTTGACTGTGAGGTCTTTAAACTCACGGACTATGATGTCCTTAACCTTGACTGTGAGGTCTTTAAACTCACGGACTATGATGTCCTTAATCTCGACCGTGATTTCTTTAAACTAACATTGAACCACCATGTCCCTAAACTGGTAATCGACCGCAATGTCACTAAACTAAACAATAGAGCCCAAATGCTCTTTTGTTGGATCTAAACGATCCCGTTAAGTTGGCCTCAGTCTAAAATTAGACTGACGTGTCCTTAACAAACGTTGAGTTGATCTTAGTCTAAAATTAGACTAACGTATCCTTAACAAACGTTTAAGTTGATCTTAGTCTCAAATAAGACTAACGTATCCTTAAACCCAAACCAAAACCCAAATCTAAGAAAATACGGATTTGGGCTAATCCACGTCCTACGGGAGACAACATAAATTAGTCTCCGTATACAATCCACGGGCAACCAAATACAAAACAAACACCCACGACACGAAGTGACCATCTAGAGAAGGAGAAAGTTGTTACCGCGATGCGGTAGCGTAATTAACTGTAGGGGCTTGCGCCTGTAGGGAAGAGCGTCCCCATAATAAAAAACCCCTCAAGCGAGGGGGAATCTGACGAAGTCTGCTACATCGGCCGCATCCGTTTAAACCTTCGATACATGGTGCCATAAATCAACTTGGCATCTTCGGAGAGGTGGACGGATAGCACCAATTAGCATCCGCCCCCGAATTCAGGCAAGACAGTCCGTCTTCCCGGTTTCCAGCGGTAAACATATTCTGGCACGCCCAGCGGGACATTTTCCTCTTTCCACTCCACACTTCGTGTGTCGTGTTCGCGAACGAATCGCGGTTTGCTGATGGTTGCCCTTGGGTGCGAAGTACTGAGATTTGGCGTTTTTCTTGGTGCAGAAAGCGAAGGATCAATGGCGTTCACTTGCGCAAAGTGTTCCAACTACAACTGCAATTCACGCTCCACCTCATCCGGAAGCATAGCTTATGGGCCCCAAGCGGCTTCTCTATTTACGATGCCGGTGGACCAGGTGACTCAGGCCACCACCGGATTGTTTTTCGGGACTATGCTCCTACCGATGAGCTTCAGCACCCCTATACCAACACCAGAAGCTCCCAAGAAGTCGGTCTTCGATCGGCTTGCTGCTATCGCGGCCCCTCTCAACGGGTCGTCCAGCTCCAGCGCCTCAGTCTTTGCCAGATTAGGGCCAAAGTCCATGTGGGCCCATGATGAAGCCTGCAATCCCAGAAAAGGTTATTCCGAAAAGAGTAACCAACCCTGCTCCCGAAGTCGTCAAGGCGGCCTCTCCTGCCAAAGGGCCGGTCTTTACAAGACTGACTGTTCCGACTCCTGCTACGGTTCCCGTCTCGGCTCAGAAGTCTGTTTTCAACCGATTGGATACCGCTTCTCAAAAGACATCAGTCTTCAACAGGATGACGCCAGCAGCAGCCCCTCACCTAGACAGGGGGCAAGACAAAGCCATCCCCATCACCAAACTAACACTAATGGCTCGACATGCTCAACGTCACCATCGGCGCCGAGTAAGGAAGGCCGGGGGCAACTCCCCCTCTGGGCTAACTCCATCAGCTCCAACGGTGGAAGTTAATGCTGCTTTTCCAACCGGGAACAGTTTTGAGCTGCTAAACAAGGTGCGTAGAAACTCTCCTACCGCCATACTGAAAAGATCTCCCCCTCCGGTGGAGAATGTTACAGAAATGAAGTTGGACCAGTCCCCTCAACGGCTGTCCTCCAAAATTTATAAAGTCTGGCGACGGGTTCAGGAGTCGGTGATCGATCAGGACTATCTCCGCCGACAGAAGAAGTTGAAGGCTCGGAAGGAAGAGAACCGTCCTGTCAAAACACAGAGGACGACAACCACCTGGGTGCCCGCCGCAACGGCCCCCTCAACGTCAACCACTCAGAAAAGAAGGAGGCCAGAAAAAGCCCCTATAACCACGGCAGATCGCAAAGACGCCGAGACTAACGCCCCAAGTCTGGGGTCATAACGGTCCATACTATTTATATGGCATCCGGGAAAGAGGATAGCCGCGCTTCTACGGGCCACCGACCACTCACCCGATCCATCATAAGAGCTCAGGAACAACAGCAGCAGAAGCTTCAGGAGATGCTGACTGCGATGGCCGCACTCACCGGGCCAAAGGAAAGCCCGGAGGCATCATCAGAACAGCATCACGAACAAGAGACTGATGTTGACTTCCTACGCAGGGTCCTCAAAAAGAAGGACAGAGAAGCAACAGAACAAGCTTCTAACATAAAACGAATGGCGCTTCTCTTCCAAGACATGGTAGGAATGATGTTACAGCCGGATCCTCCAGCTGAAGACCCTCCGGTCATTGTTGAAGACGATAGAGGGGAGACATCCAATCCTCCTCCGGATCATTCAGCAGCCAAGGAGGAAACCATTTCCAAAGCCGCATTGGATGACTATATAGCTCAGCAAATACGAGCTCACCAGGAAAATGAAGCGGCCGGCCAAGTCGTCAAAACTGGGCGACCATATCCAAGCTGGTATAACCAGATAAAATACCCGCCGGGATGCACAATCCCCAAATTCCATGTTTACAAAGGGACAGGAAATCCGCACCAACATGTCGCCCAGTTCAGGGCTCTATGTGGAAATACCGGTGGTGATGACAAGATTTTGCTCCGCCAATTCGTCGGCAGCTTATCGGAGACGGCATTTGAATGGTACTCCGAACTTCCAAACGACTCCGTCAAGACTTTTGCGGAAATGGAGTTGTTATTCACCCAGCGATTCGCGAGTGCCAGTGAACGCACTCTAATAAAGGCATTGATCAACGCCAGGGTGAAGCCCGGCGAGACGTGGGTTCAGTACGCAATCCGATGGCGGAATCTGTGGTCAAAGTGCGAACAGCGCATCGAAGAAGCACCAGCGGTAGGCATGCTCGTGGGCACTCTTGACCCTCAAGCGACCATCTCCCAGTTCATGATGTTCTTCAAGCCAACTACTTTCCAGGCTTTGATCGACAAGCTGGCTCAAATGGACCAGATGGGTCATAGACCATCTTCTTCAAAGACGGATCCTCCGAATGAGAAGGGGAAAAGGAAAGCAACCTTCGTCGCCAATACTCAACAACAGTCGAGCAACTTAAAGCCGGTTGTCCGCCAAAACAATATGCGTCCACGCCCATCCCTCGAAGAAAGACTAGGACGTCCTTACTCGTTTCCTCAAGACAAAACGAAAAGACTGTTCGAGCTGGCAATGCGCAACAGGATCATAAATTTGCCGGATCCAAAACGTCCGTTGCAGCCAAACGACGTCAATGATCCCAATTACTGCCCTTACCACCGAGTATTGAGCCATCCGATCGAAGACTGCTACGTCTTCAAAAACTGGATTGAAGACCAATACCAACAAGGCAAGTTCGCATTATCGGAAAACTGGAAGGTGAAACCGCCGCAACCTCACGCCCCTAAAAAGGTGGACACACCGGGGGCATCGTGCTCTTTTATAGAAGAAACTCAGTGGGAGGTCGCCTTTTCAGCCAAAACTAAAAGAATGCTGAAGGATCTCCAAATGTGCCCGGCAATCTGGTGGAAAAATCCACTGGAACCCGAGATCATCGAGGGGATGCTGAAGCCGCGCCCGACTACAAAAATTGGTGGAGATAGCCAAAGCGCTCCCACCCAGCCGTCAAAGTCTTCGAAGAAGAAGGCCCAAAAGCCCGTGAAGTTTGATGACAAGCGCACGGATCTGCAAAAACATATTGACGCGCTGGAGGAATATAACCAGAAGACGCGGACCCGGTCACACTCCAAGAATTTCTCAACAATATTCTTGAGAGCGGAGATAACGACAATAACGACAGGGATGACACGTCAGAAGAATCTGAGGACTATGTGGCAAGTTGCCACATGATCTCTCATTTGACGGAAACTAACGAGGAAGCTCACTCGGCGACAGAAGACAGGATAAAAGAGCTGGGGGCAGGATCGAAGCCAAAACTCCTGGAACCGTCTGACAAGATGATCGACTTGCTACTGAACGAAGCCCGTCAGAAAATCAAATCCAATCGAGAACATGAACTGGCTATATTCGAAAAAGCCAAACGCCGACGACTGGAGGAGAAGGTCGAAACACCCCAACTGGAGCAAAGCATCCATATCGCCAGCAAAAACAAGCTTAAAATAAGGAAACGATTCGCTAGGGCCCTGGCGATAGGAATGAAGTTGCCCTCTCTCAAAGGAAATTCTCCTGGCAATATACGTTTTGATGAAGCGGACATACATCCTAACTTCTTCCTATACCATCAAAAGATTGCACACCCTACCGAGAAGTGCATAGCCTTTAAAAACTGGTGGCAGGGATATGTTGCCCATCGATGACACATTCAACGAGTGAAGCGCAAGGCTCGTCGGGAAAAGAAAAGCACGACAGATGAGCGCGAAATAGCTGCTGGCAACTGTCACATAGCCGACACCAAGGGATCGCAAGTTATCACATTTGGAAGCGACTCTGACGAAGAAATCGCCCTCAGCCCTCTCTTCAAGGAATCCACCTCCGACACAAAACATGCGAAGATTTGCAGCAAAATCTAGCTGTGTAATCGTACGATGACCGAAATGTCGTTAAACTACTACCAATCCGCGGCATCCTCAGGCTGACGTGGTTAAAAAAACGGTATGTCCATAAGCAAAATGGGCACGGATGAAAACCCGAAAGGGCTCCGTGGGTAAAAACAGCAGGGCTACCGGCGAGTTTTGTGAAAACCCGAAAGGGCACAATCTCGTTAAAAGACACTTACAAGGTCCTCTCGACCTTGTGAGGAGAAACCACCTGCGTGAGATCCTTACGACTCACAAAGGAGCAACACACTTAGGGATCCTTATGATTCCGGAGGAGAAATTACACTTGCGAGATCCTCACGACTCGTAAGGAGAACTCTCTTATGGGACCCTCACGGCTTATAAGATTCAAAAGTCTTAAGTTATAGGGATCTGAACCTGTTCTTAAGCAGCCACCACAACTTCCGATACTTCCCTACAAGCGGATCAATGCTGACCCTTGTATACAATCCACGGGCGCGAATAAACATTTCCCTAACAAAGTCCCATTCGTGACTAGGGATGTGCCCGTACAGCAAACAACACCTATAAGTCCTCTCAACTTATAAGGAGAAAACACTCTTGTAAGATCCTTACGACTTATAAGAGAACACACACTTAGGAATCCTTACGATTCCTAAGGAGAAAACGCACCTATGTGATCCTCACGACTCACAGGGAGAAATACCTTTATGAGACACTTACGGCTCATGAAGTCAAAAGCCTTAGTCGACAGGATCTGAACCCTGTTTGCTAAGCCACCTTTGTTCGACATCGATAGAGGCAAATGATGATTCTCTCCTGGCAATATTACAGTTGTAGCGGTGCTGATGCCGAAATCAGTGTCCAGTTCCAAGCCTGCAGCAAAGAAACTAGCGAGCCACACATGCATGCGAAATAGCCGAAATGATGGGGCAACTTGCAAATAAAAAGTCAGCAAGTAAAAATGTATGCATACAAAATAGCCGAAATGATTGGGCAACTCGCAATAAAAAACAGCGAGTAAAAATAAAACAAAATAGCCGAAATGATTGGGCAACTCGCAATAAAAAACAGCGAGGAAAAATAAAACAAATAGCCGAAATGATTGAGCACCGCGAAAAATAGCCGAAATGATTGGGCAATCGCGACTTTCGCGATACAAAAAGCTGAAATGATAGAGCATCGCGGAAAGAAAAAAAATATAATACATATAAAATGAAAATTTTGCCCTACAGGTGAGATCACATCGATCCCTGTATACAATTCAGGGGCATAAACAAAAAGGGAACCATATAATCCCACCAGGCTCCATCAGAAAGAGAGCCAAGTCTCGATGGTCACATCTGCATCCCAGAAGGCCAACAACAACGTTCCTCCTTATGCCAGCAAGGCACGGAAACAACACAACGAAACAAAGCGGAGTAATGGCAAAATCCCAGCTCCACCTCAGCATTCGTCTCGTTACAGCAGACGCAATGTCAACAACGGCGTTCTTTCGCTGTCCAGAAGGATACAGATGCAACGTCAACAAAAGACCTCATGAACGAAACAAAGCGGAGCAACGGCAAAATCCCAGCTCTACCTCGGCATTCATCTCGCTACACCAGACGCAATATCAACAACGGCGTTCCTTCGCAGTCAAGCAGGATGCAGACGCAACGTCAACAAAAGGCCTCGCGGTCAAAACAAAACGAAGCGAAGGCCAAATTCCTAGCTTCAGGGTCTTGACGGCAACTTATATAAAACCTGAAAGACCATCGGAGATTATCTCACACCAGCGTAGAGTGGTCAACACCTCGACGTTCGCCTCGATACAGCAGACGATATGTCACTACAGCGTCCTTCCTCCAACAGGATTCGGACACGCCAAAGCAAACGAAGCGAAGGCCAAATTCCTAGCTTCAGGGTCTTAACGGCAACTCATATAAAACCCGAAAGACCACCAGAGATCACCCCACACCAGCGCGGAGTGGTCACCACCTCGACGTTCGCCTCGATACAGCAGACGATATGTCACTACAGCGTCCTTCCTCCAACAGGATTTGAACACGCCAAAGAAAACGAAGCGAAGGCCAAATTCCTAGCTTCAGGGTCTTGACGGCAACTCATATAAAACCCGAAAGACCAGCAGAGATCACCCCACACCAGCGCGGAGTGGTCACTACCTCGACGTTCGTCTCGATAGAGCACACGAGATGTCACCACAGCGTTCTTCCTCTAGCAGGATTCAGACGCAACAATCAAACAACGGAGCCACGGCAAAATCCCTAGTTCCAAACCTCGACGGTTCACCAGCAACCTAGAGACAACCGCGACATTCGTCTCGATACAGCAGACGCAATGCCAGCAAACGAAGCGAAGGCCAAATTCCTAGCTTCAGGGTCTTGACGGCAACTCAAATAAAACCTGAAAGACCATCGGAGATCATCTCACACCAGCACGGAGTGGTCACCATCTCGACGTTCGTCTCGATACAGCAGACGAGATGTCACCATAGCATTCTTCCTCCAGCAGGATTAGACACGACAATCAAACAATGGAGCCATGGCACAATCCCTAGTTCCAGGTCTCGACAGTTCATCAACAACCTAGAGACAACCTTGACGTTCGTCTCGATACAGCAGACGTAATGCCAGCAAACGAAGCAAAGGCCAAATTCCTAGCTTCAGGGTCTTGACGGCAACTCATATAAAACCTGAAAGACTATCAGAGATCATCCCATACCAACGCGGAGTGGTTATGACTTATCGGGGCTCTCCAAAATGAGCCTAACCTCAAGTAAAAAGCGGCATGGAAAAATTCCTAACGCTTGCTCTTCTAACGGTCAAACTTCCTAAGAAGATTGCTTGAAGACGTCTTGTCCATCCCCCGAAGGGATCAGAGACACGACAGTCGCAAGGCCACTCGAACAACAAGATTGCCTATCGAGAAATACATCAGCCAACGCGACGGTACGATGGACAAAACCCTAGTACCACAGACCCTACCGGACCTTTGTCGTAAAGAGCAGGGGTTAACTATGACATTAGGATATTCTTGTGAGAAATGCTCGATTCGTCTCGACTCGCGGGGAAATTAGTGTCTTTGCGAGAACTTCTCGATTCGTCTCGACTCGTGAGGAAAAGCCTTAGGCAATGGGGATAAGAACCGGTTTCCTAAGCACTGGGGCCCTGCAAGTCGATCCAAAATGAACTCTTGCATACTATTCACGGGCCACACTCTCCAAAGTCAAATCTCGACAAGGAGGGAAGCAACCGCTTACGGGTCCTCTCGACTTGTAGGAGGGAAAATTCTCTTATAAGATTCTTACGACTTATAAGGGAAAACACACTTAGGAATCCTCATGATTCCTAAGGAGAAAATACACCTACGGGATCCTCTCGACTCGTAGGGAGAAAAGTCTTCATGAGAACCTCATGGCTCATGAAGTTGAAAAGTCTTAGGCAGCAGATCTGAACATGCCTCCTAAGCCATCACTACCCCTCAAAGAAGCCAAAACAAGATGTTCACCCTATCGTCTGTCGACTATGCTTGCTAAGGTGACATGCTGATAACAGAAGAAAGAAGAAAGCAGAGAAATGACACAATACATTGCGAAAGAAATGTATCTTTTATTCATGTATGCAATTGGGTACAAAATACATCATGTGAAAGAATAAAAGAATGAATACATTTTATTCAAAATTTACAAATGACGCAGAAGCAACTATTGGGAGGGAAGCGCCTTAAGTAGGCCAATCAGTTGCTCACGCACTCCCCTCGGCCTCTCGTCATGGTCAGCTGCCGCGCCAACTCTGCTTCAACCTGAGCTCGTTGCTGTAAACAGGATGAGAGTTTCTGATCAACTTCCTGCTGGGCAGCCTCCTCACTCTGCACGACCTGCTCGTTAAGATCAAGCTTCTTCCTCAACACCATTCCGTCTGAGATACATCGTTGAAGGTTTTCAAAAATGGTGTTCAGCTGGACAGCATTAGCTGCAACCTCAGCACTCAGTTGGGCAGATTTAGCAGCAGTCGCCTCACGTTCCTTTCGCTTAAGGGTTGCCTCTCGTTCTAAATGGCGAACGAACGGACACTTTGCTCAACCCACGCAGCCCGCTGAGCGTTCATAGCCAGGACTTCTGGAGCAGGACGTCCAACCTCGAGCTCATGCAGCAAGCTTCAATTTCCCTGCAGTGATTAACCCGAGACTCGACGATGCCTTCATTATGAAAGTTCACAAGCGTCGCCAGCATTGGGTTGACCTCGGCAACGAAATCCGCGGCAGATGTAGGAGCTTCCGTGTTAAGCTCCTCGACGTATTCGCTCAACATGCGCAGACTCGTCACAGCACCCTTTGAGGATGGACGTCTGGAGAAGGGGCATGCCGGCATCATAATGCGAGATTCGAAAGAGGCCGGAGTTGAAGCGATCGCTGCAAAACAAACCACAATCAGATGACGGATCAAGAAATATAAGAGATTCATGAACAATGGAATTTACTATACCAGCTGCAGCAGGTGGCAAAGCCGGGAGGACCAGTGGCGCAACTGATTTCTCATCTCCTCCTTCAATCTGTAGCACTGCAATCAAGGCAAAGAAGAATCAGAAATAATTTCATTGTCGGTAAAAGAAAGAGCATTAATCGAAAGCTGTATTCACCAGCGCCACTGGATGAAGCAATCTCCGATGAGAAGGAGAAGTGGGGATGCAGCACCTGGTACAGGTGGTCAAAAAGGACTCCTGCAAAAACGCGATAACGCAACGTCAGGACATGAATTACACAGCCGGGAGACAAAACTGATGGGTCACAAATCCATACCTTCCAGCATCTGCGACGGTACGAGAGAAGGCAGAGAGGAGGTCACCGTCAGGGCGGTAACTGACGGCGCTGCCTCAAGTAGCTCAACATCTGCACTAGCCGCACCTGCATTAGAAACAAGATAAACCTTGTTAGGAAAGATTGCAAAATAAAAAGAAGGGCGGTAACCTAAAATCTACCCGATGAGTCGCCAGCCGGAGCCGTGATGAGGGCGTCACTTGATTCAACAACGGCGTCTCCCTCCTCCATCGGGGTGGCCTCACCTCCCATCGCCTCGTCCCCTGACTTCACGAGAGCCGTCGTCACGCTTGCGACGCCAGGAGACGATAAAGAACCGTAGGCAGGAAGAGCGATGATCGGAGCGGAGCGGTGCCCGAGTCTTGAGAAAGAGTGGCCACATCGGACCCAGCAATTGCACCCGTTTCGCTCGCCACCACATCGGGCTCAGTAATTGCAACCCTCTCATCCACCGCTGCTTTAGGCTCGGCCGTGGTAGCCGTTTTGTCGGCCAATACCTCAAGCCCGGCAATTGCGACCACATCGCCTGCCACCGTCCCGGGTTTGGGAATAGCAGCCACCTCCTCCATCGCTCTCAGACTCAGCGGTCGCTGCCACTTCTTCGGGAAGACTCGGCTCTGCAAAGATAAGAAATATGAGAACTGATAGTTTTAAACATTGACAACGGAGCCTCAAGGCATATTACCTGGAGTTTATTTACCGTTTGCTTCCCGAGCCGCCCGTGCCGCCCGTCTATGAGCAGTAGACAAGGCAACCGGAGACTCCTCTGACGGAGTAGCAGTAGAAGTAACAGCGCTCGAACCAGCTCCTGCAGCTAAAGTAGCACTACGCTCCCTTGCCGCGCGCCTCAGGCGCTTCCTTTCCTCCCAAGCCGTCAAAACAGACCTTTTAGAAGCCTCCTTTAACAGGACGTCATCGTCCACATCCAGGGGTACCTCTGGAGCCGTCAAGGCTTCCGTCATCGGTTCTTTGAGTAATGCCTCCTTCGGCAGTGCCGAAGAGGCTGGCACTTCGGTGGCTGGCTCGGGAAGAGTCTCCGCGTCACCTTGCGGGACCGGCATGGTGGTTCCTGTGATGAGATAAAGAAAGGGTTAGATCGTACATAACAAGGAGAATGAAGACTCAATGAGCCGAGACATACCAATGCCCAATGAAGCGCGATTCCTTTCCTCCTCCTCGAAGGTCCTGAGGGAAGCCGCCAGAACCTCTTCAGTAGTAAAGCCTGTTACAAAAGGAAGAATGTCAGTCAAGACATGATAATAAAAATAAAAATATAACGTAAAAACAAAGTGTGGCTAATATCTACTTGATTGCACGAGAGCGGCTATTTCCGCTTGGTGGCTCGCGAGTCACGCAGAAGCAGCAATAGCGGCATCGAGATCAGTGTCTTCTGGCACTATGAAGAGACCCTCATTGGTCCCATATTCACTTAGGCCTTCGGTAAGAGGAGCCTGAGGCTCTAGACCGAGTACGGCATCAAGGGAGAGGACCAAATTCTTCTTCTTCTGTGCGCGAGCTCCGGTCGCAGCCAGAATCAGCTTGCGCTTCGTGGGCACTTTGGGACGGCGAGTCCCGATATCCGAGCCCATGCCAGATTCCGGTGAAGCTACGGTTACCGTCTCCATGGGAGCGCGGGACACCGAGGGCACGTCCACCGTCTCCACAGGATCACGGGGCAATCCATGTATGGGGCTTAGCACACGTGGAGGCTCAGCTGCAGCAGCCTCTCTTAGCGGAGGGGGCACAGCGATCCGTCGCTTCAAAGGGACATTGCGATCGCTGGCAGGGGGCGCACTCTTGCGATCGAGCAGCAGCCGCCTCTCTTCCCTGATAACAGCACTCATCGCGTGTTGATACCAGGCCCCGTATACGTTAAGGGCCCTCGGGATGCAACTTGGTTCGCTAATGAAGAAGTGGGAGCCCGTATTCAAGCGCATAAAGTGATGTAGCGCACCCCGTATTCCCTCTCTGGTGGCAGCAGGTTCTTCCAAAAACGCCTCCAGTGGAACCCCCTGGTTATAACTCAGCTGCTGGGCAAAATGATGGGGGTTGTATCTCATAAAAAGCGCCGCATCATTTTGCCTGAATACGAGGAAGCCCGGCCTGATGGTGTATAGATGTAGAATCTCCCGGGCTTTCAACACGGAGGCCCCGTCCTTAAAATTGTAGCGCAACGCCAGCACCGTCTTGGAAGTTTCCTGCCCGATTGTCAGGACTTTTTCCAGGAAAGACATACCAGCCCCGACCGTGCATGGATGAAGAAGCAAGCCCCTAACCTTCCGTTGAGACGGATTCACGATAGAAGCGTCAACCAGCCGCATAATTCTTGGGAATCTGCACTTCTCGAAAAACGAGGGCCTTTTATGAATACCAAATACCCCGAGCACGTGCATTTCCATCCACGAAGTAAAGTAGTGCATCGGGAAGTTGGCGGCATGCACCCCCGGTTCAGTTGTATCCGCCGCCACGCTGAGACCATGGTACAGGTAGGCCAGCCCGGCAATCTCAATAGCCACTTGTATCCCGGCCACCATTAGATGCGCTGGGTAGAAAACGGACGGCCTCATATAACGACGGTACATGGGGAGCGCGAACCAGCACAACCACAGCCCAAGAAACCCAAGGAAGAATGCCTCCTCGTCAATGCCGGGAGCGGCAATTTCTGATAGAGGAATGATCGCGGCATCAGGGAGGAAAAAGCCCTTCTGATCATCTTCCAAGACCGGTCGACGGTCCAAGCCAAAGCCGAAGGGGTCGTCGAGCTTGCCAAATTTTTCGCCTCGTTGCGATAGAATCTCCGGGCGAAGAAACCGGGAAATGAAGTCTGCGAAACTGACCCCTCGGCCTCCGGATTCCAAGAAGAGACTCTCATACATATTCAGCACCTTTATCAGACTCGGAAACTGGTGCTGAATGGCGTTCTCCAGCGTTAGGCCCATCACCACTGGCTTGGTGGCGAAAACGTATTCATCAGGAGGGAGCAGCTCCTCATAGTGCTCCCCCCTCACCGGCAGACCGGAAATCTCAGCAAATTCTTCTAAGGAGATGAAAACTTCTCTGTCCAGTAGAAGAAAGGTATGGGTTGGGATGTTCCATTGCTCCAACCATGTCGGGGGAGCAGAATATTGGAACAATGAAGCGTAAACCGCAGGATATAGGCCGAGCTTCATCAAGTGTGTTTTCTTCGCCGACAAAATATACCTGGCCCACTGCAAATACCCGGCCGAGTGTCGGGGAGTCAACCCGATGTTGTAAGGTTGTCCCCAAGGGCGCGACTCGCCCTGGCATATGCGCCGCCCTAAAGTATCTAAAGCCGTCGGCAGCTGCGTGGGTATGGCGGCAATCGAAGGTTGAAGAAGTCCCTCCGAAGTCCAATTGACAACCTCCACGGCATAGTTCACCGGGGGTGCATCTGCATACGAAATCGATGAGATCGAATCCGACAACGTCGCACAAGAGAAGCTTCGATGAACTTTGATTATCTGGTCGTACCACCTACCCCACAGGTGAAGGTTTTTGTGTTCCGGATCATAATCTCTAATGAACGCGAGAACCTCCCGGTCCACCGGTGCCTCAGGGAATCCTCCCTCTGAACGGAAAAATGGGAAAGAGAGATCGGAAGACATGTCGTCTGTAAGAAAGAACAGAATTCGATTGTCAGTATTATAATTTAATTTCAAAATTCTGACACTCGGCACTTTAAAATTTGTACCACACTGCAATGCAGTGGAAAGAGGACCCAAGGGGGACCCACAAAATCCAGATGACAATGCATCAATTAACAAAACAGCCTCATCATTGGATGAGACTGTCAATTAATGAAGAAATCCTCAAGAAATATTCTCATTGAATGAGAAATCCCTCGAGAAAAGGAGAAAATCTCCCTTTGAGAGCAAAAGCTCTATAACAGAGTGACACTTGTCAAACTCTGGTCATGAAGGAATAAAATTCCTTAAAGAACCTAGCTCTATAATGATGATGGAAAATCCATCAAAGATTAATTAAAATTAAAATTAATTCTTGAGAATTAAAAATTCTGGGATCTTAAAGATCCATGAAAAACTCTTAAGAGTTCTTAATCAAAGATCAAAAGATCTACATATTATCAAGAGAGCAAAGCTCTGATCCATGGGATAAGAACCCCCAAGAAAAGATCTGTTTAGATCTATGGGTTCATGAGAGCAAGGCTCTATTAATGAAACCCTAAAAGAGTTTTCTCTATATCAAAGATCTATAAAGAGCAAGGATCTGTTAATGGGTAAAAACCCTAATTTATTAAAATTAAAATTTCTAATTTTACCTAAAAGTTCTGACTCTTGAAAGTTCTTAACAAAAGAGCAAGGCTCTGAGCAAAAATTCTCAAGAAGAAGATGAAAATCATCTAAGAGACCAAAGGTCCTATTTATAGGCACTGAACTGCCTCCTCAACTTCTGAGTTGATCCAAAGGCTCGGATGTTGCCACCGCTGCAATCACGTGTGCGCCACGTGAGCGCAACGGTAGGGGGGCAGTCCCTATCACCTAAGACTTTTCAATTTTATAAAAGCATTTTCTCCCTACGAGTCGAAAGGATCCCGTAGGTGTATTTTCTCCTTAGGAGTCGTGAGTACCCCCAAGTGTGTTGTTCCTTTGTGAATCGTAAGGATCTCACGCGGGAATTTTCTCCTCATAAAGTCGATAGGACTTTGCGAGTGTATTTCATTTTTCACGAGTTTGCGCCCTTTCGGGTTTTCACAAACTCGCCGGCAGTACTGCTGTTTTTACTCACGGAGCCCTTTCGGGTTTTCATCCGTGCCCGTTTTGCCTGTGGACATACCTTTTTTTTCGGATCTTCATTGCTGGTGGGACTTTAAATGTAGTCTCGCCGGTAGGACTTAGGAGAGATTGGGATCGTTTTACGCCCGTGGATTGTATACGGTTTTGCAGGATGTATGATCCAGACTGTAGGTCCGGGAGAATTTTGGGATTTTGTTGGCATCTGTATCGCTGCACTGGAATATGGTACCAGGAGCAACCCATCATTCACCGTTGGGACATTCAGAGATTTGAAATTTTGGTTGGCGTCTGCATCGCTGCACTGGAATATGGTACCAGGAGCGACTCATCATTCGCTATTTGGGAACTTGGATTTTGGTTGGCGTCTGCATCGCTGTACTAGAATACGGTACCAGGAGCGACTTATCATTCGCCATTTTTTTTACCGTGATTGCTCTATCATTTCATCTTTTCTTATCGCGAAGGTCGCGATTGCCCTATCGTTTCGGCTATTCATTCGCGGTTACCCCATCATTTCGGCTGTTTATTTTCATTTTTATTTTACTCGCTGATTTTTATTGCGAGTTGCCCTATTATTTCGGATTCTTTTTTTTTTATTTACACACATTTTTTTACATCCCCAGTTTAACGACTTAGAGATCGATTATTCCCAGTTTAACGACGTGGTGGTCCGGTGTGTTTGCCTATCCCAGCTCCTCGAACTTTGATCATGGCAGAGCTGTGTTGATGACCGTAGCTTTATGGCTTGCCGGTACATCCGAGGACCGTGAGGTTTTCCCACGCTTGTATTGGTTCTCCACCCAATCTTTGAAAATATAGCAGTCTTCAATGGTATGATGAAATGGGCAGTATATGGGATTGCCGGTCATGTTCATTTCATGTGGCCTCTTTGGAATAGGCAGTTGCGGACCGTTGTCCAAGGCGTCCTCGAATATTTTGTGGACTTCATCCCTTTTGAAGGAGTATACTTTCTTCTTTCTCTCCATTAGAGAAGGTGCCCTTACTGATGCTGGACCCTGAGGGTGATCAGTCTTTGGTTCGCCTACTGTCCGCTTACCACGTTCAGTGTAAGTATCAGAGGGACTGGAGGCTGATCGCGGCCGTTTTTCGCAAAGGTGTTCCGCTTTTAAGCTGGAGGGGGTATCGATTGGTTGTTTCCGGATATCAATCCCTAGCTCATGAACCAAAATTTGATTCTGCTGTAATTGCAATCGGGAGACTTGGGTCGCGAGATCTACCACGACATTTGCCAGCTCGTCGACTTTGGAATGGACCTTGGCCATCTTCTCATCCATGTCCTGAAGTTGCCTTTGAAGCCATTGGAATAATGCTTGTTCTATAGTTCCGGGTATGACAACGGGGTCATCCTTACCGCCTGAGCTTGATTCAGCATGAACCACGGGTTCCTTTGACTTAATGGCGTGAGCGAGCTCTTCATCATTTGGATCGAGCAGGTGTTGGATGGCAACAACCGCATCATTCTCATGGCTATAAAGCGTAGGAGGACTTGTTCCTCTGAACTCCATCATGTAGACCGTATGGGTTGTGTACCCATCTATTGCTTCTTCATTAGCAATGTTGCTCGCTTAGCTCTTAGCTTGTTGCCTTGGTCCACTTTATTCAGAGAAAGGCATATGTCTGAGAGAATTAGGTTCCCGAAGGACTTCGGCCTCCATTTGTATGAAATTGGTGGTCACAGCTTGACCGTTTGCTAACACGCCTTTAGACAGTTCTATCTCTCCTGCCTTGTATCGCTTTTCGACCCAATCTTTGAAGACGAAGCAGTCTTCAATAGCATGACCTATCACTCTATGATAGGGGCAATATTTGGGGTCGTCGGTCATATTCGCATCTTGCGGTCTTTTTGATTCTGGCAATTGTAGACCATTTCTTATGGCATCTTTGAATATTTTACGGACTTTGTCTCTTCTGAAGGAATAGACCCTATCCAGCTTCTCTTTCAAAGGCGATTCTCCTCCCCCTCCCAACACCGGTTTTCGAGGTTGGTTGGTATTAGGTTCGCCTGGTGTCACGACCCGAAAGAGCACGTGACTGGCCCTTGAACCATATGAAGTCTATAGGACCCCATCTGATCCAAGTAAGCCAAAAGCCCAGCAATCTAAAACCATTTAAAGAGTAAATAAGGAAAATTGTTTTTGAAAAGTAAGGAAATCATGTTTAGAAATCAAAGTTTTTAAATAACTAAGCCGAATATGCATTTTTTAAAAATGTGTAACCTTTCCTGAAAATTTCGGCAGAGTTTCCTTTGTAAAAACTGGCCCCGAACGGGGTACAACAAGAATAGTATATATGAAATGATAAAAGGCATCCCCAAGCGGGAGCTAGCTCTTCGTCCATCGACGGTCACAACCACGCAAGCAATAATAATATACAAAGCCAAAGGGCGAGGATCAAAACCCAAAAAAAAGAAACTCAAAACAGCCAGAAAACCGTAATACTACTAGCGCGACTCTAAGGTCGAAACAATACAACACTGATTTCTAAGTCTGAAACAAACTACAAGTTTTGGTTGATGGAAATTCTAGATACAATAAATGATACATGAACAATGGCGGTTCTGATACAAAAGAACCCACCTATCCAAGCAAGTCACCCATAAGGAAGCAGTGTGTCAGAAATGCCGCTATGGAATCTGTACGGCAAAAACCTGCAAGGACTGGGGCACAACGGGGGTGAGTTGCCAACTCGTGAATAGAAAATATCTACAAGCAGAGATCGAATGCATGACCCATCCTAGGTCAATACGATCAGATATAAATAAACCTCAATATGAATAAAGCTGAAGCATGCTAAACTGGCAATGTAATCTCTACATGAGTGTAATGCCAAGTGCTCGTGCTAGTGCCTCAGGTAATAGCATGTCATGAATATGAGGTATAACCAATGTAATCAAATCTGCACACTCGTGGATCCCGTCCACTCGTCACCCACTGACAATAACCACCATGCATGTAAATATCATGAATCATGTGCATGGAAAATAATATGAGGATATAACCACCCGTGTCCCTCGCGACACATCAAAATCATGGAACCAGGGTGCCCAGCATCGACACCCGAAAACATCATGAAAACTGTGCCCAGCATCGGCACGTAAATCCTCATATATCGGGCTCCGTCAGTCCGGATCGGCCCGCGGGCTCTGTCTGCGGTATCGGCCCTCGGCCCCGGCAGTATGCCCAAAACATCTATCGACTCTGGTCGGTATCCTCCGGATAACCGCCAGGTCCAACCAATCACCGGTAGGTACTCGCCCGCCTCCAGGCTCAATCGGCAAAGCTCATCGATCATCTTGCCGAGGGGAACCATACCGGGTCCACCATGTACCCGCAATCGGCTCATCCACGCCTCGATTCGGGTTACACATATCGCTCTCAGCACCGAGAAAACACATGGTGGACGCACTGAAATATCATATCAAAGGTAACCGGGTTTTTAAAGAAATGACATATTCTCTTTTGAAATACCCTCGGTTCCCAAATCCAGAAATATCATAGAAACAACATATCTCAATGCGTACAGTCAAAGCATGATGTATGCGGCATGTAACAGTAATGCAAGCATATCAGTAAGTCATGCAACATGGAATAATAATGTGCACATGTCGAGGGAGACCGCTCTTTTAAAAGGAATCTGTTTTTAAAGAGTATCTTGCGGTTCCCAAATCCCCAATCAAGCTAGAATCATCTATATATGTGTACAGGTATAAGTGTACAATATGCCATGCCAGAATCATATCATGAATGCAATAGTACTATAGTATAGTGACATGGCAATTATCGATGATGAGTGTGTGAGCCGGCAACAAGTGTACGTGGAACATATGCATCATCGATAATGGTGCTGGTGTCCTAGCAGCATGACTGAAATATAACCACAGTACAAGCGATGCAATGCAAATAGCATGAATATGCGGAATCGAATAATCAACGCAAAAGTAAAGAATCTACACCAATCTGTACAAGTCATGCAGGGGTGCCATTTGAAATAAGACGAATCAGGGCTTTTGGAAAAACAAGGGCTACGGTGTTTTAAGAAAAGATACATCATTTGAAAATATCCGTATGACCCTTCTGCCTATCTTTAAAATATCCCCGATTCGTTAGTTTGAAATAGGTATGACTCGGTCCAGTCTAATGTCTACTAAGTAATCTAGACAGGAGGGGTAAGAAACCACCTAATCTGAGTCAAAATATATAGATATGATAGTCGGTGATCCCGCCTCAATAACATATCGTAAGATATCCTCGAGTCATGAGTGCGGATCTATCATCAATATCGGCCCGTACGGTAGATCGTCGTACGGCATCCCAATAGCTGGGTAGGGGTCAATATCACAGTACCTTATCACATATCAGGTATCACTATCATCGGATCGCATAATCTGGGGTACTACTCTAAGTCTAGTACAAATCGATACCATCTATAAAAATATGAATGCGGGTAAAGCACATGTCCAAAGGCCCGCTAAAACTATCATATCGCACCTCGAAGACAAGCTATGTCACCTCGCCAATCTCACGGCCTCACATCAAGTATCATCTCAAACCACGTATCATCCTCAAATCCCGTATATAAACACATAGTCCCATACCCATGTGTAGATATACGCACCATCATATGCACTCTAATAAATGAAAGAATGAATGCAAGTATGTGTGTAAATGTATGTGTGAGTGCAACCACTACTCTAGGATTCGCACTATACTAAACCAATATATTCTTATCATCAAAATATCATTATTACCATCAATAACCCTAAACAACACAATATAAATATTCGTGTGTATACGTATTCGTATACATCACCACGGACTGCGGGGGTGCTATACGCCATCCACCCGACTTCTCCCCGTAGATATAAATCTACTCACCTTGCTTCTCGTGTGCCAAAGCCGATGTCGCTATCTTCACCTCCTTTGCCTCAACATCACGTGGGGTACCTACAAGTATATCACAATGCTAAAGCACATGAAAATCACATCGGAAACCAAAATAGCACACGCTACCCGCATAGGTAAAAACCTATCGACTCGCATGTAAACACAATCAAAATCTACTTGTCGTTGACGTCCAAACGCCACCCGACAGGAATGAATCACCAAATACCAAAATCCATGCTAAAACAAGTCCCAAATTATACACCAACATAGGAAAATCAACCCAGATTTCACCCTAGATGGAATCAGTCAAAACTAGACATACTCAGGGTCAAAAATAGAGGAAATGGGGGCATGCACAGAAAACGAGGCAATTCCTTAAAATACCTTATTTTAGAATTTTCCATAATTTTTCCCCATTTATCTGTATTTAATTATACCAGAATATTAAAATATTCATTAAAATAATATTAAATTATAAAATTTCCCAAAAATCATATTTTATTATTTTGAAGACGTTACAATCTACCCCCCTTAAAGAAATTCGGTTCCCGAATTTAAATTTAAACCCCCAAATACTAAAATATTTCAATACAAATTCCAAGTCATCGGGGCTCCGAA
Source organism: Agapanthus africanus (assembly GCA_030015575.1). NCBI lineage: Eukaryota > Viridiplantae > Streptophyta > Magnoliopsida > Asparagales > Amaryllidaceae > Agapanthus > Agapanthus africanus. The sequence continues at coordinate 41,142,581 of CM057344.1, forward strand.
ATCATCTATACATAAAACATCATAGCGCAATGCATGCGCATGAGTACTGAGCAGATAACTCAAAAACAACGCTCCATCAAGCATCCCGCAATCATCGGAGTCAAGGTAAGGACACAATGTCAAATCCAATACAAAACCGATATGATATGGATCAGAACTACACATGCAGACGTCCAATCTATACATGTGAATAGCTGATGTAAAAGCATGCCAAATCCTTTTTAAGTCGCTGTGCGATGCGCATAACACTGCACAGTGGCGGACGTTTTTCATAAGAAAGTAACTATATATGTATATATATCCTTTGTTTAATAAGCACGTTCCGCCGTTTTGAAAACAATCAGAAGGGTTTCCTTGTTTTTTTTTTTAAAACGTTTTGTGTCATATCGGACACGTAGGTATATACTGAGACTATAGCTCGCTTTTCGGAAATCCCTTCGATAACTATCGATGCATGCAAAATATATCCAGGCACTGTCCACTGACTAGTCCTGCTCAGTATGAAAGCAAATATCCCACATCATAAAAATGTACTGCTCCAAAAGGAATAAATTCCAAAAATGCACATAACACCACCCTGTGCGTCTGACGCGCACGGAAATCAAAATCCATATATGCGCTAAACATGTGCACAAAACAACATCTAGGTGCAACGGGTGTGCACGAAGCATCTGTCATAGGCAACATGTGTGCCTGACAGCCAAAACAGGTACATCTGACATGCACGAAGAATCTCGATTTAGTGCATCTGGTGTGCCACAAAATCGTATCTCAAAACATGCGCCCAACATGCGCGAAAATCCAAATCGGTGCATCCATCATGCACGAATGAAAATCTAGACCCTGCGCACTCAATATGCACGGAATCACAAAATCCAATAGCAACGTCGAATATGCGTAAGTCCAGTCAAAAGTACGGAGTGCAAGAATCCACATCAATATCACAATCAAAATCGACATACCGAAAGGCATCAAATCGAAGTCAGGTGCAATCGTAATGCACAAAATATAAATCCGGTGCAACAAAGGCACGAAATATAAATCTGATGCGATAAACGCAAGAAACATAAAACTGGTGCGACAAATGCACGAAGTATAGAACTGGTGCATCCCATGCACAAATACCAAGCAATAACTCAAATACGTAAGCAGCAACACCAAGTGTATCCAGATATGAAGAAAATCATAAACGTGTGCAGCTGCGGGCACAAAACACATATCGATGCACTACAAGTACATATAAGCTATACCGAGTGCAAAATCAAAACACTAAAATTACATGAAACTCTGCTGGAAGCGTAAATCAAATCACCAGCATAAAATAGGCATGAAATCGCAATCAACAGCTCAAGAGTAATAACTATGTACAAGGTATAAATACCCAGTAGGTGCAACCATGGTGCACAAAATCAAATATCATGAAACTCAGTCATCAAGACTAAATCATGCGAATAGATCGCCCAAAATACCGAAATCCAAAGCAACGGATACGTGATAATCAAATCACAAAATCACAAATCATAATTACCGTCGTCGGTATACCCTCCTTCAGGGTCGAGAAGGTACCGGTACATCCGATGCTAGCGGCGCAAGATATCTACTTGCCTCTTGCTCGCGGCTGGCATCCTCTGCCTCTGGTTCCTGATCTTTCCTGTAGATTACCAACTCGCAATCCATCGGCTCATCAGCCCGGTCAGGTGTGCTGACAGGAACGATTCCGTTCTTGCACTTCCCTGGTCATCTCTCGGTCAATCCTCACGACCGCTCGTAAAGCAGCACATCTCTGGCGCCGACCTCGGGTCCTCTGAATGCATATCACACATCCGATCCTGGGTGCAACTCTTATTGCAGCAGTGTACTGGAAGGAATCCTACTCAAGGTCTCTTCTGATCTTGCCTAAGCCAAACTGTAAGGAGGCTGGTACTCTGGCGTAATCTTTTCTCGCTCTCTGGACCTCTGCGTCCTTAGTACAACATCTCCTCGGAAGCTGGTCGCATCTCTGCGCCTCTGTATGCATGTCCGGCCTTTAATCTTAACGGGGTGTAGTAACAGCTCGTCTGCCTCTCGCACGAACTTCTTGTCCCGCTTGTCTGTATCATCGACCATTCGACGTCGCGTCTTTATCTGCACACTGCAATGTCCTCGGCTACGGTCCACCCGAAGTCTCTAACACGGACTCGAAATCACGAACTCAGTATCTTCATCACTCAGTAGAAGATATCTAGCCGAACACGTCCTCAGCGTGCATATCGCATCTCTGATGTCAGCGGAGTGGAACGTCATCTCGTCGAAATCTCGTGCAAACTCTTTACTCCACCTTGCTCCACTATCGACTGATTCGGACTCATCTCATCATGGCTACACAGACTGCGCTCCGACGGCTATGCTCGTATCTGGAGTCTCCCAAGCAGTGTCCCATCACAATATCCGAAAGATGTCGAACCATCCGATCGACTCGTCAGAACCTCATAATCCCCCAAGAGCTCACATCTCGGGTACAGTTTAATAGTATCGAGTACATGCCACAGCATCGGTGGTCCAGCCGTAGAAGGGCAAACCCAAGCCTCACTAATGGCGCCGAGGAACTGCCGCAAACCCTAAGGTTCAAAGGCTTTCACACGGTCATTAAGTCGAGTTAGGGTTTCATTCTTCTAGAGGGTCCATAGAATCACCTGCATGTCTTTCCGTATACTTTAAACTTGGAAAATGGGTTCCTGACCTTCGATCGTCTCAATCGACTCTCAACGAATCTGCGTGAAGTCGCCTCTAGCTGGAATCAATCTATCTGATGACCTCGCATCGGGGTAAGCGAACGAACCACATGTCCTAGTCATTAATCCTCGGTGACTAGCGACTCACTATCACATCTCTAAGAATATGCTCATGCTGCAGTAGCTCCAATCATCTGGGCGATATCTCATCATTAGCAGCAGCAACTGGCTCCTTCGTCTATACGCTAAATAGCGCCTCAACCACCCTGGATAAGCGATAATATCAACGGTCACCACAACCTGGCTGGCCTCTATCAATGGCTCAATCCTCTGGTACCGTCCGGTACATCCTAGAAATCTCACAGCAGCGATCTGTCAAACGCCCATAGTGCGGAAACACAAAATACGAAGCCTCAATGCAACCGTATGTCTCTGGAATCACGCCCCGGTCAGTCCTCGTCCGCGACGAGCTCATGCTGACAACTCGAGCCGTAGCTCACTCTGCCCGTGCAATCGCGGCAGCAAAACCATAACCAGTATCGATGAAGATAGATCATAGGAAGGAATATGACACAATGCAAGGAAATGTACAACCTAAGGTTTCTTAAGCGGAGTGGCGTGTCGTAAGTATGCCGCGGAACATACCCACGGTACGTCACTCTACTTTAGTCACCTATTCCATCAACCAAGGGTCATCCTACACGACGAAAGTTCGGGTCTAATACCCCCTCGACCAAGTCTAAGTTCCGTAAGGTCAAGCCTAAGTTCCTTATATAGATAACGCCCTAGGCTCCACATAGTCAAACTTAGACTCGAACCAAGGTCAACCTAGCGCTCTGATACCAACTTTGTCACGACCCGAAAGAGCACGTGACTGGCCCTTGAACCATATGAAGTCTATAGGACCCCATCTGATCCAAGTAAGCCAAAAGCCCAGCAATCTAAAACCATTTAAAGAGTAAATAAGGAAAATTGTTTTTGAAAAGTAAGGAAATCATGTTTAGAAATCAAAGTTTTTAAATAACTAAGCTGAATATGCATTTTTTTAAAATGTGTAACCTTTCCTGAAAATTTCGGCAGAGTTTCCTTTGTAAAAACTGGCCCCGAACGGGGTACAACAAGAATAGTATATATGAAATGATAAAAGGCATCCCCAAGCGGGAGCTAGCTCTTCGTCCATCGACGGTCACAACCACGCAAGCAATAATAATATACAAAGCCAAAGGGCGAGGATCAAAACCCAAAAAAAAGAAACTCAAAACAGCCAGAAAACCGTAATACTACTAGCGCGACTCTAAGGTCGAAACAATACAACACTGATTTCTAAGTCTGAAACAAACTACAAGTTTTGGTTGATGGAAATTCTAGATACAATAAATGATACATGAACAATGGCGGTTCTGATACAAAAGAACCCACCTATCCAAGCAAGTCACCCATAAGGAAGCAGTGTGTCAGAAATGCCGCTATGGAATCTGTACGGCAAAAACCTGCAAGGACTGGGGCACAACGGGGGTGAGTTGCCAACTCGTGAATAGAAAATATCTACAAGCAGAGATCGAATGCATGACCCATCCTAGGTCAATACGATCAGATATAAATAAACCTCAATATGAATAAAGCTGAAGCATGCTAAACTGGCAATGTAATCTCTACATGAGTGTAATGCCAAGTGCTCGTGCTAGTGCCTCAGGTAATAGCATGTCATGAATATGAGGTATAACCAATGTAATCAAATCTGCACACTCGTGGATCCCGTCCACTCGTCACCCACTGACAATAACCACCATGCATGTAAATATCATGAATCATGTGCATGGAAAATAATATGAGGATATAACCACCCGTGTCCCTCGCGACACATCAAAATCATGGAACCAGGGTGCCCAGCATCGACACCCGAAAACATCATGAAAACTGTGCCCAGCATCGGCACGTAAATCCTCATATATCGGGCTCCGTCAGTCCGGATCGGCCTGCGGGCTCTGTCTGTGGTATCGGCCCTCGGTCCCGGCAGTATGCCCAAAACATCTATCGACTCTGGTCGGTATCCTCCGGATAACCGCCAGGTCCAACCAATCACCGGTAGGTACTCGCCCGCCTCCAGGCTCAATCGGCAAAGCTCATCGATCATCTTGCCGAGGGGAACCATACCGGGTCCACCATGTACCCGCAATCGGCTCATCCACGCCTCGATTCGGGTTACACATATCGCTCTCAGCACCGAGAAAACACATGGTGGACGCACTGAAATATCATATCAAAGGTAACCGGGTTTTTAAAGAAATGACATATTCTCTTTTGAAATACCCTCGGTTCCCAAATCCAGAAATATCATAGAAACAACATATCTCAATGCGTACAGTCAAAGCATGATGTATGCGGCATGTAACAGTAATGCAAGCATATCAGTAAGTCATGCAGCATGGAATAATAATGTGCACATGTCGAGGGAGACCGCTCTTTTAAAAGGAATCTGTTTTTAAAGAGTATCTTGCGGTTCCCAAATCCCCAATCAAACTAGAATCATCTATATATGTGTACAGGTATAAGTGTACAATATGCCATGCCAGAATCATATCATGAATGCAATAGTACTATAGTATAGTGACATGGCAATTATCGATGATGAGTGTGTGAGCCGGCAACAAGTGTACGTGGAACATATGCATCATCGATAATGGTGCTGGTGTCCTAGCAGCATGACTGAAATATAACCACAGTACAAGCGATGCAATGCAAATAGCATGAATATGCGGAATCGAATAATCAACGCAAAAGTAAAGAATCTACACCAATCTGTACAAGTCATGCAGGGGTGCCATTTGAAATAAGACGAATCAGGGCTTTTGGAAAAACAAGGGCTACGGTGTTTTAAGAAAAGATACATCATTTGAAAATATCCGTATGACCCTTCTGCCTATCTTTAAAATATCCCCGATTCGTTAGTTTGAAATAGGTATGACTCGGTCCAGTCTAATGTCTACTAAGTAATCTAGACAGGAGGGGTAAGAAACCACCTAATCTGAGTCAAAATATATAGATATGATAGTCGGTGATCCCGCCTCAATAACATATCGTAAGATATCCTCGAGTCATGAGTGCGGATCTATCATCAATATCGGCCCGTACGGTAGATCGTCGTACGGCATCCCAATAGCTGGGTAGGGGTCAATATCACAGTACCTTATCACATATCAGGTATCACTATCATCGGATCGCATAATCTGGGGTACTACTCTAAGTCTAGTACAAATCGATACCATCTATAAAAATATGAATGCGGGTAAAGCACATGTCCAAAGGCCCGCTAAAACTATCATATCGCACCTCGAAGACAAGCTATGTCACCTCGCCGATCTCACGGCCTCACATCAAGTATCATCTCAAACCACGTATCATCCTCAAATCCCGTATATAAACACATAGTCCCATACCCATGTGTAGATATACGCACCATCATATGCACTCTAATAAATGAAAGAATGAATGCAAGTATGTGTGTAAATGTATGTGTGAGTGCAACCACTACTCTAGGATTCGCACTATACTAAACCAATATATTCTTATCATCAAAATATCATTATTACCATCAATAACCCTAAACAACACAATATAAATATTCGTGTGTATACGTATTCGTATACATCACCACGGACTGCGGGGGTGCTATACGCCATCCACCCGACTTCTCCCCGTAGATATAAATCTACTCACCTTACTTCTCGTGTGCCAAAGCCGATGTCGCTATCTTCACCTCCTTTGCCTCAACATCACGCGGGGTACCTACAAGTATATCACAATGCTAAAGCACATGAAAATCACATCGGAAACCAAAATAGCACACGCTACCCGCATAGGTAAAAACCTATCGACTCGCATGTAAACACAATCAAAATCCACTTGTCGTTGACGTCCAAACGCCACCCGATAGGAATGAATCACCAAATACCAAAATCCATGCTAAAACAAGTCCCAAATTATACACCAACATAGGAAAATCAACCCAGATTTCACCCTAGATGGAATCAGTCAAAACTAGACATACTCAGGGTCAAAACTAGAGGAAATGGGGGCATGCACAGAAAACGAGGCAATTCCTTAAAATACCTTATTTTAGAATTTTCCATAATTTTTCCCCATTTATCTGTATTTAATTATACCAGAATATTAAAATATTCATTAAAATAATATTAAATTATAAAATTTCCCAAAAATCATATTTTATTATTTTGAAGACGTTACACCTGGTATCCTCTTACGACGTTCAGTGTATGTATCGGAGGGACTGGATGCTGATCGCGGCCATTTTTTGCGAAGGCGCTCCGCTCTTGGGCTGAAGGGGGTATCAGTTGACTGCCTCCGGGTATCAATCTCTGGCTCATGAACCAAAATTTGATTCTGATGTAATTGCAATCGAGCGACTTGAGTCGTGAGGTCTGCCGCGACGTTTGCCAGTTCGTCGACCTTATACTGGACCTTGGCTAACTTTGCATCCTTGTCCTGAAGCTACCTTTGAAGCCATCAGAATAATGCTTGTTCTATAGTTCTAGATATGACAACCGAGTCATCCTTATTGCCTCAGCTCAATTCCGTAAGAACCATGGGCTCCTTTGGCTTATCAGCCTGAGCGGGCTCTTCATCATTTAGACCAAGACGATGCTGGGTAGCGTCAATCATATCATCACCATAGCTGTGAAGCATAAGAGGGTTCGTTTATTCATGTCCGACCATGTAGACAGTGTGGACCACATATCCAGCCATCTCTTTATCTTTGGCGTCTGATTTTTCGGACCATCGTCGCGGCCCTTCGTCTTCTGGAAAGGACAGGCGACTGAAGACGGTTGGCCCGGATGAGTCTTTGGGCGGCGTTGTCCGGATCGCGACTTTCTTGACCCTCATGGTCATGGTATTCATCTGAACCAATTTCGGTGGTTCAAAAGTGCTAGCGAGCTTTACAGCCGATTCAGCTGTTGTTGCGGGGTAACCCTGTTCTTGGAACCTCATGAAGTTCATCCTAGCATGAGCCCGAGCCCTTTTGTTAGCTATGTATCTGAGCATTTTCTGTCTTAGCTTCTCGATTTTGAAGGCTTGGCGGGCATCCGTCATCTAGGAAGCCATCGTGAGCCGATTAACGGGGAGCTTAGAGAAGATACCCAATTGAGCAGTTGTCAGGGGCGCCGCTGGAGCTTGCCCGAGATGCCTTGTTACTTTGTTGGTGTTGATGGCCTTGCCCCTAGCTGGGGACAAGAAAAGTCGTTCAAACACCGACTTGCGTTTGGGTAGTGATGCCCTCGAGATCACCACATTTGGCATTTTGCCTTTCAAGGCCGGTTTGTCTGTTACCGGAGCTTAAGAAGCTGGGATGGCGTTAGCTGAAATGAACAAAATAGAGCTGAATGGTAGCGGCGGCTCCTCCTACTGTCGCCCGAGACTTACGGGAAGGACCGTCCTGGCGTCCATCTTCATCGTGTAGGAAATGGGAGCTGTGCTCAGGGCTGAGATTGTCCTTGGGGACATTTTGTTGCGTCCGAGGATTGCAATCGGAAATTGTTAACCTGCACAAAGAAGCATGATTTCAGTACAGACAATCAATATATATGTTGATTGAGTTCGCATGAACATTTAACCCGAAATATGGGAGGAGAGATGGTCCCATCGGGCGTGCCAGAATCTGTAGAGTATTTTCCGTCACCCTATTGAGATGGGAATACGCGGCGCTTGTCAGGCGCATTACAGATCCCCCCTGCTTAGGGTAGGCTGGGATTTATTGATTGTAGGGATCCGAATCTCTGGCAGCCGCGAACTAAGCTTCCATTAATTACCGCTCGCCTTTGGAGCGAGAGAACCTCCGATTGACGGGTCAAACAGGTCATGCGAACTCGATGTGCAATGTTGTGTTTCAAAGGGGGTTTTGGATATATCAGTGAGCTTCGCAGAGTTTACGGGGGTCCCGCTACCCGGATAGCGGGCTGGGGGTCAAGAGGGATAGCAGCCCCCTTGCGGGGTGCGGGGCAGCGCCCCGTTAGAAAAAATTTCCTAACTGGGGACGTGTTTCTGGTGTAGAGTGCATGAAAAATGAGGGGTGAGGAGCATCTTAAAGACGCGTGCATGGCACATGGGTGCTGGGCGCTCCCACGGGTCACGTGCCTGGAGCGTGGGCGCTTGGCGCCCGCGGGTCACGTTGCTAGCGTGCGGGCGCTGGGCGCTCACGGGTCACATGCGCAGCATGCAGCCGCTGGGTGCCTGTGGGTCACGTGCGCAGCACGCGGCCGTTGGGCGCCAGCGCGTCACGTGAGTTGCACACAACCACAGGGCACTAAACGCTCGTGGGTTGCATGAGGCACACGTGGGCGCTTAGAGCCCGCGGGTCACATGCCCTGCACGCGACCGCGGGAAACACCAGCAGAAAAATAGGGCTTAGCCCCTGGGTTAGGAGTTGAACTCCCAAGGGGGCTTTGGAGTTGAACTCCTAATAGGGATTATGTATAGATTTAGAGTTAAACTCCTAAAAGAGTTTTGTTTATGGAGTTAAACTCCAACAGATCTTGAATGGAGTTAAACTACTAGAAATCTTTGGAAATGACCGAAGGGGACCACTTTGGTCTCCTCTTTTGCCCTGGATCTTCCCCAAAGTGGGATTTTTAGAGGTGGGTCTCCTTCTTCCTCCTCTTCTGTTGGCCGAATCTTGAAGAAAAAGGGGGGTGAGATTTAAAAATCTCCCCTTTTTGAGATCTGATGGAAGATTTGAGTTCCCCTTCAAGGGTTTGATGGTAAAAAAAATGGTTTATTTTTGGAAAATGAAGAGTTAAACTCTTGATTTAATTCAAAAGGGGAATAAGGTTTTAGAACCTTGAGGAGGGAGGAGGCACAGACCCTCAATTTTGAGGGGAATGGAAAAATTATCCTTTATTTCATTATCATGTTTCCTTATATAGGCTTATAAATTTACATATAGCCCCTTGGGCTTTACAAAATGGCATTTTGCCCATCTCATACCTTATGTGCTCATTTCTTTTGCACATAAGCCATGAGCTTTACAAAAAATTGGCTCTATGCTCATTTTTCATACATTCATGCATAAAAAATTACATCAAAATTATTTATTACATGATTTCGTTTTGGCATGGGGAGGCCGGCCGCGGGGCTCGACTTGGGCATGGGCCTATTTGATCTGGGCTTGGGCCCGCTTACTTAGGGTTGACTTTGACTTTGACTTGGTCAACCGGGGCGTAATTTTCAACCCCAACAGTCCCTAAACTGATAATGGATTGAAAAGTTCTTAAACTAAATATTCGCCTCAAACATGGCAATAATGGACTAGAAAGTCTTTAAACTAATACTCGCCTCAAACATGGCGCATCGCCCCAAATACGGCGATATCCTCCCTTAAGATCTATATTGCAATTGAAGTCTTAACTGTGAGGGTTGCAACTCAAGTCCTACCAGCTATACAGCTACTCCAGTGATGAAGCCACCCTCAAGTCTCACCAGCAAACGGATTGGCCACCTGCGGCGAAACTACTTTCGAGAGTTCATTCGTTTGTAAAAAAAGGTATGTCCACAAGCAAAATGGGCACGAATGAAAACCCGAAAAGACACCGTGAGTAAAAACAGCAGGACTGCTGGTGAGTTTGTGAAAACCCAAAAAGAGCGCAAACTCGTAAAATAAAAATTCATGTGCATTCGCAAGGTCCTCTCGACCTTATGAGGAGAAAATATCTACGTGAGATCCTTACGACTCACAAAGAAGCAACACACTTAGGGATCCTCTCGATTCTTAGGGAGAAATTACACTTGCGAGATCCTCACGACTCATTAGGAGAATTTCCCTATAAGACCCTCACGGCTCATAGGATTCAAATGTCTTAAGTTACAGGGATCCAAACTTGTTCTTAAGCCGTCATATCCCCCTAATGTTGCCCTACAGGAGGTCCCATATTGACCCTTGTATACAATCCACGGGCATAAATAAATATATCCCCTGCCGAGTTCCACCCATGGTAAGAAATATCCACATATGGTGAGCAACACTTGTGAGTCCTATCGACTTACAAAAAGAAAATACTCTTGTAAGATCCTTACGACTTATAGGAGAAAACACACTTAGGAGTTCTCACGATTTCTAAAGAGAAAGCACACCTATGAGATCCTCATGACTCATAGAGAGAAATAACTTTATGGGACCCTTACGGATCATTAAGTCTAAAAGCCTTAGCCGACAGGATCCTAACCCTTTTTGCTAAGCCACCTTTGTTCAAATCAACAAGGGCAAATGATAATTCGCTCCTGGCAATATCCCAGTGGTAGCGATACTGATGCCTTAATAAGCATCAAATTTCAAGTCCTCTCATGGCAAATGATGATTCACTCCTGGCAATATCCCAGAGGTAGCGATGTTAATGCCAAGATTGGTATCATATTTTAAATCCTTAAAAAAACGAAGGGTAAAAAAAAGTGCCGAAATGATAGGGCAGCTTGCAATAAAAAGCAGCGAGTAAAAACAAAAACAACCGAAATGATTAGACACCGTGAATAAATAGCCGAAATGATTGGGCAATCACGACTTTTGCGATATAAAAGCTGAAAAGATAAAGTATCATGGAAAGAAATAAAAAAAATGATGAAAATGAAACATTTTTTTTTCCCTGCAAGTAGGTCCATATTGACTCTTATATACGATCCATGGGCACGAATGAAAAGAAAGGGACCATGTTTTCCCTCCATGCTTCGTCAAAAGGAGCTCCAAGTCTCAACGGTATATATACTACCTAGAGACTATCCATGTGTTCCTTCCTCATTCCAGTAAGATGCGGACACAACAAACAAATAAAAGTGAAGTGACGGCAAAATCCTAGCTTCAGGTCTTAATGGCAACATAAACAGCCTAAAGATCATCCCGGCATTTCTTCTCGTCTCAGCAGGATGCAGATGCAACGTCATCATAAAAAAAGGGAGACCCAAGGGTCAAAAACAAAAAATGGAGTCATAGCAAAATCCTAACTCCAAGTCTCGACGGTTCATATACAACCAAAAGACTATCCCGTCGTTCCTTCTCATTCCAGCAAGATGCAGACGCAACGTCGTCATCAAAAAGAAAAACCCAAAGGTCAAAGCAAAAATGGAGTAATGGAAAAATCCTAACTCCAAGTCTTGACGGTACATAAACAACCCAGAGACTATCCCAGCGTTTTCCCTCATTTCAGCAAGGTGCGGATGCAACTATCAAATAAAATTGGAGCATTGGCATATTCCTAGCTCTGGACCTCAATCGCAATACATACAGCACAGAGGTTCTACAGATGTTTGCCCTACTTCAACAAAGAATCGGTGCGACATCGTCAAAGCAAAAAACGAAGTGATGGCATACTCCTAGCTTCGGGTCTTGACAGCAACTCATATAAAGCCTAAAGACCGTTGGAGATCATCCCATCCTCTAAGGGTGCGGTTATAGCTCATCGGGGCTCTAAATTGAGCCTAACCACGAGTAAAAAGCGTCATGGCAAATACCTAATACTTGCTCTTTCGACGGTAATATGACATAAGAGGATTACTTAAAGATGTGTTGTCCAGCCTCAGAAGGGATCAAAGACACGACAGTCGCGGGACTACTCGAACAGTAGCCTAAGGACTGCATATCGAGGAATACATCAGCCAACACGACGGTACCACGGACTAAAACCCTAGTACCACAAATCTAACAGACCGCTGTCATAAAAGAATGGGGGTTATATATATTTCACGTTAGGATACGCCTGCGAGATCCTCTCGACTCATCTCGACTCGTAGGGCAAACAGCTTTATGAAACCACCACGGCTTATGAGGGTGAAAAGCCTTAGGTAACAGGGATATCAACCTGTTTTCTAAGCACTATGGCCCTACAAGGAAGTCCAAAATGACTCTTGTATACTATCCACGGGCCACATTCTCCAAAATCGCATACCGATGAGGAGAAGAAACCACTTACGGGTTCTCTCGACTCATAAGGAGAAAATTCCCTTATGAGATCCTTACGACTCTCAAGAGAAAACACACTTAGGAGTCCTCACGACTCCTAGGGAGAAAATACACCTATGAAATCCTCTCGACGCATAGGGAGAAACGTATTTATGAGACCCTCACGGCTTATAAAGTTGAAAAGTCTTAGGCGACAGATCTAAACTTGTTTTCTAAGCCATCGCTGCACTACAAGGAGGTCCAAACTGACTTTTGTATACTATCCACGGGCCACATTCGCCAATAAAGTGAAGAAGCCACTAACGGATCCTCACGACTCGTAAGAAGAAAATACCCGAGTGGGATCCTTACGACTCACAAATGTGATGAACACTTAGGAATCTTCACGGTTTCTAGGGAGAATACGCACCTATGAGATCCTCATGACCCATAGGGAGAAAAGCCTTCTTGAGACCTTTACGGCTCATGAAGATGAAAAAGTCTTAGGATACAAGGATCCTAAATTTGTCTCCTAAGCCACCAATTCTATGGGAATGCGTAAATTTGCACTACTTAACCCACGTATAAACTTACGTGGGCTAGGTAGTGGGGGGCATTTGTTCCCGCCAAAGATTTATGGCTCAAAACTTACTGTTCCCTTATAAAAATAAGGGGAAACTTCCACGTGTTAAACACATGCACCCACATACAAAGTATGAAGGTACCGCCTCAGATAGGATTAAATTATTTATTGGCGCCTCGCGTGTTTATGATGTAAGTGCCAGCACCAGCCTCTATTAGGATTAAATCCTATGGTGGCACCTCACATGGAACACACGTGAGCGCCGGCATGCAAAGCACGTGAGCGCCAATGTGCAAAGCACAGGAGTGCCTATCATGTATAAGAATTAAATTCTTAAGTGGCGCCCACGTGCACAATACGTGAGCGCCGGCGTCCGAATTAAAATTAAGTAGAATTAAATTTTACATGGGAATATCTCCCTAAAGACTAGGATACTCTCTGTTAAACAGAGCCGTTAGATCAAAGTCCAATGGTGATGATAAATCATCAAAATATAGAATTAAATTCTATTAGGAGAAAAAAAATATCTCCCAAATCTTTCTAAGTGAGAAAGATACTCTCGGTTGGATCAAAGATCCAATGATAGAATTAAATTCTATTTTTGAATATATTTCCCTAATCTTTCTAAATAAAGAAGGATTGCTCTCTGTAAAATAGAGAGATCTTGGATTTAAAAATCCAATGGTGATTAAAAATCACCTTTCTGACAGAATAAATTTATGTACATGGGAAAATACTTCCTTAATCTTGTTAAAAACAAGAAAACATATTATGTAAAACAGAAATCCATGGATCAAAGATCCAACGGTGGATAAAATCCCCCGAACAATTTTAAGACCAATTAAATCAATTGGAATCTCTCAATAAGAGATTTTCTCAAAACTAACTAACAAATTTGCCTCTGCTATATAAAAGACCCGAGACTTCAAGTCTTAGAGACATTGGCAGATAGAGGAACCACCCTATAAAGTTCTCAAAATAACAGAGAATTTAATTCTCAAAGAAGAAGACATTCCCCCTCTCCAACCTTAGGTAAAGAAAAGCAGAGATAAACACATCTCCTTTGCCTGGTATATATATATAAAACAACTCAAGGGTTTAACCCTTCTCAAGAACTTAGTTCTTTCTTTGGATAATAAATCCACAAGACAAGTCTCCCACAAGTTGAGAATTTAATTCTCATCGAGAAGATCTCGTTCTTAAGAATCAAAGATTCAGAGAAGAAACTAGAAAGTAAAAGAACTTATGATCTAGGAATTTAATTCCTTTGAATATAAGGTTTAACCCTACGAGAAGAAATTAGTTTCTTAAAAACAAAGATCTCATTAATGATCAAAACGCCATTAACAGAGATTCAATCTCTAAAAGAGGAAAGAAGGCCAGCGCCTCACGTGCTTCCCACGTAGGCGTCCAAAGAATAAGGCTAGCGCTTCACGTGAAATACACGTGAGCGCTGAGTAAAAGTGCTTAGCACTTCAAATATAGCCCAAAAGGCTAAGTGCTTAGCACTAATTGGGCAGCGCCCAGCGCCTCACGTAAAAAAAACATGGGCGCCCAACAAAGATCAAATGAGGCAGCGTCCAGTGCCTCACGTGAAAAACACATGGGCGCCAAACAAAAATCAAATAAGATAGCGCCGCATGTGTTCCTCATGTGGACGCTATGTAAAAAGTGCTTAGCACTGTATATTCAGTCAAAATGACTGGGTGCTTAGCACTAATTAGCCAGCGTCCACATCTCAGCGCCGCACGTGTTCCTCACGTGGACGCTATGTAAAAAGTGCTTAGTACTATATATTCAGTCAAAATGACTGAGTGCTTAGCACTAATTGGGCAGTGCCCTCATCTCAGCGCCGCATGTGTTCTTCATGTGGACGCTATGTAAAAAGTGCTTAGCACTATATATTCAGTCAAAACGACTGAGTGCTTAGCACTGATTGGGAAACACCCATATCCCAGCGCCGCACGTGTTCCTCACGTAGACACCATATAAAAGTGCTTTGCACTATACATATTCAGTCAAAACGACTGAAGTGCTCAGCATTCCTTCATAAAAGAAAGGGGCTGAACAAACATAGCCCAAATAAGTGCTTAGCACTTTTGAATAAAATAAAAAGAAAGAAGAAAAGACAGAGCAGACCAAGCCCAAATTGACTAAGTCTCTCTGAAATTTCTTGTAGCTGAGCCTAAATGCTCTGTTGTTAGATCTCAACAAAAATTGATGATCCCTAAAAATGTTGCTAAGTTGATCTTAGTCTCAAATATAATTAACGTATCTTTAGTTAAAATAAACTGAGCCCAAATGCTCATATATTTAAGTTGATCTTAATCTCCAACTAGATTAACGATCCTTAAATAAAACAAAATATTTTTGAACTAAAGGGACATACAATCCAAGTTCAAAACTCCGTCAAGCAAATCCTTGACTTAAAATAAAATAAACGCATGAAATGAAGTGAACTGCCGGAGCAGGAGAAAGTGGTTATCGCAACGCGATAGCGTAATTAACTGCATGGGCTTGTGCCTGCAGGGAAGAGCATCCCCACAATCAAAAACCCCTTAAAATGAGGGGGAATCTGATAAAGTCTGCCACAATGGTCGCCTCTATCCAAACCTCCGATATATGGTGCCATAAATCAACTTGGTATCTTCGGAGAGGTGGATGGAGAAGTCCAAATAGCATATGTCCCTAAATTCAGGGCTCAGACGTCCCGACGTCTCGGTTCGGTCTTTCGGCGGAGAACAAGGACTAAGCTACCGATATGCCTAAATTAAAAATTCTAAACACTTGCTAACACAAATCACAATTGCAAGGAGATATGATATCAAGTAATACTACAATTGTGATAGCAAGTAAGAACAATATCAAGTATGAGAAATGAGCATATGTAGCATAAGTAAACCTAGCATGCAATTTCTAAGCTAATGAGCAATATAAAGTAAGAGAGAAATTGCAAACGCAAAGGTTTATAGGGGTTCGAGGCCCCGATAACGTCTCGGTCCCTAGTCCTCTTTCTTTAGGCTCTCAAGCCCGTTCTACTTAAACTTCATTATTCGTCGCCGGAAGACGCGGCCGGGACGTCGGGACGTCGGGGCTGACTCTAGGTTATATGTGAACCGTAGGGTCTTGGAATTGGGAACTTTGCCGTAGCTCCGATTGGCGGTGTCGCGTCTGTGCCCTGCTGGCATAAGGGGGAACGCCTTTGCTGATCTCTAGGCTATAGATATGGCCGTCGAGACTTGGCTCTCTTTCTGATAAAGCCTGGTGGGAAGGTATGGTTGCCTCTTTGTTTGTGCCTCTGGATTGTATACAGGGATCGATGTGATCTCACCTGTAGGGCAAAAAGTTTCATTTTGTATTTTCTTTCCGCGATGCTCTATCATTTCAGCTTTTATATCGCGAAAGTCGCGATTGCCTGATCATTTCGGCTATTTTTTTGTGGTGCCCAATCATTTCGGCTATTTGTCTTTTTACTCGCTGCTTTTTATTGCGAGTTGCCCGATCATTTTGGCTATTTTGTATGCATGTATTTTACTTGCTGATTTTGTTGCAAGTTGTCCTATCATTTCGGCTATTTTATATACATTTTTGGCTCGCTGACTTTTGCCGCGAGTAAGGGACTTGGGATCTGTACCGATTTAGACATCAGCATCGCTACAACTGTGATATTGCCAGGAGTGAATCATCATTTTCCTTTGTCAGTTAGAACAAAGGTAGCTTAGCAATCAGAGTTAGGATCCTGTCGACTAAGGCTTTTAACTTCATGAGCCGTAAGGGTCTCATGAAGGTATTTCTCCCTACGAGTCGTGAGGATCTCGTAAGTGCGCTTTCTCCTTAAGAATCGTTAGGATTCCCAAGTGTATGGTTTCTTGTAAGTCGTAAGGATCTTATAAGAGTGTTTTCTCCTCATAAGTCGAGAGGACATACAAGGATCGTTCGTCGTGTGAGCATATCCCTAGTCGCTGGTGGAACTCTGTTAGGGAAATGTTTATTTGTGCCCGTGGATTGTATACAAGGATCAATATTGAAATGCTTGTAGGGCAGCATTGGAGATTGTGATGGCTTAAGAACAGGTTCAGATCCCTGTAGCTTAAGGCTTTTGAATCCTATGATCCGTGAGAGTCTCAAAGGGGAATTCTCCTCACGAGTCGTAAGGATCTCGTAAGTGTAATTTCTCCTTAGGAATCATAGGGATCCCTAAGTGTGTTGCTCCCTTATGAGTCGTAAGGATCTCACGTGGGTATTTTCTCCTTACAAGGTCGAGAGGACCTTGCAAGTGTCTTTTAACGAGATTGCACTCTTTCAGGTTTTCACAAAACTCGCCGATAGCCCTGCAGTTTTTACTCATAGAGCCCTTTCGGGTTTTCATCCGTGCCCATCTCGCTTATGGACATACCGTTTTTTTTATATTATTTTTTTTGATATTTTTTATGTCAGCCTTGGGATGTTGCGGTCCATAGTAGTTTATAGACGTCTTGGTCAGGCGTAGTATTTCTTCAAGAAACGGTCGTTTATTGGCCTGAAGGGTCTTTCTCCATGCATATCCATGAGCAAGTAAGCCCCACCCTGGTAAACTTTGTCTTTGATGTACGGGCCTTCATAGTTCAGCTCGAATTTCTCCCGTTTGGCACGATTGGGGATCATAGGTCTCTTGACTACTAGCACGAGTTCGCCTTTGCAGAATGTTCTCGGCCGAGTCAATCTCTCGTATGAGCGTGTCATCTTTGCTTTGTAAGATTCCAAGTTTTGTTGCGCCATGAGCCGGGTTTCGTCAAGGGCGTCGAGCTCCTCAAGTCGAAGGTGACCATTTTCTTCGTCGGTTAGCTCGTAGTGAACCGCCACTCGTAGAGAGGGTAACTCTATCTCGAGAGGGAGTACTGCTTCTGTGCCGAACACCAATGCATATGGCGTTGTATTTGTGGCCGTTTTGAACGTAGTTCGATACGCCCAGAGAGCTTCGTGCAGTCTCTCGTGCCAGTCCTTCTTATTTTTGGACACCGTCTTTTTCAAGATCTTCGTCAAGGTCTTGTTGAAAGTCTCAGCTAGACCGTTAGCTCGAGGATTATAGACCGAAGAGTATCTCCAGTCTATATTATGTTGTTGTGTGAAGCGGCTGATCTTGTGGCTTCTGTAGGCTGGCCCGTTGTCGGAGATAATTCGTCGCGGAGTGCTGAACCGATAGATGATGCACGTCTTGAAGAAATGGAGGATATTCTCCGTCTTCACTTATCTCAGCGGTACGACTTCTGCCCACTTAGAAAAGTAATCATTCATCGCCAATATGAACCGATGTCCTCTAGATGATGCCGGTTCGATGGGCCCGATTATGTCAGTTCCCCACATTTCGAATGGCCGGCTAGCTATCGTTGGGTGAAGCGGATTTGGATGCTGGTGGATGAAGTCCCCATGAATCTGGCACGAGTGGCACTGCTTCACGTATTCGAGGCAGTCTTGGATCATCTTGGGCCAATAGTAGCCCATTCTTTTGATCTTCAGCTTCATCTTTGGCCCGGCTTGATGAGAACCACAGAGTCCATCGTGAGTTTCTTGGAAGACTCTTTTTGCTTCTTCCGGTCCCAGGCATCTTAGCCATAGAGAGTCAAACGACCTCTTATACAGAGTATTATTGACGAAGGCGAAAGACAGAGCTCGTTTCATAAGCTGATGTCTTAGGATGCATCTTCAGGTGTTCGACGGGATTTGAAGTAGTCTATAAAGACTTCCCTCCAATCCTTAGCCTTTTCCTGGTCTTTTATTTGTAAGGTCGTTTGCTCGGTCGCTCCTTTTTCTTCGGACGACTCCGGAGATATTTCCGCTGGTGCAAGAACCCGACGGCTTTGCACAACGATTCTCACGTCATTGAGGTTCTCATCAGCCAGTTCTTTAGAGAGCTTGGCTAATGCATCCGCTTTGCTGTTTTCCGCACGTGGTATGCTTTCCAGAATGTAGGAAGGAATTTGAGTCAGCAGTTGCTGCACTTTCTCGCCGTACCTCACCAACTCTGGCTTGCATGTTTGATAATCGCCATTTACTTGGTTAACGACCAGCTGGGAATCCTGTATATGAGGAGGTTTTCGATTCCCATGTCGACAGCGATCTCAAGACCTGCTATCAAAGCTTCATACTCGGCTTCATTGTTTGTCTTCGGCTCTGTTAGGGAAAAGGCAAAGCGCATTATCCCTCCTTGTGGAGTCACGAATATGAGGCCTACCCCTTACTTGATTATGGGGGTGCTTTGTTTGCGCTTCTTCATGGAAGATGCCCCATCGAAGTAGAGTTCCCATCAGGTGTCACTCTCTCTCCTTTCTTACCGTCGACCGTGTCAAACGCGTGCTCATCGGGCAACTCGCGGTTCAAGGGGGAATCGGCAGGTATCAGATGTTCAGCGAGGAAGTCAGTGATGGCCTGGCTTTTCACTGCCTTGAGGGGTCGGTATGTCACCGAGAATTCCATTAAGAGTAGGGCCCATTTAGCGAGCCGTCCCGTTAGAATGGCCTTTGACATCAAATATTTGAGAGAATCCACTTTTGATATAAGATGGACCTCATGCGCCAATGCGTAGTGTCTGAGCTTTGTTATCGCGAAAATTAATGCCAGGCGGTATTTTTCAATGGGAGAGTAATTGTTTTCTGCCCCCAGGAGAACTCGACTCAAATAGTAGAGGACTCTCTCCTTCCCTTGGTCGTTTTCTTGCGCCCATAATGCGCCTAGAGAACCCTCAAGGGCGGTTGTATACAAAATTAGAGGCTTTCCTTTAACTGGAGCGGCTAGTAGTGGCGGATTCTGCAGGTATTGCTTGATTTCGTCCAGTGCACTTTGGAATTTGCGATCCCAGACGAAAAGGGTTCCCTTCTTCATCAGGTGACTGTAAGGACGGCACTTGCCGGAGAGATTGGCTATGAATCGCCGGATATACGCGAGCTTTCCTTGGAGAGACCGCAGTTGCTTGAGAGTTCTTGGCGGAGGCATTTCCATGATCTCCTTGATCTTCGATGGGTCTATCTCTATGCCTCGGTGTCGGACGACGAATCCTAGGAATTTGCCCGAAAAACTCCGAACGCGCATTTGAGAGGGTTCATCTTCAAGTTGTATTTCCGAAGGCGTTGAAATACGATCTTCAGATGCTCTAAATATTCCTCGTATGATTTTCTTTTAACTACGAGGTCATCGATATAGAATTCAACGATTTCATGTATGAGGTCATCGAAAATCTTCGTCATGGCCCTCTGATAGGTGGCACCGGCGTTCTTTAGACCGAAAGGCATCACCTTGTAGCAGAATATGCCCAAAGGGGTCCGAAAAGCGGTATGCTTCTGGTCCTCGAGATGCATCTTTATCTGATTGTATCCTGATGAGCCGTCCATGAAGAAGAAAACTTCGTGAGTGGACGTATTATCTATCATCAGCTCGGTGACCGGTACTGGAAAGTCGTCCTTCGGGCAAGCTTTGTTGAGATCCTGAAAGTCCATGCATATGCGCACCGTCCCATTTTTCTTCATCACTGGGACGATATTGGCGATCCAATCAGGATACTGAACCACTTGGATGAAGCCGGAGTCGATTAGCTTCTTGATCTCGGAGTTGATGCTCATCTCAAGCTCGAGCCGCATTCTTCTTGGCGCTTGTTTGATTGGCTTGACGTCCGGAGATATCGCCAATTTGTGCACAGAAATTTCTGGATCTAGTCCCGGCATCTCGGAATAGTTCTAAGTGAAGCAACCTTTATACTGCATGAGCACGTCCTTGAGCATATCCACCTTTTCTTCAGACAACAGCTCACTGACGAATATCGGTCGAGGGTCGTTTGTCGTCCCTAAGTCGATTTTCCGTAGGTTATCTGCAGTGGTATGTATCCCATCTTCCAGCTCTTTTGGCGCCGGTGGAAATTCTGAGATTAACTCATCTTCATCGTTTTTGAAGCACCAGGAGAGGTCATCCATATTCTCGGGTTCTTCTTCTGACAGCGTTATCACGTGACAGGTACGAGATCGTTTCCAAGGCCGATGTTGATCTGGTTCTACTCTCACTATATACGTGGCTTTCGGTAAATGCTTCTGCGGTGGGGCTACCCTCCAACTGTCGGATAGAGCGAATCTGCCAAGTTGGTACTGCTCTTCGACCCAGTCTTTGAATGTGAAGCAGCCTTCGAGCGGATGTCCTATCGCTCGGTGATAAGAGCAATAGTTTGGGTGATGAATCTCACTTGCTTGTTCGGGGTGCTTGGACTCCGGGAGGGTCATCATTTGATGCTTCATGACAAGGTCGAATATCTTCCTCGTCTTGTCTTGGGGAAAAGAATATGTTCGACTCATTTTCTTTATAAGAGACAGGTCCCGGTTGCTTGATTTTTGATCATGTGACTTCTTGGATCCGCTTCGCTGCTGTTGAACATTTTTTTCGTTCTTTAACTTGTTTCTACCTCCGCGTCGGATCTTCTTTGTGACGGGCTGGCGACGAAGGGCATCATTATTCTTCGTAGCTTGCTGAAGGAGGCGCTGCGTCCTGGCTTTCTCGTGGATGGCCATTTCGCGGCTGTGGTCATCCCGGACCTTTTAACCCGCTTCCCTTATTAGCTTGTTCATCTGTTCTTCAAACGACGGACTTGGCATTTTCATGGCGGGACCTCGTTTTGGTTCAGGGTTAGCGTCTTCTAACAGAGCATCTCCTTCTTCATCGAAGTCATGTATGACGTAGCAGCCATGGAATCGCTCCCGTTTCTTGGATTGAACATATCCAAGCCCGATCGTTTCCATTCTCCCATTGGGCAACTTTCGCTGAGTTCCGGGGACGTTTCAGATCCTGTTGTAGAATTGAGCTTGCCGAGCAGTCTGTTTAAAGTGTACACCTTGGCGCTTTAACAGCCTTTTTAATCCTTCTGTATAGTATCTAGGCATACGGATGAGCTGGAGCCTTTCAAGTGCAGAATTGGCACCATGCCAGATTTCTTTCTCCACTTTGGTTTCCGTGGATTGATAAAAGAGGACCGCCTTTTCATCTTTTCGCCTGGGAGGGACATAGAACGTCTGCAGTTCATGTACACTATATGTCTCAAGTGCATCGAGTTCTTTGTAGTGCTCTTGCGGAACCATGGCGATTTACAAACTCCGTTCATCGTCAGTGAAGGCTCGTACTGATGGACGAGCCGAGAATACCGCGTTAACCTCGTCTTCAGAGTCACTGCCAAAGATCGGAATCGGGGTAGACGGTCCAGGCTTGTTGTATTGGGGCAGCCCTGAATAAACTATCTCTTCTTCTTCCTCGGTATCGCTCCCGAAGACTGGGATAGTGGTGATAGCTTTCTGCTTATTCTCCGGTCTATGGCATTTTTCCGTGTCTTCAAAGTCTGACAGGAAATACTTCGCATCCTCGTATTTGCGGACTTCATTCATGGAGAATGGGTTCAGTTCTCCTGTCATGGTGTACTCAAGACCATCATTGAAATACTTCATACACTGATGTTGTGTAGAAGGGATGATGTTGTACTCGTGTAACCAGGGCCTACCGAGCAAAGCGTTGTAGCAAGTCTTGGCGTCAATAACGTGAAACTTGATGTCAGTGACGAGCAGCCCAAAGCGTAACGTCAGAATTATAGACCCGAGCATCCGTAATGACTGGGAGTCGAACCCGGAGATAGTGATTTTATCCCGAGCGTGGTGTTGAACGCTCATGCAAATCTCCTTTAATACTCTCACATTGAGAAGGTTGATGGAAGATCCATTGTCGACTAGAATCTTCCCTATCTTGATGTCATGGCAGTATCCAGTGACATACAGGGGACGGTTGTGCTCGCACGTCCCGAGGAGGAGGTCTTCATCACTGAAAGAGATGTCAGCGATGTGCACCTCTTCCAGCTCGTCATTCATCTTTTCTTCGGTAAGGAAAGCTTGAAAATGCTCGGGCTCTTATAGCGCCTTGATCAGAGAATCTCTCGCCTCTTTAGAGAGCAGAAGGGCATCGAGAATGCTGAGATGCGAGGGTATCTTCCTCAGGTGTGCCAGAACGTTGTAATCCACCTTGTCTTTCTTGGGCGGGTCCTTGGCTGCCAACTCTTCGACGACTCGGTCATCAAGGGTGATATCCTCAGGGACCTTTTCTTTTTCCTTATCCTTTTTGTTCGACCCTTTGTTTATGGGTCCGAGATTCTTTTCAGGTAACGTGCGATTACGCAGCTGAATGTTCTCGCATGTCTTCATTTCTTCCGTTTCAGAGATGGATTCCTTGAAGAGAGGGCCGAAGGCTATTTCCTCGTCAGAGTCGCTCCCGAAAGTGAGAACTTGTGATCCCCCGGAGTCAACTATGTGACAGTTGCCGGTAGTCCTTTTACGCTCTTCGGTCGCGCTTCTCTGTTCCCGACGAGCCTTGCGCTTCATTCGCTGAACATGTTGTCGGTGGGAAACATATCCCTGCCACCAATTTTTAAAGGCATTGCACTCTTCGGTAGGGTGCGTGACCCTCTGATGGTACAAGCAGAAGTTAGGATGTACATCCTCTTCGTTACGGCGTATCCTATCAGAAGTGTTCCCTTCGGAGGGTGGCAGCTTCATTCCCATCAACAAGGCCCTAGCGAACCGTTTCTTCATTTTAAGCCTGCTCTTGTCTGCCGCGGGCGTGCTTCGATCTGGTTGGGGTGCTTCAACCCTTTCATCCAGTCGTCGACGTTTGGCTTTTTCAAATATGGCCGTTTCGCGCTCTCGATCAGCTTTGCTTTTCAGAAGAGCTTTGTTCAGCAACCTGTCAATCATCACGTCTGACTGTTCCAAGGGTTTCGGCTCGGGATCTGCCCCCAATTTCTCTGCGTCAGGAGCTTCTTCACCGTCTATCGACGAGTGAGAGATCACATGGAAGCTTGCCACATAATCCTCAGGTTCATCCGACGAGTCTTCTCCATTGTTATCATCTCCGTCCTCAAGGACGTGATTGAGAAACTCTTGGAGTGTGACCGGGGTCCGCGCCTTCTGGTTATATTCTTCCAGCGCGTCAATATTTTTTTGTAGGTTCGTGTGCTTGTCAGCAGGCTTCACGGACTTTTTGGTCTTTTTCTTCTTCTTCGAAGACTTTGACGGCTGGATATGGGCGCTTTGACTATCACCACCAATTTTTGGAGTTATGCGCGGCTTCAGCATTCCTTCAATAACCTTGGGTTCCAGCGGACTTTTCCACCTGATTGCCGGGCATGTTTGGAGATCCTTCAACATTATTTTCGTCTTGGCTAAAAGAGTGACCTCCCATGGAGCTTCTTCTATAACAGAGCATGATGCCCCCGGTGTGTCCCCTCTTTTAAGAGTGTGCGACTGAGGCGGGCTTACCTTCCAATTCTCAGACAGTGCGAATTTGCCCTGTTGGTATTGGTCCTCAATCCAGCCTTTGAAAACGAAGCAATCTTCGATTGGATGGCCTATCGCTTGGTGATAGGGGCAATAATTGGGATTATTGGCATCATCGGGTTGCAATGGGCGTTTTGGATCCGGCAAGTTGATGAGCCTGTTGTGCACCGCCAACTCGAACAGTCTCCTCATTTTATCTCGGGGAAACAAATAAGGGCGCTCCATTTTCTCATTAAAGAATCTCCGTCTCTCGTCTTGGCGATCAGTTAGTTTCGGACCACTAGGCTGCTGTTGAGCATTGGCGACGAAGGTCGCTTTCCCTTCCCTTTTTCATTTCGAGATTCCATCTTCAAGGAAGACGGTCTATGGCCCATCTGATCCATTTGGGCCAGCTTGTCAATCAGGGCACGGAAAGTAGTTGGCTTGAAGAACATCATGAATTGGGAAATGGTCGCTTGAGGGTCGAGGGTCCCCACGAACATGCCTACCGCAGGCACTTCTTCGATGCGCTGCTCGCACTTCGACCATAGGTTCCGCCACTGTATCGCGTATTGCACCCATGTTTTGCATGGCTTCACCCTGGCGTTAATTAATGCAGTGATCGGGGTGCGCTCGCTAGCGCTTGCGAACCTTTGCGTGAACAGTAACTCCATTTCCGCAAATGTCTTAACGGAGTCGTTCGGGAGTTCGAAGTACCATTCGAACGCTGTCTCCGACAAACTGCCAAAAAACTGGCGAAGCAATAGTTTGTCATCCACTCCAGGGTTTCCGCATAGAGCCCTAAATTGAGCCATGTTCTGGTGTGGATTCCTCGTCCCCTTATATACGTGGAATTTGGGGATCGTGTATCCCGGCGGGTACTTTATTTGGTCATACCAACCCGGATAGGGTCGTCCAGTCTTAACAATCTGCCCAGCCGCTTCATTCGCCTGATGAACTCGTATCTGCTAAGCTATGTAATCATACAGGACGGCTTTTGAGATGGTCTCCTCTTTGGATGCTGAACAAGCCGGAAGAGGGTTTGACGTCTCCCCTCGGTCGTCTTCGAGGATAATCGGGGGATCTTCAGCTGGAGGATCCGGTTGTAACATCATCCCGACCATGTCTTGGAACAAGAACGCCATTCGTTTTATGTCGGCGGCTTTTTCCGCTGCCTCTTTGTCCTTCTTTTCGAGGATTCTGCGAAGGAACTTAGCGTCAGTTTCTTGTTCTTGACGTTGCTTCGACGACGTCTCCGGGCTTTCTTTTGGCCTTGTGAGTATGGCCATCTGTGTCAACATTTCCTGGACCTTCTGTTGCTGCTCCTGGGCCTTTGTTACGGATCTGGTGAGTGGTCGATGGCCCGTGGAGATACGGCTATCCACTTTCCCGGATGCCATATAGACAGTGTGCACCGCTATGCCCCCAGACTTGGGGAGTTTAGATTCAGTGCCCTTACGATTCTTCGCGGACACAGGGATTTTCTCCGTCCTTCTCCTCTTGTGGGCAGTCGAAGTTGCAGGGGCCGTTGCAGCGGGCACCCAAGTAGCTGTCGCCTTCTGTGGCTTGACAGGGTGGTCCTTTTCTTGCCGAACCTTCATCTTCTTTGGTCGGCGGGAGTGATCTTGATCAATCACTGAGTCTTGGACTTGACGCCAGACCTTGTAAATTTTAGAAGATAGCCGCTGAGGAGGTTGTTCAAGCTTCGCCTTTGTAGCGCTCTCCATTGGTGGAGGAGATCTTATTAATACAGCAGTCGGAGAGTTTTTGCGTACCCTCCTAAGTAGTTCAAAGTTGTTCCTAATTGGAACAGCAGCATCAATTTCCACCGCTGGAGCCGGCGGAGTCAATCCAGAAGGGGAATTGCTCCCAGCCTTCCTTACTCGGCGCCAGTGGCGACATCGAGCGTGTCGAGTGGATGGAATCGGTGCAGTTACGGGGGTGGCTTCATCGTGCCGCCTGTCCTGGTCAGGTGCTGTTATTGGCACCAGCTTATTGAAAACGGACGTCCGTTGAATGGGGACGGCCAATCTATCCAAAGCAGACTTTTGCGCAGGAGGAGCAGTTTTGGCGATTTCGCCTGGAACGGGAGCTGGAACAGTCAGTCTTGCAAAAACCGACTCCTTAGCAGGGGATGCCGCTTTGGCGACTTCAGGAGCAGGAATGGCTATCTTCTTCGGGATAACCCCTTCCGGTATCGCGGGTTTCTTCACAGGCCCATTAGAGCTTCGGCCCAATCTATTAAAGACTGAGGCGCTTGGTTTGGGCGACCCGTTGAGAGGGGCCGCAGTAGTTGTAAGCCGATCAAAAATCGACTTCTTCTTTACTTCTTGTGATGGCAGTGGTGTGTTGAAGCTCATGGGTGGGAGCACGGTCCCAAAGAATAGCCCTGTGGTGGCTTGCGTCACCTGGTCCACCGGCATTGTAAGAACGGAGGCCGCCTGAGGCCCGTAGGTCACTCCTCCAGCAGGGACAGAGTGAGAGTTATTGCCGTTGTTGCAGCTTGTGAGTTGAAAGCCATTTGATCTTCTGTTTTCTGCACGGAGGAAGACACCCAATCTTAGTACCTTGAATCTAGAGGCAACCACGTCAAACCGCAACTTGTTCGCGAAACATGACACACGAAGTGTGGAGTGGAAAGAGGAAGAGGTCCCACCTGGCATGCTAGAATCTGTTCACCGCCGGAAGACGCGGCCGAGACGTCGGGGCACGAGTTCTGGGGGGCAGATGCTATTTGGTGCTATCCGTCCACCTCCCCGAATGTGTCAAGTTGATTTATGGCACCATGTATCAAAGGTTTAGACGGATGCGGCCGATGTAGCAGACTTCGTCAGATTCCCCCTCATGGTGAGGGGTTTTTTATTGTGGGGACGCTCTTCCCTGCAGGCGCAAGCCTCTGCAGTTAATTACACGGGCGGTAACCACTTTCTCCTTCTCCAGATGGTCACTTTGTGTCGTGGGTGTTTGTTTTGTTTTTGGTTGCCCGTGGATTGGATACGAAGACTAATTTATGTTGTCGCCCATAGGGCATGAATTAGTCTAAATCCGTATTCTCTTAGATTTGGGTTTAGGGGTTGGGTTTAAAGATCGTTAGTCTCATTTGAGACTAAGATCAACTTAAACGTTTGTTAAGCATACGTTAGTCTAATTTTAGACTAAGATCAACTTAACAGTTTGTTAAGGACACGTTAGTCTGATTTCAGACTAAGATCTACTTAACAGGATCATTTAGACCCAACATTAGAGCGTTTGGGCTCCATTGTTTAGTTTAGAGACATTGCGGTCAATTAGTTTAAGGACAATTCGGTCCAAGGTTACGAACATCATAGTCCATGGGTTTAAGGACCCCACAGTCCGAGGTTAAGGACATCATAGTCCATGGGCTTAAAGACCCCGCAGTCCGAGGTTAAGGACATCATAGTCCATGGGCTTAAGGACCCCGCAGTCCGAGGTTAAGGACATCATAGTCCATGGGTTTAAAGACCCTACAGTCCAAGGTTAAGGACATCATAGTCCATGGGCTTAAGGACCCCACAGTCTATGAGATATCTGGTTGTCGGCACCCGTCACTTCTCTGAAGACGCTGAAGGATTACAACGACAAATATCAGAGGAGTGCAGAGATGTACCCTTGAACCAATTTTGGTTGGGAGATCTGTAGTCCAATTGGGACTAAGATCTAAAATTTATAAGCATATGGGCTCAATTAATCTGAATGAGGGGTTTATGGCCAACTTGGGCTCGGCCCATTCAGTTAAAATGTTGAACATTTGACAATGTTGAGCATTGATTTGAGTTCTGACAGCCTTTCTGTCTTTTATTGAATGTTGAGCATTCATCATAGCTCTGGGGCTTTATTTAAAGAACAGTTTATGTTCTATCAGCGCACACGTGAGGAACACGTAGCGCGCTTGGCGCAAGCGCCAGTTAATGAGCGCAAAGCGCTTCAGTGATATAGCCCACACATGAGGAACACGTGGTGCGCTTGGCGCTGTGCACCAGTCTATGAGCGCAAAGCGCTGTTTATGAGCGCAAAGCGCCAGTTTATGAGCGCAAAGCGCTATTTGTTCAGTGGCGCACATGTGAGGAGCACGTGATGCGCTTGGCACTAAGCGCCAGTCCATGAGCGCAAGGCGCTATTTGTTAAGTGGCGCACACATGAGGAGCATGTGGTGTGCTTGGCGTTGTGCGCCAGTTAAAGAGCGCAAAAGCGCTACTGATCAATTTTATGATCTGAGAAATAAACTCTCGTTTATAAGAGACTTTGTCTCAAGGTTCTAAGAACAAAGTTCATATTTTATAGGAGATGTTTCAATCTTTTATTTTGGTGAAAGGCTTTGCCTTTATGGGTCTGTGATCCTAAGAGAATTGAATTATTCTCCCCCCCCCCCCATTTTTATAATGAGATGTTCATGATCTCTTTGTGTAAAGACCTTAGTCTTATAGATCTATGATCTATGAGAAGAATTATGTTATTCTTCTTTAATGAGATTTTTCTTATCTATGTTTTTACCTAAAAGAAAAGTTCTTCTTTTACCGAGAGCTTGCTCTTCTCTCTGAGATTTCTCAAAGTTTGTGTGGGGGGGGTCCTCTCTTCTTTTTTTCTTTGAAACTTATGGGGAGGTTTCTGTCCTTTAGACTTGAATTCTTGGGTCCTTTTTATAGTGAAGGCTGATCAGTTAAAGAGATCTTTTCTCTAATTGATTTGGGGATGTTTCCCCCGTTGGATCTTTGATCCAAGGGCTTCTGATTCACAGAAGGCAATCTTCTTATTTTTAACAAGATTGGGAAATTTTCTCCAAACAGAATTTATTCTGTATTTTTGGTGATTTTTTTAATCACCATTGGATTATTCATCCAACAGTGCTCTGTTTTACAGAGTACAATCTTTTTGTTTGGAAAAATTTCAAGGAATCTTTCCTTAACAGAATTTTATTCTGGTCAATTAATGATTTATCATTATTATTGGATCTTTGATCCAACGGTGGGGAACATTTATTTCCAGCGCTAGCGCACTCGTGCTTTGCACGTGGTGCGCTGCTTCAGAGCGCTGGTGCTCTTAGCGCACTTAGCGCTAGCGCACTCGTGCTTTGCATGTAATGCGCTGCCTCAGAGCGCTGGCACTCTTGGCACACTTAGCGCTAGCGCACTTATGCTTTGCACGTGGTGCGCTACCTCAGAGCGCTAGCGCTTTTATGAAGCGTTACTTCATTTCAAATTTTGAAAATTTGAACAGAGCTTTGCTCTGATTGGGGAAACAATTAATGATTGATCCAACGGTGCTCTGCTTTATAGAATACAATCTTTTTATTTGGAAAGATTTCAAGGAATCTTTCCTTAACAGAATTTTATTCTGGTCAATTAATGATTTATCATTATTATTGGATCTTTGATCCAACGGTGGGGAACATTTAGTTCCAGCGCTAGCGCACTCATGCTTTGCACGTGGCGCGCTGCTTCAGAGCGCTGGCGCACTTAGCGCTAGCACACTCGTGCTTTGCATGTGGTGCGCTGCCTCAGAGCACTAGCGCTCTTGGCGCACTTAGCGCTAGCGCACTCTTGCTTTTCACGTGGTGCGCTGCCTCAGAGCACTGGCGTTTTTATGAAGCGTTGCTTCATTTCAAATTTTGAAAATTTGAATAGAGCTTTGCTCTGATTGGGGAAACATTCACGTTTTTTCCAAAAACGAATCTCCAATGCGACTACACGTTCCTCGACACACGAGTCAACACTTCTCTCTACAAGCTTCTCTCTCTTACAAAGGCACCGATAACGTCTCGGTCCTCATATAAAGAAAAAGAAACTTATCTCTCACTCTTTTATCTTACAAAGATACCCTTGCACTCAAGAATTCTCACACAAAGATAAGAATAGGGTTACAATTGAAGCACAATAATCTAAATAGAGTTTTACAATGAAGCACTAATACTCAAGAAAAATGGATAGCAAATAAATCTCTTGAATGTGTGTGAGAATAATTTGGATAAGCAAAATCAAAGCATAATTTAATTCTCACAAGATGTAGGATTTTTCTTTTCAAAGATCACTATTGAATAATAGCAACTGAAATCTCTAAGTGATTGGGGCTCAAAAAACTAACACATAGCATATATATAGTCCTTAAAAAAACTAGCTGTTATAAGTCAAACTAGTCAAAAATAGCCGTTATCAGACATCTGAAGTACAATCAAACAAATGTCTGAAGAAGAAACAGCAACGGCTACAAAATAGCTTCAGATGTTTGCCTGAAAGAGCTTCAGACATTTGCCGATAGTTTTTAAAGATGGCCAAAGAAAGTACAGAGAACAACCAGGCGTCTGAAAAACAAGGGACGCACGTTTGAAGAAAAAATGATTTTCAAAGATTTTGAACTTCAGACGTTTGTACCCAACAGGTTTAGACGTTTGTTCCCTCAAAAATTTTAAGGAAATGAAAACACAAAGAACAAGCATACGTCTGAACAAGTATTGACAAACGTCTGAGGAAGAAATAGTTTTCAAAGATTTTGTGCTTCAAACGTTTGTTTCCTATAGCTTCAGACGTTTGTTCCTTAAAACAAGTCACGCCAATAAAAATCACAGATAACAAACAGATGTCTGAAGAAGCCTTTGACAAACGTCTGAAGAATAAATTTTTCAACTAATGACTTTGGCACAGTCGTTTGTTCAAAGGTCTAAACGTTTGTTCTGGAATACTTCAGACGTTTGTTCTGAAGAAAAAACTGATATTTTAAACTGACATTTGGTTTTCAATAGTAGACAAATATCTGAACCAATAATGGACAAACGTCTAATCAAAGAAAACACAGAAAATTTTGAACTTGAAAATGAAAATCGTTTTTAATGAAAATCGTTGCAAAGTTTGAACCAAATGTTTCAAAGCATGATAAATAGTGTGTGCAAGAACTCTAAATGATATAACTATAATCTATAGAGTACTTAACCCTAAAAGTCCTAAAAAGGAAAATATCCAAGAACAGTAAAGGGAATAGAATTCCCAAGGTTACTAAGAATCAAACCAGAACCAAGCTCTGCAGAAAAAAGGAAACAATAATGGAATTAAATTCCCCCAATGATGGGATTAAATCCAAGAAATCCCATGTTAGGAAATCAAATTCCAAAAATCCTCAAATGTCAGGATTAATGATAGGGTAAAACCCTAGGGAGAGAATCAACGATTCTCAAAGAATGTCCATTAACTCAAATCTCGGATATGGACACCAAGATCCACGGTCTACATTAAAAAGGTTCTTTTTTTTTAAGATCTCCAAGAGATCGATTCAAGAAAAGAGCTAAGCTCTGTCAAATATGTTAATGGGTTTAAAATAAAAAAAGATACCCAAAAGATATTAAGAGCTAAGCTCTGTTCGTAGTCCTTACCCAAAAATTTTGTCAGAGTTTACTCTATTCAAAGGGATTCTTGAGAACAGAGATCTACGCTCTGAAAATAGAATTAAATTCTCAAAGAAAGAAAAAATTAAGGAAGAAGATGAAGAAACGTCAGTTATGTCAAGAGCCAAAGGCCCCATTTATAGGACATGATGGGAGCGGTTCGACTCCCCACTCCCCTAGGTGATCCAATGGTTGTAAAATTGATATCATTGCACTCACGTGCAAGCCACATGAGAGCAACGCTGGGGGAATTTGTTCCCTTATAAAAAGGGGGAGAAAAGAAAGAAGAAAAGAATTCCCACAGTTTGGGCCTCACGTGTTAAACACGTGAGCGATTATATGCAAAACATATAAGCGCTGGAAATAAATAACTAAAGGCTAAACGGGCCTCATGTGTTAAACACGTGAGCGCTTATATGCAAAGCATATAAGCGCTGGAAATAAATAACCAAAAGGCCAAACTAGGCTCACGTGTTAAACACGTAAGTGCTCATATGCAAAGCATATGAGCGCTAAATATAAATAGGTTAAAACTCACACTGGGGTCACGTGCTAAACATGTGATAACACACTTTCTAGCTTCACATAGAATTAAATTCTATTTTTGGGAAAATACTTCCCCTTATCTTTCTAAAAAAGAGAAAGATATTCTCTAATAGAGAACCGTCATATTAAAATCCAATGAAAAATATTTCCCTGGTCTTCTAAATGAGAAATATATTTCTGTTAAATAGAAAGTTGTTAATCAAAGATCCAGTGAGATGGAAAAATATTTCCCTATATCTTTCTAAATAAAGAAATATGTGCTCTATTATACAGAGAACTCTTTAATTAAAAATCCATTGGTGATTAAAAATCACCGTATGACAGAATTAAATTCTGTATATGGGAAAATATTTCCCTAATCTTGTTAAAAACAGGAAAATATATTCTGTTAAACAAAAATGCACTGGATCAAAAATCCAACGGTGGATAAAATCCCCCAAATAATTTTTGATTCCAATTAGTATCTCTCAAATGAGAGATTTTCTCAAACTGATTAACAACTTTCCTCCTCTATATAAAGAACCCGAGACTTCAAGTCTCAGATGAGAGAATTGACCCTATAAGTCTTCCACAAAGCTGAAAATTTAATTCTCCTTTCAAAGAAGAAGATCTCCTCGCTCTCTCCAACCCTAGATAAAGAAAGGTAGAGATAAACATATTTCTTTTACCTAGCATAAATAAAAAGGAAAACAAGGGTTTAACTCTTCGTAAAAAGAACTTAGTTCTTTCTCTGATCTGAAATCTGAAAAGAAAATCTTCCTATAAGTTGAGAATTTAATTCTCATCGAGAAGGTTATGTTCTTCAAACTTAAAATTTAGGGGAAAGAACTATATAAAAAGAATAGACACATTTTCTAGTAATTTAATATCTCCGAAATCAAGGTTTGACCCTACATAAAGAACTTAGTTCTTATAAAAAGAACAGAAGAACTTAGCTCTCCAATAAAACTGATCCCAGATCTTCAAAACAGAAATCTTGGTCATCATCAATGGCCAAAATGTCATCAACAGAGATTAAATTTCTAAATGAAAAGAACTTGGCGCCTCAAGTGAAACACACGTGAGCGCCAGAGAAAAATTAGTGCTTAGCACTATTATAGTGCCTCACGTGTTTCCCACGTGAGCGCCCAAAACAGAAAGCTAAACACCTCACATGCTTTCCACGTGAGCGTCCAAAACAGAAGGCTCAACGCCTCCCGTGCTTTCCACGTGAGCGCCATAAAGAGTGCTTAGCACTATATATACCTAATCAAAATAACTAAGTGTTTAGCACCGATTGGGCAGCGCCCATGTCTGAACGCCTCATATGCTTCCCGCGTGAGCGTCAGTGCAACTTTAAGTTCTTAGCACTTCTGAGTAAAAGAAAAGACCGAGCAGACCGAGCTTAAATTAGCTAAGTCTCTGAAGTTGCTTGCAGCTGAGCCCAAATGCTCTGTTGTTGGATCTTAACTTAATTTAATGATCCTGAAAATATCTCTAAGTTGATTTTAGTCTCAAATAGGACTAACGTATCCTTATTTAAAATAAATTGATCCCAAATACTCATATATTTAAGTTGATCTTAATCTAAAACACAGATTAACAGTCCTTAATAAAAAAAATATAATATTCTTTGAACTAAAGGAACATACAACCTAAGTTCAAACACAAATTTAAAATATACGGATTTGGACTAACCCGCGCCCAATGGACGACAACATAAACTAGTCTCCGTATACAATCCACGGGCAACCAAAATAAATATAAAATACAACACGATATGAAGTGATCTCCTGGAGCAGGAGAAAGTGGTTATCGCAATGAGATAACGTAATTAACTGCAGGGGCTTGCGCAGCAGCGAAAAGTGTCCCCACAATCAAAAACCCCTCACAAATGAGGGGGAATATGATAAATTCTGCTACATCGGTCCTATCTATCCAAACCTCCGATATACGGTGCCATAAATCAACTTGGTATCATCGGAGAGGTGGATGGATATTGTTGGATATGTATGCCCTAGAGTCCATTATTGTATCTGTATACATATGGATGTTAGGGATATCTATGTACAGGACAATCTTACTCAGTTATATAGTATATTATTTGAGTTGTCTTTATCAGGATATGTGTATCTTTTACTATTGATGTTTTATCTAGCTTGCACATATTGATAAAGACTCGATACAGTAGTATACTATTATGGTTTGCCTTTATCTTAACATGTGCATATATTATATATGTCGACCACATATTGATAAAGCCCGTAGGATCTTGCTTGACTACCACCGTTATGATGGCGATCATACTTGTGGGAGCTGGGTAGTCTATAAGCACATCCTTAAAAGTCCCAAGTCGCAGGAGTATCAAGATCGGGCATTGATACTCCAGAGTAGACTTGCGTATACGTTTTGAGACCCCAACGAGGGGCGGTGGTTGGTCCCACAACCATTGGTGTGATCACCTAAGATTGGGGTGCTCACTGGGGTGAGTACATTGGACAGACTCGCTGAGAACCTCTAGATGGTATTGTACCTATCGTCAAATAGCGGTTCTCATGTGACATGTGTACAGGTTAGTCTTTGGACCTAAGATAATCATTTGTCTTGTGTAAGTCCCCACTGTGCTTTGATCACTACCCTATACGGTTCTACTAAGTCGTGCAAACAGGTTTTGGTTGGGTACAGTCCCGAGCCACATGGAGACAGTAAGTGATTTTCAGGGATTCGTCTCTCCCGGTATTGGGAGTTGATATCGCACTGTGTTCGATTGGCTAGGACCATAAAACCTTGGCCAAGGCAGTTGGGATTTACTGATAGGTTGATCAGTAGTTTCCCGGATTGGTCCTAAGCCACATCAGCATGAATTATCGGGTTATTAGGGTCTGACGTTTACCACCCCCTAGATCCAATACGTGATATTCTTAGACGAAGAGACCGGAATGTACGGATATTGTCACGGATAGGCTCAATTGGGATCCGGATGAGTTTGCTCGTCGGCTTTCCTTTTCGACATGTACCCAGGTAGCCGTTACGTACAGCTAGTGCCGCTGACATGTTTGTGGTTATGGATTTATCCAGTAACGTGCTGCCGGCGTACTGTTGAGTCTTTAGAGTCTCACACAGAGGGTTTCCCTGCTTCGGGCGAAACGATGTAGAGGCCGTATGGTTTTACGGCAGGGTTTCGATCACATACGTGCACTTGTGCATGTGTGATGTTTGAACGGATAATACTAGTGGGCTTTGGTTTAAACCGGATCCTAGTATTATACTGATGGATTATTTTCGTCTCTTTGTATTCGTATTCTTCGAAATGCGGATACGTGTATGTATATATGAATGAGAGGCATTCTCGTAATTTACTCGGGATTGTTTCTAGAAGATGACACCTCATTAGGGTTTTAATCTTTTTGATTAAAGATTAATGAGGTGGAGGAAATGAGGTGTAACTTGATAAAAGATCAAGTATGGCTCTTGGGGGCTCATGGCATGACTCACTTAGTGATCATTATGCAAACTAGATATTTATCATGCTTGCTAGATATTTTATGGTGAGCATTATTTAGTTTGCATTATTCATCACAAATGAGCCAAGCTTATTCTTTTGCTTTTTTTTTACCCTCTCTTTTCTTCAAGCTCCTTCTTCTTCTTCAAAACCCTAAACCTCTTATGTGTTGAGAATCTTAGGGTTCCAAGAAACAAACTAATCCATCTTCATACTCCACATAATCTAGGCGGCTTAGATTAGCGCTCTAAGTACTCTAGTTACCTTGATTTAGGAGGTAGGAGTTCAAAATAGGCACTCTCGGGTGGATCATCTTTGATGCAAGGAGGCCGAAGTTTAAGCGCGATCCGTACATCCTTTGAGGAGCCCAAGGAGAGGATCGAAGACCCGAAGGACTTGTTTTCTCTAGGTATAATTTCTATCATAGTAGATAGAGCTTCATTTGTTGCTAGTTATATTTATGGTCAAGATCCGGTATAGGGTTATTTTAGCGCTAAGTTTTTATCGATGTTAAAAATTTTGTTCCGCAAACGGCCATGGGAGATGGCTAGGGCGTTAGCGTAACCCTTCATGGTATCAGAGCCAGCCCATAAACCCTATACTAGCAGGTTTAAACAGTGTTATAGTAACGAAACCGAAATAACTCCGAAATACGAAACGAAAATCCAAGTTTCTGTCGAAATATTCAGAGGCTCTAAAAAAATTATAACAATTGCAGAGTGCTTATTTCATTGTGAGATGAAAAAACCCAAAAATGAGACGATTCCACCTACATATGGCCGACCAAAGTACCAGTATGGCCGGCCCCACCGGTTTTGCTTAGGGGAATTTGCTTGGGTTTTGGTCTGTGTTCCTGTCTCTTAGATTTAGGTTTCAGGTGTTATTTGTTTTTGCCAATATTGCTTATACTGTTATCTTTTTGTTGTGGCAATACGGAGTACTTCGAAGTCATTATTTTTAACACTGTTTAATATGTTTACAGTACATTCATTACTATCTGCGACCGTGAATATCATTCAATCGGTATAACTCGTCTAATTGCTATATGCTCTTTTAGACGGGTGTGCGAACATGAAATTCGCGTTGATGTTCTGTGTTTGTGCTGTGGTTGTGGTTGGATAGTTGTAGTGGATAGCTTGTGGTACAATGATAGAAATACAGTTAAGTTTTATTTGTACATTTGTTATTGCTGGGCGAGCGTCCGACATGTGGACAGCCGTTACTGCCTATTGTATATTATTTGATTGGGGCACGACCGGGTTGAGGTCGATGTCACCATTGTACATATTATTTTTCTTTTTTGTACTAGGTTTACCCCACGATGGAGTGAACGAATAGCCGGGTTCTAGAGGGCAACAAGCCCGCATCTCATGGCGTTGAGACGGAGGGGGCTTCACTCTAGAATTGGCGGGCTATTCGCCACACTCGCAGGGGGTATAAGTTGATCCAAGGAGGGGCGCCCAAGTTACCGGATTCCGTGAAGTGTTGGGTGGCCCATTCACTTTGTTGATTAGGGTTGCCTCACTTCTGGGATTGGAGGGTAACTTGCCGCGCTCGTAGGGGTCCAGGTTTTCATTGCACAGGCTATCCACACGATCGAGAACGTCGGGTCTCATTTGCGGCTCAAATGAAACCCGGGGCTCCAAGATAATCCATTATTCTGTGTTGTTGGCTGAGATTCTGTGATGTTGCTTATTATCATGCCTGGGACGAATGTTGTATATATATATATATATATACTAGTAGATATTGTAGATGTTTTGCACCCGTGCTAGTCCATCACCCGCTCTGTTGTTAGTTAAGTAACCTAACGGGTGATGACGGAGCCCCGTGTCGAATGCGGATGGCATATACGTACATTGTATTTTCATTCTTTTCTGGTGTGATAGGTTAATTGATGGGACCGCATTAATTTTTATTAATGCAAGAAAAGAAACCTAAAAGATGTTGTTGGAACAAATTTCGAAAAACTATAGTTATATTCTTTCGCTTTGCATAGTGGTATTCAGTCATGAGTATCCTGCACTTTATTCCACGAGGCAAGAGCTGAGATCCCTTCACGGGGAGTGATCTCTTGAGCAAAAGTCTATACTGTAGATTACTCGGTTATTTCAAAACCAGAAATTTTTCAAAAGCGGAGCTTAAACCACTCTTTTTCAAAGCTATCAGGTTTCTTCAACGATATCAAGTTCATTACGTTAACGGGTCTTTCGCCAAAAACCCAGCTGTAGCCCTCCGTCGTTTCAGAAAATTAGTACTTAGTATCCGTGTTGTGTTTGTTGATTATTCATCAAGCCACAGTGAACGGTAGCTAAGTAATGATTCTCATGTTGCATAGATAGATGCGATTGGTTAGGACAGTCACGTGATTTTGTTGATTATTCGTCAAGGATCATGCGGGTGGGTCTAATGCAATCTTGGACAACGACATGTTGAACTTAACTAGGACCTTTTGATTTGTTCATTATTCGTCAAGGTCACTTGGGCCCTAAGGGAAAAACAACATCGGGGGTTTCAAATATACAGAAAACTTGCAGATTTAGCATACCTTCTGGAGTGTGGTGACTAGAGTGGATTCCATCTAGTTCATCACACAATGATAGTTGGATCCCAATCCCACTGATGAGTAGGATTACTCTCGGGAGATTATTCCACTTAACAATCAATGCTATAAACCAAGTAGGTGTCTAGAACAGTGTTGGCGGGGCTACGCCTCCAGGGAAAAGAGGTTACATAATTAAGGAACTTCGCTAAAGCGTTGGAAAACCTCCCTCGAAATACCAACACTAGCTTAGCTGAAAGGTTAAGCAAGTATTGTGATGTGCGATTAATCCTGACTAGTTCTTCTTTTAAGGTTTGAAGAAGAATTCGAGAAAACAGTGGGAGCCATCCTGATTAGATAAAATAATAACCAATCTAATCTTGCAAGAGCACACGCTAAGTGTTTCTTTTCTCTCTCTCTCTCCAGGTAGAAACAATTTCACGTCCTAATCAAGATAATAAAATGTATCGCTTGACCGGTCCGAATTCTTATTCGGGGCAAGGGAACGTCGGTTTGGCTCTAACTTATAACGGCGGTCATGAGTATGGGTAGAGGAAAGAGGATTGCATGAATTCCTTGATGACCCCAATGAAGAAGAAGCATACTATTGCATCTCCTTCAGGTGTTCTTGTAATTGAGAACTGCTTTTCGGTCAGTCCTACCTCCTGGGTACTAGATACCGGATCAGGATCTCATATCTATAATTTATTGCAGGGACTGAAAAAAAGTAGGATAGTTGGACCTGGTGATGTGTCCCTCAGAGCAGAGAACGGAGCACAAGTTGATGCCGCAGTCGTCGGTGAATATCACCTAATGTTGCCAAATGACAATAATATGATGTTGAACAATTTCTACTATGTACCTTCCATAGTTTGCAACATCATATCAGTTTCCTTACTTGATAAAGATAGATATAATTTTGTTCTTGATAGAAATATCATGAATATTTACCTTGATAAGATATTGATTGCAGAAGGTACACTGTTTAATGGTATCTATGTTCTAAATCAAAACGCACTTTTCAATATACAAGCACACGCAAGAGGAAGAGTTCAGAACATAACGAATCCTACTTGTGTCATTGTAGACTTGGTCATATCGGAGAGAAAAGACTGAGTAAATTGCATAAGGATGGATATTTGAATACGTTCGAATTTTCATCTTATGAAACTTGTCAGTCTTGTCTCAAAGGAAAGATGACCAAATCTCTGTTCACCGGACACGGAGAAAGAGTGAGAGAGCCGATTGATGATCGTATGGATTGTGTAGGAAAGATGTTTTATCACAACCAAAGAATTTATAGCCACAATAAATAACGGTGTCGATGTAGCGCGTTAATGAGAACGGATCGTCCACATAGATTCGTGTATTTGTTCGCTTTTACCTTAGATGAATTGAAATGAAATAGTAAAGAAAATTCAAGAAAATAAGATTTCAAGATTTAATTGAGTTGTCATTTCAAGAAAATCAAGAAAGAGTTTAAGATTGAGAAATCAAGAAATTGTCCAAATTCAATTGTAGTTATCAAGAAAATGTAGAATAGCTTGTAGGATTCGGATGGAATTAGTAGCAATGATGAATACTAACGATGACTTATCTTATCTATTGATGAATTATAGCTAGAACGATGGCGATGAATGAAGATTAGGGATCTATTGAAGAAACTAGGGTTTCTCCTTCACTATCCCTTGTCTTTTCATTGATCATCATTCAATTCTAGCCTTTAGCAAAGAGAATCATCAATAATTCAATCCCCAAATTGCAACGAAATTCTCAAGAATGGTGATCTCGATCCAAATTAGGTCATTGATGATTCTTTTTCCTAAAGTTCATAATTCTCATAAGACTTAAGATTAGTTTAAAATTTCATCACCATTTGATCTACCGAATTCCTTCGAATCCTTTACAAGCGGAGATTTCACTCACGCATCATGAAAATAGAAGAATCAAGAATTAGGAATTTCATAATGCAAGAATCTAAAGAAAGCTAGAATTCACAAATGATCACCTTTATTAATCAACTTCAAATTTACACGATCCTCCAATTCGAGGTTACAAGAAGGAAGCTCTCGATCGCTCCTTTGGATGGAGGTAATTTGTTCGTCGACTTTCGCTTGGCTCGATCTCCATGAGGCTTGAATCTATCGCGGATCTCGTGCTCTTGATGAGGATCGGCTTCGCGTAAAGGATCTTTGATGTCTTTGCTTGATGATGTACTCAACGATCTTGATTTTGATCTTGGAATTGGGAATTGAATTGGATTTGGCTTTAGTTTGTGTGCTTTGTAACTTGATGAATACCGAACAACCATTTCAATGTAGCCCTAGGTCTCTTTTTTTAGTTCTTCCCAATCTTCCACTAGAAGCTAGGTTAATCTTCCCAAGGAAGCTAGGTAGTTGGAGGGAAGCTTCTAGAGAAAGGTAGTTATCAAGCTTGCATAAGAAGCTTGGATGTTGTAGGGAAGCTTCTAGAGTAAGCTAGGAAGTTCGAAGCATCTTGAAGAAGCTAGGGGGTTAATATGAAGCCTCTGGAAAAATGTCGATCGCTGACGACCCAAATCGGCCGTGGATCCGCGACGGATCGGACTGAATCGGCCGCGGTTCCGCGGCCGTTTTGTGGAATCATGGCTTCAATTTCTCATGAGAGTTTGGTGTTGGTCTTTGGGGCTTTATTTGATATCTGGAATCATTTTATCTCTTCTGAATCTCTGCCAGATTTTAAGTCTTTATCTTGCTGCATTTTATCGGCAAATTTGCGATTCCAGTTCTTTGACCTGAATAATTTTCTACACACAATCTCAATGAAGAATGTTGGAGATATACAATATTATGCATGACATACTAAACATACAATTTCTTTAAGAAGATGTTGATTATATATATAACACGTGGTATTTGATAATTTGCAGACGAACTGGTAATATGTGTTATAAATATATCAACTATCCTGAAATGATTAGAATAGTGAAGAAATTGATATGTTCAAGATTGCAATGTTTTTGACTGAACAAGAGCTCTTGGGACTCATACACAGTGATGTATGTTGTCCAATATCTATACATGCATGGGGTGGTTTCTCGTACTTCATCATATTCACTGACGATCTCTCTAGATTCGGATATGTGTATCTCATGAAACACAAATCTGAAACTTTTGAGAAATTCAAAGAATTTAGAAATGAAGTAGAGAACCAGACTAGCAAAAGTATTAAAATCCTCCGATCTGATAGAGGAAGGGAGTACTTAAGCACGGAATTCCTAGAATACCTAAAAAAGAATGGAATTCTCTCTCAGCTTACTCCTCAGTATACACCACAGTACAACGGTGTATCAGAGCGGAGGAACCGTACCCTATTGGATATGGTTCGCTCCATGATGAGTAACGCCGAGTTGCCTCTTTCATTTTGGGATATACGCTTTTGACAGCGACATATCTTTTGAATCAAGTTCCATCCAAATCCGTGCCTAAGACTCCGTATGAAATATGGAATAGTAAGAAACCAAGTCTCAAATTTATTAAGATATGGGGTTTTTCGGCCTATGTGAAAACACAGAAACTGAACAAACTTCAGGCACGATCAGTTCTATGTAAATTTATGGGATATCCTAAGGATTTACTAGGATATCTGTTCTACCACACTGAGTAACAGAAGGTGTTTGCATCTCGTCACGCCACCTTTTTAGAAGGGAGTTTATTACAAAAGAAACTAGTGGGAGTACAGTAGAACTGGAAGAAATTTCTAAACCACAAAATGTAACTAAAGATTTGGTAGAACCGCTAGATTCAGTATTCCCAGATGAACCTCAGCTACTCCGTAGATCTGGTAGGATTTCTCATCCGCCTGAGAGATGCTACGGTTTTCTCATAGACGAGAATCGAGAGGATTGCATCTTGGAATAAGATGATCCTACTAATTTCAAACAGGCCATTATCAGTAGGGACTCTGATAAGTGGCTGGATGCTATGCGATCCGAGATGGAGTCCATGTACACCAATAAAGTGTGGACCTTGGATATTGCTCCACCTGGGGTAAAACCCGTTGGATGCAAATGGATCTACAAAAGGAAATTTGGTGTAGATAGGCAGGTGGAAACCTATAAGGCTAGACTCCTTGCAAAAGGTTTTCATCAAAGACCAGGAGTGGACTATGAAGAAACCTTTTCTCCAGTGGCTATACTCAAATCCATTCGGATCCTACTTGCTATTGCAGCCTTCCATGACTATGAAATCTGGCAGATGGACGTAAAAACGGCTTTCCTAAATGGAAGTTTAGAAGAGTGCGTTTACATGGATCAGCCAGAAGGTTTTGTAGACAGTGGGAGCAGCGGGAAGGTGTGCAAGTTGCTCA
This sequence comes from Agapanthus africanus, assembly GCA_030015575.1. Classification (NCBI taxonomy): domain Eukaryota; kingdom Viridiplantae; phylum Streptophyta; class Magnoliopsida; order Asparagales; family Amaryllidaceae; genus Agapanthus; species Agapanthus africanus. The sequence continues at coordinate 41,185,421 of CM057344.1, forward strand.
AATACATTTATGGATTGAAGCAGGCATCGCAGAGTTGGAAAATCTATTTTGATGAAACAATCAAGGAATTTGACTTCATCAAGAACGAGGATGAGCCATATATTTATAAGAAGATTGTAGGACAAACTGTCATATTCCTAGTGTTATATGTGGATGGCATTCTTTTGATAGGAAATGATATTCCTATGCTACAATCGGTCAAGCTGTTCTTGTCACAAAGATTCTCCATGAAGGACCTGGGTGATACCTCGTACATTCTGGGGATCCATATCTACAGAGATAGATCCAAGAGATTACTCGGACTTTCGCATTCCAGGTACATAGAGACCGTACTAAAGAGATTTAGTATGGAAGATTCCAAGTGCGGTAACATACCTGCATTGCACGGAATCACCCTCTCCAAAGAGATGTCTCCCAAGACTGATGAGGAGAGGGTTCGCATGGGCACTATACCCCACGCTTCGGCGGTAGGATCTATAATGTATGCGATGCTATGTACAAGACTAGATGTAGCTTACGCGCTAATCGTGGTGAGCCGGTATCAGTCGAATCCAGGTGAGAACCACTGGACAGCTGTAAAGAACATTTTCAAGTACCTGAGAAGGACTAAGGAGATGTTCCTGGTTTACGGTAATGGAGACCTGGAGGTCGAGTCCTTTACCGATTCAAGCTTCCAGAGTAACAAGGATGACGGTAAGTCTGTCTCGGGTTTTGTGTTTACCCTCAATGGAGGGGCGGTGTGTTGGAGGAGCTCCAAACAGGATACCGTCGCAGACTCGACGATGGAGGCTGAATACATTGCTGCAAACGATGCCGCAAAAGAAGCGGTCAGGATGATGAAGTTCATTACTGAACTTCAAGTAGTTCCGTTCATTGTTGATCCAATACCTCTGTATTGTGATAAAAATGGGGCTATAGGTTTAGCGAAAGAACCACGGTCTTATCAGAAGTCCAGACACATCTTAAGGCGGTATCACCTGTGTAAGTCTATGTTACCCACCCCGGTACTTTCGGGAAGGCGGAATAGGTAAAAAACGAATTTTTCTTTGAAGGAAATATAGACTAACCATGAAGGATCTTTGCTAAACAAAAACTAACAAACAAACATGGAGCTTTAACTACTAGGTTAAGAGATTATACCAAAAACTTGAACTCCTTCTCTTCTTGTGTTGCTTTCCCTTATTGTGAGCTCCTTGGAGTGGTGTAGATGGCTCTTCCTCACCGTCTTCTCTTTGCCAAAGAAAGATCCACCCGAAGGCCTCTACCTTGAGCTCCAACCTCTATCTTGAAGTAACTAAGGTGCTTGGTGTGCTAGACTAAGAATCCTAAAGTGAGTAGAGAATTGTTTCGGTGGTTTGATCTCACAAAACTCTTGATTTTCAACTCATGAAACAAGAGAGCCTTGAAAGAGGAAGAGGAGAGAGCTGGCAAGAGAGAGAATGTATATCATAAAAATGAGGTGTTTGCTCTCATATGATGGAAAAAGAATAATGATAATTTTAATTAAGATAATTGTCATGGTTGATGTTGATTTGACCATTATCATGTCACAATTAATGCTAAGCATGCTTACAAAAAATATCTAAGTCAACATGGGTCAACAAGGTAACATGGTCAAACCAATTAACCATGATACAATTATCTCTAATTAAAACTCATTAATCAATTTCCTCCATCTCATTATGGTTTTAATCAAGTCAATGGTCAAAACCCTAATGAGATATCTCTGCCTCTGTCAACAGTATATACACACCCGCATCCGTGTTCTGAGGAACATGAATACAAAGAGACCGAACCATCCCAAAACTAAATACTAGAATCTGGCTTAAACCAAAGCCCACTAGTATCAACTGCCCGAACACCAAAATGCGCACAAGTACGCATATGTGAACGAACCCTGTCGTAAAAACCATACGACCTCTACTCTGTTTTGCCCAAAGGTGAACAACCCTCTGTGTGGGACTCTAAAAACTCGACACTACGCTGGCAGTGGGTTTAACCACAGGCTGCAAGCGGTACTAGCTGTACATAACGGTCCCCGGGTAGATGCCGATAAGAAGACCGATGAGGTGAACCCATCCGAACTCCTACTGAGCCTGAATGTGACAATCTCCCTACAGTCCGGTCTATTCGTCTAAGAGCATCGCATGTCGGGCCTAGGGAGACGGTAAACGTCAGACCCCTAATAGTGGTACAAGTCGTGTCGGGATGTAGCCCAGAACACCCTGAGAAACTACTGGAAACACTACCAGTAAATCTCGCTTGCCCTGGCCAGGGACTTTGTGTAATGGCTCTCCAGATACAGCACGATATCACCCCCAATACCGGGAGAGACGAATCCTATCTAACCGCCACTGCCTCCAAGTGCTTCGGGACTGCACCCAACTACTACCTGTTTGCACGACTCAATAGAGCCGTGGTAGGGTAGTAATCTAAGAACAGTGGGAACACACTCGAGGCGAAGCAGCAGTGTCAAGTCAACGGACTAAGTTGTACTCATGTCACCTGAGAACCGATAACTGACGATAGGTATAATACCAACCAACAGTTCCCAGCGAGTCCTGTCCAGTGTACTCGTAACCTAACGAGCACCTGCATACTATCTCCAGTACGACGTACTGATGGCTGTGGGACAGACCATCTCCCCTCCTGGGATGAGAAGCGTATACACTAGTCAACTCTGGAGTATCGATGCCATGTCTCGATAATCCTATGACCAGGGACCTGTATAAGGATGTGCTTGTAGACTACCCAGCCCCCACTAGTGTGACTGCCATCACAACGCTGGTAGTTAAGCAAAGATCCTAAGGGCTCTATCAATATGTATTAGCAATATGTTAAAAGAAATACATACACATATTAAGATAGATACAAACCAATTAGCATACTCATATATCGAGCAAGACTGTCATAATACTGTGTATATATCCCAAGCTTCCAAAATGTAATATACAAACTAGTACTATACAATAATGGCCTCTAGGGCATATCACACTAACAACCTGATCAGGAAGATCATAGATCGCAAGGAGATCAAGGTCTGGAGAGTGGATACTAAAGAAAACATGGTGGATCCATTTACAAAGGCCCTCCCTCAAGCACAGTTTGAGCGCCTTTTTGAGATGTTGGGTATGCAGTATGCCAGCAGCTGGCCTTAGTGCAGACGTTGGGTATGCGGTACGCCAATATATAGCCTTAGTGCAAGTGAGAGATTGTTGGATATGTATGCCCTAGAGGCTATTATTGTATGAGGCCATTATTTTATCTGTATATATATGGATGCTAGGGATATGTATATACAGGACAATCTTGCTCAGTTATATAGTATATTATTTGAGTTGTCTTTATCAGGATATGTGTATCTTTTACTATTGATGTTTTATCCAGCTTGCACATATTGATAAAGACTCGATTCAGTAGTATACTATTATGGTTTGCCTTTATCTTAACATGTGCATATGTTATATATGTCGACCACATGTTGATAAAGCCCGTAGGCTCTTGCTTGACTACTAGCGTTATGATGGCGATCATACTTGTGGGAGCTGGGTAGTCTGTAGGCACATCCTTAAAAGTCCTAAGTCGTGGAAGTATCAAGATTGGGCATTGATACTCCAGAGTAGACTTGCGTATACGTTTCGAGACCCCGACGAGGGACGGTGGTTGGTCCTACAACCATTGGTGTGATCACCTAAGATTGTATACGGGTGCTCACTAGTGGTGGTACACTGGACGGACTCGCTGAGAACCTCTAGATGGTATTATACCTATCATCAGATAGCGATTCTCATGTGACATGTATACAGTTTAGTCTTCGGACCTAAGATCATCATTTGTCTCGTGTAAGTTCCCACTGTGCTTTGATCACTACCCTACCACGGCTCTACTGAGTCGTGCAAACAGGTTTTGGTTGGGTACAGTCCCGAGCATGGAGGCAGTGAGTGATTGTCAGGGATTTGTCTCTCCTGGTATTGGGAGTTGATATCGTACTGTGTTCGATTGGCTGGGAGCATAAGACCTTGGCCAAGATAGTTAGGATTTACTGATAGGTTGATCAGTAGTTTCCTGGATTGGTCCTTGTTGGAGATTGTGCCCTCAGAGTCAATTATTGGATCACAGGCACGTGATTACAATGATTGAGGGAGGACCTGTCCCTGTAGGACAGTCTTACTCGAGATGATAGTATGCTATCTGGTTTACCTTTATCATCGTGTACTGCTTTAGGTGACCTGACAGGTCGCTATTACACGTTGATAGAGCCCCTAGGATTCTTGCTTGACTGCCAGCAGTATGAGGGCGATCATATACGTGGGAGCTGGTAGTCTATAAGCACATCCTTAAATGGTCCCTAGTCGTGGGAGTTTCGAGACAGGGCATCGATTCTCCAGAGTAGACTAGTGTATACAGTCGAGACCCCGACGAGGGGCGGTGGCCGGTCTCACAAGCCACTGGTGTCTGTTGGTTCACCTAAGATGTATACAGGTGCTCATTGGGTTATGAGTACACCGGACAGGACTCGCCGGGAACATGCTAGTTGGTCTTATACCTGACGTCAGATAGCAGTTCCCTGGTGACATGTGTACAGGTTAGTTCATCGACCTGGGGATCGTCATTTGTCTCGTGTGAGTTCCCACTGTGCTTTGATTACTACCCTACCACGGCTCAAAGGAGTCGTGCAAACAGGTTTTAGTTGGGTACAGTCCTGAGCCACATAAAGGCAGTGAGCGGATCTTCAGGGGTTCGTCTCTCCCGGTATTGGGGGTGAGGTCGCGCTGTGTCTAGGAGAGCCATTACACGAAGTCCTTGGCCAAGGCAGGAGATTTACTGGTAGGTATTCCAGTAGTATCTCAGGGTGTTCTGGGCTACACTCCGACACGACTTGTACCGCTTTTGGGGGTCTGACTTTTACCAACCCCCTAGGCCCGACATGCGATGCTCATAGACGAACGGACCGGACTGTACGGATATTGTCACTGACAGGCTCAGTAGGGTGTCAGGATGAGTTTGCTCATCGACGTCCCCTTTGGTCAATAGCTGGTAGCCCGTCACGTATTGGCTTATACCTCTGACGTGCTAGTGGTTAAATCCACAGCCATAGTATTGACGAGTCTTTAGAGTCCACCACACTTTTAGTTACTCAAGCTTTCGGGCGAAAAGCTGTAGAGGCCGTATGGAGATATGGCAGGGTCTGATCAGATACGTGCGGTATTGCACGGATCAGGATCGGACGGTTTGTACTAGAGGCCGTATGGATATATGGCAGGGTTCGATCAGATACGTGCGGTATTGCACGGATCAGGATCGGACGGATATTACTAGCCGGCTTTGGTTTAAGCCGGATCCTAGTATAGTACTGTATAGATTTTGTCTCATTACATTTGTATCCGGACGGAATACAGATGCGGGTGTGTATGCACAGTATCGGGGTTTTCCTGTAATTTATTACGGGACCAGTTTTCTGGAGTTGCCAGTTTGCATTCCGTTCCGGCCGGTTTTCCTTTGTTCTTTCCCAGCCGGACTTTTCCGATGGAGGGACTAATTTGCAATTGTGCAAATTGGTATTTGTGGAGGGGGTCCTTTGTAATTGTGTGTCATCATGATGAGATTCCTTTTGTATCAACCTTTTTCATTTATGGTGATTAGAGTTGATTAAGAATTGATGTGAGATTGTAATCATGCCTTTTGGATGTGGTCACCCTCCACCTTTTACTACCATCACCTCCCTTCTTGATATGTATTTTTCCTCCACCATTTCTCATAAGAAATGGCCGGCCACAATTTTGAAGAGAAAATGAGAGAGTTCATTTTGTTATGTGAGGAATTCTTCATCTAATATTCTTCTTGCTAGAAAATTGAAAGCACCAATTTTCCTAACCTCCTCCTCCATCCTCCATGGCAATAAAACCCCAAATGAGACGCAACTCTACACATTCTACAGCAAATCTTGGGCATGTCGACTTGCCAGCTTCATGCCCGAGTTGCCTCGGTATAGAGGCGGGAGCCCGTAAAAGAAGCAGGCGATATGGTGCCCTTCCGGTAAGGAGGCGACGACCGGACATTCCGCAGGAGATCGGGACGACGACGAGAAGACCGGAGGACTCGGATCACTCAGTATATCTCTAACCCGTATTGTAGTTAGATAGGACTAGTTAATGGTTCGATCCGGGTGTTTAGTGCGCGGTGGTGCCGGTTTGCTAGTTTGCAAAATTAAAGTTTATCACCGCTTCCGTATTTGGCCGTCGGATTGACGGCCGGGGCGCCGCCGTGCACTTACAGTCCTGAGCCACATCAACATGAATTATCAGGTTATTATGGTCTGACGTTTACCACCCCTAGATCCGATATGCTATACTCTTAGAAGAAGAGACCGGACTGTATGGATATTATCACGGATAGGCTCGGTTGGGATCCGGATGAGTTTGCTCGTCGGCTTTCCTTTTCGACATGTACCCGGGTAGTCGTTACGTACAGCTGGTGCCACTGACGTACTTGTGGTTATGGATTTATCCAGTAACGCACTGCCGGCGTACTGTCGAGTCTTTAGAGTCCCACACAGAGGGTTTCCCTGCTTCGGGCGAAACGATGTAGAGGCCATATGGTTTTACGACAGGGCTTCGATCACATACGTGCACTTGTGCACGTGTGATGTTTGGACGGATAATACTGGTGGGCTTTGGTTTAAGCCGGATCCTGGTATTATACTGATGGATTATTTTCGCCTCTTTGTATTCGTATTCTTCGGAATGCGGATACGGGTATGTATATACGAATGAAAGGTACTCTTGTAATTTACTCAGGATTGTTTCTAGAAGACAACATCTCATTAGGGTTTTAATCTTTTTGATTAAAGATTAATGAGGTGGAGGAAATGAGGTGTAACTTGACAAAAGATCAAGCATGGCTCTTGATGACTCACGGCATGACTCACTTAATGATCATTATGCAAAATAGATATTTATCATGCTTGCTAGATTTTTTGTGGTGAGCATTATTTAGTTTGCATTATTCATCACAAATGAGCCAAGCTTATTCTTTTGCTTTTTTTTACACTCTCTTTTCTTCAAGCTCCTTCTTCTTCCTCAAAACCCTAAAGCTCTCATGTATTGAGAATCCTAGGGTTCCAAGAGACAAACTAATCCATCTTCACACATCTACACAATCTAGGCTGCTTAGATTAGCACTCTAAGTACTCTAGTTACCTCGATTTTGAAGGTAGGAGCTCAAAGTAGGCACCCTCGGGTGGATCATCTTTGACGCAAGGAGGCCGAAGTTCAAGCGCGATCCGTACATCCTTTGAAGAGCCCAAGGAGAGGATCGAAGACCCGAAGGACTTGTTTTCTTTAGGTATAATTTCTATCATAGTAGATAGAGCTTCATTTGTTGCAAGTTAGGTTTATGGTTAAGATCCGGTTTAGGGTTATTTTAGCGCCAAGTTTTGATCGATGTTAAAAATTTTGTTCCGCAAACGGCCACGGGAGATGGCTAAGGCGTTAGCATAACCCTTCAGATATGTCCAAATAGAACCTGCCCCCAAATTCAAGTTAGACGTCCTCCGTGTCTCAGTCCAATCTTCGAAGGTAAACAGTGTGCTTGATAGTGACCAACAAGGGAAGTGAGAGAATGGATCTCTACTTCTCCACTGTATGAAGTCCGATAGAAACTGTAAAGTTTCATCTTTAGTGCCTTTAAGGACTTTTAGCCGTGCTATTGAAGTCTTGAGTCAATGATGCTACTTTAGCATGTTACCTATGAATCAAGTTCAATTCAGTTTTAAGGAACATGTCTGGGAAAGCAGTTGACTTATGATGGGGATACATTGGTTTGAAAGGAAGACTAAATTTGTTACACTAGGAACATGTACTAGTTAGTCGGACGGTTATGTTAAGATATATGAGTGCTTGTCAAGATAAAATTCAATCATGGCCTACGAGAGATAAGGGATGTTTAGACTCGTGCAATGAAAATTGAGTCTAAGGAACGACACAAGATTGTGCTTCAAAAAGCCACTATGTATTCCTAACAGTTTCATGGTTGGGCTTCCATAAAAAATCTTAATATAGGTTTTTTTGGTATCAGAACATAAAACTTTCCCGATCTGTTACCTTATTAACTCTATTTTCTTTCAAATCCACCCAAAGGCAGCTCGTCTTCTCTCGATTTCTAAGAGGTGACTTTGATCTTCAACTCCGGTCTTCAATAAGAAAACTCTTTGATTTCATCCTCGAACTTCATCATCTTCCTCCTCTTGGACTTAGATGTTCAAGGACTTTGGTTTCGACTTCGATTCCTCTCAGACTTGAAGACATCGACATCAACTGCAACCCTTACTCGATCAACAATCCTCCTTGACTTCGACACTAGCTCGACTCAATGTTGCTCCTTTCTCTTTTCCCTATTTCCGATCATGGTATACTATGTTCAAATCCTCTATATCTCTTCCTCCCTCCTTCTCCGTGAGAACGAGCGTAACCAGAAGAGCACAAGCAAAACTAAAGACCCTTTCCCTAAGGTCTAGACATAAGCAAAACTAAAGACCCTCTCCCTAAGGTCCAGCCACCTACCATATCATATCCTATCAACGAAGGAGCTGCACCCTCATTCTAACAAAGAAGCTAAGAACCGTTCAACAACTTTACCGTTGGTTGGTCGAGCCTCCCTACTCATTCTAACAAAGGAATTTGAAAGAATCTTTGTAATATTTCAGAAAAATAAAATATTATTTTTGGGAATTTTTATAATTAAATAATAAGTATTAAGAATATTTTAATATTGTGGTATAATTAAATACCGATAAATTGGGAAAATTTGGAAAATTATAGAAATTACTAAAATGAGGGTGTTTTATTGGATTTAAGCAAATTGAGAAATTTTATAATTAATTATATACAATTTTAATGCTAATCACGATTAAATATCGCAAATCGCGCATTAATCCGGTTTTGTGCACATGACATGCACCATGTCATTTTTATACTTTGTTACATTTTCTTTCATGGCTTCTCTTCATTTTTCATTTTGGGTTTTGTTTTAATTATTGGGTTTTGTTTTAATTAAGAGAAGAAAAGAAAAGGAAAGAAAAGAAAAGAAAAAGAATAGAAAAAGAAGCATGGGCATGAGAGAAAGAGGGTGAGGGGTCAAACCTTGGACCAAGGCTCCCATTCCTTCTTCATTCCTTCATCATTTTCTCCCCTCATTCCCTCATGGCTGCTGCCCCATCTCCCTCCCCCCTCTTCAACCCTCACTTCATCATCAAAATCAACTCAAAAGTCCATCCCCACTTCATTAAAAACACGCACAAGCTCACAAGCTACACTTTGGACCAAGAAAGCAAGGATTTTGGATACTTGGAGAAACTCAAGAAAATTCTTGAGTTGCCAAATGAGATAATCCCTTCACCAATTGTATTGTATTTCATTCACTTAAGCATCTAAACTAGTTTAGATTCCATTTAGTGTAGTTTAGTGAACTTTGGAAATTCAAGAAAAGGATTAGGGTTTGAATTGAATCCTAGGGTATAATTGAGGCTTAATATTGACCTTAAACCCCTGTGGTGATTGATTGGAGACCTAAACCAGAGACTAGAACCCTAATTAGCGAACTTAGAAATCCCTGACATCGTATTTTGTGAGAATTATGAAGGTATATTGATATCTGCTATGACTCGGGGACCTGGAAAATTATTTATCAAACACAGTGAGTAGTGCAGGCAACCTAGATGATGATACCAAGACCCTAGACCCAAATCCTACTTTCTGGCCGTAATTATATTCCTTCTGGCCACAATTTGCGTCCAGAGCATGGAATTGAGGGTTCGTTCTGGGTCCAGGGCTTTATCTCCAGTAAAATAGACCCTTTACATATGCAAAATTGGCTAATTTCACCTAGGGTAAAATCTGGAGCATGTTTTCCAAGTTTCTGGTTTCGTTTTGCGACTTTTAATGAACTTGAATTTAGTATTTGGATTTGTGTTTCCGTCATGTGGCGTTTGAACGTCAATGACTAGGGTTACTGATCGTGTTTTGCATGCTTAGGCCATAGGTTTTGACCTATGAACGATACGCGTGCCGATTTGGTTTTCGTGTCGATTTCTATTTACGATGGCATGTGATATCCTTGTAGGTACCCTCGAGTGGGCTCGGAGCAACAAGGATGGGCATGGCGACATCGACTCCGGAAAGCGAGGATCAAGTGAGTAGATATATATCTACGGGGGAAGTCGGGTGGATGGCGTATAGCACCCCCGCAGTTTGAAGTATAATATACGATATATATGATATATATATATATATATATATTTTTATTGTGTTATATGAACATGGATAGTTTAGTAATGTGGGATCGTAGAGGATCATGGATTAGTTTAGGGTATTTAGAAGTTAATGTTATAGTGTAATGTTAGTTGCGAAACCCTAGAATAAGGTTTACACCCACACGCACACACACACATGCATTTATTTTATTATTGTGCGTATATGGGGATATGTATATATATATATATACACGCATGGGTATGGGACTATGCATACACACACACACACACATGGATAATGAGGATAGTAGATGATATTGGAGATGAGTCGATGAGTTTGGGCTTGATGCCATGAGATCGGTGATATGATTGGTTCGTATTATGAGATACAACACGATGTTTAGCGGGTCTTTAGGCGTGGTGCTTTCATACACACACATACATATATGTAGATGGTATCAGTATGTACTAGACGTAGATCAGTACCCCCAGATCATGATATATGATGATAAGGATACCAAGTGAGTAATGAAATAAATGTGATATTTGACCCGTACCCGGATTTGGGAGGCCGTACGACGGATTTACCGTACGAGCTATATATTGAGGATAGATCCGCACTCTTGACTTGAGAACGTCATGTTATATATATTGTATCATATGTGATACTATTGAGGCGGGATCACCGACTTTTATATATATATATATATATATATATATATATATATATCGACTCAGACTTAGGTGGTTTTCCTTACCCTTTTGATCAGTCTGTTAGTTAATACATGTAGTTTACTTGTAGACTCATTTATTTAAATGCATATTCCTTATTGCTGCGTTTATTATTCATTCCTGCACATTCATGATTGTTCATATCGCATTGCATGCTTATACTGTGCTTTTATTGTTATTATGAAACCATGCTGTCAGGACACCAGCACCATTACCGATAATGCGTATGTTCCACGTACACTTGCTTACCGGCTCACACACATAATCATCGGTAATTGCCATGTCACGTACACTTTAAAGAATATTAATTCATTGATATCGCTTGTTAGCTGATAGTTTCGACATGATACTAGTGAGCCTGCTTTTATATGATAGCTTAGACATTGCATTTATTTCTGTATTTTTCATGCATATTTATATATTCATTGTCATGCATATTTTGGGCCAATCCGGATTGTCGGAGCCCGGTATTTACTGTTCATTGATTTTCGATTATTAGATTTCGGATTTTCCATGAGATTTCTGGATTTAGAGAAACCGCAAGATTTTATAAACTGATTATTCATTTCAAAGATATAAATGTAGTTTCTCATGATATGATTTGAGATATGTCCACCATGAGTTTTCTCGGCTCTTGAGCGATATTATGCACCCGATTCGAGGAGGAGAAGGAACCGTCTGTGGGTGCATGGTGGACCCGGTGTGGTACCCCAGGGCAAGAAGGTCGCAGATGATGGCGTTGAGCCTGTGACAGGGGAGCACTACTGACCGGTGATTGTATTGTGACTCGACGGATATCCAGAGGATACCGATCGGAGTTAGGCCAGTCCGGATAGCCGGAGCCCAGGGGCCAGTCCGGATAGCCGGAGCCCAGGGGCCAGTCCGGATAGCCGAAGCCTTAGATATTGAGATTTGAGGTATTTGAGATTTTGATACGGGTCAGTCCGGATAGCCGGAGCCCGAGATATCGGATATTTGGATATATGTTTTGTGTCGATGCTAGACACTGATTTATGCTGATTTCATTGATGATATTTCATTTTATATACAGATATCTCCCTGAGATAAGAAAACAGTTTCTTCATTTACATGTATTCTGTTTTCATGCATTCATACCTCATACTTATGATATGTTACTACCTGAGGCACTGACACGAGCACATGGGATTACACTTATGCATAGATGTTTACCCTTGCCATTATATTTATGCTTCAGGCCATATTATCATTGAGGATTTATATTATGATCGTATTGACCTAGGATTGAGTCATACATACGATTTCTGCTCTGTGATGATTTCTGCTCTGTGATGATTTCTGCTCACGAGTTGGCAACTCACCCCCGTTGTGCCACAGTTCTTGCAGGTTTTGCCGTACAGGTTTCGTTGCGGCTTTGCTGGCACACTGCTTCCATTCCGGGTGATTGCTTTGGTAAGTGAGTTCATTTGCATCGTGACCACCATTGTATTTTATTTTATTCAGTTGTATCTAGTAAACTCCATCAACCAAACTTGTATATTTATTCGACTTAGAGACCAGATTGTATATTCTTTCGACCTTAGAGTCGTGCGTTGTATTATTATGGTTTTCTTGTTATTTTGAGTTTCCTTTTCAGTTTGGATACTCGCCCTTCGGCGTTGTATACTATATTGCTTGCGTGGTTGTGACCGTCGATTGACGAAGAGCTAGCTCCCACTTGGAGATGCCTTTTATCATTTCGTATACTATTCATGTTTACCCCGTTTGGGGCTAGTATTTACAAAGAAAACTCTGCCGAAATTTTCAGAAAGGACTTGATGTTTTTAAAACGCATAATTCGGCTTATGCTATTAAAACTACTTGCTTTACAACAAGTTTTCCTTCAAATGGTTTTAGATTTCTGGGATTTTGGCTTACTTGAATTAGATGGGGTCCTATAGACTTCATATGATTCAAGTGCCAGTCACGTGCCATTTCGGGTCGTGACAATCTTGATACCAATACTCCAACACCTGCCTCATTCTAGTTGGTTATAGTGCCTTCAAGACAATTATTGTAATCGCAAGCAGGCGATTATGATGATTGAGGTAGGACCTATACGGGTAGAATAGTCTTACTTGAGATGATAGTATACTATCCGGTTTGTCTATCATCATGTACATGCATTATGTGGTATTACAGATCACTATTACATGTTGATAGAGCCCATAGGATTGTTGCTTGAGTACAAGCATTATGATGGTGATCGTATACGTAGGTGCTGGGTGGTCCATAAGCACATCCTTAAATATCCCTAGTCGAGGGAGTATCGAGACTGGTTATCGATACTCCGGAGCAAACTAGTGTATACTTTTCGAGACCCCGACGAGGGGCGGTGGCCGATCTCACAAGCCATTGATGTCAGTTAGTCACCTAAGATAGAAAACAGGTGCTCATTGGGTTATGAGTTACACTGGACGGACTCGTCGGGAACATGCTAAATGGTATTATATCTATTGTCAGATAGCAGTTCTCAGGTGACATGAGTACAGATTAGTCTGTCGACCTGAGATCGTCATTTATCTCATGTGAGTTCCTACTATGCTTTGATTACTATCCTACCACGGCTTAAAAGAGTCGTGCAAACAGGTTTTAGTTGGGTACAGTCCTCAGCCACATGAAGGCAGTGAGCGGATCGTCGGGAATTCTTCTCTCCCGATATTGGGGGTAGATGTCACACTGTGCACGGGTGACCATCACCAGAAATCATTGGCCAATGTGGACGAGATTTACTGGTTTGGATCAGTAGTTTCTCAATGGGTGATGGGCTTCACACCGACACGAAATATCGCATTATTAGGGGTCTGATTTTATCCACCCCCTAGACCCGATATGCGATACTTTTACACGAACGGACCGAACTGTACGGAGATTGTCACAGACAGGCTCAGTAGGGGTACGGATGAGTCTTCTCGTCGTCCTTCCATTCGCTCAATACCTGGGTAGCCGTTACGTACAGCTAGTGCCGCTGACGTGCTTATGGTTAAACCCACTGCCAGCGTATTGACGAGTCTTTAGAGTCCCACACATAGGGTTTTCCTGGTTCAGGCGATATGATGTAGATGACGTATGTTGGAACATACAGGTGTTGGATTAAATATGTGTACAGGCTATTCAGACTTTAATCGGACGGTTGATAATATTAGCGGCTTAGGATTAAGCCGGATTATTAAATTAAGTTTTGATTTAATAATTTATATATATATTTTTAATATATATATTCTAGTAATATTGTTCACTATTCATTTTCTCTCTTTGCTATTCGTATTTTTATACGTATACGCGTATATGTATTTCGATACGTATACCGGATTGTATTCCGTATTTATATAGAATATCTTCTAGAAGATGGATACCTCATTATATGATATTCTTTTTAGAAAATCATTTGCAAATGAGGTGGAGAGTGAGATGGCATGAGCATGGTTGGAGCTATGTAGAGAGAAATGGGGCTTTATTTGTTTATGGTAAAATGTTATGATATTTTGTATGGTTGCAAAATTATTGAGAAGCCGTTCTTTTCTACATGCCATTTCTCTTCTTTATTTTCACTCCCTCATTCTTTTTTGAGTTGCTCATGGCCATTTCTTCACCTCCTCCTCCTTCTTCTTTAGTTGCTCACTTAAGCTTTAGAAATGAGAGAAAAAGATAGTGGAAAATTCCTACATCCCCACTTTCAATTCCCAGCGAGCCTGGAGCGTCGGTTGCTTCGCAAGGCGAAGCTGGAACTTGGATCGTTTCCCTCAAGTGGATCATTTTCGGCGAAGAAGGACCAGCTTGTAAGCGCGATCCGGAGCACTTGAAGAAAACTTGAGGATGCGGTTATTCTGCATATAGTATATTAGTTTAGCTCACTAGGTTTTTGTTAGCAAGTTCTAACTCTTTAAATCGATTCATGGTTTTGGAACTTTAGCAAACTAGAAATTTTTGAAATCTATGTTGCCATCTTCTAAAATTAGTTTGCTAGCATGCCTAAGTTCCCAGCAGTGGTATCAGAGCCATGCTAAAGGTTAGACTTGTTTGCACTAATTTAGAGTTTCGATCGATGGAATTTTCCGAATCACATTTCCAAAATCCTAGCTTTCTGTTCGAATTTCAAAGTTGTTCAAAAAAAATTTTAAGTTGCACTAAAATTATGTGCAGGCAAAATTAAAGCCAGGAAAAATATTTGGGCACCTAAGTCCAAAATTCGACTGCTGATCCACCGCCAAATACACCGTTTGGCCGCTGATCCGCGGCCCAATTTTGGTTACAGTGTCCCAAATTTTTTCTGGGGCTCTAGTTCATGGAGATGTGATTTTTGGAATATTTTGTTTTGGTCCAAATTTGTTTGTGTACTGGTTTATACTTGGGCCAATGCAGAAAGTTTTAATCGATCGAAATTTTAAATCCGTATTTTTCTGTACATTTGTTTCTGCGACTGTGAATATCATAGCGCTATATAATCTGACTAGTTGCTATATGTACAATCAGACGGGTTTACAAACATGATATTCATGTAGATGTTCTGTATTGCTCGGTTGATTATGGTTATATTGGATTTGTCGCGATGGATAGCCCGATGTACGTAGTATTAGATGTAGTTCTATATGATGTAATGTATATTCATATTGCGTAGCGAGTGTCCGACATGTGGACTGTCGTCATCGCGGCTTGTATTATTCTTTGGGCATGTCCAGGTTGCGGACGTAGTCACCGTTGTATATTCAGTTTTTCATTACATTCACTAGGATTACCCTGCGGCGGAGTGCTCGAGTAACTGGGTTCTTATAACACCCGGCCCTTTTTTATACGCCTACATCCGTATTTCTTTTTCCCTATAAAATTTATTTATAATTATTTATTTATTTTCGAACCTCCAATAAACCCTAAACTTCCAATCCTTTTCACCCGCTATTTTTCTCTAACCCTAATTCCAATCCCTTATGTTCTTTTCCCATTTACATAAACATCGATTCCGGTCTAGAACTTCATTTCGTTTTTGATTATTTCCTTAGCCAAGTTAAATATCAAAATTTTAAATATAAAACCCAAATCCTAACCCGAACCATATTGAAACCCTAAGCCCACACATTTTTCTAAAATAAATACCTCAATCAATTCCAGCCGGCCCGTTTCTTTATTTCCTTACAATTCTTATAATTATTTTCCAAACAGCCCAGCCCTCTCCAAATAGCCCGACCCCCTTATTTTATTTATTTTGTTTTCTTTTAAACTTCCTTGGCCCACAGCTTAAGCCCGCTGCCGAGCCCACCTCCTCAATTTCTTCTATTGGAGGAAATTATTTCGTGGCCCGGCCCGCTCCCTTTTCCCCAATTAATTCCTTTCTCTAAATTCCTGGCCCAATCTCAGCCCGGCCCACATCCTTCACGAATTTCTTTTTTTCTTTGGCCCGCTCCCGCTTCAGCCTCCAACCCACGCCCGCTTCTGCGACCCGACCCGACCGCTCCTACTGTGCATCTTCTCCCAACGACTCTTTCTCCGCTTTTCCCGTGCGCCTGTGCCACTCCCGTCGCCTCCGCCCTCGCTCGCGCGAGCGTTACCCACGACGCGCGCGTTTTTCCCCCACGATCCTCTCTCCTCTAACCACTACTCCCTCTTCCTCGCTCACTCCCTCTTCCTCGCTCACTCCCTCCCTCGTTCTCATTTTCCTCCCCTTCTCGCTACACACCCGACCCACGCACCCATCACCGACCCCCTCCTCTCTTCATCCACTTCGTCCCCAACGCTTTGCACCTCTCTTCCATCACACCCTCTTCCTCATTCTCCTTCTCTCCTTTCTTTCCACCCCTGTTCTCTCTTTCTCGAGACACACCCACGCCTCCTACGTCGCCGTCATCCCACACCGCCGACCACCTCGTCGAATCCTCGTCACCGCCCTCATCTCCTCACCGCCTTCCCTCTCTCTTCTCTGCCACCATCACCCAGCACCCCAAACCCACAGCCGAGCTCGAACCCCTGCACCCGAGCTCGACATCCCCTGCGCCGACGACCGGTGAGCTTCTCGTCTCGTCGTCGACCCCCCCCGCAGCTTCATCATCAACATCGTCGTCGTCGTCGCCATCCTTCCCAGCATCTCTTCCCTCTGCACTCTTCTCCCTCTCTCAGTGTTTCTTGAGACTCACTCTCTCTCTCTCTCAGCTATCTCTCACTCTCTCTGTCTCTCTCTCTCTCTCACTCTCTCTGTCTCTCTCTCTCTCCCCCCATCACTCTATCCCTCTCTGTTTCTTTCTCTCACTCTCTAACTTTCTCTCTCTCTCTCTCTCTCTCTCTAACACTCTCACCATCGTCATCATCACCCATCGTCGAACCCCTTGACGCGCAAGGCCCAAGCTTCACAGCCGAGCCCGATCACCAAGCTGCGAGCCCCCACTGGCCGAGAACCGACCCGAGCTCACCCGGAGCCGTTACCGTCGTGGTGCTAGCTCGTCGCGTGCCCGTACTGTACCTCGCTGTCGTGCACCTCCAGGCAAGTTTTTACTTGCTTACATGCTATTTACTTATGGTACAATCACTAAATACATAGATTATAAAGTTACAAATTTAAACCAATTATGTGCCATACCTGTTCGACGCATGTTCCCAAAGAAAATACTTTTCTAAATTGACGGAACTGGATTATTTACTTTGGCCCTTGCTGTGATGAATACCTTGTGCAAATTCCGTTGGATAATTTGATCGTTAACGACTAAAACGACTACCCCCAAGTTTAATCGTAAAACTGAAATCTTATTGTACCTGAAAATCGTTAAATTCACCATAAATCATATACATACTAGAATGGTGCGCTCGAGGGCTCAATTCGAAGCCGACTCGACGATCTTTAACCCTATACCAGTTTCCAGACATACCTGTACTTAAATTGTGATGATATTCGTATCGGAGTGTGACCCTGGACTGCAGTCCAGAGCGACTCCAGTCGTTGCTTGCTGTTCCGAATTGAGTACCACCAGACCTCCTTAACTCGTAGATTGTGGAACCCCACTGATTACTATAGGTAAATCTGTTAGCTAGACAACACAATTGATTTCATTCTGTTTTGTTACCGTTTGATATTTAATCTGCAATTTAATAGATCGGGACGCATAACAGTCCCAACAGAATCAGAACTGACATATGGGTATTAAATAGTGTATATCTCCTGACGTGCAGACGCGATTGAAGATCCGTCTATTGCGTTGAAAACCTTACTGAAAATCCTAGAATTCATCCAACTGTAGCGTCACTAAATTCTGATCCCAACTGGGGTTAAAATGCGTTGCGAAATGGATTTCTGATTCTGAAACCGGATTTCCAGCCGCGAGCGCTTAAAATGAAATGGTTATAATTAATGATCCTGGAACCCGATTGGCATGAAACTAAATTCGATGGATAGATAACTGAATATACTAATTACTACATGTTTATCGTTTTGCTAAACTATACACGTATTCTTCATGATAAATCGTGCAAGTGATAGAATACTGCTTTATGACACCTTAATCATGCTTCATATACTGTTTACGCATCATATCATACCCATATCGTTGCATGGTTAACATAGTGATATTGTGCATTTACCCAGTGTTAGATTTTAGTGATGATTGTGGCAAGTACGTCAGTGTTCGTGTATCCGTGATTAAGTGAAAGTGATACGTACTTGTACACAATCAGTGACCCTATTATTCTATTGCATTGTCGACGTCTGTGGGATGCGTGTACGTGTGACTATAAGTGGTATGGGACACTTATGGAAGCGCTTGCACGGGTGTCACAGATAAGGCATCCGACACTGCCATTTACCTTAGATATTAGTCGGGACGTGCTTGATGGAGGTCATGCCTCCAGTTCTCGCGCAGACTTGTCACGGATCGATTAGTATTTAGGGTTATGGTTAGCGTTTGATGTAGACCACGGGGTGTGGGGTAGTTTAAGTGTGAATTCAACAGAATCTCGAGAGTCCCATGCCGGCTTATATATTTAGGGAGATATATGGAGATTTACAGGGTATGTGATATACACCGTGATATACATGTTACATGTTGGGCCCGTGGTCGCTTGCCCTTGGGTTCTACCCTTGGGTGGAGGACACTCGCGAGTGGTTGACTCTCACACTTGGACTGACGATAGGTTTAGTGACCTGTGCAGTGAGACTTAGAGACTGATAGGGATACTGGCATTTATATTCCTTATATACTGTGTTGACATACGTGACATATCGTTCCACTGCTTTACTGTTCCGCTGCATTTATTACTGCACATTCATATTCATGATGTCATTGATTTACTGCTTCACATATCTATTATTACTGTTAGAACTGTCACTTGATTTTATACATATTATATTGCTATTGTGTCGCTCTGACGACCTGAGTATGCATGCTCAGTGTGAGTAGAAGATTTAGCCTGGACCAGTGCATCACAGACTTCTTGACTTGCCATTCCGAGTTACATTCGTTTGTTCCACTTCAGGTCAGTTTATATTATTGTTTCTTTCAGTTACTACATTTCTCATTACCTACGCATCATTTACTGTTTACCATGAAAAACTAGAAGCCGAAGTGTGACTACGGCAGGACATTTCCTTGACCGTAGGAGCATGGCTGGCCTTGTCTACCCCTCGTATTCCGTATTTTGGGAAGCGAGGCGTGACAGTTCTAGAGGAAAATGGGCCTCCATCTCATGGCGTTGAGACCGGCCGGACTACAATAAAGGTTGTCCCTACGGATTTATCCGTAGGGGCAAACCACTGCCCCTACGGATACTTCCGTAGGGGCGAAAAAATAACCTGTAGGTGTAAACGCCGTAGGTGCAAGTTGAAGCCCTGAACTTGCCCCTACGGGCAAAATCTTGCCCCTATGGAGTTCTGTGTAGGGCCAGTTTCACCTACGGAGCAGGCCGTAGGGTAAAAAAAATTATTTTATTTACGGTTTTTTTAAATATATTAACTGTACCTACGGAGATATCCGTAGGGCCAAGTACTATCCCCTACGGATATCTGCGTAGGTACTTATCCGTAGGGGCAAAATATCAGGATTCCTGATATTTTGCCCCTACGGATAACTCCGTAGGGGCCATGTTTTGCCCCTACGGATATGTCCGTAGGGGCACTCCCAACCCCCTGGTACTAAGATCATGAGGGAAATATCAGTTACCGCTGATATTTTGTGTACCCACAGATTAATCCGTAGGTACACATTATCTGTATTTTTTTTTAAAAAAAAGGGCTGCCTGAATTTTTCCCGCCCTGTACACAATAATATATATATATATATATATATATATCAATAAAATATAAAATTAATCATCACACAACATATATCGCAGTATTCATAATCACATCTCACGCATATAATATACAAAAGAAACCCAAAAACTGAATATGATATAAATATAAACCAATATCAATATCAATATCATTTTAAAATGTAGTACAATATGTATGATATAAATAAATACATGTTTCAAAAAATATGAATCAAAAAGCTACCCTAGCTCGGTCCAGCTCCACCTCTGATAAACGATAGAATCAAGCGTGCCTGCTCCTCTGTCAATAAACCATGCAATTCGGCGCGTGCGGGAGTCTGAGCGGCCTGTGGAGCTGGCGATGTGGTCTGCGCAGCCGCCGTCGAGATAGTCGCTTGCGGAGCCGCGGCTGCGGGAGTCTGAGCGGGCGGTGGAGCTATAGGAGCTGTCTGCGGAACCACAGCCGATGTAGTGGCTTGCGGAGCCGCGGCCGAAGGAGATGCATATGGAGGCTCGGCCGATGTACCCTGTCGCGTCTGGACCTAACGTGTGTAAGAAGTGTGTAAGAACTGTGTATTATTCGAATTCGTATCATTATCAAGTTATTTCGAAACCCCATTTGGATATCTAGTTTGGAAAACCGTTGTTTATTTTAATTACATATGTATGTATGATTAATCAAACCTAAGTCTAAAACCAAATAAGCTCAAGCTACGTACTAATTATGGATATGTTGATATCTATAATATGACATGATATTTTATTATAAAGTAGTATACATACTTGCATCTCCTTCAACTCCTGAACGGTGGCCCTCAAGCTACGTACTAATTATGGATATGTTGATATCTATAATATGACATGATATTTTATTATAAAGTAGTATACATACCAGCATCTCCTTCAACTCCTGAACGGTGGCCCTCAAGCTCTCCAGTTCCTGCTGGACACGTCGCTCACTGGAGACGGAGGAAGTAACCGCCGGGGTGGAGTCCAACCTCATATGGGCCCTGCTAGGGCCCAGTCCCCGGCCTCTCTCCCAACCTCCATGGTGCCCTCCGTGTGCGGCGTCCAGAACTGGGGTCAGCAGCCTCGGATCGCTCTGTCCGGTAAAATCGATCCCCGAGGCCTCGGCCTGCTCAACCACCCGCTCCTACACCCACATTAAGCAGTAAAGTATAAGTATAAAATTTAAACTTGAACCTTCCAAAACTAAAATTTCAAATATGGGTAGAATAAATATTAACACTTACGCAATACTCCTGGGTAGCAACGTCGGGATATCGACGCGGGGTGCCTTACTCTATAATTGACGGGCTATTCGCCGCACTCGTAGGGGGTATAGGATTGACCCACGGAAGGGTGCCCAAGTCACCGGATTTTGGAAGTGTTGGGTGGCCCACTCACTTCATTGATTGGGGTTACCTCGCTTCTGGGATTGACGGGTACCTTGCCGTACTCGTAGGGGTCTAGGATCCGATACTACGGGCTATCCATACGGCCGGAAAAATTGCATTTCATATTTGACTCTATTGAAATGTACTTTTCCTAGTTTATCTGCATTTCCATATTGTGTTTGCTTCCGCTGTGATTCTGCTATGTTGCTTCTGTAATGTTATTTGATATCATGCGTGAGATGAATGTTGCTATTATATATATATATATATATAGAGAGAGAGAGAGAGAGTAGACACTATATATGTTTTGCATCCGCGCTAGTCATGTCCCCGTCCTGCCATAAGTTAAGTAACCTTACGGTGAAAACCCGGGACCCTGTGGCGAATACGGATGGTATATATGTGTGTGCCTATTTTAGTTTTTGTCTTGCATAATATGATTGATTGATGGGAATGCATTAATTCTGATTAATGCAAGGAAAACAAACCTATATGATGTTGTCGGAACCAAATTTGAAAACTATAGGCGTTTACTTTTGCTTTGCGTCGAGGTATTCGGTTAGGAATATCTTGCACCTCATTAGATGAGGAAAGAGCCTAGTTCTCTTCATAAGTAGTGACCTCTTTGGCAAAAGTTAACGTGACTATAAACTACTCGGTTTTCTACAAAACCACTTGCTTAAAAAATGCGGAGCCTAAACCACTCCTTTTCAAAACTGCTCAAGTTCCTTCAACGATATCAAGTTCATTACGTTAAAGGTTTTTCGCCAAAAAACAGCCGTAGCCCTCCGTCGTTTCGGATAAGTAGCACATGGTATTCATGCAGTAGGCATCGTGAATAGTGGTTGTATGTTCCTTATCCGTAGCATAGATTGATACATTGGTTTAGGACAGTCGTACCATCTTGTTGGCCAAAGTCAAGGGTGTGTACAGGTGGGTCTAAATTAATCTGGATAATGATGGGTAGAGCTTGACTTGCGTGTTATGATTTGTTGGCCAAAGTCAAGATCATAAGCGCTTGGTGCAAAAACCATATCGAGAGCTTCAAATATAATGGAAACTTGCCAAGTTTGTGCATACCTTCTAGAGTGTGGTAATTTTTGTCGGCTTCCATCAAAGTTATCACGCAATGATAGTTGGGTCCCGATTCCCACTGATGAGTAGGTGTTACTCCTCGGGTGATTTTTAGATGATCTCAACTAATTCTCCTTTTAGGGTTTGAAGGAGAATTCGGGAAAACAGTGGGAGCCATCTTGATTAGATAAAGTGATTAACCAATCTAATTTAGGTTAAAGTGCACGCTGGGTGTTTCTTTTCTCTCTCTCTCTCTTTGGCAGCGATCTTGACCCGACCTTAAACTAAAACTCATGAACCAGGTTAACCGAACATTCTTACAAACTTTGGTTTTGGATTGTCATGATTCACAACAAAGCCACATATATCTCTGCCACTCCTACTTCCCCTGTGCATTTCTCCAGAACACTCCGTATCACTACGAAGATCCATATTTCTTGGGTATGCCATTGTATAGTTACATACGAACTCGAAGAAACTTGTTTATGTTCGAGGATGGATTCCGGTTATGGAGAAATTGAATAGGATTATTCGGTTGTCTTTTCTCTTTACCTTCTCTCAGATTACGAGGGCTCCTAGTATTAGGAGAATACACCTATTACGCTTATTGGATAGTCTTCTTCCAAACCTTAAGCAGGTGTCGAAAGGTAGGGAAGAAGAAAACCAATTAGTTTAAGTATGGTGTACAGAAGGTAAGAAGTAAAGACATATAAAGGGATTGGAGTGAGGGCAAGAAAAATTGCGACTACTGTCATGAATCTGGATAGTGGAAGAGGCATTACTAGGAATACCCGGCCACCCCCTCAAAACATTTTCATGTTTCAGTTTTACTGTGCTGTGGTCATTGAAAACTGCTTTCCCAATTAGATTCTGACTCCATGGTATGTATTTACCAGACTTGATTCTCACATCTTTATGGCGTTACCGATACTGAGTGGGAGCAGAATATTGGGAATTGGATGATTAGATACTCAATATCAGAATTCTTTGTAATTGGTGATATTTAAGGAAATCACTTGGGTTTTGCCAAACGGCAAATTTTTGGTTTTGAATATCCGTTGTTATGCACCAATTTCAAACTGATATATGTGTATGTTTATTTTATAAAATGAGATATAACTTTTTGAAATTATGTTTATGACATTTACCTTTATTAGTTGATGATTAGGTAAGGTGCATTCAATAATGATGTAATTCTTATTAACTATAATACAGTTTCCAACCTATGATGCACAGGATTCGAGGACTTATACAAAGAATTGTATGTTGTCCGATGTCCAATAAGACAAGGAGTTGGTATTCGTACTATATTCCGTTTACTTATGACTTCTCTGGTTTTAAACACGCATTTCGTTGAAATACAATGTCCAAATTTTGAGAAGTTATAGGTATAAGGATAGAGTGGAGAACCATTTGTTGGAAGTATCAAGATTCTTTGAGGTGATCGAACATATAGATACTTATGCTAGGTATTTTGTCGTAAGTAATATATTTGAGAACTTGTTTCTCTCTTAGGTTACTCATCTGTGTGTATGCTCCTTGATGAGTAATGCTGCATGGCCTTCTTCCATTTAGTCGATATGCACTGGAAACAGCTGCATGATTTTTGAATCAGGTTCAAATTAAATTAGTATCTTTTTTCTATATTGGATATAGAATGGATTCATATCTTAACAATGTTAAGGTATAAGGAGTTGTCCGGCTTATGCTTAAAACCAGAATCCGGATAAACTCAAGGCACGTTTCAGTAATGGCAATTTATGGGTTATCCCGGGCTTTGACGAGGGTTAACATTCTACCATTTGGAGGATTGATAGATATATTGTTCTTGACTCACCACCCATTTTAGTAAAATGAATTCTTTTCAGAAAACATTAGTGGGAGTATGGTAGAACTGGAAGTGATTCCAGAACCACAAACGATTACTGAAAATTTAGTATAACCTAAAGATTCAATTGGATTCGACAATGCATTAGCCACTCCACAGATATGGTGGGTAACCTCAACCACCCGATAGGTACTTCGGTCTCCTCAAAGACGGTGACAGGGAGATTTTGATGGCCCAAACTTGCCACTACTGATGTCCTAGACTATGAGATCTAGCAAGTGGATGACTATAACATCGTTCTAAATTAGCTTTAGAAGTACACGTGTATATGACTCTGCCGGAGGGTTGTAGTCAGTGGGAGCAGCGGAAGCGTGATATGCCAGTAGCTTATGTCTATTTATAGACTAAAACAAGTATAGCAGAGAAAGATCGTCTATTTTTTATGCAGCAGTCATAGAATTTGACTTCATCAGAAAAATAGATGGACCTGATAAGAAGCTAGTAGGGAGTGATGCCCTGGTATTTGGATGACGTGCTCCTTGATAGGAGATGATGTTCCTATACTACGATCGGTTATACTGTGATTGTCACAAGGTGTTTCCACACATAGGATCTGGACAAAATATCAGTGATTCCGGTGACTGGATATATGGTTTTAAATCTAGATTTGGGAAGTGTCCCAATTCGGGTACTTTGACACTTTTCTAAAGTGCTTTAGAATGGATGACTCTTGGCGTGGTGGTGTATCCGCAGGTGATAGAGTCACCCTTTCTAAAGAGATGTCTTCTAGACTGATAAGGAAAGGAATTTGCATGATTAACATATCACTTGCTTAGACAATCGAGTCAATTATGAGATGTCAAGTACCACACTAGATATTGTTTTTGCACTAGCTGCAATAAGCACATATATTAATCCAATCCTGAAGAAATATTGAGAAGCGGTTATGAATATAAGAGGATGTTCTTAGTATATGGTAACGTCAGCCTCCATAAGAAGGCGGTTATAATTTCAGACTTCCAAGATGACCTGGATGACGGAGTGACTGTCAAATTTAAAGTTTACCCTCTTTTGAGGGACGGTATGTTGGACATGTGGTCTAAGCGGATACTAAGGAAGGCATGGTGCAGGATACTGGTTAAATTCAGTGGGAGATACGTTGTAAGAAGTTTAATGGATTTGGAGTTCATTTATGAACTTGGTCCCATCAGATATCTAGACAAATTCTAAGACATGTATCGCTCATTTCGGAAGATAGTTTTTCTCCGTGAAGTTGATATGAAGATAGAAATATTGGAGCGGATCCACTCACTGAGGCTATTTCTGAAATGCGATAGTTTCACAAACGTGCTTTGCAAGACTGATTAATAGAGAAGTTGGGTGTTCGGTATCACATGGGCTGTAAGTATGCGACACCGCAATAATTATCCTTAAGTGCAAGTGGGAGATTGTTGGCTATAGTGCTTCAAGGCAATTATTGTAATCGTAGGCAGGCGATTATGATGATTGAGGGAGGACCTATACAGGTAGAACAGTCTTTCTCGAGATGATAGTATGCTATATGGTTTGTCTCTATCATCATATACATGCATTATGTGGTATTACAGATCAATATTACATGTTGATAGAGCATATAGGATTCTTGCTTGACTACCAGCATTATGATGGCGATCATATACGTGGGAGCTGGTGTTAGTGTATATGCCCTAGGGGCCATTATTGTATCATACTGACTTGTATATTACTTAATGGAAGCTTGGGATATTCACAGTTATATTAACAGTCTTTCTAAACATGGTAGTATGCTACTTGGTTATGTCTATCTTAATATGTGTGTACGTATTGATAGAGCCCTTAGGAACTTGCTTGACTACCAGCGTTGTGATGGCAGTCACACTAGTGGGGGCTGGGTAGTCTACAAGCACATCCTTTTTCAGGTCCCTAGTCGTAGGATTATCGAGACAGGGCATCGATACTCCAGAGTAGACTAGTGTGTACGCTTCTCATCCCAGTTGGGGAGATGGTCTGTCCCACAGCCATCAGTACGTCGTACTGGAGATAGTATACAGGTGCTCGTTGGGTTACGGGTACACCGGACAGGACTCGCGGGGAACTGTTGGTTGGTATTATACCCATCGTCAGTTAACAGTTCCCAGGTGACATGAGTACAGCATAGTCCGCAGACTTGACACTGCTACTTCGCCTCGAGTGTGTCCCGCTGTTCTTAGATTGCTACCCTACCACGGCTCAAAGGAGTCGTGCAAACAGGTAGCAGTTGGGTGCAGTCCCGAGCACTTGGAGGCAGTGGCGGTTAGATAGGATTCGTCTCTCCCGGTATTGGGAGTTGATATCGCGCTGTGTCAGAGAGCCATTACGCAAAGTCCCTGGCCAGGGCAAGCGAGATTTACTGGTAGGTTTTCCAGTAGTTTCTCAAGGTGTAATAGGCTACGCTCCGACACGACTTATACCGCTTTTAGGAGACTGACGCTTGCCGCTCCCTAGGCCCGATATGCGATAGTCCTAGACGAACAGACCGGACTGTACGGAGATTGTCACATCAGGCTCAGTAGGAGTTCGGATAGGTTTTCTCATCGGCCTTCTTATCGACATCTACCTGGGGACCGTTACGTACAGCTAGTGCCGCTTGCGGTCTGTGGTTAAACCCACTGCCAGCGTAGCAGTCGAGTCTTTAGAGTCCCATACAGAGAGTTTCCCTGCTCCAAGCGAAATGATATAGAGGTCGTATGGTTTTACGACAAGGGTTCGGACGCATACGTGTTTAAACGCACGTACGATGTTCGGACAGTTTTTACTAGCCGGCTTTAGTTTAAGCCAGATTCTAGTATCGGATTATTGGATTTATACAGTCTAAAGTTTTTCCGTGTTTTCACGGATAGGAGGGGCGTTCTCGTAATTTGGCGGGAAGCTTCTAGAAGGATGATGACTTGGAGGGTTAAGGTGGCATAAGCATTTATTGATTTAGTGACTCATTTGTATGATTCATTCATGTCATTAATGATGCATTAAATGGTTAATGACTCATGTAATGAATCACACATAATGAATAAATGAAGCATGATGATTAATCATTTTATTTATTTATTTTGATAAATGATTATGCTTCATATATTCAAGAAGGATCATTATTTCATTATCATTCTCATCCTCACCTTCTCTCTCCTCAAGCTCTCTCTCTTCAAACCCTAATCCCACCCTCTCATGTGTTGAGATCAAGGATTAGCAAGACTAATTAATCCATATACATACTCTATATCACCTAGATAACTTTGATTAGCAACTAGAGAAACCTAGTTAGCTCAAGATTAGAGGCAAAGCTTGGAGTAGAAGCTCTCGGGTGGATCGTCTATTACATAGAGGAGGCCGACGAGGAGGTGAATAACGAGAAGAAGAAGGACACGGTTCATTAGGTATAATCTTCTTCCATAGTAGTTAACAACTCCTATGTTAGTGTTAGTTATAGTTTAGCAAAGATCCTTTCGGTTAGTCGATGTTGCTTCAAACAAAATGATTGTTTTTCATATTTCCGCCTCCCCGCAAGTCGTGGGGTGTACAACGTCGACTTACAGTGGTATCAGAGCCTCGCTAAACAATAACTAACTTATTAGCAAAGTCGTTAGAATTTCGAACGCAAAACGAACCGGAAAAAACATCGAAATCACCAAGTTTCTGTCGAATTTAAAATGAAGTCTAAAAGTTTTTCAGGGACCTCTAAAATTACAGGCAGGGAATTATAAGACAACTGGAGAAATTTAGGTTCCTGAATCGGCCAACGCGCCGCGGATCCGCGGCCGAGTTGGGGCCGAGTCAGCCCAAAATTCCCCAGAACTCTTCTGTGATGTTTTTGTTCTTTCTGGAATGTTTAGTTTCTACTCAAGTCTTAGGTGCACAGAGAAGTTTTTGGAGTAGAATCTATTGTGTTTGCTCGATCGAAATTATACGATGTTTGGCTAATTAGATTATATCTGTGAATTGTATAATGTGTTCGTAAACCTCCCCTAACTGCTAGTATGTCGGTTGGTAGGGGGTTGCACATTTCTGTAATGATTTTACTGTTTGTGATTATGAACTTGATTGGATTGTTATGATGATTAGCCGGGGTTTGAGATGGGTTTCTATATTCATTCATTCGATATAATTGTAATATGTTGTAATATTATTTTGCGGGGCACATCCAGGTTGCGGTTGTAGCCACCGTTGTATTATTTCATTTTACTGTTTTTGCTCTTAGGATAGACCCAAGGTGGGGTGCACAAACTACCAGGTACTTTGAAGTGTTTAGTGGCCTACTCACATTGTTGAGGGAGACCGCTTCACTTCGGGTACTTGGCGGGTAGTTTGTCGTACCCGTAGGGGCCTAGGATGGGGTAATGGCTATTCATCACGACTGTGTAATCCGTCTTTCGTTGCAGGCTTAAAGGAAACGCGGATTGCTTGTATATCCAATAATGTTCATCTGTGATCTGCAATGCCTATTATTGTGTCAGACGAATGTACAATATCTATATATGATAGCTATTTAGACGTCACTTATGTTTTACACCCGCGCTAGCCCAGCCCCCGCTCTGACATTAGTTAAGTAACCTAACGGGTGATGACGGGACCTAGTGGCGAATGCTGATGGCATAAGAGGACGTTGTATTTTCGTTGTTTTCTGCAATGATATGTTAATTGATGGGACGCATTATTTTAATGCAAAGAAAATAAACCAAAGTTGAATCGTTGGAACAGTTTAAAAGAAACCACTCGGTTATTTTTAAAACAGAAGATATTTTTTAATTGCGGAGCTTTAACCACTCCTTTTAAAAGCTATCAGGTTCCTTCGGTCATATCAAGTTCACTACGTTCACGGTTTCGCCAAAACCATTCGTAGCCCTCCGTCATTTCATTTGAGTATTCAGTAGTATTCAAGCTATGTATTTTGACCAACGCCAAGGCATAGTGTTTGGTAGCTGCTGGGTATTCATTTGTTGCATAGATAGATGAGTTAGTTTGGGACAGTCGTATTATCATTTGGCCAACGTCAGGGGTATGTATGGATGGGTTCAAATTAACAAGATAATGATGGGTAGAACTTGACATGTGACTTATGACATTTTGACCAACGCCAAGGTCATAAGAGCATGGGGCAGAAATTTATATCGAGAATTTCTAAAGAAACTGAAATTTGCAAAGAGATACATACCATTTGGAGTTTGATGAATGTTGGTAGGATTCCTTCAACATTATCACACGATGATATTTGGATCCCGATCCTACTGTGAGTATATGCTACTCATCAGGAGATTCGTCACTTAACGATCAATGCTATAAACCAAGTAGGTGCCGAGAAAGGTGTCAGCGGGGCTACGCCCCCAGAGAAAAGAGGTTATTTAATTAAGGAACTTCGCGAAAGCGTTGGAAAACCTCCCTCGAAGTACCGACACCGGCCTGGCTGAACGGTTAAGCAAGTATTGTACAGTGAGAATAGTCCTGGCTAGTTCTTCCTTTTTGGTTTGAGGAAGGATTCGAGAAACAGTGGGAGCTATCCAGTTTAGATAAACTAAAAACCACTCTAAACTTGCAAGAGCATCATGCTAAAGTGTTCTCTCTCTCTCTCCTAATTGCAGCGACCTAGAAAATGACAGGACTTAAGTTACTACTAGAAAAAATATATTGACAGGGCCAAACTATAAAGATTGGCTGCGGAATGTCAAGATGGCTTTGACCTATGACAAATTGGGGTATGTCCTTACCGCTAAGGCACCTGCTGTCCCTGGTCCCAAATCCAGTAATGCGAATAAGGAAATCCGCAAACCTGGGAATTAGATTGCGCGAGGGCCAAGTGCATCGTGCTTGCCTCGATGAATAATGAACATCAGAGGAGGCACGAGGATATGGATCTTGATGCCATATTTCTCCATACAAAGGAACTTTATGGAGAGCAATCTCGTATAGCAAGATACGAGACCTCAAAGAACTTGTTTCAAGCGAGGTTGGCCGTCGGATCATCGGTAGGAGAACATGTCCTAAAGATGATTGGCTATATAGAAGAGCTCGCAGACCTTGGGACGACTTTGGAGAACGAGCTCTATAAAGACTTGATTCTCCAGTCCCTTCCTTCCACCTACGTCCAGTTTATTCTGAATTTCAACATTCAAAGAAAAGAAGTTGAACTTCCAGAACTCCTTAACATGTTGAGGAGTGCAGAGGGCACCTTGCACAAGGCAAGGGATACACCCGCTATGTTTGTTCGCGGTGCTTCTTCTTCAGGGTCCAAGGCTAGGGCCAAAGGAAGGAAGAATAAGACCGCCACCAAACCTAGAGGAGGTGTTAGTAAGGTGGGAGAGAAGGGAAAGAAAAAAATTGCGGTGCCAGTAGTGGCCAAGGATGAGTGCTTCCATTGTCATAGGAAAGGGCACTGGAAGAAAGATTGCAAGGCGTGGAACGCAAAGAACCAGGAATCGAAGCAAGTTGTGGCTTCAACTTCAGGTGTTTTTATAATTGAGAATTGTCTGTCAATCAACTCTACTTCCTGGTTATTGGATACCGGATCAGGATCTCATATATGCAATTCATTGCAGGCACTGAGAAACCGTAGAGTGTTGAAGGTTGGTGATATGACCCTCCAGGTTGCTAACGGAGCTAGCGTGGGAGCTGTGTCCGTAGGGATTATCACCTGGGATTGACGAGTGGACATATTTTGGTTTTACATAACTGTTTTTGTGTACCTAGTTTAACGTGTAATATCATATCAGTTTCCTTATTATCAAATAAAGGTTATGATTTCACGTTTATAAGCGATGTTGTTAGCATCCACCTTAATCATGGTTTGATTGGGTCCGCTACACTGGATAACGGTATATATATCTTAAACCAATTACAGATTTTCAATGTCCAGAACACACTAAAAAGAAAGTCTCCAGATTTAAATAAAGCTTTCTTATGGCATTGTAGACTAGGTCACATCAATGAGACAAGGTTAACTAAGTTACATAGAGAAGGATATTTGGAATCGTTCGAATATCAAACTTATGCCACTTGTCAATCATGTCTCAAAGGAAAGATGACAAAGACTCCATTCACTGGACATGGAGTAAGAGCGAGCGAGTTCTTAGGACTCATACACAGCGATGTATGTGGTCCAATGTCTACACATGCAAGAGATGGTTTTTCCTATTTCATTACTTTTACGGATGATTACTCTAGGTACGGATTCATTTTTCTGATGAAACATAAATCCGAGGCTTTTGAGAAATTCCAAGAGTATAAGAATGAAGTAGAAAACCAAACCGGCAAAAGTATCAAGACACTGAGATCTGATCGAGGTGGTGAATACTTAAGTGCCGAGTTCCTAGGTTACCTAAAAGAGAAAGGAATTCTCTCTCAGCTTACTCCTCCATACACTCCACGGCATAACGGTGTATCGGAGAGACGGAATCGAACCCTATTAGATATGGTACGTTCCATGATGAGTAATGCTGAGTTACCACGATTTTTCTGGGGTTATGCGCTAGAATCAGCGGCATATCTTTTGAATAGGGTTCCTATCAAGACTGTGCCTACCACGCCATATCAAATGTGGAGTGGGAAGAAACCCAATCTTTAGTATTTAAAGATATGGGGATGTCCAGCTTTTGTTAAAAAGCAGCATGCGGACAAACTCGAGGCACGATCAGTAAAGTGTAAGTTTGTGGGATATCCAAAGAACTCCAAGAGGTATTATTTCTATTATGTAGAGGAACAAAAGGTTTTTGTTTCTCGTAATGCCCATTTTCTAGAATAGCAGTTTATAGAAAAGGAAACAAGTGGGAGCGAAATAGAACTGGAAGAAATTCCAGAACCACAAACTACTACTGAAAGTTTGGTAAGACCAGTAGTTCAAGAAGAACAGGGCATTCCCGCACCCCTCCGCAGGAATAGTAGGTCGTCTCATCCGCCTGAGAGATACTACAGTTTTCTCATAGATGGGGATAGAGAGGATTGCGTCATTGATGATGATGAACCTACTAACTTCCAGCAGGCCATCCAGAGCGGGGACTCAGTACGATGGCTAGATGCAATGCGGACCGAAATGGAGTCCATGTACACCAACAAAGTATGGACTTTGGACTTTGCTCCAGGTGGGGTAAAACCCATAGGATGCAAATGGATCTTCAAGAAAAAGATTGGTGTAGATGGACAGGTGGAAACCTATAAGCCTAGACTTGTTGCAAAGGGTTTTCGTCAAAGACCTGGTTTGGACTATGACGAAACTTTTTCTCCAATGGCTGTGCTCAAATCCATTCGGGTCCTCCTTGTTATTGCCACCTTCCATGATTATGAGATCTGGCAGATGGACGTAAAGACGGCTTTTCTAAATGGTAATTTGGAAGAGTGCGTCTATATGGATCAGCCAGAAGACTTCAATCAGAGTGGGAGCAGCCGGAAAGTGTGCAAGTTGCTTAAGTCCATTTATGGACTAAAGCAGGTATCACGGAGTTGGAACATCTGTTTTGATGAAACGGTCAAAGAATATGACTTTATCAAAAATCCAGATGAACCATATATATATAGTAAAATTGTAGCACGAACTGTTGTATTCCTCGTCTTGTACGTGGATGACATTCTATTGATAGGAAATGACATCCCTATGCTACAATCTGTCAAAGGATTCTTGTCACACAGGTTCTCCATGAAAGACCTGGGTGATGCCTCTTACATTCTGGGGATCCGGATCTATCGTGATAGATCCAAGAGGATGTTAGGACTTTCGCAGTCCAGGTATATCAACACTATACTAAAAAGATTCAGTATGGAAGATTCAAAGCGCGGTAATCTACCGGCTTGTCACGGAATCACCCTCTCCAAAGAGATGTCTCCCAAGACTGATTTGGAAAGGGAACGCATGTCTATTATACCCTACGCTTCTGCGGTAGGATCTATAATGTATGCGATGTTGTGCACCAGACCAGATATAGCATACGCACTGAGCGTGGTAAGCCGGTATCAGTCAGACCCAGGGGAGAAGCACTGGATAGCAGTAAAGAACATTCTCAAGTACCTAAGAAGGACTAAGGAGATATTCTTGGTTTACGGCGGAAAAGACCTCAAGATCGAGGCCTTTGCTGATTCCGGCTTCCAGAGTGATAAGGATGACTCCAAGTCTATGTCGAGTTATGTCCCCTCAATAGAGGGGCGGTGTGCTGGAAGAGCTCCAAGCAGGACACCGTTGCAGACTCAACGATGGAAGCGGAGTATATTGCTGCTTGCGATGCCGCAAAAGAAGCGGTCTGGATGAAGAAGTTCCTAACAGAACTTCAGGTGGTTCCTACCATTGTTGATCCAATACCTCTGTATTGCGACAACAACGGAGCTATAGCTTTAGCGAAGGAACTCAGGTCCCATCAGAAGTCCAGACACATCTTAAGGCAGTATCACCTGATCAGTGAGATCATAGATCGCCGGGAGATCGAGGTCCGGAGAGTTGCTACTGAGGAGAACACTGCTGATCCATTCACAAAGGCCTTACCTCAGATTCAGATCGAGAGGCTACTCGAGATGATCGGTCTTCGATATGCCAGTACATGGCCCTAGTGCAAGTGGGATATTGTTAGTGTATATGCCCTAGGGGCCATTATTGTATCATACTGGCTTGTATATTACTTAATGGAAGCTTGGGATATTCACAGTTATATTAACAGTCTTGCTAAATATGGTAGTATGCTACTTGGTTATGTCTATCTTAATATGTGTGTACGTATTGATAGAGCCCTTAGGATCTTGCTTGACTACCAGCGTTGTGATGGCAGTCATACTAGTGGGGGTTGGGTAGTCTACAAGCACATCCTTTTTCAGGTCCCTAGTCGTAGGATTATCGAGACAGGGCATCGATACTCTGGAGTAGACTAGTGTGTACGCTTCTCATCCTAGTTGGGGAGATGGTCTGTCCAACAGCCATCAGTACGTCGTACTGGAGATAGTATACAACTGCTCGTTGGGTTACGGGTACACCGGACAGGACTTGCGGGGAACTGTTGGTTGGTATTATACCCGTCGTCAGTTAACAGTTCCCAGGTGACATGAGTACAGCATAGTCCGCAGACTTGACACTGCTACTTCGTCTCGAGTGTGTCCCACTGTTCTTAGATTGCTACCCTACCACGGCTCAAAGGAGTCGTGCAAACAGGTAGCAGTTGGGTGCAGTCCCGAGCACTTGGAGGCAGTGGCGATTAGACAGGATTCGTCTCTCCCGGTATTGGGAGTTGATATCGCGCTGTGTCAGAGAGCCATTACGCAAAGTCCCTGGCCAGGGCAAGCGAGATTTACTGGTAGGTTTTCCAGTAGTTTCTCAAGGTGTAATGGGCTACGCTCCGACACGACTTATACCGCTTTTAGGGGACTGACGCTTGCCGCCCCCTAGGCCCGATATGCGATAGTCCTAGACGAACAGACCGGACTGTACGGAGATTGTCACATCAGGCTCAGTAGGAGTTCAGATGGGTTTCCTCATCGGCCTTCTTATCGACATCTACCTGGGGACCGTTACGTACAGCTAGTGCCGCTTGCGGTCTGTGGTTAAACCCACTGCCAGCGTAGTAGTCGAGTCTTTAGAGTCCCACACAGAGAGTTTCCCTGCTCCAGGCAAAATGATATAGAGGTCGTATGGTTTTACGACAAGGGTTCGGACGCATACGTGTTTAAACGCACGTACGATGTTCGGACAGTTTTTTTACTAGCCGGCTTTGGTTTAAGCCAGATTCTAGTATCGGATTATTGGATTTATACAGTCTAAAGTTTTTCCGTGTTTTCACGGATAGGAGGGGCGTTCTCGTAATTTGGCGGAAAGCTTCTAGAAAGATGATGACTTGGAGGGTTAAGGTGGCATAAGCATTTATTGATTTAGTGACTCATTTGTGTGATTCATTCATGTCATTAATGATGCATTAAATGGTTAATGACTCATGTAATGAATCACACATAATGAATAAATGAAGCATGATGATTAATCATTTTATTTATTTATTTTTATAAATGATTATGCTTCATATATTCAAGAAGGATCATTATTTCATTATCATTCTCATCATCACCTTGTCTCTCCTCAAGCTCTCTCTCTCTCTTCAAACCCTAATCCTACCTTCTCATGTGTTGAGATCAAGGATTAGCAAGACTAATTAATCCATATCCATACTCTATATCACCTAGGTGACTTTGATTAGCAACTAGAGAAACCTAGTTACCTCAAGATTAGAGGCAAAGCTTGGAGTAGAAGCTCTCAGGTGGATCGTCTATTACATAGAGGAGGCCGACGAGGAGGTGGATAACGAGAAGAAGAAGGACACGGTTCATTAGGTATAATCTTCTTCCATAGTAGTTAACAACTCCTATGTTAGTGTTAGTTATAGTTTAGCAAAGATCCTTTCGGTTAGTCGATGTTGCTTCAAACAAAATGATTGTTTTTCATATTTCCGCCTCCCCGTAAGTCGGGGGGTGTACAACGTCGACTTACAGCTGGGTGGTTCATAAGCACATCCTTAAATATCCTTAGTTGAGAGAGTATCGAGACTGGGCATCGATACTCCGGAGTAGACTAGTGTATACTTTTCGAGACCCCGACGAGGGGCGGTAGCCAGTATCACAAGTCATTGGTGTCAGTTAGTCACCTAAGATAGTATACAAGTGCTCATTGGGTTATGAGTTATACTGGACGGACTCGACGGGAACATGCTAGATGGTATTATATCTATTGTCAGATAACAGTTCTCAGGTGACATGAGTATAAGTTAGTCTGTCGACCTGAGATCATCATTTTTCTCGTATGAGTTCCCACTGTGCCTTGATTACTACCCTACCACAGCTCAAAAGAGTTGTGCAAACAGGTTTTATTTGGGTGCAGTCCTGAGCCACACGGAGGTAGTGAGTGAATCGTCGGTGTAAATCCCCGGTTTTCGTATATAAAAATTTTCCGTATTTTTCCAGATTTTTATTCCATTTTTCCTTTCATTTTTATATATATATTTTATTATAATTATATTAAAATTGAAATTTCCTAAACCTAAACTCTAAAGCCTAAATCCTAACCTACCCGACCCGACCCGACTCATCCGACCCGACCCGCGCACACCCCACTTCTTCTTCTTCTCCCTCGCTCGTTCTTTCTCGCATTTTTCCTTAACGGCTCCCTCATGCTCGCCACGACGATCGTGCCTACGTCCAACCCCAGCGCCCCGCTCGCGTCACCCCCCGAACGGCTCTTTTCCCCAATGGCTCTCCGTCACAACTTCCCTCTTCTCGCGCCATCATCGCGAGACCCGCCCACGTCCCCGCTTCCCCAACGGCCACGACTCCACTCGCCTAAAACCCCCAACGATCGCTCGTACCCTCTCTACTTCACCCCCTCGTTCTCCCTATATTTCTCTCTCCCATTCACTCCACTATTTTCCCCAACTCCAACCCCAAGCTCCACATCGCCGGAAACCACCTCAGACAACCGCCGACACCTTCGAGCCCTAAGCCGACCCATTCCATCCTTAGAGCTCCCATTTTTGCAGCCGACGACCCCCCAACTCCTCCTCCTTCACCCTGAGCGCGAAAACCCGACGACCACCGCTTCGACACCGTAGCCGCTGCTCACCATCACCGAGCCTGACTCCCTCCAACGTTGCAACACAACCACGTTGCCACCATCGACCTGTCGAACCCTGCGCCACCGACATTACCCACCACCCGCTCCACCTCGCCGACGAGCTGCGAGCTCCTGCTCACCATCTCCAAGCTCGCCTCTGCACCGAGCCACACCATGCCAATTCCCGTGCCACGCCGTGCCCGTTCCCATGCCACGTCGTGCCAAGCCTCGTGCCACATCGTGCCAAGCCCCGTTCCATATAGTACCTACTCCCCACGCCACACACGTCGTGCCACACCGTGCCAGCCTCCGTGTCACGTTGTGCCAGCACCCGTGTCACTCCGTACCCCGATCTAGTGCACGCACCGTGCCCACTCCTGTACCAGCATCGCGTTCGGCATCGTTGTCGCTGCCGTGCCACTTTCGCCAAAGGCAAGTGAAAATTCTTCACTTGCTACTCATACTAAATTACCATTAGATTAAATAACCAAGTTAAAGATTTAATCGTACGTGTGTATACATATACATATTTAGATCGTAGACTATAATGGAATTGTTAGCAAACCATCGTGTTGATTGTATTGAATTGAACCCAATTCGGGCCTATCAACCGTAATGATATCATTCATAATTTACATGAATTCATTGTTATGTTCATTCGATAACACCGATGACGATCGATACCCGTACTGAAATCAAAGCTCGAAGCGATACATGAATGAAAACTCTGGTTAAAGTGTCCATGTTTTGTGATCGTCGAATCTCTTACTGATTAGTGAATGTTGTGTAAGGTTTTGAATTATAAGTATCTTGTTTATAAGCATGTTTCGTCGCCCCTAAAGGCGACACCAAATCTGAACCTTACCGCGCACGCTACCTTGTTAAAATCACTGTAAATTAAATACAGTTTGGAACGTAACGTTCTATAGTTCATATCGAAGCCGACTCGATAACCTATAACCACCCATAGTTTTTTTCTCAACAATTTTAGATTACTGTAACAATACTTGGTTGCGAACGCGGCACTGGACTGCAGTCTGGGGAAGCATTTCGTTTTGGATACCATACTTTGAACACCTTTGCATCCCCGCTTTAAACTGAAAATGCACGGAGCCCCATATGAATACATAGATAATTTAATTATATAACACCTGAATCTTTTCCATTTCCATTTCACTATTGTTTGATATTTACTATACATTTTAGCGCACCGATGTATTCTGCAGTTTTTGCAATGACCTCTCTTACACCGCTACACTAAACAGGACATAACTTCTAAAACAGAAATGCTATTGATAATCCATTTAATAAGTTGGAAACTTAACAGATAGAACTAGATTTTATTCGCTAGGGAAACACCTGAATCTGAACATAATCATTGGTAAAACGCGCGTGAAGTTGGGCTTCCAATTCTGAAACTGGAATTCTAGCAATCGATCGCTACCTTAAAATGATGATAATTCCCTAACCTGAATTCCGATTGACATGAAATTAATTTTACTGTTTAGATGATCAATTGTGCTTCGTAAGTCTTTTATATTATTTTGGTTGATTCCGTGCGTGTGATTTATCGAAAAATTTTCAAGTTATATGGCATTGGTCGTCATAAAATAGTGAATATCTGTTCAGTGCATTTCTACCTATTTTCGTGCTTGCTTTATACCTGCTGCATAGTGATCGTTCACATTAAGACCTAGCGACTGTTTTACATTTTCGATATAAGTGTTAGTGATTGGGTTGTGATAAATACGAAAGTGATATTGATAAGTGGAAAAGTGATTGAAAGTGAAAGGGATACTTATTTGTTCACAACCCATTGAATGCCTAAATTCATACTATAACCTGGGGGATGGGGAAATCAAGGTGGAATTGAACTCGTATATAGCGAGGTACAGTGATTTAGAGGATAATCATACGCTATTAGTGATATATATACATATACATACATTAGGTCGTGGGCCTAGCGGCACGGCTGACAGGGTTATGTCCTGGGCACAGCGGACCGTAGTCTCGGGCATGCACGAGACCCTTGTTAAACACAAGCATCTTTTCCACCATTTGATTTAGTTGACTTAGTGACCGACAAGTAGTGACATACACATTGCCCAGTTTACTGACATGATAGCTATATTGCACTATTCATATTCAGTTGATATTTATTATACTCATGTTTTGCATTTTGTTGCACTTTTCATGTTTAATAATATTGCATACCCATCATATGTATATATTTATTTCTATATGTGTCGTCCTGACGACCTGAGTGTGCATGCTTAGAGGACGAAGTGTATCCAGCCCAGGAGCAGGACCTGCCATTCGAGATCGCGGAGATCTAGACTGCTTCATCGGCGCCATCTCTTTTGCTTTCAGCACTTTTAATTTCGTTGGTTAGTTTTATTTTGCAAAATAAGTGTATTTCGAACTCTTTTTATTGCAATGTAATAAAGTTGTGAACTGTGATTTTTCTTTACTCTAGTACTATTTACTGACGACCATGTAATGCTAGAAGCCGAAGTGTGACTACGGTGGGATTATTCCCTGACCATAGGAGCATGGCTGGCCTAGTCACCCCTCATATTTAGTATTTTGGGATACAGGACGTGATATGGTTTTGTTGGTATCAGAGCTAGGTTTCGGATGAAATTACAGTTCAGTCGAGAGATCCCTACATTGAGTTACACCCTTGATGTGTGCTTTACTACATTTCTGTCCACTTTCTAATACTCGTTGAATCATCATGAAATCCTTGTTTGAATCTAATTTCTTTTGATCTTTTTCAGAAATATGGACTCCTCGGGCAACTCCTCAGGTGCCGGTTCCCATGATCGTACCGAGAAGATCCTCAGCACACTGACGACCCTGGCCCAGGCTCAAGAGAGGAAGACCGATCTCCTGGCCGAGGGATTGAAGGCGGTACAGGAGACCGCAATTACCGCCCTGGAGAGATCTACGGCTGTTCCCGCCGCCCTCGAGGGCACCCTCGTACAGACTACCCAGGATAGGGTTGTTACGGTTTCAGGGTTTCATCCAGCGGTGTTCATGGGATCAGCAAATCCACTTGAGGCCAAGCAATACCTCATCAATGTAGAGAACCTCCTGACAGCCGCTCGAGTTCCTGACGATGATAGAGTGAACGTAGTGATGATCCAGCTGGAAGACGAGGCCCGCACGTAGTGGTCCGTGGAGGAAAGCCGGCTCGAGAAACCTATTGGTATGGGACACGTTCTCCGCATGCTTCCTGGATCACTATTTTCCGGCTACTGCCAAGGCCGAGATAGAGGATAAATTCATTATGTTGAAGCAGAATGGACGCTCGGTGGATGTCTACACCGCAGAGTTCAACCGGCTGAATCGTTTCGCACCATACATGGTAGCCACCAAAGCCGCCAGGGCAAGACGGTTTCAGAAAGTGCTTGATATTAAACTGCAGCAACTTATCGCGTCTCTTAATCTACCAACCTTTGGCCAAGTGTTGAATGTTGCCTGAGTGCAGGAAAGATTGGCGGAGAAGGCCAAGGGCCAACGATCGATGGACAGGAGACCCAACGCGGTCCCAGCACGGCCTACCATCTCCCCCTGTGGAGCGATCCCAGTTCACAGGCCAGGTGTTACGCAGATGAAGCACACTTTCTCACCTCAGCAACCGCAGCGGAGGGCCCTATTTTGCAATTATTGCTAGAGATCAGGACACATGCAGAGAGATTGTCACAGAGCTAAGGGGCAGTGTCTGATTTGCGAATCCTGTGAGCACAGGGTCAGTGGGTGTCCCCTGACATCTGGGCTACAGGGAGGGTTCGAGCAACAGCAACCGTCGTACGACACTTCAGCTCAGAGGGGTCGATCTCGGGTATCCCAGTAGCGGTCTTTCGATCAGAGGCAGACTGGTACAGGTCGGAATCAGGGACGGGCTTTCAGCCTGTCCACCGAGCAGGAAGAGGCTTCTGGAGAAGTGGTTATAGGTATCATCCTTGTTTATTCTGTACCAGCTAGAGTTCTTTTTTATTCGGATACTTCGCATTGCTTTATTTCCACACGGTTTGTTGACACACGCTCTATACCTCACGAGCCGTTGACCAAGGGTTGGGAGATACATACGGGTAATGGAATTATTGTGTCTAACATAGAGTGTAGATTATGTCCGGTGGTAGTATGCGGCAGGGAATTCTATGCGAATTTCCTTTTAATTGGGACGGGCAGCTATGACGTGATTCTCGGGATGGATTGGATGAGCACTTTCCATGCGATCATCGATTGCCAAGCTAGGGAAGTGACTTTCCGCATTCCTAATCATCCTGAGTTTGTTTTCGAAGGCGGAAGCGAGTCCTTGGAGCCCGCCAAGTTTAGAGCCAAGCCAAAAGCGTTGACGACTATGGAGATTGACGAGAGTCCAGCCCCAGAGATAGTTTGGGATTTTCTTGATGTGTTCCGTGAAGATTTACCAGGTCTACCACCTCCCCGTGTCTTAGGATTCTTTATTGACCTGATTCTATAGACGGCGCCAGTTTCCAAAGCTCCTTACAGGATGTCGCCAGTTGAATTGGCAGAATTAAAGAAGCAGATAGAAGATCTTTTGAACAAGGAATTTATCCGTCCAAGTGTTTCCCCGTGGGGTGCTCCTGTGCTATTGGTGAAGAAGAAAGACAGTTCCTTGCGCATGTGCACCGACTACCGGGAGTTGAATCGAGTGACCGTGAAGAACAAGTATCCCATTCCCCGCATCGACGACTTGTTTGACCGGCTTGGTGGTGCTCGAGTATTCTCCAAATTAGACCTTTGGTCAGGGTACCACCAAATCAGGGTCAAGGCAGAGGATGTATGCAAGACGGCTTTCTGAAACCGGTATGGCCACTATGAGTTTCTTGTGATGTTGTTCGGTGTTACCAATGCAACGGCCATATTTATGGATCTGATGAACAGGGTTTTCTCCAAGTACTTGGATCAGTTTGTTGTCGTATTCATCGATGACATTCTAGTCTATTCCAGAAGTCGAGAGGAGCACACCGAGCATCTACGAATTATATTGCAGGTTCTACGGAAGGAGAAGCTCTATGCTAAGCTAAGCAAGTGCGAGTTTTGGCTCAACAAGGTGCAATTTCCGGGGCATGTCGTTTTGAGTGACAACGTTTCAATGGATCCGACGAAGATCCAATCTATCAAGGACTGGCCGACATCGAAATCAGTTGCTGAAATAAGAAGCTTCTTAGGATTGGCTGGGTATTATCGGCGATTTGTTCAAGATTTCGCAAGAGTAGCGGAACTCTTGACGAAGCTCACACGGAAGGAGGTGTTAGTGTATATGCCCTAGGGGCCATTATTGTATCATACTAGCATGTATATTACTTAATGGAAGCTTGGGATATTCCCAGTTGTATATATACAGTCTTGCTGAAAATGGTAGTATGCTACTTGGTTTGTGTCTACTTTAATATGTGTATATGTTTCTTGTAACGTATCACTTATACATATTAGTAGAGCCCATAGGTTCTTTGCTTGATTACCAGCGTTATGATGGCAGTCACACTAGTGGGGGCTGGGTAGTCTATAAACAATATCCTATACTTGTCCCTAGTCGTAGAATTATCGAGACAGGGCATCGATACTCCAGAGTAGACTAGTGTGTACGCTTCTCATCCCAGTTAGGGAGATGGTCTGTCCCATAGCCATCAGTACGTCGTACTGAAGATAGTACACAGGTGCTCGTTAGGTTACGGGTACACCGGACAGGACTCGCAGGGGAACTATTAGATAGTATTATACCCGTCGTCAGTTAACAGTTCCCAGATGACATGAGTACAGCATAGTCCGCAGACTTGACACTGCTACTTTGCCTCGAATGTGTCCTACTGTTCTTAGATTGCTACCCTACCACGGCTCAAAGTAGTCATGCAAACAGGTAGCAGTTGGGTGCAGTCCCGAGCACTTGGAGGCAGTAGTGGGTAGATAGGATTCGTCTCTCCCGGTATTGGGAGATGATATCGCACTGTGTCAGAGAGCCATTACGCAAAGTCCCTGGCCAGGGCAAGTGAGATATACTGGTAGGTTCCAGTAGCTTCTCAGGGTGCAATGGGTTTTGCTCCGACATGACTTATACAGCTATTAGGGGATTGACGCTTGCCGCCCCCTAGGCTTGATATGCGATAGTTTTAGACGAACAGACCGGACTGTACGGAGATTGTCACATCAGGCTCAGTGGGAGTTCGGATGAGTTTCCTCATCGGCCTTCTTATCGACATCTACCTCGGGACCGTTACGTACAGCTAGTGCCTCTTGCGGTCTGTGGTTAAACCCACTGCCAGCGTAGTGTCGAGTCTTTAGAGTCCCACACAGAGAGTTTCCCTGCTCTAGGCGAAACGATATAGAGGTCGTACGGTTTTACGACAAGGGTTCGGACGCGTACGTGTGTTTACGCACGTACGACGTTCGGACAGTTTTTACTAGCCGGTTTTGGTTTAAGCTAGATTCTAGTATCAGGTTATTAGATTTATACAGTCTAAAGTTTTTCTGTGTTTTTACGGATTGGAGGGGCGTTCTCGTAATTTGTCGGGAAGCTTCTAGAAGAGTGGTGACTAAGGGGGTAAGGTGGCATTGCATTAAATGAGATTAGTGACTCATTTGTGTGATTCATGCTTAATGACTCATGGAGATGAATCACTCAAATGCATTTATGAAGCATGGTTGATTAATCATTTATTTACTTATTTGATAAAATAATAATGCTTCATAAATATTATGATAGATCATTATCTCATTTCATTCTCATCTTCACCTTCTCTCTCCTCAAGCTCAGTCTCTCTTCAAACCCTAACCCTAACCTCTCATGTGTTGAGATCAAGGGTTAGCTAGACTAAAACATCCATAACCTCACTCTATATCCCCTAGGTAGCTTAGATTAGCACTTTAAGCAACCTAGTTATCTCAATTTGGAGATCAAGCTTAGAGAAGGAGCTTTCGGGTGGATCGTCTTTGACTCGAGGAGGCCGTTGAGGTGCCGATATTCCAAGGAGCCTACGAGGAGAGGAGGACAGCGATGAAGACCCGAAGGACATATAACGTGAGGTATAACTTCGAATCCGAGTAGTTAAACCTCTAGTAGATTGTTAGCAATGGTTTAGATATGATTCATGCGCTCGAGTCCGTGTTACGAAGCTTTGATAATCGTTTTTCATATATTCCGCCTCCCCGCAAGTTCGTGGGGTGCGTGACATAGACTTACAGTGGTATCAGAGCCAACTAAACCATTACTAGCTTGTTAGCAACTGATTAGAAGTTCGATCGACGGAAAACACGAAAACAAAACCCTGAAAATTCCTAGTTTCTGTTAATTTTAAACCTGTCTGAAATACTTTTTGACATACCTTAAAATTCACAGCAGGGTATTTTAAGAATACTGGGAAAATACGAGTCAGTGACTCGGCAGAACGGCCGCGGATC
Source organism: Agapanthus africanus (assembly GCA_030015575.1). Lineage (NCBI taxonomy): Eukaryota > Viridiplantae > Streptophyta > Magnoliopsida > Asparagales > Amaryllidaceae > Agapanthus > Agapanthus africanus. The sequence goes on from CM057344.1 coordinate 41,229,979, forward strand.
CGCGGCAATAGAGTGCTTGTGCCGCGGATCCGCCGCCGAGTCAACTCCGAGTTGACTCGGATTTGCTCTGTAATTCTTATTTTTTAGTGTTTTGGTTCTCTGTTTGTTCTGTTTCTACCCAGGTTTCTTCAGTACAGGTTTGCTTTTGGGGTAGACACGGAATATGGTATTCGATCGATTTTTTAAGATATTTGCTAATTGGGGTTTTATCTGTAATGTTTAATGTGTTCGTAAACCTCTCCTAACTGCTAGTATGTCGGTTGGCAGGGGGTTGCACATTTCTGTAATGTTTACTGCTTATGTATATGAACTGTGTTAGACTATTGTGATGATTAGACGGGGTTTGAGATGTGTTTAATATTCATTCATTCAATGTAAATGTAATTTGATGTAATATTCTTTTGCGGGGCACCTCCAGGTTGCGGTTGTAGCCACCGTTGTATTATTTCTTTTTACTGTTTTTGCTCCTAGGAAAGACCCAAGGCGGGGTACACAAACTACCGAGTACTTTGAAGTGTTTAGTGGCCTACTCACTTTGTTGAGGGAGACCGCTTCACTTCGGGTACTTGGCGGGTAGTTTGCCGTACCCGTAGGGGTCTAGGGTGGGGTAATGGCTATTCATCATAACTGTGTAATCCGTTTTTTGTTGCAGGCTCAAAGCAAACGCGGATTGCTAGTATATCCAATAAAGTTCATCTGTGATCTGGAATGCTTATTATTGCGTCTGACGAATGTACAATATCTATATATAAATAGCTATTAGACGTCACTTATGTTTTACACCCGCGCTAGCCCAGCCCCCGCTCTGTCGTTAGTTAAGTAACCTAACGGGTGATGACGGGACCCCGTGGCGAATGCGGATGGCATAAGAGGACGTGGTATTTTCGTTGTTTTCTGCAATGGTAAGTTAAAAGATGGGACGCATTATTATAATGCAAAGAAAATAAACCAAAGTTTAATCGTTGGAACAAATTTAAAAAGAAACCACTCGGTTATTTTAAAAGATCAGAATTTTTAATTGCGGAGCTTTAACCACTCCTTTTAAAAGGTATCAGGTTCCTTCGATTATATCAAGTTCACTACGTTCACGGTTTTTGCCAAAACCAGTCGTAGCCCTCCGTCATTTCAGTTAAATATTCAGTAGTATTCAAGCTATGTATTTTGACCTTCGCCAAGGCATAGTGATTGGTAGCCGCTGAATATTTATCTGTAGCATAGATAGATGCGTTGGTTTAGGACAGTCGTACTACTATTTTGACCTTCGTCAAGGGTATGTACGGGTGGGTTCAAATTAACCTGGATAATGACGGGTAGAACTTGACATGTGACTTATGATATGTTGGCCTTCATCAAGGTCATAAAAGCATGGGGCAAAAATCCACATCGGGAATTTCTAAAGAAACTGAAATTTGCAGAGAGATGCATACCATTTTGGAGTTTGATGAATGTTGGTAGGATTCCTTCAACATTATCAAACGATGATATTTTGGATCCCGATCCTACTGTGAGTATATACTACTTATCAGGAGATTCGTCACTTAACGATCAATGCTATAAACCAAGTAGGTGCCTAGAAAGGTGTCAGAGGGGTTAAGCCCCCAGAGAAAAGAGGTTCTTTAATTAAGGAACTTCGCGAAAGCATTGGAAAACCTCGCTCGAAGTATCGACACTGGCCTGGCTGAACGGTTAAGCAAGTATTGTACGGTGAGAATAGTCCTGGCTAATTCTTCTTTTATGGTTTGAGGAAGGATTCGAGAAACAGTGGGAGCCATCCTGTTTAGATAAATTAAAAACCAATCTAAGCTTGTAACAGCATCATACTAAAGTGTTTTCTTCTCTCTCTCTCTCTCTTAATTGCAGCGACCTCGTAACCACACATAGGTTACATCTAGATAATAATTTGACTGAATCTGACTTATATGACTGGCAAAAGTCTATCCAGATGTCCATTGCCTATGACAAGCTGGACCACCCTATTGAGGGACATTCCTATTGTTATGGGATCGGGCATTGGCAGAATGATTGCAGGGCTTTAGAAGCCAGTAGCCAGGATACGAAGCATGTTGTGGCTTCGACTTCGAGTGTGTTTATGATAGAGAACTGTATGTCAGTTAACCCTACTTCCTGGGTATTGGATACCGGATCAGGAACTCACATCTGTAATTCATTACAGACTCTGAGAAACTGTAGGGTTATCGGGATAGGTGATATGACCCTCACGGTTGCTAACGGAATGAGCATGAACGCTGAATCCGTAGGGGAATATCATCTTGGACTGACAACTGGGCAGATATTGATTCTGCGTAACTGTTTTTATGTACCAGGTACGACTTGTAATATCATATCTGTACCCTTACTTTCTAAGGAAGGATATGATTTTACTTTTGCAAGAGATGTGGTTCACATCCACCTAAATCAAGTTTTGATTGGGTCAGGTACATTAGAAAACGGAATATACGTATTAAATCAAGCTCAGATTTTCAGTGTCCAGAACACACTTAAAAGAAAGTCTCCGGAAACAAATCAGGCTTTCTTATGGCATTGTAGACTGGGTCACATCAATGAGAGAAGATTAACAAAGTTACATAGAGAGGGATACTTGGATCCGTTCGAGTATTAGTCTTATGCCACTTGTGAATCTTGTCTCATGGGAAAGATGACAAAGACTCCGTTCACTGGACACGGAGAAAGAGCAAGCGAGCTCTTAGGACTCATACACAGTGACGTGTGTGGTCCAATGTCTACAAATGCGCGAGGTGGTTATTCCTACTTCATTACTTTTACGGATGATTTCTCTAGGTATGGACATATCTTCTTGATGAAGCATAAATCCGAGGCCTTTGAGAAATTCCAGGAATACAAGAATGAAGTGGAAAAACAAACAGGCAAAAGTATCAAGACACTGAGATCTAATCGAGGTGGTGAATACTTAAGTGCCGAGTTCCTAGGTTACTTAAAAGAGAATGGAATTCTCTCTCAGCTTACTCCTCCATACACACCACAACACAACGGTGTATCAGAAAGGAGAAATCGAACCCTATTGGATATGGTTCGTTCCATGATGAGTAAGGCTGAGTTACCGCGATCATTCTGGGGTTATGCACTAGAATCAGCTGCATATCTTTTGAACAAGATTCCAACCAAAACTGTGCCTACCACACCATATTAGATATGGAGTGGGAAGAAACCCTGTCTTCAGTACCTAAAGACATGGGGATATCCAGCTTTTGTAAAAAAGCAGCATCCGGACAAGCTCGAGGCACGCTCAGTACTGTGTAAGTTTGTGGGATACCCAAAGAACTCCAGGGGGTATTTTTTCTATTACGTAGAGGAACAAAAAGTTTTTGTTTCTCGTAATGCCCATTTTCTAGAATATCAGTTTTTAGAAAAGGAAACAAGTGGGAGCGAAATAGAACTGGAAGAAATTCCAGAACCACAAACTACTACTGAAAGTATGGTAGAACCAGAGGTTTTAGAAGAACCGGACATCCCAACGCCACTCCGTAGGAGTAGTAGGCAGTCTCATCCGCCTGAGAGATACTATGGTTTTCTCATAGATGGGGATAGAGAGGATTGCACTATTGACTATGATGAGCCTACTAGCTTCCAGCAAGCCATTCAGAGCGGTGACTCAGTAAAATGGCTGGATGCAATGCGGACCGAAATGGAGTCCATGTACACTAACAAAGTATGGACTTTGGACGGTGCTCCAGATGGGGTAAAACCCGTAGGATGCAAATGGATCTTCAGAAAGAAGATTGGTGTAGATGGACAGGTTGAAACCTATAAAGCTAGACTTGTTGCAAAGGGTTTCCGTCAAAGACCTGGTTTGGACTATGACGAAACCTTTTCTCCAGTAGCTATGCTAAAATCCATTCGGGTCCTTCTTGCTATTGCTGCCTTCCACGATTATGAGATCTGGCAGATGGACGTAAAGACAGCTTTTCTAAATGGAAATTTGGAAGAGAGTGTCTATATGGATCAGCCAGAGGGATTCATTCAGAGTGGGAGCAGCGGTAAAGTATGCAAGCTGCTTTAGTCCATTTATGGACTAAAGCAGGCATCGCGGAGTTGGAACATCTGTTTTGATGATGCTGTCAAAGAATTTGACTTTATCAAAAATCCAGATGAACCTTGCATATACAGTAAGATTGTAGTGAGAGCTATAGTATTTCTCGTCTTGTACGTGGATGACATTCTCCTAATAGGAAATGATATTCCTATATTACAATCAGTCAAAAGATTCTTGTCACATAAATTCTCCATGAAAGACCTGGGTGATGCCACCTACATTCTGGGGATCCAGATTTATCGTGATAGATCAAAGAGGATGTTGGGACTTTCACAGTCCAGGTACATAGACACCATATTGAAAAGATTCAGTATGGAAGATTCTAATCGCGGTAACCTACCGGCTTGTCACGGAATCACCCTCTCCAAAGATATGTCTCCTAAGACTGATTTGGAAAGGGATCGCATGTCGATTATACCCTACGCTTCAGCGGTAGGCTCTATAATGTATTCGATGTTATGTACCAGACCAGACGTAGCATACGCATTGAGCGTAGTAAGCCGGTATCAAGCAAACCCAGGGAAGAATCATCGGATAGCAGTAAAGAACATTCTCAAGTACCTGAGGAGGACTAAGGAGATGTTCTTAGTGTATGGCGGAAAAGACCTCCAGATTGAGGCCTTTGCCGACTCCGGCTTCCAGAGTGACAAAGATGACTCCAAATCCATGTCGGGTTATGTCTTTACCCTCAATGGAGGGGCGGTCTGTTGGAAGAGTTCCAAGAAGGAGACCGTTGCTGACTCAACAATGGAAGCGGAGTACATAGCTGCTTGCGATGCCGCAAAAGAAGCTGTCTGGATGAAGAAGTTCCTCACAGAACTTCAGTTGGTTCCTACCAGTGTTGATCCAATACCTCTGTATTGTGACAACAACGGCGCTATAACTTTAGCGAAGGAACCCAGGTCCCATCAGAAGTCCAGACACATCTTAAGGCGGTATCACCTGATCAGGGAGATCATAGATCGCCGGGAGATCGAGATGAAGAGAGTAAAGACGGAGGATAACATTGCTGATCCATTCACAAAGGCCATTCCTCAGACGCAGTTCGAGAGGCTATTCGAGATGATAGGTCTACGATACGCCAGCTCATGGCCCTAGTGCAAGTGGGAGATTGTTAGTGTATATGCCCTAGAGGCCATTATTGTATCATACTAGCATGTATATTACTTAATAGAAGCTTGGGATATTCACAGTTGTATATATACAGTCTTGCTGAAAATGGTAGTATGCTACTTGGTTTGTGTCTACTTTAATATGTGCATATGTTTCTTGTAACGTATCACTTATACATATTAGTAGAGCCCATAGGTTCTTTGCTTGATTACCAGCTTTGTGATGGCAGTCACACTAGTGGGGGCTAGGTAGTCTATAAGCAATATCCTATACTTGTCCCTAGTCGTAGGATTATCGAGACAGGGCATCGATACTCCAGAGTAGACTAGTGTGTACGCTTCTCATCCCAGTTAGGGAGATGGTCTGTCCCATAGCCATCAGTACGTCGTACTGGAGATAGTACACAGGTGCTCGTTAGGTTACGGGTACACCGGACAGGACTCGCAAGGGAACTGTTAGATGGTATTATACCCATCGTCAGTTAACAGTTCCCAGATGACATGAGTACAGCATAGTCCGCAGACTTGACACTGCTACTTCACCTCGAGTGTGTCCCACTATTCTTAGATTGCTACCCTACCACGGCTCAAAGGAGTCATGCAAACAGGTAGCAGTTGGGTGCAGTCCCGAGCACTTGGAGGCAGTAGTGGATAGACAGGATTCGTCTCTCCCGGTATTGGGAGATGATATCGCACTGTGTCAGAGAGCCATTACGCAAAGTCCCTGGCCAGGGCAAGCGAGATATACTGGTAGGTTCCAGTAGCTTCTCAGGGTGTAATGGGTTTTGCTCCGACACGACTTATACAGCTATTAGGGGACTGACGCTTGCCACCCCCTAGGCTTGATATGCGATAGTTTTAGACGAACAGACCGGACTGTACGGAGATTGTCACATCAGGCTCAGTGGGAGTTCGGATGAGTTTCCTCATCGACCTTCTTATCGACATCTACCTGGGGACCGTTATGTACAGCTAGTGCCGCTTGCGGTCTGTGGTTAAACCCACTGCCAGCGTAGTGTCGAGTTTTTAGAGTCCCACACAAAGAGTTTCCCTGCTCCAGGCGAAACGATATAGAGGTCGTACGGTTTTACGACAAGGGTTCGGACGCGTACGTGTGTTTACGCACGTACGACGTTCGGACAGTTTTTACTAGCCGGTTTTGGTTTAAGCTAGATTCTAGTATCAGGTTATTGGATTTATACAGTCTAAAGTTTTTCCGTGTTTTCACGGATTGGAGGGGCATTCTCGTAATTTGTCGGGAAGCTTCTAGAAGAGTGGTGACTAAGGGGGTAAGGTGGCATTGCATTAAATGAGATTAGTGACTCATTTGTGTGATTCATCCAAGTCATTAATGCATCATAAATGCTTAATGACTCATGGAGATGAATCACTCAAATGCATTTATGAAGCATGGTTGATTAATCATTTATTTACTTATTTGATAAAATAATAATGCTTCATAAATATTATGATAGATCATTATCTCATTTCATTCTCATCTTCACCTTCTCTCTCCTCAAGCTCACTCTCTCTTCAAACCCTAACCCTAACCTCTCATGTGTTGAGATCAAGGGTTAGCTAGACTAAAACATCCATAACCTCACTCTATATCCCCTAGGTAGCTTAGATTAGCACTTTAAGCAGCCTAGTTATCTCAATTTGGAGATCAAGCTTGGAGAAGAAGCTTTCGGGTGGATCGTCTTTGACTCGAGGAAGCCGTTGAGGTGCCGATGTTTCAAGGAGCCTACGAGGAGAGGAGGACAGCGATGAAGACCCGAAAGACATGTAACGTGAGGTATAACTTCGAATCCGAGTAGTTAAACCTTTAGTAGATTGTTAGCAATGGTTTAGATACGATTCATGCGCTCGAGTCCGTGTTACGAAGCTTTGAGAATCGTTTTTCATATTTTCCGCCTCCCCGCAAGTTCGTGGGGTGCGTGACATGGACTTACAGGAGGTGCCGTATGTTTGGCTGGAGGAATGCACCTAGGCATTCGAGCTGTTGAAACTGAAGTTGACCACGGCCCCAATCCTGACTGTGCCAGACAGCTCAGGTGGCTTAGTTGTTCACAGTGATGCGTCGGGAAAAGGTTTGGGTTGCGTATTGATGCAGCATGTTCGAGTGGTGGCTTACGTCTCTCGTCAGCTGAGAACTCATGAGAAGAACTACCCCATGCATGGCCTGGAGTTAGCGGCTGTCGTGTTCGCCTTAAAGATTTGGAGGCATTACTTACTAGGCGAAAGGGTGGAGGTGTACACGGATCACAAAAGTTTGAAATACGTGTTCGTACAGAAGGAGCTGAATATGAGGCAGCGCAGATGGTTGGAGTTGATGGCAGACTACGACATTGATCTGCAGTATCATCCAGGGAAGGTGAACGCCGTTCCTGATGCTCTCAGTCGCAGGCCGTCAGCTGTGTTGCTGACTTTTCAGAAAAGGATTCTTGATGACCTTCGGATACTCGAGTTGGAGGTAGTTACACCGGGTATGCCCGGACAGCTCTGGCAGTTGCAGGTTCAATCATCGCTTATAGACCGCATCAAAGCTGCACAGGTTGGAGACCTTCTGTTGCAAAAGTTCAGAGGGTTAGTCGAGGCCGGTTTGAGGACAGACTTGTAGATTCACGAAGATGGTTCTCTGATGTAACGACCCCAATATTACTATACCATCGTGTTTTCTTTCTTTGGTAAAATATTGTATTTATTTATTCGTAGTATTTTTCCGTATATTTTGTTTTCTATTATATATATTATTTTATTATTCCATCTATTTTTTTCCAAACCTAATTCTTTAAACTAAATCTTAACCTATTTCAAATTAAACGCAAGACCTGACCCAGCCCATAACCCAAATCCAATCTCATTTTAATTTTCTTTTATAAAACTATGAGCCCAAAAACCCACTTTCTTTTCAAGCAACAACATATATTTAATTCTAATTAAATATGTGCATGAACAACCTTGTAGCTCATTGGTTAAGTCATTGCATTGTTATTCCATAAATCATATGTTCAAATCCCCATTCTTGCAATTATTTTTTTATCATTTTTTATTCTTCTCATAACCTACAAATGAGATCTTTCATTTCCAAAATGAATGGTGGCCTTTCATTTCTCTTTTAATTCCCATGTTGACTGCATATATTATGATAGATAATTCACCATTACACCATCTTTATTTGTCCTCCTCTTTCTTTTTCTTCCTCACATTTTTCTATCTCTCCCTTCTCCCTCTTCAGCTAGAGTCCTAGAAGAAGAACACAAAGAAGTTTTCAAGAAGGTCTCGCTAGTAACGCGAGGCTATCGGCGGATAGACAATCCCGGTGACAATACCGGCTTGTTTATGTAAGTCCCTTCTCTCTTTCCCTCCCTTCATCTCTTTCTCTTTATCTTTCTCTTTTTTATATTGCCATGAAAAATTTCCCTTGTCATATCATAGTCCATAAATAATTAATTAAATGGATACATATATAAATAATGAACACACACAAATATACACACATATTTAGTTTGTAAAGTCTTTTTCATTACTCTCAATCCATATGTTAAGATTTCATAGTGACCAATTAGGATTGCATCGTTTGTTGTTTTATTTTAAATTACTTTATTTAAAGTTTGTGAGAAAAAATGAAGTTACGAATAAATACCATAGTTTTCTCATTTCTCACAAATGACATATCAATACCTTTACTTTTAAAATAATTTTTAGAAATTAATTTTTAATTATGAAAATTTCAAGAAAATTACCTTGGATAGAATATATTTTTTTGTATACGCTGTAAATTTTTTAGATCTAACCTCATAACGGTTTAGGTGTTATGTAGTTTTTTTATTCACTGTTTTTAAAACCAGAAAACTGCCAATAAGGGCCTTCTTCGAGAGACCATAACTCTGTAATAGTTCATCCAAATTAAGTGTTTTTAGATGTTTTGAATATCTACATCGAATTATATAGATTTTCTTAATTTTATGTTTTTACTGAAAACCGATGTAAAATATAGAAAACTACGTCACAATATTATCTGGACAGAATCTGTCCTGATTCGCACATTGTTTTTATATAGGACATAACTCGAAATTCCGATATCCTTTCGTGACAAAATTTAGATGTGTAAATGCATAATTGATAAAGCTACAATTTTCTGTATATTAGATTACTTAGAAATGCATGAAACAATCCGATATAGGCTTTGCAATATAACATATAGTTGCTGTCCAGAAATCTGAATTTCTGTTTTAAACGTTGATATTAAAATGATTATAACTAAAGCTTCAGAAATCCAAATCGCGCGAATCTTGGTGTTTTGGATAATTACATCGAAAGACCTACAATTTTCTAATAATCTTTGTAATCTGAAACCTGATAAAAATTAACTCAAACTGCATTTTAAAAATATATAACGGTGCTGAACAGATTCTGATCTATTTTGCACGACGATACGAAAACAGATATACCTCCAAAACCGGTAGTCGTATTTATTTGAAACTGGAACTCACGCATGAAAAACACTTAGAGCAATATTTTTGTTTATATTTCCACATTCGTTCGACTTGATTAATTAGTCGTACATAATATTTATTTACAGCATTGTTTATGATAGTTACTTGAATAATATACTTGACTCATTTCATACTATTCGAACATGTATACATATTTATCTTGATCACTAAATTGTTGTATGTACATAAAGACGATAATTAAATACTTGAGTTGTATTTTGAAAACTATACAAAATTATTTTTACTTAAAACCCTCTCAAGTTATATAAATTACAATAAGGACCCTAGTAAATATAGGCTTAAGCGGGACCAATCTCTTGAGCCTCAGGAAGCCGGAGAAGTGGGTGGTTGCCTATTTAAGGTAGACAACTTAATAAACGGTGTTATCGACATGGTAATCGTCTTTGAAAAAAACACAAATCCTGCCGCCCATGTGCAGCGGTTACCGATAACACCAAAACCTAATTCAGGACTTCAATTTCTATTCTAAATGTTCTGACACCGACTGAGTCTCATTTAATAATCTGACTTGAATATGATTCAAGTACAATATACAATATTACAATCCAAAATGAATCCATGAATACATATATTCAATCTATTAATCTGTATTGACTGAACCGAACCATGGATATACTTACATTTACATGATTCTCCAGTTACATTCATGATTCTCCAGTTACATCCATTTACTGATATCATGGTTTCGGCAAGTCATCTAATTATACAACCTATATTACAAGTCAATACAATACAAACAATACAATCAAGACATCACGGGGTTTAAGGGGTAGATTGGTACGGAAGGTGTTAAAAGTGGCACGAGAATGCAAGATTTAAGACACCCAACCTGAATACCATGCCATTGTTCCGGGCTTTCTAACGGATCCTTGTACTTCCATTTGCCCTAGTCTCTAGCATATAGAGACTTCTCTCATATACACTGGCATCCTTTTGTACCAAACTACAAAAAACAACGTTAACCATATAATACAACTTTAAAAGCTACCTTCTCACTCTGTCTATTCTATTTCTCCCTTATCTTTGGGACTTACCGAGTGATTTGTTCGCTGACGATATTCTCCTTCTTTTTCTTTGAATGTCGTCAGGTGATTCGGATCTTCCAGAGATCGAACCCAGTGTTGAAGACTTGGACCAGTTTGCTGAAGACCCAGAGCTTTAGTTCATTGTACACATTTCCTTTCAGTATTTTACATTTCTATTTTGCCACTGTTTAGGCATCGTTTTATTCTATGTATTTACTTTTCCATACATTGTAAAGAAGAATGTGAATAAATAAAGTTGCTGTTTTTTTATATCTTGTCTCTTGTGTATTTATCTTTATATTGCTTAGATACGCTTAGCGTATTTACTTCATAGTAAATACGTAGCGGCCTCGTCGCGCCCTCTGCCCGTATACTGGGAAGCGGGGCGTGACATCTGAGATTTGGCAGCCGGCTGTGTGTTCCAAAGGGGGGTATTCGAGATGAAGTCCTGGTTGAAGCACATAGTTCTGCTTACTCGGTGCACCCGGGTGGCACCAAGATGTACAGAAACCTGAGGCAGCTCTTCTGGTGGAACGAAATGAAGAGGGAGATTGCTCGCTTTGTCTCTAAATGTCTGGTATGCCAACAGGTGAAAGCCGAACATCAGAGAATAGCTGGGTTGTTACAGCCGCTTCCAGTACCAGAGTAGAAATGGGAGCCACATCACCACGGATTTTATGACGGCACTACCTCGAAGTCCCAGGGGCAACAATGTTATCTGGGCTATTGTTGATCATCTTACGAAGGAAGCGCATTTCTTACCCTTCCGGGTCGGACAATCGACGGAGTCACTCGCAGAAAAATATATGCAGGAGATTGTGAGACTACACGGGGTGCCCGTTAGTATCGTTTCTGATCGAGACACCAGGTTCATCTCCCATTTCTGGAAAAGCCTGCAAGAGAGTTTGGGTACGCGTCTCAAGTTCAGCACGGCTTATCATCCACAGAAGGACGGGCAATCCGAGCGTACCATCCAAATGCTCGAGGATATGCCGAGGGCATGCATGCTTGATTTTCAGGGTTCTTGGAAGGATCACCTCCATCTGGTAGAGTTTTCATATAACAACAGCTACCAGGCTAGCATCCAGATGGTACCGTTCAGGGCTCTGTATGGACGGAAGTGTCAATCCCCTGTATGTTGGGACGACATGGGTGAACGAAGGTTATTGGGCCCTGAGCTGGTAGTGCAAACAGTGAGCAAAGTTCAGATGATCAGGCAACGAATCAAGGCGGCTCAGGACCGACAGAAGAGTTGGGCAGATGCCGGCAGAAGATCGTTGGAGTTCGGTATTGGTGACCACGTGTTTATGAAGATATCGCCTACTCAGGGAGTAATCAGGTTTGGTAGTCGCGGGAAACTCAGTCCCCGATTCATCAGACCTTTTGAGGTGCTAGAGCGAGTAGGAGAGATGGCTTATAGACTTGCCTTGCCTCCATCGTTAGCTAGTGTGAACAATACTTTCCATGTTTCTCAGTTGAGGCGCTACGTTCGGGACGACGGCCATATTCTGGACCATTCGGAGTTGACATTGGGCACTGATCTGTCCTACGAGGAGCAGCCTACCACCATTCTCGATCGTTGGGAAAAAATGCTGAAGAACAAAGTCATTCCCTTAGTTCGAGTTTCTTGTGGTGGTCGTTCTCCAGGAGAGTCTACCTGGGAACGCGAGGAGGACATCCGCGCACGTTTTCCGCATCTGTTTGTGTAGTGTTGTTGTTCTGTTGTTTTCTTTTAAATTTCGAGGACAAAATTTTTGTAAGGAGGGTATGATGTAAATCCCCAGTTTCCGTATATAAAACTTTTCCGTATTTTTCTAGATTTGTATTCTATTTTTCCTTTCATTTATATATATATATATATATATATATATATATTATTATTATACTTAAATTAAAATTGAAATTTCCTAAACCTAAACTCTAAAGCCCAAATCCTAACCTACCCGACCTGACCCAACTCACCTGTCCCGACCCGACCCGCTCACACCCCTACTTCTTCTTCTTCTCCCTCGCTTGTTCTTTCCCGACTTTTTCCTCAACGGCTCCTTCATGCTCGCCGCGACGATCGCGCCCACATCCAACCCCCGCGCCCCGCTCGCGTCACCCTCCAACGGCTCTTTCCCTCAACGGCTCTTTCCCTCAACGACTCACCCCAACGGCTTCCCTATTTTCACGCCATCATCGCGAGACCCGCCCACGTCCCCGCTTCCCCAACGGCCACGACTCCACTCGCCCAAAACCCCCGACGATCGCTCATACCCTTTCTACTTCACCCTCTCGTTCTCCCTATACTTCTCTCTCCCGTTCACTCCACTATTTTTCCCAACTTCAACCCCAAGCACCACATCGTCGGAAACACCTCAGACAACCGCCAACGCCTTCGAGCCCCAAGCCGACCCATTCCATCCTCAGAGCTCCTTTTTTTGCAGCCGACGACCCCGCCATCTCCTCCTCCTTCACCCTGAGCGCGACCACCCGACGAACCATCGCTTCGATACTGCAGCCGCTGCTCACCATCACCGAGCCCTACTCCCTCCAACATCGCAACACTACCACGTTGCCACCGTCGACTTGCCGAGCCCTGTGCCACCGACATCAACCACCACCCGCCCCACCTTGCGCGATGAGCTCTGAGCCCCTGCTCACCATCTCCGAGCTCGCCTCTGCACCGTGCCACGCCGTGCCCGTTCCCATGCCAAGCCCTATGCCACGTCGTGCAAAGCCCCGTACTACATCGTACCCACTCCCCACGCCACTCACGTCATGCCAACCCCCGTGCCGCGTCGTGCCAGCACCCGTGTCACTCCGTACCCCGATCCAGTGCACGCACCGTGCCCACTCCCGTACCAGCATCGCGTTTGGCATCGTCGTCGCTGTCGTGCCACTTTTGCCAAAGGCAAGTGAAAATTCTTCACTTTCTACTCATGCTAAATTACCCATTAGATTAAATAACCAAGTTAAAGATTTAATCATACGTGTGTATACATATACATATTTAGATCGTAGACTCTAATGGAACTGTTAGCAAACCATCGTGTTGATTGTATTGAATTGAACCCAATTTGGGCCTGTCAATCGTAATGATATCATTCATAATTTACATGAATTCATTGTTATGTTTATTCAACAACACTGACGACGATCGATACACATACTTAAATCAAAGCTCGAAGCGATAACTGAATGAAAACTCTGGTTAAAGTGCCCATGTTTTGTGGTCGTCGAATCCCTTACTGATTAGTGAATGTTGTGTAAGGTTTTGAATTATAAGTATCTTGTTTATAAGCATGTATCGTCTCCCCTAAAGGCGACACCAAATCTGAACCTTACCGCGCACGCTGCCTTGTTAAAATCACTGTAAATTAAATACAGTTTGGAACGTAACGTTCTACGGTTCATATCAAAGCCGACTAGATAACCTATAATCACACATAGTTTTTTTCTCGACAATTTTAGATTACTGTAACGATACTTTGTTGCGAACGCGGCACTGGACTGCAGTCCCGGGCAGCGTTTCGTTTTGGATACCATACTTTGAACACCTGTGCATCCCCGGTTTAGACTGAAAATGCACAGAGCCCTATATGAATACATATATAATTTAATTATCTAACACCTGAATCTGGTCTCTTGCCGTTTCACCGTCGTTTGATATTTAATTTGCATTTTAGCGTACCGATGTGTTCTGCAGTTTCTGCAGTGACCTCTCTTGCACAGCTACACTAAACAGGACATAACTTCTAATACAGAAATACTATTGATAATCCGTTTGATGAGTTGGAAACTTAACAGATAGAACTGGATTTTATTCAACTAGGGAAACACCTGAATCTGAATATAATCACTGGTAAAACGCGCATGAACTTGGGCTTCCAGTTCTGAAACTGGAATTCCAGCAATCGATCGCTACCTTAAAATGATGATAATTCTCCAACCTGAATTCCGATTGATATGAAATTAATTTTACTGTTTAGATGATCAAGTGTGCTTCGTAAGTCTTTTATATTATTTTGGTCGATTCTGTGCGTGTGATTTATCGAATTTTTTTTAAGTTATATGGTATTGGTCGTCATAAAATAGTGAATATCTGTTCAGTGCATTTCTGTCTAATTTCGAGCTTGCTTTTATACCTGCTGTATAGTGATCGTTCACGTTGAGACCTAGAGACTGTTTTGCATTGTCGATATAAGTGTTAGTGATTGGGTTTGATAAATACGAAAGTGATATTGATAAGTGGAAAAGTGATTGATAGTGAAAGTGATATGTATTTGTTCACAACCCATCGAATACCCAAATTCATACTATAACCTGGGGGATGAGGAAATCAAGGTGGAATTGAACTTGTATTTAGCAAGGTACGGCGATTTAGAGGATGATCATTCGTTATTAGCGATATATATACATATACATACATTAAGTCGTGGGCCTAGCGGTACGGCTGACACGGTTATGTCCCGGGCACAGTGGACCGTAGTCTCAGGCATGCACGAGACCCTTGTTAAACACGAGCATCCTTTCCACTATTTGATTTCATTGACTTAGTGACCGACAAGTAGTGACATACATTTTGCCCAGTTTACTGACATGATACCTATATTGCACTATTCATATTCAGTTGATGTTTATTATACTCATGTTTTGCATTTTGTTGCACTTCTCATGTCTAATAATATTGCATACCCATCATATATATATTTATTGCTATATGTGTCGTCATGACGACCTGAGTGTGCATGCTCAGAGGACGAAGTGGATATAGCCCAAGAGCAGGACCTGCCATTCGAGATCACGGAGATTTAGACTGCTTCATCAGCGCCATCTCTTTTGCTTTCGGCACTTTGTATTTCGTTGGTTAGTTTTATTTTGCAAAATAAGTGTATTTCGAACTCTTTTTATTGCAATATAATAAAGTTGTGAACTGTGATTTTTCTTTACTCTAGTGCTGTTTACTGACGACCATGTAATGTTAAAAACCGAAGTGTGACTACGGCGGGATTATTCCCTGACCGTAGGAGTATGGATGGCCTAGTCACCCCTCGTATTTCGTATTTTGGAATGCGGGGCGTGACAGTCGGGGATTCATCTCTCCCAGTATTGGGGGTAGATGTCGCACTGTACATGGGTGGCCATCACCAGAAATCCTTGGCCAAGATGGACGAGATTTACTGATTTGGATCAGTAGTTTCTCAGTGGGTGATGGGCTTCACACCGACACTAAATATCGCGTTATTAGGGATTTGATTTTATCCACCTCCTAGATCCGATATGCGATACTCTTAGACGAACAGATCAGACTATATGGAGATTGTCACAGACATGCTCAGTAGGGGTACAAATGAGTTTGCTCGTCGGTCTTCTTTTCGCTCAATACCTGGATAGCCGTTACGTACAGCTAGTGCCGCTGACGTGCTTATGGTTAAACTCACTGCCAACGTATTGACGAGTCTTTAGAGTCCCGCACATAGAGTTTTCCCGGTTCAGGCGATATGATATAAATGACGTATGTTGGAACATACAAGTGTCCGATTAAATATGTGTACAGGCTACACGGACTTTAATCGGACGGTTGATAATACTAGCGGCTTAGGATTAAGTCGGATTATTAAATCAAGTTTTGGTTTAATAATTTATATATATTTTTAATATTTGTATTTTAGTATTATTGTTCACTATTCATTTTCTCTCTTGTCTATTCGTATTTTTATACGAATACACATATATGTATTTCGATACGTATACCGGGTTGTATTCCGTATTTATATGGAATATCTTCTAGAAGATGGACACCTTATTATATGATTTTCTTTTTAGAAAATCATTTGTAAATGAGGTGGAGGGTGAGGTGGCATGAGCATGGTTGGAGGTATGTAGAGAGGAATGAGACTTTATTTGTTTATGGTAAAATGTTGTGATATTTTATATGGTTGCAAAATTATTGAGAAGCCGTTCTTTTCTACATGCCATTTCTCTTCTTCATTTTCACTCTCTCATTCTTTCTTGAGTTGCTCATGGCCACTTCTTCATCTCCTCCTTCTTATTCTTTAGCTGCGCACTTGGGTTTTAGAAATGAGAGAAAAAGATAGTGGAAAATTCTTGCATCCCTACTCTCCATTCCTAACCAGTTTGGAGCGTCGGCTGCTTCGTTGGGCGAAACTGGAGCTTGGATCGTCTTCAGCGAAGAAGAACCGGCTTGTAAACGTGACCCGGAGCATTTGAAGAAAACTTGAGGATGTGAGTGTTCTACACATAATAGATTAGTTTAGCTCATTAGGTTTTTGTTAGCAAGTTCTAGCTGTTTTGTTCGATTCATTGTTTTGGAACTTTAGCAAACTAGAAATTTTTGAAATCTATGTTGCCATCTTCTAAAATTAGTTTGTTAATGTGCCTAAGTTCCCAGCAATTCTAACAACTAATCTTGACTTCCTGGTCGATTGACTTTCATAGCAAGAAATATGCCTTCACCTATGTCTTTTTCAATTGACTTGTTCGTGTGTAAGGTCTTTTATTATAGCAAGTTGCTCTTTAAGGCAATCATAGAGACAAATGTAGTGAGAGGATAATAACTTGATCAACGAGAAAGGATTGTACGAGAGAACGCACCAAGAGGCTCATTTGGTAGAAAAAGATACATCACCCCCTTTTCAAATACTTTTTGACTTTGATCTTCTTGACTTCGATAATTTATATTTATATTAAGTTATATTAATCTATTGATAGGTAATTCCCAACATCTTTTGAGCCGGCTCATCAGACTATGAGCCGTCTCATATAGCTAGAGAGTGGTGATGCTCCACGAGCACTTATGAGCTGTCTTATCTGTCTTGAGCCGGCTCAAGACATTATTCCAGAAAGAAACTCCATAATATCAACATATCTTTATTTATATCATTTATCTTTAAATGGTTTTCTAGTAGTTTAATTAACAATATTAAGAGATGCATGCGGTTCTTTTTTTTCTTCTTCTACCCTCTCCCCATCAAAAAAAAATCATGAGTAGCTCGGTGAGATGTTGGATATGTGGAGTGGTTATTGGAGACGGGAAGGTCCAAATTTGTTTTGAGTGTGTAGAGATTGCTCGTAACTGTAAAGACTAAAGTTCTATATTTTTTTTAATATAGCAAAGAAGAGATGGCGTGGAGGAAGGCACACTTGGGTGGACTCCAGTAGCCCGCGATTGTGTCGGCCCAATTTACCATGACATATGAAACCCTAGAAAAAGTACCGGTATGTTATAGATTATGTGAATAGACATCGCGGCGGCGATTTAGGATCGGATCGGATCAGACCAGTCGAAAACTTTCCCATCCCCACAATCCCTTGCATCCATCATCATCAAGAATCGGTTTGATCGAAGAAGAAGAAGGAGCAGATGCCAAGCAGGAAAAGGAAATTCTCTAACCCTAACCCTAACCCTAACCCTGACCCTGCGTATTTCCATCCCAGGTTCATTAGACGCGTATATGGAGGAGCTTTGGGCGAAGGCGCAGGGAGCAGCAGCTGGGAGTCCCTACTGAAGCCGGCCCCATCTTTCAACAGACCTACTTTGAAATCTCCCCGGGCGGCGACTGGACTTTTACTGGCCCCACCGACGAAGATCCTGATCCTGATCCTTATCATGATGATGAAACCATTGTCGTCGACGAAGAGGAGGAAGAAGGAGAAGGAGGAGGAGACAGAGGACCCGAGTACAATATAGACGCCGCGGTGAGAGAGCTGTGCAATCTCTTCAAGCGCAAAATACCACGCAGCGAAGTCGCATGCGTCCCGCCGATCACAACCGCGTCCGAGATCGAGCTTTTCAATCGCATGGCCAAGAAATGCGTGCAGGATTTTGATCTATATGACTACCTGTTGCATCTCATTGGGGTGAAACACTATCTTCTCCTTATCCTCCTCCTCCTCCTTCTTCTTTCTACAGGCATTAATTTACATTCTTCTTCTTCTTCTTCTTCTTCTTTCTACGGGCATCAATTTACATTCTTCTTCTTCTTCTTCTTCTTCTTTCTACGGGCATCAATTTACATTCTTCTTCTTTTTCAGAATGACGGTATCACCGATCCAGACTATGTGACCAAATCGATTGAAGAAACTAAACGCTTTGACTTGGTTGAGCCTGAAATGATCCGATACCTAGCCGAGGTATACATTTCATTCATGCCTCTCTCACATAATCTCGGATCCGGAGTGCCTCCTATTAGGAGGATAATAACACCCGTGCTGTTACAATCAACGGTCCAGATTCATCCAAAATTGAAATCAACGGTCTAGATTTGGGTAAAACAGAGGCCTTTTGGTATTGATGTGTTGCGCGTATAATGTTTGGCCAAGATTAATGAATAACATCCATGCTATTATTTCTCATAATTGCCGGGACTCCCAATCGCTCTCTCAGTAGTATTTTTCTGCTATTTCATAATAGCAGGGACTCCCTATCGCTCCCTCACTAGTATTTTTCTGCTTGCAGGAAATTATTCGCTTCTTCGACCGAGCCAACCGTATGAACTGCTCAACCAGTCTGATAAATAACGAGTCAATCTGGGAGGTGCAATCCTCCCCACACCCTCAAACCTAACAAAATCCTCTTTATTTCAAAAAGTTGTTTGCTATTAAAGTGGTCATTTAAATGCAGGTCATATGGAAGTTTCCTTATTACTTTACGACTCCCGTTCATTTTCTTGCACATAAAGCAAATAGAGAGGTAAGTCACCAGTACCACTATGTTTCTTAACAGTCTTGAACATTTTGTATTATATATCTCTGTGTTTTTTATGTCCTTTATCCTTTCCTTGCGTAAAGCTAGTCGCATCTTATGACATTCAACCAATTGTGCATCCGATGTAGCTTGATGTATGCCTCATTGGGATCCTTATTCCACTCCCATAGACTAGTTTGTTGTCGTAGTATATGTATCAGGGTGGTTGGTGCGAGCAAAGGATCATCGGCTAAGCTTCACGTCTCTATCACTCGATACCCGATTTAGTTAAGTTGGAGGTTAAAATTCTATGGCTGTGCAAAACATGGAAAAGCAAAGCCGCCACTCATTAATATGGAATTTTTACCACAAGAGCTATGTTCTTTTGGTGTCATGGTCCTCTATAGCATGGCCATTATACATGTATGCTTTTTGCACTGTGCCCTATTTAGATAACCAGCTATCCCCTCTTTTCTCCTACCTCCTCATAATTTTGTTTGCTTAGTTTGCAATTATTCGTGTCAAATCCGTTGAGTGCATAATTGGCCCTTGAATATGAAAGGAGTGGGTTCTTCAGTTCGTTCTATTTATTTGATGTCTCATCATGCCTTTTCTTCTCAAACCTGATGCTACCGGTTTAGGCTTATGTGTTTCTGGACCTGATTTAGTATCAGATTTATGCAATGACATGATTTTAAGCGGCACACGTATAAGATGCCTTGCGGGTGTTTAGGTTCACCTTTCATCAAATCTCTGCTTGGTTTATTTTTTGACCTTTCAGTTATGGAATAATACCAATGACTCATTATTTAGCAAGACATGCCAAATCAATAAGCATCAATCTGTATGTAATGTGCACAATCAATAAGCATCGATCTATATGTAATCAGCACCAATAGTACAAAAGACTGGAAAACATTGATCTAACTCGAACTATGTTTGATGTAAACACATCCCCATAAGAGGTGGTTAGTATTTATTTGTTTTTCTTTATTTCTTAATTGGTTATTTGTTTATTTTGTTATTATCACTGATTTGAATTAGCAAGGATCATGATATGAGATAAATTGGCACTTTGGAGGACTTTTCATACATGTCGGGGTAGGTAGTTTTCTATGATAATGTCAATATTTTACCATTCTAGTTCAAGAGCGGATTTATTTCCAGCATTATTCTATTCCTGCCATGTTGCTCTTATGTGCACACACATAGGTAAAAGGAAGTGCCCCTGTAGTGTGCACCCTACGGAGGAGCTAAGGTGCATGCAATTGATGGACTATGATGGTGCATTTTTCACATGGGTCTTGTGTTTATGGAATACAACAGGAAAAGAATGGACAGCTTTTTGACATAGGGTCCCCACCTCAAACACAAATTGTTTCATTTTTTCTCCAATCGACTCCATCTTGATTTACACACTTTGATGCCTTTTGTGGCCCATGTATAGAAAAAAAAATTAGATTTGAAATCCTTTAAAGCATTCATCAAGCTGATTGAAAAGTTATTAGTATAAAAAATGTGATTGCTTGATGGATGTGTTGGAGGTTTTTAAATCTTGATAATTTTTTATACATAGAGGCTCTAAAATGTGTAGATAAAAATGAATGGTATGGGAGTATGTGTTATGAGACGACCCTTTTTCTCACTAAGCCCCTTGTCACCTCACATTCCGCTTATCAAAAGAGAACCCCTTTTTCAAAGAGCAGGGTATGAGGTGGTGGCCCTCTTTTTGGAGAAGGGATACCACAAACGCACCAAACATTGTATTACTTAGATTCGACTCCTTCGTCTTGATCTACCTGCTTTAAAATCTCTATGAAAAAATCATGTCAATTGGAAATGTTTTACTTGAGCTAAAAAACATATGGATTTATTTCAACCGTGCATATTTTTAAATTTCAAAAATTAGGTTTTTACATGTAAAACCTTGTTAATCAACGTGATTTTTCATCCATTCTATCTTAGACGTGTATAACAATTTGAACATAATGGATTGTGCATAGGATTCCACGAAAAAACTTGTGAAATTGAAAAACATGAACCCATGCTAACAGATTCTCTCTTTACGTGCACGCGCAAGGTCCTAGCGAGGGATTTCCTTTTATATCGTCGAAAAGTGTATACCCTCCCCTGTTTTTTTATCAACGCCGTTCATCATAAATCCTTTATCTAAGATGTAGGTATGCCATGTATCATGTGATTCTAACATCTTTTCACCACTAATCTAATGATGTAAAAAGTGTATAAATGTTCTTTAATCGGAGCTATTTTTGAATCCACTAAATCCACTTCAAATAAAAGCAAGAATTACATAAAACTTGGTGTATTTTACATCTTATCCGATTAAGATGAAGATGGTGGGTGGATTGTCGAAACAGTGTGGAGGATATATTTTTTTCGGCGTCATAGGAGGAAATCCTTTCGAAGCTACCGTCCTTCATTATTCTCTCCTATATATGTGTGTGTAGAGAGAGAAGAGAGAATAATGAAAAAAAGGCCATAGGAGGGAATTTTCTCCTATGGCGTTGAAAAGGTATACTCGCCATGATTTTTTCCGACGATTGGCACTCATCATCGTTTTTATCATTTAAAATTTTGAATACAACAAATTTCACGTGATTATACCATTTTTCTGTCGTTGAATTTGTAATGTAAAAAGTAATATTGTCCGTAAACCGTTAATTTTGTACCCACTAAATCAATAGTGAAAAAGTGATAGAATCATATAAAATTTAGTGTATCCAAATCTTAGATAATAAAAAATTGATGATGATGGGTGCTAGTCGTTGGAAAAAATCATGTATGGTGTATTTTTTTGACGCCATTGAGAAAATTTTCTCCTAGTACCTATTCTCCATTAATCTCATATAGAGAATAATGGAGAAAAGAGGCCCTAAGAGGCTTTTTCTTTAGATGGTGTAAAAAATTTATATCTACCATTTTATTCAACTATCGGCACACATCACATCTTTATCATCTGAGATGTGGATATACCAAATTTCATGTGATTCTACAACTTTTTCACTGTTGAATTAGCAATGTAAAAAGTTCTATTGTCGGTGAACCATTAATTTTGCACCCATTAAATCAAAAGGTCGTTAGTAGAACCACATGAAATTTTGTGTAACATCTTAGATGATATAGACGGAAGTGATGGGTTCCGATCGTCGAAAAAAATCATGCAGGACGTACGTTTTTGACGCCATACGAAGAGATTCCCTCCAATGGCACCTTTCCTCCATTATCGTCTCTCTCTCTCTCTCTCTCTCTCTCTCTATATATATATATATATATATGGGGTAAATGGTGAGATGCGATTCTTAAAATGAGATGGAAAAATCCGACTATCATCCATCAATCAAAATGTCGATCGGTTCCATACTTGTTTTACACATCAATCAACATACATGTACAAAAATTTAGATTTAGATGATTTAGACACTTTTAAGGTATCTATATCACGGTCGCAAAATGGATGGTTGTTGAAAGTGTCGTAAAAGTTGCATACATCACATACCTTCGATGCACGACTTACAAGTCTCCAAACCGTCACATTTTTTTTGCACACACATTTTGACGTGTAGAACATGATACAAAATCCGATCGTCGATACAATGGTCAGATATTTCCATCTCACTTTAAAAATCTCATCGCACCATCTCACCCTACCGCTATATATATATATATATATAAAGAATAATGGAGAAAAGATGCCATATGAGGTAATTTTCTCTTATAGCGTCGAAAAAATACGCTCTCCACAAATTTCTTCGACGATCGGCACTCATCTATTTCTTTATCATCTAAGGTGCAGGTACACCAAATTTCATGCGATTCTAACGCCTTTCACCGTTGATTTAGTGGGTGCAAATTAATGGTTTACTAACAATAACAATTTTTACATTGCTAATTCAACGGTGAAAAAGTGGTAGAATCACGTGAAATTGTGTACCAACATGTTAGATGATAAGGATGAAGATAATGGGTGCCGATTGTCGGATAAAATGTTGGAAGATGTATTTTTTCGACACCGCCTAACGAAATTCCCTCCCACGGCCTCTTTTCTTCATTTCTCTCCCTCTTCCTCTGTGTGTGTGTGTGTGTGTGTGTGTGTGAGAGAGAGAGAGAGAGAGAGAGAGAGAGAGAGAGATGAGATCTGGCCATCTCACTTTAATATTCCCACCTCATTTTATCATTTTCCTTTGTGTGTGTATATGTGTTAATCTATGGATGAATAGCCATCTTAAAATGATGCTTGCCTCTCTGAAACATTTATATGCGGAAATGGAGCAAAATTGATACATAAAGTGAATCGGCATGAAGCTCGACTGGTACAGTTCCTATGTTAAGTATTATCCATTTAAAAGAAAAAAATCCCAGCCTTTGTCGTTAGTAAGATCAACGTATGCATTGTTTATGCAAGTAGGCGGGAAGTGCTCATGAGAAGACGCACAACCATTGCTGTTCAGAGCTTTAATTCTCAGCAATCACAATCTTCACATTACTAAGAATTACAAGTACTGTAGATATTAATTGAAGAAGAGCCATAAGGAGAAAACAAGAAAATTATATTTGAATCAAGAATAGATTCATGAGAGCTGGTGATGGAAGCCATAAGTTGCTGTTCACGTCTGTGTGAACGGGAGTAAATTCATGAGTTCAAACAGTTTTAAAGAAATGCGCCCTTTGTATAAAAGATGCAATAACCTTTCATATGCATTAGTTATATCCTTGCATATTATGCTGAAAACAATCGAGTTTGAAAGATCCCCGCTTTTTCGTTTTATTGTTGGGGGCACTTGGAATGCTATCTCAGGGAGAAGCAGCTTATAGATTACTTTACATCTTTGTATTTACGATGCAATCTATGGCTAATAGGAGTAGACGAAAACACCACCTTTATTACGTGTCATTGAGGGATCTTTTTTGTTTTCTTCTGTGCCTGATACCAATATGTTACATATTCCATTTCAGGGTTACTCGTTGCAGCATCCAGTGGTTGAGATGACAAAACTCCGAGCTTACTTCAATGATTTTGTGATAGGTAAGACCACAATTTGGTTACTAAAGAAAGATTTATTTTGTTTCTGCATAGTTTTCTTTATTGTTTAGCCGTCTTTTTCACGGTGAATGAGTTTAGAAGTTTTTAGCTTGTTTTTTCTTTCGTAGTCAGCAGCCATATTTTCTGCCAAAGATCCTTTTCTATTACAAAACTCTGGTTTTCAAACATTACTGGTCCGTTGATGGCCCTGGACATGATTTAATCTCTAACTTTTGAATCTGATAGGGTTGATAGCGCTGGTCATGATTTATGCCCCAGTATTTGATAAGGTTTCAACTTCGAGTGAAGTGCTATTTTAAACTTTCTTATTCATTATTTAGGCTCCTAACATTTGATACGGTTTATAGCGTTGGTCATGATTTAGGCTCCAGAATTTGAGAAGGTTTGGACATCGAGTGAAAAGTTATTCTAAACTTCATTATTGTCACTGTACTCACCCCCAACTCCCATGCACGTGCGCGCACATATGTGTGTGTGAGTGTGTGTGTGTCCTTTATTGTAGTTTAGACAAGTGTATGTAGTATGATAGTAATCTATTTTAATTTGTTGTGGAAGATGTGCTTTCAAAGTCGAATCCTCTTTTTTTAAATATATTTGCTGTCTTTATTCTCTCTTTGTTCTTTTATTTGAGTACTTACCAAGGCTAACCAAATATGATGGGTACAACAGTTGACGAGGACATGATTGATCGTCGGGGAATGATCGCTGGTTTCAGAAAACATCTTCAAGAATGATTCAGCAATGACGGGGGTGGGCTCGTTAATGGTTGTGATATCTTTAATATCGAACATATATGAGAGCACTCTTGATGTTTTTAGCATCCGAACAATCAGTCTTTAGCTGTATCTTGGTGTTTCTTAGGTGGGCTTGGAAAGGCACTGTTATGTGTGTTGTGTGGATGAATATCTGCATCTAGCGTCATCCTTACATGGTTGTTATGTCGTGTGGATTTTTATGAATGCCCTTATGAAGAAAGATAATTGCTTCTTGTGCTTGTTGAGTTTATTAAGGCTGAGATAAATTTGGCTACAAATGATCATAGGCTGGTATGGAGAATTTTTATACATCCGAACATGCTATGTAGCAGATAGTGAAGATTTAAAGCGTTACTTAGCATATTTGCAAATAGATTTTGCACCATGGGCAAAGTCACTTTCCCATTTTAAGGGAATGTCTGGATTCGAAACCCTCCCCATCTGCACCGGTATGGGAGAATTGTCAACCAATTATGTGGAGTTGGTCCGACGGACCTTAGGGGATTTGGTACCTTCATGGATGTAAATGGATTGGGAATAGACATTAACCGTATTCGTATCCGGCATCTATTTATTGACGCGAGGCAGTTGTTAGTAACTACTATTTGAAATCATGTCTGCTATAAAATGAATATGGGTACGGATGAAATGAAATATTTGATTCATGTGACAGGGAAAAGATTTCTCATTCCTTAGCCGTAAAGATATGTGGCCATGAAAAAGGGATTAAGTGGAACAGAATAGGCCGAGTGGTAGAGTCGTGGAAACACTTGTTTATTCCATATTTTGGACCTTAGCTCCATGGAACAATATGCTACGACCGAATGTTGTAAAAAACTATATCTGCTAAAATAGTATATGGTTTTTGTTTATAAATATAAGAAGTCATGATTCAATACAATTAATACTACAATTAATAAAACATTTAAATAGGTTAACCAATGTTTTTATTTAAATATCTATGTTTTTAGATCCACAAGTCTAGCTGCAACCAACAGTAATAGGTAGTTAAATAGTGGCTACCATTGATTCAAATATCAATATCCGAATCCGAAAATTTTGTTTGTATACGGATTCGAGTCCGTATTCAACTTGGATAGCATTTTTCTATCCGGATCCGGATCCGAATCCGGTCAGATATCAATTTTTAATATTCATATCGCAAGTTGTTGGTATTCGAAAAAGGATTCGGATCGAATTATCTGGATCCATTTACATCCCTACCCTCCCTCTTCCTCTTAAAGCTAACTGTTTTCGTTGGCAATTAAATAAATAAAGATTTTTGTATATGTCCCCTTTATAAGTCGGAAAATTTCATATTTCATCCCCTTTCCCCCCGCCCTCCTCCCTTTCTCTCTCCTTCACTCCCAAGAAGCCAAAAGCAGGAAACCTCAAATTTTCCTCAAAAAATTTGAAGTTAACCAAAAATGCCTTTATGTTTACTTTTACGTGTATCCGTTAAGAAAAGATCTATAGTGTGGCTTAAAGCCGTTTAAGAGGTTAGTAAGAGACATATAATACCCTCCAAAGATCATCTTCTTCCCTTTCTAACATTATATAAGTTATGTAGGGTTATGAATTTCTCCCAAATTCAAAATCGGGGATTTTCTCCGGAGGTAAAATTAGTGTGTTTTCTTTTCCTTCGATGCATGTGCCTTAAAATTAGGGTTTGTCGAGCGATCCGAATGCACAGCCATGGTAAGTCGGACTCTAAACAGATGACCAAATACCACGTTTTATACTTGATAAGGATTGAGAGGGAGAAAATGGAGTATGGGATCTGTTCGTAAATGAATCAGCGAAGCATATAGAAGAAAAGAGGAAACTCATGCTACTAACTTATTTCTCATACTCTTGGTTGAAAGCTTTACGAAGTTAAGATTTAAGAGCAAAGTAGATAATGTTGATATTTTCGGTTGACCTAAAATATTTAGAGGATAAATTTGAAATTTCCAACTTTTGGAGATGAAATATGAAATTGAAAGTAGTCCGGGGGGGGGGGGGGGAGGGGGGTTGAACAAGACTAAGCTATCGATATGCCCAAATTAAAAATTCTAAACACTTGCTACCACAAATCACAATTGCAAGGAGATATGATATCAAGTAATACTACAATTGTGAAGCATAAATATATAGCAAGCAAGAACAATATCTAGTATAAGTAATGAACATATGTAGCATAAGTAAACCTAGCATGCAATTTCTAAACTAATGAGCCATATAAAGCAAGAGAAAAATTGCAAA
Source organism: Agapanthus africanus (assembly GCA_030015575.1). Lineage (NCBI taxonomy): Eukaryota > Viridiplantae > Streptophyta > Magnoliopsida > Asparagales > Amaryllidaceae > Agapanthus > Agapanthus africanus. Next base: position 41,257,461 of record CM057344.1, read on the forward strand.
CGCAAATGCAAAAGTTTATAAAGGTTCGGCGCTCCGATAACGTCTCAGTCCCTACTCCTCTTTCTTTAAGCCCTCAAACCCATTCCACTTAAACTTCACGTTTTCTCTAAAGACGAACACGTCTTCAATAAGACTACACAATGTTTGACACACAAGTCAACACTTCTCTCTACAGGCTCATCTCTCTTACAAAGGCACCGATAATGTCTCGGTCCTCACACAAAGAAAAAGAAACTTATCTCTCACTCTTCTCTCTTACAAAGGCACCCTTGCACTCAAGAATCCCCACACAAAAACAAGAAGAGAGTTACAATTGAAACACAATACTCTCAATAGAGTTTTACAATGAAGCGCTAATACTCAAAAAAAAAATTGGATAGCAAATAGAGCTCTTGAATGTGTGTGAGAATGATTTGGATAAGCAAAATCAAAGCACAATCTAATTCTCACAAGAAGTAGGATTTTTCTTTTCAAAGATCACTTTTGAATAATAGCAATTGCGATCTCTAAGTGATTGGGACTCAAAAAATCAAAACAAAGCATATATATAGCCCTAAGAAAAAACTAGCCGTTATAAGTCAAAATAGTCAAAATCAGCCGTTATCAGACGTCTGAAGTACAATCAAACAAACGTCTGAAGAAGAAACATCAATGGCTACAAAATAGCTTCAGACGTTTGCCGATAGTTTTCAAAGATGGCCAAAAAAAGTACAGAGAACAACCAAACGTCTGAAGAACAAGGGACACGCGTCTGAAGAAGAAATGATTTGTAAAGATTTTGAACTTCAGACGTTTGTACTCAATAGGTTCAAACATTTGTTTCCTCAAAATTTTAAGGTAATGAAAATACAGAGAACAAGCATACGTCTGAAGAAATATTGACAAACGTCTGAGAAAGAAATAGTTTTCAAAGATTTTGTGCTTCAGACGTTTATTTCCTATAGCTTCAAACGTTTGTTCCTTAAAACAAGTTAAGCCAATAAAAAAACACAGAGAACAAACAGACGTCTGAAAAAACCTTTGACAAACGTCTGAAGAAGAAATATTTTTCAGCCAAAGATTTTGGCATAGACGTTTGTTTAATGGTACAGACGTTTGTTCTGTAATACTTCAGACGTTTGTTCTAAAGAAAAAACTGATATTTGAAACTGATATTTGATTTTCAATAGTAGACAGGTGTCTAAACCAATAATGGGCAAACGTCTGAACAAGGAAAACACAGAAAACTTTGAACTTGAAAACGAAAATCGTTTTGAATGAAAATCGTTGCAAAGTTTAAATCAAACGTTTCAAAGCATGATAAAGAGTGTGTGCAAGAGCTCTAAATGATATAACCATAATGTATAGAGTACTTACAAGATTCCTATGTCGGTTAACACAAATCTTCGGTTCTTGAATCTTGAAGTCTCGAGCACTTAAACTTTGTCGTTTCGCTTCGCTTGAACTTTAAATACGCCAATCCACTCACTAACGTTTTGAAGTCATTCTTTGATCATCAAATCTTGAATTTGACTTTGACACTTCAACTTGGACTTCGGCTTCTGGCTTCTCAAAATTATTCGTAGCTTAAATTCTTGAACTCTTATTTCTCGGCTACGTAGCTTAAACTCAAGAAACTTGATATGCAATTTGAGAAGCTCTCGTCCATATTCCTCCAGCCTCCATTAGATATGTCTATTTAAACTCAATTTCCTCCATCCTCCTTTGTAGAGCTTCGTCTCGAGATATTGGATATCCTGAAATGCAATCTCAATGACCAAACTCGACATATACTTCTCCTATGCATATATTTAGGGGGGCGGTTCAAAAAGGCAGAATTTTGAAAATGTATGTCGAGCTAGGAAAATGATACGAGCATAAGTATATGTCGACAAGAAGACCAATCTCAATGACCAAGAAGACCATGCAAACTCAAGAAACGTTTGAATCACTCCTTCTAAATGTATGCATAGGAGAATACTAGGAAAATGATACGAGCATAAGTAAAAAGCAAATTTTGAAAATGAAGTTTAACCCGTATCTACAAGCATGTATATAGAAGATATGCAAAATTAAGTAAGTATACATGCAACAATTCACATGAGAAGTATATGCAAGATCTAATGGTATGTAGAGGCAAGCACGAGTAATCAAAAGATGTGCAAAATAGGGAGTGTACTCATGCAAGGTGTGTACAACAAGAAGGATATTCAAGTGTAAGCAAGCACACACGAAATATGAAATGGATACCAGTACAAGTAAAAATGAAGATGTAATACCCGGTTCATTTGTATACGCCTATATCCGTATTTCTTTCAACCTATAAAATTTTATTTATAATTATTTATCATTTTAAACTCCTAATATATTTTAGTTCTTCTCTTCTCCTTCCTCAGACCCTAATCCCAAATTCTCGCGTTCTTGTCCTATTTTTTTTAAACTTCAATTTATATACGCCTATCCCTCTTCATACTTTTATTTAAACTCAAAACCCAAAATTTTTTTTATTAAAATTCCTAAATTTTTGCCCAGCCTATTCCATTTTTCCCTACTAATTCTTTATTTTTTTGGCCAGCCATCTCAGTCCGAGCCCAGAACCTTAATTCCATTTTATTATTAATCCTTCAGCCCGGCCCGTTCTAAATCCCTCACTCCTTTAACTTATTTTTCTTTTTCTTTGGCCCGGCCCACTCACCTCCCCAGCACCCGCTCACGCTCCAACCCGACCCGGCCCACTACCCACTCCTCTTCCCCAAAGGCTACTTTCTTTCCGCGCGCGCTCGACCCAACTCCGTCGCCTCCGCCCACGCTCGTGCCCCGTCGCTTGCGTGCGTTACCCTCCACGACGCGCGTTTTCCCCCACGACCCTCTCTCCTCTACCCACTACTCCCTCTTCCTCACTCCCCCTCGCTCAATCTCCCTCGTCCCCTCTCTCTTCCCCTGTCTCGACCCCTCTCTCTCGAGCTCAAGTCGATCCCCTCCGCTTCAACTTCAACTCCGACCCCCACATTCTCAATCTCGACGCCACCATCAACGTCGTCGCCCTCACCTCCACCCTCGATCACGAGCACCCCACTTCCTCTCTCCCACTTCCCTGCGTCCCTCGCCAGCGAGCACCTCTTTAAGTCTCGTCGACTTTTCCCCCGCGGCATCATCATCATCAACATCATCGTCGTCGTCATCCCTCTCACCATCTCTCCCCTCTGCACTCTCACCTCTCCCTCTCCCTCGCTCTCCCCCTTTCCCTGCAACCTCTCTCTCTTTCGCACTCTCTCTGTTTTTCACTCCCTCTCTCTCTGTGCCCTCTTTCTCCCTCTCTGCCTCTCAGTTCCTTCTCATCTCTCTCTCTCTCTTCTCAACTCTCTCTCTCCCCCGATCTCTCTGTCTCTCTCTCTCTCTCAGTTCTCTCTCTCTCTCTCTCTCTCAGTTAACTCTCTCCTTCTTTATTCTCTCTCTACCCCTCTCTGTTCCTCCCCTCTCACTCTTTCTCAGCTATCTCAATTTCACTTTATAACTTCCTCCCCCTCTCTCTGCAATCTCTTTTCTCTCTCTACAAATCTTTTCTCTTTCCCTCTCTAACTCTTTTTCTCTCTCAATATCCCTCCATTTGCAATCTCTCACTATCGGTCTCGGCACACCACCGACCACCACACTTGTCGTCTAGACCCCAGCAACCAAGCCGCTGCCGAGACTCGAGCTCAAGCCAAACCTAGCCGAGATTCGTCGGGCGCTTGCTACTCCGTGCCCGTGCCGTGTCACTACCGCCTTCGCTGCCGTGCTATCAATTCTTCGTCTCCAGGCAAGTATTTTACTTGCTTACATGCTACATACTCGAGTTACAATCTTAGATTACTTAGATTATCACGTTATAATGCTAGATTAATTAGGCGTCATAACTGTTCGGTGTGTGTTCCCAATGAAATTACTCATCAAATTTGACGGAACTAAATGGTATAGTTTGGCCCGTATAGCTGTGAACCTAGTGTATGAATTTCGTTAGATAATATGACCGTTAACGACTAAAACAACTACCCTCAAGTTTAACCGTAAAACTAGAATTTTACTGTACCTGGAAACCGTTAAAATTACCATAAATTATATACACAATGGAATGATGCGTTCGAGGGCTCAAATCGAATCTAACTCGACAAAATATAACCCTATACTAGTTTCCGGATATTCCTGTACTCAAATTATGTTAATATTTGGATCGGAGTGCGACTCTGGACTGCAGTCCAGTGCGACTCCAGTTGTTGCTTGCTGTTCCGTAATGGGTACCACAGGATTTTCTTAACTCGTAGCTTGCGGAACTCCACTGTTTATTGTAGGTGAACCTGTTAGCTAGACAACACAAGTGGTTTCATTCTGTTTCGTTATCGTTTGTTATTTAATCTGTAATTTAAAAGATCGGGACGCATAACAGTCCCAACAAAATCAGGATTGACATATTGATATTGAACAGTGTATATCTCCTAACGTACAGACGCGATTGAGACTCCGTCTGTTGCGTTGAAAACCTTACTGAAAACCCTAGAATTCATCCAACTGTAGCGTCGCTAAAATCTGATCTCAACTGGGATTAAAATGCGTTGCGAAACGGATTTCTGATTCTGAAACCAGATTTCCAGCCGTGAACGTTTAAAATGAAGTGACTATAATTAATGATCCTGAAACCCGATTGGCTTGAAAATAAATTCGATGGATGGACAACTGAACATACTAATTATTACATGTTTATCGTTTCGCTAAACTATACACGTACGTTTCATGATAAATCGTGCAAGTGATAGAACACTATTTTTATGACACCTTAATCATGCTTCATATACTGATTACGTATCATATCATACCCATATCATTGCAGTGATAACCTAGTGATATCGTGCATTTACCTAGTGCTAGTTTTTAGTGATGATTGTGGCAAGTACGTCCGTGTTCGTGTATCCGTGATTAAGTGAAAGTGATACGTACTTGTACACAATCAGTGACCCTATTATTCTATTGCATTGTCGACGTCTGTGGGATGCGTGTACGTGTGACTATAAGTGGTATGGGACACTTATGGAAGCGCTTGCACGGGTGTCACAGATAAGGCACCAGACACTGCCATTTATCTTAGGTATTAGTCGGGACGTGCTTGATGGAGGTCCTGCCTCCAGTTCTTGTGCAGACTTGTCACAGACCGATTGGTATTTAAGGTTATGGTTGGCGTTTGATGTAGACCACGGGGTGTGGGGTAGTTTAAGTGTGAGTTCAACAGAATCTCGGGAGTCCCATGCCGGCTTATATATTTAGGGAGTTATATGGAGATTTACAGGGTATGTGATATTCACCGTGATATATATGTTGGGCCCGTGGTCCCTTGCCTTTGGGTTCTACCCTTGGGTGGAGGACACTCACGAGTGGTTGACTCTCACACTTGGACTGACGATAGGTTTAGTGACCTGTACAGTGAGACTTAGAGACTGATAGGGATGATGGCATCGATATACATACATACTGTGTTGACATACGTGGCATATCATTCTACTGCTTTTACTGTTCCGCTGCATTGATTACTGCATGTTCATACCCATACTGCCATTGATCTACTGTTATATATATATATCTATTATCACTGTTAGAATTGTCTCATGATTTTATATATATTATATTGCTATTGTGTCGCTCTGACGACCTGAGTATGCATGCTCAGTGTGAGGAGAAGATTTAGCCTGGACTAGGACTAGACGTACATCACGGACATCTTGATTTACCATCCAGGGTTATATTCGTTTGTTTTCCCCCATCAGGTCAGTTCATTTTACTGTTTTGTTCCAGTTACTGCATTTCTCATTACCTGTGCATTATTTACTATTTACCATGAAAAACTAGAAGCCGAAGTGTGACTACGGCGGGACATTTCCTTGACCGTAGGAGCATGGCTGGCCTTGTCTACCCCTCGTATTCCGTATTTTGGGAAGCGGGGCGTGACATGGTTTAGTTGGTATCAGAGCCCAGGTTTTGCATCGATTGGGATTGCAGTTTTCCGTGTATAGTTTGGCAATCTAAGACATCCCTCGGTCTAGGTTGTAAACTTGTCGTTCTTGATCCATATTCACATCGTGTGTTCAGCTATCCATTCGCTATGGTTTCGGGTGACTTGACAAGGTTACGTGGTTGCAATTGCACTACCGTATTCTATTCAAGTGACTTAAAGTCATACAGTTGATTCCCCACTTGTAATAAATTCATCATCTCTGATATTCTTGAATCTTTGTCCTATCCATATTATATTTTGATTAGTTTGGCTTGTGACTTATATCATTCTCAAAATTGGTGTCTCAGGATCATGTCTTCCAACGACTCTTCCTCTATCTCCACTCCCCAGTTTCAGACCGTTGAGATTCTGAGTGTACTGCAAGGTCTAAAGGAAGCCCAGGAGCGAACAAACGACTTGTTGGCTGAAGGACCGAGGAGACAGGCGAATCAGGCACCAGCGGCTGTCTCCAATCATAAAGGGATCCCCGTCAGACGAGGAAAAGAGAAGAAGATGAAACGCCAATTTGTTTCCCCGCGACAGAAGCGGCAGAAGATCCCATGTTGTGGGTACTGTAAGAGGCCAGGACATCTTCAGAGGGATTGTCGCCGCGCCCAAGGGAAATGTCTGATTTGTGGATCCAGCGAACATCTCATCAACGGTTGCCCAGAAAGGAAAGAACTACAAGGAGGAAACTCGTCCACACTCCCCACTTCTGCCAAGTGAGGATTACTGCGTAGTTCGAACTTCGAGGATAAGGCGGACCCAGCCCAGGAATCAACTCGCGTGACGAAAACGCAGCGGTCTAGCAATCCAAGATGTGGATAATCAGAAGAGGGCTTCAAAGGCACATCAGTTCCCTGATCAAATCAAGGAAAAGGCTTCAGAAGAGGTCACGTACTCACACGTGACCAGGGATCACGTGTTGGCACGTGACATTTAAAAGCAGCTTCAAAGGCACATCAGTTCCCTGATCAAATCAAGGAAAAGGCTTCAGAAGAGGTCACGTGCTCACACGTGACCAGGGATCACGTGTTGGCACGTGACATTTAAAAGCAGCTTCAAAGGCACATCAGTTCCCTGATCAAATCAAGGAAAAGGCTTCAGAAGAGGTCACGTGCTCACACGTGACCAGAGATCACGTGTTGGCACGTGACATTTAAAAGCAGCTTCAAAGGCACATCAGTTCCCTGATCAAATCAAGGAAAAGGCTTCAGAAGAGGTCACGTGCTCACACGTGACCAGGGGTCACGTGTTGGCACGTGACATTTAAAAAGAAGCGGACTCATTCTCTGATTAAATCAAGAAAAAAGGCTCCAGACGAGGGTCACGTGCTCACACGTGACCAGGGGTCACGTGGTGGCACGTGACGGCTAAGCAGCGGCCAGAAGGCAGAGCGCAAAAAGAAGGAGAGGGCTCGTTCCAAGGGGGTCACGTGCCCACACGTGACCAGGGGTCACGTGGCCACACGTGACCGGCTTTCAAAGCCTATCTGTTAACAGAATTAAATTCTGAGAAAAGACCTCTCAAACCTTTCCAAAGGAAAATGATTATTTGGAACCGATTGAATTAAAAATTTAAAGATTCTTAAATATCACCTATCTATGGAAAAATCTTGAATTTGGAAAGATTTCCCCTTAAAATCTAACCGAAATAACAAAGGAAAATCTCTGGATTTAAAATCCAATGGTGAATAAAATTCACCTAATAATCCAAAGGTCCAAATGAATGATGAATACAAATCAAATCTTTCAATGAAAGATTCATCAAAAAACTAATTGATTCTGCTGCTTCTCTTATAAATAGGAGCCAAGAGACACACACAGAGAGATATATGCAGAGGGATCGATACATAGAGAAAAAAGAGAACCTTGATACTTTGGAGGAATTTGGATCTTCTGCAAAAGAAAACCCTAGGTAAGAAAGTGAAGGCTTTTTGAAAGAAAAAGAGAATTTAATTCTCAACAGAGTTTAACTCTGATATTAAACAGAAGAACATAGTCCTCTCTTTGGTGGAGGATCTGTAAAGTGCACATCTCCCCTTGAATTGAGAATTTAATTCTCATTGGGTTGAGATCCTGCCATGCAGATCCAAAGCATAGAGAGGGAAATGGAAGCTTGAGAATTTAATTCTCACAGAACTATAGGAATTTAATTCCTTTAAAATAAAATTAGGGTTTAACCCTATGTTATGGGAATTTAATTCCTTCAGAATGAACAGAATCAGGGTTCAACCCTAATTAAGAACTTAGTTCTGTTAAAATAACAGGAATTTAATTCCTTTAAGAAAGAAGAAATTAGGGTTTCAACCTATGACAGAATCTCATGCCTCTCTAAAAGAGAGTGGGAATTTAATTCCTTTAAAGCTTATATTAGGGTTTAACCCTATGATAGAATTCAGTTCTTCACATATATGAGGAATTTAATTCCTACAGAAAATTCAGATTCAACTCTATCCCAGAATATAAATCTTCAGAAGGAAATAGAAATTTAATTCCTCTTAAATTTATCGCTAAGGTTCAGCCCTACGAAGAATTTAATTCTTAAAAAAGGGATTAACAGATCTTCTAAAAAACATACAAAGAGGCAGGGTCACGTGCCACCACGTGACCCCCGAAAAGATCCACAGAGAAGGGCCTTTGAGGCAGTACCTCACGTGACCCACGTGACCTTTGGCAGAAGCTTTAACATACAAGCATTTAAATGCCCGTCACGTGATGCTCTAAAAGATGCAGTATTCTCAGCAGAACAAATGAAGGGAGGGCGCCCTCACGTGCTACCACGTGACCCCTTTTGCCTCAGTGTTTAACACTAAATTGGAACCTCTGAATCCAGTGTTAAAACACTGTTTGGCCTTAGTGTTCAACACTAATCAAAGAACTTTATTTGCAGTGTTTAACACTGAATTTCTTAGTGTTTAATACTAAATTAAACCCCTGTTAACAGAGCTTAAGACTAACTCCCTTAGTGTTCAACACTAAATTAAAATCTCTGTCACCAGTGTTTAACACTGATTATTCTTAGTGTTTAACACTAATTTGAAACCTCTGCTGCTAGTGTTTGACACTGATTTGCTCTAGTGTTTAACACTAATTTGAACCCCCTGTTGCTGGTGTTTATCACCAACTGTCTTTTAGTGTTAAAACACTAACTTGATCTCAGTGTTCAACACTGCTGAATTAACGTTAGCCCAATTGGCTAAATGGTCAGAGGCAAAGCCTCTCCTTCAATGGACCAACAGGAAGCCAATATTCCAAACATGATTGGACTTAGCCCAAGATGGCCATAAGTCCTCAATTCAGACTTAACTGGGCTAATGGGCTCATAACATAATTAATTGGTCTTGATCCCAAATTGGGCCAAAAACTATTTAATCCACCCCGGTTCAAGGGTACATCTCTTCACTCCTTTGATACTTGGCGTTGTAATTTCTCAACATCTTCAAAGAGGTGACGGGTCCCGATGACCACACATTGACACGGACTGTGGGGTCCTTAAACTCATGGACTATGAGGTCCTTAACCTTGACCGAGATGTCTTAAAACTAACAACGGACTGTGGGGTCCTTAAACTCATGGACTATGAGGTCCTTAACCTTGACCGAGATGTCTTAAAACTAACAACGGACTGTGGGGTCCTTAAACTCATGGACTATGAGGTCCTTAACCTTGACCGAGATGTCTTAAAACTAACAACGGACTGTGGGGTCCTTAAACCCATGGACTATGACGTCCTTAACCTTGACCGCAATGTCTTAAAACTAACATTGGACCGCAATATCCTTAAACTACCTATGGACCGCAATGTCCTTAAACTACCTACCGACCGTAATGTCACTAAACTAAACAACAGAGCCCCCCCTTTTATTGCTCTCTTGTTGAATCTAAACGATCCCGTTAAGTTGATCTTAGTCTAAAAACTAGACTAACGTATCCTTAACAAACGTTTAAGTCGATCTTAGTCTCAAATGAGGCTAACGTATCCTTAAACCCAAACCCCCAAACCCAAATCTAAGATAATACGAATTTGGACTAGTCCACGCCCTACGGGCGACGACATAACTCAGTCTCCGTATACAATCCACGGGCAACGAAACATAAAATAAACACACACGACACGAAGTGACCATCTGGAGAAAGAGAAAGTGGTTACCGCGATGCGGTAGCGTAATTAACTGCAGGGGCTTGCGCCTGCAGGGAAGAGCGTCCCCACAATCAAAAACCCCTCAAGCGAGGGGGAATCTGACGAAGTCTGCTACATCGGACGCATCCGTTTAAACCTTCGATATACGGTGCCATAAATCAACTTGGCATCTTCGGAGAGGTGGACGGATAGCACCAATTAGCATCTGCCCCGAATTTCAGGCGAGACAGTCCATGTCTCGGCCGCCGTTCGGAGGGGAACAGATTCTGGCACGCCCGGTGGGACCTTTTCCTCTTTCCACTCCACACTTCGTGTGTCGTGATTCGCGAACCAATCGCGGTTCGGTAATGGTTGCCCTTGGGTTTCAAGATACTAAGACTTAGCGTTTTGTTTATTGCAGAAAGCAAAGAATCGATGGCTTCTACTTGTGCGAAATGCTCCAACTGCTCGGACTGCAATTGCAACCAACGCTCTGCCTCGCCAGGAGGTATAGCCTACGGACCCCAAGCTGCTTTGCTATTCGCAATGCCCGTGGAACAAGTCACTCGAGCCACCACAGGATTGTTTTTTGGGACCATGCTCCCGCCGACAAGCTTCACCGCTTCGGTGCTGACAAAGGAGGCTCCTAAGAAGTCGGTCTTTGATCGTCTTACCCCTGCCGCAGCCCCTCTCAACGGGTCGCCCAACGCCAGCGCCTCGGTCTTCTCTAGATTGGGCCAGAACTCCTGTGGACCCGCAATGGGGCCTGCAATCCCAGAGAAGGCTGCTTCTAAGAAAGTGACCGGTCCTGCTCCTGAAGTCGTCAAGGCGGCTGCCCCTGCCAAAAAATCGGTCTTTACAAGATTGACGGCCCCAGCTCCCGCTCCTGCTACCCAAAAGACATCGGTCTTTGACAGGCTAACACCAGCAGTGACCCCCCACCTACACAGGGGGCAAGACGAGGCTATCGCCCTCACCAGGCTGGTTCCATCAGCACGACGCGCTCGACGTCGTTACTGGCGCCGAATGAGGAAGGCTGGGGGCAACTCTCCCTCTGGGCTAACTCCACCAGCCCCGATGGCAGAAATTAATGCTGCTGTTTCGACTGGGAACAGCTTTGAGATGCTAAATAAGGTGCGTAGGAATTCTCCTACCGCGGTGCTAAAGAGGTCTCCCCCTCCATTGAAAAAGGCTGTAGAAGTAAAAACAGAACATCCCCAATCTCCTCAACTGCTGTCCTCCCGAATCTATAAAGTCTGGCGGCAGGCCCGAGACTCGATGATCGATCCAAACTTCTCCCGCCAGCACAAGAAGCTGAAAATCCAACAGGAAGCCAGTCACCAGGCGAAGCCACGAAAAGCTGTCTGCACCTCAACGGCCCCCTCAACTTCCACTGCTCATAAAAAGAGGAGGCCGGAGAAGATCCCCGGGCCTACAACGAGAGCTAAAAGCACTGAACCCAGACGCCCTAAGGCTGGGGGCAGGATGGTCCATACTGTATACATGGCGTTGGGGAAGGAAGACAGCCGTGCGTCTACAAGCCATAGACCGCTTACACGGTCAGTAACCAAAGCTCAGGAGCAACAACAAAAGCTCCAGGAAATGATGATTGCAATGGCCGCGCTTACTGGGCCGAAAGAAAGCCCTGAGGCTTCCTCGGATCAGCAACAAGAACAGGAAACCGACGCCGAGTTCCTCCGGAGGATGTTGGAAAAGAAAGATAAAGAGGCTGCGGAACAAGCGGCCAATATAAAGCAGATAGCCCACTTATTCCAGGATATGGTGGGAATGATGATCCAACAAGACCCACCCGCTGAGGATCCCCCGATCGTCTTTGAAGACGACAGGGGAGAAACGTCGAATCCTCCGCCGGCCCTCTCAACGGCCAAGGAGGAGACAATCTCTAAGGCTGATTTGGACGACTATATAGCCCAGCAAATCCGGGTTCATCATGCGACTGAGGCAGCTGGTCAAGTCGTAAAAACGGGGCGGCCGTATCCAAACTGGTACGACCAAATCAATTACCCGCCGGGTTATACAATACCAAAATTCCACGTATATAAGGGAACCGGCAATCCCCATCAACATGTTGCCCAGTTCAGGGCCCTTTGCGGTAACACCGGCGGTGATGATAAACTGTTGCTTCGCCGGTTCGTGGGCAGCTTATCAGAAACAGCGTTCGAATGGTATTCGGAACTCCTGAACGATTCTATCAAGACGTTCGCTGAAATGGAGTTTCTATTCACTCAGCGGTTCGCGGGCGCCAGCGAACGCACTCCAATAACGGCATTGATTAATGCCAGGGTGAAACCAGGCGAAACATGGGTCCAGTATGCTATACGCTGGCGAAATTTATGGTCGAAATGCGAGCAGCGCATTGAGGAAGCGCCCGCGGTGGGCATGTTCGTGGGAACCCTAGACCCTCACGCAACTATCTCCCAGTTTATGATGTTCTTTAAGCCAACCACATTCCAGGCTCTAATCGACAAGTTGGCCCAGATGGACCAAATGGGTCATAGACCGTCTCCCCCGAAGCCCGAGCCTCGGAGTGACAAGGGTAAAGGAAAGGCAACCTTCGTCGCGAATGCCCAGCAGCAGCCCAATGCCCAAAAGCTGGCGGATCAATTGGAAGAAAGACGTCGGTATTATAATGAGAAAATGAAGCGTCCCTACTCGTTCCCACGGGACAAGACGAAACGGTTATTCGAGCTGGCAGTACGCAACAGACTTATAAACCTGCCAAATCCAAGGCGACCGCCACAACCCACTGAGGTGAATAACCCTAGCTATTGCCCTTACCATCAAACGGTAAGTCATCCGATTGAGGATTGCTTCGTCTTCAAAGTATGGATTGAAGATCGATACCTCCAGGGGAAGTTTGCGCTGTTCGAAAAGTGGAAGGTGAACCCACCACAGCCGCATACTCCTAAGAAAGCAAATACACCGGGGGCAACCTGTTCCTTTATTGAGGAAGCTCCATGGGAGGTCGTGCTGTCAACTAAAACCAAAAGAATGCTGAAGGACCTTCATGCGTACCCGACAGTCGAATGGAAGGACCCGCTGGAACCCCAGATCATTGAAGGAATGCTGAGGCCGCGCCCAACTACAAAAAGCGGTGGTGATGGCCCAAGCACTCATGCCCTACCGTCAAAATCTTCGAAGAAAAAGAAGAAGAAATCTAAGAAGCCCGTGAAGCTTGGAGACAAGCGCACGAACTTGCAGAAGCAAATCGACGCGCTGGAAGAGTACAATCAAAAGGCGCGAACTCCTGTCACGCTGCAAGAGTTTCTCAACCACATCTTTCAAGTGGAAGATGATGGAGAGAGCTCGTCGGATGAATCCGAGGGATATGTGGCGAGTTGTAACGTAATCTCCCACTCGTTTACCGACGATGAAAAAACTCCTGGCACTAAGAAACTGGGGACAGAGCCTGAACCAGAGCGTGTGTGGCCAACAGATGAAATGATCGACGCCTTTCTAGACGAGATTCGTCTGAAGAGTAAAGCGGATCAGGAGCGTGAGATGGCCGCATCGGAAGGAGCCAAACGCAGGCGACTAAATGAAAGAGTTGAAGTACTCCCGCCAGATCGAAAGGCATCCAAGGCAGACAAAAAGATATTCAAGACGAGGAAAAGGTTTGCCAAAGCCAGATCAATGGGAATGAAGCTACCACCCTCGGAAGAAAACACGCTCAATGGGACGGAGAGGCACTCTAATTATTGCGCATATCATCGGAAAATTTCACACCCTACGGAGGAGTGCGACGCCTTTAGGATATGGTGGCAGGGATATGTTGCTCATCGGCAACATTTTAAGCGCATGAAACACAAGACTCGTCAGGAACGAAGAAGTACTGCCGACGGGCACAACAGAACTACTGGCAACTGTTACATGGTTAACGCCGGAGGGTCACAAGTTCTCACCTTTGGGAGCGACTCTGATGAAGAAATGGCCCTAGGCCCTCTCTTTAAAGAATCCGTTTTAGGGAAAGAGGAAGAACCAGAGGCCTGCGAAAACATTCAGCTGCGCCATCGTACGCTCCCGGAAAAGAATCTCGGGCCCGCAAATAGAAAAGATAAGGGAAAGGAAAAGGTCACTGAGGATATCACTTTAGATGACCAAGTCATGAAAGAGCTGACTACCAAGGACCCTCCCAGGAAGGGTAAGGTGGACTACAACATCCTAGCGCACCTAAGGAAGCTACCTTCTCAACTCAGCATTCTCGATGTCCTCCTATTATCAAAAGAAGCGCGAGATTCACTAATTAAGGCGTTACAAGAACCCGAGCAATTCCAAGCCTTCCTTGCCGCGGAAAGGATGAAGGATGAACTGGAAGAAGTGCATACGGCCGACATCACTTTCGGTGACGAAGACCTCCTCCTCGGGACATGCGACCACAATCATCCCCTATATGTCTCTGGATACTGCCATGATATCAAGATAGGCAAGATCCTGGTAGATAATGGATCCTCCGTCAATCTCCTTAACGTTCGGGTGTTAAAGGAAATCTGCATGAGTGTGCAACACCTCACTCGTGACAAAATTACCATCTCCGGTTTCGATTCCCAATCGTCACGGACTCTCGGATCCGTGATACTAACATTACGCTTTGGACTACTCGTCACGGACATCAAATTCCATGTCATTGATGCCAAGACCTGCTACAACGCCTTGCTCGGTCGTCCTTGGTTACATGAATACAACATCATCCCTTCTACACAGCATCAGTGTATGAAGTACTTCAAGGATGGCTTCGAATATACCGTAACAGGCGAGCTGAACCCGTTCTCCGTGAACGAAGTCTGCAAGTATGAAGATGCGAAGTACTTTTTGCCAGACTTCGAGAATACAGAAAAGTGTCGCAAGCCGGAGAACAAAGCCGCCGCCACCGTCCCTGTTTTCGGGAGCGATACCGAAGAAGAAGAAGAGATAGTCTACGCTGGTCCGTCCCGGCGCAACAACCCGGGACCGTCCGCCCCCATGTTGGTCTTCGGAAGTGACTCGGAAGATGAAGTTAATGCCGTGTTCTCCAGTCGGCCGTCAATACAGGCATCCCCTAGTAATGATCAGAGTTTGCAAATCACTATGGTGCCGCGGAAACACTATAAGGATCTTGACGCACTTCAAGCTCACAATGTGCAGGACCTGCAGACGTTTTACATGCCTCCCAGGCGAAAGGGTGAAAAGGTGATCCTATTCTACCAATCCACAGAGACGAGAGTGGAGAAAAAGATATGGCATGGCGCGGACGCTACATTTGACAGGCTCCAACCCATCCGTTTATCCCGATATTACACAAATGGACTAAAGAGGCTATTGAAGCGCCAAGGAGTACCCTTAAAACAGACTGTTCGACAAGCTCGGTTCTACAACAAGATTTGGAATTGTTCCCCTCCGAACGGCGGCCGAGACATGGGGCTGTCTATGCCTGAGGTTCGGGGCAGATGCTAATTGGTGCTATCCGTCCACCTCTCCGAATGTGCCAAGTTGATTTATGGCGCCATGTATCGAAGGTTTAGACGGATGCGTCCGATGTAGCAGACTTCGTCAGATTCCCCCTCGTTTGAGGGGTTTTTGATTGTGGGGACGCTCTTCCCTGCAGGCGCAAGCCCCTGCAGTTAATTACGCTACCGCATTGCGGTAACAACTTTATCCTTCTCCAGATGGTCACTTCGTGTTGTGGGTGTTTGTTTTGTGTTTTGTTGCCCGTGGATTGTTTACGGAGACCGAGTTATGTCGTCACCCGTAGGGCGTAGACTAGTCCAAATCCGTATTATCTTAGATTTGGGTTTGGGGGTTTGGTTTGAGGATACGTTAGCCATATTTGAGGCCAAGATCAACTCAAACGTTTGTTAAGGATACGTTAGTCTAGTATGAGACTAAGATCAACTTAACGGGATCGTTTAGATCCGACAAAAGAGCGTTCGGGCTCTATTGTTCCAGTTTAGGGACATAGTGGTCCATCGTATGTATGGCCGTCGGGACCCGTTACCTCTCTGACGATGTTGAAGGATTACAACGACAGATATCAGAGGAGTTCCGAGATGTACCCTCGAACCAGGGTTAATTGGGGGAGATTCATAGTCCAGTCTGTTTGAAGGTTTAAGGATACGTTAGCCATCTTTGAAGCTAAGATCAACTTAAACGGAATCGTTTAGATCCGACAAAAGAGCATGCGGGGCTCTATTGTCCCAGTTTAGGGACGTGGTGGTCCACTGCTAGTTTAAGGACATTGCGGTCCAATACCAGTTTAGGGACATAGTGGTCCATGTTCCAGTTTAGAGACGTGGTGGTCCATTGGTAGTTTAAGGACGCATAAGTCCATGAGTTTAAGGACCCCACAGTCCATATGGGTGTGTTTAAGGACACATAAGTCCGTGAGTTTAAGGACGCATTAGTCCGTTAGTTTAAGGACGCATAAGTCCGCGGGTTTAAGGACCCCACAGTCCGTATCTTAGTTTAAGGACGCATAAGTCCATGAGTTTAAGGACCCCACAGTCCGTGTTGATGTGTGGTTGTCGGGACCCGTCACCTCTCTGAAGACGTTGAAGGATTACAACGACAAATATCAGAGGAGTTCAGAGATGTACCCTTGAACCAATGAGTTGGTTGAAAGAGCAGATGTGCTCAGTTCAAGATGATTTGAGGACTTATGGCCAGTTTGGGCTAAGTCCAATTATGTTTGAAATATTGGCCCTTCGTTGGCTCATTGAAGGAGAGGCTTTGCCTCTAGAAACTTAGCCAATTGGGCTAAAACTAGTGTTAAACACTAAAGACCAACAGTGTTGAACACTGGGAATAAGATTAGCAAGTTAGTGTTAAACACTAAAAGATAATCAGTGTTAAACACTGGGAACAGAGTTTTCAAATTAGTGTTAAACACTAAGAAAATCAGTGTTAAACACTGCCAATAGAGTTTTCCAAATTAGTGTTAAACACTAAGAAAATCAGTGTTAAACACTGAGGACAAAGTCTTCAGATTAGTGTTAAACACTAAGGAGAGAGGGGTCACGTGTGGACACGTGAGAGCGCCCTGATTCCCTTTATTTTATTCTGCAGATCAGTGTTTAACACTTTTAATTTCCTGGCCATCACGTGTGGGCACGTGATGGAGGCCCCCGCTCTGGTCTGTTAGAATGCCCATTAGGGGTCACGTGGTGATACGTGAGGGCGCCCTAAATATGGAGCCAGATCTCCTTTTGGTTTATCCTCAAATCTGCGAACAAGTGTTAAACACTTTTCGTCTTTATTTTAGAGCATCACGTGTTGGCACGTGATGGGGGTTTATGCATCGATAATTACAGCACTTGCTGAGGGGTCGCGTGGGGACACGTGAGAGCGCCCAAAGCTTCTTTTCTTTTCTTTTGCCATTAAGTGTTAAACACTTTCATTTTTATTTTAGAGCATCACGTGTTGGCACGTGATGGGGATCTGTGCGCCAATTGTTAAAGCGTTTGCTGAGGGGTCACGTGATACCACGTGAGAGCGCCCAAAGCCTTTATTTCTTTTGCTTTTTCTTTCTGCTTTTTGGGAGTCACGTGGGAGCACGTGGGGTGATACTTCAAAGTTCTTTGCAGGGTATCTTTTCAAGGGTCACGTGACCCTAGTTCTTTTCATGAACAGAGATCTTTTAAGAATTGAATTCTTTGTAGGGTTAAACCCTAATTATGATTTTGGAGGAATTAAATTCCTATCGTGAAAGAATTAAATTCTTATTTAGGGTAAAACCCTAATTTCTTTTTAAAGGAATTAAATTCCCAGATATGTAAAAGAATTAAATTCTTGATTAGGGTTAAACCCTAGTTTTGTTTTAGGAGAATTAAATTCTCAAAACTCAATTCCCCTTCTAAGTTTAGGATCTGCATGGCAGGATCTCGACCCGATGAGAATTAAATTCTCAAAATATGGGGAGATGTGCTCTGTGCAGATCTTCAACCAGAAGAAGAACTAAGTTCTTCTTTTTTTTATAAGAGTTAAACTCTTGAATTTTGAGAATTAAATTCTCTTTTTGAAGTTAATCTTTTCCCTTTTCTCACCTAGGGTTTTTCTTTTGCAGAGAATTAAATTCTCCTCTCTCTGTTTCTTCTCTCTCCAAGGTACCTCTCTCTTCTCTTCTCTTGGCTCCTATTTATAGGAGGAAGAGAATAAATTTGTTTTGTGAATCTTTCATTGAAAGATTTTAATTGATTTCATGATTAATATGATCCTTTAGATCATTCAGTGAATTTTATTCACCGTTGGATTTAAATCCAAAGATATTATGTTTGTTATTTCGGTGAGATTTAGGGAGATCTTTCCTTGTTTGGGATTTTTACATAAATTGGTGATTTTTAATCACCTTTGGATTTTTAATCCAACGGTTCCCCATGACCCTTTTCCATTTGGAAAGATTCAGAAACTTTTAGAATTTAATTCTATTAAATTATAAGGCTTTTAAAGCCAGTCACGTGCTGGCACGTGACCTTTGGTCACGTGCGAGCACGTGACCCCCAATTGGGTTCCTTTCTCAGCCGTTTATTTATGTTTCAGTTTTAACCATCACGTGTCAACACGTGATACCTCGTTGAGGTATTTTCTAACTTTTAGAATTAAATTCTATTCATTATTTTTGAGGCTTTAAAAGCCCATCACATGTCTGCACGTGACCCATGGTCACGTGTGAGCACGTGATGCCCCATTCGGGTCTTTTCCGAGTTTTTATTATATCTTTTAGCTCCTCCAGCGGGTTCTTAAAGGTCCATCACGTGTGGACACGTAATTCCTCATAACTTTTGATCCCGAATGAATTACGAGGCCCATAATATATCAAATCGAAGGGTTTTTCGTGCCGCTTTCGATACCATCAGAATTTATCTGTTTCTCATTCAGGAGTTTGTCAAAAAAACAGCCCGGGAGATACTGGTTCGCATTTCTTTAAGCATTTCGCTGCCATTTGATACCTTGGACTCTTTTGCGCAGAAATTTTTGGCGGGAACAGGAATGTCCCTGGAGCTCAGCACAAACTGCCCAACGGGAGAATGGAAACGCTTTGGCTTGGATATGTGAGATCCGAGAAACGGGAGCGAGCCCACGACAGCTACGCCGTATATAACTTCGATGAGGAGGAAAACGCCCTGTCCAGCAATGCCAACCCTTCATCAAAACTGGATCCCGCGAGTGAAGTGCCGAGTCCGTCATTTGAAGAACAAGTGGACAAGCTTATCAGGAAAGCAGGTCAAAAGGCTCGGGAAGACCACAACCGCGAGATGGCCATCTACGAGAAGGCCAGGACAATGTCTGTTTCAACAGGCTGCAAAAGACAAAGATGCTCCTCCCTGTCAACCCGTTGTACAAAAGGCCCGACGCAGAAGCAGAAATAAATCAAGAAGCGGAAAGAAGAGCCGACAACAACGACGCAGGATTAGAGAGTCGTGTGATCGAGCATCGCGCGGTCCGGATTTGTCCCTCATGAAGAAGATGAGTCGAGCGTATTCCTTCCCTCAAGACAAGACGAAGAAGCTACTCGAGCTCGCTATAAAACATCAAATGATCGCACCTCCGGAGTCTAAGCACCCTGAGCAAGTTAACGAGGTTTCTTATCCGGGCTATTGCTCTTATCACCGAGCCATAGGACACCCTATCGAAGACTGCTTCACCTTCAAGAACTGGGTCGAAGACCAGTACCAACAAGGCAGATTTGCTTTATCCAGCAGCTGGAGGCTAACGCCGCCACAAAAGCACGAACCTAAAGCCGCGAGAGCAGAGCCAGGTCCACACCCGTCTTGGAAGCGGATTCGCACTTGTCACATGATTACAATATTAAAAGAAGAGCCCGAGAACATGGATGACCTTCCCTGGTGCTTTGAGAACAGCAATGATGAGGTGATCTCAGAATTTCCGCCAGCTCCGAAAGAACTGGAAGATGGCATACATACTACTGCAGATAACCTCAAGAAGATTGAGTTGGGATCGGCAGATGATCCGCGACCGACATTCGTCAGCGAGCTGCTATCTGAAGAAAGGGTGGCTGCGTTAAAGGACGTGCTTCTACAGCATAAAGATTGCTTCGCGTGGAACTATTCCGAGATGCCAGGATTAGATCCGGAGATTGCTGTGCATAAATTAGCAATATCCCCGGATATCAAGCCAGTCAAACAGGCGCCGAGAAGGATGCGGCTCGAGCTTGAGATGAGCATCAACGCCGAAGTCAAGAAGCTGATCGATTCTGGATTTATCCAAGAAGTCCAATATCCCGACTGGATCGCCAACATCGTCCCGGTAATGAAGAAAAATGGGACGGTACGCATATGCGTGGATTTCAGGGATCTCAATAAAGCCTGCCCGAAGGACGATTTCCCAGTACCGGTAACCGAGCTAATGATAGATAACACGTCCACTCACGAGGTTTTCTCGTTTATGAACGGTTCATCAGGGTACAATCAGATAAAGATGCATCCCGAAGACCAGAAGCACACCGCTTTCCGGACCCCTTTGGGTATATTCTGCCACAAGGTTATGCCCTTTGGTCTAAAGAACGCCGGTGCTACCTATCAA
Organism: Agapanthus africanus; assembly: GCA_030015575.1. Taxonomy (NCBI): domain Eukaryota; kingdom Viridiplantae; phylum Streptophyta; class Magnoliopsida; order Asparagales; family Amaryllidaceae; genus Agapanthus; species Agapanthus africanus. The sequence continues at coordinate 41,278,114 of CM057344.1, forward strand.
AGGGCCATGACAAAGATCTTCGATGATCTCATACATGAAATCGTCGAGTGCTATATCGATGACCTCGTAGTGAAGAGCATGTCATACAAAGAGCATTTAGAGCATCTGAAGACCGTATTTCAGCGCCTTCGGCAATATAATTTGAAGATGAACCCTCTTAAGTGTGCATTCGGAGTTTCCTCGGGAAAATTCTTAGGATTCATCGTCCGACACCGGGGTATCGAAATAGATCCATCTAAGATCAAGGCGATCATAGAAATGCCTCCGCCAAGAACCCTCAAACAGTTGCGGTCTCTCCAAGGGAAGCTCGCATACATCCGGCGGTTTATCGCCAATCTTTCAGGCAAGTGCCGTCCTTACAGCCACCTGATGAAGAAGGGAACTCCATTCGTTTAGGATCAAAAATGCCAGGACGCGCTGGACGAAATTAAACAGTACCTGCAGAACCCGCCGGTGTTGGCTGCTCCGGTCAAGGGAAAACCCCTCATTCTTTATACAACCGCCCTCGAAGGTTCCTTAGGCGCATTATGGGCATAAGAGAACGATCAAGGAAAAGAAAGAGCACTCTACTACTTAAGTCGAGTTCTGCTGGGAGCAGAAAGCAACTACTCTCCCATTGAAAAACACTGCTTGGCGTTGATCTTCGCGATAGCAAAGCTCAGGCACTATGCGTTGGCGCACGAAGTCCGTCTCATCTCGAAGGTGGACCCTCTTAAATATTTGATGTCAAAGGCTATATTGACGGGTCGACTCGCTAAATGGGCTCTACTCCTGATGGAGTTCTCGATAACGTATCGACCTCTCAAGGCAGTGAAAGGCCAGGCCATTGCCGACTTCCTTGCTGAGCATCCAGTACCTGCCGGTTCTCCTCTGAACTGCGATTTGCCGGACGAACATGCATTTGATGCGATCGGCGGCGGTGATACCCGATGGGAACTCTATTTCGATGGAGCGTCCTCTGTAAAGAAGCGCAAACAAGGTATCCCAATGATCAAATCGGGGGTAGGCCTCATCTTCGTAACTCCACAAGGAGGGATAATGCGCTTTGCTTTATCCTTAACGGAATCGAGGACGAACAATGAAGCCGAATACGAAGCTTTGATAGCGGGCCTCGAGATCGCCATTGACATGGGGATTGAAGACCTCCTTATATACGGGGACTCTCAACTGGTCGTTAGTCAAGTAAATGGTGACTACCAAACGTGCAAACCAGAGTTGGTGAAGTACGGCGAAAAGGTGCAACAACTGTTGACCCAAATTCCCTCCTATACTTTGGAAAGCATACCACGCGCGAAAAATAGCAAAGCGGACGCGTTAGCTAAGCTCACCAAAGAATTGGCTGACGAGAACCTCGATGACGTTAAAATCATGGTACAAAGCCGTCGAGTGCTCGCCCCAGCAGAAATATCTCCGGAATCATACGAAGAAAAGGGAGCGACTGAGCAGACGACCCTACAGATAAAAGACCATGAGAAGGCTGAGGACTGGAGGGAAGTCTTCATAGACTACTTTAAGTCCCACCGAATCCCCGAAAAAGCGTCCTCAAGACATCAGCTCATGAAACGAGCTCTATCTTTCGCTTTCGTCAATGATACTCTGTATAAGAGGTCATTTGATTCTCTGTGGCTGAGATGTTTAGGACCTGACGAAGCAGAAAGAGTCGTTCAAGAGGTTCATGACGGAATCTGTGGTTCTCATCAAGCAGGCCCGAAGATGAAGTTAAAAATTAAACGGATGGGTTACTACTGGCCCACGATGATCCAGGACTGCCTCGAATATGCGAAGCAATGCCACTCATGCCAAATCCACGGGGATTTCATCCACCAGCATCCGAATCCACTGCATCCGACGGTGGCTAGCTGGCCATTCGAAATATGGGGGACTGACATAGTCGGCCCCATCGAACCAGCATCGTCCCGGGGACATCGTTTCATCCTGGCGACAACTGATTACTTCTCCAAATGGGCAGAAGCAGTACCGCTGAGGGAAGTGAAGACGGAGAATATTCTCCACTTCTTCAAAACGCACGTCATCTATCGGTTTGGAACTCCACGGCGGATTATCTCCGATAACGGGCCAGCCTACAGAAGCCATAAGATTAGCCGCTTCACACAGAGCACAATATAGACTGGAGATATTCTTCAGTTTACAATCCGCGAGCTAATGGTCTAGCCGAGGCCTTCAATAAGACCTTGACAAAAATCATGAAAAAGACGGTGTCCGGAAATAAGAAAGACTGGCACGAAAGGCTGCAAGAGGCCCTTTGGGCCTATCGAACTACGTTCAAGACGGCCACGAACACAACGCCGTACGCGTTGGTATTCGGGACGGAAGCAGTACTCCCCCTCGAGATAGAGTTACCCTCTCTACTAGTGGCAGTCCACTACGAGCTGACGGACGAAGAAAATGCTCACCTTCGGCTTGAGGAGCTTGATGCCCTCGATGAAACCCTGCTCATAGCGCAACAAAATCTGGAGGCCTACAAAGCAAAGATGACGCGCTCGTACGAAAGATTGACTAGGTCGAGGACATTCCGCCAAGGCGAACTCGTACTGGTGGTCAAAAGACCTATGATCCCCAATCGTACCAAATGGGGAAAATTTGAGCCAAACTATGAAGGCCCGTACATCATAGACAAGGTCTACCAGGGTGGAGCCTATCTACTCAGGGACATGCACGGTGAAAGTCCTTTCAGGCCAATAAACGGCCGCTTCCTAAAGAAATACTACGCTTAATGAGACACAGCCTAGGTCAATAATAGATGACGACGACTATGTCCGCTCGCTATCTTCCTAAACTCAGACTTTATAAGCAGTAGCCGGCCTTCCCCTGAATGGACCGAAACGTCCTTAAACTAATGACGGACCGAAACGTACTTAAACTAATGATGGACCGAAACGTCCTTAAACTAATAACGGACCGAAACGTCCTTAAACTAACGACGGACCGAAACGTCCCTAAACTACTACCGCAGCATCCTTAGGCTGACGAGATGAATAAAAAAAAAGAAAAAAGAAAAAAAATATATAAATAAAAAAAAATAAAAAAAATAAAAACGGTATGTCCATAAGCAAAATGGGCACGGATAAAAACCTGAAAAGGCTCCGTGAGTAAAAACAGCAGGGCTACCGGCGAGTGTTCGTGAAAACCCGAAAGGGCGCGACCTCGTAAAAAAAAATAAGAAGAAAAGAATAAAAAAAACGGTATGTCCATAAGCAAGAAGGATACGGATGAAAACCCGAAAGGGCTCCGTGAGTAAAAACAGCAGGGCTACCGGCGAGTGTTTGTGAAAACCCGAAAGGGCGCAACCTCGTTAAAGGACACTTGCGGGATCCTCACGACCTTGCAAGGAGAAACCACCCGCGTGAGATCCTTACGACTCACAAGGGAGCAACACACTTAGGAGTCTCCACGATTCCTAAGGAGAAAATACACTTGCGAGATCCTCACGACTCGTAAGGAGAACTCTCTTATGGGACCCTCACGGCTCATAAGATTTGAAAGTCTTAAGTCATAGAGACCTAAACCTGTGCTTAAGCAAAATCCCCCATACCCTTCGACACTGTCCTACAAGCGGCTCATATTGACCCTTGTATACAATCCACGGGCACGAATAGATATTTCCCTAACAAAGTCCCATCCATGACTAGGGATATGTCCATATGGTGAACACAACCCTTGTAGGTCCTCTCGACCTATAAGGAGAAAGCCCTCTTGTAGGATTCTTACGACTTGCAGAGGAACATACACTTAGGAATCCTTACGATTCCTAGGGAGAAAATACACCTACGAGATCCTCACGACTTGTAGGGAGAAATACCTTCGTGAGACCCTTACGGCTCATGAAGTCAAAAGCCTTAGTCGACGGGACCCTAACCCTGTTTGCTAAGCTATCTTTGTTCAACATCGACAGAGGCAGATGATGATTCGCTCCTGGCCATATCCCAGTTGTTGTGGTGCTGATGCCGAAATCTGTGTCTAATTTCAGGTTTATGGCGAAAAGCCAGTAGGCCGCACGTGCATACGAGATAGCCGAAATGATGGGGCAACCTGCAATAAAAAGCAGCAGGTAAAAATGTATGCACGCAAAATAGCCGAAATGATGGGGCAACTCGCAATAATAAAAAAAAAACAGCGAGTGAAAATGAAATAAATAGCCGAAATGATTGGGCACCGCGAAAAATAGCCGAAATGATAGGGCAATCGCGACCTCCGCGATATAAAAGCTGAAATGATAGAGTATCGCGGAAAAAGAAATAAAATATATAAAAAAAGTTTCAATTTATGCCCTACAGGTGATGTTCCATCACACCCTGTATACAATCTAAGGGCGTAAACAAAAAGGGATCATACTTCTCCCCCAGGTTTCATCAGAAGAAGAAACCAAATCTCGAAGGGCCAAAGGAGACCTGGAATTCGTTTCAACACTCGTCTCGTAACAACGGACACAACTCTAAGCTAAACGGAACAGCGGCAACTCCCAGTTCCATGGCTCGGCAATATACATATCACCAACAGTCAAACCTCCATTCCGTGAAATGCGGATACAATCAGCAAAATTCCTGGTTACGTGGAACACGGATAACGTCACTCTTTGACCCCGTGGAAAACGTCCAGAGCGGATCCTGGTCCTCGCAGAGCACGGCAGTGAACCCGTGTGAAGCATCCAGAGCGGAGCCTAGTCCTCGCCGAGCATGGCAGTGAACCCGTGTGAAGCATCTAGTGCAAAATTCCTGGTTACGTGGAACGCGGATAACGTCACTCTTTGACCCCGTGGAAAACGTCCAGAGCGGATCCTGGTACTCGCGGAGCACGGCAGTGAACCCGTGTGAAGCATCCAGAGCGCAGCCTAGTCCTCGCCGAGCACGGCAGTGAACCCGTGTGAAGCATCTAGTGCAAAATTTCTGGTTACGTGGAATGCGGATAACGTCACTCTTTGACCCCGTGGAAAACGTCCAGAGCGGATCCTGGTCCTCGCAGAGCACGGCAATGAACCCATGTGAAGCATCCAGAGCGGAGCCTAGTCCTCGCCGAGCACGGCAGTGAACCCATGTGAAGCATCTAGTGAAAAATTCCTGGTTACGTGGAACGCGAATAACGTCACTCTTTGACCCCGTGGAAAACGTCCAGAGTGGATCCTGGTCCTCGCGGAACACGGCAGTGAACCCGTGTGAAGCATCCAGAGCGGAGCTTAGTCCTCGCCGAGCATGGCTGTGAACCCGTGTGAAGCATTTAGTGCAAAATTCCTGGTTACGTGGAACGCGGATAACGTCACTCTTTGACCCCGCGGAAAACGCCCAGAGCGGAGCCTGGTCTTCGCCAAGCACGGCAGCGAACCCGTGTGAAGCATCCAGAGCAAACACCGGACTGTGGAGTCCCTAAAATCCACGGACTATGATGTCCTTAACCTCGACCGTAATGTCTTAAAACTAACGATCAACCACCCCGATTCCCTACGGATTCTACCTTGGTTTAAGGGTACATCTCTTCACTCCTTTGATACCTAGCGTTGTAATTCCTCAACGTCTTCAAAGAGGTGACGGGTCCCTGCAACCGAACATCGGACTGTGGAGTCCTTAAATTCACGGACTATGAGGTCCTTAACCTTGACCGTGATGTCTTAAAACTAACATCGGACTGTGGAGTCCCTAAATCTACGGACTATGAGGTCCTTAACCTTGACCGTGATGTCTTAAAACTAATATCGGACTGTGGGTTCCCTAAATCCACGGACTATGAGGTCCTTAACCTTGACCGTGATGTCTTAAAACTAACATCGGACTGTGGAGTCCCTAAATCCATGGACTATGAGGTCCTTAACCTTGACCGTGATGTCTTAAAACTAATATCGGACTGTGGGGTCCCTAAATCCACAGACTATGAGGTCCTTAACCTTGACCGTAATGTCTCAAAACTAACATCAGACTGTGGAGTCCTTAAATCCACGGACTATAAGGTCCTTAACCTTGACCGCGACGTCTTTAAACTACGATGCCTCGAGAAACCCTTGACTCCGTGAAACACGAATAAGGGTGACCACATCCAGTACTTGCAGGTCCTCACGACCTGTAAGGAAGAAAAACTCTCTTGTAAGATCCTTACGACTCTTAAGAGACAACCCGCTTAAGAATCCTCACGATTCTTAAGAAGAACTTACACCTATGGGGTCCTCTCGACCCATGGGGAGAAAAAACTCTTTATGAGACCCTCGTGGCTCATAAAGTGCAAAAGTCTTAGGAAGCAGATCTTAACCCTGAATCCTAAGCTATCGCTGCCCTGGAAGGAGATCAAGATAAATTGTCCGCAAAACACATTCAACAAAAAGGAGACGCACCATTGAGAAGAAAAATGTATCTTTTATTCATAAACCAAAATGGATACAAACTACAATTCATGAAAGAACAAAAGAAGATACTCTCATCTATGAGTATATACAAGAAGGAAGGAAAATATACAAATGTTTCAAGCCGGCGGGCGATTTAGCAGCTCGGTCAGCTCATCCTGCTTTTGTTGGGCCACGGCCTCATGATTTAAGATCGCCAGAAGACGGGCCTCCGCCTGAGCCTGCTGGGCTTGATACGAAGCGAGCCGGCCTTCAAGCTCTTTCTCGGTGGCCTTATGAGCCTCGACCCTCTCACGAGTGAACGTAGCAGCTTTATCAAGAGTCACCACCTCCCTGATAAACTCTTGAAGCACCCGCCAGAGTTCGTATGCTTTGTTGGCCTTGGCAGTAAGACTCGCTTGAAGCTCGCTCAGCGCCCTAGAAGCCAGCTCCCTCTCCGAGAATTTACGGCCGAGCCCTTTTTCTCGCACAACAATATGTTCGCCACTTGTCGCCCTATCAGGCCATGTAAGCTCACTTTCGCGACCGCAACCTTGGAAACGGGACATACACGCTCAAGACCATATAAATGGGCTTCCGGTCGACAGCAATAATCGATCTAAAACGCGCTCACATCACCTGGTATGAAAAGCAATGAGAAAATTTCCGATGTTTATCCTATCGAGCATGTGTTCGCAATCATATGAACATCCGAAAAAGAAATAAAATTCGAAGCTTTAATGTGCATGCGACATGATGACATTGTTGATAATTAAAGGAAGTTTTCATAAAAAGAACACAAAGTTTATTCATGCAAGCAAAAACATACATACGAGTACCGAGCCTACATGGAAGTTCAACATAAAGCATACAAAAAGAAGGACTAATTTAAAAATGCTACGCTAACGGGAAAAGGTCACCAAACACGGGATCAATGGCACAAGGGTTAACAAAGCAGAGGACAAAATTCTCCATCTCTCTCTCTGCTTTCTCCAGCACATCGAAGCGACGGTTCTCGCGAGGAGTCGCTCCCCATCGATTGGCGCCGTGTTCGTCCGCGAAAGCAGACATAATAGCTCGCCGGGCCTTTATCTGGCTCAGCAGATGAATTGAGCAATCATTCAAAGCCTGAGTAATCAGACACGCTTCGTGAAAGCCTCGAGCTTTTCTTCAGCCGCGTCAAGCATCGCCAGGGTCATCTCCGCCGGGTGAGGAGGGATGTCGGCAAGCACGGCCGCGAGAATCATCCGGAGCCAGAAGGACCCCATCGGGAGGGGGACCCCCTACGGATCGAGAGTTCATACATTGCCGAGTCGCATTCGTCGTCGGTAAGGAGTGGATCCACCAACCGAGCAGCAAAGCAGGGGATCATCTCCTCGATAGGAACTTCCCATGGCTGTCGACGAGCATGAGGGCGATTGCAGGCCATGGCGCTCGTTTGTTTCTCAAGACAAATTACACCAAAATAAGAAAGAAAAAATATAAATCTCTCTGTGAAGGGAAAATAAGGCTATAGCCTCAGATATAAAGAAGTGCATTAAGTGTTGAGCGCGGAAAATCTTGCATGATGAAGCTATTTCCAAGGCCCAAAAAAGGAAAGGCATCGAAAATCAGGGGGATGGAACTATTTCCAAGGCTCCTTTTCTGCATCTGATATTGTGCATTAAAAATGTGGCATGGAAAAATTTTGAACAGTCCCATCAAAGGATCCCACGTGCAGAACACGTGAGCCCCAAACTTGACGTGCACTAAAAATGGAATAGCACCATGCATATTAAAAGTATCAGCAACAACAATAGTGAAATGATAAAATCCCACAGAAGGGCATGCAAACATACAAAGACATAATAGAATTTATCATTCATACTTCAAGAAGGTCATACAAAATAAAGAGAACATGTATACAATGGTAAGACTTCAGACGCGGGGCACGGATTGAGAAACTCAAGCTTAACTTTGTCCAAGATCCTCCAAGCATTTCGAACCTCCCGAGTATGTTTTCTCTCACGATCACAAGCGTCGGGGTCCTCGCGAATGTCCTCCACCCTGCGATAGGCGGCAAGTACGGACGACTGCTGAAATGCCTGGTGCAAGAGATCAATGAGGTTGTCGTGCCTTCTCTTCGAGATTAGACTCATCAGATACACCGAATGTATCTTATCCTCGGCAGCGTCCAATGCCCTGAGTGGTACACCGGCGCAGAAGAGAGGAAGCGCCTCCCAAATTGCCAGCACGATGAGTCTCAAAAGAGGACAGCGACGGGGGAGTAGCCGATGGTTGTACTCGTCAAAGCGGCTCATAATCTCAGCACACTGAGCATTGGTGAACTCCTGGTTCTGACTGCGGCCCAGTGCGCGAATGTTCCCGTAGGAAATGATTTCGTCAAGGCCATACATATGTGCATCCATAATACCTGAAATAAAGGTCATGAGAATTGTTACAAAGCTTCTGCTGCATTGATTACAGAAGGACAGCTTAGAGCAAGGAGACCCTAAGAAGCCTCTATGAGGAAGAACTTAGTTCTTCACTGGAATTGAATTCCTTTTGGAAAGGGGAATTAAATCCCCAGAAACTTTTTTCTATGAATGGAGTTAAACTCCATGGATTTGAACTGTTATCATCATCTCCTTGGAGGACCAGATGAACCCTAAAAGAAATTTACTGCTGAAGATTAATTGGTTTCATGGGTTCATGTTTAAAGGGTAAAAACCCTTGTTTTGGATTTAAAATCCAGAGGAATGTGAAAGTTCATCGTTTGTTCAAGGACATTACCTGAGGAAAAGAATTCTTTTCGAACAGAGTTAAACTCTGAAAATTGTTTCAAGGCAGAGAACTAAGCTCTGGAAGAAGAGAATTAAATTCTCAGAAAAAGTTTGCAAGGAGGAAGATAAGCAAAGTGGAGGCGTCTCTGAAATGACCCCAATATTTATAGGAGGTGATGGAAACGCTTCATATCCCCAAATCCCTAGAGGAATCCAACGGTCACAAGAGGTGACAGCGTTGCACTCACGTGCAGACACGTGAGAACAACGCTGTGGGGGCATTTATTTCCTGATTTAAAATCAGGAAAGCCTACAGAAGAGGCATCACGTGCTAACACGTGACCAGCAGTCACGTGTTGGCACGTGACATTTAAAAGCAGCTTCAAAGGCACATCAGTTCCCTAATCAAATCAAGGAAAAGGCTTCAGAAGAGGGCACGTGCTCACACGTGACCAGGGATCACGTGTTGGCACGTGACATTTAAAAGCAGCTTCAAAGGCACATCAGTTCCCTGATCAAATCAAGGAAAAGGCTTCAGAAGAGGTCACGTGCTCACACGTGACCAGGGATCACGTGTTGGCACGTGACATTTAAAAGCAGCTTCAAAGGCACATCAGTTCCCTGATCAAATCAAGGAAAAGGCTTTAGAAGAGGTCACGTGTTGGCACGTGACATTTAAAAAGCAGCGGACTCATTCTCTAATTAAATCAAGAAAAAAAGGCTCCAGACGAGGGTCACGTGCTCACACGTGACCAGGGGTCACGTGGTGGCACGTGACGGCTAAGCAGCGGCCAAAAAGCAGAGCGCAAAAAGAAGGAGAGGGCTCGTTCCAAGGGGGTCACGTGCCCACACGTGACCAGGGGTCACGTGGCCACACGTGACCGGCTTTCAAAGCCTATCTGTTAACAGAATTAAATTATGAGAAAAGACCTCTCAAACCTTTCCAAAGGAAAATGATTATTTGGAACCGATTGAATTAAAAATTTAAAGATTCTTAAATATCACCTATCTATTGAAAAATCTTGAATTTGGAAAGATTTCCCCTTAAAATCTAACCGAAATAACAAAGGAAAATCTCTGGATTTAAAATCCAATGGTGAATAAAATTCACCTAATAATCCAAAGGTCCAAATGAATGATGAATACAAATCAAATCTCTCAATGAAAGATTCATCAAAAAACTAATTGATTCTGCTGCTTCTCCTATAAATAGGAGCCAAGAGACACACAGAGAGAGATATATGCAGAGGGATCGATACATAAAGAAAAAAGAGAGCCTTGATACTTTGGAGGAATTTGGATCTTCTGTAAAAGAAAACCCTAGGTAAGAAAGGGAAGGCTTTTTGAAAGAAAAAGAGAATTTAATTCTCAACAGAGTTTAACTCTGATATTAAACAGAAGAACATAGTCCTTTCTTTGGTGGAGGATCTGTAAAGTGCACATCTCCCCTTGAATTAAGAATTTAATTCTCATTGGGTTGAGATCCTGCCATGCAGATCCAAAGCATAGAGAGGGAAATGGAAGCTTGAGAATTTAATTCTCACAGAACTATAAGAATTTAATTCCTTTTAAAATAAAATTAGAGTTTAACCCTATGTTATGGGAATTTAATTCCTTCAGAATGAACAGAATCAGGGTTCAACTCTAGTTAAGAACTTAGTTCTGTTAAAATAACAGGAATTTAATTCCTTTAAGAAAGAAGAAATTAGGGTTTCACCCTATGACAGAATCTCATGCCTCTCTAAAAGTGAGTGGGAATTTAATTCCTTTAAAGCTTTTATTAGGGTTTAACCCTATGATAGAATTCAGTTCTTCACATATATGAGGAATTTAATTTCTACAGAAAATTCATAGTTCAACTCTATCCCAGAATATAAATCTTCAGAAGGAAATAGGAATTTAATTCCTCTTAAATTTATCGTTAGGGTTCAATCCTACGAAGAATTTAATTCTTAAAAAAGGGATTAACAGATCTTCTAAAAAACATACAAAGAGGCAGGGTCACGTGCCACCACGTGACCCCCGAAAAGATCCACAGAGAAGGGCCTTTGAGGCAGTGCCTCACGTGACCCACGTGACCTTTGGCAGAAGTTTTAACATACAAGCATTTAAATGCCCGTCACGTGATGGCACGTGATGCTCTAAAAGATGCAGTATTCTCAGCAGAACAAATGAAGGGAGGGCGCCCTCACGTGCTACCACGTGACCCCTCTTGCCTCAGTGTTTAACACTAAATTGGAACCTCTGAATCCAGTGTTAAAACACTGTTTGGCCTTAGTGTTCAACACTAATCAAAGAACTTTATTTGCAGTGTTTAACACTGAATTTCTTAGTGTTTAATACTAAATTAAACCCCTGTTAACAGAGCTTAAGACTAACTCCCTTAGTGTTCAACACTAAATTAAAATCTCTGTCACCAGTGTTTAACACTGATTATTCTTAGTGTTTAACACTAATTTGAAACCTCTGCTGCTAGTGTTTGACACTGATTTGTTCTAGTGTTTAACACTAATTTGAACCCACTGTTGCTGGTGTTTAACACCAACTGTCTTTTAGTGTTAAAACACTAACTTGATCCCAGTGTTCAACACTGTTGAATTAATGTTAGCCCAATTGGCTAAATGGCCAGAGCCAAAGCCTCTCCTTCAATGGACCAACAGGAAGCCAATATTCCAAACATGATTGGACTTAGTCCAAGATGGCCATAAGTCATCAATTCAGACTTAACTGGGCTAATGGGCTCATAACATAATTAATTGGTCTTGATCCCAAATTGGGCCAAAGACTATTTAATCCACCCCGGTTCAAGGGTACATCTCTTCACTCCTTTGATACTTGGCGTTGTAATTTCTCAACGTCTTCAAAGAGGTGACGGGTCCCGATGACCACACATTGACACGGACTGTGGGGTCCTTAAACTCATGGACTATGAGGTCCTTAACCTTGACCGAGATGTCTTAAAACTAACAACGGACTGTGAGTTCCTTAAACTCATGGACTATGAGGTCCTTAACCTTGACCGAGATGTCTTAAAACTAACAACGGACTGTGGGGTCCTTAAACCCATGGACTATGACGTCCTTAACCTTGACCGCAATGTCTTAAAACTAACATTGGACCGCAATGTCCTTAAACTACCCATGGACCGCAATGTCCTTAAACTACCTACTGACCGTAATGTCACTAAACTAAACAACAGAGCCCTCCCTTTTATTGCTCTCTTGTTGGATCTAAACGATCCCGTTAAGTTGATCTTAGTCTAAAAACTAGACTAACGTATCCTTAACAAATGTTTAAGTCGATCTTAGTCTCAAATGAGGCTAACGTATCCTTAAACCCAAACCCCCAAACCCAAATCTAAGATAATACGGATTTGGACTAGTCCACGTCCTACGGGCGACGACATAACTCAGTCTCCGTATACAATCCACGGGCAACGAAACATAAAATAAACACACACGACACGAAGTGACCATCTGGAGAAGGAGAAAGTGGTTACCGCGATGCGGTAGCGTAATTAACTGCAGGGGCTTGCGCCTGCAGGGAAGAGCGTCCCCACAATCAAAAGCCTCTCAAGCGAGGGGGAATCTGACGAAGTCTGCTACATCGGACGCATCCGTTTAAACCTTTGATATACGGTGCCATAAATCAACTTGGTATTTTCGGAAAGGTGGACGGATAGCACCAATTAGCATCTGCCCCGAATTTCAGACGAGACAGTCCATGTCTCGGCCGCCGTTCGGAGGGGAACATTCATTAATTAAAAAGTACTGAGACTGATGGACAAGAGTATGATAGCTTGAATTGAATTCTCCGGGTGTAGGGATGTCCTTTACACACATGCAGGGTTATATGATCGATGTTTGGAAGAAAGATAGGAATGAAGAATAAGACGATGTTTTATTGAGGGAGGACGTGATTTCTGACATCTTTTCATGACCATTAAGATAAGGCTCATGACAACCGAAAAGCTAGCTTAGTTGGAAACCCTAATTTTCAAAGTCTTTCTTTTACGATTCTTTTCTTTAAATGTAATATTCATGATCTTCCTTTTATTATTGGATTTTGTGGGTGCAATCCGCTGAAAACCCTCAGGAGACAACACTCCTCTTACTAGGGACACCTAGAGGTTTAAAGGCTTGTTGCACGTGCTCAGTGCAATCGTGTTGCCTACGAAAGTGTGCTAGTTAGTTTTTCTCTTTCTTTATTTTCTCCTTCTCTTTTTAATAAAACTGTTCGATCGAAACGATCGAAAATAAGTTTGGGAGAATTTGATCAGTCGAAAATACTGCATTTTTAACACGGCAATTTCCCTATCATTTGCACTCATCTAGAAGTGTTCGGCATTCATATTTCACATATTATCAAAACTGTTGTTAAATATCAGATTACATATGTTAAACTTTAAAACCGGTATTTCTAGGGAAATTGACTGTATTTTATGGCATCGCATCATCCCTATATTGCGCAACACTTGTCTTGAGAAATTGTGCAGGAAAATCCAGGAGACAGGCTAAAATTGTCAAAGTGCGGATAAAAGATACGTCAACTCAAAGATCTGAGATCTGGCAGTGATAAAGAAATCCAAATAAGATTTAATATATTTTATAAGGGCCCAAGAATCAGCCCAAGCTTGTACCAGAAATCCCAATCTCCGAAGCTTCAGAACCGCCGCGGTTCCGCGGCGGGAGCGCGCTTGAGCCGCGGAACCGCAACTCTATGGTGGCTTCATCTGCTCAATTTTCTTACACGTGTCTCTCATAACTGCACAAGCTTCCAGAAGACTCCCGATTCTTCACGTGGCACATCTAGAAGGCTCGGCTCAACAAACTTCATCTAGAAGTTTCTCTTTAACAAACTTTTAGAGGGAAATTCAAATCTTGTGCTAACTAACTTGTGGAGGGAAAATTCAAATTTCAATCCTAGATCTAGGTTTTGATGGTCTATAAAAGAGAGCCTAGATCTAGGGTTCATTCTTCTTCAATCCCCCATCTACAAGTTGAGTGACACATCTTGTAGCCCCAAATTATAAATCCAATTCCAAATTCAAGATCCCGAGTACCAAACCAAGCAAGAAGCCTTCAACCATTTAGGAGCCAAGCCGATCTTCAATAGAGCAAGTGATCCAAGCCGATCCGCGACTCAAGGAGACGAGCGAAGCCAAATCGACGATCGAGTTCCTCCTCTTGTAGTTCTTGAGTGATTGTAACGGAATTGTTGATATAAATAAAAGGTGAAATTCTTTAATCTTGCTTTCTTTTAATTCTTGCATCATGATTAGATCTCAATTTGTGATTGTGGTTCTTATTGTGATGTTTGAGTAAAACTCCGCTCGTAAAGGAGTCGAGACGATCAATAGAATAATATGATTTAGATCTTTTTACAATTCTTAAATCCTATAACGATTGTAAATTCTAGTGAACCAAATGATTAATGACCTAGTTTCAAGATGATCCTTTCTTGATTGTGTTCACTTGAAACTAGGGATCAACGATTGATCATTTGATTAACTAGAAACTAGAATTTGAATGAGATTTATCGAAAGGATAAAGGATAAGACGAGGAAACCCTAGCTTCCTCGCACGATCCTTAATCTCGACGAATCATCATCGATCTAGTATCAATTTGTTAAAGGATAAGAATATGAAATCATTAGATCTCATCACATATATAGATCCGATCGAGTCCCACGAGCCTCATTTCGATTCTTGATATTTGGATTGGAAATCATCCCAAATTACCACTTCTTGGTTTTAATGCTTTCTTAGATCTAGATATTTTCTCTTTCTTGAATTGCAATTACAAATCATGAATTGTTTTCTTTTCTTTTCCCTAAAGTTTCGACTCATCTAATTCGAAAGACGAACGATTACACTTTCCCTGTGGACGATCCGCATTTACTAACGCGCTACATCCGACACCGTTATTGATTGCGGTCAAATATTTTTGGTTGTGATTTCTATACTATTTTTCAAATACTACACATCAAGAATATCATAAAATCAAATGGCGCCGTTGCCGGGGATCATTTGATAAACACAACAAAAATCATCAATCACAATCAAAGGCCATACATCTCTACATACCTCAACCATGCTCATGCCACCTCACCCTCCACCTCATTAGCAAATGATTTTCTAAAAAAAAATCATATAATGTGGTGTCCATCTTCTAGAAGATAATTCAACCGAGTATACGTATCGAAATACATATACGCGTATTCGTATTAAAATACGAATAGCCAAGAGAGAAAATGAATAGTGAACAATAATACTAGAATACATATACTAAATATATATATATATATATATATATATATATATATTATTAAATCAAAACTTGATTTAATAATTCGGCTTAATCCTAAACCGCTAGTATTATCAACCGTCCGATTAAAGTCTGTGTAGCCTGTATACATATTTAATCGGACACCTGTATGTACCAACATACGTCATCTACATCATATTACCTGAACCATGAAAATCTTTTGTGTAGGACTCTAAAGACTCATCAATACGCTGGCAATGTGTTTAACCACAAGCACGTCAGCGACACTAGTTGTACGTAACGGCTACCCAGATATTGAGCGAAAGGAAGGCCGACGAGCAAACTCATCTGTACTCCTACCGAGCCTGTCTGTGAAAATCTCCATACAGCCCGGTCTGTTCGTCTAAGAGTCGCATATCAGGTCTAGGGGGTAGATAAAGTCAGAACCCTAATAACGCGATATTTCGTGTCGGTGTGAAGTGTAGGTTGTTTTTCGTCACCCCATTGAGATGAGAATACGCGCGCGCTTGTCAGGCGTACTACAGATTCTCCCTGCCTAAAGTAGAAGGGGTTTAATTGATTGTGGGGGTCCGAATCTCTGGCAGCTGCGGACTAAGCTGTCGTTAATTACCCTTCGCCTTTGAAGCGAGGGAACCTCCGATTGACGGGTCAACTAGTCATGCGAACTCAATATGCAGTGTGCGTGTGTTGTATTTTGGAAGGGCTTTGGATATATCGGAGGCCCCGCAGAGTTTACGGGGGCCCGCGGGCCACGTGCCAGGCGCGTGGGCGCATGGCGCCCGTAGGCCACATGCGGGCGCGTAGGTGCTTGGTGCCTGAAGGTGGCCACATGCCAGGCGCGTGAGCGCTGGGCGCCTACGGGTCACGTGCCAGGCGCGTGGGTGCTTGGTGCCCGAGGGTGGCCACGTGCCAGGCGCGTGAGCGCTAGGCGCCCGCGGGTCACGTGCCCTGCACGCGACCGCGAGGCGCCAGCGGGTCATGTGCGAGGCACGCGACCGCGGGGTACCCACGGGTCACGTACGCTGCATGCGACCGCGGGGTGCCCGCGGGTCAAGTGCGCGGCACGCGACCGCTGGAAACACCAGCGGGAAAGGGGCTTAGCCCCTAGGCTGGGAGTTGAACTCCCAAAGGGTTTTGGAGTTAAACTCCTAACAGGGATTATGTATAGATTTGGAGTTAAACTCCTAAAAAAGGTTTTGTTTATGGAGTTAAACTCCAACAAATCTTGAATGGAGTTAAACTCTTAGAAATCTTTGGATCTTCTTTTGAGCCTCGGATCCTCCCGGAATGGGATTTTTGGAGATGGGTATCCTTCTTCTTCCTTTATGTTGGCTGGATCTTAGGGGAAAAGGAGAGGTGAGAATTAAAATCTCCCCTTCTAGGGATTTGATAGAAGATCCGAGCTCGCCTTCAAGAGTTTTATGAAGAAAACTATTTATTTTTGGAAAAGTAAGAGTTAAACTCTTGATTTAATTCAAAGGAGAAGAAAGTTTTAGAACCTTTAGGAAGGGGAAGGAGGCACAGACGCTAATTTTTGGGGAGAATGCATTGTTCTTTTTTTATTTCATTATCATGTTGTCTTTTATAGGCTTACAAACTTACATATAGCCCATTGGGCTTTATAAAATGGAATTTTCCCTATCCCATGGCTCATGTGCTCATTTATTTTGCACATGGGCCATGAACTTTACAAAAATTTGGCTTTATGCCCATTCATGCATAAAAAATTACATCAAAATTATTTATTACATGATTTCATTTTGGCATGGAGGAGGCCGGCCGCGGGGCTCGACTTGGGCATGGGCCTACTTGGCCTGGGCTTGGGCCCGCTTACTTGGGGTTGACTTTGACTTTGACTTGGTCAACCGGGGTGCAATTTTTTACCCCAACATGAAGTCCATCATCTACTGAGAAACTACTGATCCAAATCAGTAATTCTCGTCTATCTTGGTCAAGGATTTCTGGTGATGGCCACCCGTGCACAGTGCGACATCAACCCCCAATACCGGGAGGGATGAATCACCGACGATTCGCTCACTGCCTCCATGTGATTCGGAATTGTACCCAACTAAAACCTGTTTGCACGACTCCTTTGAACCGTGGTAGGGTAGTAATCAAAACACAGTGGGAACTCACACGAGACAAAAGACGATCTCAAGTCGACAGACTAACATGTACTCATGTCACCTGAAAACTGCTATCTGACAATAGGAATAATACCATCTAGTATGTTCCCGGCGAGTTCGTCCAATGTAACTCATAACCCAATGAGCACCTGTATACTATCTTAGGTGACTAACTGACACCAATGGCTTGTGAGACCGGCCGCCGTCCCTCGTCGGGATCTCAAAAGGTATACACTAGTCTACTCCGAAGTATCGATGCCCAGTCTCGATACTCCCTCGAATAGGGACATTTAAGGATATGCTTATAGACCAACCAGCTTCTGTTGGGTTACGGCAGCACCCCGACCATCAAACCGTGGCCAAATGCGGAACAAATTTTTTCAAAAACTGGCGCTACCATAACCCGATGCCCAGATCTACCCTAAACCTTATACTAGCAAGCAATATAAAGAGTTAGGAATGGTTATACCGAATGAACTAAGTCCTTCGGGTCTTCAACCATCATCTCAAGCTCCTAGTGGTCGCGGATCGAATTTGGTTGTCGGTCTTCCTCCATCTACGATGATCCACCCGAGGGAAACGACGCAAGCTTCAGCTTTGCCTAGCAAGGCAACCGACGCTCCAAGGTTGCTAGCAATGGAGAGTGGAGGTGTAGGATTATCTCACTATAATTTTTTTCTCATCAAAATGCTCCAAAAGCAATTCAAGAAGAAGAATGAGGGGTGAGGAAAACAATGGCATGAGCAACCATGAAAATGGCTAAGTCTCTCAAGAGAGAAGAGAAAGAGAAAATCAAGTGAATTATTAAGTCTAGAAAATCAAGCATGGCATGTAAAGAATATATGGCTTCAATAATTTCAACCATGAAAATATCTCCTCATTTTTACAATAAACAAATGCGTACCATGCCTCTCTATATGCCAAGCCCATGTTCATGCCAACTCACCCTCCACCTCATTTCCCAAATTGATTTTCTAAAATGAAAATCAATTAATGAGGTGGCCATCTTCTAGAAGCTATTCCATATAAATACGGAATGCAACCCGGTATACGTATCGAAATACATATACGCGTATTCGTATAAAAATACGAATAGCCAAGAGAGAAAATGAATAGTGAACAATAATACTAGAATACATATATAAATTATTAAATCAAAACCTGATTTAATAATCCGGCTTAATCCTAAGTCGCTAGTATTATCAACCGTCCGATTAAAATCTGTGCGGCCTGTACACTTATTTAATCGGAAATCTGTATGTACCAACATACGTTATCTACACCATATTGCCTGAACTATAAAAACCCTCTGTATGGGACTCTAAAGACTCGTCAATATGCTGGCAGTGGGTTCAACCACAAGCACGTCAGCGGCACTAGCTGTACGTAACGGCTATCCAGCTATTGAGCGAAAGGAAGGCCGACGAGCAAACTCATCCAAACCCCTACCGAGCCTGACAGTGACAATATCCGTTCAGCCCGGTCTGTTCGTCTAAAAGTATCGCATATCGAGTCTAGGGGGGTGGATGAAGTCAGACCCCTAATAACGCGATAATTTGTGTCGGTATGAAACCCATCACCACCTGAGAAACTACTGATCCTAGATCAGTAATTCTCGACTACCTTGGCCAAGAATTTCTGGTGATGGCCACCCATGCACGACGCGACATCAACCCCCAATACCGGGAGAGATGAATCCCCGATGATCCGCTCACTGCCTCCATGTGGCTCGGGACTGTACCCAACTAAAACCTATTTGCACGACTCCTTTGAGCCGTGGCAGTGTAGTAATCAAAGCACAGTGGGAACTCACACGAGAGAAATGACGATCTCAGGTCGACAGACTAACCTGTACACATGTCACCTGGGAACTGCTATCTGACAATAGGTATAATACCATCTAGCAGTTTCCCGGCGAGTCCTTCCAGTGTACTCATAAACCAATGAGCACTTGCATACTATCTGTCACGACCCAAAGTTTGGATGTGACCGGCACTTAGAATGTATAATATCTAAAGATATGCATACCGTCCAAGTAAGCCGAAAACCAAGATCAAAATCCTTTTTGCGGAATTCTTTATATAGAAATTTAGGTTTAAGTAAAAATCACAGTTTATGAAGTTAAAATATTAAACAAGTATAAAGTGTTAAGTTTGGTTGCATCCCTAGTTGGGATCAACAATATCAACAGTGGAAAATAAAATCTCAGTATATAAGACATCAATACGAATCCCAGACATAAAGAAAAGAAATAGCAATTAATAGAACTAAACGATCTCAACTGTCAAATAATATACATATAACCATCTCTCACTCTAGGTCAAAATACAGGTATGATGGAGATTTTCTAGATACAAAATACAATACCAAAAGAGGAGGTTACTACATATGTAACCCACCTAGCAAAAGATGTGAAAAAGCTGCAAAAAGTGGGGCTGCACTGCTACTGACCGTCTACTCTACCCCTGCAAGGAACTGTGGCACAACGGGGTGAGTTGCCAACTCATTGAATATAACTAATATATAACGGTTAATAATGTAAATATGTCGATCATAACTAACTGAAATGAGAGCAAGTATGATGCATGATAGCATATGGAAAACATAAATTAATACTATAAATCACATAACTGAAAACTGCAATCTCATCATTTGTCCCAATAAATTTCATCTTTCCGTGTCCATCATCGACTCAAAACTTCCATTTCTCTCAGACATCATTGCTCGAATGATCCTGAAATCATATATCGGTCGGTATCCTCTAGATATCCGCCATATCTTACCACTATCTCCGGTATCGAGTAATCTCGCTAGCCTCCCCCGCCTCAAATGCGGCTATCCTGTCCCTCGGTCTCGACCGGGTCCACCATATATCCAACTGTATATCTCCCCCACTCAGTATGGATAACGTAAAATCCGCGACCGTATATCTCCCCCACTCGGTCCGGAATAAAACCAAATCATAAAATATCTCATGGTGGACGTGACACATCAACCATGAAATCACTGGATTTATGTAATATTATTCAAAACTCAAAACCATAATTCCTCAATAATACATTTATCTCTTATATCAACATGAAATACTCAAATACTAAACATGATGTTAATGATACAATCTACTACTGCTATTGGTGTTTAAGATATGATATGAATCATTTTTAGCAAGAAATTTACTAAGTGTAAAAGTGACATAGTAATATCGACGAGGTGTGTGTAACATGTAAGATGTGCACATGGCATAACTCGTCGATACTTGTGCAGTGTACTAGCAACTAAGCAAAAATATATGTGAGTTATGAATGCATATTGTCAATTTAGCAGAACAAAATAAAACATTTATTTAAATAAACTATAGGCGTAACACGCCATCTTTACAAAATTCCCTGGTAGATGTTTAGTCTACTCACCGGAAAACGTCGAATCTATTCAGGAATTGCCAATCCTTTCACTTTTCTCGCTGCCTCCGAAAATCCCGTATTCGAATCTAACATCACAATTTAACTTATATAAGGAAACTGCTACTCCGACAAGACGGAAATGAAAAACACACGTTCCCTCTTACTAGTTATATTGTATACGACTATTCCAAGTTATCATACACTTAGTCTTACTGTATTTTAACCCAAACCTGTATCGCGACAGAAAACAGTTCGCGATACGCTTTAACCGTGTCGTATTTTGTGTTTTTAGATATCTTATCCGATATTAACTTCCAGATTCTATCTGCAGTGAAACTAACGTGTTTAAATAACACCAAAATGGCCAAAATTATACATCGAAACCCACCCAACCATCCAAAACCACCTAGCATCCTACAAAACCGGCGTCGCCGGAATTTCCTTATTGGTCGCCGGCCACAATCCGATGCCTCTGGTTCGTTCTCCTATGGTTTGCTCTAGGTGCTACATACATCATTTAGGTCTTGTTTAGTTGAGTAAACATTTCTCCAATTTAAAGCAGATTTCAATAGAGCCTATATTTGACTAAAATACGATATTATAGAACTCGTTCATTTTAAATTAAGTAGCTACAGAACTTAAACTCCTACTGTGATTAAGAATATTACCCACAATAATTTGTTGGAATAACCCCTCCAAGATACTAAGCCCCTTGTCCTAGCTTGATGATGAGAAAACCTAGAACCTAGCTTCCTTCTTCTTCTTTCTCTTGTTCTTTCTTGTTTTCTTTAGTTTTGTTTTTCTTTCAGAAATTTTTCAGATTTTAAACTTGGTAATTGATCTGAACATATCCTATATATGATGAGAAGAGGAAAGGGTGATGTGGTAGAAAGATGTGTCAAAGGTTAAAGAGTGCTATTTCATGCAAGGAGGAGGTGGTTGGTGTGTGTGTGCATGCAAGGAAGAGGTGTCCTTGTCTTATCTTCTAATTTTGTTTTAATTTGCAATAAAATTCTGAACTAAATAATTTTCTATCCCCTTTTTCATTTATACCCTTAACAATTTCCTATTTACACAAAATCCTAAACTTTACCTAAAAACCCTTCACAACCTATGTTATTACAAAACACACATTTTATTAAAATGAAGCTCAAATTATCACTAAAACCCTTATAACTTATTAATGTTGCATATAAAAATTTTAATTTAACTTTTTTTTACAAACATCTTATGAAATTATCTAATTTGGTTTTAATAACTTTTTAATTTAACACCTTATTATTTATTTAATTAATTTTTATTTATTTCTAAAAATTTCAGAATGCTACAATATTCCCTCCTTAAGAAAATTCGGTCCCCGAATTTAAAACTTAACTAAACGTACTTTCAAAAAGATGTGGAAATTTCCTTCGCATTGCATCCTCGGTCTCCCAAGTAATTTCCTCGCGGTCCTTCCCTTGCCAAAAAACCTTTACAAACGAAAGTATCCTCGATCTTAATTTCTTTGCCTGCCTGTCTAGAATAGCGACTGGCTGCACTATGTAGGATAAATCCGGCTCAATCTGTATGGTCTGATACTGGATTGCGTGAGAAGGATCGTGAAGATACTTGCGAAGTATCGAAACGTGAAACACCGGATGCACGTCGGGAAAACTCGGTGGAAGTGCTAAACGATAAGCTACAGCACCCACTCTCTCCAGAATCTCGTAAGGTCCGACATACCTGGGGCTGAGCTTCCCCTTCTTCCCAAAACGCATCACACCTTTCATTAGAGACACTCGTAGGACCACATGATCTCCCACTCCAAACTCGAGTCTACGACGTCATCGATCTGCATATGATTTCTGTCTGCATTGGGCCGCCCTCATTCTGTCCCATATCAATTTAATCTTCTCTGTAGTCTCCTGTACTATCTGCGGTCCCAAAATACTACTCTCGCTCAGTTCCGTCCAGCAAACGGGTGATCGACATTTCCTTCCATACAAAGCTTCAAAGGGTGCCATTTGGATCGTCTCCTGAAAACTGTTGTTATACGAGAATTCTATCAAAGGTAGACGACGATCCCAACTACCACCAAAATCAAGACTGCAAGCGCGAAGCATATCCTCTAAAGTCTGAATGGTCTGCTCTGACTGACCATCTGTCTGTGGGTGGAAAGCTGTACTAAAACTCAATCGTATGCCAAGAGCTTCTTGAAGTTTCTGCCATAGCCTGCTAGTAAACTGGGTACCCCTATATGAAACTATGCACGTCGGAACTCCATACAGATGTACAATCTCATCGATATAAATCTGAGCATACTGTGCAAACCCATACGTCGTCTTCACTGGAAGAAAATGAGCTGCCTTTGTCAATCTATCTACAATCACCCAAATGGAATCATACCCTCTGCTAGTCCTGGGTAGACCTACCACGAAATCCATGGAAATATGTTTCCATTTCCACTCTGGAATGGGCAAGGGCTACAACTCTCCGGCTGGCCTCTGGTGTTCTGCCTTGACTTGCTGACAAGTCAAGCATCTCGAAACGCGTTCCGCGATATCCCTCTTCATTCCTTCCCACCAATAAACATCCTTCAGATCATGATAAATCTTGGTGGAACCAGGATGAATACTGTATGCTGATCTATGGGCCTCCTCTAAAATCTCACGCCTCAATCCGTCAGAATCTGGTACACAGAGACGAGTCCTAAAACGTAATACTCCATGATCATCAATCACAAACTCCGTCTCCCTGCCCTGCCTAACCTGATCCATAATCTCCATCATACGAGTATCCGCGGGCTGTGTCTCTCGAATACGATCCAATAACTGAGGTCGGGTGCGAACATGTGCTAACTGTCCTCCTGCCAAAGTGAACTCAAACTGTATACGGCTATCACATAAAATATGCCAGTCTATAGAAGACTGTCTCTGCAAGATGCGTAAATGAGATAAGCTACCTCCAAGTCTCCGACTCAAAGCATCTGCTACTACATTCGTCTTACCTGGATGATACAAGATCTCACAGTCATAATCTTTCACTAGTTCCATCCATCTACGCTGCCTTAGATTCAGATCGCTCTGCTGAAAAATATACTTTAAGCTTTTATGATCTGTGAAGATTTGACACGACTCTCCATACAAGTAATGTCTCCAAATCTTCAATGCAAATATCACAGCAACCATCTCTAGATCATGAGTGGAGTAGTTCTGTTCGTGCCTCTTCAACTGTCGAGAAGCATAAGCTACAACCCTGCCGTGCTGCATCAATACACAGCCTAAACCCACTCTAGAGGCATCACAATACACAACAAAGCCACCTGACCCAGAAGGTAATGATAATACAGGTGCAGTCGTCAAGCGAGTCTTCAACTGCTGGAAACTCTGCTCACATGCATCTGTCCACAGAAATGGAACTTCCTTCCTAGTCAATTCGGTCAACGGTGCTTCTATCCGAGAAAAATCCTTCACAAAGCGTCGGTAATAACCTGACAGACCTAAGAAACTGCGAATCTCTGTAACTGACACAGGTCTGGGCCAGTGCTGCACTGCTTCGATCTTCTTTGGGTCCACACGTATCCCCTCTCTCGTGACCACGTGACCCAAGAACTCCACACTGTCTAGCCAAAAGGCACACTTAGAGAATTTTGCAAACAGCTGATACTCCTTCAAGGTCTGTAACGTAATACGCAAATGCTGCTCGTGCGCCTCTCTACTCCGGGAATAAACGAGAATGTCATCAATGAATACTATAATAAACTGATCAAGAAAATGCCTGAAGATACGGTTCATTATATCCATAAAAGCTGCTGGAGCGTTGATGAGTCCGAACGACATCACCAGAAATTCATAGTGCCCATATCTTGTGCGAAACGCAGTCTTCGGAATATCGTCCTTCCGAACCCTCAACTGGTGATACCCTGACCGCAAATCAATCTTCGAGAAGTAACCAGCTCCCTGCAACTGATCGAATAAGTCGTCTATACGTGGTAGTGGATATCTGTTTCGCACAGTGACGCGATTCAGCTGTCGGTAGTCGATGCACAATCTCATACTACTGTCCTTCTTCTTTACAAATAAGACAGGAGCTCCCCACGGTGATACACTGGGACGAACAAGCCCTTTATCTAACAACTCCTGCAACTGGCTTTTGAGTTCCTCCAACTCCGTCGGTGCCATACGATAGGGTGGTAAAGAAATAGGCCCCGTACCCGGAATCAAGTCAATGCAGAATTCAATGTCACGATCAGGCGGTAATCCTGGTAACTCAGCAGGAAACACCTCCGAAAATTCTCGTGCGATCGGAACCTGGTCCAATGGAATCTCAGTGACTCCTAAGTCCTGAACAAATGCCAAGAACCCATAAAAACCCTTCTTCAAGAGTCGTCTCGCACAAAGAGCAGAAATCATGTTGGCAAGAGTAATATTACCGTCCCTGTACACAACAAAAACCGGTTCACCTGGAAAACAAAATCTAACCGCTTTCCCCCGACAATCTACACAGGCATGACAAGCGGCCAACCAATCCATACCAAGAAGTATATCGAAATCTGACATATCCAGGAGAATCGGATCAACTAGTGTATCTCTATCACCAATACGTACAGAACATGACCTGAATACGTGTCGAGCTATAAAAGAATCTCCCACTGGGGTAATCACTACCAACGGTAAATCTAACAATGACGACTCTTTCCCCAAAGAAAGTGCAAAGCGTAAAGATACAAAAGAATGTGTAGAACCGGGATCAAATAAAATATGTGCATCTAGTGAACATACTGCAAGAGTACCTGTCACAACTGCATTTGATGCCTGGGCATCCTGTGGAGTCAGCGCAAAAACCCGTGCCTGGCCCCTGCCCGCATCCTGTCATCCTCTACCTCTATCTCCTCAACCTCTCTGAGAGCGTCCTGCAAAGCCTCGACCTTGAGGTGCAACTGCCTGGCGTGTAGCGCCAACTGGGGGAAGAAGTAAAGCCATCGGCGTAGAAGATGGAAGGGGTAAAGCAGCCTGTGGAACAACGGTCCCTCCCTGGGATCTACAATCCCGTGCAAAGTGTCCGGGAAGTCCACAACTAAAACATGTAGATGGGGGCCTCTGATCATCGGGATAAAAACTGAACATCTGGCCCTGGGTCCAACCCCGTCCGAAACTGCAGCCTGTAGTATATCTGCCTCTACCTCTGCCAAACTGCCCAGCCATTGGCCCAAACGGTCTACTCCTCTTTGGTTCAGGAACAACCACGGCCTCACTCAACCGCTCCTCCACTCGTATCGCTGCATCCATGGCCTGCGCATACGTATCAAAATGCTGGGAGCCTGTAGCTAAATACAACTGCGTATCCAGACTCCGTAGAAACCTCTTCACCCGAAACACCTCCGTAGGAACTAAATATGGAGCGTAGCGCGACAACTGGGTGAATCGTAAATCATAGTCTGCTACCGACATACTTGCCGATTTCAGCAATGCTTCAAAACTGCTAGCTCTAGCGTCCCTCACACTCTGTGGAAGAAATCTGGCGAGAAAGACCTCGGAAAACTCAGTCCACAACATCGGAGGAAGACCCGTATCTCGTCCTCTCTCCATCGACTCACACCACTCATGTGCAAGTCCCTCTAAACGAAAACTAATCAGCTCAACTGACATCGTATCAGAACATTGCAATGATCTGCCAATTCTCGCCATCCTATCAAGAAAGGACTGAGGATCCTTCGCTACATCGGTCCCTGTAAATACCGGGGGTCGCAACCTCATGAACTCTGCAAGTGATACCTCCATCA
Source organism: Agapanthus africanus (assembly GCA_030015575.1). NCBI lineage: Eukaryota > Viridiplantae > Streptophyta > Magnoliopsida > Asparagales > Amaryllidaceae > Agapanthus > Agapanthus africanus. The sequence continues at coordinate 41,304,774 of CM057344.1, forward strand.
CTCTCGTATCTACAAGTGTTACCGTCTGCGTAGGCTGTACCTCGGACTCTACCACGGTCGGTGTCGGATCCTGTCTCAGTACTCGAGTGGCCTCAGCTAACTGTCCTACCACTCGCTGCAATCCTAACATGCCCTCCTCTATCCTAGTCATGAGATCTGGAGGAGGAGGATCAACATACCCGTGCACCGCCGGAACGTCCGGTGTACCAGTCGCCGTCACAGGCGGACTCGCCCTAGTGCATTCCTGGCTACGGCTCGCCAAGCACGCGTAGCCATACCAACTGGAACAAGAAACGAGAGTTGATAAGGCTTATGAATAGGAACAACCAATAACGGAGAATCAACGGAAGAATAGATCAAGATATACGTCCTAAGGTTAGTTAGGCTGAGTATGGTAACGTAAATATGCCGTGGAACATACGTACGGTACTGCACTCATCCGAATTCACTTACTCCATCAAACCAAAAGTCATCCTAAATCACGGACTCACGTCAACCTATCTTAATTCACTACTCGATTCCGTAAGTTTAATCCTACGCTCTGATACCAACTTTGTCACGACCCAAAGTTTGGATGTGACAGGCATATAGAATGTATAATATCTAAAGATATGCATACCGTCCAAGTAAGCCGAAAACCAAGATCAAAATCCTTTTGGCGGAATTCTTTATATAGAAATTTAGGTTTAAGTAAAAATCACAGTTTATGAAGTTAAAATATTAAACAAGTAGAAAGTGTTAAGTTTAGTTGCATCCCCAGTTGGGATCAACAATATCAACAGCGGAAAATAAAATCTCAGTATATAGGACATCAATACGAATCCCAGACATAAAGAAAAGAAATAGCAATTTATAGAACTAAACGATCTCAACTGTCAAATAATATACATATAACCATCTCTCACTCTGGGTCAAAATACAGGTCTGATGGAGATTTTCTAGATACAAAATACAATACCAAAAAAGGAGGTTACTACATATGTAACCCACCTAACAAAAGATGTGAAAAAGCTGCAAAAAGTGGGGCTGCACTACTACTGACCGTCCACTCTACCCCTGCAAGGAACTGTGGCACAACGGGGTGAGTTGCCAACTCAGTGAATATAACTAACATATAACGGTTAATAATGTAAATATGTCGATCATAACTAACTGAAATGAGAGCAAGTATGATGCATGACAGCATATGGAAAACATAAATCAATACTATAAATCACATAACCGAAAACTGCAATCTCATCATTTGTCCCAATAAATTTGATCTTTCCGTGTCCATCATCGACACAAAACTTCCATTTCTCTCGGACATCATTCCTCGAATGATCCTGAAATCAGATATCGGTCGGTATCCTCTAGATATCCGCCATATCTTACCACTATCTCCGGTATCGAGTAACCTCGCTAGGCTCCCCCGCCTCAAATGCGGCTATCCTGCCCCTCGGTCTCGACCGGGTCCACCATGTATCCAACTGTATATCTCCCCCATTCAGTATGGATAACGTAAAATCCGCGACCGTATATCTCCCCCACTTGGTCCGGAATAAAACCAAATCATAAAATATCTCATGGTGGACGTGACACATCAATCATGAAATCACTGGATTTATGTAATATTATTCAAAACTCAAAACCATAATTCCTCAATAATACATTTACCTCTTATATCAACATGAAATACTCAAATACTAAACATGATGTTAATGATGCAATCTACTACTGTTATTGGTGTTTAAGATATGATATGAATCATTTTTAGCAAGAAATTTACTAAGTGTAAAAGTGACATGGTAATATCGACGAGGTGTGTGTAACATGTAAGATGTACACGTGGTATAACTCGTCGATACTTGTGCAGTGTACAAGCAACTAAGCAAAATATATGTGAGTTATGAATGCATATTGTCAATTTAGCATAACAAAATAAAACATTTATTTAAATAAACTACGGGCGTAACATGCCATCTTTACAAAATTCCCCGGTAGATGTTTAGTCTACTCACCGGAAAACGTCGAATCTATTCAGGAATTGCCAATCCTTTCCCTTTTCTAGCTGCCTCCGAAAATCCCGTATTCGAATCTAACATCACAATTTAACTTATATAAGGAAACTGCTACTCCGACATGACGGAAATGAAAAACACCCGTTCCCTCTTACTAGTTATATTGTATACGACTATTCCAAGTTATCATACACTTAGTCTTACTGTATTTTAACCCAAACCTGTATCGCGACAGAAAACAGTTCGCGATACGCTTTAACCGTGTCGTATTTTATGTTTTTAGATATCTTATCCGATATTAACTTCCAGATTCTATCTGCAGTGAAACTAACATGTTTAAATAACACCAAAATAGCCAAAATTATACACTGAAACTCACCCAACCATCCAAAACCACCTAGCATCCTACAAAACCGGCGTCGCCAGAATTTCCTTATTGGTCGCCGGCCACAATCCGATGCCTCTGGTTCGTTCTCCTATGGTTTGCTCTAGGTGCTACATATATCATTTAGGTCTTATTTAGTTGAGTAAACATTTCTCCAATTTAAAGCAGATTTCAACAGAGCCTATATTTGACTAAAATACAATATTATAGAACTTGTTCATTTTAAATTAAATAGCTACAGAACTTAAACTCCTACCGTGATTAAGAATATTACCCACAATAATTTGTTGGAATAACCCCTCCAAGATGCTAAGCCCCTTGTCCTAACTTGATAATGAGAAAACCTAGAACCTAGCTTCCTTCTTCTTCTTTCTCTTGTTCTTTCTTGTTTTCTTTAGTTTTGTTTTTCTTTCAGAAATTTTTCAGATTTTAAACTTGGTAATTGATCTGAAAATATCCTATATATGAGAAGAGGAAAGGGTGAGGTGGTAGAAAGAGGTGTCAAAGGTTAAAGAGTGCTATTTCATGCAAGGAGGAGGTAGTTGGCGTTGGTGTGTGTGTGCATGCAAGGAAGAGGTGTCCTTGCCTTATCTTCTAATTTTGTTTTAATTTGCAATAAAATTCTGAACTAAATAATTTTCTACCCCATTTTTCATTTATACCCTTAACAATTTCCTATTTGCACAAAATCCTAAACTTTACCTAAAAACTCTTCACAACCTATGTTATTACAAAACACACATTTTATTAAAATGAAGCTAAAATTATCACTAAAACCCTTATAACTTATTAATGTTGCATATAAAAATTTAATTCAACTTTTTTTTACAAACATTTTATGAAATTATCTAATTTGGTTTTAAGAACTTTTTAATTTAACACCTTATTATTTATTTATTTAATTTTTATTTATTTCTAAAAATTTCAGAATGCTACACTATCTTAGGTGACTAACTGACACCAATGGCTTGTGGGGCCGGCCACCGCTCCTCGTCGGGGTCTCGATAAGCATACACTAGTCTACTCTGGAGTGCTGATGCCCAGTCTCGATACTCTCACGACTAGGGACATTTAAGGATGTGCTTATAGACCACCCAGCTCCCACGTATATGATCACCATCATAATGCTGGTAGTCAAACAAGAATCCTATTGGCTCTATCAACATGTAATAGTAATCTGTAATGCCACCTAATGCTGTACATGATGGTAAAGACAAACCAGATAGCATACTATCATCTCGAGTAATACTGTTTTACCGGTATAGGTCCCCCCTCAATCATCACAATCGCGTGACTGCGATTCAATAATTGACTTGAGGGCACTATAGCTAATATCTCCCACGTATATGATCGCCATCATAATACTGGTAGTCAAGCAAGAATCCTTTAGGCTCTATCAACATTTAATAGTGATCTGTAATACCACATAATGCATGCACATGATGATAGAGACAAATCAGATAGTATACTATCATCTCGAGTAAGACTGTTCTACCCGTATAGGCCATCCCTCAATCATCATAATCACATGCCTGTGATTACAATAATTGACTTGAGGGCATTATATCCAACACAAGTCTCAGAGTCATTGGCAGATAGAGGAACCATCCCATAAAGTTCTCAAAACAATAGAATTTAATTCTCAAAGAAGAAGACCTTCCTCCTCTCCAACCCAAGTTAAAGAAAAGCAGAGATAAACACATCTCTTTTGCCTAGTGTGTGTGTGTGTGTGTGTGTGTAACACAAGGGTTTAACCATTCTCAAGAACTTAGTTCTTTCTCTGGATCATAGATCCACAAGACAAGTCTCCTACAAGTTGAAAATTTAATTCTCATCGGGAAGATTTCGTTCTTGAGAATCAAAGATTCAGAGAAGAAACTAGAAAGAAAAAGAACTTATGATCTAGGAATTTAATTCCTTTGAATATAAGGTTTAACCCTACGGGAAGAACTTAGTTCTTATAAAAATGAAAATGAAGAACTTAGTTTCTTAAAAACAAAGATCTCATTAATGGTCATGTCACGCCCCGCTTCTCGGTATACGACGAAGGAAATGAGACGAGGCCGCTACGTATTTACTGTGAAGTAAATACGCTAAGCGTATCTAAACAATATAAAAGTAAAGCACAAGAGACAAGATTTAATAAAACAATAACTTTATTTATTCACATTCTTTTTACAATACATGGAAAAGTAAATACAACTGGATAAAAGCAATGCCTAAACAGTGGCATATCAGAAATGTAAAGTACTGAAAGGAAATGTGTACAATGAAACTAAAACTCTGGGTCTTCAGCAAAGTGATCCAAGTCTTCAGCGTTTAGCTCGATCTCCGGAAGATCCGAAACACCTGACGACATTCAAAGAAGAAAGAAAGAGAATGTCGTCAGCTAACAAATCGCTCGGTAAGTCCCAAAGATAAGGGAGAAAGAGAATAGACAGAAAGAGAGAGAGTGTAGCTATTAAAGTTGTATTATATTGTTATAATGTTGAATTTAGTGTTAACGCTGTTGTTTGTAGCTTGGTACAGAAGATGCCAGTGTATACGAGAGTATTCCTACTTACACCGGAGACTTTGGTAACCCGTAATACAAGGCTCCGTCGATAATACCACGTAACAACGGCATGGATGTAATTACATCTTAAGTGACCACCTCGTGCCACTTTTAACATATTCCGTACCAGTCTACCCCTTAAACCCCGTGTTATCTTGATTGTATTGTATTGTCTTGTATTGTAAACTGTATAGATTGTATAATTGGATGACTGACCGAAACCATGATATTAGTAAACGGATGTAACTGGAGAATCATGTATGTAACTGTAGAATCATGGATGTAACTGTATAATAAAATAAATGGAATGTATATCCATGGTTCGGTTCGGTCAAGTTGATAGATTGAATAATGGATTCATGGATTAATGTTGAATGGTAATATTGTAAATTGTAGATTGTAGATTGTAGATTGTACTTAAATCATATTCAAGTCAGATTATAATGAGACTCAAACTGAGTCAGACAATTAGAAAAGTAAATTGAAGTCTTGATTGTTTTGATGTTATCGGTAACCGCTGCACATGGGCGGCAGGATTTGTGTCTTTTTCAAAGACGATTACCATATTGATAACATCGTTGTTAAATTGCCTACCTTAGATAGGCAAGCACCCACTTCTCCGGCTCCCTGAGGCTCAAGAGATTGGTCCCGCTTAAACCTATGTTTACTAGGGTCCTTAGGGTAATTTATAGAACTTGAGGGGATTTTATGTAAAATACTTTTGTATAGTTTTCAAAATACACCCCAAGTATTTATTAATCGTCTTTAAAGTTGTAATAATTGTAGATTTTGTACTTGTGACAATTCTAATGAGAATAACCTAACTTTCATAATATATGGTATTAACGTGTAATATTGAACTTGTATGGAATTCATGGTATTTTAAGGTAAATTGATTCTTGTGATTTTTAAAAAAAATGTGGAATATTTATATCATAACAAAATAGGTATTTTACTGATAAATAAACATATATTTATACAAAAATAATTTTTAATATATATTTTATATTCTAAAAATCTCATTTTCTTAATATGTAGTATTTTAAATCTTTCGAGACCGAATGCTCCTTGCGGAGGTATGAATCTCGCACTACTAAGCCCGAGGATGTGCGATAATCCGCACCATCCCGAACGGGTCCCCTAAATGGGTTGTAGCAGCGCTTTGCAAAGATTTGTATAAATACTAAATCCTTTAGAAAACGGTTTTGTTAAGTAAATGGTATTTATTTGCAATGATGTCGTTTTCCCGTATTCTATATTCCCAAGAGTTTTGTACTATATTGCATATGAGTGTGTGAAGAGGTAGGTCATTACCTCATGATCTAGTTAAAGGTATAACAAGTTTTGTGATGTTAAATGTAGAATTGAAACTATATGGTATTTAAATGAAAAATACAGTAAAATAAAATAGCAATTATTTTTATGATATGAAACTTGATCAATTTGGTTGATTAGTGTTTAATAGTCAACATGAAAGGGTTTAAGCATAATTGTATTAAAGAAAAGTGAAGTTTTATAAAGAAACCGAATCGGAAATCGGATTTGTTCCGATTCCGTCGGGTTTTGAAATTCCGTATTTTTAGAAAGAAAAAAAAGATAGAAATGGGGACTTACGGGTTTCGATCAAAGACAAGAGGAAGATGGATCGGGAGAAGTTGCCGGTGCGTCGTTTCGTCGCTGGGAGTTCCTAGGATCGTCGTCGGAAGATGGCCGGAAAATTCACCGAAGCTTTGCCTTTCACTCACTTCGATTGTACACAAGGTTTCTAATGATTTCTTGAGAGTTGGCTCAGGGTTTTGGGGTGAGGGGGTAGCGTGTAGGGTTGGTATTTATAGGGTTAGGGTAGATAAAGGGTTTTAATTTTAAAAAAATGTAAAAATATGTTAAAATGCATTAAAAATGGAGTAAAAGGGACTTTACGGATTCTCTGGAATCGATCTAAATAAATAGAGTGTGCAGGGGGTAGGGGAGGCCAAGAGCCAAAATTTTTCTGTTGGGGACTCGGCCGTCCGGCCGACTCGGCCGAGTCGGGGGATGGGTAGGTGGGGGGTCGCCTGGTGAAGCCTCTGGAACATTTACTTTTACAGGTGTAGTGGGGTTTTTGTAAGGAATGCACTTGTAACTGTTGGTATTCTAAAAATTTAAAACAAAATAATATTAAAAATAATGTGGGGTATGTGTTTTGAACTCTGATGGCTTGGTGCAGCAGTGCAAGGTATTACCAATGAGCAACAAACTCCTTTTAATTATAGAGCTATTTAATTACTTAAAGTAGTCAAAGAAAATTTAAATACCCCAAGTATACATTAATTTTAAAGCAAATTTTTGTACACTAAAAATGGAGTTGTTACATTCTTTTAACTTGTAATTAAAAAGCAAAATAATTACTTATATCTTGTGCTCAGGCTAAAATACCCCGTTATGGATATTGAAAAAAAAAATTGAAAAAATTTGTATAGGAAAATTATGGTTGTTACATTCTACCCTACTTATAAAAATTTCGTCCTTGAAATTTGTAAAAGGAAAGTGTAACAGATTCAAGGAAAGTTTGGTACTTGTGATGGTTGGGGAATCCATAACCTTGAAAAATTTAGGTTAGGACAGATTCAAATACATGAAATGATAAGATTCAAGGAATATGAAATTGTAAGATTCAAGAAACATGAATTGTAAAAAATGTTTTAGTTGCTGGTTCTTGTGTTATATTGCTTAGGTTGTTCACGCAGAACAGAACTGCATGATAGGATTTCATACAGCTCTGACCTGCATGGGCCACTAACAAAACCTGTCATGCCTCACTTCCCGGTATACGGCGAAGGGGACGGGACGAGGCCGCTACGTATTTACTGTGAAGTAAATATGCTAAGCGTATCTAAGCAATATAAAAGTAAAGCACAAGAGACAAGATATAATAAAACAGCAACTTTATTTATTCACATTCTTTTTACAATACATGGAAAAGTAAATACAACTGGATAAAAGCAATGCCTAAACAGTGGCATATCAGAAATGTAAAGTACTGAAAGGAAATGTGTACAATGAAACTAAAGCTCTGGGTCTTCAGCAAAGTGATCCAAGTCTTCAGCGCTGGGCTCGATCTCCGGAAGATCCGAAACACCTGACGACATTCAAAAAAGAAAGAAAGAATGTCGTCAGCGAACAAATCGCTCGGTAAGTCCCAAAGATAAGGGAGAAAGAGAATAGACAGAAAAAGAGAGTGTAGCTTTTAAAGTTGTATTATATTGTTATAATGTTGTATTTAGTGTTATCGCTGTTGTTTGTAGCTTGGTACAGAAGATACCAGTGTATACGAGAGGAGTCCCACTTACACCGGAGACTTTGTTAACCCGTAGTACAAGGCTCCGTCGATAATACCACGGAACAACGGCATGGATGTAATTACGTCTTAAGTGACCACCTCATGCCACCTTTAACAAATTTCGTACCAGTCTACCCCTTAAACCCCGTGTTATCTTGATTGTATTGTTGTATTGTATTGTCTTGTATTGTAAACTATATAGATTGTATAATTGGATGACTGACCGAAACCATGATATCAGTAAACGGATGTAACTGGAGAATCATGTATGTAACTGTAGAACCATGGATGTAACTGTATAATCATGTAAATGAAATGTATATCCATGGTTCGGTTCGGTCAAGTTGATAGATTGAATAATGGATTCATGTTGAATGGTAATATTGTAAATTGTAGACTGTTGATTGTACTTGAATCATATTCAAGTCAGATTATAATGAGAATCAAACTGAGTCAGACAATTAGAAAAGTAAATTGAAGTCCTGATTGTTTTGATGTTATCGGTAACCGCTGCACATGGGCGGTAGGATTTGTGTCTTTTTCAAAGACGATTACCGTATTGATAACATCGTTGTTAAATTGTCTAGCTTAGATAGACAAACACCCACTTCTCCGGCTCCCTGAGGCTCAAGAGATTGGTCCCGCTTAAACCTATGTTTACTAGGGTCCTTAGGGTAATTTATAGAACTTGAGAGGGTTTTATATAAAATACTTTTGTATAGTTTTCAAAATACACCCCAAGTATTTATTAATCGTCTTTAAAGTTGTAATAATTATAGATTTTATACTTGTGACAATTCTAATGAGAATAACCCAACTTTCATAATATATGGTATTAAAGTGTAATATTGAACTTGTATGGAATTCATGGTATTTTAAGGTAAATTGATTCTTGTGATTTTTAGAAAAAATGTGGAATATTTATATCATAACAAAATAGGTATTTTACTGATAAATAAACATCTATTTATACAAAAATAATTTTTAATATATATTTTATATTCTAAAAATCTCATTTTCTTAAGAAGTATTTTAAATCTTTCGAGACCGAATACTACTTGCGGAGGTATGAATCTCGCACTACTAAGCCCGAGGATGTGCGATAATCCGCACCATCCCGAACGGGTTCCCCGAATGGGTTATAGCGGCGCTTTGCAAAGATTTGTATAAATACTAAATCCTTTAGAAAACGGTTTTGTTAAGTAAATGGTATTTATTTGCAATGATGTCGTTTTCCCGTATTCTATATTCCCAAGAGTTTTGTGCTATGTTGCATATGTGTGTGTGAGTAGGTAGGTCATTACCTCGTGATCTACTTAAAGGTATAGCAAGTTTTGTGATGTTAAATGTAGAATTGAAACTATATGGTATTTAAATGAAAAATACAGTAAAATGAAATAGCAATTATTTTTATAATATGAAACTTGATCAATTTGGTTGATTAGTGTTTAATAGTCAACATGAAAGGGTTTAAGCATAATTGTATTAAAGAAAAGTGAAGTTTTATAAAGAAACCGAATCGGAAATCGGATTTGTTCCGATTCCGTCGGGTTTTGAAATTCCGTATTTTTAGAAAGAAAAGAAAGATAGAAATGGGGACTTACGGGTTTCGATCAAAGACAAGAGGAAGATGGACCGGGATGAGTCGCCGGTGCGTCGTTTCGTCGCCGGGAATTCCTAGGATCGTCGTTGGAAGATGGCCGGAAAATTCGCCGAAGTTTCGCCTTTCGCTCACTTCGATTGCACACAAGGTTTCTAATGATTTCTTGAGAGTTGGCTCAGGGTTTTGGGGTGAGGGGGTAGCGTGTAGAGTTGGTATTTATAGGGTTAGGGTAGACGAAGGGTTTTAATTTTAAAAAAATGTAAAAATATGTTAAAATGCATTAAAAATGGAGTAAAAGGGACTTTATGGATTCTCTGGAACCGATCTAAATAAATGGAGTGTGCAGGGGGGTAGGGGAGACCAAGAGCCAGAATTTTTCTGTTGGGGACTCAGCCGTCCGGCCGAGTCTGGCCGGTGACCGGCCGACTCGGCCGAGTCGAGGGATGGGTAGGTGGGGGGTCGCCTGGTGAAGCCTCTGGAACATTTACTTTTACAGGTGTAGTGGGGTTTTTGTGAGGAATGCACTTGTAACTGTTGGTATTCTAAAAATTTAAAACAAAATAATATTAAAAATAATGTGGGGTATGGGATTTGAACTCTGGTGGCTTGGTTCAACAGTGCAAGTTATTACCAATGAGCTACAACCTTCTTCTTGTAATTATGGAGGTATTTAATTACTTAAAGTAGTCACAGAAAATATAAATACCCCAAGCATACATTAATTTTAAAGCAAATTTTTGTACACTAAAAATGGAGTTGTTACATTCTTTTACCTTGTAATTAAAAAGCAAAATAATTACTTATATCTTGTGTTCAGGCTAAAATACCCCTTTATGGATTTTGAAAAAAAATATTTGAAAAATTTTGTATAGGAAAATTAGGATTGTTACAGGTCAAAACGCCATTAAAGAGAAAAGAAGGTCGACGCCTCACGTGCTTCCCACATGGGCGTCCAAAGCAGAAATCAAGTGCCCCACATGAAATACACACGAGCGCTGAGTAAAAGTGCTTAGCACTTCAAATATAGCCTAAAAGGCTGAGTGCTTAGCACTAATTGGGCAACGCCCAGCGCCTCACGTGAAAAACACGTGGGCGCCCAACAAAGATTAAATGAGGCAGCGCCCAGCGCCTCACGTGAAAAACACGTGGGCGTCCATCAAGAATCAAATAAGATAGCGCCGCACGTGTTTCTCACGTGGACACTATGTAAAAAGTGCTTAGCACTATATTTTCAGTCAAAATGACTGAGTGCTTGGCACTAATTGGGCAGCGCCCACATCTCAGCGCCGCACGTGTTCCTCATATGGACGCTATGTAAAAAGTGCTTAGCACTATATATTCCGTCAAAATGGCTGAGTGCTTAGCACCAATTGGGCAGCGTCCACATCTCAGCGCCGCATGTGTTCCTCACATGGACGCTATGTAAAAAGTGATTAGCACTATATATTCAGTCAAAACAACTTAGTGCTTAGCACTAATTAGGCAACGCCCACATCCCAGCGCTGCACATGTTCCTCATGTAGACGCCATATAAAAGTGCTTAACACTATATATATTCTGTCAAAACGACTGAAGTGCTCAGCACTCCTACACAAAAGAAAGGGGCTGAACAAACAGAGCCCAAATAAGTTCTTAGCACTTTTGAATAAAAGAAAAGGAAAGAAGAAAAGACTGAGCAGACCAAGCCCAAATTGGCTAAGTCTCTATGAAGTTTCTTATAGCTAAGCCCAAATGCTCTGTTGTTAGATATCAACAAAATTTGATGATCCCTAAAAATGTTGCTAAGTTGATCTTAGTCTCAAATATAACTAATGTATCCTTAGTTAAAATAAACTGAGCCCAAATGCTCATATATTTATGTCACGACCCGGAAGTGGCACGTGACCGGCACTTAAACCACGTGACATCTAAACACGTCGACGCGATCCGAGTAAGCCAAAAACCCGGAATCTAAATCTTTTTACGAAAATATTGGAGGTGACATTTAAAATAGTCATTAGATGAAATCAGTGTAAAATATTCATTTAGATCTAACTAAGTATGTTTGAAAAAGCATCTATGACGTTTTAAAAATCGGCAGTACCTCCTTTGTAAATTTTGAATAAAACCTAATACAAACACAATAATATATAAAGCATCCCAACGGGAGCTAGCTTCCATGCCCAAATGGCAGAGCAACCACGCAGATAATATACGACGCCCAATGGCGAAGAAAAGCAAAGCGAAACAAGAAAAACCAAGAATAAAAAGTCGACTCCAACGAGTACGACACCCACAAACACAAAACTCTAAGTCTCACTTCGAAGTCCACAATATACAAATTCTAAGTCGATAGAGTTTTAACTAGATACAAAGAATATATATATACAAGTGTGGGTACGAACAACAGTAGCCCACCTACCAAGGCAATCACCGAAGGAAAGAGTGTGCCGCAAGCCGCTGATACTCCGAGCGGTATCCTGCAAGAAACTGGGGCACAATAGGGGTGAGTTGCCAACTCAGTGAATAAAAGTATATCACAAGGTAGAAATCAAAATGCACAATGATATCCTAGGTCATAATGTCTAGTACTATCATATTCTATACTAATATATATTTAATGCATAAGTAATATAAATGCAACACTATCCATTACGTAAACCTAAATATATCAGTTCATATGTAAATAACATGCATCCAAGTATAAGCCTATAAAGTAGCCGAAATATGTATGTAAAACCCCTTTTTAAAATAGCCGTGGGATACGTATGTCACTGTATAAAAGCAGACGTAATAGTAAGAAGTATTATATGTATTTTATTTAAGATAAACGTCTCGCTGTTTAGTAAAGAGTTTTAAGAGGTTTACAGTTTTAAAGATCCGCGTGTCATTCTAGACATGTCAAAATAATGAGACCATAGCTCGTTTATAAACCCTTATATATATATATATATATATATATATATATATATATCAACAGGTAAAATGATAATCAGGTACCGTCCCCCGTAGATCAGTCCTGATCGGCTACTATAACGCATAAACTATAACGGTTATCTCGAATGATCATAAACTATCAATATATGGGTGTCCAGCATCGACACCCTAAATCACCATATCTCTCGTGTCCATCACTGACACGAAAAACTCATCAAGTCTCTCGTATCCATCACCGACATGTAAATCCAGATATCGTTGACACCGTCTCATTAGATCGGTCGCCCCTCGATATCCCTAGCCCCGGTCAGTATCCCCTAGATATCCTCTGTGCTCACATCTATCTCCGGTATCGAGTGTCCTCACTAGACTCCCGCCTCTAATGCGGCTTTTCTACCCCTCGGTCTCGACATGTCCACTATGTATCTGACTGTATATCTCCTCCACTCAGTCCGGATAAGTAGCACGTCCGTAACCGTATAGCTCCCCCACTCGGTCCGGAATAAAACTAAATCAGAAAACATAAAACTCATGGTGGACGTCAACTCATCGTATCCAGAAATATCAAGTTAAGAAGAAGAATAATTGCATATACCTCCCTGATGATATTTATATATATAAATATAGCAGTGTTCCATACCACTGATATATATCATCGAAGTAAAAATATCATAAAAACTCATAAGGATCAAATACGAATACCCATAGTACTGGTATTCGCAATAACGCAACAGGAAATAAAAGCACCGTACGTAAGTATAGTCGGGCATGCAAACAACGTAACAGTTCTACTATGTCATGGAAATACTAATGATGTGTAGTGTAGCATACGCGTCTGTGCTCGTGCAACATGGCAATCATTAGTATTTGTGCAAGTGTTCTATAAGTATTTAAAGCAGAAGTAATTCTACACATATCCGTAGCATGTAATTACAATCAAATTTCCGGATATAGGGAATTCCTAACGCCTCGTATCGGCATTTACATACATATTGCGTGGTATAGCGATCCCACAGTGTCATGGCAGTACCAATGAGGGGTAGTGTAACATATGCGTCTGTGCGTGTGCAATATGGTACTCATTGGTAGTTGTACATTGTTCTATCAGTGTGTTTGTATAACGGTAACATATCTAATCGATAAGCGTATCATGAATATGTAAAGTAAAGCTAAGCGTATCGCATAAATATTAAACGTAACCACTTGCTATGAGCTATACCATTATCTTTGAAAATGAAACGAAACATTATTTTAAAATAAGGAAGCTGCATTAAGTAAAAATAGATATTCGTTTTGGAAAATAGCATCGCATTCTTGTCATTTATCATTTAAAAGGGAAAACAAATCGTTAGTTTTTAAAAGAGTATAGCTCACTCAGTACGTAACGTCCCAAGTCGGGATAACTCATGACTCCACGAGTCCAAATGAAACTTGGCCGTAATCGGCATACTCTCCTCATCATCATAAGTACGATATGATTCCTCGCACCTTATCCCCTCAATATCATATTCATATCGTACGGATCTATCGTCACGTACGTATGTCACCATAACCATATATTCAATATAACCACACGTATAACCTACTAGTTATGAAATAACCATCATTATAATTAGCTAAATTATCTAACATATCATTACAAACTAACTAGATGGCATAATTATCCTAGTTAAATGGTTGCGGGGGTGCTATACGCCATCCACCCGACTTCCCCCGTAGATATAAATCTACTCACACTTGTCGAGCTAGTTGAAGTCCCTATTGCTTTGTCTGTCCTCGCCGTCTCGGAAATCTCCGCGATCGTATCTACAATCGTAGTTATAATATATCATCGTAAATATCATATTAAAACCAAAACAATGAGCTAAGCACCCATAGATTAGAACATATAGCTTACTTACTCCAAATATGACCAAATACCCCTGACATTAACGTACGAACGTTAATATTTCAGTCGCGGTACAGAAATACGAAAAACCGTATCATAAATGTCGGAAACATAGATAAAACAATACTAGAACACTCCCAGATTTCTATATATGAAATCTGGGACAAATCAAACAACACAGCAACTTATATTATTACCAAATAGAGCTACAGACAAAAACTCAAAACACCCCTACCCTACCAGACCGGCGACGCCGGGAAAAGTGGAAGAACCGCCGTGAACTAGAGAAGTTAGGGCTCGGGCTTTAGGTGTGGTCTCCTAGTGGTCTCATCACTCGCTAGTCTTGTTAGTTTTTCTAGTGGGTTTACCTAATAGTTCTAGATTCAAATTTACACTCACAAATATCATAAAAGTTCTAGTTTCAGATATTGCTCACTAACAACAGATATTAAACAGAATAGAACTTGCAAAAAAGGTGAGATATACCTATAGGGATGGCACAAGGGAAAACCAGCTCATGAATTGCATGGTGGAAGCTCCTAGCGGTTGTAGTGGCTCTATCTTGATGGTATGAGCAAATTTGATGAAGGAATTCATGGCTTTTGAGTGAGGTGTTAAACTTTGAGATGAAGTTGAAGGAGAGTGAGTTTGTTCAGTTTAGCATTTGGAAAGAATGTGTATAATTTGGTGAGGGAGGTAGGTAGAGAAAGAATAATGAGGTGGAGGGTTGTAGCATGAGGTGGAGGGAGATGAGGATATGTGTGTGGTGTGGAGGTTGTGAGGGTTTAACCTAACCCTAACATATACCTACCCTCATACCAAAAATAACAACAAACCCCCCTTTTTAAAAAGAAATAAAACACTTAGTATAATACTTAAATACCATAACTTTTTAATAAAATCTCATATCATATCAAATTAAAATAATTTAAATATCATTTTAAAGATATCACACATTTTCTACATTTTTACCAAAATAATTACATTTTTGCGGATATAAATCCGATACCAAACTTCATATGCGATGTCATTTTTTTCTAAACTCATTATATTCATATTTAAAATTATAAATTAATATTTATAATTTTTCAAAATGTTGCAATTTAAGTTGATCTTAATCACAAACTCGATTAACGGTCCTTAAATAATTCAAAATATTTTTGAACTAAAGGAACATATAATCCAAGTTCAAAACTCCATCAAGCAAATCCTTGACCTAAAATAAAATAAACACACGACACGAAGTGAACTGCCGGAGCAGGAGAAAGTGGTTATCGCAACGCGATATCGTAATTAACTGCAGGGGCTTGCGCCTGCAGGGAAGAGCGTCCCTCTTCACCACCGAAAACGGGAGACGGGACCGCGTAGGTTCGTCTTGCCTGAATTTAGGGGCAGATACTATTTGGTTTTATCCGTCCACCTCTCCGAAAATACCAAGTTGATTTATGGCACGTGTATCGGAGGTTTAGACGGATGCGGCCGTTGTAGCAGACTTCGTCAGATCCCCCCTCGTTTGCGAGGGGTTTTTGATTGTGTGGACACTCTTCCCTGCAGGCGCAAGCCCCTGTAGTTAATTACGTTACCGCGTAGCGATAACCACTTTCTCTTGCTCCAGATGTTCACTTCATGCGTGTGTGTTTGTTTTATTTTTGGTTGCCCGTGGATCGTATACAGAGACTAATTTATATCGTCGCCCGTAGGGCGTGGATTAGTCCAAATCCGTATATTCTTAGATTTGGGTTTGGTTCGATTTAAGGATCGTTAACCTTACTATAGGTTAAGATCAACTTAAATGTTTTTTAAGGATACGTTAATCCAATTTTAGACTAAGATTTACTTAACGGGGGTTTAGGATCTTTTTTATCCAACAAAAGAGCATTTGGGCTCTATTGTTTTAGTTTATGGACGTTACGGTCCATTGTTAGTTTAAGGACGTTTCGGTCCATAGTTTAGTTTTAAGGACATCGCGGTCCAAGGTTTAGTTTAAGGACGTTGCGGTCCACAGTAGTTTAAGGACGTTGCGGTCCAAAGTTTTTTGTTGGTTGTCGGGACCCGCCAACTCTCTGAAGACGTTGAAGAATTACAACGACATGTATCAGAGGTGTGAAAAGATGTACCCTTGAACCAGTGAATATTCATCAGAGACGTTATGGTCTTGTTTGGGACTAAGGCCAATAAAAAAAGCATATGGGCTGGGTCAATTAAGGGTTTGACCAACCTTGGGCTCAGCCCACTTGATCATTTACTTGGGGTTGATCTCCTCTCTGTCTCAGCAATGTTGAGCATTGATATGGGTTCTGACACCCCTTTTTTTGTTCTTATTTAATTTAATTTTTATGGAGTGTTAAACACTTTATGGCGCTCACCAGAGGCGCTCGGCGCTAAGCCCCAGGCACTGAGTGCTAAGCACTTTTTATTAAATAGCTCTCATGTGAGGAGCACGTGGAGCGCTCGGCGCTGAGCGCCAAACTTTGAGTGCTAAGCACTCCTTATTAAATAGCGCCCACGTGAGGGGCACGCAGAGCGCTCGGCGCTGAGCGCCAAGCACTGAGTTTTTTCTGTTCTGATAAGTTCAATTCTCTGAGAATTATATTCTCATTTGTGAGAGACATTGTCTCATAGATCTGAGATCTGGAAAAAAAACTAAGTTCTTCTTATATGAGAGTTAAACTCTTAGATATGTGGAGGAGATACTATGATCTCTCTTATTTTTATTTACCTTGAAGAGAAGTAGTTCTCGTCTTTTAAATCTGAAGTTTATAGGGAAGGAGGGTTCTTCTGTACAAGACTTGAAGTCTTGAGTCCTTTATATAGTGAAGGCTGATTTGTTGATTTAGTTAAGGAAATCTCCCATTGAGAGATCTCTAATTGATTTGGGGATTTTATCTACCATTGGATATTTGATCATAGGCCTTCTGTTTTACAAAAGATATTTCTCTTGTTTTTGACAAGATTGGGATAATATTTTCCCATACAGAGCTTATCCTGTATCTTGGTGATTTTTTTAATCACCATTGGATCTTTAATCCAACGGTGCTCTGTTTTACAGAGAATAACCTTTCTTGTTTAGAAAGATTCGAGAAATATTTCCTCAACAGAATTTAATTATGTAATTTGATGATCTATCTTCGTTGGATTTTTGATCCAATGGTGGAGAACTTTTAGTTCTGGCGTCGGCGCTCTCGTGCTTTGCACGTGAGGCGCTGCCTCAGAGTTTTTAACTCTTGGCGCTGGCGCTCTCGTGCTTTGCACGTGAGGCGCTTCCTCAAAGTTTTAACTTTTGGCGCTGGCGCTCTCGTGCTTTGCCTGTGAGGCGATGCCTCAGAGTTTTTTAACTTTTGGCGTTGGCACTCTCGTGCTTTACACGTGAGGCGATGCCCCAGAGTTTTTAACTCTTGGCGCTGGCGCTCTCGTGCTTTGCACGTGAAGCGCTGCTTCAGTTCAAATTTTGAACAGAGCCTTGCTCTATTATTGGGTGGAAACAAATGCCACCCCACTGTTGCGCTCACGTGGCTCATACATGAATGCAGCGGTAACAGCCTTTCCACCGTTGGATCATCTTGGAAGTTGGATCATCTTCCAACGCCTATAAGTAGGACCTTTGGCCCTTGAGATGACTGCTATTCATCTTCTTCCTTTCTTGTTTCTGAGAATTTAATTCTCCCTTCAGAGCTTATATCTCTGCCTAAGGAAATTCCTTTTAGAGTTAGAACTCTGTCCAAATTTGGTAAGGATCGAACCCATTAACAGAGCTTTGCTCTTCTCAGATCATAGATCTTAAAATGGATATTTTGGATTACTTAACCCATTAATTAGAACACTGTTCATCTCTATGAAGAACTCTTAGAGTTCGTTTTGTAAATCTTAAAGATCTTGGAGTTTTTATTCTGTAAAAAGCTTTGCTTTTTAGGGTTCTGATGGATTACTCCATCGTTTTCACAGAGCATAGCTCTTAGAAATTTTGGGGAATTTTTATTCCCCTCATAATTAAAGTTGACAGATGTGATTTCTGTCTGCAGAGCACTGCTCTCGAGGGAGTTTAATTCCTTGGCCCAATGAGTTTCTCATTAAATGAGAATCATTTTAGGATTTTCTCCTTAATGAGTGACTGTCTCATCAATGATGAGCCGTCACCTTGATTTTGTAGGTCCCCCTAGGTCCCTTTCCTCTGCATTGCAGTGTGGTACAAATTTAAAGTACTAAGTGTTAGAATTTGGAATGTAGCATTGACAGCTAACCCTCGTTTCTTTTCGCGCAGGTACTATGTCTTTCGACTCTTCTTTTCGATTTGTTCGTCCAGAGAGTGCCTACGCCGACGTGCCCGTGGATCGCGAAGTCTATGCGCTGATTAAAGATCACGACCCAGAGCAGAAGTCTCTTCATTTATGGGGGTTGTGATACAACCAAATTATTCGGGGTCGGCGCAGTTTCTCTTGTGCGGCGCCTTCAGATCCAATTTCAGCCATTCACTACGCCGACTCACCTCAAGTGAATTACGCTGTGGAGGAGGTCAACTAGACTGCGGAGGGTCGTCTTTAGCCCTCCATGGGATCCATACCTGTACAGCCGTCGATGGCTTTAGATATTTTGGAGCGGCGCATATGTCAAAGCGAGTCGCACCCTTGGAGACAAGTATACATGATAGGTTTGACTCCTCGCCATTCAGCCGGATACCTGCAGTGGGCTCGGTACATCTTGTCGGCTAAGAAGTCGTCGTTGCTGAAGCTCGGGTTGTACCCCGCTATTTATGCATCTCTTTTTCAGTATCCTGCACCTCATGTATGGTGGGTCAAGGCTTTTCTGGAGCAATGGAACATCCTGACTCACACCTTTCTTTTATCGGACCGGGAGGTTTCAATTTCCTTGGAGGAGTTTGCGGAAATCTCGGGCCTACCCGTCAAAGGAGAACATTATGAGGAAATACTTCCCCCTGACGAGTACATCTTCGCCACCCAATCAGTGGTGATGGGTCTCACTCCGGAGAATGCCATTCAACATCGATTCCCAAGCCTAATCAAGGTGTTGAACATTTACGAAAGTCTGTTTCTAGAGTCCGAAGGGCACGGAGTCAGCTTCGCGGATTTTATCGCCCGCTTTCTTCGCCCAGAAGTCTTGTCGAAACAAGCCGTGAAATTCGCCAAGCTTGATGATCCCTTCGGTTTTGGTTTGGACAACCTTCCGACAGCGGAAGCGGATTTAAAAAAGTTCTTCATCCCAGACACCCCGGTCGTCTCTTTCGCAGAGCTCGCGGCTTCAGACGTCGACGAAAAGACGTTCTTTTTGGGGTTCGTCGGCCTATGGTTAAGCTGGTTTGTGCTCCCAACGCATCCTCGCTATATGAGGTCATTCGTCTTCTATCCGGCTCACCGAATGGTTGCAGGGACGCGAGTGGCCGTCGGGATCGCTGGACTGGCTCACCTATATCATGGCCTGAGCTTAGCGGCAGACACCACTCAGCCGGGGGTTCAGCCTGTACATCTCCCATTGCACTACTTCACGTCGTGGATCGAGATGCATGTGCTTGGCGCTTTCGGAGTCCACAAACGGCCCCGCTTCTACGACAGTTATAATTTCCCCCGGGTTATGTTTCTAGTCGACGCATCTGCTTTAGATCCGTCACAGTGAGAAGCTCGGCGTCTGGTCCTTCGCCCGCGTATGGTCGGGGATAGAATGACTTTTGTCAATAGGGTCTTGACTATCGGTAAGGAATCCACTAAGACGGTGCAGCCGCTGCGCGATACCTTCAAAGACGGGGCTCCAACATTGAAGGCTTGGGAGATCCTGCACTTGTATTCAATTAGGCCGGGCTTTTTAGTGTTCAGGCAGAACAACTCGGCGCTGTTCATGAGGTACAACCCGCACCGTTTTGACCAACAATCGGGTAACAATCAGGGTGTTCCCCTCAAGGCCTTCCTGGCCGAACCGGTTGCCACGGAAAAGGGTATTCGCAGCGCGCTGCACCATTTTATGCGGCTAAATACCGGGTCCAACTTTCTCATCAGTGAACCGAGCTACGTTCCGAAAGCCTCGCACGCATACGTGGCGTGGTACTGGCATGCGACGGGTGTTGTTGTTAGGGAAGAAAGGCGGCTACTGCTCGATCGCAAGGGTGCGGTCCCTGCCGGTAATCCAGCTGTCCCCTTAAAGCGACGAATTGTCGTTCGTCCTTTACTAAGAGAGGTTGATGTGGTTGTGGTCCCGCACACCTTTCCTATGAAGCCCCAGCCCAGTGTTCCCAAAACTACGGTAGCAATAGTGTCCCCGGACTCTAGAGTTGGTACGGAAATCGGGACTCGCCGCCCAAAAATGCCCGTCAAGCGTAAGCTCGTGTCATCGGCCGCCGGCGTTCGCTCACAGAAAAAGAAGAAGTCGCTATTTTCTGCTGACGGTGTATTCGTCCAGGAGCCTCATGCTCCCTACAGCGAAGGCTTGGGTGAGTTCGGCACCAACGACGGTTTGTTCGACACGCCTGTGACCGACACCGATCTACAGGCTGCCCTCGTAGCTTCCGAGCGACAGGCTCGCGAAGAAGCGGCGTTGATATCGATTGCGGAGACGGGTATGCTTTAGACATAATGTTTTGGGCTTATTCCTTCTCTTTTTGTTATGCTTTTACTAATATTTCCCTCTTTGACAGGTATTTCTGCCGAAGAGGGTCTTGCGGCTTCCCTCCGAACGTTTGAGGAGGAAGAAAGGGCCCTCGCTTCTTTGGGCCTATGTATAATTTATTTATTACGCTTTTATTCTTTCCATTAGTGCTCTAACGCTTTCTTTCACCTTACTGCAGGGATTACCTCAACTCAAGTTATTCCAAATGTAGCGCCAATTCCGAGTGGTGATGCAGCAGGACTGCTAGGGCCGGCTACCACGGCCACGGTTATCCCCAAGACACCGCGGGAGGCTTCGCTGAAGCAGCCAATGATGGACGCCGTAGCGGCACCGGAGGCAGAGCTTGGCTCAGACGACAACGTCCCCTTGTCGGCAGACTTGAGGAGGTCGTTTCTCACGGCCCAGACCGAAAGGAAGCACAGGAGGCGCGCAGCGAAGGAACGTGATGCCATCTTGGCCATAGGTGCAAGCTCAAGCAACGCTCCGTCTGTCGATATTCCTTCAGCAGATGTTCCAGCTGCCCTGTCTACCGCCCATAGACAGGTTGCGCGCGAGACTCGGGAGGAAACTGAAAATCTATCACAAGGTAACGTAGTGCCCTGTCTTTTTATTAGAACTCGATCCGCAAATTCTGATATACCATATCCTACAGGGCCAAGTCTTGATGATGGGGTGGCAGGAGAAATGATGGCGGTCACAGAGCCCGAAGTGGCTACTCTCTCTCAGGAGTCTGGGATTGTCCAAACCGCCGCTCTTTCTCCTTGTGGCTCCCTGGTATCGGCGGGCGTCGCAAGCATCATGACGGCCTTCGTCGAATCAGGGAATGAAGCCATGGGCGCAGAAACTACTCCTCTGAAGGAGAGCGAAGAACACGCTACGCCTGGTGATACTTCTGTCTCGGTTTTGGTTGATGACCTATCAAGTAGGTCTTGGGTCACTGTTCTCTTTTTATTTCTCAATCTCGTTCAGCCCCCTCTGATGATATTTTGTTTGTTTTGAGTGCATGCGCAGTTAACGCTGAGATTGTGCCATTTGAAGCACCTCCGGTCGCTGCCATGACAGTTGTTGTTCCCTCGCCTTCTCCCATGTCCTCTGAAATGCTGGAAGGTATAAGTTTATGATTTATCGGTTTCACTGTAGGTACCATCCTCCTTGTATTGACAGTATATTGTCACAACTTTGCAGAAGTCCTTTTTGACCATCTATATCAGGTGCTGAACCCGCATTTCTCCTTCTAGTCGGAAATCGTCCTACCCCCTGGTGTCGGTTAGTATAGTCTTTAGCGAACGCTTCTCCTTTTCTTTTACGAGTAAACGTATTGTTGTTAAATTTCCTTCATGTTGATCATAGTGTCGCGGGTCGAGAGAATAGTCGTGCCTCCTGCACTCCCCATCCTGCCGCCTGTTACAGCCGGTATGATAGACCCCATCACTTATGTGTTTTTCTTTATCTCCTGAGTCGACATTTGACCGTTATTGATTTTACAGCAATTACACCATCCCCAGCTCCCTTTGAGTCTCGCATTCCGATGCCGGCAGGGCCCTTTGCTAAACGTACATCTTCCAGGGGCGCTGCAAACAGCCGACGAATGTCTAGCGAATTCGTCGAGGATCTTGATGCCGAGGCCCTCACATCCGCTGCAGATTTTGTTGTTGAAGTTAATCCAATGCTGGCAACACTCGTGAACTTCCATGATGAAGATGTCGTCGAGTCTTGGGTTAGTTACTGCAGAAAGATCGTGACTTGCCTGCACGAAATTGAGCTCAAGCGTCTTGCTCCTGAGGTTTTGGCTTTGAACTCCCAGCGGGTTGCGTGGGTTGAGCAGAGTGTCTCTTTCATTCGATATTTCGAACAAGAGACGGCCCTGATGCGAAAGGAACATGAGATGGCTTCCGGAGAATCCGTCTAATTGCGTGCCCAGGTCGAAGCGAATGCTGTGCAGCTGAAAGCTATTTTTGAAGACCTCCAGCGATGTATTTCTGACGGGCTGGTGCTGAGGCAGAAACTTGACTTTATTGAGCGGGTTATGCAAAATTGCGAAGCTGCTAAGCAGGAAATCGATGAGAAGTTTTCATCCTGTTTGCAGCAACGGGCTCGAATTGAAGCGGAGTTGGCCGATGTAGCTGCACATGAGGAAGGATTGAGAGGAGCGCGCGAGCGACCTGCTGACTTATTGAAGATGCCTCCTTCTCAGTAGCCGTCTTTGTACTTTTTTGTATCGACTGAAAATTTGTAATTTGTGAATAACATGTATTCATTCATTTTTTTTATTGATTTTTTTTTTGTGATGTATCATGTATTCAAATTTATGAATAAAAGACATATTTTATCTCATACTATCGCTTTCTTTTCTTTTCTGCGTTAGTGGCATGTTACTTTAGCAAATGTGGCCAGTAGATGGTTTATAACGGTCCATTTTGACCTCCTTGTAGGGTAGCGATGGCTTAGAAAACATGTTCAGGTCTGCTGCCTAAGACTTTTTCAATTTTATGAGCCATGAGGGTCTCATAAAGACTTTTCTCCCTACGAGTTGAGAGGATATCGTAGGAGTAATTTCTCCTTAGGGGTCATGAGAACTCCTAAGTGCGTTTTCTCTTGAGAGTCGTAAGGATCTCACAAAAGAATTTTCTTTTTACGGGTTGAGAGGTTCGTGGGTTGACTTGATTCCGAGACGGAGTATAATTCCGACGGGGAGGTCATTGGTTGACTTGTTTCCACTTTCTGTGGTGTCTGGATTGACTTGCTCCGCTTTCTGCGGTGTCAGGGTTCGACTTGTTTCCACGGTGGTGCTTGATTCCGTCCGGGAGGTCTTTGGTTGTCTTACTGATTTGATGTGATTTGGGTTGACATCAGTGTCGCTACACCAGAATATGGTACCGAGCGCGAATCATCATTTTCCATGAGAGGACTTGGAATTTGATACTCATTTAGGCATCAGTATCGCTACTACTGGAACGTTGTCAGGAGCGAATCATCATTTGCCTTTGCTGATTAAACAAAGGTGGCTTAGCAAACAGGGTTAGGATCCTGCCGACTAAGTCTTTTGACTTTGTGAGCCGTCAGGGTCTCACAAAGGGTTTTCTCCCTACGAGTTGTGAGGATCTTATAGGTGTATTTTCTCTTTAAGAATCGTGAGGATTCCCAAGTGATATCTTTTCTTGCAAGTCGTAAGGATCTTATAAGAGCATTTTCTCCTTGCAAGTCGGGAGGACCTACAAGTGTTGTTCACCAAATAGGGGAATTTCACACCATTGGTGGAACTAGGCGAGGGAACACTTATTTATGCCCGTGGATTGTATACAAGGGCCGATATCGACCGCCTGTAAGGCGATTTGAGGGATATGATGGCTTAAGAACAGGTTCAGGTCCCTGTATCTTAAGACTTTTGAATCCCATGAGCCGAGAGGGTCTCATAGGGGAAAATTCTCCTTACAAGTCGTGAGGATCTCGTAAATGTAATTTCTCCTTAGGTATCGTGAGGATCCCTAAGTGTTTTTCTCCATTGTGAGTTGTAAGGCTCTCACGCGGGTATTTTCTCCTTACAAGGTCAAGAGGATCTTGCAAGTGCATAAAAATTTTTTACGAGTCTGCGCCTTTTCGGGTTTTCACAAACTCGCCGGTAGCATAGCTGGCTTCTAAAGCGCTAGTAGAGCTTCAGGCTAACCTTACAGCCAAGGCCAACATAGCGTATGAACTTTGGCGAGTGCTTCAAGAGGCCATCAAGGAGGTGGTGGCCATCGACAAAGCCGCCGTGTTCACTCGTGAAAGGGTTGAGACTCACAAAGCTATCGAGAAAGAGCTCGAAGGCCGGCTTGCCTCATATCAGGCCCAGCAAGCTCAGACGGAGGCCCGTCTTTTGGCGATATTGAATCATGAAGGCGAGACCCAGCGAAAGAGGGATGAGCTGACCAATCTGCTAAATCGCCCTCCGACTTGAAGACTTATAGATATTTTTTTTCTTTGTACATACTCCTGAATAAGAGTATATTTTTTTGTTTCACGAATTGTACTTTATATCCATTTTGGTTCATGAATAAAAGATATATTTTTCTTCTCAATGGTGTGTCCCTTTTTATTCAATGTATTCTGTGGATAGTCTATCTTGATCTCTTTGCGGGACAACGATGGCTTAGGATTCAGGGTTAAGATCTGCCTCCTAAGACTTTTCAACTTTATGAGTCATGAGGGTCACATAAAGAATTTTCTCCCTATCGGTCGAGAGGATCCCGTAGGTGTAATTTCTCCTTAAGAATCGTGAGGATTCCTAAGTGTGTTTTCTCTTGAAAGTCGTAAGGATCTCACAAGAGAATTTGCTCCCTTACGAGTCGTGAGGACTCGCAAGTGATGGGTGAAGTTGCCCTTATCCGTATTTCACGGGGTCAGGGGTTGCTCTGGATGCTTCCCACGGGTTCACTGCTGTGTCTGGCGAAGACCAGGCTCCGCTCCGGAGGCTTTTCAGGATATCGTAGTTTAAAGACATCGCGGTCGAGGTTAAGGACATTGTAGTCCGTGGATTTAAGGACTCCATAGTCCGTTGTTAGTTTTAAGACATTACGGTCGAGGTTAAGGACATCATAGTCCGTGGATTTAAGGACTCCATATTCCGTTGTTAGTTTTAAGACATCACGGTCGAGGTTAAGGACATCATAGTCCGTGAGTTTAAGGACCTCACAGTCCAATTTTTGCTCTGGATGCTTCCCACGGGTTCACTGCCGTGTTCGGCGAGGACCAGGCTCCGCTCTGGATGCTTCACACGGGTTCACTGCCGTGCTCTGCGAGGACCAGGGTCCGCTCTGGACGTTTCCCACAGGGTCATTGCCGTGTTCCACGTAACCAGGAATTTTGCTCTGGATGCTTCCCACGGGTTCACTGCCGTGTTCGGCGAGGACCAGGCTCCGCTCTGGATGCTTCACACGGGTTCACTGCCGTGCTCTGCGGGGACCAGGATCCGCTCTGGATGCTTCACACGGGTTCACTGCCGTGCTCTGCGGGGACCAGGATCCGCTCTGGACGTTTTCCACGGGGTCAGGAGTGACATAATCCGCATTCCACGTAGCCAGGAATTTTGCTCTAGATGCTTCCCACGGGTTCACTGCCGTATTCGGCGAGGACTAGACTCCGCTCTAGATGCTTCACACGGGTTCACTGCCGTGCTCTGAGAGGACCAGAATCCGCTCTGGACGTTTTCCACGGGGTCAGGAGTGACATAATCCGCGTTCCACGTGACCAGGAATTTTGCTCTGGATGCTTCCCACGGGTTCACTGCCGTGTTCGACGAGGACCAGGCTCCGCTCTGGACGTTTCCTACAGGGTCATTGCCGCGTTCCACGTAACCAAGAAGGGTTGACTTTATCCGTATTTCATGGAGTCGGGGTTTGACTCTCGGTCATCTGAGCACCGCCGAGTCCTGAAACTGGGAGTTGCCGCTGTTCCACTTTGGTTGATGTTGTGTCTGTTGTAATGAGACGAATGTTGAGATGATCTCCAGGCTATCTGTGAACCGTCGAGATTTGGCTTCTTCTTCTGATGAAACCTGGGGAGGAGTGTGATTACTTCTTTGTTTGCGCCCCTGGATTGTATACAGTGATTGATGTGATATCACCCGTAGGGCATAAATTTCATTCATTCATTTTTTTTATTTCATTTCTTTCCGCGATGATCTATCATTTCAGCTTTTTATATCACGAAGGTCGCGATTGCTCCATCATTTCGGCTATTTTTCATGGTGCCAATCATTTCGGCTATTTGTTTTATTTTTACTCGCTGCTTTTTATTGCGAGTTGCCCAATCATTTCGGCTATTTTGCATGCATACGTTTTTTTTACTTGCTGCTTCTGTTGCAAGTTGCACCATCATTTCGGCTATTTCGTATGCATGTGTGGCTTGCTGGCTTTTTACTGCAAGCTTGGGATTAGACACCGATTTCGGCATCAGCACCGCTACAACTGAGATATTGCCAGGAGCGAATCATCATTTGCCTCTGTCGATGTCGAACAAAGGTGGCTTAGCAAACAGGGTTAAGATCCTGTCGACTAAGCCTTTTGACTTCATGAGCCGTAAGGGTCTCATAAAGGTATTTCTCCCTGCAAGTCGTGAGGATCTCGTAGGTGTGTTTTCTCCTCAGGAATCATGAGGACTCCTAAGTGTATGCCCTCTTATAAGTCGTAAGGATTTTACAAGTGTGTTTTCTCCTTATAAGTCGAGAGGACTTACAAGGTTTTTTCACCGTGCGAACATATCCCTAGTCACGGGTGGGACTTTGTTAGGGAAATGTTTATTCGCGCCCGTGGATTGTATACAAAGGTCAGCATTGAGCCGCTTGTAGGGCAGTACCGGAGGTTGTGGGGAGGGCTGCTTAAGAACAGGTTCAGATACCTGTAGCTTAAGACTTTCAAATCTTATGAGCCGTGAGGGTCTCATAAGAGGGTTCTCCTTACGAGTCGTGAGGATCTCGCAAGTGTGATTTCTCCTCAGGGATCATGGGGATCCCTAAGTGTGTTGCTCCCTTGTGAGTCGTAAGGATCTCACGCAGGTGGTTTCTCCTTACAAAGTCGAGAGGACCCTGCAAGTGTCTTTTAACGAGGTTGCGCCCTTTCGGGTTTTCACAAACACTCGCCAGTAGCCCTGCTGTTTTTACTCACGGAGTCCTTTCGGGTTTTCATCTGTGCCCTTTTTGCTTATGGACATGCCGTTTTTTTTTCTTTTTTCTCTTTTTTTTTATTCGAACGAGGTTGCGCCCTTTCGGGTTTTCACAAGACTCGCCGGTAGCCCTGCTGTTTTTACTCACGGAGCCCTTTTGGGTTTTCATCCGTGCTCATTTTGCTTATGGACATACCGTTTCCTTTTTTTTATTCTTTTTTTTGTGTGTGTCAGCTTTGGGATGCTGCAATCCACCGCAGTTTATCGATATCTCGGTCAACGGCTAGTTTTAGGACATAGTGGTCCGTTGTTAGTTTAAGGACGTTCCGGTCCGTCGTTAGTTTAAGAACGTTTCGGTCCGATGTTAGTTTAAGGACGTTTCGGTCCGCTGTTAAGAAAGCCGGTTACTACTTACAGAGTTTAGGCTTAGGAAGATAGCGAGCGGACATAGTCGTCGTCATCTATCATTGACCTAGGCCGTGACTCGTTAGGCGTAGTATTTCTTCAGGAAGCGACCATTTATTGGCCTGAAGGGCCTTTCGCCATGCATGTCCATGAGTAGATAGGCTCCGCCCTGGTAGACCTTGTCTATGATGTTTGGGCCTTCATAGTTCGGCTCGAATTTCCCCCGCTTAGCACGATTAGGGATTATAGATCTTTTAACCACTAGCACGAGTTCGCCTTGGCGGAATGTTCGCGGCCTAGTCAATCTCTCATATGAGCGCGTCATCTTTGCTTTATAAGCCTCCAGATTTTGTTGCGCCATGAGCCGGGTTTCATCAAGGGCATCGAGCTCCTCAAGCCGAATGTGAGCGTTTTCTTCGTCCGTTAGCTCGTAGTGAACTGCCACTCGTAGGGAGGGTAACTCTATCTCGAGGGGGAGTACCGCCTCTGTACCAAATACCAATGCGTACGGCGTTGTGTTCGTGGCCGTTTTGAACGTAGTTCGATATGCCTAGAGAGCTTCATACAGTCTCTCGTGCCAGTCTTTCTTATTTCGTGACACCGTCTTTTTCACGATCTTCGTCAAGGTCTTGTTGAAAGCCTCAGCTAGACCGTTAGCTCGGGAATTATAGACCGATGAGTATCTCCAGTCTATATTATGCTGTTGTGCGAAGCGGCTGATCTTATGGCTTCTGTAGGCTGGTCCGTTATCGGAGATAATCCGTCGCGGAATGCCAAACCGATAAATGACGTGTGTCTTGAAGAAATGGAGGATATTCTCCGTCTTCACTTCCCTCAGCGGTACTGCTTCTGCCCATTTGGAGAAGTAATCAGTTGTCGCCAAAATGAACCAAAGTCCTCTGGACGATGCTGGTTCGATGGGGCCGATTATGTCAGTCCACCACATTTCGAATGGCCAGCTAGCCACCGTTGGATGTAGTGGATTTGGATGCTGATGGATAAAGTCCCCGTGGATCTGGCACGAGTAGCATTGCTTTGCATACTCAAGGCGGTCTTGGATCATCGTGGGCCAATAGTAACCCATCCTTTTGATCTTCAGCTTCATCTTCGGCCCGGCTTGGTGAGAACCGTAGAGTCCGTCGTGAACTTCTTGGACGACTCTTTTTGCTTCTTCAGGTCCCAGGAATCTTAACCACAAAGAATCAAATGATCTCTTGTACAGAGTATCATTGACGAAGGCAAAAGATAGAGCTCGCTTCATTTTGAGGATGCGTCTTCAGGTGTTCGACAGGATTTGAAGTAATCTATAAAGACTTCTCTCCAATCCTCGACCGTTTCTTGGTCTTTTATTTGCAGAGCCATTTGCTCGGTCGTTTCCTTTCCTTCGGATGACTCCAGAGATATTTCTGCCGGTGCGAGGACCCGACGACTCTGCACAACGATCCTCATGTCATCGAGGTTCTCATCGGCCAATTCTTTAGCAAGCTTGGTTAATGCATCCGCTTTGCTATTTTCCGCACGCGGTATGCTTTCCAAGGCGTAGGAAGGAATCTGAATCAGCAGTTGTTGTACTCTCTCACCGTACTTCACCAACTCTGGTTTGCACGTTTGGTAGTCGCCATTTACTTAACTAACGACCAGCTGGGAGTCTCCATATATGAGGAGGTTCTCAATCCCCATGTCGATGGCGATCTCGAGACCTGCTATCAAAGCTTCATACTCGGCTTCATTGTTTGTCCTCGGCTCTGTTAAGGAGAAGGAAAAGCGCATTATCCTTCCTTGCAGAGTTACGAAGATAAGGCCTACCCCTGATTTGATTATGGGGGTGCTTTGTTTGCGCTTCATCATCGAAGATGCTCCATCAAAGTAAAGTTCCCATCGGGTATCACTTCCGTCGATCGTGTCAAACGCGTGTTCGTCTGGCAGTTCGCAATTCAGAGGAGAATCGGCAGGTATCGGATGATCAGCGAGAAAGTCGGCGATGGCCTGGCCTTTCACTGCCTTAAAAGGCTGATAAGTTATTGAGAACTCCATTGAGAGTAAGGCCCACTTAGCGAGTCGCCCTGTCAATATGGCCTTTGACATCAGATACTTGAGGGGATCCACCTTCGATATGAGACGGACTTCATGCGCCAACGCATAGTGCCTGAGCTTCATTATTGCGAAGATCAATGCCAGGCAGTGTTTTTCAATGGGAGAATAATTGCTTTCTGCCCCCAGCAGAACTCGACTCAGATAATAAAGGGCTCTCTCCTTCCCCTGGTCGTTCTCTTGTGCCCATAGCGCGCCTAAAGAGCCTTCAAGGGCGGTTGTATACAGAATGAGAGGCTTTCCCTTGACCGGAGCAGCCAGTACTGGCGGATTCTACAAGTATTGCTTGATTTCGTCCAGCGCGTTTTGACATTTGTAATCCCAGACGAATGGGGTTCCCTTCTTCATCAGGTGACTGTAAAGACGGCACTTGCCTGAGAGATTGGCTATAAATCACCGGATATATGCGAGCTTTCCTTAGAGAGACCGCAGCTGCTTGAGAGTTCTTGGCGGAGGCATTTCCATGATCGCATTGATCTTTGACGGATCTATCTCAATGCCCCGGTGTCGGACGATAAATCCTAGGAATTTGCAAGAGGAAACTCCGAACGCGCATTTGAGAGGGTTCATCTTTAAGTTTTATTGCCGGAGGCGTTGAAACACACGATCTTTAGATGCTCTAGATATTCCTCGTATGATTTGCTTTTAACCACGAGGTCGTCGATATAGCATTCGACAATTTCATGTATGAGGTCGTCGAAAATCTTCGTCATGGCCCTCTGATAGGTGGCACCAGCGTTCTTTAGACCGAAGGGCATCACCTTGTAGCAGAATATACCCAAAGGGGTCCGGAAAGCGGTATGCTTCTGGTCCTCGGGATGCATCTTTATCTGATTGTATCCTGACGAGCCGTCCATGAAGGAGAAGACTTCGTGAGTGGACGTATTATCTACCATCAGCTCGGTGACCGGAACTGGGAAGTCGTCTTTCGGGCAGGCTTTATTGAGATCCCGAAAGTCCACACATATGCGCACTGTCTCATTTTTCTTCATCATCGGGACGATGTTGGCAATCCAGTCAGGATACTGCACCTCTTGGATGAAGCCAGAGTCAATCAGCTTCTTGACCTCGGCGTTGATGCTCATCTCAAGCTCGAGCCGCATTCTTCTCGGTGCTTGTTTGATTGGCTTGACGTCCGGGGATATGGCCAGTTTGTGGACAGCAATCTCTGGATCTAGTCCTGGCATCTCGGAATAGTTCCACACGAAGCAATCTTTATGCTGCATAAGCACGTCTTTTAATGTAGCCACCCTTTCTTTAGACAGCAACTCACTGACGAATGTCGACCGTGGATCACTTGTCGTCCCCAAATCAATTTTCTTGAGATCATCTGCAGTAGTATGTATTCCATCTTCCAGCTCTTTCGGCACCGGCGGAAACTCTGAGATCACCTCGTTATCATCGTTTTCACAGCACCAGGGGAGGTCATCCATATTCTCGGGCTCTTCTTTTGATAGCGTTATCATATAACAAGTACGAGCTCGCTTCCACGACCGATGTTGATCCGGTTCTACTCTCGCTGTATGCACGGCTTTTGGTTCGTGTTTCTGTGGTGGACTTATCCTCCAACTGCTGGATAGAGCGAATTTGCCTAGCTGATATTGGTCTTCGACCCAGTTCTTGAAGGTGAAGCAGTTTTCGAGAAGATGTCCTATCGCTTGGTGATAAGAGCAGTAATCTGGGTGAGAGACCTCGCCTGCTTGTTCGGGGTGCTTGGACTCCGGCAGTGTCATCATCTGATGTTTTATGACAAGATCAAATATCTTCCGTGTTTTTTTCTGAGGAAAAGAGTATGCTCGACTCATCTTCTTTATAAGGGATGAATCCGGATTGCTTGAGTCTTGCTCGCATGGCTTCTCAGACCCGTTTGGCTGCTGCTGAACACCTTTCCCGCTTTTTGATTTATTTTTGCATTTGCGTTGGGCCTTTTGTATGACGGGTTGATAAGGAAGAGCATTGTCAGTTTCTGCCGCATGTTGAAGGAGGCGCTGCGTCCTGGTTTTCTCGTAAATGGCCATTTCACAGTTATGGTCATCTCGGATCTTTTGACCCGCTTCCCTGATAAGCTTGTCCATTTGTTCCTTAAATGACGGACTCGGCATTTTGATGGCCAGATCTCGTTTTGGTTCAGGGTCAGCGTTTTCTGACAGGGCGTCCTCTTCTTCATCGAAGTCATATATGACGTAGCTACCATGGATTCGTTCCCGTTTCCCGGATTTCACATATCCAAGCCCGAGCGTTTCCATTCTCCCGTTGGGCAACTTGCGCTGAGTTCCAGGGACATCCCAAATCCTGTTGTAGAACCGAGCTTGTCGAATGGTCTATTTGAAAGGTACCCCTTGGCGTTTCAAGAGCCTTCTCAAGCCTTCCGAGTAATATCTAGGCAGACGGATGGGCTGGAGTCTGTCGAGCGTAGAATTGGCGCCATGTCAGATTTCTTTCTCCACTTTGGTTTCCCCATATCGGAAGAATTAGGATGCCTTTTCACCCTTTCTCCTGGGAGGGACGTAAAATATCTGCAGTTCTTGCACACTATAAGCTTTAAGTGCATCGAGCTCTTTGTAATGCTTCCACGGAACCATGATAATTTGCAGACTCTGATTATCGCCAGCGAAAGCTTGTATTGACGGCCGTGCAGAGAATACAGCATTAACCTCGTCTTCCGAGTCGCTGCCGAAGATTAACATGGGGGCGGACGGTCCCGGGTTGTTGCATTGAGGCGGCCCCGAATAAACTATCTCTTACTCCTCCTCGGTATCACTTCCGAATACTGGAATAGTGGTGATAGCTTTGTCCTTTGGTTTGTGGCACCTCTCCGTGTCCTCGAAATCTGGTAAGAAGTATTTCGCATCTTCGTATTTTCGGACTTCGTTTACGGAGAATGGATTCAACTCCCCGGTTACGGTGTACTCGAGACCATCCTTAAAGTATTTCATGCACTGATGTTGTGTAGAAGGGATGATGTTGTACTCGTGTAACCAGGGCCGGCCGAGCAAAGCATTATAGCATGTCTTGGCGTCAATGACGTGAAATTTAATGTCTGTGATAAGCAGCCCGAAGCGTAGCGTCAGTATTACAGACCCGAGGGTCCGTGATGACTGGGAGTCGAACCTGGAAATGGTGATCTTATCACGAGCGAGGTGTTGAACGCTTATGCAGATTTCCTTCAACACTCGCACGTTGAGGAGATTGACGGAAGACCCATTGTCAACCAGGATTTTTCTTATCTTTATATCGTGACAGTATCCTGAGACATATAGGGGACGGTTGTGCTCACATGTCCCAAGTAGGAGATCTTCGTCGCCGAAGGTGATATCGACTGTGTGCACTTCTTCTAGCTCGTCCTTCATCGTTTCTTCGGCGAGGAAAGCTTGGAATTGCTCTGGCTCTTGTAGCGCGTTGATCAATGAATCTCTTGCTTCTTTTGATAGTAAAAGGGCGTCGAGAATACTGAGCTGCGAGGGTAACTTTCTCAAGTGCGCCAGAACGTTGTAGTTCACCTAACTTTCCTTTGGCGGTCAGCTCTTTCATGACTTGGTCATCTAGGACGATATCTTCAGAGACCTTCTCTTTTCCCTTATCTTTTCTGTTCGCGGGTCCGAGATTCTTTTCGGGCAGCGTACAATTGCGCGGCTGGATATTTTCGCAGGTCTTCGGTTCTTACTCTTTCCCCGAGGTAGATTCTTTGAAAAAAGGACAAAGACTCATCTCTTCGTCGGAGTCACTTCCGAAGGTGAGGACTTGAGATCCCCCAGTGTCGACCATGTGACAGTAGCCGGTAGTTCTTTTACGCTCCTCGGTTGTATTTCTTCGTTCCCGACGAGTTTTGTGTTTCATCCGCTTAAAATGTTGCCGGTGAGCAACATATCCCTGCCACCATCTTTCAAAAGCGTTGCACTCTTCGGTGGGGTGTGTGATCTTTCAATGATATAAGCAGTAGCTAGGATGCATTTCTGCTTCACCAAGACCGTTTCCTTCGGAGGGTGGCAACTTCATTCCCACTGATATGGCTTTCGCAAACCTCTTCTTCGTCTTGAACTTGTTTTTATCTGCGACAGATGTCCACTGATTCGGCGGGAATGTCTCGACTCTTTCGTCCAGTCGCCGGCGTTTGCCTTTTCAAGTATAGCCATCTCACGTTCCCGATTAGCTTTACTTTTCAGAAGAGCTTCATTCAGGAATGCGTCTATCATTTCGTCTGACGGCCTTGGAAGTTCCGTTCAGGACCTGCCCCAGTCTCTTAGTGCAAGGAGGTTCTTCATCATCTATCGATGAGTGAGAGATCGCATGGCAACTTGCCACGTAATCTTCAGATTCATCTGACGAGTCTTCTCCATCATCTCCGTCTTTAAGGACGTGGGCGAGAAACTGTTGGAGCGTGATTGGAGTCCGCGCCTTCTGGTTATACTCTTCCAGCGCGTCGATCTGTTTCTGCAGGTCCGTGCGCTTATCGCCAGGTTTCACGGGCTTTTTGGATTTCTTCTTCTTTTTTGCAGATTTCGACGGCTGGGTGTGAACACTTTGGCTATCACCACCAATCTTTGGAGTTGGGCGCGATTTTAGCATCCCTTCGATGATCTGGGGTTCCAGCGGATTCTTCCACCTGATCGCCGGGCATGTCTGGAGATCATTCAACATCCTTTTGGTTCTGGCTGAAAGAACGACCTCCCATGGAGCTTCTTCAACAAAAGAGCACGTTGCCCCCGGTGTGTCCATCTTCTTAGGAGTGTGCGGTTGTGGTGGGTTTACTTTCCACTTCTCAGACAGCGCAAACTTGCCTTGCAGGTACTGATCCTTGATCCATCCCTTAAAGACGAAGCAATCTTCGATTGGATGGATTACCGTTTGGTGGTAAGGGCAATAATTGAGATTATTCGCTTCGCCGGGTTGCAACGGTCGTTTTGGATTCGGCAAATTGATAAGCCGGTTGCGCATCGCCAGCTCAAAGAGTCTCTTCGTTTTATCTCAGGGGAACGAGTAAGGACGCTTCATTTTCTCATTATAATAGCGCCGTCTCTCTTCCAGTTGATCTGTCAGTTTTGGGGTACTGGATTGCTGTTGGGTATTCGCAACGAAGGTCGCCTTCCCTTTACCTTTTTCGTTTCTCGACTCCGGCTTCGGAGGAGACGGTTTATGCCCCATCTGGTCCATTTAGGCTAGCTTGTCGATTAGAGCCTGAAATGTGGTCGGTTTGAAGAACATCATGAACTGTGAAATAGTTGCATGAGGGTCTAGGGTGCCCATGAACATGCCCACCGCTGGTGCTTCTTCGATGCGCTGTTCGCACTTCGACCACAGATTCCGCCATCGGATTGCGTACTGAACCCATGTCTCGCCCAGCTTCACCCTTGCATTGATCAATGCCGTTCTTGGAGTGCGTTCACTAGCACTCGCGAATCGCTGGGTAAATAACAACTCCATTTCTGCGAAAGTTTTGACGAAGTCGTTTGGAAGCTCGGAGTACCACTCAAATGCCGTTTCCGATAAACTGCCGACGAATTGGCAGAGCAAAAGCTTATCATCACCCCCGGTATTGCCACACAGAGCTCTGAACTGGGCGAGTTGCTGATGGGGATTGCCTGTCCCCTTGTATACGTGGAATTTGGGGATCGTGTAGCCTGGCGGGTACTTTATCTGATCATACCAGCCTGGATACGGTCGCCCAGTTTTGACAACTTGGCCGGCTGCTTCATTTTCCTGGTGAACTCTTATTTGCTGAGCAATATAGTCATCCAAGGCAGCTTTAGAGATTGTCTCCTCCTTGGCCGTTGACAGAGCCGGCAGAGGATTCGATGTTTCTCCTCTGTCATCTTCAATTATTACTGGAGGATTTTCGGCTGGGGGATCCGGCTGGATCATCAGGCCCACCATATCTTGGAATAAAAGGGCCATTTGCTTTATATTGGTCGCTTGTTCCGCGGCCTCTTTGTCCTTCTTCTCAAGCATTTTCCGAAGGAATTCAGCATCAGTTTCCTGATCACGGCGCTGCTCCGTGGATGTTTCCGGGCTTTCTTTTGGCCCGGTGAGTGCGGCCATCGCAGTCAGCATCTCCTGAAGCTTCTGCTGCTGTTGTTCCTGAGCTCTTGTGATGGATCGGGTGAGTGGTCGGTGGCCCGTAGAAGCGCGGCTATCCTCTTTCCAGGATGCCATATAAATAGTATGGACCGTTATGCCCCCAGACTTGAGGCGTTTAGTCTCGGCGTCTTTGCGATCTACCGTAGTTATAGGGGCTTTCTCTGGCCTCCTCTTATGAGCGGTCGATGTTGAGGGGGCCGTTGCAGTGGGCACCCAAGTAGCCGTCGCCTTTTGTGGCTTAACAGGACGGTTTTCTTCCTGTCGGACCTTCAGTTTCTTCTGCCGGCGGGGATAGTCTTGATCCACCACCGACTCTCGGACTTGTCACCAGATTTTGTAAACTTTGGAAGACGACCGTTGAGGGGACTGTCCTGCTTTATTTCTGTGACAGTCTCCACCGGTGGCGGGGATCTTTTCAATACGGCAGTAGGCGAGTTCCTGCGTACCTTGTTCAGCAGCTCAAAACTATTCCCGGTTGGAACAGCAACATTGATTTCCACCGTTGGAGCTGGTAGAGTTAGCTCAGAAGGGGAGTTGCCCCCGGCCTTCCTTATTCGGCGCCAGTGGCGAAGTCGAGCGTGTCGAGCCGTTGGTGCTGGTTCGGAGATGGGAATGGCTTTGTCTTGCCCCCTGTCCAGGTAAAGGACTGCTGCTGATGTCAGCCCGTTGAAGACTGATGTCCGTCAAGGCGCAGTATTCAATCGGTCGAAAATAGACTTCTGAACAGGGACAGGAACCGTAGTGGGAACCGGAACAGCCAGTCTTGTAAAAACTGACCCTTTGGTACGAGAAGCCACCTTGATGACTTCAGGAGCAGGGATGGCTATCCTCTTCGGAACAACCTTCTCTGGGATTGCAGGCTTCATTGTGGGCCCACAGGAATTTTGGCCCAGTCTGGCGAAGACCAAGGAACTGGAGCTGGACGACCCGTTGAGAGGGGCCGCAGTAGCTGTAAGTCGATCGAATACCGACTTCTTGGGAGCTTTCGGTGTTGGCACAGGAGCGGTGAAGCTCGTTGGCAGGAGCATGGTCCCGAAAAACAATCCTGTGGTGGCTTGAGTGACATGTTCCACCGGCATTGTGAACAAGGAGGCTGCTTGAGGCCCGTAGGCTATGCCTCCAGACGAGGCAGAGCGTGAATTGCAATTGCAGTTGGAGCACTTTGCACAAGTGAACGCCATTGATCTTTCGCTTTCTGCACCAAGCCAAACACCAAATCTTAGTATCTCGAAATCCAAGGGCAACCATTAGCAAACCGCGATTCGTTCGCGAACACGACACACGAAGTGTGGAGTGGAAAGAGAAAAAGGTCCCACCGGGCGTGCCAGAATCTGTTCCCCGCCGAAATACGGCAAGACAGACGTCTTGCTTGAAATTCGAGGCAAATGCTAATTGGTGCTATCCGTCCAACTCTCCGAAGATGCCAAGTTGATTTATGGCACCGTGTATCGAAAATTTAAACGGATGCGGCCGATGTAGCAGACTTCATCAGATTCCCCATCGCTTGAGGGGTTTTTGATTGTGGGGATGCTCTTCCCTGCAGGCGCAATCCCCTGCAGTTAATTACGCTACCGCGTCGCGGTAACAACTTTCTCCTTCTCCAGATGGTCACTTCGTGTCGTGGGTGTTTGTTTTGTGTTTGGTTGCCCGTGGATTGTATACGGAGACTAATTTATGTTGTCGCCCGTAGGGCGTGGATTAGTCCAAATCCGTATCTTCTTAGATTTGGGTTTGGGGTTGGGTTTAAGGATACGTTAGTCTCATTTGAGACTAAGATCAACTTAAACGTATGTTAAGTATACGTTAGTCTAATTTTTAGACTAAGATCAACTTAACAGGATCGTTTAGATCCGACGAAATAGCATTTGGGCTCTGTTGTTAGTTTAATGACATTGCGGTCGATAATTAGTTTAAAGACATTACGGTCCAATGTTAGTTTTAAGACATTGCGGTCGAGGTTAAGGACATCATAGTCCGTGGATTTGAGGACTCCACAGTCCAATATTAGTTTAAAGACATCACGATCGAGGTTAAGGACATCATAGTCCGTGGATTTAAGGACTCCACAGTCCGATGTTAGTTTAAAGACATCACGGTCGAGGTTAAGGACATCACAGTCCAATGTTAGTTTTAAGACATCACGGTCGAGGTTAAGGATATCATAGTCCATGGATTTAAGAACTCCACAGTCCGATATTAGTTTAAAGACATCACGGTCGAGGTTAAGGACATCATAGGCCATGAGTTTAAGGACCCCACAGTCCATGAAATGTATGGTTATCGGGACCCGTCACCTCTTTGAAAACGTTGAGGAATTACAACGACAAATATCAAAGGAGTGAAGAGATGTACCCTTGAACCAAGGTGGATTAAATGATCTATAGCCCAGTTTAGAACTAAGACCAATTAATTATATTATGAGCACATTGGCTCAGTTAAGTCTGAATTGAGGACTTATGGCCAACTTGGGCTAAGTCCAATTAGATTCAAAATATTGGCCTTTTGTTGGACCATTAGACATTTGTCTGGTTTTAGCCCACATTATTTAACAATGCTAAACAAGAGTTTGAGTGCTTTGGTAATATTTTTATCTGTGATTGAGCAGTAGACATTAGAGCTCTGATTTTTACTCAATTTTGAGTGGGAGGCTTTGCCTCTGGAAGATTAACCAATTTGGTTAAAACTAGTGTTAAATACTAGATAACAACAGTGTTAAAGCTCTCAAGTTAGTGTTAAACACTGGAAGATAACCGTGTTAAACACTGAAAGTATAATCCCCAAATTAGTGTTAAACACTAGGAGATAATCAGTGTTAAATACTGAAATAAGGTTTTCAAATTAGTGTTAAACACTAAAAGTAAGGTTCTCAAATTAGTGTTAAACACTAGAAGACAATCAGTGTTAAACACTGGGAATAAAGCTCACGAATTAGTGTTTAAACACTAAATAGGAATGGGTCACGTGGGGCCACGTGAGGGCGCCCAGAGGTGGGACCAGATCCCTTTACTTTGTTCTGCAAACAAGTGTTAAACACTTTTGATCTTTTGGCCATCACGTGTTGGCACGTGATAGATATTTGCGCATTGGTTATCAGAGCATTTATTAGGGGTCACGTGATAACACGTGAGAGCGCCTCAAGTTAGATTTTGCCTTTGCTTTTGTTCCCTATATAATGAGGGTCACGTGGTAGCACGTGAGGCATTGCCTCAAAGCTTTTTCTTCTCATTTTTGGGGGATCTGTTTGGGGGTCACGTGGGTACACATGACCTAGCTCTTTGCATGCATGGAGATCTTTTAAGTCTCCGTATTTTTTAAGAATTAAATTCTCTGTAGGGTTAAACCCTAATCATGATTTTGGAGGAATTAAATTCCTATAATGAAAGAATTAAATTCTTATGTAGGGTTGAACCCTAATCTCATTTTTAAGAGGAATTAAATTCCTGTGAATTTGAGAGAATTAAATTCTCAATTAGGGTTAAACCCTGGTTCTGTCCATCTTGAAGGAATTAAATTCCTGTAATTTTTTCTTTAGGAGAATTGAATTCTCATATAGGGTTAAACCCTGATTTCATCTTGAAGGAATTAAATTTCTGTGAGTTTGGGAGAATTAAATTTTCGTATAGGGTTAAACCCTAATTCTGTTTTGGGAGAATTAAATTCTCTAAACTCAATTCCCTCTTTAAGTTTTTGGATCTGCATGGCGGGATCTCAACCCGATGAGAATTAAATTCTCAACTTATGGGGAGATGTGCTCTTGCAGATCTTAAACCAGAGGAAGAACTAAGTTCTTTTGCAGAAAAGTTAAACTCTTAGATTTTGAGAATTAAATTGTCTGTTTGAAGTTTTGATCCCCTTTCTTTTCTCACCTAGGGTTTTCTTTGTTAAGAATTAAATTCTCCTTTCTTTTCTCTCTAAAATTTCAAGATTCCAAAATTCTATATCAAAATTCTCCCTCCCGTTTCTTCTCCTCTTGGCTCCTATTTATAAGAGAAGGAAAAGAATCAATTTGTTTAGTAAATCTTTCATTGAAAGATTTTGTTTGTTTTCATAATTAATATGAGCCTTTAGATCATTCAGTGAATTTTATTCACCGTTGGATTTTCAATCCAAAAATATTCTGTTTGTTATTTCCGGTGAGATTTAGGGAAATCTTTCCTTGTCTAAGATTTTTCCATAAATTGATGATATTTAATCACCCCTGGATTTTTAATCCAACAGCTCCCTATAACCATTTTCCATTTGGAAAGATTTAGAGGAATTTAGAATTTAATTCTATTAAACTGTAAGGCTTTCAAAGCCTGTCACGTGCTGGCACGTGACCCTTGGTCACGTGTGAGCACGTGACCCCCAATTAAGTCCTTTCCTCAGCCGCTTATTTATGCTTCTGTTTTAACCATCACGTGTTGACACGTGACCATTGGTCACGTGTGAGCACGTGACCCCCAGTTGGGTCCTCTTTCAGCCGTTCGTTTTTATTTCTGCTTTAACTATCACGTGTTGACACGTGACCATTGGTCACGTGTGAGCACGTGAACCCCAGTTGGGTCCTCCTTCAGCCGCTTGTTTATGATTCTGTTTACTTAGATTTTAACCTTGTAAATAGATCACGTGTCAACACGTGACCATCCCTTGGTCACGTGTGAACACGTGATGCCTCTTTGAGAAAAACCCTGATTTTTAATCAGGGAACAGAGATCATGTGACAACTTGCCACATAATCCTCGGGTTCTTCTGACGAGTCATCTCCCTCGTCATTGTCACTGTCTCTATTCTCAAAGATAGGGTTGGGAAACTCTTGGAGTGTGATTGGGGTCCGCGCCTTCTGGTTGTATTCCTTCAGCGCGTCAATATACTTTTGCAGGTCCGTGCGCTTGTCGTTAGGTTGCGCAGACTTCTTGGTCTTCTTCTTTTTCTTCGAAGACTTTGACGGCTGGGCCTGGGTGCTTTGCCTATTGTTACCAACGTTCGGTGTCAAGCGCGGTTTAAGCATTCCCTCAGTGATCTCGGGCTCCAGCGGGCTTTTCCATCTAATCGCCGGACATGCTTGAAGATCCTTCAGCATTCTCCTAGTCTTGTCCGAAAGAACAACTTCCCATGGAGCTTCTTCTACAAATGAGCAGGATGCCTCCGGCGTGTCCACCATTTTAGGACTGTGCTGCTGTGGCGGGTTTACCTTCCAATTTTCGGACAGCGCGAATTTGCCTTATTGGTACTGGTCCTCAATCCAGTTTTTGAAGACGAAGCAATCTTCGATTGGGTGGCCCATTATTCGGTGGTAGGGGCAATAGTTGGGACTGTTGACGTCACCGGGCTGTAATGGGCGTTTCGGATCCGGCAGAGTGATGAGCCTGTTGCGCACCGCTAGTTCGAACTGTCTCCTCGTTTTATCCCGGGGAAACGAGTAAGGACGTCGCAACTTCTCATCGAGGAATCGTGATTTGTTACTTTAGCGAGTAACCGGTTTCGGGTCACTCGGTTGCTGCTGAGCGTTGGCGACGAAGGTTGCTTTCCCTTTGCCTTTTTCGTTTCGAAGCTCCGTTTTTGCAGAGGAAGGCCTATGGCCCATCTGGTCCATTTGGGTCAGCTTGTCGATCAAGGCTTGGAAAGTGGTCGGGTTCAAGAACATCATAAAT
Source organism: Agapanthus africanus (assembly GCA_030015575.1). NCBI lineage: Eukaryota > Viridiplantae > Streptophyta > Magnoliopsida > Asparagales > Amaryllidaceae > Agapanthus > Agapanthus africanus. The sequence continues at coordinate 41,346,891 of CM057344.1, forward strand.
TGGGATATAGTTGCCTGCGTATCAAGGGTCCCTACGAACATGCCCACGGCAGGAGCTTCTTCTATGCGTTGTTCGCATTTCGACCATAGGTTCCGCTACCGAATTGCGTATTGAACTCAGGTCTCTCCTGGATTCACCCTGGCATTGATCAATGTTGTGATCGGGGTATGCTCTCTACCGCTTGCGAAATGCTGGGTGAACAGTAGCTCCATTTCTGTAAATGTTTTGATGGAGTCATTCGGAAGTTCCGAGTACCATTCAAACGTTGTCTCTGCTAAGTTGCCGACGAACTGGCGAAGTAGTAATTTGTCGTCGCCTCCAGTATTTCCGCACAGAGCCCTGAACTGAGCGACGTGCTGATGGGGATTGCCTGTCCCCTTATACACGTGGAATTTAGGGATCGTATATCCCGGCGAGTACTTAACTTGATCGTACCATCCTGTATATGGTCGCCCAGTTCTGACGACTTGGCCAGCAGTTTCGCTTGCCTGATGAGCTCGTATTTGTTGAGCTGTGTAGTCATCAAGCGCAGCTTTCGAGATCGTCTCCTCCCTCGCTGCTAATAAAGCCGGAAGAGGGTTTGATGTCTTCCCTCTGTCGTCTTCAATGATTACTGGGGGGTCTTCGGCTGGAGGGTCCGGCTGGATCATCATCCCCACCATATCCTAGAATAGGAGCGCCATTTGTTTTATGTTAGCCGCTTGTTCTGCGGCTTCTTTATTTTTCTTTTCGAGCATTTTTCTGAGGAACTCGGCGTCGGTTTCCTGCTCCTGGCGTTGATCCGACGAAACTTCCGGGCTTTCTTTCTGCCCAATGAGTGTGGCCATCTTTATCAGCATTTCCTGGACTTTTGTTGTTGCTCCTGAGCTTTCGTTACTGATCAGGTATGTAGTCGATGACCCCCAAAAGCACGTCTTTCCTCTTTTCCGGAAGCCATGTAGACGGTGTGTACTAACATGCCCCGAGACTTGGCGCGTTTGGGCTCAGTGCCTTTGAGATTTGTCGCAGGCACGGGGATCTTCTCCGGCATCCTCCTTTTATGGGCGGTTGAAGTTGAGGGGGCTGTTGCGATAGGCACCCAGGCAGACGATACCTTCAGTAGCGTGGCGGCGGGATGGTCCTCCTCTTGCCGAACCTTGGTTTTCTTTGATCAGCGGGAGTAGTCTTTGTCGATTACAGAGTCTTGGGCTTTTCACCAGATCCTGTGAATTTTGGAGGACAGCCGCTGAGGGGGCTGTTCCGGCTTCGCCTTTCTAACATTTTCAGCAGGTGGAGGAGACCTTTTTAACACGGCAGTTGGAGAGTTCTTACGCACCCTCCTGAGCGGCTCAAAGTTGTTTCCAGTTGGAACATCAACATCAATTTCCACCGTTGGAGCTGGTGGGGTAACTCCAGAGGGGGAACTGCCTCCAGCTTTCCTCACTCGGCGCCAGTGACGACGTCGAGCATGTCGTGTAGCCAGGATCACCTCTATCGTCGGAGTAGCTTTGTCATGCCCTCTGCTTTGATGAGAAGCTATTGTTGGTGCCAGCCTGTTGAAGACTGACGTCCGCAGGGAAGGAATGGTCAATCTGTCGAAAGCCGACTTTCAAGTAGGGGAAGCAGTTTGGGCGACTCCACCCGCAGTAGAAGCTGGAAGGGCTATCCGTTTTAGGATAGCCTTCTCCGGTATTGCGAGCCTCTTCACGGGCCCACTTGAGCTCAAGCTCAGCCTGTCGAAGACTGAGGCAGTAGACTTGGACAACCCGTTGAAAGGGGTCGCGATAGTTGTAAGCCGATCGAAGACCGACTTCTTTGGAACCTCTTGTAGTGGCATTGAAGCGTTGAAGTTCATTAGCGGGAGCATGGTCCTGAAGAACAACCCAGTGGTGGCCTGAGTCACCTGCTCCACCGGCATTGCGAAGATGGAGGCCGCTTGGGGCCCATAAGCCACTCCTCCAGACAGGGCGGAGCAAGAGTTGCTGTTGCAGTTGGTGCAGCTAGAAGCCATCGATGTTATCTTCTTTTCTGCATAGGAGCAAGACACCAAATCTTAGTACCTCGAATCCATGGGCAACCATAGTAGCCCGTGATTTTATTCGCGAACACGACACACGAAGTGTGGAGTGGAAAGAGGAGAAGGTCCCACCGGGCATGCCAGAATCTCTTCACCGCCGAAAACGGGAGACGGGACCGCGTAGGTTCATCTTGCCTGAATTTGGGGGCAGATGCTATTTGGTTTTATCCGTCCACCTCTCCGAAGATACCAAGTTGATTTATGGCACCGTGTATCAGAGATTTGGACGGAAGCGGCCGTTGTAGCAGACTTCGTCAGATCCCCCCTCGTTTGCGAGGGATTTTTGATTGTGGGGACGCTCTTCCCTGCAGGCGCAAGCCCCTGCAGTTAATTACGTTACCTCGTAGCGATAACCACTTTCTCTTGCTCCAGATGTTCACTTCGTGCGTGTGTGTTTGTTTTATTTTTGGTTGCCCGTGGATCGTATACGGAGACTAATTTATGTCGTCGCCCGTAGGACGTGAATTAATCCAAATCCGTATATTCTTAGATTTGGGTTTGGTTCGATTTAAGGATCGTTAACCTTTCTTTAGGTTAAGATCAACTTAAATGTTTGTTAAGGATACGTTAGTCCAATTTTAGACTAAGATCTACTTAACGGGGGTTTAGAATCTTTTTGATCCAACAAAAGAGCATTTGGGCTCTATTGTTTTAGTTTATGGACGTTACGGTCCATTGTTAGTTTAAGGACGTTTCGGTCCATAGTTTAGTTTAAGGACGTCGCGGTCCAAGGTTTAGTTTAAGGACGTTGCGGTCCACAGTAGTTTAAGGACGTTGCGGTCCAAAGTTTTTTGTTGTTTGTCGGGACCCGCCATCTCTGTGAAGACGTTGAAGAATTACGACATGTATCAGAGGTGTGAAGAGATGTACCCTTGAACCAGTGAATATTCATCAGAGACTTCATGGTCTTATTTAGGACTAAGGCCAATAAAAAAAGCATATGGGCTGGGTACATTAAGAGTTTGACCAAACTTGGGCTCGGCCCACTTGATCATTTACTTGGGGTTGATCTCCTCTCTGTCTCAGCAATGCTGAGCATTGATATGGGTTCTGACACCCCTTTTTTGTTCTTATTTAATTTAACTTTTATGGGCGCTCACGTGCAGAGCACGTGAGGCGCTCGGCGCTGAGCGCCAGGCACTGAGTGCTAAGCACTTTTTATTAAATAGCGCTCACGTGAGGAGCATATGGAACGCTCGGCGCTGAGCGCCAAACTTTGAGTACTAAGCACTCCTTATTAAATAGCGCCCACGTGAGGGGCACGTGGAGCGCTTGGCGCTGAACGCCAAGCACTGAGTTTTTTCTGTTCTGATAAGTTCAATTCTCTGAGAATTAGATTCTCATTTGTGAGAGACTTTATCTCATAGATATGAGATCTGGAAAAAGAACTAAGTTCTTCTTATATGAGAGTTAAACTCTTAGATATGTGGAGGAGATACTATGATCTCTCTTATTTTTATTTACCTTGAACAGAAGTAGTTCTCGTCTTTTAAATCTGAAGTTTATAAGGGGGTTCTTCTGTACAAAACTTGAAGTCTTGGGTCCTTTATACAGTAGAGGCTGATTTGTTGATTTAGTTAAGGAAATCTCCCATTGAGAGATCTCTAATTGATTTGGGGATTTTATCCACCGTTGGATCTTTGATCCTAGGCCTTCTGTTTTACAGTAGATATTTCTCTTGTTTTTGACAAGATTGGGAGAATATTTTCCCATGCAAAGCTTATCCTGTATCTTGGTGATTTTTTTTAATCACCATTAGATCTTTAATTCAACGGTGCTCTGTTTTACAGAGAATAACCTTTCTTGTTTAGAATGATTCGAGAAATATTTTCTCAACAGAATTTAATTCTTTAATTTGATGATCTATCATCTTCGTTGGATCTTTGATCCAATGGTGAAGAACTTTTTGTTCTGGCGTCGGCGCTCTCGTGTTTTGCACTTGAGGCGCTGCCTCAGAGTTTTTAACTCTTGGCGCTGGCACTCTCGTGCTTTGCACGTGAGACGCTGCCCCAGAGTTTTTAACTCTTCGCGCTGGCGTTCTCATGCTTTGCACATGAGGCGCTGCCCCGGAGTTTTTAACTCTTGGCGCTGGCACTCTCGTGCTTTGCACGTGAGGCGCTGCCTCAGTTCAAATTTTGAACAGAGCCTTGCTCTTTTATTAGGGAGAAACAGTCCCCACAATCAAAAACCTCTTAAAATGAGGGAAATTTGATAAAGTCTGCTACAACGGTCACATCTATCCAAACCTCCGATATATGGTGCCATAAATCAACTTGGTATCTTCGGGAAGGTGGATGGAGAAGTACAAATAGCATCTGCCCCCAAATTCAGGGTTCAGACGTCCCGACGTCTCGGTCCGGTCTTTCGGCAGAGAACAGATTCTGGCACACCCGGTGGGACATTTTCCTCTTTCTACTCCACACTCCGTGTGTCATGTTTCACGAACAAAATCGTGGTTCGCTATGATTGCCCTTAGATTCGAGATACTAAAACTTGGTGTCTTGCTCCTCTGCAGAAAATCAATGGTTTCTCAATGCACTGCATGTAACAGCAACTCCCGCTCCATCCCAACTGGAGGAGTGACCTATGTGCCCAACGCGGCCTCTATTTTCTCAATGTCGGTGGGGCCGATCACCCAAGCCACTACCGGGTTGTTCTTTGGGACCATGCTCCCACCTATGAGTTTCGGTGCCCCAGCACCGCAAGAAGTAGCTCCTAAAAGGTCGGTCTTCGATCGACCGGCAACAACAACGGCCCCTTTCAACGGGCCGTCCAAATCTGGCGTCTCGGTCTTCAACAGGCTGAGCAAGGACTCAAACGGGCTCGCAAAGAAGCTCGTGATACCTGAAGGGGCTACCCCAAAACGGATAGCCCTCCTAACTCCTGCTACAGGCGAAGCCATCAAAAGCGCTTCCCCCATCAGACGATCAGTCTTCGAAAGATTGGCTAGCTCTTCTCAAATTATAACAAGGACATCGGTTTTCAACAGGCTGACGCCAATTGCAGCTCCCCAGCAAAGCCGGGGATATGATGAAGCCGCTTCCAAAAATGAGACGGTCTCTTCTGCGAGGCACGCTCGACGTCGCCACTGGCACTAAGTGGGAAGTGGTGGGGCAACTCCCCCTCTGAACTTACCCCACCAGCTCCACTGGTGGAAGTCGATGTTGTTGTTCCAATCAGGAACTTTGATCCCTTGAAGAGGGTACGTAAGAATTTCCCGACGGCGGTGCTGAAGAAATCGCCTCTCCCAATAGAGGTCCCTGTGCTACAATAGCCAGAGCGGCCCCATCAGAGGCTCTCTTCACAAATTCATAGGGTCTCGTCGACCTAAGAAATCCAAAGACCGGCAAGAAAAAGACCACTCCACCATACAACGGGGGACTTCTTCTACACAGGTGCCTGTTAAAGCGGCCCCTTCAACTTCAACCTCCCATAAAAGGACGAGGCTAGAGAAAATCCCACCGCCGGCAGCAAATTCTAAAGGCGATGGACCTAAATGCCCCAAGTCTGGGGGCATGATCATACATACGGTATACATGGCTTCGAGAAAAGAAGAAAGCTGTTCTTCGGTGGGTCACCGACCGCAAACTCGGTCACAGACAAAGGCTCAGGAGCAACAACAAAAGCTTCAGGAGATGCTGACCAAAATGGCAGCACTTACCGGACAGAAAGAAAGTCCGGATAAAGAAACCGAGCAGCGCCAAGAGCAGAAGACCGATACAGAGTTTCTGCGAAGGGTGATCGAGAGAAAAGATAAAGAAGCCGCTGAGCAAGCTGCTAACATGAAGCAGATGGCTCTCCTGTTTCAGGACATAGTTGGGATGATGATACAGTCGGAACCCCCGGCCGAAAATCCGCCGATAATCATCGAGGATGACGGGGGGGAACATCAAACCCTCCTCCGGCTTTATCGGTGGCCAAAGAAGAAACAATCTCCAAGGCCGCCCTTGATAATTATATTGCTCAACAAATAAGAGCTCATCAAGCTAATGAAGCCGCTGTCCAAATTGTCAAAACAGGACGACCGTACCCAGGCTGGTATGATCAAATCAAGTACCCGCCGGGATATACGATCCCCAAATTCCATGTCTATAAAGGAACAGGCAATCCTCACCAGCACGTCGCACAATTCAGGGCTTTGTGCAGCAACACTGGAAGCGACGACAAATTATTGCTTCTCCAGTTCGTCGGCAGCCTGTCTGAAACAGCCTTCGAACGGTACTCGGAGCTCCTAAATGACTCCATCAAAACGTTCGCAGAAATGGAGCTGCTGTTCATACAGCAGTTCGCCAGCGCGAGCGAGCGCACCTCGATGACGGCATTAATCAATGCCAGGGTAAAAACCAGAAGAAACATGGGTCCAATACGCGATTCGGTGGCGGAACCTGTGGTTTAAGTGCGAACAGCGTATTGAAGAATCTCCCGCCGTAGGCATGTTCATCGGGACCCTTGATCTTCAAACGACTGTGTCCCAGTTCATGACGTTCTTCAAACCAACGACCTTCCAGGCTCTGATAGATAAATTGGCCCAAATGGACCAGATGGGCCACGGGCCTTCCTCCTCAAAAAAGGACCCTCGAAATAAAAAGGGTAAAGGGAAAACGTCCTTCGTTGCTAACACGCAACAACAACCGAGTGGCCCAAAACAGGCTGTTCGTCAAAACAACGTGCGTCCGCGTCCGTCCTTGGAATAAAGGCTAGGACGTGCTTACTCGTTTCCCCGTGACAAGACGAGAAGACTGTTCGAATTGGCAATGCGTAATAAACTCATCACATTGCCAGACCCACGGCGTCCACCGCAACCCGACGACGTCAACAACCCTAACTACTGCTCCTATCACAGAATGGTCAGCCACCCAATTGAAGATTGCTACATCTTCAAAAACTAGGTCGAATACCAGTATCAACAGGGGAAATTCGCCCTGTCTGATAACTGGAGGGTAAATCCACCCCAGAAGCACACTCCAAAAAGATGGATGTGCAGGGGGCATCATGCTCGTTAGTGGAAGAAACATCATGGGAGGTCGTTCTTTCAGCAAAAACCAAAAGAATGCTGAAAGATCTACAAGCATGTCTGGCAGTCAGGTGGAAAAGCCCACTTGAACCCGAAATCATCGAAGGGATGCTAAAATCTCGTCCCCCACCGAAAATTGTTGACAAAGGGAAAAAAAACCCAAGTCAAGCCTTCGAAGTCTTCGAAGAAAAAGAAGAAGACCAAGAAGCCTGTGCAGCCTGCCGAGTATGACGACAAACGCACAGATCTACAAAAATACATCGATGAGTTGGAGGAGTACAACCAAAAGGCACAGACACCGGTCACGCTCAAAGAGTTCCTCAAGCATATTCTTGAGAATGAAGACAGTGACAGTGATGAGGAAAACGATTCATCAGAAGACACCGAAGACTATATAGAAAGTTGCCACATGGTCTCCCATTCATCGTCATATGACGAAAAGGCTCTCTCAGCGTCGGAAAACAACGCAGAGGAAATAGGGGCAGAATCGGGGCTAAAATTCCCGGAACTGCCAAAAGAAGACCCGATCGAGAGGCTGTTAAATGAAGCCTTTCAAAAAAGCAAACTTGACCGAGAACGCTTGACAGCCATATACGAAAAGGCTAAGTGTCAGCGTCAAGATAAAGAAGCTGCGGTAATGACGAATCGTAAAGTACTCCGACCAAACCGAAGCACACCTGCTACAAATAAAAGCAGGAACAAAACAGAGAAGTGGTTCTCCAAAGCACTGTCAATGGGAATGAAGCTGCCACCTCTCATAAAGAACACTCCTGGGATTACATGTCTCGATGGAGAAGGATCACATCCAAACTGCTTCTTATATCATCGGAGGGTCACCCACCCCACCGAGGAATGCAGTACCTTCAAGAAGTGGTGGAAAGGATACGCCGTCCATCAAAAACACTTCAATAGGATGAAGTGTGAAGCTCGTGCTCGTCGACGGCAAAATAGTGCGACAAACACGCATGAAAAAACGACTAGCAACTGTCATATGGTTGGTACCAGTTTGGATGGAGGAAAACCTCCAGCTCTTACATTTGGGAGTGACTCCAAAGAAGAAACGTCTCTCAACCCTCTCTTCAAAGACTCCACCTCCAAAAAAGAAGAGGAGAGCTGTGAAAACATCCAACTGCGTAACCGTACGCTGCCTGAGAAGAACTTCGGACCTACAAACAAATATTCAAACAAAAAAGACAAGGGGAAAGGGAAAATCCCTGAAGAAATAACCCTCAACGATGGAGTTGTCAAAGAGCTCGCAGTAAGGGACCTGCCTAAGAAAAACAAGATAGATTACAACGTCCTGGCGCATCTAAGGAAAATACCCTCGCAACTGAGCATATTGGATGCTGTCCTCCTGTCCAAAGAGGCACGAAATTCTCTGATCAAGGCATTACAAGAGCCCGATCAATTCCAAGCTTTGTTCGCGGAAGAGAAGATGAAAGATTAACTGGCAGAGGTCCACACGGCTGATATTACATTCAGCGATGGAGATCTTCTCCTCGGCACGTGCGAACATAATCACCCGTTATACGTCACCGAGTATTTCCACAACATCAAGATAGGGAAAATCCTTGTCAACAACGGATCCTCCGTCGACCTTCTCAACATGAGAGTGCTGAAGGAAATTTGCATCAGCACCTTGCCCGAGATAAAATCACCATCTTCGGGTTTGACTCACAGTCGTCACGGATGCTTGGATCCGTAATACTAACGTTATGCTCCGGGCTACTCGTCACTGACATTAAATTTCATGTCATTGACACCAAGACTTGCTATAACGCTTTGCTCGGCAGGCCTTGGCTACACGAGCACAATGTCATCCCTTCTATACAACATCAGTGTATGAAGTTTTTCAAGGATGGCTCGGAGTACACCGTCATAAGAGAGGTAAATCCGTTCTCGGTAAACGAAGTTCGAAAATATGAAGACACAAAGTACTTCCTACCAGACTTCGAGGATACTGAAAGGTGCCACAAGACGGAGAATAAACATAAGTCTGTCGCCACTATCTTGATCTTTGGGAGAGATACCGAGGAAGATGGAGAAATAGTCTACTCGGGACAATCCCAAAAAGAAAAACCCGGACCATCTACTCCTATCTTGGTCATTGGCGGCGACTCAGAAGACGAGGTCAACGCAGTGTTCTCCGTCCGCCCGTCAATGCAAACTCTTGCCGGAGCAAAACAGAGTCTACAAATTATAATGGCTCCACCTCGGCATTACAAGGAACTTGATGCGCTCGATAAATACAGCGTACAAGAACTGCAAACTTTCTACGTACCTCCCAGGCAAAGGGGTGAAAAGGCGATCCTCTTCTACCAATCTACGGAGACCAAGATAGAAAAAGAAGTTTGGCATGGTGCCGACTTTGCACTCGACAGGATTCAGCCTATCCATCTGCCAAGATATTACACAGAGAGATTGAAAAGGTTGTTAAGATACCAAGGTGTACCCCTCGAAAAAACAGTTCAACAAGCATAATTCTACAAAAAGATTTACGATATTCCCGAGACTCGGCAAAAGATGCCCAATAGGAAGAAGGAGACAACCGGGCTCAGATATATTCGTCCCAAGAAACGAGAGCAGATCCACAGCTGTCATATCATAAATAACTCAAGTTAAGCAGAAAACGCTCTTCCAAATAGCTGTGACTTCAAATCAGAGCAAGCTCCTGTTCCAGCAAACATTGAGTCAATCGCTGGAAGAACAAATTGACAAGTTAATAAAAGAAGCTTGTCAAACAACGGAAAACAGCAAAGCGGACGCATTGGCCAAATTGGCTAAGGAACTGGCTGATGAAGACCTCGATGACGTAAAGATCATTGTGCAAATCCGCAGGGCTCTTGCGCCAACAGATATGTCTTCGAAAGACCTAATAGAGCTATCCGGAGGAAAAGAAACGACCGAACAAGTAGCCCTTCAAATAAAGGACGAAGAAAAGGTCAAGGATTGGAGGGAAGTCTTCATAGACTACTTTAAATCCCAACGAACGCCTAAAAATGCGTCATCTAAACATCAGCTCATGAAACGAGCTTTGTCTTTCGCCTTCATGAATGATACTCTATATAAGAGATCGTTCGACTGTCTGTAGCTAAGATGCCTAGGGCCGGAGGAAACAAAGAAAGTCGTCCAAGAAATACACGACGGACTCTGCAGTTCTCATCAAGCTGGGCCAAAGATGAAGCTGAAGATAAAAAGAATGGGTTACTATTGGCCCATGATGATTCAGAACTGCCTCGAATATGCAAAGCAGTGTCACTCGTGCTAAATTCATGGGGACTTCATCCACCGACATCTAAATCCACTACACCCTACAGTGGCTAGCTGGCCGTTCGAAATATGGGGAACCGATATAATTGTCCCCATTGAACCGGTATTGTCCAAAGGACATCGGTTCATACTGGCAACGACCGACTACTTCTCTAAATGGCAGAGGCAATACTACTAAGGGAGGTGAAGACGGAGAATATCCTCCATTTCTTCAGAACCCATGTCATTTATCGGTTCGGCACTACTCGACGAATTATCTCGAATAATGGGCCAGCTTATAGAAGCCATAAAATAAGCCGCTTCGCACAACAGTATAAAATAGATTGGAGATATTCTTCCGTCTACAATCCTCGGACCAACGGTCTAGCTGAAGCTTTCAACAAGACCCTGATAAAGATTATAAAGAAAACAATGTCCAGAAACAAAAAGGACAGGAACGAAAGGTGCATGAAGCTCTCTGGGCATACCGAACTACGTTCAAGACGGTCACGAATACAATACCATATGTGTTGGTCTTTGGCACGGAAGCAGTGCTCCCATTGGAAATAGAGTTCCCCTCTCTACGAGTAGCGGTTCGATACAAGCTGACAGATGAAGAAAATGCTCATCTTAGACTTGAAGAGCTCGACACCCTCGACGAAACTCGCCTTATAGCACAGCAAAATCTGGAGGCTTATAAGGCAAGGATGGCACGATCATACGAAAAATTGACCAGACCAAGAACATTCCGCCAAGGCGAACTCGTGCTGGTCGTCAAAAGGCCAATGATCCCTAATCGTGCAAAACGGGGGAAGTTCGAGCCAAACTATGAAGGCCTGTACATCGTAGACAAAGTTTACCAAGGTGGATCCTGCCTGCTCATGGATATGCATGGCGAAAGACCCTTTCGGCCAATAAACGGCTGATTACTCAAATAGTACTACGCTTAACAAGTCATGACTTAGGTCAATGATAGACGACGACGCTTGTGTCCGCTCGCTATCTTCCCGAGTCAGAACCCTGAGAGTAGTATCCAAAAAGCCATTCTGCCTCAAAATGGTGATAACGGACCGAAAAGTCCCTAAACTAACATTCCGCCTCAAAAATGGTGATAACGGACCGAGAAGTCCCTAAACTAACATTCCGCCTCAAAAATGGTGATAATGGACCGAAACGTCCTTAAACTAATGATGGACCAAGGTGTCCTTAAACTAATAACGTACCGAAACATTCTTAAACTAATGATGGACCGAGATGTTCTTAAACTAATAACGTACCGAAACGTCCATAAACTATACTGCATCCCCAAAGAAGGAATGTTGGACCGAGACGTCCCTGTAGGGTGTTTTTCGTCACCCTATTGAGATGGGAATATGCGGCACTTGTCAGGCCCATTACAGATTCTCCCTGCCTAGGGTAGGCTGGGTTTATTGATTGTGGGGATCCGAATCTCTAGCAGCCACGGACTAAGCTGCCGTTAATTACCCCTCGCCTTTGGAGCGAAAGAACCTCCGATTGACGGGTCAAACAGGTCATGCGAACTCGATCTGCAGTGTTGTGTTTCAAAGGGGGTTTTGGATATATTGGGGAAATCGCAGAGTTTACGGGGTCCCCGCTACCCGGATGGCACGTGGGCGCTGGGCACGCCCACGGGTTTCTGGTGTGAAGTGCACGTATATGAGGGGTGAGAAGCGTCTTAAAGACACGTGCATGGCACGTGGGCGCTGGGCGTGCCTAAGGGTCACGTGCGCAGCACGCGGTCGCTGGGCGCCCGCGGGTCACATGCGCAGCACGCAGCCGCTGGGCGCCAGCGCGTCACGTGAGCTGCACGCGACCATAGGGCGCTGAGCGCTCGCGGGTTGCGTGAGACATACGTGGGCGCTTAGAGCCCGCAGGTCAAGTGCGCAGCATGCGACCGCTGGAAACACCAGCGGGAAAAGGGGGCTTAGCCCCTGGGTTAAGAGTTGAACTCCCAAGGGGGCTTTGGAGTTGAACTCCTAACAGGGATTATGTATAGATTTGGAGTTAAACTCCAAAAAGGGTTTTGTTTATAGAGTTAAACACAAACAGATCTTGAATGGAGTTAAACTCCTAGAAATCTTTGGAAATGACCGAAGGGGACCCCTTTGGTCTCCCCTTTGGCCCTGGATCTTCGCCAAAGTGGGATTTTTGGAGGAGGGTCTCCTTCTTCCTCCTCTTCTGTTGGCCGAATCTTGGAGAAAAAGGGGGGGTGAGATTTAAAAATCTCCCATTTTTGAGATCTAATGGAAGATTTGATTTCCCCTTCAAGGGTTTGATGGTAAAAAAAATGATTTATTTTTGGAAAAGGAAAAGTTAAACTCTTGATTTAATTCAAAAGGGGAAGAAGATTTTAGAACCTTGAGGAGGGAGGAGGCACGGACCCTAAATTTTGAGGGGAATGGAAAAATTATCCTTTATTTCATTAGCATGTTGCCTTATATAGGCTTATAAATTTACATATAGCCCATTGGGCTTTACAAAATGGCATTTTGCCCATCTCATGCCTCGTGTGCTCATTTCTTTTGCACATGAGCCATGGGCTTTACAAAAATTTGGCTTTATGCTCATTTTTCTTACATTCATGCATAAAAAATTACATCAAAATTATTTATTACATGATTTCGTTTTGGCATGGGGGAGGCCGGCCGCGGGGCTCGACTTGGGCATGGGCCCACTTGATCTGGGCTTGGGCCCGCTTACTTGGGGTTGTCTTTGATTTTGACTTGGTCAACCGGGGCATAATTTTCGACCCCAACAAAGTTCCCCCATCAATAAATGCACACCAAACATGTGGGTCGTGTGCATGAAATTGATGGATCTTTTGCGTGGAGGCGACTTGATTTGGTTCCCGCTTTTGGGAAGCTAGCACTGCCCTTTTACGACATGGACGGTCGATGCTTGACGTGTCTCCGTGACGGAGTGTCGGTGTATGACGTATCCCCGGCACGGAGTGTCGCCGTTCGACGTTTCCCCGGCACGGAGTGTCGCCGGTCGACGTTTCCCCGGCACGGTTGCTGGTCGACTTGTCCCCGGTACGGAGTGTCGCTGGTCGACTTTCCCCCGGCACGGAGTGTCGCCGGTCGACTTGTCCCCGGCACGGAGTGTCGCTGGTCGACGTTTCCCCGGCACGGAGTGTCGCTGGTCGACTTGTCCCTGGCATGGAGTGTCGATGTTCGACGTTTTCCCAGCACGGAGTGTCGCTGGTCGACTTGTCCCCGGCAAGGAGTGTCGCTGGTCGACTTGTCCCCGGCACGGAGTGTCGCTGGTCGACTTAGCCCCGGCACTGAGTGTCGCTGGTCGACTTGTCCCCGGCACGGAGTGTCGCTGGTCGACTTGTTCCCGGCACGGAGTGTCGCTGGTTTTGATGTAGAGGCTAATTCCCAGGCGAAGCGTAATTCCGACAGGGAAGGTAGATACTCCGAGGCGAAGCATAATTTCGATACGGGGTACATTCTGAGACGAAGCATGATTCTGCCGCAGAGATTGTTGGTTTGATTTGATTTGGGCTGGCATCAGCATCGCTACACTGAAATATGGTACCAGGAGCGAATCATCATTTGCCATGAGAGGATTTAGGGATTTTGGTTTTGGTTTGGCATCAACACCACTACACTGGAATAGAGTACCAGGAGCAAATCATCATCTGCCGTGAGGGGATTTCCCTCGTTCCCAGTTTAACGACTTAGGGGTCATGTGTTCCCAGTTTAACGACTTAGGGGTCTATTGAATTGGAAGTTTGGAATTTTGGGGTTGGGGTCGGCATCAACGTTGCTAACACTGAAGCACAGGTGCCAGGAGCAATTCATTATTTGCCTTTGCCTGTTGGGGAGCGATGACTTAGAAGACAGGTTTAGGTCCCTATCACCTAAGGCTTTTCAATTTTAAAAAAGCATTTCCTCCCTACGAGTCGAAAGGATCCCGTAGGTGTATTTTGTCTTTAAGAGTCGTGAGGACCCCCAAGTGTGTTGCTCTTTTGTGAGTCGTAAGGATCTCATGCGGGAATTTTCTCCTCACAATGTCGAGAGGACTTTGCGAGTGTATTTCATTTTTCACGAGTTTGCGCCCTTTCGGGTTTTCACAAACTCGCCGGTAGTCCTGCTGTTTTTACTCACGGAGCCCTTTCGGGTTTTCATCCGTGCCCATTTTACCTATGGACATACCTTTTTTTTTGCGGATCTTCATCGCTGGTGGGACTTTAAATGTAGTCTCGCCGGTAGGACTTGGGAGAGATTGGGATCGTTTTACGCCCGTGGATTGTATACGGTTTTGCAGGATGTATGATCCAGACCGTAGGTCCGGGAGAATTTTAGGATTTCGTTGGCGTCTATATCGCTGCACTGGAATATGTACTAGGAGCGACCCATCATTCGTCGTTGGGACATTCAGATATTTGAAATTTTGGTTGGTGTCTGCATCGCTGCCTTGGAATATGGTACCAGGAGCGACTCATCATTTGCCATTTGAGAACTTGAATTTTGGTTGGCGTCTGCATCGCTGCACTAGAATATGGTACCAGGAGCGACTCATCATTCGCCTTTTTTTACCGCGATTGCTCTATCATTTCAGCTCTTCTTATCACGAAGGTCGTGATTGCCCTATCGTTTCGGCTATTCATTCGTGCTTGCCCCATCATTTCGGCTGTTTATTTTTATTTTTATTTTTATTTTACTCACTGATTTTTATTGCGAGTTGCCCTATTATTTCGGCTACTTTTTTTATTTTATTTACACAAATTTTTACATCCCCAGTTTAACGACTTAGAGGTCGATTATTCCCAGTTTAACGACGTGGTGGTCTGGTGTGTTCGCCTATCCCAGCTCCTCGAACTTTGATCTTGACGGAGCTGTGTTGATGACCGTAGCTTTGTGACTTGCCCGTACATCCGAGGACTGTGAGGTTTTCCCACGCTTGTATTGGTTCTTTACCCAATCTTTGAAAACATAGCAGTCTTCAATGGTATGACCTACCATTCTATAATATGGGCAGTATATGGGATTACCGGTCATATTCATTTCATATGGCCTCTTTGGAATAGGCAGTTGCAGACCGTTGTCCAAGACGTCCTCGAATATTTTGCAGACTTCATCCCTCCTGAAGGAGTATACTTTCTTCTTTCTCTCCTTTAGAGTAGGTGCCCTTACTGATGCTGGACCCTAAGGGCGATCAGTATTTGGTTCGCATACTGTCCGCTTACCACATTCAGTGTACGTATCAGAGGGACTGGAGGCTGATCGCGGCCGTTTTTCGCAAAGGTGTTCCGCTTTTAGGCTGGAGGGGGTATTGGTTGGTTGTTTCCGGATATCAATCCCTAGCTCATGAACCAAAATTTGATTCTGCTGTAATTGCAATCGGGAGACTTGGGTCGCGAGATCTGCCACGACATTTTCCAGCTCGTCGACTTTGGAATGGACCTTGGTCATCTTCTCATCCCTGTCCTGAAGTTGCCTTTGAAGCCATTGGAATAATGCTTGTTCTATAGTTCCGGGTATGACAACGGGGTCATCCATACCGCCTGAGCTTGATTCAGCATGAACCACGGGTTCCTTTGACTTAATGGCATGAGCGAGCTCTTCATCATTTGGATCGAGCCGGTGTTGGATGACAACAACCGCGTCATTGTCATGGCTATAAGGTGTAGGAGGACTTGTTCCTCTGAGCTCCATCATGTAGACCGTATGGGTTGTGTACCCGTCTATTGCTTCTTCATTGGCAATGTTTCTCGGTTGGCTCTTAGCTTGTTGCCTTGGTCCACTCTTTTCAGAGAAAAGCAGATGTTTGAGAGAATTAGGTTCCCGAAGGACTTCGGTCTCCATTTGTATGAAATTGGCGGTCGCAGCTTGACCGTTTGCTAACACGCTTTTAGACAGTTCTATCTCTCCTGCCTTGTATCGCTTTTCGACCCAATTTTTGAAGATGAAGCAGTCTTCAATAGCATGACCTATCACTCTGTGATAGGGGCAATATTTGGAGTCGTCGGTCATATTCGCTTCTTGCGGTCTTTTTGATTCTGGCAATTGTAGACCGTTTCTTAAGGCATCTTTGAATATTTTACGGACTTTGTCCCTTCTGAAGAAATAGACCCTATCCAGCTTCTCTTTCAAAGGCGATTATCATCCCCCTCCCAACACCGGTTTTCAAGGTTGGTTGGTATTAGGTTCGCCTGTTGTCCGCTTATGACGTTCGGTGTAAGTATCGGAGGGACTGGAGGTTGATCGCGGCCGTTTTTCGCGAAGGCGCTCCGTTCTTGGGCTGAAGGGGGTATCAGTTGGCTGCCTCCGGGTATCAATCTCTGGCTCATGAACCAAAATTTGATTATGATGTAATTGCAATCGACTTGAGTCGTGAGGTCTGCCGCGACGTTTGCCAGTTCGTCGACTTTAGACTGGACCTTGGCTAACTTCGCATCCATGTCCT
Source organism: Agapanthus africanus (assembly GCA_030015575.1). NCBI lineage: Eukaryota > Viridiplantae > Streptophyta > Magnoliopsida > Asparagales > Amaryllidaceae > Agapanthus > Agapanthus africanus. The sequence continues at coordinate 41,363,645 of CM057344.1, forward strand.
GAAGCTGCCTTTGAAGCCATCGGAATAATACTTGTTCTATGGTTCCGGATATGACAACCGGGTCATCCTTATTGCCTGAGCTCAATGCCACAGGAACCACGAGCTCCTTTGGCTTATCGGCCTGAGCGGGCTCTTCATCATTTAGACCAAGCCGATGCTGGGTAGCTCAACCATATCATCACCATAGCTGTGAAGCATAGGAGGGTTCGTTTCTTCATGTCCGACCATGTAGACAGTGTGGACCACATATACAGCCATCTCTTTATCTTTGGCGGATGATTTTTTCGACCATCGTCACAGCCCTTCGTCTTCTGGAAAGGACAGGCGACTGAAGACGGTCGGCACGGTTGGGTCTTTGGGCGGCGTTGTCCGGATCGCAACTTTCTTGACCCTCGTAGTCATGGCATTCTTCTGAATCAATTTCGGTGGTTCAAAAGTGCTAGCGAGTTTTACAGCCGATTCAGCTGTTGTTGCGGGGTAACCCTGTTCTTAGAACCTCATGAAGTTCAGCCAAGCATGAGCCCTAGCCCTTTTGTTGGCTCTGTATATAAGCTTTTTCTGTCTTAGCTTCTCGATTTTGAAGGCTTGGCGGGCATCCGTCATCCAGGAAGCCATCGTGAGCCGATTAACGGGAAGCTTAGAGAAGATACCCAATTGAGCAGTTGTCAGGGGCGCCGCTGGAGCTTGCCCGAGATGCCTTGTTGCTTTATTGGTGTTGATGGCCTTGCCCCAGCTGGGACCAAGGAAAGTCGTTCAAACACCGACTTGCGTTTGGGTAGTGGTGCCCTCGAGATCACCATATTTGGCCTTTTGCCTTTCGAGGCCGTCTGTTACCGGAGCTTGAGGAGCTGAGATGGCGTTAGCTGAAATGAACAGAATAGAGCCGAATGGTAGCGGCGGCTCCTTCCACTGTCGCACGAGATTGGCCGGAAGGACCGTCCTGGCGTCCATCTTCATCGTGTAGGAGATGAAAGCTGTGCTCAGGGCTGAGATTGTCCTTGGGGATATTTTGTTGCGTCCGAGGATTGCAATCGGAAATTGTTAACCTGCACAAAGAAGCATGATTTCAGTACAGGCAATCAATATATATATGCTGATTGAGTTCGCATGAACGTTTAACCCGAAATATGGGATGAGAGATGGTCCCACCGGGCGTGCCAGAATCTGTAGGGTGTTTTTCGTCACCCTATTGAGATGGGAATACGCGGCGCTTATCAGGCGCATTATAGATTCCCCCTGCTTAGGGTAGGCTGGGGTTTATTGATTGTGGGGATCCGAATCTCCGGCAGCCGCGGACTAAGCTTCCGTTAATTACCCTTCGCCTTTGGAGCGAAAGAACCTCCGATGGACGGGTCAAACAAGTCATGCGAACTCGATTTGCAGTGTTGTGTTTCAAAGGGGGTTTTGGATATATCGGGGGGCCTCGCAGAGTTTACGGGGGTCCCGCTACCCGGATAGCGGGCTGGGGGTCAAGAGGGCTAGCTGCCCCCTTGCGGGGTGCGGGGTGCAGGATAGCGCCCCGTTAGAAAAAATTTCCTAACGGGGAACGTGTTTCTGGTGTGGAGTGCACGAAAAATGAGGGGTTAGGAGCCTCTTAAAGACGCGTGCATGGCACGTGGGCGCTGGGCATGCCCACGGGTCACGTGCCTGGCATGTGGGCGCTTGGCGCCCGCTGGTCACGTGCCTGGCGTGCGGGCGTTGGGCGCCCGCGGGTCACGTGCGCAGCACGCGGCCGCTGGGCACCAGCGCGTCACGTGAGCTGCACGCGACCACAGGGCGCTGAGTGCCCACAGGCTGCGTGAAGCGCACGTGGGCGCTTAGAGCCCGCGGGTCACTTACCCTGCACGCGACCGCTGGACGCCTGCGGGTCACGTGCGGGGCACACGACCGCTGGAAACACCAGCGGGAAAAGAGGGCTTAGCCCCTGGGTTAGGAGTTGAACTCCCAAGGGGGCATTGAAGTTGAACTCCTAATAGGGATTATGTATAGATTTAGAGTCAAACTCCTAAAAGGTTTTGTTTATGGAGTTAAACTCCAACAGATCTTGAATGGGGTTAAACTCCTAGAAATCTTTGGAAATGACCGAAGGGGACCCCTTTGGTCTCCCCTTTGGCCCTGGATCTTCCCCAAAGTGGGATTTTTAGAGGTGGGTGTTCTTCTTCCTCCTCTTCTGTTGGCCGAATCTTGGAGAAAAAAGGGGGTGAGATTTTAAAATCTCCCCTTTTTGAGATTTGATGAAAGATTTGAGTTCCCCTTCAAGGGTTTGATAGTAAAAAAACGGTTTACTTTTGGAAAAGGAAGAGTTAAACTCTTGATTTAATTCAAAAGGGGAATAAGGTTTTAGAACCTTGAAGAGTGAGGAGGCACAGACCCTCAATTTTGAGGGGAATTGAAAAATTGTCCTATATTTCATTATCATGTTGCCTTATATAGGCTTATAAATTTACATATAAGGCATGGGATGGACAAAATGGCATTTTGTCCATCCCATGCCTTATGTGCTCATTTCTTTTGCACGTGAGCCTTGGGCTTTACAAAAATTTGGCTTTATGCTCATTTTTCTTACATTCATGCATAAAAAATTACATCAAAATTATTTATTACATGATTTCGTTTTGGCATGGAGGAGGCCGGCCGCGGGGCTTAACTTGGCATAGGCCCATTTGATCTAGGCTTGGACCCGCTTAGTTGGGGTTGACTTTGACTTTGACTAGGTCAACCGGGGCGTAATTTTCGACCCCAACAGTCCCTAAACTGATAATGGACCGAAAAAATCTTAAACTAAATATTCGCCTCAAACATGGCAATAATGGACCGGAAAGTCTTTAAACTAATACTCGCCTCAAACATGGCGCATCGCCCCAAATACGGCGATATCCTCCCTTGAGATCTATATTGCAATCGAAGTCTCAACAGTGAGGGTTGCAACTCAAGTCCTACCAGCTACACAGCTACTCCAGCGATGAAACCACCCTCAAGTCCCACCAGCAAACGGATTGGTCACCTGTGGCGAAACTACTTTCGAAAATTCGTTCGTTCGTAAAAAAAAGGTATGTCCACAAGCAAAATAGGCACGGATGAAAACCAGAAAAGACACCGTGAGTAAAAAAAGCAGGACTGCCGGCGAGTTTGTGAAAACCTGAAAAGAGCGCAAACTCGTAAAATAAAAATTCAAATGCACTCGCAAGGTCCTCTCGACCTTATGAGGAGAAAATATCTATGTGAGATCCTTACGACTCACAAAGAAGCAACACACTTAGGGATCCTCACGATTCCTAGGGAGAAATTACACTTGCGAGATCCTCACGACTCGTTAAGAGAATTTCCCTATGAGACCCTCACGGCTCGTAGGATTCAAATGTCTTAAGTTATAGGGATCCAAATTTGTTCTTAAGCCGTCATATCCCCCTAATGTTTCCCTACATGAGGTCTCATATTGACCCTTGTATACAATCCACGGGCATAAATAAATATATCCCCTGCCGAGTTCCACCCATGGTGAGAAATATCCACATATGGTGAACAACACTTGTGAGTCCTCTCGACTTACAAAAAGAAAATACTCTTGTAAGATCCTTATGACTTATAGGAGAAAACACACTTAGAAGTTTTCACGATTCCTAAGGAGAAAGCACATCTATGAGATCCTCATGACTCATAGGGAGAAATAACTTTATGGGACCATTACGGCTCATAAAGTCTAAAAGCCTTAGCCGACAGGATCCTAACCATGTTTGCTAAGCCACATTTGTTCAAATCAACAAGTGCAAATGATAATTCGCTCATGGAAATATCCCAGTGGTAGCGATACTGATGCCTTAAAAGGCATCAAATTTCAAGTACTCTCACGGCAAATGATGATTCGCTCCTGGCAATATCCCGGTGGTAGCGATGCTAATGCTAAGATTGGTATCATATTTCAAATACTTAAAAAAAGAAAGGTAAAAAAAAGAGCCGAAATGATAGGGCAGCTGGCAATAAAAAGTAGCGAGTAAAAACAAAAACAGCCGAAATGATTGGACACCACGAATAAATAGCTGAAATGATTGGGAAATCGCGACTTTTGCGACATAAAAGCTGAAAAGATAGAGTATCACGGAAAGAAATTAAAAAAATGATGAAAATGCAACCTTTTTTTACCCTGCAAGTAGGTCCATATTGACTCTTATATACGATTCATGGGCACGAATGAAAAGAAAGGGACCATGTTTTTCCGCCATGCTTCGTCAAAAGGAGCTCCAAGTCTCGACGGTATATATACTACCTAGAGACTATCCATGTGTCCCTTCCTCATTCCAGCAGGATGCGGACACAACAAACAAATAAAAGTGAAGTGACGGCAAAATCCTATCTTAAGGTCTTAATGGCAACATAAACAGACTAAAGATCATCCCGGCATTTCTTCTCGTCCCAGCAGGATGCAGATGCAACGTCATTAAAAAAAAGGAGACCCAAGGGTCAAAAACAAAAAATGGAATCATGGCAAAATCCTAACTCCAAGTCTCGACGGTTCATATACAACCTAAAGACTATCCCGTCGTTCCTTCTCATTCCAGCAAGATGCGGACGCAACGTCGTCATCAAAAAGAAAAACCCAAGGGTCAAAGCAAAAATGGAGTAATGGCAAAATCCTAACTCCAAGTCTTGACGATACATAAACAACCTAGAGACTATCCCAGCGTTTCCCTTCATTTCAGCAAGGTGCGGATGCAACTATCAAATAAAATTGGAACATTGACATATTCCTAGCTCTGGACCTCAATCGCAATACATACAGCATAGAGGTTCTACAGATGTTTGCCCTACTTCAGCAAAGAATTGGTGCGACATCGTCAAAGCAAAAAACGAAGTAATGGCATACTCCTAGCTTCGGGTCTTGACGGCAACTCATATAAAGCCTAAAGACCGTTGGAGATCATCCCACCCTAGAAGGGTGCGGTTATAACTCATCGGGGCTCTAAATTGAGCCTAACCTCGAGTAAAAAGCGTCATGGCAAATACCTAATGCTTGTTCTTTCGACGGTAATATGACCTAAGAGGAATACTTGAAGACGTGTTGTCCAGGCTCAGAAGGGATCAGAGACACGACAGCCGCGGGGCTACTCGAACAGTAGCCTAAGGACTGCATATCGAGGAATATATCAGCCAATACGACGATACCACGGACTAAAACCCTAGCACCACAAACCTAACGGACCGCTGTCATAAAAGAATAGGGGTTATCTATATTTCACGTTAGGATACGCCTGCGAGATCCTCTCGACTTGTAGGGAAAAACATTTTTATGAAACCACCACGGCATATGAGGTTGAAAAGCCTTAAGTAACGGGGATATCAACCTGTTTTCTAAGCACTGTGGCTCTACAAGGAAGTCCAAAATGACTATTGTATACTATCCACGGGCCACATTCTCCAAAATCGCATACCGATGAGGAGAAGAAACCACTTACGGGTCCTCTCGACCGTAAGGAGAAAATTCCCTTGTGAGATCCTTACGACTCTCAAGAGAAAATACACTTAGGAGTCCTCACGACTCCTAGGGAGAAAATACACCTATGAGATCCTCTCGACTCGTATGGAGAAACGTATTTATGAGACTCTCGCGGCTTATAAAGTTGAAAAGTCTTAGGCGACAGATCTAAACCTGTTTTCTAAGCCATCGCTGCCCTAAAAAGATGTCCAAACTGACTTTTGTATACTATCCACAGGCCACATTCGCCAATAAAGTGAAGAAGCCACTAACGGGTCCTCATGACTCGTAAGGAGAAAATACCCGAGTGGGATCCTTACAACTCACAAAAGTGATGAACTCTTAGGAATCTTCAAGGTTTCTAGGGAGAATACGCACCTATGAGATCCTCACGACTCATAGGGAGAAAAACCTTCTTGAGATCTTTACGGCTCATGAAGATGAAAAAATCTTAGGATACAAGGATCCTAAATTTGTCTCCTAAGCCACAAATTCTATGGGGATGCATAAATTTGCACTACTTAACCCATGTACAAACTTACGTGGGCTAAGTAGTGGGGGGCATTTGTTCCCGCCAAAGATTTCTGGCTCAAAACTTGATGTTCCCGTATAAAAATAAGGGGAAACTTCCACGTGTTAAACACGTGCACCCACATACAAAGTATGAAGGTACCGCCTCAGATAGGATTAAATCCTATATTGGCGTCTCACGTGTTTCTCATGTAAGCGCCAGCACCAGCCTCTATTAGGATTAAATCCTATGGTGGCGCCTCACATAGAACACACGTGAGCGCCAGCATGCAAAGCACGTGAGCGCCAATGTGCAAAGCACAGGAGCGCCTATCATGTATAAGAATTAAATTCTTAAGTGGCACCCACGTGCACAACACGTGAGCGCCGGCGCCCAAATTAAAATCAAGTAGAATTAAATTTTACATTGGAATATCTCCCTAAAGACTAGAATACTCTCTGTTAAACAGAGTCGTTAGATCAAAGATCCAATGGTGATGATAAATTATCAAAATATAGAATTAAATTCTATTAGGAGAAAAAAATATCTCCCAAATCTTTCTAAGTGAGAAAGATACTCTCGGTTGGATCAAAGATCTAATGATAAAATTAAATTCTATTTTTGAATATATTTCCCCAATTTTTCTAAATAAAAAAGGATTGCTCTCTGTAAAATAGAGAGACCTTGGATTAAAAAATCCAATGGTGATTAAAAATCACCTTTCTGACAGAATAAAATTCTGTACATGGGAACATACTTCCTTAATCTTGTTAAAAATAAAAGAAAACATATTATGTAAAACAGAAATCCATGGATCAAAGATCCAACAGTGGATAAAATCCCCCGAACAATTTTAAGACCAATTAAATCAATTGGAATCTCTCAATGAGAGATTTTCTCAAAACTAACTAACAAATTTGCCTCTACTATATAAAGGACCCGGGACTTCAAGTCTTAGAGACATTGGCAGATAGAGGAACCACCCATAAAGTTCTCAAAACAACAGAGAATTTAATTCTCAAAGAAGAAGACCTTCCTCCTCTCCAACCCTAGGTAAAAAAAAACAGAGATAAACACATCTCCTTTGCCTGGTATATATATAAAAAACAACACAAGGGTTTAACCCTTCTCAAGAACTTAGTTCTTTCTTTGGATCATAAATCCACAAGACAAGTCTCCCACAAGTTGAGAATTTAATTCTCATCGGGAAGATCTCGTTCTTGAGAATCAAAAAATCAAAGAAGCTAGAAAGAAAAAGAACTTATGATCTAGGAATTCAATTCCTTTGAATATTGGGTTTAACCCTACGAGAAGAACTTAGTTTCTTAAAAACAAAGATCTCATTAATAGTCAAAACGCCATTAACAGAGATTCAATCTCTAAAAGAGGAAAGAAGGCCAGCGCCTCACGTACTTCCCACGTAGGCGCCCAATGCAGAAAGCTAGCGCTTCACGTGAAATACACGTGAGCGCTGAGTAAAAGTGCTTAGCACTTCAAATATAGCCCAAAAGGCTAAGTGCTTAGCACTAATTGGGCAGCGCCCAGCGCCTCACGTAAAAAAACATAGGCGCCCAACAAAGATCAAATGAGGCAGCGACCAGCGCCTCACGTGAAAAACACGTGGGCGCCAAACAAAAATCAAATAAGATAGCGCCGCACGTGTTCCTCATGTGGATGCTATGTAAAAAGTGCTTAGCACTATATATTCAATCAAAATGACTGAGTGCTTAGCACTAATTGGGCAGCGCCCACATCTCAGCGCCGCACATGTTCCTCACGTGGATGCTATGTAAAAAGTGCTTAGTACTATATATTCAGTCAAAATGACTGAGTGCTTAGCACTAATTGGGCAGTGCCCTCATCTCAACGCCGCATGTGTTCTTCACGTGGACGCTGTGTAAAAAGTGCTTAGCGCTATATATTCAGTCAAAACGACTGAGTGCTTAGCACTGATTGGGCAGCACACACATCCCAGAGCCGCAAGTGTTCCTCACATGGACGTCATATAAAAGTGCTTAGCACTATACATGTTCAGTCAAAACGACTGAAGTGCTCAGCATTCCTGCACAAAAGAAAGGGGTTGAACAAACAGAGCCCAAATAAGTGCTTAGCACTTTTGAATAAAATAAAAAGAAAGAAGAAAAGACTGAGCAGACCAAGCCTAAATTGGCTAAGTCTCTCTGAAGTTTCTTGTAGCCGAGTCCAAATGCTCTGTTGTTAGATCTCAACAAAATTTGATGATCCCTAAAAATGTTGCTAAGTTGATCTTAGTCTCAAATATAATTAACGTATCTTTAGTTAAAATAAACTGAGCACAAATGCTCATATATTTAAATTGATCTTAATCTCCAACTAGATTAACGATCCTTAAATAAAACAAAATATTTTTGAACTAAAGGAATATACAATCCAAGTTCAAAACTCCGTCAAGCAAATCCTTGACCTGAAATAAAATAAACACATGACATGAAGTGAACTGCCGGAGCAGGATAAAGTGGTTATCGCAACGCGATAGCGTAATTAACCGCATGGGCTTACGCCTACAGGGAAGAGCGTCCCCACAATAAAAAACGCCTTAAAATGAGGGGGAATCTGATAAAGTCTGCCACAACGGTCGCCTCTATCCAAACCTCCGATATATGGTGTCATAAATCAACTTGGTATTTTCGGAGAGGTGTATGGAGAAGTCCAAATAGCATATGTCCCCAAATTCAGGGCTCAGACATCCCGACGTCTCGGTCCGGTCTTTCGGCGGAGAACAAGGACTAAGCTACCGATATGCCCAAATTAAAAATTATAAACACTTGTTAACACAAATCACAATTGCAAAGAGATATGATATCAAGTAATATTACAATTGTGATAGCAAGCAAGAACAATATCAAGTAAGAGAAATGAGCATATGTAGCATAAGTAAACCTAGCATGCAATTTCTAAGCTAATGAGCAATATAAAGTAAGAGAGAAATTGCAAACGCAAACGCAAAGGTTTATAGAGGTTCGGCGCCCCAATAACGTCTCGGTCCTTAGTCCTCTTTCTTTAGGACCTCAAACCCGTTCCAAAGACGAACACGTATCCAATGCGACTACACGTTCCTCGACACACGAGTCAATACTTCTCTCTGCAAGCTCCTCTCTCTTACAAAGGCACCGATAACGTCTCGGTCCTCATATAAAGAAAAAGAAACTTATCTCTCACTCTTCTCTCTTACAAAGACATCCTTGCACTCAAGAATTCTCACACAAAGATAAGGATAGGGTTACAATTGAAGCACAATAATCTAAATAGAGTTTTACAATGAAGCACTAATACTCAAGAAAAATGGATAGCAAATAAATCTCTTGAATGTGTGTGAGAATAATTTGGATAATCAAAATCAAAGCATAATTTAATTCTCACAAGATGTGGGATTTTTCTTTTCAAAGATCACTATTGAATGATAGCAACTGAAATCTCTAAGTGATTGGGGCTCAAAAAACCAACACAGAGCATATATATAGTCCTAAGAAAAAACTAGCCGTTATAAGTCAAACCAGTCAAAAATAGCCGTTATCAGGCATCTGAAGTACAATCAAACAAATGTCTGAAGAAGAAACAGCAACGGCTACAAAATAGCTTCAGATGTTTGCCTGAAAGAGGTTCAGACATTTGCTGATAGTTTTTCAAGATGGCCAAAGAAAGTACAGAGAACAACCAGGCGTATGAAAAACAAGAAACGCACGTTTGAAGAAAAAATTATTTTCAAAGATTTTGAACTTCAGACGTTTGTACCCAACAGGTTCAGACGTTTGTTCCCTCAAAAATTTTAAGGCACTGAAAACACAAAGAACAAGCATACGTCTGAAGAAGTATTGACAAACGTCTGAGGAAGAAATAATTTTCAAAGATTTTGTGCTTCAAACGTTTGTTTCCTATAGCTTCAGATGTTTTTTCCTTAAAACAAGTCGCGCGGTCTGAAGAAGCCTTTGACAAACGTCTGAAGAATAAATTTTTTTCAACTAATGACTTTGGCACAGTCGTTTGTTCAAAGGTCTAAACGTTTGTTCTGGAATACTTCAGACGTTTGTTCTGAAGAAAAAAGTGATATTTTAAACTGACATTTGGTTTTCAATAGTAGACAAATATCTGAACCAATAATGGACAAACGTCTAATCAAAGAAAACACAAAAAATTTTGAACTTGAAAATGAAAATCGTTTTTAATGAAAATCGTTGCAAAGTTTGAACCGAATGTTTCAAAGCATGATAAATAGTGTGTGCAATAACTCTAAATGATAAAACCATAATCTATAGAGTACTTACAAGATTTCTAAATCGATTGACGCAAATCTTCGGTTCTTGAATCTTGAAGTCTCAAGCTCTTGAACTTTGGCATTTCGCTTCGCTTGAACTTTGAATACGCCAATCCACTCACTAATGTCTTGAAGTCGTTCTTTGATCTTCAAATCTTGAATTTGACTTTAACGCTTCAACTTGGATTTCGGCTTCTAGCTTCTCGAAATTATTTGTAGCTTAAATTCTTGCTTGTTTCTCGGCTACGTAGTTTGAACTCATAAAACTTGATATGCAATTTGAGAAGCTCTCATCCATATTCCTCCAACCTCCATTAGATATGTCCGTTTAAGCTCAATTTCCTCCATCCTCCTTTGTAAAGCTTCGTCTCAAAATATCGGATATCCTGAAATGCAATCTCAAAGACCAAGCTCATCATATACAGTGTTATGAAATAAACAAGTTAATAAACACAAGTATATGAACATTCATTATTAGATATCGAAACTATGAATATGAATATCGATATCGATGTGTAAATCACAAGCAAAGCATGATATATATATATATATATATATATGTTGTGTGTGTAAGTCGATATCGCGCACCCCACGCACTTGTGGGGAGGCGGAATATGCAAAAAACGATTTTTCTATGCTTCGCAACACCGACTAAACTCCAGAATCGATACTAAACCCTAACTAGCAAATCAACTATGAGGTTTAACTACTATGTAAGAAAGTTATACCTCAAGAATCAAGTCCTTCAGGTCTTCTTGTCCTTCTCTTCTTGGCTCCTCGAAGATCGGATCAAGCTTGCAAGGTCGGCCTCCTCACGACAAAGACGATCCACCCGAAAGTATGTACTTTGAGCTCCTATCTCTAACTTGAGGTAACTAGGGTGCCTAGTGTGCTAAACTAAGTAGCCTATAGTATGTAGAGAGTGATTATGAATTGTTTAGTCTCAAGAACCCTAGGTTTCTCAACACATGAGACAATTAGGATTTGAGGAAGAAGAAGAGAGTACTTGAGGAGAGAGTGTAGAAGATAATAATGTAATGAAGACGGCTAAGTCTTGTGATGAATGAAGCATACCAATAATTCCCAAATGAAAATATCAAGCATGCTTCAATAGTCATAAGGTGAGTCACTCCATGAGTCATCAAGTAGCCATGCTTCATTTAATAAAAGACCCACATCTCATACCTCCACCTCATTAACCATTTAAGATAAATGGTAATACAAGAAATAAGGAGTCCTCTTCTAGAAGAATTCTTGCACAAATTACAAGAATACCCCTCACCGTATATACATACCCGTATCCATATTTCGAAAAATACGAATACAAAGAGACGAAACTAATCCAAGAATATAATACTATGATCCGGCTTAAACCAAAGCCCACTAGTATTATCCGTCCGAACATCATCCGTGCACAAGTACACGTATGTGATCGAAACTCTGCCGTAAAACCATACGGCCTCTACATCGTTTCGCCCGAAGCAGGAAACCCTCTGTGTGGGGCTCTAAAGACTCGACAGTATGATGGCAGTGAGTTTTACTATAAGCACGTCAGCGATACATAAATTGATAAAATATACAACTGATTTGTTTTTCAAAAAATTAAGAAATAAATAAACGGGTCCGGATAAATGAGGCTTATCCAATTAATAATGGGTATGGGTTTGGATCTATTCCATACAGATCAATAAGATAAATGGATAGGTATAAACCTCTAAAAAAAATAAACGGGTACATGTCGGGATATATATACTAGACCTGAACCGACCTAGCTCGAACCCATTTGTAAACCTACTTTACTTATGAATGTATAAAGTTGATCAAAATTAATTAATTATTAGTTTTAATGTCTTAATAAAATAGTTATAGAAAATTTTATTGATAGAAAATAATAAGTCAATTGTTATCGATGAGTATATAGTAACCAAAAATTTTGAAATGTGAAAATTATATAACATCAAATTTTAAACTAGTTTTCCATGATATTTGCTTGTTATGTAATTTTCTATCAAAACCAAAAATAAATATTATGTTCTACCTTTTTAACATTCAAAAAAGAAAGAGAAGATCAAATTATGTGAGCATCCAAAATAAAAATAATAAAGATTAATACACAATAAAAATAATCTTCTATATAATAAATTATAATAAAAAATTTAATAAACATATTCGAGGTCAAAATATTTTTTTATGAAGAAGTTATATAATATGATTTAATCAATTAAATCATAAACATAAATACGACGAGATTTCGAAAAAAAACTATTTTAGGATTTTATAAAAAATTGCAATATAATCTAATCATTCAAAATATAAAGAAAAATAAGATGAGATCAATGGAAGAAAACACTTGTTTAGGATTTCATGAAGAAGTTGCAAATGTAATAAAATTAATCAAAAAATAAATAAATAAGAGATAAAAGTGTAAAATAAAGGAAAACAAAGATTGTTATGAAAGAGTTCATAAAGAAGCCATGAAAGAAATCATGAAGTTGGTGATGTTTTAAAGTCCAAACACCAAAAAAAAGTCTCTATGTTTTTTCTTGGACTTACTTTTTTCAATTTTCCTATCTTTGTTTTATATTGTTAGTATAAAAAGTTGGACTTTAGGAATCCAATCCATATCCGAGTTCAATAAACAAATAATTCTATATTCTAAAATTCAAATCCTAGTTCATAACCATTAACTTTAGATTATGAAATCTAAATCTAAGTTCATAACCAATGATGCAAGATTTTAAAATCAATAACAAAATTTAAGGCCCAGAACAAGTCCAAATCCACCTTCATTATCCAAAATCAATAAAACAAAGAAAGCAAACCCCAACAACAACAACAACAAAATTGCATATTTGATACTGGCTTGCTTTATTATAAACAGTGTTTTGTACATGTGCTGCACATATTGAATAAATTAGATTTCTTTAGAGACTGGATCAGTTAATCTAGATGATGGGAATTATTTCATTAAAGAGAAAGTAGTTAGTTAAGAAGGAAAAAATAAATAAAACAAATTATATTCACTAAATTTGGATGTTGCGATATGAAATTTATTTTGATTTTTTCACTTGATTTATCTTGTAAATAAGAATGCTCCATCATCAAATTGATTTCAAAATTTGAGACCTTCTTCCTTTTGCACTATAGTTGTAGAAATACAGGTAGATGCTCGCATGTGAAAATATCGGGTTTATTCAATCAATAGAGATATAATAAGCAAGGTTCTTCCCTTGTTTGTTAATTACTACAACAAGAAAAAAGATAGACCAAGTACAAATAAAGCAAGAAAAGAGCAAATTGTGGATAAATGATTACCCCAATACATACTAGTTACCATTCCTTATTTTATTTCTTCATTTTGTTTTTTCTTCCGGATGCTCTTTATTTAAATAACTCGCTGATGTGTGATATAGATTTGTTACCGTGGTAATACCATGAGGGGTAGGGTATCAAATTAAATTCCTAGCATCTAATCGATCCATTTGTTTTTGTAAATAATTGTGGTTGATATATGATTATTTCGAACTAGTAATTTACACTTGCGATGCACATATATATCAAATGGCAATAACTTTATTTGTTTTTTTTTATTTTTCATAAAAACTATAACAATATAGCCCAGGTAGTTATTATGTGATGGGTTTAGTTGTTCTTATAATAAGCCGTGGGTTTAGTTGCGGTTATGAATCTTGATTGGATTTTTTAATGTTTTTTCTATTGCTTTTGCTTGAAGAATGGGAATGCCACATCAGTAACCAATTTCAAAATTGGAGACCTCATTCTATTTACACGGTAACAGTAGGGATTAGTAATTTACACGTATGATGCACCTGCATACACACACATAAAATTTCAATGATTTATGTTTTTATTTTCAATTAAAATCTATAACAATATAGCTCCAATTGTCACCATGTGATGTGTTTAAACTTTTATAATAAATGGCGGAGTTGGTTACTATAAAAATTCTCAAATCACGACCCACATCTCTCCCATCAAATTTTCCATTTAAGCCAACCCGTCACGTGGCCCCGTCCTCGTGAGCACGTGCCGGTCTCTCTTTTACTCGATCTTTCAAATTGCAACAATTCGCACGGCCCAGTGAGGCCCGATCCCAACGGCCCCCAAGCTGCAGCAGGGCTTTTGCTGGAAACAAAGAAAGGCATGAGAATAAATAGGAGGTGACGAAACTGCCCTCTTGCTGGTTCGAGTAAAGAGGGGACGGTGCATTAACACACACACACACACACACAATATGGATTAATATACTTACAATTTTGGATGCAATGTTTTTTGGATAAATGATTCTTTATGATGGTATTATAGTGCCGACAATACAAGTCAGATGAGCTTGTGCATAGACACATGCATTTACCTGCTGCTGACTCATGTATGAAGTCATGGGATAGGAACCACGACTTAAACCTTCAATCGGCCATAGGTAAAATGCACGCGGTTGTGCACAAGACTATTTTCATCTTTATTCATAGCTCTTCCAATTTTAAGTTGTTGGTGTACTTCGGTCATTGTTTCATGTTTTAAATTGCTTGTCTATTCGGAAAATTAAGAAAAAATGTTTAAGAACCTATTTTTGTGCTTTAGATGTATAATAACAAAACTAACCATAAACATTTTTTGGGGACAAAAACCTTTTCCACGTTTCCAATATTAGTTTCCAAATCTTTATATTATTAGTGTGATCATAAAAAGAACTTGAGACATTTTTCCCTCTAATCAATATGCTATAGGTTAAAAGGAAAGATAATTTATAATATATAAATTATGTCATGTTTTAACTAGTACAGTTTGAGTTATTTCCACATAGCCGAAGGTACCCACAAGAGGAGTGGATTTTGATGTTTAGATAAAAATATGTCTGTTTTCTTAACTTTTTCCAACTTGGTTTTTCCTATTTGAATATTGAGCATTTGATTATATAATCACATTAATTTATTATTTTATTTGACCATATATATATATATGAAACAGTGTACCATATTTTTAACATTTTTATTTTTTGGGACTTTTAGTCTATTTTAAGCTGAACAATCCTTGTAACAAATAAATAACACAACAAATTTTATCACAAAGCAAGAAATATCAAAGCAAAACATTAGACAAGACAGCTTGCTTTTCTCTCAAGCAATCCAAAAATTTACGCCTTGCCCAGAAAACAGCCCAAAATGCCTATCCTACCACCATCTACGAAAACAAAACTCCTTTACCACCAAGGGCATCCTAGTCATTTCACTCCTCACCACTGCCTCGGCAAGGCTGCAAACCCCTTCTGGGCTCTCTCTGCTGCAGGCTGCAGTTTCTAAGTCCAAACGCCGCAAGTGCACCCAAAAAACAAAAAAAAAATCCCCATCTCCAATGCCTAAGTTAAATCAAATAGCACCCATGCTTTACTCCCTTGCATAGCAGACTCTGAAACCGTAGAAAGGGGAGAAGCGGCGGTGTCGAGAGCTAGGATGCAGGTCCGTTCCTTCAAAGTTTTCATTTTCTAAAATGGATTTTGATTTGGACGTGAGTGCTTGATATGTTTTGTTTTGTTACCTTTTGCATTTTCTTTTTACTAGACTGTTCGTTTGTTTGTTTAATTTTTGTAAAACGGTTTTCTAAAAAATTGAAATAGACCTCGTTTGTTTTTAATCAAGAAAACATACCCCTTTTAGTTAATGATGTATTAAGCATGAAATTCTCATAAACCATACATATGTTGGGAACTCCACTTTTTGATACTGTTCCACCAACTTAGACAATTCTGTAGAGAGAGAATTAATTACATGTAAAACATTATAGGAGAGCATGCAGACCCCATTAATTGGTCCTCACAACATTATATACATGTAATATTTCAAATCTATTTAAAGTTCATGGTCAACAGAAGTCTTAATAATCCGAGTTGACATCCCGTAAGATTAGTAAAGTGATTAACAAAAAAAATTAAAAATTAAAGTGTTCCTATAGAAATAAGGTCTATTTCCATAATTAAAATCAGACCAGATATATTTCACTAATTAAATATTGAACAAATGTTTTTTTTTTTATAAAATTGACCTTTATATATCTTTTTGCCTTTCAGAAGGAAATAAAAGATTTGAGATTCTCTCATACTTTCTAATGAAAAATACTGCAAGGAGAGAGTAATATTTCGACGTGCTCACTATTCTACATCCGATGGTATTTTTTCCAAAGAAGTGCCGGTCACCTTGAACCCCTTCGGAAAAGAAGAGAATGCTCCATTGATTAATCTGAAAAGTCTGCATCTCCATTCCATCTTATATGTTCACCCTTTAAATAATGGTGAGAATCAGCTTGTTATCATCAACAAATTCGACATGACGGCTCACAATTATGTCTGGATGTACTCCTATCATATGTTTGAACGCTCGGGTAAGTCGAAAGCCGTGAAATGGGATGTTGATTCTCTATTCAGGAAATTCATGAGGTATAAAACTTTATCTTTTAATTTACTTTTTATAATTTTCATAAATGATGATATTTGCTTTTAATTGAATAGTTGATCCCGTAGCAGAGCTACATGCAAAAGGACTGGTTTGGGGCGGGGATCAGAATTGGGTGTTTGTTGAGGTCCTAGCCAACGGTATGCCATATTTGAAGATTGGGTCCGTGAAGTCTCATGGCATGCCCGTGTCCAATGCCGTGTTAGCCGCTTCCCAAAAGAAAGATTGGATCTATGTGTCCCACTTGATGCAATATGTGATGGATTATGACAACCGAGAAAAGTGTTATGAGCTACATGATCTCCGAAAGAAGCTCGCGGATGGGACAATAAATTCAAAAAAAGAGTTTCTTAGCCATCTGGGCTTGTGGGATCCATATAAGCAGCACGCCTTCATCGAAAACTTGCATGCGAGGACCTACAAAATAACGAATACGGATAATCTATGTAGTGATGTTTCCAAAGCTTTAAATAAGAAATTTAAAAAATGGATAAATAATAGGTTTGCAAAGCAAGTTCTGAATGAGAGTCAAAGTATTGAATCTACACAGATTTAGATGGAAGCTACGGAACCAACAAGGACTTTCTAAACTTTATGAGACACGCCATGGCGCATGTTGCCGACGCCGTTGGAAAAAATGCACTTTATAACGCGGTATTTTTCTTATTATTTAGCCTTGTCAAAAATGTTTTAGCCTCACCAACTTTAAACGATCTTGATGTCTTTTAAGCTTTGATGTCATAAGTCTTTGCTATCATCCGCCCTTATGGATAACCCGTTTTTTGTCTCTCTTCCTTACAGTATTTGAAACTTGTTCTTCGTATTCAAAATATTTTAAAACCCGTGACATTGTAATGTCAGTAACTTTCAAATGCAAACATATAGTACTTCTCAAAATGGATTGGCAGATTGCTTCACTGTCATAAATCATTTTACATATCTTAGTTTCTCAGATACCGATAAGTTTTAGTTTTAAAGATTTTAGAAGTATCTTGACATGAAAAACCCGCCTTCCATGACCTTTAAAAAAAATTTTGAGCACTTCTTAATCATAAATAATATTTTCAAGTAAATTTTTTAATTATTTCCAGAATTTGCTCTGTAAAGCATTTCATTTATGTATGGAAAAGTTTCAAAGATTCAAATCCATTACCATAGTATAGGATTGGTTATGAAAAATCCGTAGTTACGTCATAATATCCTACAGTATATGTCTGCAACTCTAATTACATACCGTAGTCGTATTTAACCGTAATTTCAATATAACTTAATCTTTGAATCGGTATATATTTGTCCATATTTGTTAATAGGCCTTTCATTACAAGTCATCCATAACCAGCCTTTACCTGAACAAGTCAATCGATTCGTTTCTTCCATTGGACAAAATCGTGATTACGTTTTTTTTGGTCAAATTTACCCTGCGCGCACAACCTACTCTTCTTTATAGCTTAAGTTCTTATCACCATCCCCACTTATGGATGCTGCAACCCATTTTAACTGGCTTTTTTCTGAATTTTTTGACTATTTTCGACCTTAAATATTTAAAAATGTTATGTTCTATGACTTTCAAATGCAACATAATGTAGTACCCAAAGCGGTTTAATAAAATGTTTCAGCCTCATAAATGAATCTCTATAGGATGTCTTCTGAGAACTGTTCATTGATTTAATTGTAAAATTGAAAGCGTTTTCATGAAAAATCTATCTTTAATGAAAAATAGCTTTTAAAGTTCTATGAAACATCGTGTAATCCTTTATATTGTGTTCTGTTAATATATTGATATTAAATATTTTACACAATAAAATCAATTCTGTATCTTCAAGAGATTATAACATTTTATGGAACTTCTTGATATATTAAAGACTTTACACTATAAAGCATTTCTGTATCGTAAGAAAGATTATAAACCCTTTGAAGTTGTGTATGTTTGGATGTCATTAAAGTTATGTGGTTCTAATTATTATCTATGTCCACATTTTTTTGCATACCATGAATTCATTACTCACAAATCAATTGGCTATAGCTCAAAAGATAAGAATTTCCTCTCCAAAGTGAGAGCTGTTGGTTCGATTCCCGAAAAGGCCGCATCTAGAAAAATTTCTCTTCTTACAGCCGTTTTAACCATGATTCTGTTCTGATTGAATCATCCAAGCCCTTAATTGTTCACCATGAGCCTTCTAGGTGTTGCTGTCTTTTTGTTTCTTTATGATAGGTTTGGTAACAATGTTAACATTTTTAAGCTTTACACATAACCATCTAAATTTGAAAATTATCAACCCTTGCGAAAGTTCGGTTCATGATTTTATCAAATATTTGTTGAACGAAACCGCCTTATTCTCACAGCATCCCTTCGTCGAAATCATATGCCTTTTGAAAATTTCAAAATTCTTTAAGTTGCAAAGTAACATCGAACATGAGTCCGCAACCCTGCTTACCAGCCATCGACCCTCTTCTTTTCACCATCATAGTTATGATTTCGTTCTGAGTTGCAGCGGTTTAGTCCTTACCGTTTCATTTCATTGTGAACATCTGTTAGTAAGCCTTTCACCTTAAGTCTTTATTCGTGACCAACTACACCTAAACATGTCAATATTGACTTCTTTGATTGGCACAATCACAACTATGGTTTTGTGATTTTACTTTGCACGGCCAACTCAATATCATCCGGCCTACAGTTCTGAAGACCCATTTCACCAGTCTCTTTCCTATGGCTGACTGAAGTCTTTATGCTGTAGAGCATCTATATGCAACTTTGTTAATTTACATATCATTTTGTGATAATATCATCCAATTTGTTTCCACAACTCTACTTACCTATCATTGTTTCTCTGCCTATAACAGACTTAACCATGATTTCGTTTAATTGAATCATCCAACTTCTTTAATCTTTTAACCATTAACTTACCATGGGTGAGTGGACTCGGTCGTGATTCATGGTTTTACCAAATATTCCTTGATGACTGTTTCCCCTTGGGTCATTACCATCATCTACCCTTGTCAATTTATACATGTATCATTCCTAAAAGGACTTAAAACGAAATTCTTTTTAATTTAAAATTTTGAATACGAGTTTGATTGAATCATCCTACCGTTAATTTACTGTCTATAAATGTTTTTGTTTTTAGACCCATCAAAATTGTTGGTAAATTAGGATACCAAAACAATCTATGTATTGAAGAGGTAAATTTTATGCGGAGAAGTAAGATCCTGAAGTTTATTGGCCTTCATGCCCTTTTAATATTCTCAAATTTCTCTATTACAAAATCCAAACATGACTCTTTATATAGCAAATGCACGATAAACCAAAAAATTTTAAATCTAGGATTCTAGCTTATCTCCAACTCTCTCGACACTACTTTAACTAATATGATCTACTTAATTCAAATCTCAAATCACTCAAAATCATTCTCAATAAACTATTCAAATCCAAATCCTGAATGTTTTTAATCTTAATAAGAATTGAATTATTATTTATAATTTGTCGCCTACAGATTCGGGCTCCTGTCACTGCATTGCTTTGCACACGGCTAAATATTTTTTGTAAGACATGCTAATTTCTACTTTGTATCTTGTAGTCTCGTCACGGAACCAAGATTGTTGTTGAACAATTTCTTAGATCGACTATTTGTCCCGAGTTCTTCATAATATTGAAGGATGAGATTAAGGACAAATGGATCGAGATGATGCCTGGGGTAAAAATCCATATCTAACAATTCATCAAGGAAACCGCTGGCCTTGTGTAAAATGATTTATTTTCTCATATTTGTTTGCCAGAACGAACAAAATCGTTCGAAGAGGGCAGTAAGGAATGTCGGTCAACCTTCACTTCGGTAGTTGCTTTTGGATGTTGGGGGTAGTGTGAAGGGAATTGGGTGAAACCAAGACCCGACATGGTTTTTGTTATATAGGCTCGAACACATATGGCTGCTTTAATCTTTAATTTATTTGAAGAACTAAGCCTCATGAGTCCCATGGTTACTTGCAGCAAGAAATTCAAGTGCTATGACCTTAATGCTAGCATTAAATTTTGTTGTCCATGACTCAATGTTTATCTTAATTATCCGCACCAAAATATATTTAACATGATTATGTTGCCATGATTCCCTAGATAATTTTTCATTTTAACATTTTTGTGAGTGATAGACTTTTATTCTGTATGTTGGATGGTTGGTGTGATGTCTGATATATATATTTTTACTGGATTTCAAGGAGCTATAATAAATTTTCCTTTATAGTTTTGAAAAATATAAGTACAATTCTCATGAAGCATTGCATGCTTGGAAAACGGTCTAGCCCCAAAGCATACCAATTCATCTTTTAAGAGATTATTTTACATTTATATGATATTTCCAAAATCTAACTACATATGTTTTCCTTGGTCACCATGGGCCCTATCTTCTTTGCCGTCATTTCCTTCTGAAAGTATGAATGCTTGCTTACCCTTTTTTTTGCCCTTTGAAAAAACATCAATTACATACATATCTCTATTTCTCTACTATCATAGTGCTGAAAGAGGGGGTCTCAAAATTAAAAACAAAGAAGGGGTCTCAAATTAAGAACCTAAGTTCAATGATTGTCTTCTAAACGGCTATAAAATTTTCTAATTTTTTACTAGCATAAAAAAATAAAATAAAATTGCTACCTGCTCTCATTTCTGGATTAACTATTCCCTCACCATTTCTTTCAATAAACAATTCCACAAATCTTTCTTAATTACTAACGTGCATCGCACATGTAAAATACTAGTCTACTATTATAATGTTAATAGAAGGAAAATTGATTGTTGATGCGGCATTCCTATTATTTAAGAAAAATCAATAAAAACCCATGAAAGATCTACGCAAGATAATTGCAACCAATAACGAATTTATATCACACATCAGAGAATTATTCAAATAAAGAGCATCTGGAAGAAAAAACCCGATATTTTTAGTTGTTCTTAAAATAAGCGGTGGGTTTAGTTGCGGTTATGAATCTTGATTGGAATTTTTTATGTTTTTTTATTGATTTTGCTTGAAGAATGTGAATGTCACATCAGCAACCAGTTTCAAAATTGAAGACCTCGTTCTATTTACATTGTAACAGTAGAGATTAGTAATGTACACGTATGATGCACCTGCATACACACACACAAAATTTCAATGATTTATGTTTTTATTTTCAATTAAAAATCTATAATAATATAGCTCCAATTGTCACCATGTGATGTGTATAAATTTTTATAATAAATGGCGGAGTTGGTTGCAGTTATCTTGCGTAGATCTTTCATGGGTTTTTATTGATTTTTCTTAAATAATAAGAATGCCACATCAACAATCAATTTTCCTTCTATTAACATTATAATAGTAGACTGGTATTTTACATGTGTGATGCACGTTAGTAATTAAGAAAGATTTGTGGAATTGGTTATTGAAAGAGATGATGAGCGAATAGTTAATCCAGAAATGAGAGTAGGTAGCAATTTTATTTTATTTTATTTTTTTGTGCTAGAAAAAAATTAGAAAATTTTATAGCCGTTTAGAAGACATTCACTGAACTTAGGTTCTTAATTTTGAAACCCCTTCTTCGTTCTTAATTTTGAGACCCCCTCTTTCAGCACTATGATAGTAGAGAAATAGAGATACGTATGTAATTGATGTTTTTTCAAAGGGCAAAAAAAAAGGGTAAGCAAGCATTCATACTTTCAGAAGGAAATGACGGCAAAGAAGATAGGGCCAATGGTGACCAAGGAAAAAATATGTAGTTAGATTTTGGAAATATCATATAAATGTAAAATAATCTCTTAAAAGATGAATTGGTATGCTTGGGGGCTAGACCGTTTTCCAAGCATGCAATGCTTCATGAGAATTGTACTTATATTTTTCAAAACCATAAAAGAAAATTTATTATAGCTCCTTGAAATTCAGTAAAAATATATATATCAGACATCACACCAACCATCCAACATACAGAATAAAAGTCATCACTCACAAAAATGTTAAAATGAAAAATTATCTAAGGAATCATGGGCAACATAATCATGTTAAATATATTGGTACGGGTAATTAAGATAAATATTGAGTCATGGACAACAAAATTTAATGTTGGCATTAAGGTCAAAACACTTGAATTTCTTTCTGCAAGTAACCATGGGACTCATGAGGCTTAGTTCTTCAAATAAGTTAAAGATTAAAGCAGTCATATGTGTTCGAGCCTATATAACAAAAACCATGTCGGGTCTTGGTTTCACCCCATTCACTCCACACTACCCCCAACATCCAAAAGCAACTACCGAAATGAAGGTTGACCGACATTCCTTACTGCCCTCTTCGAACGATTTTGTTCGTTCTAACAAACAAATATGAGAAAATAAATCATTTTACACAAGGCCAGTGGTTTCCTTGATGAATTGTTAGATATGGACTTTTACCTCAGGTATCATCTCGATCCATTTGTCCTTAATCTCATCCTTCAATATTATGAAGAACTCAGGACAAATAGTCGATCTAAGAAATTGTTCAACAACAATCTTGGTTCCGTGACGAGACTACAAGATACAAAGTAGAAATTAGCACGTCTTACAAAAAATATTTAGTCGTGTGCAAAGCAATGCAGGGACAGGAGCCCGAATTTGTAGGCGACAAATTATAAATAATAATTCAATTCTTATTAAGATTAAAAACATTCAGGATTTGGATTTGAATAGTTTATTGAGAATGATTTTGAGTGATTTGAGATTTGAATTAAGTAGATCATATTAGTTAAAGTAGCGTCTACAGAGTTGGAGAAAAGCTAGAATCGTAGATTTAAAAAAAATTGGTTTATCGTGCATTTGCTA
This sequence comes from Agapanthus africanus, assembly GCA_030015575.1. Classification (NCBI taxonomy): domain Eukaryota; kingdom Viridiplantae; phylum Streptophyta; class Magnoliopsida; order Asparagales; family Amaryllidaceae; genus Agapanthus; species Agapanthus africanus. The sequence goes on from CM057344.1 coordinate 41,387,201, forward strand.
TATAAAGAGTCATGTTTAGATTTTGTAATAGAGAAATTTGAGAATATTAAAAGGGCATGAAGGCCAATAAACTTCAGGATCTTACTTCTCCGCATAAAATTTCTCTCTTCGATACATAGATTGTTTTGGTATCCTAATTTACCAACAATTTTGAAGGGTTTGAAAACAAAAAACATTTATAGACAGTAAATTAACGGTAAGATGATTCAATCAAACTCGTATTCAAAATTTTAAATTAAAAAGAATATCGTTTTAAGTCCTTTTAGGAATGATACATGTATAAATTGACAAGGATGGATGATGGTAATGACCCAAGGGAAAACAGTCATCAAGGAATATTTGATAAAACCATGAATCACGGCCGAGTCCACTCACCCATGGTAAGTTAATGGTTACAAGATTAAAGAAGTTGGATGATTCAATTAAACAAAATCATGGTTAAGACTGTTATAGGTAGAGAAACAATGGTAGGTAAGTAGAGTTGTGAAAACAAATTGAATGATATTATCACAAAATGATATGTAAATTAACAAAGTTGCATATAGATGCTCTACAGCATAAAGACTTCAGTCAGCCATAGGAAAGAGACTGGTGAAATGGGTATTCATAACTGTAGGCCGGATGATATTGAGTTGGCCATGGAAAGTAAAATCACAAAACCATAGTTGTGATTGTACCAATCAAAGAAGTCAATATTGACATGTTTAGGTGTAGTTGGTCACGAATAAAGACTTAAGGTGAAAGGCTTACTAACAAATGTTCACAATGAAATGAAACGGTAAGGACTAAACCGCTGCAACTCAGAACGAAATCATAACTATGATGGTGAAAAGAAGAGGGTCGATGGCAGGTAAGCAGGGTTGCGGACTCAAGTTCGATGTTACTTTGCAACTTGAAGAATTTTGAAATTTTCAAAAGGTATATGATTTCGACAAAGGGATGATGTGAGAATAAGACGGTTTCGTTCAACAAATATTTGATAAAATCATGAACCGAACTTTCGTAAGGGTTGATAATTTTCAAATTTAGATGGTTATGTGTAAAGCTTAAAAATGTTAACATTGTTACCAAACCTATCATAAATAAACAAAAAGACAGTAACACCTAGAAGGCTCATGGTGAACAATTAAGGGCTTGGATGATTCAATCAGAACAGAATCATGGTTAAAACGGCTGTAAGAAGAGAAATTTTTCTAGATGCGGCTTTTTCGGGAATCGAACGAACGGCTCACTTTGGAGAGGAAATTCTTATCTTTGGAGCTATAGCCAATTGATTTGTGAGCAATAAATTCATGGTAGGCAAAAAAATGTGGACATAGATAATAATTAGAACCACATAACTTTAATGACATCCAAACATACTCAACTTCAAATGGTTTATAATCTTTCTTACGATACAGAAATGCTTTATAGTGTAAAGTCTTTAATATATCAAGAAGTTCCATAAAATGTTATAATCTCTTGAAGATACAGAATTGATTTTATTGTGTAAAATATTTAATATCAATATATTAACAGAACACAATATAAGGGATTACACGATGTTTCAGAGAACTTTAAAAGCTATTTTTCATTAAAGATAGATTTTTCATGAAAACACTTTCAATTTTACAATTAAATCTATGAACGGTTCCCAGAAGACATCCTATAGAGATTCATTTATGAGGCTGAAACATTTTAATAAACCGCTTTGGGTACTACATTATGTTGCATTTGAAAGTCATAGAACATAACATATTTAAATATTTAAGGTCGAAAATAGTCAAAAAAAAATCAGGAAAAAGCCAGTTAAAATGGGTTGCAGCATGCATAAGTGGGGATGGTGATAAGAACTTAAGCTATAAAGAAGAGTAGGTTGTGCGCGCAGGGTAAATTTGACAAAAAAACGTAATCACGATTTTGTCCAATGGAAGAAACGAATTGGTTGACTTGTTCAGGTAAAGGCTGGTTATGAATGACTTGTAATGAAAGGCCTATTAACAAATAGGGACAAATATATACCGATACAAAGATTAAGTTATATTGAAATTAAAGTTAAATACGACTACGGTAGGTAAGTAGAGTTGCAGACATATACTGTAGGATATTATGACGTAACTACGGATTTTTTATAACCAATCCTATACTATGGTAATAGATTTGAATCTTTGAAACTCTTCCATACATAAATGAAATGCTTTAAAGAGCAAATTCTACAAATAATTAAAAAATTTACTTGAAAACATTATTTATGATTAAGAAGAACTCTAAAAATTTCTTAAAGGTCATGAAAGGCGGGTTTTTCATGTCAAGATACTTCTAAAATCTTTCAAACTAAAACTTATCGGTATCTGAGAAACTAAGATATGTAAAATGATTTATGACAGTGAAGCAATCTGCCAACCCATTTTGAGAAGTACTATATGTTTGCATTTGAAAGTTACCGACATTACAATGCCACGGGTTTTAAAATATTTTGAATACGAAAAACTAGTTTCAAATACTGTAAGGAAGAGAGACAAAAAACGGGTTATCCATAAGGGCGGATGATAGCAAAGACTTATGACATCAAGACTTAAAGTCATCAAGATCGTTTAAAGTTGGTGAGGCTAAAACATTTTTGACAAGGCTAAATAATAAGAAAATTACCGCGTTATAAAGTGCATTTTTTCCAACGGCGTCGGCAACATGCGCCATGTCGTCTCATAAAGTGTAGAACGTCCTTGTTGGTTCCGTAGCTCCCATCTAAGTCAGTGTAGATCTGATCAATACCTTGACTCTCATTCAGAACTTGCCTTGCCAACCTATTATTTATCCGTTTTTTAAATTTCTTATTTAAAGCTTTGGAAACATCACGACATAGATTATCCGTATTCGTCATTTTGTAGGTCCTCGCATGCAAGTTTTCGATGAAGGCGTGCCTCTTGTATCGATCGTATAAGCCCGGATGGCTAAGAAACTCTTCTTTTGAATTTATTGTCCCATCCGTGAGCTTCTTTCGGAGATCATGTAGCTCATAACACTTTTCTCGGTTGTCATAATCCATCACATATTGCATCAAGTGGGACACATAGATCCAATCTTTCTTTTGGGAAGCGGCTAACACGGTATTGGACATGGGCATGCCATGAGATTTCACGGACCCAATCTTCAAATATGGCATACCGTTGGCTAGGACCTCAACAAACACCCAATTCCGATCCCCTCCCCAAACCAGTCCTTTTGCATGTAGCTCTGCTACGGGATCAACAAGATCACTATTCAATTAAAAGCAAATATCATCATTTATGAAAATTATAAAAAGTAAAATAAAAGATAAAAGGTTTATACCTCATGAATTTCCTGAATAGAGAATCAACATCCCATTTCACGGCTTTCGGCTTACCCGAGCGTTCAAACATATGATAGGAGTACATCCAGACATAATTGTGAGCCGTCATATCGAATTTGTTGATGATAACAAGCTGATTCTCACCATTATTTAAAGGGTGAACATATAAGATGGAATGGAGATGCGGACTTTTCAGATTAATCAATGGAGTATTCTCTTCTTTTCCTAAGGGATTCAAGGTGACCGGCACTTCTTTGGAAAAAATACCATCGGATGTAGAATAGTGAGCACGTCTAAATATTACTCCCACCTTGCAGTATTTTTCATTAGAAAGTATGAGAGAATCTCAAATCTTTTATTTCCTTCTGAAAGGCAAAAAGATATATAAAGGTCAATTTTATTAAAAAAACATTTGTTCAATATTTAATTAGTGAAATATATCTGGTCTGATTTTAATTATGGAAATAGACCTTATTTCTATAGGTACACTTTAATTATTAAATTTTTTTGTTAATCACTTTACTAATCTTAAGGGATGTCAACTCGGATTATTAAGACTTCCGTTGACCATGAACTATAAATAGATTTGAAATATTACAAGTATATAATGTTGTGAGGACCAATTAATGGGTCTGCATGCTCTCCTATGAGATTAGGGGTCAATAGCAGGATTTTTTTCCCAAGAACCACACAATGTTAAAGCTAAATTTCTAAATCAATAGTAAAAAGAACAATTAGGTATATTCACTAACAGCCTTATCAAGTAGTGGAGAATTGTCTAAGTTGGTGGAACAATATCAATGTTAAAGCTAAATTTCTAATGGTTATCTTCGTTTTACATGTAATTAATTCTCTCTCTACAGAATCGTCTAAGTTGGTGGAACAGTATCAAAAAGTGGAGTTCCCAACTTATGTAAGGTTTATGAGAATTTAGATGAGAATTTCATGATTAATACATCATTAACTAAAAGGGGCCTGTTTTCCTGATTAAAAACAAACGAGGTCTATTTCAATTTTTTTTTAAATCGTCTTACAAAAAATAAACAAACAAAAGAACAGTCAATAGTAAAAAGAAAATGCAAAAGGTAACAAAATAAAACATATCAAGCACTCACGTCCAAATCAAAATCCATTTTAGAGAATGAAAATTTTGAAGGAACGGATCCGCATCCTAGCTCTCGACACCGCCGCTCCTCCCCTTTCTACGGATTCGGAGTCTGCAATGCAAGGGAGTAAAACATGGGTGCTGTTTGATATAAAAACAGTAACTAACAAGTTGATTAGCATCTGGATCAAGAAAATGATAGGAAAAACAATTGATTATGATCTATAATGACAAGTCTATTACCATGACTCTCGACTAACGATGGTGGCTTTTCGTCCTCGGTAGCTTGATAATTGGGATTTGAGGCTTTTACCTAATGACAAAATTGCAAATTTGTATTCGATGACCAAAAGAAAAATATCAACAACATATTTAAACTACAAACTAAACTATTAACCGAATATGCATCATGCTAAGGTTTACATGATTCTTTCACTCATCAAAAGAAGCATAACAACAAACCTTTCTCCACATTAATAATAATATGCTACTAAATGTCTTGAATCCCCATCCCTAACCCCCAACTAATTACCCCTAACCCTAACCCTAACCCTACTGAACCGAACCCTAACCCTAACCCTACACTCAACTGAACCCTAATTAACCAACCCTACCCTCAACTGAACCCTAACCCTCACCCTAACCGAACCAAAACCCTCGCCTGTAGCTAGGCCGGAACAACCCAATAATCAACAAAAGGAGAAATAAAAGAATAATTAGAACCAAAACCCTAACCTGTAGAGGCCGGAGGAGACCGGAGACGGTCGACGATGCAATCGACGACGAGTCGCGGACGGTGGCGACGAGGAAGTCGACGGTGATGCCGGAGGCGACGATCCGCGCGTGGGAGGGCAGTGGCGACGAGGCACGGACGGTGGCGACGAAGCGCGGGCGGTAGCGACGAGAGGCGCGCGCAGGAGATCGAGTGACGAGAGAGAAATGTTTTTGCAATGGATGATTTTTCTGTGCATTATTTTTTAATTAACTAAAAATAGATGGTGGTGAAGAGTGAAATGACTAGGATGCCCTTGGTGGTACTTGGTGGTAAAAGGGTTTGTTTTCGTAGATGGTAGTAGGATAGGCATTTTGGGCTGTTTTCTGGCAAGTCCTAAATTTTTGGATTGCTTGAGAGAAAAGCAAGCTGTATTGTCTAATATTTTGCTTTGATATTTCTTGTTTTGTGATAAAATTTGTTGTGTTATTTATTTGTTACGAGGATTGTTCAGTTAAAAATAGCCTGAAAGTCCCAAAAATAAAAATGTTAAAAATATGGTACACTGTTTCATATATATATATGGTCAAATAAAATAATAAATTAATATGATTATATAATCAAATGCTCAATATTCAAATAGGAAAAACCAAGTTGGAAAAGTTAAAAAACAGACATATTTTTATCTAAACATCAAAATCCCCCCTCTTGTGGATACCTCAGGCTATGTGGAAATAACCCAAACTATACTAGTTAAAACATGACATAACTTATATATTATAAATTATCTTTCCTTTTAACCTATGGCATATTGATTAGAAGGAAAAATGTGTCAAGTTCTTTTTATGATCACACTAATAATATTAAGATTTGGAAACTAAGATTTGGAAACGTGGAAAAGGTTTTTGTCCCAAGAAAATGGTTATGGTTGGTTATGGTTGGTTTTGTTATCATGCATCTAAAGCACAAAAATAGATTCTTAAACATTTTTTTCTTAACTTTCCGAATAGACAAGCAATTTAAAACATGAAACAATGACCCAAGGACACTAGCAACTTAAAATTGGAAGAGCTATGAATAAAGATGAAAATAGTCTTGTGCACAACCACTTGCATTTTACCTATGGCTCATCTGACTTGTATTGTCGACACTATAATACCATCATAAAGAATCATTTATCCAAAAAACATTGCATCCAAAATTGTAAGTATAGTAATCCATATTGTGTGTGTGTGTTAATGCACTGTCCCCTCTTTACTCGACCCAGCAAGAGGGCAGTTTCGTCACCTCCTATTTTTTCTTATGCCTTTCTTTGTTCCCAGCAAAAGCCCTGCTGCAGCTTGGGGGCCGTTGGGACCGGGCCCCACTGGGCCGTGCGAATCGTTGCAATTCGAAAGATCGAGTAAAAGAAAGACCGGCATGTGCTCACGAGGACGGGGTCACATAACGGGTTGGCTTAAATGGGAAATTTGATGGGAGGGATGACGGTCGTGATTTCAGAATTTCTGATGGAAATGCTTGTCCTGTTATTGTAGGCTACAATTTTTTGGGGCTTTTAGTGCATTCCAGTGTGTGATCTAAATTTAATTTGCAAGTTACATGTTTTGTTATTTTTGGTGAGAATATTCCTTTATTTTTGTTTTATTTGTTGCTTGTAAGCTTATAGCTGAATGCATTTATGAGCAGCAATTGCAAATTGCTTATAACATCATCTAAACACCCTTTATTGTTACAGTTTTTTCAGGAAAAATCATGGAAAGAAAAAAATGGCAATAATAAACATACAGCTTGATGGTTGGCTGTACAACAACGCGAGAGTTCTTATATAGAATTTCCTTTCTCTCTTTTGATATAACCAGCTCTAGTTTTTTTTATTGAAAAAAAGGTCAGATGATCATACATGTAAGAGAATTCTTAATTTTAGTTTTCTGCATGTACCACTTTTATCGAATAATATACTTTCATTGAGGCCTTTGGCAACCATATCTTTTCGTATCATATCCATTCATGTTTTCTTCGGTCTCCCTTTTGCCCTTTTGACATTGCCTATATCGAGAGTATCTATTCGTCGAACCGGTATTTCCATAGATCTGCATCGCACATAACCAAACCATCTTAGCCGGTTTTCCCGCATCTTCTCATCCACAGATGCTACACCAACTTTTGCACGAATATCCTCATTCCGCACCTTATCTTTTCTAGTGTTACCGCACATCTAACGAAGCATATGCATCTCCACTACGTGCATCTTGTGTGTATGACGTTTCTTAAGAGCCCAACATTATGTACCATATAATAAGGCAGGCCGAATAGCGCTCTAAAAAAACTTCCCTTTCAACCTTAACGGAAAGTTACGATCGCACAAAATCCCTGTTGCATTTCTCCATTTTAACCAACCAGCTTGGATCCTTTGATTGATATCGCTATCGATCTCCCCATCCTTTTAGATGATAGAACCTAGATATCTAAACTGATTGTTCGGTGGTATCTCTTACCCATCCAGTAGTATACCACTGTGGTCTCGACTTCTCTGTTTGCTAAATTTGCAATGCATATATACCGTCTTGAACCTCCTCAATCTGAACCCTCAAGATTCCAACGTTTGCCTCCATAACTCCAATTTGGAATTAACCCCTGTTTTCGTCTTATTTACTAGGACAATACCATCAGCGAATAGCATACACCAAGGTATCTCATCTTGGATAGTTCTAGTAAGCTCATCCAGCACAATGGCAAATAGGAATGGACTTAATGCAGATCCTTGATGGAAGCCAATTGTAAACGGAGAATCACTCGTTAGGCCGCCGCAAGTTTTGACATTTTTCACTACTCCATCGTACATGTGCTTGATTATGGCAATGTACTAAACTACAATAACCATACAGTTTTTTAATGTCAGTAAACAATTAAACGTACCACTCTAAGGGAGCTTATTGTAATATAAAAAAGGTAAGGTGGTTTAGTAAAATTTAGCTTTAGAACTTATTATGAAAGAATTTAAGACCTTCAACATCCACATAATATAAGCAGCAGCATGCTTCACTTGATATTGGTCATCCTCGAATCCATCAGTCGAGATGTTAAGGCAATCATGAAGAAGCTCCAATTCTCCGCCTATGAAATCATCAAAGTAGGGCCCACTCGCATGTTTGTTGGTGGCAAACTGCTTTATCCAACATTGAGAGAGGAATCGTCAGTGAATCCACAAGGCCTGCAGAGGGTGGAGAAGTTTGTAATATTCTTTTAATTTGCAGTAGGCAATATATCCAGTTTTTGGTACATGTGTTGGGGTTTTACAAAGATAATGAATTTTCTCTGGTGATATATTTCAGTGTTTAGATCAAAAGTTAGGGTGGGTAATTGAATTGCTCAGTACAGAAGAGAGAGAGAGAGAGAGGAGATAGATGATCATAATTGACAAGTAAATATCTTCTTCTTCTTTTTAATTGTTTCAGTCCACCTCTGATTCTCTTGCTCCATTAACTAGTTGTTATTTCCCCTACCTGACACATTTGTGGGCCAATAAACCGGTTCTCCCTCGATACTCATTTCAGCTCTACCTCATTATTTCTTAATTGCTCAACATTCTAAAACAACAGCTCAGCCTTTTATCCCAAGCATATGGGATAGGCTATATGAACCAACATGAGAATCACGCCGGCAGGCACATAAATCCTCCACCTCCACTGATCCCTATCGAACAATATACTTTCATTAAGGCCTTTGGCATCCATATCTTTTCGTATCACCTTCATCCACGTTTTTTGAACCTCTCTTTCGCTCTTTTGACTTGGACTAAATCGATAATATCCATTGGTCGAACCAATACTTCCGAAGGTCCGCGTCGCACATGACCAAACCATTTTAAACAGTTTTCCCGTATCTTCTTCCTCATAGGTGTTACACCAACCTTTGCACGAATATCCTCTTTTCGCACCTTATCATTCCTAGTGTGGTAACACATCCAACGAAGCATGCACATCTCCACTACATGCATCTTATGTGCATGATGTTTCTTAGAAGCCCAGTGTTCTGTACCATATAACAAGCAGACTGAATAACACTTCGATAAAACTTCTCTTTCGACCTTAATGGAAGGTTATGATCGCACAAAATCCCCGTTGCACTCTTTCATTTCAATCGGCCAGCCCGAATCCTCTACTTGACATTGCTATCGATCTCCCCATCCTTTTGGATGATGAAACCTAAATGATGAAACCTAGATATCTAAACCGTTCGCTCGGTGATCTCTCTTGCCCATCCAATGTTTTACCACCGTGACATCAACTTCTCTGTTTACTAAATTTACATTGCATATATGCTCAACATTCTGATTTTTATAAATGCTGTAGTTATAGCCGTCTTGTGGAATTTGTTGTTAATGCTATACAAATATTAGCCAGTATTGCTAGATAGGCCAGATTTACTTCACTGGACTCTCCATTGAAATAAATCACTTGGATGGTGCTATGTTACAGAAAAGGCCATCAGAAAATGAAGTCATATGATATACATCTTATTTAACAAAGGTTCTATGAGCAAGAAGTAGAACTATTAGCAACTGCCTGGTTATTTCCCATCTCCAAAATAAGGAAGAAATATCATGAGTAAGAACTATTTGAAGTGTACGCATCTAGCATGACTTGGTAATTTCAAGAAGAAAACAAATCAACTCTTATGCGTTAATGGTTACGATTACCTCTCTTCCTATATACCGTTGAATAAGCAATTTGTTCCATTGGAGCTCTTCCTGTAATCATCATGAGGCTAATAACTTCAGACATTTTATGCAAATGACCACATGGCGATAAACAAACAATATTTTCCGTAATCTATCAAATCGTAAATAAATGAGTTCATATAAAATATAATCATACCTTCCATATGATAAAAACATCAGAAAGGTTATTAAAAGATGTCTCTCCATCTTTTACAATGTTGTCCTCTAGAATTCTAAGCATTAACCTCTGCAGTGAAAGGAAAGAAAAGAAGATACTACATGAGTACATGTAATTGTAAATACTCAAATTAGTTTATACCAATACCATTGTAGTATTGTTCTTTCAAGGGAAATAGATTTACTGGTAAATATTTAAAAAAAGGCAGTATATATTGATGATGAATGATTAGCCTATAAGCAGTCACCAGACAATTATCACTCATTTTATTATCTACAGTGCGCCCTCAGATACTTAATCATCTGGTTACTGAAACTAGTAAAAGGCAGTTAATCGAGTTCATTTTTCCTATTCATCATGATAATCTAAATCGAAAGCTGACCTCATAGGCTTCAGTTGGAACAAGAAGATGGTTCTATAATCTATGAATGTTAATCGTCAAAAAACATCAGGTATATTCACTAACAGCCTTATCAAGTAGCACCATTAATAACACAGAACAACAACAATAGCACCATTTATGACCAGGACTGCTTCAATCAAATATTTTACTTTGATCTAATGCTGGACAAACAAAGAGGATAATCTTGCTTTTAAGAAGACCTCCGAAGCAACATAGCCACATAATAGGTATCTGAAGACTGAAGTTGCCTATCAACCATATGCAGTATACAAAAAATATATCAAAATCCACACTGAAATATTTTCTGCGTTCAGCTATATAGGTTTTCGCGTAAGTTTATTGTACAAAACATATACCACAAAATACAGAGGAAATGCCAAATCGACCAACTTGATTCGTAACTGTAACTGTGGTGCGTTATTTTCAAGAAATAACTATCAACAGCAACTAGATGCTTAAAGTACATACTTTGGTTCATCAAACCAAACTAATTGCTTACCGCCGGAAACCGGGCTGAGGCGCGGAGAGCGCGTCTAGCCAGAATGCAGGGGCAGATGCTATTTTGGAACATATCCATCCACCTCTCCGAAGACACCAAGATGATTTATGGCATCATATATCGGAGGTTTGGATAGATGCGACCGTTGTAGCTGACTTTTCAGATTCCCTCTCGCGGAAGCGAGGTTTATTGATTGTGAGGATGTTTTTTCGATTGTGAGGATGTTTTTTTCCTGCAGACACAAGCCCCTGGAGTTAATTACGTTATCGCAAGCGATAACGTAATGCACTCCAAAGAACTTTGTGTGTCGTGTTTTAATTTTTGTTTATTTTGGGTTACCCTTGGATCTTATACGGAGACTACTGTTGTCGTCCGTAAGACGCGAATTAATCCAAATTCGTATATTTTTTTAGATTTGGAAGTTTTGGGGTCCGCGTTGACAGCTTAGTTGACCAAAGGGAGTGAACCTAGGTGCATTTCTCACATATGCGAGGTCCATCAATTCAAGGATGTTTGAGTTTATCTAAGGATCACTAGTCTCATTTTAGACTACGAGCAGCTTAGATATTTTGGCTAAGGATCGTTAATCGCATTTGACACTAAGATCAACTTAGGGTTTGACTAAGAATCGTTAGTGTTGTTTGAGACTAAGATCAACTTAGAGCTTTGGTCATATCTTGAAAATATGGTTCCATATTGATCATTAGATCACACAAAAAGCTTAGGCTTCCATACTTAGTTTATATGACTAGGTCTACAAGCAATGACTTGTTATGTGCACTTGCCATGTGCATGGCACGGAGTGCGCATGCCATAGACATACGTGCATAGCATGGGGTGCGCATGCCATCATAAAGGCTGCTTTCGACTTGCGCGCACGTGCATAGCATATGCACGCATCGGAGCATGCTGTGCGAAACCCTTCGGAGTGCGCCCAAAATTTGGGTGTGCTCAATTGCATACATTTGCCTCCTGTAATGATATGCATATATGTATATGAATATATGTACAGAGTGCCAAAGCCCTGCTGTTCTTTCTTTTGAATGGTGCGCCCACCCTTATAAGTTAGAAGAGTCCTTGTTCTTACGAAAGTAGATATCTTGAAGAAGAACCATGATTTTTTTGGAGTCAAAACACCTAAGGAAGCAAAAGCTTCGATTGTTACGTGTCAAAACACTTTTTTTATGAGAGTTTTTTTCAAGGCCTTGGATCTTAGGATTGACCCCTTCATGAAAGTCGTGAATCAAAGATTCAATGAAGCCGAGGCTTTTTGTATATAAAAGAGATCTTTCTCTTTTTATTTACCTAGTTTTGGGCTAAGGTTTTTGTCGAGGAGGAAGATGAAGGTCTCTTCTCTTTTTCTTTTCTTTTTTTTGGCACGAGAGGCTTCTGCTCTGGATTGATGATCATCATGGACGTGGAGATTTTTCTTCCCAAGGGTTCCTATTTATAGGAGGGATGTTTGTTAGGGTAAATCCTTGACAAATAGATTCAAATTGATACATATCAATTCAGGGTGCGTGATCTTTGATCCCAAATCTATTTGTAAAAGAATTTTAACGAAAATATCTTTCCTAACAATAGATTTAACTTAACAAAGAAAATATTCTTCCAAATATAGATTTAATTTAATAGAAGTGCATGCTTTAATGCGCATTGCACGGACGTGCGCACGTGCTTTGCACATGTATTGCAATGCAAGTTTTGCTTGCTCAATACCTTTGGCTTTGCTTATGCGCCCGTGCTTTGCAAGATCGCATCGCAAGTGTGCTTTGGCCTTTTATGCCAGGTGCGCACGTGCTTTGCACGGATCCCATCGCAAGGACGCTTTGGCCTTTTATGCCAGGTCGCATCGAAAGTGGGCTTTGGCCTTTTATGCCAGGTGCACACCTAGTATGCTTGCGCATCATGGGGTGTGCCCTATTTGGGCAGGAACAGTAACATTACACAAACTCAGAACAGCCTACGGTTATGATTTGAGAACTAAAAATGTCAATCTAATGTCTATTACTAACGCATGGTTGACTCGATTTGTATCCTGGTTTGAGATCTAAAAATGCCTATCTAACGTCTATTTACTGATGCATGATTCACTCAAGTTGTAAAAAGTGTAGTTGAGCAAAACTTTCTTCTTCCATTTATTTCTCATAAAATTAATCCTACAAAATTCCTTAATACAAAAGATTATTAAATGGATGCTCCACAAGAGCCTATGGTTGTCACGAATGAGAAAGAAGCTTGTCTGGTCGCATATAACCAAAAGGAAAGGACATCATTTCATTCATCATTAAATAAAGGGAAAGTCAAGGATTGCTTAGGCTATTTTAGACATATATCATTAAATAAAAGGGGAATTAGCCAATTAGGTATGAGAATAACTTACATAATGACATGATTGAAAAGCATTCTTATCAAGTGCATGCATTATCGTTAAAGGGCACTCTTTGAAATGTTTAAATAAGATGGCCTTTTTTCCATTACATTTTACAACAAAGTATAAATTAGCAGTGTTTTGGTAAGTTTTATAGAGAAAATAATCCCAATACAAAATTTTCTTAAGTATTTACCGGCAATAACACTCTTTGAAAAAAATGACTAGCTCCAACAAGTGGGAGAAAAGATGGACGAAAAACTCGCTCTACGATAGTGGAAGCAGCAGTTATCAGCACATGCAACTCCGCCCACTTCCTTGATTTGTTCAACTCATCAATCACCTATACTATCAGTACGTACTAACAATTGTCTACTTTGCAATTTTGACTTTCGAGAAATAAAAAGTAAAGGATTACACAAGTCCAGTACAAGACCCAGATTAATGTACTTTACTCCAAAGTAAATACATATTAACTAAAGGATGGCACATGCTTCCATGCAAGATAGATCAAGTGATAGGGGATTGACGCTTTAGCAGATGGATAATAAAGAAGCACGTCATTTACTAATCACAAATCAAAAAAATAATATGAAAACTCCGTTTACATTTTTCATAATAACTAGCTTGATGCTATTAATTATTAAATGGAGAGAGGTAAGCATATCAAAATTAAAGGGGCCTTGTACCTTTTCTTTCACTCTTTTTGCTAATTAACCGTATTATCTTAGTTGAGAAACTAATTTAGGGGATGTTCCTTAACAGATCGTAAATTTTTGCCAACAGTACCATAGAGCAATGAGGTCAATAGTGACTTCATCTTGATGGTAAAAGAATAGCATGATGACAATGGTGCTAAAGATGGATTCCAATAGCATAACAAGTGTAAAGAATTGTGTGACAAGTGAAATTAATAGTTGAATCAACGATGGTGGCTTTTCGTCCTCGGTAGCTTGATAATTGGGATTTGAGGCTTTTACCTAATGAAAAAATTGCAAATTTGTATTCGATGACCAAAAGAAAAATATCAACAACATATTTAAACTACAAACTAAACTATTAACCGAATATGCATCATGCTAAGGTTTACATGATTCTTTCACTAATCAAAAGAAGCATAACAACAAACCTTTCTCCAAATTAAAAATAATATGCTACTAAATGTCTTGAATCCCCATCCCTAACCCCCAACTAATTACCCCTAACCCTAACCCTAACCATACTGAACCGAACCCTAACCCTAACCCTACACTCAACTGAACCCTTATTAACCAACCCTACCCTCAACTGAACCCTAACCCTCACCCTAACCGAACCAAAACCCTCGCCTGTAGCTAGGCCGGAACAACCCAATAATCAACAAAAAGAGAAATAAAAGAATAATTAGAACCAAAACCCTAACCCGTAGAGGCCGGAGGAGACCGGAGACGGTCGACGATGCAATCGACGACGAGTCGCGGACGGTGGCGACGAGGAAGTCGACGGTGATGCCGGAGACGACGATCCGCGCGTGGGAGGGCGGTGGCGACGAGGCACGGACGGTGGCGACGAAGCGCGGCGGTGGCGACGAGAGGCGCGCGCAGGAGATCGAGTGACGAGAGAGAAATGTTTTTGCAATGGATGATTTTTCTGTGCATTATTTTTTAATTAACTAAAAATAGATGGTGGTGAAGAGTGAAATGACTAGGATGCCCTTGGTGGTACTTGGTGGTAAAGGGGTTTGTTTTCGTAGATGGTGGTAGGATAGGCATTTTGGGCTGTTTTCTGGCAAGTCCTAAATTTTTGGATTGCTTGAGAGAAAAGCAAGCTGTATTGTCTAATGTTTTGCTTTGATATTTCTTGTTTTGTGATAAAATTTGTTGTGTTATTTATTTGTTACGAGGATTGTTCAGTTAAAAATAGACTGAAAGTCCAAAAAAATAAAAATGTTAAAAATATGGTACACTGTTTCATATATATATATGGTCAAATAAAATAATAAATTAATATGATTATATAATCAAATGCTCAATATTCAAATAGGAAAAACCAAGTTGGAAAAGTTAAAAAACAGACATATTTTTATCTAAACATCAAAATCCCCCCCCCCCCCACTCTTGTGGATACCTCAGGCTATGTGGAAATAACTCAAACTGTACTAGTTAAAACATGACATAACTTATATATTATAAATTATCTTTCCTTTTAACCTATGGCATATTGATTAGAGGGAAAAATGTGTCAAGTTCTTTTTATGATCACACTAATAATATTAAGATTTGGAAACTAAGATTTGGAAACGTGGAAAAGGTTTTTGTCCCAAGAAAATGGTTATGGTTGGTTATGGTTGGTTTTGTTATCATGCATCTAAAGCACAAAAATAGATTCTTAAACATTTTTTCTTAACTTTCCGAATAGACAAGCAATTTAAAACATGAAACAATGACCGAAGGACACTAGCAACTTAAAATTGGAAGAGCTATGAATAAAGATGAAAATAGTCTTGTGCACAACCACTTGCATTTTACCTATGGCTCATCTGACTTGTATTGTCGACACTATAATACCATAATAAAGAATCATTTATCCAAAAAACATTGCATCCAAAATTGTAAGTATAGTAATCCATATTGTGTGTGTGTGTTAATGCACTGTCCCCTCTTTACTCGAACCAGCAAGAGGGCAGTTTCGTCACCTCCTATTTTTTCTCATGCCTTTCTTTGTTCCCAGCAAAAGCCCTGCTGCAGCTTGAGGGCCGTTGGGATCGGGCCCCACTGGGCCGTGCGAATCGTTGCAATTCGAAAGATCGAGTAAAAGAGAGACCGGCACGTGCTCACGAGGTCGGGGTCACGTGACGGGTTGGCTTAAATGGGAAATTTGATGGGAGGGATGAGGGTCGTGATTTCAGAATTCCTGATGGAAATGCTTGTCCTGTTATTGTAGGCTACAATTTTTTGGGCCTTTTAATGCATTCCAGTGTGTGATCTAAATTTAATTTGCAAGTTACATGTTTTGTTATTTTTGGTGAGAATATTCCTTTATTTTTGTTTTATTTGTTGCTTGTAAGCTTATAGCTGAATGCATTTTATAACATCATCTAAACACCCTTTATTGTTACAGTTTTTTCAGGAAAAATGATGGAAAGAAAAAAAACAGCAATAATAAACATACAGCTTGATGGTTGGCTGTACAACAACGCCAGAGTTCTTATATAGAATTTCCCTTTTCTCTTTTGATATAACCAGCTCTATTTTTTTTTATTGAAAAAAATGTCAGATGATCATACATGTAAGAGAATTCTTAATTTTAGTTTTCTGCATGTACCACTTTTATTTCCTCTCTCCAAGAAAAATTCTTGTCTTGAGCAAAAACAACAATAAACAAAAAATAAATAGGATTTAATAAAAGGAGAGTTTAATGGCTGAAAAAAGCCTATAAAAGGCCCAAAGGGGCGTAAAATGATTTCTCTTTTAATGCAATTTGCAAACATTTGAGAACATATATACCAAGATTTTGAATATGTGATTCAGGCACATACATTATTGAACAGATTTGGCAAGGTCTTACATTCAAATAATATAGGCTTTATTTTCTTAAACACGGTAGACTTTAATAAATTTAACAATCAGATTAAAACTTCAATTTGAAGACCCGCTCCTTTTAGCATTAATGGTAGAGTAAAATAAGAACTAATATAACTCCAATTTATACAATTTCCGACAAATGAAACAATTCACTTAAACTTTCAAATGTGTTTTCTTTTAACAAGGTCTTCACAATTAGAGGGCATCCAATGTCTACCCATCTATCAACTAGGGTTGAGCACAAAAACTATAAATAATGCACAAATTTTCCATAGAAATAAATAGCGAATAATAATGTACTTGACACAGGAAATTATTTTCAAACTCCAAAGTAGATTTCCCCAGAGCAACATATTTTCAGGGCACTTCTCTGTCAATACCCACCAGCTTCTTTCAACCCCTTATGCAGCTTAGCCTCTTGATCCAAAGGAACTTGCTACAACAAAGATGCACAAAAACCACATGTTAGGACGCAAATGATAGAACATACATAATCTTCTAATATACCTATTTTAAAATGGAACGGCTAAATCACACCAAACTACGATTACCATACAATAAGAACGGAGCCTTTTATCCCAAGCATATGGCGTACACTACATGAACCAACATGAGAATCACGCGGGTCCGGCACATGAATCCTCCGCCTCCACTCATTCCTATCAAATAATATACTTTCATTGAGGCCTTTGGCAACCATATCTTTTCGTATCACATCTATTCATGTTTTCTTCGGTCTCCCTTTTGCCCTTTTGACATTGCCTATATCGAGAGTATCAATTCGTCGAACCGGTATTTCCATAGATATGCGTTGCACATGACCAAACCATCTTAGCCGGTTTTCCCGCATCTACTCCTCCACAGGTGCTACACCAACTTTTGCACAAATATTCTCATTTCGCACCTTATCTTTTCTAGCGTTACCGTACATCTAACGAAGCATGTGCATCTCCACTACGTGCATCTTGTGTGTATGACGTTTCTTAAGAGCCCAACATTCTGTACCATATAATAAGGCAGGCCGAATAGCGCTCTGAAAAAACTTCCCTTTCAACCTTAACGGAAAGTTACGATCGCACAAAATACCTGTTGCATTCCTCCATTTTAACCAACTAGCTTGGATCATTTGATTGATATCGCTATCGATCTCACCATCCTTTTGGATGATAGAACCTAGATATCTAAACTGATCGCTCGGTGGTATCTCTTACCCATCCAGTAGTATACCACTGTGATCTCGACTTCTCTGTTTGCTAAATTTGCAATGCATGTATGATGTCTTGGACCTGCTCAATCTGAACCCTTAAGATTGCAACGTTTGCCTCCATAACTCCAATTTGGAATTAACCCATGTTTTCGTCTTATTTATTAGGACAATATCATCAACGAATAGCATACACCAAGGTATCTTATCTTGGATAGTTCTAGTAAGCTCATCCAGCACAATGGCAAATAGGAATGGACTTAATGCAGATCCTTGATGTAAACCAATTGTAAACGGAAAATCACTCGTTAGGCCGCCGCAAGTTCTGACATTTGTCACTACTCCATCGTGCATGTCCTTGATTATGGCAATGTACTACAATAACCATACAGTTTTTTAATGTCAGTAAACAATTAAACGTACCACTCTCAGGGAGCTTATTGTAATATAAAATAGGTAAGATGGTTTAGTAAAATTTAGCTTTAGAACGTATTATGAAAGAATTTAAGACCTTCGACATCCACATAATATAAGAAGCAGCATGCTTCGCTTGATATTAACCGTCCTCGAATCCATCAGTGGAGATGTTAAGGCAAGCATGAAGAAGCTCCAATTCTCCGCCTATGAAATCATCAAAGTAGGGCCCACTCGCATGTTTGTTGGTGGCAAACTGCTTTATCCAACATTGAGAGAGGAATCGTCAGTGAATCCACAAGGCCTGCAGAGCGTGGAGAAGTAAATATCTTCTTCTTCTTTTTTGAACTGTTTCAGTCCACCTCTGACTCTCTTGCTCCATTAACTAGTTGTTATTTCCCTATGTGTCACATTTGTGGGCCTATAAACCGGTTCTCCCTCAATACTCATTTCAGCTCTCCCTCATTATTTCTTAACTGCTCAACATTCTAAAACAACATTCTAAAACAACAGCTGAGCCTTTACTCCCAAACATATGGGATAGGCTATATGAACCAACATAAGAATCACGCCGGGTCGGGCACATAAATCCTCCGTCTCCACTCACCCATGTCGAACAATATATTTCATTAAGGCCTTTGGCATCCATATCTTTTCGTATCACCTTCATCCACGTTTTTTCTTCTTTCTTTTGCTCTTTTGACTTGGCCTAAATCGATAATATCCATTGGTCGAACCAATACTTCCGTAGGTCCGCGTCGCACATGACCAAACCATTTTAGACGGTTTTCCCGCATCTTCTTCCCCATAGGTGTTACACCAACCTTTCCACGAATATCCTCTTTTTACACCTTATCATTCCTAATGCGGTAACACATCCAACAAAGCATGCACATCCCCACCACATGCATCTTCTCTGCATGATGTTTCTTAGGAGCCCAGTGTTCTGTACCTTATAACAAGCAGGCTCTGAATAACACTTCGATAAAACTTCTCTTTCGACCTTAACGGAAGGTTACGATCGCACAAAATCCCCGTTGCACTCTTTCATTTCAATCAGCCAGCCTGAATTCTCTACTTGACATCGCTACCGTCTCCCTATTCTTTTGGATGATGAAACCTAAATATCTAAACTGTTCGCTCGGTGATCTTTATTGCCCATCCAATGTTTTACCACCGTGACATCAACTTCTCTGTTTACTAAATTTACATTGCATATATGCTCAACATTCCGATTTTTATAAATGCTGTAGTTATAGCCCTCTTGTGGAATTTGTTGTTAATGCTATACAAATATTAGCCATTATTGCTAGATAGGCCAGATTTACTTCACTGGACCCTCCATTGAAATAAATCACTTGGATGGTGCTATGTTACAGAAAAGGCCATCAGAAAATGAAGTCATATGATATACATCTTATTTAACAAAGGTTCTATGAGCAAGAAGTAGAACTATTCAGTAACTGCATGGTTATTTCCCATCTCCAAAATAAGGGAGAAATATGAGTAAGTACTATATGAAGTGTACGCATCTAGCACGACTTAGTAATTTCAAGAAGAAAACAAATCAACTCTTATGCATTTATGGTTACGATTGCCTCTTGATGATGCTCGGTATCGGTGATCTCCCAGATCATGACACGTGGCAGATGACGTGTCCCAAACCATGCAAGAAAGGACCAACAGTGGCCAACCAGACCACTCATATGCAAACAAAGCTAGCTCGCCTCCGAGCCCCAAGCACTATTGGCCTTCTCGGCCTCTCAGCTCGCCCCCGAGCTACCACGGGACCAAGATGCCTCGGCCCTCCCGCTCGTTCCCGAGCTCTACCGCCGAGGCCATCTTTCTCGGTCTCTTCGACCGACCAACTCCACCACTCACAGGCGTAACCGCCGCTCCACAAACCTCGCCATGCACGGATTCTCCGCCGGCAACATCCCACGTTCAACGCCATCACGATCCCCATTAACGGGTGATCCGCTTATTACGCGGGCGTGACGCCGGGGGCGTAACTGCCGGCGAGATTCTCGCGTCTGCTACTGCGTGCTGCCGCCACTATATAAACCCCCATCACAGAGGGGTCAAGTAAGCCATTTTCTAATCCACTAAGCCATTACTCTGCTCGGATCTTGTGCTAACTTGATCGTCGGAGGGTCCTCGGTGGTCAAACCCCCCCGGGACTTCCTTGCAGGTAGCTCAGCTCATCCAACCTCAAACCCATTGAGATCCACACGCTACAACAACCTTACTCCAGATCAAATCCAAGCCATCCACTGCTCGCCATCAGCAGATCAACGGAAGACAGCATCTCGACGTGATTCAAGGCACGTCAGCTGGCGCCGTCTGTGGAAACCTAACTCCACAAAAACAAAAGTTCGTCTTCTAATCTCTATCCAATGGCGAGCGAACATCATGACGATCCAAACACTAGCCGCCACGCTCCCCTCAACCGGTGCGCGGACGAACCTTCTCCCCCGAATGCCATTAACGTCCTTTCTGGCCGGATAGACCGACTCGCATCCGCGGAAGAAGCACTCATCCGCGTCCGAACAGCAGGGCAACAACCCGCTTTTCCTGGAAAATCCGAAACGACAAATCTCTGGCGCTTCACCTCCCCCGGCGCTTCACCTCCCCCGCATATTCGTGATGCGTGTCGCCTGTGACTGTTCCCCTTGTTAGTTATATGTATGCCCTAGAGGCCATTACTGTACATACGATGTATATTGTAGTGGATGCTCGGACATATATAGTGAGGACTTTCTTGCTCGACATGATAGTACGCTATCTGGATTTACTTTATCTTAACATGTACTCTGATTGTCTCTTTTGTTACATGTTGATAAAGCCCTTAGGATTTGTACTCGACTACTGGGACTATGATGAGATCATACTAGTGGGGCCACTGTAGTCTATGAGTACATCCTATAACTGTTCCTAGTCGAGAGTGTGTCGAGACAGGGCATCGATACACCAGAGTAGACTAGCGTATACGCATCTTGACCCATATGATGTGCGATGGATGATCACATATCCATCGGTGTGTGACATCAAGGATGGTGTACGGGTGCTCAGTGGAGACTGGATACACTGGACGGACTCGCCGAGAACTCCTAGATGGTATATATACCTATTGTCAGATAGCAGTTCTCTGGTGACACTTGTACAGGTTAGTCTGTAGACCCGAGATCGTCATAGAGTCTTGTGTGATTCCCACTATACTTTGATTGCCTCCCTACCACGGCTCTACTGAGTTGTGCAAACAGGTGGATTTTGGGTACAGTCCCGAATCATATGGAGACAGTGAGCGATAGAAGGGGTTTCGTCTCTCCCGGTATAGGGAGTTGATGTCGCGCTATGTTTGATCGGCTATAACACCTAAATCCCTGGCCAGGGTTCTCGAGGTTTACTAATAAGTGTTATCAGTAGTTCCTCGACCTGTTATGAGCCATAAATCAACATGACTTATAAAGTTACCGGGGTCTGACATTTACCACCCTTGGACTTCATATGCGACGTATCAGACGAAGAGACCGGACTGTACGGTAAGTGTTGCTTACAGGCTCGTAAGGGTTGTTATGAGTTCGCTCGTCGGCCACCTTTTCGTTATGTACCTGGGTAGCCGTTACGTACAGCTAGTGCCACTGACGTGCTTGTGGTTAAACCCATTGCCAGCGTACTAACGAGTCTTTAGAGTCCCACATAGAGGGTTCCCTCGTTCAGGCAAAAGATGTAAAGACCGTAAATTGTTACGGCAGCCGTAAGGTGTTGCGGCAGGTTTTCGATTATGTCCGTGTAATTGTTACAGGAATAATAATCGGTAGAATAATACTGGCTGGATACCGGTATTATATTATTGGATTAATGGTATTCGTATTTTTCGGAATTCGGATACGGGTATACAGTATACGGTATACGGTATACGGAGGAGGGGTATTTTTGTAATTGTTACAAGAATACCTTCTAGAAGGTGCCATCTCATAATGACATAATTATGACATCATTTATTTTGTGAAAATAAATTAGTGAGGTGTAAATTAAAAGGTATAAGCATGATAACATGGTTGTTGAAGTGGATGTACTATTAAAGCATGATACTTCTTTCATAATACATGCTTTAGTTAGTGCTAAATTCTTTTTCCATCATGCTTGAACTTTTTAATTATAAATGCAATTATTCTCTCCTCCACTTCTTCTTATAAATACCTTCACATGAGATGTGAAATCATAGCATTCAATTCCTACACAAAATTATGATAAGTGTATCATAACAATTGTATAAGAAGAGAGAAAGAAAAATGATGGTGATCATTCTTCCTAGATTTAACCCTCACATGAGATGTGAATCCAAAGCTTAGGATTTCAAGTTAATCCAATACAATTATCTCTATATCATCCTAGTGACCTCTTCTAGCAAATTTGGTCTCTCGGTTAAACTCTTGAGAAGAGTTTCTAGCTTGCACGAAAACTCTCGGGTGGATCATCTAGGTCTTCGGTGGCCGGAGATCGAAAACATCGGCAACATCTAAAGGAGCCAAGGAGTTCACCTAAAGAAGAGAAAGGAGCAAAGGAGTTGCATCAAAGAGAAGACCCGAAGGACCGTATCATCAAGGTATAATCCCTAACATAGTAGATAAGATCTCTAGTTAGGGTATACTAGTTGTGGTTTAGACAAGATCTTCGGTTTAGTGCGTGTTGTATGCAAAGAAAATTTTTGTTCATCGCTTCCGCCGCGCCACAAGAGTTGTGGGAGCATGCAGCACTCACCAACATGGTATCAGAGCCTAACTAAACCACAATTAGATGTTAGCCAAAAGTTAGAAGCTCGATCGACAGTTTTTTCTCCCGAAATCTCGTATTCTGCCCTTGCTGCTGTCAGTTTTTGAAAGTGTTCCAAAATAAATTTGACATATCTTAAAAATTCAAGCAGGGATTTATAAGATTACTGTAGAAAACCGGAGTCCTAACTTGCCAAGACTGCCGCGGAAGCGCGGCCAAACCCTGGGTTTGGCCGCGGATCCGCGACCGAGTCAACGCGGAGTTGACTCGGTTTCCTACAGTATTCTCATATTGGGTAAATATGGTTTCTGGGATGTGTAGAATTGTACAAAGGTGTTTGTACAGGGACATGTCAAGTGTTGGCATGGTTTTAAAAGTTATCGATCGAAATTCTAAAGTGCTTGGCTAATCGGGTTTTCTTTTTGTGATATGTGTTTGAAACGTCCGCTAATTACTATATGACGATTAGTAGGGGTTGCACATATGGATATCATGAGATGGTATGTGTATATGAATGTGTTGGATCGTTGTGATGAATGGCCGGGGTGTGTGAGAAGAGTGTTTTTCTTTTTCTATCATTCCATGTAATTTGTAAAAAGCAATGTTATATTGTATAATTTATTTTTACTGTTTTTGCTCCTAGGATAGACCCAAGGTGGGGTGCACAAACTACCGGGTTCTCCAAGTGCCGAGTGGCCTACTCAATTGTTGAGTGAGGTTGCTACACTTCGGGAATTTGGCGGGTAGTTTGCCGCACCCGTAGGGGTTTGGGGGGGTTTTGGCTATTCATCACGACCGTGGAACCCGTCTTTCATTAAGGGCTTAAATGAAATACGGAATTCCTATTATATCCAATGCATTCATCTGTGATCTGAAATGGTTATAATTATATATGAGATATATAATAAATGTTGCTTATGTTTTGCACCCGCACTAGTCCAGCCCCCGCTCTGTCGTTAGTTAAGTAACCTAACGGTGCATGACGGGGCCCAGTGGCAAATGCGGATGGCATAAGCGTACGTTCTATTTGCGTTTCTTTTCTGTGATGTTTAGGAAACGTAAAAGATAGGAAACGTAAATGATGGGACCACATTAATGTGATTAATGTTAAAAGAAAGAAACCTAAAGATGTTGTAGAATCAAATTTTTTGAAAAAGGGTAACTCTAGCTTTTGTTTTGCATAGTGGTATTGTTGAATATCCTGCACCTCATTCGATGAGGAAATGGCCGAGATCCCTTCACCGGGAGTGACCCCTTTAACGAAACTGGAAAAAGTTACAAAGAACTCGAATTGATTTTATAGTTGATCTAACTTTGCTTTGCATCGTGGTATTTTCATATCCAGCACCTTATTCGATAAGGAAAGAGCCGAGATCCCTTCACCGGGAGTGACCTCTTTAGCAAAATTAGAAAGATACTACAAAACCATTCGATATTTTAAAACTGGAGCTTAAACCACTCCTTCCCACTTGATCCTACAACGATATCAAGTTCAAAACGTTAAAGGTTTTCATAAAAACCATCTGTTGCCCTCCGTCATTTTAGGAAGCAGAGTACTTAGTATTCGTGCTACGTATGTCGACCATAGCCGAGGCGTAGTGTACGGTAGCTAAGTGATGTATTCCTACAAAGCATATGATGCGATTAGTTAGGACATTCATGTGATTATGTTGATCATAGTCAAGGGTCATATGAGTGGGTCTGGCTAATCACGAAATGACGGGTAGAACTTGACTAGTACTTATGATATGTTGACCATAGCCAAGGTCATAAGTGACTAGGGGTAAAAACCATATCGGGAATTTCAAGAGTTGAAATTTGCAATGAGATTGCATACCTTCTATATGATAGCTGGATCCCGATCCCGCTGCGAGTAAGAGTTACTCCTGGGAAAGTTTTACACAAGACAATTTGATGAAATTATAGGGTGTAACTATTCCCGGCTAATCTTACCTTTTAGGGTTTGAAGGAAGATTTGATAAAAACAGTGGGAGACATCTGGATTAGATAATAACCAATCTAATTTTGCAAGAGCATACGCTAAAGTGTTTTCTTCTCTCTCTCTCTCAAGATAGTGACCATATCATGCCTTAATCAAGATAATAAATACGAATATTTTGACTGAACCCACTTGTTATACTGAGCTGGGGAACGTTGGTCCCGCTCCAACTTATAATTGTTATAAGACAGAGCAGGAAATAGGGAAATACCAGAATTCCTATGCCGCCCAAATGAAGAAAGTGCATATGATGCATCTCCTTCGGGTGTGTTCATTATAAAGAACTGTTTCTCAGTATCCTTTACGTCCTGGGTATAATGATACCGGATCAAGATCCCACAAATGTAATCTGTTACATGGGCTACAGAAAGGTAAATGACTGAGAAAGGATGATAAGTTTCAAGAGTTGAAAATGGTGCAATTGTTGCAAACCAAGAAGTTGGCAGTTATCACCCTGTATTAACAAACATATTGATTCTGAACGAATGTTATTAGATACCGAACCTGATATACAAACATCATATCAGTCTCTTTATTAGTAAAGAAGGATATAATTTTGTATTGATGGATAATGTTTTGAACATTTCCTATATCAAGTGTTGATCGGTTCAGGCACGTTATCTAAAAGCATAGACGTTCTAAATCAAACTACAGTTCTCAGTATACAGAACACACACAAGAGGATAAGTTCAGAAATGAACGAATCCTTCTTGAGGCATTGTAGACTAGGTCATATCAATGTGACCCGACTAGCTGAAGTTACATCTAGATGCATATTTAAATTAGTTTAAATTTACATCTTGTGAAACTTGCCAGTCATGTCACATAGATAAGATGACCATAGCTCTGTTTGTTGGAAACAGAGAAAGAGTTAGTGAACTCTTGGGATTGATACATGATGATGTATGAAAGGTCCACTGTCTATATATGCCATGACCGGTTCTTTGTACTTCATTACTTTCTCTGATGATCTCTCAAGATTCAGACAAATGTTCCTGTTGAAACACAAGTCCGAAGCTTTTGAGATATTCACAGAATATAACTTAGAAGTAGAGAACCAAAAATCGGGTATAAGTATTATGTCATTTGATGAGATCAAGGAGGAGAATACTTGAGCATGGAAATCCTGGACTGTTCTAAAGGAGAATGAGATTCTCTCTCAGCATTACTCCTCCGTATACACCATAGCACGATGGTATAACGGGGTGGAGCAATTGCACCCTATGTGATATGGTGTGCTCTATGATGAGTACTACTGAGTTTCCTATTTTCCTTTTGGGAGATATGCACTTGTGAAGCTGCATACCTATTGAATAGGGTTCAAATCAAATCAGGTGCCTACTACTCCATATGTGATATGGTATGGGAAGAGCCCATATCTTAAAGATGTTAAGATTTAGGGTTGTCTGGCCTATGTCTAAAAGCCAAAATCCGGACAAGCTCAAGGCAAAGTCAAAACTGTGGAAGTTTGTTGGACATCCCAAGCATTAGCAAGGGAATATCTTCTACCTAACCGAGGAACAAAAGTTGTTTTGTTTCTCAGCATGCCATCTTTGTGAAAGGGAATTTCTTGTGAAGAAATTAGTGGTCATAAGGTAGAACTGGAAGGCGTTCCAGCTATACAAACTACAATAGATGACCTAACCGAGGTACAAAAGTTGTTTTGTTTCTCAGCATGACACCTTTGTGAAAGGGAATTTCTTGTGAAGAAATTAGTGGTCATAAGGTAGAACTGGAAGGCGTTCCAGCTACACAAAAGATGACCTAACCAAGAAACAAAAGTTGTTTTGTTTCTCAGCATGCCACCTTTTGTGAAAAGGGAATTTCTTATGAAGAAATTAATGGTCATAAGGTAGAACTGGAAGGAGTTCCAGCTACAGCAAATGATTTGGTAGAACCAAAGGATTCAATAGAGTCTAACGAACCTTAGCCTCTCCACCGATCTAGTAAGGTTCCTCACCCAGCTAAGAGATACTTCGGTTTCTCTATTACAGTGAGAGCGAGGATTTTATCTTAACCCCAGCGTGTCCCGAGACCGGAAGGTGTTCCGGCGGGTTGTAGTCCTCGTGAAGGGGGCATGCGTAGAAAGAAGCTGCTGAGGGACATTTTGGTGCTACGGCGACCCTATGGAATGGGGTTGTTGCCTGACCAAAGTGGTATGACCTAACTAGTTTCGAGCAGGCCATCAGGAGTGGGACTCTGTGAGAATGGCTGGATGCTTAGCGATCTGAGATGGAATCCTTATACACCAACAAAGTATGGACTTTGGTTGCTTTGTCTGAAGGGTTAAATCCCCATCAGGAGCAAGTATATCTTGAGAAGATTACTTGATGTACATGGAAAAGTTGAGACTTTCAAAGCTATGCTTAAGTCCATCCAGATCCTACTTGCTACTGCTACATACCTTGACTACGATATCTGGTGGTAGGGTGTCATGACTGCTTTTCTAAAATGAAGTTTTAGAGCATCTATAAGTACACAGCCAGAGGGCTTCGTAGACAGTGGGAGCAGCGGAAAAGTGTGCAAGATGTTTTATGCGATAAAACAGGCATCGCGGAGTTGGAACATCTATTTTGATGTGGTAGTCAAAGAGTTTGACTTCATCAAAATATTAGATGAACCTTGTATATACATGAAAGGTGGAAGGGAGTATGGTGGTGATCCTCGTAGAGTACGTGGATGACATACTCTTGATAGGGAAGGAGTTTCCTATGCTACACTCAGTCAATCTCTTTTTATTATAAAGATTCTCCATATAGGATCAAAGGTGATACCTCCTAAATCCGGGGTTTTGGATCTATGAGATAGATCTAAATGGATATTAGGATACTCACTAGTTGTAGTGAGATAGTATCAATCGATCCAGGGGAGAATCACAGCGGAGTTGGAACATTTGTTTTGATGTGGTAGTCAAAGAGTTTGACTTCATCAAAATGGTAGATGAACCTCGTAGTATGGAGTATGGTGGTGATCCTCGTAGAGTACGTGGATGACATACTCTTGATAGGAAAGGAGTTTCCTATGATACACTCGGTCAATTTCCGCTTATCACAAGGATTCTCCAAGATCAAGGTGATACCTCCTAAATCCTGAGTTTTTGGATCTATGAGATAGATCTAAATGGATGTTAGGATACTCACTAGTTGTAGTGAGATAGTATCAATCGATCCTGGGGAGAATCACTGGAAATGTTCCAGGGTGATAAAGACGACTGAATGTCAGTCGCAGTCATTGTCTTTACCCTTAGTAGAGAGACGGTATGTTGGAAGAGTTCCAAGCTAGATACCGTGACATACTAGAAAGGCAAGATACGTCATTACTAAAGATGCTACCAAAGATAAAGTCTGGATATATATAAGTTCATAAGATGAACTTCGTTCCTACCACTGTGTGACAATGGAGTTGTGGCTTTAGCCAAGGAACAACCGTCCCATCAGAAATCCAGATATAATTCTTAGGCAGCACCACCTGATCATGGAGATGGTTGATCTCCAGGGAGATCGAGGTTAGGAGAGTAGATACAGAGGACAACAGAGCGGATCCACTCACTAAGGCTTTTTTCCCAGCAGAGACTTTTATGGGATGGTTGAGTATGAGATACTTAAACCACAGCTGATTGTATGGTATGTGATACCACAACAGATGGCCCTAGTGCAAGTGGGAGATTGTTAGTTATATGTATGCTCTAGAGGCCATTACTGTACATACGATGTATATTGTAGTGGATGCTCGGACATATATAGGGAGGACTTTCTTGCTCGAAATGATAGTACGCTATCTGGATTTACTTTATCTTAACATGTACTCTGATTGTCTCTTTTGTTACATGTTGATAAAGCCTTTAGGATTTGTACTCGACTACTGGGACTATGATGAGATCATACTAGTGGGGCCACTGTAGTCTATGAGTACATCCTATAACTGTTCCTAGTCGAGGATGTATCGAGACAGGGCATCGATACACCAGAGTAGACTAGCATATACGCATCTTGACCCATATGATGGGCGATGGATGATCCCATATCCATCGGTGTGTGACATCAAGGATGGTGTACGGGTGCTCAGTGGAGACTGGGTACACTGGACGGACTCGCCGAGAACTCCTAGATGGTATATAAACCTATTGTCAGATAGCAGTTCTCTGGTGACACTTGTACAGGTTAGTCTGTAGACCCGAGATCGTCATAGAGTCTTGTGTGATTCCCATTATACTTTGATTTCCTCCCTACCACGGCTCTACTGAGTTGTGCAAACAGGTGGATTTTGGGTACAGTCCCGAATCATATGGAGACAGTGAGCGATAGGAGGGGTTTCGTCTCTCCCGGTATAGGGAGTTGATGTCGCGCTATGTTTGATCGGCTATAACACCTAAATCCCTGGCCAGGGTTCTCGAGGTTTACTAATAAGTGTTATCAGTAGTTCCTCGACCTGTTATGAGCCATAAATCAACATGACTTATAAAGTTACCGGGGTCTGACATTTACCACCCTTGGACTTCATATGCGACGTATCAGACGAAGAGACCGGACTGTACGGTAAGTGTTGCTTACAGGCTCGTAAGGGTTGTGATGAGTTCGCTCGTCGGCCACCTTTTCGTTATGTACCTGGGTAGCCGTTACGTACAGCTAGTGCCACTGACGTGCTTGTGGTTAAACCCATTGCCAGCGTACTAACGAGTCTTTAGAGTCCCACATAGAGGGTTCACTCGTTCAGGCAAAAGATGTAGAGACCGTAAGTTGTTACGGTAGCCGTAAGGTGTTGCGGTAGGTTTTCGATTATGTCCGTGTAATTGTTACAGGAATAATAATCGGTAGAATAATACTGGCTGGATACCGGTATTATATTATTGGATTAATGGTATTCGTATTTTTCGGAATTCGGATACGGGTATACAGTATACGGTATACGGTATACGGAGGAGGGGTATTTTTGTAATTGTTACAAGAATACCTTCTAGAAGGTGCCACCTCATAATGACATAATTATGACATCATTTATTTTGTGAAAATAAATTAGTGAGGTGTAAATTAAAAGGTATAAGCATGATAACATGGTTGTTGAAGTGGATGTACTATTAAAGCATGATACTTCTTTCATAATACATGCTTTAGTTAGTGCTAAATTCTTTTTCCATCATGCTTGAACTTTTTAATTATAAATGCAATTATTCTCTCCTCCACTTCTTCTTATAAATACCTTCACATGAGATGTGAAATCATAGCATTCAATTCCTACACAAAATTATGATAAGTGTATCATAACAAGTGTATAAGAAGAGAGAAAGAAAAATGATGGTGATCATTCTTCCTAGATTTAACCCTCAAATGAGATGTGAATCCAAAGCTTAGGATTTCAAGTTAATCCAATACAATTATCTCTACATCATCCTAGTGACCTCTTCTAGCAAATTTGGTCTCTCGGTTAAACTCTTGAGAAGAGTTTCTAGCTTGCACGAAAACTCTCGGGTGGATCATCTAGGTCTTCGGTGGCCGGAGATCGAAAACATCGGCAACATCTAAAGGAGCCAAGTGTAGGGTGTTTTTCGTCACCCCATTGAGATGGGAATACGCGCGCGCTTGTCAGGCGCATTACAGATTCCCCCGGCCTAGGGTAGGCCGGGGTTTATTGATTGTGGGGATCCGAATCTCCGGTAACCGCGGACTAAGCTGCCGTTAATTACCCCTCGCATTTGGAGCGAGAGAACCTCCGATTAACGGGTTAAACTGGTCATGCGAACTCAATGTGCAGTGTGTTGGCGTGTATATTTTTTTTGTTTTGTTCTACTTGTAAAAAGAGATATATACATATATATATATATTTTCTATATACAAAAATAAATAAGTAAATAAATATTTAGGGATTTTTTTTTATTTTTAAAAATTTATTATTATTATTTTTTATTTTAAAATATTATTTATAATTTATTTAATATTTATTATATAAAAAAAGGGATTAAATAAAGAAAAGAAGAAAAGAAAATAATTTTGTTTTTTTTTTAATTTTTAAATATTATATATAATTTATTTTTATTTATTTAATATTTATTTATTTTTATTTTAAATAAAAAAAAAGGGGAAGAAAGAAGGAAAGAGAATTATTTTATTTTATTTTATTTATTTATTCATTTTTAAAAAAAATGAGGGTCACATGCTAACATGTGACCCCTCAAGTGAGGGGGTCACATGCTAAACATGTGACCCGGTCACATGCTCAACATGTGACCCCTCATGTGAGGGGGTCACATGTTTAACATGTGACCCCTCATGTGAGGGGGTCACATGTTTTGCATGTGACCCGGTCACATGTTTTGCATGTGACCCCTCATGTGAGGGGGTCACATGTTTTGCATGTGACCCCTCATGTGAGGGGTGTCACATGTTAAACATGTGACCCGGTCACATGTTTAAGCATGTGACCCGGTCACATGCTTTGCATGTGACCGAAATATTTTATTTATTTTTTTTTTTACGTGGAGTTCAACTCCAAAAGAATTTTATATGGCCATAAAAATTATAATGTGGAGTTAAACTCCCCCAAAAAAAAGGTATTTTTCTATGGAGTTAAACTCCAAAGGAATTTTATTTGTGGAGTTGAACTCCAAAAGAATTTTACTGTGTAGTTAAACTCCAAAAGAATTTTATATGGCTAAAAAAAATGTAATGTGGAGTTAAACTCCCCCAAAAAAGTATTTTTTTGGTGGAGTTAAACTCCAAAAGAATTTCATGCAGTGGAGTTGAACTCAAAAATAATTTTATTTGTGGTGGAGTTGAACTCCAAAAGAATTTTATTTATGGAGTTGAACTCCAAAAGATTTTCTCCTTTCTCCTTTAAGAAGAAACTCAAAATGGGTTCTCTTGAAACTCCAAGATCTAGATCTTGGATGATAAAAAAAGAGACCCTTTTCTTCTCTTGATGGAGTTTTTGGAGATGGGTTTATGGTAAAACTTTATTTAGTTTTTAAAAAAAAAGAGAGCTAAGCTCTTGATTTATTTTGAAAATAAAAGGAAGAGGAGGAACTTGAAAGAGAGAGTGGAGGAACAAACCCTAGTTTTTGAGGGAATGAAAAAAGTCTTCACTTATTCATCATCATGTTGCCTTTTATAGGCTTACACATTTACATACAGCCCCTTAGGCTTTGCAAAAATGGCATTTTAGCCCATCCCATGGTTCATGTGCCATTTCTTTTTGCACATAAACCATGGGCTTACAAAATATTGGTTTTATACCCATTTTGCATACATTCATGTATAAAAAATTACATAAAAATTATTTATTACATGATTTCATTTTTGGCATGGGGAGGGTCGGCCGCTTCATGTTTCGGACTCGACCTGGGCATGGGCCCACTTGACCTGGGCTTGGGCCCACCTGGCTTGGGGTTGACCTTGACTTTGACTCGGTCAACCGGGGTGTAAATTTTTACCCCAACAAAGTGCCCCCCATCAATAAATGCACACCGCACATTTGAGTTGTGTGCATGAAATTGATGGATCTTGAAGCTGAATTTCGAGATGGAACATCATTCCGGGGGCGGAGCATCATCCCGGGGAGCATGATTCCCGGAGATCGGAGTATCATTCTGATTCGCGGAGCATAATTCCAAGGATCGGAGAAAATCGGAGCATCATTCCGAAGCGCGGAGCATCATTCCGAGGATCGGAGCATCATTCCGATGGGCGGAGCATGGTTCCAGGGGATCGGAGCATCATTCCGATGGGCGGAGCATGGTTCCAGGGATCGGAGCATCATTCCGATAAGTGGAGCATAATTCCAGGATTCGGAGCATCTTTCCGAAGAGTAGAGCATAATTCCAAGGATCGGAGTATCATTCCGATAAGCGGAGCATCATTCCAATTTGCGGAGTATAATTCCAAGGATCGGAGCATCATTCCGATGAGCGGAGCATAATTCCAAGGATCAGAGCATCATTCCGATGAGCGGAGCATAATTCCAGGATTCGGAGCATCATTCCGAAGGGCGGAGCATGATTCCAGGATTCGGAGCATCATTCCGAAGGGCGGAGTATGATTCCAGAGTTCGGAGCATCTTTCCGAAGAGCGGAGCATGATTCCAGAGTTCGGAGCATCATTCCGAAGAGCGGAGCATAATTCCAGGATCCGGAGCATAATTCCGAAGGGCGGAGCATGATTCCAGAATTCGGAGCATCATTCCGAAGGGCGGAGCATGATTCCAGAGTTCGGAGCATCTTTCCGAAGAGCGGAGCATAATTCCAGGATCGGAGCATCATTCCGAAGGGCGGAGCATGATTCCAGGGATCGGAGCATCATTCCGATAAGTGGAGCATAATTCCAGGATTCGGAGCATCTTTCCGAAGAGTAGAGCATAATTCCAAGGATCGGAGCATCATTCCGATAAGCGGAGCATCATTCCAATTTGTGGAGTATAATTCCAAGGATCGGAGTATCATTCCGATGAGCGGAGCATAATTCCAAGGATCGGAGCATCGTTCCGATGAGCGGAGCATAATTCCAGGATTCGGAGCATCATTCCGAAGGGCGGAACATGATTCCAGGATTCGGAGCATCATTCCGAAGGGCGGAGCATGATTCCAGAGTTCGGAGCATCTTTCCGAAGAGCGGAGCATAGTTCCAGAGATATCGGAGTATCATTCCGAAAAGCGGAGCATAATTCCAGGATTCGGAGCATCATTCCGAAGGGTGACAGACATTCTAACCGAAGCATGATTTCGATGCGGAGGTTGATTCCCAGGCGAAGCATAATTCCGACAGAGAAGGCAAATACTCCGAGGCGAAACATCATTTCGAAACGGGGTGAACATTTTGAGACGAAGCATGATTCCGACGTAGAGCTGGTTGGTTGATTTGATTCCGAAGCGGAGCATAATTCCGGCAGGGAAGGTAGATATCCCGAGGCGAAGCATCATTTTGACACGGGGTGCATTCTGAGACGAAGCATAATTCCAACGCAGAGCTTGCTGGTTGACTTGATTCCGAGGCGGAGCATAATTCCGACGAGGAGGTCGTTGGTTGATTCCGAGCCGAAGCATAATTTCGACAGGGAAGGCAGATACACCGAGGCGGAGCTTGATTTCGACACGGGGTAAATTCTGGGACGGAGCATGATTCCACCGTAGAGGTTGTTGGATTGATTTGATTTGGGCTGACATCAGCATCGCTACACTGGAATATGGTACCAGGAGCGAATCATCATTTGTCCTGAGAGGATTTTGGGATTGGTTTTGGTTGGCATCTGCATTGCTGCACTGGAATAATGCCAGGAGCAACTCATCATTTGCCCCGGGAGGACTTGGGAGAGATTGGGATTGTTTTACGCCCGTGGATTGTATACGGTTTTGCAGGATGTATGATCCAGACCGTAGGGCCAGAAACATTTCAGGACTTTGTTGGCGTCTGCATCGCTGCACTGGAATATGGTACCAGGAGCGACTCATCATTCGCCGTTGGTATGAGATTTGGAATTTGGTTGGCTTCTGCATCGCTACACTGGAATATGGTACCAGGAGCGACTCATTATTCGCCGTTGGGAATTGGGATTTGGAATTTGGTTGGCGTCTGCATCGCTGCACTGGAATATGGTACCAGGAGCGACTCATCATTCGCCACTTGGGGATTGGGGAGCGATGGCTTAGGAGACAGGTTTGGATCCCTATCACCTAAGACTTTTCAATTTTATGGGCCGTGAGGGTCCCATAAAAGCATTTTCTCCCTACGAGTCGTAAGGATCCCGCAGGTGTATTTTCTCCTTAAGAGTCGTGAGTACTCCTAAGTGTGTTTTTCCTTGGTGAGTCGTAAGGATCTCATGAAGGTTTGTTCTCCTCATGCATCGTGAGGACACATGAGTGGGTCTTTCCAATGAAGCATAATTCCAAAGGCGGAGACCAGCCGCGTAACTGGTGGTTGCGGTGGGGCATGGGTATACTGAGAATTATTTGAGCCCGTGGATTGTATACGGTAGTCAATTTGGGGACTGGCCGTAGGGCTGAAAGAATTTTGGGAAATTGGATTTTTGTTTGGCGTCTGCATTGCTGCACTGGAATAATGCCAGGAGCAACTCATCATCCGCCCTTGTTTTTTTCTGTTTTTTTTTTTTGTTTTTTTACCGCGATTGCTCTATCATTTCAGCTTTTCTTATCACGAAGGTCGCGATTGCCCTATCATTTCGGCTATTTATTCGCGGTTGCCCCATCATTTCGGCTTTATTTTCATTTTTATTTTTACTCGCTGATTTTTATTGCGAGTTGCCCCATCATTTCGGCTTTTCTTTATTTTTCTTTTATTTACACATTTTTTTTTATTTACATTTTTTTTACATTCCCAGTTTAACGACTTAGAGGTCGATTGTTCCCAGTTTAATGACGTGGTGGTCGACTGTGTTCAGAGAAAGGCAGATGTCTGAGAGAATTAGTTTCACGAAGAACTTCGGTCTCCGTTTGTATGAAATTGGCGGTCGCATCTTGACTGTTTACTAACACGCCTTTGGACAGTTCTATCTCTCCTGCCTTGTATTGCTTTTCGACCCAATCTTTGAAGACGAAGCAGTCCTCAATGGCATGACCTATCACTCTGTGATAGGGGCAGTATTTGGGGTCGTCGGTCCTATTCGCTTACTGCGGTCTTTTTGACTCTGGCAGTTGTAGACCGTTCTTCAGGGCGTCTTTGAATATTTTACGGATTTTGTCCCTTCTGAAAGAATAGATCTTATCCAGCTTCTCTTTCAATGGAGATTCTCCTCCCTCTCCGAACATTGGCTTCCGAGGCTGGTTGGCGCTAGGCCCGCTCAACCCTTGCTTATTTCGGTTGGCCGAGGCATTGAAAGACTCAGAATCGTCGGAATTTCCGCCTTTGCGATTATCGTCCTTTCGGTTTCTCCATGACCTGTTGTTATTTTGGGAATCCGAGGAGGACTCCTGCTTTGAGCGCTCCAGCATTTGAACTTTTCTGGTCAGTTCTTGGAATGTTTTGAGACCCGCGGTGCATAGAAACGGGGCCATCCAATTGTTGAGATTTCCGACAAGGAGACTGACAGATTGGTCTTGCTCTATCGGCGGTTCGCATTTGACGGAGAGATTGCGCCATCGGGTTATAAAATCCGTGCTGCTTTCATTGTTCTTGGGCTTGGTCCTTACGAGCTCGGCAATGGTGATCTTATCGCTGACGCTCATGAACCTTTGTCGAAACAAAGATTCCATTTGGATGAAAGTAGTAACGGAGCCATCCGGTATGCTCGCGTACCAGTCGAAAGCAACATCGGTCAAGCTATTAACGAACTGGCGGAGGAGAAGCGCATCGTTGCCCCCAGTATTCCCGCATGAGGCTTTGAAGTGGGCGATGTGCTGATTCGCATTTTCCGTCCCATCGAATCTCCCGAATTTGGGGATGACATAGCCGCCAGGAAATTCTACCAGATCATACTGAGCAGGATATGGTCTCCCACTACTGCTAACATCTTTTTGCGCTTCGGCTTCGGCCACCAATGTTTTGACTTTGCTGGCAACCAAATCCATGATTTGATCTTGAGTTAGCGGGCTACTGTCATCGGTAGCCAAGACATTTCCTGAGATAGGATGCGATTGACTTTCATGCGGTCCGCCCACCTTTGGATTTGAGGGAACGGGCGTCGGCTGTTTCGAGACACCGTTTCCTGGTTCATGAGAGCCCTGCGCTTGATTGGGCGGCTGAGAGGCAAGTCGGGCCGTGAGCTGCATCACGACATTCGTCAAGTCATCGATTTTGGAGTAGAGTTTGGCCATCTCCTTGTCTTTGTTTCTGAGCTGCTTTCGGAGCTCTTGAAGCAGCTCTTGCTCCGCGGTCCTGGGGCGGAAAGTCGGCTCTTCTTCGCTTTCCGAGCCCGACTCCTCATGGACCGAAGGGTCTTTCTGCCTATCATCCTCATCAAGAGGGTTTTCATCACCCAGCAGAGGCGGCTGTTCTTGGGAAGCGGCCACCACATTCAAGCCAGATTGGGTTTGAGATGTGGTAGCCCCGTCCTTGCTCTTGCTGCGCGTGCCTACCGTGTAGACAGTGTGGACCACATACCCAGCCATTTCCTCATCTTCGGCGGGGTAACCCTGTTCTTCGAACCTCATGAGGTTCAGCCTGGCAGGAGCCCTAGCCCTTTTGTTGGCTCTATATCTGAGCCTTTTCTCCCTCAGCTTCTTGATTTTGAAGGCTTGGCGGGCATCCGCTATCCGGGAAGCCATTGTGAATTGATCAGAGAGGGGCTTAGAGAAGACACCCGATCGAGCAGTGGTCGGGGGTACCGCTGGAGCTTGCCCGAGATGCCCAGTTGCTTCGTTGACGTTGATGGCCTTGCCCCCAGCTGGGGCCATGGAGAGTCGTTCGGAAACGGACTTGCGCTTGGGTTGAGGTGCCCTCGCGACCACCACATTTGGTCTCCTGCCTTTCGAGACCGGTTTGTCTGCCACCGGGGCTTGAGGAGCCGGGATGGTGCCAACAGGCATGAACATAATAGAGCCGAATGGTAGCAGCGGCTTCTCCCATTGTCGCCCGAGACTGGCCGGAAGGACCGTCCTGGAGTCTATCTTCATCGTGTAGGAGATAGGAGCTGAGTTCATCATCAAAGACATCGTCGAAATGTGATTGCTTGAAAATCTGCATGAAAGAGCA
The DNA here is from genome assembly GCA_030015575.1 of Agapanthus africanus. Classification (NCBI taxonomy): domain Eukaryota; kingdom Viridiplantae; phylum Streptophyta; class Magnoliopsida; order Asparagales; family Amaryllidaceae; genus Agapanthus; species Agapanthus africanus. The sequence continues at coordinate 41,425,084 of CM057344.1, forward strand.
TTATTTTAGTATAAATATAGACATGTAAATTGATTGAGTTTGCATGAACATTTAACCCGAAATATGGGAGGAGAGATGGTCCCACCGGGCGTGCCAGAATCTGTAGGGTGTTTTTCGTCACCCCATTGAGATGGGAATACGCGCGCGCTTGTCAGGCGCATTACAGATTCCCCCGGCCTAGGGTAGGCCGGGGTTTATTGATTGTGGGGATCCGAATCTCCGGTAACCGCGGACTAAGCTGCCGTTAATTACCCCTCACATTTGGAGCGAGAGAACCTCCGATTAACGGGTTAAACTGGTCATGCGAACTCAATGTGCAGTGTGTTGGTGTGTATATTTTTTTTGTTTTGTTCTACTTGTAAAAAGAGATATATACATATATATATATTTTCTATATACAAAAATAAATAAGTAAATAAATATTTAGGGATTTTTTTTTATTTTTAAAAATTTATTATTATTATTTTTTATTTTAAAATATTATTTATAATTTATTTAATATTTATTATATAAAAAAAAAGGAATTAAATAAAGAAAAGAAGAAAAGAAAATAATTATGTTTTTTTTTTAATTTTTAAATATTATTTATAATTTATTTTTATTTATTTAATATTTATTTATTTTTATTTTAAATAAAAAAAAAGGGGGAAGAAAGAAGGAAAGAGAATTATTTTATTTTATTTTATTTATTTATTCATTTTTTAAAAAAATGGGGGTCACATGCTAACATGTGACCCCTCAAGTGAGGGGGTCACATGCTCAACATGTGACCCGGTCACATGCTCAACATGTGACCCCTCATGTGAGGGGGTCACATGTTTAACATGTGACCCCTCATGTGAGGGGGTCACATGTTTTGCATGTGACCCCTCATGTGAGGGGGTCACATGTTTTGCATGTGACCCGGTCACATGTTTTGCATGTGACCCCTCATGTGAGGGGGTCACATGTTTAACATGTGACCCCTCATGTGAGGGGGTCACATGTTTTGCATGTGACCCGGTCACATGTTTTGCATGTGACCCCTCATGTGAGGGGGTCACATGTTTAACATGTGACCCCTCATGTGAGGGGGGTCACATGTTAAACATGTGACCCGGTCACATGCTTTGCATGTGACCGAATTTTTTTTTTTTTTTTTTTTTTTATACGTGGAGTTCAACTCCAAAACAATTTTATATGGCCATAAAAATTATAATGTGGAGTTAAACTCCCCAAAAAAAAAGGTATTTTTTTGTGGAGTTAAACTCTAAAGGAATTTTATTTGTGGAGTTGAACTCCAAAAGATTTTTACTGTGGAGTTAAACTCCAAAAGAATTTTATATGGCTAAAAAAAATGTAATGTGGAGTTAAACTCCCCCAAAAAAGTATTTTTTTGGTGGAGTTAAACTCCAAAAGAATTTCATGCAGTGGAGTTGAACTCCAAAATAATTTTATTTGTGGTGGAGTTGAACTCCAAAAGAATTTTATTTATGGAGTTGAACTCCAAAAGATTTTCTCCTTTCTCCTTTAAGAAGAAACTCAAAATGGGTTCTCTTGAAACTCCAAGATCTAGATCTTGGATGATAAAAAAAGAGACCCTTTTCTTCTCTTGATGGAGTTTTTGGAGATGGGTTTATGGTAAAACTTTATTTAGTTTTAAAAAAAAAAGAGAGCTAAGCTCTTGATTTATTTTGAAAATAAAAGGAAGAGGAGGAACTTGAAAGAGAGAGTGGAGGAACAAACCCTAGTTTTTGAGGGAATGAAAAAAGTCTTCTCTTATTCATCATCATGTTGCCTTTTATAGGCTTATACATTTACATATAGCCCCTTAGGCTTTGCAAAAATGGCATTTTAGCCCATCTCATGGTTCATGTGCCATTTCTTTTTGCACATAAACCATGGGCTTACAAAATATTGGTTTTATACCCATTTTGCATACATTCATGTATAAAAAATTACATAAAAATTATTTATTACATGATTTCATTTTTGGCATGGGGAGGGTCGGCCGCTTCATGTTTTGGACTCGACCTGGGCATGGGCCCACTTGACCTGGGCTTGGGCCCACCTGGCTTGGGGTTGACCTTGACTTTGACTCGGTCAACCGGGGTGTAAATTTTTACCCCAACACCAAGGAGTTCACCTAAAGAAGAGAAAGGAGCAAAGGAGTTGCATCAAAGAGAAGACCCGAAGGACCGTATCATCAAGGTATAATCCCTAACATAGTAGATAAGATCTCTAGTTAGGGTATACTAGTTGTGGTTTAGACAAGATCTTCGGTTTAGTGCGTGTTGTATGCAAAGAAAATTTTTGTTCATCGCTTCCGCCGCGCCACAAGAGTTGTGGGAGCATGCAGCACTCACCAACACCCCTTCCCGGCACCAACACCAGAACTGCGCACAAGGGGCAGCCCAGCAGCTACCCTGCTAGGCTATCCCTGGCTGGCAACTTCCCTGCCACTCAATGCCAGGGACCAAATCCCGCACAAGGAGCAGCCCAACAGTTACCCTGCTCAGCTATCCCTGGCTGGCAGCTTCCCTGCCACCAACGTCAGGGATCAAAGCCCTCACTAAGAGGCAGCCCAGCAGCTACCCTGCTAGGCTATTCCTGGCTGGTAGCTTCCCTGCCACTCAACGCCAGGGATCAAAGCCCTCACTAAGAGGCAGCCCAGCAGCTACTCTGCTCGGCTATCCCTGGCCGGCAACTTCTCTGCCACTCAACGCCAGGGATCAAAGCCCTCACTAAGAGGCAGCCCAGCAGCTACCCTGGTCGGCTATCCCTGGTTGGCAGCTTCCCTGCCACTCAACGCCAGGGATCAAAAGCCCTCGCCAAGAGGCACCGGGCAGTAACCCTGCCTGGTTATCCTTAGTAGGCTGCTTACGGCCCCTCCAACGTTAAGGATCAAAGTCCTCCTTAGAGGCAGCTCAGCAGCTACCCTGCTCGGCTTTCCCTGGCCGGTAGCTTCCCTACTCGCAACTCTAGGGATCAAAAGTCCTTCCAGAGACAGTCGAGCCTAACCCTCGCTCGGCTATCCCCGGCTGGTAGCTTCCTACCACAACCGACAGGGATCAAAGTCCTCCCAGAGGCAGTCGAGCCCGACCCTCGTTCAGCTATCCTCGGCTGGTAGCTTCCTACCACAACCGACAGGGATCAAAAGCCCTCTCAGAGGCAGTCGAGCACGACCCTCGCTCGGCTATCCTTCAAGACAAAAACCCTCGCCAAGAGGCACCGGGAAGTAACCCTGCCCGGCCAGGGGTCCTTGGTAGGCTTCTTATAGCCCATCCCACGCTAAGGACCAAAATCCTCCTTTGAGTCGGTCGAGCCCGACCCTTGCTCGGCTATCCCCGGCTGGTAGCTTCCTACCGCAACCGACAGGGATCAAAGTCATCGCCAAGAGGCACTGGGTAGTAACCCTGCTCGGTCCCCGTCCTGAAGAATCAAAGCCCTCGCAAGAGGCAAACGTGCCCGGCCCTTGCTCGGTCATCTCCGGCTGGTAGCTCCCTACCCATGACGCCAGAGACCAAAGCCCTGGCAAGAGGCATCTGAGCGGCTACCCCGCTCGGTCATCCCAGGCTGGTAGTTGCCTACCCACGACACCAAAGATCAAAGCCCTCGCCAAGAGGCAACCGCGCAGCTTCAATGCCCGGTTGTCCTTGGTAAGCTCCTTACATCCCCTCCAACGCTAAGGATCAAAGCCCTCGCAAGAGGCACCCGAGCCCGACCCTTGCTCAGTGATCTCCGGCTGGTAGCTCCCCACCCATGACGCCAGGGATCAAAGCCTTCGCAAGAGGCATCTGAGTGGCTACCCCGCTCGGATATCCCTGGCCGACAGCTTCCCTACTCGTAATGCCAGGGATCAAGGCCCTCGCTAAGAGGCAACCGCGCAGCTTCACTGCCCGGTTATCCTTCGCAGGCCTCCTACGGCCCCTCCAACGCTAAGGATCAATGTCCTCACAGAGGCAGTCGAGCCTGACCCTTGCTCGGCCATTCCCGGTTGGTAGCTTCCTACCATAACCGACAGGGATCGAAGCCCTCACCAAGATCGCCCAAGCAGCATCCTTGCTCGGTCATCCCCAGGAGGCATCCTCCTGCCCAACAGACGCTGCGGGTTTGTAGCCCTCATAACAAGGCCACCGAGCCCTTTATGCTCAGCACAACTTCGGCGGACATCCCTCTGCCCATCACATGCAGTGGATCCGAAGCCCCAACAAAAGACATCAGGTCTATCCAAGTCTGAGTGACCCCCCCTCCCGACTTCGGGGCCATGGAGATGCCTCCTACTCAGCAGCGCTTGGCACACTTGGCAAGTGATCGAAATCAACTCGACGAACGAACGCTAAACAGATAGCCAACCTGACATGGAAGCCCAACAGTGCAAGCAAGCATATTTTATAAGCATTCTTCACAAACAGAAGATAAAGTGCAAGCTAATGAAACGAAAAGTTTTACTACCAAAAACTTAAAGGTTTTACAAGGAATTGTGGGCTCCCCAGCCATACAGACTGCCCGGAGGCTTACAAAAATTCCAGAAGCGGCAAATAAAAGGAGGAAGACGGGGGCTTTAGGCCTTGGGGCCAGGCACGACCTCAGGGTCCTCGATACCTACCACGAGTCGAGCAGAGTCCCCGGCCACCTCCTCGTCAGGAATCTCTTCCCCCTGCTCATCGGCGTCCGCAAGAGGGTATTCAGCCCGGAGCTCTTCATCAACACACTCCGGCATCCGGACGTTAACGGCGTCGAGGGCCCCGTGCCAGATGCGGGTGGTGGCCACGGCTAAGGAATTGTAAAAGTCCTTCAACTTCTTGTAGCCCTCCACCGCCTTCGCCGCCGAGAGGTCGGCCCGCTTCACCGCCTCCCCCAGCTCCTTCCGGAGGGTCCTCACCGTCTTCTTCATGTTGCCGGCGTGCGCCTGAGCGTCCTCAAGCTTGACCTCGGCAGCCACGGCGGCCTCACGGTGCTGAGAAACCTCCCGTTTCCCGACCTCCACCTCGCCCTCCAGGGCGGCAACCCTCACCATCGCCGCCTCCAGCTCCCGCTTAGAGCTTTCTTCCAGCGAGGCAAGCTGGTCCGTGGCCTTCATCGCCGGGGCTATCACCTCGGCCTCCATGCGTACGGCAAGGGCAACGTGCTGGAGGACCTGAAAAATAAGAAAGAGGTCAGAAAGACGAAGGAAGCACCGAATCTCACAAACAACCGAGCGCTTACCTGCACGACCTCCTGGGCAATGGACGCCATCTGGGCCCTGAAGGTCCCCCCGAGGACCCTACCCCCTGCCGACTTCTCTATTTCGTGCAGCAGGCTATCCGCGACAGATAGCCCCGAGGGCACCGTGAACTGGAGGCCCCCCTCCACCATGATCGGCGAGGGCGAACCCCGAGGAGACCTTCGGGGACCCCTCTTGAGTGGCTCCGATGGAGAGCCGGTCTCCTCCTCCGAGACCGGGTCCTCCAGAATCCGAGCCCGCTTCCGACCCGGCGCTCTGCTAGGCCCCGGGGCGGGACCTGCCCCCGAACGCTCAAAGGACGCGGCCACCGAAGGCACGGGGACGGAGGCCGAAGGAGCCGGGGCAGGCTTTGAACAGGAAGAACTGGCGCCTTCAGCCTTCGTGACCTTCTTCGGCTGGCGCATGGAGGCTCGGAGCTCGTTCATGTCCATGGGTTTTGCACAAAACCAAATGCAAAGAAGTCAGCGACACATACAATATAAAAGCCAAAAAGTAAGCCTAACTTACCGACGAACTCGACGGGGCTGAACCCGGCCCAACTCAGGACCTTCTCTGACAGCAACACGTCAAATCGGGAGATGGGCATCCACGACGCCACTCTCACCGCTGCGGGGTCATTGGATTGGTTCCCCGGCAAGCATTTTTCCCTCGACCGCTTGGTGGGCATGGGCCAGTCCTCACCCTCGGGCGGCGCGACGAAGAAAAACTTCTTCTTCCAATCGTGAATGGAAGAAGGCAGGGATACAACCACTGTCTCGGTGGCGCCCTCCTGTCGCTTTCTAAAAGAAAGGTAGACCCACCTCGGATCGCCCGCTCGACCCCCAGAATAATTTTTTGAAAACAAGAGAAGAATCAAGGATGGAGAGGCTGAAGGGAACCGCCTGTAGCTTCAGGCGGATCAGGAACCCAAGAAGAATCCTCCATGAGTTCGGCACTAACTGGCCAGGGGCTAGCCCAAAGAAGTTCAGCGCTTCGACGACCTCAGAAGAGAAGGGCAGGCGCATTCCACCCTGAAAATCTTCCAAGTACAGGGCGACCTCCCTACCTCGTACTTGGTCTGCCCTCTCTCCCTTCTTGACCAGACGAAGTGTATAACGTGAGGGGATGTGGAAGCGAGCCCGAGCATTGACAAGCTCGTCCGCATGCCTCATCCAACATAACGTGCCGGAGGCAGCGTCTACCGCCTCCTTCTTGGGGGATGCCCCCGCCGCACGATCCTGGGAAGAGGATCTGATCCCTGCTCCTCGGAAAGACTCAGGCTCAACTAGAGGGTCCCTAGAATCTACTCCTACGACATCTACAGATTTTATGAAAGAAGACATCTAACCTGGAGAAGAGGGATCCTCGGGAAACGAAAGCAGAAGGAAGAAGACGAGCGCCGAGAAACCAGGACTTAGAGCGAGGAAATATGAAGGAGTAGGGGCCCTGGAGTGGGCCCCACCCCTATTTATCACCGCAATCGCCCTCATCCAACAGCGCTCTCATCTCCCGCCAAAGCGCCTCCTCGCGTTCGACGACCTAGATTGCTCCACCTGTCGCACGCACATTCGCCAGCATCCCATCAGACGCCAGAGGTCTGCGGCCCGTCGCTCAGTCAACCAGCGCTCGACACATGGGTCGTTGCTTCGTCAAAAGAGCGCACGACCCGGTGCCCCTCTTTAATGCAGAAGATCTCACCCTGATTCGCTGACATCACCCAGAAAAGACAACGGATTGCCCGGGGATACGCCCGACGATATCTTCGAAAGGGAGCTCATCTCAGATGGTCGGAACTAGAGTGGGTGGCTAATGATGATGCTCGATATCAGTGATCTCCCAGATCATGACACGTGAAGATGACGTGTCCCAAAGCATGCAAGAAAGGACCTACAGTGGCCGACCAGACCACTCATATGCGAACAAAGCTAGCTCGCCTCCGAGCCCCAAGCACAATTGGACTCCTCGTCCTCTCAGCTCACCCCCGAGCTACCACAGGACCAAGATGTCTCGGCCCTCCCGCTCGTTCCCGAGCTTTCCTGCCAAGGCCATCTTCCTCGGTCCCTCCGACCGACCAACTCCATCACTCACAGGCGTAACCGCCGCTCCGTAAGTCTCGCCATGCGTGGATTCTCCGCCAGCAACATCCCACGTTCCACGCCATCATGATCCCCAATAACGGGCGATCCGCTTATTACGCGGGCGTGATGTCGGGGGCGTAACTGCCGGCGAGATTCCCGCGCCTGCTACTGCGTGCCGCCGCCACTATATAAACCCCGATCACAGAAGGGTCAAATAAGCCATTTTTCTAATCCACTAAGCCGTTACTCTGCTCGGATCTTGTGCTAACTTGATTGTCGGAGGGTCCTCGGTGGTCAAACCATCCTGGGACTTCCTTGCAGGTAGCTCAGCTCATCCAACCTTAAACCCATTGAGATCCACATGCTACAAGAACCTTACTCCAGATCAAATCCAAGCCATCCACCGCTCGCCATCAGCAGATCAACGGAAGACAGCATCTCGACGTGATTCAAGGCACGTCACCTCTCTTTCTATTACCGTTGAATAAGTAATTTGTTCCATTGGAGATCTTCCTGTAATCGTCATGAGGCTAATAACTTCAGACATTTTATGCAAATGACCACATGGTGATAAACAAACAATTTTCTCCGTAATCTATCAAATCGTAAATAAATGAGTTTAGATAAAATACAATCATATCTTCCATATGATATAAACATCAGAAAGATTATTAAAAGATGTCTCTCCACCTACAATGTTGTCCTCCAGAATTACAAGCATTAACCTCTGCAGTGAAAGGAAAGAAAAGAAGATACTCTACATGAGTACACGTAATTGTAAATACTCAAATCAATTTATACCAATACCATTGTCGTATTGTTCTTTCAAGGGAAATAGATTTGCTGGTAAATATTAAAAAAGGCAGTATATATTGACGATGAATGATTAGCCTATAAGCAGTCACCAGACAATTATCACTCATTTTATTATCTACAGTACGCCCTCAGATACTTAATCATCTGGTTACTGAAATTAGTAAAAGGCGGCTAATCGAGTTAATTTTTCCTATTCATCATGATAGTCTAAATTGAAAGCTGACCCATAGGCTTCAGTAGGAACAAGAAGATGGTTCTATAATCTATGAATGTTAATCGTCAAAAAACATCAGGTATATTCACTAACAGCCTTATCGAGTAGCACCATTAATAACACAGAACAACAACAATAGCGCCATTTATGACCAGGACTGCTTCAATCAAATATTTTACTTTGATCTGATGCTGGACAAACAAAGAGGATAATCTTGCTTTTAAGAAGACCTCCGAAGCAACATAAGCAGTATACAAAAAATATATCAAAATCCACACTGAAATATTTTCTGCGTTCAGCTATATAGGTTTTCGCCTAAGTTTATTGTACAAAACATATAGCACAAAATACTGAGGAAATGCCAAATCGACCAACTTGATTCGTAACAGTAATTGTGGTGCGTTATTTTCAAGAAATAACTATTAACAGCAACTAGATGCTTAAAGTACATACTTTGGTTCATCAATCCAAACTAATTGCTTACCGCCGGAAACCGGACTGAGGCACAGAGATCGCGTCAAACCAAAATGCGGGTGCAGATGCTATTTTGGAACATATCCATCCACCTCTCCGAAGACACCAAGTTGATTTATGGCATCATATATCGGAGATTTGGATAGATGCGACCGTTATAGCTGACTTTTCAGATTCCCTCTCGCGGAAGCGGGATTTATTGATTGTGGGGATACTTTTTCCTGCATGCACAAGCCCCTGCAGTTAATTACGTTATCGCAAGCGACAACTTTCTGCACTCCAAAGAACTTTGTGTCGTGTTTTAATTTTTGTTTATTTTGGGTTATCCTTGAATCTTATACGGAGACTACTGTTGTTGTCCGTAAGACACGAATTAATCGAAATTCGTATATTTTTTTAGATTTGGAAGTTTTGGGGTCCACGTTGACAGCTTAGTTGACCAAAGGAAGTGAACCTAGGTGCATTTCTCACATATGTGAGGCCCATCAATTCAAGAGATGTTTGAGTTTATCTAAGAATCGTTAGTCTTATTTTATACTAAGAGCAGCTTAGATATTTTGGCTAAGGATCGTTAATCGTATTTGACACTAAGATCAACTTAGGGTTTGACTAAGAATCGTTAGTCTTGTTTGAGACTAAGATCAACTTAGAGCTTTGGTCGTATCTTGAAAATATGGTTCCATATTGCTCATTAGATCACACAAAAAGCATAAGCTTCCACCATACTTAGTTTATTTGACTAGGTCTTCAAGCAATGACTTGTTATGTGCGCTTGCGATGTGCATAGCACAGAGTGCACATGCCATAGACATATGTGCATAGCAAGGGGTGCGCATGACATCATAAAGGCTGCTTTCGACTTGCGCACACGTGCATAGCATATTCACGCATCGGAGCATGCGGTGCGAAATCCTTCGGAGTGCGCCCAAAATTTGGGTGTGCTCAATTGCATACATTTGCCTTCTGATATGCATATATGTATATGAATATATGTATAGAGAGCCAAAGCCATGCTGTTCTTTCTTTTGAATGGTGCGCCCGCCCTTATAAGTTAGAAGAGTCTTTATTCTTACGAAAGTAGATAACTTTCAAGAGGAACCATGATTTTTATGGAGTCAAAACACCTAAAGAAGCAAAAGCTTCGATTGTTACGTGTCGAAACACTTTTTTTATGAGAGTTTTTCTCAAGGCCTTAGATCTTAGGATTGACCCCTTCATGAAAGTCGTGAATCAAAGATTCAATGAAGCCGAGGCATTTTGTATATAAAAGAGATCTTTCTCTTTTTATTTACCTAGTTTTGGGCTAAGGTTTTTGTCGAGGAGGAAGATGAAGGTCTCTTCATTTCTTCTTTTTCTTTTGGCGCTAGAGGCTTCTGCTCTGGATTGATGATGATCATGGACGTGGAGATTTTTCTTCCCAAGGATTCCTATTTATAGGAGGGATGTTTGTTAGGGTAAATCCTTGACAGATAGATTCAAATTGATACATATCAATTCAGGGCGCGTGATCTTTGATGCGCATTGCACGGACGTGCGCACATGCTTTGCACATGTATTGCATTGCAAGTTTTGCTTGCTCAATACCTTTGGCTTTGCTTATGCGCCCGTGCTGTGCACGGATCGCATCGCAAGTGTGCTTTGGCCTTTTATGCCAGGTGCGCACGTGCTTTGCACGGATCCCATCGCAAGGGCGCTTTGGCCTTTTATGCCAGGTCGCATTGCAAGCGGGCTTTGGCCTTTTATGCCAGGTGCACACCTAGTATGCTTGGGCATCATGGGGTGTGCCCTATTTGGGCAGGAACAGTAACATTACACAAACTCAGAACAGCCTACGGTTATGATTTGAGAACTAAAAATGTCAATCTAATGTCTATTACTAACGCATGGTTGACTCGATTTGTATCCTGGTTTGAGAACTAAAAATGCCTGTCTCGTCTATTTACTGATGCATGATTCACTCAAATTGTAAAAAGTGTAGTTGATCAAAACTTTCTTCTTCCACTTATTTCTCATAAAATTAATCCTACAAAATTCCTTAATACAAAAGATTATTAAATGGATGCTCCACAAGTGGCCAAAAATTAACATTTTTAGGGCAAACTCGTGGGTCACACGCGCGCGCTCTGTGTATGCATTGGTTAGGGCTTATGGGCCAATGCCAAAAAAAAAATACAATCACAAAATAGATATTGCAAAGAACTCATTATAGAGTTCATGAAGATGCACTTTAATAACCCTTTCATGTTGATGGGGGTTGTACGTGCCTGGGTGCGTGTGCATGTCCGTGTGTGTGCACACGCACGTGTGTTGTACGTATGATATTAATTATAAGCCTCTGCAATATTCTTCACCAGCTCTGATATTAAAAACAAAGTGAAGAACAAAAAACTCCCAGTGACCACCTAGGATTGATGAAATAACAACTTTCTTGAATAGATACATACCCTAAGCATAGGCATCCATGAAGTTTACATCTTCAAGCCACCCCACAATGTAACCATGTTTGCAGGAAGCGACCAATGAACACTAGTAAAATAGGGGGTTGCCCCTACGGATGGAATTATCCGTTGGGGCAGATTTTACTTGGCCCTACGGATTACTCCGTAGGGCTAAAGGGTTGCCCCTACGGGCACTGACGTTCAAGAATTAAAAAATTAATTCTTAATTTGGTGTTTGCCCCTACGGTGGCGCAAACAAAGGACCTACGGGTATATCCGTAGGGACAAGTAAATATCGATTTATTAAGACCCCAGACCGATCGCCTACGCTCACTTTCTCTCTCTCTCTCTCGATCTGGCGCGAGAAAAATCCCCAAATCGCCACGCCGTCGTCGCCACCGTCGTTCTCCTCGTCGCCACCGCCGGTTTCGTCGCCACCGCAGTTCTCGTCGCCACCGCGGTTCAGGTCGTCGCCCCAGCCCCAGCAGCAGCCGTTCAGGTGAGTAAATCTCGAGGTAAATTAAAGATTTTTTGGATTATTTTGGGCTTAGGGTTCATGGCTGGGTCTGGGGTTGCGCGCGCGAGTTGGGGTTGGGCAGGGGTCGCGGTCGCGGTCGCGGTCGGGGTCGGGGTCAGGGTAGGGTTAGGGTTGGGGTTCGGCTGCTGCTGGGGTGGGGCTGGGGTTAGGGTTTGCCTTAGGGTTGGTGTTGGGGTTTAGCTGGTCGCGGTCGCGGTCGGGGTCGGGGTCGGGGTCAGGGTAGGGTTAGGGTTGGGGTTCGGCTGCTGCTGGGGTGGGGCTGGGGTTAGGGTTTGCCTTAGGGTTGGTGTTGGGGTTTAGCTGGCCACGCTGGGGTTAGGGTTGGGCTGGGGCTGGGGGCTGGGGTGGGGCTGGGGGCTGGGGCTGGGGCTGGGCCACGCGGGGTTTTGGGATCTTTGTAATTTGCTTGCTCTGTTTGGGGTTTCAGTTGATCCTCATTAAAAAATTGGTGATTGATCTCTTCAATCATATTATTATCTGTATTTAAAATTTTTGTGAAGCCTTCAGAGTTTGGAAAAATCTAGAATTACCGTTGAAATTCTGGCAACATTCAAAAACTGTGTATATGATGTGTATGTGTGTATGCATGTATATACATTTGAAATTTATCTTTCTTCTATGATATAAAACGGTTAAACCGAAGAAAATTACTGGGGGAATTTTTGCTAAAATGTCTTGAGAGGGGGTTCAAGTGATGGGATAATTTCATTTGGTAATCTTTTACTTAATTTACATCTCTTATTTTTTCATGCAAAAATCTGAATAGGTTTCTTGCAATTTTGCCTATCGATCAATTATTATATTTATTTCTATTTTTTGTGGATGATTTGGCTTCAATTGAATGGAGGCGATGATGGCTTGCCCTCAAGCTTCCACTTTTATGAGCTTTATAGTTATGAGATTGGCGAGGCAAGCTGGTTTGTAGCCATCTTATTTCTTTTCCTAAATTCAAATCCAAATATAAACTGTCTGATTGAGAGAGAGAGAGTATGGGAGATTATGTATTATTCAATGTGTTTGGAAGCTGGCATGTTCTGAGCGTCATCTCTGCATGAAAGCTATGGTTTTGCAAAGGGTTTGCCCTAACTATTTTCTGTGGGGAAGCTGAAGGCCTGAAGCTTCATCAAACTCAGGATTGGATTCTGGTCGGGTATTGTAAATTCTTGTGAAAGTTCCGTTCAAGACTTGTTCAGAGCTTGCATAACATCCTTTTCATCTTTATGAGATCTTTATGCAGTCATTTTTTTGGGTTTATATATTTCTCGAGCCCGTTTGACTTTGGACTTAGGATAACCCCAAATCTCTTTCTTATTTTGATTCCTAAGCTGGCATATCTGAGGCTCGTATTCCAGTATCGTTGCTGGAAAAGCTAGGGTTGCGAACATTTTTGCAACGATAATTTCTGTATGACAGCTTAAGCACACATAAAACTTAAACAATCTTGAAGCACTGCAGTTTTTCACTAAACTACCTAAAAGTTTTTATATTGCTGCAAGCTTCCTTAAAGTGCTGCATCTAAGTGTATTTTAGTGGGAAAACCCTTGAAAGCCAAACTTCATGGGGTTTGCTGTTTTCCTTCTCTGTAGCTAGTTTGAGGTTTATTTAGTTTTGGATTTGTTTTGCAACACTCTCTGAGTTCCAAATCAACAAAAAGCTGAATGTTGAATCACAAGCAAGAAGCAGCCAAACTGGCCCTAAAGTAATCCTGAGTGATGATAATTTTCCAGGGAGTTTAAAATTTATAGAAATGGCGAGGCAACATTGGATTGTCTGCAAGTATTCAAGCAACCTGTTTGCAGCCATCATGCTATTTGTGATCCCAGTATAAAACTCAAACATGCCTCTTAGTTAGTTTACTTTAATTTGTTATTTATGTGTGTGTGTCAACATTGGATTGTCCCAAGTATAAAACCAAACCCACAAAACATCAAAACTGTCTCCGACAATCTTATGGTCATTAGACATAAGATTTATGCATATAGGTAACATCTGCCAATATGCCATATCCAGACCGCAATCTATTTTTGGTCGATGAATGCTATTGCAATGTAGGATGATCAGTTCTATCAATCTTGATCTCAATGGTTTAAAATCATGTTACACATACAACACGAATGCACAACAAACGCATAATTAGAGAGCGACTCAAGATATTCAGGTTAAAACCAATATATGATACTCGATGATAATATGAAACCTTCATATTCCCATCGATACCAATATACGCCTCGATATCTTTCCCTCTCGTTCCCAAAATTTTCTCTCGTTCCCGCGTCTCCAATTTTCTCTTCGTCGCCACCGCGCGCCCTCCGTTCTCAGCCCGCCACCGCCCTCGTTCTTCCTCGTCGAGTTCCTCGTCGCCGATATTTGTGCCTACATTGATGCCTCAAGCAACGAATCAAATGATGTGGATCACAAACTAATTAAATAAATTTTGAATACCAATCTGGACTGGGATTTGAATACCAATCCTAGTTTGCTATATTTTTTTATATATAGTAGATGGTGATACTTCTTTAAGTAAAAACAACCCTACACTTAAGCGAAATCATAAATCGAAATACACATATATAGAATACAACTCATACATGGGTATCCTCAAATCTAACTTTCATTGAATTTGCACGCGCACTTAAAATAACAACTTTTATACTAAAAAAATTATGTATGCCATTACTTAGTAGTTTATGGTTTTAAGACGCAAAAGACATTTGAGAAATACTTTTTCTACCCACTATTAATCCATATTCTCAATATAGTCATTGAATTTGCACGCGCACATAATAAGAAGGAGAAGACAGTAATGTAGCAGAAGGAGAAGACAGTAATGTGGCGGAAGAAGAAAAAAATGACATTTCTCGTTCTCTGTTTCAGCATCAATCTTCTGATATGAACTAATGATGGCTTTCACATAGGCTTTTCCCATTAGAGACTTCTTAGTGTCCAATGGAAAGCATACATCAGATTTGTGCAGGTCGGGTTCTTCTATGACTTTTAAGAGTCTCAACTGATTCTGTAAATTACACCCTAGTTGGGTGATACTTTTACCACTTCTCACTGCAGGTGCGCTCTCTAATATCCATTTTGAATATCGATACTTACATTCAAAATGGATATTAGAGAGCGCACCTGCAGTGAGAAGTGGTAAAAGTATCACCCAACTAGGGTGTAATTTACAGAATCAGTTGAGACTCTTAAAAGTCATAGAAGAACCCGACCTGCACAAATCTGATGTATGCTTTCCATTGGACACTAAGAAGTCTCTAATGGGAAAAGCCTATGTGAAAGCCATCATTAGTTCATATCAGAAGATTGATGCTGAAACAGAGAACGAGAAATGTCATTTTTTTCTTCTTCCGCCACATTACTGTCTTCTCCTTCTGCCACATTACTGTCTTCTCCTTCTTATGATGTTCGCGTGCAAATTCAATGACTATATTGAGAATATGGATTAATAGTGGGTAGGAAAAGTATTTCTCAAATGGCTTTTGCGTCTTAAAACCATAAACTACTAAGTAATGACATACATAATTTTTTTAGTATAAAGGTTGTTATTTTAAGTTTTCCCTTATAGAGATATGATCTAACTGCATCTATCAACTATAAGTGTGCAGAAAATTATGATAAGAAATCATAAGAAAGGGTCGTAGCCATGCATAACTTTGAATCTATATACCAAATCATGCAAAAGCATGCACTTATTGTCACCTTGCCTTAGAATATAAAATATCTTGGAAGACTATAAGCGAGCATTTAAATCTCGATAGCTTTTGACTTCAACATATATTTTTCTCAAGTACCATGAAATATACTTGCTCCGTATAAATCGTTTTCAGGAAGATGGATTAATAATGACAAATTATCCATTGTGGCTCACTAGGTTAGCATTTTCTCTTCTATTGACCATCTTTCTAATCAGCTTGGTAAATTTATTCGGAACCGGCTGCGAATCATTAAAAGACATGCATAAGAAAGAGAACTAAAATACAGATATATAGCATACCGATACATCGAAACTTCATAGTTGCGATGGCAATCCAGAGATATTTATTTCTACACACGTGGTGCGCGTGCGAATGCATCAGGCATCATGGACAAATATTTCAGAACATGGAAAGTATTATTCGTATAAAGTAATTAAAACTTTTAAACACCTTGGGTAGATATTTTCTTAGTTGATGCAATCATATCATGATGACTAAATTTAAGCTATTATACATATGCTTATGTATTTTTCTAATCTAATATATCACACACAGAGAGAGAGAGGGGGAGAACACCAGGTAGATAGAGAAATTAGGTAGCAGGATCCTGAAAAAATGGAGTCCATAGCATTGCTCATCATCATCATCCGTGATCCCTTTGAAAAAATATTATCAAAGGGATCATGGATGATGATGATGAGCAATGCTATGGACTCTATTTCTTCAGGATCCCGCTACCTGATTTATTTACCTACCAGGTGTTCTCTCTCTCTCTCTCTCTGTGTGTGTGTGATATTTTAGGTTAGAAAAATACATAAGCATATGTATAATAGCTTAAATTTAGTCCTCATGATATGATTGCATCAACTAAGAAAATATCTACCCAAGGTGTTTAAAAGTTTTAATTACTTTATACGAATAATACTTTCCATGTTCTGAAATATTTGTCCATGATGCCTGACGCATTCGCACGCGCACCACGTGTGTAGAAATAAATATCTCTGGATTGCCATCGCAAATATGAAGTTTCGATGTATCGGTATGCTATATATCTGTATTTTAGTTCTCTTTCTTATGCACGTCTTTTAATGATTCGCAGCCGGTTCCGAATAAATTTACCAAGCTGATTAGAAAGATTGTCAATAGAAGAGAAAATGCTAACCTAGTGAGCCATAATGGATAATTTGTCATTATTAATCCATCTTCCAGAAAACGGTTTATACGGAGCAAGTATATTTCATGGTACTTGAGAAAAATATATGTTGAAGTCAAAAGCTATCGAGATTTAAATGCTCGCTTATAGTCTTCCAAGATATTTTATATTCTAAGGCAAGGTGACAATAAGTGCATGCTTTTGCATGATTTGGTATGTAGATTCAAAGTTATGCATGGCTACGACCCTTTCTTATGATTTCTTATCATAATTTTCTGCACACTTATAGTTGATAGATGCAGTTAGATCATATCTCTATAAGGGAAAACTTAAAATAACAACCTTTATACTAAAAAAATTATGTATGTCATTACTTAGTAGTTTATGGTTTTAAGACGCAAAAGCCATTTGAGAAATACTTTTCCTACCCACTATTAATCCATATTCTCAATATAGTCATTGAATTTGCACGCGCACATCATAAGAAGGAGAAGACAGTAATGTGGCAGAAGGAGAAGACAGTAATGTGGCGGAAGAAGAAAAAAATGACATTTCTCGTTCTCTGTTTCAGCATCAATCTTCTGATATGAACTAATGATGGCTTTCACATAGGCTTTTCCCTTTAGAGACTTCTTAGTGTCCAATGGAAAGCATACATCAGATTTGTGCAGGTCGGGTTCTTCTATGACTTTTAAGAGTCTCAACTGATTCTGTAAATTACACCCTAGTTGGGTGATACTTTTACCACTTCTCACTGCAGGTGCGCTCTCTAATATCCATTTTGAATGTAATATTATAGATATCCATGCATGTTTATGTCAAAATTACTTATATTGTCAATGTTTGATTGTCTAGTTGTTGGTGATGCGTCCATATCAGGGACAGAGGTCACTCCCGTTCCTCCAGGTATGTTTATATATTATATAGGGCATGTATATTGATTTAGAATGCTATATCATAAATATACACACATTTCTTTTGCTCTTAGTCGTCCAACTCATTATCATAGGCTGCTTGATGAGATTAGATTTGCGCCTGATGATCTACAAGAGCTTGTTCACTCCCTGTCATATGTGTAAGCAGCGCTATATGCGAGTTTACCTTGTTAGTATGTATGTACTGAAATTAATTAATATTATTCAAATTTTTATACATGCAGATACCAGAGGAGCACATCTTCTATCTCTGTAGGTAAGGCTTTGAATTTGTTGATTTTGGTATTTCTTGTCAATTTTATAGACCAGTATGTGCTAAATATAATGTTCTGACAGTTGCTAGGGGGAAGGCAACATTCGAGGCTGCTGACCCCAGTCCTGGACGCCGCACACGGACGGCACCACGGAGGTTTGGAGATAGGCCGAGGACTGGGCTCTAGCAGGGCCCATATGAGGTTGGACTCCACCCCGGTGGTTTCTTCCTCCGTCTCCAGTTAGCGACGTATCCAGCAGGAACAGGAGAGCTTGAAGGCCACCGTTCAGGAGTTGAATGGGATGCTGGTATGTATACTACTTAATAGTAAAATATAATGTCATATTATAGATATCAACATATCCAATATCAGTACATAGCCTGAGCTTATTTGGTTGTAGACTTATGTTTTATTAATCATACATACATATGTAATTGAAATAAACAACGCTTTTCCAAACTAGATATCCAAACAGGGTTTCGAAATAACTTAATAATGATACGAATTCGAATAATAAACAGTTCTTACACGCTTCTTACACAAGTTATATCCAGACGCGACAGGGTAGATCGGCCGAGCCTCCACACGCATCTCCTTCGGCTGCGGTTCCGCAGACAGCTCCTGTAGCTCCACCGCCCACTCAGACTCCCGCTCGCGACGAATTGCAGAGTTTATTGACCGAGGAGCAGGACCGAGCTGGACCGAGCTAGGGTAGATTTTTGGTTCTTTTTTTTTGAAACATGTATTTATTTATATCATACACATTGTACTACATTTTGAAACGATATTGATATTGGTTTGTATTTATATCATATTCAGTTTTTGTGTTTCTTTTGTATATTATATATATGCGTGAGATGTGATTATGAATACTGCAATATATGATTTGATTGATGTATACATTATTGTGCACAGGGCGGGAAAAAATCAAGCAGGCCATTTTTTAAAAAAAATTTCAGACAATATGTACCTACGGATTACTCCGTAGGCTTACATGTTACCCCTACGGATATATCCGTAGGGGCTAAATATCAGCAGTAACTGATATTTCCCCCAGATGTCAGTGCCAGGTGTTTGGGAATACCCCTACGGAGATATCCGTAGGGGCCACTGACACTCCCCTACGGCGTTATCCGTAGGGGCACATATCAGGAATCCTGAATTTGTGCCCCTACGGAAAAGTACCTACGAATATATCCGTAGGGGGTAGTACATGCCCCTACGGATATAGCCGTAGGTCCAAGTAATTTATTAAAATAAACTGTAAATAATATAAAATCTTATACCCTATGGCTTAATCCGTAGGGGAAACCGGACCTACATACATATCCGTAGGGGCAAGAATTTAACCGTAGGGATAAGTTCAGGGCCTCGACTTGCACCTGCGGCCTTTGCACCTACGGGGTATTTTTTCGCCCCTACGTATATAACCGTAGGGGCAGTGGGTTGCCCCTACGGATAAATCCGTAGGGGCAACCCTTCTTTGTAGTAGTGGAATAATATGTCATGACTTGATATACGGGAATATTAGGACCATTAACTTGAAAAACTTAATTGACGAGTATTTAATGATGACAACCAACCGATTCGATATTTAGTTTACCCAATTTCATAATGGGCCATATTTCCACAGGCTCCGTGTTTTCAAACCTAGCCTCCCCCACCCCCATGGCGCAAAAAAGAAAAAGAAAAATGCGTGCCTTTGTTGTTATAATCAATGGCTGTGCACTTGGTGCATTATCTTAATCGTGTTGCAGTTTTCAGCATTATCACCTGCTAGGAAGGATAATTTCATGTTTGATGTCATCTTTGGCTGCATCATCTAAATCTTGAATCTTCCAAGGTTACCATTTTCCCAAGGAACTCTGCAAAATGTATCAGAGTATTGACTAGTATCACATGATCGAAAAGAACTAATAGTTCTTTCAATTGTGAAGACATAAAGGGCATGCGTAATTGATAACACTAAATGGATACGTACATTTTTTTCTTTTCAAAGAGTTGGGCTTGACTCCTGTCTCATTAATATATATGTACTAAATTTGCATTGTCTTTCTTAGAAGAACCTTTTCTACATGAGCCTTCGAAGTATAATTGTTTGTATTTTCCAAATTCCGATCAATTATATGATGTTCATAACAACATTGTAACACCCGAGCCCGATCGTAAGTTTTTTCTTTTCTTTCTCTTTGGAATGTACTGGGTTTTGTTATATTATTATTATTATTATGAATACTATTTTAAGTTGGAGTTTAATAGTTTCTAGTTAAGATAGAACATATTATTATGATTGCTTTAATTTTGTTATAGTTATGGTTTTCCAACTTTGTTAAATAAATATATTATTAGTATTTATATTTGTTTACTATTTGATTAATATCTTAAATTTCTATACATATAATATTTATTTATCTAACATTAGTTTCGTAACAAAATAGATAATATTAGTATTGTTGTTTTAACAAAACATGTTTAGTATTTAAGCTTGTTTGATAATTTATTAATATCTTATTTTAATTTGCATCTAATATATTTTCAAATACTAGATATGTAAACAAATATATTATGATTATCTAAGTTAGTTAAGTATATGATATTTAACTTTTAAAGCTTTGTTTTCCTAAATCTAATAATATCTTATTTATATTCTAATACAATATTTTGTTTACCATGATAAATTATTAATAATCTTTTAATCTTTAAATCCTATTTTAAAATTTTAAAATTAAACTATTGGGGGTTATGAGAATTATTTTCCTAAACTTATATATATATATATATATATATATATATATATATATATATATATATATATTCTTATACACTGTAACGCTCCAATTCCGGAATACGGGAATATAGACCGAAACCGCTAGTGTTCCTAAACAAGGGGAAATCGCCTTACCATGGTTACATCTAAAACTCTAGCTAAACCTGTACGATAATATCCGAAATATAATACTAACAATATACTGCATAAATAACAAATAATACTAATGAATTCACGAGATAAAGATAGAATCAATAAAAGATCCAAATAACAAAGGATTCTGAATAAACGAAGTACAAGATCCAAAAAGAAAGATACATTATTCATATCGTCCCATGAAAGGCACACATTCTAATAGCAACTGAAATAAAATAAAAAAAAATCTACAAATACTACTAATTTTCGGCAAACTCCTGACAGTCACTCTGATCCTGCTTTACCTGTGAATCAATCTCTAAATCTAAGATGGCGAGTCGCAGGAATGTCAGAACATCCCAACAAATACTCAATTGTAACAGTGTGTGTATGAGTGTGATAGCATGAATATATAAGTGTAGTGAAGCACGCGTGCACATGTAAATATAATTATGACAATAAAATGAAACAAGTATATAAACAGGTCAGGTCATAAACCTAATGGATCGCTAAAAGGGTAATCTAATCTATCGATAGTTCGAGTGGGTATGTCAAGCTCTGCAGGAGCATTCCCAACCCAAAGGTAAGGTCCAGGGACAAGGAAACACAGAACCAATTGTGGAATGAAGTGGACGTATAAAGCCCGGTACTGGAAATAATAACATGTGACTGTTCAAAGCCAGCTAATGAACATGTGACCGATATAGCCCGGTACGAGCTATAGTAACAAGCGACCGATATAGCCCGGTACGAGCTGTAGTAACAAGCGACCGATATAGCCCGGTACGAGCTGTCGGCGATGTGACTCCTGAGATCATGTTGAACGAATACACACTCAAATAACCCCAACACTCCGCGTATTTATAACTAACATGACAATGAACTCGATCACTAAATAAAATGCTGACTGGACTGTAACCTGTAATATCATGTTAACGGTATGGAATAAAAGCTTGTAAGTAGGAATAAATGGAGTCATGGCATGTAACTCAGCATTCCAATAGTGATCTCGTTTTAATACAAGAAAACAGAAATCGTGAACAGGAATGTCAAGTAAGTGGTGTTAAATAAATAGTCTTAAC
This sequence comes from Agapanthus africanus, assembly GCA_030015575.1. Taxonomy (NCBI): domain Eukaryota; kingdom Viridiplantae; phylum Streptophyta; class Magnoliopsida; order Asparagales; family Amaryllidaceae; genus Agapanthus; species Agapanthus africanus. Next base: position 41,446,857 of record CM057344.1, read on the forward strand.
TAGCATGTCAAGTACAGTCGATATAATATGATAATACCAATAATGTAAACAAGAATCTACATAAATTTGCAAGTACCTCCATTTAATATCCGGATTTATTATTGGAAAGAATAATAAACTGGAATATGGTTTTAAAGGGTTAATATGATTAATGTGTGCTCTAAGAATCCTAGGGTTTCATCAAGGTACACAATACATTATGTGATTAAAATCATCTAAAAAAATACTGTGCTATATGAAATATAATGATATGTATCTGATTATATTTAAAATAAATACTAATAAAAACGAATATAATTATATACTCTTAATTACTATCGATGACTAATATACTTGTATGTATAATATGATACTATCATACCTAATACCATTATTAATTAACATAAACAGAATATGAGACTTTTAATATTAATATACTATAGTCTAATAATATATTGAGCAATTCGCCGATGTTGCATCGACTAAAGGAAAGGAGCAAGAGTCTTTGAGACAACTAAATACAACAACACGAAACGCAAACCAAACTCGATCGCTTGGTTAGAGAATCTCGATCCACGTTGCTCGCTGTTCTGGAATTGGGTGCGGTTGGTGATGGGTGCTCGACAACTTTTAAAGGAAGAAAAAGAAGATTTGAATATAAGTTTAGAATTATATATATATATATATATATATATATATAATGGAGAGAGAAAAGGGAGAAGAGATTCCGATTGGAGAGAGAGATTAAGATTAGGTAAAATATAGGTGTATTATTTATATATTAGTTAGGGTAAAATTAGTATAAGAGAAAAGATTTGTTAAACTAGATAAAATAATATATCACAAAATCTCACAAGAACTATTTGTTAAATATTTTATGAGATCTCCTCAATTATTTATCATAACCAAAACAATCTACCATATATCTGGTTACAAAAATATTATAGAAAGTATATATATCGTATATATATTAATTAATATAAATATAAATTAGCATACCAATAAACTTCTTAAACAAACTAGATAATATATATATATATATATATATATATATAGTTAAAACAGGTGTAGGGTTTGTTATTATATAGGATAATAGGAAATATTTATATAAATATATATAAGGTTTTAAATAGATATGATGTATATAAATTAGTTTAAATGTGTATGACTAAAATAGGTATAGATTTGTTTATGAAGATAAAATATATTTGGAGAGAAGGTATATGAAATATATATAAGTTTAGGAAAATAATTCTCATAACACCAAATAGTTTAATTTGAAAGATTTAAAATATGATTTAAAAATTAAAAGATTATTAATAATATATCATGGTAGACAAAACATTGTATTAGAATATAAATAAGATATTATTAGATTTAGAAAAACAAAACTTTAAAAGTTAAATATCATATAATTAACTAACTTAGATAACCATAATATATTTGTTTACATATACAGTGATTGAAAATATATGATATGTAAATTAAAATAAGATATTAATAAATTATCAAACAACCTTAAATACTAAATATCTTTTATTAAAACAACCAAACTAATATTATCTATTTAGTTACGAAACTAATGTTAGACAAATAAATATTATATGTATAGAAATTTAAGATTTCAATCAAATAGTAAACTAAAATATATTAGATGTAAACTAAAATATATTAGATGACAAAACAACCATAGTATATTTATTTACATATCCAGTATTTGAAAATATATTAAATGTAAATTAAAATAAGATATTAATAAATTATCAAACAATTTTAAATACTAAATATATTTTGTTAAAACAACCATACTAATATTATCTATATAGTTACGAAACTAATGTTAGACAAATAAATATTATATGTATAGAAATTTAAGATAATAATCAAATAGTAAACAAACATAAATACTAATAATATATTTATTTAACAAACTTGGAAAACCATAACTATACCAAACTTAAAACAACTATAATAATATGTTCTATTTTAATTAGAAAGTATTAAACTCCAATTTAAAATAATAATAATAATATAACTAAACCCAATACATTCAAAAGAAAAAGAAAAGGAAAAAACTTACGATCGGGCTACAGTGTTACATACTCTCTCTCCAAATATATTTTATCTCTCCAAACAAATCTATACATATTTTAATCATACACATTTAAACTAATCTATATACATCACATCTATTTAAAACCCTATATATATTTATATAAATATTTCCTATTATCCTATATAATAACAAACGCTGCACCTATTTTATATATATATATAATATCTAATGTGTTTAAGATGTTTATTGGTATGCTAATTTATATTTATATTAATTAATATGCATACGATATATATGTTGTCTACAATATTTTTGTAACTAAATATATGGTAGATTGTTTTGGTTATGATAAATAATTGAGGAGATCCTTTAAAATCTTTAACAAATAGTTCTTGTGGGGTTTTGCGATATATTGTTTTATCTAATTTAACAAATTTTTTCTCTCTTCTACCAAGTTTACCCTAACTAATATATAAATAATACACCTATATTTTACCTAACATTAATCTCTCTCCAATCGGAATCGCTTCCCCCTTCTCTCTATATATAAATATATATATATATAAATAATTCTAAACCTATATGCATCTCTCAGATGTCCTTCTTCCTTTAAAAGTTTCCGAGCACCCATCACCTATCGCACCCAACTTCAGAACAGCGAGCAACGTAGATCGAGATTCTCTAGCCGAGTAATCGAGTTTGGTTTGCATTTTGTGTCGTCGTATTTAACCGTCTCAAAACAAGCACGCTTGCTCTTTTTCTTTAGTCGATGCAACATCCGCGAATTGCTCAATACATTATTAGACTATAGTACATTAATATTAAAAGTCTCATATTCTGTTTATATTAATTAATAATGGTATTAAGTATGATGGTATCATAGTAATCATATTATACATACAAGTATATTAGTCACCGATAGTAATAGTAAATAAGAGTACATAACTATATTCGTTTTTATTAGTATTTATTTTAAATATAACATATCATTGTATTTCATATAGCATAGTATTGTTTAGATGATATTAATCACATAATTTATTATGTGCCTTGATGAAACCCTAACATTCCTAGAGCACCCTTTAGTCATATTAACCCTTTTAAAACCATATTTCGGTTTATTATTCTTTTCAATGATAAATCCGGATATTAAATGGAGGTGCTTGCAAATTCATACTCTTGTTTACATTATTGGCATTTTTCATATTATATCGACTGTACTTGACATGCTACTTAAGACTATTTATTTAACATCACTTGCTTGACATGACATACATGTAGGGTGTTTTTCGTCACCCCATTGAGATAGGAAATACGCGTCGCTTGTCAAGCGTATACAGATTTCCCCTACCTAGGGTAGGCTCGGTTTTATTGATTGTGAGGATTCGAATCTCCGGCAGCCGCGCACTAAGCTATCATTAATTATCTCTCGTCTTTGAAACGAAGGAACCTCCGATTGACGGGTCAAACTGATCATGTGAACTCAATGTGCAGTGTGTATGTGTGTCTTAAGGGGTCTTGGGTATATCCGGGTACTCGCAGAGTTTACGGTGGTCCCGCTATCCGGATAGCGAGCTAGGGGTCAAAGGGGCTAGCAGTTTCCTTGCGGGATGCGGGGCAGCGCCCCAGTAGAATTTTTTTCTAGCAGGCGATGTGTTTTGAGTGTAGTGTATGGGAAAAAAGGAAAAAAAAAAAAAGGAAAAAAATGGTGGGTAACGACCTAAGGACGTGTGGGCGCTGGGCGCCTGTAGAAAGAAGGGGCTTAGCCCCGGAATGAGGAGTTGAACTCCCAAAAAGAATTTTTTTTATGCTGAATGGAGTTAAACTCCCAAAAAGGGTTTTAGTTATGGAGTTAAACTCCAAAAGATCTCAACAAATGGAGTTGAATTTCCAGAAATCTTTGAAGATGATCAAAGAGGACCTCATTCTTCTCCCCTTTAGCCCTGGATCTTCTTTTGAGCCTTGGATCTTCCCGAAGTGTGGTTTTTGGAGATGGGTATCTTTCTTCCTCCTCTCTGTTGGCTGGATCTTGGAGAAAAAGAGGTGAGACTTAAAAATCTCCACTTTTTAGGATTTGATGGAAGATCCGAGCTCCCCTTCAAGGATTTTATGGTGAAAAACTGTTTCTTTTTTAAAAAAGAAGAGTTAAACTCTTGAATTAATTCAAAAAAGGAAGAAGATTTAGAACGTTGAGAAATGAGAAGGAGTCACGGAACCCTAATTTTTGAGAGTGAAAAATTTGTGCTTGATTTTTTCATCATGTTTGCCTTTATAGGCTACACACTTTACATATAACCCCTTGGGCTTTGCCAAATGGGACTTGTGCCACCCCATGCCTTATGTGGTTATTTTTTTTACATAAGCCATGAAGTTTACAAAATTTTGGATTTCTGCCCATATTACATACATTTATTTCTAAAAATTACATTTAGACTAATGTATTGCGTCCTTTTTGGCATGGAGCCGGCCCCTTCTATGCTTGGTTCTGACTTGGGCTTGGACCCACTTGGCTTAGAGTTGACTGACTTTGACTTGGTCGAGCGGGACCCCCTTAAACTCTGCGAGGCTCCCGATACATCCAATTCCCCTTCAAAACATAACACATGCGTACTGCACATTGAGCTCGCATGACCAGTTTGACTCGTCAATCGGAAGTTCCCTCGCTCCAAAGGCAATATGTAATTAACGGCAGCTTAGTCCACGGGTACCGGAAATTCGGATCGCTACAATCAATAAACTCCCGCCTACCCTAGACAAGGGGAATCTGTAATGCATCTGACAAGCGACGTGTATTTCATCTCAATGGGATGACAAAAAACACCCTACACTCGTAAACTCTGTTCTCTTTATGTATCGTGAGGACACATGAGTGGGTCCTCCAAAATGGAACATAATTCCGATGGAGGAAACCGGCCGTGAGGCTGGTGATTGCCGTGGGACATGGGTGTGATTTAGCTTGTTTATGCCCGTGGATTGTATACGGTAGTCCAGTCGAAGACTGACCGTAGAGCTGAGAGAATTTGGGGATTTGGATTTTGGTTGGCGTCGGCATCGCTGCACCGGAATATGGTACTAGAAGCGACTCATCATTCGCCGTTTGGGAATCTTGGGGTTTGAGTTTTGGTTAGCGTCTGCATCGCTGCACTGGAATATGGTACCAGGAGCGACCCATCATTCGCCGTTTAGGAATTTGGGGCTTGAGTTTTGGGTCGGCATCAGTACCACTAACACCGAAGCGTAATGCCAGGAGCGACTCATCATTTACCGTTGCCCGTTTGGGGCTTTATAGATTCCAATAAAGTGGCCAAAAAGCCGAGATGAAGTTTGGTAAGCAAATATTCCACATACTCACATTGCGCATGAGAAGTCTGATCAGAATTGGATGGTTGTAAAAGGCGACAAGATTGAATTTCCAGGGGGTGGAACTCATTTTCACTATGGAGCTGATAAGTATATAGCTTCGCTTGCAAATGTAAGTTTGTTTCAGTTTAAAGGAACAACTTAAATTTAGAAAGCAGTGATACCTTGTCCATTATTTCCATTTTCATCTTTCATCACTACATATTTGGTAAATTGCGAAGGAATTAAAAGGTAGCAAGGCAGCTACTTTTCTTGCTTGTAGAGAATAAAGTGAATAGAGTTTTTAGGAAGAGACCCAGATACTTCATAATTTACTTTATGCTTATTTTATAGTTTCCTTTTCAATTATCATATGCCTATGTAATGTACATTGTAATGTTAGATATTTTTCTCTTTCCTTTTTTGCTACAAGTTTGAGGGCATTTTAAAATGATCTAATCAATACCTACTTTGAATTGACAGATGTTGAATTTCTCGAACAACAATTTAAACGATGAGGGAAGGCTTCGAACGGTTCTCGATGTTGGTTGCAGAGTCGCAAGCTTCGGAGGATACCTTCTCTCATCGGACATCATAGCAATGTCATTAGCACCCAACGACGTTCATCAAAACCAAATTCTATTTGCTTTAGAAAGAGGAATACCCGCTTATCTTGGTGTATTAGGAACTCAAAGGCTCCCTTACCCAAGTCGATCCTTTGAGCTTGCTCATTGTTCTCGTTGTAGGATCGATTGGCTTCAAAGGGACGGAATACTCCTTCTTGAATTAGATAGATTGCTTAGGCCCGGGGGCTACTTTGCTTATTCATCACCTGAAGCATATGCGCAGGATGAAGAAGACCTTAGAATTTGGGGAGAGATGAGTGCTCTTGTTAAGCGAATGTGTTGGAAAATCGCGGTTAAAAGAAATCAAACGGTTATTTGGGTCAAGCCGTTGACCAATGATTGTTACCATAGTAGAGGGCCAAGGACTCAGCCTCCGTTATGTGGATCCAATGAAGATCCTGATACCGTGTTGGGTGTTACGATGAAAGCTTGCATCACTCCTTACTCTGAAGGTGAGTACTCTATCCCCATGCAAACTTCATGTTTAACAAAAAAGAATCTCAAAATATATAAAAGACCGTTTCCAAATTATTCAATATCTGATGCTTTACATTCATGTCCTGGATTATGTAGATGTTACAGTTTCTTGCTCTTTCTCATTATTAAACCAAATTAGTTTCAAAATGGAAACATTTTAATTCTTCTTGGATTAAACGGGATATACGATTACAGGAACCATAACATTTGTAGTTGCACTTCAATCTGTTTCAAGTCTTCCTTCCAAATGGCTAAAAACATTACACTAGTGGTTGAAAGATAATTTTTATACGGCTTAATTAAAGGGACGCCCTTGGTATTGACCGATTAGCACGAAACCACCCTGATTCTAGCTAACCTGCACTTTGCCCCCTACAATTTAACACCAATTGCTTCAAAATTGCATTGGTTATGCCGTTTTTTACTCGTTAAGGACATTGTTATACATGTATAATTTTGCTGAAACAATCAATGGGAATAATCAAGACAATCTCCAAGCAATGTGTCTTGTAGGAATTTTGAAATTTAGCCTATTTATTTTCGATGTAGTAGGAATCCTCGTCCATTGATGTTAAGACAATGAGACCTACATGTAAACTTTGTTATCGAGGTTAAAATTTGAACTTTTCCGTACCGAGTACGGATCCTAGAAACAGAATTTATGAAACAATGAGCATGCTAAACTTTTGCTTTTATTTAGACTCATCTTTCAATTGTAAAACTTCCCTAATCAAAGCAGCAGCATATTTTCAGAGGAACACAGAGATCAGGGTAGTGGTTTAGCCCCATGGCCAGCTCGGCTAACTTCTCCTCCACCTCGTTTGGCTGATTTTGATTATTCGTCTGAGATGTTCGAAAAAGACATGGTAATGTTATAATTTCTCTTCAACTTAGATTTTAAATAAATTATGTATGACTTAATTTTTTGATGATATCTTGCTTGTTGCAAGAAATTTGGCAGCAGAGAGTTGAGAACTATTGGAAACTGTTGGGTCCTTACGATTAGACCGAACACGATAAGAAACATTATGGACATAAAGGCGAATTTGGGATCATTTGCAGCGGCTCTTAAAGATAAGGATGTGTGGGTAATGAATGTGAATACGCTCAAGATAATCTACGACAGGGGCTTAATTGGAAGTGTGCACGACTGGTAAGATTTCATTTCAAATTGAAATCTATTTTTCCTAAAAATACTATTATTATTCAACCTATTTAAATGTGCACTTTGAGGATAGGATTCGTGTTTGTCTTGTCGATTTTAAAGTTGCAATATGTGCTTGGAAGCCGTTTAAAGTTGCAATTCCTGTTCATCCTGCTATATATTTATTTACAATTATCCAGCTTTCATGAGATAATATGTTTTTCTTACAGATTTTCACATGCACATATAAAAAGGTCCACATGAACACTTCAAACAACTTATCTAGAATTTGGCAAACCCTTCACACTTGCCAAGTGTTCAGGAATTTGGCAGTTGTTGGCCATCAAGTTTGACGGCTTCCTAATTTGGGGTTGTATTGATATAAGTGGGTTCTATCAATAAGACTCAAGTTTTGTTGACCTTTATCCATCTTATGTTTTATATCCATGCACTTCTCATAGTTTTTCCAATGTGGGACTATATTATCCACATATCTTAACACTCGCTCACGTGGAAAGTACATGCACATGTAGAGATTAGTCTCTTAGAGGCAAGTAGATCGTATAAGGAAATGTGCAACTATGGCACAAAGAGAAGATGCAACTATAGCACAAGAAGGAAATGTGCAACTTTAGCATAAGGAAAGGTGATCTATCAAGGGCATGTAGACGGCTCTCCCTCAAAGGTATTATTAAAGTACAAATCCACGAATGTTATCAACCTAACTCTGATACCATATTAAATTTAAATGTTCACGAACGAGGGGACGATTATATATTTCATTTATATGAGTGTACTCGGGCTTTTTGATATAAGTGGGTTCCATGAATAAGACTCAAAACTTGTTGAGGTTTGCCCATCTTATGTTTTATACCCATGCACTTCTCATAGTTTTTCCAATATGAAACTCTATTATTCACATATCTTAACAATTATAAAGAATGAATTCACCTCGATTGGGATAAAAATCCTAGAAGAAGGAAAAGATGATATTTTACTATAAGCAATAGCATTGCCTGTTTTGTTAAGTTATATGTGTCTTGCATTGAAATGGGATGGCAATTTGAGAAGCATAATGTGATAAACTAATATAAAACGACATTTTTATTATCTTGGTCATAAGGTAATTTATTAAACTTCTACTTTCAGCACGTGCACATGCGCCAAAATTGGGAAACTGATTTTGCATAGACAACCGACTTTCCATCTTGTGAAAAAGTTGTTGCAAACTTAACAATTTCGATAGTCTTATATGTGAAAAGAAGATAAAGATGAGATGCAGGTATTTTCTCCCAAGATTAGCATTATGCCACTTATCGGTCGAGTAAGCTTCATTAAAATCAAGAAGCACTTGACAGCTCTCCGCTGGGAGTTGGTGGCTCAGGTCGATCCTGAGCCAGACTCCAATCCCCAAGATGGCGTCGACACAGTGCTCATGATTAGGAAAAAGATGTGGCTTGCAGATGATATTGTGAAGGATCTGGCATAAGATTGATTTTCTCTCATATTTAAGTTCCTGGTTAGATATATAATCTGAATTTGTAAACATTGTGATGGGATTCTTACAGCTCTAAAGCTTTAGGTATCTTTCTTTTTTTCTTTACCTTTTTGAATTATTTTTTATTCACAGAAGATACTATGGACAACACTAAGTTACTGGACGAGTGATAAGAAAATTATAGTTATGTGCTTGATCAATTCTTATTTGTTCCATTGACTTTAAAGCGGTAAATGAGTGGGTACAACGTGGATACAGACTTAATGTCAAAGTAATATTTGTTCTGCATACTTGATATTAAAGTTCCAATATTAACAGGATACATAGTATACGTGTAGCTTATAATAGAGAAGAAAATTTTATTTAGTGTATATAGAGAATGATGTCTTTATAATATGCAGGAGAACCCATTGAGATGATTTCGACTTGTGCACTGAAAAATACCAATCAATGACGATATTGTAGTTCATGGGGCACACAACCAGGGATGGGAATAAATTTAAACCTACATGGATAGAAACAATTAAGAACGATAAATTAATTGTTAATTTAACCCAAAAAATGTCCTTAATAAAACAGAACCGAAATAAAAAAGATTCATATAACCGACCCTCGAAATTCAAGATGAAGGCCGCTTGTCGGTCGTCTCCTTCCACTCCTTTTACAGACATTTTCCCAATTCTCAAAATTAAAATATTCATCATCCTAATTTATAACAAGCCTTATAAAAAACACTGCAAGGAGACTGATACGAATTTAAGGGATCTAGTCAATCTAGACATTGATTACGACAGCACAATAATAACTTATGCCTCAAAGAGCTTGCAAATGTTTCTGGTAACAGGCATACATCCAATGATACATGTTCACCTGATAACAAATAGAACTTGCGCAACAGTGGCAATAACAAGATAACTGGTGTACAGAGCCTCTTGGCAACAGTCTACCAAAAGCTTTCAATTCTTAAATAACCGGAATAAAGCAACATAAAATCAACAATTTCGACAATAATTGCAACAAGCTGATTATAATAAAAAGGTGAAACACAGTTGTGATGAATGCCAGTTTTCCATCTTGAAACTCTCTATATCGGTATGAAAATTTACGTAAATCGGTTTGCAAGTGAACTCCACTTGACAATACTCAGTGCTGAAACAAACCCAAAAAGCTAAAAAGTTAACAAATAATAGAGAGTTAATGGAGCACTCAAATTAAGCCAATCGTACCAAAATAAATCAACTATGGCACATATGTGTCCTGCAGATTGTATAGTTGGATACAGAAGTTGCTTACAATTAGTTGCCCAACAAATAATTCACTGGATATAGGAAAATTCACTTATGCAGGACACTTTTCTTCGCCAGTTTTGGTTTCTTCTGAGCATAATTCTGAAATGATCAGGAAGAGAATAAACAATAGGCACAGATGTGGGATATATCAACCAAATTGAGTTTTTTGGTGGTAAACAAAAGTTAACCTTCTGCCTTTCCAAAGCCTCAACATCTGTCCTCTCCTTCCAATTGCTTTTCCGTAATTTGATCGGACGATTTCCAACATATTTACCTGGAACGGTTCAAAGTTAGATTTGATAAATTTAAAATCTAGAGATTGTGTGGACGCACAAACTAGTTTAGCATTTTAATTGCATAAGCAGATAATTTACATACCATTCATTTCTTTTGTTGCTGCTGCCAGATCTGCAGGTGTTGCAAAACTAACAAATCCATAACCCTTGGATTTTCCAGTCCTCTTGTCTCGAACAACCTGGGAAGAAATACCAATTCAAGCTAACACAGTTTATTCAAGTTGAATAGAAGAACATCTGTACACAGTCATGGAGACAATATCACAATCTAGAGAATCTAAAATAATTTTTAAAATTTTAAATTGTATAATGAAAAAGAAAGTTGTTCCTTTAATCTATCTAAAAAAATGCAAGCAAGCATATGCTTGAATGACAATAAATTAGTTACTCTTACACGGTATTACTGTGGAGAGTGATATAAGTTGAAAGAGCTACTAGTTTTCCTTCTTTGTGAAGGCTTGGGAAATACTGAGCAATTTCGGTGTAATCTAAACTAAGTAATACTAACATGAGAAATTTGTTTTCTGGGGAAAAAACCAAAGCACTTTCCTATGTAAAGACAAGGACCACAACCATTGATAACCAGGCTTGGATTTTTGTATTTGCAAGCATCAACATTGTTATCTGAACTTTTTGACCCACCAACCAACGAGCACTGGCCGAACGGCTGATATCCCTCCCCAAAATGAGAGGTCACCAGTTAAATTCCTAAGGGTTGCATCTAAAAACAAAAATCTTCTTGAGCCACTATGAAATAAATTCAACCGCTTTCCAAAGCTTTGTGTTTGCATTATGTGTGTTTGGTAGGAGATAAAGTTGCATAGCATTTCAACTTGCATGTTGCATTGCATTCCATGGTTTGGTTTCATTTTAACTCGTCTGCACCTTTTGAATAACATGTCAGAGGTTGCATTTAGTTCAGGACAATTGGTGTAGTTGATGTCAGAGTGTCAGGCATCTTGTATGCTTTTCTGATGAAGTCGAAGCGCAATGAAAACTGAGCAGAGCTCAAGTCGAGAACTATAGTCAACATTGTTTGATAATAATATTCATAAAAACGATAATGCCTAGCAGAGCTCACTTTTGGAGATGTGCAAGATTGTATTGTTGCTTAGCGATAATGCTAGACATAAAAATGATGCAAGATGCACCTCAAGGTAACAATAACGCAAGGGTGGAAAGCTGCAAGTTGTAACTTATAAACACTGGATCAATTTAGACTATGATGAAGGATATCATGTTCTCCCATTGAACCTTGTGAAAAATGGAATTATGATTTTCTCACACACACATGCAAGAAAACACCAAACTGTAAGAAGGATGATATGAAAAACCTCACTACAAGCGCACACATACACACAAACATTGAACAATAAGAAGGAAGGTATAAAAGAACTTCAGTTTTCAGACACACACACACACACACACACACACACACACACACACACAGAGAGAGAGAGAGAGAGAGAGCAGGAAAATCTTATGAAGGACAGCACAATCAGAGAACTTACCCGGGCCATGTTAAAGGAAGGAAACCTCGAAAATGCTTTCGAAAGAACATCATCGTTGACTTCATTGCCTAGATCTCCACAAAATAATCGAAAATCATCTGCTAAAGACATTAAGGAGCACTTTATCTCTTGTCATAACAATGTCCATAACAGAGTGTATATTTCTCAGGACAAGAATTCTAATCCTACCATTGCAGCTAAATCCTCGATATTTGAGCACAACATAAATTATGTAGTGCAGATTCATTCAAATTAAGACCCTGTTTGGGTATGGAGTTAGGATAACCAAAGTTGACTTTTAAGCGGAGGTAGAGGGTATGTAGACTATGGTTGCAAGCCCCAAACTCCATTTAAAACTTTAACTTTGAAGAGGTATTTGGCCGTGTAGTTATCTAAACTCTAAAATCTTGTTTTGGAGTTGTCTAAAATCCAAAATGGGTGTTTTCTTTCCAAATTTTGGAGTTTGGAAAACATTCATTGGATTGAAGTTTAGTAAACTATGGTGATCCCAACTTTGGAGTTTAGATAACCATAGTTTTCTTAACTCTAAAAACCATCCCAAAGATGGCATAGCTGGGATTTTAGAGTTAAGTTTAGATAACTTTATGAAACTCCGGTGATCTAAAGTCAGCTCCATTCCCAAAAAAGGCCTAAATGTGTGTGTGATTTTAGCAGAGCAAATTGGGACTAATAGATATATGAAAAAATATATTTAAATTGTGGAATTCAAAGAATTGGATTGAAAGGTCTTCATTTCAGTGTACTTGTAGATGTAGATCCAGTAAAACTACTTTTCGTAAGGTCATTATATTACTTGTTTCATGACATTTTATATTAACCAGCTAGTTCAATTCATATCACAAACAATTCGGAAACTGATTTTGGTTTTATCTGCAATTTATTTGTTCACGGACTATTAATACCATGCCAAGCTCAAGTAAAGGTATATGTGCTTCAATAATTTGCTTTAATTTTCCGTAGACTAATCTCAAACAACAGACACACTGGTTATGAGTGGTGTTTATTAGTCCAGTTAAATGAGCCAGTGAGGCAAAAACTTATCCTTAAACATACACTCCAAAGAAAAATGAAACTAAAAAAGCACTTTAGAAAGAATTATTAGCATGTATTGATGATCAAGCCCCTCATATAAAAATGCTCCTCATTCCTATTTTTTCCCTGCAACGGTTAATTCGTCCAAAGCTAGTACGTTGTCTGACTAATATAACATGCCAAATTCTTATATCTGATCGTGTGACATTAACATCCTCATATCATGTGAGCTCATTTTAATCTCGTCTTCACATCATAAACTATATCTTTGAGTACAAGCATAGATAATGCAAATAAAAGTTGAGCTTACTCTCCGGCCACTCAGCCAATGATGGGTCCTCCCAAGTTTGTCCAGCAGCTTTGCGTGGTATTGCCTTCTTTTTTGTCTCTGCCTTGTGATCAATTTCACTGTTTGCAAGTGCAGCTTTTACACTTTCTAAGGCCTCTGGTGTAATAGTTTGTGCATCTCGTTGAAACAATTGTTGTGCCTATTGACATTAAAAAAAGTTGTCAAGATGTAAAATCTTGTAAGATAACATTTATGACTAATAGTTGATTGCATATAAAACCCTTCAATTAAACCTCTTCCAACACTTATAATCCTCAACTCACACACCCATGTGGTCATATGCTTATTATCTATATGAGCTGAATATGTACACACACACACATGTATGTATGTATCTGTGTGTCCGCCCACACACATATATAACCCCCTAATTGTGTAACCCAACTCATGTCGAGTGCTAATAAGCAGCTGAGGGATGAAGTATTTAAAAAATTGTTATATGCAATTAACCATGTGAAAAAATATACCACATGATAATAATAATTATATAAGCTAATAATTCATTTTCCATCCAAAGGGCTTGGACAATTGGTTGGAGCATGAGAAATGTGATAAGTGATCAGGGGACCAACCCTATTTTTATGGGAGGGGGTGGGTCCTATATGAGTAACACTTTGTAACTCGACCCAAAAAAAAAAAATCTTCATCAACCATGTTATCCTATTGTTAAGGTCAAAGTGTTCAAGGATGGCTGGATCATACTAAAATTATCAGGAAGCATTCAGTGTTTCATATAATTACCTTGATCTTTATTGATTCGCTAAAACCACCACAAACTTTGTTTTAATTCATAAAGGGTTAACTGATTGATCTACTTTCACTGCAAAACGGCTGAATCCAGAACTTGAAGAATTATACCAAACTTGGGAATGGATTCAGCCATTTTTCCGTATAAGACTTTTGCCACCAAAAAAGAGAAAAAAAGAAAAGAAGTAAGCCTATGGCTTATCGTGTTATGAATGCAAAGTTTATTGCACCAAAAAGGTATTCGATAGAGAGAGGGTCAGTGTTCATGGAATTTTAATGTAATTTTATGAAGATTTCAAGGTATTCATCTGGGAATTGCAATAAGTTATAGTCTTTTAGAATAAATACACCCTAATTTCAAAGGAAGTTTTCCCCCTTCTTGGTTGGCTTCGTAAATTAGGAAATGCGTTGCAACAAATCTATAATTACCTGCTGAAATTGAGGCAGAGAATACGCGGGAGCGCCTGCAGCCGAGTACGCCGGAGCGTAGGCCTGCGGCGGCAACTTCACCGGCGGTGGCGCCATGTACTGCTGTTGAAAGCTAGGGTTTTGTTGGAGATGAAAGGGCAAAGGGAAGTAGGAATTGGAATTGGTTGCGGGATTATAGGACGCCGCGTATTGAGACGAGGTCGAGGGGATCGAATTCGATGCTGATCCTGCTTCAGATGACATCGTGTTTGGGAAAATTAGGGTTCTTTTTGATTTGGGGATTAGTTAGGGTAAGGGTTCTGGAGACAAGAAAAGGGGTGAAGAGATGCGGGACGATTTTACGCAGGGAGCGGGTTGAGGAGTTTCTATTGGATGCGGATCTGACAGGGGTATGTGGCTGCGGGTTATGGGTTTGATCGAGTGACGAGAGAGAGAAATGTTTTTGCAAACGGTTGATTTTTCCGTGCATTATTTTTTTATAACTAAAAATAGATGGTGGTGAGGAGTGAAATGACTAGGATGCCCTTGGTGGTAAAGGGGTTTTGTTTTCGTAGATGGTGGTAGGATAGGCATTTTGGGCTGTTTTCTGGCAAGGCCTAAATTTTTGGATTGCTTGAGAGAAAAGCAAACTGTCTTGTCTAATGTTTATATATATATATATATATATATATTCTTATTCTTATACACAGTAACGCTCCAATTCCGGAAAACGGGAATATAGACGAAACCGCCAATGTTCCTAAACAAGAGGAAATCGCCTTGCCATGGTCACATCTAAAACTCTAGCTAAACCTGTACGATAATATCCGAAATATAATACCAACAATATATTGCATAAATAACAAATAATACTAATGAATCCACGAGATAAATATAGGGTCAATAAAAAATCCAAATAACAAAGGATTCTGAATAAACGAAGTACAAGATCCAAAAAGAAAGATACATTATTCATATCGTCCCACGAGAGGCACACATTTTAATAGCAACTGAAATAAAATAAAAATAAATCTAGAAATACTACTAATTTTCGGCAAACTCCTGACAGTCACTCTGATCCTGCTTTACCTGTGAATCAGTCTCTAAACCTGAGATGGCGAGTCCCAGGAATGTCAGAACATCCCAACAAATACTCAATTGTAACAGTGTGTGTATGAGTGTGATAGCATGAATATGTAAGTGTAGTGAAGCACGCGTGCACATGTAAATATAATTATGACAATAAAAATGAAACAAGTATATAAACAGGTCAAGTCATAAACCTAATGGATCGCTAAAAGGGTAATCTAATCTATCGATAGTTCGAGTGGGTACGTCAACCTCTGTAGGAGCATTCCCAACCCAAAGGTAAGGTCCAGGGACAAGGAAACACAGAACCAACTGTGGAATGAAGTGGACGTATAAATCCTGGTACTGGCAATAATAACATGTGACTGTTTAAAGCCCGGTACCAGCTAATGAACATGCGACCGATATAGCCCGATACGAGCTGTAGTAACAAGTGACCGATATAGCCCGGTACGAGCTATAGTAACAAGCAACCGATATAGCCCGGTACGAGCTATAGTAACAAGCAACCGATATAGCCCGGTACGAGCTATAGTAACAAGCAACCGATATAGCCCGGTACGAGCTATAGTAACAAGCAACCGATATAGCCCGGTACGAGCTGTCGGCGATGGGACTCCTGAGATCCTGTTGAACGAATGCACACTCAAATAACCCCAACACTCCGCGTATTTATAATTAACATGATAATGAACTCGACCACTAAATAAAATGCTGACTGGACTAGAACCTGTAATATCATGTTAACGGTATGGAATAAAAGCTTGTAAGCAGGAATAAATGGAGCCATGGCATGTAACTCAGCATTCCAATGGTGATCTCGTTTTAATGCAAGAAAACAGAAATCGTGAACAGGCATGTCAAGTAAGTGGTGTTAAATAAATAGTTTTAAGTAGCATGTTAAGTACAGTCGATATAATATGATAATATCAATAATATAAACAAGAATCTACATAAATTTGCAAGTACCTCCATTTAATATCCGGATTTATTATCGGAAAGAATAATAAACTGGAATATGGTTTTAAAGGGTTAATATGATTAATGTGTGCTCTAAGAATCCTAGGGTTTCATCAAGGTACACAATAAATTATGCGATTAAAATCATCTAAAAAAAATACTGTGCTATATGAAATATAATGATATATATCTGATTATATTTAAAATAAATACTAATAAAAACGAATATAATTATATACTCTTAATTACTATCGATGACTAATATACTTGTATGTATAATATGATACTATCATACCTAATACCATTATTAATTAACATAAACAGAATATGAGACTTTTAATATTAATGTACTATAGTCTAATAATATATTGAGCAATTCGCCGATGTTGCATCGACTAAAGGAAAGGAGCAAGAGTCCTTGAGACGACTAAATACGACAACACGAAACGCAAACCAAATTCGATCGCTTGGTTAGAGAATCTCGATCCATGTTGCTCGCTGTTCTGGAATTGGGTGCGGTTGGTGATGGGTGCTCGACAACTTTTAAACGAAGAAAAAGAAGATTTGAATATAAGTTTAGAATTATATATATATACAATGGAGAGAGAAAAGGGAGAAGAGTTCTGATTGAAGAGACAGATTAAGATTAGGTAAAATATATGTGTATTATTTATATATTAGTTAGGGTAAAATTAGTATAAGAGAAAAGATTGTTTAAACTAGATAAAATAATATATCACAAAATCTCACAAGAACTATTTGTTAAATATTTTATGAGATCTGCTCAATTATTTATCATAACCAAAATAATCTACCATATATCTGGTTACAAAAATATTGTAGAAAGTATATATATCGTATATATATTAATTAATATAAATATAAATTAGCATACCAATAAACTTCTTAAACAAACTAGATAATCAATATATATATATATATATATATATATATATATATATATTTAAAACAGGTGTAGGGTTTGTTATTATATAGGATAATAGGAAATATTTATATAAATATATATAGGGTTTAAATAGATATGATGTATATAGATTAGTTTAAATGTGTATGACTAAAATATGTATAAATTTGTTTGTGAAGATAAAATATATTTGGAGAGAAGGTACAAGAAAATATATATAAGTTTAGGAAAATAATTCTCATAATACCAGATAGTTTAATTTGAAAGATTTAAAATATGATTTAAAGATTAAAAGCTTATTAATAATATATCATAATAGACAAAACATTGTACTAGAATATAAATAAGATATTATTAGATTTAGAAAAACAAAACTTTAAAAGTTAAATATCATATAATTAACTAACTTAGATAACCATAATATATTTGTTTACATATACAGTAATTGAAAATATATTATATGTAAATTAAAATAAGATATTAATAAATTATCAAACAACCTTAAATACTAAATATCTTTTATTAAAACAACCAAACTAATATTATCTATTTAGTTACGAAACTAATGTTAGACAAATAAATATTATATGTATAGAAATTTAAAATATCAATCAAATAGTAAACTAAAATATATTAGATGTAAACTAAAATATATTAGATGACAAAACAACCATGGTATATTTGTTTACATATCCAGTATTTCAAAATATATTAGATGTAAATTAAAATAAGATATTAATAAATTATCAAACAATCTTAAATACTAAATATCTTTTGTTAAAACAACCATACTAATATTATCTATATAGTTACAAAACTAATGTTAGACAAATAAGTATTATATGTATAGAAATTTAAGATAATAATCAAATAGTAAACAAACATAAATACTAATAATATATTTATTTAACAAACTTGAAAAACCATAACTATACCAAACTTAAAACAACTATAATAATATGTTCTATTTTAATTAGAAAGTATTAAACTCCAATTTAAAATAATAATAATAATATAACTAAATCCAATACGTTCAAAAGAAAAAGAAAGGGAAACAACTTACGATCGGGCTAAAGTGTTACATACTCTCTCTCCAAATATATTTTATCTCTCCAAACAAATCTATACATATTTTAATCATACACATTTAAACTAATTTATATACATCATATCTATTTAAAACCCTATATATATTTATATAAATATTTCCTAGTATCCTATATAATAATAAACGCTGCACCTATTTTAAATATATATATATATATATATATATATATATATATATCGATTATCTAATTTGTTTAAGATGTTTATTGGTATGCTAATTTATATTTATATTAATTAATATGCATACGATATATATGTTGTCTACAATATTTTTGTAACTAAATATATGGTAGATTGTTTTGGTTATGATAAATAATTGAGCAGATCCTTTAAAATCTTTAACAAATAGTTCTTGTGGGGTTTTGTGATATATTGTTTTATCTAATTTAACAAATTTTTTCTCTCTTCTACCAAGTTTACCCTAACTAATATATAAATAATACACCTATATTTTACCTAACATTAATCTCTCTCCAATTGGAATCACTTCCCCCTTCTCTCTATATAAATATATATATAAATAATTCTAAACCTATATGCATCTCTCAGATATCCTTCTTCCTTTAAAAGTTTCCGAGCACCCATCACCAATCGTACCCAACTCCAGAACAGCGAGCAACGTAGATCGAGATTCTCTAGCTAAGCAATCGAGTTTGGTTTGCATTTTGTGTCGTCGTATTTAACCATCTCAAAACAAGCACTCTTCCTCCTTTCCTTTAGTCGATGCAACATCCGCGAATTGCTCAATACATTATTAGACTATAGTACATTAATATTAAAAGTCTCATATTCTGTTTATATTAATTAATAATGGTATTAAGTATGATAGTATCATAGTAATCATATTATACATACAAGTATATTAGTCACCGATAGTAATAGTAAATAAGAGTACATAACTATATTCGTTTTTATTAGTATTTATTTTAAATATAATCACATACATATCATTGTATTTCATATAGCATAGTATTGTTTAGATGATATTAATCACATAATTTATTATGTGCCTTGGTGAAATCCTAGCATTCCTAGAGCACCCTTTAGTCATATTAACCCTTTTAAAACCATATTTCGGTTTATTATTCTTTTCAATGATAAATCCGGATATTAAATGGAGGTGCTTGCAAATTCATACTCTTGTTTACATTATTGGCATTTTCATATTATATCGACTGTACTTGTGTCACGCCCCACTTCCCAAAATACGGAATACGAGAGGTAGACAAGGCCAGTCATGCTCATATGGTCAAGAAAATGTCCTGCCGTAGCCACACTTTGGCTTCTAGTTTTTCATGGAAAACAGTAATTGATGCGCAGGTAATGAGAAATGCAGTAACTGAATGAAACAATGTAAAGAACTGACCTGAGGGGGGCAACAAACGAATACAACTCTGGATCGCAAGTCGAGATGTCTGTGATATACGTCTAGTCCTGGTCCAGGCTAAATCTTCTCCTCACACTGAGCATGCATACTCAGGTCGTCAGAGCGACACAATAGCAATATAATATATAAAATCATGTGACAATTCTAATAGTGATAATAGATATATATAGCAGTAAATCAGAATGGTATAGATATGAACATGCAGTAATCAATGCAGCGGAACAGTAAGAGCAGTTGAATGTTATGCCACGTATGTCAACACACTAAGTATGTATATCGATGATATCATCCCTATCGGTCTCTAAGTCTCACTGTACATGTCACTAAACCTATCGTCAGTCCAAGTGTGAGAATCAACCACTCGCGAGTGTCCTCCACCCAAGGGTAGAACCCAAGGACAAGGGACCACGGGCCCAACATGTATATCACGGTAATAATCATGTACCCTGTAAATCTCCATATATCTCCCTAAATATATAAGCCGGCATGGGACTCCTGAGATTCTGTTGAACTCAGACTCAAACTACCCCACACCCCGTGGTCTACATCAAACGCTAACCATAACCCTAAATACCAATCGATCTATGACAAGTCTGCGCGAGAACTGGAGGCAGGACCTCCATCAAGCACGTCCCGACTAATACCTAAGATAAATGGCAGTGTCTTGTGCCTTATCCGTGACACCCGTGCAAGAGCTTCCATAAGTGTCCCATACCATTTATAGTCACACGTACACGCATCCCACAGACGTCGACAATGCAATAGAATAATAAGGTTCACTGATTGTGTACAAGTACATATCACTTTCACTTAATCACTTATACACGAACACTAACGTACTTGCCACAATCATCACTAATACCTAACACTGGGTAATGCACGTTATCACTAAATTATCAATGCAGTGACATGTGTATGATATGATGCATAAACAGTATATAAAGCATGTTTAGGATGTCCTGAATCAATAATCTACCACTTGCATAATTTACCATAAATCATACGGTTACAATTTAGTGAAACGATGAACAGGTAATAATTAGTATGTTCAGTTATCTATCCATCGAATTTAGTTTCACGCCAATCGGGTTCCAGGATCACTAATTATAGCCATTTCATTTTAAACGTTCACGGCTGGAAATCCGGTTTCAGAATCAGAAATCCGTTTCGCAACGCATTTTAATCCCAGTTGGGATCAGATTTTAGCGATGCTACAGTTGGATGAATTCTAGGGTTTTCAGTAAGGTTTTCAACTCAATAGAAGGATCTTTGATCGTGTCTGTACGTCAGGAGATATACATTATTTAATACTATTATGTCAATCCTGATTCTGTTGGGACTGTTATGCGTCCCGATCTTTTAAATTACAGGTTAATTAGCAAATGTTGACGAAACAGGGTGAAACCACTTGTGTTGTCTAGCTAACAGATTCACCTGTAATAAACAGCGGAGTTCCGCAACTTAAGGGTTAAGGAAACAGGGTGGTGCTCATCACGGGACAGCACACAGCAAACAGAGTCGCTCTGGACTGCAGTCCAGAGTCGCACTCCGATCCAAATTTTGTCACAGTTTAAGTATAGAAATAATTTGAAACTTGCATAGGGTCAAAGTTCGTCGAGTTGGCTTCGATTTGAGCCCTCGAACTCATCATTCCAGTATGCATATAATTTATGGTGATTTTTACAGTTTTCAGGTACAGGAAATTTCCAGTTTTACAGGCAAACTTGAGGGTAGTTGTTTTAATCTTTAACAGTCATATTTTCTAATGAAATTCACACACTAGAATCATAGGCTTAGTGGCCAACTATACGAGTGAGTGCCGTCAATTTAAACGAGAATTCCCATAGGGAACACGCATCGAACAGTTGAGTCGTATAAATTAACAGAAAGTAAATCATGAAATATATATACAATTATAATTTGCAATTAACATAAAGTAGCATGTAGCAAGTAGGGACTTACCTGGACACGTCTCGGGGATGCATGGCAGCGACGCGGTCTATTGCAATGGCACGACGCGATCACGGCGCAAATACGACAAAGATTAGCCTTGGCTCGAGCTTCGCTTGACGGCTCGGTGCAGTGGTTGTTTGCGTGGGTTTTTGGGTTTTGTTGTTTTTTGAAGAGAGAGAGAGAGAGATAACAGAGAGGGAGAGGGATAGAGTGAGAGAGAGCAGAGGGAAACAGAGAGAGAGTAAGAGAGAGCCAGAGAGATTGAGTGAGAAAGAGAGAGACAGAGTGAGAGAGAAAGAGCATAGAGAGAGAGAGAAAAGAGAGGGAGACAGAGAGTGTGAGAGAGATGGGGCTTGGGCTGTGGTGATACCGATGCGAGGGTGCAGAGGCGACGTGATGGGGAGATCGCCGGTGTTGAGGTGCAGGGGGTTGAGTTTGGGTATGCAGGTGAAGGGAATGAGCTCGGTGGTCGAGTGAGCTGGAGCTCGGGTGTGCAGCGAGCTTGGCGGAGGAAGAGAGGAGGAGAAGGGGAGGTGGTGACGTAGAGGAGCTGCGGTGAGAGGGGAGGAAGGTGGTGGTTGGTGAAGCGAGCTCGTCGACGATGATGGGTTCGTCGGGTTGCAGGTGAGGTGAGGATCGGAGTGCAAGGGACTCGGTGAAGTGGAGAAAGGAAGGATGGTGGCTTGGATTTGTGAGAAGGAGTGAGCGAGGGGGAGTACGAAGTGGTTGTCGTCGTCGGTGGGATGAACGGAGTTGGGAACTGCAGTGGGTTCGCGAGAGGTGGAGGAAGGAAAGAGAGGAGGGGAGAGAGTGATTGAGAGTTTTAAGAGGAGAGAGAGAGGATGAGGGCGACGCGGTTAGAGAGGGGAGCGCGTGGGGTAACGTTCGCGCGAGCGAGGGCGGAGGCGACGGAAGAGGAAACGGTGGTGTGGGCAGGAAAATAGGAAAGAGCCGTTGGGGACGAAGGAGTGGCGAAGCGGGCCGGGTCGGGTTAGAGGCGCGGGCTAGAGTGAGTTGGGTCGGCCAAAGATTTTTAAAATTAGAGAATGAATAAAAAGAAAGGGGGCCGGGCTGGGATTTGGGCCGAGGGATATAAAGAGTAATTGAAAGAAAAGAATTTAAAGGGAGTGGGCTGGGCCAGCTCACCAAATGGTATTGGTTTTTAATTCGTGGGCCGAGGGAAAAATTAAAGGAAATTGGATGAGAAATGGGGGAGTGAACGGCTGGGCTGGGCTAAATAAAATAAAAGAAATATAATAACGGGCTGAGGAAAAGTTTAAAGGAATTAATTAAAATGGAAATGAAATTATGGGCTCGGGCCAGAGAAATTTACAATTTGATTTCTAGGCTGGGAAAAATGTGCTTGGGCCGGAGGGGAAGATTTAAATACTTTGGGAGAAAATGGTTTTGGGTTTAATGGAGTTTCTTTAAATAATTAAATGATTAAAAATAACAAAATTTATAGTTTACAGAGAAATACGGATTTAGGCGTATAAAAAGAACCGGGTATTACAACTTGACATGCTACTTGAGACTATTTATTTAACATCACTTGCTTGACATGACATGCCTGTAGGGTGTTTTTCGTCACCCCATTGAGATAGGAAATACGCGTCGCTTGTCAGGCGTATACAGATTTCCCCTGTCTAGGGTAGGCTGGGGTTTATTGATTGTGGAGATTTGAATCTCCGGCAGCCACGCACTAAGCTGTCATTAATTATCTCTTGCTTTTGAAACGAAGGAACCTCCGATTGACGGGTCAAACTGATCATGTGAACTCAATGTGCAGTGTGTATGTGTGTCTTAAGGGGTCTTGGGTATATCCGGGTACTCGCAGAGTTTACGGGGGTCCCGCTTTCCGGATAGCGAGCTAGGGGTCAAAGGGGCTAGCAGTTTCCTTATGGGATGCGGGGCAGCGCCCCAGTAGAAATTTTTTCTAGCAGGGGATGTGTTTTGAGTGTAGTGTATGGGAAAAAAGGAAAAAAAAACAGGAAAAAAATGGTGGGTAACAACCTAAGGACGTGTGGGCGCTGGACGCCTGTAGAAAGAAGGGGCTTAGCCCCGGAATGAGGAGTTGAACTCCCAAAAAGAATTTTTTTATGCTGAATGGAGTTAAACTCCCAAAAAGGGTTTTAGTTATGGAGTTAAACTCCAAAAGATCTCAACAAATGGAGTTGAATTTCCAGAAATCTTTGAAGATGATCAAAGAGGACTTCATTCTTCTCCCTTTTAGCCCTGAATCTTCTTTTGAGCCTTGGATCTTTCCGAAGTGGGTTTTTTGGAGATGAATCTCCTTCTTCCTCCTCTCTGTTGGCTGGATCTTGGAGAAAAGGAGGTGAGATTTAAAAATCTCCTCTTTTTGTGATTTGGAGGAAAATCCGAGCTCCCCTTCAAGGATTTTATGGTGAAGAACTGTTTCTTTTTGAAAAAAGAAGAGTTAAACTCTTAAATTAATTCAAAAAAGGAAGAAGGTTTAGAACGTTGAGAAATGAGAAGGAGTCACGGAACCCTATTTTTTAGAGTGAAAAATTTGTGCTTGATTTTTTCATCATGTTTGTCTTTATAGGCTACACACTTTACATATAACCCTTGGGCTTTGCCAAATGGGACTTGTGCCACTTCATGCCTTATGTGGTTATTTTTTTTACATAAGCCATGGAGTTTACAAAATTTTGGCTTTCTGCCCATTTTACATACATTTATTTCTAAAAATTACATTTAGACTAATGTATTGCGTCCTTTTTGGCATGGAGCCGGCCCCTTCTATGCTTGGTTCTGACTTGGGCTTGGACCCACTTGGCTTAGGGTTGACTGACTTTGACTTGGTCGAGCGGGACCCCCGTAAACTCTGCGAGGCCCCCGATACATCCAATTCCCCTCCAAAACATAACACATGCGCACTGCACATTGAGCTTGCATGACCAGTTTGACTCGTCAATCGGAAGTTCCCTCGCTCCAAAGGCAATATGTAATTAACGGCAGCTTAGTCCACGGCTACCGGAAATTCGGATCGCCACAATCAATAAACTCCCGCCTACCCTAGACAAGGGGAATCTGTAATGCATCTGACAAGCGACGTGTATTCTCATCTCAATGGGATGACAAAAAACACCCTACACTCGTAAACTCTGTTCTCTTTATATATCATGAGGACACATGAGTGGGTCCTCCAAAATGGAACATAATTCCGATGGAGGAAATTGGCCGCGAGGCTGGTGATTGCCGTGGGACATGGGTGTGATTTAGCTTGTTTATGCCTGTGGATTGTATACGGTAGTCCAGTCGAGGACTGACCGTAGAGCTGAGAGAATTTAGGGATTTGGATTTTGGTTGCCGTCTGCATCACTGCACCGGAATATGGTACTAGAAGCGACTCATCATTTGCCGTTTGGGAATCTTGGGATTTGAGTTTTGGTTAGCGTCTGCATCGCTGCACTGGAATATGGTATCAGGAGCAACTCATCATTCGCCGTTTAGGAATTTGGGGCTTGAGTTTTGGGTCGGCATCAGTACCGCTAACACTGAAGTGTAATGCCAGGAGCGACTCATCATTTACCGTTGCCCGTTTGGGGCTTTATAGATTCCAATAAAGTGGCCAAAAAGCCGAGATGAAGTCTGGCAAGCAAATATTCCACATACTCACCTTGCGCATGAGAAGTCTGATCAGAATTGGATGGTTGTAAAAGGCGACAAGATTGAATTTCCAGGGGGTGGAACTCATTTTCACTATGGAGCTGATAAGTATATAGCTTCGCTTGCAAATGTAAGTTTGTTTCAGTTTAAAGGAACAACTTAAATTTAGAAAGCAGTGATACCTTGTCCATTATTTCCATTTTCATCTTTCATCACTACATGTTTGGTAAATTGCGACGGAATTAGAAGGTAGCAAGGCAGCTACTTTTCTTGCTTGTAGATAATAAAGTGAATAGAGTTTTTAGGAAGAGACCCAGATACTTCATAATTTACTTTATGCTTATTTTATAGTTTCCTTTTCAATCATCATATGCCTATGTAATGTACATTGTAATGTTAGATATTTTTCTCTTTCCTTTTTTGCTACAAGTTTGAGGGCAATTTAAAATGATCTAATAAATACCTACTTTGAATTTACAGATGTTGAATTTCTCGAACAACAATTTAAACGATGAGGGAAGGCATCAAACGGTTCTCGATGTTGGTTGCAGAGTCGCAAGCTTCGGAGGATACCTTCTCTCATCGGACATCATAGCAATGTCATTAGCACCCAACGACGTTCATCAAAACCAAATTCAATTTGCTTTAGAAAGAGGAATACCCGCTTATCTTGGTGTATTAGGAACTCAAAGGCTCCCTTACCCAAGTCGATCCTTTGAGCTTGCTCATTGTTCTCGTTGTAGGATCGATTGGCTTCAAAGGGACGGAATACTCCTTGAATTAGATAGATTGCTTAGGCCCGGGGGCTACTTTGCTTATTCATCACCTGAAGCATATGCGCAGGATGAAGAAGACCTTAGAATTTGGGGAGAGATGAGTGCTCTTGTCAAGCGAATGTGTTGGAAAATCGCGGTTGAAAGAAATCAAACGGTTATTTGGGTCAAGCCGTTGACCAATGATTGTTACCATAGTAGAGGGTCAGGGACTCAGCCTTCGTTATGTGGATCCAATGAAGATCCTGATACCGTGTTGGGTGTTCCGATGAAAGCTTGCATCACTCCTTACTCTGAACGTGAGTATCCTATCCCCATGCAAACTTCATGTTTAACAAAAAAGAATCTCAAAATATATAAAAGACCGTTTCCAAATTATTCAATATCTGATGCTTTACATTCATGTCCTGGATTGTATAGATGTTGCAGTTTCTTGTTCTTTCTCATTATTAAACCAAATTAGTTTCAAAATGGAAACATTTTAATTCTACTTGGATTAAACGGGATATACAATTACAGGAACCATAACATTTGTAGTTGCACTTTAATCTGTTTCAAGTCTTCCTTCCAAATGGCTAAAAACATTAAACTAGTGGTTGACAGATAATTTTTATGCGGCTTAATTAAAGGAACGCCCTCGGTATTGACCGATTAGCACGAAACCACCCTGATTCTAGCTAACCTGCACTTTGCCCCCTACAATTTAACACCAATTACTTCAAAATTGCACTGGTTATGCTGTTTTTTACTCGTTAAGGACATTGTTATACGTGTATAATTTTGCTGAAACAATCAATGGGAATAATGAAGACAATCTCCAAGCAATTTGTGTCTTGTAGGAATTTTGAAATTTAGCCTATTTATTTTCGATGTAGTAGGAATCCTCGTCCATTGATGTTAAGACAATGAGACCTATATGTAAACTTTGTGATCGAGGTTAAAATTTGAACTTTTCCGTACTGTGAGTACGGATCCTAGAAACAGAATTTATGAAACAATACACACAACAATAACAACAACTGAACCTTTTATCCCAAGCATATGGGGTAGGCTAGAATTTATGAAACAATGAGCATGCTAAACTTTTGCTTTTATTTAGACTCATCTTTCAATTGTAAAACTTCCCTAATCAAAGCAGCATCATATTTTCAGTGGAACACAGAGATCAGGGTAGTGGTTTAGCCCCATGGCCAGCTTGGCTAACTTCCCCTCCACCTCGTTTGGCTGATTTTGATTATTCGACTGAGATGTTCGAAAAGAACATGGTAATGTTATAATTTCTCTTCAACTTAGATTTTAAATAAATTATGTATGACTTAATTTTTGATGATATCTTGCTTGTTGCAGGAAATTTGGCAGCAGAGAGTTGAGAACTATTGGAAACTGTTGGGTCCTAAGATTAGACCGAACAAGCTTTACACGTGAACACTCCTCCAACTTTTCATGAAGCTTATTCTCCTGTGTTTTCAAGCCAATAAAGATTCCTTTAAAACAGCCTGAAACTTCTATCCTTTCTTCTTCTTCTTTTCTTGGGGTCAGCATCAAGTTGACAGTTGGTCATAAAACTTTCTAATTTGGGGTTGTATTTTGTTTTTCCCCTCGCTTCATCAGTGCCTCTCAGATTTGAGAATAATTCTCCTGTGTTTTCAAGCCAATAAAGATTCCTTTAAAAGGTTGCAAACCTTTCATCGTTCATCTTGCCTTTTTACTTCATTAACAACATCGTTATCACCTATGCACACCTTTTCTCATCAAAATTGGCTGGCTATGGATCAGTTGGTCAGACTTGGCCGGAAGATCATCATCATCATTAAATTTAAATGTTCACGAGGACTTTTTGATATGGGTGAGTTCTATAAGACTCAAGCTTTGTTAAGATTTGTCCATCTTATGTTTTATACCCATGCAATTCTCATAGTTTTTCCAATGTGGGACTATATTATCCATATATCTTAACACTCGCTCTCACGTGCAACATGGTTATCATGTGGAAAGTACAAACACATGTAGAGATTAGTCTCTTAGAGGCAAGTAGACCACATAAGGAAATGTGCAACTATGGCACAAAGAGAAGATGCAACTATAGCACAAGAAGGAAATGTGCAACTTTAGCATAAGGAAAGGTGCAACTTTAGCATAAGGAAAGGTGATCTATCAAGGGCATGTAGACGGCTCTCCCTCAAAGGTATTATTAAAGTACAAATCCACGAATGTTATCAACCTAACTCTAATACCATATTAAATTTAAATGTTCACGAATGAGGAGCGATTATATATTTTATTTATATGAGCGTACTCGGGCTTTTTGATATAAGTGGATTCCATGAATAAGACTCAAAGCTTGTTGAGGTTTGTCTATCTTATGTTTTATACTCATGCACTTCTCGTAGTTTTTCCAATAGTAAACTATATTATTCATATATCTTAACAATTATAATTCACCTAGATTGGGATAAAAATCCTAGAAGGAAAATATGATATTTTACTATAAGCAATAGCATTGCCTGTTCTGTTAAGTTATATGTGCCTTGCATTGAAATGGGATGGCAATTTGTTTGACCAATTTTTTGCTATTGTTGGAGTGTATTAACTGAGAAGCATAATGTGATAAACTAATATAAAACGACATTTTTTTGTCGGACATTATTTTCTTGGTCATAAGGTAATTTATTAAACTTCTACTTTGAGCACGTGCACAAGCACCAAATTTGGGAAACTGATTTTGCATAGACAACCGACTTTTCAGCTTGTGAAAAAGTTGTTGCAAACTTAACAATTTCGATAGTCTTATATGTGAAAAGAAGATAAAGATGAGATGCAGGTATTTTCTCCTAAGATTAGCATTATGCCACTTATCGGTCGAGTAAGCTTCATTAAAATCTCAAATTTGCAAATTAATCCGCTTCACTGTTACAAACCATTTTCCATTTCAGGTGTGAGGCATACTCAACATATCCTCGGACCTACGATCTCTTGCATGCTTGGACTGTCTTCTCCGACAATATAGAAAAGAAAGGATCCTAAGGCCAGCCGGTTCCGTAATTGTCCGTGACACCCACGTGGTCATGGAGTTCATCAAGAAGCACTTGACAGCTCTCCACTGGGAGTCGGTGGCTTAGGTCGATCCTGAGCCTGACTCCAATCCCCAAGATTGCAGATGATATTGTGATGGATCTAGCTTAAGATTGATTTTCTCTCATATTTAAGTTCCTGGTTAGATATATATTCTGAATTTGTAAACATTGTCATGTAATTCTTACAGCTCTAAAGCTTTAGATATCTTTCTTTTTTTCTTTACACTTTTGAATATTTTTTTTATTCACAAAAGATACTATGGACAACACCAAGTTACTGGACGAGTGATAAGAAAATTATAGTCATGTGCTTGATCAATTCTTATTTGTTCCATTGACTTTAAAGTGGTAAATAAGTGGGTACAAAATGGACACAGGCTTAATGTCAAAGTTCTTGATATTAAAGTGGATACATAGCGAACGTCGTTTATAATATAAAAGAAAATTTTATGCGGGAGAACCCATTGAGATGAGTACGACATGTGCACAGAAAGACCGATCAATGACAATATTGTGGTTCATGGCACACACAACCAGAGATGGGAATAAACTTAAACCTATATGGATAGAAACAATTAAAAACGATAAATTAATTGTTAATTTAACCCAAAAAATGTCCTAACTTAACGGAAATAAAAAAGATTCATATAACTGACCCTCGAAATTCAAGATGAAGGCCGCTTGTCTGTCGTCTCCTTCCCCTCCTTTTACAGACATTTTCCCAATTCTCAAAATTAAAATACTCATCATCCTAATTTATTGCAAGCCTTTCACTTGTTTATAAAAAACACTGCAAGGAGACTGATACGAATTTAAGAGATCTAGACAATCTAGACATTGATTACGACAGCACAATAATAACTTATGCCTCAAAGAGCTTGCAAATGTTTCTGGTAACAGGCATACATCCAATGATACATGTTCACCTGATAACAAATAGAACTTGCGCAACAATGGCAATAACAAGATAACTGGTGTACAGAGCCTCTTGGCAACAGTCAACACCGAAAGCTTTCAATTCTTAAATAACTGGAATAAAGCAACATAAAATCAACAATTTCAACAATAATTGCAACAAGCTGATTATAATGAAAAAGGTGAAACACAGTTGTGATGAATGCCAGTTTTCCATCTTGAAGCTCCCTATATCGGTATGAAAATTTACGTAAATCAGTTTGCAAGTGAACTCCACTTGCCAATACTCAGTGCTGAAACAAACCCAAAAAGATAAAAGTTAACAAATAATAGAGAGTTAATGGAGCACTCAAATTAAGCCAATCGTACCAAAATAAATCAACTATTGCACTTATGTGCCCTACAGATTGTATAGTTGGATACAGAAGTTGCCTACAATTAGTTGCCCAACAAATAATTCACTGGATATATGGAAAATTCACTTATGCAGGACACTTTTCTTCGCCAGTTTTGGTTTCTTCTGAGCATAATTCTGAAATGATCAGGAAGAGAATAAACAATAGGCACAAATTCGATAAGCAATAACTCTAAATGATATAACCATAATCTATAGAGTACTTACAAGATTTCTAAATCGATTAACGCAAATCTTCGGTTCTTGAATCTTGAAGTCTCGAGCTCTTGAACTTTGGCATTTCGCTTCGCTTGAACTTTGAATACGCCAATCCACTCACTAACGTCTTGAAGTCGTTCTTTGATCTTCAAATCTTGAATTTGACTTTAACGCTTCAACTTGGATTTCAGCTTCTAGCTTCTCGAAACTATTCGTAGCTTAAATTCTTGAACTCTTGTTTCTCGGCTACATAGCTTGAACTCACAAAACTTGATATGCAATTTGAGAAGCTCTAATCCATATTCCTCCAACCTCCATTAGATATGTCCGTTTAAGCTCAATTTCCTCCATCCTCCTTTGTAGAGCTTCATCTCGAAATATGGGATATCCTGAAATGCAATCTCAAATACCAAGCTCATCATATACGGTGTTATGAAATAAACAAGTTAATAAACTCAAGTATATGAACATTCATTATTAGATATCGAAACATGGATATGAATATCGATATCGATGTGTAAATTACAAGCAAAGCATGATATATATATATATGTGTGTGTTGTGTGTGTAAGTCGATATCGCGCACCCCACGCATTTGTGGGGAGGCGGAATATGCAAAAAAACGATTTTTCTATGCTTTGCAACACCGACTAAACTCCAGAATCGATACTAAACCCTAACTAGCAAATCAACTATGAGGTTTAACTACTATGTAAGAAAGTTATACCTCAAGAATCAAGTCCTTCAAGTCTTCTTGTCCTTCTCTCCTTGTCTCCTCAAAGATCGGATCAAGCTTGCAAGGTCGGCCTCCTCACGACAAAGACAATCCACCCGAGAGTATGTACTTTGAGCTCCTATCTCTAACTTGAGGTAATTAGGGTACCTAGTGTGCTAAACTAAGTAGCCTAGAGGATGTAGAGAGTGATTATGGATTGTTTAGTCTCAAGAACCCTAGGTTTCTCAACACATGAGATAATTAGGGTTTGAGGAAGAAGAAAAGAGTACTTGAGAAAAGAGTGTAGAAGATAATAATGTAATGAAGATGGCTAAGTCTTGTGATGAATGAAGCATACCAATAATTCCCAAATGAAAATATCAAGCATGCTTCAATAGTCATAAGGTGAATCACTCCATGAGTCACCAAGTAGCCATGCTTCATTTAATGAAAGACCCACACCTCATACCTCCACCTCATTAACCATTTAAGATAAATGGTAATACAAGAAATGAGGAGTCCTCTTCTAGAAGAATTCTTGCACAAATTACAAGAATACCCCTCATCGATATACATACCCGTATCCGTATTTCGAA
The DNA here is from genome assembly GCA_030015575.1 of Agapanthus africanus. Taxonomy (NCBI): domain Eukaryota; kingdom Viridiplantae; phylum Streptophyta; class Magnoliopsida; order Asparagales; family Amaryllidaceae; genus Agapanthus; species Agapanthus africanus. The sequence continues at coordinate 41,479,369 of CM057344.1, forward strand.
AAATACGAATACAAAGAGACGAAACTAATCTAAGAATACAATACTAGGATCCGGCTTAAACCAAAGTCCACTAGTATTATCCGCCCGAACATCATCCGTGCACAAGTACACGTATGTGATCGAAGCCCTGCCTTAAAACCATATGGCCTCTACATCGTTACGCCCGAAACAGGAAACCCTCTGTGTGGGGTTCTAAAGACTCGACAGTATACTGGCAATGGGTTTAACCACAACCACGTCGGTGGTACTAGCTGCACGTAACGACTACCCATGTATTTATCGATAAGAAAGTCGATGAGCAAACTCATCCGAACTCTAACTGAGCATATCTGTGACAATCTCCGTATAGTCCGGTCTGTTTGTCTAAGAGTATCGCATATCGGGCCCAGGGGACAGTAATCGTCAGACCCCTAATAGCGCAATAAGTCGTGTCGGGTAGAGCCCAAAACACCCTTAGAAACTACTGAAGTACCTACCAATAAATCTCGCTTGCCCTGATCAGAGATTTTATGTAATGGCTTTCCGAACATAGCGCGATATCAACCCCCAATACTGGGAGAGACAAATCATATCTAACTGCCACTGCCTCCAAGTGCTTCGGGACTGCACCCAACTACTACCTGTTTGCATGACTCTATTGAGCCGTGGTAGGGTAGTAGTCTAAGAACAGTGAGAACACACTTGAGGCAAAGTAGCGATGTCAAGTCAATGGACTATGCTGTACTCATGTCACCTGGAAACTGCTACCTAACGATAGGTATAAAACCAACCAGCAGTTCCCCACGAGTCCGTCCAGTGTAACTCATAACCTAATAAGCACATGTATACTATCTCCAGTACGACGTACTGATGGATGTAGGACAGACCATCTCCTTTACTGGGATGAGAAGCATATACACTAGTCTACTCTGGAGTATCGATGCCCTGTCTCGATAATCCTACGACTATGGACCTGTATAAGGATATGGCTTATAGACTACCCAGCCCCCACTAGTGTGACTCCCATCACAACGCTGGTAGTCAAGCAAAGATCCTAAGAGCTCTATCAATATGTATTAGCGATACGTTAAAAGAAACATATACACATATTAAGATAGAATCAAACCAAGTAGCATATTACTATATTGAGCAAGACTGTTATAATATTCGTGTATATCTCAAGCTTCTAAAATGTAATATACAAACTAGTACTATACAATAATGGTCTCTTGGGCATGTCACTAACAGTGTGTGTGTACATGTTATATGAAAGCCAAGATATTGAATGCATGAATATACATGTATTAATATTTTGAATATCAAAACAATGAAAAGAGAGTAATATATCAATATCAAAGTAAATAACATACGTAATGCATGAGAAATTGATAGATTACTTGATATACCCAAGTAAAAAGATAAGCAAGTTAAAAAACAAAGTGTGTATCGGTTTGGTGTCGATAAAGTAAATATGATAAAGTAAGTGGCACCAAACGACTATTCATATTTAAACTATCATCAAAACAAGACGAAAATGGATGATGAAAATCCATAAGCTATCAGAAATTAACTGACTTTTAAGGTCTCATGAAGAAACCCATAAAAATAAAAAAAAGCACTAATTTAAATTGGATTCTGATGTAGGAGTTGGACAATTATCATTGTCGGATAATTTTTTGGATTTGGATTTCGACTCGGACTTATACGCTGGATTTGGACTCGGACTTATGCGCTGGATTTAGACTTTTGGCATAGACTTATTCGAGTTCTTGCACAATTTTATATAACTTTTATTTCTTCATAGCATTTATGACATAACAATTTTATTATTTAACCATATCAATAGGCATGTTAATAGGTTATGTCTACACCTGATCCGATTCGTTGTTAAAACTCGGGTATAGTATAGGTCCATCGAGACTTAGACCCGTTTACTAGTTTAATAAATGGGTCGGATCTGGGTCTCTTTGGTTCGGACCTGTTAGACATAAACCTGTTTAAATCTTGATATAAATAATGAATTATTATCTCTTTCACATTATTTTAAAGAAAATTGAGAGATGTCTTAATAATTGTAGATTTTAGTTATATATATATATATTTTCTGCTTTATCAATTTGTTTTAATAATCAGGAATCTTATATATACATTATTCTAGATATTATGAATTATAGCTTTTAAGTTATAAAAGTTGCAAATTTGAGAAAGATTTATTTCCAAAAAATTTACCAAATAACCTTGTCTAATTAGGAGAAACTATCAAATTCTTGTTAAATACATAAGAAGCTGTCACGAAACTTTCAAAAACTACATGAAACCACCGAATTTTTTTGAAGGACCACGAAAACTGCCATAATTAAGGTACCACCACATCAACAATAAATTATAAAAAACTATCAAAAAACTAAAGAATTTTTTAATCATAGTAATTTCTCATAATTTTAAAAGAATTTAGTAGTTTCTCGTAACTAAGGCAATGCTTTATAGTTTTTGGGAATTAAGCCTTTGAAAAATAAACCATCTAGTTCTGCAATTTAGCTTTAAAAAGAAGTGAGTTCCTGAGTAATGTTGATGCATTTATATCACGATATATTTATATCACGATACATAAATTGATAAAATATACAGCTGATTTGTTTTTAAAAAAATCAAGAAATAAATAAACGGGTCCGGGTAAATGAGGCTTATCCAATTAATAATGGGTACGGGTTTGAATCTATTCCATACAGATCAATAAGATAAATGGATAGGTATAAACCTATAAAAAAAATAAATGGGTACATGTCAGGATATATATACTAGACCTGAACCGACCCGACCCGAACCCATTTGTAAACTTACTTTACTTATGAATGTGTAAAGTTGATCAAAATAAATTAATTATTAGTTTTAATGTCTTAATAAAATAGTTATAGAAAATTTTATTGATAGAAAATAATAAGTCAATTGTTATCGATGAGTATATAGTAACCAAAAATTTTGAAATGTGAAAATTATATAACATCAAATTTTAAACTAGTTTTCTATGATACTTGCTTGCTATGTAATTTTCAATCAAAACGAAATATAAATATTATGTTCTACCTTTTTAACATTCAAAAAAGAAAGAGAAGATCAAATTATGTGAGCATCCAAAATAAAAATAATAAAGATTAATACACAATAAAAATAATCTTCTATATAATAAATTATAATAAAAAATTAATAAACATATTCGAGGTCAAAATATTTTTTAAGGTTTTATGAAGAAGTTATATAATATGATTTAATCAATTAAATCATAAACATAAATACGACGAGATTTAGAAAAAAAAACTATTTTAGGATTTTATAAAAATATGCAATATATAATCTAATCATTCAAAATATAAAGAAAAATAAGATGAGATCAATGGAAGAAAACACTTGTTTAGGATTTCATGAAGAAGTTGCAAATGTAATAAAATTAATCAAAAAATAAATAAATAAGAGATAAAAGTGTAAAATAAAGGAAAACAAAGATTGTTATGAAAGAGTTCATAAAGAAGTCGTGAAAGAATTCATGAAGTTGGTGATGTTTTAAAGTCCAAACACAAAAAAAAAGTCTCTATGTTTTTTCTTGGACTTACTTTTTTCAATTTTCGTATCTTTGTTTTATAATGTTAGTATAGAAAGTTGGACTTTAGGAAGCCAATCCATATCCGAGTTCAATAAACAAATAATTCTATATTCTGAAATTCAAATCCTAGTTCATAACCATTAACTTTAGATAATGAAATCTAAATCTAAGTTCATAACCAATGATGCAAGATTTTAAAATCAATAACAAAATTTAAGGCCCAGAACAAGTCCAAATCCACCTAATTATCCAAAATCAATAAATCAAAGAAAGCAAACCCCAACAACAACAACAAAAAAATTGCATATTTGATACTGGCTTGCTTTATTATAAACAGTGTTTTATACATGTGCTGCACATATTGAATAAATTAGATTTCTTTAGAGACTGGATTAGTTAATCTAGATGATGAGAATTATTTCATTAAAGAGAAAGGAGCTAGTTACGAAGGAAAAAATAAATAAAACAAATTATATTCACTAAATTTGGATGTTGCGACATGAAATTTATTTTGATTTTTTCACCTGATTTATCTTGTAAATAAGAATGCTCCATCACCAAATTGATTTCAAAATTTGAGACCTTCCTTTTGCACTATAGTTGTAGAAATACAAATAGATTCTCGCATGTAAAAATATCGGGTTTATTCAATCAATAGAGATACAATAAGCGAAGTTCTTCCCTTGTTTGTTGATTACTACAACAAGAAAAAAGATAGACTAAGTACAAATAAAGCAAGAAAAGAGCAAATTGTGGATAAATGATTACCCCAAATAGATACTAGTTACCATTCCTTATTTTATTTCTTAATTTTGTTTTTTCTTCCAGATGCTCTTTATTTAAATAATTCTCTGATGCCTGATATAGATTTGTTATCGTGGTAATACCATGAGGGTTAGGGTTTCAAATTAAATTCCTAGACCGTTTATTTTTGTAAATAATTGTGGTTGATATATGATTATTTCGAACTAGTAATTTACACTTGTGATGCGCATATATATCCAATGGCAATGACTTTATTTGTTTTTTTTTTTTTCATTTTTCATAAAAACTATAACAATATAGCCCAGGTAGTTATTATGTGATGGGTTTAGTTCTTATAATAAGCCGTGGGTTTAGTTACGGTTATGAATCTTGATTGGAATTTTTTTTATGTTTTTTTATTAATTTTGCGTGAAGAATGGGAATGCCACGTCAGCAACCAGTTTCAAAATTGGAGACCTCATTCTATTTACACTGCAACGGTAGAGATTAGTAATTTACACGTATGATGCACCTGCATACACACACATAAAATTTCAATGATTTATGTTTTTATTTTCAATTAAAATCTATAATAATATAGCTCCAATTGTCACCATGTGATGTGTTTAAATTTTTATAATAAATGGTGGTTGCAAGATCTTTCATGGGTTTTTATTGATTTTTCTTAAATAATTGGAATGCCACATCAACAATCAATTTTCCTTCTATTAACATTATAACAATAGACTAGTATTTTACATGTGCGATGCACGTTAGTAATTAAGAAAGATTTGTGGAATTGGTTATTGAAAGAGATAAGTGAGGGAATAGTTAATCCAGAAATGATAGTAGGTAGCAATTTTATTTTATCTTTTTGTGCTAGAAAAAAATGAGCAAATTTTATAGCCGTTTAGAAGAAAATCATTGAACTTGGGTTCTTAATATTGAGACCCCTTCTTTGTTCTTAATTTTGAGACCCCCTCTTTCAGCACTATGACAGTAAAGAAATAGAGATATGTATGTAATTGATGTTTTTTCAAAGGGCAAAAAAAAAGGTAAGCAAGTATTCATACTTTCAGAAGGAAATGACGGCAAAGAAGATAGGGCCCACGGTGACCAAAGAAAACATATGTAGTTAGATTTTGGAAATATCATATAAATGTAAAATAATCTCTTAAAAGATGAATTGGTATGCTTTGGGACTAGACCGTTTTCCAAGCATGCAATGATTCATGAGGATTGTACTTGTATTTTTCAAAACTATAAAGGAAAATTTATTATAGCTCCTTGAAATCCAGTAAAAATATATATATATCAGACATCACAGCAACCATCCAACATACAGAATAAGAGTCATCACACAGAAAAATGTTAGAATGAAAAATTATCTAGGGAATCATGGGCAACATAATCATGTTAAATATGTTTTGGTACGGGTAATTAAGATAAACATTGAGTCATGGACAACAAAATTTAATGCTAGCATTAAGTTCACAGACTCACAGTACTTGAATTTCTTGCTGCAAGTAACCATGGGACTCATGAGCCTTAGTTCTTCAAATAAGTTAAAGATTAAAGCAGCCATATGTGTTCGAGCCTATATAACAAAAACCATGTCGGGTCTTGGTTTCATCCCATTCCCAACATCCAAAAGCAACTACCGAAATGAAAGTTGACCGACATTCCTTACTGCCCTCTTCAAACGATTTTGTTCGTCCTGGCAAACAAATATGAGAAAATAAATCATTTTATCCAAGGCCAATGGTTTCCTTGATGAATTGTTATATATGGATTTTTACCTCAGACATCAATCTCGACCCATTTGTCCTTAATCTCATCCTCCAATATTATGAATAACTCAGGACAAATAGTCGATCTAAGAAATTGTTCAACAGCAATCTTGGTTCCATGACGAGACTACAAGATATAAAATAGAAATTAGCACGTCTTAGAAAAAATATTTAGCCATGTGCAAAACAATGCAGGAACAGGAGCCCGAATCTGCAAGCGACATTATAAATAATAATTCAATTCTTATTAAGATTAAAGACATTCAGGATTTGCATTTGAATAGTTTATTGAGAAAGATTTTGAGTGATCTGAGATTTGAATTAAGTAGATCATATTAGTTAAAATAGCGTCTAGAGAGTTAGAGATAAGCTAGAATCGATATAAAGAGTCAAGTTTAGATTTTGTAATAGAGAAATTTGAGAATATTAAAAGGGCCTGAAGGCCAATAAACTTCAGGATCTTACTTCTCCGCATAAAATTTATCTCTTCAATACATAGATTGTTTTGGTATCCTAATTTACCAACAATTTTGAAGGGTCTAAAAACAAAAACATTTATAGACAGTAAATTAACGGTACGATAATTCAATCAAACTCGTATTCAAAATCTTAAATTAAAAAGAATATCGTTTTAAGTCATTTTAGGAATGATACATGTATAAATTGACAAGGGTAGATGATGGTAATGACCCAAGGGAAAACAGTCATCCAAGGAATATTTGATAAAACCATGAATCACAACCGAGTCCACTCACCCATGGTAAGTTAATGGTTAAAAGATTCAAGAAGTTGGATGATTCAATTAAACGAAATCATGGTTAAGACTGTTACAGGCAGAGAAACAATGGTAGGTAAGTAGAGTTGTGGAAACAAATTGGATGGTATAATCACAAAATGATATGTAAATTAACAAAGTTGCATATATATGCTCTACAGCATAAAAACTTCAGTCAGCCATAGGAAAGAGACTAGTGAAATGGGTCTTCATAACTGTAGGCTGGATGATATTGAGTTGGTCGTGCAAAATAAAATCACAAAACCATAGTTGTGATTGTGCCAATCAAAGAAATCAATATTGACATGTTTAGGTGTAGTTGGTTACGAATAAAGACTTGAGATGAAAGGCTTACTGACAGATGTTCATAACTGTAGGCTGGATTAAACCGCTGCAACTCAGAACGAAATCATAACTATGATGGTGAAAAGTAGAGAGTCGATGGCAGGTAAGCAGGGTTGCGGACTCAAGTTCGATATTACTTTCCAACTTAAAGAATTTTGAAATTTTCAAAAGGCATATGATTTCGACGAAGGAATACTGTGAGAATAAGGCGGTTTCGTTCAACAAATATTTGATAAAATCATGAACCGAACTTTCGCAAGGGTTGATAATTTTCAAATTTAGATGGTTATGTGTAAAGCTTAAAAATGTCAACATTGTTACCAAACCTATCATACAGAAACAAAAAGACAGCAACACGTAGAAGGTTCATAGTGAACAATATTAAGAGATTGGATGATTTAATCAGAACAGAATCATGGTTAAAACGACTGTAAGAATAGAAATTTTTCTAGATGCTGCCTTTTCGGGAATCGAACCAACGGCTCACACTTTGGAGAGAAAATTCTTATCTTTGGAGCTATAGCCAATCGGTTTGTGAGCAATGATTTCATGGTAAGCAAAAAAATGTGGACATAGATAGTAATTAGAATTACATAACTTTAATGACATCCAAACATACACAACTTCAAAGGGTTTATAATCTTTCTTAGAATACAGAAATGCTTTATAGTGTAAAGTATTTAATATATCAAAAAATTCCATAAAATGTTATAATCTCTTGAAGATACAGAATTGATTTTATTGTGTAAAATATTTAATATCAATATATTAACATAACACAATATAAGGGATTACACGATGTTTCATAGAACTTTAAATGCTATTTTTCATTAAAGATAGATTTTTCATGAAAACGCTTTCAATTTTACAATTAAATTTATGAACAGTTCTCAGAATACATGCTATAGAGATTCATTTATTAGGCTGAAACATTTTAATAAACCGCTTTGGATACTACATTATGTTCCATTTGAAAGTCATAGAACATACCATACTTAAATATTTAAGGTTGAAAATAGTCCAAAAAAAATTCAGGAAAAATCCAGTTAAAATGGGTTGCAGCATCCATAAGTGGGGATGGTGATAAGAACTTAAGCTATAAAGAAGAGTAGGTTGTGCGCGCAAGGTAAATTTGACCAAAAAAAAACGTAATCACGATTTTGTCCAATGGAAGAAACGAATCGGTTGACTTTGTTCAGGTAAAGACTGGTTATGGATGACTTGTAATGAAAGACCTATTAATAAATAGGGACAAATATATACCGATTGAAAGATTAAGTTATATTGAAATTACGGTTAAATACGACTACGGTAGGTAAGTAGAGTTGCAGACATATACTGTAGAATATCATGACGCAACTACAGATTTTTCATAACCAATCATATATTATGGCAATGGTTTTGAATCTTTGAAACTTTTCCATACATAAACGAAATGCTTTACCGAGCAAATTCTGCAAATAATTAAAAATTTTACTTGAAAATATTATTTATGATTAAGAAGAGCTCTAAAAATTTCTAAAAGGCGGGTTTTTCATGTCAAAATACTTTTAAAATCTTTCAAACTAAAACTTATCGGTATTTAAGAAACTAAGATATGTAAAATGATTTATGACGGTGAAGCAATCTGCCAACCCATTTTGAGAAGTACTATATGTTTGCATTTGAAGGTAACTGACATTACAATGTCACGGGTATTTAAATACGAAAATCTAGTTTCAAATACTGTAAGGAAGAGAGACAAAAAACGGGTTATCCATAAGGGCGGATGATAGCAAAGACTTGTGACATCAAAGACTTAAAGATCGTTTAAAGTTGCTGGGGCAAAAACATTTTTGACAAGAAAGCTAAATAATAAGAAAATTACCACGTTATAAAGTGCATTTTTTCCAACGACATCGGCAACATATGCCATGGCTCATAAAGTGTAGAAAGTCATTATTGGTTCCGTAGCTCCCATCTATGTCAGTGTAGATCTGATCAATACCTTGACTTTCATTCAGAACTTGCCATGCCAACCTATTATTTATCCGTTTTTTAAATTTCTTATTTAAAGCATTGGAAACATTATCCGTATTCGTCATTTTGTAGGTCCTCGCATGCAAGTTTTCGATGAAAGCATGCCTCTTGTATGGATCCCACAAGCCCGGATGGCTAAGAAACTCTTCTTTTGAATTTATTGTCCCATTCGCGAGCTTCTTTCGGAGATCATGTAGCTCATAACACTTTTCTCGGTTGTCATAATCCATCACATATCGCATCAAGTGGGACACTTAGATCCAATCTTTCTTTTGGGAAGCGGCTAACACGGGCATGCCATGAGACTTCACGGACCCAATCTTCAAATATGGCATATCGTTGGTTAGGACCTCAACAAACACCGAATTCTGATCTCCGCCCCAAACCAGTCCTTTTGCATGTAGCTCCGCTGCGGTATCAACAAGATCACTATTCAATTAAAAGCAAATATCACCATTTATGAAAATTATAAAAAGTAAAGTAAAAGATAAAGGTTTATACCTCATGAATTTCCTGAATAGAGAATCGGTATCCCATTTCACGGCTTTCAGCTTACCCGAGCGTTCAAACATATGATAGTACATCCGGACATAATTGTGAGCCGTCATGTCGAATTTGTTGATGAAAACAAGCTTATTCTCACCATTATTTAAAGGGTGAACATATAAGATGGAATGGAGATGCGGACTTTTCAGACTAATCAATGAACCATTCTCTTCTTTTCCGAAGGGGTTCAAGGTGACCAGCACTTCTTTGGAAAAAATATCATCGGATGTAGAATAGTGAGCACGTCGAAATATTACTTCCTCCTTGCAGTATTTTTCATTAGAAAGTATGAGAGAGAATCTTAAATATTTTATTTCCTTCTGAAAGGCAAAAAGATGTATAAATGTCAATTTTATTAAAAAAACATTTGTTTAATATTTAATTAGTGAAATATATCTGGTCTGATTTTAATTATGGAAATAGACCATATTTCTATAGGTACACTTTAATTATTAAATTTTGTTGTTAATCACTTTACTAATCTTAAGGGATGTCAACTCGGATTATTAAGACTTCCGTTTGACCATGAACTATAAATAGATTTGAAATATTACAAGTATATAATGTTGTGATGACCAATTAATGGGGTCTGCATGCTCTCCTATGAAATTTAGGGTTAATAGTTGGATTTTTTTCCCAAGAACCACATAATGTTAAAACTAAATTTATAATGGTTACCTTCGTTTTACATGTAATTAACTCTCTCTCTACAGAATTGTCTAAGTTGGTGGAACAGTATCAAAAAGTGGAGTTCCCAACTTATGTAAGGTTTATAAGAATTTCATGCTTAACCTACTCTTTTAGTTAATGATGTATTAAGCATGAAATTCTTATCTAAATTCTCATAAACCTTACATAAGTTGGGAACTCCACTTTTTGATACTGTTTCACCAACTTAGACAATTCTGTAGAGAGAGAATTAATTACATGCAAAATGAAGGTAACCATTATAAATTTAGCTTTAACATTGTGCGGTTCTTGGGAAAAAAAATCCAACTATTGACCCCAAATCTCATAGGAGAGCATGCAGATCCCATTAATTGGTCCTCACAACATTATATACTTGTAATATTTCAAATCTATTTATAGTTCATGATCAAACGAAGGTCTTAATAATCCGAGTTGACATCCCGTAAGATTAGTAAAGTGATTAACAATAAAATTTAATAATTAAAGTGTACCTATAGAAATATGGTCTATTTCCATAATTAAAATCAGACCAGATATATTTCACTAATTAAATATTGAACAAATGTTTTTTTAATAAAATTGACATTTATACATCTTTTTGCCTTTCAGAAGGAAATAAAATATTTAAGATTCTCTCATACTTTCTAATGAAAAATACTGCATGGAGGAAGTAATATTTCGACGTGCTCACTATTCTACATCCGATGATATTTTTTCCAAAGAAGCGCTGGTTACTTTGAACCCCTTCGGAAAAGAAGAGAATGGTTCATTGATTAGTCTGAAAAGTCCGCATCTCCATTCCATCTTATATGTTCACCCTTTAAATAATGGTGAGAATAAGCTTGTTATCAACAAATTCGACATGACGGCTCACAATTATGTCTGGATGTACTCCTATCATATGTTTGAACGCTCGGGTAAACTGAAAGCCGTGAAATAGGATGCCGATTCTCTATTCAAGAAATTCATTAGGTATAAACCTTTATCTTTTATTTTACTTTACTTTACCTTTTATAATTTTCATAAATGGTGATATTTGCTTTTAATTGAATAGTGATCTTGTTGATACCACAGCGGAGCTACATGCAAAAGGACTGATTTGGGGCGAGGTCAGAATTGGGTGTTTGTTGAGGTACTAACCAACGGTATTCCATATTTGAAGATTGGGTCCGTGAAATCTCATGGCATGCTCGTGTCCAATGCCGTGTTAGCCGCTTTCCAAAAGAAAGATTGGATCTATGTGTCCTACTTGATGCAATATGTGATGGATTATGACAACCGAGAAAACTGTTATGAGCTACATGATCTCCGAAAGAAGCTCGCGGATGGGACAATAAATTCAAAAGAAGAGTGTCTTAGCCATCCGGGCCTGTGGGATCCATACAAGAGGCACACCTTCATCGAAAACTTGCATGCAAAGACCTACAAAATAACGAATACGGATAATCTATGCCGTGATGTTTCCAAAGCTTTAAATAAGAAATTTAAAAAACGGATAAATAATAGGTTGGCGTGTCAAGTTGTGAATGAGAGTCAAGATATTGATCAGATCTACACTGACTTAGATGGGAGCTACGGAACCAACAAGGATTTTCTACACTTTATGAGACACGCCATGACACATGTTGCCGACGCCGTTGGAAAAAATGCACTTTATAACGCGGTAATTTTCTTATTATTTAGCCTTCTTGTCAAAAATGTTTTAACCTCAACAACTTTAAACGATCTTGATGTCTTTAAGTCTTGATGTCATAAGTCTTTGCCATCATCCGCCCTTATGGATAACCCGTTTTGTCTCTCTTCCTTACAGTATTTGAAACTAGATTTTCGTATTCAAAATATTTTAAAACACGTGACATTGTAATGTCAGTAACCTTCAAATACAAACATATAGTACTTCTCAAAATGGGTTGGCAGATTGCTTCACCGTCATAAATCATTTTACATATCTTAGTTTCTCAAATACCGATAAGTTTTAGTTTAAAAGATTTTAAAAGTATCTTGACATGAAAAACCCGCCATTCATGACCTTTTAGAAATTTTTAGTGCTCTTCTTAATCATAAATAATATTTTCAAGTAAAATTTTTAATTATTTGCAGAATTTGCTCTGTAAAGCATTTCGTTTATATATGGAAGAGTTTCAAAGATTCAAATCCATTGACATAGTATAGGATTGGTTATGAAAAATCTGTAGTTGCGTCATGATATCCTACAGTATATATCTGCAACTCTACTTACCTACCGTAGTCGTATTTCACCGTAATTTCAATATAACTTAATCTTTCAATCGGTATATATTTGTCCCTATTTGTTAATAGGCCTTTCATTACAAGTCATCCATAACCAGCCTTTACCTGAACAAGTCAACCGATTCGCTTCTTTCATTGGACAAAATCGTGATTACGTTTTTTTTTGTCAAATTTACCCTGCGCGCACAACCTACTCTTCTTTATAGCTTAAGTTCTTATCACCATCCCCACTTATGGATATTGCAACCCATTTTAACTGGATTTTTCCTGAATTTTTTTTGGACTATTTTCAACCTTAAATATTTAAATATGGTATGTTCTATGACTTTCAAATGCAACATAATGTAGTACCCAAAGCGGTTTATTAAAATATTTCAGCTTCATAAATGAATCTCTATAGAATGTATTTTGAGAACTGTTGATAGATTTAATTGTAAAATTGAAAGCGTTTTCATGAAAAATCCATCTTTAATGAAAAATAGCTTTTAAAGTTCTATGAAACATCGTGTAATCCCTTATATTGTGTTCTGTTAATATATTGATATTAAATATTTTACACAATAAAATCAATTCTATATCATTAAGAGATTATAACATTTTATGGAACTTCTTGATATATTAAAGACTTTACACTATAAAGCATTTCTGTATCCTAAGAAAGATTATAAACCCTTTGAAGTTGTGTATGTTTGGATGCCATTAAAGTTATGTAATTTTAATTACTATCTATGTCCACATTTTTTTGCCTACCATGAATTCATTGCTCACAAACCAATTGGCTATAGCTCCAAAGATAAGAATTTCCTCTCCAAAGTGTGAGCCGTTGGTTCGATTCCCGCAAAGGCCGCATATAGAAAAATCTCTTCTTACAGTCGTTTTAACCATAATTCTGTTCTGATTGAATCATCCAAGCCCTTAATATTGTTCACCATGAACCTTCTAGGTGTAGCTGCCTTTTTGTTTCATTATGATAGGTTTGATAACAATGTTAACATTTTTAAGCTTTACACATAACCATCTAAATCTGAAAATTATCAACCCTTGCAAAAATTCGGTTCATGATTTTATCAAATATTTGTTGAACGAAACCGCCTTATTCTCACAGCATCCCTTCGTCGAAATCATATGCCTTTTGAAAATTTCAAAATTCTTTAAGTTGCAAAGTAACATCGAACTTGAGTCCGCAACCCTGCTTACCTGCTATCGACTCTCTTCTTTTCACCATCATAGTTATGATTTCGTTCTGAGTTGCAGCGGTTTAGTCCTTATCGATTCATTTCATTGTGAACATCTGTCGGTAAGCCTTTCACCTCAAGTCTTTATTCGTAACCAACTACACCTAAACATGTCAATATTGACTTCTTTGATTGGCACAATTACAACTATGGTTTTGTGATTTTACTTTGCACGGCCAACTCAATATCATCCAGCCTACAGTTATGAAGACCCATTTCACTAGTCTCTTTCTTATGGCTGACTGAAGTCTTTATGCTGTAGAGCATATATATGCAACTTTGTTAATTTACATATCATTTTGTGATTATACCATCCAATTTGTTTCCACAACTCCACTTACCTACCATTGTTTCTCTGCCTGTGACAGTCTTAACCATGATTTCGTTTAATTGAATCATCCAACTTCTTTAATCTTTTAATCATTAACTTATTATGGGTGAGTGGACCCAGTCGTGATTCATGGTTTTATCAAATATTCCTTGGATTATCGTTTCCCCTTGGGTCATTATCATCATCTACCCTTGTCAACTTATACCTGTATCATTCCCAAAAGGACTTAAAACGATATTCTTTTTAATTTAAAATTTTGAATACGAGTTTGATTGAATCATCCTACCTTTATTTTACTGTCTATAAATGTTTTTGTTTTTAGACCCTTCAAAATTGTTGGTAAATTAGGATACCAAGACAATCTATTATTGAAGAGATAAATTTTATGCGGAGAAATAACATCCCGAAATTTATTGGCCTTCAGACCCTTTTAATATCCTCAAATTTCTCTATTATAAAATCTAAACTTGACTCTTTATATCGATTCTAGCTAATCTCTAACTCTCTAGACGCTACTTTAACTAATATGATCTACTTAATTCAAATCTCAGATCACTCAAAATCTTTCTCAATAAACTATTCAAATGCAAATCCTGAATGTCTTTAATCTTAATAAGAATTGAATTATTATTTATAATTTGTTGCCTGCGGATTCGGGCTCCTGTCCCTGCATTCTTTGCACACGGCTAAATATTTTTTCTAAGACGTGCTAATTTCTACTTTGTATCTTGTAGTCTCGTCACGGAACCAAGATTGCTGTTGAACAATTTCTTAGATCGACTATTTGTCCTGAGTTCTTCATAATATTAAAGGATGAGATTAAGGACAAATGGGTCGAGATGAAGCCTGAGCTAAAAATCCATATCTAACAATTCATCAAGGAAACCATTGGCCTTGGGTAAAATGATTTATTTTCTCATATTTATTTGCCAGGACGAACAAAATCGTTTGAAGAGGGCAGTAAGGAATGTCGGTCAACCTTCACTTCGGTAGTTGCTTTTGGATGTTGGGGTAGTGTGGAGGGAATGGGGTGAAACCAAGACCTGACATGGTTTTTGTTATATAGGCTCGAACACATATGGATGGTTTAATCTTTAACTTATTTGAAGAACCAAGGCTCATGAGTCCCATGGTTACTTTTGCATTTTCTTTTTACTATTGACTGTTCTTTTTTTTTTGTAC
Source organism: Agapanthus africanus (assembly GCA_030015575.1). NCBI lineage: Eukaryota > Viridiplantae > Streptophyta > Magnoliopsida > Asparagales > Amaryllidaceae > Agapanthus > Agapanthus africanus. The sequence continues at coordinate 41,494,853 of CM057344.1, forward strand.
GACGATTTTTAAAAAAATTGAAATAGACCTCGTTTATTTTTAATCAGGAAAACAAGCCTCTTTTAGTTAATGATGTATTAAGCATGAAATTCTCATAAACCTTACATAAGTTAGGAACTCCACTTTTTGATACTGTTCCACCAACTTAGACAATTCTGTAGAGAGAGAATTAATTACATGTAAAACGAAGGTAGCCATTAGAAATTTAGCTTTAACATTGTGTGGTTCTTGGGTAAAAAATCCTGCTATTGACCCCAAATCTCATAGGAGAGCATGCAGACCCCATTAATTGGTCCTCACAACATTATATACTTGTAATATTTCAAATCTATTTATAGTTCATGGTCAACGGAAGTCTTAATAATCCGAGTTGACATCCCTTAAAATTAGTAAAATGATTAACAACAAAATTTAATAATTAAAGTGTACCTATAAAAACAGGTCTATTTCCATAATTAAAATCAGACAAGATATATTTCACTAATTAAATATTGAACAAATGTTTTTTTTATAAAATTGATCTTTATACATCTTTTTGCCTTTCAGAAGGAAATAAAAGATTTGAGATTCTCTCTCATACTTTCTAATGAAAAATACTGCAATGAGGGAGTAATATTTCGATGTGCTCACTATTCTACATCTGATGGTATTTTTTCCAAAGAAGTGTTGGTCACCTTAAACCCCTTCGGAAAAGAAGAGAATGCTCCATTGATTAATCTGAAAAGTCCGCATCTCCATTCCATCTTATATGTTCACCCTTTAAATAATGGTGAGAATCAGCTTGTTATCATCAACAAATTCGACATGACGGCTCACAATTCTCTATTCAGGAAATTCATGACGGCTCACAATTATGTCATAAAAGATAAAGGTTTATACCTCATGCATTTCCTGAATAGAGAATTGTGAGCCGTCATATCAAATTTGTTGATGATAACAAGCTGATTCTCACCATTATTTAAAGGGTGAACATATAAGATGGAATGAAGATGCGGACTTTTCAGATTAATCAATGGAGCATTCTCTTCTTTTCCGAAGGGGTTCAAGATGACTAGCACTTCTTTGGAAAAAATACCATCGGATGTAGAATAGTGAGCACGTCGAAATATTACTCCCTCCTTGCAGTATTTTTCATTAGAAAGTATGAGAGAGAATCTCAAATCTTTTATTTCCTTCTGAAAGGCAAAAAGATATATAAAGGTCAATTTTATTATTAAAAAAACATTTGTGGGGTCTGCATGCTCTCCTATGAGATTTGGGGTCAATAACAGGATTTTCCCCCAAGAACCATCAATATTAAAGCTAAATTTCTAATAGTTACCTTCGTTTTACATGTAATTAATTCTCTCTCTACAGAATTGTCTAAGTTGGTGGAACAGTATCAAAAAGTGGAGTTCCCAACTTATGTAAGGTTTATGAGAATTTAGATGAGAATTTCATGCTTAACATATCATTAACTAAAAGAGGCATGTTTTCCTGATTAAAAACAAACGAGGTCTATTTCAATTTTTAAAAAAATTGTCTTACAAAAAATAAACAAACTAAAGAACAGTCAATAGTAAAAAGAAAATGCAAAAGGTAACAAAATAAAACATATAAAGCACTCACGTCCAAATCAAAATCCATTTTAGAAAATGAAAACTTTGAAGGAACGGATCCGCACCCTAGCTCTCGACGCCGTCGCTCCTCCCCTTTCTACGGATTCGGAGTCTCCTATGCAAGAGAGTAAAGCATGGGTGCTATTTGATTTAACTTAGGCATTGGAGATGGGGATTTTTTTTTTGTTTTTTGGGTGCACTTACGGCGTTTGGACATAGAATCTGCAGCCTGCAGTAGAGAGAGACCAGAAGGCGTTTGCAGCCTTGCCGAGGGAGTGGTGAGGAGTGAAATGACTAGGATGCCCTTGGTGGTAAAGGGGTTTTGTTTTCGTAGATGGTGGTAGGGTAGGCATTTTGGTCTGTTTTCTGGGCAAGGCGTAAAATTTTGGATTGCTTGAGAGAAAAGCAAGCTGTCTTGTTTGGTTTGCTAATGTTTTGCTTTGATATTTCTTGTTTTGTGATAAAATTTGTTATTTATTTGTTCAGCTAAAAATAGACTAAAAGTCCAAAAAAATAAAAATGTTAAAAATATGGTACACTGTTTCATAAATATGGTCAAATAAAATAATAAATTAATATGATTATATAATTAAATGCTCAATATTCAAATAGGAAAAACCAAGTTGGAAAATGATGGAGCTCTGGATCTCTTTCATGTGTTATCTTCCGTTGATCTGCTGCGGGCGTTGATGGACGGTTGATATTGGATTGGGAGGGTTGCCTCCTGGTGCGTGTGGATCTCAATGGGTTTCAGGTAGATGAGGCCGAGCTACCTGTAAGGAAGTCCCGGGATGGTTATGCCACCGAGGACCCTCCGACGATTAAGTTAGACGGGGTATTTTAGCAGAATAACGGCCTATTGGAATAAAATTGGCTTAACCGAGTCGTCTGAGAGAGAGGTTTATATAGCGGCAACCATTGGCAGGCGGGCACGAGATTCACGCCGGCCGTTACGCCCCTGGCGTCACGCCCGCGAGATAGACGGGATTCCTCATTAATGACGAGAAAGGCTCGTTGATGGGGGATCGTGATGGCGTGGAACGCGAGATCATGGGCGGCGGATATCTCGCGCCTGGCGAGATTCGCGGAGGCGCCTGTGATCGGTGATGTGGGTCAGTCGGTGAGACCGAGGAAGATGAGCTCGGCGGGAGGCTCGGGAACGGGCGGGAGGCCGAGGCATCTTAGTTCTGTGAGCTCGGAGGCGAGCGGGGGTGGTCTGGAAGGCCAGTAAAGGTCGAGATTAACCCCGGGTCGGAGACCCGGGATGTGCTTCAAACGCAACATCCTGAGATATTTATCCCATGATGTTCGCAAATGACACATAAATGCAAATATCAAAGATATAATGATACGTAACCATCAAATGTAAGCACAAATATGAATACATGGCATAAATGCCAATACTGTCATTCGGATACAGCCATGAATCTGGTGATATTTGATCCATAGTTCGAATTTTCAAATGCAAGACATGCTGTTGTATGAATCAAAAGGGGGAATTAAACAAGAAGCTAATAGATCATATGTCAAGGAGTCACACCGTGATTGATTTCCTAGACACATGACAAATAAAAGTTGGGAGACTAAATAAACTAGAGCATATGGCAATAACTGCTTTGCATAGTAGTGAATTAACAGTTAACATGTAGTTCTATGAGTTCACACTGTGACCAGAAATGCACGTGTATTCACATAAGCCTCTAACTTACTGTATGAATCTAGGAGACATGGATTATGATCATATTGTGATCTCCAAATGCTAAGTCATGGACATTCTAGCAAGAAGCCAAGAATACAGTATTATAATCACACGTGAAGAATTTAGGAGTTCTTTAAGTTTAAGGAAAGGCCGTAAACTAAAAGGTTCAAATAATGAATGGCAAGGAAAGCCTGGCCAAAGAATCTGAGCTACCTGGATGGGCAGATTGTGTTACCAAGCCAAGCAGCGATTCCTTCTGCAGAGAAGATCATCAATCGAGTGTTACAAAAGAAGACCTTTATTATTATTTTTTCAAATAAACAAAAATGGCCTATATATGTGACACCGTGAAGAAAGACATCCTTATCTCTGGGTTACTTTTCCTTGTACAGAAAATTGGCAACTTGTATAACAGCATGCTTGTAATACATGCTAAAAAAAATTGAACGTAAATAAATGGTACAAAAGACAGGTCAGGTCCACAATTTCTTCAAACTTCTGTATTGAAGACTCATAGTCTATACCATTTTCCGAAACATGTAAAATGTAAAGTGTAAACTATAAATACCTGAACCACAGATTTTATTGTTAATGTTATATAATCCACTACATATTACTCCAACCAATCATAATAGGAAACTAGGACCAATACCAACTTTGAACTGCTTGATGGTTGGGGACTAGAAATAAACTTCATCAAATCCGATCCATTGGGAACACAACACGCAAGTTAACTGGAATTCCACTTATCAATAGGTTAACAAGGAGGAGGAGGAGGAGGTCATCTTAAAAGGATAGTAATACTATCTTAATCTTCAATTTATTGGCAAAATTACATCTGTCTTCGTAAAATATTTCAGTTTCTGTCAGAGTTATATCAAGGAACACAAAATACAGATTTTAAAATCCAATCTAACCAGACCAATTGCTTGTAAACACAAAAAGCAGCCATTAGATGATCCAAAGGATACATGCAAATACAATAGTGTGCCGTTTAGGATCACAGCATATAGGGATCAATAATCATATGCCTACATATCCGTTGTCCCTTTGATGTTCATTTTCACTTGTCTCCATTTCCTCCTCTACCTTCATGATCTTTTTTCAAAAATTAATTACTTCTCATTTTCATCATCTTTTCTCCTATTTCCTCGGCCAAAATCACGCCCTGTCTTTAAAAATTACTAATCCCATGTTTTCCCTTTTTATCGCACAATATATGAACTATGCTAAATGGGTAAATCATTTACATAGACAAAATGGCGTCGTAATCGGATAAAACCGCTACTAAAAGCGTCTCAAGAGTGTAAATTCTATTGTAGATGCTTTTTCATTGAGCTTGAAAATGTCCATATGCCTAACAATTAGAAATCCGACGCCGCCAAACAAATTACAGCAAAGAGAGGTTGAAAGCAGTTACCTTGGTGGTGTAAACCTTGTCCCCATTCTCATTTATGTAAAATTGAAGGTACATGGTTCTAAATTTCAACAAATTCCAAGCTCTGAAAGGAAAAAATCCATATCATTAGACAAAAAAAACCCTATAATAATCGAGTGCTGGAAAACAATTAGTTGGGGTTATAATTGATTTAGAATCTATTTCTGTTTCTGTTGCTTTTTAAATTTGAACAGATTTCAATGGACGAAGAGAAAATAAAATCCTAATTCGATGTATAAATTGCATACCTTTGCGCGTCTCTGAGGAGGCTAGGGTTTTTGGTGGAGGCGAACTCGTAGGATTTAAGTATCAGCTATTTGGGGAGGATGTTTGCATATACACCTCTCTACATGCTGATTTTACAATTTAGCCTTCAAAATTAATAACTAATAATCCCTGGATATTTTTGTAAAAAAGAAAGTTAAATCTAATTAAGATTTAGATTGTGAAAAGTGGCTCTACGTGTCACTCTAATAAGTCACTTCTGTTGCATCAGCGTTGGGTAATTAATGTTTGTTCATTTTTTAGAGAAATGTCATATGGATGACAGGTTAAGTTGACCCCAAGTTGTCAACTATTTTTTTTTCATTTTCATTTTATATTGTTTTGTTTTAATCCTTTCAGATTTCTAATTATATATAATTTGTTCAATAATAATTACCATCATTATTTTAGCAATGAAAGGGTTCTGCAATTCCACAAATAAGCCATTTAGGTACTTACATGAAATATCAAACTTCTTAGGTGTAATATACAAAAACCAAAAATATCGGGACCCACCCAAATTTCCCGTTCTCTTCCCCAAAATTTGGTATTTAACACTAATTAGAAACTAATTAGGGAATTATGCGACTTTTAAAACTCTCGAGGGAATTCGACTTGGCATCCAAAGAGAACACCCTCCAATTTCAAAACCTAATCAGGGCTTCATATTCCAAATTTTTAGATCATCATCCTCAAAAAGTTTGTAGGAGACGAGAGGAGATTCAAGCTCTCGCGAAGCTGGCATGGATCTTTTTCAACAGTTGGAACTGATGTTAGATCACGATCAACTCATGTAAGCTTCACTCCCTTTGCTTCTTCTTTCGATTTGTCGGTGCAATTTGCCATCTTTGCTAAATTTTCGTTGCATTTGATGCTAATTCTACGATAGTTTATCAAATTAGATGCAACGTTGAGTGAATTGAGTAACATGACTGATGATTCGAAAAGCTTTAGCAGAATCCCCATCTTGGGTTTTTACAAACCTAATTTTCCAAAAACACCCTCGCTTTCAGCTCCTCCACCAATGCTTGTCTTGCCGCCACCTTGAATCTGTCCTCGCCTATGCTGTAGTCTCCGGTCTTTTCCGCAATCCATTTGTTGCGAGTCGCGTTCTGGAGACATCGATGTTTTTTTCACCACGAAGGTTTACGTATTCGATATTTGCTGGAATGACCAATCCCAATGCTTCTTCGTTCAATACAATGATCAAATTCGACCCGTCCGCTGCTTTATCATTCTATGTCTAAATGCTTGAAAGTCATACGGTTCCTGATAAACACACCTTCCCTTTCTTACTCAAGTTTTTGACTTCTTCTTCACTTGATATTAATATCAGGAAATTAGTCCATTCCCATGTAGTTATGTTTGGGTTTGGAGCTGAGCCAATTGCGCAGACTGCGATACTAAGCATGTACTTTGCCTGTGGGGCTTTTGGTGATGCACTGCGTTTATTCGATGGGATTTGTCAAAGGGATGTGGCTACTTGGACGGCGGCTATTTCGGGTTTTGCTGAAGAGGATTGTTACGCACAAGCACTATGTGTGTTTTGATGATATGAGGTCTCAGCCTGAGGATTTAAGTGTTATCCTAATGTTGCGACGATGGTATGAGGTCTCAGCCTGAGGATTTAAGTGTTATCCTAATGTTGCGACGCTGGTCTCTACCATCTCAGCATCTGCTGGTTTAGGCTATTTGGATTTAGCTAAAAGCTTGCATACTTATGTAGAGAAGGATGGGTTTGAAGAAGACGTTTTTGTTTGAAATTCATTGATTGATTCGTGTTCCAAGTGTGGAAGCATTTCTTGTGCTTGGCAAGTGTTTAATTCAAGTTTTTTTTTGAAATAGAGTATTTTAGAATTAAAATTATTAAAATAAAACGATTTTATTTTAATTTAGGGAAATAGGACGGTTTGAACCGACCCCATCCCATCTATTTAGAAGGCGGGTTCCTAAAACCCACCCCCTACCCCTATATAGGACAGGGCGAGTTATAGGAACCCGCCCTCTCTTTTATAAAGGAGAGGACGGGTTCTGGGAACCCGCCCTATATTTTTTTTAAAAAATAATTAAATAATGAACAGAAATTTGTAAAAATATCGAATAAAAGAATAAAAATTGTATAATATTAGTGTTGTTTAAATATGAATCTGGTATACACTCTAATAACAAAATGAATCCGTCAAATTTATAATGCAAAAAAATCATATCTGTTTGTAAAATGTAAATTGTACAAGTTTCTTTACAAGCGCTAGTCGATTTCCTTCCGGTGCACTTGTCACGATTTCGAAGATCTCGTCCCTGTTGATTGTCCTGGACATTTGGTCCTATAATGACCTGGTTGTTTGCATAGGCTACATCTGGCGTGTCTTTGCTGAGGATCAGTATCCATTGTCATTCGATCTCGATACACCTTAGGTCTTTCGTGCCCTATATTTTTTTCCGGCGGTAATACAGTCGGTGTTTGTCTGTTCCCAGTATAATAGTGACAATAGCGACTGTCTGGTATAGGATGATATTTTGGATCGTATGTGCCTTGGTAATTGAAAACTGTATAGTAATGGGAAGCAAAATTGTAATGTGAGTTATGCATGCTGCTTGCGGTAGCAATTGCGTGGGCACAAGGTAAATGTTGTTGCTGCAAAACACCGCATGTGCACGAAGAGAGCCCTTCATCTCTAAAATTTACTGTATATTGATTCCCATTACTCCCCGTAACTTGAAACTCCGCCGTGTCAAACCTTTCAGATCTGTAGTATTGTGCTATGCGCTCACTTTTCCGGAATATATTTTCGTAATACGCGGTGAGTGGAGTTTCCATCGCCAAAAACTTTTCTCTTCTTTCCACAAAGTAAGTATTCACTAGGAAAAATGTTCGAATATTCATCTCCTGTATCGGTAAGCCTCTAACACCTTTAAGGACCCCGTTGAAGCTTTCAGACATATTAGTGGTCATTAGTAAACATCTGCATCCATTATCATGTGTTTGTGACCACATGCGTACTGGATACTCATCTAACCACGCTTTCGCGGCTTGACTTGTCTCCCCAATTTTCGTCATGTACATGTCATGAATATTAGGGTCAGACGTTTCACCGGTTTTGTACATAAGCTTATAAAGAATTTTTAAATTTTCTATCAAAATTTTGCCTGAAGTGCTGCAGGAAAATCCTATGTGGGGTCGTCGGAAATATAGCTCTCATTGCAGCTAGTATTCCTAGATATCTATCAGATATGATGCATAAATCTATTTTATCAATAACAGATGGGATACTTTTGAGTTGACGGAAAAACGATTACCAGGATAATATATTTTCATTCTCGACAATAGAAAATCCCAACGGAAATATACCGTTATTAGCATCAACACCTGTAGCAATTAACATGCAACCTCTGTACTTACCATATAGATACGTCCCATACACGCACAATACCGGCCGACAGTGTGTGAAACCAACTACACAAGGAGCAAAGCACCAGAAAATTCTTTGAAACCTGACATAGCGATCGACATCTGTTTCTGTGGTTTTTAACCGGTATACGGATCCCGGATTTGATGCTTTCATGGCTTCCATAAAAGGGACTAGTTGTACGAGCTTCCCCAATCCCCAAATATCTTGCATAAAGCTTTTCTACGAGCACCCCATGCCTTCACATACGAAATCTGAATTTTGTGCTCTCCGCTGACGTAGAGCCGTATCTCTCGGGGAGTCATCGCCACATCTGTACGGATTAGTGGCATGATTAGTGAGCAAATGTAAGATGAAGTGCAATTCCTGTGATCTTTTAACACAATAGAATTGATGCAAGTATGTTCTTGGTTGTATTTCGTGACCTTCCAAGGTTTGGCTCTTTTGGAACAACATGCATGCAATCTCCACTTACATTCAGGAGCTGTCGTACATACCACGGTATAGTACGTCTTATTTGACTCTTCGGTTTTAAATATAACGTTTTTTTGAATAGCCCAAGACTTCAGCTTACAAATAAGATCTTTCCTGAAACAGATCCCAACAGTGACGCAATCTTCGCTTGCTACTGTCGCTTCCAAATAGGGTTCAGTATTTACTTCTGTCACGGCTAAGTTTACCCAACTATCATCTTTCAGGGGATTGAGGCCGGGATCTTCTAGTTCGACAAAATCATTATTCGTAGCCATATCATCAAACAATGCTACTTCATTCGATCCAGTGGCATATTCCACGCTATCCTCCCCTTGATGATCTTCACCAGTTTCATCATCATCACTGCCACACATATCAATGTTACCGGTAGCAACATAAGGCTCGGGTGCTATATATGATGGTTGGGATCGGTGTAATGTGGATGGCTTGGGGTGAAAAGACCAAAAAGATGTGGACGGACATGCTTGGAATGCGCTACTTGGATCGTGTTGGAATGATGCAGAAGTATGGGAAAATCCGCGTTTAGTATATAAATTGTTCTTATATAATTATTCCTTAATATTTTCGTATTACGAAGAATATAAATATAATCACCACTTGTTTCAGATTTATTTATCTTTGGAAGGTTGTATATGGTAATCTTTGTTGTTCTTCAGGGGTGCATGTAACCGCAGCAGTCGATTGGAAAAACCTGTATTCAATATATAAAATATATTAGTATTTTGTTATTACAAAAGGTGGATTTATAAAATGTTTACTCTTGAATTTGAAGGTTTGAATAATGTTGTGTATAGTCATATCCACTGAGACTTCTAGATTGCAACATATTCCTGTCCCGCTGCCTGCGCCTATGACAATAGAGGGAGACATACGAGGATGAAAGGCGGAGCGTGATTGGAAGGAGCATCATCATCAATTTGCTGAGATGGGAGAATAGGCAGCGTAATATTGCCTTACAGCAAATAGGTGATCAAACAACCACCGACGCTACCGAAGCATATCTACAGTGGTATAAACGTATCACCATAAGATATCTTTCTGCTCCTCTTAACGACTTCCCAAACATCCGGCGGTACGAGCCTAAAGGTCACGTGGAACGATAAATGGTTAGTTAAATTCTTTAAATTATATTATTTTTTAACATCCGGGGGTATGAGTCAATACTTATTTCTTATTTCTAATGCAACGATAGACTCGTGGGTTGTATCATATACAATCAATAATGCAGGATCCATATCCGACTGATGTTGGTCCGGATACTCAGGCTTTATTTTCAAATGTAGACCCATATATTGGTGGTATATTCGGTTCATTTATTATGCTTCTACATTTATCGCCGGCACCAGAGCAGCAGCATGAGCCGGCATCGGAGCAGCAGCATGAACCGGCACCAGAGCTGCAGCATGAGCCGGCATCAGAGCCGCAGTATCAGGGGGATCCAGAGCAGCAGGATCAGTGGTTTGGATCACTATACTGTCAGCAGCAACCCTGGCATACCGGACAAGCGCAACAACCGGAGGAACAACAGTTTTGGGGGACCGCTTTTGCGCAACAACAGCAGTCTTGGGGGTCAGGTTTTGTACAACAGCCGTCTTGGGGGTCAGGTTTTGCACAACAACAGCAATCTTGGGGGTCAGGATTTGCGCAGCCATGAGGACTAGGTTTTGTGCAACAACAGCCGCATGAAACCTGAACATGTTTTTCGCAACAACTGCCCAGTTGGGAGACGGATTTTCCGTCCTACATACAGTTGTTGGGAGGCAGCACATATCCGACACCGGTCCCATATTCAGGATTTGCGGAACAACATCCTGTTCAAGACGCTGCTAAAGACGAAGCAGAAGCCGAAGCAGAAGAGAAGACGCCGCCGTCGCCATATATCCAAGAAACGGGAGGGTCCTCCAGTCATCCGAAGAGGCATAGGCTTATGTCAAGACTCTTCGGATTGGGAAAGGGAAAAGGAAATGGAAAGCGATAGTTCTATACTTTTACAAACATATATGATTATTTTGTATTATAAATTTGACGGATTCATTTTGTTATTAGAGTGTATACCAGATTCATATTTAAACAACACTAATATTATACAATTTTTATTCTTTTATTCGATATTTTTACAATTTTCTGTACATTATTTAAATTTAAAAAAAAAAAAATAGGACGGGTTCTCTCTTTATAAGATAGGAGAGGGTGGGTTCTCAGAACCCGCCCTCTCCTATATAGGGGTAGGGGGCGGGTTCTAAGAACCCACCCTCTAAATAGATGGGTGTGGGGTCAGCTCAAACCGCCCTATTTCCCTAAGTTAAAATAAAATCATTTTATTTTAATAATTTTAATTCAAAAATACCCTATTTCAAATAAAAAACCTTAATTCAATAAATGACAAGGAACTCTATTCTTGGACAACAATGATTATGGGCTTGGCCTCACATGGGCTTGGGAAGGAAGCACTTGACGTGTTCTTGTGGATGCAGCAATTATGTGTCGTGCCTGATCACACCACATTCGTTGCAGTCCTTACCGTGTGTAGCCATGCAGGGTTACTTGATGAAGGTGTCAAGATTTTTGAGTCAATGAAATTGTTCAACTTAAAGCCAGGGCTCAAGCATTATGGATGCATGGTGGACCTCCTCGGTCGAGCCGGGCAGTTAGGTTGTGCCTATGGGTTAGTATCAAATATGCCAATGGAACTCAACCTGGTGATATATTGGTGTCTTTGTTGAGTGCTTGCAGAGTGCATGCTGATATAGAATTAGCTAAAATAATTGTCAAGAAAATTGAGACAACTAGTCTGAATCATGGAGGAGCACATGTGCTTTTATCTAATATGTATGCTGATAAAAATAAATGACATGAGGTAGCTTCCTCCAGGGAAGCAACGAAAAGAGATCGAAGTAAGCCTCAGGGCCGGAGCGGGTTGATGATACATCTAGCCCACTTGCAAGAGATTTCCATTTGATGCTGGATGAATTAAGGAAGCTGATTGGAGGGATTGTTGTTGGCTTTTCGTTGTTAGAGGTGTATACGACGAGAGCATAATATTTTTGGCCATCTATGATGAACCTATATTTATTCTATTGGAAAATAAGTACAACAACAACAACTGATCCTTTTATCCCAACCATATGGGGTAGGCTACATGAACCAACATGAGAATCACGCCGGGTCCAGCACATGAATCCTTCGCCTCCACTCACTCCTATCGAACAATATACTTTCATCGAGTCCTTTGGCACCCATATCGTTTCGTATCACCTCCATCCATGTTTTCTTCGGTCTTCCTTTTGCCTTTTGCCCATTGCCCATATCTAGAGTATCTATTCGTCGAACCGGTGCTTTCATAGGTCTGCGTCGCACATGACCAAACCATCTTAGCCGGTTTTGCCGTATCTTCTCCTCCATAGGTGCTACACCAACTTTTGCACGAATATCCTCATTTCGCACCTTATCTTTTCTAGTGTTACTGCACATCCAACGAAGCATGCGCATCTCCGCTACGTGCATCTTCTGTGTATGATGCTTCTTAGGAGCCCAGCATTCTGTAACATATAATAAGGCAGGCCGAATAGCGCTCCGGTAAAACTTCCCTTTCAATTTTAACGGAAAGTTACGATCACACAAAATCCATGTTGCACTCCTTCACTTCAACCAACCAGCTTGGATCCTTTGATTAAAATCATTATCGATCTCCCCATTATTTTGGATGATGGAACCTAGACATCTAAACCGGTCGCTCGGTGATATCTCATGCCCTTCCAATGTTATACCAATATGGTTTTGACTTCTCTGGTTACTAAATTTGCAATGCATATATGTTGTCTTGGACCTGCTCAATCTGAATCCCTGATATTCTAATGTTTGCCTCCATAATTCCAATTAGGCATTAACCTCTGCTTTCGTCTCATTTACTAGAACAATATCATCAGCCAATAGCATACACCAAGGTACCTCATCTTGGATAGTTCTAGTAAGTTCATCCATCACGATGGTAAACAGGAATGGGCTTAATGCAGATCCTTGATGTAAACCAATTGTAATCGGAAAATCACTCGTTAAACCGCCATAGGTTCTGACATTTACCACTACTCCATCGTACATATCATTGATTATGTCAATATACTTGACGGGGACCCCCTTCTTCATCATTGTCCCCCATAATACCTCTCTAGGTATTTTGTCGTACGCTTTTTCTAAATCAATAAATATCATATGCAAATCTTTTCTCCTCTCTCGACAAGTTGACGAAGCAAATGAATAGCCTCTGTCGTCGATCGTCCAGGCATGAACCCAAACCGGTTCTCTATTATCTTAATATCATTCCTTAGCCTGTGTTCAATCACTCTTTCCCAAAGTTTCATGGTGTGACACATAAGTTTTATTCCACGGTAATTTGAGCAACTTTGAATATCACCCCTGTTCTTGTAGATAGGTACAAGGATACTTTTTCTCTATTCATTTGGCATCTTTTTTGTTTGCCAAATCTTATTAAACAGATCTGTCAGCCATTTAACGTCTATTTCTCCTAGGCATCTCCAAATCTTGATAGGAATCCCGTCAGGACCAACCGCTTTTCTTAAACTCATTCTGTTCAAAAATTCTTTAACCTCAGGTAGTCTTATTTTACACATGAAATCATGGTTTATATCTTGAGATTGAACGACAAGTCCATCTAAATTTTTAGTAAAGCTCTCATTGAATAATTTGTCAAAATAATCTCTCCATCTTTCCTTAATATCCTCATCTCGAACTAAAACCTTCTGATTTTCATTTTTGACACACTTTACTGCACATAAGTCTCTGGTCTTTCTTCCCCGCATCTGAGCAATCCGGTATATATCATTTTCAGCCCCTTTAGTGTCTAATTTCTCTTACACCTCCTTGTAGACCTTAGATTTAGCTTCCCGAACAGTTTTCTTAACTTCCTTTTTAGCCATTTTATACTTCTCAAATCTCTTATCTTTACTTTTCTTCAAATCTTTATAAGAATCCCTTTTAATTTTAATAGCAGTCTTTACTTCTTTATTCCACCATGATGTGTCCTTAGATGGTGGAGCACCACCTCTCGACTCACCAAGTAGATCTCTAGCTACATTCTTGATACAACTAGCCATTTTGTTCTATATTCTGTCTGAATCATTTTCCGATTGCCAATCCGCTTCTTGGACTACACGATCTATAAAAGCCTTTTGGTTACTTTTTTTCAATCGTCACCATTTAATTTTATGCTCTACCTTACGTCTAATCTTCCTAAGTTCTCTTATAAATCAAAAGTCTTGAACTAAAAGTCTATGTTGAGTGGTTACACTCTCACTTGGTACTACCTTACAGTCGATACAACAACCTCTATCTATTCTTCTCGTCAGAAAAAAGTCTATTTGACTAGCACTTGATCCGCTCCTAAAAGTGATAAGGTGGGACTCTCTTTTCCTAAATCAGGTGTTTGCTAAGATCAAGTCATAAGATAAGGAAAAATCTAGAAAATAAGTTAACTATATTAATTATTATGTCACTAAGTCCTGAGTTCAAAAGAAAATATTATATGACTCGGTTTGACAAGGATAGTTGTCCTTCGTTACTTACTGTATAGAGTTTGCTATTCTAATAAGATTTGTGCCCATTATCTTTTCTGGTCTGTATTGTTTAATCTTTAATTTGGCCCTCATTTGGTATTTTACTTTGTGAAGCCAATATGATCGGATACAAAAATAGAGAATTTTCGAACAAACTGAAGAATATGTTTCACTTGAATTTATCTTTTCGAAAGTGGTCGTTATTCCTAATGCTGGATAATGATCAAAGAGTTAAGATTGAGTGTAAAAAAGCCAAATGAGTAGATATTAAGTATCCTTTCGAATCTCAATTTGTTAATGAGATGTATATACAGATATTAAGTATTCCAATAAGTTCAGATATTCAGCTGCTTATTAATTGTAAAATTGAATTATTTGATTTACTTCTCTTTTATCTTTGTGTTCATGCAGTGATGAAATAGGTTTCATACACCCCGCCCAGTTTCCAGGACTGAATGAAGTTTCAGGTGGTTCACTACTCTCAACTGCCAATGTTGATCAATCAGCAGATGGCATCTTGAATAACGGTAACAGTGGGTTGCATGTGCCACAATATGACCGGACAGTTTTCTGGAATAACAATCATAAGCTGGCTGTTTCAGTTCAGATGTTACCGCACTTGTATAATGCTGATGTTAACTCATATATGGATGTAAACAGAAATAAACAATCAATCAGGTCATCCCAAAACGCTAAGTGTTTTGATACTGCAACTAGGGGTGTTGATTTTGATCATATTCTTGAAAGTGAGATCCTAAAGCATACGAAGGCACTTTTGATTCTGAGCTATGATTTCAGGAGTGCGTGGAATTCCAGGTTACTTTCTTTACCGCTACTATACATGGTGTCTAAGCGCCCATTTTTGTTGATACTGATCTGAGATGCTATAAAAATTGATCCCTCTCTCTCTCTCTCACACACACACACATGTGCACACATTTATTTATTTCTTCTCAATAATATAAGATGGCTATGGGTATTTAGTTTAGATCAATAGGTGGTGGCATAGATTTTCTTGAAATTAATTGGTATGATAGTGTTGTATGGAAACAGATACCGATGTGGGGTTTACTACATGTCATTCGTAATTTGCAATATTGTGGAAAGACATGCTAGCTGAATTCTTCATCTTCATGTCTGATAAGAAAGCATAATTTACTATCTGCCAAACTGTTAGCGTCTGTTTAACTATGTTCATGGTGAATAACCATAGCATTCATGTGTTATGCAGAAAGCTAGTACTCTTGAGGAAACATGAGCTATCATTATTTGTAGATGAAGTCCATCCATCTACACTAATTCTTTCATATGCACCAAAAAGTGAAAGCGCTTGGGGTCATAGGTAATGAAGCATGCCTTTTCATAATTTCACTAACCATTATTTTGGTTCTTTGTATGCTAAACAGTAGGCATAGCATGTTTAACACTGAAAAATGGTATTTTCCCAACCCTCCTCACTACTAGTTTCTTGTTTCCTTTAGACTAAAACTGATTCTTCTTGAATCTAGGCTCCAAGGTATAAGTTTCCTTTATTACATTTCAGCTTTGACCAACTAATTTGCGAATTTAGTCTACCAAAAGCTACCAAGCTAAAGAATATAGGAGCTGTCAGTGCCACTACAGCATAGTCGTAAAGCCTTTTGAAGTCCAGCAAGAGGTTTGTGGTTCATCTTGCTTGCACAAGGTTACGGCCTATTATTCAAATAATAATAATAATAATAAACAAGACAAAATAAAATAGAAGAGCAAAGATCCT
Source organism: Agapanthus africanus (assembly GCA_030015575.1). Taxonomy (NCBI): domain Eukaryota; kingdom Viridiplantae; phylum Streptophyta; class Magnoliopsida; order Asparagales; family Amaryllidaceae; genus Agapanthus; species Agapanthus africanus. Next base: position 41,511,080 of record CM057344.1, read on the forward strand.
GTTATTGCTTAAATTTTTTTAGTTCCATCCTTCTAGGGCTCGGTGAGATCTCGCTATTATTTCATCTCTCTTATGTGAATTTCTCTTTCAAAATGGTGGCAAGTTCCGTGTTCAAATTCAAACTTGTATGTAATCTTTAGAGTATAGTAGAAGAACCCAATTAAAATAGACAAAAATAGCTTAACTTTTCGCTAGTTGTATACTTGATGACTTCCATTCTTGATAACTTTTATGCCTTAGATTACGCTTGAAATATAATGGTGTTTCTGAATACATAGCAACAGGTTACAGATGCTTAAGATCCTTTACTTAACATTGAACCGACGTTCCTAATGAGGCTCTCGCTTTAATGTTGCTACTTTAGGTACCATTGCTTCTTTACTTTAAAACATGATATTTAACGGAATTCTGAGATAAGCCATCACTCACAGGTACACGAACTTGTAAATAATCTTTTTCCGTTTAGATTGTGATGGAGCTCCTTTTCAGGCCTCCGTCAGATGTCTTCCGTTGATCTCGCGGTGGACTTAATGAGTTATCCTCCGTTTCGTGTGGGTCTCAATGGGTTTTTGGAGGAGGAGGTGAAGCGTGGGAGTTGGTGCCGAGTACCCGCAAAGAAGTTCCGGGGTGGTTTGGTACCACCGAGGACCTTCTGAGGCTCAAGTTAGTGAAGAGATCCGAGCAAAGCAACGGCTTAAAAGAGTAAAAAATGGCTTACTTGACCCCTCTGTGATGGGGGTTTATATAGCGGTGGAGCACGCAGCAGCGGGCGTGAGAATCTCGCCGGCGGTTGCGCCCCCCCGACGTCACGTCCGCGCAGAAAGCGGATCGCCCATTAATGGGGATTGATGGCGTGGAACGTGAGATGTTGCTGGCGTAGAATCAGCGCATGGCGAGAATCGCGGAGCAGCGGTTACGTCTGTGGACGATGGAGCTGGTCGGAGGACCGAGGAAGACGGCTTCGGCCGGGAGCTCGGGGGCGAGCGAGGAGGCCGAGGGGTCTTGGTCTGGTGGCAGCTCGAGGCGAGCCGAGTGTAGGGTTACTAGGCACACTAACAAAGTTCTACAACGCATCAAACATGTCCGATTAAAATTTTAGCCGTGCCAAGTAACTCTAAACAAGATCGTTGCTAGATTATTAGGGTTTCATATGCAAATAAAGGACATTTACTACTAAGAGAATACGAAATACGACCTTTGTAGATCGGTCCTTCACTTCTATAGCTCCTTGTTGAAGTCCTTTCGCTGCGATCGTGGTTCTCCCGGACCCTTGCATGGCTTCACGAGGCGAAAGATGCGTCCTTGCTTGAAGTCTTCGAAGCCGAAAATGATCTACGTCGAGGGGATGCCAACTCAAGATTCTACTTCACTAACTTGAGAATTAGTGAAGCAAACATCCAAAACTAAAGTGCTAGTCTAGTAGAGGATGAAGAAATAGGAAGTGGGTTCTCTTTAGAATTTTATTTCTCACAATTTTGTCACTTTGGATCAAACCCTAGCAAGCCTTTTCTTTTTAGCAATGAAGAAGAAGATGAACCAAAGAAAGAGATGAGGATAATGATCAAGTGTGTAGTCTAACCATGGTGAGTGAGTATCATATACTCACTCTTGTAGAGACTTAACCCTAGGCTAATCTTTTAGGTTGGGTTAAGAAATATCCATAGTAAAAACAAACTCAAGTTGAATTAGTCAATGCATCCACAAGCTTTTACAAGCTTCATGCATTTTCTAATCCTCCACTTGATTTTGTAATTACTTTAAATATTAAAAACCCAAACTAAAAGTTAGCATAGTGTAAGTCTCATACACCCATGGATGATGTATCATCAACCATGATACAAAAATATAACACATTTTAATATATATCATATATATAGTAAAGATGTGTACATGTAAGAAAAAATCCTAAGTGAACATGTGTTAGTTAATGTAAACTAGTATATCAAATATACAATAAATTATTAAATCAACGCTTGACTTAATAATCCGGTCATATCTCATATAACCGACTAACATCCTTTGTATCGACTTATCGAATCAACACTTGATTCGATAACCCGGCTGTATCATATATAACCGACCGATACAAAGAGTCGTGAGAATAGAATACGGTATCACATACACGCATTATTCTCGGTCTCGCACATATCACATATGCGCTCCTATTTCGTTTTGCCTGAGCCAGTAAAACCTCTGTGTAGGACTCTAAAAACTCATCAATACGCCGGCAGTAGGTGATGATCACATCAAGCACCTACAAGCCGTCAGCGGTACTAGCTGGACGTAACGGCTACCCGTGTATTGAGCGATCAGCGCCCGCTCCAACTCCTGTAAAAGCCTCCCGGTAACACTTCCCATACAGTCCGGTCTCCTCGTTTGATATGTCGCATATCAAGTCTAGGGGTGGTAAACGTCAGACCCCAATAACCGATAAGTCGTGCCGATATGAGGCTCATAACGGGTCGAGAAACTACTGGTAACACTTACCAGTAAATCTCTAAATCAGCCCTGGCCAGGGACTTCCCTGTTACGGCCAATCGAGCACAGCGCAACATCAACCCCCAATACCGGGAGAGACGAAACCCCTCCTATCGCTCATTGCCTCCATGTGACTCGGGACTGTACCCCAAAACCACCATTTTGCACGTCCTCATGGACGTGGTAAGGTGGAAATCAAAGCACAGTGGTAATCACATAAGACTCTATGACGATCTCGGGTCTACAGACTAACCTGCACAAGTGTCACCAGAGAACTGCTATCTGACGTGAGGTATAATACCATCTGGGAGTTCTCGGCGAGTCCGTCCAGTGTACCCAGTCTCCACTGAGCACCCGTATACCATCTCTGATGTCAAACACCAATGGATATGTGATCATCCATCGCCCATCTCATGGGTCGATAAGCGTATACGCTAGTCTACTCTGGTATATCGATGCCCTGTCTCGATACATCCACGACTAGGAACATTAAAAGATGTACTTATGGACTACCATGGCCTCACTAGTATGATCTGCATCACAGTCCAGGTAATCAAGTACACATCCTAAGGGCTTTACCAACATGTAACTATAAGACAGTATCAAGAGACAAGTATACATGTTAAGATAAAGAGCAACCAGATAGCATACTATCATATCGAGCAAGAAAGTCCTCTCTATATATGTCCAAGCATCCAATATAATATACATCATCTGTACAATACTGGCCTCTAGGGCATACATACAACTAACAATCTCCCACTTGCACTAGGACCAGCTGCTGTAGTATCGCATACCTAGCATCCCGAAGAGTCTCTCAAACTGTATCTGGGGAATGGCCTTCGTGAGTGGATCCGCTGTGTTGTTCTTCGTGTCAACCCTCCTGACCTCGATCTCCTGGCGATCAACTATCTTCCGGGTCAGGTGATACCGCCTCAGAATATGCCTGGATCGCTGATGGGGTCTGGGTTCCTTGGCCAAAGCCACCGCTCCATTGTTATCGCAATACAAAGGTATTGGATGCTCAATGGATGGAACCACTCCAAGTTCCGTAATGAACTTCTTGATCCAGACAGTCTCTTTGGCAGCATCGTTGGCAGTGATGTATTCAGCCTTCATTGTCGAGTCTGCCACGATTTCCTGCTTGGAACTCTTCCAGCTAACCGCCCCTCCGTAAAGGGTAAAGACAAATCCCGACTGCGACTTAGAGTCGTCCTTATCACCCTGGAAGCTTGAATCGGTAAAGGACTCCACTTGGAGTTCTCCATTACCATACACCAAGAGCATCTCTTTAGTCCTTCGTAAGTACTTGAGAATGCTCTTCACAGCTGTCCAGTGACTCTCTTCAGGATCAGCTTGATACCTACTTACTACACTTAGTGAGTATGCTGCATCGGGTCTGGTACATAGCATCGCGTACATGATAGAGCCTACAGCCGAAGCATAGGGTATCCCTTGCATGCGAGCTCTCTCCAAATCAGTCTTGGGAGAGATCTCTTTGGAGAGAGTGACTCCAGAGATCGTGGGTAAGTTCCCACGCTTGGATTCTTTCATACTAAACCTCTTTAGTATGATGTCAATGTACCTGGATTGGGACAATCCCAGTATCCGTTTAGATCTATCTCCATAGATCTTAATTCCTAAGATGTAGGAGGCATCACCTAGATCTTTCATTGAGAATCTTTGTGATAAGAAGAGCTTGACCGATTGCAGCATATGAATGTCATTTCCTATCAAGAGTATGTCGTCCACGTACAATACGAGGAAGACAACCTTACTCTCTGCCACCTTCTTATAGATACAAGGTTCATCTACGTTTTTGACGAAATCCAACTCTTTGATAACGACGTCAAAGCAGATGTTCCAACTCCGCGATACTTTCTTTAATTCATAAATGGATTTAAGCAGCTTGCACACCTTCCCGCTGCTCCCACTATCTACGAAGCCCTCTGGCTGAGTCATGTACACGCACTCTTCTAAATCACCGTTTAGAAAGGCGTCTTAACATCCATTTGCCGGATTTCGTAGTCATGATATGCAGCAATGGCAAGTACAACAAGTCTAGCTTTGAAAGTCTCCACTTTCCCATTTACACCAAGTTTTTTCTTGAAGATCCACTTGCTCCCAATGGGTTTTACCTCTTCAGGGGCAACTTCCAAAGTCCATACTTTGTTGATGTACATGAATTCCATTTCGGACCGCATTGCATCCAGCCGTTTCACCGAGTCCCCACCCGTGATGGCCTGCTCGAAACTAGTTGGGTCATCATCCTCCATGATGCAATCCTCGTTCCCACCATCCATGAGAAAACCGTAGTATCTCTCAGGTGGGTGAGAAACCCTACTAGATCGACGGAGTGGCTGGGGTTTATTGGGAACTACCGAATCCTCTGGTTTCACTAAATCTTCAGTTTGAGTTTGTGTAGCCGGAATTTCTTCCAGTTCTACCTCGTTGCCACTAATTTCTTTTGTAAGAAATTCCTTTTCTAAAAAGGTGGCATGTCGAGAAACAAACACTTTTTGTTCCTCAGTATGGTAGAAAAGATATCCATATGAATGTTTGAGATATCCCACAAACTTGCATAGAACTGACCGTGCCTCGAGTTTGTCCGGATTTTGCCTCTTGACATAGGCCGGACAACACCATATCTTAACTCGTTTAAGACATGGTCTCTTCCCACTCCATATCTTATATGGTGTGGTAGGTACAGATTTAGATGGAACTTGATTCAATAGGTATGCTGCTGTTTCCAGCGCATATCCCCAGAAGGAAATAGGTAACTCAGCTGTGCTCATCATAGAGCGCACCATATCTAATAGGGCGCGGTTCCTCCGTTTGGATATACCGTTGTGCTGTGGTGTATATGGAGGAGTCAGCTGAGAGAGAATCTCATTCTCTTTTAGGAAGTCCATGAATTCATTGCTCAAGTATTCACCTCCTCGATCAGATCGAAGGATTTTAATACTTTTCCCGGTTTGGTTCTCGACTTGTTTATATTCTCTAAATTTCTCAAAAGCTTCTGATTTGTGTTTCATCAGGAACACATACCCGAACCTAGAGAGATCGTCAGTGAATGTAATGAAGTACGAACAACCATCCCTGGCATGTGTAGACATGGGACCGCATACATCGTTATGCACTAGTCCTAAGAGTTCCGTAACTCTTTCTCCGTGTCCCGTAAACGGAGTTTTGGTCATCTTGCATTTGAGACATGACTGGCAAGTGTCGTAAGATGAAAATTCAAACGGATTCAAATATCCATCTTTATGCAACTTAGCTAGTATTGTCGCATTGATGTGACCCAGTCTACAATACCACAAGAAGGATTCGTTCAGTTCTGAACTCTTCCTCTTGTGTGTGTTATACTCAGAACTGTTGATTGATTTAGAACATAAATGCCATTGCACAACGTGCCTGATCCAACCAACTTTTGGTTCAGAAAAATGTTCATAACATTATCTTGTAATACAAAATTATATCCCTCTTTACTTAGTAAAGAAACCGATATAATGTTGCATATCAGGTTCGGCATGTAATAGCATTCGTTCAGAATCAATGTATTACCAATTGGTAATACAAGGTGATATTCCCGACGGTCTTAGCTGCAACAATTGCACCATTTCCAACCCTTATGTATTTATCACCTTTTCCAAGTTCTCTACCTTTCTTAAGCCCATGTAACTGATTACATATATGGGATCCTGACCCGATATCTAATACCCAGGACGTAGAGCAAATGGAGAAACAGTTCTCTGTAACGAACACACCCGAAGAAAATGCATCATCATGTACTTTCTTTATTCGGATGGCATGGGATTCCTGGTATTCTCCTATATCCTGTTTAGTCCTATAACTCTTATAAGAAAGAACGGAACCAACGTTCCCCAGCACAGTATAACATGCGGGTTCGGTCAATACATCCATATAATCTTTATTAAGGCATGATATGGTCGCTACTTGGAGAGAGAGAAGAAAACACTTTAGCGTATGCTCTTGCAAGATCAGATTGGTTATTATTTTATCTAATCAGGATGGCTCCCACTGCTTTTATCAAATCTTCCTTCAAACCCTAAAAGGAAAGACTAGCCGGGATTAATTACATACTACAACTTCGTCAATCTTTCAGCCAGGCTAGTATCGGTACTTTGAGGGAGGTTCCCCGTGCTTTCGCACGGACCTAATTAAAGTAAATCTCGTTTTCCCAGAGGCGTAACCCCGTTGACACATTTCTAGACGCCTACTTGATCGGTTAATTGTCCTGTGTAAAACTCTCTCAGGAGTAACAATTACTCGCAGTGGGTATCGGGATCCAACTATCTCATAGAAGGTATGCAATCTCATTGCAAATTTCAACACTTGAAATTCCCGATAATGTTTTTCCCCTAATCCCTATGACCTTGACAAAGGCCAACAAATCATAGAATGCTAATCAAGTTCAACCCGTCATTTCTTGATTGAATCAAACCCACCCACACGACCCTTGACAAAGACCAACAAGGTCGTACGACTACCCTAAAACAATCTGCATCATATGCATAAGCAGATAAGCGCCATTTAGCTACCGCACACTACGCCTTGACAAAGGCCAACAAACGTAGCACGAATACTAAACAGTTCTTATCTGAAATGACGGAGGGTTACGACAGGTTTTTCTGAAAACCTATTGCGTAATGAACTTGATATCATTGTAGAATCTAGTGAATTTTGAAATGGAGTGATTTTGAGGCTTTCATTAGTTTTGCTAAAGAGGTCACTCCGGGTGAAGGGATCTCGGCTCTTTCCTCATCGAATAAGGTGCAGGACATATCATATATATCACTATGCAAAGCAAAACTCCAAAAGCAATCAAAAGTCAAACCGAGTGTTGTAGCATCTGCCAGTTTTGCTAAAGAGGTCACTCCCGGTGAAGAGATCTCGGCTCTTTCCTCATCGAATAAGGTGCAGGATATATCATATATATCGCTATGCAAAGCAAAAAACTGTAGCTATCCTTTTTGAAAATTTGATTCTACAACATCTTTTAGGTTTCTTTTCTTTCATTAATCACATTAATGAAGTCCCATCATTTAAGTCACCTAAACATCACAGATAAATACGACGTACACTTATGCCATCCACATTCGCCTCGATGTCCCCTCGTGCACCGATAGATTAGGTCACTAACGACAGGGCAGGACAGGGCTAGCGCGGGTGTAAAACATAAGTAACGTCTATATAATATATCATATATACTATACACAGTATTTATCACAACATATCATATGATCACATCACAGATATCGCAGCAGAAGAAACATATGAAATATTGGATATATTAGGACGTCCGTGTTTTATTTTGAGCCACTATAAATGTCACGACCCGAAAGAGCACGTGACTGGCCCTTGAACCATATGAAGTCTATAGGACTCCATCTGATCCAAGTAAGCCAAAAGCCCAGAAATCTAAAACCATTTTCAAGAGTAAGTAAAGAAAACTGGTTTTTAAAGGAGTGAAGGAAAAACAAGTTTGAAGTCAAGGTTTTTAAATAACTAAGCCGAATGTGCATTTTTAAAAGGTAAGGTCTTTTCTAAAAATTTCGGCAGAGTTTCTTTTGTAAATACTGGCCCCGAACGGGGTACAACAAGAATAATATATATATGCAATGATAAAAGGCATCCCCAAGCGGGAGCTAGCTCTTCGTCAATCGACGGTCATAACCACGCAAGCAATAATAATATACAACGCCGAAGGGCAAGGATCAAAACTCAAAATAACATGAAAACCGTAATACTGCTAATCGCGACTCTAAGGTCGAATAATACATCACTAATGTCTAAGTCTGAAACAATATACAAGTTTTGGTTGATGGAATTCTAGATACAAAGAATAATACAAGTACAATGGTGGTTCTTGATGCAAAAGAAATCACCTACCAAATGCAATTCACCCGCAAGGAAGCAATGTGCCAGAAATGCCGCAAAGGAACCTGTACGGCAGAACCTGCAAGAACTGTGGCACAACGGGGGTGAGTTGCCAACTCGTGAATAGAGAATATCTACCAGCAGAAACCGAAAGCAAGACATAATCCTAGGTCAATACGATCAGTATATAAAATCCTCAATATAACAAGCAGCCTATAACAAGGCTAGGGTAAATATCTAACCCGAGTGTAATCTCATGTGCCTGTGTCAGTGCCTCAGGTAGCAATATATCATATGAATGAGATATGAATGCATGAAAACAGAATACATGTACATGAAGAAACTGTTTTCATAAATTAGTGAGATTTCCTTTGTATTTTTAAAATGAGGTATCATAATGAAATCAGCATAAAACTGTGCCTAGCATCGGCACAAAACGTAATCCCAATATCTCGATATCTCAAGTCTCAACCATAAAATCTAGGGCGCCGTCAGTCCAGACCGGCCCCTACCATCCATCTCAAGACCACGACGGTATCCTCCGGATATCCGACGCGTCGGGTAAAATCACCGGTAGGTAGTGCTCCCCTGCCAGGCTCAACGTCATCACCACATTCATCTTGCCCCGGGGTACCGCACCGGGCCCACCATGTACCCGAAACGGTTCATCCGTCTCCTCGAATCGGGTTTCCAAATCCATCAGCAAACTCATGGTGGACGACTCATACATCATGGGAAAACCGCACTTTTTATTTTAAAAGAGAGAAAATGTTTATTTGTGTTTTTGCGGTTTTCCTCCAAATCCAGAAAATCTCATGGAATCCAAATCCAAAACCTCAATAGCACGTAAAATAGTGAATATATGCATGAGAATCCATGAATGCGGCATAACAATGAATAACAGTATGCATGAAATAGCAGGTAATAACTACAATGTCTAAACTATTAGCTAAAAGGCTATGTCAAGCAATAATATTTTCTAAGGTGTACGTGACATGGCAATTACCGATGAAGATGTGTGTGAGCCGACAAGTAAGTGTACGTGGTACATACGCATCATCGGTAATGGTGCTGGTGTCCTAACAGCATGATATCAATAATGGGGTATGAAACATAATATAAGAATGCGATGCAAAGCGAACCACAAAAATGAGTGGGAGCTGAATACTAGACGCAACTATAACTAATCTGCATTAATCTAATATAAGTCCTACAAATGGTGCCTTTCGAAATAACACGAATCATGGGGTTTTGAAAATAGGGGCTACGGTGTTTTTATGAAAAGATACGCTTTTTGAAATATCCGTAGATTCCTTGACCTGTCTTATAAAATACCCACGACCCGCTAGTTTTGAAATAGATAGGAGGCTAATCTAATCTAACAACTACACTAAACTATACGGCTGAACTAACAAGCTGAGCTACAGGTAAGGAAACCGCCTAACATCTGAGTCGATACATATAGATATAATAGTCGGTGATTCCGCCTCAATAGTATCGCGTACGATACAGTATATCATATGACCTCCTCAAGTCAAGAGTGCGGATCTATCATCAATGTAAAGCTCATACGGTAAATCGTCGTACGGCATTCCAATAGCTGGGTACGGGTCAATATCACACTATCTCATCACATTTCAGGTATCACTTATCATCATATCATATAATCTGGGGTACTGATCTAAGTCTAGTACAACTGATACCATCGAACTACTGCGTGTGCAAGCACACGTCCCAAGGCCCGCTAGAGGTCACGTATCGTATCCCCAAATACGAATCACATCAAATCACCGATCTCACGGCACCATGCCCAACATCATCGACTCAACTCCAATGTCATCCAATATCATCAAACACAGTGCAAGTATAATGAATATGCAAGGATGTGCGTGTAGGTGTAAATCTATTCTAGGGTTCGTGACTATGAACTACACTAGTCACTTCTAACCCTACACTATCCCTAGTACACCTAGCTATCATATATATACATATATACTACGGACTGCGGGGGTGCTATACGCCATCCACCCGACTTCCCCCTGTAGATATAATCTACTCACCTGTGTCTTTATCTTTCGATGCCACCACGCGTTTGCTTGTCATCCCGAAGTCTTCATGTGGTACCTACACATCAAAGTGTCGTATATGCGCATTAAAACCAAATCAAAGCTAAAACGGCACACGAAATCCAAAACGATACGACAAGGGGCCTATAGGTTAGAACCTATGGCACGCCTTCAAAACCATCAATAAATCCTCTATATCGTCGTATAAACGCCAAATAGTCGAGGTAAATCACAAGACACAAATGCAGAATTAAAAATACGGAATACGGAAACACGAATCCAAAACAGCAGCTTAGGAAATATGTCCCAGATTTCACCCTAGGTCAATTTATACAAATCTATATATACCAGGGGTCTAACATAAACATGTAGGAGCTACAGAACCAACACGAGCCAAAATGGTGGGACCCAGGCCGCAAATTGCGGCCAATTGGGATTAATTGGCGGCCGGGTAAGGGAGTTAGGGGCTGGGGTCTTGGTGGTAGATTCCTGGGTGCCTGCACATCTTATTTTCAATCTTAGTTTTATTTTAGGATCCCTCGTATGATAGCAGATTCCATAAACACTACACAGATTTCATAAATTCTCCGATATCGGTTTCTAAAATCCGTATTCTGGGTTAAGCTTCAGGTTTTGGGTTCCAATTCATACACTAGGGTGTTTGTAAAACCTCTACTGAGCTCAATTTCACAATACAACACCAAATTTCCTCAAACCCTAACTTGGTTATCCTCAAGTCCATAATATCGCACAATATCGATATGGAACTTTAAATCGAAGCTTAAACACAAGAAATACCACTCTAATTGTGGAGGAATTACCTCAAAAGACCCACATGAATCCTCAACAGCGCCAAAATGAAAACTTTCTCGGTCCATCCTATAGCTTGCAAGCTTGTGCACATTTTTTGTGAAAGGAGAGTGGGGTTTTTGTGAAGTTTGTGAGATGATTTGGGGCTTGAAGTGGGGAGGTGAGGTGAAGAAGAAGCAGCAGCAGCAAGCAAGGGAGAGGGAGAGAAAAATGAGTATTGAAAAATGAAGGAGAAATAGCTAAGTTTAAGTCAAATGAAGCCCATACCTCTCTCTCTCACCAACTACCCATTTCTTTATTCTTTTCCTTTTCTTTTTCCTTTTAAAACCCTTCTCACTCAAATAGTAAACCCAAATGAGAAAACATGGTAAGAAAATGCACAAGTGTAGGAAAAAGGATGTGTGCATGTTTTGCACAAAAAAAAAGCTAAAAACCGATTAGCGATTTTTAATCGCGATTAGCACTAAATTAGCATATAAATGATCATAAAAATCTAAAAATGCCATAATTCCAATAATTACCCAATTTTAGAATTTTCCATAATTTTCCATAATTTTTCTCAATTTTTTCCTATTTATTTGTATTTAATAATACCAAAATATTAAAATATTCAATAAAATAATATTAAATTATAAAAATTCCCAAAATTAATATTTTATCTTTTTGAAATGTTACAATAAAATACGGATTCCACGGTCGCGATGAATAACCAAACCCACACCCCTAGACCCCTACGAGAGCGGCAAGCAACCCTACCAATTCTAGAGTTTGGAGACCCGGACTCAACTCCTCAAGTTGGCCTCCTACTGGACTCTACAACCCGGCTACTTGTGCTCTCCTCCTTGGGTCTATCCTAGTGCGGAAGAGTAAATAATATACAAATGGTGACATCAACCTCAACCCGGAAGTGCCTCAATAAAAGAATATTACATACATTTAATTTTACATGAATGAAAAAAAAACTCGCATCTCACATAAAACCCCCGGCTATTCAAAACGCGACGATCCAATATAACATATCCAGCAACACATAGCATCACATGTCATCAAAGTAAGTACGTATGCATACACCGATCGTCATTGATGTATAGCAACGAAAATCGGCAATACAACTACATACTACACTTACGGTCACAGAAAAGAAAGTGTAAAACTACAACATTTGGAATCCACATACTCTTTAGACATCGTAAATCCGAAATATCACATATTTCGCATTTCATGCCTAACTATATGAATTCCACATATTGTATCACATTTCAGATAAATAGACAGTATTATACTGTAACGTCTTCAAAATAATAAAATATGATTTTTGGGAAATTTTATAATTTAATATTATTTTAATGAATATTTTAATATTCTGGTATAATTAAATACAGATAAATGGGGAAAAATTATGGAAAATTCTAAAATAAGGTATTTTAAGGAATTGCCTCGTTTTCTGTGCATGCCCCCATTTCCTCTAGTTTTGACCCTGAGTATGTCTAGTTTTGACTGATTCCATCTAGCGTGAAATCTGGGTTGATTTTCCTATGTTGGTGTATAATTTGGGACTTGTTTTAGCATGGATTTTGGTAATTGGTGATTCATTCCTGTCGGGTGGCGTTTGGACGTCAACGACAAGTGGATTTTGATTGTGTTTACATGCGAGTCGATGGGTTTTTACCTATGCGGGTAGCGTGTGCCATTTTGGTTTCCAATGTGATTTTCATGTGCTTTAGCATTGTGATATACTTGTAGGTACCCCACGTGATGTTGAGGCAAAGGAGGTGAAGATAGCGACATCGGCTTTGGCACACGAGAAGCAAGGTGAGTAGATTTATATCTACGGGAAGAAGTCGGGTGGATGGCGTATAGCACCCCCGCAGTCCGTGGTGATGTATACGAATACGTATACACACGAATATTTATTATGTGTTGTTTAGGGTTATTGATGGTAATAATGATATTTTGATGATAAGAATATATTGGTTTAATATAGTGCGAACCCTAGAGTAGTGGTTGCACTCACACATACATTTACACACATACTTGCATTCATTCTTTCACTTATTAGAGTGCATATGATGGTGCGTATATCTACATATGGGTATGGGACTATGTGTTTATATACGGGATTGGAGGATGATACGTGGTTTGAGATGATACTTGATGTGAGGCCGTGAGATCGGCGATGTAACATAGCTTGTCTTCGAGGTGCGATATGATAGTTTTAGCGGGCCTTTGGACATGTGCTTTACCCGCATTCATATTTTATAGATGGTGTCGATTTGTACTAGACTTACAGTAGTACCTCAGATTGTGTGATCTGATGATAAGTGATACCTGATATGTGATGAGATAGTGTGATATTGACCCCTACCCAGCTATTGGGATGCCGTACGACGATTTACCGTACGAGCCGATATTGATGATAGATCCGCACTCATGACTCGAGGATATCATACGATATGTTATTGAGGCGAGATCACCGACTATCATATCTATATTTATATATTGACTCAGATTAGGTGGTTACATACCCCTCCTGTCTAGATTATTTAGTAGACATTAGACTAGACCGAGTCATACCCATTTCAAAACTAACGAATCGGGGATATTTTAAAGATAAGCAGAAGGGTTATACGGATATTTTCAAATGATGCATCTTTTCTTAAAACACCGTAGCCCTTACTTTACCAAAAGCCCTGATTCGTCTTATTTCAAAAGGCAAGGTTGCATGACATATCTATTGGGGCAGGTTCTGTACTTTTGCGTTGATCATTCGTTTCCGCATATTCCTGCTATTTGCATTGCATCGCTTGTTTTGTTGTGACATTCAGTCATGCTGCTAGGACACCAGCACCATTATCGATGATGTATATGTTCCACGTACACTTGTTGCCGGCTCACACACTCATCATCGATAATTGCCATGTCACTACACTATAGTACTATTGCATTCATGATATGATTCTGGCATGGCATATTGTACACTTATACCTGTACACATATATAGATGATTCTAGCTTGATTGGGGATTTGGGAACCGCAAGATACTCTTTAAAAACAGATTCCTTTTAAAAGAGCGGTCTCCCTCGACATGTGCACATTATTATTCCATGTTGCATGACTTACTGATATGCTTGCATTACTGTTACATGCCGCATACATCATGCTTTGACTGTACGCATTGAGATATGTTGTTTCTATGATATTTCTGGATTTGGGAACCGAGGGTATTTCAAAAGAGAATATGTCATTTCTTTAAAAACCCGATTACCCTTGATATGATATTTCAGTGCGTCCACCATGTGTTTTCTCGGTGCTAAGAGCGATATGTGTAACCCGAATCGAGGCGTGGATGAGCCGATTGCGGGTACATGGTGGACCCGGTATGGTTCCCCTCGGCAAGATGATCGATGAGCTTTGCCGATTGAGCCTGGAGGCGGGCGAGTACCTACCGGTGATTGGTTGGACCTGGCGGTTATCCGGAGGATACCGACCAGAGTCGATAGATGTTTTGGGCATACTGCCGGGGCCGAGGGCCGATACCGCAGACAGAGCCCGCGGGCCGATCCGGACTGACGGAGCCCGATATATGAGGATTTACGTGCCGATACTGGGCACAGTTTTCATGATGTTTTCGGGTGTCGATACTGGACACCCTGGTTCCATGATTTTGATGTGTCGCGAGGGACACGGGTGGTTATATCCTCATATTATTTCCCATGCACATGATTCATGATATTTACATGCATGGTGGTTATTGTCAGTGGGTGACGAGTGGACGGGATCCACGAGTGTGCAGATTTGATTACATTGGTTATACCTCATATTCATGACATGCTATTACCTGAGGCACTAGCACGAGCACTTGGCACTACACTCATGTATAGAGATTACATTTCCAGTTTAGCATGCTTCAGCTTTATTCATATTGAGGTTTATTTATTATCTGATCGTATTGACCTAGGATAGGTCATGCATTCGATCTCTGCTTGTAGATATTTTCTATTCACGAGTTGGCAACTCACCCCCGTTGTGCCCCAGTTCTTGCAGGTTTTTGCCGTACAGATTCCATAGCGGCATTTCTGGCACACTGCTTCCTATGGGTGACTTGCTTGGTTAGGTGGGTTCTTTGTATCAGAACCGCCATTGTTCATGTATTTTTATTGTATCTAGAATTGTCCATCAACCAAAACTTGTAGTTTGTTTCAGACTTAGAAATCAGTGTTGTATTGTTTCGACCTTAGAGTCGCGCTTGTAGTATTGCGGTTTTCTGGCTGTTTTGAGTTTCGGTTTCTTTTCAGTTTTGATCCTCGCCCCTTGGCGTTGTATATTATTATTGCTTGCGTGGTTGTGACCGTCGATTGACGAAGAGCTAGCTCCCGCTTGGGGATGCCTTTTATCATGTCATATATATTATTCTTGTTGTACCCCGTTCGGGGCCAGTTTTTACAAAGGAAACTCTGCCGAAATTTTCAGGAAAAATTACACATTTTAAAAAATTCATATCCGGCTTAGTTATTTAAAAACTTTGATTTCCAAACATGATTTCCTTACTTTTCAAAAACAGTTTTTCCTTATTTACTCTTTAAATGGTTTTAGATTGCTGGGCTTTTGGCTTACTTGGATCAGATGGGGTCCTATAGACTTTATATGGTTCAAGGGCCAGTCACGTGCTCTTTCGGGTCGTGACAAAGTTGGTATCAGAGCGCTAGGTTGACCTTGGTTCGAGTCTAAGTTTGACTATGTGGAGCCTAGGGCGTTACTTATATACGGAACTTAGGCTTGACCTTACGGAACTTAGACTTGGTCGAGGGGGTATTAGACCCGAACTTTCTTCGCGTAGGATGACCCTTGGTTGATGGAATAGGTGACTAAAGTAGAGTGACATACCGTTGGTATGTTCCGCGGCATACTTACGATACGCCACTCCGCTTAAGAAACCTTAGGTTGTACATTTCCTTGCATTGTGTCATATTCCTTCCTATGATCTATCTTCATCGATACTGGTTGTGGTTTTGCTGCCGTGATTGCACGGGCAGAGTGAGCTACGGCTCGAGTTGTCAGCATGAGCTCGTCGCGGACAAGGACTGACCGGGGCGTGATTCCAGAGACATACGGTTGCATTGAGGCTTCGTATTTTGTGTTTCCGCACTTTGAGCGTTTGACAGATCGCTGTTGCGAGATTTCTCGGATGTACCGGACGGTACCAGAGGATTGAGCCACTGATAGAGGCCAGCCAGGATGTGATGACTGCTGATATATCGCTTATTCATGATGGTTGAGGCGCTGCTTAGCGTACCGACGAATGAGCCAGTTGTTGCTGCGAGTGATAAGATATCGCCCAGATGATTGGAGCTACTGCAGCATGAGCATATTCTTAGAGATATGGTAGTGAGTCGCTAGTCACCGAGGATGAATGAATAGGACATGTGGTTCGTTCGCTTACCCCGATGCGAGGTCATCAGATAGATTGATTCCAGCTAGAGACGACTTCACGCAGATTCGTTGAGAGTCGATTGAGACGATCGAAGGTCAGGAACCCATTTTCCAAGTTTAAAGTATACGGAAAGACATGCAGGTGATTCTATGGACCCTCTAGAAGAATGAAACCCTAACTCGACTTAATGACCGTGTGAAAGCCTTTGAACCTTAGGGTTTGCGGCAGTTCCTCGGCGCCATTAGTGAGGCTTGGGTTTGCCCTTCTACGGCTGGACCACCGACGCTGTGGCATGTACTCGATACTATTAAACTGTACCCGAGATGTTGAGCTCTTGGGGGATTGTGAAGTTCTGACGAGTCGATCGGATGATTCGACATCATTCGGATATCATGTGATGGGACACTGCTTGGGAGACTCCAGATACGAGCATAGCCGTCGGAGCGCAGTCTGTGTAGCCATGATGAGATGAGTCCGAATCAGTCGATAGTGGAGCAAGGTGGAGTAAAGAGTTTGCACGAGATTTCGACGAGATGACGTTCCACTCCGCTGACATCAGAGATGCGATATGCACGCTGAGGACGTGTTCGGCTAGATATCTTCTACTGAGTGATGAAGATACTGAGTTCGTGATTTCGAGTCCGTGTTAGAGACTTCGGGTGGACCGTAGCCGAGGACATTGCAGTGTGCAGATAAAGACGCGACGTCGAATGGTCGATGATACAGACAAGCGGGACAAGAAGTTCGTGCGAGAGGCAGACGAGCTGTTACTACACCCCGTTAAGATTAAAGGCCGGACATGCATACAGAGGCGCAGAGATGCGACCAGCTTCCGAGGAGATGTTGTACTAAGGACGCAGAGGTCCTGAGAGCGAGAAAAGATTACGCCAGAATACTAGCCTCCTTACAGTTTGGCTTAGGCAAGATCAGAAGAGACCTTGAGTAGGATTCCTTCCAGTACACTGCTGCAATAAGAGTTGCACCCAGGATCGGATGTGTGATATGCATTCAGAGGACCCGAGGTCGGCGCCAGAGATGTGCTGCTTTACGAGCGGTCGTAAGGATTGACCGAGAGATGACCAGGGAAGTGCAAGAACGGAATCGTTCCTGTCAGCACACCTGACCGGGCCGATGAGCCGATGGATTGCGAGTTGGTAATCTACAGGAAAGATCAGGAACCAGAGGCAGAGGACGCCAGCCGCGAGTAAGAGGCAAGTAGATATCTTGCGCCGCTGGCATCGGATGTACCGGTACCTTCTCGACCCTGAAGAAGGATATACCGACGACGGTAATTATGATTTGTGATTTTGTGATTTGATTATCACGTATCCGTTGCTTTGGATTTCGGTATTTTGGGCGATCTATTCGCATGATTTAGTCTTGATGACTGAGTTTCATGATATTTGATTTTGTGCACCATGGTTGCACCTACTGGGTATTTATACCTTGTACATAGTTATTACTCTTGAGCTGTTGATTGCGATTTCATGCCTATTTTATGCTGGTGATTTGATTTACGCTTCCAGCAGAGTTTCATGTAATTTTAGTGTTTTGATTTTGCACTCGGTATAGCTTATATGTGCTTGTAGTGTATCGATATGTGTTTTGTGCCCGCAGCTGCACACGTTTATGATTTTCTTCATATCTGGATACACTTGGTGTTGCTGTTTACGTATTTGAGTTATTGCTTGGTATTTGTGCATGGGATGCACCAGTTCTATACTTCGTGCATTTGTCGCACCAGTTTTATGTTTCTTGCGTTTATCGCATCAGATTTATATTTCGTGCCTTTGTTGCACCGGATTTATATTTTGTGCATTACGATTGCACCTGACTTCGATTTGATGCCTTTCGGTATGTCGATTTTGATTGTGATATTGATGTGGATTCTTGCACTCCGTGCTTTTGACTGGACTTACGCATATTCGACGTTGCTATTGGATTTTGTGATTCCGTGCATATTGAGTGCGCAGGGTCTAGATTTTCATTCGTGCATGATGGATGCACCGATTTGGATTTTCGCGCATGTTGGGCGCATGTTTTGAGATACGATTTTGGGGCACACCAGATGCACTAAATCGAGATTCTTCGTGCATGTCAGATGCACCTGTTTTGGCTGTCAGGCACACATGTTGCCTATGACAGATGCTTCGTGCACACCCGTTGCACCTAGATGTTGTTTTGTGCACATGTTTAGCGCATATATGGATTTTGATTCCCGTGCGCACCAGATGCACAGGGTGGGTTATGTATATTTTTGAGATTTATTCCTTTTGGAACAGTACATTTTTATGATATTGGATATTATTTTCTTACTGAGCAGGACTAGTCAGAGGACAGTACCTGGATATATTTTTTTTTTTTGCATGCATCGATAGTTATCGAAGGGATTTCCAAAGAGCGAGCTATAGTCTCAGTATATACCTACGTGTCCGATATGACACGAAACGTTTTAAAAAAACAAGGAAACCCTTCTGATTGTTTTCAAAACGGCGGAACGTGCTTATTAAACAAAGGATATATATATACATATATAGTTACTTTCTTATGAAAAACGTCCGCCACTGTGCAGTGTTATGCGCATCGCACAGCGACTTAAAAAGGATTTGGCATGCTTTTACATCAGCTATTCACATGTATAGATTGGATGTCTGCATGTGTAGTTCTGATCCATATCATATCGGTTTTGTATTGGATTTGACATTGTGTCCTTACCTTGATTCCGATGATTGCGGGATGCTTGATGGAGCGTTGTTTTTGAGTTATCTGCTCAGTACTCATGCGCATGCATTGCGCTGTGACGTTTTATGTGTTGATGATTTCGGAGCCCCGACGACTTGGAATTCGTATCGAAATGTTTTAGAATTTGGGGTTTTAAATTTAAATTCGGGGACCGAATTTCTTTAAGGGGGTAGATTGTAACGTCTTCAAAATAATAAAATATGATTTTTGGGAAATTTTATAATTTAATATTATTTTAATGAATATTTTAATATTCTGGTATAATTAAATACAGATAAATGGGGAAAAATTATGGAAAATTCTAAAATAAGGTATTTTAAGGAATTGCCTCGTTTTCTGTGCATGCCCCCATTTCCTCTAGTTTTGACCCTGAGTATGTCTAGTTTTGACTGATTCCATCTAGCGTGAAATCTGGGTTGATTTTCCTATGTTGGTGTATAATTTGGGACTTGTTTTAGCATGGATTTTGGTAATTGGTGATTCATTCCTGTCGGGTGGCGTTTGGACGTCAACGACAAGTGGATTTTGATTGTGTTTACATGCGAGTCGATGGGTTTTTACCTATGCGGGTAACGTGTGCCATTTTGGTTTCCAATGTGATTTTCATGTGCTTTAGCATTGTGATATACTTGTAGGTACCCCGCGTGATGTTGAGGCAAAGGAGGTGAAGATAGCGACATCGGCTTTGGCACACGAGAAGCAAGGTGAGTAGATTTATATCTACGGGGAGAAGTCGGGTGGATGGCGTATAGCACCCCCGCAGTCCGTGGTGATGTATACGAATACGTATACACACGAATATTTATTATGTGTTGTTTAGGGTTATTGATGGTAATAATGATATTTTGATGATAAGAATATATTGGTTTAGTATAGTGCGAACCCTAGAGTAGTGGTTGCACTCACACATACATTTACACACATACTTGCATTCATTCTTTCACTTATTAGAGTGCATATGATGGTGCGTATATCTACACATGGGTATGGGACTATGTGTTTATATACGGGATTGGAGGATGATACGTGGTTTGAGATGATACTTGATGTGAGGCCGTGAGATCGGCGATGTAACATAGCTTGTCTTCGAGGTGCGATATGATAGTTTTAGCGGGCCTTTGAACATATGCTTTACCCGCATTCATATTTTATAGATGGTGTCGATTTGTACTAGACTTACAGTAGTACCCCAGATTGTGTGATCTGATGATAAGTGATACCTGATATGTGATGAGATAGTGTGATATTGACCCCTACCCAGCTATTGGGATGTCGTACGACGATTTACCGTACGAGCCGATATTGATGATAGATCCGCACTCATGACTCGAGGATATCATACGATATGTTATTGAGGCGAGATCACCGACTATCATATCTATATTTATATATTGACTCAGATTAGGTGGTTTCATACCCTTCCTGTCTAGATTATTTAGTAGACATTAGACTAGACCGAGTCATACCCATTTCAAAACTAACGAATCGGGGATATTTTAAAGATAAGCAGAAGGGTTATACGGATATTTTCAAATGATGCATCTTTTCTTAAAACACCGTAGCCCTTACTTTACCAAAAGCCCTGATTCGTCTTATTTCAAAAGGCAAGGTTGCATGACATATCTATTGGGGCAGGTTCTGTACTTTTGCGTTGATCATTCGTTTCCGCATATTCCTGCTATTTGCATTGCATCGCTTGTTTTGTTGTGACATTCAGTCATGCTGCTAGGACACCAGCACCATTATCGATGATGTATATGTTCCACGTACACTTGTTGCCGGCTCACACACTCATCATCGATAATTGCCATGTCACTACACTATAGTACTATTGCATTCATGATATGATTCTGGCATGGCATATTGTACACTTATACCTGTACACATATATAGATGATTCTAGCTTGATTGGGGATTTGGGAACCGCAAGATACTCTTTAAAAACAGATTCCTTTTAAAAGAGCGGTCTCCCTCGACATGTGCACATTATTATTCCATGTTGCATGACTTACTGATATGCTTGCATTACTGTTACATGCCGCATACATCATGCTTTGACTGTACGCATTGAGATATGTTGTTTCTATGATATTTCTGGATTTGGGAACCGAGGGTATTTCAAAAGAGAATATGTCATTTCTTTAAAAACCCGGTTACCCTTGATATGATATTTCAGTGCGTCCACCATGTGTTTTCTCGGTGCTGAGAGCGATATGTGTAACCCGAATCGAGGCGTGGATGAGCCGATTGCGGGTACATGGTGGACCCGGTATGGTTCCCCTCGGCAAGATGATCGATGAGCTTTGCCGATTGAGCCTGGAGGCGGGCGAGTACCTACCGGTGATTGGTTGGACCTGGCGGTTATCCGGAGGATACCGATCAGAGTCGATAGATGTTTTGGGCATACTGCCGGGGCCGAGGGCCGATACCGCAGACAGAGCCCGCGGGCCGATCCGGACTGACGGAGCCCGATATATGAGGATTTACGTGCCGATGCTGGGCACAGTTTTCATGATGTTTTCGGGTGTCGATGCTGGACACCCTGGTTCCATGATTTTGATGTGTCGCGAGGGACACGGGTGGTTATATCCTCATATTATTTCCCATGCACATGATTCATGATATTTACATGCATGGTGGTTATTGTCAGTGGGTGACGAGTGGACGGGATCCACGAGTGTGCAGATTTGATTACATTGGTTATACCTCATATTCATGACATGCTATTACCTGAGGCACTAGCACGAGCACTTGGCACTACACTCATGTATAGAGATTACATTGCCAGTTTAGCATGCTTCAGCTTTATTCATATTGAGGTTTATTTATTATCTGATCGTATTGACCTAGGATAGGTCATGCATTCGATCTCTGCTTGTAGATATTTTCTATTCACGAGTTGGCAACTCACCCCCGTTGTGCCCCAGTTCTTGCAGGTTTTTGCCGTACAGATTCCATAGCGGCATTTCTGGCACACTGCTTCCTATGGGTGACTTGCTTGGTTAGGTGGGTTCTTTGTATCAGAACCGCCATTGTTCATGTATTTTTATTGTATCTAGAATTGTCCATCAACCAAAACTTGTAGTTTGTTTCAGACTTAGAAATCAGTGTTGTATTGTTTCGACCTTAGAGTCGCGCTTGTAGTATTGCGGTTTTCTGGCTGTTTTGAGTTTCGGTTTCTTTTCAGTTTTGATTCTCGCCCCTTGGCGTTGTATATTATTATTGCTTGCGTGGTTGTGACCGTCGATTGACGAAGAGCTAGCTCCCGCTTGGGGATGCCTTTTATCATGTCATATATATTATTCTTGTTGTACCCCGTTCGGGGCCAGTTTTTACAAAGGAAACTCTGCCGAAATTTTCAGGAAAAATTACACATTTTAAAAAATTCATATTCGGCTTAGTTATTTAAAAACTTTGATTTCCAAACATGATTTCCTTACTTTTCAAAAACAGTTTTTCCTTATTTACTCTTTAAATGGTTTTAGATTGCTGGGCTTTTGGCTTACTTGGATCAGATGGGGTCCTATAGACTTCATATGGTTCAAGGGCCAGTCACGTGCTCTTTCGGGTCGTGACATATACTTTCCGAACAGATAATCAAATACCCAAAATTTCCTAACTAGCTCAACATTTGAGCGGAGTTCAAAAATTCCAGAATACGTCACAGTTGCAATGGTCCAGCCGTAGAAAAGTCAAGCCAACGCCTCAGATGTGGCACGGCGTACTGCCCCAAACCCTAAGGTTCAAAAGGCAGTTCAGGACGGTCACATAATTGGGTTAAGGTTTGTTGTCTTCTAGAGGGTCCATCACATTACTTGCACGTTTTTCCGAAAGATTTAAACCCGAGAAAAATTCAACACTTGAATATTTTTCGTGCCGGGAAAAATTGAGTTATTGATATCCGTTCGAACATTTTAATACTTACTAAATTATCTGGAAAACAGAATAACGAATTTAAAATTCCCGATCGAATCAACGATTACAAAATAAACCCCAGATTACTCAACACTTGAGTCAGTTTAAAAATACCCAGAAAATATAACTCACAGAAATAGAAATTATAGTGAAAAGACAAGTACCTATCTCCCCTATACTGCCGCGGATCCGCGGCCCAAGCGCGGTACGGCCGCGATTCCGCGGCGGTTTGGAAGTACTGTGTGCTCGTTTTTCACCACAATTCTTATATTTCCCTGCTGAATTTTTCAGGTATTTTTAATTCAGAAAAATTCAGAAAAACCACAGATTTGAAAAAATGTCCAGAGAGGGGTTGATTTTGACGTATTCGGGTTCGTTCGGAGTTTTAACTTCGTTAACACATCGCCTAATGCTCCAGCTACGCTCTGATACCACTGTAGGGTTACTAGGTACACTAACAAAGTTCTACAACGCATCAAATATGTCCGATTAAAATTTTAGCCGTGCCAAGTAAGTCTAAACAAGATCGTTGCTAGATTATTAGGGTTTCATATGCAAGTAAAGGACATTTACTACTAAGGGAATACGAAATACAACCTTTGTAGATCGGTCCTTCACTTCTATAGCTCCTTGTTGAAGTCCTTTCGCTGCGATCGTGGTTCTCCCGGACCCTTGCATGGCTTCACGAGACGAAAGACGCGTCCTTGCTTGAAGTCTTCGAGGCCGAAGATGATCTACGTCGAGGGGATGCCAATTCAAGCTTCTACTTCACTAACTTGAGAATTAGTGAAACAAACACCCAAAACTAAAATGCTAGTCTAGTAGAGGATGGAGAAATAGGAAGTGTGTTCTCTTTAGAATTTTATTTCTCACAATTTTTCTCACTTTGGATCAAACCCTAGCAAGCTTTTTCTTTTTAGCAATGAAGAAGAAGATGAACCAAAGAAAGAGATGAGGATAATGATCAAGTGTGTAGTCTAACCATGGTGAGTGAGTATCATATACTCACTCTTGTAGAGACTTAACCCTAGGCTAATCTTTTAGGTTTGGTTAAGAAATATCCATAGTAAAAACAAACTCAAGTTGAATTAGTCAATGCATCTACAAGCTTCTACAAGCTTCATGCATTTTCTAATCCTCCACTTGATTTTGTAATTACTTTAAATATTAAAAACCCAAACTAAAAGTTTGCATAGTGTAAGTCTCATACACACATGGATGATGTATCATCAACCATGATACAAAAATATAACACATTTTAATATATATCATATATATAGTAAAGATGTGTACATGTGAGAAAAAACCCTAAGTGAACATGTGTTAGTTAATGTAAACTAGTATATCAAATATACAATTATACAATAAATTATTAAATCAACACTTGACTTAATAATCCGGTCATATGTCATATAACCGACTAACATCCATTGTATCGACTTATCGAATCAACACTTGATTCGATAACCCGGCTGTATCATATATAACCGACCGATACAAAAAGTCGCGAGAATAGAATACGGTATCACATACACGCATTATTCTCGGTCTCGCACATATCACATATGCGCTCCTATTTCGTTTTGCCTGAGCCAGTAAAACCTCTGTGTAGGACTCTAAAGACTCGTCAATACGCCGACAGTAGGTGATGATCACATCAAGCACCCACAAGCCGTCAGCGGTACTAGCTGGACGTAACGGCTACCCGGGTATTGAGCGATCAGAAGATCAACAAGTAAGCCCGCTCCAACTCCTGTAAAAGCCTGCCGGTAACACTTCCCGTACAGTCCGGTCTTCTCGTCTGATATGTCGCATATCAAGTATAGGGGTGGTAAACGTCAGCCCCAATAACCGATAAGTCGTGTCGATGTGAGGCTCATAACGGGTCGAGAAACTAATGGTAACACTTACCAGTAAATCTCTAAATCAGCCCCAATAACCGATAAGTCGTGTCTCTTCCGCCAGCGAATCAAAGCGAGATCTCTGCATTTAAGGAAGGTGCGCCGGTTCGCGCACTCTGCAATTGAAGCGATGGTCTACGTGTCGGGCGTCGGTTGACTGATGTGATGTATGCAGGCCTGCAACGTCTGATGGGACATGGTTCAGCGATAGACTGCCACGTGGAACGATCGGAGCCGCTGGGCGCGAGGAGCCGCTTTGGCGGGAGACGATGGGCGCCTTAGGATGAGGTCGTATGCAGTATTAAATATGGGTGGGGTCCGCCCCAGGGCCCTTACTCTTTCATATTTTCCTCTCTCAAGTTTCGGCTGCTCGGCGCTCGTCCCCTTTCTTTTGTTTCCAGCCTTTGAAGAATTTCTTTTTCCAGGTTAGATGTTTTCCTCTGTAGAATCAGTAGACGTTGTAGGAGTAGATCCTAGGGTTTCCTTAGCTGTGTCTGAGTCTCCTCGGGAGGCAGGGGCCAGACCCTTTCCCCGGGGTTGTGAGGCGGGGGCCGCCTCCAGGGAGGAGGCAGCAGATGTGGCCCCCAGCATCCCGTGCTGGATGAGGCATGAGGACGAGCTCGCCAACGCTCGGGCTCACTTCCACATCCCCGCGCTACAGGCTTCGTCTGACCAAGGAGGGAGAGGGCAGATCAGGTACGGGACAGGGAGGTCGCCCTATACTTGGAAGCTTTTTGGGACGGAATGCGCCTGTCCTTCTCTCCTGAGGTCGTCGCCGTTCTGAATTTCTTCGGTTTGGCCCCCGGTCAGTTAGTGCCGAACTCGTGGAGGATTCTCCTCGGGTTCTTGATCCGCCTGAAGTTGCAGGCGGTTCCCTTCAGCCTTTCCCTTCTCGATTCCTGCCTCGTCTTCAAGAGTCACCCCGGCGGTCGGGGGTCGCTGCCGAGATTGGTTTATTTTACTTTTAGGAGGCGGCCGGGGGTCGCTGCCGGGACCGGGGTCTTGGCCTTGCCCTCCTCCATTCATGATTGGAAAAAGAAATTTTTTTTCGTTTCCCCTCCCGAGGGCGGGGACTGGCCGGTGCCCACTAAGTGGTCGAGGGAGAAATGTCTGCCGGGGAACCTGTCCGATGACCCCGCCGCGGTGAGAGTGGCGTCGTGGGAGCCTATCCCTCGACACGACGTGCTGCCGTCTGAGAGGGTTTTGAGCTGGGCTAGGCTTAGCCCCGTCGAGTTCGTCGGTAAGTTAGGCTTGCTTTTCGGGTTTACATTTTACTCGTGTTGCTGATCTGTTGGATGTTTGTTTCATGCAGGATTCATGGACTTCGTCATTCTCCGAGATGCTATGCGCCAGCCGAGGCAGCCTACTAGGGTCGGGGGCGCTAGCTCTTCTCTGGCGCAGCCCGCCCCGGCTCCTACTGCCCCGGTGGCGGCGCCTCGAGGATGCTCGGTGGCGGATCCCGCCCCGGGCCGCAGCAGAGCATCGGGTCGGAAGCGGGCCCTAACTCTGAAGGACCCGGCCTCGGAAGAGGAGATCGGCTCTCCTCTGGAGCCGCTCAAGAGGAGCTCTCGGAGACTCTCCCGGGGCCGGTCCTCGCCGACCGTAGTGGAGGAAGGGGGCTCCGGTTCGCGGTGCCGTCGGGGTTGTCGGTCGCGGACAGCCTACTGCACGAAATAGAGACCTCGGCTGGGAGTCGAGTTCCTGGGGGCCCTTAGGGCCCAGCTGGCGTCGATCGCCCAGGAGTCCGTGCAGGTGAGCCCCCAGTTCGTTGTGAGATTTGGTGCCCTTTTCATTTTTCTGATCTTTTTGTGTCTTCCCAGGTTCTCCAGCACGTGGCCCTCGCCCTCCGCGTGGAGACTGAGGTGGTAGCCCCGGCGTTGGAGGCCGCGGGTCGGCTCGCCTCGTTGCAAGAGAGCTCCAGGTAAGAGCATGAGGCGATGTCGGCGAGGATCGCCGCCCTGGAGGGCGAGGTGGACGCCGGGAAAAGGGAGGTCGCCCGACATCGCGAGGCCACCGTGATCGACGAGGGCAAGCTCGAGGACTCCCAGGTGCTCGCCGGCAACCTGAAGAGGACGGTGAAGGCCCTCCGAAAGGAGCTGGGGGCGGCGGCCGAGGCGTTTAAGTCGGCTGAATCGAGGGCGGTGGCGAGCTACAAGGGGTCGAAGGATTTTTATGACGACCTGGCCGTGGCCACGACCCGCATTTGGCACGACGCCCTCGATGCCGTTAAGTCTCGGATGTCGGGGTTTGACGACGCGGATCTCCGGGCCGAGTTCCCTCTCGTGGGCACCGACGAGTAAGGGGAAGGACCTCCCGGTGAGGAGGTGGCCGAGGACCCGGCGCGCCAAGTGGTGGAGGTCGAGGACCTCGAGGTCGCGCCTGGCTCCGAGGTGTAGAGCCCCTACTCTCCCATCTTTATTTTGTTTTTCTTTTGAATTTTGTAAGGCTGGGAAGCCCAAAATCGCCCTTTGTCAAAAAAAAACTTTTGTCTTTGGCAGTAGTAATAAAGTTTTTCTTCAGCTCCATAGAATTGCGTTCTGCCGTCTGTTTGTGAAGAATGCTTGTGGAATATTTTTGCCTGTACCGTTATGCTTTTATGTCAGGTTGGCCATTTGTCTAGCGATCGTCCGTCGAGTTGTCTGCGATCACTTGCCGACGAGCGCTTCTGAGGAGGTATCTCCCTGGGCCCCGGAGTCGAGGGAAGATTGTTTAGACTTGGATAGACTTGACGCCCCTCACTGGGGTCTCGGGTCCTCCACGGCCACTGAGCAACTCTGATTCCGAGCATTGGTCACCATCCGGGGGTGACTGGGCAGGGTAGCTGCCCCGCCATCTCTTGCAAAGGCTTTATGCTTCCTGGCGTGGTGGTAAGGGAGTTGCCTACCAAGGATGGCCGAGCAGGGTAGCTGCTCGGTTGCCTCTCGCGAGGGCTTGGGTCTTCAGCGTTTGGGGGGTTGTAAGAAGCCCACTAAGGATATCCGGGCAGCGGAGCTGCACGGCGGCCTCTTGGCGAGGGATTTGACCTCTGGCGTCGTGGGTAGGCAACTACCAGCCTGGGATGAACGAGCAGGGCAGCCGCTTCTATCCCGGCATCGCGGGTAAGGAGCCACTAGCCGGAGTTTTTACCGAGCAGGGTAGCTGCTCGGTTGCCTCTTGCGAGGGCTTTGATCCTTCAGGACGAGGACCGAGCAGGGTTACTGCCCAGTGCCTCTTGGCGAGGACTTTGATCCCTGTCGATTGTGGTAGGAAGCCACCAGCTGGGGATAGCCGAGCGATGACTCGACTGCCTCTAGGAGGACTTTGGTCCTTGGCGCGGGAAGAGCTATAAGGCTGTAAGAAGCCTACCAAGGACCCTTGGCCCGGCAAGGTTTCTGCCCGGTGCCTCTTGGCGAGGGCTTTTGTCCTGAAGGATAGCCGAGCGAGGGAACCTCGGGCTCGACTGCCTCTGGGAGGGCTTTTTGATCCCCGGCGTTGTAGCAGGAAAGCTGCCCGCTGGGGATAGCCGAGCGAGGGAACCTCGGGCTCGACCGCCTCTTAGAGGGTTGTTCCCCTCCGAAAGACGGCGCGACGTAGAGACGTCTTGCTTGAGATTCGGGGCAGATGCTATTTGGTTTTATCCGTCCATCTCTTCGAAGATGCCAAGTTGATTTATGGCACCGTGTATCGGAGGTTTAGATGGATGCGGCCGATGTAGCAGACTTCGTCAGATTCCCCCTCGTTCGAGGGGTTTTTGATTGTGGGGATGCTCTTCCCTGCAGGCGCAAGCCCCTGCAGTTAATTACGCTACCGCATCGCGGTAACAACTTTCTCCTTCTCCAGAATTTCACTTCGTGTCGTGGGTGTTTGTTTTATTTATGGTTGCCCGTGGATTGTATACGGAGACTAATTTATGTTGTCGCCCGTAGGACGTGGATTAGTCCAAATCCGTATTTTCTTAGATTTGGGTTTGGGGTTTTGGTTTAAGGATATGTTAATCTTCTTTTGGACTAAGATCAACTTAAACGTTTGTTAAGAATACGTTAGTCTAATTTCCATACTAAGATCAACTTAACGGGATCATTTAGATCCAACAAAAGAGCATTTAGACTCTATCGTTTAGTTTACGGACATTGCGGTCGATTGCCAGTTTAGGGACATTGTGGTCCAACATTCCCATTTGGGGGACGAATATTGGTTTAAGGACGCATTAGTCCATGAGTTTAAGGACCCCACAGTCCGTATTACCAATTTAGGGACATGGTGGTCCAACATTCCCATTTTGGGGACAAATATTAGTTTAAGGACGCATTAGTCCATGAGTTTAAGGACCCCACAGTCCGTATTGCCAGTTTAGGGACATGGTGGTCCAACATTCCCATTTTGGGGACGAATATTAGTTTAAGGACGCATTAGTCCATGAGTTTAAGTCCCCACAGTCCGTATTACCAGTTTAGAAACATGGTGGTCCAACATTCCCATTTTGGGGACGAATATTGGTTTAAGGACGCATTAGTCCATGAGTTTAAGGAGCCCACAGTCGGTATTACCAGTTTAAGGACATGGTGGTCCAACATTCCCATTTTGGGGACGAATATTAGTTTAACGACGCTGAAGGATTACAACGACAAATATCAGAGGAGTTCAGAGATGTACCCTTGAACCGGGTGTAAATTGATTTGGGAGAGCAGTTTTGCTCAGTTCAATTTAATTTAAGGATTTACGGCCAGAATTGGGTTAAGTCTATTTGAAAATGTTCAACATTTTATTTGTGTTTGGCCTGTCAGGCCTTTATTTGGGCTCTGCCCTTTTTAATAATGCAGTGCATTTTTTATTTGGCCTGATAGACCTTTTAATTGGGCTCTGCCCTTTTTAATAATGCACTGCATTTTTATTTGGTCTGATAGACATTTTTATTGGGTTATGCCCTTTTTAATAATGCACTGCATTAAATGTTCTGACAGTACCCCACGTGGCTTGTCAGGCGCTTTGCGCCAATTGAGAAGCGCAAGGCGTAAATTCATATGGAGGTGACCCGTGTCACGCGCTAGTGAGCGCAAGTCTGTTAGCGCAGTGCGCTGCGCTAGTGCGCTGCTGACACGTGGCGGCTCTGGTGACTTGCGCCAAACCAAGAGAGCAGCGCTCTGTTTTTAAAAGCGCAAAGCGCAGTTGTTCTGTGATTGACACGTGGCGCTTTCTGGTGACTTGCGCCAATCCAAGGAGCGCAACAGTGCAGATTTCAAAAGTGCAAGGCACTGTTTAATATCTTGATCAAATTTAGATCAAAGAAAACAAGTTTTTCTTTTTTCCAGAGAGGTTCTACCTCAAATTTCAAGAACTAGTGATTCATCAAAAGGTAATGCCTTTATATAGATCAAAAGATCTAGTCATGAAGTAGATTACTTCTTCTTTATTATTTTTTTATTAAAGATCTTGATCTTATTCTTAGATCATTGATCTTTTTAGAAGAAATTCTTCTTTTTTCTAAAGGTTTTACCTTTTTTCTTTCTCTCTGAATTTTTCTCAAAGTTTTAGAGGAGGTCTCTGTATCTTTTTCTCTGTGTATTTTAGACTTGGAGTCTAAGGGCCTTTATATAGGGTCAATTAGTTTGTTAGGTCAGTTAAAGAGATCTTTCTCTGGTTGATTTAAGGGTGTTTCCCCACCGCTGGATCTTTGATCCTAGGGCTCTGTTTTACAGAAGATAATCTTATTGTTTTAATAAGATTTAAATAGATCTTTCCAGAATTTTTCTGTTTAAATGCTGGCACAGCTGGCGCAAGCGCACTTGCGCTTGACACGTGTCGCGCAGCGCAGAGCAACTGGGCTAGCGCAACAGCGCTGAAACGTGTCACGCAGTGCAGAGCGCAAGTTATCTGAAGCGTTGCTTCCTTTATTTTTATTTTTATTTTTATTTAGAGCCTTGCTCTAATTGGGTGCGCTGTCTTGGACGCAGCGCTGGCATATCTTCTTTTGACACGTGGCGCGTTGCGCGCAGCGCAAGAAATCTGAAGCGTTGCTTCAATTTTTTTAACTTTTAATTTTAACTTTAATTTCAAAGCAGAGCTTTGCTCTGATTGGAGGAAACAGAAGCACGCCTTGGAATTTGAACATAGTTTTGCTCTGATTGGGATAAACAAATGCCCCCCACCGTTGCGCTTACGTGGCCCCAAACGTGAGCGCAGCGGTGGTAGAATTCCAACCGTTGCTCCAACTTTTGGAAGTTAAAATGGCACTCGATCCTTATAAATAGGACCTTTGGTCCCTTAGATGATTTTCATCTCTTTCTTGACAATTATCTCTTCTTCAGAGCATTGCTCTCCTGTTTAAGAACCTTTTAAGAGTTCAAACTCCAGAGAATCTTTAGGTAAAAATTAAATTAGATTAAATTAATTTTAAGAGCCTTGCTCTCAATAGATTCCTGATCTAAAGAAAACCCATTTAGGGTTTCACTAGCAGAGCTTTGCTCTATAGGTCTAATGGGATCTAAAGAGAACCCTATTAGGGTTCCATTAATAGAGCTCTGCTCTTTAAAAGATTTTTCTTCTATTTTCTTAATTCATCAATGGAGCTTTGCTCCTTCCAAATCATATAGAAGAACTCTTAAAAGTTTTTCACGGATCTTGGAGGTTAAAGAATGAGATTTTATTTCTTGATGAATTGTATCATCTTGCTTAATCAGTGCCTACTAATTTCGCTGATTTTCTTTTACAGGAGTAATGGACGCCCACATGTACGATTTCGACGAGATTATTTCTTACGTGGACATCCGCCGACTCGGCCGTTCGCAGAACCGAGAACTCACAAACGCCCAGTGTGCCGAAATCATGAGCCGCTTCGACGCATACAATGGTCAACTGCTTCCTCGACGCTCTCCTCTCTTGAAGTTTATTGTGGGAGCAATTTGGGAAGCGCTCCCCCTATTCTTTACTGATGTGCCACTTGGGGCATTGGATACCGTCGAGGATAAGGTGCACTTGGTGTATCTGATGAGCCTAATCTCAAAGAGGAGGCGAGATAACCTTATCGATCTTCTGCACTAAGCTTTTCAACAGTCTGCAATACTTGCTGCCTATCGGAGGGAGGAGGACATCAGTGGGGATCCCGACGCTCGTGCTCGTGAAAGGAAGCACACTAGCATGGTTCGCCAAGCTTGGAAAGTCTTGGACAAGGTCACTTTCGAGTTCCTCAATCCATGTCATGAAACAAGTAATATAATGACCTTACGAAAAGTAGTTTTACTGGATCTACATCTACAAGTACACTGAAATGAAGACCTTTTAATCCAATTCCTTGAATTCCACAATTTAAATATATTTTTTCATATATCTATTAATCCCAATTTGCTCTGCTAAAATCACACACATTTAGGCCTTTTTTTTGGGAATGGAGCTGACTTTAGATCACCGGAGTTTCATAAAGTTATCTAAACTTAACTCTAAAATCCCAGCGATGCCATCTTTGGGATGGTTTTTAGAGTTTAGAAAACTATGGTTATCTAAACTCCAAAGTTGGGATCACCATAGTTCACTAAACTTCAATCCAATGAATGTTTTCCAAACTCCAAAATTTGTAAAGAAAACACCCATTTTGGATTTTAGATAACTCCAAAACAAGATTTTAGAGTTTAGATAACTACACCGCCAAATACCTCTTCAAAGTTAAAGTTTTAAATGGAGTTTGGGGCTTGCTACCATAGTTTGCATACCCTCTGCCTCCGCTTAAAAGTAAACTTTGGTTATCCTAACTCCATACCCAAACAGGGTCTTAATTTGAATGAATCTGCACTACATAATTTATGCTGTGCTCAAATATCGAGGATTTAGCTGCAATGGTAGGATTAGAATTCTTGTCCTGAGAAGTATACACTCTGTTATGGACATTGTTATGACAAGAGATAAAGTGCTCCTTAATGTCTTTAGCAGATGATTTTCGATTATTTTGTGGAGATCTAGGCAATGAAGTCAACGATGATGTTCTTTCGAAAGCATTTTCGAGGTTTCCTTCCTTTAACATGGCCCGGGTAAGTTCTCTGATTGTGCTGTCCTTCATAAGATTTGCCTGATCTCTCTCTCTCTCTCTCTCTCTCTCTCTGTGTGTGTGTGTGTGTGTGTGTGTGTCTGAAAACTGAAGTTCTGTGTGTGTGTGTCTGAAAACTGAAGTTCTTTTATACCTTCCTTCTTATTGTTCAATGTTTGTGTGTATATGTGTGCTTGTAGTGAGGTTTTCATATCAGCCTTCTTACAGTCTGGTGTTTCTTGCATGTGTGTGTGAGAAAATCATATTTCCATTTTTCACAAGATTCAATGGGAGAACATGATATCCTTCATCATAGTCTAAATTGATCCAGTGTTTATAAGTTACAACTTGCAGCTTTCCACACTTGCGTTATTGTTACCTTGAGGTGCATCTTGCATCATTTATATGTCTAGTATTATCGCTAAGCAACAATACAATATTGCACATCTCCAAAAGTGAGCTCTGCTAATCATTATCGTTTTTATGAATATTATTATCAAACAATGTTGGTTATAGTTCTCGACTTGAGCTCTGCTCAGTTTTCATTGCGCTTCGACTTCATCAGAAAACCATACAAGATGCCTGACACTCTGACATCAACTACACCAATTGCCCCCAACTAAAAGCAACCTCTGACATGTTATTCAAAAGGTGCAGACGAGTTAAAATGAAACCAAACCATGGAATGCAATGCAACATGCAAGTTGAAATGCTATGCAACTTTATCTCCTACCAAACACACATAATGCAAACACAAAGCTTTGGAAAGCGGTTGAATTTATTTCATAGTGGCTCAAGAAGATTTTTGTTTATAGATGCAACCCTCTTAGGAATTTAACTGGTGACCTCTCATTTTCATTTGGGGAGGGAAGTTTTTATCGGCCAGTGCTCTTTGGTTGGTGGGTCAAAAAGTTTAGATAACAATGTTGATGCTTGCAAATACAAAAATCCAAGCCTGGTTATCAATGGTTGTGGTCCTTGTCTTTACATAAGAAAGTGCTTTGTATTTTTCCCCAGAAAACAAATTTCTCATGTTAGTATTATTTAATGCAAAATGTGAGGGGTCTTGAATTTAAAATTGATTGGTGACTTGGATATTTCTTTCTTCAAGTAGATCAACATGAACCACTGAACCCCCCCTCCCCCCAACCCCCCCCCCCCCCCCAAAAAAAAAAAAAAAAACACAAAGAAAATTGCTTATCTATCTTTACCTGCTCCCTCTCCTTTTCATATGCATTACACATGCTGGAAAGCTTGTGTTACTTAGTTTAGATTACACCGAAATTGCTCAGTATTTCCCAAGCCTTCACAAAGAAGGAAAACTAGTAGCTCTTTCAACTTATATCACTCTCCACAGTAATACCGTGTAACAGTAACTAATTTATTGTCATGCAAGTATATGGTTGCATTTTTTTAGATAGATTAAAGGAACAACTTTCTTTTTATTGTGCTGTCGTAATCAATGTCTAGATTGTCTAGATCTCTTAAATTCGTATCAGTCTCCTTGCAGTGTTTTTTACAAGGCTTGTTATAAATTAGGATGAGTATTTTAATTTTGAGAATTGGGAAAATGTCTGTAAAAGGAGGGGAAGGAGACGACGGACAAGCGGCCTTCAACTTGAATTTCGAGGGTCGGTTATATGAATCTTTTTTATTTCCGTTCTGTTTTATTAAGGACATTCTTTGGGTTAAATTAACAATTAATTTATCGTTTTTAATTGTTTCTATCCATGTAGGTTTAAATTTATTCCCATTAATTGTTTCTATCTGTTTCTATCCATGTAGGTTTAAGTTTATTCCCATCTCTAGTTGTGTGTGCCATGAACTACAATATTGTCATTGATCGGTCTTTTTCAGTGCACAAGTCGAAATCATCTCAATGGGTTCTCCCGCATATTATAGAGATATCATTCTCTATATACACTAAATAAAATTTTCTTCTCTATTATAAACTACGTTCACTATGTATCCTGTTAATATTGGAACTTTAATATCAAGTATGCAGAACAAATATAACTTTGACATTAAGCCTGTATCCACTTTGTACCCACTCATTTACCACTTTAAAGTCAATGGAACAAATAAGAATTGATCAAGCACATAACCATAATTTTCTTATCACTCGTCCAGTAACTTAGTGTTGTCCATAGTATCTTCTGTGAATAAAAAATAATTCAAAAAGGTAAAGAAAGAAAGAAAGATACCTAAAGCTTTAGAGCTGTAAGAATCCCATCACAATGTTTACAAATTCAGATTATATATCTAACCAGGAACTTAAATATGAGAGAAAATCAATCTTATGCCAGATCCTTCACAATATCATCTGCAAGCCACATCTTTTTCCTAATCATGAGCACTGTGTCGACGCCATCTTGGGGATTGGAGTCAGGCTCAGGATCGACCTGAGCCACCAACTCCCAGCGGAGAGCTGTCAAGTGCTTCTTGATGAACTCCATGACCATGTGGGTGTCACGGACAATTATGAGGCCGGCCTTAGGATTCGGTCCATCTCGATGAGAAGGTCCTCGGCGCCGCATCCTTTCTTCTCTATAATGTCGGAGAAGACAGTCCAAGCATGCAAGAGATCGTAGATCCGAGGGTATGTCGAGTATGCCTCACACCTGAAATGGAAAATGGTTTGTAACAGTGAAGCGGATTAATTTGCAAATTTGAGATTTTAATGAAGCTTACTCGACCGATAAGTGGCATAATGCTAATCTTAGGAGAAAATACCTGCATCTCATCTTTATCTTCTTTTCACATATAAGACTATCGAAATTGTTAAGTTTGCAGCAACTTTTTCACAAGATGGAAAGTCGGTTGTCTATGCAAAATCAGTTTCCCAATTTTGGTGCATGTGCACGTGCTGAAAGTAGAAGTTTAATAAATTACCTTATGACCAAGAAAATAATGTCCGACCAAAAAATGTCGTTTTAAATAAGTTTATCACATTATGCTTCTCAAATTGCCATCCCATTTTAATGCAAGGCACATATAACTTAACAAAACGGGCAATGCTATTGCTTATATTAAAATATCATCTTTTCCTTCTTCTAGGATTTTTATCCCAATCTAGGTGAATTCATTTTTTATAATGGTTAAGATATGTGAATAATATAGTTTCATATTGGAAAAACTATGAGAAGTGTATGGGTATAAAACATAAGATGGGCAAACCTCAACAAGCTTTGAGTCTTATTCATGGACCCACTTATATCAAAAAGCCCGAGTACACTCATATAAATAAAATATATAATCGCCCCTTCGTTCATGATCATTTAAATTTAATATGGTATCAGAGTTAGATTGATAACATTCGTGGATTTGTACTTTAATAATACCTTTGAGGGAGAGCCGTCTACATGCCCTTGATAGATCACCTTTCCTTATGCTAAAGTTGCACATTTCCTTCTTGTGCTATAGTTGCATCTTCTCTTTGTGCCATAATTGCACATTTCCTTATACGGTCTACTTGCCTTTGAAAGACTAATCTATGTACTTTCCACGTGAGCGAGTGTTAAGATATGTGGATAATATAGTCCCATATTGGAAAAACTATTAGAAGTGCATGGGTATAAAACATAAGATGGACAAACGTCAACAAAGCTCGAGTCTTATTGATAGAA
Source organism: Agapanthus africanus (assembly GCA_030015575.1). NCBI lineage: Eukaryota > Viridiplantae > Streptophyta > Magnoliopsida > Asparagales > Amaryllidaceae > Agapanthus > Agapanthus africanus. Next base: position 41,547,943 of record CM057344.1, read on the forward strand.
CCCAATTATATCAAAAAGTCCCCGTGAACATTTAAATTTAATGATGATGATCTTCCGGCCAAGTCTGACAAGTGATCCATAGCCAACCTATTTTGATGAGAAAAGGTGCATAGGTGAGACGATGTTGTTAATGAAGTAAAAAGGCAAGATCAAAAATCTGAGAGGCACTGATGAGGCGAGGAGAAAAACAGAATACAACCCCAAATTAGGAAGTATATCTCATCAATCCCACTAAAGTTATGACAAAGTTTTATGACCAACTTTGTATGACCATCTGTCAACTTGATGCCAGGCCTCAACAACTGCCAAATTTCAGAAAACTATGACAAGAGAAGGGTTTGTCATGGTCTTATATCACAGTTGGCATCCTTCAAATTCTCAGATCATGAAGAAGCTTAAAAAACATAAGGTTGTTGAGGCTTAAAAAACATATTTAAAAAACATAAGCTTAAAAAACATATTTACTATATGAAATTATGTTAACTCCAAGACACAAATTTGGAGGTATATCCATAACACGCGCACACACACACCCCAATAAAAGAAGAAGAAGAAAGGATAGAAGTTTCCGGCTGTAAAGGCACCTAAGTGTATCATCTGACCTTTTAAAGGAATCTTTATTGGCTTGAAACCACAGGAGAATAAGCTTCCAGAAAAGTTGTTGAAGTGTTCCTGTTGTGCATGTGAAAAATTGAAAGAAAATTATCTTATCTCATGAAAGCTGGATAATTGAAAATAAATATATAGTAGGATGAACACGAATTGCAACTTTAATCGGCTTCCAAGCACATATTGCAACTTTAAAATCGACAAGACAAACACAAATCCTATCCTCAAAGTGCACATTTAAATAGGTTGAATAATAATAGTATTTTTAGGAAAAATAGATTTCAATTTGAAATGAAATCTTACCAGTCGTGCACACTTCCAATTAAGCCCCTGTCGTAGATTATCTTGAGCGTATTCGGTCCATCTTCAGGCACAATACTCATCACCCACACATCCTTATCTTTAAGAGCCGCTGCAAATGATCCCAAATTCGCCTTCATGTCCATTATGTTTCTTATCGTGTTCGGTCTAATCTTAGGACCCAACAGTTTCCAATAGTTCTCAACTCTCTGCTGCCAAATTTCCTGCAACAAGCAAGATATCATCAAAAAATTAAGTCATACATAATTTATTTAAAATCTAAGTTGAAGAGAAATTATAACATTACCATGTCCTTTTCGAACATCTCAGCCGAATAATCAAAATCAGCCAAACGAGGTGGAGGAGAAGTTAGCCGAGCTGGCCATGGGGCTAAACCACTACCCTGATCTCTGTGTTCCTCTGAAAATATGCTGCTGCTTTGATTAGGGAAGTTTTACAATTGAAAGATGAGTCTAAATAAAAGCAAAAGTTTAGCATGCTCATTGTTTCATAAATTCTGTTTCTAGGATCCGTACTCAATACGGAAAAGTTCAAATTTTAAACGAGGATTCCTACTACATCGAAAATAAATAGGCTAAATTTCAAAATTCCTACTAGACACAAATTGCTTGGAGATTGTCTTGATTATTCCCATTGATTGTTTCAGCAAAATTATACATGTATAACAATGTCCTTAACAAGTAAAAAATGGCATAACCAGTGCAATTTTGAAGCAATTGGTGTTAAATTGTAGGGGGCAACGTGCAGGTTAGCTAGAATCAGGGTGGTTTCCTGCTAATCGGTCAATACCAAGGGTGTTCCTGCAATTAAGCCGCATAAAAATTATCTGTCAACCTCTAGTGTAATGTTTTTAGCCATTTGGAAGGAAGACTTGAAACAGATTGAAGTGCAACTACAAATGTTATGGTTCCTGTAATCGTATATCCCGTTTAATCCAAGTAGAATTAAAAAGTTTCCATTTTGAAACTAATTTGGTTTAATAATGAGAAAGAGCAAGAAACTGTCACATCTATATAATCCAGGACATGAATGTAAAGCATCAAATCTTGAATAATTTGGAAACGATAATGTCGTCTTTGATATATTTTGAGGTTTTTTTATTGTTAAACATGAAGTTTGCATGGGGATAGAGTACTCACGTTCAGAGTAAGGAGTGATGCAAGCTTTCATTAGAACACCCAACACGGTATCAGGATCTTCATTGGATCCACATAACGGAGGCCGAGTCCCTGGCCCTCTACTATGGTAACAATCATTGATCAACGGCTTGACCCAAATAACCATTTGATTTCTTTTAACCGCGATTTTCCAACACATTCGCTTGACAAGAGCACTCATCTCTCCCCAAATTCTAAGGACTTCTTCATCCTGCGCATATGCTTCAGGTGATGAATAAGCAAAGTAGCCCCCGGGCCTAAGCAATCTATCCAATTCAAGAAGGAGGATTTAATCGATCCTACAACGAGAACAATGAGCAAGCTCAAAGGATCGACTTGCGTAAGGGAGCCTTTGAGTTCCTAATACACCAAGATAAGCGGGTATTCCTCTTTCTAAAGCAAATTGAATTTGGTTTTGATGAACGTCGTTGGGTGCTAATGACATTGCTATGATGTCCGATGAGAGAAGGTATCCTCCGAAGCTTGCGACTCCGCAACCAACATCGAGAACCGTTCGAAGCCTTCCCTCATCATTTAAATTGTTGTTCCAGAAATTCAACATCTGTCAATTCAAAGTAGGTATTGATTAGATCATTTTAAATTGCCCTCAAACTTGTAGCAAAAAAGGAAAGAGAAAAATATCTAACATTACAATGTTCATTACATAGGCATATGAAGATTGAAAAGGAAAATATAAAATAAGCATAAAGTATCACTGCTTTCTAAATTTAAGTTGTTCCTTTAAACTGAAACAAACTTACATTTGCAAGCGAAGCTATATATACTTATCAGCTCCATAGTGAAACTGAAACAAACGTGCTGAAAGTAGTACTTGCGGCAGCCCGAGAGCAGCAGAGTTTATCTGGGATGAAGGGGAGTTTGCAGCAGACAACAGATGCGGTAAGGAAGCCAGCATTTGTACCAAACCGAGCTCATGGTCGCAGAGGTATTCCAGTGGACCGTCGAGGTGTAGCACCCATGAAGAAGCCGGTTGTCATCGATCGAAGAAAGAGCATGACTTGTAACTACTGCAATTTACCTGGCCACATGCAAAAGGATTGTCGAAGGAGGCTGGGACTCTGTTTGGTTTGTGGAGCGGCAGATCACGTTGTTAGTGCTTGTCCGTTAAAGCTTCGTACGAGGGATGATATTCAGAAGCCTCCGCAGATACCGTTCCAGGGACAGAAACAGCTGACTCAAGGACCTAATCAGGCTCGAGCTTTTACCTTGACAGCTGAAGAAGCTAAGGCGTCAGGAGAAGTTGTTTCAGGTACTCTACTCGTTCATGGTTTTCCCGCATTAGCGTTATTTGATTCTGGTGCGTCCTATTGTTTTATGTCATCCAAGTTTTTAACTACACTCGATTGACTACACGACCTTGTCTAGTTTCTGGGACATACACAGTGGGAATGGGAAAATCATAGCTCGTAGGGAATGTAAAGATTGTACTGTTGTGTGCGAACGGGAGCTTTTTGCAGATTTCTTGGTGATTGATACAGACAGCTACGAGGTCGTCTTGGGAATGGATTTTCTTGGCACTTTCCACGCTCACATTTATTGTAGGGCAAGGAAAGTAATTTTCCAGATTCCCGAACATCCCGAGTTTAGCTTCACTGGAGGAAGCAGTTCTGTCGGGCCAGTCGAGTTTAGGGCTAGGCCGACAAACAATATTCTTGCATCAATGAAAGTTGATAAGAGTGAAGAGCCGGCTGTTGTTCGCGATTTTATGGACGTGTTTGAAGATATATCGGGTTTACCGCCGAAGCAAAACGTGGAGTTCGCAATTGATCTTATTCCTGGTGCTGCGCCAGTATCCAAGACGTATTATCCAATAGCACCAGTAGAGTTGGAAGAAGTCAAGAAACATGTTGCTGAACTGCTTAAGAAGGGTTGGATTCGAAGCGGTAACTCGCCTTGGGAGCTTCGGTTCTTCTAGTGAAGAAGAAAGATGGCACAAGAAGGATGTGCATCGACTATCGAGAATAAATCGGGTGACTATTAAGAACAAGTACTCGATCCCTCGCATTGGCGAACTTTTTGAGCAGCTTAATGGCGCAAGGGTATTCTCGAAGTTGGATTTGCGATCCGGATATCATCAGGTCCGAGTGAAAGCAGAAGATATTTGCAAGACGGCGTTCCGAACTCCGAAGAAACCAGTGTCTTTGCAGGAGCACCTCGATTCGTTTCGACTCCGAAGAAACCAGTGTCCTTGGTAAATACCTCGATTCAAGGAAATTAGCGTCCTTGACGAGAGCATTTCGATTCGTCTCGGCTCGTGAGGAAATTAGTGTCTTCACGAGAACTTCTCGATTCGTCTCGACTTGCGAGATAAAGCCTTAGGCAGCGGGGATTAAAAAACCTGTTTTCTAAGCACTGAGACCCTGCAAGTCGGTCCAAAATGGTCTCTTGCATACTATCCACGGGTCACACTCTCCAAAGTCGAATCTCGACAGTGAGGGAAACAACCGCTTACGAATCCTCTCGACTCGTAAGAGGGAAAATTCTCTTATAAGATCCTTACGACTTATAAGAGAAAACGCACTTAGAAATCCTCACGATTTCTAAGGAGAAAATACACCTACGAGATCCTCTCGATCCGTAAGGAGAAAAGTCTCTATGAGACACTCACGGCTCATGAAGTTGAAAAAGTCTTAGACAGCAGATCTGAACCTGCCTCCTAAGCCATCACTACTCCTCGAAGTATTCAAGACGGGATGTGTTATATCACCTACAGGCTATGCTTACTTAAGGAATATGCCAATAACAAAGCAGAAAATAAAAAGGAGGCAAAAGATTTGTTATTCATATTTGGAAAGTTCTTACAATTATAAAGAAATAAACAAAGACGTTATCCAAATAATTACAACGGCAAAACCTCAAATCCTGGACATGGATTGAGGAACTCGAAAGTGACCTTATCCAAGACTTTCCAAGCTTGGCGAACCATGCTAGTGTGCTTCCTTTCACGAGCACGAGCGTCGGGATCCCCACTGATGTCCTCCTCCCTCCGATAGGCAGCAAGTATTGCAGACTGTTGAAAAGCTTAGTGCAGAAGATCGATAAGGTTATCTCGCCTCCTCTTTGAGATTAGGCTCATCAGATACACCGAGTGCACCTTATCCTCGACGGTATCCAATGCCCCAAGTGGCACATCAGTAAAGAATAGGGGGAGCGCTTCCCAAATTGCTCCCACAATAAACTTCAAGAGAGGAGAGCGTCGAGGAAGCAGTTGACCATTGTATGCGTCGAAGCGGCTCATGATTTCGGCACACTCGGCGTTTGTGAGTTCTCGGTTCTGCGAACGGCCGAGTCGGCGGATGTCCCCGTAAGAAATAATCTCGTCGAAATCGTACATGTGGGCGTCCATTACTCCTGTAAAAGAAAATCAGCGAAATTAGTAGGCACTGATTAAGCAAGACGATACAATTCATCAAGAAATAAAATCTCATTCTTTAACCTCCAAGATCCGTGAAAAACTTTTAAGAGTTCTTCTATATGATTTGGAAGGAGCAAAGCTCCATTGATGAATTAAGAAAATAGAAGGAAAATCTTTTAAAGAGCAGAGCTCTATTAATGGAACCCTAATAGGGTTCTCTTTAGATCCCATTAGACCTATAGAGCAAAGCTCTGCTAGTGAAACCCTAAATGGGTTTTCTTTAGATCAGGAATCTATTGAGAGCAAGGCTCTTAAAATTAATTTAATCTAATTTAATTTTTACCTAAAGATTCTCTGGAGTTTGAACTCTTAAAAGGTTCTTAAACAGGAGAGCAATGCTCTGAAGAAGAGATAATTGTCAAGAAAGAGATGAAAATCATTTAAGGGACCAAAGGTCCTATTTATAAGGATCGAGTGCCATTTTAACTTCCAAAAGTTGGAGCAACGGTTGGAATTCTACCACCGCTGCGCTCACGTTTGGGGCCACGTAAGCGCAACGGTGGGGGGCATTTGTTTATCCCAATCAGAGCAAAACTATGTTCAAATTCCAAGGCGTGCTTCTGTTTCCCCCAATCAGAGCAAAGCTCTGCTTTGAAATTAAAGTTAAAATTAAAAGTTAAAAAAATTGAAGCAACGCTTCAGATTTCTTGCGCTGCGCCCAAGACAGCGCACCCAATTAGAGCAAGGCTCTAAATAAAAATAAAGGAAGCAACGCTTCAGATAACTTGCGCTCTGCACTGCGTGACACGTTTCAGCGCTGTTGCGCTAGCCCAGTTGCTCTGCGCTGCGCGACACGTGTCAAGCGCAAGTGCGCTTGCGCCAGCTGTGCCAGCATTTAAACAGAAAAATTCTGGAAAGATCTATTTAAATCTTATTAAAACAATAAGATTATCTTCTGTAAAACAGAGCCCTAGGATCAAAGATCCAGCGGTGGGGAAACACCCTTAAATCAACCAGAGAAAGATCTCTTTAACTGACCTAACAAACTAATTGACCCTATATAAAGGCCCTTAGACTCCAAGTCTAAAATACACAGAGAAAAAGATACAGAGACCTCCTCTAAAACTTTGAGAAAAATTCAGAGAGAAAGAAAAAAGGTAAAACCTTTAGAAAAAAGAAGAATTTCTTCTAAAAAGATCAATGATCTAAGAATAAGATCAAGATCTTTAATAAAAAAATAATAAAGAAGAAGTAATCTACTTCATGACTAGATCTTTTGATCTATATAAAGGTATTACCTTTTGATGAATCACTAGTTCTTGAAATTTGAGGTAGAACCTCTCTGGAAAAAAGAAAAACTTGTTTTCTTTGATCTAAATTTGATCAAGATATTAAACAGTGCCTTGCACTTTTGAAATCTGCACTGTTGCGCTCCTTGGATTGGCGCAAGTCACCAGAGAGCGCCACGTGTCAATCACAGAACAACTGCGCTTTGCGCTTTTAAAAACAGAGCGCTGCTCTCTTGGTTTGGCGCAAGTCACCAGAGCGCGCCACGTGTCAGCAGCGCACTAACGCAGCGCACTGCGCTAACAGACTTGCGCTCACTAGCGCGTGACACGGGTCACCTCCACATGAATTTACGCCTTGCGCTTCTCAATTGGCGCAAAGCGCCTGACAAGCCACGTGGGGTACTGTCAGAACATTTAATGCAGTGCATTATTAAAAAGGGCATAACCCAATAAAAAGGTCTATCAGACCAAATAAAAATGCAGTGCATTATTAAAAAGGGCAGAGCCCAATTAAAAGGTCTATCAGGCCAAATAAAAAATGCACTGCATTATTAAAAAGGGCAGAGCCCAAATAAAGGCCTGACAGGCCAAACACAAATAAAATGTTGAACATTTTCAAATGGACTTAACCCAATTCTGGCCGTAAATCCTTAAATTAAATTGAACTGAGCAAAACTGCTCTCCCAAATCAATTTACACCCGGTTCAAGGGTACATCTCTGAACTCCTCTGATATTTGTCGTTGTAATCCTTCAGCGTCGTCAGAGAGGTGACGGGTCCCGACAACCACACATTGTTACGGACTGTGGGGTCCTTAAACTAATATTCGTCCCCAAAATAGGAATGTTGGACCACCATGTCCCTAAACTGGTAATACCGACTGTGGGCTCCTTAAACTCATGGACTAATGCGTCCTTAAACCAATATTCGTCCCTAAAATGGGAATGTTAGACCACCATGTTTCTAAACTGGTAATACGGACTGTGGGGACTTAAACTCATGGACTAATGCGTCCTTAAACTAATATTCGTCCCCAAAATGGGAATGTTGGACCACCATGTCCCTAAACTGGCAATACGGACTGTGGGGTCCTTAAACTCATGGACTAATGCGTCCTTAAACTAATATTTGTCCCCAAAATGGGAATGTTGGACCACCATGTCCCTAAATTGGTAATACGGACTGTGGGGTCCTTAAACTCATGGACTAATGCGTCCTTAAACCAATATTCGTCCCCCAAATGGGAATGTTGGACCACAATGTCCCTAAACTGGCAATCGACCGCAATGTCCGTAAACTAAACGATAGAGTCTAAATGCTCTTTTGTTGGATCTAAATGATCCCGTTAAGTTGATCTTAGTATGGAAATTAGACTAACGTATTCTTAACAAACGTTTAAGTTGATCTTAGTCCAAAAGAAGATTAACATATCCTTAAACCAAAACCCCAAACCCAAATCTAAGAAAATACGGATTTGGACTAATCCACGTCCTACGGGCGACAACATAAATTAGTCTCCGTATACAATCCACGGGCAACCACAAATAAAACAAACACCCACGACATGAAGTGAAATTCTGGAGAAGGAGAAAGTTGTTACCGCGATGCGGTAGCGTAATTAACTGCAGGGGCTTGCGCCTGCAGGGAAGAGCATCCCCACAATCAAAAACCCCTCGAACGAGGGGGAATCTGACGAAGTCTGCTACATCGGCCGCATCCATCTAAACCTCCGATACACGGTGCCATAAATCAACTTGGCATCTTCGAAGAGATGGACGGATAAAACCAAATAGCATCTGCCCCGAATCTCAAGCAAGACGTCTCTACGTCGCGCCGTCTTTCGGAGGGGAACAACCCTCTAAGAGGCGGTCGAGCCCGAGGTTCCCTCGCTCGGCTATCCCCAGCGGGCAGCTTTCCTGCTACAACGCCGGGGATCAAAAAGCCCTCCCAGAGGCAGTCGAGCCCGAGGTTCCCTCGCTCGGCTATCCTTCAGGACAAAAGCCCTCGCCAAGAGGCACCGGGCAGAAACCTTGCCGGGCCAAGGGTCCTTGGTAGGCTTCTTACAGCCTTATAGCTCTTCCCGCGCCAAGGACCAAAGTCCTCCTAGAGGCAGTCGAGTCATCGCTCGGCTATCCCCAGCTGGTGGCTTCCTACCACAATCGACAGGGATCAAAGTCCTCGCCAAGAGGCACTGGGCAGTAACCCTGCTCGGTCCTCGTCCTGAAGGATCAAAGCCCTCGCAAGAGGCAACCGAGCAGCTACCCTGCTCGGTAAAAACTCCGGCTAGTGGCTCCTTACCCGCAATGCCGGGATAGAAGCGGCTGCCCCGCTCGTTCATCCCAGGCTGGTAGTTGCCTACCCACGACGCCAGAGGTCAAATCCCTCGCCAAGAGGCCGCCGTGCAGCTCCGCTGCCCGGATATCCTTAGTGGGCTTCTTACAACCCCCCAAACGCTGAAGACCCAAGCCCTCGCGAGAGGCAACCGAGCAGCTACCCTGCTCGGCCATCCTTGGTAGGCAACTCCCTTACCACCACGCCAGGAAGCATAAAGCCTTTGCAAGAGATGGCGGGGCAGCTACCCTGCCCAGTCACCCTCGGATGGTGACCAATGCTCGGAATCAGAGTTGCTCAGTGGCCGTGGAGGACCCGAGACCCCAGTGAGGGGCGTCAAGTCTATCCAAGTCTAAACAATCTTCCCTCGACTCCGGGGCCCAGGGAGATACCTCCTCAGAAGCGCTCGTCTGCAAGTGATCGCAGACAACTCGACGGACGATCGCTAGACAAATGGCCAACCTGACATAAAAGCATAACGGTACAGGCAAAAATATTCCACAAGCATTCTTCACAAACAGACGGCAGAACGCAATTCTATGGAGCTGAAGAAAAACTTTATTACTACTGCCAAAGACAAAAGTTTTTTTTTGACAAAGGGCGATTTTGGGCTTCACAGCCTTACAAAATTCAAAAGAAAAACAAAATAAAGATGGGAGAGTAGGGGCTCTACACCTCGGAGCAAGGCACGACCTTGAGGTCCTCGACCTCCACCACTTGGCGCGCCGGGTCCTCGGCCACCTCCTCACCGGGAGGTCCTTCCCCTTACTCGTCGGTGCCCACGAGAGGGAACTCGGCCCGGAGATCCGCGTCGTCAAACCCCGACATCCGAGACTTAACGGCATCGAGGGCGTCGTGCCAAATGCGGGTCGTGGCCACGGCCAGGTCGTCATAAAAATCCTTCGACCCCTTGTAGCTCGCCACCGCCCTCGATTCAGCCGACTTAAACGCCTCGGCCGCCGCCCCCAGCTCCTTTCGGAGGGCCTTCACCGTCCTCTTCAGGTTGCCGGCGAGCACCTGGGAGTCCTCGAGCTTGCCCTCGTCGATCACGGTGGCCTCGCGATGTCGGGCGACCTCCCTTTTCCCGGCGTCCACCTCGCCCTCCAGGGCGGCGATCCTCGCCGACATCGCCTCATGCTCTTACCTGGAGCTCTCTTGCAACGAGGCGAGCCGACCCGCGGCCTCCAACGCCGGGGCTACCACCTCAGTCTCCACGCGGAGGGCGAGGGCCACGTGCTGGAGAACCTGGGAAGACACAAAAAGATCAGAAAAATGAAAAGGGCACCAAATCTCACAACGAACTGGGGGCTCACCTGCACGGACTCCTGGGCGATCGACGCCAGCTGGGCCCTAAGGGCCCCCAGGAACTCGACTCCCAGCCGAGGTCTCTATTTCGTGCAGTAGGCTGTCCGCGACCGACAATCCCGACGGCACCGCGAACCGGAGCCCCCTTCCTCCACTACGGTCGGCGAGGACCGGCCCCGGGAGAGTCTCCGAGAGCTCCTCTTGAGCGGCTCCAGAGGAGAGCCGATCTCCTCTTCCGAGGCCGGGTCCTTCAGAGTTAGGGCCCGCTTCCGACCCGATGCTCTGCTGCGGCCCGGGGCGGGATCCGCCACCGAGCATCCTCGAGGCGCCGCCACCGGGGTAGTAGGAGCCGGGGCGGGCTGCGCCAGAGAAGAGCTAGCGCCCCCGGCCCTAGTAGGCTGCCTCGGCTGGCGCATAGCATCTCGGAGAATGACGAAGTCCATGAATCCTGCATGAAACAAACATCCAACAGATCAGCAACACGAGTAAAATGTAAACCCGAAAAGCAAGCCTAACTTACCGACGAACTCGACGGGGCTAAGCCTAGCCCAGCTCAAAACCCTCTCAGACGGCAGCACGTCGTGTCGAGGGATAGGCTCCCACGACGCCACTCTCACCGCGGCGGGGTCATCGGACAGGTTCCCCGGCAGACATTTCTCCCTCGACCACTTAGTGGGCACCGGCCAGTCCCCGCCCTCGGGAGGGGAAACGAAAAAAAATTTCTTTTTCCAATCATGAATGGAGGAGGGCAAGGCTATGACCCCGGTCCCGGCAGCGACCCCCGGCCGCCTCCTAAAAGTAAAATAAACCCATCTCGGCAGTGACCCCCGACCGCCGGGGTGACTCTTGAAGACGAGGCAGGAATCGAGAAGGGAAAGGCTGAAGGGAACCGCCTGCAACTTCAGGCGGATCAAGAACCCGAAGAGAATCCTCCACGAGTTCGGCACTAACTGGCCGGGGGCCAAACCGAAGAAATTCAGAACGGCGACGACCTCAGGAGAGAAGGACATGCGCATTCCGTCCCAAAAAGCTTCCAAGTATAGGGCGACCTCCCTGCCCCGTACCTGATCTGCCCTCTCCCTCCTTGGTCAGACGAAGCCTGTAGCGCGGGGATGTGGAAGTGAGCCCGAGCGTTGGCGAGCTCGTCCTCATGCCTCATCCAGCACGGGGTGCTGGGGGCCACATCTGCTGCCTCCTCCCTGGAGGCGGCCCCCGCCTCACAACCCCGGGGAAAGGGTCCGGCCCCTGCCTCCCGAGGAGACTCAGACACAGCTAAGGAAACCCTAGGATCTACTCCTACAACGTCTACTGATTCTACAGAGGAAAACATCTAACCTGGAAAAAGAAATTCTTCAAAGGCTGGAAACAAAAGAAGGAGGACGAGCGCCGAGCAGCCGAAACTTGAGAGAGGAAAATATGAAAGAGTAAGGGCCCTGGGGCGGACCCCACCCATATTTATTACTGCATACGACCTCATCCTAAGGCGCCCATCGTCTCCCGCCAAAGCGGCTCCTCGCGCCCAGCGGCTCCGATCGTTCCACGTGGCAGTCTATCGCGGCACCATGTCCCATCAGACGTTGCAGGCCTGCATACATCACATCAGTCAACCGACGCCCGACACGTAGACCATCGCTTCAATTGCAGAGTGCGCGAACCGGCGCACCTTCCTTAAATGCAGAGATCTCGCTTTGATTCGCTGGCGGAAGAGACAACCGACGGCCCGAGGACTCGTCCCGACGAAACCCTAGAAAGCATCTCACCTCGGGAGGCCCGGCAGTCCACTCCTGACCCAACCCGCCAGCCAGTCGGGACAAGAGTGAGGGGCTAATGATAGTGCTCGATGTTGACGATCACCAAGATCACGACACATGGCAGGTGACGCATCCCAGAACTCAGAAGAAAAAGCCCCCAGGGGCCGACTAGGCCACCCCATGCCCAACCTGCAAGCGCAAGCTGGCCCTCCTCGGGGCCCCTGCAAATTGGCCTCCTCGGCCCCTCGGTGTTAGTTGTATGTATGCCCTAGAGGCCAGTATTGTACAAATGATGTATATTATATTGGATGCTTGGACATAAATAGAGAGGACTTTCTTGCTAGATATGATAGTATGCTATCTGGTTGCTCTTTATCTTAACATGTATACTTGTCTCTTGATACTGTCTTATAGTTACATGTTGGTAAAGCCCTTAGGATGTGTACTTGACTACCTAGACTGTGATGCAGATCATATTAGTGGGGCCATGGTAGTCCATAAGTACATCCTTTAATGTTCCTAGTCGTGGGTGTATCGAGACAGGGCATCGATATACCAGAGTAGACTAGCGTATACGCTTATCGACCCATGAGACGGGCGATGGATGATCACATATCCATTGGTGTTTGACATCAGAGATGGTATACGGGTGCTCAGTGGAGACTGCGTACACTGGACGGACTCGCCGAGAACTCCCAGATGGTATTATACTTCACGTCAGATGGCAGTTCTCTGGTGACACTTGTGCAGGTTAGTCTGTAGACCCGAGATCGTCATAGAGTCTTGTGTGATTCCCACTGTGTTTTGATTTCTACCTTACCACGTCCATGAGGGCGTGCAAAACGGTGGTTTTTGGGTACAGTCCCGAGTCATATGGAGGCAATGAGCGATAGGAGGGGTTTCGTCTCTCCCGGTATTAGGGGTTGATGTTGCGTTGTGCTCGATTGGCCGTAACAGGGAAGTCCCTGACCAGGGCTGATTTAGAGATTTACTGGTAAGTGTTACCATTAGTTTCTCGACCCGTTATGAGCCTCACATCGGCACGACTTATCGGTTATTGGGGCTGACGTTTACCACCCCTATACTTGATATGCGACATATCAGACGAGAAGACCGGACTGTACGGGAAGTGTTACCGGCAGGCTTTTACAGGAGTTGGAGCGGGCTTACTTGTTGATCTTCTGATCGCTCAATACCCGGGTAGCCGTTACGTCCAGCTAGTACCGCTGACGGCTTGTGGGTGCTTGATGTGATCATCACCTACTGTCGGCGTATTGACGAGTCTTTAGAGTCCTACACAGAGGTTTTACTTGCTCAGGCAAAACGAAATAGGAGCGCATATGTGATATGTGCGAGACCGAGAATAATGCGTGTATGTGATACCGTATTCTATTCTCGCGACTTTTTGTATCGGTCGGTTATATATGATACAGCCGGGTTATCGAATCAAGTGTTGATTCGATAAGTCGATACAATGGATGTTAGTCGGTTATATGACATATGACCGGATTATTAAGTCAAGTGTTGATTTAATAATTTATTGTATAATTGTATATTTGATATACTAGTTTACATTAACTAACACATGTTCACTTAGGGTTTTTTCTCACATGTACACATCTTTACTATATATATGATATATATTAAAATGTGTTATATTTTTGTATCATGGTTGATGATACATCATCCATGTGTGTATGAGACTTACACTATGCAAACTTTTAGTTTGGGTTTTTAATATTTAAAGTAATTACAAAATCAAGTGGAGGATTAGAAAATGCATGAAGCTTGTAGAAGCTTGTAGATGCATTGACTAATTCAACTTGAGTTTGTTTTTACTATGGATATTTCTTAACCAAACCTAAAAGATTAGCCTAGGGTTAAGTCTCTACAAGAGTGAGTATATGATACTCACTCACCATGGTTAGACTACACACTTGATCATTATCCTCATCTCTTTCTTTGGTTCATCTTCTTCTTCATTGCTAAAAAGAAAAATCTTGCTAGGGTTTGATCCAAAGTGAGAAAAATTGTGAGAAATAAAATTCTAAAGAGAACACACTTCCTATTTCTCCATCCTCTACTAGACTAGCATTTTAGTTTTGGGTGTTTGTTTCACTAATTCTCAAGTTAGTGAAGTAGAAGCTTGAGTTGGCATCCCCTCGACGTAGATCAGCTTCGGCCTCGAAGACTTCAAGCAAGGACGCGTCTTTCGTCTCGTGAAGCCATGCAAGGGTCCGGGAGAACCACGATCGCAGCGAAAGGACTTCAACAAGGAGCTATAAAAGTGAAGGACCGATCTACAAAGGTTGTATTTCGTATTCCCTTAGTAGTAAATGTCCTTTACTTGCTTATGAAACCCTAATAATCTAGCAACGATCTTGTTTAGACTTACTTGGCACGGCTAAAATTTTAATCGGACATATTTGATGCGTTGTAGAACTTTGTTAGTGTACCTAGTAACCCTACAGTGGTATCAGAGCGTAGCTGGAGCATTAGGCGATGTGTTAACGAAGTTAAAACTCCGAACGAACCCGAATACATCAAAATCAACCCCTCTCTGGACATTTTTTCAAATCTGTGGTTTTTCTGAATTTTTCTGAATTAAAAATACCTGAAAAATTCAGCAGGGAAATATAAGAATTGTGGTGAAAAACGAGCACACAGTACTTCCAAACCGCCGCGGAATCGCGGCCGTACCGCGCTTGGGCCGCGGATCCGCGGCAGTATAGGGGAGATAGGTACTTGTCTTTTCACTATAATTTCTATTTCTGTGAGTTATATTTTCTGGGTATTTTTAAACTGACTCAAGTGTTGAGTAATCTGGGGTTTATTTTGTAATCGTTGATTCGATCGGGAATTTTAAATTCGTTATTCTGTTTTCCAGATAATTTAGTAAGTATTAAAATGTTCGAACGGATATCAATAACTCAATTTTTCCCGGCACGAAAAATATTCAAGTGTTGAATTTTTCTCGGGTTTAAATCTTTCGGAAAAACGTGCAAGTAATGTGATGGACCCTCTAGAAGACAACAAACCTTAACCCAATTATGTGACCGTCCTGAACTGCCTTTTGAACCTTAGGGTTTGGGGCAGTACGCCGTGCCACATCTGAGGCGTTGGCTTGACTTTTCTACGGCTGGACCATTGCAACTGTGACGTATTCTGGAATTTTTGAACTCCGCTCAAATGTTGAGCTATTTAGGAAATTTTGGGTATTTGATTATCTGTTCGGAAAGTATAATACTGTCTATTTATCTGAAATGTGATACAATATGTGGAATTCATATAGTTAGGCATGAAATGCGAAGTATGTGATATTTCGGATTTACGATGTCTAAAGAGTATGTGGATTCCAAATGTTGTAGTTTTACACTTTCTTTTCTGTGACCGTAAGTGTAGTATGTAGTTGTATTGCCGATTTTCGTTGCTATACATCAATGACGATCGGTGTATGCATACGTACTTACGTTGATGACATGTGATGCTATGTGTTGCTGGATATGTTATATTGGATCGTCGCGTTTTGAATAGCCGGGGGTTTTATGTGAGATGCGAGTTTTTATTTTCATTCATGTAAAATTAAATGTATGTAATATTCTTTTATTGAGGCACTTCCGGGTTGAGGTTGATGTCACCATTTGTATATTATTTACTCTTCCGCACTAGGATAGACCCAAGGAGGAGAGCACAAGTAGCCGGGTTGTAGAGTCCAGTGGGAGGCCAACTTGAGGAGTCGAGTCCGGGTCTCCAAACTCTAGAATTGGTAGGGTTGCTTGCCGTTCTCGTAGGGGTCTAGGAGTGTGGGTTTGGTTATTCATCGCGACCGTGGAATCCGTATTTTATTATAACATTTCAAAAAGATAAAATATTAATTTTGGGAATTTTTATAATTTAATATTATTTTATTGAATATTTTAATATTTTGGTATTATTAAATACAAATAAATAGGAAAAAATTGAGAAAAATTATGGAAAATTATGGAAAATTCTAAAATTGGGTAATTATTGGAATTATGGCATTTTTAGATTTTTATGATCATTTATATGCTAATTTAGTGCTAATCGCGATTAAAAATCGCTAATCGGTTTTTAGCTTTTTTTTTGTGCAAAACATGCACACATCCTTTTTCCTACACTTGTGCATTTTCTTACCATGTTTTCTCATTTGGGTTTACTATTTGAGTGAGAAGGGTTTTAAAAGGAAAAAGAAAAGGAAAAGAATAAAGAAATGGGTAGTTGGTGAGAGAGAGAGGTATGGGCTTCATTTGACTTAAACTTAGCTATTTCTCCTCCATTTTTCAACACTCATTTTTCTCTCCCTCTCCCTTGCTTGCTGCTGCTGCTTCTTCTTCACCTCACCTCCCCACTTCAAGCCCCAAATCATCTCACAAACTTCACAAAAACCCCACTCTCCTTTCACAAAAAATGTGCACAAGCTTGCAAGCTATAGGATGGACCGAGAAAGTTTTCATTTTGGCGCTGTTGAGGATTCATGTGGGTCTTTTGAGGTAATTCCTCCACAATTAGAGTGGTATTTCTTGTGTTTAAGCTTCGATTTAAAGTTCCATATCGATATTGTGCGATATTATGGACTTGAGGATAACCAAGTTAGGGTTTGAGGAAATTTGGTGTTGTATTGTGAAATTGAGCTCAGTAGAGGTTTTACAAACACCCTAGTGTATGAATTGGAACCCAAAACCTGAAGCTTAACCCAGAATACGGATTTTAGAAACCGATATCGGAGAATTTATGAAATCTGTGTAGTGTTTATGGAATCTGCTATCATACGAGGGATCCTAAAATAAAACTAAGATTGAAAGTAAGATGTGCAGGCACCCAGGAATCTACCACCAAGACCCCAGCCCCTAACTCCCTTACCCGGCCGCCAATTAATCCCAATTGGCCGCAATTTGCGGCCTGGGTCCCACCATTTTGGCTCGTGTTGGTTCTGTAGCTCCTACATGTTTATGTTAGACCCCTGGTATATATAGATTTGTATAAATTGACCTAGGGTGAAATCTGGGACATATTTCCTAAGTTGCTGTTTTGGATTCGTGTTTCCGTATTCCGTATTTTTAATTCTGCATTTGTGTCTTGTGATTTACCTCGACTATTTGGCGTTTATACGACGATATAGAGGATTTATTGATGGTTTTGAAGGCGTGCCATAGGTTCTAACCTATAGGCCCCTTGTCGTATCGTTTTGGATTTCGTGTGCCGTTTTAGCTTTGATTTGGTTTTAATGCGCATATACGACACTTTGATGTGTAGGTACCACATGAAGACTTCGGGATGACAAGAAAACGCGTGGTGGCATCGAAAGATAAAGACGCAGGTGAGTAGATTATATCTACAGGGGGAAGTCGGGTGGATGGCGTATAGCACCCCCGCAGTCCGTAGTATATATGTATATATATGATAGCTAGGTATACTAGGGATAGTGTAGGGTTAGAAGTGACTAGTGTAGTTCATAGTCACGAACCCTAGAATAGATTTACACCTACACGCACATCCTTGCATATTCATTATACTTGTACTGTGTTTGATGATATTGGATGACATTGGAGTTGAGTCGATGATGTTGGGCATGGTGCCGTGAGATCGGTGATTTGATGTGATTCGTATTTGGGGATACGATACGTGACCTCTAGCGGGCCTTGGGACGTGTGCTTGCACACGCAGTAGTTCGATGGTATCAGTTGTACTAGACTTAGATCAGTACCCCAGATTATATGATATGATGATAAGTGATACCTGAAATGTGATGAGATAGTGTGATATTGACCCGTACCCAGCTATTGGAATGCCGTACGACGATTTACCGTATGAGCTTTACATTGATGATAGATCCGCACTCTTGACTTGAGGAGGTCATATGATATACTGTATCGTACGCGATACTATTGAGGCGGAATCACCGACTATTATATCTATATGTATCGACTCAGATGTTAGGCGGTTTCCTTACCTGTAGCTCAGCTTGTTAGTTCAGCCGTATAGTTTAGTGTAGTTGTTAGATTAGATTAGCCTCCTATCTATTTCAAAACTAGCGGGTCGTGGGTATTTTAAAAGACAGGTCAAGGGATCTACGGATATTTCAAAAAGCGTATCTTTTCATAAAAACACCGTAGCCCCTATTTTCAAAACCCCATGATTCGTGTTATTTCAAAAGGCACCATTTGTAGGACTTATATTAGATTAATGCAGATTAGTTATAGTTGCGTCTAGTATTCAGCTCCCACTCATTTTTGTGGTTCGCTTTGCATCGCATTCTTATATTATGTTTCATACCCCATTATTGATATCATGCTGTTAGGACACCAGCACCATTACCGATGATGCGTATGTACCACGTACACTTACTTGCCGGCTCACACACATCTTCATCGGTAATTGCCATGTCACGTACACCTTAGAAAATATTATTGCTTGACATAGCCTTTTAGCTAATAGTTTAGACATTGTAGTTATTACCTGCTATTTCATGCATACTGTTATTCATTGTTATGCCGCATTCATGGATTCTCATGCATATATTCACTATTTTACGTGCTATTGAGGTTTTGGATTTGGATTCCATGAGATTTTCTGGATTTGGAGGAAAACCGCAAAAACACAAATAAACATTTTCTCTTTTAAAATAAAAAGTGCGGTTTTCCCATGATGTATGAGTCGTCCACCATGAGTTTGCTGATGGATTTGGAAACCCGATTCGAGGAGACGGATGAACCGTTTCGGGTACATGGTGGGCCCGGTGCGGTACCCCAAGGCAAGATGAATGTGGTGATGACGTTGAGCCTGGCAGGGGAGCACTACCTACCGGTGATTTTACCCGACGCGTCGGATATCCGGAGGATACCGTCGTGGTCTTGAGATGGATGGTAGGGGCCGGTCTGGACTGACGGCGCCCTAGATTTTATGGTTGAGACTTGAGATATCGAGATATTGGGATTACGTTTTGTGCCGATGCTAGGCACAGTTTTATGCTGATTTCATTATGATACCTCATTTTAAAAATACAAAGGAAATCTCACTAATTTATGAAAACAGTTTGTTCATGTACATGTATTCTGTTTTCATGCATTCATATCTCATTCATATGATATATTGCTACCTGAGGCACTGACACAGGCACATGAGATTACACTCGGGTTAGATATTTACCCTAGCCTTGTTATAGGCTGCTTGTTATATTGAGGATTTTATATACTGATCGTATTGACTTAGGATTATGTCTTGCTTTCGGTTTCTGCTTGTAGATATTCTCTATTCACGAGTTGGCAACTCACCCCCGTTGTGCCACAGTTCTTGCAGGTTCTGCCGTACAGGTTCCTTTGCGGCATTTCTGGCACATTGCTTCCTTGCGGGTGAATTGCATTTGGTAGATGATTTCTTTTGCATCAAGAACCACCATTGTACTTGTATTATTCTTTGTATCTAGAATTCCATCAACCAAAACTTGTATATTGTTTCAGACTTAGACATTAGTGATGTATTATTCGACCTTAGAGTCGCGCTTAGCAGTATTACGGTTTTCATGTTATTTTGAGTTTTGATCCTTGCCCTTCGGCGTTGTATATTATTATTGCTTGCGTGGTTATGACCGTCGATTGACGAAGAGCTAGCTCCCGCTTGGGGATGTCTTTTATCATTGCATATATATATTATTCTTGTTGTATCCCGTTCGGGGCCAGTATTTACAAAAGAAACTCTGCCGAAATTTTTAGAAAAGACCTTACCTTTTAAAAATGCACATTCGGCTTAGTTATTTAAAAACCTTGACTTCAAACTTGTTTTTCCTTCACTCTTTTAAAAACCAGTTTTCTTTACTTACTCTTGAAAATGGTTTTAGATTTCTGGGCTTTTGGCTTACTTGGATCAGATGGAGTCCTATAGACTTCATATGGTTCAAGGGCCAGTCACGTGCTCTTTCGGGTCGTGACATTTATAGTGGCTCAAAATAAAACACGGACGTCCTAATATATCCAATATTTCATATGTTTCTTCTGCTGCGATATCTGTGATGTGATCATATGATATGTTGTGATAAATACTGTGTATAGTATATATGATATATTATATAGACGTTACTTATGTTTTACACCCGCGCTAGCCCTGTCCTGCCCTGTCGTTAGTTACCTAATCTATCGGTGCACGAGGGGACATCGAGGCGAATGTGGATGGCATAAGTGTACGTCGTATTTATCTGTGATGTTTAGGTGACTTAAATGATGGGACTTCATTAATGTGATTAATGAAAGAAAAGAAACCTAAAAGATGTTGTAGAATCAAATTTTCAAAAAGGGTAGCTACAGTTTTTTGCTTTGCATAGCGATATATATGATATATCCTGCACCTTATTCGATGAGGAAAGCCGAGATCTCTTCACCGGGAGTGACCTCTTTAGCAAAACTGGCAGATGCTACAACACTCGGTTTGACTTTTGATTGCTTTTGGAGTTTTGCTTTGCATAGTGATATATATGATATGTCCTGCACCTTATTCGATGAGGAAAGAGCCGAGATCCCTTCACCCGGAGTGACCTCTTTAGCAAAACTAATGAAAGCCTCAAAATCACTCCATTTCAAAATTCACTAGATTCTACAATGATATCAAGTTCATTACGCAATAGGTTTTCAGAAAAACCTGTCGTAACCCTCCGTCATTTCAGATAAGAACTGTTTAGTATTCGTGCTACGTTTGTTGGCCTTTGTCAAGGCGTAGTGTGCGGTAGCTAAATGGCGCTTATCTGCTTATGCATATGATGCAGATTGTTTTAGGGTAGTCGTACGACCTTGTTGGTCTTTGTCAAGGGTCGTGTGGGTGGGTTTGATTCAATCAAGAAATGACGGATTGAACTTGATTAGCATTCTATGATTTGTTGGCCTTTGTCAAGGTCATAGGGATTAGGGGAAAAACATTATCGGGAATTTCAAGTGTTGAAATTTGCAATGAGATTGCATACCTTCTATGAGATAGTTGGATCCCGATACCCACTGCGAGTAATTGTTACTCCTGAGAGAGTTTTACACAGGACAATTAACCGATCAAGTAGGCGTCTAGAAATGTGTCAACGGGGTTACGCCTCTGGGAAAACGAGATTTACTTTAATTAGGTCCGTGCGAAAGCACGGGGAACCTCCCTCAAAGTACCGATACTAGCATGGCTGAAAGATTGACGAAGTTGTAGTATGTAATTAATCCCGGCTAGTCTTTCCTTTTAGGGTTTGAAGGAAGATTTGATAAAAGCAGTGGGAGCCATCCTGATTAGATAAAATAATAACCAATCTGATCTTGCAAGAGCATACGCTAAAGTGTTTTCTTCTCTCTCTCCAAGTAGCGACCATATCATGCCTTAATAAAGATTATATGGATGTATTGACCGAACCCGCATGTTATACTGTGCTGGGGAACGTTGGTTCCGTTCTTTCTTATAAGAGTTATAGGACTAAACAGGACATAGGAGAATACCAGGAATCCCATGCCATCCGAATAAAGAAAGTACATGATGATGCATTTTCTTCGGGTGTGTTCGTTACAGAGAACTGTTTCTCCATTTGCTCTACGTCCTGGGTATTAGATATCGGGTCAGGATCCCATATATGTAATCAGTTACATGGGCTTAAGAAAGGTAGAGAACTTGGAAAAGGTGATAAATACATAAGGGTTGGAAATGGTGCAATTGTTGCAGCTAAGACCGTCGGGAATATCACCTTGTATTACCAATTGGTAATACATTGATTCTGAACGAATGCTATTACATGCCGAACCTGATATGCAACATTATATCGGTTTCTTTACTAAGTAAAGAGGGATATAATTTTGTATTACAAGATAATGTTATGAACATTTTTCTGAACCAAAAGTTGGTTGGATCAGGCACGTTGTGCAATGGCATTTATGTTCTAAATCAATAAACAGTTCTGAGTATAACACACACAAGAGGAAGAGTTCAGAACTGAACGAATCCTTCTTGTGGTATTGTAGACTGGGTCATATCAATGCGACAATACTAGCTAAGTTGCATAAAGATGGATATTTGAATCCGTTTGAATTTTCATCTTACGACACTTGCCAGTCATGTCTCAAATGCAAGATGACCAAAACTCCGTTTACGGGACACGGAGAAAGAGTTACGGAACTCTTGGGACTAGTGCATAACGATGTATGCGGTCCCATGTCTACACATGCCAGGGATGGTTGTTCGTACTTCATTACATTCACTGACGATCTCTCTAGGTTCGGGTATGTGTTCCTGATGAAACACAAATCAGAAGCTTTTGAGAAATTTAGAGAATATAAACAAGTCGAGAACCAAACCGGGAAAAGTATTAAAATCCTTCGATCTGATCGAGGAGGTGAATACTTGAGCAATGAATTCCTGGACTTCCTAAAAGAGAATGAGATTCTCTCTCAGCTGACTCCTCCATATACACCACAGCACAACGGTATATCCAAACGGAGGAACCGCGCCCTATTAGATATGGTGCGCTCTATGATGAGCACAGCTGAGTTACCTATTTCCTTCTGGGGATATGCGCTGGAAACAGCAGCATACCTATTGAATCAAGTTCCATCTAAATCTGTACCTACCACACCATATAAGATATGGAGTGGGAAGAGACCATGTCTTAAACGAGTTAAGATATGGTGTTGTCCGGCCTATGTCAAGAGGCAAAATCCGGACAAACTCGAGGCACGGTCAGTTCTATGCAAGTTTGTGGGATATCTCAAACATTCACATGGATATCTTTTCTACCATACTGAGGAACAAAAAGTGTTTGTTTCTCGACATGCCACCTTTTTAGAAAAGGAATTTCTTACAAAAGAAATTAGTGGCAACGAGGTAGAACTGGAAGAAATTCCGGCTACACAAACTCAAACTGAAGATTTAGTGAAACCAGAGGATTCGGTAGTTCCCAATAAACCCCAGCCACTCCGTCGATCTAGTAGGGTTTCTCACCCACCTGAGAGATACTACGGTTTTCTCATGTATGGTGGGAACGAGGATTGCATCATGGAGGATGATGACCCAACTAGTTTCGAGCAGGCCATCACGGGTGGGGACTCGGTGAAACGGCTGGATGCAATGCGGTCCAAAATGGAATTCATGTACATCAACAAAGTATGGACTTTGGAAGTTGCCCCTGAAGAGGTAAAACCCATTGGGAGCAAGTGGATCTTCAAGAAAAAACTTGGTGTAAATGGGAAAGTGGAGACTTTCAAAGCTAGACTTGTTGTACTTGCCATTGCTGCATATCATGACTACGAAATCCGGCAAATGGATGTTAAGACGCCTTTCTAAACGGTGATTTAGAAGAGTGCGTGTACATGACTCAGCCAGAGGGCTTCGTAGATAGTGGGAGCAGCGGGAAGGTGTGCAAGCTGCTTAAATCCATTTATGGATTAAAGAAAGTATCGCGGAGTTGGAACATCTGCTTTGACGTCGTTATCAAAGAGTTGGATTTCGTCAAAAACGTAGATGAACCTTGTATCTATAAGAAGGTGGCAGAGAGTAAGGTTGTCTTCCTCGTATTGTACGTGGACGACATACTCTTGATAGGAAATGACATTCATATGCTGCAATCGGTCAAGCTCTTCTTATCACAAAGATTCTCAATGAAAGATCTAGGTGATGCCTCCTACATCTTAGGGATTAAGATCTATGGAGATAGATCTAAACGGATACTGGGATTGTCCCAATCCAGGTACATTGACATCATACTAAAGAGGTTTAGTATGAAAGAATCCAAGCGTGGGAACTTACCCACGATCTCTGGAGTCACTCTCTCCAAAGAGATCTCTCCCAAGACTGATTTGGAGAGAGCTCGCATGCAAGGGATACCCTATGCTTCGGCTGTAGGCTCTATCATGTACGCGATGCTATGTACCAGACCCGATGCAGCATACTCACTAAGTGTAGTAAGTAGGTATCAAGCTGATCCTGAAGAGAGTCACTGGACAGCTGTGAAGAGCATTCTCAAGTACTTACGAAGGACTAAAGAGATGCTCTTGGTGTATGGTAATGGAGAACTCCAAGTGGAGTCCTTTACCGATTCAAGCTTTCAGGGTGATAAGGACGACTCTAAGTCGCAGTCGGGATTTGTCTTTACCCTTTACGGAGGGGCGGTTAGCTGGAAGAGTTCCAAGCAGGAAATCGTGGCAGACTCGACAATGAAGGCTGAATACATCACTGCCAACGATGCTGCCAAAGAGACTGTCTGGATCAAGAAGTTCATTACTGAACTTGGAGTGGTTCCATCCATTGAGCATCCAATACCTTTGTATTGCGATAACAATGGAGCGGTGGCTTTGGCCAAGGAACCCAGACCCCATCAGCGATCCAGACATATTCTGAGGCGGTATCACCTGACCCGGAAGATAGTTGATCGCCAGGAGATCGAGGTCAGGAGGGTTGACACGAAGAACAACACAGCGGATCCACTCACGAAGGCCATTCCCCAGATACAGTTTGAGAGACTCTTCGGGATGCTAGGTATGCGATACTACAGCAGCTGGTTCTAGTGCAAGTGGGAGATTGTTAGTTGTATGTATGCCCTAGAGGCCAGTATTGTACAGATGATGTATATTATATTGGATGCTTGGACATATATAGAGAGGACTTTCTTGCTCGATATGATAGTATGCTATCTGGTTGCTCTTTATCTTAACATGTATACTTGTCTCTTGATACTGTCTTATAGTTACATGTTGGTAAAGCCCTTAGGATGTGTACTTGATTACCTGGACTGTGATGCAGATCATACTAGTGAGGCCATGGTAGTCCATAAGTACATCTTTTAATGTTCCTAGTCGTGGATGTATCGAGACAGGGCATCGATATACCAGAGTAGACTAGCGTATACGCTTATCGACCCATGAGATGGGCGATGGATGATCACATATCCATTGGTGTTTGACATCAGAGATGGTATACGGGTGCTCAGTGGAGACTGGGTACACTGGACGGACTCGCCGAGAACTCCCAGATGGTATTATACCTCACGTCAGATAGCAGTTCTCTGGTGACACTTGTGCAGGTTAGTCTGTAGACCCGAGATCGTCATAGAGTCTTATGTGATTACCACTGTGCTTTGATTTCCACCTTACCACGTCCATGAGGACGTGCAAAATGGTGGTTTTGGGGTACAGTCCCGAGTCACATGGAGGCAATGAGCGATAGGAGGGGTTTCGTCTCTCCCGGTATTGGGGGTTGATGTTGCGCTGTGCTCGATTGGCCGTAACAGGGAAGTCCCTGGCCAGGGCTGATTTAGAGATTTACTGGTAAGTGTTACCAGTAGTTTCTCGACCCGTTATGAGCCTCACATCGGCACGACTTATCGGTTATTGGGGTCTGACGTTTACCACCCCTCGACTTGATATGCGACATATCAAACGAGGAGACCGGACTGTATGGGAAGTGTTACCGGGAGGCTTTTACAGGAGTTGGAGCGGGCGCTGATCGCTCAATACCCGGGTAGCCGTTACGTCCAGCTAGTACCGCTGACGGCTTGTAGGTGCTTGATGTGATCATCACCTACTGCCGGCGTATTGACGAGTTTTTAGAGTCCTACACAGAGGTTTTACTGGCTCAGGCAAAACGAAATAGGAGCGCATATGTGATATGTGCGAGACCGAGAATAATGCGTGTATGTGATACCGTATTCTATTCTCACGACTCTTTGTATCGGTCGGTTATATATGATACAGCCGGGTTATCGAATCAAGTGTTGATTCGATAAGTCGATACAATGGATGTTAGTCGGTTATATGAGATATGACCGGATTATTAAGTCAAGCGTTGATTTAATAATTTATTGTATATTTGATATACTAGTTTACATTAACTAACACATGTTCACTTAGGGTTTTTTCTTACATGTACACATCTTTACTATATATATGATATATATTAAAATGTGTTATATTTTTGTATCATGGTTGATGATACATCATCCATGGGTGTATGAGACTTACACTATGCTAACTTTTAGTTTGGGTTTTTAATATTTAAAGTAATTACAAAATCAAGTGGAGGATTAGAAAATGCATGAAGCTTGTAAAAGCTTGTGGATGCATTGACTAATTCAACTTGAGTTTGTTTTTACTATGGATATTTCTTAACCCAACCTAAAAGATTAGCCTAGGGTTAAGTCTCTACAAGAGTGAGTATATGATACTCACTCACCATGGTTAGACTACACACTTGATCATTATCCTCATCTCTTTCTTTGGTTCATCTTCTTCTTCATTGCTAAAAAGAAAAGGCTTGCTAGGGTTTGATCCAAAGTGACAAAATTGTGAGAGATAAAATTCTAAAGAGAACTCACTTCCTATTTCTTCATCCTCTACTAGACTAGCACTTTAGTTTTGGATGTTTGCTTCACTAATTCTCAAGTTAGTGAAGTGGAATCTTGAGTTGGCATCCCCTCGACGTAGATAATTTTCGGCTTCGAAGACTTCAAGCAAGGACGCATCTTTCGCCTCGTGAAGCCATGCAAGGGTCCGGGAGAACCACGATCGCAGCGAAGGGACTTCAACAAGGAGCTATAGAAGTGAAGGACCGATCTACAAAGGTCGTATTTCGTATTCTCTTAGTAGTAAATGTCCTTTATTTGCATATGAAACCCTAATAATCTAGCAACGATCTTGTTTAGAGTTACTTGGCACGGCTAAAATTTTAATCGGACATGTTTGATGCGTTGTAGAACTTTGTTAGTGTGCCTAGTAACCCTACACTCGGCTCGCCTCGAGCTGCCACCAGACCAAGACCCCTCGGCCTCCTCGCTCGCCCCCGAGCTCCCGGCCGAGGCCGTCTTCCTCGGTCCTCCGACCAGCTCCATCGTCCACAGACGTAACCGCTGCTCCGCGATTCTCGCCATGCGCTGATTCTACGCCAGCAACATCTCACGTTCCACGCCATCAATCCCCATTAATGGGCGATCCGCTTTCTGCGCGGACGTGACGTCGGGGGGGCGCAACCGCCGGCGAGATTCTCACGCCCGCTGTTGCGTGCTCCACCGCTATATAAACCCCCATCACAGAGGGGTCAAGTAAGCCATTTTTTACTCTTTTAAGCCGTTGCTTTGCTCGGATCTCTTCACTAACTTGAGCCTCAGAAGGTCCTCGGTGGTACCAAACCATCCCGGGACTTCTTTGCGGGTACTCTGCACCAACTCCCACGCTTCACCTCCTCCTCCAAAAACCCATTGAGACCCACACGAAACGGAGGATAACTCATTAAGTCCACCGCGAGATCAACGGAAGACATCTGACGGAGGCCTGAAAAGGAGCTCCATCACAATCTAAACGGAAAAAGATTATTTACAAGTTCGTGTACCTGTGAGTGATGGCTTATCTCAGAATTCCGTTAAATATCATGTTTTAAAGTAAAGAAGCAATGGTACCTAAAGTAGCAACATTAAAGCGAGAGCCTCATTAGGAACGTCGGTTCAATGTTAAGTAAAGGATCTTAAGCATCTGTAACCTGTTGCTATGTATTCAGAAACACCATTATATTTCAAGCGTAATCTAAGGCATAAAAGTTATCAAGAATGGAAGTCATCAAGTATACAACTAGCGAAAAGTTAAGCTATTTTTGTCTATTTTAATTGGGTTCTTCTACTATACTCTAAAGATTACATACAAGTTTGAATTTGAACACGGAACTTGCCACCATTTTGAAAGAGAAATTCACATAAGAGAGATGAAATAATAGCGAGATCTCACCGAGCCCTAGAAGGATGGAACTAAAAAAATTTAAGCAATAACAGGATCTTTGCTCTTCTATTTTATTTTGTCTTGTTTATTATTATTATTATTATTTGAATAATAGGCCGTAACCTTGTGCAAGCAAGATGAACCACAAACCTCTTGCTGGACTTCAAAAGGCTTTACGACTATGCTGTAGTGGCACTGACAGCTCCTATATTCTTTAGCTTGGTAGCTTTTGGTAGACTAAATTCGCAAATTAGTTGGTCAAAGCTGAAATGTAATAAAGGAAACTTATACCTTGGAGCCTAGATTCAAGAAGAATCAGTTTTAGTCTAAAGGAAACAAGAAACTAGTAGTGAGGAGGGTTGGGAAAATACCATTTTTCAGTGTTAAACATGCTATGCCTACTGTTTAGCATACAAAGAACCAAAATAATGGTTAGTGAAATTATGAAAAGGCATGCTTCATTACCTATGACCCCAAGCGCTTTCACTTTTTGGTGCATATGAAAGAATTAGTGTAGATGGATGGACTTCATCTACAAATAATGATAGCTCATGTTTCCTCAAGAGTACTAGCTTTCTGCATAACACATGAATGCTATGGTTATTCACCATGAACATAGTTAAACAGACGCTAACAGTTTGGCAGATAGTAAATTATGCTTTCTTATCAGACATGAAGATGAAGAATTCAGCTAGCATGTCTTTCCACAATATTGCAAATTACGAATGACATGTAGTAAACCCCGCATCGGTATCTGTTTCCATACAACACTATCATACCAATTAATTTCAAGAAAATCTATGCCACCACCTATTGATCTAAACTAAATACCCATAGCCATCTTATATTATTGAGAAGAAATAAATAAATGTGTGCACATGTGTGTGTGTGTGTGAGAGAGAGAGAGGGATCAATTTTTATAGCATCTCAGATCAGTATCAACAAAAATGGGCGCTTAGACACCATGTATAGTAGCGGTAAAGAAAGTAACCTGGAATTCCACGCACTCCTGAAATCATAGCTCAGAATCAAAAGTGCCTTCGTATGCTTTAGGATCTCACTTTCAAGAATATGATCAAAATCAACACCCCTAGTTGCAGTATCAAAACACTTAGCGTTTTGGGATGACCTGATTGATTGTTTATTTCTGTTTACATCCATATATGAGTTAACATCAGCATTATACAAGTGCGGTAACATCTGAACTGAAACAGCCAGCTTATGATTGTTATTCCAGAAAACTGTCCGGTCATATTGTGGCACATGCAACCCACTGTTACCGTTATTCAAGATGCCATCTGCTGATTGATCAACATTGGCAGTTGAGAGTAGTGAACCACCTGAAACTTCATTCAGTCCTGGAAACTGGGCGGGGTGTATGAAACCTATTTCATCACTGCATGAACACAAAGATAAAAGAGAAGTAAATCAAATAATTCAATTTTACAATTAAAAAGCAGCTGAATATCTGAACTTATTGGAATACTTAATATCTGTATATACATCTCATTAACAAATTGAGATTCGAAAGGATACTTAATATCTACTCATTTGGCTTTTTTACACTCAATCTTAACTCTTTGATCATTATCCAGCATTAGGAATAACGACCACTTTCGAAAAGATAAATTCAAGTGAAACATATTCTTCAGTTTGTTCGAAAATTCTCTATTTTTGTATCCGATCATATTGGCTTCACAAAGTAAAATACCAAATGAGGGCCAAATTAAAGATTAAACAATACAGACCAGAAAAGATAATGGGCACAAATCTTATTAGAATAGCAAACTCTATACAGTAAGTAACGAAGGACAACTATCCTTGTCAAACCGAGTCATATAATATTTTCTTTTGAACTCAGGACTTAGTGACATAATAATTAATATAGTCAACTTATTTTCTAGATTTTTCCTTATCTTATGACTTGATCTTAGCAAACACCTGATTTAGGAAAAGAGAGTCCCACCTTATCACTTTTAGGAGCGGATCAAGTGCTAGTCAAATAGACTTTTTTCTGACGAGAAGAATAGATAGAGGTTGTTGTATCGACTGTAAGGTAGTACCAAGTGAGAGTGTAACCACTCAACATAGACTTTTAGTTCAAGACTTTTGATTTATAAGAGGACTTAGGAAGATTAGACGTAAGGTAGAGCATAAAATTAAATGGTGACGATTGAAAAAAAGTAACCAAAAGGCTTTTATAGATCGTGTAGTCCAAGAAGCGGATTGGCAATCGGAAAATGATTCAGACAGAATATAGAACAAAATGGCTAGTTGTATCAAGAATGTAGCTAGAGATCTACTTGGTGAGTCGAGAGGTGGTGCTCCACCATCTAAGGACACATCATGATGGAATAAAGAAGTAAAGGCTGCTATTAAAATTAAAAGGGATTCTTATAAAGATTTGAAGAAAAGTAAAGATAAGAGATTTGAGAAGTATAAAATGGCTAAAAAGGAAGTTAAGAAAACTGTTCGGGAAGCTAAATCTAAGGTCTACAAGGAGG
The DNA here is from genome assembly GCA_030015575.1 of Agapanthus africanus. Classification (NCBI taxonomy): domain Eukaryota; kingdom Viridiplantae; phylum Streptophyta; class Magnoliopsida; order Asparagales; family Amaryllidaceae; genus Agapanthus; species Agapanthus africanus. The sequence continues at coordinate 41,578,307 of CM057344.1, forward strand.
TGTAAGAGAAATTAGACACTAAAGGGGCTGAAAATGATATATACCGGATTGCTCAGATGCGGGGAAGAAAGACCAGAGACTTATGTGCAGTAAAGTGTGTCAAAAATGAAAATCAGAAGGTTTTAGTTCGAGATGAGGATATTAAGGAAAGATGGAGAGATTATTTTGACAAATTATTCAATGAGAGCTTTACTAAAAATTTAGATGGACTTGTCGTTCAATCTCAAGATATAAACCATGATTTCATGTGTAAAATAAGACTACCTGAGGTTAAAGAATCTTTGAACAGAATGAGTTTAAGAAAAGCGATTGGTCCTGACGGGATTCCTATCGAGATTTGGAGATGCCTAGGAGAAATAGACGTTAAATGGCTGACAGATCTGTTTAATAAGATTTGGCAAACAAAAAAGATGCCAAATGAATAGAGGAAAAGTATCCTTGTACCTATCTACAAGAACAGGGGTGATATTCAAAGTTGCTCAAATTACCGTGGAATAAAACTTATGTGTCACACCATGAAACTTTGGGAAAGAGTGATTGAACACAGGCTAAGGAAGGATATTAAGATAATAGAGAACCGGTTTGGGTTCATGCCTGGACGATCGACGACAGAGGCTATTCATTTGCTTCGTCAACTTGTCGAGAGAGGAGAAAAGATTTGCATATGATATTTATTGATTTAGAAAAAGCGTACGACAAAATACCTAGAGAGGTATTATGGGGGACAATGATGAAGAAGGGGGTCCCCGTCAAGTATATTGACATAATCAATGATATGTACGATGGAGTAGTGGTAAATGTCAGAACCTATGGCGGTTTAACGAGTGATTTTCCGATTACAATTGGTTTACATCAAGGATCTGCATTAAGCCCATTCCTGTTTACCATCGTGATGGATGAACTTACTAGAACTATCCAAGATGAGGTACCTTGGTGTATGCTATTGGCTGATGATATTGTTCTAGTAAATGAGACGAAAGCAGGGGTTAATGCCTAATTGGAATTATGGAGGCAAACATTAGAATATCAGGGATTCAGATTGAGCAGGTCCAAGACAACATATATGCATTGCAAATTTAGTAACCAGAGAAGTCAAAACCATATTGGTATAACATTGGAAGGGCATGAAATATCACCGAGCGACCGGTTTAGATATCTAGGTTCCATCATCCAAAATAATGGGGAGATCGATAATGATTTTAATCAAAGGATCCAAGCTGGTTGGTTGAAGTGAAGGAGTGCAACATGGATTTTGTGTGATCGTAACTTTCCGTTAAAATTGAAAGGAAAGTTTTACCGGAGCGCTATTCGGCCTGCCTTATTATATGGTACAGAATGCTGGGCTCCTAAGAAGCATCATGCACAGAAGATGCACGTAGCGGAGATGCGCATGCTTCGTTGGATGTGCAGTAACACTAGAAAAGATAAGGAGCGAAATGAGGATATTCGTGCAAAAGTTGGTGTAGCACCTGTGGAGGAGAAGATACGGAAAAACCGGCTAAGATGGTTTGGTCATGTGCGACGCAGACCTATGAAAGCACCGGTTCGACGAATAGATACTCTAGATATGGGCAATGGGCAAAAGGCAAAAGGAAGACCGAAGAAAACATGGATGGAGGTGATACGAAACGATATGGGTGCCAAAGGACTCGATGAAAGTATATTGTTCGATAGGAGTGAGTGGAGGCGAAGGATTCATGTGCTGGACCCGGCGTGATTCTCATGTTGGTTCATGTAGCCTACCCCATATGGTTGGGATAAAAGGATCAGTTGTTGTTGTTGTACTTATTTTCCAATAGAATAAATATAGGTTCATCATAGATGGCCAAAAATATTATGCTCTCGTCGTATACACCTCTAACAACGAAAAGCCAACAACAATCCCTCCAATCAGCTTCCTTAATTCATCCAGCATCAAATGGAAATCTCTTGCAAGTGGGCTAGATGTATCATCAACCCGCTCCGGCCCTGAGGCTTACTTCGATCTCTTTTCGTTGCTTCCCTGGAGGAAGCTACCTCATGTCATTTATTTTTATCAGCATACATATTAGATAAAAGCACATGTGCTCCTCCATGATTCAGACTAGTTGTCTCAATTTTCTTGACAATTATTTTAGCTAATTCTATATCAGCATGCACTCTGCAAGCACTCAACAAAGACACCAATATATCACCAGGTTGAGTTCCATTGGCATATTTGATACTAACCCATAGGCACAACCTAACTGCCCGGCTCGACTGAGGAGGTCCACCATGCATCCATAATGCTTGAGCCCTGGCTTTAAGTTGAACAATTTCATTGACTCAAAAATCTTGACACCTTCATCAAGTAACCCTGCATGGCTACACACGGTAAGGACTGCAACGAATGTGGTGTGATCAGGCACGACACATAATTGCTGCATCCACAAGAACACGTCAAGTGCTTCCTTCCCAAGCCCATGTGAGGCCAAGCCCATAATCATTGTTGTCCAAGAATAGAGTTCCTTGTCATTTATTGAATTAAGGTTTTTTATTTGAAATAGGGTATTTTTGAATTAAAATTATTAAAATAAAATGATTTTATTTTAACTTAGGGAAATAGGACGGTTTGAGCTGACCCCACACCCATCTATTTAGAGGGTGGGTTCTTAGAACCCGCCCCCTACCCCTATATAGGAGAGGGCGGGTTCTGAGAACCCACCCTCTCCTATCTTATAAAGAGAGAACCCGTCCTATTTTTTTTTTTAAAAATTTAAATAATGTACAGAAAATTGTAAAAATATCGAATAAAAGAATAAAAATTGTATAATATTAGTGTTGTTTAAATATGAATCTGGTATACACTCTAATAACAAAATGAATCCGTCAAATTTATAATACAAAATAATCATATATGTTTGTAAAAGTATAGAACTATCGCTTTCCATTTCCTTTTCCCTTTCCCAATCCGAAGAGTCTTGACATAAGCCTATGCCTCTTCGGATGACTGGAGGACCCTCCCGTTTCTTGGATATATGGCGACGGCGGCGTCTTCTCTTCTGCTTCGGCTTCTGCTTCGTCTTTAGCAGCGTCTTGAACAGGATGTTGTTCCGCAAATCCTGAATATGGGACCGGTGTCGGATATGTGCTGCCTCCCAACAACTGTATGTAGGACGGAAAATCCGTCTCCCAACTGGGCAGTTGTTGCGAAGAACATGTTCAGGTTTCATGCGGCTGTTGTTGCACAAAACCTAGTCCTCATGGCTGCGCAAATCCTGACCCCCAAGATTGCTGTTGTTGTGCAAAACCTGACCCCCAAGACGGCTGTTGTACAAAACCTGACCCCCAAGACTGCTGTTGTTGCGCAAAAGCGGTCCCCCAAAACTGTTGTTCCTCCGGTTGTTGCGCTTGTCCGGTATGCCAGGGTTGCTGCTGACAGTATGGTGATCCAAACCACTGATCCTGCTGCTCTGGATCCCCCTGATACTGCGGCTCTGATGCCGGCTCATGCTGCAGCTCTGGTGCCGGTTCATGCTGCTGCTCCGATGCCGGCTCATACTGCTGCTCTGGTGCCGGCGATAAATGTAGAAGCATAATAAATGAACCGAATATACCACCAATATATGGGTCTACATTTGAAAATAAAGCCTGAGTATCCGGACCAACATCAGTCGGATATGGATCCTGCATTATTGATTGTATATGATGCAACCCACGAGTCTATCGTTGCATTAGAAATAAGAAATAAGTATTGACTCATACCCCCGGATGTTAAAAAATAATATAATTTAAAGAATTTAACTAACCATTTATCGTTCCACGTGACCTTTAGGCTCGTACCGCCGGATGTTTGGGAAGTCGTTAAGAGGAGCAGAAAGATATCTTATGGTGATACGTTTATACCACTGTAGATATGCTTCGGTAGCGTCGGTGGTTGTTTGATCACCTATTTGCTGTAAGGCAATATTACGCTGCCTATTCTCCCATCTCAGCAAATTGATGATGCTCCTTCCAATCACGCTCCGCCTTTCATCCTCGTATGTCTCCCTCTATTGTCATAGGCGCAGGCGGCGGGACAGGAATATGTTGCAATCTAGAAGTCTCAGTGGATATGACTATACACAACATTATTCAAACCTTCAAATTCAAGAGTAAACATTTTATAAATCCACCTTTTGTAATAACAAAATACTAATATATTTTATATATTGAATACAAGTTTTCCCAATCGACTGCTGCGGTTACATGCACCCCTGAAGAACAACAAAGATTACCATATACAACCTTCCAAAGATAAATAAATCTGAAACAAGTGGTGATTATATTTATATTCTTCGTAATACGAAAATATTAAGGAATAATTATATAAGAACAATTTATATACTAAACGCGGATTTTCCCATACTTCTGCATCATTCCAACACGATCCAAGTAGCGCATTCTAAGCATGTCCGTCCACATCTTTTTGGTCTTTTCACCCCAAGCCATCCACATTACACCGATCCCAACCATCATATATAGCACCCGAGCCTTATGTTGCTACCGGTAACATTGATATGTGTGGCAGTGATGATGATGAAACTGGTGAAGATCATCAAGGGAAGGATAGCGTGGAATATGCCACTGGATCGAATGAAGTAGCATTGTTTGATGATATGGCTACGAATAATGATTTTGTCGAACTAGAAGATCCCGGCCTCAATCCCCTGAAAGATGATAGTTGGGTAAACTTAGCCGTGACAGAAGTAAATACTGAACCCTATTTGGAAGCGACAGTAGCAAGCGAAGATTGCGTCACTGTTGGGATCTGTTTCAGGAAAGATCTTATTTGTAAGCTGAAGTCTTGGGCTATTCAAAAAAACGTTATATTTAAAACCGAAGAGTCAAATAAGACGTACTATACTGTGGTATGTACGACAGCTCCTGAATGTAAATGGAGATTGCATGCATGTTGTTCCAAAAGAGCCAAACCTTGGAAGGTCACGAAATACAACCAAGAACATACTTGCATCAATTCTATTGTGTTAAAAGATCACAGGAATTGCACTTCATCTTACATTTGCTCACTAATCATGCCACTAATCCGTACAGATGTGGCGATGACTCCCCGAGAGATACGGCTCTACGTTAGCGGAGAGCACAAAATTCAGATTTCGTATGTGAAGGCATGGGGTGCTCGTAGAAAAGCTTTATGCAAGATATTTGGGGATTGGGGAAGCTCGTACAACTAGTCCCTTTTATGGAAGCCATGAAAGCATCAAATCCGGGATCCGTATACCGGTTAAAAACCACAGAAACAGATGTCGATCGCTATGTCAGGTTTCAAAGAATTTTCTGGTGCTTTGCTCCTTGTGTAGTTGGTTTCACACACTGTCGGCCGGTATTGTGCGTGTATGGGACGTATCTATATGGTAAGTACAGAGGTTGCATGTTAATTGCTACAGGTGTTGATGCTAATAACGGTATATTTCCGTTGGGATTTTCTATTGTCGAGAATGAAAATATATTATCCTGGTAATCGTTTTTCCGTCAACTCAAAAGTATCCCATCTGTTATTGATAAAATAGATTTATGCATCATATCTGATAGATATCTAGGAATACTAGCTGCAATGAGAGCTATATTTCCGACGACCCCACATAGGATTTTCCTGCAGCACTTCAGGCAAAATTTTGATAGAAAATTTAAAAATTCTTTATAAGCTTATGTACAAAACCGGTGAAACGTCTGACCCTAATATTCATGACATGTACATGACGAAAATTGGGGAGACAAGTCAAGCCGCGAAAGCGTGGTTAGATGAGTATCCAGTACGCATGTGGTCACAAACACATGATAATGGATGCAGATGTTTACTAATGACCACTAATATGTCTGAAAGCTTCAACGGGGTCCTTAAAGGTGTTAGAGGCTTACCGATACAGGAGATGAATATTCGAACATTTTTCCTAGTGAATACTTACTTTGTGGAAAGAAGAGAAAAGTTTTTGGCGATGGAAACTCCACTCACCGCGTATTACGAAAATATATTCCGGAAAAGTGAGCGCATAGCACAATACTACAGATCTGAAAGGTTTGACACGGCGGAGTTTCAAGTTACGGGGAGTAATGGGAATCAATATACAGTAAATTTTAGAGATGAAGGGCTCTCTTCGTGCACATGCGGTGTTTTGCAGCAACAACATTTACCTTGTGCCCACGCAATTGCTACCGCAAGTAGCATGCATAACTCACATTACAATTTTGCTTCCCATTACTATACAGTTTTCAATTACCAAGGCACATACGATCCAAAATATCATCCTATACCAGACAGTCGCTATTGTCACTATTATACTGGGAACAGACAAACACCGACTGTATTACCGCCGGAAAAAAATATAGGGCACGAAAGACCTAAGGTGCATCGAGATCGAATGACAATGGATACTGATCCTCAGCAAAGACACGCCAGATGTAGCCTATGCAAACAACCAGGTCATTATAGGACCAGATGTCCAGGACAATCAACAGGGACGAGATCTTCGAAATCGTGACAAGTGCACCGGAAGGAAATCGACTAGCGCTTGTAAAGAAACTTGTACAATTTACATTTTACAAACAGATATGATTTTTTTGCATTATAAATTTGACGGATTCATTTTGTTATTAGAGTGTATACCAGATTCATATTTAAACAACACTAATATTATACAATTTTTATTCTTTTATTCGATATTTTTACAAATTTCTGTTCATTATTTAATTATTTTTTAAAAAAAATATAGGGCGGGTTCCCAGAACCCGTCCTCTCCTTTATAAAAGAGAGGGCGGGTTCCTATAACTCGCCCTGTCCTATATAGGGGTAGGGGGTGGGTTTTAGGAACCCGCCTTCTAAATAGATGGGGATGGGGTCGGTTCAAACCGTCCTATTTCCCTAAATTAAAATAAAATCGTTTTATTTTAATAATTTTAATTCTAAAATACTCTATTTCAAAAAAAAAACTTGAATTAAACACTTGCCAAGCACAAGAAATGCTTCCACACTTGGAACACGAATCAATCAATGAATTTCAAACAAAAACGTCTTCTTCAAACCCATCCTTCTCTACATAAGTATGCAAGCTTTTAGCTAAATCCAAATAGCCTAAACCAGCAGATGCTGAGATGGTAGAGACCAGCGTCGCAACATTAGGATAACACTTAAATCCTCAGGCTGAGACCTCATACCATCGTCGCAACATTAGGATAACACTTAAATCCTCAGGCTGAGACCTCATATCATCAAAACACACATAGTGCTTGTGCGTAACAATCCTCTTCAGCAAAACCCGAAATAGCCGCCGTCCAAGTAGCCACATCCCTTTGACAAATCCCATCGAATAAACGCAGTGCATCACCAAAAGCCCCACAGGCAAAGTACATGCTTAGTATCGCAGTCTGCGCAATTGGCTCAGCTCCAAACCCAAACATAACTACATGGGAATGGACTAATTTCCTGATATTAATATCAAGTGAAGAAGAAGTCAAAAACTTGAGTAAGAAAGGGAAGGTGTGTTTATCAGGAACCGTATGACTTTCAAGCATTTAGACATAGAATGATAAAGCAGCGGACGGGTCGAATTTGATCATTGTATTGAACGAAGAAGCATTGGGATTGGTCATTCCAGCAAATATCGAATACGTAAACCTTCGTGGTGAAAAAAACATCGATGTCTCCAGAACGCGACTCGCAACAAATGGATTGCGGAAAAGACCGGAGACTACAGCATAGGCGAGGACAGATTCAAGGTGGCGGCAAGACAAGCATTGGTGGAGGAGCTGAAAGCGAGGGTGTTTTTGGAAAATTAGGTTTGTAAAAACCCAAGATGGGGATTCTGCTAAAGCTTTTCGAATCATCAGTCATGTTACTCAATTCACTCAACGTTGCATCTAATTTGATAAACTATCGTAGAATTAGCATCAAATGCAACGAAAATTTAGCAAAGATGGCAAATTGCACCGACAAATCGAAAGAAGAAGCAAAGGGAGTGAAGCTTACATGAGTTGATCGTGATCTAACATCAGTTCCAACTGTTGAAAAAGATCCATGCCAGCTTCGCGAGAGCTTGAATCTCCTCTCGTCTCCTACAAACTTTTTGAGGATGATGATCTAAAAATTTGGAATATGAAGCCCTGATTAGGTTTTGAAATTGGAGGGTGTTCTCTTTGGATGCCAAGTCGAATTCCCTCGAGAGTTTTAAAAGTCGCATAATTCCCTAATTAGTTTCTAATTAGTGTTAAATACCAAATTTTGGGGAAGAGAACGGGAAATTTGGGTGGGTCCCGATATTTTTGGTTTTTGTATATTACACCTAAGAAGTTTGATATTTCATGTAAGTACCTAAATGGCTTATTTGTGGAATTGCAGAACCCTTTCATTGCTAAAATAATGATGGTAATTATTATTGAACAAATTATATATAATTAGAAATCTGAAAGGATTAAAACAAAACAATATAAAATGAAAATGAAAAAAAAATAGTTGACAACTTGGGGTCAACTTAACCTGTCATCCATATGACATTTCTCTAAAAAATGAACAAACATTAATTACCCAACGCTGATGCAACAGAAGTGACTTATTAGAGTGACACGTAGAGCCACTTTTCACAATCTAAATCTTAATTAGATTTAACTTTCTTTTTTACAAAAATATCCAGGGATTATTAGTTATTAATTTTGAAGGCTAAATTGTAAAATCAGCATGTAGAGAGGTGTATATGCAAACATCCTCCCCAAATAGCTGATACTTAAATCCTACGAGTTCGCCTCCACCAAAAACCCTAGCCTCCTCAGAGACGCGCAAAGGTATGCAATTTATACATCGAATTAGGATTTTATTTTCTCTTCGTCCATTGAAATCTGTTCAAATTTAAAAAGCAACAGAAACAGAAATAGATTCTAAATCAATTATAACCCCAACTAATTGTTTTCCAGCACTCGATTATTATAGGGTTTTTTTGGTCTAATGATATGGATTTTTTCCTTTCAGAGCTTGGAATTTGTTGAAATTTAGAACCATGTACCTTCAATTTTACATAAATGAGAATGGGGACAAGGTTTACACCACCAAGGTAACTGCTTTCAACCTCTCTTTGCTGTAATTTGTTTGGCGGCGTCGGATTTCTAATTGTTAGGCATATGGACATTTTCAAGCTCAATGAAAAAGCATCTACAATAGAATTTACACTCTTGAGACGCTTTTAGTAGCGGTTTTATCCGATTACGACGCCATTTTGTCTATGTAAATGATTTACCCATTTAGCATAGTTCATATATTGTGCGATAAAAAGGGAAAACATGGGATTAGTAATTTTTAAAGACAGGGCGTGATTTTGGCCGAGGAAATAGGAGAAAAGATGATGAAAATGAGAAGTAATTAATTTTTGAAAAAAGATCATGAAGGTAGAGGAGGAAATGGAGACAAGTGAAAATGAACATCAAAGGGACAACGGATATGTAGGCATATGATTATTGATCCCTATATGCTGTGATCCTAAACGGCACACTATTGTATTTGCATGTATCCTTTGGATCATCTAATGGCTGCTTTTTGTGTTTACAAGCAATTGGTCTGGTTAGATTGGATTTTAAAATCTGTATTTTGTGTTCCTTGATATAACTCTGACAGAAACTGAAATATTTTACGAAGACAGATGTAATTTTGCCAATAAATTGAAGATTAAGATAGTATTACTATCCTTTTAAGATGACCTCCTCCTCCTCCTCCTTGTTAACCTATTGATAAGTGGAATTCCAGTTAACTTGCGTGTTGTGTTCCCAATGGATCGGATTTGATGAAGTTTATTTCTAGTCCCCAACCATCAAGCAGTTCAAAGTTGGTATTGGTCCTAGTTTCCTATTATGATTGGTTGGAGTAATATGTAGTGGATTATATAACATTAACAATAAAATCTGTGGTTCAGGTATTTATAGTTTACACTTTACATTTTACATGTTTCGGAAAATGGTATAGACTATGAGTCTTCAATACAGAAGTTTGAAGAAATTGTGGACCTGACCTGTCTTTTGTACCATTTATTTACGTTCAATTTTTTTTAGCATGTATTACAAGCATGCTGTTATACAAGTTGCCAATTTTCTGTACAAGGAAAAGTAACCCAGAGATAAGGATGTCTTTCTTCACGGTGTCACATATATAGGCCATTTTTGTTTATTTGAAAAAATAATAATAAAGGTCTTCTTTTGTAACACTCGATTGATGATCTTCTCTGCAGAAGGAATCGCTGCTTGGCTTGGTAACACAATCTGCCCATCCAGGTAGCTCAGATTCTTTGGCCAGGCTTTCCTTGCCATTCATTATTTGAACCTTTTAGTTTACGGCCTTTCCTTAAACTTAAAGAACTCCTAAATTCTTCACGTGTGATTATAATACTGTATTCTTGGCTTCTTGCTAGAATGTCCATGACTTAGCATTTGGAGATCACAATATGATCATAATCCATGTCTCCTAGATTCATACAGTAAGTTAGAGGCTTATGTGAATACACGTGCATTTCTGGTCACAGTGTGAACTCATAGAACTACATGTTAACTGTTAATTCACTACTATGCAAAGCAGTTATTGCCATATGCTCTAGTTTATTTAGTCTCCCAACTTTTATTTGTCATGTGTCTAGGAAATCAATCACGGTGTGACTCCTTGACATATGATCTATTAGCTTCTTGTTTAATTCCCCCTTTTGATTCATACAACAGCATGTCTTGCATTTGAAAATTCGAACTATGGATCAAATATCACCAGATTCATGGCTGTATCCGAATGACAGTATTGGCATTTATGCCATGTATTCATATTTGTGCTTACATTTGATGGTTACGTATCATTATATCTTTGATATTTGCATTTATGTGTCATTTGCGAACATCATGGGATAAATATCTCAGGATTGGGAAAAAGCACTTGCTCAAATTAGGGCTCTGCAGGTGTACTGTCGTCGTTTGCATCTGTTGTTGCTGGCAGCATTTACCTCAGTGCCGGCACTGCCATGTGCCAGCCCTTTGTGACAAATTCAATTTTGCCAGCTCATACTAGGTTTAGAATAAAAAAGTACACCAAATGAACCTTTCATGGCAACCTATTTTTCAGAAACAAATTATATGTTTAGTACTATGCAATCCTTACCTATTGAATATAATTGAACCGACTGTCATGCACAATTTATATGTTCAAATATTTATGTGTTTGGTGAGACAGTGATTACCTGTTGATATGGGTTCAAAGGGTATGCAAAAAGTTGGCGTTCTAAATTATGCTATGTAAAGCTGTTGGAAACTACTCTTAACATAACATGTATTGATTTTTTTATGCTATTGTTTGGAAAATAGATTTTAAAATTACTTATGGAATGCAAATGTAATAAAGTTATTAAGAAATGTCTATCTGAGGACTATGTCTACTGCTGCAACCTGCTGGTGTTATCTTAGGTTTCTTCAAATTTTGTTAGAGAGATATTAGATAGTTGTCGAAGTAACTGGTTTATTCTTTCGTGTGAATGAATCCATTCATTGTAACAATTGTTTTCATTGATGTGATTATTTAAAAGTACTGTTGTGCTTAACTGATCGTGGTCTCAAACAAAGTTAAAAATCGCTGAAGGTTATTGTTAAATTGTCAAGTTGCAACTATTAAGTTGATTTGAACCGTAGTTTAGGGAAAAGGGGTAATGGTAAAAAATTCAGGCAACTTTGTATCTTAATTTTTTGCTGTGTCAATTAATGAAAATACAGCAGGACAAATAAAATAAGGGCCAACTGTTCTCAAAGTTATGGAAGTAAAAACTAGATTTCTCATTTGATTAAAAAGATATAGCGTACTTATTAGAAGTGGAGAAAGTGCTTCATAATCATAATTAATATGAATAGGGAAAAGACTAAATTTCAACTTGCTGCCATGAACTTTGAGCATTTTTCACGAATGGTGCCCTGAACTTTTAAAATGATGGATTGCTGCCATGAAGTATCAGAGTATCACAAAACTACCATAACGGCATTAACGAAAAATTAGAAAATAACCATATCATCCTTTTATATAAATTAACAAAAAAAAGGGATTAACTTTTTTCTCGTAGAAGTTAATTCTTATTTTGGTTAAAATATGCTACCCTTTTATAAAGATTAACAAAAGAATTCCAAAAAAAGTTAATTGCTTATTTTATGTTAATTTATACAAAAGGGCGGTATAGTCATTTCCTAATTTTCCATTAACGCCGTTATGGTAGTTTTGTGATACTCTGAAAGTTCATGGTAGTAATCCATCATTTTAAAAGTTCAGGGTACCATTCATGGAAAATGCTCAAAGTTCATGGTAGCAAGTTGAAATTTAGCATTGGGAAAATATCATAAGGCAACAAAATACAAGCTCAGTCAATGATTTGCAATACTAGATAATAAAAAGCTGGTGCAAGCGAAGAAAAGTAGCAAATGAGAATGGTGGCATGGTAACACTTGGAAAATGTATAACTAACTTATACAAGGGTGGAGTACCCAAATGATTAATGAAGGCCTCGCCAAGTAGAGTTATGTGTATATGCTGCAGTGAGAGAAAAAGAAGATAATGGCTGACCTAATATATTGTTTAGTGACATGCTCGACACTCCTTACTACATGATACTTTGCAATGAGCCTAAAGTTGAACTTTTGTAATCACCAACTGGTCATTTAGTTTAGAGTTCCGGCAAAGCCCACATGTTATCCATATTTTCCTCAACCAGAGGTTCGGTGCTTTATCAAGAAGGCGATTTCAGGTCAAGATCTGGTTTCAAAATTTCATCAAGTCATTAATGAAACCTTGCTTCATAGTGGATCCCATTTTTTAAGGGGAAATCCTTCGACGATAATGATGATCTTGTGATTTTAAGGGTGACAAACGCCGCAATATAGGGCTGATTTTGAAAAGGTGGCATCGGTGTAAATGATCTTTTTCGAGAATTATCAGCATAGCAAACTTGAGTATATTTGGAATCAGGATGCTAGCAAAACTTGCATTGACCAGACTTTCTTTTTCTTTTCTTTTCTTTCCACAAATGGTCTTTTTCGTTTGTAGTAATTTGCTCATCTTAAATAACATCTTCAACATCCCCAGGGTATCAAATTCTTTCATAGTTCTGCTGTGCTCGGGTCCTTGTTGATTATATCAACCATCTGCTGATTGTTTCATTTCTTCTTTATTGTGCAGCTCGGTTCTCGCCAGATGACAAGTACTCGAGGCAACGTGTTCTGCTGAAGAAACGGTTCGGATTGCTTCCGACCCAGAAACCACCGCTTAAGTATTGATATATCATATATGTGCTTCAGAATCTTCATCTAATGACTCTAGAGATCAAATTTCTGCTCGAATCGTAAAGAATATGGTTGTGTTTTGAAACTTATATGTTCCAGGTGTGTTGAGTTATGGCTTATGAAACACTAGTTATCAGTGGTTCTCTATGTAATCAAATTTGTACTGGAAGCATATTATGGTTGCTAGTTTGCAACCTTAAGCAGGGTTCTGAAGAATGATGCATTGTGTTTTACAAGCTCATTTTTCTTCCCAAACTAGCATGTGCCCGGCACATCCATCCGGCGGATTGAATGAACTATTTAGTTTACCATAGACATCTTATACAATTTTGTATAAAATTGATTATGTGTAATTGTAATCTAATGGTTTAATATGTTAAACAAAATGAATTAGCATGAATATTTCATTTATTGATGTTGTTCGATGCTGCTGGTTATTTTCCGACAGCACTGAAAGTTATAAATATCAATATACATGGCACAAAACCTTGCTGAAATTGATTTCTTTGATCATTTTCCTTGCCAATAAATTTACCCTCTCTAATCTAACGTAGCTACTTTATAGCTTAAGCTAATTATTCCTGCGTCCTCTTTTTCTCCCGAAGGCTCTCTTTCTTTTTCATTGTTTTTATTTCAGATAATTCATGGATTGAGAAGATGTTTTGAATCATATATTGTGTGGACTGTTAATTTAGTTACATCATAGTTAAGTTTAATATTACTAAAGGAAGGCCATATCAATTGGGTATAGCTCATATGCTATAATTTCTCTCTCCAAAATGAGTGGTCGGTTTGATTCTTAAAGAAGTCATATCAAATAAAAATGGGATTGATGGTTTTTTTTTCATTTTTCTTTCCGATAAACAATGCTCATCATAATATTGCATGGATTATTGAATTTATCTTGCTTCGTTTTTTATTAAATAAGATTAGTTAAGGTTAATTTGGTTATGTCTAATCAAATCAAATAGAAAAACTAATTCTAATATGAAGTAACAGTCCCTAATAATTATGTTCAAAGTTATCCGAACCTGAGGCCTACCTTTTCAAAAGCGGAGCTATGCATGCAAAAGGTAAATTCCAAGAGCAGCTTAATTTCAATTTTTTTTCTGACCCGTAAGTACCAATCTAAGCACACAACACACCCACGCACACAGCACACACGCGTCCAAGGGACACATGAATTTACCCCGAAAATAATTTGTGGCCACTTCTTCTCTTGGATTCCTGGGGTTCGCTCCCCTCAAGAGCGGAAGTGCTCATACCAGCTGAGCCGGTTCTTCTTAATTTCCATCAGCATTAGATCTAAGATGGCTCATGTATAGTAACGAATTATAGTTGGACATAGGTGGAATTAAATGAAAGGTTCGCTTTTTTTTCTTGCCCTCAACTCAACTTTGGCATAGACAGACAGACAGATTGACAGACACTTGTGTTCTATTATTTTGATGTGTTTTTGAAGAAAAATCTAATAGCTAAAACCATTTTCTTGATAACTTGAATGCTTGAGTTGATATTTTTCAAGGGATGGTTTTTACCTAAAGAATCAACCAAGACCCATTTTAGAAGTCATTTGAAAATCTGCAGTTTACAATTAGTACTTTTGCAGTATATCTCAACTCTTGCTATTTTTCTATATATCACAATCCCATTCTGTAAAATTTTTGGTAGCATTCTTTACTGCAACAATGGCAGTAAGAATGATAAAAAATTTAAAAACATTTAACGAAAATAATAACATTGTAGGGCCTAGTTTGACAATAAGATTTCCGATAACGGTTAACGAAACCACGGTGTCCTGGTGTGCAAACCATGGTTTTATAAAACCGGTGTTTCGCAGAGTTTAAGAACGTTTGGGATCACAGTTTATGAACCCAAGGTTTGGTTTAATTGAACTTATTTTTTAAGGTCTAAAGAGAGAATAAATGAGAGATGACATGAAATTTTCTGAAATTCCATTATATTTGGAGTTTAGAAAAATAAAGTTTCGAGCCTTTGGAAACTTTTTGAGAAAGAGAAAATTCCATTTTGGTTGCCAAATGGACCGCAATTATAATTTTCAGAGTTTGGTCTCGAAATCCTACAAAATCACCACCGAATGGCTTCCTACTAATATGGAAAAAGTGAGGGTGTTTCATTCAATTTATTCTTTATCTTTCATAACAATTCTAGGTCCATGACTAGCCCGGCCCATTAGCAACCTAACAAGAAGCCTCCTTCACCTTCCCCATTCTCCATCGACTGAAGCGCTATCGACCCCAAAAAAAAACCGACCGGAATCGAAGGAAACCCTAGCGATCAATCGAAGATGACGGAGGCGATGATCCGCAAGAAGCCGGGGATGGTGAGCGTGAAGGAGATGCCGGTGCTTCAGGACGGGCCGCCACCTGGAGGCTTCGCTCCGGTACGCTACGCCCGCCGCATCCCCACCAAGGGCCCCAGCGCGGTGGCGATATTTCTGACGACGTTCGGCGTCTTCTCCTGGGGGATGTATCAAGTCGGCAAAGGGAACAAGATCCGAAGGTAAAGTTTAAAGCTCCTTAGGGATTTTTTTTCCTGATCTTGTTGATCGATTGCTGGTTTTTAGTGATTAGGTTTTCAAAATCAGGGCTCTTGATTTCAAGTTAGGAATTGGAAATGGGTGGTGTATAATTCTACTGATATGTTGGTGATTTTGTTGGGTTTTGTTGATTGTTTGTTGATTTGGAGGGTCTGGGTTTGAGATTTTTTGGCGCAAGGGGGTTTTGTTGCTTGCAAATTGTTTTTTTTAAAAATTATTTTAAGATGAATAATATTTTATTAAATGAAAAAATATTTTCTTTAAATGACTCATTCTGAGGCTGTTTCCAGTTTCAAGTGGTTTGGAGTTGAAATTAGGAAGTTTGGTGCTTAAAGGGTTTGCAGTTGACTGATTAGGCTTTAACTGTATAAATTTTGTAGATTTATAGCTTCTTGGCAAAATAGATATATATGTATGTCTGATAGGAGAAAGTATCCAGTAACTTCAAGCTACAACGTCAGCATGCCTAGTGGCAGCTTTAAATCCTATTAAAACTTGCCAAGTGGATAGTGGTAGCGGTCTCCTCATTTAATAAAGGCTAAATTGCACAAACATACCCACCAACTTTCATGTTTTTTGCGATTAATACCATGAACTTGGAAAATTAGAGATAACTACCATGAAGTAGTTTTTTAGAGATTGCTACCATACGGTGTTGCCTTCCGTTAAAATATGACCGTTATGCCCTTTGACTTTCTTCTTATTGTTTGTCTTCTTCGTTTTTCTACAATTTTGTCATGATTTCCAACAATTTGCAAGCAAGACAATAAATAAATAAATCAAAGCAATCATCTTAGATGAGGCTCTTGCCGGTGGGGTCGTCTCCTTGGTCAATTTCATAGCCCTCATGATAGTAGTGACCACTGTGTCCCCGAACACCATCTGCATCGCTGTGGACGTCACCAACGCCATCCTGAAGGGGCAGGCCTCCCCCTCTAGCGGTAGGTGCACGTTCATGTCGCAGGCTGCCGCCATGGGGTTGTCCGTGGCCGAGGTGACGAAGAGGAGGCGCCCCCGACGTGTGCGCAGGGGAGAAGGGAGAGGAGCTCGTTGGAGGAGCCGGACGTGGAGAGGTCGCCGGGGAAGAGGGGGTTGATGTCGCCGTGGAAGGTGTTGATGGGGGAGAAAGGAGGAGCGGGAGATGTCGAGGGAGGCGAGGGTCTGGGAGGCTTGTGGGTGACGAAGCCGGACTTGCCGATGCCGATGAATGAGACAGCGGAGGGGCAGAGGCTAGGGTTTCGGCAAAGGAGACAACCTGGGTGAGGTTGAGGGTGTCGAAGAAGTGGTTGAGATGCCACTGCTGGGATCGGAAGAGGGCGGCGATATCCGACGGTGAGTAGGGCGAGGTTGAGATGGTACGTCCCCTGTGAGATTAGGCCGTTGAAGAAGGATATTATTGAATACTGATTTTAATGAGAATTTTATTTTTAATAAAATGGTTAGAGAATTATGAGAGATTTAGAACTTGAAAGTTGCAGGGGTAAAATAGAGAAAACAAGCCAAATATTGCCGACATGGCAGCTAAACATAACGTTTGCAGACGGAAGAAATGTTGATAGTATTTAGTTGCAATCATGGGTGATAGTTCATGCTACTTGTCTGTAATTAAATTAATCCATTGTATCAATCGCAAAAAAACATGAAAGTTAATTGGTACATCTGTGCAATTTAGCCTTTAATAAATTAGGGGGAAACCCCCACCGATCATTCACTTCTTCCACCTGGCTCTCCAACGTTTTCTCTTCGTTGCTGACGAACTTTGTTGTTGCATTGGCCTCCTCTAACTCCGTCATAAAATACCTTCAGCTCCGCGGACAATCCATTTTTTCTATCAAACTCCTCAATCGTTTCTACCACCGACTAGGTTTCTCCCGCCATCTCTCTACCCTTTTAACTGGGAGACCTTGTCAACCCAAAACATAAAAATTATCAACGAATACCAAATTTGTTTAGAAATTAGACTTTTTCCTTCAAATCGCATATTATCACTGAAAATTTCTTTAACGCCACCGAGAATTAAGATTCCTCCCAACCTTCAATTACAATTGATAGACATCTGGATAGACCTTCTTGCTCACATATCTGTGTTTCACACACATAAATTCAAGAAGCTTTCTCCTTCTTAACAAGTCCTCTAATAAGAAAATCATATTTAAACTTAAATCCTTAATTAAATACTATGGGTTCCAAAGAAATTGAGCAGCGGATTCAATTTTTTGTTCTGTTTGTGAGAAGGCCTTGACTTCGTTATTTGGAGTAGATCGATAAGGGTCGATCACTTGCTTTCACTGCCTCAACGATTTCTTGCGAAGGCGTTCTTTCTCATTGGCTGCGGAGTGAATTTACATGGTGGTTTTATCTTAAGTGGTGGCTGGGAAGATGTGGTCAATGACTACTTGTTTGACTGCTGTAATTATTTAGAGCCGTAAAAAACACTTGGCAAGTTTTAATAGGATTTAAAGTTATCATTAGGAATGCTGATGCGGTAGGCTGGTAGCTTGAAGGCACGGGATACTTTCTCGTCAGATAGATGATTGAAGGCTACCTACTCATTAATGGTTTCAGATTTAGAGATATAAGAAACAACTTTCGAATCCTCTTTGGAGAACGTTTGAATACTAATACTCTGATAGATATATAAAAGACGTGTCTACCCCTGAACAGAAAATTATATTTTATATATAGAGAGAGAGCTGTCTATACTAATGGTATTTAGATATCTAACTTTCGTCAAATAATTATTGAGTCAAGATTAGGATGTGGTTTATAATATCAAAGAAAAGACGGTGAAAATGAGAATGTGGATGGGTGGCATTACTATAAGAGAAAGGATAAGAACTATGTGAGCTTGGAACAAGTTGAAGGTAGCTCCATAAAGAATATACCGTGATAGGACATGTTCAAGGAAGGGAAGGTTAATAACAACTCCAGTTAAGACGAGTGTATAAATTGGAGATAATAAATCATAAAGTAGAAATACCTACATGAGCATGGATAAATACGTCAAAAAAATATACGTTGATATAACCGAGAAGACGACTCATAACAGAGTTGAATGGAAGAAATATTCATAAAGATTGCCTTTAAAAATTTGGAAAAGAGGCTTATTGTTGTAAACAATGTAATCAAGGCCCAATTATAGAAAAGATTAACGAACATATTAAAATTAAAGACGTTGTTGCTTAACTAGTAGAAATATTAAATATAATGCTTAATCTGATAATCCCCCCAAATCCCCTAAATGTTTCGAATTATGGTTACAGTCAGGGGTCAGAAGGATTTTGTGAAACGCCACTACATCCTATGCAATCTGAATGTGTTTGGCACTTGGGTTTTGAAAAGCATGTTAGGAAGTAGGATTAAGTGAATTTCATGGCCAAAAACTATTTGGCATATGGAAGGTTACTCCATACTTTAGAAAGGGCATTGGAATTTGGCGAGGAAAAGAGGAAAATTTAGAAATGAGAACGGAAACAAATATTTTTGCTTTCCATTTTCTAGCTTGTGACTTTCCATCTTACAAGATCTAAGCATTGTAATGAATTATTCATGCTTACAAAGTGCTAGAGTTGGCCCACTAAACGGAATTAGAGCTTTACAATCGTTTATACAAGGGATGAAACTGCAAAGATATCCTAGGGAATGTAAATTTGCTCGTCTTTGTCTAGTTTCATCCCTTTCCCCTTTAAAATTAACTAGGGTCTAAGATTATTAAATTCTGAGTTTGTTGCCAGTTGTGGACAGCTAGATGGGTACATAACAAAGCACAGATCTTGATGACTAAAGTTTATGGGGCCTTAGGATGCTATGTGAAAACTGGGTGACTTATTAGGAATTTTTTAGATCGAGTGTAAGAACAATAAAAAGCATGGTATTTGGAAATGTTATCGTTCTAATTTATGAGACTGGAATCATGGAAGATAGGGCGCTAAAAAGCTTAATGGAACTTGATATCTCGTTAGAAGAATTGAAGGTTGATGACCTATAAAGTGTTCTAGCACAAAACTAAAGATGAATGAGTTCTTTGGAACATCATTTGATTGATGATATGTTGTCTTTATTCTTTGTTGCCCATTCAGTGCATTAATTTTCCTTTCACATGTTGTCTACTATGGTCAATAGAGGAAACTAGAGACAATGAAACCACAAACAAATAATTGTATAGGAAGGTTCCTAAAATGGGAGGTGAATTGATTGGGGGAGGTGAGAACATTTTGGGATACAACTCAGATAAGAAATTAGTAGGAAGGTTCTAATTACATGTCTACCTTTTAAACCTTTAAGCATTATGTCTCATACCAATGGTTGGATCATAACAATGGTGTGCGGCTTGTGCCTATTTCTGTTGTTTCTTAACTTAAAAGGGAACAGCTTATTCTGCCCTTGTCGTATTTGTCTGGTACATATTCGTTTGACTGAAGTGGCAGTCCCACTTAAGTGCAGAGGAAATAATAGAAGGGTACATCACAACTTTTACAAGTAGCGCAGCGCCGTAACTGTAGTTGATGAGCTGCACAACCATCGTGAGCTTAATAAGCATATGCAGTTGTCATAACCAGATTAATGGGTAGTATGACTTAGTAGGAAGAAGCGGATAACCTTTCTGGATTAACATGAGATCTCAAGCCAACTGTACTAATTCGGATAGTTTTAAGCAGATACAAGATCGAGTTCATGAGCAAGTTACAGTTTTTACAGATACAAATAATAGCTGAAAATCGAGTTAATCACATAGAGACCATGTAAATACAGGTTCCTCAAGTAACGGGGTCTTGAAGGTGTAATGGGCAGAGTATAGATAGGACGTATCCTACCAATCCCTGGACATAGAGTTTGCAAAATATCCTCAACCTTCTCCACCTCTTCATCCCCCATTTCAAGCACCACAATGTTTGCTTCCCTTCTGACTGTCGTTTGATGATTCCATAATCTTCTAGTTCCTCTCTAATTACCATAGACAAAACCAAAAACAAAATGGAGATAACTATAACGCTGAATGGACAGAAGTTTAGATAGACGAATATGATTCTAATAAAGATTTATGGAAACGAGCTAGTTGATTGAAGATTTTGGTGATAAATTAATTAATCAAAATTGATTGAGGTGAGAATTAGGGACGACCAGTGTGAAAGGGTTGTTGTTCTTATAGAATGGAGTGGCACCTAAATTCTTTTCCACCAGTTCAATACGCATGATAGATGAATGCTAGCTTCATCTTTTTTCACAATTTCAATATGTAGGATTCAGACGAAGTTGTTAAATGCCAGCTTCATCTTTTAACCTCCTTTGGTGCCTTCTATTGGGGTATGGATCAGGTTGGCAAAGACGCCAATATCTGAAAATAATGTTAGGGCTTCAAATTTGTTTTTGTTGCTTGATGTGTGGTTTGGGTTGATATAATGGGTTTTGTTGCTTAAGAATAGATTGGAATATCCTATGTTTCTTGTATGGTAATTGTTGTAATCTAGGTTGTGAAGAATGAAGATTAGGGATATCTTTATATTGACTTAGTTATAAAAAAAAATCTTGATTCTAAATCTTTGGAGCTGGATGTAGTGATTTTTTATGCTTAAGCTAGATAGTACATGGTTCAGGTCTCTTCTTTCTTTTCTTTCAGATAATGCAGAATCGATGTAGTGGTCTGAATATATTCCTTAGCTTTCTATTTTTGACAATATTCGTGGTCTTGATTGCTTTCTCTCTTCTCTTGCTGTTGAGTAACAACAGTGAAATGTTGCTTGTTTTAGTTTACCATGTGGTTCAAGGCTTGGAATTTTGTGTAGAAGAATGGAAATGTATGGCAGATTGTTTATCTGATAATGGTTAAGCTCATAACCATTTGCTATGTTACTATGCTTTTGATCCTAATTGTAAGAAGTAGATGATCCAAATGTGTTACTAGGGGTTTTTTCCCCATTTGTTTCTGTAAGTGACATAGCGCATGCCCATGCCTCGTTTATTCAAAGAGTCCAAGATACCCAAAAGTGGCCCACTTTTATGTGAGCTACCTGAACCCATATATTAACAAGGTCGATCCAGGTAGAGTTTTGGCGCAGATTAGATAGGGTACTTGAATAATAGAGTTAATATATAAAAAAATCACATCTTGATGGAGAAGGAATTTCAGTATTAATCAACATGAAAACACAATGAACAACTCCCATTCTGACCATTATGATTACCAGAACATTCTGCATGAAGAGTAATATTGCTAGTTATAACTGGATAGCTCAAGAGATCAAACTGTAATCCTATCTATTTATCAAATGGGTAAACCCGATCACTACTACACAAAACCTGATTTAGGCGTTTTGTAGCCCCACAAGCTACAGGTAGAGCATGTTTTGTAAATTGCAGCCCTCATATTGGATCACTGCTAAACATAGTTTATGAGTGATTCTACATCATATGTTCTTTCATTCTTTGTTTTTTACATTCTATTATTAAGTAGTGTGTTACGCATAGTATGTATTAGGTTTTCGATTCATTTTAGTTGGTCTTATGATCATTAAAATTATTCGTTAGTGTTCATATCATGTTGAAGTTGATCGTATATGTATCACATATTTTTGGTTGAATGTTTATGTTTATGATCAGCTTTTTCATTTATCTCATGTTTTACTGTTCATATGATTAAGAATGTACTATCTATTAAGATTTTCATATCTATCTCTAGTTCTATGTTTTATAAATTTTTTTTTGTTTTCATGTTCCTATGATATATGGTTGTATACTTAATTATATAACTATTTGCATATGGGACAAAACAATATATCGGATGATACACAGCATGATACACGATAAACAGGGAAACAAATACACGATACGCTCCCCAATCGGCAACTTTGATGGTAATTGTGTGAAATTGATTTAAAAGTTTTTGGGGATTTTTTTCACACGCTTTATGCACGTAACAGAATGGTTTATCGGTGATATCTTACATGCTACTGCTTGGGAGTTCATAAAAACTGCATAGTTGGTTGTCGAAGCTTGAACATATATTAAATGTTGCACCTCTTATTTTACAAGATTCGGCTTTAAGTATTTTGGAATCAGAGTATTGTTTAATTATTTAGTACTACTATTGTATTGCTTGATTAAGTGGTTGGCAATGTATAAGTAACATGATTAAATAATAGGCAGATTTTGTTGCAATTCATTTGAAAATTGATCTGTAGGGATATTATGAACCAGTTTTTTCATCACTTCAAGCTTGTTCAAATTATCTCGAACAAGGTTAGATGTTGTAGCTTCATGGGTATCATCTGATAAGTTCTAATGCGGCCAGTCGTTGGACAAAATTATGGAATACTTACAGGAATCTATTTCCTTTTTAATTGGCTCTTCGTCTCTTATTAGGTTTTTGTTTTTATGCCCCATCCTTACCCAAACATGAGTTATTCAGGAACCTAGCAGGTTGGCACCATTTCAAAGTTTTTATTTCAAGGTGTGATTTGAGTGTAGAATGTAGTATATATTTTTAGTGACTCGTGCACAGATTCCAATAGCTGAATCCAGATACATGAGAGGATGATCTATCAAACAACATTGAGCGGCATCCTAAATGCAGTATAGCTTCGCTTAGCTTTTGGTGGAAAAGAAAGTGACGATAAGGGAAGTTCACAACCATTTAGTACCTTCTGAACCATATTCGATGCCAATCAACAATTTTCTATGCTATTGAGCAATGAAACTAATACAGGGTTGAATTTCCCCTTTTATGTATTCATGCTCCTTCGCTGTATCACGGTGTTCGTTTGTTATTAGTTCTTATTCACTGTTTTCCTTCCTTTCCTTTTCAAGTATTAATTAGTCGCTCCACCAGCATTTAATCACTATCCCCAGTTTCACCTGCAACAAAACCGTTGCTTATAACTTACTTGGCTATTAGAGTTAGAATTTAAGTGAAGGTTTAGGCTATGCAAACTTAGTTTGCAAGGGTCAAATAACACTGAAAAATAGCTGTAATATGTTGTTTGGCTTAGTAGTTAATCTAAACTACATCGGGTGGTTATCTTCCTCTTCTTGGAGTCAGGGTAAATTAATGTACATTAGATTTGGGATAACTCCAGTTAAGGTTGAGATAACCGTATATCACTGCTCCAAAATCAAAGCAAACAAGCTGGAGTTGGGATTTTTTGTAACTCCTTGAAACTCATGTTATCCCAACTGTTAATCATACCGTAATCATGCTACCATAAAGCAGAAATGGATATATTATGTTACCTCTTGCACTTGCGACTTCTGAAGTCCTTTGCTCTGGCATGTTCACGATCACAGATGGTTGGAGAGTACTACTTGAGCTCTCCTGCAAATCCACAACGTTACTAGCCTTTAGCAATGGTGCGGTGGTGTATGTGGGAGAGAATATAAAGATGGCTCAAGAATTACCTCCCATATGTAGGAGAGCTTAGGGTTATCAAGCCCTGACCTTATTTCCTATAGGGTTTCAATACCTTCAAAAAGCGTCCATCAGGCGCTCAAGCGGTTTGTAAGGCACTCACCGCTTCATGTTGGTCTATGGGCTATATATATGATGGCTACCCTTATTGGTTTGATGTACTCATTTTATTTCCTAGAAAGGCATAGCCGCATAGTTTAAAAGATATAGCTGTTGCGTAAGCAATAGTTTTTTTTGGTAGTTGTTGCCATATTCAATTACTGGGCTTTTTAGTTTGCATTCTCTAATATTTCGACTTAAAAGTGCAAAGGCAAAGGGGCCTCAGAATATTATAAACCGTTACCTTTTAGCATTCATGCATAGAATCCAATCATGCCATTATGTTTCTATAAATGCAGGGCACTCAAGGAAGAGAAGTATGCGGCTCGAAGGGCGATACTTCCTATGCTTCAAGCTGAAGAGGACGAAAGGTGAAAAGGAAAATGACCCTCAAATTTTCATTTTGTTTGCTTACATCACATCATTCTTAGATCATCAATGTTAAAAATCCTGTAGATTCGTGAAAGAGTGGAAGAAGTATTTGGAAGAGGAGGCGAGGATTATGAAAGATGTCCCGGGATGGAAAGTTGGTGAGAGCGTGTATAACTCGGGAAGATGGATGCCTCCTGCTACAGGGGAACTTCGCCCAGATGTTTGGTGAGGGATCATATATTGTGGTTCTTGTTCTGGGTTCTTTTGTAAAAGAAGCGAACATGGGTTGAATCTTTTGCAACTCCTAGTTCAATCCACAAACAGAAACATCTGAATAAATTGTTTGTCTCGGATCTTAATTTGTCAACGTTTTACAATTGTTGTAGTTGCTTTGATGATGATGATGATGATGATAAAGCAAGTGAACAAATGCTATTTCCTCATCTTGTTTTTGTGCATAAATGAACTGAGAGCAGCTCCAAGGGTCTCTTGACCCAAGGATACCTTGCAATATTTGAAGTGTGTGAATTGCATAAATATCTCATTTTGCTTTTATTTTTGTTGATTGTTTTTATTTCTGTATGCATTTTGATTGAAAATGCTTTATATATGTGGTCTTCCTACAGCTGTTTGGGTTTCCTCTTGATCATCATGGTTTAAATCATAGATGGACACACGAAAATTTTATGCATTTCCTTGTTTGCTCGTAATGACTAAATGATGGTTTTTGGATGATACGGACATTTTGGATTATAGATCAATACATATAGCTTACAAATTCTTTCAAATTACGAATTTACTTTCACATTATTGCATCTATATTTGCTTAGCGATTTTAGCACATAATTGTAGAAATTTTTATGAAAAGTTTCTTTATCACTTTAACTATTTGTGTTGCACGTGTAGAATAATAATGATGTGGTAATTTAATCATGTGCATTTGTAAAATAATGATGTCGCAACTTTTAATTGCGGGTACATAAAATAGTACTGTTTTTTATTTGATTTCATTGAAAAAATAACTTACATCACCAATCAATTTGAAATAATTGACCCTTTTTATTGTCCTATAATAGTAGAAATAATTGCGAATTTCCGATTATCCAAAAAAAAAAATTATTGGATAATCTTGCGACGGCGGATTCCAGTCTCATTTTTTTTCCTCGTCAGTTTATTTATTACCTGAAAGATAGAAAGAAAGAATGCCTGTGAAAGTTTTATAGTGGTTTAGGTACAGCTCAGCTGAAGCGCACGTGATGCACCGCTAATGTGCAATTATTTACTATACTAATCAGTTAGGCCTGCTGCAAATTCTCCGTTAATTCTGCGCTACGTTTTTAAATTATTAATTGTTAACCTCCACTAAATATAATTACAAGTCTATAGAAATAATTAACGACGCGAAAGCTGCGTTTTTCTGTCTTTAAACTTAATTACTTGAGTGCTTATGATATAATTATGGGGATCACGCGATACAGGAGGAAGAGAAAAGTCGCACTTGTGTTGTGTGCCCTCTGTTTGTCCCAATTGGTGAGCAGGCCCTCACGTTGCTACATTCACATTCCATTAATAAGGTTTAAAAAGCAAAGAATCTCTCTAGTAATTCTACATCTTAAAATACAAATTACTAGTAATATATAGCAAAAAATAATGTTGGCCATTTAACGAATTATGATCATCCATGGATAAAAGATAGTCTAATAAAAAAATTACAAAATGGATTGATAAAAAAAATGTCCAGGTTCTAACCGATCACAAATCAGTCTCATATATAATAAAGTTTTCGATGCTCTGCCTCGATACATAAAACCAAAATTCAAGTCGGGCTCAGCATTTGAAATTGAACCTAAACCATAGTTTTTCTTTCGTACAAAAGATTTTTGGGATTCAACCCATAGATCATATAATACATGTGAAATGTCATTGTCAGTGCTAATGTTTACTCAACACAGCGATAGCTCGAGCATTAGATTTTATGGGCCAATGGAAAAGTATGAAAAACTCCAATGTGGTCCCACTATGTGCAATCAATATTTTGCTGAGAAAATAAGCAAATGTATGTGGTACTTCAATATTCAAATTTATTTTATTAAATCGTAAAATGTTCTTTCAAACATTTCAGATTGAGACGTAAACAAATAATAAAACATGAGCTTTTCAATATCAATTTGGAGTCTGGTTAGTCGACCTTCTTGCTTAACTAAATAGTTAAACCATTTGGAATCTAGTTTGGTTCCCATACCAAATGCCAAATATCCCCTCCCCCTCACACACACATATTTTAAAGATGGTTTATTCTTATCTTTTTAAAACAATTTGGAGATTTACAAATCATATCATTATCCATAATCGACATGAATGGCAATTATTTACTATAATTTTTCTGGTTTCACAACCTTACCAAGTTAGTTTGAAAATTTACATTTGCATGAGCAAAAATAACATTTCTTTAAATATGGAACCGATACAGTTGTTATATCAAACTAGCTTATCAAGCACTCTACATAATAAGCATATCAAGAATCTGACATGAGGTATATATACATATTTCTTGAATGTAAAGGCAGACATAAAACAAAGTGCTTGAAGGGCACATTATTTGAAAAAAGCCCTCAGCCCTATATCATTAACCCCCCATATAAATTCAATATTTGTGACTTACGAGAAAACGGATTATTAAACTCTTATATCGGCTGAAAAACTAATTTAAATTTTATAGTAAATTCTTTTCTCCAATGTCCATACATAATATGCAGATTATACATCTAAAAATCATGGTAAGTTGCCATAAAAAACCAAGCAGATTTTCCGTTGACAGAAACCGCCTGGCCTCGAAGTGGTTATCGAAAGGTTTTTGGGTAAAAATTTCAGTTGTCAAAAAAACCCTCGCATGCGGTATTTTTATAGTTGCATGCTATATATATATAGTTATTATGCGATATATTTACGGTCGCATGCGATATCTATAACTTATTTAAATATAGCAGGCAACTATACAGATACTGTATGAAAATTTTCCGGGATTTTTCGACAATTGTTTGAGGCCAGCTGTGTTTTTGTGAGCTGGGAAAAACTGTTTGGCGGGTTTTTACAATTTACCCTAAAAACTTCCCTAATCAAAGCAACATCATATTTTCAGAGGAACACAGAGATCAGGGTAGTGGTTTAGCCCCATGGACAGCTCGGCTAACTTCTCCACCTCGATTATTCGACTGAGATGTTCGAAAAGGACATGGTAATGTTATAATTTCTCTTCAACTTAGATTTTAAATAAATTATGTATGACTTAATTTTTTGATGATATCTTGCTTGTTGCAGGAAATTTGGCAGCAGAGAGTTGAAAACTATTGGAAACTGTTGGGTCTTAAGATTAGACCGAACACGATAAGAAACATAATGGACATGAAGGCGAATTTGGGATCATTTGCAGCGGCTCTTAAAGATAAGGATGTGTGAGTGATGAATGTTGTGCCTGAAGATGGACCGAATACGCTCAAGATAATCTACGACGGGGGCTTAATTGGAAGTGTGCACGAACTGGTAAGATTTCATTTCAAATTGAAATCTATTTTTCCTAAAAGTACTATTATCCACATATCTTAACACTCGCTCACGTGGAAAGTACATAGATTAGTCTCTCAGAGGCAAGTAGACCGTATAAGGAAATGTGCAATTATGGCACAAAGAGAAGATGCAACTATAGCACAAGAAGGAAATGTGCAACTTTAGCATAAGGAAAGGTGATCTATCAAGGGCATGTAGACGGCTCTCCCTCAAAGGTATTATTAAAGTACAAATCCATGAATGTTATCAACCTAATTCTGATACCATATTAAATTTAAATGTTCACGAACGAGGGGGTGATTATATATTTTATTTATATGAGTGTACTCGGGCTTTTTGATATAAGTGGGTTCCATGAATAAGACTCAAAGCTTGTTGAGGTTTGTCCATATTATGTTTACACTTCTCATAGTTTTTCCAATATGAAACTATATTATTCACATATCTTAACAATTATAAAGAATGAATTCACCTAGATTGGGATAAAAACCCTTGAAGAAGGAAAATATGATATTTTACTATAAGCAATAGCATTGCCTGTTCTGTTAAGTTATATGTGCCTTGCATTGAAATGGGATGGCAATTTGAGAAGCATAATGTGATAAACTAATATAAAACGACATTTTTTTGTCGGACATTATTTTCTTGGTCATAAGGTAATTTATTAAACTTCTACTTTCAGCACGTGCACATGCACCAAAATTGGGAAACTGATTTGGCATAGACAACCGACTTTCCATCTTGTGAAAAAGTTGCTGCAAACTTATCAATTTCGATAGCCTTATATGTGAAATGAAGATAAAGATGAGATGCAGGTATTTTCTCCTAAGATTAGCATTATGCCACTTATTGGTCGAGTAAGCTTCATTAAAATCTCAAATTTGCAAATTAATCCGCTTCACTGTTACAAACCATTTTCCATTTCAGGTGCGAGGCATACTCGACATACCCTCGGACCTACGATCTCTTGCATGCTTGGACTGTCTTCTCCGACATTATAGAGAAGAAAGGATGCGGCGCCGAGGATCTTCTCATCGAGATGGACCGAATCCTAAGGCCGGCCGGTTTCGTAATTGTCCGTGACACCCACGTGGTCATGGAGTTCATCAAGAAGCACTTGACAGCTCTCCGCTGGGAGTCGGTGGCTCAGGTCGATCCTGAGCCTGACTCCAATCCCCAAGATGGCGGCGACAGTGCTCATGATTAGGAAAAAGATGTGGTTGCAGATGATATTGTGAAGGATCTGGCTTAAGATTGATTCTCTCTCATATTTAAAATCCTGGTTAGATATATATTCTGAATTTGTAACCTTGTTATGTGATTCTTACAGCTCTAAAGCCTTAGATATCTTTCTATTTTTCTTTACTTTTTCGAATATTTTTTTTTATTCACAGAAGATACTATGGACAACACCAAGTTACTGGACGAGTGATAAGAAAATTATAGTCATGTGCTTGATCAATTCTTCTTTGTTCCATTGACTTTAAAGTGGTAAATGAGTGGGTACAAAGTGGATACAGGCTTAATGTCAAAGTTATATTTGTTCTGCATACTTGATATTAAAGTTCCAATATTAACAGGATGCATAGTGAACGTTGTTTATAATAGAGAAGAAATTTTTATTTAGTGTATATAGAGAATGATCTCTCTATAATATGCAGGAGAATGCATTGAGATGATTTTGACTTGTGCACTGAAAAAGACCGATCAATGACAATATTGTAGTTCATGGCACACACAACATGGATAGAAACAATTAAGAACGATAAATTAATTGTTAATTTAACCCAAAGAATGTCCTTAATAACACAGAACGGAAATAAAAAATATTCATATAACCAACCCTCAAAATTCAAGATGAAGGCCGCTTGTCCTTCGTCTCCTTCCCCTCCTTTTACAGACATTTTCCCAATTCTCAAAATTAAAATACTCATCATCCTAATTTATAGCAAGCCTTTCACTTGTTTATAAAAAGCACTGCAAGGAGACTGATACGAATTTAAGAGATCTAGACAATCTAGGCATTGATTACGACAGCACAATAATAACTTATGCCTCAAAGAGCTTGCAAATGTTTCTGGTAACAGGCATACATCCAATGATACATGTTCACCTGATAACAAATAGAACTTGCGCAACAGTCGCAATAACAAGATAACTGGTGTACAGAGCCTCTTGGCAACAGTCCACACCGAAAGCTTTCAATTCTTAAATAACCGGAATAAAGCAACATAAAATCAACAATTTCGACAATAACTGCAACAAGCTGATTATAGTGAAAAAGGTGAAACACAGTTGTGATGAATGCCAGTTTCCCATCTTGAAGCTCCCTATATCGGTATGAAAATTTACGTAAATCGGTTTGCAAGTGAACTCCACTTGCCAATACTCAGTGCTGAAACAAAGCCAAAAAGATAAAAGTTAACAAATAATAGAGAGTTAATGGAACACTCAAATTACGCCAACCGTACCAAAATAAATCAACTATTGCACTTATGTGCCCTACAGATTGTATAGTTGGATACAGAAGTTGCTTACAATTAGTTGCCCAACAAATAATTCACTCGATATATGGAAAATTCACTTATGCAGGACACTTTTCTTCGCCAGTTTTGGTTTCTTCTGAGCATAATTCTGAAATGATCAGGAAGAGAATAAACAATAGGCACAAATGTGAGATATATCAACCAAATTGAGTTTTTTGGGGGTAAACAAAAGTTAACCTTTTGCCTTTCCAAAGCCTCGACATCTGTCCTCTCCTTCCAATTGCTTTTCCGTAATTTGATCGGACGATTTCCAACATATTTACCTGGAACGGTTCAAAGTTAGATTTGATAAATTTAAAATCTAGAGATTGTGTGCACGCACAAACTAGTTTAGCATTTTAATTGCATAAGCAGATAATTTACATACCATTCATTTCTTTTGTTGCTGCTGCCAGATCTGCAGGTGTTGCAAAACTAACAAATCCATAACCCTTGGATTTTCCAGTCCTCTTGTCTCGAACAACCTGGGAAGAAATACCAATTCAAGCTAACACAGTTTATTCAAGTTGAAAGGAAGAACATCTGTACACAGCCATGGAGACAAAATCACAATCTAGAGAATCTAAAATAATTTTTAAAATTTTAAATTGTATAATGAAAAAGAAAGTTGTTCCTTTAATCTATCTAAAAAAAATGCAAGCATATACTTGAATGACAATAAATTAGTTACTCTTACACGGTATTACTGTGGAGAGTGATATAAGTTGAAAGAGCTACTAGTTTTCCTTCTTTGTGAAGGCTTGGGAAATACTGAGCAATTTCGGTGTAATCTAAACTAAGCAACACAAGCTTTCCAGCATGTGTAATGCATATGAGAAGGAGAGGGCGCAGGTAAAGATAGATAAGCAATTTTCTTTGTGTTTTTTCTGTGTTTTTTTTTTTTGGGGGGGGGGGGGGGGGGGGAGGGAGGGTTTCAGTGGTTCATGTTGATCTACTTGAAGAAAGAAATATCCAAGTCACCAATCAATTTTAAATTCAAGTCCCCTCACATTTTGCATTAAATAATACTAACATGAGAAATTTGTTTTCTGGGGAAAAAACCAAAGCACTTTCTAATGTAAAGACAAGGACCACAACCATTGATAACCAGGCTTGGATTTTTGTATTTGCAAGCATCAACATTGTTATCTGAACTTTTTGACCCACCAACCAAAGAGCACTAGCCGAATGGCTGATATCCCTCCCCAAAATGAGAGGTCACCAGTTAAATTCCTAAGAGGGTTGCATCTAAAAACAAAAATCTTCTTGAGCCACTATGAAATAAATTCAACCGCTTTCCAAAGCTTTGTGTTTGCATTATGCGTGTTTGGTAGGAGGAGATAAAGTTGCATAGCATTTCAACTTGCATGTTGTATTGCATTCCATGGTTTGGTTTCATTTTAACTCGTCTGCACCTTTTGAATAACATGTCAGAGGTTGCTTTTAGTTGGGGACAATTGGTGTAGTTGATGTCAGAGTGTCAGGCATCTTGTATGCTTTTCTGATGAAGTCGAAGCGCAATGAAAACTGAGCAGAGCTCAAGTCGAGAACTATAGCCAACATTGTTTGATAATAATATTCATAAAAACGATAATGCCTAGCAGAGCTCACTTTTGGAGATGTGCAAGATTGTATTGTTGCTTAGCGATAATGCTAGACATAAAAATGATGCAAGGTGCACCTCAAGGTAACAATAACGCAAGTGTGGAAAGCTGCAAGTTGTAACTTATAAACACTGGATCAATTTAGACTATGATGAAGGATATCATGTTCTCCCATTGAATCTTGTGAAAAATGGAATTATGATTTTCTCACACACACATGCAAGAAAACACCAAACTGTAAGAAGGCTGATATGAAAACCTCACTACAAGCACACATATACACACAAACATTGAACAATAAGAAGGAAGGTATAAAAGAACTTCAGTTTTCAGAGACAGACAGAGAGAGAGAGAGAGAGAGAGGGAGGGAGAGAGAGAGCAGGCAAATCTTATGAAGGACAGCACAATCAGAGAGCTTACCCGGGCCATGTTAAAGGAAGGAAACCTCGAAAATGCTTTCGAAAGAACATCATCGTTGACTTCATTGCCTAGATCTCCACAAAATAATCGAAAATCATCTGCTAAAGACATCAAGGAGCACTTTATCTCTTGTCATAACAATGTCCATAATAGAGTGTATATTTCTCAGGACAAGAATTCTAATCCTACCATTGCAGCTAAATCCTCGATATTTGAGCATAACATAAATTATGTGGTGCAGATTCATTCAAATTAAGACCCTGTTTGGGTATGGAGTTAGGATAACCAAAGTTTACTTTTCAGCGGAGGTAGAGGGTATGTAGACTATGGTTGCAAGCCCCAAACTCCATTTAAAACTTTAACTTTGAAGAGGTATTTGACCGTGTAGTTATCTAAACTCTAAAATCTTGTTTTGGAGTTATCTAAAATCCAAAATGGGTGTTTTCTTTACAAATTTTGGAGTTTGGAAAACATTCATTGGATTGAAGTTTAGTAAACTATGGTGATCCCAACTTTGGAGTTTAGATAACCATAGTTTTCTTAACTCTAAAAACCATCCCAAAGATGGCATAGCTGGGATTTTAGAGTTAAGTATAGAGAACTTTATGAAACTCCGGTGATCTAAAGTCAGCTCCATTCCCAAAAAAGGCCTAAATGTGTGTGATTTTAGCAGAGCAAATTGGGATAAATAGATATATGAAAAAATATATTTAAATTGTGGAATTCAAAGAATTGGATTAAAAGGTCTTCATTTCAGTGTACTTGTAGATGTAGATCCAGTAAAACTACTTTTCGTAAGGTCATTATATTACTTGTTTCATGACATTTTATATTAACCAGCTAGTTCAATTCATATCACAAACAATTCGGAAACTGATTTTGGTTTTATCTGCAATTTATTTGTTCACGGACTATTAATACCATGCCAAGCTCAAGTAAAGGTATATGTGCTTCAATAATTTGCTTTAATTTTCCGTAAACTAATCTCAAACAACAGACACACTGGTTATGAGTGGTATTTATTAGTCCAGTTAAATGAGCCAATGAGGCAAAAACTTATCCTTAAACATACACTCCAAAGAAAAATGAAACTAAAAAAGCACTTTAGGAAGAATTATTAGCATGTATTGATGATCAAGCCCCTCATATAAAAATGCTCTTCTCATTCCTATTTTTTCCCTTCAACGGTTAATTCGTCCAAAGCTAGTGCGTTGTCTGACTAATATAACATGCCAAATTCTTATATCTGATCGTGTGACATTAACATCCTCATATCATGTGAGCTCATTTTAATCTCGTCTTCACATCATAAACTATATCTTTGAGTACAAGCATAGATAATGCAAATAAAAGTTGAGCTTACTCTCCGGCCACTCAGCCAATGATGGGTCCTCCCAAGTTTGTCCAGCAGCTTTGCGCGGTATTGCCTTCTTTTTTGTCTCTGCCTTGTGATCAATTTCACTGTTTGCAAGTGCAGCTTTTACACTTTCTAAGGCCTCTGGTGTAATAGTTTGTGCATCTCGTTGAAACAATTGTTGTGCCTATTGACATTAAAAAAAGTTGTCAAGATGTAACACCTTGTAAGATAACATTTATGACTAATAGTTGATTGCATATAAAACCCTTCAATTAAACCTCTTCCAACACTTATAATCCTCAACTCACACACCCATGTGGTCACATGCTTATTATCCATATGAGCTGAATATGTACACACACACACACACATGTATGTATGTATCTGTGTGTGCGCGCGCGCATATATAACCCCCTAATTGTGTAACCCAACTCATGTCGAGTGCTAATAAGCAGCTGAGGGATGAAGTATTTAAAAAAAATGTTATATGCAATTAACCATGTGAAAAAATATACCACATGATAATAATAATTATATAAGCTAATAATTCATTTTCCATCCAAAGGGCTTGGACAATTGGTTGGAGCATGAGAAATGTGATAAGTGATCAGGGGACCAACCCTATTTTTATGGGAGGGGGTGGGTCCTATATGAGTAACACTTTGTAACTCGACCCAAAAAAAACAATTTTTCTTCATCAACCATGTTATCCTATTGTTAAGGTCAAAGTGTTCAAGGATGGCTGGATCATACTAAAATTATCAGGAAGCATTCAGTGTTTCATATAATTACCTTGATCTTTATTGATTCGCTAAAACCACCACAAACTTTGTTTTAATTCATAAAGGGTTAACTGATTGATCTACTTTCAATGCAAAACGGCCGAATCCAGACCTTGAAGAATTATACCAAACTTGGGAATGGATTCAGCCATTTTTCCGTATAAGACTTTTGCCACCAAAAAAGAAAAAAAATAAAAGAAGACAGACTATGGCTTATCGTGTTATGAATGCAAAGTTTATTGCACCAAAAAGGTATTCGATAGAGAGAGGGCCAGTGTTCATGGAATTTTAATGTAATTTTATGAAGATTTCAAGGTATTCATCTGGGAATTGCAACAAGTTATAGTCTTTTAGAATAAATACACCCTAATTTCAAAGGAAGTTTTCCCCCTTTTTGGTTGGCTTCGTAAATTAGGAAATGCGTCGCAACAATCTATAATTACCTGCTGAAATTGAGGCAGAGAGTACGCTGGAGCGCCTGCAGCCGAGTACGCCGGAGCGTAGGCCTGCGGCGGCAACTTCACCGGCGGTGGCGCCATGTACAGCTGTTGAAAGCTAGGGTTTTGTTGGAGATGAAAGGGCAAAGGGAAGTAGGAATTGGAATTGGTTGCGGGATTATAGGACGCCGCGTATTGAGACGAGGTCGAGGGGATCGAATTCGATGCTGATCCTGCTTCAGATGACATCGTGTTTGGGAAAATTAGGGTTCTTTTTGATTTGGGGATTTAGTTAGGGTAAGGGTTCTGGAGACAAGAAAAGGGGTGAAGAGATGCGGGGCAATTGCCAACTCTTGGTTCCGAAAAAACCTGCAATATATTTCTTTCTGTATAAAAAGAATACCAATTCCTAAAAATCCTGCGTTCAAAAGAAAAAAATAACCGATTCCCTAGAAAAACTGAGAGAGTAAAAGGAGTGGTTCCCTAAATTTATCCTATAAATTTGCTTGAAAGATATTTCAACAAACTGGCAATAATCTGGATTTTATATGTTTTACTTATTTCAACATTCAAATATGGTTAAATTTACATTAATTTACATAATAAAATAAATAAAAAATTTAATTTCTAACTATATGCATATATAACAAACTAATGGAATATTTTATTGTTATCCAAATATTTTATTCCTTTTTATATTACTTAATTTATATTGTA
Organism: Agapanthus africanus; assembly: GCA_030015575.1. Classification (NCBI taxonomy): domain Eukaryota; kingdom Viridiplantae; phylum Streptophyta; class Magnoliopsida; order Asparagales; family Amaryllidaceae; genus Agapanthus; species Agapanthus africanus. Next base: position 41,614,429 of record CM057344.1, read on the forward strand.
ATGTGGGTCCCAAATTCTCATAATAGTATTCAAGTAACTATGAGTTAGAAATTAATATAATAAAATTATTATTTATGCATTTTCTCATACATTTATTTATTTTATGCAAGACTGTATTTTATAATTTTTAATAATTTAATCTGACATAAAATATGATCTATCTTTCTTATTTTCGAGGCTAGTCAGTTTTCTTTGCAAGTGTAGATGAATCTGTGATTAATATACCAAAAAGCCAATCATTGCCATCACATGAAAACGAGGATATGAAAATAACGATTCTACTTAGACCAATTCCACGATATAATTTATAATTTTCTACTTTCAATGTGTTGCTTTTTCAGTATCACTTGAAAACTTATAGTTTCTATTGGATGCGGATCTGACAGGGGGGTTATGGGTTTGCGTTGGTTGCCTCCCGAGCGCATGAAAACAGGGTAAATTACTATAAAACACCTTTGACTATCAAGGATTTTAACTTTAAAACCTAAATAAAAGCTTTTTATTATAGTGAAAATACCTGCTGCTTTTGTTTTGGAGGTGTATTAGGGCGTGCTGGAAGATAAAATCCATAGAGATTAGAGACCCATAACTTGAGGTATTTTGCTGCAATAAACGGACTTTTGTTTTACTGAAAACCCTTGATAATTAAAGGTGCTTTAGCATAATTCGCCATAACGAGGTCCAAATTTTGTGTTTCCCTCGCCGAAGCTTATTATTGGAAAAAAAGTTATTCTGAAACTGAATATCATGTTATTCCTTTTCTTTTTTCTTTCTGTCTTGGGTTTCTGCTCTCATTCTCGTGTATGCACTTAAATCTTTTTTCTCTTTGAAAATATTCTTTCTCTGCTTGTTTTGTGTGGTTTGTGCATGAGCGGTCCTTTCTGCAGGTTCTCGTGTATGTTATATTTTTCTTCTGCTTGGGATATACATCCGTTAAAAAAATGGCTATTTGTTATGTTCACATAAATTATTGGTACATCAAAGAGTATTAATATGAACTAGCTGGTTTGACGAAGTCTAAGAACCAAGGACGACTCGAAGTAAAGAAGTATGAAGAATCCTTTTATCTGAGGACGGTTTTTTATTTATAGCTATACATTGTTGATTTGAGAAGGTCTTTTGCCACCGTAGAAGGATTTGAGTGATAAAGTCTTTTGTATTATTGTTAGGAATATATATGCCCTAAAGACCATATTGTATATTATAGTGGATGCTTGGACATATATATATAGGACTTTCTTTCTCGACATGATAGTATACTATCTGGTTGCTCTTTATCTTAACATGTACACTTGTATTATTATACGGTCTCTCTTATACATGTTGATAAAGCCCTTAGGATGTGGACTTGACTACCAGGACTATGATGCAGATCATACTAGTGGGGCCTGGATAGTCCACAATCACATCCTTTAATAGTTCCTAGTCGAGGAGACAGGGTATCGATTTTTCAGAGTAGACTAGTGTGTACGTTTCTTGACCTTGTATGAGGAAATGGTTGATCCCATAACCATTGGTGTTTTACATCAAAGATTGTACAGGTGCTCATTAGAGAATATGTACACTAAACTGGACTCACCGAGAATTCCTAGATGGTACCATACCTATTGTCAGATAGCAGTTCTCTGGTAACATTGGTACAGGTTAGTCTGTAGACCCGAAATCGTCATAGTGTCTTATGTGGTTCCCACTGTGCTTTGATTTCCTCACTACCACGGCTCAAAGGAGTCGTGCAAATAGATGGATTTTGGGTACAGTCCCGAGTCACATGGAGGCAGTGAGCGGTAGGGGAGATTTCGTCTCTCCCGGTATTGAGAGTTGATGGTGCGCTATGCTCGATTGGTTATAACAGCAAGTCCCTGAGCAGGGCTGATGAGATTTACTGTTAAGTGTTATCAGTAGTTTCTCAAACCGTTATAGGCCACACATCTATTAGGAATATGTATGCCCTAGAGGCCATTATTGTACATTGATGTATATTATAGTGGATGATTGGATATATATATATAGAGGATTTTCTTGCTTGATATGATAGTATACTATCTGGTTACTCTTTATCTTAACATGTACACTTAGTATTATTGTGTTGTTTCTCAGATACATGTTGATAAAGCCCTTAGGGTGTTGGCTTGACTACCAGGACTATGATGCGGATCATATTACTAGGACCTGGGTAGTCTACAAGCACATCCTTTAATTGTTTCTAGTCGAGGGTATATCGAGACAAGGCATCGATATTCCTGAGTAGACCAGTGTGTACGTTTCTTGACCCTGTAGGGGGCGATGGTTGATCCCATATCCATTGGTGTTTAACATCAAAGATTGCACACAGGTGCTCATTAGAGAATGGGTACACCGAACAGGACTCACCGAGAACTCCTAGTTGGTACTATACCTATCGTCAGATAGCAGCTCTCTGGTGACACTGGTACAAGTTAGTCTGTAGACCCGAGATCGTTATAGAGTCTTGTGTGGTTCCCACTATGCTTTGATTTCCTCCCTACTACGGCTCAAAGGAGTCGTGCAAACATGTGGATTTTAGGTACAGTCCCGAGTCATATAGAGGCAGTGAGCGATAGGAGAGGTTTCGTATCTCCCGGTATTGAAAGTTGATGTTGCGCTATGCTATATTGGCCATAACAGGAAGTCCCTGGTCAGGGCTGCTAATGAGATTTACTGGTAAGAGTTATCAGTAGTTTCTCGAACCGTTATGAGCTATACATCGGTATGACTTATCAAGTTACCAGGATTTGACGATTCCACCCCTAGACTCGATATGCGACATATTAGACAAAGAGACCGGACTGTCCGGTAAGTGTTACTTATAGGCTTCATGGGAGTTTGGACAAGCTTCCTTATTGATCTTCTAATCGCTCAATACCTGAGTAGCCATTATATCCAGCCAGTACCGCTGACGGTTTGTGGGTGACTAATGTGATCATCACCTACTGCTGGCGTATTGACGAGTCTTTAGAGTCTCACATAGAAGTTTCCTGGTCCAAGCGAAACGAAATAGGGCATATGTGTTGATATATGCGAGGGCCTGATTAAATACGAGTATGTGATACTGTATTCTAATCTGGCGGTAATCTGATATCAATTAGGTTATATGTGATATAACCAGATTATTGAATCAAGTGTTGATTTGATAATGTGATATAAAGATAAATAATATTAGTCGGTTATATGTGATATAAACGGATTATTAAATCAAGTGTTGATTTAATAATATGATATATATTTATATTATATATAATTATATGTTAACTAATATTAAGTTCACTAATTATTTTCTTCATAATATATATAAAGCATGGCATGGATTTTCTATTTTTTAGAAAATAGAAAATGAGGTGTAAAATATGGAGATATTTGTGGTATGGTCCATAGCATGGCTTGTTTATTTTTTTAATTCATTTTGCCATCACTATTGAAGCATGGTTGGATTTTTTAATTCATGCTTCAATAAGGTGAGGATGAATGAGCCATTCTAACACTTAGCCATTTTCTTGAGCTCATTTTGTTTTGCTCTCTACATTTTTCTTCTTCTTCTTTCTCATGCCTCAAAGCTCTAACACTCACATGTGATGTGAACCATAGAGTTTTGAACAAATCCTAATGAGCAAACACAACCCCACTTCACCATCATACACTTGATTAGCAATCAAGTGTAGTGTGTTTCCTTCACCAAAGATAGTTTAGTGAAGAGGCAGCTTGAGCTAAAAGGACTTTGGGTGGATCATCTTCGGTACGAAGATCACGGAGGAGGCTCGTTCAAACTTCAAGTGGAGCTACAAGGAGTTGTAGGGACTACAATTCGGAGCTTGAGAAGAGAAGGACACGATCTACAAAGGTTGTAGTTTCGTTCTCTTAGTGTAGTTTTTGATATCATGTTTAAAAATCCTAATCATCTAGTTAAGATCTTGTTTAGTGTTGATTGGTACCCTGAATTTTTTTTAAATGGCATGCTTGATGCTAGTAAAACCCAGTGGTGGTGGTAATAAATACTTTCATGGAATCAGAGCCAAAGTTAGAAGATTAGACGATATTTATAGAATTACGAAACCGAAACAACTCCGAAACAGTAGCATTGAAACCCTATTCTCTGTCGAATTTTTAATGGACTCTCAAATTTTTTTAAACAAGTACAGATGTTGCATACGATATAATTAGAACACCAAACAAAATTGAGACCCAAAACCCTACATCTCACCGGCCACAAGCCCCAATTGGCCGGCCTAACCGATCCCCCTAGGTTAGAATGGGCTCGAATTTGTTTGGTGTTCTGTAGGCTTAGTTTTGGGGTTTCAGGTTATGTTTGATTAGCCCAAAATTGCATGTGATATTAATTTTGTTAAGGGGCTAACACGGAGTGTTTCGTAGTCGTAATTTTTACATCGTTTCGGGTTTAAGTTTGATACGTGATACACTAGTTGGAATCCACATTTAATTAGTTTTGTGAAAACTAGTTTGTAATTGTAAATCTAGCAATTTAGTCTCTGTAGATCGATTGCCACGAAGTTTCGATTCGGATCGAAACTCCATCGCAATCGCGTATCGTACGCGAATACTCGCCGGATAACTGTACTAGGTAGCCACACCCCATAGTCCCGACCAAGTGACTTTAGGAGAACCCCATTGCCAAAAGCATCCATTTGGGTGCTCGCGGCCATGGTGTTCCGCTTAAGTGCACTTGGTCTACGGCATCGGGGGTGCGACCATCTACTAAAGTTCCCGACGAGTATTCGATCAGGTAGTCAGGAGTCTTGTTGAATTACCCGACTAAGTTATTGAATTTTTTTTTCGATATGAGACTAAAATGCAAGATTTATAGGTTAGGCATGAAATTCGGCATATGAGATATTCCGAATTTATGATGTCCAAGGAAATGCGAATTCTAATTATTGTAGTTTTTCATCTCTTTTCTGCGACCGTAAGTGTGATATGTGGGGTATCCCAAATCTCGTTGCTATATGTCAACGGAATTTGGGATACGCGTATTTACTTACGTTGATGACATGTGATATTATGTGTTACTGTGATATGTTATATTGGATTGTCGTGAATGAATAGCCGTTTTTTTTATGTGAGATGAGAATTTTTCAATTTTCATTCAAGTAAAATTTGTATGTAATATTCTTTTATTGGGACACTTTCGGGTTGAGGATGATGTCATCATTGATGTATATTATTTACTTTTCCGCATTAGGATAGACCTAAGACGGGGAGCACAAGTGACCGGGTGTTGGAGTCCAGTGGGAGACCATCTCGAGGAGTCGAGATCAGGTCTCCTAACTCTAGAATTGGCGGGGTTGCTTGCCGCTCTCGTAGAGGTCAAGGGATGTGGGTTTGGCTATTCATCACGATTGTGGAATCTGTGTTTTTCATTACTGGCTGAATTTAAAACACGGACCTCCTAATATATCTAATATTTCATATGTTGACTTCCGTTGCTTGGTTTTGTAATGTGATCATATAACTGCGTGAGACGAATGATATATATAATAAACGTTGCTTATGTTTTGCAGCCGCGTTAGTCAAGCCCCCGCTCTGCTGTTAGGTAAGTAACGTAACGGTACATGACGGGGCCCCGTGGCGAATGCGGATGGCATAAGCGTACGTTCTATTTTCGTTTCTTTTTCTGTGATGTATAGGGAAACATTAAATGATGGGATTTCATTAATGACATTAATAAAAAGAAAAGAAACCCGAAGATGTTGTAGAATCAATAGTTTTTAAAAAGTTAGCTCTAGTTCTTGCTTTGCATAGTGGTATTCCTTGATGAATATCCAGCACCTCATTCAATGAGGAAAAAGCCAAGATTCCTTCACCGGGAGTGACCTCTTTAGCAAAACTAGCAAATGCTACAACCTACTCAGTTTTGTTTTAATATATTCTCTAGTTCTTGTTTTGCATAATGATATTCTTTGATGAATATCCAGCACCTCATTCGATGAGGAAAGCGCCGAGACCCCTTCACCGGAAGTGACCTCTTTAGAAAAACTAGCAAAAGCTATAAAAACGCTCATTTTTCAAATCGCTAGATTCTACAACGATATCAAGTTCATTACGTTAAAGGTTTTGTTCAAAACCAGTCGTAGCCCTCCGTCATTTCAGATAAGTGCTATTTAGTATTCGTGCTACGTTTGTTGACCATAGTCAAGGCGTAGTGTGCGGTAGCTGATTAACGCTTATCTGCCGCATATGATGCGATTGGATTAGGGTAGTCGTACGACCTTGTTGATTATAGTTAAGGGTCGTGCGGGTGGGTTTAATTCAATCACGAAATGACAGATTGAACTTGGCTAGCGCTTATGATTTGTTGATCATAATTAAGGTCATAAGTTGCTAGGGGTAAAAACAGATATTGGGGATTTAAAGTATTAAAATTTGCAATGAGATTGCATACCTTCTATGAGATAGTTGGATCCTGATACCCACTGCGAGTAAGAGTTACTTCTGGGAGAGTTTACAATTAGCCGATCCATTAGGTGTCTAAGAAATGTGTTAACGGGGTGATGCCCCTGCGGAAATGAGGTTATTTAATTAGTTCAATGCGAAAGCATGGGGAGACTCACTCGGAGTACCAATACCTGCCTGGCCGAATGATCGGCGAACTTGTAGGGTGTAATTAATCTCGGTTAATCTTATCTTTTATGGTTTAAAGGAAGATTTGATAAAAACAGTAGGAGCTATCCTGATTAGATAAGATAATAACCAATCTAATCTTGCAAAGAGCGCACGTTAATGCGTTTCTTTCTCTCTCTCTCTCTCCAAGTAGCGACCAATGACACACCTTAATCAAGATAATAATATGGATGTATTGACCGAACCCACTTATTATACTGGGCTAGGTTCCGCTCTATCTTATGACTGTCATAAGTCTGAGCAAGGAATAGGTGGTGAATACCCGGATTCCCACGCCACCCGAACGAAGAAGGAGCATACTAATGCATCTTCTTCGGGTGTGTTCGTTACCGAGAACTGTTTCTCAGTTTGCTTTACGTCCTGGGTATTGGATACCGGATCAGGATCCTACGTATGTAATTTGTTGCATGGGCTAAAGAGAGGCAGAGAACCGGGAAAGGATGATAAGTCTCTAGTAGTAGGGAATGGTACAATTGTTGCAGCCAAAGCAGTTGGCGAATATCACCTAGTGCTACCAATTGGTAATACATTGATTCTGAACGACTGTTACTATGTATCAAAGATGATGTGCAATATTATATCAATTTTTTTGCTAACTAAAGAAGGATATAATTTCACATTAGAGGATAATGTTATGAATATTTTCCTAAATCAAGTGTTGATTGGGTTTGGTACGTTGTGTAACGGTATATACGTTCTGAATCAAACTACAGTTCTAAATATACAGAACACACACGAGAGGAAAAGTTAAGAAATGAACAAAACCTACTTGTGGCATTGTAGACTGGGTCATATCAATGCGACAAGATTAGCTAAGTTACATAAATATGGATATTTGAATCCGTTCGAATTTACATCTTATGAAACTTGTGAGTCATGTCTCAAAGGTAAAATGACCAAAATTCCATTTACTGGACACGGAAAAAGAGTTACAGAACTCTTGGGACTGATACACAGTGATGTCTACTCATTCCAGGAATGGTTCCTCGTACTTTATTAAATTCACCGATGATCTCTCTAGATTCAGACATGTGTTCTTGTTGAAACACAAGTCTGAAACTTTTAAGAAATTTAAGGAATATAAGAACGAAGTAGAGAACCAGACGGGTAAAAGTATTAAAATCCTTCGATTTGATCGGGGAGGAGAATACTTGAGCACGGAGTTCCGGGACTATTTAAAAGAGAATGGGATTCTCTCTCAGCTTACTCCTCCGTATACACCACAGCACAATGGAGTATCAGAGCAGAGAAATCGCACCCTATTAGATATGGTGCACTCTATGATGAGTGTTGCTGAGTTACCGATTTCCTTTTAGGGTTGTGCACTTGAGACAGCTGCATCCCTATTCAATAGGGTTCCGACCAAATCTATGCCTACCACTCCATATAAGATATGGAATGGGAAGAGACCATCTCTTAAACGAGTTAAGAAATGGGGTTGTCCGGTCTATGTTAAAAAGCAGAATCCGGACAAGCTCGAGGAAAGGTCTGTTTTGTGCAAGTTTGTGGGATATCCAAAGGATTCATATGGATATATCTTCTACCACAATGAGGAACAAAAGGTGTTTGTTTCTCAATATGCCACCTTTTTAGAAAGGAACTTCTTATGAAAGAAACTAGTGGCAATAGGGTAGAACTGGAAGAAGTTCCAGCTACACAAACTATAACTGACAATTTGGTAGAACCGGAGGATTCAATAGTCCCCGACGAACCCCAGCCACTCCGCGGATCTAGTAGGGTTCCTCATCCATCTGAGAGATACTACGGTTTCTCATAGACGGTGGGAGCGAGGATTGCATCATGGAAGATGATGACCCAACTAGTTTCGAGTAGGCTATCACAAGTGGAGACTCTGTGAAATGGCTGGATACTATGCGATCCGATATGGAATCCATGTACACTAACAAAGTATGGACTTTGGAAGTTACTCCTGAAGGGGTAAAACCCATCGGGAGCAAGTGGATCTCTAATAAGAAAATTGGTGTAATGGAAAAGTTGAGACTTTCAAAACTAGACTTGTAGCAAAAGGTTTTCGTCAACGACCTGGTGTCGATTATGATGAGACCTTTTCTCCTGTTGCCATGCTTAAGTCCATCAGGATCCTACTTGCCATTGCTGCATACTATGACTACGAAATCTGGCAGATGGGCATCAAGACCGCTTTTCTAAATGGTGATTTAGAAGAGAGCGTGTACATGATACAACCAGAGAGCTTCGTAGATAGTGGGAGCAGCGGAAGCGTGTGCAAGCTGCTTAAATCAATCTATGGATTAAAACAGGCATCCTGGAGTTGGAACATCTGTTTCGATGAAGCTGTCAAAGAGTTTGACTTCATAAAAAACGTAGATGAACCTTGTATATATAAGAAGGTTGTAGAGAGTAAGGTTGTCTTCCTCGTATTGTACGTTGATGACATACTCTTGATAGGAAACGAAGTTCCTATGCTACACTCGGTCAAGCTTTTGTTATCACACAAGTTCTCCATGAAAAATCTAGGTGATGCCTCTTACATCCTGAGGATTAAGATCTATAGAGATAGATCTAAACGGATGTTGGGATTGTCCCAATCCAGGTACATAGACACCATACTAACAAGGTTTAGTATGGAAGATTCTAAGCGTGGTAATTTACCCACTTGCTCAAGAATCACTCTATCCAAAGAGATGTCTCCCAAGACTGATTTGCAGAGGGCTCGCATGCAAGGGATACCCTATGCTTCTGCAGTCGAGTCAATCATGTATGCGATGTTATGTACCAGACCGGATGTAACTTACTCGTTAGGTGTAGTGAGTAGGTATCAATCAGATCAAGGGGAGAAACACTGGACAGCTGTGAAGAACATTCTTAACTACTTGAGAAGGACTAAAGAGATGTTCTTGGTGTATGGTAACGGTGAAATCCAGGTGGAGTCCTTTACCGATTCGAGCTTCCAAAGTGATAATAACGACAATAAGTCGGTCTCAGGCTTTGCCTTCACCCTCAATGGAGGGGCGGTATGTTGGAAGAGTTCCAAGTAAGATACCGTAGCAGACTCGACGATGGAGGCTGAATACATCGCTGCCAACGATGCTGCCAAAGAGGCTGTCTGGATGAAGAAGTTCATAGCTGAACTTGGTGTGGTTCCATTCATTGAGCATCCAATACCTGTGTATTATGATAACAATGGATCTATGGCTTTGGCCAAGGAAGCCCTGTCCCATCAGAGCTCTAGACATATTCTTAGGCGGTATCACCTGATCTGGGAGATAGTTGATCGCCGGGAGATCGAGGTCAGGAGAATTGACACGAAGAACAACGTAGCAGATCCACTCATGAAGGCCCTCCTCCAGATGCAATTAGAGAGACTATTTGGGATGTTGGGTATGAGATACTACAACAACTGGCTTTTGTGCAAGTGGGAGATTGTTAGGAATACGTATGCCCTAGATGCCATTATTGTACATTGATGTATATTATAGTGGATGCTTGGACATATATATAGAGGACTTTCTTGCTCGATATGATAGTATGCTATCTAGTTATTCTTTATTTTAACATGTACACTTAGTATTATTATACTGTCTCTCAAATACATGTTGATAAAGCCCTTAGGGTGTTGGTTTGACTACCAGGACTATGATGCATATCATACTAATGGGGCCTGGGTAGTCCACAAGCACATCCTTTAATTGTTCCTAGTCGAGGGTTTATCGAGACATGGCAGCGATATTCCAGAGTAGACTAGTGTGCACGTTTCTTGACCCTGTAGGGGGCGATGGTTGATCCCATATCCATTGGTGTTTGACATCAAAGATTGTACACAGGTTCTCATTAGAGAATTGGTACACCGAACATGACTCGCCGAGAACTCCTAGTTGGTACTATACCTATCGTCAGATAGCAGTTCTCTGGTGATACTAGTACATGTTAGTCTGTAGACCCGAGATCAGCATAGAGTCTTGTGTGGTTCCCACCGTGCTTTGATTTCCTCTCTACCACGGCTCAAAGGAGTCATGCAAACAGGTGGATTTTGGGTACAATCCCGATTCACATAGAGGCAGGGAGCGATAGGAGTGGTTTCGTCTCTCCCGGTATTGAGAGTTGATATTGCGCTATGCTATATTGGCTATAACAGGAAGTCCCTGGCCAGGGCTGCTGATGAGATTTACTGGTAAGAGTTATCAGTAGTTTCTCGAACCGTTATAAGCCATATATCGGCATGACTTATCAAGTTACTGGGGTTTGACGATTTCACCCCTAGACTCGATATGCGACATATCAGACGAAAAGACCGGACTGTACGATAAGTGTTACCTATAGTCTTCATGGGAGTTTGGACAAGCTTGCTTGTTGATTTTCTAATCGTTGAATACCTGGGTAGCCGTTACGTCCAGCCAGTACCGCTGACGGCTTGTGGATGATTGATGTGATCATCACCTACTGCTGGCGTATTAACAAGTCTTTAGAGTCCCACATAGAAGTTTCCTGGTTCAAGCGAAATAAAATAAGGCACATATGTTGATATGTGCGGGGGCCTGATTAAATACGAGTATGTGATACCGCATTCTAATCTGGCGGTAATCTGATATCAATTAGGTTATATGTGATATAACCAGATTATTGAATCAAGTGTTGATTTGATAATGTGATAAACAGATAAATGAAAAGATAAATGATATTAGTCAGTTATATATGATATAATCGGATTATTAAATCAAGTGTTGATTTAATAATATGATATATATTTATATTTGATATAATTATATGTTCACTAATATTAAGCACAATAATTATTTTCTTCATAATATATATATATATATATATATATTAATATATATGATATATATATATATATATATATATATATATATATATATATATAAGAAGCAAGGCATGGATTTTCTATTTTTTAGAAAATAGAAAATGAGGTGTAAAATGTGGAGATATTTGTGGTATGGTCCATAGCATGGCTTGCTCATTTTTTTTATTCATTTTGCCATCACTATTGAAGCATGTTTGGATTTTTTAATCCATGCTTCAATAAGTGAGGTAAGGATGAATGAGCCATTCTAACACTTAGCCATTTTCTTGAGCTCATTTTGCTTTGCTCTCTACATTTTTCTTCTTCTTCTTTCTCATGTCTCAAAGCTCTAACACTCACATGTGATGTGAACCATAGAGTTTTGAACAAATCCTAGTGAGCAAACACAACCCCACTTCACCATCCTACACTTGATTAGCAATCAAGTGTGGTGTGTTTCCTTCACTAAAGATAGTTTAGTGAAGAGATAGCTTGAGATAGAGGGACTTCGGATGGATCATCTTCGGCATGAAGATCACAGAGGAGGCTCGTTCAAACTTCAAGTGGAGCTACAAGGAGTCGTAGGGACTACAACCCGGAGCTTGAGAAGAGAAGGACACGATCTACAAAGGTTGTAGTTTCATTCTCTTAGTGTAGTTTTTGATATCATGCTTAAAAACCCTAATCATCTAGTTAAGATATTGTTCAGTGTTGATTAGCATCCCGAAATTTTTTAAAATGGCATGGTTGATGCTAGTAAAATCCAGTGGTGGTGATAATAAACACTTTCAACATCGGCATGACTTATTAAGTTACTGGGGTCTGACGTTTTTCACCCCCAGACTCGATATGCGACATATCAGACGAAGAGACCGGACTGTACGGTAAGTGTTACTTATAGGCTTCACGGGAGTTTGGACAAACTTGCTTGTTGATTTTCTAATCGCTCAATACCTAGGTAGTCGTTATGTCCAGCGAGTACCGCTCACAGCTTGTGGGTAACTGATATGATCATTACTTACTGCTGGCGTATTGACGAGTCTTTAGAGTCCCACACAGAGGTTTCATAGCTCAAGCGAAACGAAGTAGGGCACATATGCTGATATGTGCGGGAGGCTGATTAAATACGAGTATGTGATACCGTATTCTAATCTGGCGATATTTGATATTGGTTAGGTTATATATGATATAACCAGATTATTGAATCAAGTGTTGATTTGATAATATGATATACATATAAATGATATTAGTCAGTTATATATGATATAACCGGATTATTGAATCAAGTGCTGATTTAATAATTTGATATATATTTATATTTGATATATTTATATATTAACTAATATTAAAGCTCACTTAAGTTTTTCTTCTCTTAATATATATTTATATATGTATGTGATATATATATATATATATATTGTGTCATGGTAGATGATGCATAGAATATGGATTATCTATTTTGAGAAAATAGATTTGTGAGGTGGAAAATGGGGAGATTTTTTAGGCATGGGTGAAGCAAGACTCTAAATATTTGTTTATTGGTTTGCCATCACTATTGAAGCATGGTTGTGATTTATTATTGAAAAATGATTCATGCTTCAATGAGTGAAGAGTATATTGAGCCATTCTACGCTTGCCTAAAAGACCTAGCTCATTTGCACTCTCTCATTTTTCCTCCCATGTTCGTCTTCTTCCTCCTTTAGCTTCTTTTCTTGAGTAGGAAAAAGAGAGGAAAATATTTCTAAGTGAGCCAAAACCCCTACTTCATCAACCTACTCTAAACTAGCCCTTTAGATTGGGTTGTTTCCTTCATTAATACTTGATTAGTGAAGAGCTAGCTTGACCTAGAGAGGCTTCAAGGTGGATCATCTTCGGCCTCGAAGATCGCAAAGCAAGCTCGATCCTTTCTTCAAGTGGAGCCAAGAGGAGTTTTAGGGACTACTACTTGGAGCTTTAGAAGTGAAGAACTTGGTCTACAAAGGTTGTAGTCTTCTTCACTTAGTTATAGAAATTGTTTACTTGCTTAAAACCCTAATTCTCTAGTTAGATTCTAGGTTAGTATTGCTTAGCACTCTAAAAATTTTAAAATTGCATACTTGATGCTTGTACAAACCTAGTAGTGGTGCTAAGACATACTTTCATGGTATCAGAGCCAAGGTAGAGTATTAGAAGATGTATAGAATTACGAAACCGAAACAACTCTGAAACAGACGAATCCAAACCCAAGTTTCTGTCGATTTTTTCAGATGCTCTAAATTTTTTTAAACAATTGCAGAGTGCTCCTTTAGTTGTATCTTGAGCACCACAGAAAAACGAGACAAAACCACCCAACTTTGGCCGGCCAGATACTTGATTTCCCGGCCTGGCCCGTTGACTGTAGGTATTTTGTCCTGATTTTTGGGTGGTCTTCTGGGATCTTGGGTTTAGGGTTTCAGGTACTGTTTGATTTTATCAAGATTGCAGATGATGTTATCTTTGTGTTGGGGAAATTCGAAGTGTTTCGATGTCGCAGTTTTAACATCGTTTACGGGTTTAAGTTTGTAGATGTGATACAATATTTGGAATCCACATTAATTAGTTTTGTGAAAACTAGTTTGGTATTTGTAAATCTAGCGTTTTAGTCTCATTTGATCGATTACCACGGAGTTTCGATTCGGATCAAAACTCCATCGCAATCGTGTATTGTACGCGAACACTCGCCGGGTAACACTACTAGATAGCCATGCCCCATAGTCCCGACCAAGTGACTATAGGAGAACCCCGTTGCCAAAAGTATCCACTTGGGTGCTTACGACCGCGGTGTTCCGCCCAAGTACACTTCGTTGACAGCATCGGGGGTGCAGCAATCTACTAAAGTTCCCGACGAGTATTCGATCATTTAATCGGGAATCTTGTTGAATTACCCGAATTGTAATTTAAAAGTGTTTTCAATTCGAGACTCAAATGCAAGGTTTATAGGGTTAGGCATGAAATCCGGAATATATGATATTCCGGGTTTATGATGTCTAAGGGATATGCGGATTCTAATTATTGTAATTTTCATTTCTTTTCTGCGTGTAATATGTGGGTGTTTACCGCCGAATACAGAGATGGAACTGCGTAGGTTCGTCTGGTCTGAATTTAGGGGCGGATGCTATTTGGATTTATCCGTCCACCTCTCCGAAGATGCCAAGTTGATTTATGGCACCATGTATCGGAGGTTTTTACGGATGCGGCTGTTGTAGCAGATTTCGTCAGATTCCCCCTCATTGTGAGGGGTTTTTGATTGTAGGGACGCTCTTCCCTGCAGGCGCAAGCCTCTGCAGTTAATTACGTTACCGCATCGCGATAACAACTTTCTCTTGCTCCAGAAGGTCACTTCGTGTCGTGTGTGTTTGTTTTGTTTTTGGTTGCCTATGGATTGTATACGAAGACTAATTTATGTTGTCGTCCATAGGGCGTGGATTAGTCCAAATCCGTATTTTGTTAGATTTGGTTTTGGGTTGGGTTTAAGGACCGTTAATCTCATTTGAGACTAAGATCAACTTAAACGTTTGTTAAGGATACGTTAGTCTAATTTTAGACTAAGATCTAATTAACAGGATCATTTAGATCCAACAAAAGAGCATTTGGACTCTATTGTTTTAGTTTAGGGACATTGCGGTCCATAAGTTTAAGGACATCATAGTCCGTGACAGTTTAAAGACGTCATAGTCTGTAAAGTTTTAAGACATCATAGTCTATGAGTTTACAAGGACCTCACAGTTCATAAAGTTTAAGGACATTATAGTCCATGAGTTTAAGGACCCCACAGTCCATAAATTTTAAGAACATCATAGTCCAATTTAAAGACGTTATAGTCTATGTGGTTTTGGTTCAACCGTTTGGGGATGTACCAAAAGTTATTGGTTATTGGGACCCTCTGTCTCCCTGAAGACGTTGAAGAATTAAAACGACATATATCAAAGGTGCGAAGAGATGTACCCTTGAACCAATGTTGGTTGGGAGATCTGTAATCAAGTTTGGGACTAAGATCAGTTGAAAATATTTATGAGCATATGGGCTCAATTAATCTAAATGAGAGATCTGTGGCCAACTTGGGCTCGGCCCACTCAGCTAAAATGTTGAACATTTAACAATGCTGAGCATTGGTTTGGGTTTTGACAATCTTTTTGTCATTTATTGAGTGTTGAGCACTCATTATAGTTCTGGGGATTTATTTAAAGAACAGTTTATGTTCTCTCAACGCATACGTGAGGAGCACGTGGTGCGCTTGGCGCTGAACGCCAACTTTAAAGCACTGGGCGTTTCTTTTAAAATAGCGCTTGGAGCACTGCGGTGCTGTGCGCCAGACTTGAAGCGCTGAGGCGCTTCTTTAAATTGGAGCGCTAAGAGCACTGCGGCGCTGTGCGCCAGACTTGGAGCGCTGAGACGCTTCTTTTCAATTGGAGCGCTAAGACACTTCTTTAAATTGGAGCGCTAGGAGCACTGCGGCGCTGTGCGCCAGTTTTGGAGCGCTAAGGCGCTTTTAATTGGATCACTAAGGCTCTCTTTAGGCAACTTTGATCAGTTCTGCGCTTTGAGAATTAACTTCTCGTTCATAGGAGACTTTGTCTCATAGATCTAAGAACTAAGTTCTTATTTTAATAAAAGATTTTACAATCTCTTCTGTTTTTGTGAAAGACTTCGTCTTTATTTTATAGATCTATGATCTGAAGAGAACTAAGTTCTTCCCCCTCACTTTTTATGATGAGATGCTATGATCTCTTTTGTGAAAGACTTCAGTCTTATAGATCTATAATCTAGAAAAAGAAATAGGTTCTTCTTCTCTTATGAGATGATTTTATCTCTCTGTTTTATTTACCTTGAAGAAATTCTTCTTCTTCTGAGAGCTTGCTCTTCTGTTTGAAATTTCTCAAAGTTTAGGGGGGGGGGTTCCTCCCTGCAAGACTTGAAGTCTAGCGTCCTTTATATAGGGGATGCTGATTTGTTGAATCAGTTGAAGAGATCTTTTTTCTAATTGATTTAGAGATGTTTCCCACCGTTGGATCTTTGATCCTAAGGCTTCTGTTTTATAGAAGGCAATCTTCTTGTTTTTAACAAGATTGGGAAAATCTTTTCCCATACAGAACTTATTCTGTATCTTGGTGATTTTTAATCACCATTGGATCTTTGATCCAACAGTGCACTAATTTTCAGAGGTGGTTTGATGATTTTAGTCATCTTTATTGGATCTTTGATCCAAGGGTGGGGTAAATTTAGTTCCAGCGCTAGCGCTCTCGTGCTTTGCATGTGAGCGCTGTATCAGAGTCTTTGACTCTTAGCGCTGGCGCATTTAGCGACAATGCTTTTATGAAGTGCCGCTTCATTTCAAATTTTAAAATTTGAAATGAGCTTTGCTCTGATTGGGGGAAACAAATACTCCCCCACCGTTGCGCTCACGTGGCTTACACGTGAGTGCAGCGGTAGCAACATCTGCGCCATTAGATCAACTTAGAAGTTGAAACGGCTCTCAGTGCCTATAAATAGGGCCTTTGGCCATTAGGATGACCTCTATTCATCTTTTTTTTTGTTTTTCTGAGAATCAATTCTCTTTCAGAGCATAGCTCTCTGCCTCAAAAACTCCTTTAGAGTTAAGACTCTATCAAAATTTTGGTAAAATTTGAACTTCTTAACAAATTTTTGCTCTACTTAGATCATAGATCTTTAAAGATTTTTTAGGGTTCCTTAATTCGTTAATTAAAAAAAACAGAGCTTTGCTCTCTCTAGATCATGGATCAGGAAAAGAAATCCTTTTTAGGGTTTCTTTTAACCCATTAACGAAGAACTCTTAGACTTCACTTTGCAGATCTTAAAGGTCCTGAAGTTTTTACTTTTGTAGAAAGCCTTGTTTTTAGGGTTTCTGATGGATTATTCCATCTTCTTCACAGAGCATTGCTCTTTAGAAATTTTGGGCGAATTTTATTCCCTTCATGATTAATTATGACATATGTCATATCTGTTGTAGAGCGTTAGGAGTCTGACTCCTTGGCCCAAGGGGCCCTTATTAAATGAGAATCCTTTTTAGGATTTCCTCATTTAATGTCTGTCTCATCAAATGATAAGACTGTTTTATTAATGATGAGCCATCATCTAGATTTTGTGGGTCCCATTTGGTTCCTTTCCACTGCATTGCAGTGTGGCACGAATTTAAAGTACCAAGTGTCAGAACATAAATTGTAGCATTGACGGCTAATAATTTTTTTTTGTTCTTTTTCGTGCAGGCACTATTTCTTTCGATATTTCGTTTCCTTTTATTCGTCCAGAGAGTGCATTTGCTGACGCGCCAGTGGACCGGGAAGTTTTCACACTGATCAATGATCACGACCCAGAGCGGAAGAATCTTCATTTATGGGGAACGTGGTACAAACAGATCATCAGGGGTCGGCATAGCTTTTCTTGCGCAGCACCATCAGAGCCTATTTCGGCGATCTATTATGCTGACGCACCTCCGGTGAACTATGTTGTGGAGGAAGTCAACTGGACCTCAGAAGGTTGTCTTCAGCTCTCTATGGCCGCGATACCCGTACAGCGGCCGCCGGCTTTGGATACTCTGAGGCGGCGTATATGTCAGGGGGAGTCGCGCCCGTGGGGACAGCCGTACATGATAGGCCTAACCCCTCGCCATCCAGCCGGGTATTTGCAGCGGGCCCGCTATATTTTGTCGGCCAAGAAGTCCCAGATGCTGAAGCTCGGGTTGTATCCCGCGATTTACGCTTCTCTGTTTCAATATTCCGTGCCTCCTGCATGGCGGGTCAAGGCTTTTCTGGAGCAATGGAATATTCCGACCCACACCTTCCTTCTGTCTGATCGAGAAGTCTCAGTATCTTTGGAGGAATTTGCAGAAATCTTTGGCTTACCTGTTAGGGGAGAACACTACGAGGAGTTTCTTCCTCCGGACGAGTACGTCTTTGCCACCAAATCAGTGGTAATGGGTCTTACCCCGGAGAACGCCATTCAACACCAATTCTTGAGCTTGATCAAGGTGTTGAATATATACGAAAGTCTATTTCTGGAGTCCGGAGGGTATGGAGTTAGCTACGCAGATTTCATCGCTCGCTTTCTTCGTCCGGAAGCCTTGTCGACGGAAGCCGCGTATTTCGCCAAACTTGACGATCCGTTTGATTTTGGTTTGGCTAATCAACCGACGACAGAGGCGGATTTAAAATGTTTCTTTATTCCGGATACTCCCGTTGTTCCCTTCGCGGAGCTTGCTGCTCCGGACGTCGATGAAGAGACGTTCATGCTGGGGTTCATTGGCTTGTATCTAAACTGGTTCGTGCTTCCGATGCACTCTCGTTATATGAGGCCATCAGTCTTTTACCCGGCCCATCACATGGTCGCAGGAATGCGAATGGCTATAGGGATTGCTGGGTTGGCACACCTGTACCATGGTCTCAGCTTAGCGTCGGACACCACCGAGCCGGGGGTACAGCCAGTCACTTTCTCACCGCACTATTTTATGTCATGGATCGAGCTGCACATACTTGGTGCTTTTGGTGCTCACAAACGGCCTCGTTTCTACGACAATTACAACTTCCATCGGATTATGCGCTTAGTTGATGCTTCCATTTTAACTCCGACACCGCGGGAGGCTAGGGGTGTGCTTCGTCCGCGTATGGTTGGAGATGGCATGACCTTTGTCAATAAGGTTTTAACTATCGGCAAAGAATCCGTAAAAACGGTGCAGCCTCTGCACGATACTTTTAAAGATGGAGCCTCTACCTTGAAAGCTCGGGAGATTCTTCATTTATACTCCATCAGGCCGGACTTTCTCGTGTTTAGGCAGAATGATTCGGCGTTGTTCATGAGGTACAACCCGCACCGTTTCGCCCAGCAATCAAGTTATAATCAAGGTGTCTCGCTCGAAGCCTTCTTAGCCGAGCCTACTTCCACAGAAGAAAGTATTCGGAACGCATTGCACTATTTTATGCGGTTGAACACCGGTTCCAATTTCTTTATCAGTAAGCTGAGTTGCATTCCGCAAATCTTGAACGCTTATGTAGCGTGGTATCAACATTCGATGGGCGCCGTCACTAGGGAAGAAAAGCGATTATTACTTGATCGCAAGGGTACCGTCATTAGGGAAGAAAATCGATTATTACTTGATCGCAAGGGTACCGCCCCCGCTGGTAATCCAGCCGTTCCTTTGAAGCGACGGATCATCTTCCATCCTCCCCTAAGAGAAGCTGCTGCAGCTGTGATATCACGTGTTATGCCTGAGCTGTCCCTACCCCGCGTGCCTGTAGAAGCGGTAGCTGTAGCGTCTCCCGAGTCTGGCGTGGGTGCAGAAATCAGGACTCGTCGCCCCAAATTGCCCGCCAAGCGCAAGCTCGTGTTATCGGTTGTCAGTACTCACTCACAGAAGAAAAGGAAGTCAATACTTTCTGCAGACGTCGTATTCGGCCAGGAGCCTCATGCTCCCTACAGCGAGGGCCTAAATGAGTATGGGACCAACGAGGGTTTATTTATAGCGCCGGATGATACCGATCTAGAGGCTGCCATTGCAGCCTCTAGACAACTAGCTCGCGATGAAGCAGCACTAATCACCATCGCACAATCAGGTATCCTTCGGTCATATTTTTCTCGGCTATTTTAACTATTATGCTTTAACTGACGCTTTCTTCTTCAACAGGTATTTCCGCTGAAGAAGCTCTCGAAGCTTCCCTCAAGACTTTTGAAGAGGAAGAGAGGTTTCGTGCTTCCTTGGGCCTCGGTATACTTCGGCTCACTGCGCCTTCATTCCCTTTTCCTTCATGAATAGTCTAACCCTTCTTTTCTCATCTTATTACAGGGACTACCTCGACTCAGGTTATACCAAGTTCGGTACCAATCGCGAGTGGTGACGCAACGGCATCATTAGCGCCGGCTACCGCAGCCACGGCTATCCCTAAGTCGCCATTAGGGGTCTCACAGAAGCAGCCGATGATGGACGTCGTAACGGCGCCGGAGGCAGAGCTTGGCTCAGATGATGGTATACCTTTGTCAGAAGTCTTGAGGAGGTCAGCTTTTACGGCCCAGGCCGAAAGGAAGCGCAGGAGGCATGCATCGAAAGAATGCGATGCCGCCTTAGCTGTAGGTGTAGGCTTGAGCATTGCTTTCCCTGTCACTATTTCTCCAGAAGCTACTCCGGCTGCCCTGTCTACTGCTCATAGACAAGTTGTACGCGCGGCCCGGGCAGCAACTGAAAAGCCATCCTAAGGTAATGCAACACTGGATCTTTTTATTAGAGTTTGATTTTCAGATTCTCATATATCATACCCTGCAGGGCCAAGTCCTGGTGAGGAGGTGACAGGTGAGATGACGGCAACCACTGAGCCCGAAACGACTACTCTTTTTCAGGAGTCTGGGACTACCCCAATCGTTGCTCTTTCTCCTTGCGGTTCCAGACTGTTGGTTGGCATTGCGAGCGTCACGACGACCCTCGTCGAATCAAAGGACGAAGCCATGGGCGGCGAAACCATTCCAATGGAGGAAAGCGAAGTAGTCGCTGCGCCAGGTGATGCTCTTGTTGCGGTTTCGATTGACGGTCCATCAGGTAGATCTTGGGCTACTGTTTTCCTTTCTATTTCGCAATCCCTTTCAATCCCTTCTGATGGCATTTTTTTCTAATGCAGGTGTGGTGAGCGCTGAGACCGTGCCGTCCGAAGAAGCGTCACCAATTGCTGCTCTGACGGTCGCCGACCCTTCTCCTTCCCTTGTGTCCTCTCAAATGCTGGAAGGTATGGGTTTGCGATTTGTCTAATTTAATTGTGGATGTCATCTTTCTTGTACTGACCATGCATCGTCGCAATCTTGCAGAAGTTCTCTTTGATCATCTTTAGCAGGTGTTGAACCCACATTTCTCCTTCCATTCCGAAGTTAGTCTGCCTGTTGGTGTTGGTGTTGGTGAGTATAGTTTTTTTTTATTTTTTAACCGACATCCTTTCCTTTCTTTTATGGGCAAATATGTTGTTGCTAATTTTGAATTGATTTTAGCACTACAAATTGTAGGTGGGGATGAGAGAATTGTCACGCCACCAGTACTCCCAGCTCTGCCACCTGTCATAGCCGGTATAGTAGCCTTCATTGCTCATGCATTTCTTTTATCTCTTGAGCCGACGTCTGATTATGACTTGTTTTGCAGCAAACGCGCCGACTCTAGCTCCCTTCGAGTATTGCATCTTAATGTCGGCAGGGCCCTTTTCCAGACGTCCATCTTCCAAGGGCGCTGTGACCAGCCTACGCATGTTGAGTGAATCCATCAAAGAGCTTGAAGCGGAGGCCCCTGCACTTGCTGCTGATTTTGCTGCTAATGTTAATCCGATGTTGGTGATGCTTGAGCACTTCCATAGCGAAGGCGTCGTCGAATCTTGGGTTAATTACTGCAGACAGATCGAGGCCTGTCTGCATGAGATTGAGCTCAAGCGTCCTTCTTCAGAAGTGTTGGCTTTGAACTTCCAACGAGCTGCATAGGTTGAGCAGAGCGTTCCCTTCTTCCACCATTTTGAACAAGAAGCGACTTTGAGGCGGAAGGAACGCAAGGAGGCTTTAGGTGAATCCACCCGGCTGCGCGCCCAAGTTGGAGCAAACGCTGCGCAATTGAGAGCCGTCTTTGACAATTTGCAACGATGCATTTCGGACGGGCTAGTGTTAGTTATGTATATGCCCTAGAGGCCATTGTTGTACATATGATGTATATTATAATGGATGCTTGGATATATATAGAGGGGACTTTCTTGCTCGTCATGATAGTATGCTATTTGGTTTTCCTTTATCTTAACATGTTGACTTGTATTGGTTTACTGTCTTACTCTCACATGTTGATAAAGCCCTTAGGATCTGTACTCGACTACTGGGACTATAATGAGATCATACTAGTGGGGCCACGGTAGTCGATGAGTACATCTTATAACTGTTCCTAGTCGAGGGTATATCAAGACAGGGCATCGATACACCAGAGTAGACTAGCATATACGCATCTTGACCCATATGATGGGCGATGGATGATCCCATACCCATCGGTGTTTTGACATCAAGGATGGTGTACGGGTGCTCAGTGGAGACTGGGTATACTGGACGGACTCGCCGAGGACTCCCAGATGGTGATATACCACACGTCAGATGGCAGTTCTCCGGTGACACTGGTACAGGGTAGTCTGTAGACCCGAAATCGTCATAGAGTCTTGTGTGATTCCCACTGTGCTTTGATTTCCACCTTACCACGTCCAAGAGGGCGTGCAAAACGGTGGCTTTTGGGTACAGTCCCGAATCACATTGAGGCAATGAGCGATAGGAGGGGATTCGTCTCTCCCAGTATAGGGAGTTGATGTTGTGCTGTGTTCGATTGGCTATAACTGGAAGTCCCTGACCAGGGCTGATATAGAGATTTACTGGTAAGTGTTACCAGTAGTTTCTCGACCCGTTATGAGCCTCACATCGACACAACTTATCGGTTACTGGGGTCTGATGCATACCACCCCTAGACTAGATATGCAACATATCAGACGAAGAGACCGGACTGTACGGGAGTGTTACTGATTGGATTCACAGGAGAATGTACAGGCTAGCTTGTTGATCTTCTGATCGCTCAATACCTGGGTGGCTGTTACGTTTAGCTGACCGCTTGCAGCTTGTGGGTATTTGATATGATCATCACCTGCTACCGGCGTATTGACGATTCTTTAGAGTCCTATACAGATGGTTTCTTGACTCAGGCAAAACGGAGTGGGGGCACATATGGGATATGTGCACGACCGAGGATAATGCGATATGAGATACCGTATTATATTCTCGCGATATTTAGATATGAGCCGGGTCATCGGATCAAGTGTTGATTCGATGAATCGGTACATGATATATTAGTCGGTTATATTCGATATAGCCGGATTGTCGGATCAAGTGTTGATTCGATAATTTAATGTATAATAATATATATGATATATTGCATTACATTATCTAATATTGGCTCGCTTTATTATTTCATTTTCTCACCGGATAATACATTGATATATATGCGATATATGTTAATTGTATTATTTTCTTTTGTTACAAATATATAATATATATATGATATATATTATTGTAACATGATATGATTACTAATGAAATATGTTTAGTGGAGATTAAACAATGTTAGGGTTTGAATTGGGTTAGTTCTTTCATGAACATTCTAGAAGCTTTTCTTTTGTCATGAGTTAAGATATTATGGTTGATATTTTCTAGTGACCCATTGTTTAACCCAACCCAAACCCTAGCCCTAGTTAATTCTCTACATGGGTTAGCCTGGTCATAGTTGACCATGGTTACATTATTAATCATATATCATTTCATTATTCATCACAAAAGGATTAATGCATTTTTTTCTTCTTCTTCTTCAACCTTGAGCTTTGAGAAAGCTTACTAGGTTTTCATTTTGTGATGTTTAAGTGTGAGAATTGTTAGTTGTATGTATGCCCTAGAGGCCAGTATTGTACAGATGATGTATATTATATTGGATGCTTGGACATATATAGAGATGGCTTTCTTACTCTATATGATAGTATGCTATCTGGTTGCTCTTTATCTTAACATGTATACTTGTCTCTTTATACTGTCTTATGGTTACATGTTGGTAAAGCCCTTAGGATGTGTACTTGACTACCTGGACTATGATGAGGATCATACTAGTGGGGACATGGTAGTCCATAAGTACATCCTTTAAGGTCCCTAGTCGTGGGTGTATCGAGACGGGGCATCGATATATCAGTGTAGACTAGCGTATACGCTTCTCGACCCATGAGATGGGCGATGGATGATCCCATATCCATTGCTGTTTGACATCAGAGATGGTATACGGGTGCTCAGTGGAGACTGGGTACACTGGACGGACTCGCCGAGAACTCCCAGTTGGTATTATACCTGACGTCAGATGGCAGTTCTCTGGTGACACCTGTACAGGTTAGTCTGTAGACCCGAGATCGTCATAGAGTCCTGTGTGATTCCCACTGTACTTTGATTTCCACCTTACCACGTCCATGAGGGCGTGCAAAACGGTGGTTTTTGGGTACAGTCCCGAGTCACATGGAGACGATGAGCGATAGGAGGGGTTTTGTCTCTACCGGTATTGGGGGTTGATGTTGCGCTGTGCTCGATTGGCCGTAACAGGGAAGTCCCTGGCCAGGGCTGATTCAGAGATTTGCTGGTAAGTGTTACCAGTAGTTTCTCAACCCGTTATAAGCCTCACATCGGCACGACTTATCAGTTATTGGGGTCTGACGTTTACTACCCCTAGACTTGATATGCGACATATCAGACGAAGAGACCGGACTGTACGGGAAGTGTTGCCGATTGGCTCGATGGGAGTTGTAGCAGGTATCTGATCGCTCAATACCCGGGTGGCCATTACGTTTAGCTGACCGCTTGCGGCTTGGGGGTGCTTGATATGATCATCACCCGCTGCCGGCGTATTGACGAGTCTTAGAGTCCCACAATGGAGTTTCCTAGTCCAGACGAAACGTTGTGGTGCGCGTATGCGATATGCGCATGGATCCGATTAAAATGCGAGTATAGGATACCGTATATTGATCGGGCGGCTTGCTTTTGGTAGGGGTCGTATGTGATATGGCCGGATTGATAAATCAAGTGTTGATTTATCATTTAACCATTAGTTTCTTACTAGAAATCCTTTCTTGAGTTTGATGGATGTATGCATGTATGTATGCTTTCTTTATAGATTCATGCACATATGGATGTACATACATACACACATACATACATACATCCTTCATGGTTGTACTTACATGAAAATGGTGGCAATATAAGACTCACACCATGGTTTGATTTCTATATAAATTATTATTGCATTTGATTTAAAAACAAAAGAAAAGAAAAGGATAATTCATGGATGCTTTCTACACTCTTCTTGACCTAACCATACTCACCCACCATTTAACCATGGATTACTTTTCCTTTTGGTTTTTAACTCAAGTTCAATAATTGTTCAACCATGGTTTGAGATGAGAGATAAAAAATATATAAAGATATATTTTCTATTTTTCATTGAGAGGTTTTTTCTTATCTCTTATTCAAAAGGCCACCATCTTCTTCCTCCCTCATCTTTTGCTCTCTAGATTTATCTAGTGAGCAAGTTATTCATCAAGATAGGATTTTGAAGTGAGAAAAGCCACCACAAAACCATTCTACACAAGTCTAGCCCACTTGTTTAGAGTGTTAGCTTCATTTCATTCTCTTGATCGAGTGAAGTCGCAAGTTTGGACAAAGCGGACTCCGAGTGGATCATCGGTGACCTAGAGGAGTTCAAGCGGACCTTTTTCAAACCCCAAGTAGCCGAGGAGTCTAGCGTAGGGAGCTATAAAGGTTGTACTCTCAAAACCCTAGCATTTCTTTCATGTGATGAAGTGTAGTTTATGAAACCCTAATTTTTCTAGGATAGATCCTTTGTATGTTTACTTAGCACCCTAAAATTTTAATCTTTGGTACATGTGATGCTTCCAATCCCTTCATGAGGTGCTAGGTAAACCCAACATTGGTATCAGAGCCGACCTAGAACATTAGGCGACACTTTTATGAAGCAAAAACTCCGATCGAACCAAAATACGAAGTTTCGAGACCTTCTCTGGACAATTTTTAAAATCTGTCATTTTTCAGAATTAAAAATACTTAAAAAATACAGCAGGAAAAACTAAGAAACACTGTGAAATACGAAGCCATGATCCGTACAAACCGCTGCGGAACCGCGGCAAATCCTTGCTTAGGCCGCGGCTCCGCGGCCGTACAGAGGCTTCATTGCTTCCTATTTGCACAGTAATTCTTATAACTGCTTGTATATTGTTTTAGGTATGTTTAATCTGAATCTAGTACTGTATATTCTGGTGATGGTTTTGGACTCGACGATTCGATCGGAATTTTCATTTCGTCGCTTTTCCGGGTAAATTAGAAAGTATTGAAGTGTTCGAACGAGTATCATTTGCTCACTATTCACGGGGTTTAAATATTTTGGAGATACGTGCAAGTTTTGTGGTGGACCCTCTAGAAGACAACAAACCTTAACTCGATTATGTGACCGTCTTGAACTGCCCTTTGAACCTTAGGGTTTGGGGCAGTACGGCGTGCCACATGTGAGGCGTTGGCTTGACCCTTCTACGACTAGACCGCTACTACTGTGTCACACTCCGGGTTTTTGAACTCCGCTCAAGTGTTGAGCTTTAGGGAATCTTGGGTATTTGATCGTTCGTTCGAAAAACTTTAATACTGTCTATTTATCTGGAATGTGATGCAATGTGTGGAATTCATATTATAAGACATGAAATACGAGGTATGCGATATTTCGCATTTACGATGTCTAAAGAGAATGTGGATTCCAGATATTGCAGTTTTACACTTTCTTTTCTGTGACCGTAAGTGTAGTATGTAGTGGTATTGCCGATTGTCGTTGCTATACGTCGACGACAATCGGTGTATGCATACTTACTTACGTTGATGATATGAGATATTATGTGTTGCTGAGATATTATGTGCATGATTGTCGCGATTGAATAGCCGGGGGTTTTATGTGAGATGAGAGTTTTATATTTTCATTCATGTAAATTCAAATGTAATGTAATATTCTTTTATTTGGGGCACTTCCGGGTTGAGGTTGATGCCACCAGTGTTGTATATTATTTACTTTTCTGCATTAGGATGGACCCAAGGAGGAGAGCACAGGTGACCGGGTTCTGGGGTTCAGTGGGAGGCCATCTCGAGGAGTCAAGACCGGGTCTCCTAAACTCCAGAATTGGTAGGGTCGCTTGCCGCTCTTGTAGGGGTCCAGGGTGTGGGATTGGCTATTCATCGCGACTGTGGAATCTGTATTTTCTATTGTTGGCTAAATACTAAATACGGACGTCCTAGTATATTCCACATTATATCTATGTTTCTGCTGCGATATCTGTGATGTGATCATTTGATATGTTGTGATGGATACATTATATAGTATATATGATATATTATATAGACGTTACTTATGTTTTACACCCGCACTAGCCCTGCCCTGCTCTGTCGTTAGTTACCTAACCTAACGGTGCACGAGGGGACATCGAGGCGAATGCGGATGGCATAAGTGTACGTCGTATTTATCTGTGATGTTTAGGTGACTTAAATGAATGGACTTCATTAATGTGATTAATGAAAGAAAAGAAACCTAAAAGATATTGTAGAATCAAATTTTAAATAAAAAAAAGGGGGGTAGCTACAGTTTTGCTTTGCATAGCGGTATATATGATATACCCTGCACCTTATTCGATGGGGAAAGAGCCGAGATCCCTTCACCGGGAGTGACCTCTTTAGCAAAACTGGCAGATGCTACAACACTCGGTTTGACTTTTGACTGCTTTTGGAGTTTTGCTTTGCATAGTGATATATATGATATGTCCTGCACATTATTCGATGAGGAAAGAGCCGAGATCCCTTCACCGGGAGTGACCTCTTTAGCAAAACTAATAAAAGCCTCAAAATCACTCCATTTCAAAATTCACTTGATTCTACAACGATATCAAGTTCATTGCGCTCATGGTTTTCAGAAAAACCTGCGTAGCCCTCCGTCAATTCAGATATGTAATATTTAGTATTCGTGCTACGGTTGTTTGGCATGCGTCAAGGCATAGTGTACGGTAGCTGATTATTACTTATCTGTAGCATGAGATGCGATTGGATTAAGGTATTCGTACGGCGTTGTTTGGCATGCGTCAAGGGTCGTACAGGTGGGTTTAATTCAATCACGAATTGTACGGGTTGAACTTTACTAGCAGACTATGGGTTGTTTGGCATGCGTCAAGGTCATAGCACGCTAGGGGCAAAATATTATCGGGAATTTCAAGTGTTGAGATTTGCAATGAGATTGCATACCTTCTGTGAGATAGTTGGATCCCGATACCCACTGCGAGTAATTGTTACTCGTAGGAGAGTTTTACACAGGACAATTAGCCGATCAAGTAGGTGTCTAGAAAGGTGTCAATCGGGTTACGCCTCTGGGAAAACGAGGTTTACTTTAATTAGGTCCGTGCGAAAGCACGGGGAACCTCCCTCAAAGTACCGACACTGGCCTGGCTGAAAGATCGGCGAAGTTGTAGGGTGTAATTAATCCCGGCTAGTCTTTCCTTTTAGGGTTTGAAGGAAGATTTGTTGGAGATAGTGCCCTCAGAGTCAATTATTGGATCACAGGCACGTGATTGCAATGATTGAGGGAGGACCTATCCCGGTAGGACAGTCTTACTCAAGATGATAGTATGCTATCTGGTTTATCTTTATCATCGTGTACTGCTTTAGGTGACCTGACAGGTCACTATTACATGTTGGTAGAGCCCCTAGGATTCTTGCTTGACTGCCAGCAGTATGAGGGCGATCATATACGTGGGAGTTGGTAGTCTATAAGCACATCCTTAAAAGGTCCCTAGTCGTGGGAGTTTCGAGACAGGGCATCGATACTCCAGAGTAGACTAGTGTATACAGTCGAGACCCCGACGAGGGGCGGTGGCCGGTCTCACAAGCCACTGGTGTCAGTTGGTTCACCTAAGATGTATACAGGTGCTCATTGGGTTATGAGTACACCGGACAGGACTCGCCGGGAACATACTAGTTGGTCTTATACCTGACGTCAGATAGCAGTTCCCTGGTGACATGTGTACAGGTTAGTTCATCGACCTGAGGATCGTCATTTGTCTCGTGTGAGTTCCCACTGTACTTTGATTTCTACCCTACCACGCTCAAAGGAGACGTGCAAACAGGTTTTAGTTGGGTACAGTCCCGAGCCACATGGAGGCAGTGAGCGGATCTTCAGGGGTTCGTCTCTCCCGGTATTGGGGGTGAGGTTGCGCTGTGTCTAGGACAGCCAGTACATGAAAGTCTTTGGCCAAGGCAGGAGATTTACTGGTAGGTATTCCAGTAGTATCCCAGGGTGTTCTGGGCTACACTCCGACACGACTTGTACCGCTTTTGGGGGTCTGACTTTTACCAACCCCCTAGGCCCGCCATGCGATGCTCATAGACGAACGGACCGGACTGTACGGATATTGTCACTGACAGGCTCAGTAGGGTGTCAGGATGAGTTCGCTCATCGACATTCCTTTTGGTCAATAGCTGGTAGCCCGTCATGTATGGCTAATACCTCTGACGTGCTAGTGGTTAAATCCACAGCCATCGTATTGACGAGTCTTTAGAGTCCCCCACAAAACAGTTACTCAAGTTTCGGACGAAACGCTGTAGAGGCCGTATGGAGATATGGCAGGGTTCGATCAGATACGTGCGGTATTGCACGGATCACGATCGGACAGTTTATACTAGCGGGCTTTGGTTTAAGCCGGATCCTAGTATAGTACTGTGTAGATTTTGTCTCAGTGCATTTGTATTCGGTCGGAATACAAATGCGGGTATGTATATACAGTAGCGGGGTTTTCCTGTAATTTATTACGGGACCAGTTTTCCGAAGTTGCCAGTTTGCTTTCCGTTTCGGCCATTTTCCTTTGTATCTTTCATTGGCCGAAGATTGGTGGAGGAGGGCTTATTTGCATTTGTGCAAATAAGCATTTGTGGAGGGTGTTCTTTGCATTTTGTTGCTTCATGATAGCTCTTGTTTGACCTTGACTTCTTGACTTCATGATGCTTCATGATTGCTTGACTTTTGGAAGTCATGATGGTTGTTTGAGTATTGGTTTTGTCTAGTGATCATTTCTTTACATCATCACCTTTTCTCTCTCTTGGATTATGAGAGACTCTCATTCCTTTTTTGATACTCACTCCCTCTCTCATATACACTCTCCTCTCAATTTCTCTCTTGCCAAGGCCGGCCATCATAGAGGGTGGGGTTGCCCATTATTTTGGTGTGGGAATTTTTGCTCTTTTGATGCTACAAAATTCCCAAGTTCATCCACAAAAAGCTTACATCTCAATCCTCTACCAAAGGCAACTTCAAGTAACCCCAAATGAGACATAGAGCACTACACGTTTTCTATAGCAAATCTTGGGCACGTCGACTCGCCAACTTCATGCCCGAGTTGCCTCGGACCAGAGGCGGGAGGCCGTAAAAGAAGCCAGCGACGTGGTGCCCTTCCGGCGACGTGGTGGAGACCGGACATTCCGCGGGAGATCGGGACGGCGACGAGAAGACCGAAGGACACGGATCGCTCGGTATATCTCTCTACCCCCTTCTCTTGTTAGCTAGGACTAGTTTAATGGCCCGATCCGGGTTTATAGTGCGCGGTGGTGCCGGTTTAAAAAGTTAAAGAAAAGCATCGCTTCCGCATTCCGGCGTCGGATTGACGGCCGGGGCGCCGCCGTGCACTTACAAGATTTGATAAAAACAGTGGGAGCCATCCTGATTAGATAAAATAATAACCAATCTAATCTTGCAAGAGCATACGCTAAAGTGTTTTTCTTCTCGCTCTCTCTCCAGGTAGCGACCATGTCATGCCTTAATCAAGATAATAATATGGATGTATTGACCGAACCCGCATGTTATACTGTGCAGGGGAACGTTGGACCCGTTCTTTCTTATAAGAGTTATAAAACTGAACAGGGAATAGGAGAATATCTAGATTCTCAAGCCGCCCAAAAGAACATGCATGTTGATGCATCTTCTTCAGGTGTGTTAGTTATTGAGAACTGTTTCTCAGTTCACCCTACGTCCTGGGTATTAGATACCGGATCAGGATCCCACATATGTAAAATGTTACATGGGCTATGGAAAGGTAGAGAACTGGGAAAAGGTGATCATTCCGTTCAAGTAGGGAATGGGGCAAATGTTGCAGCCAAAGCAGTTGGCGAATATCACCTAGTATTACCAAGTGGTAATACACTGATTCTAAATGAATGCTATTATATACCAAACATGATGTGCAACATTATATCAATTTCTTTATTAAGTAAAGAAGGATATAATTTTGTAGTAAAGGATAATGTTATGAACATATTCCTAGATCAAAAGTTGATTGCATCAGGCTCGTTACATAATGGCATATTCATTCTAAATCAAAATACAGTCCTCAATATACAAAACACACACAAGAGGAAAAGTTCAGAAATGAACGAATCCTTCTTGTGGCATTGTAGACTTGGTCACATCAATGCGACACGACTAGCTAAGTTGCATAAGGATGGATATTTGAATCCGTTTGAATTTTCATCTTATGACACTTGCCAGTCATGTCTCAAAGGCAAGATGACCAAAACTCCATTTACAGGACACGGAGAAAGAGTTACAGAACTCTTAGGGCTGATACATAGTGATCTATGCGGTCCCATGTCTACACATGCCAGGGACGGTTCCTCTTACTTCATTACATTCACTGAAGATCTCTCTAGATACGGACATGTGTTCCTGATAAAACATAAGTCTGAAGCTTTTGAGAAATTCAGAGAATATAAGCACGAAGTAGAGAACCAAACGGGCAAAAGTATTAAGATCCGTCGATCTGATCGAGGAGGAGAATACTTGAGCAATGATTTTCTGGATTATTTAAAAGAGAATGGGATTCTCTCTCAGCTCACTCCTCCTTATACACCACAGCACAACGGTGTATCGGAACGGAGAAACCGCACCCTATTAGATATGGTGCGCTCGATGATGAGTACAGCTGAGTTACCTATTTCCTTCTGGGGATATGCGCTTGAGACAGCCATGGACCTATTGAATAGAGTTCCTACCAAATCAGTGTCTACCACTCCATATGAGATATGGAAAGGGAAGAGACCACATCTTAATTACATTAAGATATGGGGTTGTCCAGCCTATGTCAAAAGACAAAATCCGGACAAACTCGAGGCAAGATCAGTCTTATGTAAGTTTATAGGATATCCCAAAAATTCACAAGGGTATATCTTCTACCACCCTGAGGAACAAAAGGTGTTTGTTTCTCGACATGCCACTTTCTTAGAAAAAGGTTTTCTTATGAAACAGACAAGTGGTATTGAGGTAGAACTGGAAGAGGTTCCAGCGACACAAACTATAACAGAAAACTTGGTAGAACCAGAGGATTCAGTAGTACCTGACGAACCCCAGCCGCTCCGCCGATCTAGCAGGGTTTCTCATCCGCCTGAGAGATACTACGGTTTTCTCATTGATGGTGGAAGCGAGGATTGCATCATGGAAGATGATGACCTAACTAGCTTTGAGCAGGCCATCACAAGTAGGGACTCAGTGAAATGGCTGGATGCAATGCAGTCTGAGATGGAACCCATGTACACCAACAAAGTATGGACTTTGGAAGTTGCTCCTGAAGGGGTAAAACCCATTGGGAGCAAGTGGATCTTCAAGAAAAAACTTGGTGTAGATGGGAAAGTGGAGACTTTCAAAGCTAGACTTGTTGCAAAGGGTTTTCGTCAAAGACCAGGTGTGGACTATGACGAAACCTTTTCTCCAGTAGCTATGCTTAAATCCATCCGGATCATGCTTGCCATCGCTGCATATCATGATTACGAAATCTGGTAAATGGATGTTAAGACCGCCTTTCTAAACGGTGATTTAGAAGAGTGCGTGTACATGACTCAGCCAGAGGGCTTCGTAGACAGTGGGAGCAGCGGGAAGGTGTGCAAGCTGCTTAAATCCATTTATGGATTAAAGCAAGCATCGCGGAGTTGGAACATCTGCTTTGACGTCGTTATCAAAGAGTTTGATTTCGTCAAAAACGTAGATGAACCTTGTATCTACAAGAAGGTGGCAGAGAGTAAGGTTGTCTTCCTCATATTGTACGTAGACGAAATACTCTTGATAGGAAATGACATTCCTATGCTGCAATCGGTCAAGCTCTTCTTATCACAAAGATTCTCAATGAAAGATCTTGGTGATGCCTCCTGCATATTGGGAATTAGAATCTATAGAGATAGATCCAAACGGATATTGGGATTGTCCCAATCCAGGTACATTGACACCATACTAAAGAGGTTTAGTATGGAAGAATCCAAGCGTGGGAACTTACCCACGATCTCTGGAGTCACTCTCTCCAAAGAGATGTCTCCCAAGACTGATTTGGAGAGAGCTCGCATGTAAGGGATACCCTATGCTTCAGCTGTAGGCTCTATCATGTATGCGATGTTATGTACCAGACCCGATGTAGCATACTCAATAAGTGTAGTGAGTAGGTATCAAGCTGATCCTAGAGAGAGTCACTGGACAGCTGTGAAGAGCATTCTCAAGTACTTACGAAGGAATAAGGAGATGCTCTTGGTGTATGGTAACGGAGAACTCCAAGTGGAGTCCTTTACCGATTCAAGATTCCAGAGTGATAAGGACGACTCTAAGTCGCAGTCGGGATTTGTCTTTACCCTTTACGGAGGGGCGGTTAGCTGGAAGAGTTCCAAGCAGGAAACCGTGGTAGACTCGACGATGGAGGCTGAATACATCGCTGCCAACGATGCTGCCAAAAAGGCTGTCTGGATCAAGAAGTTCATTACTGAACTTGGAGTGGTTCCATCTATTGAGCATCCAATACCTTTGTATTGCGATAACAATGGAGCGGTGGCTTTGGCCAAGGAACCCAGGTCCCATCAGCGATCCAGGCATATTCTGAGGTGGTATCACCTGATCCGGGAGATAGTTGATCGCCGGGAGATCGAGGTCAGGAGGGTTGACACGAAGAACAACACAGCGGATCTACTCACGAACGCCATTCCCCAGATACAGTTTGAGAGACTTTTCGGGATGCTCGGTATGCGATACTACAGCAGCTGGCCCTAGTGCAAGTGGGAGATTGTTAGTTGTATGTATGCCCTAGAGGCCAGTATTGTACAGATGATGTATATTATATTGGATGCTTGGACATATATAGAGATGACTTTCTTGCTCGATATGATAGTATGCTATCTGGTTGCTCTTTATCTTAACATGTATACTTGTCTCTTTATACTGTCTTATGGTTACATGTTGGTAAAGCCCTTAGGATGTGTACTTGACTACCTGGACTATGATGAGGATCATACTAGTGGGGACATGGTAGTCCATAAGTACATCCTTTAAGGTCCCTAGTCGTGGGTGTATCGAGATGGGGCATCGATATACCAGTGTAGACTAGCGTATATGCTTCTCGACCCATGAGATGGGCGATGGATGGTCCCATATCCATTGGTGTTTGACATCAGAGATGGTATACAGGTGCTCAGTGGAGACCGGGTACACTGGACGGACTCGCCGAGAACTCCCAGTTGGTATTATACCTGACGTCAGATGGCAGTTCTCTGGTGACACTTGTACAGGTTAGTCTGTAGACCCGAGATTGTCATAGAGTCCTGTGTGATTCCCACTGTACTTTGATTTCCACCTTACCACATCCATGAGGGCGTGCAAAACGGTGGTTTTTGGGTACAGTCCCGAATCACATGGAGACGATGAGCGATAGGAGGGGTTTCATCTCTCCCGGTATTGGGGGTTGATATTGCGCTGTACTCGATTGGCCGTAACAGGGAAGTCCCTGGCCAGGGCTGATTCAGAGATTTGCTGGTAAGTGTTACCAGTAGTTTCTCGACCCGTTATGAGCCTCACATCGGCACGACTTATCAGTTATTGGGGTCTGACGTTTACCACCCATAGACTTGATATGCGACATATCAGACGAAGAGACCGGACTGTACGGGAAGTGTTGCCGATTGGCTCGATGGGAGTTGTAGCAGGTTCGCTTGTTCTCTTCTGATCGCTCAATACGCAGGTGGCCGTTACGTTTAGCTGACCGCTTGTGGCTTGGGGGTGCTTGATATGATCATCACCCACTGCCAGCGTATTGACGAGTCTTAGAGTCCCACAATGGAGTTTCCTAGTCCAGGCGAAACGTTGTGGTGCGCGTATGCGATATGCGCATGGACCCGATTAAAATGCGAGTATAGGATACCATTTATTGATCGGGCGGCTTGCTTTTGGTAGGGGTCGTATGTGAAATGGCCGGATTGATAAATCAAGTGTTGATTTATCATTTAACCATTAGTTTCTCACTAGAAATCCTTTCTTGAGTTTGATGGATGTATGCATGTATGTATGCTTTCTTTATAGATTCATGCACATATGGATGTACATACATACACACATACATACATACATCCTTCATGGTTATACATACATGAAAATGGTGGCAATATAAGACTCACACCATGGTTTGATTTCTATATAAATTATTATTGCATTTGATTTAAAAACAAAAGAAAAGAAAAGGATAATTCATGGATACTTTCTACACTCTTCTTGACCTAACCATACTCACCCACCATTTAACCATGGATTACTTTTCCTTTTGGTTTTTAACTCAAGTTCAATAATTGTTCAACCATGGTTTGAGATGAGAGATAAAAAATATATAAAGATATATTTTCTATTTTTCATTGAGAGGTTTTTTCTTATCTCTTATTCAAAAGGCCACCATCTTCTTCCTCCCTCATCTTTTGCTCTCTAGATTTATCTAGTGAGCAAGTTATTCATCAAGATAGGATTTTGAAGTGAGAAAAGCCACTACAACACCATTTTACACAATTCTAGCCCACTTGTTTAGAGTGTTAGCTTCATTTCATTCTCTTGATCGAGTGAAGTCGCAAGTTTGGACAAAGCGGACTCCGGGTGGATCATCGGTGACCTAGAGGAGTTCAAGCGGACCTTTTTCAAACCCCAAGTAGCCGAGGAGTCTAGCGTAGGGAGCTACAAAGGTTGTACTCTCAAAACCTTAGCATTTCTTTCATGTGATGAAGTGTAGTTTATGAAACCCTAATTTTTCTACGATTGATCTTTTGTATGTTTACTTAGCACCCTAAAATTTTAATCTTTGGTACATGTGATGCTTCCAATCCCTTCATGAGGTTCTAGGTAAACCCAACAAGAATTTGATATAAAAAGAAAGCATAAATACTACTCCATCATCCTCCTCTAATCTAGCCAATTAGATTAGGGTGTTCACCTCATTAGAGAGAGAGAGCTTGAGTTATAGAAACTTCGACGTAGATCATCGGAGAAAAGGAAGACTACAAGCTAGCATGGATCGTTCGAGTTGTGGAGCCTCTCTTGAGTCCGGAAGATCGTGGATCGCGGTGAAGGGACTTCTACTCGGAGCTTATGAAGCGAAGGAGCGGACTACAAAGGTTGTAATCCCTCACTTTTAGTTGTAAAGATGTTTACTTGTATGTTAAACCCTAATAATCTAGCAAAGATCCCGGCTTTAGGTTGTTCGGCACGTCTAAATTTTTATTCGGGCATGGTTTATACCTTATTAACCCTTGTAAGAGTGCCTAGGAACCCTACAGTGGTATCAGAGCCAAGCTAGAGCATTAGGCGATGTGTATACGAAGTTAAAACTCTGATCGAACCCCGAAATACTGATTTTGACCCCCTCTCTGGACAATTTTTAAAAATGTGTTTTTTTCTGCATTAAAAATACTCAAAAAATTCAGCAGGGAATTATAAGTATCACCGTGGAAAACGAGCAGGTAAATCGTACGGACCGCCGCGGAACCGCGGCAATACCTTGCTTGAGCCGCGGATCCGCGGCCGTACAGTCGATTTGTGCTTTGGTTTTGGCACAGTAATATCCGTAGCTGTTAGTGCATATTTCTGGGTATTTTTAATCTGACTCAAGTGTTGAGTATTCTGGGGATTATTTTGAATTCGTTGATTCGTTTGGAAAATTTAATTTCGTTATGTTTTCCGGATTTTTAGAAACTGTTAAAATGTTCGAACGGATATCATTAACTCACTTTTTCCCGGCACGAAAAACTTTCAAGTGTTGAATTTTTCTTGGGTTTAAATCTTTCGGAAAAACGTGCAAGTAACGCGGTGGTCCCTTTAGAAGAACACAAACCTTAACTCGATTATGTGATCGTCTGAACCGCCTCTAAACCTTAGGGTTTGGGGCCGTACGGCGTGCCACATGTGAGGCGTTGTCTTGACCCTTCTACGGCTGGACCATCGGTACTGTGACATATTCTAGGATTATTTGAACTCCGCTCAAGTGTTGAGCTATTTAGGAAATCTTGGGTATTTGATTATCCGATCGGAAAGTTTAATACTGTCTATTTATCTGGAATGTGATACAATATGTGGAATTCATATAGTTAGGCATGAAATGCAAAGTATGTGATATTTCGGATTTATGATGTCTAAAGTGATTGTGGATTCCAAATATTGTAGTTTTACAATTTCTTTTCTGTGACCGTAAGTGTAGTATGTAGTTGTATTGCCGGTTTTCGTTGCTATATATCAACGACGATCGGTGTATGCATACTTACTTACGTTGATGATATGCGATATTATGTGTTGCTGTGATATGTTATATTGGATCGTCGTGTTCTGAATAGCCGGGGTTTTTATGTGAGATGAGGGTTTTTATTTTCATTCATGTAAAATTCATTTGTATGTAATATTCTTTTATTTGGGGCACTTCCGGGATGAGGTTGATGTCACCAGTGTATATTATTTACTTTTCCGCATTAGGTAGACCCAAGGAGGGGAGCACAAGTAACCGGGTTCTAGGGTACAGTGGGAGGCCATCTCGAGGAGTCGAGACCGGGTCTCCTAATCCTAGAATTGACAGTGTTACTTGCCGCTCTCGTAGGGGTCTAAGGATGTGGGTTTGGCTATTCATCGCGACCGTGGAATCCGTGTTTTATACCGGCTCGTATTAAAAACACGGAGATCCTAGTATATCCAATATTTCATATATGTTCTTCTGCTGCAATGTTCTGTGATGAGATCATATTACCGCCTGAAACGAATGCTTATACTATATATATGCTGATATATAAATATTACTGCTTTCGTTTCTTCTGTGATACTTAGGAAGAATAAGCTGATGGGATTTATTAATGAGATTAATAAAAAGAAAAGAAACCTAAAAGATGTTGTAGAATCAAAACTTTATAAAAAAGGGTAGCTACAGTTTTGCTTTGCATAGCGGTATATATGATATACCCTGCACCTTATTCGATGAGGAAAGAGCCGAGATCCTTTCACCGGGAGTGACCTCTTTAGCGAAACTGGCAGATGCTACAAATTCGTGGTTTAGTTTTTGACAGCTTATATAGTTCTTGCTTTGCACAGCGGTATATATGATATATCATGCACCTTATTCGATGGGGAAAGAGCCGAGATCCCTTCACCGGGAGTGATCTCTTTAGCGAAACTAGAAAAGCCTCAAAAACACTCCTTTTCAAAATCACTTGTTTTTACAACGATATCAAGTTCATTACGCTCATGGTTTTCTGAAAAACCTGCGTAG
The DNA here is from genome assembly GCA_030015575.1 of Agapanthus africanus. Classification (NCBI taxonomy): domain Eukaryota; kingdom Viridiplantae; phylum Streptophyta; class Magnoliopsida; order Asparagales; family Amaryllidaceae; genus Agapanthus; species Agapanthus africanus. Next base: position 41,653,066 of record CM057344.1, read on the forward strand.
CCCTCCGTCATTTCAGATAAAGACTATTTGGTATTCGTGCTGCGTTTGTTGGCCTTTGTCAAGGCGTAGTGTGCGGTAGCTGACTGGTACTTATCTATTTAAACATATGATGTGATTGGATTAGGGTATTCGTACGACCTTGTTGGCCTTTGTCAAGGGTCGTGCGGGTGGGTTTATTTCAATCAAGAAATGACGGGTTGAACTTGACTAGCTTCCTATGATTTGTTGGCCTTTGTCAAGGTCATAGGGGTTAGGGGCAAAAGTATTATCGGAAATTTCAAGTGTTGAAATTTGCAATGAGATTGCATACCTCCTATGAGATAGTTGGATCCCGATACCCACTGTGAGTAAGAGTTACTTCTGGGAGAGTTTTACACAGGACAATTAGCCGATCAAGTAGGTGTCTAGAAAGGTGTTAACGGGGTTATGCCTATGGGAAAACGAGGTTTATTTTAATTAGGTCCGTGCGTGAGCACAGGGAACCTCCCTCAAGTACCGACACTGATCTGGCTGAAACATTGACGAAATTGTAGGGTGTAATTAATCCCGGCTAATCTTACCTTTTAGGGTTTGAAGGAAAATTTGATAAAAACAGTGGGAGACATCCTGATTAGATAAGATAATAACCAATCTAATCTTGCAAGAGTATACGCTAAAGTGTTTTCTTCTCTCTCTCTCCAGGTAGCGACCATGTCAGGCCATAATCAAGATAATAATATGGATGTATTGACTGAACCCGCTTATTATACTGAGCAGGGGAACGTTGGACCCGTTCTATCTTATAAGTGTTATAAGACTGAGCAGGAAACATGAGAATATCTGGATTCTCACGCCGCCCAAACGAAGAATAAGCATGCTGATGCATCTTCTTCGGGTGTGTTAGTTATTGAGAACTGTTTCTCAGTTCACCCTACGTCCTGGGTATTAGATACTGGATCAGGATCCCACATATGTAAATTGTTACATGGGCTACGTAAAGATAGAGAACTGGGAAAAGGTGATCATTCAATTCAAGTAGGGAATGGTGCAAGTATTGCAGCCAAAGCAGTTGGCGAATATCACCTAGTATTACCAAGTCGTAATACACTGATTCTGAATGAGTGCTATTATATACCGAACATGATGTGCAACATTATATCAGTTTCTTTATTAAGTAAAGAAGGATATAATTTTGTAGTAAAGGATAATGTTATGAACATATTCCTAGATCAAAAGTTGATTGGACCAAGCTCGTTACATAATGGCATATTCATTCTCAATCAAAATACAGTCCTTAATATACAAAACACACACAAGAGGAAGAGTTCAGAAATGAACGAATCCTTCTTGTGGCATTGTAGACTTGGTCATATCAATGCGACATGACTAGCTAAGTTACATAAGAATGGATATTTGAATCCGTTCGAATTATCATCTTATGATACTTGCCATTCATGTCTCAAAGGCAAAATGACCAAAGCTCCGTTTAGTGGACACGGAGAAAGAGTTACGGAACTCTTAGGACTGGTACATAGTGATGTATGCGGTCCCATGTCTACACACTCCAGGAACGGTTCTTCCTACTTTATTACATTCACTGACGATCTCTCAAGATTCGGATATGTGTTCCTGATGAAACACAAGTCTGAAGCTTTTGAGAAATTCAGAGAATATAAGCACGAAGTAGAGAACCAAACGGGCAAAAGTATTAAGATTCTTCGATCTGATCGAGGAGGTGAATACTTAAGTAATGAGTTCCTAGATTATCTAAAAGAGAATGGGATTCTCTCTCAGCTTACTCCTCCTTATACACCATAGCACAACGGAGTATTGGAACGGAGGAATCACACCCTATTAGATATGGTGCGCTCGATGATGAGTACAGCCGAGTTACCAATTTCCTTCTGGGGGTATGCGCTGGAGACAGCAACATACCTATTGAATCAAGTTCCAACTAAATCTGTACCTACCATACCATATGAGATATGGAGTGGGAAGAGACCATGTCTTAAACGAGTTAAGATATGGGGTTGTCTGGCCTATGTCAAAAGGCAAAATCCAGACAAACTCGATGCACGGTCAGTTCTATGCAAGTTTGTGGGATATCCCAAACATTCATATGGATATCTTTTCTACCATCGCGAGGAACAAAAGGTGTTTGTTTATCGACATGCCACCTTTTTGGAAAAGAAATTTCTTGCAAAAGAAATTAGTGGCGAAGAGGTAGAACTGGAAGAAGTTCCAGCAACACAAACTGCAACTGAAGATTTAGTGGAACCAGAGGATTCAGTAGTACCCGACGAACCTCAGCCTCTCCGCCGATCTAGTAGGGTTTCTCATCCACCTGAGAGATACTACGGTTTTCTCATTGATGGTGGGAGCGAGGATTGCATCATGGAAGATGATGACCCGACTAGTTTCGAGCAGGCCATCACGAGTGGAGACTCTGTGAAATGGCTGGGTACAATGCGATCTGAGATGGAATCCATGTACACCAACAAAGTATGGACTTTGGAAAATGCTCCTGAAGGGGTAAAACCCATTGGGAGCAAGTGGATCTTTAAAAAGAAAAATGGTGTAGATGGAAAAGTTGAGACTTTCAAAGCTAGACTTGTTGCAAAGGGTTTTCGTCAACGACCAGGTATGGATTATGACGAAACCTTTTCTCCAGTGGCTATGCTTAAGTCCATCCGGATCTTACTTGCCATTGCTGCATACCATGACTACGAAATCCGGCAAATGGATGTTAAGACCGCCTTTCTAAACGGTGATTTAGAAGAGTGCGTGTACATGACTCAGCCAGAGGGCTTCGTAGATAGTGGGAGCAGCAGAAAGATGTGCAAGCTGCTTAAATCCATTTATGGGTGTCACGCCCCGCTTCCCAAAATACGGAAAATGAGGGATGACTAGACCAGCCATGCTCCTACGGTCAAGGAATCATCCCGCCGTAGTCACACTTCGGCTTCTAGCATTACATGGTAATCAGTAAATAAAGCACAGTAGTAAAGGAATCACATCTCTAATTTATTACATTAAAATTTCAATGTTCACAAATTACAGATAATAAGAACAATCACTAACCAAGTTCAATCTCACGATCACTTTATGGAAAGCAGTAAAGATAGGAAGTACACCAGACTATATCTCCGTGAACTCGAAGGGTAGATCCATCTCCTGTGCTGGTTCTCCCGCGGAATCTGAGCATGCATACTCAGGTCGTCAGAGCGACACAATAAAAATATTATTATAATAAGATGAAATAGGTATAAAAGGTAATACTGGTGTAAGAACAATGCAAGTAATCACTATGTCACCATATGATGCAGAATATGTTCTGTGTCCCTATCGGTCTCTAGGTCATGTTTGAAATCGCATAGTGGAAGGAGGATCATGTTTAACAGGAGTCTCGTACATACCCGAGACAACGGCCCACATGCCCGGGACATAACCCTGTCAGCCGGATCGCTAGATCCTACCCTACATGTATCAGTATCACTGTTCGAATGATCATCCTCTAAATACGGCCCCGCTAAATACGATGCTCTTTCCACTTTGATTTCCTATTTTTCCCCATGTTTACACTATTTGTGATCTTGATTCAGTCGTGTACAAGTATACCAATGGCACGGTTTTATCACTGCTCACTGTATCAATCACTGTCACGAATATTCACTTCCCATTGGTATCCTCGTCACTCCAAAACCAACATCAACCACGCACGATAATGCAATGTCCACTGACTCTAACACGCACTAACACTGAATATATGGCAAAGGGTATGATATGTGTATGTATGCCATCATTAAGCTATGAGCATTATGAATCAATATGCATGTTATTATCTTACAAAAATTGCATAAATTAATATGTTAAGAATTCAGTAAAATGATACAAGTAAGATAAATAGAACACTCAGTCAGCAATTCATCAAAATTTGTTTCAGTTCAATCGGGATTCCGGTTTTCAAGATATAGCTGTTTCATTTTAAGTGCTCGCGGCTGGAAATTCAGTTTCAGAACTGAACGTCCGTTTCGTGACACGAATTTCACCGAGTTGGGCTCAGAATTTAGCGATATTACAGTTGAATGAAATCTAGGGTTTTCAATAGAGTATTCAACGCAATAGACGGACCCTCAATCGCATCTGTACGTTGAAAGTTATACACAGTTTAACCTCAGTGTGTCATTTCTGAATCTGTTCTGGACAGTTATACGTTCTGCCGTTTTAAATACAGTTTAAAATAGCAAACGGCGATGAAACGGAATGGAACCACTTGTTTTGTTTAGATAACAGAATTATCTTTAATCTACCATAGAGTTCCATAACATACAATTTCAGGAAACACAGTGACACAGGTCTTGGGACAGTACACAAATATCAGAAACGCTCTGGACTGCAGTCCAGAGTCGCATTCCGATCTAATTATCATCACGGTTGCAGAACAGAAATCGTTGGAATTTTACATAGGGTTAAAGTTCGTCGAGTCGGATTCGATTTGAGCCCTCGAACGCATCATTCCAGTATGTATGTAATTTACGGTGATTTTATTCATTTTCAGATACGAGAAAAATATTAGTTTTAACGGCATATTTGGGGGTATCAATTTTTGTCACTAACAATCGTATTTTCCAGCGAGATTCATACACGATATTTATCATCATATGGGCCAACAGAAAATATCAGTTTCCGTCAAAATAAACAATTATATTCATTGGAGACTAGCATCGAACACTTAGTTCACTTAATATATCGGTAATCGGCAAATTCGTAAACTATGCGATTTAGAATTGTACCACTATTATATTAGCATGAAGCAAGTAAACACTTGCCTGGAAACGTCTCGGGGTCGTACGGCAGCAGTGGCGTCACGAACGCGTGACGTACGCCGTGAAACGGATTCTCGCGAGCTTGGCTCGAGACACGGGTTTGACGTCGGAGTTTCCCGGAGTCGTCTTGTGCTCACTGGAAGTGTAGAGTAGGCTCTGTGGATCTCTTGAGTAGTGCTGGGATTGACGATGGTCGGCGGCGTCGCTCCGGCGAAGTGCAACAGTGAGCTCGAAGGGTATTGCGGGATTGGAGAGAAGGAGAGAGAGAGAGAGACAGAGAGCTCGGGTGGGGACTTTTGAGAGGAGGTGGAGGAGACACTGACGACGAAGAGGGTGTAGTAAGGTCGACGACGTGGTGGGGGTCGCCGGCGTCGAGGACGCGTGCAGGGGAGACTCGAGCTCGGCGGGTGATGGGTTTTTGTGTGCAGAGGTTGGATTGATGGAGGGGCTCGGGTTGATGAAGAATGCAGGGGATGCTTGGGGTGAGTTACTTGAGAGAAGAGAATGAAGGAGGAGGGATGAGGGGTCGCTGAGGGGGTTGTCATCGTCGGAGGGGTCGACTGAAGTGTGGGTTTCGAGAGGGAGAGACGTGAGGGATTTGGGAAAAATCAGGGGAGAAGCGAGTGTGAAGGAGCTAATGGAGACGAGGGGGTGTGCGCGTCGCGGTTGTAACGGCAGGAGCGGGGCATGAGCGTGGGCGTGAGGCGCGGCGGGGAAATGGGATCGCGCGCGTGAAATGGGGGAGGTTACCGTTAGAGGGAAAGAAAGAGAAGATGAACAGGAGTGGGGTCGGGTCGGGTGAGTGGGGGATTTGGTCACGGGCCGAAGGGAGAGTGGGCCGGGCCTGTAAAAAAATAATTCCTTTTAAAAAAACTGAAGTGGGCTGAGGGTGAGAAACGGGCCGTGGGGTTAAAATTTAATGTTTAAATTAAATTGTTTAGTTAAGTTGGGCTGGGATTTAGTTTAAGGATTTATTTTTAAAAAAAAGAATTTTTTGAATGGGCTGAGAAAAAGAGAAACGGCTGGGTGTTTTCTTTTTTATAAGTATTGAGAAATAATTTTGTAGTGGGCTGAGGGTTAAATTTAAAATGTTTTATTTGTTTTGGTTTTGGTATTAACTTTTAGGGTTTGGAAAAATATAAATATTAAGCTTAAACAACCAATTCAAATATGAAGGAAAAGAAAAGAAACCACTGAAATTCAGAAAATAGGAAACTTTTATTAAAATGGAAGCGGGAATTTACATCATACCCCCCTTAACAAAAATTTCGTCCTCGAAATTTAACAAGGATACAAGGAGACAAAGTACTAAACAAAGAGATGTGGATAACGATCACGGATATCTTCCTCCCGCTCCCAGGTGGATTCTCCTGGGGAACGACTGCCCCAAGACACTCGGACTAAAGGAATGATCTTATTCTTCAGCACTTTCTCTTTGCGGTCGAGGATGGTAGTAGGCTGCTCTTCGTACGATAAATCGGTACCCAAAACTAGCTCGGAATGGTCCAGGACATGGCTCTCATCCCGAACATAACGTCGCAACTGTGACACGTGAAAGGTATTGTGCACACCAGCTAGCGATGGAGGCAAGGCAAGTCGATAGGCCACCCCTCCCACTCGCTCTAGCACCTCAAAAGGTCCGATAAAACGGGGACTAAGCTTTCCCCGACCTCCGAACCTGATAACTCCACGAGTAAGGGAAATCTTCAAGAACACATGATCTCCGACTTCGAATTCTAGTGCCCTTCTGCTGGTATCTGCCTAACTCTTCTGTCGATCCTGAGCCGCCTTGATATGCTGTCTGATCATTTGGACTTTGTCGACTGTCTGAACAATGAGTTCGGGGCCCAGTAGTCTTCGTTCTCCCACATCATCCCAACATACTGGGGATCGACACTTCCGCCCGTATAATGCTTCAAAAGGAGCCATCTGAATACTAGCCTGATAACTATTGTTGTAAGAGAACTCGACTAGGTGCAGATGGTCCTCCCAGGAACCCTGAAAGTCCAACATACAGGCTCTCAACATATCCTCGAGCATCTGAATCGTACGCTCGGATTGTCCATCCGTCTGCGGGTGATAAGCTGTGCTGAATTTAAGGCGGGTTCCCAAACTTTCCTGTAGGCTCTTCCAAAAGTGTGACAAAAATCTAGTATCCCGGTCTGACACAATGCTGACTGGAACACCGTGAAGTCGTACAATCTCTTGCATATATCTTTCTGCCAGTGATTCTGTCGACTGTCCCACTCGGAAAGGTAGGAAGTGTGCAGCTTTCGTGAGGCGATCGACGATAACCCAAATGGCGTTATTGCCCCTAGGGCTCCGTGGTAAGGCCGTCACAAAATCCATGGTAATATGCTCCCACTTCCATTCAGGTATCGGCAGTGGTTGTAACAATCCTGCTGTCGATGTTCCGCCTTCACCTGCTGACATACCAAGCACCTGGATAAGAACCTCGCAATTTCCCATTTTATTCCGTTCCACCAAAAGTGCTGCTTTAGGTCCTGATACATTTTTGTACCTCCTGGATGCTTAGAATAAGCTGAACTGTGTGCTTCGGCCAAAACTTCTTCTCGAACATCTCCTTTAGGTACGCAGAGTCTGCTACCGAATCTCAGAGAGCCATCATCATGTATAATCAAGTCAGTTCTCAGTCCGGCTTCCACTTGCTCTCTGAACTTTTGCAATCGGGGATCATCCGCTTGTGCAGTCTTGATGCGATCCACTAGAGAAGATTGCACCTGTAGCTGCCAAAGTTGACTGAGTGCGTTCGGCGTAACGACTTCAAGTTCAAGTCTTCGGAAGTCCTCAATAATGCTCCTCTGATTGGTCAACATCATGACCGCTGGCTTGCGACTGAGCGCATCTGGTACAACATTGACCTTCCCCGGGTGATACTGAAGGTCCAAGTCATAATCTTCCATTAGCTCTAGCCATCGGCGCTGCCTCATGTTTAGTTCCTTCTGAGTGAAAACATACTTCAAACTTTTGTGAACTGTGTACACCTCCACTTTCTCACCCAAAAGATAGTGCCTCCAAATCTTCAACGCAAAGACTACCGCAGCTAACTCCAAGTCATGCGTGGGGTAGTTCTTCTCGTGGTTTCTCAGTTGTCGAGAGGCGTAAGCAACCACTCGGCCGTGCTGCATTAGGACACAACCTAATCCCTTCCCTGAGGCATCACTGTGTATCACCAAACCACCGGAATAATCTGGTACTGTAAGTATAGGTGCCGTGGTTAACTTCTGCTTCAGTGTGTCAAATGCTTGAGTGCACTCCTCTGTCCATGTAAACGGCACGTCCTTCCGTGTCAGCCTCGTCAATGGTTCAGCAATTCTTGAGAAATCTTGGACGAATCTCCGATAATAACCTGCCAATCCCAGAAAACTCCTAATCTCAGCCACTGACTTTGGCGTTGGCCAATCTCTGACAGATTCTATCTTTGCCGGGTCCACCGAGATGCCTTCGCCCGAAACGATATGTCCCAAAAACTGAACCTTGTCAAGCCAGAATTCACACTTGCTTAACTTTGCATACAGCTTCTCTTCCCGAAGAATTTGTAGTACCGTGCGCAAATGTCCAGCGTGCTCTTCCCGGGTCTTCGAGTAGACAAGTATGTCGTCGATAAACACAACGACAAACGTGTCCAAGTACTTTGCGAACACCCTGTTCATTAAGTCCATGAATATTGCTGGGGCATTGGTAACACCGAACGGCATCACAAGAAACTCGTAATGTCCGTACCGGGTCCTGAAAGCCGTCTTGCATACATCCTCGGCTGCTACTCTGATTTGATGATATCCAGAACGAAGGTCCAACTTCGAGAATACCTTGGCTCCACTTAGCTGATCGAAAAGGTCGTCAATGCGCGGGATTGGGTACTTGTTCTTTATTGTGACCTTGTTCAGCTCCCGATAATCTATACACATTCGCAGCGATCCATCCTTCTTCTTTACTAACAGAACTGGTGCACCCTACGGTGAAGCACTTGGCCGAATAAATCCCTTCTCCAATAGTTCTTCAACCCGCTTCTTCAATTCCGCCAACTCAACTGGTGCCATTCGGTATGGGGCTCTGGATACTGGGGTTGTACCTGGAATCAAATCGATTGAGAACTCCAAAATTCGAGGGGGTGGTAGACCTGGTAAATCTTCGGGAAATACGTCCAGAAAGTCCCGAACAATTTCTGGGACTGGGCTCTTATCAATCTCCATAGCTGTCAGCTCCTTAGGCTTTGCTCTGAATTTAGCTGGCTCCAAAGATTTGCTTCCGCCCTTGAAAATAAACTCCGGGTGATTGGGAATGTGGAAGATCACATTCCTTGCACGACAATCGATAACCGCATAAAAAGTGCTCATCCAATCCATCCCGAGAATTGCGTCGTAACTTCCTGTCCCAATCAGAAGGAAATTCGCATAGAATTCCCTGCCACACACTACAACCGGGCATAATCTACATTCTCGACTAGATATTATAATGCCATTACCCGTATGAATTTCCTATCCCTTGGTTAGTGGTTTATGTGGTATAGAGTGTGTATCAGTGAAATGTTCAGACAAGAAACAATGCGATGCTCCTGAATCAAATAGTACTCTAGCTGGTAAGGAATGTACGAGTAGAGTACCTGTAACCATGTCTCCTGATGCCTCTGCCTGCTCGGCGGTCAAGGTGAAAGCCCGTCCCTGACCGCGACCTGTAAAGGGTTGCCTCTGCTCCTGCGGCCTCTGCTGTGGCAGTCCAGAACCTTCCTGTATCTCTGCTCGCTCAGGGCAACTGTTAATCCTGTGCTGACTGGAACCGCAAATCAAGTAATGTCCCTTGGCACGGCGACAGTCCTTCTGGGTATGCCCACCTCTACCGCAATAGCCACAAACTACGCCCTGTCTCTAGGGGCGATGCTGGGGTACGAACGGGCGCTTCATTTATGTCGTTCCTGGCCTGTGAACCGGTATGGCTCCTCGAGAAGGCGCATGGGTACGTGCTGGAATGACTGGGGGTCTCTTGAACTTGTTAATCAATTGTTCCTGAACTCTCGCCGCGTTGAGTACCTGTGTGAAAGTCTGCAAATCCAACGATGCAATCAACTGCTGCAACTCGAAATCTAATCCCTGAAGGAAACGTCTGACCCTGGTGACCTCTGATTTAACCATGTATGGAGCAAAGCGGCTCAGACGGTTGAACTCTGCCGCATATACGTCCACTGGGCGTCCATTCTGCTTCAAAAGAATAAACCTTTCCTCCATTTCTGCATTGGCTGTGGAAGGAAAATAATGATCTAGGAAGCACTCCTTAAACTTGCTCCATTCAATCGGCTCGTCAAGTCTGCTTTCTTCCACTGACCACCATGTACGGGCTTCGTCTTCTAATTGAATCTTTATTACGTCCACTCTGTCTTCCTCTGGAACCCTGGCGGCTGTCAATAAATTCTCCATGTTCACCAGCCATTGTTCAGCCTCAAGGGGTTCAGCTAGCCCTGTGAATGCAGCTGGGTGTAACCGTCGGAAGTCTGATACAGTACCAGCCCTAGCTTGATAAGCTGGTGGAGTAGCACCCTCGGGGGCGGTAATGAGTGCGGAGGGTCCTCCTGCGGCGGTAATCGCCTGAGTCCCTCAGTGAGTAAATCTGTCTTCCTCTCCTGAGCTTCCGCGAGAGTGGTTAGGGCACTAAGTATTCTTTCCGTGCGGTCCTGAGAGCTGGAGTCCGAGGAAGGGTCGTTCGGGGACGTCATATCACTGGAAGATTCAAAAGGATATGATCAGATTCAAGGATGAAAATCAAGAGTAGTGAAACAAGAATAACGTAATACAGTATAGTTAATGTTATCCCTTGATACTAAACACATGCTTTGATACCAACTAAACCATGTCACGCCCCGCTTCCCAAAATACGGAAAACGAGGGATGACTAGGCCAGCCATGCTCCTACGGTCAAGGAATCATCCCGCCGTAGTCACACTTCGGCTTCTAGCATTACATGGTAATCAGTAAATAAAGCACAGTAGTAAAGGAATCACATCACTAATTTATTACATTAAAATTTCAATGTTCACAAATTACAGATAACAAGAACAATCACTAACCAAGTTCAATCTCACGATCACTTTATGGAAAGCAGTAAAGATAGGAAGTGCACCAGACTATATCTCTGTGAACTCGAAGGGTAGATCCGTCTCTTGTGCTGGTTCTCCCGCGGAATCTGAGCATGCATACTCAGGTCGTCAGAGCGACATAATAACAATATTATTATAATAAGATGAAACAGGTATATAAGGTAATACTGGTGTAAGAACAATGCAAGTAATCACCATGTCACCATATGATGCAGAATATGTTCTGTGTCTCTATCGATCTCTAGGTCATGTTTGAAATCGCATAGTGGAAGGAGGATCATGTTTAACAGGAGTCTCGTACATACCCGAGACAATGGCCCACATGCCCGGAACATAACCCTGTCAGCCAGATCGCTAGATCCTACCCTACATGTATCAGTATCACTGTTCGAATGATCATCCTCTAAACACGGTCCCGCTAAATACGATGCTCTTTCCATTTTGATTTCCCCTTTTTCCCCATGTTTACACTATTTGTGATCTTGATTCAGTCGTGTACAAGTATACCAATGGCACGGTTTTATCACTGCTCACTGTATCAATCACTGTCACGAATATTCACTTCCCATTGGTATTCTCGTCACTCCTAAACCAACATCAACCACGCACGATAATGCAATGTCCACTGACTCTAACACGCACTAACACTGAATATATGGCAAAGGGTATGATATGTGTATGTATGCCATCATTAAGCTATGAGCATTATGAATCAATATGCATGTTATTATCTTACAAAAATTGCATAAATTAATATGTTAAGAATTCAGTAAAATGATACAAGTAAGATAAATAGAACACTCAGTCAGCAATTCATCAAAATTTGTTTCAGTTCAATCGGGATTCCGGTTTTCAAGATATAGCTGTTTCATTTTAAGTGTTCGCGGTTGGAAATTCAGTTTCAGAACTGAACGTCCGTTTCGCGACACGAATTTCACCGAGTTAGGCTCAGAATTTAGCGATGTTACAGAGAATGAAATATAGGGTTTTCAATAGAGCATTCAACGCAATAGACGGACCCTCAATCGCATCTGTACGTTGAAAGTTATACACAGTTTAACCTCAGTGTGTCATTTCTGAATCTGTTCTGGACAGTTATACGTTCTGCCCTTTTAAATACAGTTTAAAATAGAAAACGGCGATGAAACGGAATGGAACCACTTGTTTTGTTTAGCTAACAGAATTATATTTAATCTACCATAGAGTTCCATAACATACGATTTCAGGAAACATAGTGACACAGGTCTTGGGACAGTACACAAATATCAGAAACGCTCTGGACTGCAGTCCAGAGTCGCATTCCGATCTAATTATCATCACGGTTACAGAACAGAAATCGTTGGAATTTTACATAGAGTTAAATTTCGTCGAGTCGGCTTCGATTTGAGCCCTCGAACGCATCATTCCAGTATGTATGTAATTTACGGTGATTTTATTCATTTTCAGATACAAGAAAAATATTAGTTTTAACGGTATATTTGGGGGTATCAATTTTTGTCACTAACAATCGTATTTTCCAGCGAGATTCATACACGATATTTATCATCATATGGGCCAACAGAAAATATCGGTTTCTGTCAAAATAAACAATTATATTCATTGGAGACTAGCATCGAACACTTAGTTCACTTAATATATCGGTAATCGGCAAATTCGTAAACTATGTGATTTAGAATTGTACCACTATTATATTAGCATGAAGCAAGTAAACACTTGCCTGGAAACGTCTCGGAGTCGTACGGCAGCAGTGGCGTCACGAACGCGTGACGTACGCCGTGAAACGGATTCTCGCGAGCTTGGCTCGAGACACGGGTTTGACGTCGGAGTTTCCCGGAGTCGTCTTGTGCTCGCTGGAAGTGTAGAGTAGGCTCTGTGGATCTCTTGAGTAGTGCTGGGATTGACGATGGTCGGCGGCATCGCTCCGGCGAAGTGCAACAGTGAGCTCGAAGGGTATTGCGGGATTGGAGAGAAGGGGAGAGAGAGAGAGAGAGAGAACTCGGGTGGGGACTTTTGAGAGGAGGTGGAGGAGACACTGACGACGAGGAGGGTGTAGTAAGGTCGACGGCGTGGTGGGGGTCGCCGGCGTCGAGGACGCGTGCAGGGGAGACTCGAGCTCGGCGGGTGATGGGTTTTTGTGTGCAGAGGTTGGATTGATGGAGGGGCTCGGGTTGATGAAGAATGCAGGGGATGCTTGGGGTGAGTTACTTGAGAGAAGAGAATGAAGGAGGAGGGATAAGGGGTCGCTGAGGGGGTTGTCGTCGTCGGAGGGGTCGACTGAAGTGTGGGTTTCGAGAGGGAGAGAGGTGAGGGATTTGGGAAAAATCAGGGGAGAAGCGAGTGTGAAGGAGCTAATGGAGATGAGGGGGTGTGCGCGTCACGGTTGTAACGGCAGGTGCGGGGCGTGAGCGTGGGCGCGAGGCGTGGCGGGGAAATGGGATCACGCGCGTGAAATGGGGGAGGTTACCGTTAGAGGGAAAGAAAGAGAAGATGAACAGGAGTGGGGTCGGGTTGGGTGAGTGGGGGATTTGGTCACGGGCCGAAGGGAGAGTGGGCCGGGCCTGTAAAAAAATAATTCATTTTAAAAAAAACTGAAGTGGGCTGAGGGTGAGAAACGGGCCGTGGGGTTAAAATTTAATATTTAAATTAAATTGTTTAGTTAAGTTGGGCTGGGATTTAGTTTAAGGATTTATTTTAAAAAAAAAGAATTTTTTGAATGGGCTGAGAAAAAGAGAAACGGCTGGGTGTTTTCTTTTTTATAAGTATTGAGAAATAATTTTGTAGTGGGCTGAGGGTTAAATTTAAAATGTTTTATTTGTTTTGGTTTTGGTATTAACTTTTAGGGTTTGGAAAAATATAAATATTAAGCTTAAACAACCAATTCAAATATGAAGGAAAAGAAAAGAAACTACTGAAATTCAGAAAATAGGAAACTTTTATTAAAATGGAAGCGGGAATTTACAATGGGTTAAAGCAAGCATCGCAGAGTTGGAACATCTGTTTTGATGTTGTAGTCAAAGAGTTTGACTTCATCAAAAATATAGATGAACCTTGTATTTATAAGAAAGTTGCAGAGAGTAAGGTTGTATTCCTCGTATTGTACGTGGATGACATACTCTTGATAGGAAATGATGTTCCTATGCTGCAATTAGTCAAGCTCTTCTTATCACAAAAATTCTCAATGAAAGATCTAGTTGATGCCTCCTGCATATTGAGAATCATGATCTATAGAGATAGATCTAAACGGATATTGGGATTGTCCCAATCCAGGTATATTGACACCATACTAAAGAGGTTTAGTATGGAAGAATCCAAGCGTAGGAACCAACCCACGATCTCTGGACTCACTCTCTCCAAAAAGATGTCTCCCAAGACTGATTTGGAGAGAGCTCGCATGCAAGGGATACCCTATGCTTCGGCAGTAGGCTCTATCATGTATGCGATGCTATGTACCAGACCTGATGGAGCATACTCACTAAGTGTAGTGAGTCGGTATCAAGCAGATCCTGGAGAGAGTCACTGGACAGCTGTGAAGAACATTCTCAAGTACTTGCGAAGGACTAAAGAAATGTTCTTGGTGTATAGTAACGGAGAACTCCGGGTGGAGTCCTTTATCGATTCCAGCTTCCAAAGTGATAAGGACGACTCTAAGTCGCACTCGGGATTCGTCTTTACCCTCAATGGAGGGGCGGTATGTTGGAAGAGTTCCAAACAGGATACCGTTGCAGACTCGACGATGGAGGCTGAATACATCGCTGCCAACGATGCTGCCAAAGAGGCTGTCTGGATAAAGAAGTTCATTAGTTAACTTGGTGTGGTTCCATCCATTGAGCATCCAATACCTTTGTATTGCGATAACAATGGAGCTGTGGCTTTGGCCAAGGAACCCAGGTCCCATCAGAAGTCCAGAAATATTCTGAGGCGGTATCACCTGATCAGGGAGATAGTTGATCGCCGGGAGATCGAGGTCAGGAGAGTAGATACGAAGGACAACACTGCGGATCCACTCACGGAGGCCATTCCCTAGATACAGTTTGAGAGATTATTCGGGATGCTAGGTATGAGATACTACAGCAGCTAGCCTCAGTGCAAGTGGGAGATTGTTAGTTATGTATATGCCCTAGAGGCCATTGTTGAACATGTAATGTATATTATAATGGATGCTTGGATATATATAGAGAGGACTTTCTTGCTCGTCATGATAGCATGCTATTTGGTTTTCCTTTATCTTAACATGTTGACTTGTATTGGTTTACTGTCTTACTCTCACATGTTGATAAAGCCCTTAGGATCTGTACTCGACTACTGGGACTATGATGAGATCATACTAATGGGGCCACGGTAGTCGATGAGTACATCCTATAACTATTCCTAGTCGGGGGTATATCGAGACAGGGCATCAATACACCAGAGTAGACTAGCGTATACACATCTTGACCCATATGATAGGCGATGGATGATCCCATATCCATCGGTGTTTTGACATCAAGGATGGTGTACGGGTGCTCAGTGAAGACTGGGTACACTGGACGGACTTGCCGAGAACTCCCAGATGGTGATATACCACACGTCAGATGGCAGTTCTCCGGTGACACTGGTACAGGGTAGTCTGTAGATCCGAGATCGTCATAGAGTCTTGTGTGATTCCTGCCGTGCTTTGATTTCCACCTTGCCACGTCCAAGAGGGCGTGCAAAATGGTGGCTTTTGGGTACAGTCCCGAATCACATGGAGGCAATGAGCGATAGGAGGGGATTCGTCTCTCCCGGTATAGGGAGTTGATGTTGTGTTGTGTTCGATTGGCTATAACTGGAAGTCCCTGGCCAGGGCTGATATAGAGATTTATTGGTAAGTGTTACCAGTAGTTTCTCGACCCGTTATGAGCCTCACATCGACACGACTTATCGGTTACTGGGGTCTGACGTATACCACCCCTAGACTAGATATGCAACATATCAGACGAAGAGACCGGGCTGTATGGGAGTGTTACTGATTAGATTCACAGGAGAATGTATAGGCTAGCTTGTTGATCTTCTGATCGCTCAATACTTGGGTGGCTGTTACGTTTAGCTGACCGCTTGCAGCTTGTGAGTGTTTGATATGATCATCACCTGCTACCGGCGTATTGACGATTCTTTAGAGTCCTACATAGAGGTTTCTTGACTCAGGCAAAACGGAGTGGGGGCACATATGTGATATGTGCACGACCGAGGATAATGCGATATGAGATACCGTATTATATTCTCGCGATATTTAGATATGAGCCGGGTCATCGGATCAAGTGTTGATTCGATGAATCGGTACATGATATATTAGTTGGTTATATTCGATATAGCCGGATTGTCGGATCAAGTGTTGATTCGATAATTTAATGTATAATAATATATATGATATATTGCATTACATTATCTAATATTGGCTCGCTTTATTATTTCATTTTCTCACCGGATAATACATTGATATATATGCGATATATGTTAATTGTATTATTTTCTTTTGTTACAAATATATAATATATATGTGATATATATTATTGTAATGATATGATTACTAATGAAACATGTTTAGTGGAGATTAAACAATGTTAGGGTTTGAATTGGGTTAGTTCTTTCATGAACATTCTAGAAGCTTTTCTTTTGTCATGAGTTAAGATATTATGGTTGATATTTTCTAGTGACCCATTGTTTAACCCAACCCAAACCCTAGCCCTAATTAATTCTCTACATGGGTTAGCCTGGTCATAGTTGACCATGGTTACATTATTAATCATATATCATTTCATTATTCATCACAAAAGGATTAATGCATTATTTTTCTTCTTCTTCTTCAACCTTGAGCTTTGAGAAAGCTTACTAGGTTTTCATTTTGTGATGTTTAAGTGTGAGAATTTGATATAAAAAGAAAGCATAAATACTCCATCATCCTCATCTAATCTAGCCAATTAGATTAGGGTGTTCACCTCATTAGAGAGAGAGCTTAAGTTATAGAAACTTCGACGTAGATCATCGGAGAAAAGGAAGACTACAAGCTAGCATGGATCGTTTGAGTTGTGGAGCCTCTCTTGAGTCCGGGAGATCGTGGATCGCGGCGAAGGAACTTCTACTCGGAGCTTATGAAGCGAAGGAGCGGACTACAAAGGTTGTAATCCCTCACTTTTAGTTGTAAAGATATTTACTTGCATGTTAAACCCTAATAATCTAGCAAAGATCCCGGGTTTGGGTTGTTCGACACGTCTAAATTTTTATTCAGGCATGGTTGATGCCTTATTAACCCTTGTAAGAGTGCCTAGGAACCCTACAGCTAGTGCTAAGGCAGAATCTCGACCTTCTAGAGCGGGTTACGCAGAATCGCGAAGCTGCTCAACGGGAAATCGATGAGAAACTTTTA
This sequence comes from Agapanthus africanus, assembly GCA_030015575.1. NCBI lineage: Eukaryota > Viridiplantae > Streptophyta > Magnoliopsida > Asparagales > Amaryllidaceae > Agapanthus > Agapanthus africanus. The sequence goes on from CM057344.1 coordinate 41,670,362, forward strand.
TCTTCCTTGCAACAACGGGCTCGAGTTGAAGCGTAGCTGGCTGCAGCGCCCGACCATGAAAAGGAGTGGAGAGGAGCGCGTGAGCAACTGGCTGATTTATTAAAAATGCCTCCTTCTCAGTAGCCGCCTTTGTATCAATTAAACATTTGTAATCTGTGAATAGCATGTATCCATGTATCCATTTTTTATTCTTTTATATGATTCATCTTGTACTTGATTGAATTCATGAATAAAAGATACGCATTTTTTATCTCCCACTGTTGCTTTCTTTTCTTTGATGTGTTATTGGTATGTTACTCTAGCAAGTGTAGCCTATAGAGAACATTTCATCTTATCCTCCCTGTAGGGTAGCGATGGCTTAGGAAACAGGTTCAGGTTTGCCACCTAAGACTTTTCAACTTTATGAGCCGTGAGAGTCTCATAAAGATTTTTCTCCCTACGAGTCAAAAGGATCTCGTAGGTGTATTTATCTCCTTAGGAATCATGAGGATTCCTAAGTGTGTTTTCTCTTGAGAGTCGTAGGGATCTCATAAGAGGATTTTCTTTTTTATGAATTAAGATGTTCATGGGTTGATTTATTTCTAAGACGGAGCATTACTCTACGACAGGGAGATTATGGATTAATGTATTTCCCAGACGGAGCATTGCTCTGGCAGGGAGGTTATGAGTTGTCGTGTTTCTGAGTTGAAGCATTGCTTTATGACAAAGGTTGATATGTATCCGAGTCGGAGCTTTGCTCGACGACAGGGAGGTCAGGGATTGACATGTATCCAAGTCGAAGCGTTGCTTTACGACGAGGAGATCAGGGGATGACATATATCCAAGTCGAAGCGTTGCTTTACGACGAGGAGGTCAGGGGATCGACTTTCTCCGTTTTCTACGGTGTCGGGGATCGACTTTCTCCGTTTTCTACGGTGTCAGGGGTCGACTTTCTCCATTTTCTACGGTGTCGGGGGTCGACTTTCCCCGTTTTCTACGGTGTCGGGGATCGACTTTCTCCGTTTTCTACGGTGTCGGGGGTCGACTTTCTCCGTTTTCTACGGTGTCGGGGGTCGACTTTCTCCGTTTTCTACGGTGTGGGGGTCGACTTTCTCCGTTTTCTACAGTGTCGGGTGTCGACTTTCTCCGTTTTCTATGGTGTCGGGGTTTTCTACAGTGTCAGGGATTGACTTTCTCCATTTTCTACGGTGTCGGGGATCGACTTTTTCCGTTTTCTACGGCGTCGGGGATCGACTTTCTCCATTTTCTACGGTGTCGGGGGTCGACTTTCGGTTGTCTGTTAACCACAGAGTCTTGGAACTAGGGACTTTTCCGTGGCTCCGATTGGTGGTGTTGCATCCGTATCCTGCTGGAATGAGGGAAAACGCCGTTGTTGGTCTCCAGGCTGTAGATGTCGCCGTTGAGATTTGACTCTCCGTTTAAAAGAGTCTGGTGGGGGAATTGTGGTTCCCTTTTCATTTATACCCATGGATTGTATATAGGGGTCAGTATGGACTTACCTGCAGGGCAAAAGTTTCATTTCATATATTTTTTTTGTTTTCTTTCCGCGATGCTCTATCATTTCATCTTTTTGTATCGCGAAAGTCGTGATTGCCCAATCATTTCGGCTGTTTTTCACGGTGCCCAATCATTTCGGCTGTTTTTTTACTCGCTGCTTTTTATTGCGAGTTGCCCAATCATTTCGGTTATTTTTGTATGCATATATTTTACTTGCTGATTTTGTTGCAAGTTGCCCCATCATTTCAGCTATTTTACATGCATTTTTTTCGAGTACGGAACTCAAGATCTGATACCAATATTAGCATCAGCATCGTTGCGACTGGAATATTTCCAGGAGCGAATCATCATTTGTCGCAAAAGGACTTGGAACTTGATACCGATATAAGCATCAGCATCGCTACAACTGGGACATTACCAGGAGCGAATCATTATTTGCCTTTGTCGATTTAAACAAAGATGGCTTAGCAAACAGGGTTAGAATCCTGTCGACTAAGGCTTTTGACTTCATGAGCCGTAAGGGTCTCATAAAGGTGTTTCTCCCTACGAGTTGTGAGGATCTCGTAGGTGCATTTTCTCCTTAGGAATCGTGAGGATTCCTAAGTGTGTGTTCTCTTATAAGTCGTAAGGATCTTATAAGAGTGTTTTCTCCTTATAAGTCGAGAGGACTTACAAGTGTTTGTTCATCAAATGAGGGCATTCCTTGTCGTTGGTGGGACTCGACAAGGAAATGATTATTTGTGCCCATAGATTGTATACAAGGGCCAGTATTGAACCGCTTATAGGGCAATTTGAGAAATGTGATGGCTTAAGAACAGGTTCAGATCCTTGTAACTTAAGGCTTTTGAATCTTATGAGCCGTGAGGGTCTCATAAGAGGGTTCTCCTTACGAGTTGTGAGGATCTCGTAAGTGTAATTCCTCCTTAGGAATCGTGAAGATTCCTAAGTGTATCGCTCCTTTGTGAGTCGTAAGGATCTCATGCAGGTAGTTTTCTCCTTACAAGGTCGAGAGGACCATGCAAGTGTCTTTTAACGAGATTGCGCCTTTTCGGGTTTTCACAAACTCGTCGGTAGCCCTGCTGTTTTTACTCACAGATCCCTTTCGGGTTTTCATCCGTGCCCATTTTGCTTGTGGACGTACCATATATATATATATATATATATATTTTTTTTTTTTTACGAGTCAGCCCAAGGATGCTACGGGTCTATAGTAGTTTAAAGACGTTTCGGTCAGGCGTAGTATTTTTTCAAGAACCGACCGTTTATTGGCCTAAAGGGTCTTTCGCCATGCATATTCATGAGCAAGTAAGCTCCAGCTTGGTAGACCTTGTCTATGATATACGGTCCCTCATAGTTTGGCTCGAATTTCCCCCGTTTGGCACGATTAGGGATCATAGGTCTTTTTACGACTAGCACGAGTTCGTCTTGGCGGAATGTCCTCGGCCTAGTCAATCTTTCGTACGATCGCGTCATCCTTGCTTTGTAAGCCTCCAAGTTTTGCTGCGTCATGAGGCGGGTTTCATCGAGGGCGTCGAGCTCCTCGAGCTGAAGATGGGCATTCTTTTCATCTGTCAGTTCGTAATGAACCACCACTCCTAGAGAGGGTAACTCTATCTCCAAGGGGAGTACTGCCTCAGTGCCAAACACCAATGCGTATGGCGTTGTATTTGTGGCCGTTTTGAACGTGGTCTGGTACGCCCAGAGAGCTTCATATAATCTCTCGTGCCAGTCCTTTTTATTTTTGGACACAGTTTTCTTTATGATCTTCGTCAAGCTCTTGTTGAAAGCCTCAGTTAGACCGTTAGCTCTGGGATTATAGACCGAAGAGTATCTCCAGTCTATATTATGCTGCTGTGCGAAGCGGCTGATTTTGTGACTTCTGTAGGCCGGCCCGTTATCGGAGATAATTCGTCGCGGAGTGCCGAACCGATAGATGACGCGTGTCTTGAGAAAATGGAGGATGTTCTCCATCTTCACTTCTCTTAGCGGTACTGCTTCTGCCTACTTAGAGAAGTAATCGGTTGTCGCCAATATGAACCGATGTCCTCTGGATGACGCTGGTTCGATGGGCCCGACTATGTCGGTTCCCTACATTTCGAACGGCCAGCTAGCCACTGTTGGATGTAGCGGGTTTGGATGCTGGTGAATGAAGTCTCCATGAATCTGGCACGAATGGCATTGCTTCGCGTATTCAAGGCAGTCCTGAATCATTGTGGGCCAATAGTAGCCCATCCTTTTGATCTTCAGCTTCATCTTCGGCCCGGCTTGATGAGATCCGCAGAGTCTGTCGTGAGTTTCTTGGACGACTTTCCTTGCTTCTTCCGGTCCTAGGCATCTTAGCCATAGAGAGTCAAACGATCTCTTATACAGCGTATCATTGACGAAGGCAAAAGACAAAGCTCGTTTCATGAGCTGATGTCTTGAGGATGCATCTTCAGGTGTTCGACGGGATTTGAAGTAGTCTATAAAAACTTCTCTTCAATCCTTGGCCTTTTCCTGGTCCTCTATTCGTAGGACTGTCTGCTCGGTCGCTTCCTTTTCTTCAAACGACTTCGGAGATATTTCTATTGGTGTAAGAACTCGACGGCTTTGTACAACGATTCTTTCGTCATCGAATTTTTCGTCAGCCAGTTCTTTAGCGAGTTTGGCTAATGCATCCGCCTTGCTATTTTATGCTCGCGGTATGCTTTCCAGGGTGTAGGAAGGGATTTGAGTCAGCAATTGTTGCACTCTCTCACCGTACTTTACCAACTCTGGTTTGCACGATTGATAGTCGCCATTCACTTGACTAACGACCAGCTGGGAGTCTCCATATATAAGGAGGTTTTCGATTCCCATGTCGACAGCGATCTCAAAACCTACCATCAAAGCCTCATATTCGGCTTCATTGTTTGTCTTCGGCTCTGTTAAGGAGAAGGCAAAGCGCATTATTCCTCCTTGCGGAGTCACGAAGATAAGGCCTACCCCAGGCAAAGCGCATTTTTCGTCAGGCAGTGTTTTTCAATGGGGGAGTAGTTGTTTTCTGCCCCAAGGAGAACTCGACTCAAATAGTAAAGGGCTCTCTCCTTCCCTTGGTCGTTTTCTTGTGCCCATAGCGCGCCTAAAGAACCTTCAAGGGCTGTTGTGTACAGGATGAGAGGCTTTCCTTTGACCGAAGCGGTCAGCACCGGCGGATTCTGCAGGTATTGCTTGATTTCGTCGAGTGCACTCTGGCATTTATGATCCCAGACGAACGGGTTCCCTTTTTTCATTAGGTGACTGTAGGGGCGACATTTGCCGGAGAGGTTAGCTATGAATCGTCGGATATACGCGAGCTTCCCTTGGAGAGACCGCAGTTGCTTGAGAGTTCTTGGCGGAAGCATTTCTATGATCGCCTTGATCTTTGATGGGTCTATTTCGATACCCCGGTGTTGTATGATGAACCCTAGAAATTTGCCGAGGAAACTCCGAATGCGCATTTGAGAGGGTTCATCTTCAGGTTGTATTTCCGAAGACGTTGGAACACTATCTTTAGATGCTCCCAATGCTCCTCGTGCGATTTGATTTTTACCATGAGGTCCTCAATATAGCACTCGATGATTTCGTGTATAAGGTCATCGAAAATCTTCGTCATGGCCCTCTGATAGGTGGCACCAGCGTTATTCAGACCAAAAGGCATCACTTTGTAGCAGAATATGCCCAAAGGGGTCCGGAAAGCGGTATGCCTCTGGTCTTCGGGATGCATCTTTATTTGATTGTACCCTGATAAGCCGTACATGAAGGAGAAAATTTCGTGAGTGGACGTGTTGTCTATCATCAGCTCAGTAACCGGTACGGGAAAGTCATCTTTCAGACAAGCTTTGTTGAGGTCCCGAAAGTCCATGTAGATGTGTACCGTCCCATTCTTCTTCATCACTGGGACGATTTTGGCGATCCAATCAGGGTATTGAACTTCTTGGATGAAGCCGGAGTCGATTAGCTTCTTGATTTCGGCGTTGATACTCATTTCAAGCTTGAGCCGTATTCTTCTTAGCGTCTGTTTGACTGGCTTGGTGTCCGGCGATATCGCCAATTTATGGACGGCTATTTCTGGATCTAATCCTGGCATCTCAGAATAGTTCCATGCGAAGCAGTCTTTATACTGTATGAGCACGTCTCTTAGCGTAACTACCTGTTCTTCGGACAACAGCTAACGTAGGCCTCGGGTTGTTTGCCGTCCCCAAGTCGATTTTCCTTAGGTTATCTGCAGTAGTGTGTATCCCATCTTCCAGCTCTTTTGGCGCCGGTGAAAATTCTGAGATCACCTTGTCCTCATCCTCATCTGCGAAGTACTGGGAGAGGTCGTCCATATTTTCGTGCCCCCTTTCCTTTGAGAATGTTATCATGTGGCAGATACGAGTTCGTTTCCAAGCTTGATGTTGATCTGGACTCACCCTCGCGATATAGGTTGCTTTTGGCTCATGCCTTCGTGGTGGGGTTACCCTCCAACTGTCGGATAGGGCAAACCTGCCTTGCTGATACTGGTCTTCGACCCAATTTTTGAAGGTGAAGCAGTCTTTAAGAGGATGCCCTATCGTTCGGTGATAGGAGCAATAATCCGGATGAGAGACCTCGTCTGCTTGTTCGGGGTGTCTGGACTCCGGGAGCATAATCATTTGATGTTTCATAATAAGATCAAATATCTTCCTTGTCTTGTCTTGGGGAAAAGAATATGCTCGACCCATCTTCTTTATAAGAGATGAATCCCGGCTGCTCAATTCTCGATCGCGTGGCTTCTTGGACCCGCTTTGCCGCTGTTGAACGTTTTTTCCGTTCTTTAGTTTGTTTTTGCCTATGCGTCGGGTCTTCTGTATAACGGACTGGCAACGAAGGGCATCATCATTCTCCGTAGCCTGAAAAAGGCGCTGCGTCTTGGCTTTCTCGTAAATGGCCATTTCACGGTTGTGGTTATCCCGGGCCTTTTGACCCGCTTTCCTTATTAACTTGTCCATCTATTCTTCGAACAATGGACTTGGCACTTTCATGGCGGGACCTCGGTTTGGTTCGGGGTTAGCGTCTTCTAACAGAGCATCTCCTTCTTCATCAAAGTCATATATAACGTAGCAGCCATGGAATAGCTCCCGTTTCTTGGGTGGAACATATCCAAGCCCGATCATTTCCATTCTCCCGTTGGGCAATTTTCGCTGAGTTCTGGGGACGTTCCAGATCTTGTTGTAGAATTGAGCTTGTCGAGCAGTCTGTTTGAAGGGTACGCCCTGGTGCCTCAACAGCCTTTTTAATTTTTCTGTGTAGTATCTGGGCAGACGGATGGGCTGGAGCCTGGCAAACGTAGAATCGGCACCATGCAGATTTCTTTCTCCACTTTATTCTCCGCGGATCGATAAAAAAGGATCGCCTTTTCATCATTTCTCCTGGGAGGGACGTAGAACGTCTACAGTTCTTGCACATATAGGTATCAAGTGCGTTGAGGTCTTTGTAATATTTCTGCGAAACCATGGCAATTTGCAAACTCCGTTCATCGCCAGTGAGGGCTTGTATTGATGGCCGAACAGAAAATACTGCATTGACCTCATCTTCAGTGTCGCTGCCGAAGACCAACATAGGGGTAGACGGTTCGGGCTTGTTATATTGGAGCGGCCCCGAATAGACTATCTCTTTTTCTTCCTCGGTATCGCTTCCAAAGACCGGAATCATAGTGATAGCTTTGTTCTTCGGTTTATGGCATCTTTCCATGTCTTCGAAGTCTGGTAAGAAGTATTTTGCATCTTCGTACTTTCGGACTTCATTCACGGAGAATGGGTTCAGCTCTCCTGTCACGGTATACTCGAGACCATCCTTGAAATACTTAATACACTGATGTTGTGTAGAAGGGATGACGTTGTACTCGTGTAACCAAGACCTGCCGAGCAAAACATTGTAGCAAGTCTTGGCCTCAATGACGTGAAACTTGATGTTGGTGATGAGCAACCCATAGCGTAACGTCAGAATTACAAACCCGAGCGTCCGTGATGACTGGGAGTCGAATCCGGAGATAGTGATTTTATCCCAAGTGAGGTGTTGAATGCTCATGCAGATTTCTTTTAACGCCCTCACATTTAGGAGGTTGACAGAGAACCCGTTATCAACTAGGATCTTCCATATCTTGATGTCATGGCAGTATCCAATGACATAGAGGGGACGGTTATGCTCACACGTTCCGAGGAGGAGATCTTTATCGCTGAAGGTGATGTCGGCTGTGTACACTTTTTCCAGCTCGTCCTTCATCTTTTCTTCGGTAAGGAAGGCTTGAAACTGCCCAGGGTCTTGTAACGCCTTGATCAACAAATCTCTCGCCTCTTTAGATAGCAGAAGGGCATCGAGAATGCTTTAGCTGGGAGGGTATCTTCCTCAAGTGTGCCATAACGTTGTAATTCATCTTGTTTTTCTTTGGCGGGTCCTTGGCTGCCAACTCCTCGACGACTCGATCATTGAGGGTGATATCCTCAGGGATTTTTTCCTTCCTCTTATCTTTTCTGTTTGATCCCTTGTTTGTGGATCCGAGATTCTTTTTGGGTAGCGTACGATTGCGCAGCTGAATGTTCTCGCAGGTCTTCGTCTCTTCTGTTTCAGAGATGGATTCCTTGAAGAGAGGGCTGAGGGCTATTTCTTCATCAGAATTGCTCCCGAAGGTGAGAACTTGCGATCCCTTGCTATCAACCATGTGACAGTTGCCGGCAGTTCTTTTGCGCTCATCTGTCGTGCTCTTCTGCTCTAGACGCGTTTTGCACTTCATCCGCTTGAACTGCTGCCGATGAGCAACGTATCCCTGCCACTAATTTTTAAAGGCCATGCATTCCTCGGTAGGGTGCGCGATCCTCTGATGATATAAGCAGTAGTTTAAATGTGCATCTAGTCCGTCGGGGAACGTATTTTCTAAAGTATCTTCTTTGGAAGGTGGCAACTTCATTCCCATTGACATGGTTTTGGCGAACCGTTTCCTCGTCTTAAGTTTGCTTTTGTTTGCGGCGGATGTGCTTTGATCTGGTGGGAGTGTTTTAACCCTTTCGTCCCGCCACCGGCGTTTGGCTTTTTTGAATATGGCCATTTCGCGCTCCCGATCGGCTTTGCTTTTCTGACGGGCTGCGTTCAGCAGCAGATCGATCATCTCATCGAACGGTTCCAAGGGTTTCGGTTCGGGATCTGCACCCAATTCCTCTGCATCAGGAGCTTCTTCACCATATATTGACGAGTGAGAGATCACGTGGTAGCTCGCCACATAATCCTCAGGTTCATCTGACGAGTCTTCTCCCCCATCTTTGTTGCCATCTTTGTTTTCAAAGATGTGGTTGAGAAACTCTTGGAGCGTGACCAGGGTTCGCGCTTTCTTGTTATATTCTTCCAGCGCGTCAATGTGTCTTTGCAGGTCTGTGCGCTTGTCATCAGGCTTCACGGGCTTTTTGGTCTTCTTCTTCTTCTTTGAAAATTTTGACGGCTGGGCGTAGGCATTTTGACTATCGCTGTCAATTCTTGACGTCGGGCACGGTTTTAGCATTCCCTCAATGATCTCGGGTTCCAGCAGACTTTTCCACCTGATCATAGGGCATGTTTGGAAATCCTTCAGCATTCTTTTCGTTTTAGCTGAAAGAGCGACCTCCTATGGAGCTTCTTCTATAAAAGAGCACGATGCCCCCGGCGTGTCCACCTTTTTAGGAGCGTGTGGCTGGGGCAGGTTTACTTTCCAATTTTTCGGACAGCGCGAATTTGCCCTGTTGGTATTGGTCCTCAATCCAGCCTTTGAAGACGAAGCAATCTTCGATTAGATGGACTACTACTCGGTGATAGGGGCGATAGTTGGGATTGTTGACGTCACTGGGCTGCAGTGGGCGTTTTGGATCCGGCAAGGTGATGAGCCAGTTGCGCACCGCCAGCTCGAACAGTCCCTCGTTTTATCCAGGGGAAACGAATAAGGGCGCTTCAGCTTTTCGTTAAAGAATCGTTGTTTATCGTCTTGGCGATCATTTGGTTTTGGACCACTGGGTTGCTGCTGAGCATTGGCGACGATGGTCGCTTTCCCTTTTCCCTTTTCGTTTCGAGGCTTCATCTTCAAAGAAGACGGTCTATAACCCATCTGATCCATTTGGGCCAGCTTGTCAATCAAGGCCTGGAATGTAGTCGGCTTGAAAAACATCATGAACTGGGATATGGTCGCCTGCGTATCAAGAGTTCCCACAAACATGCCCACTGCAGGAGTTTCCTCTATGCGCTGTTCGCATTTCGACCATAGATTCTGCCACCGTATCGCGTACTAAATCCATGTTTCGCCTGGTTTCACCCTGGCGTTAATTAGTGCCTGATTAGGATACGTTCGCTAGTGCTTGCGAACCTTTGTGTAAATACTAACTCCATTTCTGCAAATGTCTTAACGGAGTCGTTCGGGTGCTCGAAGTACCACTCGAATGCTGTCTTTGACAAGCTGCCAACGAATTGGCGAAGCAGTAGCTTATCGTCACCCCCAGTATTACTGCACAAGGCCCTGGATTGAGCAACGTGCTGGTATGGATTCCCCGTCCCCTTATATACGTGGAATTTAGGGATCGTATATTCTGGCGGCTACTTTATTTGATCATACCAACCCGGATAGGGTCGTCCAGTCTTAACAATTTGGCCGGCCGCTTCACTCGCCTAATGGGCTCGTATCTGTTGAGCGATATAGTTATCCAGGGAGGCTTTGGAGATTGTCTCCTCTTTGGCTGCTAATAGAGCCGGAAGAGAGTTCGATGTCTCTTCTTTATCGTCTTCAAGGATAATCGGGGGGTTTTCAGCTGAAGGATCCAGCTGTATCATCATCCCGACCATATCTTGGAATAAAGGCACCATTCATTTTATGTTGGCCGCTTGTTCCGCGGCCTCTCTGTCTCTCTTCTCGAAGATTCTGTGAAGGAACTCAGTATCGGTTTCCTGTTCTTGACACTTCTCTGATGACGCCTCCGGGTTTTCTTTTGGCCCAGTGAGTGCGGCCATCTGTGTTAGCATCTCCTGGAGTTTTTGCTGTTGTTGCTCCTGTGCCTTTGTCACTGATTGGGTGAGAGGTCGATGGCCCGTGGAAATACGGCTATCCTCTTTCCTGGATGCCATATAAACAGTGTGCACCATCATGCCCCCAGACTTGGGGCGTTTAGGTTCAGTGCCCTTTAGATTTGTCGCAGACACGGGGATTTTCTCCGGCCTTCTTCTTTTGTGAGCAGTCGAAGTTGAGGGGGCCGTTGCAGCTGGCACCCAAGTGGACGACACCTTTTGTGGCTTGACAGGTTGGTCCTTCTCTTGCCGAACCTTCATTTTCTTTGGTTGGCGGGAGTAGTCTTGGTTTACCATAGAATTTTGGACCCTTCGCCAGACCCTGTGAATTTTGGAGGACAGCCGTTGAGGGGGCTGTTCTGGCTCTACCTTTGTAACATTTTCCACAGGTGGAGGAGATCTTTTCAGCACGGCAGTCGGAGAGTTCTTGCGGACCCTCCTGAGTGGTTCAAAGCTGTTCCCAGTTGGAACGGCAGCTGTTCCCAGTCGGAGAGTTCTTGCAGATAGGACCACCTCTGCTGTTGGATGAGCTTCTTCATTACCCCCCGCTCTGATGAGGGGCTGTTGTCGTCGTTAGCCTGTTGAAGACCGACGTCCGCTGAGAGGGGATGGTCAACCTGTCGAAGGCAGACTTTCGAACAGGGTAGCAGCCTTGGTGACTTTTCCTGGAACGGGAGTGTTCTCCGCCGAAAACCGAGAAAAACTGACGTCTTGCCTGAATTTGGGGGCAGATGCTATTTGGTTTGATCCGTCCACCTCTCCGAAGATGCCAAGTTGATTTATGGCACCGTGTATCGGAGCTTTAGACAGATGCGGCCGTTGTAGCAGATTTCGTCAGATTCCCCCTCATTTGAGAGGTTTTTGATTGTGGGGATGCTTTTCTCTGCAGGCGCAAGCCCCTGCAGCTAATTACACTACCGCATCGCGGTAACAACTTTCTCCTTCTCAGATGGTCACGTCGTATCGTGTGTGTTTGTTTTATTTTTTTGGTTGCCCGTGGATTGTATACGGAGACTAATGTATGTTGTCTCCCATAGGGCGTGGATTAGTCCAAATCCGTATTTTCTTAGATTTGGGTTTGGGTTTGGGTTTGGGTTTAAGGATGAGTTAGTCTCATTTGAGACTAAGATCAACTTAAACGTTTGTTAAGGATACGTTAGTCTAATTTTAGACTAAGATCAACTTAACGATTTGTTAAGGATATGTTAATCTAATTTTAGACTAAGATCAACTTAACAGGATCATTTAGATCCAACAAAATAGCATTTGGGCTCTATTGTTTTAGTTTGGGAACATTGCGGTCCAGTTTAAAGACGTCATAGTCTATAAAGTTTAAGGACATCATAGTCCATGAGTTTAAGGACCCCACAGTCCGTAGTAGTTTAGAGAGATCATAGTCTGTAAAGTTTAAGGACATCATAGTCCATGAGTTTAAGGACCCCACAGTCCGTGGTAGTTTAGAGACATCATAGTCTGTAATGTTTAAGGATATCATAGTCCATGGGTTTAAAGACCCCACAGTCCGTGGAATGTCTGGTTGTCGGGACCCGTCACCTCTCTGAAGACGTTGAAGGATTACAACGACATGTATCAGAGAAGTGAAAAGATGTACCCTTGAACCAATATTGGTTGGGAGATCTGTAGTCCAATTTGGGACTAAGATCAAAGATTTATGAGCATATGAGCTCAATTAATCTGAAGTAAGGTTCTGTGGCCAACTTGGGCTCGGCCCATTTAGTTAAAATGTTGAACATTTAATAGTGCTGAGCATTGGTTTGGGCTCTGACAATTTTTTTGCCTTTTATTAAGTGCTAAGCACTCATCAGGGTTCTGGGGCTTTATTTTAAAGAACAATTTATTTTCTCTTAGCGCACACGTGAGGAGCACGTGGCGTGCTAGGCGCTGTGCGCCAGTTAATGAGCGCAGAGCATTTCTGGTGAAATAGCGCACACGTGAGGAGCACGTGGCGCGCTTGGCGCTGTGCGCCAGTCAATGAGTGTAGAGCGCTTCTTGTAAGTAGCGCACACGTGAGGAGCACGTGGTGAGCTTAGCGCCAGACTTAGAGCGCTGAAGGCTTCTGTGAATAACGACACATGAGGAGCACGTAGTGCGCTTGGCGCTGTGCACCAGACAAATGAGCACGGAGCGCTTCTTTTAAGTTTGGAGCGCTAAGGCTCTACAGCGCTGTGCGCTAGATTTGGAGCGCTGAGGCACTTCTTGTGAGTAGCGCACACGTGAGGAGCACGTGGCGCGCTTGGCGTTATGCGCCAGATAATGAGCGCAAAGCGCTTCTTGTGAAATTTGGAGCACTAAGGCTCTGCAGCGCTGTGCGCTAGATTTGGAGCGCTGATGCGCTTCTTTAAACTTGGAGCGCTAAGGCTCTTTTTAGGCAGTTCTGCATTCCGAGAATTAAATTCTCTCTTATAGGAAACTTTGTCTGATAGATCTAAGAACAAAGTTCTTATTTTATAGGAGATATTTCAATCTCTTATGTTTTTGATGAAAGGCTTTGCCTTTATGGATCTGTGATCCTAAGAGAATTGAATTATTCTCCCCTCCTTTTTTTATAATGAGATGTTATGATCTCTTTTTGTGAAAGACAATTTGTCTTGAAGATCTATGATCTAGCATAAGAACTGAGTTCTTTTTCTGATGAGATTTTTTATCTTTCTGTTTTTACCTTGAAGAAAAGTTCTTCTTCTGCCGAGAGCTTGCTCTTCTCTCTGAAACTTCTCAAAATTTGTGGGAGGGTTCCTCTCTATCAGACTTAAAGTCTTGGGGTTTTTATATAGTGAAGGCTGATTTGTTCAATCGGTTAAGCAGATCTTTTCTCTAATTGATTTGGGGATATTTCCCCCGTTGGATCTTTGATCCAAGGGCTTCTGATTTACAGAAGGCAATCTTCTTGTTTTTAACAAGATTGGGAAATCTTTCCCATACAGAATTTATTCTGTACTTTGGTGATTTTTAATCACCATTGGATCATTGATCCAATGGTGCTCTGATTTTAATGATCCAATGGTGCTCTGATTTTCAGAGCACAATCTTTCCTGTTTGGAAAGATTCTGAAGAATGTTTTCTTAACAGAATTTTATTCTGGGAACTTGATAATTTATCATCTTCGTTGGATTTTTGATCCAACGGTGGGGAACATTTAGTTCTGGCGCTAGCGCACTCGTGCTTTGCACATGAGCGCTGCTTCAGAGTCTTTGACTCTTAGCGCCTAGCGCTCAGCGCTCTCGTGCTTTGCACGTGATGCGCTGCCTCAGAGTCTTTGACTCTTTAGCGCTGGCACTCAGCGTTCTCGTGCTTTGCACGTGAGGCACTGCCTCAAAGTCTTTGATTCATGGCGCTGACGCTCAGTGCTCTCGTGCTTTGCACGTGAGGCGCTGCCTCAGAGTCTTTGACTCATGGCGCTGGCGCTCAGCGCTCTCGTGCTTTGCACGTGAGGCGCTGCCTCAATACTGAAGGTGTCTTTTCACCTTCCTTTTCCACTTTTCCTAAGTCAAGCTTCTCTTTCCCAGATCTTGAAAATAGTTCCATCATGCACATCATTTTCTGTGCCTAGACTTAAATATCACCCTTCATAATCTGAAGCAATGCTTCTTTTCTCTCTCATTTTCAGAGAATCATTTTAACAGAGAAGAGCCATGACTTGTAATCGCCCACATGCTCGCCGTCAGCCATGGGAGGTGCCCATTGAGGAAATTGTTCCTCATTTTGCTGCGCGCTTGGTGAACCCCACTCTTACGGATGACCAATGCGACACGGTGCTGCACGAGCTCTTGACTCGTATAGGATCTCCTCTCCCCATCGGCTCCATTTGGCTCTGGATGGTTTTCTTGTCTATGATCAATGATATTCCCCCTCCTCCGGCGGAGATGACTCCGGCAATGCTCGACACTGCGGAAGACAAGATCGAGTGCTTCCACGAGGCACTTTTGATCACCACAGCTCTGAGGGATCGCTCTGTCCGGCTGCTAAGCCAGGGCTCAGCGGGTCGTTATGTCTGTCTTTGCTGATGGGTACGGTGCTGACCGATAGGTAGCTACTCTTCGTGAAGATCGCCGCTTTGTCATGGTGGAGAAGGCAGAGAGGGAGTTAGATAATTTTATCCATAGTTTTGTGAATCCCTATACTTACGATACCATGTTTGGTGATCTATTTCCTGTAGAATAAAATGTTCAGTTAAATGCTTTATTTTTGTCGTTGAACACCTGTTCTTCCTCTGATGTGTGCATGTGCGTATATGAATGAGCCTGGTTTCACACATATCTGTAAGCGAATCTTAAGTCGGCATAAACATGAACTAATAGCTCTTAGCCGAAGATTTTGGTGGGAACAGGGAGTTGGAGCGGCCAGTCTTGTGAAGACCGACCCCTTGGCAAGAGAAGACGCTTTGACGACTTCATTTACTGGAGCATGGATGGCTATCCATTTCGGGATAACCCCTTTAGGTATTGCAGCCTTTTTTACGGGCCCATTAGAGTTTTGGCCCAGTCTGTTAAAGACTGAGGCGTTGGATTTGGACGACCCGTTGAGAGGGGCCGCGGTAGTCATAAGCCGATCAAAGACCGACTTCTTCGGAGCTTCTTGCAACGGCAGTGGGGCGTTGAAGCTCATGGTGGGAGCATGGTCCCAAAGAACAGTCCAGTGGTGGCCTGAGTCACCTGTTCCACTGGAATCGTAAAAAGGGAGGCCGCTTGAGGCCCATAGGTCACTCCTCCAGCAAGGACGGAGTAGGAGTTGTTGCAGTTGTTACAGTTAGTGCAGTTGAAAGCCATTGATTTTCTATTTTCTGCACGTAGCAAGACACCAAATCTTAGTACCTCTAATCCAGGGGCCAGGGGCAACCATAGCAAACGGCGATTCGTTTACGAAACACGACACATGAAGTGTGGAGTGGAAAGAGGAAAAGGTCCCACCGGGCGTGCCAGAATCTGTTTACCGCCGAATACAGAGACGGAACCGCGTAGGTTCGTCTAGCCTGAATTTGGGGGCAGATGCTATTTGGATTTATCCGTCCACCTCTCCGAAGATGTCAAGTTGATTTATGCCACCATGTATCGGCGGCTTATACGGATGCGGCCGTTGTAGCAGACTTCGTCAAATTTCCCCTCATTGTGAGGGGTTTTTGATTGTGGGGACGCTCTTCCCTGCAGGCGCAAGCCCCTGCAGTTAATTACGTTACCATATCACGATAACAACTTTCTCCTGCTCCAGAAGGTCACATCGTGTCGTGTGTGTTTGTTTTGTTTTTGGTTGCCCGTATATTGTATACGGAGACTAATTTATTTTGTCGCCCGTAGGGCGTGGATTAGTCCAAATCCGTATTTTCTTAGATTTAGTTTTTGGTTGGGTTTAAGAACCGTTAATCTCATTTGAGACTAAGATCAACTTAAACGTTTGTTAAGGATACGCCAGTCTAATTTTAGAGTAAGATCTACTTAACAGGATCATTTAGATCCAACAAAAGAGCATTTGGACTCTATTGTTTTAGTTTAGGAACATTGCAGTCCATAAGTTTAAGGACATCATAGTCCGTGACAGTTTAAAGACATCATAGTCTGTAAAGTTTTAAGACATCATAGTCTATGAGTTTTTAAGGACCTCACAGTCTATAAAGTTTAAGGACATCATAGTCCATGAGTTTAAGGACCCCACAGTCTGTAAATTTTAAGGACATCATAGTCCAGTTTAAAGACGTCATAGTCTATGTGGTTTTGGTTCAACCGTTTAGGGATGTACCAAAAGTTATTGGTTATTGGGACTCTCTGTCTCCATGAAGTCATTGAAGAATTACAACGACATATATCAGAGGTGCGAAGAGATGTACCCTTGAACCAATATTGGTTGGAAGATCTGTAGTCAAGTTTGGGACTAAGATCAGCTGAAAAGATTTATGAGCATATGGGCTCAATTAATCTAAATGAGAGATCTGTAGCCAACTTAGGCTCGGCCCACTCAGCTAAAATGTTGAACATTTAACAATACTGAGCATTGGTTTGGGTTTTGACAATCTTTTTGTCTTTTACTGAGTGTTGAGCACTCATTATAGCTCTGGGGCTTTATTTAAAGAACAGTTTATGTTCCCTCAGCGCATACGTAAGGAGCACGTGGTGCGCTTGGCGCTGAGCTCCAGATTTAGAGCGCTAAGGCGCTTCCTGTGAAAGAGCGCACACGTGAGGAGCACGTGGTGCGTTTGGCGCTGAGCACCAGTAAATGAGTGTAGAGCGCTTCTTGTGAAAGAGCGCACACGTGAGGAGCACGTGGTGCGCTTGGCGATAAGCGCCAGTAAATAAGTGCAGAGTGTTCCTTGTGAAATAGCTCACACGTGAGGAGCACGTGGTGCGCTTGGCGCTGAACGCCAACTTTGAAGCACTGGGCGTTTCTTTTAAAATAGTGCTTGGAGCGCTGTGGCGCTGTGCGCCAGACTTGAAGCGCTGAGGCGCTTCTTTAAATTGGAGTGCTAAGAGCACTGCGGCGCTGTGCGCCAGACTTGGAGCGCTGAGGCGCTTATTTTCAATTGGAGCGCTATGGCTCTTCTTTAAATTGGAGCGCTAGGAGCACTGCGGCGCTTTGCGCCAGTTTTGGAGCGCTAAGGCGCTTTTAATTGCAGCACTAAGGCTCTCTTTAGGCAACTTTGATCAGTT
The DNA here is from genome assembly GCA_030015575.1 of Agapanthus africanus. NCBI lineage: Eukaryota > Viridiplantae > Streptophyta > Magnoliopsida > Asparagales > Amaryllidaceae > Agapanthus > Agapanthus africanus. The sequence goes on from CM057344.1 coordinate 41,687,545, forward strand.
CTGCACTCTGAGAATTAACTTCTCGTTCATAGGAGATTTTGTCTCATATATCTAAGAACTAAGTTCTTATTTTAATAAAAGATTTTACAATCTCTTATGTTTTTGTGAAAGACTTCGTCTTTATTTTATAGATCTATGATCTGAAGAGAATTAAGTTCTCCCCCCTCACTTATTATGATAAGATGCTATGATCTCTTTTGTGAAAGACCTCAGTCTTATAGATCTATGATCTACAAAAAGAAATAGGTTCTCCTTTTCTTATGAGATGATTTTATCTCTCTGTTTTATTTACCTTGAAGAAATTCTTCTTCTTCCGAGAGCTTGCTCTTCTCTTTGAAATTTCTCAAAGTTTATGGGGGGTTCCTCCCTGCAAGACTTGAAGTCTAGGGTCTTTTATATAGGGGAGGCTGATTTGTTGAATCAGTTGAAGAGATCTTTTCTCTAATTGATTTGGGAATGTTTCCAACCGTTGGATCTTTGATCCTAAGGCTTCTGTTTTACAGAAGGTAATCTTCTTGTTTTTAACAAGATTGGGAAAATCTTTTCCCATACAGAACTTATTCTGTATCTTGGTGATTTTTAATAACCATTGGATCTTTGATCCAACGGTACACTAATTATCAGATGTGGTTTGATGATTTTAGTTATCTTTGTTGGATCTTTGATCCAAGAGTGGGGAACATTTAGTTCCAGCGCTAGTGCTCTCGTACTTTGCACGTGAGCGCTGCATCAGAGTCTTTGACTCTTGGTGCTGGTGCACTTAGCGCTAGCGCTCTCGTGCGTTACACGTGAGCGCTGCATTAGAGTTTTTGACTCTTAGCGCTGGCGCTGCTAGCTCTAGCGTTCTCGTGCTTTACACGTGAGCGCTGCATCAGAGTCTTTGACTCTTAGCGCTGGCGCATTTAGCGCGAGCGCTTTTATGAAGCGTCGCTTCATTTCAAATTTCAAAATTTGAACAGAGCTTTGCTCTGATTGGGGGAAACAGTGGGGTATCCCCGATCTCGTTGCTATACGTCAACGACATTCGGGATACTCATATTTACTTACGTTGATGACATATGATATTGTTGTGTTGCTGTGATATGTTATATTGGATCATCGTGATTGAATAGCCAGTGGTTTTTGCGTGAGATGAGAGTTTTTCAATTTTCATTCATGTAAAATGTTGTATGTAATATTCTTTTATTGGGACACTTCCGGGTTGAGGTTGTTGTCACCATTGATGTATATTATTTACTTTTCCGCATTAGGATAGACCCAAGACGGGGAACACAAGTAAGAGTCCAGTAGGAGACCGTCTCGAGGAGTCGAGACCGGGTCTCCTAACTCTAGAATTGGGAGGGTTGCTTGCCACTCCCATAGGGGTCTAGGGATGTGGGAAAGTAAATAATATACATCAATGGTGACAACATCCTCAACCCGGAAGTGTCCCCATAAAAGAATATTACATACAACTTTTTACATGAATGAAAATTGAAAAACTCTCATCTCACGCAAAAACCCCCAGCTATTCAATTACGACGATCCAATATAATATATCATAGCAATACAGTAACATCGCATGCCATCAACGTAAGTAAATATGCGTATCCCGAGTGTCGTTGGCTATTCATCACGACCGTGGAATCCGTGTTTTTCATTACTGGCTTAATTTAAAACACGGACCTCCTAGTATATCCAATATTTCATATGTTTGCTTCTGCTGCTAGAGTTCTGTGATGTGATTATATAACTGCATGAGACTATATATGATATATAATAAACGTTGCTTATGTTTTGCACCCACGCTAGTCCAACCTCCGCTCCGTCGTTAGTTAAGTAACCTAACGGTGCATGACAGGGCCCCATGGCGAATGCGGATGGCATAAACATACGTTCTATTTTCGTTTCTTCTGTGATGTTTAGGAAACATAAATGATGGGAAGTCATTAATGAGATTAATGTAAAGAAAAGAAAGCTAAAGATGTTGTGGAATCAATTTTTTCAAAAATGCAGCTCTAGTTCTTGCTTTGCATAGTGGTATTTTATTATGAATATCCAGCGCCTCATTCGATGAGGAAAAAGCCTAGATCCCTTCACCGGGAGTGACCTATTTAGCAAAACTGGCAAATGCTACAACCCACTCGGTTTGTTTTGAAAACTATTCGATTTTAAAAGCGGAGCTTAAACCACTCCTTTTCAAATCACTAGATTCTACAATGATATCAAGTTCATTACGTTAAAGGTTTTTCTACAAAACCAGTCGTAGCCCTCCGTCATTTCAGATAAGGACTATTTAGTATTTGTGCTGCGTTTGTTGGCCTTGTCAAGACGTAATGTACGGTAGCTGATTAGCGTTTATCTGCCTCATATGATGCGATTGGATTAGGGTGGTCGTACAGCTTTGTTGACCTTGTTAAGGATCATACGAGTGGGTTTAATTCAATCACAAAATGACGGGTAGAATTTGACTAGCGCTTATGATTTGTTGACCTTATTAAGGTCATAAGTCGCTAGGGGTAAAAACAAATATTAGGAATTTCAAGTGTTGAAATTCGCAATGAGATTGTATACTTTCTATGAGATAATTGGATCCCAATACCCACTGCGAGTAAATGTTACTCCTGAGAGAGTTTTTCACTTTATAATTAGCTAATCCGGTAGGTGTCTAAGAAAGATGTTAACGGGGTTATGGCCCTGCGGAAACGAGTTTATTTAATTAGTTCCATGCGAAAGCATGGGGAGACTCCCTCGGAGTACCAATACCTGCCTGGCTGACCGATTGGCGAATTTGTAGGGTGTAATTAATCCTGGCTAACCTTACCTTTTAGGGTTTGAAGGGAGATTTGATAAAAACAGTGGGAGACATCCTAATTAGATAAGATAATAACCAATCTAATCTTGTAAGAGCGCACGTTATAGTGTTTTCCCCCCTCTCTCTCCAGGTAGCGACCATGACACGCCTTAATCACGATAATAATATGGATGTATTGACCGAACCCGCTTATTATACTGAGCTGGAGAACGTTAGTTCCGCTCTATCTTATGACTGTCATAAGTCTGAGCAAGAAATAGAGGAATATCAGGATTTCCACGCAACCCGATCGAAAAAAGAGCATGTTGATGTATCTTCTTCGGGTGTGTTCGTTACCGAGAACCGTTTCTCAGTTTGCTCTACGTCCTGAGTATTAGATACCGGATCAGGATCCCGCATTTGTAATCTATTATATGGGTTAAGGAGAAGTAGAGAACTGGAAAAGGATGATATGTCTCTCAAAATAGAGAATGGAGCAATTGTTGCAGCCAAAGCGGTTGACGAATATCACCTAGTATTACCAAATGGCAATACATTGATCCTGAACGACTATTATTTCGTACTAAAAATGATGTGCAATATTATATCAGTTTCTTTATTATATAAAGAAGAATATAATTTTGTATTGGAAGAAAATGTTATGAACATTTTTCTAAATCAAGTGTTGATTGGGTTTGGTACGTTATGTAATGGTATATACGTTCTAAATCAAACTACAGTTCTAAAAATACAGAACACACACAAGAGGAAAAGTTCAGAAATAAACGAAACCTTCTTGTGGCTAAGTTGCATAAAGATTAGCTAAGTTGCATAAAGATGGATATTTGAATCCTTTTGAATTTACATCTTATGAAACTTGCAAGTCACGTCTCAAAGGCAAAATGACTAAAACTCCGTTTACAGGACACGGAGAAAGAGCCACCGAACTCTTGGGACTGATACATAGTGATGTATGCAGTCATATGTCTACACATGCCAGGAATGGTTCCTTGTACTTTATTACATTCACCAATGATCTCTTAAGATTCGTACATGTGTTCTTGTTGAAACATAAATCTGAACCTTTTGAGAAATTCAAGGAATATAAGTACGAAGTAGAGAACCAAATGGGTAAAAGTATTAAAATCTTTCGATCTGATCGGGGAGGAGAATACTTGAGCACGGAATTCCGAGACTATTTAAAAGAGAATGGGATTGTCTCTCAGCTTACTCCTCCGTATACACCACAGCACAATGGAGTATCGGAGCGGAGGAATCACACCCTATTAGATATAGTGCGCTCTATGATGAGTGTTGCTGAGTTACCTATTTCCTTTTGGGGTTATGCACTTGAGATAGCTGCATACCTATTGAATAGGGTTCTAACCAAATCCGTGCCTACCACTTCATATGAGATATGGAAAGGGAAGAGACCATGTCTTAATTTTATTAAGATATGGGGTTGTCTGACTTATGTTAAAATGCAAAATCCGGACAAGCTCGAGGCAAGGTCTGTTCTATGTAAGTTTGTAGGATATCCCAAATATTCGCGAGGGTATATCTTCTACCACACCGAGGAACAAAAGGTGTTTGTTTCGCGATATGCCGCCTTTATAGAAAAGGAATTTCATATAAAAGAAATTAGTGGTAATGAGGTAGAGCTGGAAGAAGTTCCAGCCACACAAACTACAACTGATGATTTGGTAGAACCGGAGGATTCAATAGTCCCCGACGAACCTCAGCCTTTCCGCGGATCTAGTAGGGTTCCTCATCCACCTGAAAGATACTATGGTTTTCTCATAAACGGTGGGAGCGAGGATTGCATCATGGAAGATGATGACCCAACTAATTTCGAGCAGGCCATTACAAGTAGGGACTCTGTGAAATGGCTGGATGCTATATGATCTGAGATGGAATCCATGTACACCAACAAAGTATAGACTTTGGAAGTTGCTCCTGAAGGGGTAAAACCTATTGGGAGCAAATGGATCTTTAAGAAGAAAATTGTTGTAGATGGAAAGGTTGAGACCTTCACAACTAGACTTGTAGCAAAAGGTTTTCGTCAACCATCAGGTGTCGTTATGATGAAACCTTTTCTCCAGTGGCTATGCTTAAGTCCATCAGGATCCTACTTGCCATTGCTGCATACCATGACTACAGATGGACGTCAGGACCATTTTTCTAAATAGTGATTTAGAAGAGAGCGTGTTCACGACATAGTTAGAGAGCTTCGTAGACAGTGGAAGCAGCGGAAATGTGTGCAAGCTGCTTAAATCAATCTACGGATTCAAGCAGGCATCACGGAGCTGGAACATCTGTTTTGATTTGGCAGTCAAAAAGTTTGACTTCATCAACAACGTAGACGAACCTTATATATACAAAAAGGTTGTAGAGAGTAAGGTTGTCTTCTTCGTATTGTACGTGGATGACATACTCTTGATAGGAAATAATGTTCCTATGCTACACTCGGTCAAGCTCTTCTTATCACAAAAGTTCTTCATGAAAAATAAAGGTGATGCCTCCTATATCCTGGAGATAAAGATCTATAGAGATAGATCTAAGCGGATGTTGGGATTGTCCCTGTAACACCTTAGAATGCGATTAGTGTTAATTAAGCGATAATGCGGGTTTTTAGGGAAAAGTTTACCAAATCGGTTTCTTCACATTTTATAACAATTAATTAATATTTTATTATTATTTGTTATGGTTTGCACACAAATGTGCATGTTAATATGAGGGTTAGTTAGTGTATATTTCGTTAAGTGACTATGACACCTTAAGCAATCCATGCCTTGATTTAACCTTGCCTTAACCTTGCCCTAGATATTTGTGTGAGAAATATCTACTTTGTTTTGGATTGAGAGAGAGAGGTGGCTAGGTGAGTCATGAAGCATTAATGAGAGCATTAATGGAGGTGAAGGAGAGAGTAAGAATAAGGAATAAGTTCACCCTACACTCACCCTCTCACCCTTTTCTCTCCTCACTCTCTCATTCTCTTCTCATTTTCTCACACTCAATTATTTCTTCATCTCATTTGCTCATAACTGAAACCCTCACTATCCATTCACTAAATCCTTGCAAAAACTTCATAAACCTTCATGAAAACACTTCACAAATCTTGGTTTAGCCACTAAGTTGCCTTGAAACTTGGAAAGCTAGGATTTTTGAGCAAGAGTGGCTAGGTAATGACCTCTACTGTTAATTAGGAGTTTATATTGTTGTGTTGCCTTGTAGTTATGGATTAGAACACTAATGGTTTAGTTTCGTGCAAATATCGTATTTTTAGTGTCATTATGGAGTCTCTGTGATCTGCTGTAGAACCAGGTGTTTGTTGGAAAAGTTCCCATCACAGTGACCTAGTGTTGTGACCTAGAACCCACCATAAAAACCTGAGACAATTCCCAATTTTCTTGGCCGCAATTTTATTGGTCCTAGCCGCAAATTGCAGCCAGAGTGGGGGCTGGGGTGTTGAATCTTGGTCGTGGGATCTCTGGGGTTGTATGCGGTCTCGTGGTCGCGGTGGTTTTGTTCAGAGAAGATGGGGTGGTAGAGGCAGAGGTCAGCCAGTTGCTGGTAGAGGACAGGCTCGGGTGTTTGCCTTGACTCATCAGGACGCGCAGGCATCTAATGCAGTGGTTTCAGGTACTCTTTCTGTATGTTCTTTTGATGCACATGTTTTGTTTAATCCGGGATCTACGCATTTGTATGTTTCTACACACTTCGTGTCGAGGTTAGGCCGAGAGTCATGTTTGCTAGATCAGCCGCTTGTTGTGATTACTCCTGTTGGAGATTCTTTTGTTACGCGACATGTGTTTCGGTCGTGTGCCGTTTGTATAGGAGATAGAGATTCGTCCGTCGACTTGAACCTTTTAGATATGTTGGACTTTGACGTTCTCCTTGGCATGGACTGGTTAGCAGCTTGTTATGCGTCTGTGGACTGCTGTGAGAAGACAGTCGTTTTAGTTTTCTGGGTGAGTCTGTTTGGGTTGTGCAGGGGGACCATGGTGCCGCCCCTCACAATTTGATTTCAGCCCTTTGCGCTAGTCGTCTTTTGAGGAGAGGATGTCGGGGATTCTTTGCTTTCATTTGTGATACTGGAGCCATAGTAGAGTCGTTGGACCGGGTTCCTATCGTGCGAGAGTTTCCTGACGTTTTTCTCGATGAGTTACCTGGTTTGCTGTCAGAGCGCGATATTGAGTTTTGCATTGATCTGATTCTTGGCACGAGGACTATTTCTATACCGCCTTACCGGATGGCTCCTGCAGAGCTTAGAGAGCTTTAAGATCAATTGCAAGAGTTGCTTAATAAGGGACTTGTGCGTCCGAGTGTTTCGCCTTGGGGAGCTCCTGTTCTGTTCGTTAAGAAGAAGGACGGCAGTTTGAGGTTGTGTATTGATTATCGTCAATTGAACCGAGTTACCGTATGGAATAGGTATCCTTTACCTCGCATTGATGATTTGTTTGATCATCTCCAGGGTGCGAAATATTTTTCTAAGATTGATTTGCGTTCGGGTTATCATCAGTTGCGGGTTCGGAATGATGACATTTCGAAGACTGCTTTTCGTACACGCTACGGGCATTATGAGTTTCTGGTGATGTCTTTCGGACTCACCAATTGTTAGTTATATGTATGCCCTAGAGGCCATTACTATACATAGGATGTATATTGTAGTAGATGCTTGGACATATATAGGGAAGGCTTTCTTGCTCGACATGATAGTATGCTATCTGTTTGCTCTTTACCTTAACGTGTACACTGATTGTCTCTCTGTTACATGTTGGTAAAGCCCTTAGGATGTGTACTTGACTACCTGGACTATGATGCGGATCATACTAGTGGGGACATGGTAGTCCATAAGTACATCCTTCAAGGTCCCTAGTCATGGGTGTATCGAGACAGGGCATCGATATACCAGTGTAGACTAGCGTATACCTTCTCGACCCATACAGATGGGCGATGGATGATCCCATATCCATTGGTGTTTGACATCAGAGATGATATACGGGTGCTCAGTGGAGACTGGGTACACTGGACGGACTCGCCGAGAACTCCCGGATGGTATTATACCTTACGTCAGATGGCAGTTCTCTGGTGACACTGGTACAGGTTAGTCTGTAGACCCGAGATCGTCATAGAGTCTTGTGTGATTCCCACTGTGCTTTGATTTCCACCTTACCACGTCCAAGAGGGCGTGCAAAACGGTGTTTTTTGGGTACAGTCCCGAGTCACATGGAGGCAATGAGCGATAGGAGGGGATTCGTCTCTCCCGGTATAGGGAGTTGATGTTGCGCTGTGTTCGATTGGCTATAACCGAAAATCCCTGGCCAGGGTTGCTGGGATTTACTGGTAAGTGTTACCAGTAGTTTCTCGAACTGTTATAGACCTCATATCGACACGACTTATCGAGCTACTGGGGTCTGACGTTTACCACCCCTAGGCGAGATATGCGACATATCAGACGAACGGACCGGACTGTACGGTAAGTGTTACTGGTTGGATTCACAGGAGTGTGATCGGGCTTTCTCGTCGATCTTCTGATCGCTCAATATCCGGGTGGCCGTTACGTTTAGCAGACCACTTGCGGTTTGTGGGTGTTTGATATGATCATCACCTGCTGCCGGCGTATTGACGAGTCTTTAGAGTCCTACACAGAGGTTTCCTGGCTCAAGCGAAAAGAAATAGGAGCGCATATGAGATATGTGCGGGACCGAGAATAATGCGTGTATGTGATACCGTATTCTATTCTTGCGATGAATGTATCGATTGGTTGTATGCGATATAACCTAGTTATCGAATCGAGAATTGATCCGATAAGTCGATACATTGGATATTAGTCGGTCATATGCGATATGACCGGATCGTTAAATCAAGTGTTGATTTAATGATTTAATGTATAATTATATATTTGATATATTACTTTACATTAACTAGTATTGGTTCACTTAAGATGGATTTTCTCACTTGATGTGCACATTGTATACATGATATAGTTTTGTGCACTAGTTTGTATCATGTTTGATGATACATGCAAACTTGGGTGTGTGTATACTTTAAACTATGATTAGGTTAATGGTTAGGGTTTGATTTATTTATTTATTCATTTATTTATTTATTTTGGCAAAAGGAAATGGTGGTTTTCTTTTGTTGTTATGCTTGAAGCTTCATGAAGCTTTTCTAGCATCTTTGAAAAAAATCTACCATTTTTGTTTTGTCCTTAACCCTAACCCTTTAACTAAACCATAGTTTATTCTCTATACTAAACCATGGTTGCTAAAATGATAAGAATCACTTTATTTTCTTTTTCCATTAATTCTTATCATATTCTTTTTCTTCTTCTTCTTCTTCTTGAAGAAAGAAGCTTGCTAGCTTCAATGGTGACTTGAGAAAAAGAGTGAGAAATCCAATTCTAAAGTGAACCCACTTCCTATTTCTTCATCCTCTACCACTTGCCAAGTAGTATAGGGTGTTTTCTTCACAAGTTTCATGGCTTGGTGAAGTTGGAGCTTGATCTTGTGTTGCCTCGACGTAGATCATCTTCGGCATCAAAGTCGACAACCTAGCCCGATCATTTCTTCGACGAAACCATCGCTAGAGTCCGGGATCCGATGATCGCAGCGGAGGGACATCATCACGGAGCTAAGGAAGTTGAGGACCAGATCTACAAAGGTTGTAGTCTCTTTCACTTTAGAGTAAAGTTGTTTATTCGCATTTCATTTCGCCTAAACTCTAGTTAACGATCTAGTTTAGGGTTTCTCGGCATCGGAATTTTTTGAATTTGGCATGGTCGATGCCTTGTGGAACCTCATTAGTGTGCCTAGTAACCCTACAGTGGTATCAGAGCCTAGCTAGAGCTTTAGGCGAAGTGTAGACGAAATTAGAAGTCCGATCGAACCCGTAAACCCCGACAAAACCCTTCTCTGTACATTTTTCAAAACAGTGGATTTTTGTGAATTAAAAATGCTCAGAAAAACAAGCAGGAAAAACTAAGAATTACTGTGAAGTACTGTCCACTAAGTCAATAATTTGACCGCGGAACCGCAACAACACCAAGGGTTTGGCGGCGGTTCCACGGCCAAAATTTGGACTTAGTCCCTGAAATTTCATATATTTATTCTTAGGTCCTTTCTTGGCAATTTTTTATGAGAATTTTTTAATTCCACTCAAGTGTTGAGTTTTCTAGGGTTTTATTGGGGACTCATTAATTTGATCGGATAATTTAACTTCGTTTATGTTTTTCCGGATATTTTAGAAACTGTTAAAAAGTTCGACCGGATATAAATACCCACTTTTTCCCCTAACGGGAAATTTCCAAGTGTTGGATTTTTCCGTAGTTTAAGAATGTTCTAAGTAGTGCAAGTAACGCGATGGACCCTCTAGAAGACAACAAACCTTAACTCGATTATGTGACCGTCTTGAACTGCCCTTTGAACCTTAGGGTTTGGGGCAGTACGGCGTGCCACATGTGAGGCGTTGGCTTGACCCTTCTACGGCTGGACCGTTGGTACTGAGGCATGAAGTGAATGTTTTTGAACTTATTTCATGTGTTGAGCTATTTCGGGAAAACTTGGGTGTTTGATTGTTCGATCGAAAAGTTTAACATTTTCTATCTTATCTGGAATGTGTTACAATATTTGGAATCCACAAGCAGTTATGAGATAACTGATTTGGATGTTATAAATCAAGCACTTTAGTCTCACTTGATAGGTTGCCACGGAATTTTGATGTGATCAAAAGTCCGTCGCAATCACGTAGCGTACGCGGATACTCGCCGGGTAAACTTAATAGGCAGCTACACCCCATAGCCCCGACCAAGTGAATGTAGGAGAACTCCGTCGCCGAAAGCATCCGTTCGGGTGCTCGCGGCAGCGGTGTTCCGCCTTAGTGCACTTCGTTGACGGTATCGGGGGTGCGACCGTCTACTAAAGTTTGCGACGAGCATTCGGTCAGGATGCCGGGAATCTTGTTGAATTGCCCGACTAGATATTGAAAAGAATTTTCGATAAATGAGACTAAATTGCGGGGTTTATAATTGTTAGGCATGTGATGTCTAAGGAATTCATTTGTTTAGGCAAGCGATGTCTAAAGAGTTTGCGGATTCCAACTGTTGTAGTTTTACACTTTCTTTTCTGCGACCGTAAGCGTAATATGTGATATCGCCGGTTTCGTTGCTATATGTCAACGACAATTGGGATACGCATGTTTATTTACGTTGATGACATGTGATGTTATGTGTTGCTGGATATGTTATATTGGATCGTCATGTTTGAATAGCCGGGGGTTTTTATGTGAGATGAGTGTTTTTCATTTTCATTCATGTAAAAACTTGTATGTAATATTCTTTTATTGGGGCACTTCCAGGTTGCGGAAGATGTCACCATTTGTATATTATTTACTTTTCCGCACTAGGATAGACCCAAGGAGGAGAGCATAAGTAACCGGGTTCTGGGGTCCAGTGGGAGACCATCTCGAGGAGTCGAGTCCGGGTCTCCTAACTCTAGAATTGGTAGGGTTGCTTGCCGCTCTCGTAGGGGTCTAGGGGTGTGGGTTTGGCTATTCATCGCAACCGTGGAATCCGTGTTTTATACTGGCTCGTATTGAAAACACGGATGTCCTAGTATATCTAATATTTCATATGATTCTTCTGCTGCGATATCTGTGATGTGATCATTTGATGTTCTGTGATAGATACAATATATAGTATATATATGATATATTATATAGACGTTACTTATGTTTTACACCCGCGCTAGCCCTGCCCCGCTCTGCCGTTAGTTACCTAACCTAACGGTGCACGAGGGGACATCGAGGCGAATGCGGATGGCATAAGTGTACGTCGTATTTATCTGTGATGTTTAGGTGCTTAAATGATGGGACTTCATTAATGTGATTAATGAAAGAAAAGAAACCTAAGATGTTGTGGAATCGAATTTTCAAAAACAGGTAGCTATAGTTCTTGCTTTGCATCGCGGTGTTCCTTATAGAACATCCTGCACCTCATTCGACGAGGAAAGGGCCGAGATCCCTTCACTGGGAGGACCCCTTTAGCAATAACTGGCAGATGCTACACATTCGGTTTGTCTTTTGATTGCTTCTATAGTTTCTGCTTTGTACAGTGATATATATGATATATCCCGCACCTCATTCGACGAGGAAAGGGCCAATGATCCCTTCACCGGGAGTGACCCCTTTAGCAAAACTAGAAAAGCCTAAAAAACACTCCATTTCAAAATCATTTGATTCTACAACGATATAAAGTTCATTACGCAAAAGGTTTTCTTAAAAACCTGTCGTAGCCCTCCGTCATTTCAGATAAGTAATAGTTAGTATTCGTGCTACGTTTGTTGACTCAGTCAAGGCGTAGTGTGCGGTAGCTGATTAGTGCTTATCTGCAAAGCATATGATGCGATTGGATTAGGGTAGTCGTGCGACCTTGTTGACTCAGTCAAGGGTCGTGCGGGTTGGTTTAATTCAATCAAGAAATGACGGGTTGAACTTTACTTGCGGTCTATGGTTTGTTGACTCAGTCAAGGTCATAGATCACTTGGGGCAAAATATTATCAGGAATTTCAAGTGTTGAAATTTGCAATGAGATTGCATACCTTCTATGAGATAGTTGGATCCCGATACCCGCTGCGAGTAAGAGTTACTCCTGGGAGAGTTTTACACATTACAATTAGCCGATCAAGTAGGTGTCTAGAAAGGTATTAACGAGGTTAAGCCTCTGGGAAAACGAGGTTTACATTAATTAGGTTCGTGCGAAAGTACGGGGGACCTCTCTCAAAGTACCGACACTGGCCTGGCTGAAAGATTGGCGAACTTGTAGTGTGTAATTAATCCCGGCTAGTCTTTCCTTTTAGGGTTTGAAGGAAGATTTGATAAAAACAGTGGGAGCCATCCTGATTAGATAAAATAATAACCAATCTATTCTTGATAGAGCGCACGCTGAGTGTTTTCTTCTCTCTCTCTCCAGGTAGCGACCATATTATGCCTTAATCAAGATAATAATACGGAATATTGACCGAACCCGCTTGTTATACTGTGCTGGGGAACGTTGGTCCCGCTCCAACTTATAATTGTTATAAGACAGAGTAGGAAATTGGGGATTACCAGAATTCCCGTGCTGCCCAAACAAAAAAAGTGCATACTGATGCATCATCTTCGGGTGTGTTCATTACATAGAACTGTTTCTCAGTATCCTTTACGTCCTGGGTATTAGATACCGGATCAGGATCCCACATATGTAATCTGTTACATGGGCTACAGAAAGGTAGAGAACTGAGAACGGGTGATAAGTTTCATGAGACAGAAAACGGTGCAAGTGTTGTAGCCAAGTCTGTTGGTCACTGTCACCCTGTTTTACCAGAATACATTGATTCTGAACAAATGCTATTAGATACCGAACCTGATATACAAAATCATATCGGTCTCTTTATTAGTAAAGAAATGATATAATTTTGTATCGTTGGATAATGTTTTGAACATTTCCTATATCAAAAGTTGATCGGTTCAGGCACGTTATCTAAAAGCATTAACGTTCTAAATCAAACTACAGTTCCTAGTATATACAACACACACAAGAGGAAGAGTTCAGAAATGAACGATTCCTTCTTGAGGTATTGTAGACTAGGTCATATCAATGCGACCCGACTAGCTTAAGTTACATTTTAGATGCATATTTAAATCAGTTTGAATTTACATCTTATGAAACTTGCCAGTCATGTCACAAAGATATAATGACCTAGGCTCTGTTTATTGGAAACAGAGAAAGAGTTGGTAAACTCTTGGGATGATACATGTTGATATATGAAGGTCCCCTGTCTACAGATACCAAGACCGGTTCTTTATACTTCATTACATTCTCTAATGATCTCTCAAGATTCAGACATATGTTCCTGTTGAAACACAAGTTCGAACCTTTTGAGATATTCACAGAATGTAAGTTAGAAGTAGAGAACCAAAATAAGGGTATAAGTATTATGTCCTATGATGAGATCAGGGAGGAGAATACTTAAGCACGGAATTGCTGGATGTTTCTAAAAGGAGAATGAGATTCTCTCTCAGTATTACTCCTCCGTATACACCATAGCACGATGGTATATCGGGGCGGAGCAATAGCACCCTATGAGATATGGTGCGCTCTATAATGAGTACTACTGAGTTACCTTTTTCCTTTTAGGGGTTATGCACTTGAGAAGCTGCATACCTATTGAATTAGGTTCGAATCAAATCAGTGCCTACCACTTCATATGTGATATGGAAAGGGAAGAGCCCATATCTTAAGTTGGTTAAGATTTGGGGTTGTCCGGGCTATGTCTAAAAGCAAAATCCGGACAAGCTCGAGGCAAGGTCTGTAATGTAGAACTGGAAAGGTTCCAGCTATACAAACTATAACAGATGATTTGATAGAACCAAAGGATTTAATAGTTACCAACGAACCTCAGCCTCTCCGCCGATCTAGTAGGGTTCCTCACCCACCTGAGAGATACTTCGGTTTCTCTATGACAGTGGGAGCAAGGATTGCATCATGAGATGATGACCCAATTAGTTTCGAACTGACCATCAGGAGTAAGACTCTATATGAATGGCTGGATGCTTAGCGATCTAAGATGGAATCCTTATACACCAACAAAGTATGGACTTTGGTTGCTATATCCGAAGGGTTAAATCCCCATCAGGAGCAAGTATATCTTGAGCAGATTACTTGGTATAGATGGAAAAGTTGAGACTTTCAAAGCTAGACTTGTTAAAGGTTTGCATCATTGACCAGGTATGGATTTTGTTGAAACCTTTTTTAAGTGACTATGCTTAAGTCCATCCGAATCCTACTTGCCACGGCTACATACCATGACTACGATATCTGGCGGTTGGGTGTCATGACTGCTCTTCTAAATGATATTTTGGAAGAGAGAGTCTATAAGTACACAGTCGGAGGGCTTCGTAGACAGTGGGAGCAGCGGAAACGTGTGCAAGATGTTTTATGTGATAAAGCAGGCATCGCGGAGTTGGAACATCTGTTTTGATGTAGTAGTCAAATAGTTTGACTTCATCAAAATGGTAGATGAACCTTGTATATACAAAAGGGTAGTAGGGACTATGGTGGTGATCCTCGTAGAGTACGTGGATGACATAATCTTGAAAAGAAAGGAGTTTCCTATGCTACGCTCGGTCAATCTCTGCTTATCACAATGATTCTCCACATAGGATCAAAGTGATACCTACTAAATCCTGGGTTTTGGATCTATGAGATAGATCTAAATGGATGTTAGGACTCTCACTAGATGTAGTGAGATGGTATCAATCGATCCTGGGGAGAATCACTGGAAGTGTTCCAGGGTGATAAGGACGACTAAATGTCAGTCATAGGCATTGTCTTTACCCTCTATGGAGGGACGGTATGTTGGAAGAGTTCCAAGCTAGATACTGTGACATACTAGACGATTAAAGACAAGATACATCGCTGCTTAAGATGCTACCAAAGAGGCTGTCTGGGTGTATATTAGTTCATGAGATGAACTTAGTTCCTCCCATTGTGTGACAATGGAGTTGTGGCTTATGTCTAGGAACGCCCGTCCCTTCAGTGATCCAGACATATTCTGAGGCAGTGTCACCTGATCATGGAGATAGTTGATCTCCAGGGTGATCGAGGTTAGGAGAGTAGACTCAGAGGACAACACGGCGGATCCACTCACAAAGGCCTTTTCCCAGAGAGAGACTTTTATGGGATGGTTGAGTATGAGATACTACAACCACTGCTATCAGATGGCCCTAGTGCAAGTGGGAGATTGTTAGTTATATGTATGCCCTAGAGGCCATTACTATACATAGGATGTATATTGTAGTGGATGCTTGGATATATATAGGGAAGACTTTCTTGCTCGACATGATAGTATGCTATCTGGTTGCTCTTTACCTTAACGTGTACACCGATTGTCTCTCTGTTACATGTTGGTAAAGCCCTTAGGATGTGTACTTGACTACCTGGACTATGATGCGGATCATACTAGTGGGGACATGGTAGTTCATAAGTACATCCTTCAAGGTCCCTAGTCGTGGGTGTATCGAGACAGGGCATCGATATACCAGTGTAGACTAGCGTATACCTTCTTGACCCATACAGATGGGCGATGGATGATCCCATATCCATTGGTGTTTGACATCAGAGATGATATACGGGTGCTCAGTGGAGACTGGGTACACTGGACGGACTCGCCGAGAACTCCCAGATGGTATTATAACTTACGTCAGATGGTAGTTCTCTGGTGACACTGTTACAGGTTAGTCTGTAGACCCGAGATTGTCATAGAGTCTTGTGTGATTCCCACTGTGCTTTGATTTCCACCTTACCACGTCCAAGAGGGCGTGCAAAACGGTATTTTTTGGGTACAGTCCCGAGTCACATGGAGGCAATGAGCGATAGGAGGGGATTCGTCTCTCCCCGTATAGGGAGTTGATGTTGCGCTGTGTTCGATTGGCTATAACCAGAAATCCCTGGCCAGGGTTGCTGAGATTTACTGGTAAGTGTTACCAGTAGTTTCTCGAACTGTTATAGACCTCATATTGACACGACTTATCGAGTTACTGGGGTCTGACGTTTACCACCCCTAGGCGAGATATGCGACATATCAGACGAACAGACCGGACTGTACGGTAAGTGTTACTGGTTGGATTCACAGGAGTGTGAGCGGGCTTGCTCGTCGATCTTCTGATCGCTCAATACCCGGGTGGCCGTTACGTTTAGCAGATCGCTTGCGGCTTGTGGATGTTTGATATGATCATCACCTGCTGCCGGCGTATTGACGAGTCTTTAGAGTCCTATACAGAGGTTTCCTGGCTCAAGCGAAACGAAATAGGAGCGCATATGAGATATGTGCGGGACCGAGAATAATGCGTGTATGTGATACCGTATTCTATTCTCGCGATGAATGTATCGATTGGTTGTATGCGATATAACCTAGTTATCGAATCGAGGATTGATTCGATAAGTCGATACATTGGATATTAGTCGGTCATATGCGATATGACCGGATCGTTAAATCAAGTGTTGATTTAATGATTTAATGTATAATTATATATTTGATATATTACTTTACATTAACTAGTATTGGTTCACTTAAGATGGATTTTCTCACTTGATGTGCACATTGTATATATGATATAGTTTTGTGCACTAGTTTGTATCATGTTTGATGATACATGCAAACTTGGGTGTGTGTATACTTTAAACTATGATTAGGTTAATGGTTAGGGTTTGATTTATTTATTTATTCATTTATTTATTTATTTTGGCAAAAGGAAATGGTGGTTTTCTTTTGTTGTTATGCTTGAAGCTTCATGAAGCTTTTCTAGCATCTTTGAAAAAAATCTACCATTTTTGTTTTGTCCTTAACCCTAACCCTTTAACTAAACCATAGTTTATTCTCTACACTAAACCATGATTGCTAAAATGATAAGAATCACTTTATTTTCTTTTTCCATTAATTCTTATCATATTATTTTTCTTCTTCTTCTTCTTCTTGAAGAAAGAAGCTTGCTAGCTTCAATGGTGACTTGAGAAAAAGAGTGAGAAATCCAATTCTAAAGTGAACCCACTTCCTATTTCTTCATCCTCTACCACTTGCCAAGTAGTATAGGGTGTTTTCTTCACAAGTTTCATGGCTTGGTGAAGTTGGAGCTTGATCTTGTGTTGCCTCGACGTAGATCATCTTCGGCATCAAAGTCGACAACCTAGCCCGATCATTTCTTCGACGAAACCATCGCTAGAGTCCGGGATCCGATGATCGCAGCGGAGGGACATCATCACGGAGCTAAGGAAGTTGAGGACCAGATCTACAAAGGTTGTAGTCTCTTTCACTTTAGAGTAAAGTTGTTTATTCGCATTTCATTTCGCCTAAACTCTAGTTAACGATCTAGTTTAGGGTTTCTCGGCATCGGAATTTTTTGAATTTGGCATGGTCGATGCCTTGTGGAACCTCATTAGTGTGCCTAGTAACCCTACACCAATGCCCCAGCAGCGTTCATGGATCTGATGAACCGGATTTTCAGGCCGTTCCTTGACCAGTTTATTGTTGTGTTTATTGATGACATTCTGGTCTACTCTAGGAGTCGAGAGGAGCATGGGCAACACTTGAGAATTGCTTTGCAGACATTGAGAGAGCACCAGTTGTATGCTAAATTCTCAAAGTGCGCATTTTGGCTTGATAGAGTTGATTTCCTGGGTCATGTGGTGACGGGAGACGGTATTCTTGTGGACCCGAGGAAGATCGAGGCTGTACAGCTTTGGCCCAGACCTGTATCTGTTACAGAGGTCCGCAGCTTTTTGGACTTAGCTGGTTATTACCGCCGATTCATGCAGGATTTCTCGAGTATCGCTGCACCGCTGACTGGACTGACCCGGAAGGGGGTTCCTTTTCTTTGGACGGATGCGTGCGAGCAGAGTTTTCAGCAGTTGAAGACTCGGTTGACGACTGCATCAGTTCTATCTTTGCCTTCTGGATCAGGTAGCTTCGTTGTTTATTGCGATGCGTCTCCTGTGGGGCTCCGTTGTGTACTAATGCAGCATGATAGAGTGATTGCTTATGCTTCTAGGCAGCTGAAGAAACACGAGCAGAATTATCCCACTCACGATCTTGAGATGGCCATGGTGGTCTTTACGTTGAAGATTTGGAGACTCTACTTGTACGGGGAGTCGTGTTAGATTTTCACGGACCACAAGAGCTTGAAGTACATCTTCCAGCAGCGGGATCTGAATCTGAGACAGCGCCGGTGGATGGAGCTTGTGAAGGATTATGATTGTGAGATCCTTTATCACCTGGGCAAGGCAAATGTGATGGCTGATGCTTTGAGTCGTAGGCCCGGCGGTAGCTTGTCCCAGTTGAGTGCAGTTCAGTGACAGTCTTCTGCAGATTGACAGATCTTGTGCGATGGTTGAGTATAGTTTGAGTTCACTTCCACTGGGGGATAGCTTGCTCATGTCCGCACCCGTCCACTTCTACTTGATCGTATCCATGAGTCGCAGCCCAGTGATGCCCGTTTGTCTGAGATTCTTGAGCTTGTTTGGCAGGGTACAGATTCGGAGTTCTTGATTGATGACCAGGGTATGTTATGTTACGGGACTCGCTTGTATGTTCCAGATATTGATGGGTTGAGACGCAAGATCTTAGAGCAGGCACATCAGTTAGCCTTTAGCGTTCATCCAGGTTCCGCCAAGATGTGCCGTGACTTGAGAGACATTTATTGGTGGGAAGGGATGAAGTGCGATATTTCGGATTTTGTTTCGAGGTGCCTGACTTGTCAGCAAGTCAAGGCTGAGTATCAGAGACCGGCTGTAGAGTTACAGCCTTTACTCGTTCCTGAGTGGAAATGGGAGCAGATTTCCATAGACTTTGTTGTGGGTCTACCCAGGACCAGTCGGGGGTATGACTCCATTTGGGTGATTGTTGACTGGTTGACGAAAGCGGCTCACTTCCTTCCAGTGAAGACCACTTTCGGTTATGCTCAGTATGCTCAATTGTATATAGATGAGATTGTGCGTTTGCACGGCGTTCCCACATGCATTGTATCCGACAGGGGCATCCAGTTTACTAGCAGTCTTTGGCAGAAACTTCAGGAAGCTTTGGGTACCCGGTTGAGTTTTAGCACCGCTTTCCATCCGCAGACCGATGGTCAGTCAGAATGGACTATACAGACTCTAGAGGATATGCTTCGAACGTGTGTGCTTGATTTTGGTCGCAGTTGGGATCATCACTTGCCGTTGATTGAGTTCTCCTACAACAATAGCTTTCAGGAGATTATTCAGATGGAACCTTTTGAGGCCTTGTATGGTAGGAAGTGTCGATCGCCAGTCTTTTAGACCGAACTCAGTGAGAGTAGGGTTTTGAGACCCCAGCTAGTTCAGGAGACTACGGAGAAGATCTAGGTGATTCAGGACAGGATGAGAGTAGCCCAGTGCAGACAAAAGTCTTATGCCGACCGTCGTCGTCGCAGACTTGAGTTCGTAGTGGGGGATCATGTATTCCTGCGGATTTCTCGGATGAAGAGCGTTATGAGATTTAGGAGGAAGGGGAAGCTCAGTCCCAGATTTGTAGGTCCTTTCGAGATCCTTGAGCGAGTTGGTACCGTTGCCTATCGTTTGGCACTCCCGCACAGTTTTCCGGATGTTCACCCCGTGTTCCATGTATCGATGCTTCGTAGATACCTTCATGATCCTTCTCACATGATTCAACACCAGACCGTTCAGCTTGAGCGCGAATCTTTTGTTCACCGAGCAGCCGGTAGTTATTTTGGATCGGCAGGTGAAGAAACTTCGATCAAAGGTCTTGCCATCTGTGAAGGTTCTTTGGCGTGAGGAGATCACTTGGGAGGCCCAGAGCGAGATGCGGAAGAAATTCCCTCATCTCTTTGAAGGTACGCTTAGTAAGAATTTTAATTCGGGGACGAATTTCTTTAAGGGGTGGGATTGTAACACCTTAGAATGCGATTAGTGTTAATTAAGCGATAATGCGGGTTTTTAGGGAAAGTTTACCAAATCGGTTTCCTCACATTTTATAACAATTAATTAATATATTATTATTATTTTTTATGGCTTGCACACAAATATGCATGTTAATGTGAGGGTTAGTAAGTGTTAATTTCGTTAAGTGACCATGACACCTTAAGCAATCCATGCCTTGATTTAACCTTGCCTTAACCTTGCCCTAGATATTTGTGTGAGAAATATCTACTTTGTTTTGGATTGAGAGAGAGAGGTGGCTAGGTGAGTCATGAAGCATTAATGAGAGCATTAATGGAGGTGAGGGAGAGAGTAAGAATAAGGAATAAGTTCACCCTACAGTCACCCTCTCACCCTTTTCTCTCCTCACCCTCTCATTCTCTTCTCATTTTCTCACACTCAATTATTTCTTCATCTCCTTTGCTCACAACTGAAACCCACACTATCCATTCACTAAATCCTTGCAAAAACTTCATAAAACTTCATGAAAACACTTCACAAATCTTGGTTTAGCCACTATGTTGCCTTGGAGCTTGGAAATATAGGATTTTTGAGCAAGAGTGGCTGGTAATGACCTCTACTGTTAATTAGGAGTTTATATTGTTGTGTTGCCTTATAGTTATGGATTAGAACACTAATAGTTTAGTTTCGTGCAAATATCGTATTTTTAGTGTCATTATGGAGTCTCTGTGATCTGCTGTAGAACCAGGTGTTTGTTGGAAAAGTTCCCATCACAGTGACCTAGTGTTGTGACCTAGAACCCACCATAAAAACCTGAGACAATTCCCAATTTTCTTGGCCGCAATTTTATTGGTCCTGGCCGCAATTTGCGGCCAGAGTGAGGGCTGGGGTGTTGAATCTTGGTCGTGGGGTCTCTGGGGTTGTATGCGGTCTCGTGGAACTTGCAACTTTCACTAATTGTTTGTATATTAAAATCTGTGATCACTTTGCTATAATCTAGTGTTTTGAATACGCGTGTTACGTTATCCGGCACGGTTCGTGATCTTGTGAGCTGCTGCACTTGGGTTGGTTTTGGGTTGTCGCTATACACGTTAACCACTAGACGAACACTTGTGAGTTGGATTGGAGTTGGTGCGTCAGTCAAACGTAGTTTGTACGTGATATTGGTCGATTTCTGAGATTTGCACTTGCTATGTTTATGTTAATAGGATCGCAGGAGGGGATTTCGGACGCTGCGAAGAAAGGGAAGCGGGTGATTGGATCTACCTAGTTCGCGATTGTCGGTGAGTAGATTTAACATCTATGGGGAGATCGCCCGTATGGCGTTAAGCGTCAGGGCTAGTTATGATATGACATAGTTGCATGTTTATATGCACATATAGAGATGGTGCATGAATTTCATCGCATATTATTACTTGTTGTGCCTAGACTTGTACCTCTGTGGACACTGCACTATTATTGACAGTTCATGTTGCACGAGCACTAATTGTATGCTACACACACTGTCGGTAATTACCATGATACGCACAACACATATACATATATGATATTGTATTGATTAGTGACATTGAGGCATTCATTCTGGCGCGATTGTGCATATGAAATATAGCATACCTGTATATCTACATGCTTACACATATGCCTTGCTATGCTACAGCTACACTTATACCTATATGGTATTACATCATTATTGACAGGTGTATACACATATGAGATATAGCTACATGTACATCATGTATACATACTTACACGTACACCCTGATACCTTGCTATAGCCATATGTTCATCTTTATATGATGTTGCTTAGATTTTGGAGAATTGGGAACCGTATGATATATTTAATAACTTGATGCATTTAAATATCGATTTTCCCTTGATATGCTCATATTACTGTTTTATTTTGCATACATCAGTTTTCATGAATTTACGCATTGAGATATGGATTTCATGTGATTTTCTGGATTTGAGAACCACGGGGATATTTCTACAAATGTGTATTGTCTTGAAAACCTGGTTTCTCTTGATATGATATTTCAGTGCGTCCACTATGAGTTTCTTGGTTCTGAGACTTTTGTTAGATACCCGATTCAAGAAGAGGTAGGCACCGTCTGCGGGTACATGGTGGATCCGGTTAGGTACCCCGGGGCGAGAAGACTCGTATTGTTAGACGGTGAGCCCGGCGGAGGGAGTACTACCTACCGGTGATAGTATTTGGACTCGGCGGGGATCTAGAGGATACCGACCGGAGTTACGAGATGGACATGGACCGACCGTTCTGCCGGAGCCCGGGGGCCGATCCGGGCAGACGGAGACTATGGTACGAGGATTTACATGTCGATACTGGACACGGGTTTCATGATGTTTTCAGGTGTCGATGTTGGACACTCAGGTTCCATGAGACTTACAGGATATGAGGGCCGATCTGAGGATGCGATGCCTGAGGATTTTGGGATTGACGTGTCAGTGAGGGACACTGGGGTTTTTCCATGCTGATGATTTTTGCATAAGGTTTTATTATATCATCCCGCACTCAGGATTATTTTGATATGCATTGCTTCATGTAGTTGTAGTACCTTGATGATGTACCTTTACATGATTGTTGCATATTCATATTGCCATACTTATGCTATCAGATTACATGTGATAGATTTATCGCTGTTCATGCATACTTGCGATTACAGTATGATGTTATTTTCTATTCACGAGTTGGAAAATCACCCCCGTTGTGCCACAGTGTTTTGCAGGTCTGATCCTCAGAGTAGTCGCGGCAGGGCGCCTTATTATCTCTACTTTTGCGGATACCGCTACGGTTGGCTGTGAGGCCTTTTACTATAGGTGGGTTTGCGGTTATCCGATGAAGTCGTTGTATATCATTTTTATCTAGTACTCTCCATCTATTACTTTCATATTTTGACTTAGAGACGAGTTTTGAGTATCGATGTTGTATATTCTTATGACTCTGATTGTCATGCTCGTGTGAGCCGGCCTTTATTTATGTGGATTATCTCATTTCTTTGCTACGGTATCGTATATCTGTTGTGGTGGTTGTTTCTTCCTTTGGACGAGATTTGCTCCCGTTTGGGGATACTTTACTTATATCTTATGTTTGTACCCGTTTCGGGGCTAGTTTTTACAAAGGAAGTGCTGCCGAAATTTTTATGAAAAACAAACTTAAGCTTTAAGTTCTTACTTGAGATTTTAAAAGTGTTTCTATCCTTTACTTCTTGTGATGGTTTAGATTGCTGGGTTTTCGGCTTACTTAAATTGCGTTACGCCTGTTGACGTTACGTAGTCTAAGTGCCGGACATGTGCCTAATTTTGGGTCGTGGCAGTCCCATTCCAGATACATTGACACCATACTAAAGAGATTTAGTATAGAAGATTCTAAGCGTGGTAATTTATCCGCTTGCTCAGGAATCACTCTTTCCAAAGAGATGTCTCCCAAGACTGATTTAAAGAGGGCTCGCATGCAAGAGAAACCCTATACTTCTGCAGTTGGGTCTATCATGTACGCGATGTTATGTACCAGACCGGATGTATCTTACGCACTTAGTGTGGTAAGTTGGTATCAATCAGATCCTGGGGAGAAGCACTGGACATCTATGAAGAACATTCTTAAGTACTTAAGAAGGACTAAAGAAATGTTCTTGGTGTATGGTAACGGTGAACTCCAGATAGAGTCCTTTACCGATTCGAGCTTCCAGAGTGATAAGGATGACAGTAAGTCAGTCTCAGGTTTTGTCTTCACCCTCAATGGAGGGGGGTATGTTGGAAGAGTTCCAAGTAAGATACTGTAGCAGACTCGACGATGGAGGCTGAATACATCGCTGCCAACGATGCTTCCAAAGAAATTGTTGGGTTACGATAGCGCCCTGGCCATCTACCGTGGCCAATGCGGAACAAAAATGACATTTAAAAAACTTTGGCGCTAAAAAACCCGTCAAGATCAAACCATAAACCTACACTGGCAACAAACAAGAGCTCAACTACAAGGTTAGAAATGGTTATACCGAATGATCCGTGTCCTTCGGTTTTCTACCATCATCCTTAGCTTTTAGAGGTGTTCTGGATCGAGCTTGATTGCCGGTCTTCCTCCATCGAAGATGATCCACCTGAGAGAAACGATGCAAGCTCCAGCTTCGCTTAGCGAGGCAACCAACGCTCTATGGTCGCTAGCAAAGGAGAGTGGAGATGTAGGAATATTTCACTATCTTTTTCTCTCATACCTCATGCTTAAATGAGCAATCAAAGAAGAAGAAAGAGGAGGTGAGAAAAACCATGGGCATCGTTCACCGCCGAAAGACTCGACCGGGATGTTGGGACGTCTGGCCTGAATTTTAGGGGCAGATGCTATTTGGATTTATCCGTCCACCTCTCCGAAGATGCCAAGTTGATTTATGGCTCCGTATATCGCAGGTTTGGACAAATGCGACGGATGTAGCAGACTTCGTCAGATTCCCCCTCATTTGCGAGGGGTTTTTTGATTGTGGGAACGCTTTTCCCTGCAGGCGCAAACCCATGCAGTTAATTACGTTACCGCGTAGCGATAACCACTTTCTCCTGCTCCAGATGTTCAGTTCGTGTCGTGTGTATTTGTTTTATTTTTGGTCGCCCGTGGATTGTATACGGAGACTAATTTATGTTGTCGCCCGTAGGGCAGGGATTAGTCCAAATCCGTATTTTCTTAGATCTGGGTTTGGTGGATTTAAGGCTCGTTAATCTCGTTTGAGATTAAGATCAACTTAAATGTTTGTTAAGAATACGTTAGTCTAAGTTTTAAACTAAGATCTACTTAACAGGGTTTTAGGATCATTTAGATCCAACAAAAGAGCATTTGGGCTTTATCATTTTAGTTTAAGGACCTTACGGTCCATTGGGTTTAAGGACATCATAGTCCATGGAGTTTAGTTTAGGGACGTTGTAGTCCAATGGGTTTAAGGACATCATAGTCCATGGAGTTTAAGGACATCATAGTCCATAGAGTTTGGCTTATTGGTTTGGGGGTGCGCCAAGAGTTATTGGTTATTGGGACCCTCCACCTCTCTGAAGACGTTGAAGGATTACAACGACATATATCAGAGGTGTGGAAAGATATACCCTTGAACTAGATTCCAAATCGAGGAGTTATCAGTTCTGAGCATAGAGGCTCAGTTTGTTTAGAGATTTAATCTCAGGAGGAACTTAACTGATTTGAGGTTGGAGTTGGTTCTTTATAGTGTTAAACACTAATGTACCTTTAGTGCTCACATGCCCACACGTGATGCTTTGAGTCAATGTTTGTTAGGTCCACGTTACCTCTCCCGGTACTTTCGGGGTTGCGGAAACGGTAAATCAAAATTTTTTCTAAACTTTGTAACATGGACCGTAAAAGCCGGATCTTTGCTAAACTAAACTAGCATACTTGCTAAAGAGAGTTAGCTACTATGATGATGGTTATACCTAAACTTGAACTTGTTCTCTTCTTGTTGTGGTTCTTCTTTCTTGTTCTTTGTAGTAGCTTGAATGGTTTTCTTCTCGTCGCCTTTTTCCGTCGAAGATGGATCCACCTCGAAGGTTCGACCTTTGGGCTCTTCCTCGATCTTTGAGTGAACTAGGGTTTCCGGCTTGCTAAACCTTGAACCCTAGAGAGAGTAGAGAGTGTTTAGGGGTTGTTTTCTTTTCAAGGTGAAGGAATCTCAACACATGAGAAGGAATCACCTTGAGCTAGAGGAAGAAGAAGATGAAGAGAGGAGAGAGAATGGATATGAAAAGAAAATGAGCTCGCTTTTTCTTTTTGCAACCATATCAAAAAGAAAAAGAATTATCTAAATGATAATAATTCAAAATGAGAATAGTTGATGGCAATTTGGAATGACCACTACCATGCTTCATGTAAGCATGAATCAAGGAGGACTTTTTAAAGCATGATGGTGGTCAATATTCAACCATGGTCAACAAGTCAACCATGGTCAACAAGTCAACAAAATCAACCATAACATAATTCTCATTTAATTACTATTATTAATAGATAATTCATAATTCCATTAGGGTTTGGAAAATGATAACTGTCAACTGTGCATACGCACCCGTTCCGAAACCCTAATGAAATACCTCATCCTCCGCCTCAAGCAACTGTGCATACACACCTGCATTCTCGTTCCGAGGAACAAGAATACCAAGATATAAAAGCAACCCCAAATATATATACCAGTATCTGGCTCAAACCAGAGCCTGCCAGTATAATCCGTCCGGACTCCAAACGTGCACAAGTGCGCGGATGAGAACGAACCCTGTCGCAAAACCATGCGACCTCTACTCTGTTTTGCCCAGAGGCGAATACCCTCTGTGTGGGACTCTAAAGACTCGACACTACGCTGGCAGTGGGTTTAACCACAGACCGCAAGCGGCACTAGCTGTGCGTAACGGTCCCCAGGTAGATGCCGACAAGAAGGCTGACGAGGTGAAACCCCATCTGAACTCCTACTGAGTCTGAATGTGACATTCTCCGTACAGTCCGGTGTGTTCGTCTGATACATCGCATGGCGGGCCTAGGGGGGCGGTAAACGTCAGTCCCCTAATAGCGGTACAAGTCGTGTCGGAGTGAAGCCCAATACACCCTGAGATAACACTGGAAACCTACCAGTATATCTCGCTTGCCCTGGCCAGGGACTACTTGTGTAATGGCTCTCCTAGACACAGCGCGATGTCAACCCCCAATACCGGGAGAGACGAATCCTGTCTAACCGTCACTGCCTCCAAGTGCTTCGGGACTGCTCCCAACTACTACCTGTTTGCACGACTCAGTAGAGCCGTGGTAGGGTAGTAATCAAAGAACAGTGGGAACACACTCGAGGCGAAGTGACAGTGTCAAGTCAGCGGACTAAGCTGTACTCATGTCACCTGGGAACTGATAACTGACGATAGGTATAATACCAACCATCAGTTCCCGACGAGTCCTGTCCAGTGTACTCGTAACCCAACGAGCACCCATATACTATCTCAAGTACGACGTACCGACGGCTGTGGGACAGACCGTCTCCCGAGCTGGGATGAGAAGCGCATACGCTAGTCTACTCTGGAGCATCGATGCCCTATCTCGATACTCCCACGACCAGGGACGTGTATAAGGATGTGCTTGTAGATTACCCAGCCCCCACGAGTGTGATCGCCATCACAACGCCGGTAATCAAGCAAAGATCCTAAGGGCTCTACTAATGCGTATAGGTGATATAATAAATCAACACACATGTACACATTAAAGCAGAGACAAACCAAGTAGCATACTACTATATTGAGCAAGATTGTCTGTACAACTGTGAATATCCCAAGCTTCCATCAAGTAATATACATACTAGTATGATACAGTAATGGCCTCTAGGGCATAAACACTAACAATCTCCCACTTGCACTAAGGCCATGTACTGGCGTATCGAAGACCTATCATCTCGATCAGCCGCTCGAACTGAGTCTGGGGTAAAGCCTTCGTGAATGGGTCCGCAGTGTTGTCCTTTGTGTCTACTCTCCGCACCTCGATCTCCTGTCGATCAATGATCTCCCTGATCAGGTAATACCGCCTTAAGATGTGCCTGGATTTCTGATGGGACCTTGGTTCCTTCGCTAAAGTTATAGCCCCATTGTTATCGCAATACAAAGGTATTGGGTCAACAATGGACGGAACCACCTGAAGTTCACTAATGAACTTCTTCATCCAGACCGCTTCTTTTGCGGCATCGCTTGCAGCAATGTATTCAGCCTCCATCGTCGAGTCTGCGACGGTTTCCTGCTTGGAACTCCTCCAACATACCGCCCCTCCGTTGAGGGTAAACACAAAACCCGAGACGGACTTGCTGTCATCTTTGTCACTCTGGAAGCTTGAATCGGCAAAGGACTCGACCCGGAGGTCTCCATTACCGTAAACCAGGAACATCTCCTTAGTCCTTCTCAGGTACTTGAGAATGTTCTTCACTGCTGTCCAGTGGTCCTCCCCTGGGTCTGACTGATACCGGCTTACCGCGCTCAACGCGTAAGCTACATCTGGTCTTGTACATAGCATCGCATACATTATAGATCCTACCGCCGAAGCGTAGGGTATAGTGCTCATGCGAACCCTCTCCTCGTCAGTCTTAGGAGACATCTTCTTGGAGAGGGTAATTCCGTGCAATGTGGGTATGTTACCGCGCTTGGAACCCTCCATACTAAATCTCTTTAGTACGGTCTCTATGTACCTGGACTGTGAAAGTCCCAATAGTTTCTTGGATCTATCTCTATAGATCTTGATCCCCAGAATGTACGAGGCATCACCCAGGTCCTTCATGGAGAACCTTTGTGACAAAAATAGCTTGACCGATTGTAGCATAGGAATATCATTTCCTATCAAAAGAATGTCGTCCACGTACAAGACTAGGAATACGACAGTTCGTCCTACAATCTTCTTATATACACAGGGTTCATCTTCGTTCTTGATGAAATCAAATTCCTTGATTGCCTCATCAAAACAGATGTTCCAGCTCCGCGATGCCTGCTTTAATCCATAAATGGATTTAAGCAACTTGCACACCTTTCCGCTGCTCCCACTGTCTATGAAACCTTCTGGTTGATCCATGTAAACGCACTCTTCCAAACAACCGTTTAGGAAAGCCGTTTTAACATCCATCTGCCAGATTTCATAGTCATGGAAGGCAGCAATGGCAAGTAGGATCCGAATGGATTTGAGCATAGCCACTGGAGAAAAAGTTTCATCATAGTCCAAACCAGGTCTTTGACGAAAACCTTTTGCAACGAGTCTAGCTTTATAGGTTTCCACCTGCCCATCTACACCAAGTTTCCTTTTGTAGATCCATTTGCATCCAACGGGTTTTACCCCAGGTGGAGCAATATCCATGGTCCACACTTTATTGGCGTACATGGACTCCATTTCAGATTGCATTGCTTCCTGCCACTTATCAGAGTCCCTACTGATAATGGCCTGCCTGAAACTGGTAGGGTCATCTTCTTCCAAGATGCAATCCTCTCGATCCCCGTCTATGAGAAAACCGTAGTATCTCTCGGGCGGATGAGAAATCCTACCAGATCTGCGGAGTGGCTGAGGTTCGTTTGGGGTTATTGAATCTAGCGGTTCCTCCAAATTTTCAGTTACATTTTGTGGTCGCTGAATTTCTTCCAGTTCTACCGAACTCCCACTAGTTTCTTTTGCAAGAAACTCCCTTTCTAAGAAGATAGCGTGGCGAGATACAAACACCTTCTGTTCCTCAGTGTGGTAGAACAGATATCCTAGTGAGTCTTTAGGATATCCCACAAATTTACAAAGAACTGACCGTGCCTCTAACTTGTCCGGTTTCTGTGTTTTCACATAGGCCGGACAACCCCATATCTTAATAAACTTAAGACATGGTTTCTTACTGCTCCATATTTCATACGGAGTTTTAGGCACTGATTTGGACGGAACTTGATTCAAAAGGTATGCCGCTGTCTGAAGCGCATGTCCCCAGAATGAAAGAGGCAACTCAGCACTACTCATCATGGACCGAACCATATCCAATAGGGTACGATTCCTCCGCTCCGAAACACCGTTGTGCTGTGGTGTATAAGGAGGAGTAAGCTGAGAGAGAATACCATTCTCTTTTAAGTAATCTAGGAATTCCGTGCTTAAGTACTCCCCTCCTCTATCAGACCGGAGGATCTTGATACTTTTGCCAATCTGGTTCTCTACTTCCTTTCTGAATTCCTTGAATTTCTCAAAAGCTTCAGATTTGTGTTTCATCAGATACACATATCCGAACCTAGAGAGATCGTCAGTGAATGTGATGAAGTACGAGAACCCACCCCTTGCATGTATAGACATCGGACCACATACATCACTATGTACGAGTCCCAAGAGCTCTGCTGCTCTTTCTCCATGTCCGGTGAACGGAGATTTGGTCATCTTCCCTTTGAGACAAGATTGACAAGTTTCATAAGATGAAAACTCGAACGCATCCAAGAGTCCATCTTTATGCAACTTACTCAGTCTTTTCTCTCCGACATGACCAAGTCTACAATGCCACAAGTAGGATTCATTCGTATCTGAATTCTTCCTCTTGCGTGTGTTTTGTATATTGAGAACTGTATTCTGATTTAGAACGTAGATACCATTAAACAGTGTACCCTCTGCAACCAGTACCTTATCAAGGTAAATATTCATGATATTCTTTTCAAGAACAAACTTATATCTTTCTTTATCGAGTAAAGAAACTGATATGATGTTGCAAACCATGGAGGGTACATAGTAGCAATCGTTCAAAATCATAGTCTTGCCTTTTGGCAATACTAGGTGATATTCACCGACGGCTGCCGCATTAACTTGTGCTCCGTTCGCTACTCTGAGCGACATATCACCCGGTGCAACTTTCCTACTTTTTCTCAGTCCCTGCAATAAATTACAGATATGAGATCCTGATCCGGTATCAAGTACCCAGGAGGTAGGGCTGACCGTAAAACAGTTCTCAATTACAAGAACACCTGAAGTAGATGCAAAACCATGCTTCTTCTTCGACTGGGCATCCTGGAAATCCATACTTTCCTCTTTCCCATTCTCATACTCATGACTGTTGTCACAAGTTAGAGCTGAACCAACTTTCCCCAGTCCCGAATAAAAATTCGGATCGGTCAAGCGATACATTTTATTATCTTGATTAGGGCGTGAAAAGGTTGCTGCCTGGAGAGAGAGAAAAGAAACACTCAGCGTATGCTCTTGCAAGATTAGATTGGTTTATTAATTTATCTAACCAGGATGTCTCCCACTGTTTACTCAAATTCTTCTTAAAACCTTTTAAAAGAAGAACTAGTCGGGTTTTAATTCACGTCACAATACTTGCTTAACCTTTCAGCCAGGCTAGTGTCGGTACTTCGAGGGAGGTTTTCCAACGCTTTCGCGAAGTTCCTTAATTAAAGAACCTCTTTTCCCTGGGGGCGTAACCCCGCTAACACCTTTCTAGACACCTACTAGGTTTATAGCATTGATCGTTAAGTGAAATAATCTCCCGAGAGTAAACCAACTCATCAGTGGGATCGGGATCCAACTGTCATTGTGTGATAACCTAGACGGAATCCACTCTAGTCACCACACTCCAGAAGGTATGCTAAATCTGCAAGTTTCAGTTCTTTTTAAACTCCCGATGTTGTTTTCGCCCCTAGGACCCAAGTGACCTTGACGAATAATCAACAAATCAAAAGGTCCTAGTCAAGTTCAACCCGTCGTTATCCAGGATTGCATTAGACCCGCCCGCATGATCCTTGACGAATAATCAACAAAATCATGCGACCGTCCTAACCAATCACATCTTTAAGTGCAACAGAAAATTACTACTTAGCTACCGTTCACTGTGTCTTGACGAATAATCAACAAACGCAGCACGAATACTAAGTATTAATTATCCGAAACGACGGAGGGCTACGGCTGGGTTTTTGGCAAAAAACCCGTTAACGTATTGAACTTGATATCGTTGAAGGAACGTGATTGCACCTTTTTGGAAAAATACAGTGGCGAAAACTTTTGCTAAAGAGGTCACTCCCTGTGAAGGGATCTCGGCTCTTTCCTCGTCGAGTGAGGTGCTGGGCATTCGTAAGATGAATACCTCGATGCAAAGCAAGAATAATCGACTATAGTGAAGTTATTACCCTGACGCAAAACCTTTTGTCCAAGGGGTCACTCCCGATGAGGGGATCTTGGCCCTTGCCTCGTCGATTGAGGTGCTGGGCATTCATAACCGAATACCTCGATGCAAAACAAAAAGATGAACGACTTTGTAATAACAGCTTTTTGAAAAAAACTTGTTCCAACAACGTCTTTTAGGTTTATTTTCTTGCATTAGTTCTTTTAATGCGTGATATTCTTGCATTAGTTCTTTTAATGCGTCCCATCATTTAATCCTACCATTGCAGAAAACAACCAAAATATGACGTACGCTTATGCCATTCGCATTCGCCATGGGGCCCCGTCATTACCCGTTAGGTTACTTAACTAACGACAGAGCGGGGGCTGGGCTAGCGCGTCTGTAAAACATAAGCAACGCCTAAATAATATCATATATAGATATACTGCAATGATAAACATTTCAGATCACAGATAAATACATTGGATATACTAGCAATCTGTAATTTGTACGAGCCTGTAACAAAAAAACAGATAACACGGTCGCGGTGAATAGCCAAAACCCCACCCTAGACCCCTACGGGTGCGGCAAACTACCCGCCAAGTACCCGAAGCGTAGCAACCTCCCTCATCTCCATGAGTAGGCCACTCGACACTTCGGCATACCCGGTAGTTTGTGCACCCCTCCATGGGTCTATCCTAGGGGCAAAAACAGTAAAAAGAAATTATACAATGACGGCTACAACCCCTTTCCGGTTGTGCGGCCATACAAATAATTATTACATCAATTTACAAATTTACATGAATTGCAAGAAAAGAAAACCCTCGTCTCACAACCCCCGGCTATTCACCCGCGACAATCCAACATATTTATATACACATTCCAATATCAAACACAGATCATGTATAACCCCGACTAATCGACTTATAGCGATTAGCCGACGTTCAATACATGCAAGCAACACAGATATAACCATCATAGCCAAAGTGCAGTGAAGTTCGAAAAAATACGGAATTATAGGACCCCAAAAGTGAATTTCAGTTCTGAAAAATCTGGGCACATATAATATATCTGAGAAATCCCAAAATCCCACCAGAAGAACACTGCACGAAAAACGATGCAGAAAGGAAACCAACCTGCGGCGCTTACGCGGCACATGCCTACCTCATGCCGCGGAAGCGCGGCGGTTTAAATGAATTAGGTCATCGTTTTTCTTCTGTGTTCAAAAAAAAACCCTGAGACGAATTTACAAGTATAAAGTTTTTCATTTAGAGCAGAAAAAATTTCAACAGAAACTTAGGATTTTGTTTTTCCGGTTTTGCGATTTTTCGGTTTCGAACTTCCATACACTTCGCTACCAAGCTAGTTTAAGTTTAGTTAGGCTCTGATACCACTGTTAGGTCCACGTTACCTCTCCCGGTACTTTCGGGGTTGCGGAAACGGTAAATCAAAATTTTTTCTAAACTTTGTAACATGGACCGTAAAAGCCGGATCTTTGCTAAACTAAACTAGCATACTTGCTAAAGAGAGTTAGCTACTATGATGATGGTTATACCTAAACTTGAACTCCTTCTCTTCTTGTTGTGGTTCTTCTTTCTTGTTCTTTGTAGTAGCTTGAATGGTTTTCTTCTCGTCGCCTTTTTCCGTCGAAGATGGATCCACCTCGAAGGTTCGACCTTTGGGCTCTTCCTCGATCTTTGAGTGAACTAGGGTTTCCGGCTTGCTAAACCTTGAACCCTAGAGAGAGTAGAGAGTGTTTAGGGGTTGTTTTCTTTTCAAGGTGAAGGAATCTCAACACATGAGAAGGAATCACCTTGAGCTAGAGGAAGAAGAAGATGAAGAGAGGAGAGAGAATGGATATGAAAAGAAAATGAGCTCGCTTTTTCTTTTTGCAACCATATCAAAAAGAAAAAGAATTATCTAAATGATAATAATTCAAAATGAGAATAGTTGATGGCAATTTGGAATGACCACTACCATACTTCATGTAAGCATGAATCAAGGAGGACTTTTTAAAGCATGATGGTGGTCAATATTCAACCATGGTCAACAAGTCAACCATGGTCAACAAGTCAACCATGGTCAACAAGTCAACAAAATCAACCATAACATAATTCTCATTTAATTACTATTATTAATAGATAATTCATAATTCCATTAGGGTTTGGAAAATGATAACTGTCAACTGTGCATACGCACCCGTTCCGAAACCCTAATGAAATACCTCATCCTCCGCCTCAAGCAACTGTGCATACACACCTGCATTCTCGTTCCGAGGAACAAGAATACCAAGATATAAAAGCAACCCCAAATATATATACCAGTATCTGGGTCAAACCAGAGCCTGCCAGTATAATCCGTCCGGACTCCAAACGTGCACAAGTGCGCGGATGAGAACGAACCCTGTCGCAAAACCATGCGACCTCTACTCTGTTTTGCCCAGAGGCGAATACCCTCTGTGTGGGACTCTAAAGACTCGACACTACGCTGGCAGTGGGTTTAACCACAGACCGCAAGCGGCACTAGCTGTGCGTAACGGTCCCCAGGTAGATGCCGACAAGAAGGCTGACGAGGTGAAACCCCATCTGAACTCCTACTGAGTCTGAATGTGACATTCTCCGTACAGTCCGGTGTGTTCGTCTGATACATCGCATGGCGGGCCTAGGGGGGCGGTAAACGTCAGTCCCCTAATAGCGGTACAAGTCGTGTCGGAGTGAAGCCCAATACACCCTGAGATAACACTGGAAACCTACCAGTATATCTCGCTTGCCCTGGCCAGGGACTACTTGTGTAATGGCTCTCCTAGACACAGCGCGATGTCAACCCCCAATACCGGGAGAGACGAATCCTGTCTAACCGTCACTGCCTCCAAGTGCTTCGGGACTGCTCCCAACTACTACCTGTTTGTACGACTCAGTAGAGCCGTGGTAGGGTAGTAATCAAAGAACAGTGGGAACACACTCGAGGCGAAGTGACAGTGTCAAGTCAGCGGACTAAGCTGTACTCATGTCACCTGGGAACTGATAACTGACGATAGGTATAATACCAACCATCAGTTCCCGACGAGTCCTGTCCAGTGTACTCGTAACCCAACGAGCACCCGCATACTATCTCAAGTACGACGTACCGACGGCTGTGGGACAGACCGTCTCCCGAGCTGGGATGAGAAGCGCATACGCTAGTCTACTCTGGAGCATCGATGCCCTATCTCGATACTCCCACGACCAGGGACGTGTATAAGGATGTGCTTGTAGATTACCCAGCCCCCACGAGTGTGATCGCCATCACAACGCCGGTAATCAAGCAAAGATCCTAAGGGCTCTACTAATGCGTATAGGTGATATAATAAATCAACACACATGTACACATTAAAGCAGAGACAAACCAAGTAGCATACTACTATATTGAGCAAGATTGTCTGTACAACTGTGAATATCCCAAGCTTCCATCAAGTAATATACATACTAGTATGATACAGTAATGGCCTCTAGGGCATAAACACTAACAATGTTAAACACTGGAATTTGAGAGCGCTCACGTGTCCCACGTGATGCTTTTAAAGATGGTGCTGTTCGGTTGATTTTATTCCCCATCTTTATATAAGTGTTAAACACTTTATCCATGTGGCCATCATGTGTGAGCACGTGAGGGCGCCTCAGAGTCGGACATTGTTTCCTTTGGTTTATTTCCTTTTCTTTTAAAAAGTGGCAAACATTATCAACGAGGGGGGTCACGTATGAACACGTGATCTATTTCAATCTTTCTTTTGAGTTCATCACAGGTGGTCACGTGTGAACACGTGATCATCAATATGCATGGAATTCTTTCTCTGAGTATTAAAAAAAAACTCAAATCCCTTATTATATATATATATATATATATATATTAAGGATTTAATTCCTTGGACTTAGTTCTTCCCTTAGGTTTTGGATCTGCATGGCAGAGTCTCCCCGATGAGAATTAAATTCTCAACTTATGGGGAGATCCGCTTCTGCAGATCTTTCATCAGAAGGGAGAACTAAGTTCTTATATGAAGGGTTAAACCCTAGTTTTATCATAGGAATTAAATTCCTATATGCCTTTTGGGAGAATTAAATTCTCTGAACTTAGATCTTCTCATGGGTTTTGGATCTGTATGGCAGAATCTCCCTGATGAGAATTAAATTCTCAACTTGTGGGGAGATCTGTATCTGCAGATCTTTTACCAGAAGAAAGAACTAAGTTCTTTGGAAGAGTTAAACTCTTGTGGAGACGAAGAAGAAGTAAGATGTTTTCTGTGTTTTGTTCCTTCTTACCTAGGGTTTCTTCTTTTCTTTTGAACTTTCAGTTAATGGGGGGGGGGGGTTCTTCTGTACAAGACTTGAAGTCTTGGGTCCTTTATATAGGAGAGGCTGATTTGTTGATTCAGTTAAGGAAATCTCTCATTGAGAGATTTTTTGATTGATTTGGGGAACTTATCCACCGTTGGATCTTTGATCCAAGGACTTCTGTTTTACAGAAGACATTTTTCTTGTTTTTAGCAAGATTGGGAAAATATTTTCCCATACAGAACTTATTATGTATCTTGGTGATTTTTAATCACCATTGGATTTTTTATCCAACGGTGCTCTGATTTACAAAGCATAGTTTAGAAAGATTTGAGGAGTATTTCCTCAATCAGAATTTAATTATGTATCTTGGTGATTTAATCATCATTGGATTTTTGATCCAACGGTGCTCTGATTTACAGAGCACAATCTTTCTTGTTTAGAAAGATTGGGGAAATTATTTCCAAAATAGGGTTCCGATCCCTTGTATATAGAATTTAATTCTATCGGGTCAGAAGATATTAGAAATCCTCACGTGTAGCACGTGACCCAGTGGCACTAGGCCGGTTTGCCCATATGAAGCAGTCCAAGAGAAGAGCATCACGTGTTGGCACGTGATGCGCTTTCTGGCCTGCTATTTGTTTTATGAAGGCGTCTATATACTTTGTATATAGGTGCTCACGTGTGGCACGTGAGACCCAACTTCAGTCCCATTTGTTAAGTGTAATGCTTATAATTTTGGCTCTAAGGCACATCACGTGTGGGAACGTGATGCTCTCTTTGGGGAATTTTCCCGTTGCTTTTTTATTTATTATTTATTTTTCTAAAGGGAACAAATTCCCCCACAGCGTTGTTCTCACGTGGCTTGTACGTGAGTGCAACGTTGTAACCTTTACAGCCGTTGGATTGCCTAGGGGAACGGGGAGGTGAACCGTCCTTGTTACGTCTTATAAATGCAAGAGTTTGGCTTTTGGGAAGCCACTGTTCTTTCATCTTCTTCCTTCTTTGTTTTCTTTGAGAATTTAATTCTCCTCCTCAGAGCTTAGTTCTCTGCCATTGTAATTCTAGAGTTAAACTCTGTTGGAAAAAGAAACCCTTTTTTAGGTAAAGCTTTTGAACATCAGAGAACCCTTTTCTTAAAGAAAGCCTCTGGATTTTAAATACACCATGAGATTTTTGCTCTCCTCTAAAACCCATCTCTTAGAGATCCAAAGATGTGATTTTTAAGTAATAACTCTCAATGTCAAGGGGTTTCTAGAATTTAATTCTATCACATAAAAGGAATTTAATTCCTCACCGAAGAGCTTAGCTCTGAAAGATCAAGAGGGCCCTTCGGGAATTTGATTCCCCAGTGTTCTTGAAAATCTTTCAAGGGATTTTTCCTTTATTTTTACCCATTTAACAGAGTTTGTAATGGGTGTTCTTTTGTGAGGATGTCCCAAGTCGTTTGAACTCCAATGTGCATTTATTGAGAATCTTTTTTTTATTCTCAAAATAATTACCCTGCCTCGTGATAGGCGAGCCGTCATACTGATTTTGTGGGGTCCATTATTTTTGCAATCAATGGTCCCATGGAATAAACTTCTTGTCGTTTTCTTCCGCTGTTTATATATATATATATATATATATGTTGCATTAATAGTTTTTCCTCCCTATATTTCCGGAACAATGGCTTCTCTTCCCTACTTTCCTTTTACTCGCTCAAACGCTGATTTTCTACAATCATCGTCGGACGAAGAAGCAATGGCGATGATCAGGGCCCATGACAGGGACTGTACCAGTTTGCTCTTGTGGGGAACTTGGTATGGACATATCATCCAGGGCCGCTGCAGCTTTATTTGCGAAGTGCCAACACAGCCTCTTTGCCCAATTTTGCCGATGGAGCGTCCGCAGACTGCTTTTGCGGTGGAGGCGGCTGATTGGACTCCTATAGGCCGGCTTGAGCCGTCGACAACTGGGATACCCAACCAGCCTTTGCCGGCCATAGACATTTTGGGGCGTCGCATTTGCCAGGGTGAAGCTCAACCCTGGGGACAAATTTACAAGATAGGGCTTACCCCTCGCCACCCAACGGGCTATCTTCCATGGGCTCGATATGTTCTGTCCGCCCATCGTGCTCGATCGCAGAAGGTCAGGCTCTATCAGGCAGTGTATGCGTCCCTTTTTCATTATCAGTCCCCTCATGTCTGGTGGGTTAAGGCTTTTGTGAACCAGTGGAATCTTCCCACCAACACCTTCTTGCTAGGAGATCGCGAGGTCTCTATTTCATTGAAAGAGTTTCGCGAGGTTTCGGGACTACCAATCAGGGGAGAGCATTATGAAGAGTTGCTGCCTCCCGACGAGTATGTGTTTGAGACAATGTCGGCTTCACTTGACGGCTTGACGACTGAAAACGCCGTCCGCCATAAGCGCCCTAGCTTAATCAAGGTTTTGGTTATTTTTGAGAAACTGTTCGCGGCGTCAGAAAGTCATGGCGTCACTTTTGAGAGCTTCATTGCCTGCTTTATCCGCGAAGATGTTTTGTCCAAGACGGTTCCAAAGTTTGCGAACATTAACGACCCTTTTGGATTTGGGCTAAATAAACTGCCGGCCAAAGAAGAAGATTTATCGCAGTTTTACATCCCGATCTTGTCGGCCGTGTCCTTTGATTCGATTGCGGCTCCTGGCATGGATGAAGAGATCTTCTTTGTCGGTTTTATCAGCCTTTGGCTTAGCTGGTTCGCCATTCCAACGCATCGTCGCTTCATGAGAGCTTCGGCCATCTATCCTGCTCATCGCATGGCTGAAGGGACATGACTGGCCGTGGGTATCTTGGGGCTATCGCACTTATACCATAGGCTGAGCGCTGCGGCCAATACTTTGACCCCGGGTATAGATGTTGTGAGTTTCTCCCTCCACTACTTTACGTCGTGGATCGAGATGCATGTATTGGGGGCGTTCATAGCACATCAGAGGCCAGATTTCTATGATGCTTACACCTTCCCGTGGCTCATGAGGTTGGTGGATGCTTCTGCTCCTGATCCAACTCAGCTAGAGGCCCTTCATGTGTTGCTTAACCTGTATGCTAACGAAGGTGGGATGGTATTCAATGACCGAGTCCTCTCTGCTCCTTCGTGACCTGTTCAACAGCTATTCGATTTATCGAAAGGGGAAGCACCATTCTTAAAGCCTAAGGAAATTATGCACTTGTATTCGATTAGGCCGAGTTATTTGGTGTTCCGTCAAAATGATACGACTCTTTTCATGCGGTATAATCCGCACCGCTTTGCTCAGCAATTGGGTTATAACCAGGATGTTCCCTTCGAGGCATTTTTGGTGGAGCCCAGCTCGTCTCTGGGAGTTGTTCATGACATCATCCATCACTTCATGCGGCTTAACACCAGCTTTCGTTTCGTGATCCCTGAGGCCGACTATATTCCAAGGTGTGTGGGGTCTTTTACGGGTTGGTACCGTCATCGAGTTGGTCCCATTATTGCCGAGGAGAAGCGGATACTCTTCGGATATAGAGCTCCCGTCCCGACCCAAGCCACGGGCGTTCCGCCACGACCGCGGACAGTGGTTCACCCTTCATTGAGGGGTAATGGTGCCTTACTTATCCATGAGGCGGCGGATGCGGAATCGACTCCTCCCACAGTTGGTATGCCAATACGCACTAGAGCCTAGGCAAAGGCTTCTGATAAGGCGCCAGCAGTAGTTTCATCAGTTCCAGCGTCATCAATGGCAGTGTCATCACCGGTAGTACCGCCAAAAGAGGATACTGGAGGTGAAGTTGTCTAATGTCGCGCCAAAGCGCCGAGGGCAGGAAGCGATCTTCTAGCGTTAGCTCCAGCTCAAAAAGGAGGAAGAAAATAGTTGCTGGCTTGCTTGACCTTGCTGGAATTCGAGCCTATTGTTCAAGACGAGCCAATATCGATGTAAGAGCCGGATGATGGTCTCATTTACCCTCGGTCGTCTGTTGAAGAAGCAGCGCAATTGGCTGAAGCTTTAAGGCGTTCACAGGATGAGACTGAGAATGTGCACATCCCGAAGAGGCCCTATCCTACGGTTATCTTCTACGAAGATCCCCCATCGCTACAGAGAGTACATATGGGTCCTTTGCGACAGGAAGACGAGATAGCCCTCAAGCAGCCTATCTCAGCCGCTTCCGAAGACGAGCTGGCACTGAAGACCGGTGGCCATGAATCTGCTTTCAAAGCCCGGCGAGCACATTTCCTCAGGAAAGAAAGATGACTTGAAAAAGCCATACTAGAAGCGTCTTGGCGTATCAGTATATGTGATTTCCGTAATTTTTCTTTTGGCAAGTAATTTGTATTGCTTTTATATCTTCTTATCTTTGCAGGGACTTCAGCAACGATAGAGGATTTAAGCTCAAGCCGCGTCCTGACTGTGGATTCTATAAATGTCTCCGATGAGGCATTAGTAGGTGCGGAGGAGATCGTTATAGCTGCTATTCCTGCCGTGGGGCTTCCGCTGGTAGCCTCTGTTCCTTCGGTGCCTGTTCTTCCAGAAGAGGTGCCCTTATCGGCCGTAGATCTAATAGATCTTTCTGGTGACGGCTTGGAGATTGTAGAAAGGGTAGTTGAGACCGCCGTCCCTTCATTGGAGCATGAAGTGGCGGCTGTTTCCCCTCAATTGGAAGCTGTCATACCAGCAAATGTCTCCGGTAATGTTCCCGAGGGCATGGAGGAGGCTGCCGAGGCTGCTATCCCTCCGGTTCAAGGCGGGAAGAGCATCGAAGGTAGTCTTCTATACTTTGTTTTTAATAGTCTTTCCATTATCTGAACCTCTCCTTCCTTTCAGAACTATGGGAATTGGCGACCTCTATTGTGGACCTATCTCCCAGGAAGTCTTTCCAGCGCTTACTTGACATGGGTGCTCTACAGACGATAACCCCGCAAAGCATCATCCTTTCTTCCGGGTGAGGTCTGTGTTCTTTGACCTTTTTGCTTTATTATCACTCTTTTTTACGATGATGCTAACATGTCCTCTGAAGTTCTGGAAGCTGATGATGAAGTGGAGATCCTTGACGGGCCTGGGGATCTTTCAAACCCCTCTTGCATGGCCGTGGGTAAGTAAAGCTCTACTCTTGGTATTGTTTTGTTTATTCCATGTTTGTCAGTCTCGCTGACTAGTCATGAACTTTGACAGCTTTGCCGGCTCCGGCTCCGTTAGAATCCCGAATCTCTATGCCACCAGGACCATATGCCCGACGTGCGTCTGAAAGGATGGCGAGACAAAGCATTCACTCCTTGTCGGTCCTTATTGAAGATCTTCATGCTGGAAGTTCTGTTACGGCCGAAGAATTTGCTGCCGAATCCAATACTTCTTTGCCCTTCCTTGCTACTTATCATGATGAGACATTGGTGCATATTTGGGTTGAGTATTGTTGCAGGGTGGAGGCTTGCTTACATAATCTCGAGTGTATACGCCTTCCTTCCGAGCTCTTAACTGCCAAGGTGAGCCTACGGGGGTGGATTGAGCAGTGCACCGCTAATTTTCAGTCTTGCGAAAAGAGGCTCAACCGAAAATTTTCGGAGAGGGAGCTAGCTTCAAATGCTCTGGGAGAACTTCAAGATCAACTCACTGCTAAGACCATTCGTGCTACGAGCTTTGGCGGGCGCTTCAAGAAGCTATCACGGAGGTGGTGGCTATTGATAAATCCGTTATCATTACCTGCGAGATGGTCGAAGCTCATAAAGTTGCTGAAAAGGAGCTTGAGAGTCGGCTCACCTCGTATTAGGCTCAACAGTCTCAAGCGGAGACCCGTCTTATGGCAATAACAAAACTTGAAGCCGAGGCCCAACGGAAGAAGGATGAACTAACGAACTTATTACACCGTCCGCCGGCTTAAAGATTTTTTGTATATTCTCCTTTTCTTGTATTCACTCCTGAATGAGAGAATATTTTGTATCCATTTTGATTCTTTTTATTACATGTATCTTGTATTCATTTTGAATTCATGAATAAAAGACATATATATTTTTTTATATCATGTTTGCATGTAACTCTGGTGAATGTGGCCCATACGTAGTTTATCTTGATCTTCTTGTAGGGCAGCGATGGCTTAGGAAACAGGTTCAGGTCTGCTACCTAAGACTTTTCAACCTTATGAGTCGTGAGGGTCTTACAAAGACTTTTCTCCCTACGAGTCGAGACGATCTCGTAGGTATAATTTCTCCTTAGGGGTCGTGAGGACTCCTAAGTGCGTTTTCTCTCGAGAATCGTAAGGATCCATAAGAGAATTTTCTTTATGCGCAGGGACACTAATTTGCCCGCAGGATAGACGAATCGAGAGATTCTCGCAAAGACACTGATTTCCTTGCGGACCGAAACGAATCGAGAGGTTCTCGCCAAGGACGCTGATTTCCCTGAATCGAGAGGTCTTGCCAAGGACACTGATTTCCCTAGGGTCGAGACGAATCGAGAGATTTCTGCAAAGACACTGTTTTCCTTGCGGGTCGAAACGAATCGAGAGGTTATCTCCAAGGACGCTGATTTCCCTGAATCGATAGGTCTTGCCAAGGACACTGATTTCCCCGGGGTCGAGACGAATCGAGAGATTCCTGCAAAGAAACTGATTTTCTCGCGGATCGAAACGAATCGAGAGGTTCTCGCCAAGGATGCTGATTTCCCTGAATCGAGAGGTCTTGCCAAGGACGCTGATTTCCCTAGGGTCGAGACGAATCGAGAGATTCCTGCAAAGACACTGATTTCCTTGCGGGTCGAAACGAATCTGTTCCCTGATTAAAAATCAGGAATTACCTTAATGAGGTATCACGTGTTTACACGTGACTAAGGGTCACGTGTTGACACATGATCTCTTTACATAATTAAATTCTAAGCAAGCAAAAGTGTAAAAAAATGGCTAAGGAAAGACTCCAATGGGGCGTCACGTGCTCACACGTGACCAAGGGTCACGTGCTGACACGTGAGGGTCTTTAGCCCAGTTATAAAACAGAATTAAAATTCTGAATGAGGAGGGGTCACGTGCCAACACGTGATAGGCTTTGAAAGCCTTATAAATTGATAGAATTAAATTCTAATTAAGGGAAATCAAAGACCCTAACTGGGAAAGTATTTCTACAAATCTTTCCAAACAAAAAAAGGATTATGGGGGACCGTTGGATTAAAAATCCAAGGGTGATTAAAAATCACCAATTTATGGAAAGATTTTAGACAAGGAAAGATTTCCTTAAATTTCACCAAAAATAACAAACGAAATATCTTTTGGATTAAAAATCCAATGGTGAATAAAATTCACTGAGTAATCTAAAAGATCATATTAGTTATGAAAAACAAACAAAATCTTCAATAAGAGATTTACTAAACAAATTGATTCTTTTCCTTCTCCTATAAATAGGAGCCAAGGAGAGGAAGAGAGAGAGAATTTTGGGATCTTGAAATTTTCTAAAGACAAATAGCAGAGAGAAAAGAAAGGAGAATTTAATTCTCAAGAAAGAAACCCTAGGTGAGAAAGGGGAAAGGGATCAAAACTTCAAAAAGAGAATTTTATTCTCAATCCAAGAGTTTAACTCTTCTAAAAAAGAACTTAGTTCTTCCTCTGGTTGAAGATCTGCAAAAGCAAATCTCCCCACAGGTTGAGAATTTAATTCTCATCGGGGAGATTCTGCCATGCAGATCCAAAATTTAGAGGGAAAATTGAGTTTAGAGAATTTAATTCTCTCAAATTCACAGGAATTTAATTCCTCCAAGATAAAACTAGGGTTTAACCTTATATGAGAATTTAATTCTCCCAATTTACAGGAATTTAATTCCTCCGAGATAAAACTAGGGTTTAACCCTATATGAGAATTTAAATCTCCTAAAATTATAGGAATTTAATTCCTCCAAGACAGACAAAACTAGGGTTTAACCCTATATGAGAATTCAATTCTCCCGAATTCATAAAGAATTCAAGTCCTCTAAATAAAATCAGGGTTTAACCCTACATGAGATTTAATTCTTCCACATACATAGAAATTTAATTCCTCTAAAACATAATTAGGGTTTAACCCTACAGAGAATTTAATTCCTAAAATAAAGAGACTTGAAAGATCTCCATGCATGCAAAGAATTTGGTCATGTGACGACACGTGACCCCAATCTGCAGTGATCAGAAAAGAAAGAATAAAACTAGGTCACGTGCCCCCACGTAACCCCTGAACAAATCTCCCAAAATAAGAAGGAAAAAACTTTGAGGCAATGCCTCACGTGCTCCCTCGTGACCTCCAAAACAACGAGAATAAAAGTAAAGACAGATTCTAATTTGGGCGCTCTTACGTGTTACCACGTGACCCATTGATAAATGCTTTAATAATCAGCGCACAAATCTCCATCACGTGCCAACACGCGATGGCTAGAAAATCAAAAGTGTTTAACACTTATTCACAGAACTAAGTAGAGGAGATCTGGCCCCACCTTTGGGTGCCCACACGTGTCCCCACGTGATTCCTTCCTCTCTAGTGTTTAACACTAATTTAAAGGTTTTATTTCCAGTGTTTAACAATGTTGTCTTCTAGTGTTTAACACTAATTCGAGAATTTTATTTCTAGTGTTTAACATTTATTCGAGAATTTTATTTCCAGTGTTTAACACTGATGTTCTTGTTGGATATATGTATGCCCTAGAGGCCATTATATGATAGTGGATGTATTTATACATGTATATATATTCGGTATGCATTCTTGCTCGACATGATAGTATGCTATCTGGTTCTTCTTTATCTGACATGTTGATTTGATCATGCTTTTATTCATTCATACATGCTGATAAAGCCCTGAGGATATCGGCTTGACTACTCTGATTATGAT
Source organism: Agapanthus africanus (assembly GCA_030015575.1). NCBI lineage: Eukaryota > Viridiplantae > Streptophyta > Magnoliopsida > Asparagales > Amaryllidaceae > Agapanthus > Agapanthus africanus. The sequence goes on from CM057344.1 coordinate 41,732,493, forward strand.
GGAGATCATACTAGTGGGACATCTGTAGTCTATAAGCATATCCTGGAAAGTCCCTAGTCGTAGGTATATCGAGACGGGGCATTGATATACCAGAGTATACTAGCGTATATGATACTAGACCCATACGATGGGCGATGAATGTTCCCGCATTCATCGATGTTTGACATCAAGATCATATACGGGTGCTCAGTGGTGACTGGGTACACTGGACGGACTCACCGAGAACTCCTATATGGGATTATATCTATCGTCGGATAGCAGTTCTCAGGTGACACTGGTACAGGTTAGTCTGTAGACCCGAGATCGTCATAGAGTCTTGTGTGTTCTCCCACTGTACTTTGATTGCCACCCTACCACGGCTCTACCGAGTCGTGCAAACAGGTGGCCGTTGGGTACAGTCCCGAGACACACGAAGGCAATGAGCGATAGAAGGGGTTTCGTCTCTCCCGGTATTGGGAGTTGATGCTGTGCTGTGCCCGACTGGTTATATCAGTAAGTCCCTGGCCAGGGCTGCTGAGATTTGCTGATAAGTGTTATCAGTAGTTTCTCGATCTGTTATAGACCATTCACCAGCACGACTTATTGAGTTATTGGGGTCGACGTGACCATCCCTAGGCTCGATATGCAGCATATTTGACGAAGAGACCGGACTGTACGGTAGTGTTGCCGGATGGCTCGACGGGCGTTGTAACAGGTTCGCTTGTTTTCTTCGGATCGTTCAATACCCGGGTGGCCGTTACGTTTAGCTGACCGCTTGCGGCTTGGGGGTGCTTGATATGATCATCACCCTCTGCCGGCGTATTGACGAGTCTTAGAGTCCCACAAAGGAGTTACCTAGTCCAGGCGAAACGTTGTGGTGTGCGTATGCGATATGCGCATGGACCCGATTAAAATATGCGTATATGATACCGTACATTCATCGGGCGGCTTGCTTATGGTAGGGTCATATGTGATATGCCCGGATTGATAAATCAAGTGTTGATTTATCATTTAACCATTAGTTTTCTCACTTAAAACCTTTTCTTGGATGATGGATGTGTGCATGCATGTATGTTTTTCTTTCTTTCTTTCTTACTAGTTTCATGCACATATGGATGTGCATACATACATACATACATACACTCATCTATCATGGTTGTTTACATATGGAATAAGATGGCAATATAAGACTCACACCATGGTTGAATATATGGATTATTATTTGATTTATTGTTTAAAACAAAATAGAAAAGATAAGGATAATTCTTGCTTGCTTCTACATTCTTCTTTAAACCTAACCATTCTCACCTACCTTTAACCTTGAGTTATCCTTCTCTTTATGTTCTAAAACTCAAGTTAAATAATGTCTCCATCATTTTAACCATGGTTCATAGTGAGAAGAAATAAAATATATAATGATATATTTCATTTTTCTTTTCATGGTTATCATTCTACTCTTGTTAAAATAAAAAGCCATCTTCTTCCTCCTTCACCATTTGCTCTCTAGTTTTTCCTAGTGAGTAAAATACACATAAAGAAAGGTTTTTGAAGTGAGATTCTAAAGCACAACATCATTCTACACAAGTTTAGCCAACTTGTTTAGAGTGTTCTCTTCGATTCTCGAAGTTGCGAGCTTGGACGGGGAACTCCGGGTGGATCGTCGTGGACATGAGAGGACTTCAAGAGGACCTGCTTCCAACACCCAAGACACCAAGGAGTCCAGCGAAAGGGAGCTACAAAGGTTGTAGTCTCGAAACCCTAGTTTTGTTCGCTTTAAGTTTCATAACCCTAATTTTCTAGGATCGATTCCTTTGCATGTTTGTTTAGCACCCTCAAAATCCAAACTTTAAGACATGTGATGCTTCAAAACTCATTATAGGGCGCTAGGCAAACCTAACAGTTCTCTAGTGTTTAACACTATTTTTAGCCAAATTGGCTAATTTTCCAGAGGCAAAAGCCTCCCCTTCAACTGAATCTCAAAATTGAGTAAAACTCAGAGCTATAATGTTTAATGCTCAGTCAAAGACTAAAATGATATCAGAGCCCTCAAACTCTTGTTTAGCATTGCTAAGAGATGAGGGGCTGAACCCAGACAAATGTCTAATGGTCCAATAAAGGGCCAACATTTCTAATCTAGTTGGACTTAGCCCAAGTTGGCCATAAGTCCTCAATTCAGACTTAACTGAGCCAATGAGCTCATAATCTAATTAATTGATCTTAGTTCCAAATTGGACTACAGATCCCCAATCAACCTTGGTTCAAGGGTACATCTCTTCACTCCTTTGATATTTGTCGTTGTAATCCCTCAACGTCTTCAGAGAGGTGACGGGTCCAGACAACCGCACATTTCAAAGACTATGACGTCTTTAAACTGGACTGTGGGGTCCTTAAGCCCATGGACTATGATGTCCTTAACCTTGACTGTGAGGTCTTTAAACTCACGGACTATGATGTCCTTAACCTCGACCGTGATGTCTTTAAACTAATATCGGACTGTGGGGTCCTTAAACCCATGGACTATGATGTCCTTAACCTCGACCGTGATGTCTTTAAACTAACATTGGACTGAGGGGTCCTTAAACCTATGGACTATGATGTCCTTAACCTCGACTGTGATGTCTTTAAACTAACATCGGACTGTGGGGTCCTTAAACTCACGGACTATAATGTCCTTAACCTCGACCGTGATGTCTTTAAACTAACAATGGACCGAGATGTCCTTAAACTAACAATGGACCGTAATGTCCTTAAACTAATCGACCGCAATGTCACTAAACAAAACAATAGAGCCCAATCGCTCTCTTGTTGGATCTAAACGATCCCGTTAAGTTGATCTTAGTCTAAAATGAGACTAACGTATCCTTAACAAACGTTTAAATTGATCTTAGTCTCAAATGAGGCTAACGTATCCTTAAACCCAACCCCCCAAACCCAAATCTAAGAAAGATACGGATTTGGACTAGTCCACGCCCTACGGGCGACAACATAAATTAGTCTCCGTATACAATCCACGGGCAACCAAACACAAAACAAACACCCACGACACGAAGTGACCATATGGAGAAGGAGAAAGTTTTTTCCGCGATGCGGTAGCATAATTAACTGCAGGGGCTTGCGCCTGCAGGGAAGAGCGTCCCCACAATCAAAAACCCCTTAAACGAGGGGGAATCTGACGAAGTCTGCTACATCGGCCGCATCCATTGAAACCTTCGATACATGGTGCCATAAATCAACTTGGTATCTTCGGAGAGGTGGACGGATAGCACCAATTAGCATCTGCCCTGAAATTCAGGCTAGACGTTCGTCGCGTCTTTCGGAGGGGAACAGATTCTGGCACGCCCGGAGGGACCTTTTCCTCTTTCCACTCCACACTTCGTGTGTCGTGTTCGCGAACGAACCGCGGTTTGCTAATGGTTGCCCTTGGGTTCGAGGTACTAAGATTTGGCGTTTTGCTTGGTGCAGAAAGCGAAGGATCAATGGCGTCCACTTGCGCGAAGTGTTCCAGCTGCAACTGCAATTCACGTTCCGCCTCATCTGGAGGCATAGTTTACGGGCCCCAAGCGGCCTCCCTGTTCACGATGCCGATGGAACATGTCACTCAGGCCACCACTGGATTGTTTTTCGGGACCATGCTGTAAGTCCACGTTGCGACCCCCGGTTCTTACGGGGAGGCGGAAACGGTATAAAATCAAAATTTTAACGCAAGAGGCAACATGGACTAAGCTAGGTCGGGATCTTTACCTAAACTAAAACTAGCATACTAAGCTAAAGATATTTAGCTACTCGGATGAAGATGGTTATACCTAAACTTGAACTCCTTCTCTTCAAGCTCCGATGGTGGTTCGATGGCTCCTTCTCGTTGTCTCCGTACGCCGAAGATAGATCCACTTGAAAGCTCCAACCTTTAGCTCCTTCTTCGTTCTTTGAAGAAACTAGTTCACTTGGTTTGCTAAACCTAGTGAACTAGAATGAGTAGAGATGATTTAGAATGGGATTTTATCTATGGTTCTTGATTCTCAACTCATGAGACAAGAGAACCATAGATCAAGAGAGGGAGCAAGAGGTTGAGGGTGAGAGCAAGAGGAGAGCTCAAGAACAAGAGAGAGAATGAGCAAGAAAGAATGAGGCTCTCTTTTCTCTCTCACCCTCTCATAATCCAAAGTGATCATAACTCATCATATCAAAAAAAGTCTTATGTGATGGTAGGAAGCAACCATAACCTTATCATGTCATGCACTCATTTTACTCAAATGAATAAGCAAGTAAAAGTCTTTGGCATGAAATGATAACCATGGTTATCATGATGGTCAACTAGTCAAGCCTAGTCAACCGGTCAACAAGTCAACAAAAGTCAACAAGTCAACAAAAGTCAACAAGTCAACAACCAGATCACCATAATACTTAATTAATATAATAGTTAATCACATATCATATTCTCATTAGGGTTGAGCAAAAAGTCAAAAAGTCAACGGTCAACTGTCAACAACCCTAATGAGAATCCGCTGTCTGTGCCTCCCTGTCAACTGTGCATACACACCCGCATCCGCGTTCCGAGGAACACGAATGCAAACTGGATAAATCCAATCCCATAAGGTACACTAGGATCTGGCTTAAACCAAAGCCCGCTAGTGTAAACTGTCCGGACACTGTACGTGCACAAGTGCACGGATGTGACCGAACCCTGTCGCAAAACCATGCGACCTGTCGCAATACCATGCGACCTCTACTCTTTTGCCTAAAGGCGAAAAGCTTTCTGCGTGGGACTCTAAAGACTCGACACTACGCTGGCAGTGGGTTTAACCACAGACCGCAAGCGGCACTAGCTGTGCGTAACGGTCCCCAGGTAATGCCGACAAGAAGACGGACGAGGCGAAAACCCATCTGAACTCCTACTGAGCCTGAGTGTGACATTCTCCGTACAGTCCGGTCTGTTCGTCTGATACATCGCATGGTGGGCCTAGGGGGCGGTAAACGTCAGTCCCCCAATAGCGGTACAAGTCGTGCCGGAGTGAAGCCCAATACACCCTGAGATAACACTGGAAACCTACCAGTATATCTCGTTTGCCCTGGCCAGGGACTACTCGTGTAATGGCTCTCCTAGACACAGCGCGATGTCAACCCCCAATACCGGGAGAGACGAATCCTGTCTAACCGTCACTGCCTCCAAGTGCTTCGGGACTGCACCCAACCACCACCTGTTTGCACGACTCCTTTGAGCCATGGTAGGGTAGTGATCAAAGTACAGTGGGAACACACCCGAGGCGAAGTGACAGTGTCAAGTCAGCGGACTAAGCTGTACTCATGTCACCTGGGAACTGATAACTGACGATAGGTATAATACCAACTAGTCAGTTCCCGACGAGTCCTGTCCAGTGTACCCGTAACCTAACGAGCACCCGCATACTATCTCAAGTACGACGTACTGACGGCTGTGGGACAGACCGTCTCCCACACTGGGATGAGAAGCGCATGCGCTGGTCTACTCCGGAGTATCGATGCCCTGTCTCGATAGTCCTGCGACCAGGGACCTGCATAAGGATGTGCTTATAGATTACCCAGCCCCACTAGTGTGACGGCCATCACATCGCTGGTAATCAAGCAAAGATCTTAAGGGCTCCACTAATGTGTATAGGCGATATACAAAATATAAACACATGTACACATTGAAGTAGAAACAAACCAAGTAGCATACTACTATTTTGAGCAAGATTGTATATACAAGATGAATATCCCAAGCATCCATTAAGTAATATACAAACCAGTATGATACAGTAATGGCCTCTAGGGAATATACACTAACAATCTCCCACTTGCACTAAGGCCATGTACTGGCGTATCGAAGACCTATCATCTCGATCAGCCGCTCGAACTGAGTCTGGGGCAGGGCCTTGGTGAATGGATCTGCAGTGTTATCTTCTGAAGCGACTCTCCGAACCTCGATCTCCTGGCGATCCACGATCTCCCTGATCAGGTGATACCGCCTCAAGATGTGCCTGGATCTCTGATGGGACCTGGGTTCCTTCGCTAAAGCTATAGCCCCGTTGTTGTCGCAATACAGAGGTATTGGATCAACAATGGACGGAACCACCTGAAGTTCTTTCAAGAACTTCCTCATCCAGACAGCTTCTTTTGCGGCATCAGATGCAGCGATGTATTCCGCTTCCATCGTCGAGTCTGCAACGGTTTCTTGTTTGGAACTCTTCCAACACACCGCCCCTCCATTGAGGGTAAATACAAAGCCCGACATGGACTTGGAATCATCCTTGTCACTTTGGAAGCTGGAGTCAGCAAAGGCCTCGATCTGGAGGTCTTTTCCGCCATACACCAAGAACATCTCCTTAGTCCTTCTCAGGTACTTGAGAATGTTCTTTACCGCTATCCAGTGTTTCTCCCCAGGGTTTGACTGATACCGGCTTACCACACTCAGTGCATAAGCTACATCCGGTCTGGTACACAACATCGCATACATTATAGAGCCTACCGCAGAAGCGTAGGGTATAATAGACATGCGATCCCTCTCCAAATCAGTCTTGGGAGACATCTCTTTAGAGAGGGTGATCCCGTGACAAGCCGGTAGGTTACCGCGCTTGGAATCTTCCATACTGAATCTCTTCAGTATGGTGTCGATGTACCTGGACTGTGATAGTCCTAATATCCTCTTGGATCTGTCACGGTAGATCCGGATACCCAGAATGTACGAGGCATCACCCAGGTCTTTCATGGAGAACCTGTGTGACAAGAACCCCTTGACAGATTGTAGCATAGGAATGTCATTTCCTATTAAGAGAATGTCATCCACGTATAAAACGAGGAATACTACAGTTCTCGCTACAAATCTACTATAGATGCATGGTTCATCTGGATTTTTGATAAAGCCAAATTCTTTGACCGTTTCATCAAAGCAGATGTTCCAACTCCGCGACGCCTGCTTTAGTCCATAGATGGACTTAAGCAACTTGCACACCTTTCCGCTGCTCCCACTCTGAATGAAACCCTCCGGCTGGTCCATATAGACACACTCCTTTAAATTTTCATTTAGAAAAGCTGTCTTTACGTCCATTTGCCAGATCTCATAATCGTGGAAGGCAGCAATGGCAAGAAGGATCCGAATGGATTTCAGCATGGCTACTGGAGAAAAGGTTTCGTCATAGTCCAAGCCAGGTCTTTGACGAAAACCCTTTGCTACCAGCCTAGCTTTATAGGTCTCAACCTGTCCATCTACACCAATCTTCCTTTTGAAGATCCACTTGCATCCTACGGGTTTTACCCCGTCTGGAGCAATGTCCAACGTCCATACCTTGTTGGTGTACATGGACTCCATTTCGGTCCGCATTGCATCCAGCCATTTCACTGAGTCAACGCTCTGAACGGCCTGCTGGAAGCTAGTAGGCTCATCATAATCTATGATGCAATCCTCTCTATCCCCGTCTATGAGAAAACCGTAGTATCTCTCGGGCGGATGAGACTGCCTACTACTCCTGCGGAGCGGCGTAGGAATGTCTTGTTCTGTTGAACCCTCTGGTTCCACTAAACTTTCAGTAATAGTCCGTGGTTCTGGAATTTCTTCCAGTTCTACTGTGCTCCCACTTATCTGGGTTTCCAAAAACTCAGTTTCCAAGAAGTAGGCATGACGAGAAACAAGGACTTTTTGTTCCTCTTCACAGTAGAAGAAATATCCTTTGGAATTCTTTGGATATCCCACAAACTTGCACTGTACTGAGCGTGCCTCGAGCTTGTCCGCATGCTGCTTTTTGACAAAAGCTGGACATCCCCATTCTTAATATGCTTAAGATAGGGTCTCTTCCCACACCACATCTCATATGGTGTAGTAGGCACGGTCTTAGTAGGAACTCGGTTCAAAAGGTATGCGGCTGATTCTAGCGCATACCCCCAGAATGATCGCGGCAACTCAGCGTTACTCATCATGGACCGCACCATATCCAATAGGGTGCGGTTCCGTCTCTCCGATACACCGTTATGTTGCGGGGTGTATGGAGGAGTAAGCTGAGAGAGAATTACGTTCTCTTTTAAATAGTCCAGGAACTCGGCACTTAAGTATTCTCCACCTCGATCCGATCTTAGAATATTAATACTTTTGCCGGTCTGTTTCTCTACTTCATTCTTATACTCCTGGAATTTTCCAAAGGCCTCGGACTTATGTTTCATCAAGAAGACATAACCGTACCTTGAGAAGTCATCCGTAAAAGTAATGAAGTAAGAATGTCCGCTTCGGGCATGTGTAGACATTGGACCGCACACATCACTGTGTACGAGTCCCAAGAGCTCGCTCGCTCTTACTCCTTGTCCAGTAAACGGAGTCTTTGTCATCTTTCCTTTGAGACAAGATTGACAAGTGGCATACGATTGATATTCGAACGCATTCAAATATCCTTCTGTATGTAACTTAGTCAACCTTCTCTCATTGATGTGACCCAATCTACAATGCCATAAGAAAGTCTGATTTATTTCCGGAGACTTTCTTTTGTGTGTATTCTGGACGTTGAAAATCTGTGGTTGGTTTAACACGTATATACCATTACTCAATGTACCTGACCCAATCAAAACTTGATTAAGGTGAATGTTTACAACATTACTTACAAACGCAAATTCATAACCTTCTTTAGAAACTAAAGATACAGAAATGATATTACAAGTTGCGTTGGGTACAAAAAAGCAATTACGCAAAACCAAAACATGTCCATCTGACATTCCCAGGTGATAGTCCCCCACGGCTTTAGCATCCATGCTAGCTCCGTTCGCAACTTTGAGGGTCATGTCACCTGCCTTCAAAACCCCACGGTTTCTCAACGCCTGCAAAGAATTACAGATATGAGATCCTGATCCGGTATCCAATACCCAGGAAGTAGAGTTTATTGAAAGACAATTTTCAATAACATACACACCTGAAGCTGAAGCTGCAACCTGCTTCAATTCCTGTGTTCTGGCCTTCCAGGCCCTGCAATCATTCTTCCAGTGTCCTTTCTTATGACAATAGAAGCATTCTTCTTTATCCACAAGCTTCCCCGCTATCTTTGTTGCTTTACCTTTTCCCTTCGTATCTACTTTACTAACACCGCCCCTTGGTTTGGCGGGGGCCTTCTTCTTCTTTCCCTTGGCTTTCGCCTTGGACCTAGAAGAAGATGATCCTCCTACAAACAAAGTGGATGTATCCCTACCTTTCTGTAGGGTGCCCTCTGCGCTCCTCAGCATGTTGAGGAGCTCTGAAAGTTCAACCTCTTTTTCTTGTAAGTTGAAGTTCAGTATAAACTGGGCGTAAGTGGAAGGAAGGGACTGGAGAACTATATCCGTATATAGCTCACTCTCCAATGTGATCCCTAGGTCAGCGAGCTCCTCAATGAAGCCGATCATCTTTAGCACGTGCTCGGCTACTGATGATCCGACGGCCATTCTTGTCGAAAATAACTTTTTCGACGCTTCGTATCTTGCGATACGAGATTGCTCTCCATACAGTTCTTTTGTATGGAGCAATATGGATTCCATGTCCATATTCTCATGCCTCCTCTGATGTTCGTTGTCCATCGAGGCAAGCAGGAGGCACTTGGCCTTCGCGCTATCAATCTCCCAAGTCTTGCGGATTTCCTTATCCGCGACGCTGGAAGTTGGACCAGGGACAGGGGGAGCTTTGGTGGTAAGAAGATACCCCAGCTTGTCATAAGTGATTGCTATCTTGACATTCCTGAGCCAATCTTTGTAGTTTGGCCCTGTCAGTTTGTTTTTATCTAGGAGTAACTTAAGTCCAGTCATGTTGATTGGTCGCTGCAATTAGGAGAGAGAAGAAGAAACACTCAGCATGATGCTCTTGCAAGTTTAGAGTGGTTTTTAGTTTGTCTAAACAGGATGGCTCCCACTGTTTCTCGAATCCCTCCTCAAACCATAAAGGAAGAATTAGCCGGGATCAATCCCACCGCACAATACTTGCTTAACCGTTCAGCCAGGCCGGTGTCGGTACTTCGAGGGAGGTTTTCCAACGCTTTCGCGAAGTTCCTTAATTAAAAAACCTCTTTTCCCTGGGGGCGTAGCCCCGCTAACACCTTTCTAGGCACCTACTAGGTTTATAGCATTGATCGATTAGTGAGAAATTTCCCGAGGAGTAGCATATACTCACAGTAGGATCGGGATCCAAATATCATTGCGTGACGAAACTGAAGGAATCCTACCAGAATCATCACACTCCAAATGGTATGCAAATCTAGCAAGTTTCAGTACTTATGAAACTCCCGATGTGGATTTTTGCCCCATGCTCTTATGACCTTGACTTTGGCCAACAAATCATAAGTCACATGTCAAGTTCTGCCCGTCGTTCTCCAGGTTAATTTGAATCCACCCGCACCTACCCTTGACTTTGGCCAACAAGGCAGTACGACTGTTCCAAACCAACGCATCTATCTATGCTGCACATGAATACCCAATAGCTACCAATCACTGTGCCTTGACTTTGGCCAACAAACACAGCTTGAATACTATTGACTATTCATGTGAAACGACGGAGGGCTACGGATGGTTTTGGCAAAACCGTGAACGTAGTGAACTTGATTTGGTCGATGGAACGAGATAGCTTTTAAAAGGAGTGGCTCAAGCTCCGTATTTAAAAGTTGTTTTGAAAAGAACCGAGTGGTTTTTCGAAAGTGTTCCAACGACTTTAACTTGGTTTATTATCTTGCATTAGTTCTTTTAATGCGTGATATTCTTGCATTAGTTCTTTTAATGCGTCCCATCATTTAATCCTACCATTGCAGAAAACAACCAAAATATGACGTACGCTTATGCCATTCGCATTCGCCAAGGGGCCCCGTCATTACCCGTTAGGTTACTTAACTAACGACAGAGCGGGGGCTGGGCTAGCGCGTCTGTAAAACATAAGCAACGCCTAAATAATATCATATATAGATATACTGCAATGATAAACATTTCAGATCACAGATAAATACATTGGATATATTAGGAATCTATAATTTGTACGAGCCTGTAACAAAAACAGATTACACGGTCGCGGTGAATAGCCAATACCCCACCCAAGACCCCTACGGGTGCGGCAAACTACCCGCCAAGTACCCGAAGCGTAGCAACCTCCCTCATCTCCATGAGTAGGCCACTCGACACTTCGGCATACCCGGTAGTTTGTGCACCCCTCCATGGGTCTATCCTAGGAGCAAAAACAGTAAAAAGAAATTATACAATGACGGCTACAACCCCGACCCGGTTGTGCGGCCATACAAATAATTATTACATCAATTTACAAATTTACATGAATGGCAAGAAAAGAAAACTCTCGTCTCACAACCCCCGGCTATTCACCCGCGACAATCCAACATATTTATATACACATTCCAGCATCAAACACAGATCATGTATAACCCCGACCAATCGACTTATAGCGATTAGCCGACGTTCAATACATGCAAACATCACAGATATAACCATCATAATCAAAGTGCAGTGAAGTTCGGAAAAAATACGGAATTATAGGACCCCAAAAGGAAATTTCTTTTCTGGAAAATCTGGGCACATATAATATATTTCAAAAATCCCAAAACCAACACAGACACACACTGCACGAAAAACGATGCACAGAAGACGACAAAGAGCGGCGCTTCCGCGGCGGATGCCTAGCTCGCGCGGCGGAAGGGCGGCGGTTTGGACGAATTACTGTATCGTTTTTCTTGGGTGTTCACACAAAACCCTGAGCCGAATTTACAAGTGTAAAGTTTTTCATTTTGAGCCAAAAAAATTTCAACAGAAACTCAGTTTTTGTAAAAGTTTGGTTTTTGGATTTTTCCGGTTCCGAACTTCGTTACACTTCACTACCAAGCTAGTTTAAGTTTAGTTAGGCTCTGATACCACTGTAAGTCCACGTTGCGACCCCCGGTTCTTACGGGGAGGCGGAAACGGTATAAAATCAAAATTTTAACGCAAGAGGCAACATGGACTAAGCTAGGTCGGGATCTTTACCTAAACTAAAACTAGCATACTAAGCTAAAGATATTTAGCTACTCGGATGAAGATGGTTATACCTAAACTTGAACTCCTTCTCTTCAAGCTCCGATGGTGGTTCGATGGCTCCTTCTCGTTGTCTCCGTACGCCGAAGATAGATCCACTTGAAAGCTCCAACCTTTAGCTCCTTCTTCGTTCTTTGAAGAAACTAGTTCACTTGGTTTGCTAAACCTAGTGAACTAGAATGAGTAGAGATGATTTAGAATGGGATTTTATCTATGGTTCTTGATTCTCAACTCATGAGACAAGAGAACCATAGATCAAGAGAGGGAGCAAGAGGTTGAGGGTGAGAGCAAGAGGAGAGCTCAAGAACAAGAGAGAGAATGAGCAAGAAAGAATGAGGCTCTCTTTTCTCTCTCACCCTCTCATAATCCAAAGTGATCATAACTCATCATATTAAAAAAAGTCTTATGTGATGGTAGGAAGCAACCATAACCTTATCATGTCATGCACTCATTTTACTCAAATGAATAAGCAAGTAAAAGTCTTTGGCATGAAATGATAACCATGGTTATCATGATGCTCAACTAGTCAAGCCTAGTCAACCGGTCAACAAGTCAACAAAAGTCAACAAGTCAACAAAGTCAACAAGTCAACAAAAGTCAACAAGTCAACAACCAGATCACCATAATACTTAATTAATATAATAGTTAATCACATATCATATTCTCATTAGGGTTGAGCAAAAAGTCAAAAAGTCAACGGTCAACTGTCAACAACCCTAATGAGAATCCGCTGTCTGTGCCTCCCTGTCAACTGTGCATACACACCCGCATCCGCGTTCCGAGGAACACGAATGCAAACTGGATAAATCCAATCCCATAAGGTACACTAGGATCTGGCTTAAACCAAAGCCCGCTAGTGTAAACTGTCCGGACACTGTACGTGCACAAGTGCACGGATGTGACCGAACCCTGTCGCAAAACCATGCGACCTGTCGCAATACCATGCGACCTCTACTCTTTTGCCTAAAGGCGAAAAGCTTTCTGCGTGGGACTCTAAAGACTCGACACTACGCTGGCAGTGGGTTTAACCACAGACCGCAAGCGGCACTAGCTGTGCGTAACGGTCCCCAGGTAATGCCGACAAGAAGACGGACGAGGCGAAAACCCATATGAACTCCTACTGAGCCTGAGTGTGACATTCTCCGTACAGTCCGGTCTGTTCGTCTGATACATCGCATGGCGGGCCTAGGGGGCGGTAAACGTCAGTCCCCCAATAGCGGTACAAGTCGTGCCGGAGTGAAGCCCAATACACCCTGAGATAACACTGGAAACCTACCAGTATATCTCGTTTGCCCTGGCCAGGGACTACTCGTGTAATGGCTCTCCTAGACACAGCGCGATGTCAACCCCCAATACCGGGAGAGACGAATCCTGTCTAACCGTCACTGCCTCCAAGTGCTTCGGGACTGCACCCAACTACCACCTGTTTGCACGACTCCTTTGAGCCGTGGTAGGGTAGTGATCAAAGTACAGTGGGAACACACCCGAGGCGAAGTGACAGTGTCAAGTCAGCGGACTAAGCTGTACTCATGTCACCTGGGAACTGATAACTGACGATAGGTATAATACCAACTAGTCAGTTCCCGACGAGTCCTGTCCAGTGTACCCGTAACCTAACGAGCACCCACATACTATCTCAAGTACGACGTACTGACGGCTGTGGGACAGACCGTCTCCCACACTGGGATGAGAAGCGCATGCGCTGGTCTACTCCGGAGTATCGATGCCCTGTCTCGATAGTCCTGCGACCAGGGACCTGCATAAGGATGTGCTTATAGATTACCCAGCCCCACTAGTGTGACGGCCATCACATCGCTGGTAATCAAGCAAAGATCCTAAGGGCTCCACTAATGTGTATAGGCGATATACAAAATATAAACACATGTACACATTGAAGTAGAAACAAACCAAGTAGCATACTACTATTTTGAGCAAGATTGTATATACAAGGTGAATATCCCAAGCATCCATTAAGTAATATACAAACCAGTATGATACAGTAATGGCCTCTAGGGCATATACACTAACACATGCTCCCCCCAACGAGCTTCAGCGCTCCTATACCAACGCAAGAAGCCCCCAAGAAGTCGGTCTTTGTTCGGCTTACAACTACTGCGGCCCCTCTCAACGGGTCGTCCAGCTCCAGCTCCTCGGTCCTCGCCAGATTAGGCCAAAGTTCCTGTGGGCCCGTGATGAAGCCTGCGATTCAAGAAAAGGTTATTCCAAAGAGAGTGACCATCCCTGCTCCCGAAGTTGTCAAGGCGGCTTCTCCTGCCAAAGGGTCGGTCTTTACAAGACTGACTGTTCCGGCTCCAACTCTGGCCCCCGTTCCTGCTCAAAAGTCTGTCTTTGATAGATTAGACACTGCTGCTCAACGAACGTCGGTCTTCAAGAGGCTGGTACCAGCAGCGCCTAACCTGAACAGGGGACATGACAAAGTCACCCCTCAAGCTGAAACAATCCCAACAGCTCGACACGCTCGACGTCGCCACTGGCGCCGAGTAAGGAAGACTGGGGGAAACTCCCCCTCTGGGTTAACTCCACCAGCCCCAACGGTGGAAATCAATGCTGTTGTTCCAACCGGTAACAGTTTTAAACTGCTGAACAAGGTGCGCAGGAACTCTCATACCGCCGTACTAAAAAGATCTCCTCCACCGGTAGAGAATGTTACAAAAATAAAGCCAGATCAGCCCCCTCAACGGCTGTCCTCCAAAGTTTACAAAGTCTGGCGATGGGTCCGAGAGTCGGTGATTGATCAAGACTATCCCCGTCGACAGAAGAAGCTTAAGGTCCAGTAGGAAGAGAACCGTCTTGGCAAGCCACGAAGGACGACAACCACCTGGGTGCCCGCTGCAACGGCCCCTTCAACGTCAACTGCTCAAAAGAAAAGGAGGCCAGAGAAAGCCCCTATGACTGTGGAAGATCGCAAAGACGCTGAGCCCAAACGCCCCAAGTCTGGGGGCATAATGGTACATACTGTTTACATGGCTTCTGGAAAAGAGGAAAGCCGCACTTCGACGGGCCACCGACCGCTCACCCGATCAATAACAAGGGCTCAAGAACAACAACAGCAGAAGCTTCAGGAGATGCTGACTGCAATGGCCGCACTCACCGGACCAAAAGAAAGCCCGGAGGCATCATCGGAGCAGCGTAACGAACAAGAAACCGATGCCGACTTCCTACGCAGAGTCCTCGAAAAGAAGGACAGAGAAGCTGCAGAACAAGCTGCCAACATAAAACGAATGGCGCTTCTCTTCCAAGACATGGTCGGGATGATGTTACAGCCGGATGCTCCAGCTGAAGACCCTCCGATCATTATTGAAGACGACAGAGGGGAGACGTCGAATCCTCCTCCGGCTCTTTCAGCAGCCAAAGAGGAAACTATTTCCAAGGCCGCTCTGGATGACTATATAGCTAAGCAAATACGAGCTCACCAGGCAAATGAAGCGGCATGCCAAGTCGTTAAAACTGGGCGACCGTATCCAGGCTGGTATGACCAAATAAAGTACCCGCCGGGATACACAATCCCCAAATTTCATATATACAAGGGGCCAGGAAATCCCCATCAACATATTGCTCAGTTCAGGGCTCTTTGCGGCAACACCGGGGGTGATGATAAGCTTTTGCTCCGCCAATTCATCGGCAGCTTGTCGGAGACGGCATTTGAGTGGTACTCCGAACTTCCAAACGACTCCGTCAAGACTTTCACAGAAATGGAGTTATTATTCACCCAGCGATTCGCGAGTGCTAATGAACGCATCTCGATAACGGCATTGATCAATGCCAGGGTGAAGCCAGGCGAGACGTGGGTTCAATACGCAATCCGATGGCAAAATCTGTGGTCGAAATGCGAACAACGCATCGAAGAAACACCAGCGGTGGGCATGATCGTGGGCACCTTAGACCCTCATGCAACTATTTCACAATTCATGATGTTCTTCAAACCGACCACGTTCCAAGCTTTAATCGACAAGCTAGCCCAGATGGACCAGATAGGTCATAGACCGTCTCTTCCGAAGCCGGAGTCGCGGAACGAAAAGGGTAAAGGGAAGGCGACCTTCGTTGCAAATACCCAACAACAGCCCAGTGCCCCAAAACAAACGGATCAACTGGAAGAGAGACGGCGATACAACAATGAGAAAATGAAGCGTCCTTATTCGTTCCCTCGGGACAAAACGAAGAGACTGTTCGAACTGGCGTTGCGCAACAGGCTCATCAATCTGCCAAATCCTAAGTGACCACTGCAACCCGGCGAGGCTAATAGTCCCAATTATTGCCCTTACCACCAAACGGTAAGCCATCCAATCGAAGATTGCTTCGTCTTTAAGGGATGGATCGAGGATCAGTACCAACAAGGCAAGTTTGCACTGTCTAAGAAGTAGAAAGTAAGCCCACCACAACCGCACACTCCTAAGAAGACGGACACACCGGGGGCATCGTACTCTTTTGTTGAAGAAGCTCCATGGGAGGTCGCTCTTTCAGCCAAAACTAAAAGGATGTTGAATGATCTCCAGACATGCCCGGCAATCAGATGGAAGAATCCGTTGGAACCTGAGATCATCGAGGGAATGCTGAAGCCACGCCCAACTCCAAAGATTGGTGGTGATAGCCAAAGCGTTCACACCCAGCCGTCAAAGTCTTCGAAGAAGAAAAAGAAGACTAAAAAGCCCGTGAAGCCCGGAGACAAGCGCACGGACCTGCAAAAGCAGATTGACGTGCTGGAAGAGTACAACCAGAAGGCACGGACTCCAATCACACTCCAAGAATTTATCAGTCACATCCTTGAAGACGGAGATGATGGAGAAGACTCGTCGGATGAATCTGAAGATTACGTAGCAAGTTGCCATGTGATCTCTCACTCATCGATCAATGATGAAGAAGCTCCTTGCACCGAGAAACTGGGGGCAAATCCTGAACCGGAACTTCTAGGGCCATCAGACGAAATGATCGACGCATTCCTAAACGAAGCTCTTCTGAAAAGTAAAGCTGATCGGGAGCGTGAGTTGGCCATATTTGAAAAGGCCAAACACCGGCGACTGGACGAAAGGGTTGAAACACTCCTGCCAGATCAAAGTACATCCGTCGCAACAAAAACAGGTGCAAGACGAGGAAAAAGTTCGCCAAAGCCATATCAATAAGAATGAAGCTGCCACCCTCCGAAGGAAATGTTCTTGGTGAAGCGGAAATGCATCCTAACTACTGCTTATATCATCAAAAGATCGCGCACCCCACCGAGGAGTGCAACGCTTTTAAAAGATGGTGGCAGGGATATGTTGCTCACCGGCAACATTTTAAGCGGATGAAACGCAAAACTCGTCGGGAGCGAAGAAGTACGACCGAGGGGTTTAGAGGAACTACCGGCAACTGTCGCATGGTTAACACCGAAGGATCGCAAGTTCTTACCTTCGGAAGCGACTCTGACGAAGAGATGACGCTTGGCCCTCTCTTTAAAGAATCCACGTCAGGAAAAGAGGAAGAACCGAAGACCTGTGAAAATATTCAGCTGCGCAATCGCACGTTGCCTGAAAAGAATCTCGGACCCACGAATAGAAAAGATAAAAGAAAAGAAAAGGTCCCTGAGGATATCACCCTAGATGACCAAGTCATTGATTGACACGTAAGAGTGTGTTTGTAGTTTAACCGCAATCAGAACGGTGTCGCGCGTAGCTAGACCGAGGTGAGTACGGGTCGTCCTCTGGGAAACGTGGAACCTTTTATTTTTACTTTAGATGTGTTGAGAAAGAGAGGAGGAATAAAAAATTTTGTGAAAAGTTTCTAGATCTACTTTAAACAAGAATGTAAAATATAGATCTAGATTATTTTAGAGATTTAAATAATATAATAATAGGGCTTGTAGGGTTCGTTAGGATTTAGTAGTTATGGACGATTAATTAAAGTTACCCTTTTTATCCATTAATATATTTAGAACTAGAACGACGGTGATGCGTGTAGATTAGGGTTTCCGGAGGGAAAAGGAATCCCACTCTTAAGCCTTATCTCGACACGGAACTCCGTTCATATCTAGCCTTTACCAAAACAATCATTAATCTAATCTCTAATCGCGGTCGGAACTAGCAAAGAATTGCTAGCGCGCCCGATTAGGATGTTAATGATTCTTTTGATAAAGTTCCTAAACTTTATAGGACTTAAAAAAGGTTTAATTATTTTCATCGTCTATTAGCCTACCCTAATCCTACGAACCCTAACAAGCGGAGAATTACTCGCGCATGTTGGGAGAAGAAGATGAAAAGAAAGAGAGCGAAAACATAATGTAAATGCAAAGACAATTAAATAAAATAACTACCTTTATTAATCGACTTGAACAATCTACACTTTTAATCCATAGAAAATGATTACAACTAGTTGCTTCTCGATCTTTCCTAAGGAGGTAGTCGAACAGTCGATGATCAGCCTGGATGCGTGAGCGTCGGGAGCTTCGTGATCTCTTCGGCTTGATGATTTTTCCAAGAGGCTCTCGGTGCCTTTTTATAGTGCAAAGCCAGAATATTTTGCTTCAAAAGTTGGTAAAATTCATCATAAATTCACCCCAAAAATCCTCAGCATTTAAGTCCTCAATCTTGCCGCGGATCCGCGGCACAAGGTGGGTAAGGCCGCGGATCCGCGGCCATTTAATCTCTGCCGTTCATCAAACTTCAGGGGCTCTGTTCTTGTGACATGTGGGCTCCTCTGGAATCTTTGTATCTTTGAAATCTTCTCTCGGTTGCTTCCAGACTTGGTCTCCAAGTTTGCTTTTTAATTTGGCAAGATTTCTTCAACAACTTGATTTGCTTGATTCTAGCCTTGGAAAATTCTGCACAACTTGGAAATATTCTGCACAACAACTCAAATAAGATTTTAGTAGACTTTGTTCTACTAGGATTAGGTCAATAATATTATTTTCATACATTTTCCTACCAAATACTAATTAAAATATATTAACACATGGAAAATAATGTTTTTACACATAAACCCTCATATGTATAATATATTATAATAAAGTCCTTTTTTAATATGAAAATGGTAGGAAAAATGTAATACAAATTTGCAGTTTTATCAACTGAACAAATACCCCCAAACTTATCTTTGATCGTCCCGAGCAAACTAGTTTATTTAAGAGGAGAAAAAGAAAGGAGAAAACCAAGCACACTTTCGTAGGCAGACACGATTGCACTGAGCACGTGCAACAAGCCGTTAAACCTCTAGGTGTCCCTAGTAGGAGGAGTGTTGTCTCCTGAGGGTTTTCAGCGGATTACACCCACAAAATCCTATAACAAAAGAAAGATGGTGAAATTTACATATAAAGATAAGAACCATAAAAGAAAGGCCTTGAAAAGAAGAGTTTCCAACTATACTAGCTTTTCAGTTGTCATGAGCCCTATCTTAATAGTCATGAAAAAACTTTAGAAATCATATCATCCCTCAATAAAACATCGTCTTTATTCTTCATTCCTACCTTTCATCCAAACATTGATCATATAACCCCACGTGTATTTAAAGAACATCCCTACACTCGGAGAATTCAATTCAAGCTATCATACTCTTGTCCATCTACCTCAGTACTTTTTAATTTTATGAATACTTAGGTTTGCTCACACCTTTTCATGCGACCGTTAATACTTCTTGAGGTACTAACCGACCGATTACTCATGTGCTTGCAGATTCGGTGATAATATTTTCCTCGTCTTGCACCACCTAAGGCTTAGCAGTGACTCCCAGACCAGTTGGCCTTAGGGCACTAGGTGAAGAGGCACCCTCGTTATATTTTTTTATTGCTGCCTTGGCGATACAAAACCAGTGTCCATTTTTTTTTCTTTTCACCATTTTTATATTTTCTTCATTTTTTTCACTTCCTTCATACTTTGGCTTTTAGACAAGAGCATTTCAAGGTATCCTCTACTATCCCGAGTTTCAAGACGTGTGTAAGTGCATATAGTAGGGTATCAACATTCAAATGTTTGGCTTCCAGAATAGAAATTATTTTTCAGACTTATTTTTATCCTCAGATTAGTGACTTCCTTCATTTTACTAACCCTTGGGACAACAGCTCATAACTACTTATTACTAGTTCGTATAAGAAAACTTCTAATTTTCTTGGTTTTCTTAAACTATTCCTATCTTTTGGATGTAATGTTTCACTTTCTATTCATTTGTTATAAAAAAAAACTTTAATGCCCGGTGTCAAAGATAATTCAGTGAATACAAACCTCCCCTCCAAACCTGTTTTCAGCAGTGTCCTCACTGATATAGCCTTTTGAGAACATGGACCTGTATACTATAGGAGAGATACAAGGGGTAAAATAATAGTGAAATGAAAAATTCCCCCAAACTTATTCTTTGACACGCACAGATATTCAATCAAATCCATTTTTTTACTCACCTCCATTTCTTAAAATGAGAAAATGTTATCAAAACATGGAGGTGAGGCGGAGGAATTTTAGTTTTGATAAAGCGGCTCCTGTAAAAACAGGAGCTCCTCCGCGGGGTCAGCAGAAAAATACGGTTTTAATCTATGCCCATTTACTTTAAAAATCGAACCGTTTTTCAAATTTTCGACTTCAACTGCTCCGTGCGGGTGTACATACCGCACCACAAAAGGTCCTTTCCAACGAGATTTAAGCTTACCCGGATGAAGATGGAGACGGGAATCGTAAAGAAGGACTTGTTGCCCCGATGTGAAGGTTTTTCTAGAAAGATTTTTATCGTGGAACACTTTAGTCCTGTTCTTTACTATCACCGCATTATCGTAAGCTTCATCGCGGAGTTCGCTTAGCTCATTCAATTGCAGCTTCCGATAGCTGCCTGCATGCTCAAGATCAAAATTAAGCTCTTTAATAGCCCACATTACCTTATGTTCAATCTCGACAGGGAGGTGGCATGCCTTCCCAAACACAAGACGGTATGGAGACATACCAAGATCGGTCTTATAAGCGGTGCGGAATGCCCAAAGAGCATCCGTCAATTTGGTTGACCAATCCTTACGGTTTTTCGAAACCGTCTTCTCCAATATCTGTTTGATCTGCCTATTTGAGATCTCAGCCTGCCCGCTTGTTTGGGGGTGATAGGGCGTAGAAAGCTTGTGAGTGATTGAATATTTCCGCATCAAGGCCTCGAAAGGCCTATTGCAGAAATGTGTCCCGTTGTCGCTAATGATAGCGCGGGGGTGTCCGAATCGCGAAAAGATATTTTCTTTAAGGAACTTAATGACAACTCTGTTGTCATTAGTGCGACACGGTATAGCTTCCACCCACTTCGAGACATAATCAACCGCTAACAAGATATATAGATTCCCAAAGGAGTTGGGAAAAGGGCCCATAAAATCAATACCCCAAACATCAAATATGTCCACAACCAATATAGGTTGGAGCGGCATCTCATTCTTTCGTGAAATCCGACCCAAATGCTGACATCGCGGACAAGTTTTGCAATGTTCAAATGCATCTTTAAATAATGTTGGCCAATAAAAGCCACATTGCAAAACTTTCTCCGCCGTTTTTCGAAGTCCAAAATGACCGCCGCATGCCTGATCATGACAAAATGATAACACGCTCTTGAATTCATCGTTAGGGACACACCTGCAAATGATTTGATCGGAACAATACTTGAATAGATATGGTTCATCCCAGTAAAAATATTTTACTTGGGATAAAAATCGAAGTTTGTCTTGTTTCGACCAATCGCTAGGTATAAGTCCCGTCGCAAGATAGTTCACGATATCCACAAACCAAGGTTCGTAGGATACATTCAAGAGCTGTTCGTCGGGAAATAAGTCATTTATCGGCACAGTCACAGTTGGCGAAGAAGTGATGCGTGAAAGATGGTCGGCTACAACGTTTTCACATCCACTCTTGTCTTTGATGACAAGATCAAATTCTTGTAACAATAGGATCCAACGTATTAGCCTGGCCTTCGCATCCTTCTTCGATAAAAGATGTCGTAGGGCGGAGTGATCTGTGTAAACCACAATAGGCGAGCCAATCAAGTAGGGCCTGAATTTCTCTAATGCAAATACAACTGCCAAGAGTTCTTTCTCGGTAGTTGTGTAATTTATTTGTGCATCATTCAAGGTCCTACTTGCATAGTAAATTACATGTGGCATCTTATCAATGTGCTGTCCTAAGACCGCACCAATAGCAAAATCTGATGCATCACACATAAGCTCGAACGGGTGGTTCCAATCCGGAGATGATAAAACGGGGGCGGTAGTGAGTGATTCTTTAAGCGATTCAAAAGCAGCCTCACAATCCGAATCGAAGTGAAAAGCAGTGTCCTTGGCCAATAGAAGGGTTAAGGGTCTAGCAATTTTGCTAAAGTCCTTAATAAATCTCCTATAAAATCCTGCATGACCAAGGAAGGATCGTATATCTTTGACGCAATTGGGACGAGGGAGGTTTTGAATGACATCTATTTTAGCTCTGTCAACCTCAATGCCTTTATGTGAAATTATATGTCCAAGTACAATACCTTCTTGGACCATAAAATGACATTTTTCCCAATTCAAAGTTAAGTTCTTATCCTTACAGCGGGTAAGAACAGCGTCAAGATTACGAAGGCAGTCCTCAAAGGAGTCCCCAAAAATGGAGAAATCGTCCATAAAAATTTCCAGAAAATTTTCCACCATATCTGAAAATATCCCCATCATGCACCGCTGAAATGTAGCGGGAGCATTGCATAACCCGAAGGGCATGCGTCTATAAGCAAAAGTTCCGAAAGGACAAGTAAAAGTGGTTTTATCTTGATCATTTTTGGCGATGGGGACGTGGTTATAGCCAGAGTATCCGTCCAAGAAACAGTAGTATTCATGTCCTGCTAATCGTTCTAACATCTGGTCAATGAAAGGTAGAGGGAAGTGATCTTTTCTCGTCGCGGCATTGAGTTTCCTGTAATCGATACATACGCGCCACCCAGTTTGGGTGCGTGTTTGGATTAACTCATTAGCCTCGTTAGTGATGACCGTGATGCCAGACTTTTTAGGGACCACATGAATTGGACTTACCCATTGACTATCAGATATGGGGTAAATTATTCCACTATCAAGACACTTGACGATTTCTTTCTTTACCGCCTCCTTCATAACTGGATTTAACCGTCTTCGTGGGTCTCGGGTTGGTTTGGCTTCATCCATCAGATGTATGTAATGTTCAACAATTAAGGGACTAATCCCTTTGATGTCAGCCATAGTCCAACCAAATGCTTCCCGATTCGATCTCAACACTGCCAAAAGTGCATTCTCTTGCTCTAAGGCTAGAGAAGCGGAAATAATCACTGGCAAAGTCTCATTCTCTCCTAAATATGCATATTTAAGATGAGAAGGTAGCGGTTTGAGATCAAGAATTGGCGGAGAGACAATAGAAGGTGGGGTAAGCGAATGATATTCGGACACCCGAAGAGGTTCAAAACTTGCATAAGATATTGACTCGGAAAGTGCTGCTGACTTTTGCAACGAGTCAACGGGTTCAATCTCAAGGTCGGACTCATTGAACATATCCTCACTGTAAAGTGGTGCAAGATCAAACGATGTCTCATTAATGTTGTCGAGAACATCAAACCAAAGCTCCTCATCCATGCAGCTTTCGGAAGCTATCTCGTGGATGGAACAAACATCCAGCAATTGAGCAGAAGGTTCTGATGGCTGACTTTCTAGCTTGTAAATATTAAGCTCAATTGTCATTTTCCCGAAGGATAAGTTCATAGAACCGTTACGACAATTAATTACAGCGTTAGAAGTTGCTAGGAAGGGTCGACCAAGTATCACCGGGATTTGATTGCGTGGGTTTGCCACAGGTTGTGTATCTAAAACAATAAAGTCCACAGGAAATATGAATTCCCCGACTTTAATTAACACATCCTCTAGTTCGCCCCGAGGTTTGGTGATAGATCGGTCTGCCATCTGGAGAGTACAATGGGCGGGTTTTAACTCTCCAATTCCTAACTGCTCGTATACTGAATAAGGAAGCAAGTTGACGCTAGCGTCTAGATCGAGTAAAGCACGATTTATATTTTTACCCCCAATAGAAATAGAGATTGTAGGACAGCCGGGGTCCTTACGTTTCTTTGGTATTTGTTGGGTAAAAGCTGTGCTAACATTACTCGTCATGAAAACCTTTTTAAGCATTTGAGTTTTTCTCTTCCTAGTGCACAAGTCTTTAAGGATTCTTGCATAAGATGGGATTTGTTGAATAGCATCTAGAAGAGGAATATTCACGCTAACTTGCTTAAACATTTCCACAATCTTCTCCATTTGCGGGTTAGGTCGGTTGGCCCTTAATCGGTTTGGAAATGGAGCTCGATCAATAAGTTTTGGGTCCAACGTTTGTGGAGAAAACTGTGGCGACGGATTTGATCCCAAAATTGGAGTGGGCATCGACTTAGATAGATTTGGTGAAATGTTTGAGCCTTGGGGAAAACGGAGAATAGGCTCGGACGAAGGTGGAAGACTAGACGAGTTAGGGGAAGAAGAAGAAGAAGGGGTATCAAATGTGTCACTATCATCAACTTGCTCACCCACTTGGTTGTTCAGCACTCTCCCCGATCTCAACGTAGTGACGGCATTCACATTATGACTTTGTGAATGGCCAGGATTCGGTAGGGGTTGAGATGGGAGTTTCCCTTTCTCTCTCGCACTCATTGCGGCGTTTAACTGTGCGATTTGGTTTTCTATTGATTTAATACTCTCACCATGGAAGGAGGAGTTTTTCGTTAGGGCATCAATAGAAGACCTCATCTCAGCCGAATTTTGCATGGATTGTTTCATGAACATATCCAAAGTTTGTGCAAGTGAGTTGTCAATACCGGCCACTTGTGGTGTAGAAATGTTGGCCGGATTTTGGAAATTCTGTGACTGAAAGGGGGGCTGATTCTGTGGTTGTGGTTGCTGTGGAGGAGGTCTTTGATAATTACTTTGTTGGTTTTGATTCCAAGCAAAGTTAGGATAATTCCTCCATCCTTGATTGTACGTGGAAGAATAAGGGTCGTTTCTAGGTCGCTGCTGAAAAGCAGCATTAGCTTGAAACGATGCATTCATAGGACATTCTTCCGTTAAGTGTGAAGGATCCGAACAACAACCACAGACGGTCTTAGGAAGCGTGACCTGATTTAGGGAGACTGATGAAAGTTTGTTCTCAATAGAATCGAGTTTCTTCTGCATCGCTGCCATTTCGGCTTTTACTGCGATGGAAACGTCGAGCTGGTGAATACCTCCCTTAGTTGTAGGTGGTCTTACGCTTTCCCACTGCAAAGTGCTTTCTGCGAGATCTTCCAGATATTTCCATGCTTCACCATCATCTTTAGACATGAAATTGCATTGACACATTGTTTCAAGCATCTGCTTTGTTGCTGGATTAATGCCCTCATATATAATCCGACATAAATCCCATCTTTGTATTCCGTGATGGGGGCATTGGACAAGCAGATCTTTGAAACGCTCAAAGCACTTCCAAAATGGTTCATTGGGAAGCTGGGTGAACTGGTTGATCTCGCTCCTAATGTGGGCAGTCTTATGATTTGGGTAAAACTTCTTAAGAAATGCTATGACAAATTCATCCCAATTAGTGATAGAGTGTGCGGCAGTATTATAAAGCCATTTTTCTGCCAAGTCGTACAGTGTGAATGGGAGAAGACGTAGGCGCATAGCATCTAAAGTCAATTGTGAAGTACCCATCATTGCGCATACGTTTTCGAATTTGGTGATGAAAACGTACGCGTCTTCCGACTCAAGCCCGTGAAATTTGGGCAGCAGATTGATGTAGTGGGGTTTAATTTCGAAATTATCCCCGTTAGGTGGTGGAAGAGATAGACAAGTAGGAAGGGGACCACGAATAGGATAGCATCTCTCTTGGAGAGAGATGCGCGGTGGATTCTGCGCACCTCCGGGCGGTGGCAGCGTGGTGTTATACTCTGATGGAGTGCCGTCCATCTCGGTTGATGTGGTGTGTGGTGGGGGAAAAGAAGATGAAGAAGTACCGACTTCGGCGTCGATAGCAGGAACGCGGACAAGACGAGCACTAGGATCCCGTGTCCAACCGAGCATGCACTAAGCGGGTTTAGTGCAAGTGGCAGCGTGTGTATGATTTAAAATTGGCTTGTTTTGAAAAAGTGGGACTCAAGACAAATCACCCTAAGATGCACAAGCAACCCTAGAACTAAGGTCACCTAGGTCCAGTCTCTAGACCGCTCCTAGACTTCCAAAGGACAAGCCGCAGGATCAATCCTCTACCGCCTCCGTACTATCCTTGTAGCCAGATAAGTGCCAGGTAAGTGGGAAGGAACCACGTCGTGGGCCTAATTAAAAACCACTAGCCTTTTTCACACTTGCCTAGGCACTACAAAAGTAATGCGGATAAACGATAGATTACCCACGACCTTCCTCTGTCCTTATTGAGCGCGACAGTCCTTAGAGTCTGGTCTAGATATTTTTTAAATTAATGAAGGATTGATCTATATGCTCAGTTTGTGATTTGTGGGGCTTAGGAAGGGTGATGAAATCCCCACCTAATCTTGATTTGGTCTTTTCCCCTTAAAGTCCGTATTAAATATGCAAAACAAAACCAATCACAAAACTTTTGCAAAAAGATTTTTGAGCGGCGCGATTTTGCAAAGAATCCTGCAGAAAATAGATTTTATTAGATTTGAGGAGAGAGAGAAGGAGTTAAGAAAGATACCAGAGAATTCTGTGACCCTAACTCTTCTATCCTGCAGCGATTCCGCCGCCAAAGTGGTGCTTTTGCCGCGGTTCCGCCGCGTGGCAGAAGGATCAGTTGATGAAATTTTTTCTGTGGTCTCCTTTGCTCCTCGGGATCTCTAAAAATGTCTCTGTTTCCTGTTTTCCTCAATTCTGTGACTCCAGATCTCCTTGCAAAAATTCACGAACAAATCGTTAAATATGCAATTTGCAGTTTTGTGTTAATAATGATATGGCTCGTCTAAGAATTCAACACAAATAGTAAAAATAAAAAATTACGCACGTATCCCCGGCAACGGCGCCATTTGATTGACACGTAAGAGTGTGTTTGTAGTTTAACCGCAATCAGAACGGTTCGCGCGTAGCTAGACCGAGGTGAGTACGGGTCATCCTCTGGGAAACGTGGAACCTTTTATTTTTACTTTAGATGTGTTGAGAAAGAGAGGAGGAATAAAGAATTTTGTGAAAAGTTTCTAGATCTACTTTAAACAAGAATGTAAAATATAGATCTAGATTATTTTAGAGATTTAAATAATATAATAATAGGGCTTGTAGGGTTCATTAGGATTTAGTAGTTATGGACGATTAATTAAAGTTACCCTTTTTATCCATTAATAGATTTAGAACTAGAACGACGGTGATGCGTGTAGATTAGGGTTTCCGGAGGGAAAAGGAATCCCACTCTTAACCCTTATCTCGACACAGAACTCTGTTCATATCTAGCCTTTACCAAAACAATCATTAATCTAATCTCTAATCGCGGTCGGAACTAGCAAAGAATTGCTAGCGCGCCCGATTAGGATGTTAATGATTCTTTTGATAAAGTTCCTAAACTTTATAGGACTTAAAAAGGGTTTAATTATTTTCATCGTCCATTAGCCTACCCTAATCCTACGAACCCTAACAAGCGGAGAATTACTCGCACATGTTGGGAGAAGAAGATGAAAAGAAAGAGAGCGAAAACATAATGTAAATGCAAAGACAATTAAATAAAATAACTACCTTTATTAATCGACTTGAACAATCTACACTTTTAATCCATAGAAAATGATTACAACTAGTTGCTTCTCGATCTTTCCTAAGGAGGTAGTCGAACAGTCGATGATCAGCCTGGATGCGTGAGCGTCGGGAGCTTCGTGATCTCTTCGGCTTGATGATTTTTCCAAGAGGCTCTCGGTGCTTTTTTATAGTGCAAAGCCAGAATATTTTGCTTCAAAAGTTGGTAAAATTCATCATAGATTCACCCCAAAAATCCTCAGCATTTAAATCCTCAATCTTGCCGCGGATCCGCGGCACAAGGTGGGTAAGGCCGCGGATCCGCGGCCATTTAATCTCTGCCGTTCATCAAACTTCAGGGGCTCTGTTCTTGTGACATGTGGGCTCCTCTGGAATCTTTGTATCTTTGAAATCTTTTCTCGGTTGCTTCCAGACTTGGTCTCCAAGTTTGCTTCTTAATTTGGCAAGATTTTTTCAACAACTTGATTTGCTTGATTCTAGCCTTGGAAAATTCTGCACAACTTGGAAATATTCTGCACAACAACTCAAATAAGATTTTAGTAGACTTTGTTCTACTAGGATTAGGTCAATAATATTATTTGCATACATTTTCCTACCAAATACTAATTAAAATATATTAACACATGGAAAATAATGTTTTTACACATAAACCCTCATATGTATAATATATTATAATAAAGTCCTTTTTTAATATGAAAATGGTAGGAAAAATGTAATACAAATTTGCAGTTTTATCAATTGAACAGTCATCAAAGAGCTGACAGCCAAGGACCCGCCAAAGAAGAGTAAGGTAGACTACAATGTTCTGGCACACTTGAGGAAGCTACCCTCGCATCTCAGCATTCCCGACGCCCTTATGCTATTCAAAGAGGCGAGAGATTCATTGATCAAGGCGCTACAAGAGCCAGAGCAATTCCAAGCTTTCCTCACCGAAGAAAAGATGAAGGACGAGCTGGAAGAAGTACACACGGCCGATATCACCTTCGGCGATGAAGATCTCCTCCTCGGGACGTGCGAACACAATCGTCCCCTTTATGTCTCCGGATACTGTCACGATGTCAAGATAGGAAAAATCCTGGTCGACAATAGGCCTTCCGTCAATCTCCTCAACGTACGAGTGTTGAAGGAAATTTGCATGAGCATTCAGCACCTCGCTCGTGATAAAATCACCATCTCCGGTTTCGATTCCCAATCATCATGGACTCTCGGGTCTGTGATACTGACGTTGCGCTTCGGGCTACTTGTCACGGATATTAAATTTCACGTCATCGATGCTAAGACCTGCTATAAGTTTTGCTCGGTCGGCCTTGGTTACACGGGTATAACATTTTCCCTTCTACACAACATCAATGTATAAAGTATTTCAAGGATGGTCTCGAGTACACTGTGACGGGAGAGTTAAACCCATTCTACGTGAACGAAATCCGAAAATACGAAGATGCAAAATACTTCTTACCAGATTTTGAGAATACGGAGAGATGTCACAAACCGAAGAACAAAGCTATCACCACTATTCCAGTCTTCGGGAGTGATACTGAGGAGGAAGAAGAGATAGTTTATTCAGGGCCGCCTCAACGCAACAACCCGGGACCGTCCGCCCCCATGTTGATCTTCGGCAGCGACTCGGAAGACGAGGTTAACGCTATATTTTCCGCTCGGCCATCAATACAAGCCTTCGCTGGTGATAATCAGAGTTTGCAAATCACCATGGATCCACAAGAGCAACAAAGAGCTCGATGCACTTGAAACTTATAGTGTGCAAGAACTGCAGACCTTCTACGTTCCTCCCAGGCGAAAGGGTGAAAAGGCAATCCTATTCTACTGATCCGGGGAAACCAAAGTAGAAAAAGAAATTTGGAATGGCGCCGATTCTACGCTCGACAGGCTCCAGCCCATCCGTCTGCCTAGATATTACACGGAAGTCTTAAAAAGGCTATTGAAGCGCCAAGGGATACCCTCCAAGCAGACCACTCGACAAGCTCGGTTCTACAACAGGATTTGGGATGTCCCTGGAACTCAGCACAAGTTGCCCAATAGGAGAATGGAAATGATCGGGCTTGGATATGTTCAATCCAGAAAACGGGAGCGAGTCCATGGCAGCTACGTCATACATGACTTCGATGAAGAAGGAGACGTTCAAGTAAAAGATGCCGACCCTGAACCAAAACGAGATCCTACCATCAAAATGCTGAGTCCGTCGTTTGAAGAACGGATGGAAAAGCTAGTAAGGGAAACGGGTCAGAAGATCCGGGATGACCATAATCGCGAGATGACCATTTACGAAAAAGCCAGGATGCGGCGCCTCCTTCAACAGGCCGCGGAGAATGGCAATGCTCTTCCTTATCAACCCGTCATACAAAAGGTCCGACGCAGAGGCAAAAATAAATCAAAGACCGGGAAAAGCGTTCGACAATGACAAAGCGGGACCAAGAAGCCACGCGATCGGGAATCGAGCAATCCGGATTCGTCTCTTATAAAAAAGATGAGTCAAACATATTCTTTTCCCCAAGACAAGACAAGGAAGATATTCGATCTTGTCATAAAACATCAGATGATGATACTACCGGAGTCCAAGCACCCCGAGCAGGCAGGTGAAGTCTCTCACCCGGACTATTGCTCCTATCATAGGGCAATAGGGCATCCTCTCAAAGACTGCTTCATATTTAAAGACTGGGTAGAAGACCAGTATCAGCGAGGCAGGTTCGCTCAGCTGAAAGGTAACCCCACCGCAGAAGCATGAACCCAAAGCCACGAGAGTAGAGCCGGATCAGCATCGGTCTTAGAAGCGAGCTCGTACCTGTCACGTGATAACGCTATCAGAAGAAGAGCCCAAGAACATGGATGACCTCCCCTGAGGCTTCGAAGAAGATGATAACGAGGTAATCTCAGAGTTTCCACCGGCGCCAAGAGAGCTGGAAGATGGGATACATACTACTGCAGATAACCTCAAGAAAATTGATTTGGGGACAACAAGTGACCCGCGGCCGAGGTTCGTCAGTGAGCTATTGTCTGAAGAAAGGGTGGCTACGCTAAAGGACGTGCTCATGCAGCATAAAGATTGCTTTGCATGGAACTATTCCGACATGCCAGGATTAGATCCAGAGATTGCTGTGCACAAATTGGCGATATCTCCGGACGTCAAGCCGATCAAACAAGCGCTGAGAAGAATGCGGCTTGAGCTTGAGATGAGCATCAACGCCGAGGTCAAGAAGCTAATCGACTCCGGTTTCATCCAAGAGATTCAATATCCTGACTGGATCGCCAACATCGTCCCAGTGATGAAGAAGAATGGGACGGTACGCATATGTGTGGACTTTCGGGATCTCAATAAAGCCTGCCCGAAGGACGACTTCCCAGTACCGGTCACCGAGATGATGATAGACAATACGTCCACTCATGAAGTTTTCTCCTTCATGGACAGCTCATCAGGATATAATCAGATAAAAATGCATCCCGAGGACCAGAAGCACATCGCTTTCCGGACCCCTTTGGGTATATTCTGCTACAAGGTGATGCCTTTCGGTCTAAAGAACGCTGGCGCCACCTATCAGAGGGCCATGACGAAAATTTTCGACGACCTCATACATGAAATCGTCGAATGCTATATCGACGACCTCGTAGTTAAAAGCAAATCATAAGAGAAACATTTAGAGCATCTGAAGATTGTGTTTCAGCGCCTTCGGCAATACAACTTGAAGATGAACCCTCTCAAATGCGCGTTCGGAGTTTCCTCGGGCAAATTCCAAGGATTCATCGTCCGACACTGAGGCATCGAGATAGATCTGTTAGTTATATGTATGCCCTAGAGGCCATTACTGTACATATGATGTATATTGTAATGGATGCTTGGACATATATAGGGAGGACTTTCTTGCTCGACATGATAGTATGCTATATGGTTGTACTTTATCTTAACATGTACTCTGATTGTCTCTATGTTACATGTTGATAAAGCCCTTAGGATATGTACTCGACTACTGGGACTATGATGAGATCATACTAGTGGGGCCGCGGTAGTCGACGAGTACATACTATAACTGTTCCTAGTCGAGGGTGTATCGAGATAGGGCATCGATACACCAGAGTAGACTAGCGTATACGCATCTTGACCCATATGATGGGCGATGGATGATCCCATATCCATCGGTGTTTGACATCAAGGATGGTGTACGGGTGCTCAGTAGAGACTGGGTACACTGGACGGACTCGCCGAGAACTCCCAGATGGTATTATACCTCACGTCAGATGGCAGTTCTCCGGTGACACTGGTACAGGTTAGTCTGTAGACCCGAGATCGTCATAGAGACTTGTGTGATTCCCACTGTGCTTTGATTTCCATCATACCCTGTCCAAGAGGGCGTGCAAAAAGGTGGCTTTTGGGTACAGTCCCGAATCACATGGAGGCAATAAGCGATAGAAGGGGATTTGTCTCTCCTGGTATAGGGAGTTGATGTTATGCTGTGTTCGATTGGCTATAACTGGAAATCCCTGGTAAGGGTTGCTGAGATTTACTGGTAAGTGTTATCAGTAGTTTCTCGAACTGTTATAGATCTCATATCGACACGACTTATCAAGCTACTGGGGTCTGACGTTTACCACCCCTAGGTGAGATATGCAACATATCAGACGAAGAGACCGGACTGTACGGGAGTGTTACTGATTGGATTCACGGGAGAATGTACAGGCTTGCTTGTTGATCTTCTGAGCGCTCAATATCTGGGTGGCTGTTACGTTTAGCTGACCGCTTGCAGCTTATGGGTGTTTGATATGATCATCACCTACTGCCGGCGTATTGACGATTCTTTAGAGTCCTACACAGAGGTTTCTTGGCTCAGGCAAAACGGAGTAGGAGCACATATATGATATGTGCGGGACCGAGAACAATACGTGTATGATACCGTATTAGATTCTCATGATATGAGATATCGGCTGGGTATATGAGATATAGCCGGGTCATCGGATCAAGTGTTGATTCGGTGAAATGATACATGATATATTAGTCGGCTATATGCGATATAGCTGGATTGTCGGATCAAGTGTTGATTCGATAATTTAATATATAATAATATATTTGATATATTAAATTACATCAACTAATATTAGCTCACTTATTGATTCATTTTCTCACTCGGATAATATATTGATATATATGCGATATATGTCATTTGTATTATTTTCTTTTGTTACAAAATATATTATATATGTGATATATAATATTGTAACATGATATGATTACTAATGCAACATGTTTAGTAGAGATTAAACAAGGTTAGGGTTTGAATTGGGTTAGTTCTTTCTTAAACCTTCTAGAAGGTTTTCTTTTGGATTGAACTAAGATATTATGCTTGATATTTTAAGTGACTCATTCTTTAACTCAACCCAAACCCTAGCCCTAGTTAAATCTCTACATGGGTTAGCCTTGTCATAGTTGACCATGGTTAGATTATTAATCATATATTATTTCATTATTCATCACAAAAGGATTTAATTGATTTTTCATCTTCTTCTTCCTCGAGTTCTTTCATGAAAAGCTTTCTAGCTTTTTATCAAGTGATGAAAATGAGTGAGTTAATGAAAATAAAATAGAGCTAAAATCCTACTTCATCATCCTAATCTATCCTAGCCATTTAGATTAGGGTGTTCACTTCATTTAGTGGGTGAGAGCTTGTGTTAATGAAACTTCAAGGTAGATCATCTTTGTTATCGAAGATCGGAAACAAGCTTGCATCTTTCTCTTCGTGGAGCCCCTCGAGAGTCCTGAACTTGATGATCGCAGCGAAGGGACCACAACACGGAGCTTATGAAGTGAAGGACCGGACTACAAAGGTTGTAATCCCAAACTCTTAGATGTTAAAGTGTTTAACATGCTTTGTTTCGCCTAATCTCTAGTTTAAAGATCTTGTTAAGGGTTGTTCGGCATGTCTAAATTTTAAATCGGGCATGGTTGATACCTCGTAGACCCTTATCAGAGTGCCTAGTAACCCTACAGTGGTATCAGAGCCAAGCTAGAGCTTTAGGTGAAGTCTAGGCGAAATTTAAAGTCCGATCGAACTCGGAAACCCTGATTTATATCCTTCTCTGGAAATTTTGTAAAAATGTGATTTTTTCTGCATTAAAAATACTCAAAAAAATCAGCAGGAAATTCTAAGGATTACCCTAAAATACGACACCCTAACTCCCTGAAGTCGCCGCGGAACCGCGGCAGGAGCATGCTTCCTGCGGCGGTTCCGCGGCCGTACTTGGGAGTTATGGGTTCGTACTGGCAGGGTTGATCCGTAGGTATTTGTCCATATTTCTGGGTATTTTTAATTATACTCAAGTGTTGAGTTTTCTGGGATGTATTGGGGACTCTTTGATTCGATCGGATAATTTAACTTCGTTTAATTTTTTTCCAGATAATTTTAGAAACTGTTAAAAAGTTCGAACGGATATCAATAACTCACTTTTTCCCCTGTCGGAAATTTTTTCAAAATTTGGATTTTTTCTCGAGTTTGAAACTTCTGGAAAATCATGCACGTAACGCGGTGGACCCTCTAGAAGAACACAAA
Organism: Agapanthus africanus; assembly: GCA_030015575.1. Classification (NCBI taxonomy): domain Eukaryota; kingdom Viridiplantae; phylum Streptophyta; class Magnoliopsida; order Asparagales; family Amaryllidaceae; genus Agapanthus; species Agapanthus africanus. Next base: position 41,766,732 of record CM057344.1, read on the forward strand.
CCTTAACACGATTATGTGACCGTCTGAACCGCCTCTGAATCTTAAGGTTTGGGGCAGTACGGCGTTGCCACATGTGAGGCGTTGGCTTGACTCTTCTACGGCTGGACCATTGGTACTGTGGCATGTGATGGATATTTTTTGAACTCCGCTCAAGTGTTGAGCTATTTGGGAAATCTTGGGTGTTTGATTATTAGATCGGAAAGTTTAACACTATATTTTTATCTGGAATGTGATATAATATTTGGAATCCACATGTAGTTATGAGATAACTAATTTGAATGTTATAAATCTAGCAGTTTGGTCTCATTTGATCGGTTGCCACGGGATTTTGATGTGATCAAAAGTCCGTTGCAATCACGTAGTGTACGCGGATACTCGTCGGGTAAACTTAATAGACAGCCACGCCCCATAGCCCCGACCAAGTGACTGTAGGAGAACCCCGTCGCCAAAAGCATCCATTCGGGTGCTCGCGGTAGCGGTGTTCTGCCTTGGTGCACTTCGTCGACGGCATCGGGGGTGCGGCCGTCTACTAAAGTTTGCGACGAGTATTCGATCAGGATATCGGGAATCTTGTTGAATTGCCCAACTATATATTGAAAAGTATTTTCGATAATAAGACTAAAATGCGGGATTTATAATTGTTAGGCATGCGATGTCTATGGAATTCATTTGGTTAGGCATGCGATGTATAAATAGGTTGCGGATTCCAACTGTTGTAGTTTTACACTTTCTTTTCTGTGACCGTAAGCGTAGTATGTGGTGTATCGCCGGCTTTGTTGCTATACATCAACGACAATCGTGATACGCATACTTTCTTACGTTGGTAATATGAGATATTATATGTTACGGTGATATGTTATATTGGATCGTCGTGTTCTGAATAGCCGAGGGTTTTATGTGAGATGAGGGTTTTTCTTTTTCATTCATGTAAAATTCATTTGTATGTAATATTCTTTTATTGGGGCACTTCCGGGCTGAGGATGATGTCACCATTGTATATTATTTACTTTTCCGCATTAGGTAGACCCAAGGCGGGGAGCACAAGTAACCGGGTTCTAGGGTCCAGTGGGAGACCATCTCGAGGAGTCGAGACCGGGTCTCCTAACCCTAGAATTGGCAGTGTTGCTTGCCGCTCTCGTAGGGGTCTACGGATGTGGGTTTGGCTATTCATCGCGACCGTGGAATCCGTGTTTTATACAGGCTCGTATTAAAACACGGAAGTCCTAGTATATCCAATATTTCATATATGTTCTTCTGCTACAATGTTCTGTGATGAGATCATATTACTGCTTGAGACGAATGTTTATATTATATATATGAGATATATGTTATAATGCAGATTTCGTTTCAAATGTGATGCTTGTGAAGCATAATAAAATGGGACTTCATTAATGAGATTAATGAAACTAAAAGAAACCTAAAGATGTTGTAGAAACTTGTTTAAAAACTGGTAGCTTTAGTTCTTGCTTTGCATAGCGGTGTTCCTTGTAGAACATCCAGCACCTTATTCGATAAGGAAAGAGCCGAGATCTCTTCTCCGGGAGTGACCTCTTTAGTGAAACTAGCAGATGCTGCATACTCGGTTTGTCTTTTGATTGCTTCTATAGTTTTTGCTTTGCATAGTGGTATTTGTGAAATATCCTGCACCTTATTCGATGAGGAAAGAGCCAACGATCCCTTCACCGGGAGTGACCTCTTTAGCAAAACTAGAAAAGGGCTCAAAAACATTCCATTTAAAATCACTCGATTCTACAACGATATCAAATTAATTACGCAAAGGGTTTTCTTAAAAACCCGTCGTAGCCCTCCGTCATTTCAGATAAGTAATAGTTAGTATTCGTGCTGCGTTTGTTGGCCTTTGTCAAGGCGTAGTGTGCGGTAGCTGATTACTGCTTATCTGTATAAGCATATGATGCGATTGGATTAGGGTAGTTGTGCGACCTTGTTGGCCTTTGTCAAGGGCCGTGCGGGTGGGTTTAATTCAATCAGGAAATGACGTGTTGAACTTGACTAGCATCCTATGGTTTGTTGGCCTTTGTCAAGGTCATAGGAGGTTAGGGGTAAAATATTATTGGGAATTTCAAGAGTTGAAATTTGCAATGAGATTGCATACCTTCTATGAGATAGTTGGATCCCGATACCCGCTGCGAGTAAGAGTTGCTCCTGGGAGAGTTTTACACATTACAATTAGCCGATCAAGTAGGTGTCTAGAAAGGTGTTAACGGGGTTACGCCCCTGGGAAAACGATGTTTACTTTAATTAAGTCTGTGTGAAAGCACGGGGAACCTCCCTCAAAGTACCGGCACTGGCCTGGCTGAAAGATTGGCGAACTTGTACCGTGTAATTAATCTCGGCTAGTCTTTCCTTTTAGGGTTTGAAGGAAGATTTGACTAAAACAGTGGGAGACATCCTGATTAGATAAATTGATAACCAATCTAATCTTGTAAAAGCGCACGCTGAGTGTTTTCTTCTCTCTCTCTCCAGGTAGCGACCATGTCACGCCTTAATCAAGATAATAATACGGATGTATTGACCGAACCCGCTTGTTATACTGCGCTAGGGAACGTTGGTCCCGCTCCAACTTATAATTGTTATAAGACAGAGCAGGAAATAGGGGATTACCAGAATTCCCGTGCCGCCCAAACGAAGAAAGTGCATGCTGATGCATCTTCTTCGGGTGTGTTCATTACAGAGAACCGTTTCTCAGTATCCTTTACGTCCTGGATATGAGATACCGGATCAGGATCCCACATATGTAATTTGTTACATGGGCTACAGATAGGTAGAGAACTGAGAACGGGTGATAAGTTTCATGAGATAGAAACGGTGCAAGTGTTGCAGCCAAGTCTGTTGGTAGTTATCACCCTGTATTACCAAAATACTTTGATTCTGAATGAATATTATTAGATACCGAACCTGATATACAACATCATATCAAGTCTCTTTATTTATTAAAGAAGGATATAATTTTGTTTTGTTGGATAATGTTTTGAACATTTCCTATATCAAGAGTTGATCGGTTCAGGCACGTTATCTAAAAGCATAGACGTTCAAAATCAAACCACAGTTCTTAACATACAGAACACACACAAGAGGAAGAGTTTAGAAATGAACGAATCTTTCTTGAGATATTGTAGACTAGGTCATATTTATATGACCCGACTAGCTGAAGTTACATAAAGATGCATATTTAAATTTGTTTGAATTTACATCTTGTGAAACTTGCCGGTCATGTCACAAGGATAAGATGACCACAGCTCTGTTTATTGGAAACAGAGAAAGAGTTAGTAAACTCTTAGGATTGATACATGCTGATGTATGAAGATCCCTTGTCATGCCAAGACCGGTTCTTTGTACTTCATTACATTCACTGATGATCTCTCAAGATTCAGACATATGTTCCTGTTGAAACACAAGTCCGAAACTTTTGAAATAATCACAGAATATAAGTCAGAAGTAGAGAACCAAAACGGGTATAAGTATTATGTCCTTTGATGAGATCAGGGAGGAGAATACTTGAGCACGGAATTCCTGGACTATTCTAAAGGAGAATGAGATTCTCTCTCAGCATTACACCTCCGTATACACCATAGCACGATGGTATATCGGGATGGAGCAATAACACCCTATATGATATGGTGTGCTCTATGATGAGTACTACTGAGTTTCCTATTTCCTTTTGGGAGTTATGCACTTGAGAAGCTGCATACCTATTGAATAGGGTTCAAATCAAATCAGTTGCCTACCACTTCATATGTGATATGGAATGGGAAGAGCCCATATCTTAAGTAAGTTAAGATTTGGGGTTGTCCGGCCTATGTCTAAAAGCATAATCCGGACAAGCTTGAGGCAAAGTCAGTTCTGTAGAAGTTTATTGGATATCCCAAGCATTCGCAAGGGAATATCTTCTATCTAACCGAGGAACAAAAGATGTTTTGTTTCTCAGCATGCCACCTTTGTGAAATTGAATTTCTTGTGAAGAAATTAGTGGACATGAGGTAGAACTGGAAGGAGTTCCAGCTATTCAAACTGCAGCTGATGATTTGGTAGAACCAAAGGATTCAGTAGATTCTAATGAACTTCAGCCACTCCGCCGATCTAGTAAGGTTCCTCACCCACCTGAAAGATATTTCGGTTTCTCTATGATAGTGGGAGCGAGGATTGCATCATGAGATGATGACCCAACTAGTTTCGAGCTGGCCATCAGGAGTGGGGACTCTGTGAGAATGGCTGGATGCTTATCGATCTGAGATGGAATCCTTATACACCAACAAAGTATGGACTTTGGTTGTTTTATCTGAAGGGTTAAATCCCCATCAGGAGCAAGTATATCTTGAGAAGATTACTTGGTGTACATGGAAAAGTTGAGACTTTCAAAGCTATGCTTAAGTCCATCCAGATCCTACTTGCCACGGCTACATACCATGACTACGATATATGGCGGTTGGGTGTCATGACTGCTTTTCTAAATGTTAATTTGGAAGAGAGCGTCTATAACTACACAGCCAGAGGGCTTCGTAGACAGTGGGAGCAGCGGAAACGTGAGCAAGATGTTTTATATGATAAAGCAGGCATCGCGGAGTTGGAACGTCTGTTTTGATGTGGTAGTCAAAGAGTTTGACTTCATCAAAATGGTAGATGAACCTTGTATATACAAAAAGGTAGTAGAGAGTATGGTGGTAATCCTCGTAGAATACGTGGATGGCATACTCTTGATAGGAAAGGAGTTTCCTATGCTACGCTCGGTCAATCTCTTCTTATCACATGGATTCTCCTTATAGGATCAAGGTGATACCTCCTAAATCATGGGTTATGGATCTATGGGATAGATCTAATTGGATGTTAGGATTCTCACTAGTTGTAGTGATATGGTATCAATCGATCCTGGGGAGAATCACTGGAAAGGTTCCAGGGTGATAAGGACGACTGAATGTCAGTTGCAGGCATTGTCTTTACCCTCAGTGGAGGGACGGTATGTTGGAAGAGTTCCAAGCTAGATACCGTGACTTACTAGACGATTAAAGGCAAGATACATCGTTACCAAGGATGCTACCAAAGAGGAAGTCTGGATATATAAGTTCATGAGATGAACTTCGTTCCTACCATTGTGTGACAATGGAGTTGTGGCTTATGCCAAGGAACCCCCGTCCCATCAGAAATCCAGATATAATTCTTAGGCAGTATCACCTGATCATGGAGATGGTTGATCTTCAGGGAGATCGAGGTTAGAAGAGTAGACATAGAGGACAACAGCGCAGATCCACTCATAAAGGCCTCTTTTCCAGCAGAGACTTTTATGGGATGGTTGAGTATGGGATACTTCAACCACAGCTAATTGTTGGGTATGTGATACCACAACAGATGGCCCTAGTGCAAGTGGGAGATTGTTAGTTATATGTATGCCCTAGAGGCCATTACTGTACATATGATGTATATTGTAATGGATGCTTGGACATATATAGGGAGGACTTTCTTGCTCGACATGATAGTATGCTATCTGGTTGTACTTTATCTTAACATGTACTCAGATTGTCTCTATGTTATATGTTGATAAAGCCCTTAAGATATGTACTCGACTACTGGGACTATGATGAGATCATACTAGTGGGGCCGCGGTAGTCGACGAGTACATCCTATAACTGTTCCTAGTCGAGGGTGTATCGAGACAGGGCATCGATACACCAGAGTAGACTAGCGTATACGCATCTTGACCATATGATGGGCGATGGATGAACCCATATCCATCGGTGTTTGACATCAAGGATGGTGTACGGGTGCTCAGTAGAGACTGGGTACACTGGACGGACTCACCGAGAACTCCCAGATGGTATTATACCTCACGTCAGATGGCAGTTCTCCGGTGACACTGGTACAGATTAGTCTGTAGACCCGAGATCGTCATAGAGTCTTGTGTGATTCCCACTGTACTTTGATTTCCATCATACCACGTCCAAGAGGGCGTGCAAAAAGGTGGCTTTTGGGTACAGTCTCGAATCACATGGAGGCAATGAGCGATAGGAGGGGATTCGTCTCTCCCGGTATAGGGAGTTGTGTCACGCCCCGCTTCTCAGTGTACGGCGAAGGGGACGCAACGAGATCCGCTACGTATATACTCAGAAGTACATACGCTAAGCGTATCTAAGCAATATAAAATAAATACACAAGAGACAAGAATTAAAAAGAACAGCAACTTTTATTTATTAACATTCTTTGTACAATACATGAAAGGAAATACAACTGAGGTAAAAAGATGCCTAAAAAGTGGCATAACAGGAAATGAAAAGTACAGAGAGGAAAAGTGTACAATGAAACTAAAGTGCAGGTTCTTCGGCAAACTGCTCCAAGTCTTCTTGAGATGGCTCGATCTCTGCCGGGTCCAAATCACCTGACGACATTCAAAGAAGAAAGAAACAGAATGTCGTCAGCGAACAGGTCGCTCGGTAAGTCCCAAAGGTGAGAGGAAAGTAGAATAGACAGAATAAGAGATATCTTTTAAAATTGTATACTATTGTTGTAATGTTGTTTTAACGCTGTTGTTTGTAGCTTGGTACAGAAGAATGCCAGTGTATACGAGAGGAATCTCTATATGCCAGATACTAGAGGCACGTATAGTACAAGGAAACGTTTATGCCACGGTACAACAGCAACTGGATTCATGTTAGGTATATTAAATCTGACCACCTCGTGCCACCTTTAACACCTTCCGTACCAATCTACCCCTTAAAACCCCGCGATGTCTTGTTTGTAGTGTTATCTTGTAAAATGTATTGGTTGTATGATTGATTGACTGACTGACCGAAACAATGATATCAGGAAACGGTTGTAACCGTAGAGTCATGTAAATGGAATACTAAGAATCATGTAAAAGGAATATATATCCATAGTTCGGTTCAGTCAAGTTGTATAAGTTGATAATTGTATTCATGGATTCATGTGTTCACATCGAATTGGAGACTTGTAAATTATAGATTGACTTGAATCATATTCAAGTCAGATTAATCAGACTCAAACCCGAGTCAGACAATCAGAACTATGAATCGAGGTCTTTTAATTGCTAGGGTCCTCAGAATAATTTATAAAACTTGAGGGGGTTTATGTAAAAATACTTTTATATACTTTTCAAAATACACCTCAAGTATTTATTACTCGTATTTAGAGTTGTAATGAGGGTGGATTTTATGTTGTGACATTTCTAGTGAAAATATCCTAGTTTTATAAATAAGGGTATTTATCTGTAATATTGATTATTTGAAGTTCATGGTATTTTAGTGTAAAATTTATTCTTGTGATTTTTAGGAAAAGGTGGAAAATTTATATTATAATAAAATAGATATTTAAATGAAAAATATACATATGTTTATACAAAATATAATTTTAATAAATATTTTATATTCCAAAAATCTCATTTTCTTAAGATGTCGTATTTTAAACCTTTCGAGACCGAATGCTCCTTGCGGAGGTCTGAATCTCGCACTACTAGACTGAGGGTGCGCGATAAACGGCACAATCCCGAACGAGTTCCCCAAAAATGGGTTGTAGCGGCGCTTTGCAAAGATTATAAAATACTAATCCTTTAGAAAACGGTTTTATAAAGTAAAAGGTATTTATTTGTAAAAATGTCAATTTTCCGTATTTCAGGTTCTAGGGTTTCCTAAGTCAACTAGACTATTTCTAAATGGTCCAAACGACAAGTCGTTAGATTCCTCAAATCGTCTCTTCACCGCCATTTGTGGCCAGGTAAGTACAAGTGAGGAAAGGAGGGATCCGCTCACGAATCACCGTGAGACGGGCCTTTTAAACTTACCTTTCTCACTTGCCTAGCCTAGATACTACAAAGTTAGGTTTAGATAAACGACCGATTGTTCCCGCCAAAAATTTCTACGCAAAGGAGTCCAAGGTATCGAATGGCAGTGATACGCTTAAAGAAATGCGAACCAGTATCTTCCGGCCTATATTTTGATAAACTCCCGAAGGAGGAACTATTAAATTCTGATGGTATTGGAAGCATCTCGAAAAACCCTTCGATTTGATATATTATGGGCCTCATAATTCATCCGAGATCAAAAGTTATGAGGTATCACGTGTCCACACGTGATGGACCTTTAAGAACCCGCTGGAGGAGTTAAAAGATATAATAAAAACTCAGAAAAGACCCCAATGGGGCATCACGTGCTCACACGTGACCATGGGTCACATGCAGACACGTGATGGGCTCTTAAGGCCTCTAAAATAATGAATAGAATTAAGTTCTAAAATCTGTTCCCTGATTAAAAATCAGAAGTTACCTCAATGAGGTATCACGTGCTCACACGTGACCAATGGTCACGTGTTGACACGTGATGGTTAAAATAACAACATAAACAAGCGGCTGTTAAAAGAACCAATTTGGGGGTCACGTGCTCACACGTGACCAAGGGTCACGTGCCAGCACGTGACAGGCTTTGAAACCCTTACAGTTTAATAGAATTAAAATTCTAAATTTCTCTAAAATCTTTCGAAATAGAATTAAAATTCTAAAAGCTTCTAAATCTTTCCAAATGGAAAAGGATTATGGGGACCGTTGGATTAAAGATCCAAGGGTGATTAAAAATCACCAATTTATGGAAAAATCTTGGACAAGGAAAGATTTCCCCTAAATCTCACCGAAAATAACAAACAAAATATCTTTGGATTTAAAATCCAACGGTGAATAAAATTCACTGAATGATCTAAAGGCTCATATTAAATATGAAAACAAATCAAATCTTTCAATGAAAGATTTACTAAACAAATTGATTCTTTTCCTTCTCCTATAAATAGGAGCCAAGAAAAGAAGAGGAGGAACCCTTTTTGGAAAAAAAACAGAAAGAGGAGAAATTAATTCTCAAGAGGGAAGAAAAGAAAGTAGAATTTAATTCTCAACAAAGAAAACCCTAGGTGTGAAAAGGGAAAAAGATCAACTTCAAAAAGAGAATTTAATTCTCAAAATTTAAGAGTTTAACTCTTCTGCAAATAAAGAACTTAGTTCTTCTTCTGGTTGAAGATCTGTACAGAGCACATCTCCCCATAGGATGAGAATTTAATTCTCATCGGGTCGAGATCCTGCCATGCAGATCCTAAACTTAGAAGGGGAATTGAGTTTTGAGAATTTAATTCTCCCAAACTCACAGGAATTTAATTCCTCCTAAAATGAAACTGGGGTTTAACCCTAATCAAGAATTTAATTCTTTTACATATCTGGGAATTTAATTCCTTTAAAAAGAAATTAGGGTTTTACCCTAAATAAGAATTTAATTCTTTCACAATAGGGATTTAATTCCTCCAAAACAAAATTAGGGTTTAACCCTACAGAGAATTTAATTCTTAAAATAAAGGGACTTGAAAGATCTCCATGCACATAAAGAATATTGGTCACGTGATGACACGTGACCCCAACCCACAGTGATCAGAAAAGAAGGAATAAAACCAGGGTCACGTGTCCCCACGTGACCCCTAGAAAGATCCCCAAAAATAAAAAAGGAAGAAGCTTTGAGGCAATGCCTCACGTGCTCCCACGTGACTCCCAAAACGCAGAAAGAAAAAGTAAAGGAAATGAAAGCTTTGGGCGCTCTCACGTGTTATCACGTGACCCCTCAGCAAATGCTTTAACAATTGGCACACAGATCCCCATCACGTGCCAACACGTGATGCTCTAAAATAAATATGAAAGTGTTTAACACTTAATGGCAGAACGAAGAAAGGAGTTTCGGCCCAATCTCAGGCACCTCACGTGACCCTACGTGACCACCCCTTTTTAGTGTTTAACACTATTTTTAAAGCGCATCACATGGGAACACGTGATCGTCAAATACCTTCGAGTGTTAACACTATTTCAAAACCAACCTAGCCCAAAATGGCTAAGTTTTTCCAGAGGTAGGATTCCCCTTTGATTGAACTCCAAATATACCCTTGTTTTCCAAACTTGATCATTTTACATGACATTCAAAGTAAACTCCAGAGCCATGGTGACTGGTCAGTGCCTAATAAAAGACAAAATGTTGTCAGAACCCCCAAACCTCTGTTTAGCACTGCTGAATGATGAGGGGCTGAACCCAGACAAATGTCTAATAGCCCAAAGGGCCAATATTTCAAACATAATTGGACTTAGCCCAAACTGGCCATAAGTCCTCAAATCATCTTGAACTGAGCACATCTGCTCTTTCAACCAACTCATTGGTTCAAGGGTACATCTCTGAACTCCTCTGATATTTGTCATTGTAATCCTTCAACGTCTTCAGAGAGGTGACGGGTCCCGACAACCACACATTAATACGGACTGTGGGGTCCTTAAACTCATGGACTAATGCGTCCTTAAACTAACATTTGTCCCCAAAACGGGAATGATGGACCACCACGTCCCTAAACTGGAGATGGACCACCACGTCCCTAAACTGGTAATGGACCACCATGTTCCTAAACTGGCAATGGACCACCATGTCCCTAAACTGGAACAATATAGCCCAAATGCTCTTTTGTCGGATCTAAACGATCCCATTTAAGTTGATCTTAGCCTCAAATATGGCTAACGTGTCCTTAAACCTTCAAACAGACTTTAGTCCCAAATTGGACTCTAGATCCCCCAATCAACTTTGGCTCAAGGGTACATCTCTGAACTCATCTGACATCTGTCGTTGTAATCCTTCAACGTCGTCAGAGAGGTGATGGGTCCCGACGGCCATACATGTAATGGACCCCTATATCCCTAAACTGGAACAATAGAGCCAATTTCTCTTTTGTCGGATCTAAACGATCCCGTTAAGTTGATCTTAGTCTCAAATTGGACTAACGAATCCTTAACAAACGTTTGAGTTGATCTTAGCCTTAAATATGGCTAAGATATCCTCAAACCAAAACCCCAAACCCAAATCTAAGAAAATACGGATTTGGACTAATCCACGTCCTACGGGCGACGACATAACTCAGTCTCCGTATACAATCCACGGGCAACCGAACACAAAAAAAACACCCACGACACGAAGTGATCATCTGGAGAAGGAGAAAGTTGTTACCGCAATGCGGTAGCGTAATTAACTGCAGGGGCTTGCGCCTGCAGGGAAGAGCGTCCCCATAATCAAAAAACCCCTCAAGCAAGGGGGAATCTGATGAATTCTGCTACACTAGACGCATCCGTTTAAACCTTCGATATATGGTGCCATAAATCAACTTGGCATCTTCGGAGAGGTAGACGGATAGCACCAATTAGCATCTGCCCCGAATCTCAGGCAAGATGTCCCTGTCTTGCCCCCGTTTGGAGGGGAACAGATTCTGGCACGCCCGGTGGGACCTCTTCCTCTTTCCACTCCACACTTCGTGTGTCGTGCTTCGCGAACGAATCGCGGTTTGCTGTGGTTGCCTGTGGATTCGAGAAACTAAGATTTGGTGTCTTGCTCCGTGCAGAAAACAGAAGATCAATGGCTTCAAACTGCACTACCTGCAACTGCAACTCTCGCTCCGTCCCTACCGGAGGAGTGACCTACGGGCCCCAAGCGGCCTGTTTTTTCAAGATGCCAGTGGAGCAGGTAACTCAAGCCACCGCTGGACTATTCTTCGGGACCATACTCCCACCCATGAGCTTCAACGCCCCTGTACCGTCACAAGAAGCTCCAGAGAAGTCGGTATTCGACCAGCTTGCTACTACTGCGGCCCTTCTCAACGGGTCGCCCAACTCCACTGCCTCGGTTTTTAACAGACTAGGCCAGAGCTCCAACGGTCCCATGAAGAAGCCTGCAATACCAGAAGGCGTTATCCCGAAGCGGATAGCCATCCCTGCTCCCAAAATCGTCAAGACGGTTTCTCCTGCCAAGTGGTTGGGCTCTACAAGACTGACAGTCCCAACTCCAACTCCCGCTCTGGCTACTCAAAGAATATCAGTCTTTAACAGGCTGACACCGGCAACGGCTCCTCACCTGAGCCGGGGGCAAAACGAAACCATCCCCATCACCGGACCAGCTCCAACGGCTCGACACGCTCGACGTCGCCACTGGCGCCGAGTAAGGAAGGCCGGGGGCAACTCCCCATCAGGACTAACTCCACCGGCTCCAATGGTAGAAGTTAATGCTGCTGTTCCAACTGGGAACAGCTTTGAACCGCTAAGGAGGGTACGCAAGAACTCTCCGACTGCCACGTTGAAAAGATCTCCTCCACCTGCGGAGAGTGTTACAGAAGCGAAGCCGGAGCAGCCTCCTCAACGGCTGTCCTCCAAAATTTACAAGGTCTGGCGACGGGTTCAGGACTCGATAATCATTCAAGATCACTCTCACCGGCAAAAGGAGGTGAATGTCCAGGAAGGAAAGAACCGTCCTGTCAAATCACAAAGGACGACAACCACTTGGGTGCCTGCTGCAACGGCTCCCTCAACTTCGATGGCCCACAAGAGAAGAAGGCCGGAGAAAGTCTCCACGCCTACGGAAAATGTCAAAGGCAATGAGCCTAAACGCCCTGAGTCCGGGGGCATGGTGGTACATACTGTCTACATGGCGTCCGGGAAAGAGGATAGCCGCATATCCACAGGTTATCAACCGCTTACGCGATCAGTGACTAAGGCTCAAGAGCAGCAGCAGAAGCTCCAAGAAATGATGAATGCGATGGCCGCACTCACCGGGCCAAAAGAAAGCCCCGAAGCATCCTCGGATCAACGCCAGGAACAGGAAACTGACGCTGAATTCCTTCGCAGGATACTAGAAAAGAAGGATAAAGAGGCTGCGGAACAAGCAGCCAATATAAAGTGAACGGCCCTTCTATTTCAGGATATGGTAGGTATGATGATCCAACAAGATCCTCCTGCTGAAGATCCTCCGATCGTCCTTGAACATGACAAAGGAGAAACGTCGAATCCTCCACCGGCTCTGTCAACAGCCAAAGAGGATACAATCTCTAAAGCTGCCCTGGATGACTATATAGCTCAGCAGATACGAGTTCACCGGGCAAACGAAGCGGCTGAACAAGTTTTTAGAACTGGACGACCGTATCCAGGGTGGTATGATCAGATAAAATATCCGCCGGGATATATGATCCCTAAGTTCCACGTATATAAAGGGACAGGGAATCCACATCAGCATGTCGCCCAGTTCAGGGCCTTATGCGGCAACACTGGAGGCGATGACAAACTGTTGCTTCGCCAATTCGTCGGCAGCTTAGCAGAAATGGCCTTTGAATGGTATTCGGAGCTACCTAACGACTCTGTCAAAACATTTGCGGAGATGGAGCTACTGTTTACACAAAGATTCACAAGCGCCAGCGAGCGCACCCCGATAACAGCACTAATAAACGCCAGGATAAGGCCAGGCGAAACGTGGGTTCAATACGCAACACGATGGCGGAATCTGTGGTCGAAATGCGAACAACGGATCGAAGAAGCACCTGTGGTAAGCATGTTCGTGGGCACTCTCGATCCGCAAGCGACCATCTCTCAGTTCATGATGTTCTTCAAGCCAACTACTTTCCAGGCCTTGATCGACAAGTTAGCCCAAATGTATCAGATGGGACATAAACCGTCTCTTCCAAAGCCAGACTCTCGAAATGAGAAAGGAAAAGGGAAAGCGACCGTCGTCGCCAATACACAACAACGGCCGAGCAATTCAAAGCCGGTTGTTCGCCAAAGCAACGTGCGTCTACGCCCATCCCTCGAGGAGAGACTGGGACGTCCTTACTCGTTTCCTCATGATAAAACGAGGAGACTGTTCGAGCTGGCAGTGCGCAACAGACTCATTAATCGGCCGAATCCAAAACGTCCGTTGCAGCCAGGCGATGTCAACGATCTCAATTATTGCCCTTACCACCAGACGGTAAGCCACCTGATCGAGGATTGCTTCGTCTTTAAGGGATGGATCGAGGATCAGTACCTACAAGGCAAGTTTGCGCTATCCGAAAAGTGGAAAGTAAACCCACCACAGCCGCACACTCCTAAGAAGATGGACACACCGGGGGCAACTTGTTTTTTCATTGAAGAAGCTCTGTAGGAAATCGTGCTTTCAGCAAAGACCAAAAGAATGCTGAATGAGCTTCAGACATGCCCGGCGATCAGGTGGAAGAACCCGCTGGAACCCCAAATCACTGAAGGGATGCTGAAGCCGCGCCCAACTCCAAAGATCAGTGGTGATGGCACAAGTACTCACACCCAGCCGTCGAAATCTTCAAAGAAGAAGAAGAAGAGGTCCAAAAAGCCCGTGAAGCCTGGCGACAAGCGCACGGACTTACAGAAACAAATTGACGCGCTGGAAGAGTACAATCAAAAGGCGCGGACTCCCATCACACTCCAAGAGTTCCTCAACCACGTCTTTCAGGAGGAGGATGACGGAGAAAGCTCGTCGGATGAATCCGAGGGATACGTGGCGAGTTGTCATGTGATCTCCTACTCATTTACGGACGATGAAAAAACTCCTTGCACTGAGAATATGGGGGCAGAGCCTGAGCCGGAATTCGTGTGACCTTCAGACGAAATGATCGACGCTTTTCTAGATGAGATTCGTCTAAAAAGTAAAGTTGATCGGGAGCGCGAGATGGCCATATTTGAAAAGGCCAAACGCCGGCGACTGGAAAAAAGGGTCGAAACACTCCCACCAGATCAAAGTACATCCGCCGCAAATGAAAGCAGGATCAAGACAAGGAAACGATTCGCCAAAGCCATATCAATGGGGATGAGGCCCCCTCTTTCAGAGAAAATTCTCCTGGTGGTATACATCTTGATGAAGCGGGCGTGCATCCTAACTTCTGCTTATATCATCAGAAGATCGTACATCCTACTGAGGACTGCAACTCGTTTAAGTGTTGGTGGTAAGGGTATGTCGCTCACAGGCAACACTTCAACAGGACAAAGCGTGAAGCTCGTAGACAGCGGAAAAATACGACAGATGAGCATAAAAGAATTGCTGGCAATTGTCATAGGGTTGATCCCGAGGGACCGCGAGTTCTCATCTTCGGGAGCGACTCCGACGAAAAAGTAGCCCTCGGCCCTCTCTTCAAGGAACCCATCTCTGAGACGAAAGAATTGAGGAGTTGTGAGAACATTCATCCGTGCAATCGCATGCTACCCGGGAAGAATCTCGGACCCGCAAATAAGGGATCGAACAAAAAGGATAAAGGGAAGGGAAGAACGACCTTCGTCGCCAATGCTCAACAACAATCGAGTGACCCTAGACCGGCTGTTCTCCAAAGCAACAAGCGGCAACCCCTCTATAAAAAGTTGAAACGACCTTACTCATTTCCCCGGGATGAAACAAAGAGGCTGTTCGAACTAGCAGTGCGCAACAGGCTTATCACTCTACCGGAGCCGAAACACCAGCTACAACTGAATGATGTCAACAATTCTAATTATTGCCCTTACCACCAAGTATTGGGCCATCCGATCGAAAACTGCTACGTTTTCAAAAACTGGGTTGAAGACCAATACCAACAGGGCAAGTTCGCGCTGTCCGAAAACTGGAAGGTAAGCCCGCCACAACCACATGCTCTGAAAAAGATGGATATGCCGGGGGCATCATGCTCATTCATAGAGAAAGCCCAACAGACCACTACGTCCTAAAACTGGATAATAGACCGAAACGTCATTAAACTAACGATGGACCACTATGTCCTAAAACTGGCTGTAGACCGAAAAGTCAGTAAACTAGAGATTCGCCTCAAATACGGCGACGGTGGACCACTACGTCCTAAAACTGGATATGGACCGAAACGTTCTTAAACTAACGGCGGACCGCAATGTCCTAAAACTTGCAAAGGACCGAAACGTCGTTAAACTACTCCCAACCCGCAGCATCTTCAGGCTGACGTGGTAAAAAAAACGGTATGTCCACAAGCAAAATGGGCACGGATGAAAACCCGAATGGGCTCCGTGAGTAAAAACAGCAGGGTTACCGGCGAGTGTTCGTGAAAACCCGAAAGGGCGCGACCTCGTTAAAAAAAAATTAAAAAAAATTTAAAAAGAACGGTATGTTCATAAGCAAAGGGGGCACGGATGAAAACCCGAAAGGGCTCCGTGAGTAAAAACAGCAGGGCTACCGGCAAGTGTTTGTGAAAACCCGAAAGGGCGCAACCTCGTTAAAAGACACTTATAGGGTCCTCTCGACCTTGTAAGGAGAAACCACCCGCGTGAGATCCTTACGACTTACAAGGGAGCAACACACTTAGGGATCCTCACGATTCCTAAGAAGAAATTACACTTGCGAGATCCTCACGACTCGTAAGGAGAACTCTCTTATGGGACCCTCACAGCTCATAAGATTTGAAAGTCTTAAGTTACAGAGACCTGAACCTGTTCTTAAGCAACCCCCACAACCTTCGATATGGCCCTACAAGTGGCTCAGTACTGACCCTTGTATACAATCCACGAGCACGAATAAACATTTCCCTAATCAAGTCCCACCCGTGACTGGGGATATGTCCATACGGTGAACAACCCTTGTAAGTCCTCTCGACTTATAAGGAGAAAACCCTTTTGTAAGATCCTTATGACTTGCAGGGGAACATACACTTAGGATTCCTCACGATTCCTAAGGAGAAAACGCACCTGCGAGATCCTCACGACTCGTAGGGAGAAATACCTTTGTGAGACCCTTACGGCTCATGAAGTCAAAAGCCTTAGTCGACAGGATCCTAACCATGTTTACTAAGCCACCTTTGTTCAACATCGACAGAGGCAAATGATGATTCGCTCCTGGCAATATCCCAGTTGTAGCGATGCTGATGCCTAAACGAGTATCAAATTCCAAGTCTTGTCATGGCAAATGATGATTCGCTCCTGAAAATATCCCAGTCGTAGCGATGTTGATGCCTAAACCGATATCAAATTCCAAGTCCTTTTACGGCAAATGATGATTTGCTCCTGGAAATATTCCAGTCGCAGCGATGCTGATGCCAAGATTGGTATCAGATCCCAAATCCCACACTCGCGATAAAAAGTCTGCGAGCCAAAAATGCATATGAAATAGCCGAAATGATGGGGCAACTTGCAACAAAATCAGCAAGTAAAAATGTATTCATACAAAAACAGCCGAAATGATTGGGCAACTCGCAATAAAAACCAGCGAGTAAAAAGAAAAATAGCCGAAATGATTGGGCACCGCGAAAAATAGCCGAAATGATTGGGCAATCGCGACCTCCGCGATATAAAAGCTGAAATAATAGAGTATCGCGGAAATAAAAAAATCTGAAAGAATGAAACTTTTTGCCCTGCAGGTGAGGTCACATTGGCCCCTGTATACAATTCATGGGAACGAACAAAGAGGGAACCATACCTTCCCAACAGGCTCCATCAGAAAGCGAAGCCAAATCTCGACGGTTCATAGACAACCTAGAGACAATCTCGACATTTGTCGCAATATTGCAGACACAATGTCAACAAATGAAGCAAAAGAAGACCCCTAGCTTCAGGGTCTCGACGTCGATATCGACAACTTAGAGATCACCAACGGCGTTTCTCCTCATTTCAACCAGATGCAGACGTAATGTCAACAATCGACCTCAGAGTCGCAACGAAACGGAACTATGGCAAACTCCCTAGTTCCAAATCTCAATGACCACATATACAGCCTGGAGACCAACAACGGTGTGCCTCCTCATTCCAGTAGGACATAGATGCTACATCATAAAACGAAGCTACTGCATAGTCCCTAGTTCCAAATCTTAACGGCAATATCTACAGCCTAAGAATCAGCAACGGCGTTCCTTTGCAGTCCAGCAGGATGCAGATGCAACGTCAACAAGAGACCCCATGGTCGAAACAAAGCGAAGCGACGGCAAAATCCCAGCTTCACCTCAGCATTCGTCTCGTTACAGCAGACGAGATGTCAACAACGGCGTTCCTTCGCAAGTCCAGCAGGATGTAGATGCAACGTCAATGAAAGACCCCATGGTCGAAACAAAGCGAAGCGACGGCAAAATCCCAGCTTCACCTCAGCATTCGTCTCGTTACAGCAGACGAGATATCAACAACGGCGTTCCTTCGCAAGTCCAGTAGGATGTAGATGCAATGTCAACGAAAGACCCCATGGTCGAAATAAAACGGAGTGACGGAAAAATCCCATCTCCACCTCAGCATTCGTCTCGTTACAGCAGACGCAATAACAACAACGGCGTTCTTTCGCAGTCCAGCAGGATATAGATGCAACGTCAACGAAAGACCCCATGGTCAGCTAAGCAGAGTGACGACAAAATCCCGGCTCCACCCCAGCGTTCGTCTAGATACATCAGACGCAACGCCAAAAGCAAATGAAGCAAAACGCCAAATTCCTAGCTTCAGGGTCTTGACGGCAAGTCATATAAAGCCTGAAAGACAATCGGAGATCATCTCGCACCAGTGCGGAGTGGTCACCACCTCGACAATCGTCTCGATACAGCAGATGAAATGTCACCCTAGCGTTCTTCCCCCAGCAGGATTCGAACGCGCCAAAGCAAATGAAGCAAAAGGCCAAATTCCTAGCTTCAGGGTCTTAAGGGCAAGTCATATAAAGCCTGAAAGACAATCGGAGATCATCTCGCACCAGCACGGAGTGGTCACCACCTCGACAATCGTCTCGATATAGCAGATGAAATGTCACCCCAGCGTTCTTCCCCCAGCAGGATTCGAACGCGCTAAAGCAAAAGAAGCAAAAGGCCAAATTCCTAGCTTCAAGGTCTTGACGGCAAGTCATATAAAGCCTGAAAGACAATCGGAGATCATCTCGCACCAGCACAGAGTGGTCACCACCTCGACGTTCGTCTTAATACAGCAGACGAGATGTCACTACGACATCCTTCCTCCAACAGGATCCGGACACGCCAAAGCAAATGAAGCAAAATGCCAAATTCTTAGCTTCAGGGTCTTAACGGCAAGTCATATAAAGCCTGGAAGACAATCGGAGATTATCTCGCACCAGTGCAGAGTGGTCACCACCTCGACGTTCGTCTCGACACAGAGGACGCAACATCACCAAAAGGATTCATGGCAAAATCCCTGGTTCCAAACCTCGACGGTTCACCAGCAACCTAGAGACAACCGCGACATTCGTCTCGATACAGCAGACGCGATGCCAGCAAACGAAGCAAAGGCCAAATTCCTAGCTTCAGGGTCTTAACGGCAAGTCATATAAAGCCTGAAAGACTATCGGAGATCATCCCACACCAGCGCGGAGTGGTTATGACTCATCGGGGCTCTCTAAAATGAGCCTAACCTCAAGTAAAAAGCGGCATGGCAAATTCCTAACGCTTGCTCTTCCGACGGTCAAACTGCCTAAGAGGATTGCTTGAAGACGTCTTGTCCAGCCCCCGAAGGGATCAGAGACACGGCAGTCACAGGGCTACTCGAACAGCACGATAGCCTATCGAGGGATACATCAGCCAATGCGACGGTACGACGGCCAAAACCCTAAGAACCACAGACCCTAACGGACTTCTGTCGTAAAGAGCAGAGGTTAACTGTGACGTTAGGATATTCTTGCGAGATCTGCTCGATCCGTTTCGACTCGTGAGGAAATTGATGTCGTTGCGAGAACTTCTCGATTTGTCTCGACTCGTGAGATAAAGCCTTAGGCAGTGGGGATTAAAAAACCTGTTTCCTAAGCACTGGGATCCTGCAAGTCGGCCCAAAACGGTCTCTTGCATACCATCCACGGATCACACTCTCCAAAGTCGAATCTCGACAAGGAGGGAAACAACCTTTTACGGGTCCTCTCGACTCGTAAGAGGGAAAACTCTCTTATAGGATCCTTACGACTTATAAGAGAAAACACACTTAGGAATCCTCACGACTCCTAAGGAGAAAATACACCTACGAGATCCTCACGACTCGTAGGGAGAAAAGTCTTTATGAGACCCTCATGGCTCGTAAAGTTGAAAAATCTTAGGTGGAAGATCCTACCCCTGTCTCCCAAGCCATCACTGCCCTGCAAAGAGGTCAAGATAGACCATCTATGAGCCACACTTGCCAAAGCTACATGCCACTGAAATGGAGAAACTACTCATGAGCATATAAACTACTTCACGCCAGAGTAAGACATAAAGAAATGGAAGGGTGCGGCTCATGGAGTTAAGGGTTTGGAACTGTATCCTTTAAGAGTTAAGATTTGAGTCAATGATAAATGACGACGCTTGTGTCCGCTCGTTATCTTCTTAGATCAAGATTCTGAAAATGATACACCAACCCGAAACTGGTCATACGCCATGCATAACTCTGCACTACTTCACCCACGTACATACTTACGTGGGCAAAGTAGTGGGGGCATTTGTTCCCGCCAAAAATTTCTACGCAAAGGAGTCCAAGGTATCGAATGGCAGTGATACGCTTAAAGAAATGCGAACCAGTATCTTCTGGCCTATATTTTGATAAACTCCCGAAGGAGGAACTATTAAATTCTGTTGGTATTGGAAGCATCTCGAAAATCCCTTCGATTTGATACATTATGGGCCTCATAATTCATCCGGGATCAAAAGTTATGAGGTATCACGTGTCCACACGTGATGGACCTTTAAGAACCCGCTGGAGGAGTTAAAAGATATAATAAAAACTCAGAAAAGACCCCAATGGGGCATCACGTGCTCACACGTGACCATGGGTCACGTGCAGACACGTGATGGGCTCTTAAGGCCTCTAAAATAATGAATAGAATTAAGTTCTAAAATCTGTTCCCTGATTAAAAATCAGAAGTTACCTCAATGAGGTATCACGTGCTCACACGTGACCAATGGTCACGTGTTGACACGTGATGGTTAAAACAACAACATAAACAAGCGGCTGTTAAAAGAACCAATTTGGGGGTCACGTGCTCCCACGTGACCAAGGGTTACGTGCCAGCACGTGACAGGCTTTGAAAGCCTTACAGTTTAATAGAATTAAAATTCTAAATTTCTCTAAAATCTTTCGAAATAGAATTAAAATTCTAAAAGCTTCTAAATCTTTCCAAATGGAAAAGGATTATGGGGACCGTTGGATTAAAAATCTAAGGGTGATTAAAAATCACCAATTTATGCAAAAATCTTGGACAAGGAAAGATTTCCCCTAAATCTCACCGAAAATAACAAACAGAATATCTTTGGATTTAAAATCCAACGGTGAATAAAATTCGCTGAATGATCTAAAGGCTCATATTAAATATGAAAACAAATCAAATCTTTCAATGAAAGATTTGCTAAACAAATTGATTCTTTTCCTTCTCTTATAAATAGGAGCCAAGAAAAGAAGAGGAGGAACCCTTTTTGGAAAAAAAAACAGAGAGAGGAGAATTTAATTCTCAAGAGGGAAGAAAGGAAAGGAGAATTTAATTCTCAACAAATAAAACCCTAGGTGAGAAAAGAGAAAAAGATCAACTTCAAAAAGAGAATTTAATTCTCAAAATTTAAGAGTTTAACTCTTCTGCAAATAAAGAACTTAGTTCTTCTTCTGGTTGAAGATCTGTACAGAGCACATCTCCCCATAGGATGAGAATTTAATTCTCATCGGGTCGAGATCCTGCCATGCAGATCCTAAACTTAGAAGGGGAATTGAGTTTTGAGAATTTAATTCTCCCAAACTCACAGGAATTTAATTCCTCGTAAAATGAAACTGGGGTTTAACCCTAATCAAGAATTTAATTCTTTTACATATCTGGGAATTTAATTCCTTTAAAAAGAAATTAAGGTTTTACCCTAAATAAGAATTTAATTCTTTCACAATAGGGATTTAATTCCTCCAAAACAAAATTAGGGTTTAACCCTACAGAGAATTTAATTCTTAAAATAAAGGGACTTGAAAGATCTCCATGCACATAAAGAATATTGGTCACGTGATGACACGTGACCCCAACCCACAGTAATCAGAAAAGAAGGAATAAAACCAGGGCCACGTGTCCCCACGTGACCCCTAGAAAGATCCCTAAAAATAAAAAGAAAGAAGCTTTGAGGCAATGCCTCACGTGCTCCCACGTGACTCCCAAAACGCAGGAAGAAAAAGCAAAGGAAATGAAAGCTTTGGGCGCTCTCACGTGTTATCACGTGACCCCTCAGCAAATGTTTTAACAATTGGCGCACAGATCCCCATCACGTGCCAACACGTGATGCTCTAAAATAAAAATGAAAGTGTTTAACACTTAATGGCAGAACGAAGAAAGGAGTTTCGGCCTAATCTCAGGCACCTCACGTGACCCCACGTGACCACCCCTTTTTAGTGTTTAACACTATTTTTAAAGCGCATCACGTGGGAACACGTGATCGTCAAATACCTTCTAGTATTAACACTATTTCAAAACCAACCTAGCCCAAAATGGCTAAGTTTTTCCAGAGGCAGGATTCCGCTTTGATTGAACTCCAAATATACCCTTGTTTTCCAAACTTGATCATTTTACATGACATTCAAAGTAAACTCCAGATCCATGATGACTGGTCAGTGCCTAATAAAAGACAAAATGTTGTCAGAACCCCCAAATCTCTGTTTAGCACTGCTGAATGATGAGGGGCTGAACCCAGACAAATGTCTAATGGCTCAAAGGGCCAATATTTCAAACATAATTGGACTAAGCCCAAACTGGCCATTAGTCCTCAAATCATCTTGAACTGAGCACATCTCCTCTTTCAACCAACTCATTGGTTCAAGGGTACATCTCTGAACTCCTCTGATATTTGTCGTTGTAATCCTTCAACGTCTTCAGAGAGGTGACGGGTCCCGACAACCACACATTAATACGGACCGTGGGGGCCTTAAACTCATGGACTAATGCGTCCTTAAACTAACATTTGTCCCCAAAACGGGAATGATAGACCACCATGTCCCTAAACTGGAGATGGACCACCATGTCCCTAAACTGGCAATGGACCACCATGTCCCTAAACTGGAACAATAGAGCCCAAATGCTCTTTTTTCGGATCTAAACGATCCCGTTTAAGCTGATCTTAACCTCAAATATGGCTAACGTGTCCTTAAACCTTCAAACAGACTTTAGTCCCAAATTGGACTCTAGATCCCCCAATCAAGTTTGGCTCAAGGGTACATCTCTGAACTCCTCTGACATCTGTCGTTGTAATCCTTCAACGTCGTCAGAGAGGTGATGGGTCCCGACGGCCATACATGTAATGGACCCCTATATCCCTAAACTGGAACAATAGAGCCAATTGCTCTTTTGTCGGATCTAAACGATCCCGTTAAGTTGATCTTAGTCTCAAATTGGATTAACGAATCCTTAACAAACGTTTGAGTTGATCTTAGCCTCAAATATGGCTAATATATCCTCAAACCAAAACCCCAAACCCAAATCTAAGAAAATACGGATTTGGACTAATCCACGTCCTACGGGCGACGACATAACTCAGTCTCCGTATACAATCCACGGGCAACCGAACACAAAACAAACACCCACGACACGAAGTGATCATCTGGAGAAGGAGAAAGTTGTTACCGCAATGCGGTAGCGTAATTAACTGCAGGGGCTTGCGCCTGCAGGGAAGAGCGTCCCCACAATCAAAAAACCCCTCAAGCGAGGGGGAATCTGACGAAGTCTGCTACATCGGACGCATCCGTTTAAACCTTCGATATATGGTGCCATAAATCAACTTGGCATCTTCGGAGAGGTAGACGGATAGCACCAATTAGCATCTGTCCTGAATCTCAGGCAAGACGTCTCTGTCTTGGCCGCCGTTCGGAGGGGAACACCGATGTTCACAACTTATCGTATTTTCCTAATAAGAGATATTTATTTAAAAGTGTATCAAAGCTAAAACTTCTAGAAATGATTTTATTAAGAATATGGTATTTAAATGAAAGTATTGTTTTATCGTATTCTAAGTTTTTGATGATGTCGTTTAGGGTTGTATTTGCGTGTGTGTGGATGTAGGTCATTACCTCGTGCTCTAGTTTAAATGTATAGTAGGATTAAGGGGTTAAATGTGAAATCGAAATATGATGGTATTAAAGTGAAAAAAAATATGATAAATTGGAAAGGCTGTCATTTCATGTGATGAAACTTATTCAAATTGATTTTTAAAAGTTTAATAGTCAACATAAAGATGTTTAAGCATGAATGTATTGATGAGAAGTGAAATTTTATTGAAAACCGACTCGGAAATCGGATTTGTTCCGATTCCGTCGGGTTTCGTATTTTCGTATTTTAGAGAAATAGAAAGGGGGATAGAATGGGACTTACGGGTTTCGATTAAGCAAGGGAGTGAGGGGGGAACTAGAGGGGTTGCCGAGGCGTTGTTTCGTCGCCGGTTGTTCCTAAAAACGTCACCGGAATTTCCGCCGAAATTTCGTCGGAGCTTCCCCGTGCACTTGTTTTCAAATTACACAACTCTTGGAAAATTTTGAGAGAGTGAGCTTAGGGTTTTAGGATGAGAGGGTAGAGGGTAGGGGTGTATTTATAGGGTTGGCTAGGGTAGGGTAGGTGAAAGGTTTTAATAAAAAAAATTGTAAAAATTATAGAAAATTCATTAAAAATTAGAGTAATTAGGTGTTAATGGGCATTCTGGAACCGATCCAATAAATTAGAGTATGCAGGGGGTTAGAAAAGGCGAAGAGTTGGATTTTTCGTGTTGACGACTCGGCAGTCCGGCGGAGTCCGGCCGGCGGCGCCGTGCCGAGTCGGCCGGTCCGCCGTCCGAGTCGGCCGAGTCGGAGGTCAGGGAGGTTGGGGGTCGTCTGATGTAGCCTTTGGTATATTTAGTTTTTTAGGTACAGTTCAACATTTGGGAGTTATGGTCTGTGGACTGTTGAGCTTCCAAGGAATTTAAAACAAAAATAATCTAAAAATAATGTGGGGCAGGGGATTTGAACTCTGGTGACTTGGTTCAGCAATGCAAGGTATTACCAATGAGCTACAAGCTCCTTCTTGTAATTATTGTGGGAAAATAAATACTTAAAGTGGTAACAGCAATATTAAATACCCCAAGCATACTTCAAATTTAAATCAATTTTATGTATACAAAAAATTGGAGTTGTTACAATCTACCCTCCTTACAAAAAATTTCGTTCTCGAAATTTACAACTTTTTATTTGAGGACTAGTTTACAAAGAGGTGAGGATATCTTGCACGCATTTCATCTTCCCTTTCCTAAGTGGATTCTCCTGGTGTGTCTTTCCTCCACATTACCCGGACCAAGTTAACTTCTTTGTTCCAAAATGTCTTCACTTTCCTGTTCAGGATCTCCACAGGCTGTTGCTCACAAGAAAAATCAGGCTGTATAGTGAGCTCGGAATGATCAAGAACATGGCTGGGGTCACTCACATACTTTCTGAGTTGGGATATGTGGAACACGTTATGCACTCCTTCCAATGAGGGTGGAAGCGCTAAGCGGTATGCCACTTCACCGACCATTCGAGTATGTCGAACGGTCCAATGTATCTCGGACTTAATTTACCCCGTCTTCCAAATCGAATCACTCCGCGGTTTGGAGATATCTTCAGGAATACGTGATCTCCTGGCTGGAACTCCAAGTGTCGTCTCTTTGCATCGGCCCAGTGTTTCTGTCGATCTTAGGCTATGCGCATTCTTTCCCTGATAGTACGAACCACATCAACGGTCGCTACTATCATCTCTGGTCCAAGAAGTTCCCTATCTCCGATGTCGTCCCAACTTAATGGTGATCGACACATCCTTCCATACAATGCTGCAAAAGGTGCCATTCCTATGCTTGCTTGGTAGCTGTTATTGTACGCGAACTCCACAAGATGCAGGTGATCTTCCCACGATCCTTTGAAGTCTAGAATACACGCTCTGAGCATATCCTCCAAGATCTGAATAGTTCGTTCCGACTGACCATCTGTTTGTGGATGATAAGCCGTGCTGAAGTTCAAACTTGTTCCCAAGCTTGCTTGCAGACTCTGCCAAAATTGCGATCGAAACCTGGTGTCACGATCGGAGACAATGCAGACCGGTACTCCATGAAATCTCACAATTTCCTGTATGAGTTCATGGGTATCAGAGATAGTACATTATGAAGAGTTTAAATCGTAATTAGATTATTACCTCCATGTACTTCTTTGCTAGTATCTCAGTTGATTGGCCAACCCGAAATGGGATGAAGTGAGCCGACTTTGTGAGTCGATCCACAATGACCCATATAGCATCGTTACCCTTTGTGCTGCGAGGAAGAGCAGTCACAAAATCCATCGTGATGTGCTGCCACTTCCATTCTGGGATTGGTAACGGTTGAAGTAGTCCAGCTGTCCTGTGATGTTCAGCTTTTACTTGCTGACACACCAAACATTTTGCGACGCTTCTGGCTACTTCACGCTTCATTCCATGCCACCAATAATTCTGACGTAGATCTTTGTACATTGTGGTACCTCCAGGATGTACTGAGTAGGGAGAGCTGTGAGCTTCTTTCATTAACTCTTCCCGAACAGGACCTTTTGGTACACACAATCTACTGCCGTATCTCAAAGATCCGTCTTCATGGATGATGAAGTCTGTTCTAAGTCCATTCTCCACTTGTTCTCTGATCCTTTGCAACTTAGCATCACTTGCTTGAGCTGCTTTGATCTGATTGACAATGGTTGATTGAACTTGTAGATTCATCAAGCTTGAAGCATTACCTGGCATGACTACTTCAATCTCCATTTGATGCAAGTCTTGCTGAAGATTCCACTGAGCGGTGAGATTCATCGATAATGGTTGGCGACTAAGAGTATCAGGTACTACGTTCACCTTCCCTGGGTGATATTGTAAGTTGATGTCAAAGTCCGCCATGAGTTCTAACCATCTTCTCTGCCGCATATTGTTCATATCAGATTTTTGCATTTTCATACCGCCCAATTTTTATCACATTGCATATCGGTAGATACTCTTGAGCCGTGTTTGCTAGTCAATTGCAGGATACAGGTTCTCGGCTCTAAACGGTGAAATTCATGGAAAAACATGACAAAACCCGGGTTCCTGCCAACCACAGATAAAACACGGATCTCCACTCTTTATCCTTCTGTTGCCACACACCAGTTTAAGAGACTAAAATGGCAAATCGAATGTCGTTTTCATGCACAAGGCTCAATGGCAGCACAAGATCCAAGAAATCTACACGGAGCTCGAGGAAATCATGACAAAAAGATCCACATCAAATCACCTTTTGCTCAACTGAAATTCTGGAAAAATCGTGAAGAAAATCTGAGAAAAGATATATACCAGAATAAAGGGCCCACAGAACCAGGAAAATCCACAAAAAAATCAAGACCTAAGTCCTCTATATGGCCGCGGTTCCGCGGCCTTACTGGCGCCGTAGATGAAGATTTTCCAGGGGTGTTTTGGTCTTTTCATATTTGTTCTGAATGTTGCCCTAGGTTTTCAGTTTCCAGCCTATAAATACCCCAGAACCTTGTGAATGAAGGGGTGCATAATCTTGTATTTTTCTAGGTTTAGAATACTTGTTTCTTCTTCCTCTTCTCATCTCTTCTCCATTGAAAATCTTGTAGTGAGCTTTTGTGAGTGAAGAATGATGAATAAAGAAGAACCTTTTACATATCATGCTTGTCTTGTTCTTTAGTTAACTTGTTAATTGTTGTAATTTTCATTTGTTAACTTAGTTGTTGTTATTTCTTGTTGTTTCTTTCTTCTCTCTTTTTCTTTATCCTTAAAACAACCATGATGCTTACGCTTGATCCTTGCCAAGGTGAGGTCGTAAATAGCTAGTTGTTATCTTCTAATCTCTTTCTTTCTATCTTCCTCTTTTGTTTTGTTTTCTTTTCATTATGATGTGTGAGTAGTTTCATACTTGTTAGGGTAGGATAAGGGAAGTTTGAGAGAAAGAAATCTCTCTCACTCTTTCCTTGCCCAACATCTTAAAATCAACTCCCATTAATTGAACCACAATCCGCTCCTTACGGCACCCTATCCTACATGATAGCGGTGATCCCGTAGTGAGACCGGTTGTGGTTGAATTAACCGGAGGTTATGGTTAAGAGCCAAGAACGGACGGACAAGCACCAAAAGGAAGAACTTATGCGTTGGAAAGCCTAGCTTATACTCGCAAGTTCCTTCCTAGTCGTGCTAATCCCCGTTGTTGCCGATTACCGTAACACCGACATTAAGAGGGGCAAAGAAAGAAGTGGGAGACTCCTAACTCAAACTAACCTAATCCTAACCCTAA
The DNA here is from genome assembly GCA_030015575.1 of Agapanthus africanus. Classification (NCBI taxonomy): domain Eukaryota; kingdom Viridiplantae; phylum Streptophyta; class Magnoliopsida; order Asparagales; family Amaryllidaceae; genus Agapanthus; species Agapanthus africanus. Next base: position 41,794,764 of record CM057344.1, read on the forward strand.
CAAGCTCTCTTTACATATCATTTTACCACTTAGATAATCACAAACAAAATCTGGAAAACTGGACTTAACTCGTTAAAGCACATAGAAAAAGATTCCCATCTCCCTGCGGACGACCCGTACTCAACCGGCTAGCAACAAGCGAAACCGTTTTGATTGCGGTAATTAACTAAACTTGAACACGCAGAATCTCTACCAATCAAATGGCGCCGTTGCCGGGGAGACGGTAGTTTATTTCTTTGTGTAATTTCGGGTTAACTTGTGAATATAAATATAACCGAAAAAAAAATACACTTTGTAAAAAAATCATTTTGTTATTTTTTGATTAGTTTTTGTGCAAGTGTGCAGGAAAATACGAAGTTCGAGTTCGGTGCCCAAGACGTGGGAAGATACGAAATTCAAGTTCAGTGCCAAAGACGTGGGAAGATAGACCCACATTTCGCGGCTACACCGCGACGGATCAAAACGAAGCAAACGGTCTACTGTAAAAATCTGGAACAGATACAGTAAGCAAGTCAAAATTCAGCACATCCAGACAAGCAGAGGACACCCAACAGAGCATACCCAAAAATTTCAGAAGCCCAATCCCACCAGATTGCCGCGGAACCGCGGCATAAGCCAGCTTAGGCCGCGGAACCGCGGCCGTTTGGTCTCTTCAGTGTGCCAAAAATTTTGGGTAAGTCTCTTTTCTCTCTCCCACTCCTCTGGACTCCAATAAACTGTGTTTTCTGCAGCATTCTTTGTGCAAATTCTCTTCCCCCTTCCAATAAACTGTTCTTGTGCAGGATTCTTTGCGCCGCGCTAAAAATAAAAATTGTTTGCAGTTGAATTGTTATCGCTTTGCATTCATTAATACGGACTTAAGGGGCTTGAAACCAATTCAGATTGGGTGGGGATTTCATCACCCTTCCCAGGACCCCAGAAATCACAAAAAGCATATGCATTGACCATTGTTAAATTAAAAAATACTAGACTCAGCCCTAAGGACTTCGCGCTCAATAGGGCAGAGGACTAATTACAGGCATCGGCCGTTTATCCTATCCTGACTTTGCGGTGTCTAGGCAAGTGTGACGAAGGCAAGTGGTTATTTAATTAAGGAACTTCGCGAAAGCGTTGGACAACCTCCCACTTACCTGGCACTTATCTGGCCGCAATTGGCGGAGAAGAGGCGGTTTGAGGTCATGTTTCTAGTTCTTTGGAACAGTTAGGAGCTGTCTAGTTGATCTAGGTGACCCCAGATCTAGGTGTGATTGTGCATATCTTGTTTGTGATTGCTTAAAGCCGTAAATCCGTACATATTTCTGTAAAGCTCTTCCTAAAAAAAAAGGAAAAAATCAAAAACTTTTATAAAAAACTGCCCTTTGTCGCCAAAATCCATTTTTTACCCACCACCCATCGCCTTTCTCCATTGACGTTTTCTTACCCTCACCTTCTCCGCTTTGACTATACTAAACTCGTTTAGTGTATGTCCGCTTGGACTCGGGACACTAGCGCCCGCCTAGTCCGCATTACGTTAGTCGCTACCGACTACGCGATCGACTCAGACGTCGAAACTCCGTCCACTCCTCTTTCACCTTTACCTTTGCCGGCCAACTCCGACGTTGACCGGAATTCTGTTCATACCTCTTCACCTTCACCATCACCAACCTCTTCTTCCGCGATGTCAGGATTTAATCCGAACATCTCTTTGACTACCCCTGGATTGGCTCCACCTCCTACGGAGACCAATAACCCACCACCACCGCCTGTTGTAGCGCCGCGGCGAATCGCGCTCCAGGATCGTTTCTATCCCACCCGTTCTGCACTTCCCACCTGCCTTTCTCTTCCACCGGCCAATGGGGATAATTTTGAAATTAAGCCCCATTTCATCAACATGCTTCCACGATTTCATGGGCTTGAGTCTGAAGATGCCTATATTTTCATCAATAAATTTCAAAACGTTTGTGCCGTGATGAAAAGCACCCAACTGTCGGACGATGCTATACGTCTACGGGTCATTCCGTTCACTTTATGCGATCTTGCTGAAAAATGGCTGTATAGCACCGCTTCCCATTCCATAACCAGTTGGGATGAGTTTGTAAAAGCGTTTCTAAAGAAATTTTATCCGAATCATAAAACCGCAAGGATCCGAAATGAAATCAACCAATTCTCTCAGCTTCCTTCTGAACCCTTCTGGAAGTGCTTTGACCGGTACAAAGACCTTCTTGTTCAGTATCCTCACCACGGTATAGAGAAATGGCAACTTTGCCAAACCTTATACGAGGGCCTGAACCCAGCAACGAAGTAGTTGTTGGAAACCATCTATCAGGGCCACTTCCTATCGAAATCTGACGAGGAAGCGTGGCAGTTCTTTGACGACCTTGCGGAGCAAACGCTACAATGGGAGAGCACCAGACCGACTTCTTCTTCTTCTTCTACCACCACTTCTACCGGTCAGTCTAGGGTAGGAATTCACCAACTTGATGTCTCTATTGCGATGAAAGCTGAAATGGCTGCAATAACGAGAAAGCTTGAAGCGATAGAGAGAAAATTTTCTTCTCCTGCTCCTGCCCCTGTTCTCCCCCTCCGTACCATTTGCGCTTGTTGTTCCGATCCTTCTCACTTGACCGAAGAGTGTCCTTACAATCCACCATCGCAAGGACAGGATCAGGTTAATGCTGCATTTCAGCAAAGACCGAGGAATGATCTATACTCTTCCACCTACAATCCCGGTTGGAGGAACCACCCCAATTTCGCCTGGAATCAGAATCAGAATCAATTCCAAGGCAACAATTTCCAAAGGGCCCCTCCGCCGCAACAACAAGCGCAACAACAAACTCAACAGCAGTTTCAGCAACCCTTCCAACCCCAACCTTTCCAAAATCAGACGAACAACTTTGCACCCAACAATTCTTTTCCACCAAACAACTTTGTTCCGTCAAACAACGATAAGGTTTCCTCGCTCGAACGAAGTCTGGAAGCGTTCGTTAAATAATCGACACAATCCACTGCCAACATCCAGTCTTCCATTCAGTCCTTAGTGTAACACACTGCCGCACACGGGCAAAGCATCAAGACCATCGAGGCCCAGATTGCACAGCTGAATGCGGCCTTAAGCGAGCGAGAAAAGAGGAAGCTCCCGTCCCAGCCACTTCCAAATCCTGGTCACCCACATAATGTACATGTTGCTCTTGAACAACAGAATCATAATGTGAGTGCCGTGACCACATTGAGATCGGGAAGGATGCTGCAAAACAACATTGGCACGCGGATCAACAATGACACCCCGGCCGCTTCTTCTTCTTCTTCTTCTTCTCCTGCTTCTTCGTCTTCTGAGCCTATTCTCCATTCTTCAAAAGGCTCTCCTTCTTCTTCTTCTTCTTCTTCTTCTTCTTCTTCTTCTGCTCTGAACGGACCCGCCTCTCATTCCACGAAAACACCTGTTCTGGGATCCGTTCCGACTCCACAATCTCCTCCACTAGCATTAGACTCAACCAATTTTAAAAATGTCCCATTTCCAAACCGGTTGAGGTCTAATAAACAAAATCCTCAAATGGAGAAGATTCTGGAGTTATTTAACCAGGTTAACATTAACATTCCTCTTTTAGATGCCGTCCAACAAGTCCCATCCTAAGCAAAAATCTTAAAGGACTTGTGCACGAAAAAGAGGAAGTCTCAGGTACCAAAGAAAGTTTTCCTGGCTAGTGCTGTGAGTGATGCTCTTACCCAATCTTTACCGCAAAAACGGAAGGACCCTGGCTGTCCTACGATTTCCATTACCATTGGGGATAAGAACATCAACCGCGCACTATTAGATCTTGGTGCCAGTGTTAACCTGCTTCCGTACTCAGTATACGAGCAATTAGGCGTCGGAGAGCTGAAACCCACACACTGCACTCTCCAAATGGCCGACCGATCGATCACCCATCCTAGGGGTGAGCTAGAGGATGTGTTAATAAAAGTCGGGGACTTCATATTCCCCGTTGACTTCATTGTATTAGACACACATCCTGTAGCTAACCCCCGGAATCAAATTCCGGTGATACTCGGTCGCCCATTCCTTGCAACCTCAAATGCTGTGATCAATTGTCGCAATGGTTCGATGACAATTGAACTCAACATTTTTAGGTTGGGAAATCATCCCGCCGAACCTAATGCTCATATACTGGACGTCTGCTCGATCCAGGAGGTCACCCCAGAAGAATGTGAATTCGAGGAGTTTCTGTTTGATCACGATAATCTTAACGCCACTAGTGCGTTTCTCTTCGAACCTGCTGCTGTTTCTGCGCCCGACAACGACTACGAGTGTTTCACGTTTTCAAACGATCTTAGCCGCTCACAACCCGAGTTTGAATCTTTCGAATTTCCGGATGAGTTACCGGAACCATCCAACTCGGTCGCCTACACTCGTTTTGAACCTTTGCTGGAGTCCTTTGAGTTCGAGACCTCTGCACCAATCTTGCCTTCAATCGTTTCACCTCCGACGCTCGAACTCAAGCCTTTGCCGTCTCACCTTAAGTACGCTTACTTAGGTGAGAACGAGACCCTCCCTGTCATCATCTCGGCTTCTCTAGCTCCAGAGCAAGAGAAAGCCCTTCTCACGGTCTTGCACAGCAACAAGCAAACTTTTGGCTGGTCCATGGAGGACATCAAGGGGATTAGTCCCCTGATCGTTGAGCATCACATTCATCTGATGGATGATGCCAAACCAGCCCGGGATCCACAAAGACGGCTCAATCCAGTCATGAAAGAGGCTGTGAAGAAGGAGATCGTAAAATGTCTAGATAGTGGTATCATTTACCCTATCTCTGATAGCCAGTGGGTGAGCCCCATTCATGTTGTCCCCAAGAAGTCGGGCATCACGGTCATAACCAACGAGGCGAACGAGTTAATCCCTACTCACACCCAAACTGGGTGGCGAGTATGCATTGATTACAGAAAACTCAACGCCGCAACGCGAAAAGACCACTTTCCGCTACCTTTCATTGACCAGATGCTTGAACGATTGGCCGGACACGAGTACTACTGCTTTCTTGATGGCTACTCCGGCTATAATCAAATTCCCATCGCCGAAAAAGACCAGGACAAGACCACTTTCACTTGTCCTTTCGGCATGTTTGCATATCATCGCATGCCCTTTGGGTTATGCAATGCGCCCGCTACCTTCCAGCGGTGTATGATGGGAATCTTCTCAGACATGGTGGAAAAATTTCTGGAGATTTTCATGGATGATTTCTCCATCTTCGGCGATTCCTTCAACGAGTGTTTGCTGCATCTTGACGCTGTCCTTACCCGATGTAAGGACAAAAATCTCACTTTGAATTGGGAGAAGTGCCACTTCATGGTGCGCGAAGGTATTGTCTTAGGACATATCATCTCGCAAAATGGCATAAAGGTTGACAAAGCAAAGATTGAGGTCATTTCCAATCTACCTCATCCCCGATGCGTCAGAGATATCCGAGCCTTCCTTGGCCATGCCGGTTTCTATAGACGGTTCATCAAGGACTTTAGCAAGATTGCTAGGCCCTTGACTCTTTTACTGGCCAAGGATACGCCATTCGACTTAAACTCGAGCTGCGTGACTGCATTCGAGTCATTGAAAAGCTCACTCACTTCTGCTCCCGTTCTTTCTTCACTTGACTGGACGCACCCATTTGAGATTATGTGCGATGCATCCGACTTTGCCATTGGTGCTGTCCTTGGACAACACATCAACAAGATGCCGCACGTAATCTATTATGCAAGCCGAACCCTGAACGACGCCCAACTCAATTATACAACTACTGAGAAGGAATTCTTGGCTGTTGTATTTGCTTTAGAAAAGTTCAGGCCCTACCTCATCGGCTCTCCAGTCATTGTCTACACAGACCATTCTGCTCTGCGCCATCTTTTTGCGAAGAAAGATGCAAAATCTCGGTTAATACGTTGGATCCTCTTGCTTCAAGAGTTTGACCTTGTCATTAAGGACAAACGAGGATGTGAAAACGTAGTTGCCGACCATCTCTCATGACTTCCTTCTTCGCCTTCGCTTCCAATTCTGATCAACGACGTTTTCCCGGATGAACAGCTCTTGACAGTATCTTGCGAACCCTGGTTCGCAGATATTGTGAACTATTTGGCCACGGGATTACTACCGACTGAATGGTCAAGTCAGGACAAACTTCGCTTCTTATCCCAAGTAAAACACTTTTACTGGGACGAACCCTATTTGTTCAAGTACTGTCCCGACCAGATTATTCGTCGGTGTGTCCCTGACGAGGAATTCAAGAGTGTGCTGTCATATTGCCACGATCAAGCGTGTGGCGGGCATTTTGGCCCCAGAAAGACAGCTGAGAAGATCTTGCAATGTGGTTTCTACTGGCCACAACTCTTCAAAGACGCTCATGACTATTGCAAGACTTACTCCCGGTGCCAACACTTAGGCCGGATATCCCGGAGGAACGAGATGCCGCTCTAACCAATCTTGGTTATGGAGATTTTCGATGTTTGGGGGATAGATTTCATGGGGCCGTTTCCCAGCTCTTTCGAGAACTTGTACATCCTTCTCGCTGTTGATTACGTCTCTAAGTGGGTCGAGGCTGTGCCCAGCCGGACTAACGACAACAAGGTTGTCGTTAGGTTTCTTAAAGAAAACATTTTCTCCCGGTTTGGGCACCCCCGAGCGATCATTAGCGACAATGGAAGTCATTTCTGCAACAAGACTTTCGAGGCCTTGATGCGAAAATATTCCATTAATCATAAGCTCTCTACGCCCTACCACCCCCAAACATGCGGGCAGGCCGAAGTTTCAAATCGGCAAATCAAGCAGATACTGGAGAAAACGGTTTCCAAGAACCGTAAGGATTGGTCGCTGAATCTCACTGATGCCCTTTGGGCATTTCGAACCGCTTATAAGACCGACCTTGGCATGTCTCCCTATCGGCTTGTGTACGGAAAAGCCTGCCACCTACCTGTCGAAATAGAGCATCGCGCATTTTGGGCGATAAAGGAGCTGAATCTGTCTATCGAGGATGCGGGCAGCCATCGGAAGCTGCAGTTGAACGAACTGAGCGAGCTTAGGGATGAGACTTACGATAACGCGGTTGTCGTTAAGAACCGAACGAAGGTGTTTCACGATAAACACCTTTTGTGCAAAACTTTCGTACCTGGTCAACAGGTATTGCTTTACGACACCCGACTTCACTTCCATCCAGGAAAGCTCAGATCTCGCTGGAAAGGGCCGTATTTTGTGCGGAATGTGTATCCGCAGGGCGCTGTGGATTTGGAGAATCCGAAGGACGGTTCATTTTTCAAAGTGAACGGATACCGACTTAAACCGTACCTTAGCGCTGAACCAACAGAGGAGCTCCTGTTCTTACAGGAGCCGGTCTACCCTGCATAATCTTCCTCTGCCTACCTCCAAACTTCGGTTATCCAGCCAAGAACAAGTGGACACTGTTCCAAATAAGTTTGGGGGTATGTATAAACCATTTTGTATATATTTGTGGATATTCTTTTTCTTTTTTCTTTTCTTTAAAAAACACAAAAATAATAAATAAGAAAAATAAAATTTTTTTGTATATCTAACCGACAATTTTGACCCTTCAAATGATCTCTTCATACAATGACAGTGAGGACACTGTCCAGTTTAAGTTTGGGGGTACGCTCGGTACGCATTTCTTACCTTCGCATTCATATGTATATTCTGCATCTGCATATTAAAATCCATAAAATCCATAAAAATCTGAAAATTTTCTTAAAACATAAAAACTTTTTTGTCAAGTTAGCTAGTGGGAGGACTCCGATTCAACATTTCGACGGTTTTGTTTGATAAGATAAGAATAACTAAATCTTATGTTTAGATTTTGAAAACCTGAAAGATAACTCTCCTTTGAAGTTAACTATAGCTGATATACGTCTTTAAATCACACTACACGTGTCGTGAGTTTTGGAAAGTAGATGACAAGTCTTTTATGTCTAAAAACTTTTAAATGGATAAATGATTTTCTGAGGATCAAATAGGTTTGTTCGGAAATAAGTAATATCAAGAATAGTTTATGAAGTGAGTGAATAGGAAGGAATGTTATTGATGCCTTAATTGGAACTAAGTCTGAAAAATAACCCATCTGGAACTTGATTGGAATGATTACACACCAAAACCCACTAAACACGTCTTTTATCCAAAAAATAATTGAACTACCGGCTATATCTCCGTTCGTATTAAATCATCATGATTTTCACGCCAAACTGTCTTTTGTTTTTGGACCTAGGTAACTTGAGTAATTAAGTCCGCTGGGGTGTTTCTACACCTAATGCCCTAACGCAAACTGGTTTGGGTGCATTGGCCCAAAGCTCGCTAAGAAGCCTAGAAAGTCCAGATTAAAACAAAGTCAAGCAAGTGTTCTCTCCGAGTTAAAATTCCTAACGGTTCTTTATGTGAGAATAATCTTGATAAAAGACAGGCTTTTATAAAAATTTTAGCGGAGATATGAAGGTTTTATTCTATGATAAAGACTATTGCACGTTCACAGAGGTGTGTATGAAATGAAAACAAGAAAAATGTGGAGTGAAAAATAAGACCTAGTTTCCTGTTAAGGTAGATAGAAATTCTGAAGTTGAAACCTTACTGGAAAACGAAACTTGAAAAATGCTTAACTCTTTATAAAACTTATGTGATCCTTTCAAAATTCTTATCCGGGCTTTATTATGAGGACTTTATTCGACCTTTCTGGAACTTAACGACACTATTTGCACTGCACGTGAAGATATATAAAAGCTGTAGTTAAATAAGAAGCGACGTGTGAAAAATAAAGGTTCGATGGTCTAGACTTAGGATAATAGAATTGTTATTTTCTGAAACAAAACTTTAGGGTTTGAATCATAGTTATTTTGCAAAACTAGCCTGACCGGATTTTGTGGGTAGTATCCGCTGAAAACCCTCAGGAGACAACACTCCTCCTACTAGGGACACCTAGAGGTTTAACGGCTTGTTGCACATGCTCAGTGCAATCGCGTTCCCTGCAAAAGTGAGGTTAGGAAATTTTTTGTGAATAAATTGGCTTTGCTCGGGACGAGCAAATGATAAGTTTGGGGGTATTTGTTCAAATCAGATTTTTGCATTTTCATACCGCCCAATTTTTATCACATTGCATATCGGTAGATACTCTTGAGCCGTGTTTGCTAGTCAATTGCAGGATACAGGTTCTCGGCTCTAAACGGTGAAATTCATGGAAAAACATGACAAAACCCGGGTTCCTGCCAACCACAGATAAAACACGGATCTCCACTCTTTATCCTTCTGTTGCCACACACCAGTTTAAGAGACAAAATGGCAAATCGAATGTCGTTTTCATGCACAAGGCTCAATGGCAGCACAAGATCCAAGAAATCTACACGGAGCTCGAGGAAATCATGACAAAAAGATCCACATCAAATCACCTTTTGCTCAACTGAAATTCTGGAAAAATCGTGAAGAAAATCTGAGAAAAGATATATACCAGAATAAAGGGCCCACAGAACCAGGAAAATCCACAAAAAAATCAAGACCTAAGTCCTCTATATGGCCGCGGTTCCGCGGCCTAAGCATGCTTAGGCCGCGGTTCCGCTGCCTTACTGGCGCCGTAGATGAAGATTTTCCAGGGGTGTTTTGGTCTTTTCATATTTGATCTGAATGTTGGCCTAGGTTTTCATTTTCCAGCCTATAAATACCCCAGAACCTTGTGAATGAAGGGGTGCATAATCTTGTATTTTTCTAGGTTTAGAATACTTGTTTCTTCTTCCTCTTCTCATCTCTTCTCCATTGAAAATCTTGTAGTGAGCTTTTGTGAGTGAAGAATGATGAATAAAGAAGAACCTTTTACTTATCATGCTTGTCTTGTTCTTTAGTTTACTTGTTAATTGTTGTAATTTTCATTTGTTAACTTAGTTGTTGTTATTTCTTGTTGTTTCTTTCTTCTCTCTTTTTCTTTATCCTTAAAACAACCATGATGCTTACGCTTGATCCTTGCCAAGGTGAGGTCGCAAATAGCTAGTTGTTATCTTCTAATCTCTTTCTTTCTATCTTCCTCTTTTGTTTTGTTTTCTTTTCATTATGATGTGTGAGTAGTTTCATACTTGTTAGGGTAGGATAAGGGAAGTTTGAGAGAAGGAAATCTCTCTCACTCTTTCCTTGCCCAACATCTTAAAATCAACTCCCATTAATTGAACGACAATCCGCTCCTTACGGCACCCTATCCTACATGATAGCGGTGATCCCGTAGTGAGACCGGTTGTGGTTGAATTAACCGGAGGTTATGGCTAAGAGCCAAGAACGGACGGACAAGCACCAAAAGGAAGAACTTATGCGTTGGAAAGCCTAGCTTATACTCGCAAGTTCCTTCCTAGTCGTGCTAATCCCCGTTGTTGCCGATTACCGTAACACCGACATTAAGAGGGGCAACGAAAGAAGTGGGAGACTCCTAACTCAAACTAACCTAATCCTAACCCTAACAAGCTCTCTTTACATATCATTTTACCACTTAGATAATCACAAACAAAATCTGGAAAACTGGACTTAACTCGTTAAAGCACATAGAAAAAGATTCCCATCTCCCTGCGGACGACCCGTACTCAACCGGCTAGCTACAAGCGAAACCGTTTTGATTGCGGTAATTAACTAAACTTGAACACGCAGAATCTCTACCAATCACATATTCAACTCCTTCTGAGTAAACACGTACTTCAGACTTTTATGATCTGTATAGATGTTCACTCATTCACCAAGTAAATAATGGCGCCAAATCTTGTGAGCAAAGATGACGGCTGCCAACTCCAGATCATGCGTCGGATAATTGCGCTCATGAGTCTTCAGTTGTCTTGAAGTATAAGCCACAACCTTACCGTGCTGATGTAGAACACATCATAATCCCTTACCGGATGCATCATAATGCACTTCGAATCATCCAGATTGATCTGGTATTGCGAGAATAGGTGCAGATGTCAATCTTGAGTTCTACGAAAGCTTGTTCGCATGCTTCTGACCACACAAATTCTTCATCTTTTCGTGTGAGCTTGGTCAGGGGTGTTGAATCCTTCAATAAACCTTCTGTAATATCCAGCTAAACCCAAGAAACTCCGAATGTCCTTCACTGACTTTAGTGTAGGCCATTCGCTAACTGCTGAAACTTTGGCTGGATCCACAGAAATTCCTTCTCCTGATACGATATGTCCATGAAAACCAACTTGATTTAACCAAAACTCGCACTTGCTGTACTTGGAATAAAGCTTATGTTGTCGAAGAGTTTCCAGGACAATTCGTAGATGCTCTACATGCTCTTTCCGACTCTTAGAATACACCAGGATGTCGTCAATGAAGATGACAACAAACCTGTCTAAGTACTCCCGGAAAACTTGATTCATTAGGTTCATGAATATTGCTGGTGCATTGGTCACTCCAAATGGCATCACTAGAAATTCGTAATGTCCATAGCGAGTTCTGAAAGCTGTTTTGTGAATATCAGCTTCCTTGACCTTCACTTGATGATAACCTGAACGAAGATCCAATTTAGAGAACACACAAGATCCACTTAGCTGATCGAATAAGTCATCGATGCGCGGGAGTGGATACTTGTTCTTTATAGTGACTTCGTTCAAGGCCCTATAATCGATGCACATTCTGTATGAACCTTCCTTCTTCTTCACCAGTAGTACAGGTGCTCCCCAACTTGAAGTGCTGGGACAAATCCATCCTTTCGCCAATAATTCGTCCAACTGTGTTCGGACTTCCTTCAAACCTTCCGGACTTAATCTATAAGGTGCTTTGATCACCGGTTGGGCTCCTGGTACTAATTCAATATTGAATTCAAGAGCTCGATAGGGAGGCAAACCTGATATATCGTCAGGAAATACATCGTCGAACTCTCGAACTACCTCTGGTCTTAATTCTTCTTCTGCTTGAGCTGCTGCAACTACTGTTCTCTTGGCTTCGCTTTGTAGGTACTTGGCTCCAGGGTACGGTCTCCACTCTTGAAATAGAAGACCGGATGGTCAGGAATCTCGAATACTACCCTCCTTTGACGACAGTCAATGGTAGCATAAAAAGTTCCAAGCCAATCCATTCCTAGAACCACATCGAAGTTCGGTATGTCCAGTACTTTAAAGTCAGCATAAAACTCTTGGCTGCAGACGACAACTGGACACAAGCTGTATCCCATAGTTGCCTTTAGAACGCCATTTCCAGAACTGACATTCCAGCTGGATACAAGCGGTGAGACTGGAATCGCATGGGTTCGGACGAACCGTTGCGACATAAAGCAGTGGGATGCTCCGGTATCAAACAGTGAAAGTGCAGGTAGTAAGGCTACTAGGATTGTACCTAAGGTATATGGGATATGTTTTAGGTATAGGGAAAATGTGTAGATAACCAAGACTAAAAGATAAGTTTGAGAAGGAAAGTTTACCGGTAATGACTTGGCCAGTGGCCTCAGCTTCTTCCACAGACATCGTGAAAGCCTGGCGCTTTGGTACATTCCTCCTGGCCTGAGGAGCATTCCTCGAAACGTTCCTTTGAGCTCGATGGAACTGACGAGGAGGTGGTGCAGCTTGTGGTCCTCTGGGTGGTGCAGGTAGTGCAAGTCTTGGAGCAGGGGCTTGGATAGCTTGACGTTGTGGATAATTGTTTGCTGGCCTGGGTGCAGCAATTGGATTTTGTTTATGAGGACAAGCCCCAATACCATGAGCAGCTGAGCCGCAGATCAAGCAAAGGTTGTTCGCACGCCGGCAATCTCTCGCCAGATACCCATTTCTCTTGCAATAGTTACAAAAGGCTGGGCTGGGCCTGTTGATTGGTGCTCCAGGACATCTTGGCACAAAAGGTGGTCTGGACGAGGCTCCACCTGCCATCTGGTTGGCAGGGCGCTTGACTCCTGCAGACTGAGGTCTGCTCCTTGCTTTTATCACTGCCTCATAACTGTGGGCAGCTTCCAGAGCATCCTCATGAGTCAAAAATTTTCCTGTGGCTAGAGTAGCCTGAATCTCCGTGTCCAGTCGTTGTAGAAAGCGACGAGCTCTGATCTCGTCCGTCGGTATCAAGTGTGCCGCGAATCTGTTTAAGGATTGTGTTAGCAGTGTAGTATGTGATTTTTTTAGAAATTGAACTATTGCGACATATATTACCGGCTTAACATGGTGAATTCAGCGTCGTATTCATCTACTGATTTGTCCCACATCGATCCTTGTTGTAGATGAATGAACTGCTGCTCCATGGCAAACCTGACAGTCATAGGGAAGTATTTCGCGTCGAACTTCTCGCGAAAAGTCTTTCATTCAATAGGCTGTACAAGACGGCTTTCTTCCGCCTTCCACCAGTTGCGAGCATTTTCCGTGAGCTGTAGTTTCGCCACACGGACCCAAGCTATGTCTGGCACTTGTGCTGCTGTCAGATCATCTTCTATGCTTTGTGCCCATTCTTCAGCTTCAAGAGGGCTTCCTTTTCCGGAGAACTGCTTCGGATGTAAATCCCTGAATTGCTTTACCCCCGGTGCGTCAGTCTCGGGACGGTTCAGGAGTTGTTGCTGTCCCTCGAGAAGGCTGCGGATCGCCTCAAGTAGCACTGTCTACTCGGTGGGTGGCGCATGAACAACAGGTGTGAGAGGTGGTTCTGGAGGTGTGTTGTTGACGTTGGTGCTGGTGTTGTTCGGAGAATCCATAACCCTGAAGAAAAAATTTGGGTTAGGACAGATTCAAGAAATATGAAATTGCAAGATTCAAGGAACATGAATTGTAAATAATGTTTTAGTTGCTGGTTCTTGTGTTATATTGCTTAGGTTGTTCACGCAGAACAGAACTGCATGATAGGGTTTCATACAGCTCTGACCTGCATGGGCCACCAACAAAACCTGTCACGCCCCGTTTCCCAGTGTACGGCGAAGGGGACGCGACGAGGTCCGCTACGTATTTACTCAGAAGTTCATACGCTAAGCGTATCTAAGCAATATAAAATAAATACACAAGAGACAAGAATTAAAAAGAACAGCAACTTTTATTTATTAACATTCTTTGTACAATACATGAAAGGAAATACAACTGAAGTAAAAAGATGCATAAACAGTGGCATAACAGGAAATGAAAAGTACAGAGAGAAAAAGTGTACAATAAAACTAAAGTGCAGGATCTTCGGCAAACTGCTTCAAGTATTCTTGAGATGGCTCGATCTCTGCCGGGTCCAAATCACCTGACGACATTCAAAGAAGAAAGAAACAGAATGTCGTCAGCGAACAGGTCGCTCGGTAAGTCCCAAAGGTGAGAGGAAAGTAGAATAGACAGAATAAGAGATATCTTTTAAAATTGTATACTTTTGTTGTAATGTTGTGTTAACGCTGTTGTTTGTAGCTTGGTACAGAACAATACCAGTGTATACGAGAGGAGTTTCTATATGCCAGATACTAGAGGCACGTATAGTACAAGGAACCGTTTATACCACAGTACAACAGCAACTGGATTCATGTTAGGTGTATTAAATCTGACCACCTCGTGCCACCTTTAACACCTTCCGTACCAATCTACCCCTTAAAACCCCGCGATGTCTTGTTTGTAGTGTTATCTTGTAAAATGTATTGGTTGTATGATTGATTGACCGACTGACCGAAACCATGATATCAGGAAACGGTTGTAACCGTAGAGTCATGTAAATGGAATACTGAGAATCATGTAAAAGGAATATATATCCATGGTTCGGTTCAGTCAAGTTGTATAAGTTGATAATTGTATTCATGGATTCATGTGTTCACATCGAATTGGAGACTTGTAGATTATAGATTGACTTGAATCATATTCAAATCAGATTAATCAGACTCAAACCCGAGTCAGACAATCAGAACTGTGAATCGAGGTCTTTTAATTGCTAGGGTCCTCAGGGTAATTTATAAAACTTGAGGGGGTTTTATGTAAAAGTACTTTTATATACTTTTCAAAATACACCTCAAGTATTTATTACTCGTCTTTAGAGTTGTAATGAGGGTGGATTTTATGTTGTGACATTTCTAGTGAAAATATCCTAGTTTTATAAATAAGGGTATTTATCTGTAATATTGATTATTTGAAGTTCATGGTATTTTAGTGTAAAATTTATTCTTGTGATTTTTAGGAAAAGGTGGAAAATTTATATTATAATAAAATAGATATTTAAATGATAAATATACATATGTTTATACAAAATATAATTTTAATAAATATTTTATATTCCAAAAATCTCATTTTCTTAAGATGTCGTATTTTAAACCTTTCGAGACCGAATGCTCCTTGCGGAGGTCTGAATCTCGCACTACTAGCCTGAGGGTACGCGATAAACCGCACAATCCCGAACGGGTTCCCCAAAAATGGGTTGTAGCGGCGCTTTGCAAAGATTGTAAAATACTAATCCTTTAGAAAACGGTTTTATAAAGTAAAAGGTATTTATTTGTAAAAATGTCAATTTTCCGTATTTCAGGTTCTAGGGTTTCCTAAGTCAACTAGACTATTTCTAAATGGTCCAAACGACAAGTCGTTAGATTCCTCAAATCACCTCTTCACCGCCAACTGTGGCCAGGTAAGTACAAGTGAGGAAAGGAAGGATCCGCTCACGAATCACCGTGAGATGGGCCTTTTAAAGTTACCTTTCTCACTTGCCTAGCCTAGACACCACAAAGTCAGGTTTAAATAAACGACCGATGTCCACAACTTATCGTATTTTCCTAATAAGAGATATTTATTTAAAAGTGTATCAAAGCTAAAACTTCTAGAAATGATTTTATTAAGAATATGGTATTTAAATGAAAGTATTGTTTTATCGTATTCTAATTTTTTGATGATGTCATTTAGGGTTGTATTTGCGTGTGTGTGGAGGTATGTCATTACCTCGTGCTCTACTTTAAATGTATAGTAAGATTAAGGGGTTAAATGTGAAATCGAAACATGATAGTATTAAAGTGAAAAAAACACGATAAATTGGAAAGGCTATCATTTCATGTGATGAAACTTATTCAAATTGATTTTTAAAAGTTTAATAGTCAACATAAAGATGTTTAAGCATGAATGTATTGATGAGAAGTGAAATTTTATAGAAAACCGACTCAGAAATCGGATTTGTTCCGATTCCGTCGGGTTTCGTAGTTTCGTATTTTAGAGAAATAGAAAGGGGGATAGAATGGGAACTTACGGGTTTCGATTAAGCAAGGGAGTGAGGGGGGAACTAGAGGGGTTGCCGAGGTATTGCTTCATCGCCGGTTGTTCCTAAAATCGTCGCCGGAATTTCCGCCGAAATTTCGTCGGAGCTTCCCCGTGCACTTGTTTTCAAATTACACAACTCTTGGAAAATTTTGAGAGAGTGAGCTTAGGGTTTTGGGATGAGAGGGTAGAGGGTAGGGGGTGTATTTATAGGGTGGGCTAGAGTAGGGTAGGTGAAAGGTTTTAATAAAAAAATTGTAAAAATTATAGAAAATTCATTAAAAATTGGAGTAATTAGGTGTTAATCGGCATTCTGGAACCGATCCAATAAATTAGAGTATGCAGGGGGTTAGAGAAGGCGAAGAGTCAGATTTTTCGTGTTGACAATTCGGCCGTCCAGCCGAGTCCGGCCGGCGGCGCCGTGCCGAGTCGGGCCGAGTCGGAGGTCAGGGAGGTGGGGGGTCGTCTGATGTAGCCTTTGGTATATTTAGTTTTTTAGGTACAGTTCAACTTTTGGGAGTTATGGTCTGTGGACTGTTGGGCTTCCAAGGAATTTAAAACAAAAATAATCTAAAAATAATGTGGGGCAGAGGATTTGAACTCTGATGACTTGGATCAGCAATGCAAGGTATTACCAATGAGCTACAAGCTCCTTCTTGTTATTATTGTGGGAAAATAAATACTTAAAGTGGTGACAGCAACATTAAATACCCCAAGTATACTTTAAATTTAAATATATTTTATGTATACAAAAAATTGGAGTTGTTACAAGTTGATGTTGTGCTGTGTTCGATTGGCTATAACTGGAAATCCCTGGCCAGAGTTGCTGAGATTTACTGGTAAGTGTTATCAGTAGTTTCTCGAACTGTTATAGACCTCATATCGACACGACTTATCAAGCTACTAGGGTCTGACGTTTACCACCCCTAGGCGAGATATGCGACATATCAGACGAAGAGACCGGACTGTACGGCAGTGTTACTGATTGGATTCACGGGAGAATGTACATGCTTGCTTGTTGATCTTCTGAGCGCTCAATACCTGGGTGGCTGTTACATTTAGCTGACCGCTTGCAGCTTGTGGGTGTTTGATATGATCATCACCTACTACCGGCGTATTGACGATTCTTTAGAGTCTTACACAGAGGTTTCTTGGCTCAGGCAAAACGGAGTAGGAGCACATTTATGATATGTGCGGGACCGAGAACAATACGTGTATGTGATACCGTATTAGATTCTCACGATATGAGATATCGGCCGGGTATATGAGATATAGCCGGGTCATCGGATCAAGTGTTGATTCGGTGAAATAATACATGATATATTAGTCGGCTATATGCGATATAGCCGGATTGTCGGATCAAGTATTGATTCGATAATTTAATGTATAATAATATATTTGATATATTAAATTACATTAACTAATATTAGCTCACTTATTGATTCATTTTCTCACTCGGGTAATACATTGATATATATGCGATATATGTCATTTGTATTATTTTCTTTTGTTACAAAATATATTATATATGTGATATATAATATTGTAACATGATATGATTACTAATGCAACATGTTTAGTAGAGATTAAATAAGATTAGGGTTTGAATTGGGTTAGTTCTTTCTTGAACCTTCTAGAAGGTTTTCTTTTGGATTGAACTAAGATATTATGCTTGATATTTTAAGTGACTCATTCTTTAACTCAACCCAAACCCTAGCCCTAGTTAAATCTCTACATGGGTTAGCCTTGTCATAGTTGACCATGGTTACATTATTAATCATATATTATTTCATTATTCATCACAAAAGGATTTAATTGGTTTTTCATCTTCTTCTTCCTTGAGTTCTTTCATGAAAAGCTTTCTAGCTTTTTATCAAGTGATGAAAATGAGTGAGTTAATGAAAATAAAATAGAGCTAAAATCCTACTTCATCATCCTAATCTATCCTAGCCATTTAGATTAGGGTGTTCACTTCATTTAGTGGGTGAGAGCTTGTGCTAATGAAACTTCAAGGTAGATCATCTTTGTTATCGAAGATCGGAAGCAAGCTTGCATCTTTCTCTTCGTGGAGCCTCTCGAGAGTCCGGAACTTGATGATCGCAGCGAAGGGACCACAACACGGAGCTTATGAAGTGAAGGACCGGACTACAAAGGTTGTAATCCCAAACTCTTAGATGTTAAAGTGTTTAACATGCTTTGTTTCGCCTAATCTCTAGTTTAAAGATCTTGTTAAGGGTTGTTCGGCACGTCTAAATTTTAAATCGGGTATGGTTGATTCCTCGTAGACCCTTGTCAGAGTGCCTAGTAACCCTACAAGATCCGTTAAAGATCAAGGCAATTATGGAAATGCCCCCACGAAAGACTCTCAAGCAGCTGCGGTATCTCCAAGGAAAACTCGCATATATCCGGCGATTCATAGCCAATCTTTCCGGCAAGTGCCGCCCCTACAGTCACTTGATGAAAAAGGGAACCCCGTACATCTGGGATCACAAATGCCAAAGCGCACTGGATGAAATCAAGCAATACCTGCAGAATCCGCCAGTACTGGCCGCTCCCGTTAGAGGAAAACCCCTCATTCTGTATACAACCGCCCTTGAAGGTTCCTTAGGCGCATTATGGGCATAAGAGAACGACCAAGGGAAAGAGAGAGCCCTCTACTATCTGAGTCGAGTTCTACTGGGTGCAGAAAGCAATTATTCTCCCATCGAAAAACACTGCCTGGCATTGATCTTCGCGATAACGAAGCTCAGGCACTATGCGTTGGCGCATGAAGTCCGTCTCATATCGAAGGTGGATCCTCTCAAGTATTTGATGTCAAAGGCCATATTGAAGGGACGGCTCGCTAAATGGGCCTTGCTCTTAATGGAGTTCTCGATAACTTATCAGTCTCTTAAGGCAGTGAAAGGACAGGCCATCGCCGACTTCCTCGCTGAGCATCCGATACCTGCCGATTCTCCTTTGAACTGCGAATTACCAGACGAACATGCGTTCGACACAATTGACGGGGGTGATATCCGGTGGGAACTTTATTTCGATGGAGCCTCTTCCATGAAGAAGTGCGAACAAAGCACCCCTATAATCAAATCAGGGGTAGGCCTCATCTTCGTGACTCCACAAGTAGGAATAATACGCTTTGCCTTCTCCTTAACAGAGCCGAGGACAAACAACGAAGCCGAGTTTGAAGCTTTGATAGCAGGTCTTAAGATCGCTATCGACATGGGGATTGAGAACCTCTTCATATACGGAGACTCCCAACTGGTCGTTAGTCAAGTAAACGGTGACTATCAAACGTGCAAACCAGAACTGGTGAAGTACGGCGAGTGGGTACAGCAACTGCTGACTCAAATACCTTCCCACACCTTGGAAAGCATACCGCGTGCGGAAAATAGCAAAGCTGATGCATTGGCCAAGCTTGCTAAAGAATTGGCCGACGAGAACCTCGATGACGTAAGGATCGTTGTGCAAAGTCGTCGGATTCTTGCACCAGCAGAAATATCTCCGGAGTCGTCCGAAGAAAAGGGAATGACCAAGCAAACAACCCTGCAAATAAAAGACCAGGAAAAGGTTATGGATTGGAGGGAAGTCTTTATAGATTACTTCAAATCCCGTCGAACACCTGAAGATGCGTCCTCAAAACATCAGCTCATGAAGCGAGCTCTATCTTTCGCCTTCGTCAATAATACTCTGTACAAGAGGTCATTTGATTCTCTATGGTTAAGATGCCTGGGACCTGAAGAAGCAAAAAGAGTCGTCCAAGAAACTCACGACGGACTCTGTGGTTCTCACAAGCCGGCCCAAAGATGAAGCTGAAAATTAAAAGGATGGGCTATTATTGGCCCACGATGATCCAGGACTGCCTCGAGTATGCGAAGCAATGCCACTTATGCCAGATCCATGGGGACTTTATCCACCAGCATCCGAATCCATTACATCCGACAGTGGCTAGCTGGCCGTTCGAAATGTGGGGAACTGACATAATCGGCCCCATCGAATCAGCATCATCCAGAGGACATCGATTCATTTTGGCGCCAACTGATTACTTCTCCAAATGGGCAGAAGAAGTACCGCTGAGGGAAGTGAAGACGGAGAATATCCTCCATTTCTTCAAGACACACGTCATTTATCGGTTTGGAACTCCGCGATGGATCATCTCCGATAACGGGCCAGCCTACAGAAGCCACAAGATCAGCCGCTTCACACAACAACACAACATAGACTGGAGATACTCCTCAGTCTATAATCCCCGAGCTAACGGTCTAGCCAAGGCTTTCAACAAGACCTTGACGAAGATCGTGAAAAAGACGGTGTCTCGAAATAAGAAGGGCTGGCATGAGAGACTGCATGAAGCTCTATGGGTGTATCGAACTATGTTCAAAACGGCCATAAATACGACGCCGTACGCATTGGTATTCGGTACAGAAGCAGCACTTCCCCTCGAGATAGAGCTACCCTCTTTACGAGTGGCATTTATTATGAGCTAACGGACGAGGAGAATGCTCACCTTCGGCTTGAGGAGCTCGATGCCCTTGATGAAACCCGGGTCATAGCGCAACAAAATCTGGAGGCTTACAAAGCAAAGATGACGCGCTCATACGAAAGATTGACTAGGACGAGGACATTCCGCCAAGGCGAACTCGTGCTAGTAGTCAAAAGACCTATGATCCCCAATCGTGCCAAACGAGGGAAATTCGAGCCGAACTATGAAAGCCCGTATATTATAGACAAGGTCTACCAAGGTGGGGCCTATCTACTCATGGACATACATGGTGAAAGACCTTTCAGGCCAATAAACGGTCGCTTCCTGAAGATATACTACGCTTGACGAGTCATGGCCTAGGTCAATGATAGATAACGACGCCTATGTCCGCTCGCTGTCTTCCTAAGCCCAAACTCTATAAGTAGTAACCATCCACGGACCGAAACGTCCTTAAACTAACAGCGGACCGAAACTTCCTTAAACTAACAACGGATCGAAACGTCCTTAAACTAACAACGGACCGAAACGTCCTTAAACTAACAACGAACCGAAACGTCCTTAAACTAGCTGTTGACCGAGACGTCAATAAACTACCGTAGACTGCAGTATCCCGAGGCTGACAAAAAAAAAGAGAATAAAAGAATAAAAATAAAGAAAGAAAAAGAAAACGGTATGTCCATATGCAAAATGGGCATGGATGAAAACCCAAAAGGGCTCCGTGAGTAAAAACAGCAGGGCTACCAGCGAGTTTTTATGAAAACCCGAAAAGGCGCAATCTCGTTAAAAGATACTTGCAAGGTCCTCTCGACTTTGTAAGGAGAAACCACCTGTGTGAGATCCTTACGACTCACAAGGGAGCAACACACTTAGGGATCCCCACGATTCCTAAGGAGAAACTACACTTACGAGATCCTCACGACTCGTAAGGAGAACCCTCCTATGAGACCCTCACGGCTCATAAGATTCAAAAGTCTTAAGCTTCAGGGATCTGAACCTGTTCTTAAGCGGCCCCCACAACCTCCAATACTGCCCTACAAGCGGCTCAATGCTGACCCTTGTATACAATCCATGGGTGCGAATAAACATTTCCCTAACAAAGTCCCATACGTGACTAGGGATATGTCTACACGGTAAACACCCCTTGTAAGTCCTCTCGACTTATAAGGAGAAAGCACTCTTGTAAGATCCTTACGACTTAGAAGAGATCAAGCACTTAGGAATCCTCACGGTTCCTAGGGAGAAAACGCACCTACAAGATCCTCACGACTCGCAGGGAGAAATACCTTTATGAGACCCTTAGGGCTCATGAAGTCAAAAGCCTTAGTCGACAGAATCCTAACCCTGTCTTCTAAGCCACCTTTGTTCGACATCGACTACTGCAAATGATGATTCGCTCCTGGAAATATCCCAGTTGTAGCGGTGTTGATGCCGAAATCGGTGTCTAATTCCAAGCTTGCAGCAAAAAGCTGGCAAGCCACACATGCATACGAAATAGCCGAAATGATGGGGTAACTTGCAAACAAAATCAGCAAGTAAAAATATAAGCATGAAAAATAGCCGAAATGATTGGGCAACTCGCAATAAAAAGCAGCGAGTAAAAATTAAAAAAAATAGCCGAAATGATTGGGCACCGCGAAAAATAGCTGAAATGATTGGACAATCGCGACCTTCGCGATCTAAAAGCTGAAATGATAGAGCGTCGCGAAAAGAAATAAAATAAAAAAATATGAATGAAATTTTTGCCCTACAGGTGATATCACATCAATCCCTGTATACAATCCAGAGGCGCAAACAAAGAGGGAATCACACCTTTCCTCCCCAGGTCTCATCAGAAGAAGAAGCCAAATCTCAACGGTTCACAGATAGCCTGGAGATCATCTCAACATTCGTCTCATTACAACAGACACAACATTAAGCAAAGCGGAACAGCGGCAACCCCCAGTTCCATGACTCAGCGGTGCACAGATGACCGAGAGTCAAACCCCGACTCCGTGAAATGCGGATAAAGTCAACTCTTCCTGGTTACGTGGAACGCGGCTTATGTCAATCCTGACCCCGTGGGAAACGTCCGGAGCTGAGCCTGGTCCTCACAGAACACGGCAGTGACTCCGTGGGAAGCATCCAGAGCAAAATTCCTGGTTACGTGGAACGCGGCTTATACCAATCCTGACCCCGTGGGAAACATCCAGAGCGGAGCCTGGTCCTCGCAGAACACAGCAATGACCCCGTGGGAAGCATCCAGAGCAAAATTCCTGGTTACGTGGAACGCGGCTTATGTCAATCCTGACCCCGTGGAAAACGTCCAGAGCGGATCCTGGTCCTCGCAGAGTACGGCAATGACCCCGTGTGAAGCATCCAGAGCGGAGCCTAGTCCTCGCAGAACACGGCAATGACCCTGTGGGAAGCATCCAGAGCAAAATTCCTAGTCACGTGGAACGCGGCTTATGTCAATCCTGACCCCATTGGAAACGTCCAGCGGATCCTGGTCCTCACAGAGCACGGCAACGACCCCGTGTGAAGCATCCAGAGCGGAGCCTGGTCCTCGCAGAATACGGCAGTGAACCCGTGAGTAGCATCCAGAGCAAAATTCCTGGCTACGTGGAACGCGGCTTATGTCAATTCTGACCCCGTGGGAAACGTCCAGAGCGGATCCTGGTCCTCGCAGAACATGGCAATGACCCCGTGTGAAGCATCCAGAGCGGAGCCTGGTCCTCGCAGAACACGGCAATGACCCGGTGGGAAGCATCCAGAGCAAAATTCCTGGCTACGTGGAACGCGGCTTATGTCAATCCTGACCCCGTGGGAAACGTCCAGAGCGGATCATGGTCCTCGCAGAGCACGACAACGACCCCGTGTGAAGCATCCAGAGCGGAGCCTGGTCCTCGCAGAACACGACAGTGAACCTGTGGGAAGCATCCAGAGCAAAATTCCTGGCTACGTGGAACACGGCTTATGTCAATCCTGACTCCGTGGGAAACGTCCAGAGCGGATCCTAGTCCTCGCAGAGCACAGCAATGACCCCGTGTGAAGCATCCAGAGCGGAGCTTGGTCCTCGCAGAACACAGCAGTGAACTCATGGGAAGCATCCAGAGAAAAATTCCTGGTTACGTGGAACGTGGCTTATGTCAATCCTGACCCCGCAGGAAACGTCCAGAGCGGATCCTGGTCCTCGCAGAGCACGGCAATGACCCCGTGTAAAGCATCCAGAGCGGAGCCTAGTCCTCGCAGAACACGGCTATGACCCCGTGGGAAGCATCCAGAGCAACTCCTGACTCCGTGAAATGTGGATAATGGTAACCTCACCCATCACTTGCGGGTCCTCACGACTCGTAAGGGAGCAAATTCTCTTGTAAGATCCTTACGACTTTCAAAAGAAAACACGCTTGGGAATCCTCACGATTCTTAAGGAGAAATTACACCTGCGGGATCTTCTCGACCTATAGGGAGAAAATTCTTTATGAGACCCTCACGGCTCGTAAAGTTGAAAAGTCTTAGGAGGCAGATCTCAACCCTGAATCCTAAGCCATCGTTGTCCTGCAAAGAAATCGAAATAGACAATCCACAGAATACACTTACTAAAAGGGGCACACCATCGTGAAGAAAAATATGTCTTTTATTCAAGAATCAAAATGAATACAAAGTACAATTCATAAAAAAATGTACTCTCATTCAGGAGTATGTACAAAGGAAGAATGAAAAAATATATATACAATTCTTCAAGTCGGCGGGCGATTTAGTAGATTTTCCAGTTCATCCCTTTTTCGCTGGGCCTCGCCTTTATGGTTCAGTATCGTCAAGAGACGGGCCTCCGCTTGAGCCTGTTGGGCTTGGTATGAGGCAAGCCGGTCTTCAAGCTCTTTTTTAGTAGCCTTAAGGGCCTCAACCATTTCACGAGTGAATACGACGGCCTTATCAATGGCTACCACCTCCTTGATGGCCTCTTGGAGCACTCGCCAAAGTTCGTATGCTTTAGTGGCCTTAGCCGTAAGGTTGGCTTGAAGTTCCCTCAGCGCTTTAGAAGCCAGCTCCCTCTCTGAAAACTTGCGGCCGAGCCTTTTCTCACATGAAATCATGTTCGCAGCACACCGTTTAATCAGCCCCTGTAAACTCGCCTTCGCGGCCATAACCTCTGAAGGAAGGCGTTTGCATTCAAGAACATGCAAGCAATTCTCCACCTGCCGACAAAACTCAACCCAGACTTACACCACTGTTTCACTATGATAGGTGGCAAGAAAGGGAAGAGAGCCGTTAGCTTCAGAGGCAAACGCTTCGGCTGTGATTAGACTGCCAGTGAAAAGGTCCTCAATTAGGGATGACAAAGAGGCGAGGCTTAGTTTTGCCATCCGTTCCGAGGCTCGCAGAGCATAGGGGCCGGGCGGCATGGCGATGCGTGACTCCAGCATGGTGAGAACTGGTAGGGCTGTTCAGATTTATAAACAGTCAGCGAAACCTGTAAGCAGAGAACAAATGGAATGACGTTAAGACTATACTTACCCACAGTCATGCAAGAGGGATCTGAAGGCTTCCCAGGCCCATCAAGAACCTCAACCTCGTCGTCGGCCTCCAGGACTGTAAAAGATGCCGGTGTCATTTTATGAAGTAGTGATAACGTTGTGAAAAGAGGGTAAACAACACTAACCTTGCCCAGAAGAGAGGACGATGCGCTGAGGAGATATCGCTTGCGAAGCAGCCATCTCCAACAGGCGCTGAAAAGACTGCCTGGGAGACAGATCAGCAATAGATGCCGCCAATCCACGCAATTCTGAAAAGACAGAAGGATTCAGATAATGGAAAGATTACTAATTTAAAATATAGAAGGCTACCTTCGACGCTCCTCCCATTCTGAGCCGGAGGGATAGCAGCTTCAGCGGCCTCCTCCGTGACCTCGGGCACATCATTGGGGACGCGGACTAGTGTAGCTGCTTCTGAGCGAGGAGCAGCGGCTGCCACTGCAGGCTCCAACGAAAGGACGGTAGTCTCGACTACCTGTACCCTAGTCTCCGGGTCGCCCTCAGGAAAATCCATTAGAGCGGCAACCGACAAAGATGCCTCCCTCGAGGGAGCAAGTGCTTTGGGAGCGGGAACCACCGAGGGAGACTATATCGCAAGAGCAGTAGTTGCATCGACCGCCTCCACACTGATTTGTGTTTCACTGGGGATATCAGCAGAATCTACGGTCAAAGCACGACTCAGAGCCTCCGCCGCTGCCGAAGTCCCAGCAAAGTTTGTACAAGGATAAGGACACATATATATGTACGCAAGCAATATGAAATATTACAAAGAAATACAGGAACATACCGATGCGCAAGGGAGCTTCTAGTATGGCTTGTTCAAGCCGATGCTCCTTCCTAAGAAGGTGTGCACGCCAAGGTCCGAGGGTGGACTCGTGGCCACCGGTCCACAGTGAAAGCACATCCTCGGTGTCGGCCGAAACAGCCTGTTTAAGGGCCCTTTCGCCCCATTCTTCCAAAGGGCCTATGAATCGTCGCCGTATCCACGGAGGGTCTTCGTAAAAGATGAAGGCAGGGTAGGGCTTCTTCGGAATCCTTACTTTCTCCAATTCATCTTGCGAACGTCTTATAGCCTCAGCTAATTGTGCGGCTTCCTCGGCAGATGAACTCGGGAAAAGTAGGCCACCATCCGATTCTTGCATAGCCAACTGTTCATCCTGAAGAATAGGCTCAGACCCTGTTAAAGAGTCGAGCAGGTTGGTAGCCGTCTTCCTCCGTCTCTTGGACCCAGAACCAACCACCGAAGACGATCATTTCCTCCCCCGTGGAACTTTGGCTCGACGCTGACCCACTTCACCTTCAACGCCCTCGCTTGGCGGTGCTACCGAGGACGATGCAGCCATTGTCGACGCCGCAGAAGATGATACTGCTACCGGCACCCTATTATCCCTCGATTGACTCTGAGTACCCAGGGGCATGCCAGCTGTGGGAGTGAAGTCCACTTCCGCCGCCTCCGGAATAAGCGCAACACTGGTGTCCCTCAGGGGAAAGCGAACCGGTGCACGCGGTCGCGGCGGAACTCCTGTGGCTTGAACCGGAATGGGAGCGCTGTATCCAAGAAGCACCCTCTTCTCCTCAGCAATAATTGGACTGACCCGATGAAGGTACCAGCCCGTGAAGGACCCCACACATCGGGGAATATGGTCATCTTCAGGAATCATGAAGCGAGAACCAGTGTTCTGCCTCACAAAATGATGAGCAGAGTCACGAACAGCTTCAGGTGATGGGCTGGATGCAACTGTAAATTCCTCGAAAGGGACGCCCTGATCATATCCAAGTTTCCGGGCAAAGCGGTGTGGGTTATACCGCATAAAAAGGGTCGCACTGTTCTGACGAAATACCAGATAACCTAGTCTGATCGCGTACAGGTGCATGGCTTCCCTGGGCTTCAGAGAAGGTACCTCCTCTTTCGACAAGTCGCGGAGTTGTTGAATCGGACCTGAAGGAGCAGATAGGGCCCGATCAATGAATACCATTCCGCCCGTATTAGCATAGGGAGCGATCAACACGCGAATGGCCCCAGACTGAGTCGGGTCAGGAGCAGAAGCATCCACCAGCCGCATGAGTTGCGGAAAAGTGTAGGCATCATAAAATTTAGGTCTCTGGTGCACGGCAAAGGCCCCCAACACGTGCATCTCAATCCAAGATGTGAAGTAATGAAGAGAAAAGTTTACCACATCTACACCTGGAGTTGAGGTATTAGCCGCAGCGCCTAACCCATGATAAAGATGCGCTAGCGCTGGAATGCCCACAGCTAGTCGTGTTCCCTCAGCAATGCGATGAGCAGGGTAAATGACCGAGGCTCTCATGAAACAGCGATGCATGGGAATGACGAACCAGCTAAGCCAAACGCTGATGAAACCCACAAAGAAAGTCTCCTCATCCATACTAGGAGCTGCAATCGACTCGAAAGATACCGCCGACATGATAGGAATGTAATACTGCGGCAAGTCCTCTTCCTTAGTCGGCCGCCTGCTTAAACCAAACCCAAAAAGGTCATTAATGTTCGCGAACTTCGGAGCCGTCTTCGATAGGACACCCTCACGAAGGAAGCAAGCGATAAAACTTTTAAAAGTGACGCCCTGCTCCTCTGACTCTGTGAACAGTTTGTCAAAAATACCCAGGGTCTTGATCAAAATCGGGCGCTTGTGGCGGACGGCGTTCTCGGTAGACATGCCGTCAAGTATTGCAGGCTCGGTTTCAAAGACATACTCATCGGGAGGCAGCAATTCTTCATAAAGTGTCCCCCTGACCGGCAGCCCCGAGATCTCGCGAAATTCATCTAAGGAAATCAAAACTTCGCGGTCCCCTAGAAGGAAGGTGTTGGTGGGAAGATTCCATTGGTTCAAGAAGGCCTTAACCCACCAGACATGAGGAGATTGGTAGTGAAAGAGGGATGCATATATCGCCTGATAAAGCCCAACCCTCTGCAGTCGCGCGCGATGGGCGGACAAGATGTAACGAGCCCAAAGAAGGTAGCCCGTGGGGTGTCGAGGGGTAAGCCCTATCTTGTAAATCTGCCCACATGGCTGGGGTTCGCCCTGGCAAATGCGGCGCCCTAAAATATCTATAGCCAGTACCGGATGGTTCGGAATGCCAGTTGTTGAAGGCTCAAGCCGTCCCATAGGGGTCCAATTTGCCATTTCCACAGCAAAGACAGTCCTTGGAGGATCCATCGGCAGGAATGGATAGGTAGGCTCCGTCGGTATCTCACAAAGAAAACTGTGGCGGCCGCGAATGATGTGACCGTACCAGGTCCCCCATAGAAGCAAGTTAGTGTGATTCGGGTCATGAGCCCTAATCATAGCCATTACTTTCTCGTCAGACGGTGACTGAGGAAAAGCAGCTTCCGAGCGAGTGAAGGGGAAGTATGGAACAGAAGTCATTGTGCCTGAAATAAAAGAAGGGGAAACTGTTAAAGCGAAGCCAACAGTGTATATACATATGTTTATAAATGTATATATATAAAATGACAGTGGAAGAAAGCGACAGGGGACTCATTTTATGGGACCATTGGTTACAAAACACATGGGTCCCACAAAATCAAGATGGCGGCTTGCTAATGATGAGGCAAAGCAATTACAATAAGACAAAAAAAAGATTCTCAATAAATGAACAGTGGATTTCAAATGACCCTACGTATTCCCCAAAAAGAAATCCATCTTGGACTTTGCGAAGAATCAAACAGAGCAAGGGAATTGAATTCCCAGAAATCCTATTGCAAAGCTCTTCTTCTTGGTTGCAAAGAAACAACTCAGGGTAAGAAAAACCCCAAGGAGTTCTCTGGGAAGAACTAAATTCTTCATAGGAATTAAATTCGTATTGAAAAAGGGGAATTAAATTCCCAGATACATTTTTCAGAGCCAAAGCTCTTTGAGATGGAATTAAATTCCATGGAAAAGACAAACACCACCATTGACCCCTGAAGACCAGAGAAACTCTAGCGAGGTTTATTGTTTAAGGGTTGAATGGTTTTCTTTTTAAAGAACTTAAAAAAGGGTTCTTGTTAAAGGGAAAAACCCTTGATGTGGATTTAAAATCCAATGAAGATTTCTGCAAAGTTCTTCAACCGTTCAAGATCGTTACCTGAGAAAAGGGAATCTTTTGACAGAGTTAAACTCTGAAAATTTTCAAAGCAGAGAACTAAGCTCTGCAAAAGAGAATTAAATTCTCAAAAGGAAAAAGTTAGCAAGGAAGAAGATGAGCAAAGTGGAGGCGCTTCTGAAGGGACGCCTGCATTTATAGGATGTGATGGGAAACGTTTCATCTCCCCTATTCCCTAGACAGATCCAACGGTCACAAAGGTGACAGCGTTGCACTCACGTGCAGACACGTGAGAACAACGCCGTGGGGGCATTTGTTCCCTGATTAAAAATCAGGAATTACCTCAATGAGGTATCACGTGTTCACACGTGACCAAGGGTCACGTGTTGACACGTGATCTCTTTACAGAATTAAATTCTAAGCAAGCAAAAGTGTAAACAAATGGCTAAGGAAAGACTCCAATGGGACGTCACGTGCTCACACGTGACCAAGGATCACGTGCTGACATGTGACCAAGGGTCACGTGTTGACACGTGATGGTCTTTAGCCCAGTTATAAGACAGAATTAAAATTCTGAATGAGGAGGGGTCACGTGCCAACACGTGATAGGCTTTGAAAGCCTTATAAATTGATAGAATTAAATTCTAATTAAGGGAAATCAAAGACCCTAACTGGGAAAGTATTTCTCTAAATCTTTCCAAACAAAAAAGGATTATGGGGGACCGATGGATTAAAAATCCAAGGGTAATTAAAAATCACCAATTTATGGAAAGATTTTCGACAAGGAAAGATTTCCCTAAATTTCACCAAAAATAACAAACGAAATATCTTTTGGATTAAAAATCCAATGGTGAATAAAATTCACTGAGTAATCTAAAAGATCATATTAGTTATGAAAAACAAACAAAATATTTCAATGAGAGATTTACTAAACAAATTGATTCTTTTCCTTCCTATAAATAGGAGCCAAGGAGAGGAAGAGAGAGAATTTTGGGATCTTGAAACTTTCTAAAGGCAAATAGCAGAGAGAAAAGAAAGGAGAATTTAATTCTCAAGAAAGAAACCCTAGGTGAGAAAGGGGAAAGGGATCAAAACTTTGAAAAGGAATTTAATTCTCAATCTAAGAGTTTAACTCTTCTAAAAAAGAACTTAGTTCTTCCTCTGGTTGAAAATCTGCAGAAGAAAATCTCCCCACAGGTTAAGAATTTAATTCTCATTGGGGAGATTCTGCCATGCAGATCCAAAATTTAGAGGGAAAATTGAGTTTAGGGAATTTAATTCTCCCAAATTCACAGGAATTTAATTCCTCCAAGATAAAACTAGGGTTTAACCCTTTATGAGAATTTAATTCTCCCAATTTACAGGAATTTAATTCCTCCGAGATAAAACTAGGGTTTAACCCTATATGAGAATTTAATTCTCCTAAAATTATAGGAATTTAATTCCTCCAAGACAGACAAAACTAGGGTTTAACCTTATATGAGAATTCAATTCTCCCGAATTCATAAAGAATTCAAGTCCTCTAAATAAAATCAGGGTTTAACCCTACATGAGATTCAATTCTTCAAATTTAATTCCTCTAAAACATAATTAGGGTTTAACCCTACAGAGAATTTAATTCCTAAAATAAAGAGACTTGAAAGATCTCCATGCACGCAAAGAATTTGGTCATGTGACGACACGTGACCCCAATCTGCAGTGATCAGAAAAGAAAGAATAAAACTAGGTCACGTGACCCCTAAACAAATCTCCCAAAATAAGAAGGAAAAAGTTTTGAGGCAATGCCTCACGTGCTCCCACGTGACCTCCAAAACAATGAGAATAAAAGTAAAGACAGATTCTAATTTGGGCGCTCTCACGTGTTACCACGTGACCCCTTGATAAATGCTTTAATAATCAGCGCACAAATCTCCATCACGTGCCAACACGCGATGGCCAGAAAATCAAAAGTGTTTAACACTTATTCGCAGAACTAAGTAGAGGAGATCTGGCCCCACCTTTAGGTGCCCTCATGTGTCCCCACGTGATTCCTTCCTCTCTAGTGTTTAACACTAATTTAAAGGTTTTATTTCCAGTGTTTAACACTGTTGTCTTCTAGTGTTTAACACTAATTCGAGAATTTTATTTCTAGTGTTTAACACTAATTCGAGAATTTTATTTCCAGTGTTTAACACTGATGTTCTCTAGTGTTTAACACTATTTTTAGCCAAATTGGCTAATTTTCCAGAGGCAAAAGCCTCCCCTTCAACTGAATCTCAAAATTGAGTAAAACTCAGAGCTATAATGTTCAATGCTCATTTAAAGACTAAAATGATATCAGAGCTCTCAAACTCTTGTTTAGCATTGCTAAGTGATGAGGGGCTGAACCCAGACAAATATCTAATGGTCCAATAAAGGGCCAACATTTCTAATCTAATTGGACTTAGCCCAAGTTGGTCATAAGTCCTCAACTCAGACTTAACTGAGCCAATGAGCTCATAATCTAATTAATTGATCTTAGTTCCAAATTGGACTACAGATCCCCAATCAACCTTGGTTCAAGGGTACATCTCTTCACTCCTTTGATATTTGTCGTTGTAATCCCTCAACGTCTTCAGAGAGGTGACGGGTCCCGAAAACCAAACATTTCATAGACTATGACGTCCTTAAGCCCATGGACTGTGGGGTCCTTAAGCCTATGGACTATGATGTCCTTAACCTTGACTGTGAGGTCTTTAAACTCACGGACTATAATGTCCTTAACCTCGACCGTGATGTCTTTAAACTAACATCGGACTGTGGGGTCCTTAAACCCATGGACTATGATGTCCTTAACCTCGACCGTGATGTCTTTAAACTAACATTGGACTGTGGGGTCCTTAAACCTATGGACTATGATGTCCTTAACCTCAACCGTGATGTTTTTAAACTAACATCGGACTGTGGGGTCCTTAAACTCACGGACTCTGATGTCCTTAACCTCGACCGCGATGTCTTTAAACTAACAATGGGCCGAGATGTCCTTAAACTAACAATGGACCGTAATGTCCTTAAACTAATCGACCGCAATGTCACTAAACTAAACAATAGAGCCCAATCGCTCTCTTGTTGGATCTAAACGATCCCGTTAAGTTGATCTTAGTCTAAAATGAGACTAACGTATCCTTAACAAACGTTTAAGTTGATCTTAGTCTCAAATGAGGCTAACGTATCCTTAAACCCAACCCCCCAAACCCAAATATAAGAAAGATACAGATTTGGACTAGTCCACGCCCTACGGGCGACAACATAAATTAGTCTCCGTATACAATCCACGGGCAACCAAACACAAAACAAACACCCACAACACGAAGTGACCATGTGGAAAAGGAGAAAGTTGTTACCGCGATGCGGTAGCGTAATTAACTGCAGGGGCTTGCGCCTGCAGGGAAGAGCATCGCCACAATCAAAAACCCCTCAAACGAGGGAGAATCTGACGAAATCTGCTAAATCGGCCGCATCCGTTTAAACCTTCGATACATGGTGCCATAAATCAACTTGGCATCTTCGGAGAGGTGGACGAATAGCACCAATTAGCATCTGCCCCGAAATTCAGGCTAGACGTTCGCCGCGTCTTTGTCGCGTCTTTCGGAGGGGAACAGATTTGAGAGGTTCTCGTCAAGGACATTGATTTCTCTGAATCGAGGTATTTCACCAAGGACACTGATTTCCTTGAGGTTGAGACGAATCAAGAGATTCCTGCAAATACACTGATTTCCCTGCATGTCAAAACGAATCGAGAGGTTCTCGTCAAGGACGTTGATTTCCCTAAATCGAGGTATTTCGCCAAGGACACTGATTTCCCTGGGGTTGAGACGAATCGAGGGATTCCTGCAAAGACACTGATTTCCTTGCGGGTCGAAACGAATCGAGAGGTTCTCATCAAGGACGCTGATTTCCCTGAATAGAGGTATTTCACTAAGGACACTGATTTCCCTGAATCGAGAGGTTTGTGAGTTGACTTGATTCCAAGATGGAGCATTGATCCGGCGGGGAGGTCATTGATTGACTTGTTTCCGAGACGGAGCGTTGTTCCGGCGCGGCGGTCATTGGCTGACTTGTTTCCGAGTCGGAGCGTTGTTCCGGCGGGGAGGTCGATGGCTGACTTGTTTCCGAGACGGAGCGTTGTTCCGGCGGGGAGGTCATTGGCTGACTTATTTCCGAGACGGGGCGTTGTTTCGGCGAGGAGGTGATTGGCTGACTTGTTTTCGGGTCAGAGCGTTGTTCCGGCGGGGAGGTCATTGGCTGACTTGTTTCCGGGTCGGAGCATTGTTCCGGCGTGGAGGTCATTGGCTGGCTTGTTTCCGAGACGGAGCGTTGTTCCGGCGGGGAGGTCGTTGGTTGACTTGTTTCCGAGACGGAGCGTTGTTCCAGCGGGGAGGTCGTTGGCTGACTTGTTTCCGAGACGGAGCGTTGTTCCGGCGGGGAGGTCGTTGGATGACTTGTTTCCGAGACGGAGCGTTGTTCCGGCGGGGAGGTCGTTAGCTGACTTGTTTCTGAGATGGAGAGTTGTTCCGGCGGGGAGGTCGTTGGCTGACTTTTTTCCGGGTCGGAGCGTTGTTCCGGCGGGGAGGTCATTGGCTGACTTGTTTCCGAGACGGAGCGTTGTTCCGGCGGGAAGGTCATTGGCTGACTTGTTTCCGAGATGGAGCGTTATTCCGGCGGGGAGGTCGTTGGCTGACTTGTTTCCGCTTTCTGTGGTGTCGGGAAGGAACGCCGCATTGATCTTCTGGAATGCAGATGCTTCCGTCAAGATCTGACTCTCCCTTTGACAGAGTCTATTGGGAGATGTGGTTCCCTTTTCGTTTATGCCCATGGATTGCATACAGGGGTCAGTATGGACTCGCCTGTAGGGCAAAAGTTTCATTTCATTTTTTTTGTTTTCTTTCTGCGATGCTCTATCATTTCAGATTTTTATATCGCGAAGATCGCGATTGCCCAATCATTTCGGCTATTTTTCGCGGTGCCCAAACATTTCGGCTATTTTCATTTTTACTCGCTGTTTTTTATCGCGAGTTGCCCAATCATTTCGGCTATATTTATTTTTACTCGCTGCTTTTTATTGCGAGTTGCCAAATCATTTCGGCTATAAAAATTTTTTTGTATTTTTGGCTAGCTGGTTTTGTTGCGAGCATGGACCTGAGATCGGATACCAATCTTAGCATCAGCATCGCTGCGACTGGAATATTGCCGGGAGCGAATCATCATTTGCCGTGAAAGGACATGGAACTTGATATCGATTTAGACATCAGCATCGCTACCACTGGGACATTGCCAGGAGCGAATATCATTTGCCTTTGTCGATTCGAACAAAGGTGGCTTAGTAAACAGGGTTAGGATCCTGTCGAGTAAGGCTTTTGAATTCATGAGCTGTAAGGGTCTCATAAAGGTATTTCTCCCTACGAGTCGTGAGGATCTCGTAAGTGTGTTTTCTCCTTAGGAATCGTGAGGATTCTTAAGTGCGTGTTCTCTTATAAGTCGTAAGGATCTTACAAGAGCGTTTTCTTCTTATAAGTTGAGAGGACTTACAAGTGTCGTTCACCACATGAGGACATTTCGCGCCATTGGTGGAACTTGGTGGGGGAGACGTTTATTTATGCCCGTGTATTGTATATAAGGGTCAATATCGAACCGTTTGTAGGGCAATCTGGGGAATGTGATGGTTTAAGAACAGGTTCAGATCCTTGTAGCTTAAGGATTTTGAATCCTATGAGCCGTGAGGGTCTCATAAGAGGGTTCTCCTTACGAGTCATGAGGATCTCGTAAATGTAATTTCTCTTTAGGAATCGTGGGGATCCCTAAATGTGTTGCTCCCTTGTGAGTCGTAAAGATCTCACGCAGATATTTTCTCCTTACAAGGTCAAGAGGACCTTGCAAGTGTGCACGAGTTTTTTTACGAGTCTGCACCCTTTCGGGTTTATACAAACTCGCCGGTAGCCTTACTGTTTTTACTCACAGAGCCTTTTCGGGTTTTCATCCGTACTCATTTTGCTTATGGACGTACCTTTTTTTTGCCGCGTTAGCCTAAGGATACTGCGGTTCATAGTAGTTTAAGAACGTTATGGTCCGTAACTAGTTTCAGGACATTGCGGTCCATTGTTAGTTTAGGGACGTTTCGGTCCGTTGTTAGTTTTAGGACGTTTCGGTCCGTTGTTAGTTTAGAGACGTTTCGGTCGGTAGGGATTTTAAGGCGAGACTTCGCCGGATACTACTTATAGAGTTTGGGCTTGGGAAGATAGCGAGCAGACATAGGCGTCGTCATCTATTATTGACCTGGGCCGTGACTCGCCAGGCGTAGTATTTTTTCAGGAACCAGCCATTTATTGGCCTGAAGGGTCTTTCGCCATGCATATTCATAAGTAGGTAGGCCCTACCTTGGTAGACCTTGTCTATGACGTACGGGCTTTCATAGTTCGGCTCGAATTTCCCCAGATTGGCACGAGTGGGGATCATAGGTCTTTTTACGACTAGCACGAGTTCGCCTTGGCGGAATGTTCTCCGCTTAGTCAATCTTTCGTATGAGCACGTCATCCTTGTTTTGTAAGCTTTTAGGTTTTGCTGCGCCATGAGACGAGTTTCATCAAGGGTATCGAGCTCCTCGAGCCAAAGATGAGCATTCTCTTCATCCGTTAGTTCGTAATGAACCGCCACTCATAGAGAGAGTAGCTCTATCTCCAAGGGGAGTACTGCTTCCGTGCCGAATACCAATGCATACAGCATTGTATTCGTATCCGTTTTGAACGTAGTCCGATACTCCCAGAAAGCTTCATGCAGTCTCTCGTGCCAGTCCTTTTTATTTTTGGACACCGACTTCTTTATGATCTTTGTCAAGGTTTTGTTGAAAGCCTCAGTTAGACCGTTAGCTCGTGGATTATAGACCGAAGAGTATCTCCAGTCTATGTTATGCTGCTGCGCAAAGCGGCTGATCCCGTGACTTCTGTAGGCTGGCCCGTTATTGGAGATAATCCGTCGCGGAGTGCCGAATCGATAGACAACGTGTGTCTTGAAAAAATGGAGGATGTTCTTCGTCTTTACTTCTCTTAGCGGTATGGCTTCTGCCCACTTAGAGAAGTAATCAGTTGTCGCTAATATGAACCGATGTCATTTGGATGACGCTGGTTCGATGGGCCCAATTATGTCGGTTCCCCACATTTCGAACGGCCAGCTAGCCACTGTTGGGTGTAACGGGTTTGGATGCTGGTGGATGAAGTCTCCATGAAATTGGCACGAGTGGCACTGCTTCGCGTATTCGAGGCAGTCCTGAATCATCGTGGGCCAATAGTAGCCCATTCTTTTGATCTTCAGCTTCATCTTTGGCCCGGCTTGATGAGAACCATAGAGTCCGTCGTGAGTTTCTTGAACGACTTTCCTTGCTTCTTTCGGTCCCAGGCATTTCAACCACAGAGAGTCGAACGATCTCCTATATAGAGTATCATTGACGAAGGCGAAAGACAGAGCTCGTTTCATGAGCTGATGTCTTGAGGATGCATCTTCTGATGTTTGACGGGATTTGAAGTAGTCTATAAAGACTTCTCTCCAATCCTTAGCCTTTTCCTGGTCCTCTATTTGTAGGGATATTTGATTGGTCGCTTCCTTTTCTTCAGACGACTCCGGAGATATTTCTGTTGGTGTAAGAACCCGACGGCTTTGCACAACGATCCTTACGTCATCGAGGTTTTCGTCAGCCAGTTCTTTAGCGAGCTTGGCTAACGCATCCGCCTTGCTATTTTCTGCACGCGGTATGCTTTCTAGGACATAGGAGGGAATTTAAGTTAGTAATTGTTGCACTCTTTTGCCATATTTTACTAACTCTGACTTGCACGTCTGATAGTCACCGTTTACTTGGCTAACGACCAGCTGATAGTCTCCGTATATGAGGAGGTTTTCGATTCCCATGTCGACAGCGATCTCAAGACCTGCTATCAAAGCTTCATATTCTGCTCCATTGTTTGTCCTCGGCTCTGTTAAGGAAAAGGCAAAGCGCATTATCCCTCTTTGTGGAGTCACGAAGATGAGTCCTACTCCAGATTTGATTATGGGGAAGCTGTGCTTTCGCTTCTTCATGGAGGATGCCCCATCGAAGTAGAGTTCCCATCGGGTATCACTCTCTCCTCTCTCCCCGTCGATCGTGTCAAACGCGTGCTCGTCTGGCAATTCGCAATTTAGGGGTGAATCGGCAGGTATCGGATGCTCAGCGAGGAAGTCGGCGATGGCCTGGCCTTTCACTGCCTTGAGAGGTCAGTATGTTATCGAGAATTCCATTAAAAGTAGGGCCATTTAGCGAGCTGTCCCGTTAGTATGGATCTTGATATCAAATATTTGAGAGGATCCACTTTTGATATGAGATGGACCTCATGTGCCAAAGCATAATGCCGGAGCTTCGTTATCGCGAAGATTAATGCCAGGCAGTGTTTTGCGATAGGGGGTAGTTATTTTCTGCCCCCGGGAGAACTCGACTCAGAGAGTAGAGGGCTCTCTCTTTCCCTTGGTCGTTCTCTTATGCCCATAACTCGCCTAACGAACCTTCGAGGGCTGTTGTGTACAGAATGAGAGGCTTTCCCTTGACCGGAGCGGTCAGTACCGACGGATTCTGCAGGTGTTGCTTGATTTTGTCCAGTGCACTTTGGCATTTACGATCCCAAACGAACGGGGTTCCCTTCTTCATCAGGTGACTGTAGGGGCGGCATTTGCCGGAGAGGTTAGCTATAAACCGCCGGATATACGCGAGGTTCCCTTGTAGAGACCGCAATTGTTTTAAAGTTCTTGGAGTGGGAATTTCCATAATCGCCTTGATCTTCAAATGATCTATTTTGATGCCCCGATATCGTATGATGAACCCTAGGAATTTGCCCGAGGAAACTCTGAACGCGCATTTGAGAGGGTTCATCTTCTGGTTGTATTTCCGAAGACGCTGGAACACTATTTTCAAATGCTCCCAGTGCTCCTCGTACGATTTGCTTTTCACCACGAGGTCGTCAATATAACATTCGACAATCTCATGTATGAGGTCGTCAAAGATCTTTGTCATGGCCCTCTGATAGGTAGCGCCGGCGTTCTTCAGACCGAAATGCATCAGTTTGTAGCAGAATATGCCCAGAGGAGTCCGGAAAGCGGTATGCTTTTGGTCTTCGGGATGCATCTTTATTTGATTGTACCCCGATGATCCATCCATGAAGGAGAAGACTTTGTAAGTGGATGTGTTATCTACCATTATCTCGGTAACCGGCACGGGAAAGTCATCCTTCGGGCAAGCTTTATTAAGGTCTCGAAAATCCACGCAGATGCGCACCGTCCCATTTTTCTTCATCACTGGAAAAATGTTGGCCGGTCGGGGTATTGAATTTCTTGGATGAAGCCAGAGTCGATTAGCTTCTTGACTTCGGCGTTGATACTCGTTTTAAGTTCGAGCCGCATTCTTCTTGGTGCTTGTTTGACTGGCTTGACGTCCGGAGATATTGCCAATTTATGCACAGCTATTTCTGGATCTAGCCCCGGCATCTCGGAATAGTTCCATACGAAGCAGTCTTTATACATACTGCATGAGCACGTCTTTTAGCGTAGCCATTTGCTTTTGGGACAGCAGCTCACTGACTAACGTTGGTCGCGGGTCGTCTGTCGTCCCCAAGTCGATTTTTCTGAGGTTGTCTGCTGTGGTGTGTATTCCATCTTCCAGCTCTTTTTTCGCCGGTGGAAATTCTGAGATCAACTCATCTTCATCCTCATTTTCGAAGCTCCAGAAGAGGTCATCCATATTCTCGTGCACTCCTTCTTCCGACAGCGTTATCACGTGACAGGTACGAGATCGTTTCCAAGACCGATGTTGATCTGGTTCTACTCTTGCTATATATATTGCTTTTGGCACATGTTTTTGTGGTGGGGCTACCCTCCAATTGTTGGACAGAGTGAACCTGCCGAGTTGATATTGGTTTTCAACCCAGTTTTTTAAGGTGAAGCAGTCTTCAAGATGATGTCTTATCGCTCGGTGATAGGAGCAATAATCTAGGTGATGAACCACGTTTGCTTGATCGGGGTGCTTGGACTCCGGAAGCGTAATCATTTGATGTTTCACGAAGAGGTCGAATATCTTCCTTGTCTTGTCTTGGGGTAAGGAATATTCCCGATCCATCTTCTTCTTCAGCGATGGATTCCGGCTGACCTTTTCTCGATCGCGTGACCTTTTGGATCCGTTTTGCCACTGTCGAACGTTTTTTCCGTTCTTCAACTTGTTTTTTCCTCCGCATCGGGCCTTTTTCTTATCTGGGGAATGCATGGCGGGCTGACGGTGAAGGGCATTGTCATCCTCTGTAGCCTGCTGAAGAAGGCGTTACGTCTTGGCTTTCTCCTAAATGGCCATTTCGCGGCTGTGGTCGTTCTGAACCTTTTGACTCGCTTCCCTCGCTAGCTTGTCCATCTATTCTTCAAACGACGGACTCGGCATTTTTATAGCAGGACCTCGTTCTGGTTTAGCGTCAGTGTCTTTTAAGATAGCATCCTCTTCTTCATCGAGGTCCTTTATGACATGGCAGCCATGGAACTGCTCCCGTTTCTTAGACTGGACATATCCAAATCCGATCGTTTCCATTTTTCCGTTGGGCAATTTTCGCTAAGTTCCGGGGACATTCCAAATCCTGTTGTAGAACTGGGCCCATCGCATGGTTTGCTTAAAAGGTATGCCTTGGCATCTCAATAACCTTTTCAATCCTTCTGCGTAGTATCTGGGCAGACGGATTGGTTGGAGCCTGTCGAGCGCAGGTTCGGCACCACGCCAGACTTCTCTCTCGACTTTGGTTTCGCCGGATCGATAGAATAGGATCGCCTTTTCACCTCTTCGTCTGGGAGGGATGTAGAATGTCTGCAGCTCTTGCACACTATATGTCTAAAGCGTATCAAGCTCTCTGTAGTGCTGCCGCGGAACCATGGCGATTTGCAAACTCTGATCATCTCCAGTGAAGGCTTGCATTGATGGACAGACCGAGAACACTACGTTGACTTCGTCTTCAGAGTCACTGCCAAAGACCAGAATAGGGGTAGATGGTCCCAGCCCGTTACATTGGGGCGGCCCTGAATAAACTATCTCTTCTTCCTCCTCGGTATCGCTCCCGAAAACTGGAATAGTGGTGATAGCCTTTTGCTTATTCTCCGTTTTGTGGCATCTTTCCGTGTCTTCAAAGTCTGGTAGGAAATACTTTGCATCTTCGTACTTTCGGACTTCATTTACGGAGAATGGGTTCAGTTCCCCCATCACGGTATACTCGAGACCATCTTTGAAATACTTCATACACTAATGTTGTGTAGAAGGGATGATGTTGTACTCGTGTAACCAAAGCTTGCCGAGCAA
Organism: Agapanthus africanus; assembly: GCA_030015575.1. NCBI lineage: Eukaryota > Viridiplantae > Streptophyta > Magnoliopsida > Asparagales > Amaryllidaceae > Agapanthus > Agapanthus africanus. Next base: position 41,835,286 of record CM057344.1, read on the forward strand.
AGCATTGTAGTAGGTCTTGGCGTCAATGACATGAAATTTGATGTCAGTGACAAGCAGTCCGAAGCGCAATGTCAGTATTACAGACCCGAGCGTCCTTGATGACTGGGATTTGAACCCAGAGATTGTGATTTTGTCCCGAGCGAGGTGTTGAACGCTCATGCATATTTCTTTTAGCACCCTCACATTTAGGAGGTTGACAGAGAACCCATTGTCAACTAAGATTTTCCCTATCTTGATGTCATGGTAGTACCCGGTGACATACAGGGGACGGTTGTGCTCGCACGTTCCGAGGAGGAGATCTTCGTCGCCTAAAGTAATGTCAGCTGTGTGCACTTCTTCCAGCTCGTCCTTCATCTTTTCTTCGGCAAGGAAAGCTTGAACTGCTCGGGCTCTTAAAATGCCCTGATCAGATAATCTCGTGCCTCTTTAGACAACAGAAGGGCATCCAAAATGCTTAGCTGTGAGAGTATCTTCCTCAGGTGTGCTAGGACATTGCAATCCACTTTGTTTTTCTTGAGTGGGTCCTTAGCTGCCAGCTCTTCGACGACTCAATCATCGAGGGCGATATCCTCAGAGACTTTTTCCTTCCCCTTATCTTTTTTGTTCGATCCCTTGTTTGTAGGTCCGAGATTCTTTTCGGGTAACGTACGACTACGCAGCTGAATGTTTTCGCAGTTCTTTATCTCTTCCTCTTTTCTTGAGGTGGATTCCTTGAAGAGAGGGCCGAGGGATATTTCTTCATCAGAATCGCTTCCGAAGGTGAGAACTTGCGATCCTCCAAAATCAACCATGTGACAGTTGCCGGCAGTTCTTTTGTGCTCATCTGTCATGCTTCTGCGCTCCCGATGAATTTTGCGCTTCATCCGTTTGAAATGTTGTCGGTGAGCAATGTATCCCTGCCACCACTTTTTAAAGGCCATGCATTCTTCAGTAGGGTATGCAATCCTTTGATGGTATGAACAGTAGTTAGGATGTGCCTCCGCTTCGTCAAGGTGTATACCGCCAGGAGTATCTCCTTTGAAAGATGGCAGTTTCATTCCCATTGACAGGGCTTTAGCGAACCGTTTCCTTGTCTTAAGCCTGTTTTTGTCTGCCGCGGGCGTGCTTCGATCTGGTCGGAGTGTTTTGTGACTTATCCCTACCATGACTTCTCTAACTTGATGCCGACGTCTGGCTCTTTCGAATATGGCCATTTCACGCTCTTGATCGGCTTTGCTCTTCTGACGGGCTTCATTCAACAGCATGTCAATCAACCCGTCTGACGGTTCCAGGAATTTTGGTACCGATCCTGCCCCCCCCAGTTCTTCTATGTTATCTTCTAACGCTGAATGAGCTTCTTCGTCATTTATTGATGAATGAGAGATCATGTGACAACTTGCCACATAATCCTCGGGTTCTTCCAACGAGTCTTCTCCTTCATCATTGTCATTATCTCCGCCCTCAAGGATATGGTTGAGAAACTCTTGGAGTGTGACCGGGGTTCGCTCCTTCTGGTTATATTCTTCCAGCGCGTCAATATGCTTTTGCAGGTCTGTGCATTTGTCATCAGACTGCGCAGGCTTTTTGGTCTTCTTCTTCTTCTTCGAAGACTTCGACGGCTGGGCCTGGGTGTTTTGCCCATCGTTACCAATTCTCAGTATTGGGCGCGGTTTCAGCATCCCCTTAATGATCTCGGGCTCTAGCGGGCTTCTCCACCTAATCGCCGGACATGCTTGAAGATCTTTCAGCATTCTTTTAGTTTTAGCCGAAAGAACAACTTTCCATGGAGCTTCCTCTATAAATGAGCATGATTCCCCCGGCGTGTCCATCTTTTTAGGAGCGTGTGGTTGTGGCGGGTTTACCCTCCAGTTTTCAGACAACACGAATTTGCCTTGCCGGTACCGGTCCTCAATCCAATTTTTAAAGGCGTAACAATCTTCGATTGGGTGGCCCACTATTCGGTGGTAAGGGCGGTAGTTGGGATTGTTCACTTCGCCCGGTTGCAGTGGGCATCTCAGATTTAGTAGAGTGATAAGCCTATTGCGCACCGCTGGTTCGAACAGTCTTCTCGTTTTATCTCGAGAGAATGAGTAAGGACGTCTCAGCTTTTCTCCGAGTGATCATTGTTTATCATTTTGGCGAGCAACTGGTTTCAGATCACTCGGCTGTTGCTGAGCGTTAGAGACGAAGGTAGCTTTACCTTTGCCCTTTTCATTCCGAAGCTCCGTTTTCGAGGAGGGCGGTCTATGGCCCATCTAGTCCATTTAGGCCAGCTTGTCGATCAAGGCTTGGAAAGTGGTCGGCTTGAAGAACATCATGAATTGGAATATAGTTGCCTGCGGATCCAGGGTCCCTACAAACATGCCCACAGCAGGAGCTTCTTCTATGCGTTGTTCGCATTTCGACTATAGGTTCCGCTACCGAATTGCATACTGAACCCAACTCTCTCCCGGCTTCACCCTGGCATTGATCAATACCGTGATCGGGGTGCGTTCGCTGGCACTTCCAAAATGCTGGGTGAATAGCAACTCCATTTCTGTGAATGTTTTGATGGAGTCATTCGGAAGTTCCGAGTGCCATTCAAATGTCGTCTCCGCTAAGCTGCTGACGAATTGGCGAAGCAGCAATTTGTCGTCACCTCCAGTATTGCCGCAGAGAGCCCTGAACTGAGCGACATGCTGATGGGGGTTGCCTGTCCCCTTATACACATGAAATTTAGGGATCATATATCCTGGAAGGTACTTAATTTGATCGTACCAGGTTGGATAGGGTCGCCTAGTTCTGACGACTTGGCCAGTTGCTTCATTTGCCTGATGAGCTCGTATTTGTTGAGCTATGTGGTCATCAAGCATAGCTCTCGAGATCGTCTCCTCCCTGGCAGCCGATAAAGCAGGAAGAGGGTTTGATGTCTCCCCTCTGTCGTTTTCAATGATTATTGGGGGATCTTCGGCTGGAGGGTCCGGCCGGATCATCATCCCCACCATATCTTGGAATAGGAGTGCCATTTGTTTTATGTTAGCCACTTGTTCCGCGGCCTCTTTATCTTTTTTCTCGAGCATCCTTCAGAGGAACTCGGCGTCGGTTTCCTGCTCCTGGCGTTGATCCGACGATACTTCCGGACTTTCTTTTCTGCCCAGTGAGTGCGGCCATCTTTGTCAGCATCTCCTGGAGCTTTTGTTGCTGCTCCTGAGTTTTCGTCACAGACCGTGTGAGTGGTCGATGACCCGTAGAAGTACGGCTTTCCTTTTTTCCGGAAGCCATGTAGACGGTGTGCACTACCATGCCCCCAGACATGGGGCGTTTGGATTCAGTGCCCTTGAGATTTGTCGTAGACACGGGGATCTTTTCCGGCCTTCTCCTTTTACGGGTGGTCGAAGTTGAGGCGGCTGCAACAGGCGCCCCTGCAGACGACACCTTTCGTAGCATAGCGGTGAGATGGTCCTCCTCTTGCCAAACCTTCATTTTCTTCTGTCGGCAGGAGTAGTCTTTGTCGATCACAGAGTCTTGGACTCTTCGCCAGACCCTGTGGATTTTGGAGGACAGCCGCTGAGGGGGTTGCTTCGGCTTCGCTTTAGTAACATTTTCAGCAGGTGGAAGAGACCTTTTTAGTACGGCAGTTGGAGAGTTCTTGTGCACCCTCCTGAGCGGCTCAAAGTTGTTTCCAGTTGGAACAACAGCATCAACTTCCACCATTGGAGCTGGTGGGGTAAGTCCAGAAGGGGAATTGCCCCCAGCTTTCCTTACTCGGTGCCAGTGACGACGTCGAGCATTTCGTGTAGCCGGGATCGCCTTTATCGTCGGAGTAGCTTCGTCATGCTGCTTTGAGGAGAGGCTGTATTGGCGCCAGCCTGTCAAAGACTGACATCCGCTGGAAAGGAATGGTCAACCTGTCGAAGGCCGACTTTCGAGTAGGGGAAGTAGTTTGGACGACTTCATCTGCAACAGGAGTTGGGATAACATTCTCCGGTATTGCAGGCCCATTTGAGCTTAGGCTCAGCCTGTCGAAGATTGAGGTATTAGACTTGGACGACCCGTTGAGAGGGGTCGCGACAGTTGCAAGCCGATCGAAGGCCGACTTCTTCGGAGCATCCTGTGACGGCACTGGAGCATTGAAGCTCATTGGCGGGAGCATGATCCCGAAGAACAATCAAGTGGTGGCATGTGCCACATGTTCCACCGGCATTGCGAAGATGGAGGCCGCTTGGGGCCCGTAAGTTACTCCTCCAGACGGGGCGGAGCGGGAGTTGTTGTTGCAGTTGGTGTAGCTGGAAGCCATTGATCTTATTTTCTCTGCACGGGAGCAAGACACCAAATCATAGTACCTCGAATCCACAGGCAACCATAGCAGACCGCGATTTGTTCTCGGAACACGACACACGAAGTGTGGAGTGGAAAGAGGAAAAGGTCCCACCGGACGTGCCAGAATCTGTTCACCGCTGAAAGACACGACCGGGACGTTGGGACGTCTGGCCTGAATTTTGAGGACAGATGCTATTTGGATTTATCCGTCCACCTCTCCGAAGATGCCAAGTTGATTTATGGCACTCTATATCGGAGGTTTGGACAAATGCGGCCGATGTAGCAGACTTCGTCAGATTCCCCCTCATTTGCGAGGGGTTTTTTGATTGTGGGGACGCTCTTTCCTGCAGGCGCAATCCCCTGCAGTTAATTACGTTACCGCGTAGCGATAACCACTTTCTCCTGCTCCAGATGTTCACTTCGTGTCGTGTGTATTTTATTTATTTTTGGTCTCTCGTGGATTGTATACGGAGACTAATTTATGTTGTCGCCCATAGGGCGGGGATTAGTCTAAATCCATATTTTCTTAGATTTGGGTTTGGTGGATTTAAGGCTCGTTAATCTCGTTTGAGATTAAGATCAACTTAAATGTTTGTTAAGGATACGTTAGTCTAAGTTTTAGACTAAGATCTACTTAACAGAGTTTTAGGATCATTTAGATCCAACAAAAGAGCATTTGGGCTCTATCATTTTAGTTTAAGGACGTTACGGTCCATCGGGTTAAGGACATCATAGTCTATGGAGTTTAGTTTAAGGACGTTGCAGTCCATTGGGTTTAAGGACATAATAGTCCATGAAGTTTAAGGACATCATAATCCATAGAGTTTTGGCTTATTAGTTTGGGGGTGCGCCAAGAGTTATTGGTTATTGGGACCCTCCACCTCTCTGAAGACGTTGAAGAAGTACAACGACATATATCAGAGGTGTGGAGAGATGTACCTTTGAACTAGATTCCAAATCGAGGAGTTATCAGTTCTGAGCATAGAGGCTCGGTTTGTTTGGAGATTTAATGTCACGCCCCGCTTCCCAGAGTATGCTAAAATGGGCACGCGACATAGCCAACCATGCTACCTGTGGGTAGGAAGTATCCATCCACAGTCACATTACGGCTGTAGAGATATCAAGAACAAAATAAAACTATCTAAAACATGTCCATAATCCAAGATAGCATGAGTCAAGAATAATAAAATGCGGAAGCGAGAGATCCAATACAAAATAACTGGAATGTATGTCCCATAATGCGGGCTCACATCAGGAAATAAATGCAGGAAAGAAAACTAACTACTGCTGACACTCACAGCTCAGCCTGTCGGCTGAAGTACTCCTGCTCGGACTGCGACAGCGGTACAGAATCTGGGCCATGCAAAACCCAGACTTCAGCGCGTCAAGTCATCAAGTAATAACATAATAAACAGGGTAACAGGCAATGCGAATATAAACATGAATAAAGCAAGGGTAACAATAATATAAATCAGAGCAGTGCAGTGGGTAAACTAAACTGTTCTATCAGGTTCTCTGTCCTAAAGTCTTTTGAAACCAAATTGATGAATCATCGATGTAACTCAATAGTATCTCGTACATACCCGGGACCACGGCCCCAGATTCTCGGGCTGAAACCGAGACATGCCGCTAGGCAACAAACAGGAATGTGTACAGATGAATGATGTCAGCATCATCATTCTAAGGCTGGCCCAGCCTAAAAAACTGATCAGAACAAGTAGCGAACTGTTGAGTTACAGGTCAGGTTTCACCTTTGATTTCCCCATACTCCCAAGTTATATGTGCAAGTCAAGTCAGGTATCCCGAAATCAAGAAACTAATGCCAACACAGGATCAGGTAAACAGGTTTGTCTGGATAGACAACAGGAACGGTCTATGAGGACTACATGTCAGGTTTGTTGGCATTAGACACAAGATCAGGTAACGGGTCAGGTCATGGTACTTCAGGTCAAGTCAAGCAGTATACGGTACCATGTCGGGTCAATCAATATATTTGTAGCAAGTCAGGTCAAGAAGTAAACGATATCATGGGTGTGCTCATACTCAGTCACATAATCAAGCATGGTCATCAACAACATAGATTTAAGCAACGAATTAAACAATAAAGAAGCATCGATTAAATAGCAACACAGTTATCAATTGTGTCACAGAGATGATTTCAACATCATAAGAATGCAGTATGACAATTATAGCCGTTTAATCATGTTAACAAGTTTAAGACTTCATGGATGCAATGATATATATATATATATAGGTTCCAAGGATGAAATCACAGTTTATGCAGATTAAATGTACACGAGTGTCCGAATGAAGTAAAACGATAGATAAAGTGCCATAGGCCACGTCATTAGTGAAAGTGAAATTAAAACATGTAAATAGGTTATTAGGTTCAAAACAGTAATTGCAACAGGTAGGTTCCAAGTTTGAAAGATAAAATGATATATATCAATATTTGAACACGAAAATGAGAAATGATCGTACTAAAGTTAAAACTACAAGTTTAGGGTGTTCTCAATGTCTATGTAAATATTATTTAGCATGTAGCAAGGGGTACTTGCCTCGACGGGTCGCGAACCGGGAAAACGGAACGTCAAACGTCGGCGGGGAAAACTCATGACGGGCGCACGGTTCACGGAATGAACCCAAACGACGAACAGTGGAACCACACAGACCAGAGTACCTCGCTGGATCGTCGGGGCACGTCGTCGGCACGGCCGGATTCCGGCGAGATACAAAACCAGTGAACAAACCATATTTTAAAATGCATGAAAAGATAAGAGAATACTCAAGAAGAGAGAAGGGAAGGAGGATAGAAGAGAGGGTGCTCACGCGGATCTGTGGAGGGGTGGTGATCGCCGACCACGTCGACGGAGCTCCGGCGGGGTACCTGCAGCGACCACCAGCGATCAAGAATGGAACAGAACTGCAAAGAAAAGAAAAGAAAACGAAGGAAGGAGAAGAAGGAGAGGAGGGGAAGCGATGCTCACTGAGGGGTGTGTACAAGGCCAGGGACGTATGGAGATCGTCGGCGGCGATTCCACGGCAAGCTGCGGCTGCAGGGGGTGCGCGGCCTCGTGCAGGGAGAGAAAGAGAATAGAGGCGGGGAGGTGGAGATGATGTAGACGACGAAGGCGAGGAGGCGATGCGACCGGCGATGAGGGCGTCGGCGTTGGGGCTGCGGCGGCGAAGGGGTGAGGCGGCTAGGGTTGCGACGATGGGTTCGCTGAAGGAAGGAAATAGAAAAGGAAGAAGAGAAAATATTTATATATAGAGGAGAGAGAGAGATATAGGGGGAGAGAGAGAGACGGGGAGGGAGAGAGAGAGAGAGATAGAGACGAGAAAGAGAGAGAGAGAGGCGTAGAAAATATGGTGAGGCCCAGGGGATTATGAGAATTGTGATTGGCTGGGAGATTTGTGGGTTGGGAAAAATTTTAATAAAAGATTTTAGGAAAGTGAGAAATATAGTATATGGTTAAAAATATTTTGACGGTTTAAAATATTAGAAATTAGGATTTTGGCGCAAAATAAAATATTTCCAAATTGCGTCCGGGTCGGGTCCAAAAATTTGGAATTGAAATAAGAAAATTTTAGGCGGGATTCAAAATTTAAAATGAAGTATTTTACAATCAAAAAGCATACCCCCAAAACGGACACACGTACGTGCGCGTAGCCGTCCAAACTCGCTCGTTTCACTGAACGGGACGAGAATACTATGCAAGGACGCTACAACAGGGTTAAGGGTGTCAAGCAGGCTATGACCAGTATTTTTTAATTTTATTTTAGATGCCTTGAAATGTTATATGCAGAAATGAATTGCCGGGTAAAATAAGTAATAATCAAGCGAGACAAATGAAATAAAGGCCACACTCCAATCATAAGGTAACAGAAATTAGTAGCATTGGGCTCGGTTGTTATATTATACCCAACTACAAAAAGAATTTCGTCCTCGAAATTCCAAGAATACAAGGATGGCAACAAATAACTACAAGAAAAGATGAGGAAACTTCTGCCGGATTTTATCTTCTCGTTCCCAAGTGGACTCTCCATGCGAGCGGTTACCCCAAGAAACTAGCACAAGAGGGATCACCTTGTTCTTAAGAATCTTTTCCCTTCGATCTACAATTTCAATCGGTCGCTCCTCAAAAGTCAAGTCTTCTCGTACCGTTAGCTCCGAATGATCCAATACGTGCGTTTCATCTCGAACATACCTACGGAGTTGAGATACGTGAAACACATCGTGCACATTCGCCAAGGACTGCGGTAACGCCAAACGATACGCTACCTCACCAACACGCTCCAAGATCTCAAAGGGTCCAACGAATCAAGGACTAAGCTTTCCTCGGCTTCCAAAACGAATCACCCCTCTAGTCGGTGATATCTTCAAGAATACCAAATCACCCACAGCGAACTCTAAAGGTCTTCTCGACGTATCGGCCTAACTTTTCTGTCTGTCTTGTGCTGCCTTCATATGATTTATGATAGTGTTAACTTTCTTAACTGTCTGCACAACCAAATCTGGTCCCAACAATCTTCGTTCACCGACATCGTCCCAGTAAACAGGTGAACGGCATTTACGACCATACAAAGCTTCAAATGGAGCTATCTGGATAGTTGCCTAAAAACTGTTGTTGTAAGAAAACTCCACCAAATGTCGATGATCCTCCCAAGACCCCTTAAAGTCCAACATGCATGCTCTCAACATATCTTCAAGAGTTTGGATTGTTCTCTCCGACTGACCATCAGTTTGAGGATAATAAGCTGTGCTAAATTTCAATCGAGTCCCCAAACTTTCCTGTAAACTCCTCCAGAAGTGTGATAAAAACCGATTGTCACGATCGGACACTATGCTCACCGGTACTCCATGCAATCTTACAATCTCTTGCATGTAACGCTCCGCCAAAGTCTCTGTTGATTGACCAACCCTAAAAGGGATAAAGTGAGCTGCCTTGGTCAAACGATCAACAATCACCCATACAGCATTGTTGCCTTTTGGACTCCGCGGTAAAGCCATCACAAAATCCATGGTTATATGTTCTCACTTCCACTGAGGAATCGGAAGTGGTTGCAATAAACCAGCAACCCTTTGATGTTCAGCCTTAACTTGCTGACACACCAAGCACTTTGCCACAAAGCGAGCAATCTCCCGTTTCATGCCTTCCTACCAGAAATGCTGTCGAATATCTCGGTACATCTTTGTGCCTCCTGGATGTACAGAATAAGCTGAACTGTGTGCTTCTTTCATAAGCTCTTCACGAATATCTCCCTTTGGCACACACAAATGGTTACCATACCTTAACGAACCATCTTCGTGGATCAATAAATCTATTCGTAGTCCGGCTTCAACCTGTTCTCAAAACTTTTGCAGTCTAGGATCCTGCGATTGTGCTGCTTTAACATTCTCGATCAACGATGAATGTACTTGCAGCTGCATCAACTGTCCCGAAGAATGCGGTAGCACAACCTCCAAGTCAAATCTTCGAAAATCTTCAATGAGCTCCTTCTGCGTAGTTAACACCTGAATTGCTGGTAACCGACTAAGCGCATCCGGCACGACATTAACCTTCCCCGGATGGTACTTAAGATCCAGATCGTAGTCAGCCATCAGCTCCAACCATCTGCGTTGCCTCATATTAAGCTCCTTCTACGTGAACACATACTTCAAGCTCTTATGATCGGTAAAAACTTCGACCCTTTCGCCTAAAAGGTAGTGTCTCCAAATCTTCAAAGCGAAAATTACAGCCGCAAGCTCCAAGTCGTGAGTTGGGTAATTCTTTTATGGTTCTTCAACTGTCTCGATGCGTACGCTACAACATTCCCATGCTGCATCAAAACACATCCCAATCCTTTCCCAGATGCGTCGCTGTGAATCACCAATCCTCCGGAATTGTCTGGCACGGTCAGAATAGGGGCGGTTATCAATTTCTGCTTCAACATCTCAAAAGCTAACGCACATTTATCCGTCCACACAAAAGGTACCTCCTTGCGCGTAAGCTTGGTTAACGGCTCCGCCAGACGAGCAAAGTTCTCCACAAATCTTCTGTAATACCCGGCGAGTCCAAGAAAACTTCTTATCTCCGCAACATTCTTTGGAATCAGCCAATCTCGAACTGCTACAATCTTTTCTGGATCGACGGCAATTCCATCGCCAGACACAACGTGCCCCAAAAACTTTACTTCCTCCAGCCAAAACTCGCACTTGCTCATCTTCGCATATAACTTCTCCTGTCTTAACGTCTGCAGTGCGATCTTCAAATGTTCTGCATGCTCTTCAAAACTCTTCGAGTAAACCAGAATATCGTCAATGAACACCACAATAAACTGGTCCAAGAATGGTGAAAAGATTCGGTTCATCAAGTCCATAAATATTGCCGGTGCATTCGTTACTCCGAAAGGCATCATTAAGTACTCGTAATGTCCATACCAAGTTCGGAACGCCGTCTTGCAAATATCTTCTATTTTCACTCGGACCTGATGATATCCGGATCTCAAATACAGCTTCGAGAATACGCTCGCGCCACTAAGCTGCTCGAAAAGTTCGCCAATGCGAGTGATCGGGTACTTGTTCTTAATAGTCACCCGGTTTAATTCTCGATAGTCGATGCACATCCTTCTTGTGCCATCCTTCTTCTTTACTAGAAGAACTGGAGCTCCCCAAGCCGAGTTACTGCTTCGAATCCAACCCTTCTCAAGCAATTCAGCAACCTATTTCTTGACTTCTTCCAACTCTACTGGTGCCATTAGATAAACGTTTTGGATACTGGCGCTGCACCAGGAATAAGATCAATTGCGAACTCCACGTCTCGTTTCGGCGGTAAACTCGATATATCTTCAAACACGTCCATAAAATCGCGAACAACAGCCGGCTCTTCACTTTTATCAACTTCCATTGATGCAAGAATATTGTTTGTCGGCCTAGCCCTAAACTTAACTGGCCCGACAGAACTGCTTCCTCCAGCGAAGCTAAACTCGGGATGTCCGGGAATCTGGAAAATTACTTTCCTTGCCCTACAACCAATGTGAGCGTGGAAAGTGCTAAGAAAATCCATTCCCAAGACGACCTCGTAGCTGCCCGTATCAATCACCAAGAAATCTGCAAAAAGCTCCCGTCCGCACACAACAACTGTACAATCTTTACATTCCCTACTAGCTATGATTTTCCCATTCCCAGTGTGTAGGTCCCAGAAACTAAACAGGGTCGTGCAGTCAATCGAGTGTGTAGTTAAAAACTTGGATGACATAAAACAATAAGATGCACCAGAATCAAATAACGCTAATGCGGGAAAACCATGAGCGAGTAGAGTACCTGAAACAACTTCTCCTGACGCCTTAGCTTCTTCAGCTGTCAAGGTAAAAGCTCGAGCCTGATTAGGTCCTTGAGTCAGCTGTTTCTGTCCCTGGAACGGTCTCTGCGGAGGCTTCTGAAAATCATCCCTCATACGAAGCTTCGACAGACAAGCACTAACGGCGTGATCTGCCGCTCCACAAACCAAACAGAGTCCCAGCCTCCTTCGACAATCCTTTTGCATGTGGCCAGGTAAATTGCAGTAGTTACAAGTCATGCTCTTTCTTCGATTGATGACAATAGGATTCTTCATGGGTGCTATACCTCGACGGTCCACTGGAATACCTTTTCGACCATTAGCTCGGTTTGGTACAAATGTTGGCTTCCTTACCGCAACTGCTGTCTGCTGCAAACTCCCTTTCATCCCGGATAAACTCTGCTGCTCTCGGGCTGCCGCAAGTACTTGTGAGAAAGTGGTCAAACCCGGGGAGACTATCTGCCTCTGGATGTCCACGTCCAAGCTGTGCATGAACCTCCGTGCTCTGTCTACATCGTTGGCAACTAAAGGTCCAGCGAATCTGCTGAGTCTTGTCCATTCTGCTGCATGCACATCTACGGGTGCTCCATTCTGCTTTAGCCCGATGAACTTCTCTTCCATTTCCTCCCGTGCAGTCCGCGGGAAGAACTTCTCCAGGAAACTCTTCGAAAAATCCGCCCACTTGATCGGCTTGGGCAAGCGGTTCTCCTCCACAAGCCACCATTCTCGGGTGTAGTCCACTAACTGAATGCGTACCACGTCAACTCTTTTCTCATCTGGAATCTGTGCCGCAATAAGCAAGTTCTCTGTGTCAACTAGCCACTGCTCTGCTGGCAACGGCTCCTCCAAACCAGTAAATGTAGACGGACCCAAATGCCTGAAATCTGCTACGGTCCCTACTCGGTCGACTGGTTTAGCTCCACCATTGTTCACAGACTGCTGAACGATCTGCAAACCTTCCTGAAACGATTCCGCTTGCTGCTGGATCAGCTCGGTCTGTCTCCTTTGATTCTCCAGCATTCCTCTTATCACTCCAAGCATGGCGGCTTCATCCACACGCCTTTGGTACGTCTTCAAATTCTTACCTGCCATATTCCTGAAATCAAAACACCCAACATTAGCATGATGATAGATTCAAAATATAGATCAAGGCTAGAACTCCAAGTTACTTAAATAGAGTACCGCATTGTAACTATGTCGCGGTATCATAGCCACAATTACATAACTCCACCTAAGTCGCCTAAGTCCTAGAGATAACAAGGAATCAGGTTTTCGAGTCGATATGCAAAGGAAGTTCGCACATCGTAGAAGATATAATCAGGAAGAATGTGATTCAAGAATGGTAAAACGGCAAGGTGGCAGGACATGTTTCCTAAACACGGGTATTTTGATTCATGTATTGGGTACAATACCCAACTACAAAAAGAATCAACCCGACTAACCTATAGCTCTGATACCAAAAGAACCATGTCACGCCCCGCTTCCCAGAGTACGCTAAAATAGGCACGTGACATAGCCAACCATGCTACCTGTGGGTAGGAAGTATCCATCCACAGTCACATTACGGCTGTAGAGATATCAAGAACAAAATAAAACTATCTAAAACATGTCCATAATCCAAGATAGCATGAGTCAAGAATAATAAAATGCGGAAGCGAAAGATCCAATACAAAATAACTGGAATGTATGTCCCATAATGCGGGCTCACATCAAAAAATAAATGCAGGAAAGAAAACTAACTACTGCTGACACTCACAGCTCAGCCTGTCGGCTGAACTACTCCTGCTCGGACTGCGACAGCGGTACAGAATCTGGGCCATGCAAAACCCAGACTTCGGCGCGTCAAGTCATCAAGTAATAACATAATAAACAGGGTAACAGGCAATGTGAATATAAACATGAATAAAGCAAGGGTAACAATAATATAAATCAGAGCAGTGCAGTGGGTAAACTAAACTGTTCTATCAGGTTCTCTGTCCTAAAGTCTTTTGAAACCAAATTGATGAATCATCGATGTAACTCAATAGTATCCCGTACATACCCGGGACCACGGCCCCAGATTCTCGGGCTGAAACCGAGACATGCCGCTAGGCAACAAACAGGAATGTGTACAGATGAATGATGTCAGCATCATCATTCCAAGGCTGGCCCAGCCTAAAAAACCGATCAGAACAAGTAGCGAACTGTTGAGTTACAGATCAGGTTTCACCTTTGATTTCCCCATACTCCCAAGTTATATGTGTAAGTCGAGTCAGGTATCCCGAAATCAAGAAACTAATGCCAACACAGGATCAGGTAAACAGGTTTGTCTGGATAGACAACAGGAACGGTCCATGAGGACTGCATGTCAGGTTTGTTGGCATTAGACACAAGATCAGGTAACGGGTCAGGTCATGGTACTTCAGGTCAAGTCAAGCAGTATACGGTACCATGTCGGGTCAATCAATATATTTGTAGCAAGTCAGGTCAAGAAGTAAACGATATCATAGGTGTGCTCATACTCAGTCACATAATCAAGCATGGTCATCAACAACATAGATTTAAGCAACGAATTAAACAATAAAGAAGCATCGATTAAATAGCAACACAGTTATCAATTGTGTCACAGAGATGATTTCAACATCATAAGAATGCAGTATGACAATTATAGCCGTTTAATCATGTTAACAAGTTTAAGACTTCATGGATGCAATGATATATATATATATATATATATATATATATATATAGGTTCCAAGGATGAAATCACAGTTTATGCAGGTTAAATGTACACGAGTGTCCGAATGAAGTAAAACGATAGCTAAAGTGCCATAGGCCACGTCATTAGTGAAAGTGAAATTAAAACATGTAAATAGGTTATTAGGTTCAAAACAGTAATTGCAACAGGTAGGTTCCAAGTTTGAAAGATAAAATGATATATATCAATATTTGAACACGAAAATGAGAAATGATCGTACTAAAGTTAAAACTACAGGTTTAGGGTGTTCTCAATGTCTATGTAAATATTATTTAGCATGTAGCAAGGGGTACTTGCCTCGACGGGTCGCGAACCGGGAAAACGGAACGTCAAACGTCGGCGGGGAAAACTCGTGACGGGCGCACAGTTCACGGAATGAACCCAAACGACGAACAGTGGAACCACACAGACCAGAGTACCTCGCTGGATCGTCGGGGCACGTCGTCGGCACGGCCGGATTCCGGCGAGATACAAAACCAGTGAACAAACCATATTTAAAAATGCATGAAAAGATAAGAGAATACTCAAGAAGAGAGGAGGGAAGGAGGATAGAAGAGAGGGTGCTTACGCGGATCTGTGGAGGGGTGGTGATCGCCGACCATGTTGATGGAGCTCCGGCGGGGTACCTGCAGCGACCACCAGCGATCAAGAATGGAACAGAACTGAAAAGAAAAGAAAAGAAAAAGAAGGAAGGAGAAGAAGGAGAGGAGGGGAAGCGATGCTCACTGAGGGGTGTGTACAAGGCCAGGGACGTATGGAGATCGGCGACGGCGATTCCACGACAAGCTGCGGCTGCAGGGGGTGTGCGGCCTCGTGTAGGGAGAGAAAGAGAATGGAGGCGGGGAGGTGGAGATGATGTAGACGACGAGGGCGAGGAGGCGATGCGACCGGCGATGAGGGCGTCGGCGTTGGGGCTGCGGCGGCGAAGGGGTGAGGCGGCTAGGGTTGCGACGATGGGTTCGCTGAAGGAAGGAAATAGAAAAGGAAGAAGAGAAAATATTTATATATAGAGGAGAGAGAGAGAGAGATATAGGGAGAGAGAGAGAGAGACGAGAAAGAGAGAGAGAGGCGTAGAAAATATGGTGGGCCCTAAAGGATTATGAGAATTGTGATTGGCTGGGAGATTTGTGGGTTGGGAAAAATTTTAATAAAAGATTTTAGGAAAGTGAGAAATATAGTATATGGTTAAAAATATTTTGACGGTTTAAAATATTAGAAATTGGGATTTTGGCGCAAAGTAAAATATTTCCAAATTGCGCCCGGGTCGGGTCCAAAAATTTGAAATTGAAATAAGAAAATTTTAGGGGGGATTCAAAATTTAAAATGAAGTATTTTACAATAAAAAAGCATACCCCCAAAACGGACACACGTACGTACGCGTAGCCGTCCAAACTCGCCCGTTTCACTGAACGGGACGAGAACACTATGCAAGGACGCTACAATAGGGTTAGGGGTGTCAAGCAGGCTATGACCAGTATTTTTTAATTTTATTTTAGATGCCTTGAAATGTTATATGCAGAAATGAATTGCCGGGTAAAATAAGTAATAATCAAGCGAGATAAATGAAATAAAGGCCACACTCCAATCATAAGGTAACAGAAATTAGTAGCATTGGGCTCGGTTGTTACATTTAATCTCAGGAGGAACTTAACTGATTTGAGGTTGGAGTTGGTTCTTTATAGTGTTAAACACTAATGTACCTTTAGTGCTCACGTGCCCCCACGTGATACTCTGAAGCAGTGTTAAACACTGGAATTTGAGAGCACTCACGTGTCCCACGTGATGCTTTTAAAGATGGTGTTGTTCGCTTGATTTTATTCCCCATCTTTATATAAGTGTTAAACACTTTATCCGTGTAGCCATCATGTGTGAGCACGTGAGGGCGCCTCAGAGTCAGACATTGTTTCTTTGGGTTTATTTCCTTTACTTTTAAAAAGTGGCAAGCATTATCAGCGAGGGGGGTCACGTGTGAACACGTGATCTATTTCAATTTTTCTTTTGTGTTCATTACAGGTGGTCACGTGTGAACACGTGATCATCAATATGCATGGAATTCTTTCTCTGAGTCTTAAAAAAACTCAAATCCCTTATTTTATATATATATATATATATATATATATATATATATATATTATAAGGATTTAATTCCTTGGACTTAGTTCTTCCCTTAGGTTTTGGATCTGCATGGCAGAGTCTCCTCGATGAGAATTAAATTCTCAATTTGTGGGGAGATCTGCTTCTGTAGATCTTTCATCAGAAGGGAGAACTAAGTTCTTATATGAAGGGTTAAATCCTAGTTTTATCAGAGAAATTAAATTTCTATATACCTTTTGGGAGAATTAAATTCTCTGAACTTAGATCTTCTCCTGGGTTTTGGATCTGCATGGTAGAATCTCCCCGATGAGAATTAAATTCTCAACTTGTGGGGAGATCTGCTTCTGCAGATCTTTTACCAGAAGAAAGAACTAAGTTCTTTGGAAGAGTTAATCTCTTGTGGAGACGGAAAAGAAGTAAGATGTTCTCTCTATTTTGTTCCTTCTTACCTAGGGTTTCTTCTTTTCTTTTGAACTTTCAGTTTATGGGGGGTTCTTCTGTACAAGACTTGAAGTCTTGGGTCCTTTATATAGGGAGGCTGATTTGTTGATTCAGTTAAGGAAATCTCTCATTGAGAGATTTTTTAATTGATTTGGGGAATTTATCCACCATTGGATCTTTGATCCAAAGACTTCTGTTTTACAGAAAATATTTTTCTTGTTTTTAACAAGATTGGGAAAATATTTTCCCATACAGAACTTATTCTGTATCTTGGTGATTTTTAATCACCATTGGATCTTTGATCCAATGGTGCTCTGATTTACAGAGCACAATCTTTCTTGTTTAGAAAGATTTGAGAAGTATTCTCTCAATCAGAATTTAATTCTGTAACTTGGTGATTTAATCATCATTGGATCTTTGATCCAACGGTGCTCTGATTTACAGAGCATAATCTTTCTTATTTAGAAACATTAGGGAAAATATTTCCAAAATAGGGTTCTGATCCCTTGTCTATAGAATTTAATTCTATCGGGTCAGAAGATATTAGGAATCCTCACGTGTAGCACGTGACCCAGTAGCACTAGGCCGGTTTGCTCATATGCAGCAGTCCCAGATAAGAGTATCACGTGTTGGCACGTGATGCACCTTCTGGCCAGCTATTTGTTTTATGAAGGCGCCTATATACTTTGTATATAGGTGCTCACGTGTGGCACGTGAGGCCCAACTTCAGTCCCATTTGTTAAGTGTAATGCTTATAATTTTGGCTCTAAGGTGCATCTCGTGTGCGCATGTGATGCTCTCTTTGGGGAATTTTCCCGTTGCTTTTTTATTTATTATTTATTTTTCCAAAGGGAACAGGCATGAGCAACTCAATAAAAATGGCTAAGTGTCAAAGAGAATGAATGAATGATCAATCAATGGTTGAATGTCATGTAGAGATTATGGCACCTCATTTTTCAACCATGGAAAAATATCTCACATTATTTTCAATAAACAATCTAAGGCCATACTTCTCTACATACCTCCACCATGCTCATGCCATCTCACCCTCCACCTCATTTACAAATGATTTTCTAAAAAGAAAATCATATAATGAGGTGTCCAACTTCTAGAAGATATTCCGTATAAATACGGAATACAACCCGGTATACGTATCGAAATATATATACGCGTATTCATATAAAAATACGAATAGCCAAGAGAGAAAATGAATAGTGAACAATAATACTAGAATACATATATATATATATATATATATTATTAAATCAAAACTTGATTCAATAATCCGGCTCAATCCTAAGCCGCTAGTATTATCAACCGTCCGATAAAAATCTGTGTAGCCTGTACACATATTTAATCGGACACCTGTATGTACCAACATACATCATCTACATCATATCTCCTGAACCGTGAAAACCCTCTATATGGGACTCTAAAGACTCGTCAATACGCTGGGTTTAACCACAAGCACGTCAGCGGCACTGGCTGTACGTAACGGCCACCCAGGTATTGAGCGAAAGGAAGGCCGACGAGCAAACTCATCCGAACCCCTACTGAGCCTGTCAGTGACAATTTCCGTACAGTCCGGTCTGTTCGTCTAAGAGTATCGCATATCGAGTTTAGGGGGTGGATAAAGTCAGACCCCTAATAACACGATATTTCGTGTCGGTATGAAGCCCATCACCCACTGAGAAACTACTGATCCAAATCAGCAATTCTTGTCTATCTTGGCCAAGGATTTCCGGTGATGGCCATTCGTGCACCGCATGACATCAACCCCAAATACCGGGAGAGACGAATCCCCGACGATCCGCTCACTGCCTCCTTGTGGCTCGGGACTGCACCCAACTAAGACATGTTTGCACGACTCTTTTGAGCCGTGGTAGGGTAGTAATCAAAGCACAGTGGGAACTCACACGAGACAATCTCAGGTCGACAGACTATCCTGTACTTATGTCACCTGGAAACTGCTATCTGACAATATGTATAATACCATCTAGCATGTTCCCGGCGAGTCCTTCCAGTATACTCATAACCCAATGAGCACCTGTATACTATCTTAGGTGACTAACTGACACCAATGGCTTATGAGACAGGCCACCGCCCCCCATCAGGGTCTCGATAAGTACACACAAGTCTACTTCGTAGTATCGATGCCCAGTCTCGATTCTCCCTCGACTAGGGACATTTAAGGATGTGCTTATAGACCATCCAGCTCCCATGTATATGATCGTCATCATAATGCTGGTAGTTAAGCAAGAATACTATGGGCTCTATCAACATGTAATAGTGATCTGCAATACCACATAATGCATATACATGACGATAAAGGCAAATAAGATAGCATACTATCATTTTGAGTAAGACTGTTCTACCCGTATAGATCTTCCCTCAATCATCACAATTGCATGCCCACGATTACAATAATTGACTTGAGGGTACTATAGCCAACAATCTTCCACTTGCACTTAAAGCTAATTATTGTGGTGTCGCATACTCACAGCCTATGTGATACCGAACACCCAACTTCTCTACTAATCAGTCTCGCAAAGCCCGTTTGCGAAACTTTTGCGTTCGAGAAATAGCCTCAGTGAGTGGATCCGCTCCAATGTTTCTATCTTTATCTCTCTATATCTCAACTTCACGGAGAAAAACTATCTCCCGAAATGAGCGATACATGTCTTAGAATTTTTCTGGATATCTGATAGGACCCAGTTTACAAATGAACTCTAAATCCAACAAACTTCTTAGACCGTATGATCCACTGAATTTAATCGATATCCTGCGCCATATCTTTCTCAGTATCCGCTTGGACCACATATCCAACATACTGCCCCTCAATAGAGGGAAAACTATAACTCTGACAGCCACTCTGTCATCCAGATCACCTTGGAAGCCAGAAATGATAACCGCCTCTTGAAGGAGGCTGCCGTTACCACATACCAAGAACATCCACTTATGTTCATAACTGCTTCCCAACATTTCTCCAGCATTGGATTAATATATATGCTTATTGCAGCTAGTGCAAAAGCAATATCTGGTATGGTACTTGACATCTTATGATCGACTCAATTGCCTAAGCAAGAGATATGCCAATCATGCAAATTCCTCTCTTCGTCAGTCTAGAAGACATCTCTATAAAAAGGGTGACTCCATCACTTGCGGGTACACCACCACGCTAGGTGTCGTCCATTCTAAAACACTTTAAAATAGTGTCAAAGTATCCTAATTGGGACACATCCCAAATCTAGATCTAAATCCATAGATCTAGTGACCAGAAACCCTAATATTTTTATCCAGATCCTATGTGAAGAAACACCTTGTGACAACCACATTATAACTAATCGTAGTATAGGAAGATCGCTTCCTATCAAGAGTATGCCATCCAAATACCAGGACATCACTCCCTACTACCTTCTTACCAGGTCCATCTGTTAGTGATTGTTCCCCCAATCAGAGCAAGGCTCTGTTTGAATTTTAAAATTCAAATTTTTGAAGCAACGCTTCAAATTCCGTGCGTTGCGCGCAATGCGCCACGTGTCAGAAGTTGATACGTCAACGCAACGCCCGAGGCAGTGTCCAATCAGAGCAAGGCTCTCTTAAAAAACAAAAAGTAAAAAGATACAACGTTCAGTTGCGCAAGCGCTGCACTGCGCGACACGTGTCTGCGCAGCTGCGCAAACGCAACTGCGCAAACGCAAGCAGCTGCGCTGCGCGACTCGCTGCTGCACAAGCGACGCGCCGCGCCGCGCGACACGTGTCTGCGAAGCTGCGCAAGCGCATTTGCGCAAGCGCCGCGCCGCGTGACATGTGTCTGCGCTGCGTTGCGCGACACGTGTCACGCGCTGGGGAGTTGCGCAAAAACAGAATGAAGATTTAAGGGAATCTTTTCTGTTCTTGTTAAAACAAGAAGATTTTCCTCTGTAAAACAGGGGCCTTTGGATCAAAGATCCAACGGTGGGGAAAATTCCCCGAAATCACTCAGAAAAAGATCTCTTTAACAAATTTAACTAATTTATGGACACTATAAAAAGGACCCCAGACCCCAATTCAAAGGCAGGAACATCTTGCAAAAAAAAAAGAGAAGAGAACTCTTGAGAACTCTTGAAGAATACAAAAAAAAGGTAAAACCTTTAAAAGAAGAGGAAATTCTATTATGAACAGATAAATAAATAAATAAAATAAATAAATAAAAATAGTGCCTTGCACTTGTTATGAACCCTTGGTTCTCTGAAATAAGGAAAAACAAGAAAATAAGAAAAAACTTGTTTTTCTTTAGATCGGGAGATTAGAAAGTGCTTTGCACTTCTGTTCTTGAATCTAAAAGATTCTCAGTGCTTTGCACAAATGCAATACATTACTTGAAGGGCCAGGCCCAAATCAAAAAGACCTAACAGGCCAAAGTAAATTGCAAAGCAATAAAAGGGCAGAGCCCAAATGAAATTGATGCTCTGCATCATTTATAAAGGGTAGAGCCCAAAACAAAATTGATGCTCTGCATCCTTTCTGGGCAAGGCCCAAATAAAAATAAAAATAAATGCAATGCAAAAACAAATAAAATGTTGGACATTTTCAACTGGACTTAGCCCGATTGTGACCATAAGTCCTTAAATTAAATTGACTGAGCAAAATGGCTCTCCTAAATCAATTTACATCCGGTTCGAGGGTACATCTCCGAACTCCTTTGACATCCATCGTTGTAATTCCTCAACGACGTCAAAGAGGTGACGGGTCCCAACGACCATACATCAATATGGACTGCGGGGTCCTTAAACTCGTAGACCGAAACGTCCCTAAACTAATATGGACTACGGGGTCCTTAAACTCGTGGACCGAAACGTCCCTAAACTAATGTCGGACCGAAACGTCCTTAAACTAATGATGGACCACCACGTCCCTAAACTGGAACATGGACCGAAACGTCCCTTAAACTAATGATGGACCACCACGTCCCTAAACTGGCGATGGACCACCACGTCCCTAAACTGGAACAATAGAGCCTCCAAATGCTCTTTTGCCGGATCTAAACGGTCCTGTTTAAGTGGATCTTAGCCCCAAACATGGCTAACGTATCCTTAAACACTCAAATGAACGATAAAATTCCAAATCAACCTTGGTTCAAGGGTACATCTCTGAACTCCTCTGACATCCGCCATTGTAATCCTTCAACGACGTCAGAGAGGTGACGAGTCCCAACGGCCATATATTAAATGGATCACCACGTTAAGTTGATCTTAGTCTTAAATCGGACTAACGTATCCTTGACGAACGTTTAAGTTGATCTTAGTCTCAATATGACTAACGTATCCTTAAACTAAAAAACACCAAACCCAAATCTAAGTAAATACGGATTTGGACTAATCCACGTCCTACGGGCGACGACATTACTCATTCTCCGTATACAATCCACGGGCAACCACAAACAAAACAAACACACACGACACGAAGTGAAATTCTGAAGAAGGAAAAAGTGGCTACCGCGATGCGGTAGTGTAATTAACTGCAGGGGCTTGCGCCTGCAGGGAAGAGCGTCCCCATAATCAAAAAACCCCTCAAGCGAGGGGGAATCTGACAAAGTCTGCTACATCGGCCGCATCCGTCTAAACCTCCGATACACGGTGCCATAAATCAACTTGGCATTTTCGGAGAGGTGGACGGATAGCACCAATTAGCATCTGTCCCGAACCTCAGGCGAGACAGCCCAACGTCTCGGCCGCCGTTCGGAGGGGAACAGATTCTGGCACGCCCGGTGGGACCTTTTCCTCTTTCCACTCCACGCTTCGTGTGTCGTCTTCGCGAACCAATCGCGGTTTGTTAATGGTTGCCTTCGGATTTCAAGTTACTAAGATTTGGTCTTTTGCCTGGCGCAGAACTCAAGATTCAATGGCATTTAACTGCACCAACTGCTCGAAATGCCACTGCAACGGACGCTCCACCTCACCGGGAGGTGTAGCATATGGGCACCAAGCGGCTTCCTTCCTCACTCTGCCGGTAGATCAGGTGACCCAAGCCACCACTGGTCTGTTCTTTGGGACCATGATCCCACCTACAAGCTTCCCTATGCCAATACCTGCACCGGAAGTGAACAAGAAGTCGGTCTTCGACCGGCTCACTGCTACGACAACCCCTGTCAACGGGTCGCCCACTACCAAACCAACAGCCTCTGTTTTCACCAGACTAAATCAGAACTCTAAATTGGCTGTCCCGAGGAAGGCAACAGCTGCTGCTTCAAAAGTTGTAAAGGCGACTTCCCCTGTCAAAGAGTCAGTCTTTTCAAGACTGACGATTCCTGTTCCTGCCCCCGCTCAAGGATCCGTCTTCGACAGGTTGAATATCACCCCTCAAAAGACAACCTCAGTCTTTAAGAGGTTAACACCGGCGGCGCCTCATTCAGACAGGGGGCAAAAAGAAGATGTCTCAATCTCCGAGCCAGTCCCAACGGCTCGTCATGCTCGACGTCGCCATTGGCAACGAGTGAGGAAGGCAGGGGCAACTCCCCCTCAGGGCTAACTCCACCGGCTCCAGTGGTGGACGTCGACGCTGTTGTTCCAACCGAGAACAGCTTTGAACTGCTGAAAAGGGTACGGAAGAACTCTACAACCGCTACACTGAAGAGATCTCCTCCACCTGCAGAGAGAGCTCCAGAAACGAAGCAAGAACAGCCCCCTCAACGACTGTCCTCAAGAATTTATAAGGTTTGGCGAAGGGTTCAAGACTCAGTGATCGACCCAGATCACTCTCGTCGGCAAAAGAAGGCAAAAGAAGGCAAAAGTGCAAAAAGAAAAAGACCATCCTATTAAACAGTAGGGGACAGCAGCTGCAAGGCCGCTCCCTTCAACGGTTCCTTCAACTTCAACGGCCCACAAAAGAAGGAGGCCAAAGAAAACTCCCGCGTCAGCGGCAAAAGTTAAAAATGGTGAACCTAAACGCCCCAAGTCAGGGGGCATGACAGTTCATACGGTTTACATGGCATCAGGAAAAGAAGATAGCCGCATATCAACAGGTCATAGACCGCACACGAGGTCAGTGACCAAAGCTCAGGAGCAGCAGCAGAAGCTCCAAGAAATGATGAACGCTATGGCCGCGCTTACAGGGCCAAAAGAAACCCCTGAAACATCCTCGGACGAGCGTCAAGAACAAGAAACAGACGTCGAATTCCTTCGACGCGTACTAGAGAAGAAAGATAAAGAAGCTGCGGAGCAGGCAGCCAACATAAAGAAGATGGCCCTCCTGTTCCAGATATGGTGGGTATGATGATTCAACAAGATCCACCTGCTGAAGATTCCCCCATCATTCTTGAAGACGATAGGGGAGAGACGTCGAATCCTCCACCAGCTCTGTCCACAGCTAAAGAGGATACAATCTCCAAAGCTGATTTGGATGAGTACATCGCCCAACAAATACGGGTTCATCATGCAACCGAAACAACTGGCCAGGTCGTGAAAACGGGGAGGCCATATCCGAGTTGGTACGATCAAATCAAGTACCCACCAGGTTATACGATTCCCAAGTTCCATGTCTACAAGGGGACGGGCAATCCTCATTAGCATGTTGCCCAGTTCAGGGCACTCTGCGGCAACACCGGCGGTGACGACAAGCTGTTGCTTCGCCAGTTTGTTGGAAGCTTATCGGATACGGCGTTCGAATGGTACTCTGAGCTCCCGAACGACTCTATTAAAACCTTCGCGAAGATGGAGCTGTTGTTTACTCAACGTTTTGCAAGTGCCAGTGAACGTACCCCAATGACGTCACTGATTAACGCCAGGGTAAAACCCGGCGAGACGTGGGTTCAGTACGCTATACGATGGCGGAACTTATGGTCGAAGTGCGAGCAGCGCATTGAAGAAACTCCTGCGGTGGGTATGTTTGTGGGAACCCTCGATCCACAAGCAACCATCTCGCAGTTTATGATGTTTTTCAAGCCGACTACCTTCCAGGCCTTGATTGACAAACTAGCGCAAATGGATCAAATGGGCCATAAACCCCCTCTTCCAAGGCCAGACACCCGAAATGACAAAGGAAAGGGAAAAGCGATCGTCATCGCTAATGCTCAACAACAACTGAGCGACTCGAAGCCGGTTGCTCGTCAAAATAATACGCGACCGTACGTGCCCCTTGAGGATAGGATGGGACGTCCTTATTCCTTTCCCCGCGATAAAACGAGGAGGCTATTCGAGCTGGCGTTGCGCAACAGACTCATAAATTTGCCGGATCCAAAACGTCCGTTGCAACCAAGTGACGTCAGCGAGCCCAACTACTGTCCTTATCATCGAGTACTAGGCCATCCAATCGAAGATTGCTACGTTTTCAAAAATTGTCTTGAAAACCAGTACCGACAGGGCAAGTTCGCGTTATCTGACAAATGGAAGGTGAATCCCCCGCAGCCCCACACCTCTAAGGGGACGAATACGCCGGGGGAAACATGCTCCGTCATTGAAGAAGCTCCTTGGGAGGTCGTATTATCAGCCAAGACAAAGAGGATGCTAAACGATCTTCAGCCATGTCCAGCGATCAAGTGGAAGAATCCGTTGGAGCCGCAGGTCATTGAAGGGATGTTGAAGCCACGTCCAACTCCAAAGACCGATGGTGGCGGTTCAAGCACTTGCAGCCAGCCATAAAAATCTTCGAAAAAGAAGAAGAAGAAATCTAAGAAGCCCGTGAAGCCTGGCGGCAAACACACGAACTTGCAAAGGCAAATTGACGCGTTGGAAGAATACAACCAAAAGGCACGGACTCCCATTACGCTCCAAGAGTTCCTCAATCACGTCTTTCAAGAAGAAGATGAGGGAGAAAGTTCATCGGATGAATCCGAGGAATATGTGGTGAGCTGTCATATGATTTCCCATTCGATCACGAACGATGAGGAAACTCCTTGCACCGAAAAGCTGGGGGCAGATCCTGAACCAAAAGTTCTGGGGCCACCAGAGGAAATAATCGACGCATTCCTTAATGAAGCTCGGTTGAAAAGTAAAGCTAATCGGGAGCGCGAGGCGGCTATATTTGGAAGGGCCAAGCGCCAGCGACTTGATGAAGGAGCTGAGACGATCCCGGTGGAGCTAAACACCTCCGCTACCGACAAAAGCCAATTCAAGATGAGAAAGAAGTTTGCTAAGGCCATATCAATGGGCATGAAGCTGCCATCCTCCAAAGAAAAAATTACCGGTGAAGCGAAAATGCACCCGTCTTATTGCTTATATCATCAAAAGATTTCTCACCCCACTCAAGAGTGCAAAGCTTTCGATAGATGGTGGCAAGGATACGTTGCTCACCGACAACACTTTAAGCGGGAAAAGCGTAAAGCTCGTCGAGAGCAAAGAAATATGACCGAAAGGCTTAAAAAGACTGCTGGCGATTGTTGCATGGTTAACACCGGTAGATCACAAGTGCCCACATTCGGGAGTGATTCTGATGAAGAACTGGAACTTCCCCTTCTCTTTAAAGAGTCCGATTCGAGAAAAGAAGAAGAACCGAAGGTTTGCGAAAATATCCGGCTACGTAATCGCACGCTGCCCGAAAAGAACCTCGGGCCCTCGAACAGGAAGGATAGAGGGAAAGAAAAGGTCTCTGAAGATATCATCTTAGATGACCAAGTGCTGGAAGAGCTAGCTGCCAAAGACCCACCAAAGAAGAATAAGGTGGATTACAACGTCTTGGCACATCTGAGGAAGCTGCCCTCACAGCTCAGCATTCTTGACGCCCTTTTGCTATCAAAGGAGGTGAGAGATTCGTTGATTAAGGCGCTCCAAGACCCAGAACAATTCCAAGCATGCCTGGCCGAGGAAAAGATGAAGGATGAATTGGAGGAGGTGCACACGGCCGATATTACTTTTGGCGATGAAGACCTTCTACTTGGGACGTGCGAACACAATCGCCCTCTCTATGTCTCGGGATACTGCCATGATATAAAGATAGGCAAAATCCTGATCGATAACGGGTCGTCTGTTAACCTACTCAACGTGCGGGTGTTGAAGGAAATCTGCATGAGCGTCCAGCACCTTGCTCGGGACAAGATCACCATCTCCGGGTTCGACTCCCAATCGTCAAAGACTCTTGGATCTGTGATACTGACACTACGCTTTGGGCTACTTGTCACGGACATTAAGTTCCACGTCATAGACGCCAAGACATGCTACAACGCTTTGCTCGGCCGACCATGGTTACACGAGTACAACATCATCCCTTCTACACAACATCAGTGTATGAAGTATTTTAAGGATGGTTTCGAGTATACCGTGACGGGAGAACTGAACCCTTTCTCTGTGAACGAGGTCCGCAAATACGAAGATGCCAAATACTTCTTACCGGATTTCGAAGACACGGAGAAGTGTCACAAGCCGAAGAATAGAACTAACGCTACCATCCCTGTCATCGGCAGTGATACTGAGGAGGAAGAGGAGATAGTTTATTCGGGTCCGCCCCAACACAACAAGCCGGGACCACCGGCTCCTACATTGATCTTTGGCAGCGACTCGGAAGATGAAGTCCATGCTGTATTCTCTGCTCGACCTTCAATACAAACGTCCGCTGACGAAGAGCAAAGTCTACAAGTCGCCATAGTGCCGCTTAAACACCATAAAGAACTAGATGCACTTAATATCTACAGTGTAGAAGAGTTGCGGACATTCTATATCCCTCCCAGGCGAGAGAGCGAGAAAGCAATTCTGTTTTACCGCTCTGAAGAAACCAAGGTGAAAAAAGAAATCTGGCATGGCGCGGATCCTGCGCTCGACAGGCTTCAGCCTATCCGTCTTCCCAGATATTATACAGAGGGTTTGAAGAAGCTGCTGAAACGCCAGGGGATATCCTTCAAATAAACCGTTAGAGAGGCCAAATTCTATGACAGGGTCTGGAACGTTCCCGGGACTCAACGCAAACTGCCTAATGGGAGAATGGAAACAAAAGGGCTTGGATACATCCGATCAAAGAAACGAGAGTTACTGCCCAGCTGCTACGTCGTGTATGACCTTGATAAAGAAGCGGATACTCAATGGGAGGACGCTAATCCTAAGCCAGTGAAAGTTCCAGATGCAAAGGAACCCAGTCCGTCGTTCGAGGAACAAATGGACAAACTTATAAAGAAAGCTGGTCAAAAAGTCCGAGATGATCACAACCGTGAGACGGCCATCTACGAGAAAGCCAAGACGCAACGCCTTCTCCAACAGGCCGTAAAGGACGAAAATGCTGCCCCATGTCAACCTGTTATAAAAAGGGCTCGACGCGGAGGCAAAAACAAACCGAAAGGCCAAAAAGGCGCTCAACAACAACAAAGCAGGGCTAAGAAGCCACGCAAACGGGAGTCGAGCGTTATTGATCTATCCCTCATGAAGAAAATGGGTCGAGCGTACTCGTTCCCTCGGGAAAAGACGAAGAAGATACTTGATCTTGCCCTAAAGCATCAAATGCTTACATTGTCGGAGTCTAAACACCCCGAGCAAGCGAGCGAAGTCTCACACTCGGACTATTGCTCGTACCATCGGGTGATAGGTCATCCTCTTGAAGATTGCTTTACCTTCAAGAATTGGGTCGAAGATCAGTATCAGCTTGGTAAATTTGCTCTGTCCGACAACTGGAGGGTAGCGCCACCACAAAAGCACGAGCCCAAGGCCACGAAAGAAAAACCAGTCCCACATTGGGACTGGAAGCGAATTCGTACTTGTCACGTGATAACAATACTAAAAGAAGGATCCGAGAACGTGGACAGCCTTCCCTGGTGCCTCGAAAACGGCAATGATGAGGTAATCTCAGAATTTCCCCCAGCTCCGAAAGAACTGGAGGATGGAATACATACCACTGCAGATAACCTCAAGAAAATTGAGTTGGGGACGGTAAACAATCCGCGACCGACATTTGTCAGCGAGCTGTTGTCTGAAGAGAAGGTGGCTGCGTTAAAGGACGTCCTTGTACAGCATAAAGATTGCTTCGCATGGAACTATTCCGAGATGCCAGGACTTGATCCAGAAGTTGTTGTACATAGACTGGCGATATCCCCGGGTGTCAAGCCAGTTAAACAAGCGCCGAGAAGAATGCGGCTTGAGCTCGAGATGAGCATCAACGCTGAAGTCAAAAAGCTGATAGACTCTGGCTTTATCCAGGAGGTTCAATACCCTGAATGGATTGCTAATATCGTCCCAGTGATGAAGAAAAATGGAACGGTGCGCATATGCGTGGACTTTCGGGATCTCAACAAAGCCTGCCCGAAGGATGATTTCCCAGTACCAGTCACCGAACTGATGATAGACAATACGTCCACGCATGAGATTTTCTCATTCATGGACGGCTCATCAGGGTATAATCAAATAAAAATGCATCCTGAAGACCAGAAACATACGGCTTTCCGGACTCCTTTGGGAATATTCTGTTACAAGGTGATGCCCTTCGGTTTAAAGAACGCCGGTGCCACCTACCAAAGGGCCATGACGAAGATCTTCGATGACCTTATACACGAGATCGTCGAATGCTATATCGACGACCTCGTTGTTAAAAGCAAATCATACGAGGAACATCTCGAGCATCTAAAGACTGTATTTCGACGCCTTCGACAATACAATTTGAAGATGAACCCTCTTAAGTGTGCATTCGGGGTTTCCTCGGGCAAATTCCTGGGATTCATCGTTCGACACCGAGGTATCGAAATAGATCCGTCCAAAATCAGGGCGATTATGGAAATGCCTTCGCCAAGAACCCTTAAGCAGCTGCGATCTCTCCAAGGAAAGCTCGCGTACATTCGGCGGTTTATAGCTAATCTTTCAGGAAAGTGCCGTCCTTACAGCCACCTGATGAAGAAGGGAACCCCGTTCGTTTGGGATCACAAATGCCAAGGCGCACTGGACGAGATTAAGCAGTACCTGCAAAACCCTCCAGTCTTGGCTGCTCCGGTTAAGGGGAAACCTCTCATCCTTTATACAACTGCCCTCGAAGGTTCTTTAGGCGCGTTATGGGCGCAGGAGAATGACCAGGGAAAAGAAAGAGCACTCTACTACTTAAGTCGAGTTCTGCTGGGGGCAGAAAGCAACTACTCCCCCATTGAAAAACACTGCTTAGCGTTGATATTCGCAATAACAAAGCTTAGACATTACGCATTAGCACATGAAGTCCATCTCATTTCAAAGGTGGACCCTCTCAAATATCTAATGTCAAAGGCCATATTGACGGGACGACTCGCTAAATGGGCCCTGCTCTTAATGGAGTTCTCGATAACGTACCGACCTCTCAAGGCAGTGAAAGGCCAGGCCATCGCCGACTTCCTTGCTGAGCACCCGATACCTGCCGATTCTCCCCTAAAGTGCGATTTGCCAGACAAACATGCGTTTGACGCAATCGACAGTGGTGATACCCGTTGGGAGCTTTATTTCGATGGAGCATCTTCCATGAAAAAGCACAAACAAAGTACGCCAATGATCAAATCGGGAGTAGGCCTTATCTTCGTGACCCCACAAGGAGGAATAATGCGCTTCGCTTTCTCCTTGACAGAGCCGAGAACGAATAATGAAGCTGAATATGAAGCTTTGATAGCAGGTCTCGAGATCGCCATTGACATGGGAATTGAAAGCCTCCTCATATATGGGGACTTTCAGCTAGTCGTTAGTCAAGTGAACGGCGATTACCAAACATGCAAACCGGAATTGGTAAAATACGGGGAAAAGGTGCAACAACTGCTGACCCAAATTCCCTCCTATACTTTGGAAAGTATACCACGCGCAGAAAATAGCAAAGCGGACGCGTTAGCTAAGCTTGCTAAAGAACTGGCTGACGAGAACCTCGATGAGGTTAGAATCATGGTACAAAGTCGTCGGGTGCTCGCCCCCGCAGAAATACCACCAGGATCACCCGAAGAGAAGGGAGTGACTGAGCAAGCGACCTTACAAATAAAAGACCATGAGAAGGTTGAGGATTGGAGAGAGGTCTTTATAGACTACTTCAAATCCCACCAAATGCCCAAAGATGCGTCCGCACGACACCAGCTCATGAAACGAGCTTTATCTTTCGCCTTCGTCAATGATACTCTATACAAGAGCTCATTCGATTCTCTGTGGCTGAGGTGCTTAGGACCGGACGAAGCGGAAAGAGTCGTTCGAGAGGTTCATGACGGAATCTGCGGTTCTCACCAAGCAGGCCCAAAGATGAAGTTAAAGATCAAACGGATGGGCTACTACTGGCCCACGATGATTCAAGATTGCCTCGAATATGCGAGGCAATGTCACTCATGCCAAATTCATGGGGACTTCATCCATCAGCATCCAAATCCATTACATCCAACGGTGGCTAGCTGGCCGTTCGAAATGTGGGGAACTGACATAGTCGGCCCCATTGAACCAGCATCGTCTAGGGGACATCGTTTCATCCTGGCGACGACTGACTACTTCTCCAAATGGGCAGAAGCAGTACCGTTGAGAGAAGTGAAGACAGAGAATATCCTCCATTTCTTCAAAACGCACGTCATATATCGGTTTGGAACTCCGAGGCGGATCATCTCCAATAACGGGCCAGCCTACCGAAGTCATAAAATCAGCCGCTTCGCACAGCAGCATAACATAGACTGGAGATATTCCTCAGTTTATAATCCACGAGCTAACGGTCTCGCCGAGGCCTTCAACAAGACCTTGACGAAAATTATAAAGAAAACGGTGTCCCGAAATAAGAAAGACTGGCATGAGAGATGTTAGTTATATGTATGCCCTAGAGGCCATTACTGTACATAGGATGTATATTGTAGTGGATGCTGGGACATATATAGGAAGGACTTTCTCGCTCGACATGATAGTACGCTATCTGGTTGCTCTTTATCTTAACATGTATACTTTCTGTCTCTCTGATTACATGTTGATAAAGCCCATAGGATCTGTACTCGACTTCCAGGACTATGATGTAGATCATACTAGTGGGGCCTGGGTAGTCCATGAGTACATCCTTGAAATGTTCCTAGTCGTGGGAATATTGAGACGGGGCATCGATATTCCAGAGTAGACTAGCGCATATCTTCTCGACCCATGCGATGGGCGATGGATGATCCCATATCCATTGGTGTTTGACATCGAAGATGGTATGCGGGTGCTCAGTGGAGACTGGGTACACTGAACGGACTCGCCGAGAACTCCCAGATGGTATTATACCTCACGTCAGATGGCAGTTCTCTGGTGACACTGGTACAGCTTAGTCTGTTGACCCGAGATCGTCATAGAGTCTTGTGTGTCTCCCACTGTGATTTGATTTCCACCCTACCACGGCTCTACTGAGTTGTGCAAACAGGTGGTTTTTGGGTACAGTCCCGATTCACATGGAGGCAATGAGCGATAGGAGGGGATTCGTCTCTCCCGGTATTGGGGGTTGATGTTGTGCAATGCTCGACTGGCCATAACAGGAAATCCCTGGCCAGGGTTGCAGTGATATACTGGTAAGTGTTATCAGTAGTTTCACGAATGTTATGGACCCTACGTCGGCATGACTTATCGAGCTATTGGGGTCTGACGTTTACCACCCCTAGGCGAGATATGCGACATATCAGACGAACAGACCGGACTATACGGTAGTGTTACTGGTCGGATTCGCAGGAGTGTGAGCGGGCTTGCTCGTCGATCTTCTGATCGCTCAATACCCGGGTGGCCGTTACGTTTGGCAGACCGCTTGCGGCTTGTGGGTGCATGATATGATCATCATCTGCTACCGGCGTATTGACGAGTCTTTAGAGTCCTACACAGAGGTTTCCTGGTTCAAGCGAAACGAAATAGGAGTGCATATGAGATATGTGCGGGACCGAGAATAATGCGTGTATGTGATACCGTGTTTGATTCTCGCGATCAATGTATCGAATGGTTATATGCGATATAACCTAGTTATCGAATCAAGGATTGATTCGATAAGCCGACACATTGGATACTAGCCGGTTATATGCGATATGACCGGATCGTTAAATCAAGTGTTGATTTAATGATTTAATACATAATTATATATTTGATATATTACTTTGCATTAACTAGTATCGGTTCACTTTAAATGGATTTTCTCACGCGCATGTGCACATTGTATATTCGATATAGTTTTGTGCACATGATTGTATCATGTTTGATGATACATTCTTGCTTGGTTTTGTGTAAAGTGTTAAACCATGGTTAATTGGTGATTAGGGTTTCTTTTTCATTTACTTAATCATTTATTTATTCCTTTTATTTATTTTGGAAAAAGGAAAGATAAAGAGATAAGAATGGTTGCTAGATTTGTTTTTATTTGAAAGCTTCTTGAAGCTTTGACCTTAGTCCACCATTCTTGTCTTTTATCTAACCCTAACCACTATCTAACCTAAGTTAAGTCTCTACACTAAACCATGGTCAATGATATGATAAGTATTGTATTTTATTTTCTATTTTAGTTTAAGTTATCATATCATCTTCTTCTTCTTCTTCTTCTTCCTTCAAGTGAAGAAAAGCTTGACCATCAATGGCAAGTCTTCATATCTAGTGAGAAATCCAAAACTAAAGTTTACCCACTTCCTATTTCTTCATCCTCTATCTATTGCCAAGTAGTATAGGGTGTTTCCTTCACAAGTTTTTCCGACTTGGTGAAGTTGGAGCTTGTTCTTGCGATATCTCGACGTAGATCATCTTCGGCATTGAACCGACGATCAAGCTCGCCCATTCTTCGATGATACCGATACTTGAGTTCCGGATTCATTTTGGACAGCCGAGGGGACTTCGTTGCGGAGCCGTGGAGGTGGTGGACCGGATCTACAAAGGTTGTATGTCCGTTCCCTTAGTTAAATTGTTAACTAGTTTATGTTTCGCCTAAATATCTAGTAAACGATCCGTAGTCGGGTTTGTAGGCACCCGTAAAATTTTATTTGTGCATGTTTGGTCACTTGTGAAACTTAACTAGAGTGCCTAGGAACCCTACAGTGGTATCAGAGCCTAGCTAGAGCCTTAGGCGAAGTCCAGACGCGATTTGAAGTCCGATCGAACCGAAACCCTACCCGGAAAATTGCTCTCTGTCCAATTTTTAAAATCTGGTCTTTTTCCACATTAAAAATGTTCAGAAAAATCAGCAGGTTAATATATGATATACAGTGAAATTCGTACCCATAATTCCTCAATATTGCCGCGCTTCCGCGGCACGAGCTAGCCTCGTGCGGCGGTTGCGCGGCGGTACGGAATGTTTATTTAGTAATTTTTGCACAGTATCTCATAATTATTAGTGCTGGTATTCCTGGGTATTTTTAATATTTATTCCAGAGTAGAATTTTTCTGAGTTGATTTGGGGCTTCAGTATTTCGATCGGGGTATCAAATTTTGTCTGTGTGGCTTTCCGGATAAATTTTAGAATATGTTAAAAAGTTCGACCGGATATAAATACCCAACTTTTCCCCTGTCGGGAAATTTCCAAGTGTTGGATTTTTCCGTAGTTTAACGACGTTCTAAGTAGTGCAAGTAAAGCGATGGTCCCTCTAGAAGACACAAACCTTAACTCGATTATGTGACCGTCTTGAACTGCCCTTTGAACCTTCGGGTTTGGGGCAGTACGGCGTGCCACATGTGAGGCGTTGGCTTGACCCTTCTACGGCTGGATCGTTGGTACTGAGGCACGAACGGAATGTTGTTAGACTTGTTTCATGTGTTGATCTGTTTCGGGAAAACTTGGGTGTTCGATTGTTCGATCGAAAAGTTTAACATTTTCTGTTTATCTGGAATGGGATACAACAATTGGAATTCACAAAAGTTATGAGATAACTAAATGAATGTTATAAACACAGCAGTTTAGTCTCACTTGATCGGTTGCCACGGAATTTTGATGTGATCAAAAGTCCGTCGCAGTCACGTAGCGTACGCGGATACTCGCCGGGTAAACTTAATAGACAGCCTCGCTCCATAGCCCCGACCAAGTGACTGTAGGAGAACCCCGTCGCCGAAAGCATCCGTTCGGGTGCTCGCGGTGGCGGTGTTCCGCCTTGGTGCACTTCGTCGACTGTATCGGGGGTGCGGCCATCTACTGAAGTTTGCGACGAGCATTCGATCAGCATGTCGGGAATCTTGTTGAATTGCCCGACTTGATATTGAAAAGAGTTTTCGATAATGAGACTAAAATGCGGGGTTTATAATTGTTAGGCATGCGATGTCTGAGTAATTCATTTGGTCAGGCATGCGATGTCTGAGGTGGTTGCGGATTCCAACTGTTGTAGTTTTACACTTTCTTTTCTGTGACCGTAAGTGTAATGTGTGATATCGCCGGTTTCGTTGCTATATGTCAACGACAATTGGGATGCGCATATTTACTTACGTTGATGACATGAGATGTTATGTGTTGCTGGATATGTTATATTGGATCGTCGTGTTTGAATAGCCGGGGGTTTTTATGTGAGATGAGTGTTTTTCATTTTCATTCATGTAAAAACTTGTATGTAATATTCTTTTATTTGGGGCACTTCCAGGTTGCGGAAGTAGTCACCATTTGTATATTATTTACTTTTCTGCACTAGGATAGACCCAAGGAGGGGAGCACAAGTAACCGGGTTCTGGGGTCCAGTGGGAGACCAACTCGAGGAGTCGAGTCCGGGTTTCCTAACCCTAGAATTGGCAGGGTTGCTTGCCGCTCTCGTAGGGGTCTAGGGGTGTGGGATAGGCTATTCATCACGACCGTGGAATCCGTGTTTTATACTGGCTCGTATTGAAAACACGGACGTCCTAGTATATCCAATATTTCATATGTTTCTTCTGCTGTGTTTTATCTGTGATCATGCGATGTTCTGTGTTCTGTGACAGGTATTATATATAGTATATATGATATATTATATAGACGTTGCTTATGTTTTACACCCGCGCTAGCCCTGCCTCGCTCTGGCGTTAGTTACCTAACCTAACGGTGCAGACGGGACATCGAGGCGAATGCGGATGGCATAAGCGTACGTTATATCTATCTGTGATGTTTAGGTAATATAAATGATGGGATATTCATTAATGAGATTAATGAAAGAAAATAAACCTAATTGATGTTGTGGAATCGAATTTCAAAATAAAACAGGTAGCTACAGTTCTTGCTTTGCATCGCGGTGTTCATTATAGAACATCCTGCACCTTATTCGATGAGGAAAGGACCGAGATCCCTTCACCGGGAGTGACTCCTTTAGCAATAACTGGCAGATGCTACAACCCTCGGTTTGTCTTTGATCGCTTCTATAGTTTCCGCTTTGCACAGTGATATATATGATATATCCCGCACCTCATTCGACGAGGAAAGGGCCGACGATCCCTTCACCGGGAGTGACCCCTTTAGCAAAACTAGAAAAGCTTCAAAAACATTCCATTTAAAAACCATTTGATTCCGCAACGAGATCAAGTTCAAAGCGTTAAAGGTTTTCACAAAAACCAGCCGCAACCCTCCGTCATTTTAGGAAGTAGAGTACTTAGTATTCGTGCTGTGTTTGTTGACCATAGTCAAGGCACAGTGTACGGTAGCTAAGTGATGTCTTCCTACACCGCATATGATGCGATTAATTAGGACAGTCGCGTGACTTTGTTGACCTTAGTTAAGGGTCATGTGGGTGGGTCTAATTAATCACGAAATGACGGGTAGAACTTGACTAGTACTTATGATTTGTTGACCATAGTTAAGGTCATAGGTGCTAGGGGTAAAAATATTATCGGGAATTTCAAGTGTTGAAATTTGCAATGAGATTGCATACCTTCTATGAGATAGTTGGATCCCGATAACCGCTGCGAGTAAGAGTTACTCCTGGGAGAGTTTTATACATTACAATTAGCCAATCATGTAGGTGTCTAGAAAGGTGTCAACGGGGTTACGCCTCTGGGAAAACGAGGTTTACATTAATTAGGTTCGTGCGAAAGCACGGGGGACCTCCCTCAAAGTACCGACACTGGCCTGGCTGAAAGACTGGCGAACTTGTAGTGTGTAATTAATCCCGGCTAGTCTTTCCTTTTAGGGTTTGAAGGAAGATTTGATAAAAAGCAGTGGGAGCCATCCTGATTAGATAAAATAAAAACCAATCTATTCTTGCAAGAGCGCACGCTGAGTGTTTTCTTCTCTCTCTCTCCAGGTAGCGACCATATCACGCCTTAATCAAGATAATAATACGGATTATTGACCGAACCCACTTGTTATACTGAGCTGGGAAACGTTGGTCCCGCTCCAACTTATAATTGTTATAAGACAGAGCAGGAAATAGGGGAATACCAGAATTCCTATGTCGCCCAAACGAAGAAAGTGCATATGATGCATCTCCTTCGGGTATGTTCATTACAAAGAACTGTTTCTCAGTGTCCTCTGCATCCTGGGTATATGATACCGGATCAGGATCCCAGATATGTAATCTGTTACATAGGGCTACAAAAAGGTAGAAAAACTGAGAACGGGTGATAAGTTTCATGAGACAGAAACCGGGGCAAGTGTTGCAGCCAAGTCTGTTGGTCACTGTCACCCTGTATTACCAATACATTGATTCTGAACAAATGCTATTAGATGCCGAACCTGATATACAAAATCATATCAGTCTCTTTATTAGTAAAGAAATGATAAAATTTTGTATAGTTAGATAATGTTTTGAACATATCAAACGTTGATCGGTTCAGGTGCGTTATCTAAAAGCATTGATGTTCTAAATCAAACTACAGTTCTTAGTATATGAAACACACACAAGAGGAAGAGTTCAGAAATGAACGGATTCTTCTTGAGGTATTGTAGACTAGGTCAGATCAATGCGACCCGACTGGCTGAAGTTACATTTAGATGTATATTTAAATCGTTTTGAATTTACATCTTGTGCAACTCGCCAATTATGTCACAAAGATAAGATGACCACAGCTCTGTTTATTGGAAACAGAGAAAGAGTTAATGAACTCTTGGGACCGATACATGATGATGTATGTAAGGTCTCCTGTCTACACATGCCAGGACTGGTTCTTTATACTCCATTATATTCTCTGATAATCTCTCAAGATTCAGTCGTATGTTCCTGCTGAAACATAAGTCCGAAGCTTTTGAGGTATTCACAGAATATAAGTTAGAAGTAGAGAACCAATAACCGGGTATAAGTATTATGTCCTATGATGAGATCAGAATACTTGTGCATAGAATTCCTGGACTATTCTAAAGGAGAATGAGATTCTCTCTCAGCATTACTCCTCCGTATACACCATAGCACGATGGTACATCGGGGCAGGGCTATCACACCCTATATGATAAGGTGTGCTCTATGATGAGTACTACTGAGTTACCTTTTTCCTTTTGGGAGTTATGCACTTGAGAAGCTGCATACCTATTGAATTAGGTTTGAATCAAATCACTGCCTACCACTCCATATAAGATATGGTATGGGAAGAACCTATCTCTTAAGTAAGTTAAGATTTGGGGTTGTCCGGCCTATGTCAAAAGCAAAATCCGGACAAGATCGAGGCAAGATCAGTTCTGTAGAACTGGAAAGGTTCCAGCTGTACAAAACTGCTAATGATTTGGTAGAACCAAAGAATTCAATAGTTTCCGACGAACCTCAGCCTCTCCGCCGATTTGGTAAGGTTCCTCACCCACCTGAGAGATACCTGAGTTTCTCGATGACAGTGGGAGCAAGGATTGCATCATGAGATGATGACCCAACTAGTTTCGAGCAGGCCATCGAGAGTAGGGACTCTGTAAGAATGGCTGGATGCTTAGCGGTCTGAGATGGAATCCATATACACCAACAAAGTATGGACTTTGGTTGCTATATCTGAAGGGTTAAATCCCCATCAGGAGCAAGTATATCTTGAGAAGATTACTTGGTGTACATGGAAAAGTTGAGACTTTCAAAGCTAGACTTGTTAAAGGTTTTCGTCATCGACCAGGCGTGGATAATGATGAAACCTTTTTCCAGTAGCTATGCTTAAGTCTATCCAGATCCTACTTACCACGGCTACATACCATGACTACGATATCTGGCGGTTGGGTGCCATGACTGCTTTTCTAAATACTGATTTAGAAGAGAACGTCTA
This sequence comes from Agapanthus africanus, assembly GCA_030015575.1. Classification (NCBI taxonomy): domain Eukaryota; kingdom Viridiplantae; phylum Streptophyta; class Magnoliopsida; order Asparagales; family Amaryllidaceae; genus Agapanthus; species Agapanthus africanus. The sequence goes on from CM057344.1 coordinate 41,874,117, forward strand.
TAAGAACACAGCCAGAGGTCTTCGTAAACAGTGGGAGCAGCGGAAACGTGTGCAAGTTGCTTTACATAATAAAGCAGGCATCGCGGAGTTGGAACGTCTGTTTTGATGTGATAGTCAAAGTGTTTGACTTCATCAAAATGGTAGACGAACCTTGTATATACAAAAGGGTAGTAGAGAGTAAGGTGGTCATCTTCGTATTGTACGTAGACAACATACTCTACATAGGAAAAGAGTTTCCTATACTACGATCGATCAATCTCCTATTATCACTAAGATTCCCCAAATAGGATCAAAGTGATACCTACTAAATCCTGGATTTTGGATCTATGAGATAGATCTAAATGGATGTTAGAATACTCACTAGATGTAGTGAGATGGTATCAATCGATCCTGGGGAGAATCACTGGAAGTGTTCCAGGGTGATAAAGACGACTGAATGTCAGTCACAGGCACTGTCTTTACCCTCAGTAAAGGGACGGTATGTTGGAAGAGTTCCAAGCTCGATACCGTGGCAATCTAGACGATAAAGGCTGGTAACATCGCTATTAAAGATACTACCAAAGAGGCTGTTTGGGTGTATAATGGTTCATAAGATGAACTAGGTTCCTGCCATTGTATGATAATGGAAGCGTGGCTTCGACCCTGGAACCCTGGTCCCCTCAGTGACCCAGACAAATTCTGAGGCAGCATCACCTGATCATGGAGATAGTTGATCTCCAGGGTGATCGAGATTAGGAGAGTAGACCCAGAGGACAACACGGCGGATCCACTCACGAAGGCCTTTTTCCTAAAGAGAGACTTTTTAGGGGATGGTTGAGTATGTGATACTGCAACCACTGCTACAGATGGCCCTAGTGCAAGTGGGAGATTGTTAGTTATATGTATGCCCTAGAGGCCATTACTGTACATAGGATGTATATTGTAGTGGATGCTGGGACATATATAGGAAGGACTTTCTCGCTCGACATGATAGTACGCTATCTGGTTGCTCTTTATCTTAACATGTATACTTTCTGTCTCTCTGATTACATGTTGATAAAGCCCATAGGATCTGTACTCGACTTCCAGGACTATGATGTAGATCATACTAGTGGGGCCTGGGTAGTCCATGAGTACATCCTTGAAATGTTCCTAGTCGTGGGAATATTGAGACGGGGCATCGATATTCCAGAGTAGACTAGCGCATATCTTCTCGACCCATGCGATGGGCGATGGATGATCCCATATCCATTGGTGTTTGACATCGAAGATGGTATGCGGGTGCTCAGTGGAGACTGGGTACACTGAACGGACTCGCCGAGAACTCCCAGATGGTATTATACCTCACGTCAGATGGCAGTTCTCTGGTGACACTGGTACAGCTTAGTCTGTTGACCCGAGATCGTCATAGAGTCTTGTGTGTCTCCCACTGTGCTTTGATTTCCACCCTACCACGGCTCTACTGAGTTGTGCAAACAGGTGGTTTTTGGGTACAGTCCCGATTCACATGGAGGCAATGAGCGATAGGAGGGGATTCGTCTCTCCCGGTATTGGGGGTTGATGTTGTGCAATGCTCGACTGGCCATAACAGGAAATCCCTGGCCAGGGTTGCAGTGATATACTGGTAAGTGTTATCAGTAGTTTCACGAATGTTATGGACCCTACGTCGGCATGACTTATCGAGCTATTGGGGTCTGACGTTTACCACCCCTAGGCGAGATATGCGACATATCAGACGAACAGACCGGACTATACGGTAGTGTTACTGGTCGGATTCGCAGGAGTGTGAGCGGGCTTGCTCGTCGATCTTCTGATCGCTCAATACCCGGGTGGCCGTTACGTTTGGCAGACCGCTTGCGGCTTGTGGGTGCATGATATGATCATCATCTGCTACCGGCGTATTGACGAGTCTTTAGAGTCCTACACAGAGGTTTCCTGGTTCAAGCGAAACGAAATAGGAGTGCATATGAGATATGTGCGGGACCGAGAATAATGCGTGTATGTGATACCGTGTTTGATTCTCGCGATCAATGTATCGAATGGTTATATGCGATATAACCTAGTTATCGAATCAAGGATTGATTCGATAAGCCGACACATTGGATACTAGCCGGTTATATGCGATATGACCGGATCGTTAAATCAAGTGTTGATTTAATGATTTAATACATAATTATATATTTGATATATTACTTTGCATTAACTAGTATCGGTTCACTTTAAATGGATTTTCTCACGCGCATGTGCACATTGTATATTCGATATAGTTTTGTGCACATGATTGTATCATGTTTGATGATACATTCTTGCTTGGTTTTGTGTAAAGTGTTAAACCATGGTTAATTGGTGATTAGGGTTTCTTTTTCATTTACTTAATCATTTATTTATTCCTTTTATTTATTTTGGAAAAAGGAAAGATAAAGAGATAAGAATGGTTGCTAGATTTGTTTTTATTTGAAAGCTTCTTGAAGCTTTGACCTTAGTCCACCATTCTTGTCTTTTATCTAACCCTAACCACTATCTAACCTAAGTTAAGTCTCTACACTAAACCATGGTCAATGATATGATAAGTATTGTATTTTATTTTCTATTTTAGTTTAAGTTATCATATCATCTTCTTCTTCTTCTTCTTCTTCCTTCAAGTGAAGAAAAGCTTGACCATCAATGGCAAGTCTTCATATCTAGTGAGAAATCCAAAACTAAAGTTTACCCACTTCCTATTTCTTCATCCTCTATCTATTGCCAAGTAGTATAGGGTGTTTCCTTCACAAGTTTTTCCGACTTGGTGAAGTTGGAGCTTGTTCTTGCGATATCTCGACGTAGATCATCTTCGGCATTGAACCGACGATCAAGCTCGCCCATTCTTCGATGATACCGATACTTGAGTTCCGGATTCATTTTGGACAGCCGAGGGGACTTCGTTGCGGAGCCGTGGAGGTGGTGGACCGGATCTACAAAGGTTGTATGTCCGTTCCCTTAGTTAAATTGTTAACTAGTTTATGTTTCGCCTAAATATCTAGTAAACGATCCGTAGTCGGGTTTGTAGGCACCCGTAAAATTTTATTTGTGCATGTTTGGTCACTTGTGAAACTTAACTAGAGTGCCTAGGAACCCTACAAGAGACTGCAAGAGGCTCTTTGGGCGTATCGAACTACATTCAAAATGGCCACGAACACAACGCCCTACGCGTTGGTGTTCGGTGCAGAAGCAGTACTCCCCCTCGAAATAGAATTACCCTCTCTGCGAGTGGCAGTTCACTACGAGATGACGGATGAAGAAAATGCTCACCTGCGGTTTGAAGAGCTTGACGCTCTTGATGAAACCCGGCTCATAGCGCAGCAAAATCTGGAAGCTTACAAAGCAAAGATGACGCGCTCATATGAAAAATTGACCCGACCAAGGACATTCCGCCAAGGCGAACTCGTGCTAGTGGTCAAAAGGCCTATGATCCCCAATCGCGCCAGGCGGGGAAAATTCGAGCCAAACTATGAAGGCTCGTACATCATAGATAAGATCTACCAGGGTAGGGCCCACCTACTTATGGATATGCATGGTGAAAGGCCTTTCAGGCCAATAAATGGTCGCTTCCTAAAGAAATACTACACTTAATGAGTCACGGCCTAGGTCAATGATAGATGACGACGACTATGTCCTCTCGCTATCTTCCTAAGCTCGAACTTTATAAGCATGTAGCCGGTCTTAATGTCGGACCGAAATGTCCTTAAACTAATAGCAGACCGAAACGTCTTTAAACTACTCCTGCAGCATCCTTAGGCTGACGAGATATAAAAAAAAACATATAAAAGTAAAAAGAATATAAAAAAAAGCGGTATGTCCATAAGCAAAGAGGGCACGGATGAAAACCCGAAAGGGTTCCGTGAGTAAAAACAGCAGGGCTACCGGCGAGTGTTCGCGAAAACCCGAAAGGGCGCGACCTCGTAAAAAAAAGGGGGAATAAAAAAAATAAAAAAAGGGGTAAGTCCATAAGCAACATGGGCACGGATGAAAACCTGAAAGGGCTCCGTGAGTAAAAACAGCAGGACTACCGGCGAGTGTTTGTGAAAACCCGAAAGGGCGCAACCTCGTTAAAAGACACTTGCAGGGTCCTCTCGACCCTGTAAGGAGAAACCACCCACGTGAGATCCTTACGACTCACAAGGGAACAACACACTTAGGAATCCCCACGATTCCTAAGGAGAAAATACACTTGCGTGATCCTCACGACTCGTAAGGAGAACTCTCTTATGGGACCCTCACGGCTCGTAAAATTTGAAAGTCTTAAGTTACAGAGGCCTAAACCTGTGTTTAAGCAACCCCCACAACTTTCGACATTGCCCTACAAGTGGTCCGATATTGGCCCTTGTATACAATCCACGGGCGCGAATAAACATTTCCCTAACTAAGTCCCATCTGAGACTAGGATATGTTTGCATGGTAAACAACCCTTGTAAATCCTCTCGACTTACAAGGAGAAAACCCTCCTGTAGGATCCTTACGACTTATAGAGGAACAATACACTTAGGAACCCTCACGATTCCTAAGGAGAAAATACATCTACAAGATCCTCACGACTTGTAGGGAGAAATACCTTTGTGAGACCCTTACGGCTCATGAAGTCAAAAGTCTTAGTCGACAGGACCTTAACCCTGGTCGCTAAGCCTCCTTTGTTCGGCAACGACAGAAGCAACTGATGATTCGCTCCTGGCAATATCCCAGTTGTAGCGGTGCTGATGCCGAAATCAGTGTCCGATTTCAGGATTACGACAGAAAGCCAGTAGGCCGCACATGCATATGAAATAGCCGAAATGATGGGGCAACTTGCAATAAAAAAAAAGAGCAGCAAGTAAAATGTATGCATGCGAAATAGCCAACATGATGAGGCAACTCGCAATAAAAAGCAGCGAGTAAAGATAAAATAAATAGCCGAAATGATTGGGCACCGCGAAGAATAGCCGAAATGATTGGGCAATCGCGACCTTCGCGATATAAAAGCTGAAATGATAGAGCATCGCGGAAATAAAATAAAAAAAATGATGATAAAACTTTGGCCCTACAGTTAAGATCACATCGATCCCTGTATACAATCCAAGGGCGTAAACAAAGAGGGAACCGTACTTTCCTAACAGACTCCGTCAGACAACAAAGCCAAACCTCGACGGTTCATTCCAACCGAAGAAGCCAGTGTCTTCAGCAAAACTCCTCGACTCACGGATACAAACACTCCTTGACGAGAGCCTCCTGATTAGCGTCGACTCGCAGAGCCACCAGTGCCTCCGTGGGAACCCTTGACTCGTTTCAAACCCCAAGGAAACAAATAATCCTTGGCGCTTGGGAAACAAATAATCCCTATCAAACTCCTCGACTCACGGATACAAACACTCCTTGACGAGAACCTCCTGATTCGCGTCGACTCGCAGAGCCACCAGTGCCTCCGTGGGAATCCTCGATTCGTTTCAAACCCCAAGGAAACAAATATTCCTTGGCGCTCGGGAAACAAATAATCCCTAGCAAATTCTTCGACTCACGGATACAAACACTCCTTGACGAGAGCCTCCTGATCCGCGTCGACTCGCAGAGCCACCAGTGCCTCCGTGGGAACCCTCGACTCGTTTCAAACCCCAAGGAAACAAATAATCCTTGGCGCTTGGGAAACAAATAATCCCTAGCAAACTCCTCGACTCACGGATACAAACACTCCTTGACGAGAGCCTCCTGATCCGCGTCGACTCGCAGAGCCACCAGTGCCTCCGTGGGAATCCTCGACTCGTTTCAAACCCCAAGGAAACAAATAATCCTTGGCGCTTGGGAAACAAATAATCCCTAGCAAACTCCTCGACTCACGGATACAAACACTCCTTGACGAGAACCTTCTGATTCGCGTCGACTCGCAGAGCCACCAGTGCCTCCGTGGGAACCCTCGACTCGTTTCAAACCCCAAGGAAACAAATAATCCTTGGCGCTCGGGAAACAAATAATCCCTAGCAAATTCCTCGACTCACGGATACAAACACTCCGTGACGAGAGCCTCCCGACCCACGTCAACTCGCAGAGCCACCACTGTCTCCACGGGGGGGAATTCCCGGTTCGTCCCAACTTGCAAGATGAAGTCTCGGGCACCAAGGATTGAAAAACTTGCTTCCTGAACAATCGGGCCCTGCAAGTCAATCCAAAATGGTCTCTTGCATACTATTCACGGGTCTCACTCTCCGAAGTCGATTTTTCGACAAGGAGGGAAACAACCGCTTACGAATCCTCTCGACTCGTAAGAGGGAAAATTCTCTTATAGGATCCTTACGACTTATAAGAGAAAACCACACTTAGGAATCCTCACGATCCCTAAGGAGAAAATTCACCTATGAGATCCTCTCGATCCGTATGGAGAAAAGTCTCTATGAGACCCTCATGGCTCATAGAGTTGAAAAGTCTTAGGCGGCAGATCTGAACCTGCGGCCTAAGCCATCGCTATCTATCGGAGAAGTTAAGTTATCCGCCAATCAGATTCATCGAAAACATCATAATGAAAAGGGAGAAAGAAAAGAAATAGTACCAGACATTGCAAGAAGGAATGTGTACCTTTATTCATAAATTCAATCAAAATACAAGGCGGATCGTATAAAGAACAGAGAATGTGTATACACTATATACAAATTACAAGTGTGTGAATGATACAAGATATTCAGGGAGAAGGAAGTTTCTTGAACAGCTCTATCAACTGCTCGCGTACTTCCTTCCACGCCTTCTCCTGGTCAGCTACCACCGCCAGTTCGGCCTCTACTTGAGCCCACTGCTGCATGAAGGATGCGAGCTGTTCCCCAACGACCTGCTGAGCTGCTTCTTGGCCTCGGGCATCACGCTCAGCGGCATCAAGCTTCCGCTTCAGTGCTAGCCCATTAGAGATACGCTCCAGAAGGCCTTCGAAGACGGCTTTCACTTCAGCAGCATTCGTCCTAACTTCAGCGTGCAGGCGAGCGGTTGTGCTTGAAGATTCCCGACACTCCTTCAACCGTAAAGCTGCTTCCTGCTCCAAATGGCAGATATAAGAAGCGCTTTGCTCGAGCCAGGCTGTCCGTTGGGTGCTCATGGCCAAAACTTCAGGAGAAGGGCGCGTCGACTCCAACCGATGCAAGCAGGCCTCAATCTCTCTGCAGTGGTTAACCCAAGATTCGACGACGCCTTCATTGTGAAAGTTTACGAGCGCCGCCAACATCGGGTTAACCTCCATAGCGAAATCCACGGCGGAAGGGAGAGCGTCCATGTTAAGCTCTTCGATATACCCGCTCAGCATACCCAAACTCATCACGGCACCTTTTGAAGATGGACATTTCAAGAAAGGGCCTGCCGGTGAAAGGACACGAGACTCAAGAGGGACCAGAGCCGGAACAATAGCTACAGAATGAAACATGGTTAAACAATGATTCAAGAGATGTTGAAGGGTCATATAAAAAAAAGGGGGGAATATACTATACCAGCTGCGACGGATGGCAAAGCCGGAAGGGCCGGTGGCATGGCTGGCCTTGTGTCCCCTCCTTCGATTCGTGGCACTACAATCAGGAAGAGGAAAAGTCAGAAATAATCCTATTGCTAAAAAAAAGGGAGGGAAAAGGAAAGACATCGAAATAACACTCACCGGCACCACTAGAAGGAGAAGCGAGTTCGGATGGGAAGGAGAAGTGTGGGAGCAACACTTGGTATAGATGATCAAAGAGCACTCCTAAAAGGACACAGTGGTATAACGTTAGTACAGAAGCTACACGTTTAAAAGATTAACTCATGAGTCGTAAATCCATACCTTCCAACATCCGCGATGGCACAAGGGAAGGCGGGGAGGTGACCACCGCCAAAGCAGTAGTTGACGGTGCTCTTTCGAGCAATGGAGCATCGGCACTGGCCGCACCTGCAAAGACAAACTTGTTAGAAGAGATCGCAAGATATATAAAAAGAAAAACGCTGGTAACTCAAAATTTACCCGACGAGCTGCCAGCCGAAACTGAGGCAATCCCCTCCTCCATTGACATGAGGCCACCGCCCATAGCCTCATCACCCGACTCAATGGGAACCGTTGTTGTGCTCGCAAGCCCTGGAGACGGTAGGGGACCATACGCGGGGAGGGCTATGATTGGGGTATTGCCAGATTCCTGGGAAAGAGCGGTTAGCTCCTCCTCAGGAATCGTGGCCGCCTCACCCGATACTCCCTCGGGTTCTGTGGTCACGGTTGTCTCATCCATCGGCGCCGCGAGGTCTCCAGCCTCAAGCGCCTTGCCCTCTACTACCTTCGGCTCGGTTAAGACAATCATCTCATCTGCCGCCACTTCAGGTTCGGTATCAATGACCCTCTCGCCTGCAGATCCCCCAACCTCTGTTTCGGGCCCGGTGACCCCAACAACGTTGCTCACCGTCAGCTCGGGTTCGGCAAGCACCGCTTCCTTCGCTCCCCTGTGTTCGACGGTCTCCGCCTCCTCCTCGGTCGAACTTGGCCCTGCAAGACGGGATCCATAAGAAACAATGGCTTTATAATTCTTATAACAGGGTCCTAAAAAAATGCTACCTGAAGAGGATTTATCATTTGCACTTCGGACCGCGCGCGCCACTCGCCTATGAGCAGTAGAAAGGGCGACAGGGGCCTCTTCAGAAGGAGCATCAGTTTGAGGGATGGTGCTAAGGCCCGCTCCCGTGGCCAAAGCAGCTCTGCGCGCCTTCGCTTCGCGTCTCAACCGCTTCCTCTCCTCACAAGCTGTTGAAATGGATACCACTAGGGCTTCTTTGATTGAGGCGTCTTCGTCCGTGAAAAGGGATGCCTCCAGATTTTCAGGGCATCCCTTGTCGTTTTGTCAAGCCGAGGCTCTTGCGGCAGCCCCGACGAGACTGGGACTTCAGTAACAGGCTTGGGGAGGATCCCCGCATCCACTGATGTAGCCCCTGCGGAGAGACAAAAGAAGGTTACTATCAGAAAAGATAACAAATTTTTCTTATAAAAGAGAAAGGTGGCAGGGCATACCAACGCCTGCTAGAGCACGTTTCTCCTCCTCCTCTTGAAAGGTTTTCAAAGAGGCAGCAATGGCCTCTTCAGTAGAGACACCTGTTGAGAATGGGGCAAATATTAATTAAAGATAATAATAAAAGGGCAATAAAACGACGAAAAAAGCGGTTGATGGTTACCTGACTCAGCGAGTTTACTTAACCTCGCTTCGAGCCTCGCTGATCGCTCCGAAGCTGCGATGGCTGCAGCCAAATTGGTGTCTGCAGGGTCTACCAAGAAGCCCTCGTTGCTGCCATATTCACTTATGCCTTCGTTGGGAGGAGCCGCAGGCTCTAAGCTAAGGATCGCATCAAGGGAAAGGGTGGACTTTTTCTTCTTCTGTCCGCCGGCTTTAGATCCACCCGGAACAGATTTGCGCTTGGCAGTTACTTTAGGGCGGCGGGTCCCAATATCTGCTCCTACGCAGGACTCTGGCGATACCACATTAGCCGCCTTCGCGGGAGCATGGGGCGCCGGTGGTGCATCCACCATAGCAGGCAGTGGCAATCCACGCGGGGGGCTCAACACGCGTGGTCGATCGACTCCAGCATCTTTTAGCGGAAGGACGACCGGGATCCTTGGCTGCAAGGGGGCCTTGCGATCGCCGCCAGGAGGCGCACCCCTACGGTCAACCAGCATACGCTTCTCCGTTAAGATAATTGGGCCCATCGCGTGCGCATACCAGGCCACATATGAATTGAGCATCTTAGGGGCACAGCTGGGTTCACTAATGAAGAAATAGGAACCTGTGTTAAGCCGCATAAAATGATGCATCGCATTCTTTATCCCCTCTGGGCCGACCACGGGCGTTTCCAAGAAAGCTTCCATCGGGATCCCTTGATTGTAGCTTGATTGCCGGGCAAATCGATGTGGGTTATATCTCATAAACATGGCTGTCTCATTCTGCCTAAGCACCAGATAGCCCGGCCGAATGGAGTAGAGGTGGAGGATTTCCGGAGCTTTCAATACAGAAGCCCCATCTTTGAAGTCATCACGCAGGGGCACCACTGACTTGGTGGTCTCTGAGCCTATGGTTATGACCTTATCCATAAAGGAAACCTTCGCTCCGACCAGATGTGGACGAAGGAGCAGCCCTCTAGACTCCCGCGGGGCTGGAACCACAATCGAAGCCCCGACCAACCGCATGACTCTCGGGAGTCTGTATTTCTCAAAGGACGGAGGAGTCTTGTGGGCACCAAACACCCCTTGCACATGCATCTCCATCCAAGAAGTGAAGTAGTGCATCGGGAAGTTAGCAGGCTGTACCCCAAGCTTACTGGCGTCCGCCGCTACGCTAAGTCCGTGGTAAAAGTAAGCCAGCCCGGCGATTCCTACCGATAACTGCAAACCAGCCACCATCCGATGCGCTGGGTAAAAGACAGAGGGCCGCATGAGGCGTGGGTGCATGGGGAGTGCAAAGTTGCATAGCCACAAGCCTAAGAACCCAATAAAAAAGGTTTCCTCATCCATGCCTGGGACGGCAATTTCCGAGAAAGCAGAGATGGCAGCGTTGGGGAGATAGAAATCCTTCTGGTCATTTTCCGATACGGGTCGGCGGTCCAAGCCGAAACCAAAAGGGTCATCAAGCCGAGCGAACTTCTCGCTCTGCTCTGATAGGAACTCCGGGCGAATGAAGCGAGCAATAAAATCTGCGAAACTGACGCCCCGGTCGCCCGATTCCAGATGGAGTTCCTCATAGATCACCAATACCTTCACCAAGCCCGGATACTGATGCTGAATGGCGTTCTCCGGAGTTAAGTCAAACACCAGCGGCTTGGTGGCAAAGATGTATTCATCAGGAGGAAGCAACTCCTCGTAGTGCTCCCCCCTCATTGGTAAACCCGAAAGTTCAGCAAACTCCTCTAAGGAGATGGAGACCTCCCTATCTGTCATCAGGAAGGTGTGGGTGGGGATATTCCATTGTTCAATAAAGGCCTTGATCCACCACGTTGGAGGAGAGGGATACTCGAAAAGCGAAACGTAGATGGCCGAATATAAACCGATCTTCGTTAGATGAGTCCTTTTAGCCGATAAGATGTACCGGGCCCATTGCAAATATCCTGCGGGCGGTCGCGGGATCAGTCCAATATTGTAGGCCTATCCCCAAGGGCGTGCTTCACCCTGACAGATTTGCCTCCCCAGAATGTCTATCGCCGGCGGCGGCTGCACGGGGATGGCACCGATTGCAGGCTGAAGGAGATCATCAGAATTCCAATTTTTAACCTCCACGGCATACTTCACCGGGTTTCGTCCGCATAAGGGATCGTAACTATGGGCTCAGAAGGCGAGGCGGAACTGAAGCTGCGATGGCCTTGGATGATCTGGCTGTACCACCTTCCCCACAGGTGGAGCTTTTTGCACTCAGGGTCATGATCTTTAATGAGAGCGAACGCCACCCGGTCCACTGGCGAGTGGGGGAACCCTCCTTCCGAACGAACAAAGGGGAAAGACAAGTCGTCAGACATGTTTCCTATAGAAGGGCAAAAATAACCATTAGTGTTCTAACGCTGGGCATTTTAAATCTTATTCCGCACTATGATGTAGTGGGTAGGGAACCAAAAGGGGACCCACAAAATCTGAATGACGGTACATCATTTAATAAGACAACCCCATCATTAGATAAGACTGTCAATTAATGAAAAGGGTTCCCAAGAGAATACACTCAGTGGTGGGAAATCCCTAGAGAAAAGGAGAAAATCTTCTCTTTTTGAGCAAAGCTCTGCCACAGAGTGACATTTGTCAAACTCTGGTCTCAAGGGAATAAAAATTTCCTTAAAAAGAGCCTAGCTCCATAATAATGATGAAAAAAATCCATCAAAAAGGAAACCTTAACTTCTAAAAAGATTAAAATTTGGGATCTTAAAGATCCATGAAAACTTCTAAGAGTTCTCCATTTTCAGATCAAAAAAAAAAATCTACATTTGATCCATGAGCAAAGCTCTGTTCATAGGTTAAAACCCATGAACAAGATCTCTGTAGATCTATGAACTTTAAGAGCAAGGCTCTGTTGAGGAAACCCCAAAAGGGTTTTAGATCAAAGATCTATGAGAGCAGGGCTCTATTAATCAACTTTAATTTTATTTTATTTTATTTTATTTTATTAAATACCTAAGATGGTTCTGAACTCTGGAGTTCTTGGGAAGAATCAAGAGCAAGGCTCTGAAAGTTCTTAAGCAAGAGCAAGGCTCTGAGAATTAAAGTTCTTGAAATGGTAAAGAATTACCAAGGACCAAGAGTCCTATTTATAGGCGCCTGCACCCCTTCAATTGACCCCCTTGATCCAACGGCTAAGATCTTGCCACCACTGCACTCACGTGCGCGCCACGTGAGCGCAACGGTGGGGGGCATTTGTTCCCCCAATCAGAGCAAGGCTCTGTTTGAATTTTAAAATTCAAATTTTTGAAGCAATGCTTCAAATTCCGTGCGTTGCACGCAATGCGCCACGTGTCAGAAGTTCATACGTCAACGCAACGCCCGAGGCAGTGTCCAATCAGAGCAAGGCTCTCTTAAAAAACAAAAAGTAAAAACATGCAACGTTCAGTTGCGCAAGCGCTGCACTGCGCGACACGTGTCTGCGCAGTTGCGCAAGCACAGTTGCGCGCTTGCGCGACACGTGTCTGCGCAGTTGCGCAAACGCAACTGCGCAAGCACAGCTGCGCAAGCGCCGCGCCGCGCGACACGTGTCTGCGCAGCTGCGCAAGCACAGCTGCGCAAGCGCCGCGCCGCGCGACACGTGTCTGCGCAGCTGCGCAAGCACCGCGCCGCGCGACACGTGTCACGCGCTGGGGAGTTGCGCAAAAACAGAATGAAGATTTAAGAGAATCTTTTCTGTTCTTGTTAAAATAAGAAGATTTTCCTCTGTAAAACAGGGGCCTTTGGATCAAAGATCCAACGTTGGGGAAAATTCCCCGAAATCACTCAGAAAAAGATCTCTTTGACAAATTTAACTAATTTATGGGCACTATAAAAAGGACCCCAAATCCCAATTCAAAGGCAGGAACATCTTGCAAAAAAAAAAAGAGAAGAGAACTCTTGAGAACTCTTGAAGAATATAAAAAAAAAAGGTAAAACCTTTAAAAGAAGAGGAAATTCTCTTATGAACAGATAAATAAATAAATAAAATAAAATAAAAAAAATAGTGCCTTGCACTTGTTATGAACCCTTGGTTCTCTGAAATAAGGAAAAACAAGAAAAGAAGAAAAAACTTGTTTTTCTTTAGATCAGGAGATTAGAAAGTGCTTTGCACTTCTGTTCTTGAATCTAAAAGATTCTCAATGCTTTGCATAAATGCAATACATTACTTGAAGGGTCAGGCCCAAATCAAAAAGACCTAACAGGCCAAAGTAAATTGCAAAGCAATAAAAGGGCAGAGCCCAAATGAAATTGATGCTCTGCATCATTTATAAAGGGCAGAGCCCAAAACGAAATTGATGCTCTGCATCATTTATAAAGGGCAGAGCCCAAAACAAAATTGATGCTCTGCATTCTTTCTGGGCAAGGCCCAAATAAAAATAAAAATAAATGCAATGCAAAAACAAATAAAATGTTGGACATTTTCAACTGGACTTAGCCCGATCGTGGCCATAAGTCCTTAAATTAAATTGACTGAGCAAAATGGCTCTCCTAAATCAATTTACATCCGGTTCGAGAGTACATCTCCGAACTCCTTTGACATCCATCGTTGTAATTCCTCAACGACGTCAAAGAGGTGACGGGTCCCAACGACCATACATCAATATGGACTGCGGGGTCCTTAAACTCGTGGACCGAAACGTCCCTAAACTAATATTGGACCGAAACGTCCCTAAACTAATGATGGACCACCACGTCCCTAAACTGGAACATGGACCGAAACATCCCTTAAACTAATGATGGACCACCACATCCCTAAACTGGCGATGGACCACCACGTCCCTAAACTGGAACAATAGAGCATCCAAATGCTCTTTTGCCGGATCTAAACGGTCCTGTTTAAGTGGATCTTAGCCCCAAACATGGCTAACGTATCCTTAAACACTCAAATGAACGATAAAATTCCAAATCAACCTTGGTTCAACGGTACATCTCTGAACTCCTCTGACATCCGCCGTTGTAATCCTTCAACGACGTCAGAGAGGTGACGAGTCCCAACGGCCATATATTAAATGGATCACCACGTTAAGTTGATCTTAGTCTTAAATCGGACTAACGTATCCTAGACGAACGTTTAAGTTGATCTTAGTCTCAATATGACTAACGTATCCTTAAACTAAAACACACAAACCCAAATCTAAGTAAATACGGATTTGGACTAATCCACGTCCTACGGGCGACGGCATTACTCAGTCTCCGTATACAATCCACGGGCAACCACAAACAAAATAAACACATACGACACGAAGTGAAATTCTGGAGAAGGAGAAAGTGGCTACCGCGATGCGGTAGTGTAATTAACTGCAGGGGCTTGCGCCTGCAGGGAAGAGCATCCCCACAATCAAAAACCCCCTCAAGCGAGGGGGAATCTGACAAAGTCTGCTACATCGGCCGCATCCGTCTAAACCTCCGATACACGGTGCCATAAATCAACTTGGCATTTTCGGAGAGGTGGACGGATAGCACCAATTAGCATCTGCCCCGAACCTCAGGTGAGACAGCCCAACGTCTCGGCCGCCGTTCGGAGGGGAACAGTGATATGTATGCCCTAAAGGCCATTATTGTATGATATAGTGGATGCTTGGACATATATATGGAGGACTTTCTTGCTCGACATGATAGTATCTTATCTGGTTGTCTTTATCTTAACATGTACACTTAGTATTATTATACCGTCTCTAAGATGCATGTTGATAAAGCCCTTAGGGTGTTGGCTTGACTACCAGGACTATGATGTGAATCATACTACTGGGACCTGGGTAGTCTACAGGCACATCCTTTAATTGTTCCTAGTCGAGGGTATATCGAGACAGGGCATCGATATTCTAGAGTAGACTAGTGTGTACGTTTTTTGACCCTGTATGGGAGCGATGGTTGATCCCCATAGCTATTGATGTTTGACATCAAAGATTGTACCCATGTGCTCATTAGAGAATGGGTACACCGAACAGGACTCGCCGAGAACTCCTAGATGGTACTATACCTATCGTCAGATAGCAGTTCTCTCGTGACACTGGTACAGGTTAATTTGTAGATCCGAGATTGTCATAGAGTCTTGTATGGTTCCCATTGTGCTTTGATTTCCTCTCTACTACGGCTCAAAGGAGTCATGCAAACAGGTGGATTTTGGGTACAGTCTCGAGTCACATGGAGGCAGGGAGCGATAGGAGGGGTTTCGTCTCTCTCGGTATTGGGAGTTGATATTGCGCTATGCTATATTGGCTATAACAGGAAGTCCCTGGCCAGGGCTGCTGATGAGATTTATTGGTAAGACTTATCAGTAATTTCTCGAACCGTTATAAGCCATACATCGGCATGACTTATCAAGTTACTAGGGTCTGGCGATTCCACCCCTAGACTCGATATGCGACATATCGGACGAAAATACCGGACTGTACGGTAAGTGTTAACTATATTTTTCATGGGAGTTTGGACAAGCTTGCTTGTTGATCTTCTAATAGCTCAATACCTGGACAGCCGTTACGTCCAGCTGGTACCGCTGACGGCTTATGGGTGACTGATATGATTATCAACTACTGCTGACGTATTGACGAGTCTTTAGAGTCCCACACAGAAGTTTCCTAGTTCAAGCGAAATGAAGTAAGACACATATGTTGATATGTGTGGGGCCTGATTAAATGCGAGGATGTGATACCGTATTCTAATCTGGCGATTATTTGATATTTATATGTGATATAACTGGATTATTAAATCAAGTGTTGATTTGATAATGTGATATACAGATAAATGATATTAGTCGGTTATATGTGATATAACTGGATTATTAAATCAAGTGTTGATTTAATAATATGATATATATTTATATTTGATATAATTGTATATTGACTAATATTATTAGCTCACTAATTTTACTTCATAATATATATATATATATATTAAGCATGGCATGAATTTTCTATTTTTAGAAAATAGAAAATGGGGTGGAAAATGGGGAGACTTTTTTGAGGAATAGGGTGAAGCATGGTTTGATGAATATTTTATTCATGTTACTACACTATTGAAGTATGGTTACAATTGAATATGATTTTCAATTGGATGCTTCAATAATGTCTGAGCTTCATTCCATTGAGAGACTTAGCTCATTTTTCATTTTAAGAGCTGATGTGATGAGTTTCTCTCTAGTTCTCTCCCTTTTCCTCACCTCCACCTCCAAACTCAATCCCTCACATGAGTTGTGAAACCTTGAGCTTGTGAGAACCCTAGTGAGCAAACAACACTCCTACTTCACCATCCTACACTAGATTAGCACTTTGGTGTAGTGTGTTTACTTTACTAAAGAGTTTAGTGAAGAGGTAGCTTGGATTAGCGGACTTCGGGTGGATCATATTTAGCACGAAGGTCATCGAAGGAAGTTCGTTCAACCTTCAAGTAGAGCCTAGTGGAGTCGCGTGGACTACTACATGGAGCTTTAGAAGAGAAGGACACGGTCTACAAAGGTTGTAGGCATCCATCTCTTAGTATAGTTTATGATATCATAGTTAAACCCTAATCATCTAATTTAAGATCTTGGTTAGTGTTGATTAGCACCCCTAAATTTTTTTAAATGGCAAGCTTGATGCTAGTAAAACCCAGTGGTGGTGCTAACAAACACTTTCATGGTTTCAGAGCCAAAGCTAGAAGATTATACGGCGTTACTAAGATTATGAAAACGAAACAACTCCGAAACCGAAACCCAAGAAACCTAGTTTCTGTTGATTTTCAAAAGCACTCTGAAATTTTATTAAACATGTGCAGAATGTTACACGTGATGTAACTAGAACACCAGAGAAAAACGAACACATAAAATGATTTTTGTTTGGTGTTCGTTTTTGTTTGGTGTTCTGTGGTGTTGGGTTTAGGGTTTCATGGTTATGTTTGATTAGCTCAGTTTACATGTGATGTGAAATTTCATATTGGGGCTATTCGGAGTGTTTCGTAGTCGTATTTTTATATCGTTTTGGGTTTAAGTTTGATATGTGATGCAGTAGTTGGAATCCATATTAAATTAGTTTTGTGAAAACTAGTTTGTTTGTAAATCTAGCATGTTAATCTCTATTGATCGATTGCCACGAAGTTTCGATTCGGATCGAAACTCCGTCGCAATCGTGTATCGTACGCGAATACTCGCCAGATAACTTCACTAGGTAGCCACGCCCCATAGCTCCGATCAAGTGACTTTAGTAGAACCCCGTTGCCAAAAGCATCCATTTGGGTGCTCGCGGTCACGGTGTTCCGCCTAAGTGTACTTGGTCGACGGCATCGGGGGTGCGGCCATCTACTAAAGTTTCCGACGAGTATTCGATCGGGTTGTCGGGAATCTTGTTGAATTACCCGACTAAGTTATTGAAAAGTGTTTTCGATATGAGACTAAATGTCACGCCCTGCTTCCCAGTATACGGGCAGAGGACGCGACGAGGCCGCTACGTATTTACTCAGAAGTAAACACGCTAAGTATATCTAAGCAATATAAAATAAAATGTATACAAGAGACAAGATGTAAATAAACAAAAACTTTATTTATTAAACATTCTTTTTACAATACACTGAAATGAAAATACATGGAATGAAAGCAATGCCTAAACAATGGCATAACAGAAATGAAAATGAAATGTAATGTACAAGTGAATCTAAAACTCTGGGTCTTCAGTAAACTGATCCAAATTTTCGCTGCCGTGTTCGATCTCCAGTGAGTCTGAAACACCTGACGACATTCCAAAAAAGAAGAAAGAGAATGTCGTCAGCGAATAAGTCGCTCGGTAAGTCTCAAAAGTAAGAAGAGACAGAATAGACGGAAAGAGAGAGTAACTTTTAAAGTTGTATTATATTGTTAACGCTGTTGTTTGTAGCTTGGTACAGAAGAGGTCAGTGTATGCGAGAGGAGTCTCACTATCCCGGAGACTAAGGTATACGGAGTACAAGGAACCGTTCAGCCACGGTACAACGGCAGTGGAGATTCAGGTTAGGTGTCTTATGGTTGCAGTCCCATGCCACTTCTAACACCTTCCGTACCAATCTACCCTTTATAAACCCCGCGATGTCTTGATTGTATTGCTAGTATTGTATTGTCTTGTAAATTGTATAGATGGATGACTTGCCGAAACCATGATATCAATAATGGAACGGATATAATGGAAGAACATGTAAATGGAATATATACCTGGTTCGGTTCGGTCAATACAGATTGAATAGATGGATTCATATTGAATCATGTTGTATTATAGTTTGTACTTGAATCACATTCAAATCAGATTGATTAGATTGAGAATCAGTCTGAGTCGGACACTTTTAAAATAACTTGAAATCCTGATTGTTTTGGTGTTATCGGTAACTGCTGCACATGGACAGCAGGATTTGTGTCTTTTTTCAAGACAATTACCGTGTTGATAACACCATTTGTTAAGTTGTCTGCCTTAAATAGGCAAGGACCCATATCTCCGGCTCCCTGAGGCTCAAGAGACTGGTCCCGCTTAAACCTATGTTTACTAAGGTCCTTATTGTAATTTAGTATAATTTGAGGGGGGTTTATGTAAAAATAGTTTTGGTATAATTTCAAAATACACCTTAAGCATTCAATTATCATCTTTAGAGTTTTCATTGATGTATATTTTATAATTGTGACATTTCTAGTGAATAAAAACTAATTTCATAATATATGGTATTTATTTGTAATATGAATATTGTTTTGAATTATCATGGTAGTTTCATGTAATATTTGAATTCTTTTCTTGAGTTTTGGAACATGGAATAATATATATATTTAAAATAAGTATTTTGGTAATATTTATATATACAAATTTAACGAAAGTAAATTTATTTCTTTTCTTGTAAAAATCTCATTTTCTAAAAAGTGTATAAAAATTCCATCGAGATCGAATGCTACTTGCAGAGGTCTGCATCTCGCTCTACTAAGCCCGAAGATATGCGATAATCCGCACCATCCCGAACGGGGTCCCTAAAATGGGTTGTAGAGGCACAATTGCATGGAAATGTTTTAATACATCTTTTAAAGAAAACGGTTTTGATAAGTTAAAGGTATTTAATTGCAAAATCGTATTTCCCGTATTCTACTATCCCAAGATTCATCGTGCTATGATAGATATGTGTGTTGTGATGAGGTAAGTCATTACCTCGTGAACTATCTAAAGATATAGCAAGGAAATAAGGTTATAATGTCGAAATGAAATATAAAAGTATTTTAATATAAAAGTGGAATAAAACTTGCTACGGTTATTATTTTGTTATCAAACTTGTTCTATTGTCTTTGTTAATGATTACTAAACAAGATATCAAAATTTGTAGGTTTGTTATTAAGAAAAAATTTTATTTTTAAAAAAAAGGAGAATCGGGAAGCGGATAACTCCGCTTCAGACATATTTTGAGAATGGGAAGTTTGAGAATAGCAAACAAGAGAGAGAAGGGGGACTTAGTGGCTTATAAGGTAGAGGGGAGAAAGAGGAAGAGTGGGGAAGTGCCGGTGCGTCGTTTCGTCGCCGGAAACTCCTTCGATCATTGCCGGAACTTCGTCGGAGTTTCTTCCTTCGTTAACTCCACTTGCACACTATAGGAACTTGAAAATTTCTTGAGAGTTTTGGCAGGGAATTGTGAGTGAGGAGGGGTGATAAGAGGGTGGTATTTATAGGAAACATTAGGGTTTAGGGGGATGAATGGTGAATTAAAATTTGTAATAAAAATAGGATTAAATGGTTGATTTATTGCCTCTGGAAAATGTGCAGAATAAATAAGCAATACAGGAGTTAAGGGGGGAGTCCAAGGGTTGCAGGGAAAAAATATGAAGGCATTTGGTATGGGCGAGACCGGCGGTGCCGGGCCTTTTGGTAATGTCGTCGGGTCATTCCCGACGGGTGGGATTGGTGTTGGGGGTATTGAGTCGGGGTCGTTTGGTATTCTATAATTCACATGTTTGATTATTCTGTAACTTACCCTATTATGTGTAGTGCACGTGCAAACTATTGGGCTTCTAAAAAGATTAAAAGAAATTAAAACAAAAAGATAATGTGGCTGATGGGATTTAAACTTTGGTGCTTTATCTCAGTAATGTAAGGTCTTATCAATGAGCTACAAGCTCTTTCTTGCTGTTCTAAATCAAAACAAATACTCATAGCTTTCACAGGAATTGTAAATACCCCAATTGTACATTAAGTTTAAATGAATTTTATGTACACAGAATTTAGAGTTGGTACACTAAAATGCAAGGTTTATATGGTTAGGCATGAAATTCGGAATATAAGATATTCTGGGTTTATGATGTCTAAGGAAATGCGGGTTCTAATTATTATAGTTTTTCATTTCTTTTCTGCGACCGTAAGTGTAATATGTGGGTATCCCAAATCTCGTTACTGTATGTCAACGGAATTTGGGATATGCGTATTTTTACGTTGATGACATGTGATGTTATGTGTTGTTATGATATGTTATATTGGATCGTCGTGAATGAATACCCGGGGGTTTTATGTGAGATGAGAGTTTTTCAATTTTCATTCATGTAAAATTTGTATGTAATATTCTTTTATTGGGACACTTCTGGGTTGTGGATGATGCCACCATTGATGTATATTATTTACTTTTCCGCATTAGGATAGACCCAAGGCGGGGAGCACAAGTGACCGGGTTCTGGAATCCGGCGGGAGACCATCTCGAGGAGTCGAGACCGGGTCTCCTAACTCTAGAATTGGCAGAGTTGCTTGTCGTTCTCGTAAGGGTCTAGAGATGAGGGTTTGGCTATTCATCATGACCGTGGAATCCGTGTTTTTTATTACTGGCTGAATTTAAAACACGGATCTCCTAATATATCTAATATTTCATATGTTGACTTCTGCTGCTTGGTTCTGTGATGTGGTCATATAACTGCGTAAGACGAATGATATATATAATAAACGTTGCTTATGTTTTGTATCCGCGTTAGTCCAGCCTCCGCTCTGTCGTTAGTTAAGTAACCAAACGGTGCATGACGCAGCCCCGTGGCGAATGCGGATGGCATAAGCGTACGTTCTATTTTCATTTATTTTCTGTAATGTTTAGGGAAACATTAAATGATGGGACTTCATTAATGAGATTAATGAAAAGAAAAGAAATCTAAAGATATTGTAGAATCAAAAGTTTTTAAAAAGGTAGCTCTAGTTCTTGCTTTGCATAGTGGTATTCCTTGATGAATTTCCAGCACCTCATTCGATGAGAAAATAACCGAGATCCATTCACCGGGAGTGACCTCTTTAGCAAAACTAGCAAATGCTACAACCCACTCGATTTATCATCATAGCTTCTATAGTTCTTGCTTTGCATAGTGGTATTCCTTGGTGGATATCCAGCACCTCATTCAATAAGGAAAGAGCCGAGATCCCTTCACCGGGAGTGACTTCTTTAGCAAAAGGTTGTAAAAGTTATTCGGTTTGTTTTAGAAAACTACTCGATTTTAAAAGCGGGGCTTAAACCACTCCTTTTCAAAATCACTAGATTCTACAACGATATCAAGTTCATTACGTTAAAGGTTTTCTTAAAAACCAGCCGTAGCCCTCCGTCATTTCAAATAAGTACTATTTAGTATTCGTGCTACGTTTGTTGACCATAGCCAAGGCGTAGTGTGCGGTAGCTAATTAGTGCTTATCTACCGCATGTGATGCGATTGGATTAGGGTAGTCATGCAGCCTTCTTGACCTTGTCAAGAGTCGTGCGGCCTTCTTGACCTTGTCAAGAGTCGTGCGGCTGGGTTTAATTCAATCATGAAATGAACGGGTCGCACTTGGCTAGCGCTTATGATTTGTTGACCATAGCCAAGGTCATAAGTCGTTAGGGGTAAAAACAATTATTGGGAATTTCAAGTGTTGAAATTTGCAATGATATTGCATACCTTCTATATAATGGTTGGATCCCGATACCCACTGCGAGTAACACCTTTCTTAGACACCTAATGGATTGGCTAATTGTAAAGTGGAAACGAGATTATTTAATTAGTTCTATGTGAAAGCATGGGGAGACTCTCTCGGAGTACCAATACCTGCCTGGCCGAACGATTAGCAAACTTGTAGGGTGTAATTAATCCCGGCTAATCTTACCTTTTAGGGTTTGAAGGAAGATTTGATAAAAACAGTGGGAGTTGTCCTGATTAGATAAAATAATAACCAATCTAATTTTGAAAAGAGCGCACGCAAAAGTGATTATCCTTCTCTCTCTCCTGGTAGCGACCAATGACACGCCTTAATAAAGATAATAATATGGATGTATTGACCGAACCCACTTATTATACTGGGCTAGGTTCCGCTTTTTCTTATGATTGCCATAAGTCTGAGCAAGGAATAGGGAAATATCAGGATTCCCACACCACCCAAACAAAGAATAAGCATGATGATGTATCGTCTTCGAGTGTGTTTGTAACTGAGAACTGTTTCTCAGTTTGCTCTACGTCCTGAATATTGGATACCGGATCAGGATCCCGCGTATGTAATTTGGTACATGGGCTAGAGAGAGGTAGAGAACTGGGAAAGGGTGATAAGTATCTAGTAGTAGGGAATGGTGCAATTATTGCAGCCATAGCAGTTGGCGAATATCACCTTGTATTACCAAGTGGTAACACAATGATTCTGAGCGACTGTTATTTCGTACCAAATTATTGTGAATGTTTTCCTAAATTAAGTGTTGATTGGGTATGGCACGTTGTATAACGGTATATACGTTCTAAATCACAAAACAGTTCTAAGTATACAGAACACACACAAGAGGAACAGTTCAGAAATGAACGAAGACTTCTTGTGGCATTGTTGACTAGGTCATATCAATGCGATAAGACTGGCTAAGTTGCATAAGGATGGATATTTGAATCCGTTCGAATTTACATCTTATAAAACTTGCCAGTCATGTCTCAAAGACAAGATGACCAAAACTCCGTTTACTAGACACGGAGAAAGAGCCACTGAACTCTTGAGACTGATACATAGTGATGTATGCGGTCATATGTCTACACATGCTAGGAATGGTTTCTCATACTTTATTACATTCACCGATACATGGTGATGAAATGATCTAAATTGTTTCACGCCTGCTGCACCTTGAGGAACGGTGGCTAGTGCTTTCCTTAAGACTTCCGCTTGTTGCTGCCTGCTTTCTCGCAGCTCTTGATGAAGGGCAGCTGTCTGCGGCTGCTGTTGCTCCAGCAATCTATGCATCATTTGTTGCATAGCCTCTTGTTGAGCAGCTGCTTCATTGACTCCATTTCCTCTTCTGTTGCGGTTAGGATGTCGTCCAGCCATGATGATCTGAATCAGAATAAGTTAAGTTACAAACAGACTGAGGGGAGACAAGATAATAACTTGCATGAAAGAAAAACAATTAATGCAAGAGGATAACTAATAAGAAGAAGAGCAAGAGACACAAGAGAGATTTTTGCTCAAAACCAAGATTTTATTATCCAACTTCAATAAGGAGAGTACAACTGAAAAGTAAGGACACACCCCTACTGCTCTACATTGTTTTATTTGGCCAAAAGAAAAAGGAAAAAGTTTTATTAATCTCGATTATGGGAGTTCAACAAGTTGCGATTGGCTCTCGCACTAAGAAAGGTACAGCCATTCCCACAGTGTCTTGTGGGGGCAACTGCCTGAGTTTCTTCGGCCTCAAGTTCCTCCTCACTCGAAGCTTCTTCCTTTGACTCATCCTCGGCAGGAGCCCCGTTCTCTGATTCCCCCTCTATAGGGTCTTCTTTTTCTGCAGGAGCCTCCCCATCAGGATCATATTCCATAGGATTCTCTTCCGCCACAAGACCCTCTTATTCTGGCCCCTCCTCTATATGCTCCTCTTCCATAGGATCTTCTTCTTCATCTTCGGATTCATTGGCAATCATAGGCTCCGAAGTTGCAGCATCGACTTCTTCGTCTTCCGAGCCACTGTCGGAAATAACCGTCTGAGAGTCTACGACTTCGTCGTCTGAATCTCCAAATGTAGCTTCAAAAGTAACATCTGATATGTCATCCTCGTCGGAAAGATTTGCCATGACCTGAAAGGAAGGCCATGGTCAGGGTACAGAATGTTAAGGAAGGGACAAAGGACATAGGAAAATTGTGAAATCGGTATAAATGGATGAGATTCACAAATATAATAAGTCAGTTAACGGTTTCATTTTAGTACACAAGAGGACCTGCATGGGCCACCACTAAAACCTGTCACGTCCCGCTTTCCAAAAGAAGGTGATGGATGACGTGGCATGGTTTGCAACTTAACTGTATTGAAGGTGGCCTATTCATTACAGTTACGTTAAGCGTATGAATATCTACATCTAGTATGTGCACCAAAACAAAAATAATAAAAGCGAAAGGCACTTATTTCCATTAACCAAATTTTATTACATTTCAAAAGAAAGAGTAAAATAAACTAAGTAGTTTAATTATATCGAAGGAGAAACAAAAAGCCCTAAACATGTGGGCAACAACAAAAAATAGACTAGCTAATCTTCCATCGTCAAGTCCGCATAATCTTCATTAGTTGGCTCCACACCTTGATTCTCGTCATAAAACTCATCCTCATCTAACGGACATTCTAAAGATAGAGAGAGAAAAGGAAAGTCCATCAGCGAGTTACACTCGGATAGGATTGCCTCATGAGGAAGTAAAGGTATAGAAACGAACAGGTGTATATAAATATAATGTATAGGTGCAGGCATGATGTATATGGGTATAAGGGTATGAGGTGTATGCAATTAGGACATGTTAACAGAGATATGTGTGAATATGAGTATGTTGTATGAGGTATATGTGAGGTAAAAGATTAAGTCAAGTCAAATCGGGTATTCAGTCTAAGAGTTAAATCAGGTTAAACAAGGTGTATGTTGATGGAATTGACCGATAGACATACTCGTATCCTTGAGGTATCCCATAACTAGCTGGAAGCAGTATGAGCTAGCGCTCGTGCTTGAAGTGGCAATCATAACATGAATCAATGCAGTAACATGAACATCCCAGAAAGGTGTCTCATAACTACGATGGAGCTTTGTATAGCGTGAATATCACTCAAGTGTACAGGAACTTCCACCCTTCAGTTCCACAATAAACAATAAGTCCAGACTGGTAAGATATCCGTATCCAAAATGCTGAATAATTTATGTCTCATAAAAAAATAACATGTGGGTACAACGCATGATATTATGTGAGTTTGGTGGTGAATATCAATAAGTATCTGTTTCTCCAATCAGAGCAAAACTTTGTTCAAATTTTGAAATTGGAAATGAAGCGGTGCTTCATAAAAGCGCTGGCGCCAAGAGTGTCGGCGCTTCATAAAAGACTCTGAGGCAGCGCTCACATGCAAAGCACGAGAGCGCTAGCGCCAAGTGCGCCAGCGCTAAGAGTCAAAGACTCTGAGGCAGCGCTCACGTGCAAAGCACGAGAGCGCTCGCGTCAAGTGCGCCAGCGCTAAGAGTCAAAGACTCTGAGGCAGCGCCCACGTGCAAAGCACGAGAGCGCTAGCGTCAAGTGCGCCGGCGCTAAGAGTCAAAGACTCTGAGGTAGCGCTCACGTGCAGGGCACGAGAGCGCCAAGCGCTAGAACTAAATGTTCTCCACCGCTGGATCAAAGATCCAACGAAGATGATAAATCATCAAATTACCATAATAAAATTCTGTTGAGAGAATACTCCTCAAATCTTTCCAAACAGGAAAGATTATGCTCTGTAAATCAGAGCACCGTTCGATCAAAGATCCAACGGTGATTAAAAATCACTAAGATACAGAACAATCTCTGTATGGGAAAATAATTTCCCAATCTTGTTAAGTAACAAGAAAGATGTCTTCTGTAAAACAGAAGCCCTACGATCAAAAATCCAACGGTGCGAAACATCGCCAAATCAATAAGAGAAAAGATCTCCTTAACAGATTCAACAAATCAGCCTCCACTATATAAAGGCCCCAAGACTTCAAGTCTGAGATAGAAGAAACTCCCCATAAGTTTCATACAGAGAAGAACCCCCTAAAAACTTTGAGTTCTCAAAAAATAAAAGGAGAAGAACAAGCTCTGAAAAGAAGAATTTCTTCAAGATAAATAAAACAGATAGATCAAAGTATCTCATCAAAAAAGAAGAACTTAGTTCTTTTTCTAAATCATAGATCTACAAAGACAGAAATCTTTCATAAAAGTAGAAGAGATTGGAGTATCTCATCATAAAAAGGGAGGGAGAAGAACTTAGTTCTCTTTAGATCACAGATCTATAAGACAAAGACAAAGTCTTTCACAAAAAACAGAAGAGATTGTAACATCTCCTATTAAAATAAGAACTTAGTTCTTAGATCCATGAGACAAAGTCTCTTATAAACGAGAACTTAATTCTCAGAGCACAGAATTGATCAAGAGCGCTCTGCACTCATTGGCTGGCGTTCGGCGCCAAGCGAGCCATGTGCTCCTCACGTGGGCGCTACTTAATAAAGAGCGCTCTGCGCTCATTGGCTGGCGCTCAGTGCCAAGCGCGCCACGTGCTCCTCACGTGTGCGTCATTTTCATAAGAAACACCTTAGCGCTCCAAGTCTGGCGCTCGGCTCCAAGTGCGCCACGTGTTCCTCACGTGTGCGTTATTTCATAAGAAGCGCATTGGCGCTCCAAGTCTGGCGCTCAGCGCCAAGCGCACCACGTGTGCGCTATTTCATAAGAAATGCCTCAACGCTCAAAGTCTGGCGCTCAGCGCCAAGTGCTCTGTACATAAAGGCTCTGTACATAAAGCGCTCTGCGCTACAAAGAGTGTTCAACACTCAATGAAAGACAAAAGAAAAAGGGGTGTCATGCTCAGTATTATTGAACAAAAGAGACTAAGCCCAAACAAATGTTTAAAACCCAAACAAATGTTCAATATCAAAACAAATGTTCAACAGTTTAATCAGAACTGAATGGGCTGAGCCCAAGTTGGCCAAAAGTCTCTAGCTCAGACCAGCTGAGCCCATGTGCTCACAATTGGTCTTGGTCCCAAGTCTGACTACAGATTTTCCAACCAACCTTGGTTCAAGAGTACATCTCTTCATTCCTCTGATATGTGTCGTTGTAATTCTTCAACGTCTTCAGAGAGGTGGCGGGTCCCAACAACCAGACATTCCATGGACTATGATGTCCTTAAACTTATGGACCGCAACGTCCCTAAACTAAATTCTATAGACTATGGCGTCTTTAAACTATGGACTATGATGTCCTTAAACTCCATGGACTATGATGTCCTTAAACTTATGGACCGCAATGTCCCTAAACTAAAACAATAGGGCCCAAATGCTCTTTTGTTGGATCTAAATGATCCTGTTAAGTAGATCTTAGTCTAAAATTAGACTAACGTATCCTTAACAAACGTTTAAGTTGATCTTAGTTTCAAATGAGATTAACGATCCTTAAACCAAGCCAAACCCAAATCTAAGAAAATACGGACTTGGACTAATCCGCGCCCTCCGGGTGACAACATAAATTAGTCTCCGTATACAATCCACGGGCAACCAAAAAAAATAAAACAAATACACACGAGACACGAAGTGACCATCTGGAGAAGGAGAAAGTGGTTACCGCGATGCGGTAGCGTAATTAACTGCAAGGGCTTGCGCCTGCAGGGAAGAACGTCCCCACGATCAAAAAACCCTCGCAAACGAGGGGGAATCTGATGCAGTCCGCTACAACGGCCGCATCTGTCTAAACCTCCGATATACGGTGCCATAAATCAACTTGGCATCTTCGGAGAGGTTGACAGATAAAACCAAATAGCATCTGCCCCCAAAATTCAGGCCAGACGTCCCAACGTCCCGGTCGCGTCTTTCGACGGCGAACGGTATCGTAATCATTTTAGTTTGTCAAACAAGGGTCCGAATACTCGCAATTATTTCGCTGTGGCCACGGAACAACAACTGGAGAAGTGAAATGTACGATTTCACTTCTCGGGATCATGATAGTAGGGGAATCCGAGTTCCGCATTTCCTTGCCAAATCAAACTACCCATCCCCGTGGTTCAGTATAAAGGTTTCAACGAATTAGAGTTAGTGCATATACATCTAGGCATGGAATTTCCACATTGTATATCATCCACATATTGAATCATTCGCCCTCAAGTAGGGTTAGTATTCGCTCGAATATCGGGTTAGTAATTGTCCACACATTGGACCATTCACCCCTAAAGTAGGGTTAGTATTCGCCCGAATATCGGGTTAATAGTCGTCCACACATTGGACTGTTCACCCTGCCTATAGTGATCATCATATATAAGTATTCCATACCTAGGTCCGTGCATTCTAACCCTAATCGTATCATGTGTCATGTATGTTGTAACTTGTATTTAAACAGTTGATCTCATTTAATATGCCTTCCACAACCACTCATTTATCTTGTTATCTTTAAAGCTTGTAAGGTGCTTCATATCATTTTATAGAATGCTTAGTTAATAAAAGATGATAACGTTTAATGGTATTTATTGTTTATAAGAAAATCATAATATTTGGAATATTTATCATTTTGGAAAACCATAGTATTTTACAGAGAAAACATCCTTTTAATAAAAGCCTTTTAATAAAAGGATTGGGTATTTATTGAAAATTATCTTTTAATAAAGTTTTAGATATTCTTTAGAAAAATATCATTTATAAGAGTTATGGTCTTTGTTGAAAATAGCCTTTTAATAAAGGTATAGGTGTTTAAATGAAATTATATCTTCTTTTTTTATGGATTAAGGCATTTTATTGTAATTAATAATTTTTATAAACGTATGGTGTTTCAAATTTGAGATAACATTTTAGAAATACATTCGTGTTGACAACCGCTGCACATAGACGGCAGGATTTTTGTCCTTTTGAGGGACGATTGCCTATCAACCACGAGGTAATTACGTAAAACATTACCCTATTTAATTAGGGCATTTTATTAAGGGTAATATTCTACAAGAACAACACCACGTTGACAACCGCTGCACATGAGCAGCATGATTTGTGTCATTTTCAGGGACGATTATCTAGTAACCACGGGGTGATTCATATAAAATATTCCCCCATCAGGTTATCTTATTAAACTTTAGTTGATATGCTAAGAAAAATTAATATAAAAATATTCTCTCGAGTGAAAGGGGCTAAGTTGAAAAACCATATCATAATTATTTAGATTTAGTATTGCCCCCTTTCAAAAGGTAAAAGGGATTTAACAAAACTAAAGTAGTTGGTGGATAAAAGTGTAAATAAAAATATATCGTTAAGTATCTAAAACATTTATCCCAAAAATCTTATCTCATATGGATATTTTAAACATATACGACATTTTAATAAAATAGGGGGTATTTTGTGGAAGTAACTCTTATTTCGAGATCATATTGGTAACATGGGTAAGTGGGTGTGCAAAAAAAGGTGGATTGATACCCCATGAGTTATAACTTTAAGCATATCATATTCCATGTAGGATGAGAGTGCAATATTTATGCATATATGAGTAATTAAAGAAGCCATTTTAAATATGGGTTAATATTATTATCATTAAGAGATACCAAAATAGGCATGCAGAAATATTTTTAAGATCATTTTAATATGAGGTTGGAGATTAGGACTTGAAACTAAGATCATTATAACAAAGAAGGCGAGAGACAAGTGGAGAGAGGCGGATCCTACCTTTTGTTTGAGTTGGATTTCGATGGGTCGAAAATGTAGACTCGTACTAAATTCTTAATAGCTCCACACTCGGATTTCTCCTCGACACTTGGGTGGAACCACAGCGTCGGCATCGTCGATACGAAGGCGTGTGTATTTTTTTCAGAATTTTCGGAGTTCTGAGGTATGAGAAATTAGAGTTTGAAGGTCTCTATTTATAAGATCTTTCCCTCAACAATAAAATCCAAAATCTGTTAAGAAACTCCTCGAAATCCGCGCCCCAATCACTTCGTATGATTAGCCGTCACCGCCTCTCACCTCAGTCGTTGGATCATGATCCAACATCACAGATCGCGCCGCCTGCCCCACGTGCCATGCCACACGTCCCGTGTGTGGGGTTTACACGTTTTCGCGTGGTCCCCACCACGTGGGCGCCGCCGGATTGTTCTGGGCCATTGGATCTTGTACCCAACGGTCCAGGATCAAGGGAATTTAATATTTATTTTTTTAAAAAAAATTAAAATCTAACTGTTTATTTAAGAAAAACGAATTTGGGCTTAAAAAATTGTTTAAAATATCATAAAATATGGGGAAAATATGAGAAAATTCCAAAAAATATATTTTATTGTTATCTTCAGTTTAAAAATAATTTTGGGCTAAAACTAAATAATATTTCCATATATATGATATTGGTTAGTTAGCATAATTATTTAAAAATCTATTTTATCCTTGGAAATTTTTTAATTACGAAATAATTATTTTACTTGATAATAAAAATATGCAGATTATTTTAAGGAATTATAAAATTTTATTAAAACATTTTAAGCCTAGAAAAATATAAATAGATTTTGAAAAATTCCTTTAATTATTTTTCAACGCTTTGAAAATTACTAACATCACTTTTAAAAAAATTAAAATATTTTTCTATCAACGAAACACGTAAATAACTACTTGATACTAGAAAATTAAATAAAAGATATTTTATTAGGTATTAGAAGATACGGTCGTTACAGTTCCCAGTGCATATCAACTAAATGGAAGAAGCCCATGCAGCATTACTCATCAAGGAGCGTACTCACGGATTAGTAACTGAGAGAGAAGCAAGTTCTAAAAACTATTATTTACAACGGAATACCAAACACAGGTATCTACATATTCGATTACCTTGATGAATTCTGATAGTTGCAACATATGATTCTCTACTTTATTATTATACCTATATCTTCTCAAAATCTTGACATTGTATTTCAACGAAATACTTGTCTAAAACTAGAGAAGTCATGAGTAAACAGAATATAGTACGAGTACCAACCCCTTTGTCCTAACGGACATCGGACAACGTACAATACTTTGTATAAGTCCTCTGAATTCAATAACTCAAACCATGTGCGTCGTAGGTTGAAAACTGTGCTATGGTTAAGAAGAATTACACCGTTGTTGAATGCTCCTTACCTAACCATCAACTGATATAGGTAAATGTGATAGACATAATTTCAAAATGTTATATGTCACTTTATAAACGTATAGATATATCAGTTTGAAATTGGTGCATAACGACGGATATTCAAAACCAAATATTTGTCGTCGGGCTAAACCCGGGTGATTTCCTTAAATATCACCAATTACAAAGAATTCTGATATATTGAGGATCTAATCACCCAATACCCAATATCTTACTTCCACTCAGCATCTTTAACGCCATACAGATGTGAGAACCAAGTTTGGTAAATACATACCCTGGAGTCGGAATCTAATTGGGAAAACAGTTTTCAATTAACACCGCACAGTAAAAACTGAAACATGAAAATGTTTCGAAGGGGTAGCCGGGTATTCCTCGTAATGCCTCTTCCACTATCCAGATTCATGACAGTAACCATATATTTTCTTGCCCTTACTCCAATTCCTTCATATGTCTTTACTTCTTACCTTCTGTACACCACACTTAGACTAGTTGGTTTTCTTCCTTCCCTGTATTTTGGCACCAGCCTAAGGTTTGGAAGAAGACTATCCAATAAACGTAATAGGTGTACTCTCCTAACACTAGGAGCCCTCGCAACCTGAGAGAAGCTAAAGTGAAAAGACAACCGAATAATCCTATTCAATTTCTCCCGAACCGGAAACCATCCTCGAACTGAAACAAATTTCTTTGAGTTTGTATGTAACTATACGATAGTATATCCAAGCAATATGGATCTTCGTAGTGATATGGAATGTTCTGGAGAAATGCAAAGGGGAAGTAGGAGTGGCAGGGGTATACGCGGTTTCGTCATGAATGATATTAGTTACAATTTCCTTTGCCATTACCCTAATCCCTTTCTATGTTTTTACTTATTACCTTCTGTACACCACACTCAAGCTAATAGGTTTTCTTCCTTCCCTACCCTTCGGCACCTGCCTATGGTTTGGAAGAAGACTATCCAATAAGCGCAATAGGTGTACTATCCTAATACTAGGAGCCCTCGCAACCTGAGAGAAAATAAAGAGAAAAGACAACCGAATAATCCTATTCAATTTCTCCAGAACCGAAATCCATCCTCGAACTGAAACAAGTTTCTTTGAGTTCGTATGTAACTATACGATGAAATATCCAATCAATATGGATCTTCGTAATGATACGGAGTGTTCTGGAAAAATGCAAAGGGAAAATAGGAGCGGCAGGGATATATGCGACTTAATGACAATCTAAAAGCAAAAGTGTTTTAAAAAGGTTCGGTTAACTTGGTTCATGAGTTTTAGTTTAAGGTCAGGTCATGGTCGCTGCCAAAGAGAGAGAAAGAGAGAAGAAACATAAGGCGTGTTCTCTAATCTAGATTAGATTGGTTAATCATTTTATCTAATCAGGATGGCTCCCACTGTTTCCTCGAATTCTCCTTCAAACTCTAAAAGGAGAATTAGTCGGGATAATCTGAAAAATCACCCGAGGAGTAACACCTGCTCATCAGTAGGAATCGGAGTCCAACTATCATCGCATGATAACTTGATGAAAGCCACTCAAGTCACCACACTCCAGAAGGTATACGCATGCCTGTCAAGTTTCATGTATGTTTGAAACTCTCGATGTGGTTTTTACCCCTAACGACCTATAACCTTGACGCTTGCCAATAGGTTATAGGCCACTGGTTAAGTTCAACCCGTCATTGTCCTGAATTAACTCGAACCCACTCGCATAAACTCTTGACGCTTGCCAACAAAGCTGTACGACTGTCTTGATCAATCGCATATCCATGCAACGGATAAATATCACTCAGCTACCGTTCACTATGTCTTGACGCTTGCCAACAAACATAGCACGAATACTAGGTGGTACCCATCTGAAATGACAGAGGGCTACAGCTGGTTTTTGGCGAAAAAACTTTAACGTAATGAACTTGATATCGTTGAAGGAACCCGAGCAGTTTTACAAATATATAGTGGCATAAACTTTTGCCAAAGAGGGCACTCCCTGTAAAGGGATCTCGGCTCTTTCTTCATCGAATGAGGTGCAGGATATTCCTAACTGAATACCACGATGCAAAGCAAAAGAATTGACTATAGTGAAGTTAATACAAAGATACAAACTTTTGCCCAAGAGGTCACTCCCTATGAAGGGATATCTGCTCTTGCTTCGTCGAATGAGGTGCTGGATATTCATAATCGAATACCACTGTGCAAAGCAAAAAGAAACGTTTGTAATAACAGTTTTCAAAATCGGTTCCAACAACATCATTTAGGTTTGTTTTTCCTTGCATTAATCAAAATTAACGCAGTCCCATCAATTAATTCATATCACATCAGAAAAAGGAACGAAAATATAATGTACGTATATGCCATCCGCATTCGCTACGGGGCCCGTCATGCACCGTTAGGTTACTTAACTAATGGCAGAGTAGGGGATGGACCAGCGCGGATGCAAAACATATACAACATCTACTAGTATATATAAATATATATATAACATTCGTCCCAGACATGATATAAACAACATCACAGAACATCAACAAGCAACACAGAATGGTGGATAATCTTGGAGCCTCGGGTATCATTTGAGCCGCATGAGACCCGATGTTCCCGGTCGTGTGGATAGCCCATGCAATGAAAACCTGGACCCCTACAAGCGTGGCAAGTTACCCGCCAATCCCAGAAGTGAAGCAACCCCAATCAACAAAGTGAATTAGCCACCCAACACTTCACAGAATCCGGTAACTTGAGCACCCCTCCGTGGGTCGACCTATACCCCCAACGAGTGCGGCGAATAGCCCGCCAATTCTAGAGTAAGGCCCCCTCTGTCTCAACGACATAAGATGCGGGCCCGTTGCCCTCTAAAACTCAGCTATTCGAGCACTCCACCGCGGGGTAAACTTAGTATAGAAAAGAAAAGTATATATACAATGGTGTTTCCACCAATCAGAGCAAAGCTCTATTTAAAATTTAAATTTTGAAATGAAGCAACGCTTCAGATGCAGCGCCAAGTGCGCTGCGCCCCAGGCAGCGCACCACGTGAAAAACACGTGTGCGCTAGCGCTAGGTGCGTTGCGCTCTAAACAGCGTACCATGTGTAAAGCACGGGTGCGCTAGCGTTAGGAGCGATGCGCTCTAAGCAGCGCACCAAGTGCAAAGCACGGTGCGCTAGCATTAAGCGTTGCGCTCTAAGCAACGCGCCACGTGCAAAGCACGGGTGCGCTAGCGCTGGAACTAAAAGCTCCCCACCGTCAGATCTAAGATCCAATAATAATGATGAATCATTAATTAACCAAAATTAAATTCTGTTAAGGAAAGATTTCTCAAAATCTTTCCAAACTACAAAATTGTGCTCTGTAAATCAGAGCGCCGTTGGATCAATGATCCAATGGTGATTAAAAATCACCAAAAATACAGAATAAATTCTGTATGGAAAGATTTCCCAATCTTGTTAAAAACAAGAAGATTGTCTTCTGTAAATCAGAAGCCCTTGGATCAAAGATCCAATGGTGGGGAATCCCCAAATCAATTGGAGAAAAGATCTCCTTAACTGATTGAACAAATCAGCTTGCCCTATAAAAAGGCCCCAAGACTTCAAGTCTCGGAGATACAGAAATAGACAGAGAAACCGCACCATAAACTTTGAGAAATTCAAAGACAAAGAGCAAGCTCTCGGAAGAAGATTCTTTTTCTTCAAGGTAAAGAAATGAATGATGATAAGCACAGAGATGAAATCATCTCATAATTAAAGAAGAAGAATGTTCCCCTCCGAAAGACGCGGCGGAGACGCGATGACCGTCTTGCCTGAAATTCGGGGCAGAAGCTAATTGGTGCTATCCGTCCACCTCTCCGAAGATGCCAAGTTGATTTATGGCACCATGTATCAAAGGTTTAAACGGATGCGACCGATGTAGCAGACTTCGTCAGATTCCTCCTCATTTGAGGGGTTTTTGATTGTGGGGACGCTCTTCCATGCAGGCGCAAGCCCCTGCAGTTAATTACGCTACCGCATCGCGGTAACAACTTTCTCCTTCTCCAGATGGTCACTTCGTATCGTGGGTGTTTGTTTTGTGTTTGGTTGCCCATGGATTGTATACGGAGACTAATTTATGTTGTCGCCCGTAGGGCGTGGACAAGTCCAAATCCGTATCATTCTTAGATTTGGGTTTGGGGGTTTGGGTTTAAGGATACGTTAGTCTCATTTGAGACTAAGATCAACTTAAACGTTTGTTAAGGATACGTTAGTCTCATTTTACACTAAGATCAATTTAACAGGATCGTTTAGATCCGACAAAAGAGCATTTGGGCTCTATTGTTTAGTTTAGTGACATTGCGGTCGATTAGTTTAAGGACATTACGGTCCAATGTTAGTTTAAGGACATCTCGGTCGATTGTTAGTTTAAAGACATTGCGGTCGAGATTAAGGACATCATAGTCCGTAGGTTTAAGGACTCCACAGTCCAATGTTAGTTTTAAGACGTCACGGTCGAGGTTAAGGACATCATAGTCCGTGGATTTAAGGACATCATAGTCCGTGAGTTTAAAGATCCCATGGTCGAGGTTAAGGACATCATAGTCCGTGAGTTTAAAGACCTCACAGTCAAGGTTAAGGACATCATAGCCCGTGAGTTTAAAGACCTCACAGTCAAGGTTAAGGACATCATAGTCCATGAGTTTAAAGACCCCACAGTCCGTAGTTTAGAGACGTCATAGTTTGTGAGATGTGTGGTTGTCGGGACCCGTCATCTCTTTGAAGACGTTGAGGAATTACAACGACAAATATCAAAGGAGTGAAGAGATGTACCCTTGAACCAATGTTGCTTGGGGATCTGTAGTCCAATTTGGAATTAAGATCAAATAATTAGATTATGAGTACATTGGCTCAGTTAAATCTGAATTGAGGACTTATGGCCAATTTGGGCTAAGTCCAATTAGATCTGAAGTGTTGGCCCTTTGTTAGACCATTAGACACTTGTCTGGGTTCAAGCCCACATTATTTAGCAATGTTAAACAAGAGTTTGAGGTCTCTGATAACATTTTTATCTTTGATTGAGCGTTAATGTTGTAGTTGTGAGTTTTACTCAATTTTGAGACTCAGTTGAAGGGGAGACTTTTGCCTCTGGAAAATTAGCCAATTTGGCTAAAAGCAATGTTAAACACTAGAGAACAGTAATGTTAAACACTAGAAATAAAGCACTCAAATTAGTGTTAAACACTAGATAAGAATGGGTCATGTGGGGACACGTGGGGCACCCAAAGGTGGGGCCAGATCTCCTTTGCTTTGTTCTGAAAATAAGTGTTAAACACTTTTTAATTTTTTGGCCATCACATGTGGACACGTGATAGGCACTCATGCACTGATTCGTTAATGCATTTATTAAGGGTCACGTGAGAGCGCCCAGGTCTTTTTTACTTTGCTTTGTAAATAAGTGTTTAACACTTTTTTATATTTTACTTTTAGCATCACGTGTTGGCACGTGATGGGGATTTATGCACAGATCACTAAAGCATTTACTAAGGGGTCACGTGAGAGCGCACAAAGCTTTGGTTTCCTTCGCTTTTTCTTTCTGTGTTTTATAAGTCACGTGGGAGCACGTGAGGCGTTGCCTCAAAACTTCCTGCTTCTCATTTCTGGGGATCTCTTCAGGGGTCACGTGGAGACACGTGACCTTAGTTCTTTTCATGCACAGAGATCTTTTAAGTCTCCTTATTTTATTTTGAGAATTAAATTCTCAGAGGAATTAAATTCCCATATATGTAAAAGAATTAAATTCTTATATATGGTGAAAGCCTAATTTCATTTTAAGAGGAATTAAATTCCTGTGAATTTGAGAGAATTAAATTCTCAATTAGGGTTAAACCCTAGTTCTGTCCATCTTGAAGGAATTAAATTCCTGTAATTTTAGGAGAATTGAATTCTCATATAGGGTTAAACCCTAGTTTTGTTTTGAGAGAATTAAATTCTCTAAACTCAATTCCCCCTCTAAGTTTTGATCTGCATGGCAGGATCTCAACCCGATGAGAATTAAATTCTCAACCTATGGGGAGATGTGCTTCTGCAGATCTTCAACTAGAGGAAGAACTAAGTTCTTATTCAGAAGAGTTAAACTCTTAAATTGAGAATTAAATTCTCTTTGTTTTATGAAACTTAGATCTCTTTCCTCTTTCTCACCTAGGGTTTCTTTTCTCTGAAGAGATCTTTTTTTCTCTCTTGAGAATTAAATTCTCCTCTCTTTTTTTCTCTCCCAAAAGTAGATCCCTTCTCTTCTCTTCTTGGCTCCTATTTATAGAAGAAAGAAAAGAATCAATTTGTTTTGTCAATCTTGCATTGAAAGATTTTAATTGATTTTGTAACCAACATTATCTTTTAGATCACTCAGTGAATTTTATTCACCATTGGATTTTTAATTCAAAAGATCTTTTATCTGTTATTCAAATTTCAGGGAAATCTTTCTTTGTATAGAATCTTTCTATAAATTGGTGATTTTTAATCCAACGGTGCTCCACTTTACAGAGCACAATCTTTTTTGTTTGGAAAGAATTAAAGAAATATTTTTCCAGTTAGGGTTTTTGATTTCCCTTAATTAGAATTTAATTCTATTATTTCAGAGATTTTAGGATCCCATCACGTGTTGACACGTGACCCCCTCGATTAAGCATTTAATTCTGTTGTTTTTAAAGAACTCAGGAATTATCACATGTCAGCACGTGACCCTTGGTCATGTGTGGGCACGTGATGCCCCATTGGGATTTTTCCTGTTGTTTTATTATACTTTTTAACTCTATTTAATGAGTTTAGAGGCATGTCACGTGTTGGCACGTGATCCCATTGTTTAGAATTTAATTCTTTTTATTTCAGAGGGTTTAAGAGCCCATCAAGTGTTGGCACATGACCCCACTGATTAATTATTTAATTAGAATTTAATTCTATTAATTCAGAGAGCTTAGGAACCCATCACGTGTCTGCACGTGACATTTGGTCACGTGTGAGCACGTAATGCCCCATTGGGGTGTTCCATGTTGTTTTATTATAACTTTTAATCCCTTTTTAGTGAGTTTAAGAGGACTATCACGTGTTGGCACGTGACGTCATTTAATTATTTATTTTATTCAGTGCCTACAGGCTTTGCCTGTAAATGGTCACGTGTGAGCACGTGATGCCCGGTCACGTGTGGGCACGCGATGCCTCATAACTTTTGATCCCGGATAAATTATGAGGACCATAATATATCAAATCGAAGGATTTTTTGATACGCTTTCAATACCATCAGAATTTAGCTATTTTCTCATTCGGGAGTTTGTCAAAATACAGCCCGGACAATACTGGTTCGCATTTTCTTAAGCGTCTTGCTGCCATTTGATACCTTAGGCTCTTTGCGCAGAAATTTTTGGCGGGAACAAATGCCCCCCACTACTTTACCCACGTAAGTATGTACGTGGGTGAAGTAGTGCAGAGTTATGCATGGCCATAGAATTGAGGGCTTAGGAGACAAGTTTTAGGGTCCTTATAGCCTAAGACTTTTTCATCTTCATGAGCCGTAAGGGTCTCAAGAAGGTTTTTTCTCCCTACAGGTCAAGAGGATCCCGCAGGTGTATTTTCTCCTTAGGGGTCGTGAGGACTCCTATGTGCGTTTTCTCTTGAGAGTCGTAAGGATCTCACAAGAGAATTTTCTCCCTTCAAGTCGAGAGGACTCATAAGTGATTGTTTCCCTCCTTGTCGATGTTTGACTTCGGGGAATGTGGCCCATAGATAGCCCATCTTGACCTCTTTGTAGGGCAGTGATGGCTTAGGAGACAGGGTTAGGATCTGCCACCTAAGGCTTTTCAAATTTATGAGCCGTGAGGGTCTCATAAAGACTTTTCTCCCTACGAGTCGAGAGGATCCCGTAGGTGTATTTTCTCCCTAGAAGTCGTGAGGACTCCTAAGTGTATGTTTTCTCTTGAGAGTCGTAAGGATCTTACAAGAGAATTTTTCCCGCTAACAAGTCGAGAGGACTTGTAAGTGGTTCTTTCCCTCTTTGTCGATGTTCGACTTCGGAGAGTGTGACCCGTGAATAGTATGCAGGAGTCCATCTTGGACTGACTCGCAGGGCCCCAGTGCTTAGGAAACAGTTTTTTTTTAATCCCCATTGCCTAAGGCTTTGCCTTACGAGTCGAGACGAATCGAAAAGTTCTCGCAAGGATGTCCTAACGTCACAGTTAACCTCTGCTCTTTACGACAAAGGTCCGTTAAGGTCTGTGGTACTAGGATTTTGTTTGTCGTACCGTCGCGTTGGCTGATGTATTCCTCGATAGGCAATCTTGCTGTTCGAGCAGCCTTACGACTGTCGTGTCTCTGATCCCTTCGGAGGCTGGATAAGACGTCTTCAAGCAATTTTCCCAGGCAGTTTGACCGTCGGAAGAGCAAGCGTTAGGAATTTTGCCATGCCGCTTTTTACTTGAGGTTAGGCTCATTTTGGAGAGCCCCGATGAGTCATAACCACTCCGCGCTGGTGTGGGATGATCTCCGATAGTTTTTCAGGTTTTATATGAGTTGCCGTCAAGACCATGAAGCTAGGAATTTAGCCTTCGCTTCGTTTGCTGGCACTGCGTCTGCTGTATCGAGACGAATGTCGCGGTTGTCTATAGGTTGCATGTGAACCATCGAGGTTTGGAACTAGGGATTTTGCCATGGTTCCATTGTTTGATTGTCGCGTCTGAACCCTGCTGGAAGAAGAACGCTGGGGTGACATCTCGTCTGCTGTATCGAGACGAACGTCGAGGTGGTGACCACTCCGCGCTAGTGTGGGATGATCTCCGATAGTCTTTCAGGTTTTATATGAGTTACCGTCAAGACCCTGAAGCTAGGAATTTGGCCTTTGCTTCGTTTGCTTTGGCGCGTCCGAATCCTGTTGGAGGAAGGGCGCTGTAGTGACATCTCATCTGCCGTATCGAGACGAACGTCGAGGTGGTGACCACTCCGCGCTAGTGTGGGATGATCTCCGTTAGTCTTTCAAGTTTTATATGAGTTACCGTCAAGACCCTGAAGCTAAGAATTTGGCCTTCGCTTCATTTTCTTTGGCGCGTCCGAATCTTGTTGGAGGAAGGGCACTGTAATGACATCTCGTCTGCTGTATCGAGACGAACGTCGAGGTGGGGACCACTCCGCGCTGATGTAGGATAATCTCCTATAGTCTTTCAGGTTTTATATGAGTTACC
This sequence comes from Agapanthus africanus, assembly GCA_030015575.1. Taxonomy (NCBI): domain Eukaryota; kingdom Viridiplantae; phylum Streptophyta; class Magnoliopsida; order Asparagales; family Amaryllidaceae; genus Agapanthus; species Agapanthus africanus. The sequence goes on from CM057344.1 coordinate 41,914,457, forward strand.
GTCAAAACCCTGAAGCTAGGAATTTGGCCTTTGCTTCGTTTTCTTTGGCGCGTCCGAATCTTGTTGGGGGAAGGGCGCTGTAATGACATCTCGTCTGCTGTATCGAGACGAACGTCGATGTGGTGACCACTCCGCGCTGATGTAGGATGATCTCTGATAGTCTTTCAGGTTTTATTTGAGTTACCGTCAAGACCCTGAAGCTAGGAATTTGGCCTTCGCTTCGTTTGCTTTGGCGTGTCCGAATCCCTTTAGAGGAAGGACGCTGTGGTGACATCTCGTCTGCTGTATCGAGACGAATGTCGCAGTTGTCTCTAGGTTGCTGGTGAACCGTCAAGGTTTGGAACTGTTAGTTATGTATATGCCCTAGAGGCCATTGTTGTACATATGATGTATATTATGATGGATGCTTGGATATATACAGAGAGGACTTTCTTGCTCGTCGTGATAGTATACTATTTGGTTTCACTTTATCTTAACATGTTGACTTGTATTGGTTTACTGTCTTACTCTCACATGTTGATAAAGCCCTTAGGATCTGTACTCGACTACTGGGACTATGATGAGATTATACTAGTGGGGCCATAGTAGTCGATGAGTACATCCTATAACTGTTCCTAGTCGAGGGTATATCGAGACAGGGCATCGATACACCAGAGTAGACTAGCGTATACGCATCTTGACCCATATGATGGGCGATGGATGATCCCATATCCATCGGTGTTTGACATCAGAGATGGTGTACGGGTGCTCAGTGGAGACTGGGTACACTGGACGGACTTGCCGAGAACTCCCAGATGGTGATATACCACACGTCAGATGGCAGTTCTCCGGTGATACTGGTACAGCGTAGTCTGTAGACCCGAGATCGTCATAGAGTCTTGTGTGGTTCCCACTGTGCTTTGATTTCCACCTTACCGCGTCCAAGAGGGCGTGCAAAACGGTGGCTTTTAGGTACAGTCCCGAATCACATGGAGGCAATGAGCGATAGGAGGGGATTCGTCTCTCCCGGTATAGGAAGTTGATGTTGTGCTGTGTTCGATTGGCTATAACTGGAAGTCCCTGGCCAGGACTGATATAGAGATATACTGGTAAGTGTTACCAGTAGTTTCTCGACCTGTTATGAGCCTCACATCGACACGACTTATCGGTTACTGGGGTCTGACGTATACCACCCCTAGACTTGATATGCGACATATCAGACGAACAGACCGGACTGTACGGTAGTGTTACTGATCGGATTCACAGGAGAACGAACAGGCTAGCTTGTTGATCTTCTGATCGCTCAATACCTGGGTGGCTGTTACGTTTAGCTGACCGATTGCAGCTTGTGGGTATTTGATATGATCATCACCTGCTACCAGCGTATTGACGATTCTTTAGAGTCCTACACAGAGGTTTCTTGGCTCAGGCAAAATGGAGTAGAGGCACATATGTGATATGTGCAGGACCGAGGATAATGCGATATGAGATACCGTATTATATTCTCGCGATATTTAGATATGAACCGAGTCATCGGATTAAGTGTTGATTCGATGAATCGGTACATGATATATTAGTCAGTTATATTCGATATAGCCGGATCGTTGGATCAAGTGTTGATTCGATGATTTAATGTATAGTGATATATATGATATATTGTATTACATTATCTAATATTGGCTCGCTTTATTATTCCATTTTCTCACCGGATTAATACATTGATATATATGCGATATATGTTAATTGTATTATTTTCTTTTGTTGCAAATATATAATATATATGTGATATATATTATTGTGACATGATATGATTTATTATGAAACATGTTTAAGGATGATAAAAAGGGATTAGGGTTTGATTAGGGTTAGCTCTTTCTTGCACTTTCTAGAAAGATTCTCTTTTGTCTTGGTTAAGATATTATGGTTGATCCTTATCCTTAACCTAACCAAACCCTAACTCTAGTTTATTCTCTACAAAGTCTTAGCCTCTCATCCTTGACCATAGTTTAATAATCAATCATATATTCTTTACTACTATTCATCACAAAAGGATTATCATTTTTCATTCATCATCTTCTTCTCTCTTAGCTTTGAGAAAGCTTACTAGTTAATTCTCTTGTGATGATTTCTTGTGAGAAAATGAATTAAAAAGAAAACATAAATACTACTCCATCATCCTCATCTAATCTAGCTTATTAGATTAGGGTGTTCATCTCTTTAGAGTGAGAAAGCTTGGGTTATAGCAACTTCGACGTAGATCATCGGAGAAGCGGAACACTTCAAGCTAGAATGGATCGTTCGAGTCGTGGAGCCTCTCTTGAGTCCGGGAGATCGTGGATCGCGGCAAAAGGACTTCTACTCGGAGCTTGTGAAGCGAAGGAGCGGACTACAAAGGTTGTAATCCCTCACACTTAGGTTAAAAGATGTTATCTTGCATGTTAAACCCTAATAATCTAGCAAAGATCCCGTCTTTGGGTTGTTCGGCACATCTAAAATTTTATTCGGGCATGTTTGATGCTTTATGGACCTTCACTAGAGTGCCTAGGAACCCTACAGGAACTAGGGATTTTGCCGTGGCTCCTTTTGGTGATGTTGCGTCTGCTGTATCAAGACGAATGCTGAGGTGGAGTTGGGATTTTGTCATCACCCCGCTTTGCTCTGACCGTGTGGTCTTTTGTTGACGTTGCGTCCGTTGTAACGAGACGAATGCTTAGGTGGAGTCGGGATTTTGCCGTCACTCTGCTTTGTTTTGACGTTGCGTCTGCATCCTGCTGGATTGCGAAGGAACGCCGTCGTTGACATTGCATCTGCTGTATCGAGACGAATGTCGCGGTTGTCTCTAGGTTGTTGGTGAACCGTCGAGGCTTGGAACTAGGGATTTTACTATGGCTCCGTTGTTGGTGTTGCGTCTACATCTTGGTGGAGGAAGAACGTTGTTATTGGTCTTCTGGGATGCAGATGTGACCGTCGAGACTTGGCTCTCTTTCTGATGGAGCCTGGGGGGGAAGGCGTGATTCCTTCTTTGTTTGCGCCCCCGGATTGTATACAGGGATGGATGTGATATCACCTGTAGGGCGTAATTTTCATTTCATTTTTTTTATTTCTTTCCGCGATGCTCTATCATTTCAGCTTTTATATCGCGAAGGTCGCGATTACCCAATCATTTCGGCTATTTTTCGCGGTGCCCAATCATTTCGGCTATTTGTTTTTATTTTTACTCGCTGCTTTTTATTGCGAGTTGCCTAATCAATTCGGCTATTTGGCATGCATACATTTTTACTTGCTGATTTCGTTGCAAGTTGCCCCATCATTTCGGCTATTTCATATGTATTTTTGGCTCGCTGATTTTTTTTATCGTAAGTGTGGAACTTGGAATCTGATGCCAATCTTAGCATCAGCATCGCTGCGACTGGAATATTGCCAGGAGCGAATCATCATTTGCCATGAAAGGACTTGGAATTTGATACCGATTTAGGCATCAGTATCGCTACAACTGGGATATTGCCAGGAGCGAATCATCATTTGCATCTGCCGATGTCAAACAAAGGTGGCTTAGCAAACAGGGTTAGGATCCTATCGACTAAGGCTTTTAACATCATGAGCCGTAAGGGTCTCATAAAGGTGTTTCTCCTTACGAGTCGTAAGGATCTCGTAGGTGCTTTTTCTCCTTAGGAATCGTGAGGATTCCTAAGTGTGTGTTCTCTTATAAGTCGTAAGGATCTTACAAGAGTGATTTCTCCTTGCAAGTCGAGAGGACCTACAAGTGTTTGTTCACCGTGTGAGCATATCTCTAGTCGCTGGTAGGACTCTGTTAGGGAAATGTTTATTCGTGCCCGTGGATTGTATACAAGGGTCAATATTGAACCGCTTGTAGGGCAGCATTGGAGGTTGTGATGGCTTAAGAACAGGTTCAGATCCCTATAGCTTAAGGCTTTTGAACTCTATGAACCGTGAGGGTCTCAAAGGGGAATTCTCCTTACGAGTCGTGAGGATTTCGTAAGCGTAGTTTCTCCTTAAGAATCGTGAGGATTCCTAAGTGTATTTCACCTTTGTGAGTCGTAAGGATCTCACGCAGGTGGTTTCTCCTTACAGGGTCGAAAGGACCTTGCAAGTGTCTTTTAACGAGGTTGCGCCCTTTCGGGTCTTCACAAACACTCGCCGGTAGCCCTGCTGTTTTTACTCACGGAGCCCTCTCGGGTTTTCATCCGTGCCCATTTTGCTTACGGACATACCTTTTTTTTTACGAGTCTGCGCCCTTTCGGGTTTTCACAAACATCGTCGGTAGTCCTGCTGTTTTTACTCACGGAGCCCTTTCGGGTTTTCATCCGTGCCCATTTTGCTTGTGGACGTACCTTTTTTTCTTTTTCTTTTTTTACCACGTCAACCTTGGGATGCTGCAGTCCGTAGTACTTTATAGACGTCTCGGTCAGTTGCATGTTTTAGGACATTGCGGTCCATTGTTAGTTTAGAGACATTTCGGTCCACAGCCAGTTTTAGGACATAGTGGTCCATTGTTAGTTTAAGGACGTTCCAGTCCGACGCCAGTTTTAGGACATAGTGGCCCATGGGGCTTTCTCTATGAATGAGCATGATGCCCCCGGCATATCCATCTTTTTCGGAGCATGTGGTTGCGGCTGGTTCATCTTCCAGTTTTCGGACAGCGCGAACTTGCCCTGTTGGAATTGGTCTTCAACCCAGTTTTTGAAGACGTAGCAGTTTTCGATCGGATAGCCCAATACTCGGTGGTAAGGGCAGTAATTAGGATTGTTGACATCGTTCAGTTGTAGTGGGTGTTTCGGCTCCGATAGAGTGATAAGCCTATTGCGCACTGCTAGTTCGAACTGTCTCCTTGTTTCATCCCGGGGAAATGAGTAAGGACGTTTCAACTTCTCATCGAGGGGTTGCCGCTTGTTGCTTTGGCGAACAACCGGTCTCGAGCCACTCGATTGTTGTTGAGCGTTGGCGACGAAGGCCGTTTTTTTCCTTCCTCTAATCTTTTTTGTTCGATCCCTTGTTTGCGGGTCCGAGATTCTTTCCGGTTAGTGTGCGATTGCGCGGCTGAATGTTCTCGCAACTCCTCAGTTCTTTCGTTTCAGAGATGGATTCCTTGAAGAGAGGGCCGAGGGCTATTTCTTCGTCGGAGTCGCTCCAGGAGGTGAGAACTCGCGATCCCTCGGGATCAACCCTATGACAATTGCCGGAAATTCTTTTACGCTCATCTGTCGCATTTTTCCGCTATCTACGAGCTTCACGCTTTTTCCTCTTGAAGTGTTGCCTGTGAGCGACATACCCTTGCCACCAACACTTAAAGGAGTTGCAGTCTTCAGTAGGGTGTGCGATCTTCTGATGATACAAGAAGAAGTTAGAATGTACGACCGCTTCATCAAGATATATACCATCGGGAGAATTTTCTCTGAAAGAGGGCAGCTTCATCCTCATCGATATGGCTTTGGCGAATCGCTTCCTTGTCTTGATCCTGCTTTTATTTGCGGCGGATGTACTTTGATCTGGTGGGAGTGTTTCGACCCTTTTGTCCAGTCGCCGGCGTTTGGCCTTTTCAAATATGGACATCTCGCGCTCCCGATCAGCTTTGCTTTTTAGACGGGCTCGTTCAGGAATGCGTCAATTGTTTCGTCTGATGGCCCAAGAAGTTCCGGCTAGGGATCTGCCCCCGGATTCTCTGCGTCAGGAGCTTCTTCACTGTCTATCGACGAGTGAGAGATCATATGGCATCTTGCCACATAATCCTCAGGTTCATCCGACTAGTCTTTGTCATCATCTCCGTCCTCAAGGACGTGGCTGAGGAATTCTCGGAATGTGACTGGGGTCCGCGCCTTCTGATTATATTCTTCCAGTGCGTCAATATGTTTTCGCAGATCTGTGCGCTTGTCATCAAACTGCGCGAGTTTTTTGGTCTTCTTCTTTTTCTTTGAAGACTTTGACGGCTGTGCCTGGGTGTTTTGCCCACTGCTATCAATTCTCGGTGTTGGGCGTGGTTTCAGCATCCCATCAATGACCTCGGGCTCCAGTGGATTTTTCCACCTGATTGCCGGGCACATTTGGAGATCCTTCAGTATTCTTTTAGTTTTGGCTGAAAGGACGACCTCGCACGGAGTTTCTTCTATAAAAGAGCATGATGCCCCCGGCGTGTCTGTCTTCTTGGGAGCGTGCGGCTGTGGTGGGTTCACCTTCCAATTCACGGACAGGGCAAATTTGCCCTGTTGGTATTGATCTTCAATCCAGCCTTTAAAGACGAAGCAATCCTCAATTGGATGGCTTACCGTTTGATGGTAAGGGCAATAATTAGGACTATTAGCCTCGCCGGGTTGCATTGGTCGTTTTGGATCCGGTAGATTGATGAGTCTGTTGCGCACTGCCAGCTCGAACAGTCTCCTCGTTTTATCCTGGGAAAACGAGTAAGGACGTCCCAGTCTTTCCTCGAGGGATGGGCGTGGACGCATATTGTTTTGGCGGACAACCGGCTTTAAGTTGCTCGGCTGTTGTTGAGTATTGGCGACAACAATCGCTTTCCCTTTTTCTTTCTCATTTCGAGAGTCTGGCTTTGGAGGAGACAGTCTATGACCCATCTGGTCCATTTGGGCCAGTTTGTCGATCAAGGCCTGGAAAGTGGTCGGCTTGAAGAACATCATGAACTGGGAAATAGTCGCGTGAGGGTCGAGAGTGCCCACGAACATACCCACCGCCGGTGCTTCTTCGATACGCTGTTCGCACTTTGACCACAGATTTCGCCATCGGATTTCATATTGAACCCAAGTTTCGCCCGACTTTACCCTTGCATTGATCAATGCTGTTATCGGGGTGCGTTCACTCGCGCTCGCGAATCGCTGGGTGAACAACAACTCCATTTCTGTGAAAGTTTTGACGGAGTCGTTTGGAAGTTCCGAGTACCACTCAAATGCCGTCTCCGATAAGCTGCCGACGAATTGGCGGAGCAAAAGCTTATCATCGCCCCCGGTGTTGCCGCAAAGTGCCCTAAACTGAGCGAAATGTTGGTGGGGATTGCCTGTCCCCTTGTATACATGGAATTTGGGGATCGTGTAGCCCGGCGGGTACTTTATCTGATCATACCAGCCTGGATACGGTCGCCCAGTTTTGACGACTTGGTCGGCCGCTTCATTCGCCTGGTGAACTCGTATCTTCTGAGCGATATAATCGTCCAGGGCGGCCTTGGAAATTGTCTCCTCCTTGGATGTTGAAAGAGCCGGCAGAGGATTCGATATTTCTCCTCTATCATCTTCAATTATTACTGGAGGATCTTCGGCTGGAGGGTCCGGCTGGATCATCATGCCCACCATATCCTGGAATAGAAGGTCCATTTGCTTTATATTGGCCGCTTGTTCCGCAGCCTCCTTGTCCTTCTTTTCGAGCATTCTCTGAAGGAATTAAGCATCGGTTTCCTGTTCATGACGTTGCTCTGATGATGTCTCCGAGCTTTCTTTTGGCCCGGTGAATGCAGCCATTTGCTTCAACATCTCCTGAAGTTTCTGCTGCTGCTGTTCTTGAGCTCTCGTGATGGATCGGGTGAGTAATTGGTGACCCGTCGAAGCGCGGCTTTCCTCTTTTCCGGAAGCCATGTAGACGGTATGCACCACCATGCCCCCAGACTTAGGGCTTTTGGGCTCAGTGCCTTTGACATTTGTCACAGGCATGGGGATTTTCTCCGGCCTTCTTCTCTTATGCGCGGTCGAAGTTGAGAGGGCCGTTGCAGTGGGCACCCAAGTGGTCGTCACCTTCTGTGGCTTAACAGGACGGTTTTCTTCCTGTCGAACTTTCAGCTTCTTTTGCCGGCGGGGATAGTCTTGATCAACCACTGACTCTCGGACTTGTCGCCAGATTTTATAAACTTTAGAAGACAGTCGTTGGGAGGACTGTTCTGGCTTCATTTCTGTGACAGTCTCCACTGGCGGCGGAGATTTTTTTAATACGGCGGTAGGCGAATTCCTGCGCACCTTGTTCAGCAGCTCAAAACTGTTCCCGGTTGGAACAGCAGCATTAATTTCCACCATTGGAGCCGGTGGAGTTAGCCCAGAGAGGGAGTTGCCCCCAGCCTTCCTTACTCAGCGCTAGTGGCGACGTCGAGCGTGTCGAGCGGACGGTGTTGGTTCGGCGATGGGGATGGATTTGTCTTGCCCCCTGTCTAGATGAGGTGTCGCTGGTGCCAGCCTCTTGAAGACTGACGTATTTTGAGTAGCGGTATCCAATCTGTCAAAGATAGACCTTCGAGCAGGAACGGGAGCCGGAATAGTCAGTCTTGTGAAGACCGACCCTTTGGCAGGAGAAGCCGCCTTGACGACTTCAGGAGCAGGGATGGCTATCCTCTTCGGAACAACCTTTTCTGGTATTGCAGGCTTCTTCATGGGCCCACATGAGTTTTGGCCCAGTTTGCTGAAAGCTGAGACATTAAACTTGGGCGACCCGTTGAGAGGGGCCGCGGTAGTTGTAAGCCGATCAAAGACCGACTTCTTTGGAGCTTCTTGTAACGACATTGGGGCATTGAAGCTCGTCGGTGGGAGTATGGTCCCAAAGAACAACCCAGTGGTGGCCTGAGTTACCTGTTCCACTGGCATCTTGAAAAGGGAGGCCGCTTGAGGCCCGTAGGTCACTCCTCCGGCGAGGATGGAGTGGGAGTTGTTGCAATGAGTGCAGTTTGAAGCCATTGATCTTCTATTTTCTGCACGGAGCAAGACACCAAATCTAAGTAACTCGAATCCACAGGCAACCATAGCAAACCGCGATTCATTCGCGAACACGACGCACGAAGTGTGGAGTGGAAAGAGGAAAAGGTCCCACCGGGCGTGCCAGAATCTGTTCCCCTCCGAAAGACGCGGCGGAGTCGCAATGAACGTCTTGCTTGAAATTTGTGGCAGATGCTAATTGGTGCTATCCGTCCACTTCTCCGAAGATGCCAAGTTGATTTGTGGCACCATGTATCAAAGGTTTAAACGGACGCGACCGATGTAGCAGACTTCGTCAGATTCCCCCTCGTTTGAGAGGGTTTTGATTGTGGGGACGCTCTTCCCTGCAGGCGCAAGCCCCTGCAGTTAATTACGCTACCGTATCGCGGTAACAACTTTCTCCTTCTCCAGATGGCCACTTCGTATCGTGGGTGTTTGTTTTGTGTTTGGTTGCCCGTGGATTGTATACGGAGACTAATTTATATTGTCGCCCGTAGGGCGTGGACTAGTCCAAATCCGAATCTTTCTTAGATTTGGGTTTGGGGGTTTGGGTTTAAGGATACGTTAGTCTCATTTGAGACTAAGATCAACTTAAACGTTTGTTAAGAATACGTTAGTCTCATTTTAGACTAGGATCAACTTAACGGGATCGTTTAGATCCGACAAGAGAGCATTTGGGCTCTATTGTTTTGTTTAGTGACATTGCGGTCGATTAGTTTAAGAACATTACGGTCCAATGTTAGTTTAAGGACATCTCGGTCGATTGTTAGTTTAAAGACATTGCGGTCGAGGTTAAGGACATCATAGTCCGTGGGTTTAAAGACTCCACAGTCCAATATTAGTTTTAAGACGTCACGGTCGAGGTTAAGGACATCATAGTCCGTGGATTTAAGGACTTCACAGTCCGATGTTAGTTTAAAGACATCACGGTTGAGGTTAAGGACATCATAGTCCGTGAGTTTAAAGACCTCACAGTCAAGGTTAAGGACATCATAGTCCGTGAGTTTAAAGACCCCACAGTCAAGGTTAAGGACATCATAGTCATTGAGTTTAAAGACCTCACAGTCAAGGTTAAGGACATCATAGTCCGTGAGTTTAAAGACCTCACAGTCAAGGTTAAGTACATCATAGTACATGAGTTTAAGGACCTCACAGTCCGTAGTTTAGAGACGTCATAGTCTATGAGATGTGTGGTTGTCGGGACCCGTCACCTCTTTGAAGACGTTGAGGAATTATAACGACAAATATCAAAGGAGTGAAGAGATGTACCCTTGAACCAAGGTTGCTTGGGGATCTGTAGTCCAATTTAGAACTAAGATCAAATAATTAGATTATGAGCACATTAGCTCAGTTAAATCTGGATTGAGGACTTATGGCCAATTTGGGCTAAGTCCAATTAGATCTGAAGTGTTGGCTCTTTGTTGGACCATTAGACACTTGTCTGGGTTCAAGCTCACATTATTTAGCAATGTTAAACAAGAGTTTGAGGTCTCTGATAACATTTTTATCTTTGATTGAGCGTTAATGTTGTAGTTGTGAGTTTTACTCAATTTTGAGACTCAGTTGAAGGGGAGACTTTTGCCTCTGGAAAATTAGCCAATTTGGCTAAAACTAGTGTTAAACACTAGAGAACAGTAATGTTAAACACTAGAAATAAAGCTTTCAAATTAGTGTTAAACACTAGATAAGAATGGGTCACGTGGGGACACGTGAGGGCACCCAAAGGTGGGGCCAGATCTTCTTTGCTTTGTTCTGAAAATAAGTGTTAAACACTTTTTAATTTTTTGGCCATCACGTGTGGGCATGTGATAGGCACCCTGCACTTAATCGTTAATGCATTTATTAGGGGTCACGTGAGAGCGCCCAGGTCCTTTTTACTTTGCTTTGTAAATAAGTGTTTAACACATTTTTATATTTTATTTTTACCATCACGTGTTGGCACGTGATGGGGATTTATCCACAGATCACTAAAGCATTTACTAAAGGGTCATGTGAGGACACGTGAGAGCGCCCAAAGCTTTGGTTTCCTTCGCTTTTTCTTTCTGTGTTTTATAAGTCACGTGGGAACACGTGAGGCGTTGCCTCAAAGCTTCCTGCTTCTCATTTCTGGGGATCTCTTCAGGAGTCACGTAGAGACGCGTGACCTTAGTTCTTTTCATGCACAGAGATCTTTTAAGTCTCCTTATTTTATTTTGAGAATTAAATTCTCAGAGGAATTAAATTCCCATATATGTAAAAGAATTAAATTCTTATATAGGGTGAAACCCTAATTTCATTTTAAGAGGAATTAAATTCCTGTGAATTTGAGAGAATTAAATTCTCAATTAGGGTTAAACTCTAGTTCTGTCCATCTTGAAGGAATTAAATTCCTGTAATTTTAGGAGAATTGAATTCTCATATAGGGTTAAACCCTAGTTTTGTTTTGAGAGAATTAAATTCTCTAAACTCAATTCCCCCTCTAAATTTTGGATCTGCATGGCAGGATCTCAACCCGATGAGAATTAAATTCTCAACCTTTGGGGAGATGTGCTTCTGCAGATCTTCAACTAGAGGAAGAACTAAGTTCTTATTCAGAAGAGTTAAACTCTTAAATTGAGAATTAAATTCTCTTTGTTTTATAGAACTTAGATCTTTTTCCCCTTTCTCACCTAGGGTTTCCTTTCTCTGAAGAGATCTTTTTTTTCTCTCTTGAGAATTAAATTCTCCTCTCTTTTTTTCTCTCCCAAAAGTAGATCCCTTCTCTTCTCTTCTTGGCTCCTATTTATAGGAGAAAGAAAAGAATCAATTTGTTTTGTCAATCTTTCATTGAAAGATTTTAATTGATTTTGTAACCAACATTATCTTTTAGATCACTCAGTGAATTTTATTCACCATTGGATTTTTAATCTAAAAGATCTTTTATCTGTTATTCAAATTTCAGGAAAATCTTTCCTTGTATAGAATCTTTCTATAAATTGGTGATTTTTAATCACCATTGGATTTTTAATCCAACGGTGCTCCACTTTACAGAGCACAATCTTTTTTGTTTGGAAAGATTTAAAGAAATATTTTTCTAGTTAGGGTTTTTGATTTCTCTTATTTAGAATTTAATTCTATTATTTCAGAGATTTTAGGATTCCATCACGTGTTGACACGTGACCCCCTCGATTAAGCATTTAATTCTGTTGTTTTTAAAGAACTCAGGAATTATCACGTGTCAGCACGTGACCCTTGGTCACGTGTGGACACGTGATGCCCCATTGGGATTTTTTCTGTTGTTTTATTATACTTTTTAACTCTATTTAATGAGTTTAGAGGCCTATCACGTGTTGGCACGTGATCCCATTGTTTAGAATTTAATTCTTATTATTTCAGAGGGTTTAAGTGCCCATCACGTGTTGGCACGTGACCCCACTGATTAATTATTTAATTAGAATTTAATTCTATTAATTCAGAGAGCTTAGAAACCCATCATGTGTCTGCACGTGACATTTGGTCACGTGTGGGCACGTGATGCCCCATTGGGGTGTTCCCTGTTGTTTTATTATAATTTTTAATCCCTTTTTAGTGAGTTTAAGAAGCCTATCACGTGTTGGCACGTGACACTTTTTGATCCTGGTTTTATGGTCCACCTGTTGAAGGCTTGAACCTCTCTGCTTAGTCTACGATTATCCCGGCTCTTCCTCAGATGTGGATATCTTTACCTGGTCGAAAGTAGAAATGTGTGATTGGCTTCGTCCTTCAATAAATAGCAGTTGATTCTCAAAGACAGACCGTATTCAATAGTTGCCAAAGAGTTTCTTCCTCACAGCGCATTCTCTGCTTCGGGATCGAGGTCTCATTAGCCGAAAAACTAGAGGGCAAGGCAGATTGGCGAGAACCCCTATTTAATTATTTATTTTATTTAGTGCCTACAGGCTTTACCTGTAAATGGTCACATGTGGGCACGTGATGCCCGGTCACGTGTGGGCACGTGATGCCTCATAACTTTTGATCCCGGATGAATTATGAGGCCCATAATATATCAAATCGAAGGATTTTTCGAGTCGCTTTCGATACCATCAGAATTTAGCTGTTTTCTCATTCGGTGATTTGTCAAAATATAGCCCGGACAATACTGGTTCGCATTTTCTTAAGCGTCTCGCTGCCATTTGATACCTTAGGCTCTTTGCGCAGAAATTTTTGGCGGGAACAAAGAACTCACTTCTTTAAAAATCATAGATCTACAGATACCAAGGTCTTTTCAAAAAGAGATCAAAAGATCCCATCATAAAGTAAAAAGAAGAATATAAATCTTCTCACAGATCATAGATCTACAAGACTAAGGTCTTTTACAAAATGAGAGCAATACAGCTCGACATAAAAGGAGGGGGAGAATTATTCAATTCTCTTAGGATCACAGATCCATAAAGGCAAAGACTTTCAATAAAGGAAGAACTTTTGTTCTTAGAATCTTGAGACAAAATCTCATATAAAAAGAGAATTTAATTCTCAGGGCACAAACAGATCTAAGTTGCTTAAAAGGAGTACTTCAGCGCTCCACATCAAGCGCAAAGCGCTGCAGAGCCTTGGCACTCTTAATTTTAAAGAGCCTCAGCGCTCCAAATATAGCGCACTGCGCTCATTGACTGGCGCTCAGCGCCAAGCGCGACACATGTCCCTCACGTATGCGCCACTTAACAGTTAGCGCTTTGCGCTCTTGAAATAGCGTTTTGCGCTCATGGAATGGCGCTTGGCGCCAAGCGCACCACATGCTCCTCACGTGTGCGCCACTGAACTAATAGCGCCCGGTGCTCATAAATTAGCGCAATGCGCTCACAGACTGGCGCCGAGCGCACCACGTGCTCCTCACGTATGCGCTACCCAGCAGAAGCGCACTGCGCTCTTTGACTGGCACAAAGCGCCAAGCGCATCACGTGCTCCTCACGTGTGCGCTGAAAGAACATAAATTGTTCTGTAAATAAAGCCCAGAGCTATGAGGAATGCTCAGCATTCAGTAAAGACAGAAATACTGTCAGAATCCAAATCAATGGTCAGCATTGTCAAATGTTTAAACATTTTAACTGAGTGGGCCGAGCCCAAATTGGCTATAAACCCCTCATTCAGATTAATTGAGCCCATATGCTCATAAATCTTTTAATAGATCTTAGCCCCAAATTGGACTACAGATCCTTCAACCAAAATTGGTTCAAGGGTACATCTCTTTACTCCTCTGATATTTGTCATTGTAATCCTCTGTTCCCCGCCGAAACACGCGGGGAGACACGATAGGCGTCTCGCCTGAATTTCAGGATAGATGCTAATTGGTGCTATCCATCCACCTCTCCGAAGATGCTAAGTTGATTTATGACACCACGTATCGAAGGTTTAAACGGATGCGGCCGATGTAGCAGACTTCGTCAGATTCCCCCTCATTTGAGGGGTTTTTGATTGTGGGGACGCTCTTCCCTGCAGGCGCAAGCCCCTGCAGTTAATTACGCTACCGCATCGCTGTAACAACTTTCTCCTTCTCCAGATGGTCACTTCGTGTCGTGTGTGTTTATTTTATTTTCGGTTGCCCGTGGATTGTATACGGAGACTAATTTATGTTGTCGCCCGTAGGGCATGGATTAGTCCAAATACGTATCTTCTTAGATTTGGGTTTGGGGGTTGGGTTTAAGGATACGTTAGTCTCATTTGGGACTAAGATCAACTTAAACGTATGTTAAGGATACGTTAGTCTAATTTTAGACTAAGATCAATTTAACGGGATCGTTTAGATCCAACAAAAGAGCATTTGGACTCTATTGTTTAGTTTAGGGATATTGCGGTCGATTAGTTTAAGGACATTACGGTCTAATATTAGTTTAAGGACATCTCGGTCCAATGTTAGTTTAAGGACATCTCGGTCCATGAGTTTAAAGAACTCACAGTCAAGATTAAGGGCATCATAGTCCGTGAGTTTAAAGACCTCACAGTCAAGGTTAAGAACATCATAGTCCGTGAGTTTAAAGACCTCACAGTTAAGGTTAAGGACATCATAGTCCGTGAGTTTAAAGACCTCACAGTCAAGGTTAAGGACATCATAGTCCGTGAGTTTAAAGACCTCACAGTCAAGGTTAAGGACATCATAGTTCCTGAGTTTAAGGAACTCACAGTCAAGGTTAAGGACATCATAGTCCGTGAGTTTAAAGACCTCACAGTCAAGGTTAAGGACATCATAGTCCATGGGCTTAAGGACCCCACAGTCTGTAGAGTGTTTGGTTGTCGGGACCCGTCACCTCTCTGAAGATGTTGAAGGATTACAACGACAAATATCAGAGGAGTAAAGAGATGTACCCTCGAATCGGTGTGAGTTGGTTGAAAGATCTGTAGTCTAATTTGGGACTAAGATCTGTTGAAATATTTATGAGCAGATGAGCTCAATTACTATGAGTTGAGGATTTATGGCCAATCTTGGGCTAAGTCCAATAAATATTTAACATTTTTATTCTGGGCTGTTGAGCCTTTATTTGGGCTTGGCCCTTTTAACAATGTTAAGCATTATATCTTGACAAAAAAATTTGTCTTGTCTTGTATTGAATGCAGAGCATTCATCAGAGCTCCGGCTTATTAAAGAACAATTTATGTTCTGTCAGCGCAACACGTGGCGCGCCAGGCGCTTTACGCCAATCAAAAAGCGCCGTGCGCTACTGCCAAGTAGCGCACATGTAAAGGACACATGTCGCACTCAGCGCTAGGCGCTAAATGATGAGCGCATGATGCCAGTTTATGAGCGCTGAGCACTAATCCATGAGCGCATTGCACTTTCAATTTAGTGGCGCACACATGAATGACACGAAGTGCGCTTGGTGCTGAGCGCCAGCCCATGAGCACAGTGCGCTATTTCAGAAGCGCAAAGCGCAAGTTGTCAATTGGTGCATACGTGATTGGCACGTGGCGCATTTGGCGCTGAGCGCCGGTCCAGGGAGCGTAGAAGCGCAGTTCAAGAGCGCAAGGCGCATTTCAAAAGCGCAAAGCGCATCTGATCAATTTTATGATCCGTGAACAAATTTATGTTCATTTTAAAGAGACTTTGTCTCAAGATCTAAGACCAACAGTTCTTATTTTTGCGAGAGATATTTCCAATCTCTTATGTTGATGAAAGGCTTTGCCTTTTTAGATCCATGATCTGTGAGAAGAATTATATTCTTCTTTATTTTATGATGAGATCTTTTGATCTCTTTATGAAAGACTTTTTGTCTTTGTAGATCTATAATCTGTTTAAAGAAAAGAATTTTTCTTTCTTAATCATGAGATGATTTCATCTCTGTGTTCATCATCCTTCATTCTTACCTTGAAGAAATATCTTCTTGTAAGAGCTTGCTATTTTTCTTTGAGTTTTTCCAAAGTTTATGGGGGGTTTCTCTATATCAGACTTGAAGTCTTGGGGCCTTTATATAGGGCAAGCTGATTTGTTGAATCAGTTAAGGAGATCTTTCTCTGATTGATTTGGGGATGTTTCCCCACCATTGGATCTTTGATCCTAGGGCTTCTGTTTTACAGAAGGCAATCTTCTTATTTTTAACAAAATTGAAAAAATCTTTCCATAACAGAATTTAATTCTGATTAATGATTTATCATTATTATTAGATCTTTTGATCTAACGGTGGGGAGTTTTTTAATTCCAGCGCTAGTACACCCATGCTTTGCACGTGGTGCGCTGCTCAGAGCGCAGCGCGCCCTGCGCTAACGCATCTGTGTTTGACACGTGGTGCGCTGCTCAGAGCGCAATGCGCCCTGCGCTAGCGCAACCGTGTTTGACACGTGGCGCGCTACGCAGCGCGCCTAGCGCTAGCGCACATATGGTGCGCTGCCTATAGCGCAGCGCACTTGGCGCTGCATCTGAAGCATTGCTTCAATTTTTTTAAATTTGAATTTCAAACAGAGATTTGCTCTGATTAGGGGAAATAAATGCCCCCCCCACCGTTGCGCTCACGTGGCCTACATGTGAGTGCAGCTGTGGCAACATCTGCGCTCTTGGATCAGCTCAGAAATTGAAGAGGCATTTCAATACCTATAAATAGGACATTTGGTCCTTTACATGATTCTGTTCATCTTCTTACTTATTTTCTGAGAATTTTATTCTCTCACAGAGCATAGCTCTTCATCTTAAGAATTTTAAGAGCCAAAACTCTGCTAAAATCTAGGTAAAGATTAAATCTTTTAAAAGATCATTTTAAGAATCTAGGGTTTCTCCCATTAATAGAGCCTTGCTCTCCATAGATCTTTGATCTAAAGAAAACCCTTTTTAGGGTTTCATTAACAGAGCTTTGCTCTCTTGAACCCATAGATCTAAGAAGATCTTTTCTTGGGGTTTCTTAACCCATGAACAGAGCTTTGCTCATAAAGAACTCTTAGAGTTTGTTCATAGATCTTGAAGATCTCAGAATTTTTAATTCATAAAAAAATGATTTTAAATTTTTTTTGATGGGTTTTTCCATCATCTTTACAGAGCCAGGCTCTTGAGGAATTTTTATTCCTTCATGATCAGAGTTTGACAAGTGTCACTCTGTCACAGAGCATTGCTCTCAAAGGGAGATTTACTCCTCTTCCCGAGAAATCTCTCATTTAATGAGAATTTTCTTGAGGATCTCCTCATTTAAATAACAGTCTCATCAAATGATGAGGCTGTTTTATTAATTGATGAATTGTTATCTAGATTTTGTGGGTCCCCCTTTGGTCCCCTTTCCACTGCGTTGCAGTGTGGTACAAATTCTAAATTACCACACAGTTGACTTTTATCTCTTTTTTTTGGCGAGCGACATGTCTTTTGATCCCTTTTTCCCGTTTGTTCGTTCAGAGGGAGGATTCTCTGGAGCGCCTGTGGACCGGGAAATCCTAGCATTGATCAAAGATCATGACCCGGAACATAAGAATCTTCACCTCTGGGGGACATGGTATAATCAGATTATTAAAGGTCGGAAGAGCTTTTCGTGCGTGATACCCTCAGAGCCCATCATGGCGATCCATTACGCCGACCCACCCCCGGTGAACTATACCGTGGAAGAAGTCAACTGGACTTCGGGAGGTCTTCTTTAGCCTGCTATGGCTTCGATACCTGTTCAGCCTCCAATGGCTTTGGATACCCTGGGGCGACGTATTTGTCAAGGCGAAGCGCGACCGTGGGGAAAACCATATATGATCGGTCTAATTCCTCGTCATCCAGCTGGTTATCTGCAATGGGCCCGATACATTCTGTCAGCGAAGAAGTCGCGGTTGTTGAGGCTTAGGTTGTATCCCGCCATTTATGCTTCTTTCTTCCAGTATCCTACGCTTCCCGCCTGGTGGGTTAAGGCCTTTCTGGAGCAGTGGAATATTCCTACCTACACCTTCCTTTAGCTGGACCGAGAAGTATCAATCTCCTTAAAGGAATTTGCAGAAGTTTCTGGCTTACCGGTCATAGGGGAGCATTATGAGAAACTGCTTCCTACGGATGAATACGTTTTTGGTGCCAAGCCAGTGATGACAGGCCTTACCCCGGAGAACGCCGTTCAACACCAATTTCCTAGTTTGATCAAAGTGTTGAATATTTATGAGGGCCTTTTCCTCGAATCTGGGAGCCGCAGGGTTAATTTCGAGGATTTCATTGCTCGTTTTCTTCATTCGGAAGTCCTCTTGAAGGAGGCTGCTAAATTCGCCACGCTTGACGACCCTTTCGGCTTAGGTTTAAACAACCTGCCAACGGCGGAGGCAGATCGGAAGAGTTTCTTCCTTCCCAACACTCCAGTTGTTTCTTTCGCGAAGGTCGCAGTCCCTGGGATTAATGAGGAAACGTTCTTTCTGGGGTTTCTTGGGCTATGGTTGAGCTGGTTTGCGCTCCCGATACACCTTCACCGTATGAGGCCGTCTGTCTTCTATCCGACTCACCGAATGATTATTGGGGTGAAAGTGGCTGTCGGGGTCGCTGGTTTAGCTCATTTGTATTACGGCCTTAGTCAAGCGGCGGATACTACTGAACCCGGAGTGCAGCATTTGAACTTCTCGATGCATTACTTCATGTCATGGCTCGAGCTACATACACTTGGCGTTTTTGGTATCCATAAAAGGCCTTCATTCTATGACAGGTGCGGCTTTCCCCAGATTATGCGATTAGTCGGCGCATCTATTGTAAATCCGTCACCGCGGGAAGCTAGAGGTTTGCTCCTTCGTCCTCGCACGGTTGGAGATGGCATGACCTTCACCGACAAGATTTTGACCATCGGCAAAGAGGCCGCAACAACGATGCAGCCATTGCGGGACATTTTTAAAGATGAAGCCTCTGTTTTGAAAGCTCGGGAAATCCTTCATTTATATTCTATCAGACCGGGCTTTCTAGTGTTTAGGCAAAATGATGCGGCGTTATTCATGAGATACAATCCGCATCGTTTCGTCTAACTATTAAGCTATAATCAGGGAGTTCCGCTGGAGGCTTTCTTGCTAAAACTCGCTGCTACTGAAGAGGGGATGCGAAACGCGCTGCATCATTTCATGCGCATGAACACGGGGTCCAATTTCTTTATCAGCGAACCGAGCTGTGTCCCGAAGGCCTTTAGTGTGTACGTGGTGTGGTACCAGCATTCAATGGGCACCGTCATCAAGGAAGAGAAGCGACTGCGGCTCAATCGCAAAGGTGCACCCCCTGCTGGCGATCGAAACGTCCCCCTGAAGCGACGGACCATTGTCACACCTCGGCTAAGAGAAGTTGCCGTGATCGAAGTCCCGCACGACAGGCCCGAGCTGCCGATACCCCGGGCTCCTGTAGAAACGGTGACTGTAGCTTCCCCCGATTCTGGCGTGGGTTCAAATATCGGGACTCGTCGCCCCAAGGTGCCTAGCAAGCGTAAGTTTATGCTAGCTGCGACCGGAGCTCGCTCGCAGAAGAGGAAGAAAAAGTCGATCCTTTCTGTCGACGTTGTACTCGGCCAGGAGCCTCACGCTCCTTATGGCGAGGGTCTGAACGAGTATGGGACAAACGAGGGTCTATTCATGCCGCCAGATGATACTGATCTGGCGTCTGCCATTGCAGCTTCTGAGCAATTGGCAAGCCACGAAGCAGGACTGGTTATCCTCGCGTGATCAGGTAACCATCAGCTGTATCTTTCGTCATTGCATCATGTTTTGACTGACACTTTTCCTTCTTTAACAGGCATTTCCACCGAAGAAGCTCTCGCAGCTTCTCTCAAGACTTTTGAGGAAGAGAAAAGACTTTAAGCATCCTTAGGCATCGGTACATTTCGGTTCACCGTGTCTCCGCTCCTGTTTCTTATGGGTAATCTGACCCTTCTTTTTCTTCTTATCTCAGGAACTAGCTCTACTCCGGTTATTCCAAGCGTGGCACCGACTTCACAGGGCGGTGCGGAGACGCTTCCCGGGTCGGCTATCTCAATTCCGCCGGTATTGCCGAAAGAAGCTTCACTTAAGCAACCGATGACGAATGCCATAACGGCTCCAGAGGTAACTATTGGCGCGGACGAGGATGTCCTGTTGAAGGAGGTCTTTAGAAGATCTGCCCTCACGGCCTGGGCGGAGAGGAAGCGTAGGATGCGCGCGGCAAGGGAGCATACCGCCGCCTTGGATGAGGGTGCGGGTTCAAGCGCTGTTACCTCTGCCCCTACTCCTTCAGAGGATGCTCCGGCTGCCTTGTCCACCGCCCACAGACAGGCCGCACGTGCAGCTCGGGAAGCAATCGGAAAACCGACTCAAGGTAACGTGACATTGGGTTCTTTTGTTAAAGTTTTAACTTTCAGGTTCTCATATGTCCTATCTTGCAGGGCCGAGTCTTGCCGAAGAAGTGGTGGCAACCACCGAGCCTGAGGTAGCGGCAGGTGAGCCAGCCACGATCGTCGAGCCCGAGGTAGCGGTGGGTGAGATGGCTACAGTCACCGAGCCCGAGGTGGACACTCTTTCTCAAGAGTCGGGCACTGCTCCAATCGTCGCTCTTTCCCCTTGCGGCTCCTTGCCGCTGCCGGGCGCTGCGAGTGTCACGACGATTCTCGTGGAATCGGGGGATGAGGCTACGGGTGGCGAGACCGTTCCGATGGAGGAGGGTGGAGCATTCGCTGTATCCAGTGACACCCTTGTCGCGGTCTCGACCAGCGACTCACCAGGTAGATTTTGGGTCATCGCTTTCCCTTTTATTTTGCAATCCCCTTTTAATTTCTTTTTGACGGTGTTTCTCTTATTTCTAATGCAGGTGTGATGAGCGTTGGGGTTGTGCCACCCGAGGAAGCATCTTCAGTTGCTGCTTTAACGGTGACCGCTCCTCTACCTTCTCTCGTACCATCTCAAATGCTGGAAGGTGCGGATTTGTGACCCATCAGTTTCATTGTAGGCTGCATACTTTATGTACTGACATTGCATTGTTACATCCTTGCAGGAGTCCTTTTTGATCACCTGTATCAGGTGCTACACCCACACTTCTCTTTCCAGTCAGAGATTGCCTTATCTAGTGGCGCTGGTGAGTACAGTATTCAGCTAATGTCTCTTCTTTTATGGGCAGCCAAATCATTTCTAATTCTTCTTTGTTTTGATTGCAGCACTACAGATCGAAGGAGGAGACGAAAGAACAGTTGTGCCACTAGTACTCCCGGCTTCGCCACTTGCTGCAGCCGGTATAGTAAACTCCATTGTTCATGAACCTCTTCTATTTCTTGAACCGTCATTTGACTGTGATTTGTTTTGCAGCGGTGATATCGACATCAGCTCCGTTTGAGTCTCAAGTCATAATGCCCGCAGGCCCCTTTTCTCGACGTTCATCTTCCAAAGGCGCTGTGAATAGTCTGCGCATGTTGAGCGACTACATCGAGGAGCTTGACGTGGAGACTCCCACATTCGCTGCAGATTTTGCTGCGGAGGTTAATCCTATGCTGGAGACGCTCGTGAACTTTCATAGTGAGGGCGTCATTAAGTCTTGGGTTAATCACTGCAGGAAAATTGAGGCTTGCCTGCATGAGCTCGAGGTCGGACGTCCTGCTCCAGAGGTCCTGGCTGTGAACACCCAGCGAGGTGCGTGGGTCGAGCAGAGCACTCCCTACTTCCGTCATCTTAAACAAGAGGCGGTCTTAAAATGTAAGGAGTGCGAAGAGACTTCAAGCGAGTCTGCCCGGCTGCACGCTCAGGTTGATGCAAATGCTGCACAGTTGAAAGCTATCTTTGAAGGCCTTCTGCGATGCATCTCTGACGGGCTAACACTGAGGCAGAAGCTCGACATCGTCGAGCGGGATGCACAAAATCGTAGGGCAGCTCAGCGGGCCGTCGAAGAGCAACTTTCGTCCTACTTGCAGCAACGAGCCCAAGTCGAAACAGAGTTGGCCGCGGCAGCTGACCAGGAAAAGGGGCTGAGGGAAGTGCGCGAGCGGCTGATTGGACTATTGAAAGCGCTTCCCTCTCAATAATTGTTTTTGTACTATTTGTAATTTTGAATAAAATGTATCCATTTTTTTATTCTTTCATAAGATGTATTTTTTACCCAATTGAATTCATGAATAAAAGATACATTTCTTTCGCAATGTCTTGTGTCCTCTCTTTGCTTTCTTCTTTCCTTCGTTATCAGCATGTCACTTTAGTAAGCATAGCCTGCAGATGATAGAGTGAGCATCTTGTTTTGACTTCTTCGAGAGGTAGTGATGGCTTAGAAAGCAGGTTCAGATCTGTTGCCTAAGACTTTTCAATTTCATGAGCCGTGAGGATCTCATGAAAACTTTTCTCCCTGCGAGTCGAGAGGATCCCGTAGGTGTATTTTCTTCTTAGGAATCATGAGAATTCCTAAGCGCGTTTTCTCTTGTAAGTCGTAAGGATCTTACAGGAGAGTTTTCTTCCTTACGGGTCGAGAGGACCTGTAAGTGATTGATGGTGTTGCCATTATCCGTAGTTCATGGAGTCAGGAGTTGCTCTGGGCGTTTTCCACGGGGTCAAGATTGACTTTAACCGTGTTCCACGGGACCAGGAATTTGCTCTGGATGCTTCCCACGGGGTCATAGCCGTGTTCTGCGAGGACCAGGCTCCACTCTGGACGTTTCCCACGGGGTCAGGATTGACATAAGCCGCGTTCCACGTGACCAGGAATTTTGCTCTGGATGCTTCCCACGGGGTCATAGCCGTGTTCTGCGAGGACCAGGCTCCGCTCTGGATGCTTCCCACGGGGTCATAGCCGTGTTCTGCGAGGACCAGGATCCGCTCTGGACGTTTCCCACGGGATCAGGATTGACATAAGCCGCGTTCCACGTGACCAGGAATTTTGCTCTGGATGCCTCCCATGGGGTCATAGCCGTGTTCTGCGAGGACCAGGCTCCGTTCTGGGCGTTTCCCACGGGGTCAGGATTGATATAATCCGTGTTCCACGTGACCAGGAATTTTGCTCTGGATGCTTCCCACAGGGTCATAGCCGTGTTCTGCGAGGACCAGGCTCCGCTCTGGATACTTCCCATGGGGTCATAGCCGTGTTCTGCGAGGACCAGGATCCGCTCTGGACGTTTCCCACAGGGTCAGGATTGACATAAGCCGCGTTCCACGTGACCAGGAATTTTGCTCTGGGTGCTTCCCACGGGGTCATAGCCGTGTTCTGCGAGGACCAGGCTCCGCTCTGGATGCTTCCTACGGGGTCATGGCCATGTTCTGCGAGGACCAGGATCCGCTTTGGACATTTCCCACGGGTCAGGATTGACATAAGCCGCGTTCCACGTAACCAGGAATTTTGCTCTGGATGCTTCCCACGGGGTCATAGCCGTGTTCAACGAGGACCAGGCTCCGCTCTGGATGCTTCCCATGGGGTCATAGCCGTGTTCTGCGAGGACCAGGATCCGCTCTGGACGTTTCCCACGGGGTCAGGATTGACATAAGCCGCATTCCACATAAAAAGGAATTTGCTCTGGATGCTTCCCACGGGGTCATAGCCGTGTTCTGCGAGGACCAGACTCCGCTCTGGATGCTTCCCACGGGGTCATAGCCGTGTTCTGGGAGGACCAGGATCCGCTCTGGACGTTTCCCATGGGGTCAGGATTGACAAAAGCCGCATTCCACGTAACCAGGAATTTGCTCTGGATGCTTCCCACGGGGTCATAGCCGTGTTCTGCGAGGACCAGGCTCCGCTCTGGACGTTTCCCACGGGGTCAGGATTGACATAAGTCGCGTTCCACGCGACCAAGAATTTTTGACTCTCGGTTGTTTGTGCATCGTCGAGTTATGAAATTGGAAAGTTTGCCGCAGCTCCAATTTGTTGATGTCATGTCTGTTGAAATGAGACGGATATTGAGATGATCTCCAGGCTGTCTGTGAATCATTGAGATTTGGCTTTTTCTTCTGATGGAGCCGGGGGAGGGAAGGTGTGGTTCCTTCTTCGTTTGCTCCCCTGGATTGTATACAGGGATTGATGTGATATCACCTGTAGGGCAAAAAGTTTCATTCTTTCTTTTATTTCTTTCCGCGATGCTCTATCATTTCAGCTTTTATATCGCGAAGGTCGCGATTGCCCAATCATTTCGGCTATTTTTCACGGTGCCCAATCATTTCGGCTATTTGTTTTATTTTTTACTCGCTGCTTTTAATTGCGAGTTGCCCAATCATTTCGGCTATTTTGCATGCATATATTTTTACATGTTGATTTTGTTTGCAAGTTGCCCCATCATTTCGGCTATTTCGTATGCATGTGTGGCTCGCTGGTTTTTCGCTGCAAGCTTGGAATTAGACACCGATTTCGGCATCAGCACCGCTACAACTGGGATATTGCCAGGAGCGAATCATCATTTGCCTCTGTCGATGTCGAACAAAGGTAGCTTAGCAAACAGGGTTAAGATCCTGTTGACTAAGGCTTTCGACTTCATGAGCCGTAAGGGTCCCGTAAAGGTATTTCTCCCTACGAGTCGTGAGGATCTCGTAAGTGCGTTTTCTCCTTAAGAATCGTGAGGACTCCTAAGTGTATGGTCTCTTATAAATCGTAAGGATATTACAAGAGTATTTTCTCCTTATAAGTCGAGAGGACTTACAAGGGGTGTTCACTGTGCAAACATATCCCTAGTACCGGATAGGACTTTGTTAGGGAAATGTTTATTCGCACTCGTGGATTGTATACAAGGGTCAGCATTGAGCCGCTTGTAGGGCAGCATTGGAGGTTGTGGTGGCCGCTAAAGAACAGGTTCAGATCCCTGTAGCTTAAGACTTTTGAATCTTATGAGCCGTGAGGGTCTCATAAGAGGGTTCTCCTTACGAGTTGTGAGAATCTCGCAAGTGTAATTTCTCCTTAGGAATCGTGGGGATCCCTAAGTGTGTTGCTCCCTTGTGAGTCGTAAGGATCTCACGCAGGTGGTTTCTCCTCGCAAGGTCGAGAGGACCTTGCAAGTGTCTTTTAACGAGATTGCGCCCTTTTCGGGTTTTCACAAAAACTCGCCGGTAGCCCTGCTGTTTTTACTCATGAAGCCCTTTCGGGTTTTCATCTGTGCCCATTTTGCTTATGGACATACCGTTTTCTTTTTATTTCTTTCTTTTTTTTCTATTTATTTTTTTTTGTGTCGGCCTTGGGATGCTGCAGTCCATAGTAGTTTATCGACGTCTTGGTCAACAACTAGTTTTAGGACATAGTGGTCCATTGTTAGTTTACGGACGTTTCGGTCCGTCGTTAGTTTAAGGACATTTCGGTCCGTTGTTAGTTTTAGGACATTTCGGTCCGTTGTCAGTTTAAGGATGTTTCGGTCCGACGAAAAGGAAGCCGGCTACAACTTACAGAGTTTAGGCTTAGGAAGATAGCGAGCGGACATAGGCGTCGTCATCTATCGTTGACCTAGGCCGTGACTTGTTAGGCGTAGTATTTCTTTAGGAAGCGACCATTTATTAGCCTGAAAGGTCTTTCACCATGCATGTCCATGAGTGGCTAAGCTCCACCCTGGTAGACTTTGTCTATGATATACGGACCTTCATAGTTCGGCTCGAATTTCCCCCATTTGGCGCGGTTAGGGATCTTAGGTCTTTTGACCACTAGCACGAGTTTGCCTTGGCGGAATGTTCTCGGCCTAGTCAATCTCTCATATGAACGTGTCATCTTTGCTTTATAAGCCTCCAGATTTTGTTGCGCTATGAGCCGGGTTTCATCAAGGGCATCAAGCTCCTCAAGCCGAAGGTGAGCATTCTCTTCGTCCGTTAGCTCGTAATGAACCGCCACTCATAGAGAGGGTAACTCTATCTCAAGGGGGAGTACCGCTTCTGTGCCGAATACCAATGCGTACGGCGTTGTGTTCGTGGCCGTTTTGAACGTAGTTCGATATGCCTAGAGAGCTTCATGCAGTCTCTCATGCCAGTCCTTCTTATTCCAAGACACCGTCTTTTTCACGATTTTCGTCAAGGTCTTGTTGAAAGCCTCGGATAGACCGTTAGCTCGGGGATTATAGACCGAAGAGTATCTCCAGTCTATATTATGCTGTTGTGCGAAGCGGCTGATCTTGTGGCTTCTATAGGCTGGCCCGTTATCGGAGATGATCCGTCGTGGAGTTCCAAACCGATAAATGACGTGTGTCCTGAAGAAATGGAGGATATTCTCCATCTTCACTTCCCTCAGCGGTACTGCTTCTGCCCACTTGGAGAAGTAATCAGTTGTTTCCAAAATGAACCGATGTCCTTTGGACGATGCTGGCTCGATGGGGCCGATTATGTCAGTTCCCCACATTTCGAACGGCCAGTTAGCCACTGTCGGATGTAGTGGATTCGGATGCTGGTGGATAAAGTCCCCATGGATCTGGCACGAGTGGCACTGCTTCGCGTATTCAAGGCAGTCCTGGATCATCGTGGGCCAATAGTAGCCCATCCTTTTGATCTTCAGCTTCATCTTCGGGCCGGCTTGGTGGGAACCGCAAAGTCTGTCATGAGTTTCTTGGACGACTCGTTTTGCCTCTTCAGGTCCTAAGCATCTTAGCCATAAAGAGTCAAATGATCTCTTATACAGGGTATCATTGACGAAGGTGAAAGATAGGGCTCGCTTCATGAGCTAGTGTCTTGAGGACGCATCTTCAGGCGTTCGACGGGATTTGAAGTAGTCTATAAAGACTTCTCTCCAATCCTTAGCCTTTTCCGGTCTTTTATTTGCAGAGTCGTTTGCCCGGTTGCTCCCTTTTCTTCGGACGACTCCGGAGATATTTCCGCCGGTGCAAGAACCCGACGGCTCTGCACAATGATCCTCCCGTCATCGAGGTTTTCGTCAGCCAGTTCTTTAGCAAATTTGGCAAACGCATCCGCTTTGCTATTTTCCGCACGCGGTATGCTTTCCAAGGTGTAGGAAGAAATTTGAGTCAGCGGTTGCTGTACTTTCTCGCCGTACTTCACCAACTCAGGCTTGCACGTCTGATAGTCGCCATTTACTTGACTAACGACCAGTTGGGAGTCTCCGTATATGAGCAGGTTTTCAATTCCCATGTCAATGGCGATCTCGAGACCTACTATCAAAGCTTCATACTCGGCTTCATTGTTTGTCCTCGGCTTTGTTAAGGAGAAGGCAAAGCGCATTATCCCTCCTTGTGGAGTCACGAAGATGAGGCATACCCCTGATTTGATTATGGGGGTGCTTTGTTTGCGCTTTTTCATGAAAGATGCTCCATCGAAGTAAAGTTCCCAGCGGGTATCATTATCTCTTCTCTCCTCGTCGATCGTGCCAAACGCGTGTTCGTCTGGCAATTCACAGTTCAAGGGAGAGTCGGCAGGTATCGGATGCTCGGCGAGGAAGTCGGCGATGGCCTGGCTTTTCACTGCCTTGAGAGGACGATAAGTTATTGAGAACTCCATCAAGAGCAGGGCCCATTTAGCGAGCCGCCCTGTTAATATGGCCTTCGACATCAAATATTTGAGAGGATCTGCTTTTGATATGAGATGGACCTCATGTGCCAATGTATAGTGTCTGAGCTTCGTTATTGCGAAGATCAACGCCAGGCAGTGTTTTTCAATGGGAGAGTAATTGCTTTCTGCCCCCAGGAGAACTCAACTCAGATAGTAGAAAGCTCTTTCTTTCCCTTGGTCGTTCTCTTGTGCCCACAATGCGCCTAAAGAACCTTCGAGGGCTGTTGTGTATAAGATGAGAGACTTTCCCTTGACTGGAGCGGTTAGTACCGGCGGGTTCTGCAGGTATTGCTTGATTTCGTCCAGTGCGCTTTGGCATTTGTGATCCCAGACGAGCGGGGTTCCCTTTTTCATCAAGTGACTGTAGGGGCGGCACTTGCCAGAAAGATTGGCTATAAATCGCCGGATATACGCGAGCTTTCCTTGGAGAGACCGCAGTTGCTTAAGAGTCCTTGGCGGAGGCATTTCCATGAACGCTTTGAACTTCGACGGATCTATCTCGATGCCTCGGTGTCGTACGATGAATCCTAGGAATTTGCCCGAGGAAACTCCGAACGCGCATTTGAGAGGGTTCATCTTCAGGTTGTATTTCTGAAGGCGCTGAAACACGATCTTCAGATACTCTAAATGTTCCTCGTATGATTTTCTTTTAACCACGAGGTCGTCGATATAGCATTCAACGATTTCATGTATGAGGTCGTCGAAAATCGTCGTCATAGCCCTCTGATAGGTGGCACCGACGTTCTTTAGACCGAAAGGCATCACCTTACAGCAGAATATGCCCAAAGGGGTCCAGAAGGCGGTATGCTTCTGGTCTTCGGGATGCATCTTTATCTGATTGTATCCTGATGAGCCGTCCATGAAGGAGAAGACTTCATGAGTGGACGTATTATCTATCATCAGCTCAGTGACCGGTACTGGAAATTCGTCCTTCAGACAAGAATTGTTGAGATCCCAAAAGTCCACGCAGATACGCACCGTCCCGTTTTTCTTCATTACTGGGACAATGTTGGCGATCCAGTCAGGATATTGAACCTCTTGGATGAAGCCAGAGTCGATTAGCTTCTTGACCTCGACGTTGATGCTCATCTCAAGCTCGAGCCACATTTTTCTCGATGCTTATTTAATCGGCTTGACGTCCGGGGATATTGCCAATTTGTGGACAGCAATCTCTGGATCTAGTCCTGGCATCTCGGAATAGTTCCATGCGAAGCAATCTTTATGCTGCACGAGCACGTCCTTTAGCGTAGCCACCTTTTCTTCAGACAACAGCTCACTGACGAACGTCGGCTGTGGGTCGTATGTCGTTCCCAAGTCAATTTTTGTGAGGTGCGGTAGTATGTATCCTATCTTCCAGCTCTTTTGGCGCCGGTGGAAATTCTGAGATCACCTCGCCATCATTGTTTTCGAAGCACCAGGGGAGGTCATCCATATTCTCGGGCTCTTCTTCTGACAGCGTTATCACGTGGCAGGTACGAGATCGTTTCCAAGACCGATGTTGATCTGGTTCTGCTCTCGTGGTTTTTGGTTCATGTCTCTGTGGCGGGGTTACCCTCCAACTGCTGGATAGAGCGAACCTGCCTTGCTGATACTGGTCTTCTACCCAGTCTTTGAATGTGAAGCAGTCTTCGAGAAGATGTCCTATTGCCCTGTGATAGGAGCAATAGTCCGGGTGAGAGACTTCGCCTGCTTGCTCAGGGTGCTTGGACTCCGGGAGTGTTATCATCTGGTGTTTCATGACAAGATCGAATATCTTCTTTGTCTTGTCTTGAGGAAAAGAATATTCTCGACCCATCTTCTTTATAAGAGACGAATCTCGGTTGCTCGATTCTCGATCGCGTGGCTTCTTTGTCCCGCTTTGTCGCTGTCGAACGCTTTTCCCGTTCTTTGGTTTATTTTTGCCTCTGCGTCGGGCCTTTTGTACAACGGGTTGATAAGGAGGAGCATTTTCATTTTTCACAGCCTGTTGAAGGAGGCGCTGCGTCTTGGCTTTCTCGTAGATTGCCATTTCGCGATTGTGATCGTCTCGAACCTTTTAACCTGCTTCCCTTATAAGCTTGTCCATCTGTTCTTTGAACGACAGACTTGGCATTTTCACGGCGGGAGCTCGTTCTGGTTCAGGGTTAGCATCTTCCCACAGAGCATCTCCTTCTTCATCAAAGTCGTGTATGACGTAGCAGTCGCGAAACAGCTTCCGTTTCTTGGATTGAACATATCCAAGCCCGATCGTTTCCATTCTCCCGTTGGGCAACTTTCGTTGAGTTCCGGGAACATTCTAGATCCTGTTATAGAACTGTGCTTGTCGAGCGGTTTGCTTAAGGGGTACACCTTGACGTCTTAAGAGTCTCTTTAGTCCGTCCGTGTAATATCTGGGCAAATGGATGGGCCGGAGCCTGTCAAGTGTAGAATCCGCGCCATGCCAGATTTCTTTCTCCACTTTGGTTTCCCCGGATCGGTAGAATAGGATCGCCTTTTTACCTTTTCGCCTAGGAGGGACGTAGAATGTCTGCAGTTCTTCCACACTGTAGGTATCAAGCGCGCCTAGCTCTTTATGATACTTTGGCGGAACCATGGCAACTTGCAAACTTTGATCTTCATCAGCAAAGGCTTGTATTGATAGCCGAGCAGAGAATACGGCATTGACCTCATCTTCCGAGTCGCTGCCGAAGATCAACATAGGAGCGGGCAGTCCCGGCTTGTTGCACTGGGGCGGACCTGAATAAACTATTTCTTTTTCCTCCTCGGTATCACTCCCGAAAACCGGAATAGTGGTGATAGCTTTGTTCTTGTCCTCCGATTTGCGACATCTTTCTGTGTCTTCGAAATCTGGTAGGAAGTATTTTGCATCTTCGTACTTTCGGACTTCGTTCACGGAGAATGGGTTCAGCTCTCCTGTTACGGTATACTCGAGACCATCCTTGAAATACTTCATACACTGATGTTGTGTAGAAGGGATAATGTTGTACTCGTGTAACCAAGGCCGGCCGAGCAAAGCGTTATAGCAGGTTAGCGTCAATGATGTGGAACTTGATGTCCGTGACGAGCAGCCCAAAGCGTAGTGTCAATATTACAAACCCAAGCGTTTGTGATAACTGGGAGTCAAACCCGGAAATGGTGATCTTATCCCGAGCGAGGTGTTGCGCTCATGCAGATTTCTTTCAACACTCTTACATTAAGGAGATTGACGGAGGACCCATTGTCAACCAGGATTTTGCCTATCTTGATGTCATGACAGTATCCGGAGACATATAGGGGACGGTTATGCTCATACGTCCTGAGGAGGAGGTCTTCATCGCCGAAGGTGATATCGGCCGTGTGTACTTCTTCCAGCTCGTCCTTCATCTTTCCTTCGGCGAGGAAAGCTTGGAATTTCTCGGGCTCCTGCAGTGCCTTGATCAAAGAATCTCTTGCTTCTTTTGATAGCAGAAGGGCGTCGAGAATGCTGAGCTGCGAGGGTATCTTTCTCAAGTGTGCCAGAATGTTTTAGTCCACTTTGTTTTTCTTTGGCGGGTCCTTGGCTGTCAGCTCTTAGACGGCTTGGTCATCAAGGATGATATCCTCATGGACCTTTTCTTTCCCCTTGTCTTTTCTATTTGACCCACTTTTCAAGGGCCCAAGATTCTTTTCGGGCAGCGTACGATTGCGCAGCTGAATATTTTCACAGGTCTTCGGTTCTTCTTCTTTTCCCGAGGTGGATTCTTTAAAGAGAGGGCCAAGAGTCATTTCTTCGTCAGAGTCGCTCCCGAAGGTGAGAACTTGCGATCCCCCAGCGTCGACCATGTGACAGTTGCCGGTAGTTCTTTTACGCTCCTCGGTCGTGTTTCTTTGCTCCCGATGAGTTTTGCGTTTCATCCGCTTGAAATATTGTCGGTGAGCATCATATCCCTGCCACCAGCTTTTAAAAGCGTTGCACTTTTCGGTGGGGTGCGCAATCTTTCGATGATATAAGCAGTAGTTAGGATATATATCCGCTTCATCAGGAGTGTTTCTTTCGGAGGGTGGCAGCTTCATTCCAACCGATATGACTTTGGCGAACCTTTTCCTCATCTTGAACCTGTTTTTATTTGCGGTAGATGTACTTTGATATGGTGGGAGTGTTTCAACCCTTTCGTCCAGTCGCCGGCATTTGGCCTTTTCAAATATGGACATCTCACGCTTTGCTTTTCAAAAGAGCTTCGTTTAGGAATGCATCAATGATTTCGTCTGATGGTCCTAGAAATTCAGGCTCAGGATCTGCCCCAAGTTTCTTTGCGTAAGGAGCTTCTTCATCGTTTATCGACGAGTGGGAGGTCACATGGCATCTTGACACATAATCTTCAGGCTCATCCGACAAGTTTTCTCCATTGTCATCATCTTCGTCCTCAAGGACGTGGCTGAGAAATTCTTGGAGTGTGACTGGGGTCCGCGCCTTCTGGTTATATTCTTTCAGCGCGTCAATCTGTTTTTGCAGGTCCTTGCGCTTGTCACCATGCTTCATGGGCTTTTTGGTCTTCTTCTTCTTTTTCGAAGACTTTGACGGCTGGGTGTGAGCGTTTTGACTATCACCACCAATTTTTGGAGTAGGACGCGGCTTCAGCATTCCCTCGATAATCTCGGGTTCCAGTGGATTCTTCCACCTTATTGCCGGGCATGTTTGGAGATCCTTCAGCATTCTTTTTGTTTTGGGTGAAAGAGCGACTTTCCATGGAGCTTCTTCGACAAAAGAGCATGATGCCCCCGGTGCGTCCGTCTTTTTGAGAGCGTGCGGCTGCGGCGGGCTTACTTTTCAATTCTCGGACAGTGCAAACTTGCCCTGTTGGTATTGGTCTTCGATCCAGCCTTTAAAGACGAAGCAATCTTCAATTGGATGGTTTACCGCTTGATGGTAGGGGCAATAATTGGGACCATTAGCCTCACCGGGTTGCAACGGTCGTTTTGGATTCGGCAAATTAATGAGCCTGTTGCGCACGGCTAGCTCAAACAATCTCCTCGTTTTGTCCCGGGGGAACGAATAAGGACGCTTCATTTGTTCATTATAGTATCGCCGTCTCTCTTCTAGTTGATCCGTTAGTTTTGGGGCACTGGGCTGCTGTTGAGTATTTGCGACGAAGGTCGCCTTCCCTTTACCCTTTTCGTTTCGCGGCTCCGGCTTTGGAGGAGACGGTCTATGACCCATCTGGTCCATTTGGGCCAGTTTATCGATCAAGGCTTAGAACGTGGTCGGCTTGAAGAACATCATGAATTAAGAAATAGTTGCCTGAGGGTCAAGAATGCCCACGAACATGCCCACTGCCGGCGCTTTCTCGATGCGATGCTCACATTTTGACCATAAATTTCGCCACCGTATTGCGTATTGTACCCACGTTTCACCTGGATTCACCCTGGCATTGATCAATGCCGTTATTGGGGTGCGTTCACTAGCACTCGCGAATCGCTGGGTGAATAATAGCTCCATCTCTGCGAAAGTCTTGACAGAGTCGTTTGGAAGTTCGGAATACCACTCGAATGTCGTTTCCGACAAGCTGCCGACGAACTGGCGAAGTAGCAATTTGTCATCACCTCCGGTGTTGCCACATAGAGCCCTGAACTGGGCGACATGCTGGTGGGGATTGCCCGTCCCTTTATATACATGAAATTTAGGGATCGTATATCCCGGCGGGTACTTTATTTGATCATACCAGCCTGGATATGGTCGCCCAGTTTTAACAATTTGGCCGGCCGCTTCATTCGCCTGGTGAGCTCGTATTTGCTGAGCAATGTAGTCATCCAGAGCGGCCTTGGAGATGGTTTCCTCTTTGGCTGCTGAAAGAGCCGGAGGAGGGTTCGATGTCTCCCCTCTGTCGTCTTCAATGATGATCGGGGGGTCTTCAGCTGGAGGTTCCGGCTGTAACATCATCCCAGCCATGTATTGGAATAAGAGAGCCATTCGTTTTATATTGGCTGCCTGTTCCGCAGCCTCTTTTTCTTTCCTCTCGAGCATTCTTCGGAGGAATTCGGTGTCAGTTTCTTGCTCCTGACGCTGCTCCGAGGTCTCTGGATTTTCTTTTGGCCCAGTGAGTGCGGCCATTGCAGTCAGCATCTCCTGAAGTTTCTGATGTTATTGTTCCTGAGCCTTCATTATTGACCGGGTAAGCGGTCGATGTCCCATAGAAGCACGGCTTTTCTCTTTTCCGGAAGCCATATAAACAGTATGCACCATCATGCCCCCAGACTTAGGGCGTTTAGATTCAGCGTCTTTCTAGTTCGCTGCGGTCACAGGAGCTTTCTCTGGCCTTCTTCTCTTGTGAGCAGCTGATGTTGAGGGAGCCATTGCAGCGGGCACCCAGGTAGCTGTCGCCTTTTGTAGCTTGACAGGATGGTCCTTTTCTTGACGAACTTTTATCTTTTTCTGTTGGTGAGAGTGATCTTGATCAATTACCGAGTCCTGAACCTATCGCCAGACTTTATAAATTTTGGAGGATAGCCGCTGAGGAGGCTGCTCCGGCTTCTTCTCTGTAGCATTCTTCACAGGTGGAGGAGATCTCTTCAGCACTGCAGTAGAAGAGTTCCTGCGCACCCTGTTAAGCAGTTCAAAGCTGTTCTTGGTTGGAACAGCAGTATCGATCTCCGCCGTTGGAGCTGGTGAAGTAAATCCAGACGGAGAGCTGCCCCCAGCCTTCCGTACTCGACGCCAGTGACGACGGCGAACATGTCGCGCAAATGGTGTTGGTTCAGCTATAGGGATGGATTTCTCATGCCCCATGTTCTGGTGAGGCGCTGCTGGTACCAGCCTCTTGAAGACTGACGTCCGTTGAGCAGCAGTATCCAATCTGTCAAAGACAGACCTTTGAGCAGGAACGGGGGTCGGAGTGGCCAGCCTCGTAAAGACTGATCCTTTGACGGGAGAAGCTTCTTTAGTGACCTCGAGAGCAGGAATGGCTATCCGTTTTAGGATGGCCGCTTTAAGTATCGTGGGCTTCTTGACGGGCCCATTGGAGTCCAGGCTCAGCCTATCGAAGACTGATGCTGTCGGCTTGGCATTGGATGACCCGTTGAGAGGGGCCGTGGTGGTAGTGAGCCGATCAAAGTCCGACTTCTTCTGCGCTTCTTGCGGCAGCGGGATGTTAATGCTCACTGGTGGGAGCATGGTCCTGAAGGACAACCCGCCGGTAGCCCGCGTTACCTGCTCTACCGGCATTGTCATAAAAGAGGCCGCCTAGGGCCCGTAAGTTACACCTCCAGATGAGGCGGAACGGGAGTCGCAGTTGCAGCTGGAACATTTTATGCGGGTAGACTCCATTGATCTATCGTTTTCTGCATCGAACAAGACACCAAATCTTAGTACCTCGAACCCAAGGACAACCATATCAAACCGCGATTCGTTCGCGAACACGACACACGAAATGTGGAGTAGAAAGAGGAAAAGGTCCCACCGGGCGTGCCAGAATCTGTTCTCCGCCGAAACACGCGGGGAGACGCAATAGACGTCTCGCCTGAATTTCGGGGCAGATGTTAATTGGTGCTATCTGTCTACCTCTCCGAAGATGCCAAGTTGATTTATGACACCACGTATCGAAGATTTAAATGGATGCGGCCGATGTAGTAGACTTCATCAGATTCCCCCTCATTTGAGGGGTTTTTGATTGTGGGGATGCTCTTCCCTGCAGGCGCAAGCCCCTGCAGTTAATTATGCTACCACATCGCGGTAATAAATTTCTCCTTCTCCAGATGGTCACTTCGTGTCGTGTGTGTTTGTTTTGTTTTTGGTTGCCCGTGGATTGTATACGGAGTCTAATTTATGTTGTCGCCCGTAGAACGTGGATTAGTCCAAATCCGTATCTTCTTAGATTTGGGTTTGGGGGTTGGGTTTAAGGATACGTTAGTCTCATTTGGGACTAAGATCAACTTAAACGTATGTTAAGGATACGTTAGTCTAAGTTTAGACTAAGATCAACTTAACGGGATCGTTTAGATCCAACAAAAGAGCATTTGGACTCTATTGTTTAGTTTAGAGACATTGCGGTCGATTAGTTTAAGGACATTACGGTCCAATATTAGTTTAAGGACATCTCGGTCCATGAGTTTAAAGACCTCACAGTCAAGGTTAAGGGCATCATAGTCCGTGAGTTTAAAGACCTCACAGTCAAAGTAAGGACATCATAGTCCGTGAGTTTAAAGACCGCACAGTCAAGGTTAAGGACATCATAGTCCGTGGGTTTAAAGACCCCACAGTCAAGGTTAAGGACATCATAGTCCGTGGGTTTAAAGACCCCACAGTCAAGGTTAAGGACATCATAGTCCGTGGGTTTAAAGACCCCACAGTTAAGGTTAAGGACATCATAGTCCGTGAGTTTAAAGACCCCACAGTCAAGGTTAAGGACATCATAGTCCGTGAGTTTAAAGACCCCACAGTCAAGATTAAGGACATCATAGTCCGTGAGTTTAAAGACCCCACAGTCAAGGTTAAGGATATCATAGTCCGTGAGTTTAAAGACCCCACAGTCAAGGTTAAGGACATCATAGTCCATGGGCTTAAGGACCCCACAGTTCGTAGAGTGTTTGGTTGTCGGGACCCGTCATCTCTCTGAAGTCATTGAAAGATTACAACGACAAATATCAGAGGAGTAAAGAGATATACCCTCGAACCGGTGTGAGTTGGTTGAAAGATCTGTAGTCCAATTTAGGACTAAGATCTGTTGAAATATTTATGAGCAGATGGGCTCAATTAATATGAGTTGAGAACTTATGGCCAATCTTGGGCTAAGTCCAATAAATGTTTAACATTTTTATTCTGGGCCGTTGAGCCTTTATTTGGGCTTGGCCCATTTAACAATACTGGGCATTATATCTTGACAAAATTTTTTGTCTTGTCTTGTATTGAATGCAGAGCATTCATCAGAGCTCTGGCTTATTAAAAAACAATTTATGTTCTGTCAGCGCAACATATGGCGTGCCTGGCGCTTTGCGCCAATAAAAAAGCACCGTGCGCTACTGTCAAGTAGCGCACATGTAAGGGACACGTGTCGCACTCAGCGTTCGGCGCTAAATGATGAGCGCATGATACCAGTTTATGAGCACTGAGCGCTAATCCATGAGCGCATTGCGCTTTCAATTTAGCGGCGCACACGTGAATACATGTGATGCGCTTGGCGCTGAGCGCCAGCCCATGAGCGTAGTGCGCTATTTCAGAAGCGCAAAGCACAAGTTGTCAATTGACGCATACGTGATTGGTACGTGGCGCATTTGGCACCGAGCGCCGGCCCACGGAGCGCAGAAGCGCATTTCAAAAGCGCAAAGCGCATCTGATCAATTTTATGATCTGGGAACAAATTTATGTTCATTTTAAAGAGACTTTGTCTCAAGATCTAAGACCAACAGTTTTTATTTTTGCGAGAGATATTTCCAATCTCTTATGTTGATGAAAGGCTTTGCCTTTTTAGATCCATGATCTGTGAGAAGAATTATATTCTTCTTTATTTTATGATGAGATCTTTTGATCTCTTTGTGAAAGACTTTTTGTCTTTGTAGATCTATGATCTGTTTAAAGAAAAGAATTCTTCTTTCTTAATCATGAGATGATTTCATCTCTGTGTTCATCATCCTTCATTCTTACCTTGAAGAAATATTTTCTTGCAAGAGCTTGCTCTTTTTCTTTGAGTTTTTTCAAAGTTTATGGGGGGTTTCTCTATATCAGACTTGAAGTCTTGGGGCCTTTATATAGGGCAAGCTGATTTGTTGAATCGGTTAAAGAGATTTTTCTCTGATTGATTTGGGGATGTTTCCCTACCATTGGATCTTAATCCTAGGGCTTCTGTTTTACAGAAGGCAATCTTCTTGTTTTTAACAAGATTGAAAAAATCTTTCCATAACAGAATTTAATTCTGATTAATGATTTATCATTATTATTAGATCTTTTGATCTAACGGTGGGGAGTTTTTTAATTCCAGCGCTAGCGCACCCGTGCTTTGCACGTTGTGCGCTGCTCAAAGCGCAGCGCGTCCTGCGCTAGCGCATCCGTATTTGACACGTGGGGCGCTGCTCAGAGCGCAGCGCGCCCTGCGCTAGCGCACCCGTGTTTGACACGTGGCGCGCTGCGCAGCACGCCTAGCGCTAGCGCACACATGGTGCGCTGCCTAGGGCGCAGCGCATTTGGCGCTGCATCTAAAACGTTGCTTCAATTTTTTTGAAATTTGAATTTCAAACAGAGCTTTGCTCTGATTGGGGGAAACATCCTCCAACGTCTTCAGAGAGGTGACGGGTCCCGACAACCATACATTTCATAGACTATGACGTCTTTAAACTGGATTGTAAGGTCATTAAGCCCATAGACTATGATGTCCTTAACCTCGGACTGTGGGGTCCTTAAACCCATGGACTATGATGTCCTTAATCTTGGACCACCATGTCCTTAAACTGGTAATCGACCGCAATGTTTCTAAACTAAACAATAGAGTCCAAATGCTCTCTTGTTGGATCTAAATGATCATGTTGAGTTGATCTTAGTCTAAAATTAGACTAACGTATCCTCAACGAACGTTTAAGTTAATCTTAGTCTCAAATGAGATTAACATATCCTTAAACCCAACCCCCAAACCGAAATCTAAGAAAAATACGGATTTGGACTAATCCACGCCCTACGGGCGGCAACATAAATTAGTCTCCGTATACATTCCACGGGCAACCAAAAACAAAACAAACACTCATGACACAAAGTGACCATCTGGAGAAGGAGAAAGTGGTTACCGCGATGCGGTAACATAATTAACTGTAGGGGCTTGCGCCTGCAGGGAAGAACGTCCCCACAATCAAAAACCCCTCCAATGAGGGGGAATCTGACGAAGTCTGCTACATTAGCCGCATCCGTTTAAACCTTCGATATATGGTGTCATAAATCAACTTGGCATCTTCGGAGAGGTGGACGGATAGCACCAATTAGTATCTGCCCTCGGAATTCAGGCAAGACGGACCTACGCGGTCGCGTCTCCGTGTTTCGGCGGGGAACAAATGGTGACATCGACCTCAACCCGGCCATGCCTCGGTAAAACATATAAAATTTGGTAAAGACGGCTGTTCACATGTCGGACGCTCCTCCCGTAATACTGAATATACAAATGAATCTGAACTGTACTACTACCATTGCGCCATAGGCTATCCACCATGGCAATCTAACCACAATATCAACACAACTCGGAACATTAACGTTAATATCATGTTCGCAAACCCGTCTAGTTGAACATATAGCAACTAGTCGGGTTGTACCGCTCAATGATATTCACGGCCGCAGATATGATCACATGCACTGATAAACACATATTTAAAATTTTGATCGACTAAACATTACCACATTGGCCTCAAATGCAAACCAGCACTCAAACAAATCTGGGCCAAAACCAAATATCCCAAAAATCATATTTCCAAGTATTAGAGTGCCAGAAGAAATTTGGCGCAAAATTGCCACAAAACTACCGCGGAACTGCGGCCAATAGGCATGGTATGCGGCGGTTCCGCGGCCAAATTATTGGCTTAGGTGCTCAAATTTCTTCTGGTGCCCTATAAATGCCTGCATGTATTTTTAAGACACTCAGAATAATTTTTTTAACAATTTTCAAAAACGATAGCGGGCACATGAAAATGGAAAAACGATTCTGAAAATTTGGTCGGTCGACATTTTAACCTTATGTAAACTAGCTAGTAAGGGTTTATGGGGTGGCTCTAATACCATGTTGGGTTACGATAGTGCCCTGACCATCTACCGTGGCCGATGCGGAACAAAAATGACGTTTAAAAAACTTTGGCGCTAAAAAACCCATCAAGATCGAACCATAAACTTACACTAGCTACAAACAAGAGCTCAACTACAACGTTAGAAATGGTTATACCGAATGATCCGTGTCCTTCGGTCTTCTACCATCATCCTTAGCTCCTAGAGGTGTCCTAGATCGTGCTTGATTGCCGGTCTTCTTCCGTCGAAGATGATCCACCCGAGAGAAACGATGCAAGCTCCAGCTTCGCCTAGCGAAGCAACCGACGCTCCATGGTTGCTCGCAATGGAGAGTGGAGATGTGGGAATATTTCACTATCTTTTGCTCTCATACCTCATGCTCAAGTGAGCAATCAAAGAAGAAGAAAGAGGAGATGAGGAAAACCATGGGAATGAGCAACTCAAGAAAAATGTCTAAGTGTCAAAGAGAATGAATGAATGATCAATCAATGGTTGAATGTCATGTAAAGATTATGGTCCTTCATTTTTCAACCATGGAAAAACATCTCGCATTATTTTCAATAAATAATCTAAGGCCATACTTTTCTACATACCTCCACCATGCTTATGCCACCTCATCCTCCACCTCATTTACAAATGATTTTCTAAAAGGAAAATCATATAATGAGGTGTCCAATTTCTAGAAAATATTCCGTATAAATACGGAATACAACCTGGTATACGTATCGAAATACATATACGCGTATTCGTATAAAAATACGAATAACCAAGAGAGAAAATGAATAGTGAACAATAATACTAGAACATATGTATAAATATATATAGATTATTAAATCAAAACTTGATTTAATAATCCGGCTCAATCCTAAACCGCTAGTATTATCAACCGTCCGATAAAAGTCTGTGTAGCCTGTACACATATTTAATCGGAAATATGTATGTACCAACATACGTCATCTACATCATATCGCCTGAACCGTGAAAACCCTATGTATGGGACTCTAAAGACTCGTCAATACGCTGGCAGTAGGTTTAACCATAAGCACGTCAGCAGTACTAGCTGTACGTAACGGCCACCCAGGTATTGAGCGAAAGGAAGGCCGACGAGCAAAATCATCCGAACCCCTACTGAGCTTGTCAGTGACAATCTCCGTACAGTCCGGATTGTTCGTCTAAGAGTATCGCATATCAAGTCTAGGGGGTGAATAAAGTCAGACCCCTAATAACGCGATATTTCGTATCGGTATGAAGCCCATTACCCACTGAGAAACTACCGATCCAAATTAGTAATTCTCGTCTATCTTGGCCAAGTATTTCTGGTGATGACCACCCATGCACCGCGCGACATCAACCCCAAATACCGGGAGAGACGAATCCCCGACGATCCGCTCACTACTTTCATGTGGTTCGGGACTGTACCCAAATATGACATGTTTGCACGGCTCCTGATTGAAACGATTTCGGATTGTGTAATTGGGAAATTTGTAAAGAAATCACAACCAAAAATTATTTGACCGCAATCAACTACGGTGTCGGATGTAGATTGTAAGTGAGTGCGGATCGTCCACAGGGACAGTGTAATATTTCGTCTTTCGAATTTAGATGAGTTGAAACTTTAAAGAAAAGAAAACAAACAATTCATGATTTGTATTTGAAGTTCACGAATTAGAAAATATAGATCTAATAATAAGAAAAAGATAGAATCAAGAATTTATAGTTTGTTGATTTTTCCAAACCAAATATCAAGAATCGAAATGAGGCTCGTAGGAATCGATCGGATCTATAGATGTGATGTAATCTTACAATTACGTATTCTTATCCTTCGATGAATGGATACTAGATCGATGATAATCGATGAGAATTAGAGACTTCTTGTGAAACTAGGGTTTCATCTTATCTCTTGTTCTTTCATTGATACCATTCATATTCTAGCCTCTAGTAAATTCAAGAAACGATCGTAGATCCCTAATTTCGAGCGATCACAATCAAGAAAGCATCGCTACGAAACTAGGTCATCGATTCTTGAACTTGCTAGGGTTTACAAAACTCGTAGGACTTAAAAATAGTATTAAGATTTGTTACATCATCATTCTACAATCGTCTCGACTCCTTTACGAGCGGAGTTTTACTCAAACATCACAACAAGAACAACAATTACAAATTGAGATCTAATCATGATGCAAGAATTAAAAGAAAGCAAGATTAAAAAATTTCACCTTTTATTTATATCAACAATTTCATTACATTCGCTCAAGAACTACAAGAGGAAGAATTCGATCGTCGACTTGGCTTTGCTCGTCTCCGTGGATCGCGGATCGGCTTGGATCACTTGCCCGATTGAAGATCGGCTCGGCTCCTAAAAGGTTGAAGGCTTCTCACTTGATTTGGTACTCAAGATCTTGGATTTGGAGTGGAATTAGGGTTAGGGTTTCGCACAAGCCTTGTCACGAGACTTGTGGAAGAAAATGGTGTAGAATGAACAACCACATCCCTTAGATCTAGGTTCCTATTTATAGCCATCAAAACCCTAGATCTAGGATTTGAATTTTTAGTTTCCCTCCAAAAGTTTGTTAGATGAAATTTGAATTTCCCTCCAAAAGTTTGTTAAATGAAATTCAAATTTCCCTCCAAAAGTTTGTTAAATGAAATTCAAATTTCCCTCCAAAAGTTTGTTGAGGAAATTCAAATTTCCCTCCAAAAGTTTGTTGGAGAAATTCAAATTTCCCTCCAAAAGTTTGTTGGAGAAATTTGAATTTCCCTCCAAAAGTTTGTTGGATGAAATTTGAATTTCCCTCCAAAAGTTAGTTAGAGGAGAAACTTCTAGATGTGATTAGTTAGGAGGGAGCTTCTAGAAGAGGATTAGTTAGGAGCTTAATTAGGATTAGCCTTCCTTAATTTTCTTTGCTGATCTGGCAGTAGCTTCAGGATAATTATGGAATTTGACGTATCACAATTGACTGTGGGTCCCGCTGTGAGAATTCTGCACTGAAAATGAGACGATGACGTGGCAGAAGCGCGGCGGATCCGCGGCTCAAGCCTGTTCCCGCCACGGATCCGCGGCTTCTTTGGGGATTTAGAGCTTGGGCTTTCAGGTTTGGTCTTGGGCTCACTTTTGGGCTTTTCTTTTATATGCTGAATTTAATAATTCCTTCTGAAATGTTACCAGATCTGAAAGTATGGAGTTGGTGTAATGTTGATCAGCTCTTTGGTTTTTCTTCCGTCTTTTCCTGCATAGACTCAAGACAAGTGTTGCGCAAATACAGAAATGATGCGATGCCATGAAATGCGGTTAATTTCCTTTAAAGTGTCGGTTTAAAAGTCTAACACATGCAATCTCATATTTTGTGACAGATTTGCTAATATGTAGAATATGAATGCCGAACACTTCTAAATGTATGCAAAAGATGGGGAAATTGCCGGCTAAAATATACAATATTTTCGACTGATCAAATACCCCCAAACTTAATTTCGATCGTCTCGAACGAATGTTTTATTAAAAAGAGAAGGAGAAAATAAAGAAAGAGAAAAACTAACTAGCACACTTTCGTAGGCAACACGATTGCACTGAGCACGTGCAACAAGCCTTTAAACCTCTAGGTGTCCCTAGTAGGAGGAGTGTTGTCTCCTGAGGGTTTTCAGCGGATTGCACCCACAAAATCCAATAATAAAAGGAAGATCATGAATATTACATTTAAAGAAAAGAATCGTAAAAGAAAAGCTTTGAAAATTAGGGTTTCCAACTAAGCTAGCTTTTCGGTTGTCATGAGCCCTATCTTAATGGCCATGCAAAGATGTTAGAAATCACGTCCTCCCTCAATAAAACATCGTCTTATTGTTCATTCCTATCTTTATTCCAAACATCGATCATATAACCCTGCGTGTGTGTAAAGACATCCCTACACCCGGAGAATTCAATTCAAGCTATCATACTCTTG
The DNA here is from genome assembly GCA_030015575.1 of Agapanthus africanus. Taxonomy (NCBI): domain Eukaryota; kingdom Viridiplantae; phylum Streptophyta; class Magnoliopsida; order Asparagales; family Amaryllidaceae; genus Agapanthus; species Agapanthus africanus. The sequence goes on from CM057344.1 coordinate 41,957,536, forward strand.
CCCATCAGCCTCAGTACTTTTTAATCAATGAATATTTAGACGAAATTGCTCACACACTTTCATGCGACCGTTAATACTTCTTGAGATACTAACCGACCGATTACTCATGTGCTTGCTTATTTGGTGTATTTTCCTCGTCTTGCACCACCTCAGACATAGCAGTGACTCCCAGACCAGTTGGCCTTAGGGCACTAGGTGAAGAAGCACCCTCGCTATACATTTTTATTGCCCTTGGTGATAACAAAACCAGTGTTCATTTTTCTCACCACTTTATATTTTCCTTATTCATTTTTTTCTTTTTATTTCCTTCATACTTTTGGCTTTAAGACAAGAGCATTTCAAGGTATCCTCTACTATCCCAGGCTTCAAGACGTGTGTAAGTGCGAATAGCAGGGTAGCAACGTTCAAAATGTTTGGCTTCCAGAATAGAAACAATTTTTCAGACTTATTTTTATCCTCAGATTAGTGACGTCTTTCATCTTACTAACCCTTGGGACAACGGCTCATAACTACTTATTACTAGTTCGTATAAGAAAACTTCTAATTTTCTTAGTTTTCTTAAATTTTTCTAATCTCATGGATGTAATTTTTCACTATCTAATCTTTTATTATCTTATTTATATACAAAAATCTTATTTTTTATAGTTTTGAAAATTTTTAAATTTTTATAGATTTTTAAAAGAAATGTTTTGTGCTTATGCAGATGATATGATGCAAATGATGCGTAAATAAGCACAAACCTCCCCCAAACTTGTTTTCAACAGTGTCCTCACTGTTGCCATCTGCTAAATCTCGAAAAACCTGTAAGCTTGGGAGGAATTTATTAGTGGGGGCAAAATATTTAAGTGAAGAACCTCCCCCAAACTTATTTTTGGCTCAAAATTTTGTAAAATTTTTCTTTTCAAGAGCCCGATTATACCCCCCCCCCCAAACTTGAGTTATGCAATGTTAATCTTTTAAAATCACAAGTGGGGGTCAAAAATCATAGGTCGATGCCAAGCTTTGCAAAGACCGAACGTCAACACCAACCATTCGAAAATTTTATCAATGCAGTGCTCGGGTTGGTGGAAGAAGAAGTGGGGAAAAGGTAAGTGGTGGAAGAGAATGTGTGTGCGTCTCATCTTGGAGAGACGATGCAGTGAATGTGATGGATTACTCGCATTCTTTTTACAATTCAGAAGAAGGGGTGGAGGTTCAATTTCAGTGATTGGGAGATGATTCATCTCAACACCCGTGTCATTCAAAAATGCGAGTTCATCAGCGAAGATCTCCTCGAAAGTTCCATCAATACCCCGAAGAATAATGTCATCACAAAGTGCGGGGTGATCTTCAGACTCTAAAATCAGATCATAATCCGTGTTAATTGTTGACCCGGACAACTCGGTGGAAGAGTCCGTATGTGTATGATACATAGTTGGGTCAAACAATAACGTATGAAAAGAGTCAAGATCGATATCAGGAGGATCATCAAATTCGCTGCTGTCGACATCCATTAAGTCGACAGAACAGACCTGAGCAGTAGGTTCGGAGGGTACACTTCCCAACTTGTAAATGTTCAGCTCTATTGACCTATTCCCAAAAGATAAGGTCATAGAACCATTACGACAGTTGATTATTGCGTTGGAAGTGGCCAAAAAGGGGCGACCTAAAATCACCGGAATTTGATTCCGTGGGTTCGCTACAGGCTGTGTATCAATTACAATAAAATCTACCGGGAATATAAATTCTCCGATTTTTATTAACACATCCTCCAGCTCACCCCTAGGTTTGGTGATTGATCGGTCAGCCATCTGGAGAGTGCAATTGGTTGGCTTCAACTCTCCGATCCCTAATTGCTCATAGACTGAGTATGGAAGCAAGTTAACACTAGCGCCAAGGTCTAATAGAGCACGGTTGATGTGTTTTTCCCCAATAGAAACAGAAATAGTAGGATATCCTGGATCCTTACGTTTCCTCGGTAATTGTTGGGGGAAAGCCGTGTCTATTGTTTTTTCCATGAATATCTTCTTGGGCACATGAGTCTTCCTCTTCCTAGTGCACAAGTTCTTAAGAGTTTTCGCATAGGACGGAACTTGTTGGATAGCATCTAGGAGAGGGATGTTGGTGTTTACTTGCTTAAAAATGTTCATAATCTTCTCCATATGTGGACTCGGTGTGTTAGCCCTTAACCGATTAGGATAAGGTGCTTTGGCAATAAGTGCTGGGTCCATCATAGGAGAAGGAAGTGGGTGTGGAACCGATCCCGGAATAGAAGTGGGGATCGTCCGTGGAGGGGTAAAAGAGGTGGACTGTAGTGGCGAGCCTTTTGGGAAATGGAGAATAGGCTCGGAAGAAGATGGTGGGGTAGAAGAACTGGGGTAAGAAGTGTGTGTGTGAGGAAAGGTCTCAGCCGGGGTGTTATTGATTGATTTTTCTGTATCATCAAACTCTTCCCCAACATGAGTGTCGGGCACTCTTCCAGATCTCAACGTGATTGCATCCACATCGTGTAAATAGTTAGGATTAGGTAAAGGTTGAGCTGGAAGTTTCCCTTTCTCTCTTGCACTCATTTCAGCTTTTAAACGTGCAATTTCTTCTTCCATCGATTTAATACTCTCGCTTTGGGACGCAGAGTTTTTCTTTATATAATCGACAGAAGACTTTATTTCAGCCGAAACTTGCATGATATTTGTTAAGACCAAATTCATGCATTGTGCAAATGAATAGGATTCATCCGTCCCGGTCAACTGCAAAGGACTAGATGGTGTAAAAGTGTTGACCGGATTTTGAAAATTTTGTGTTTGAAAGGGGTGCTGACTCAATTGTGGTGGCTGCTGTTGTGGTGGAGGGGCCCTTTGGAATTGATTCGGGTTTGGAACCGTGTTTTGAAATTGTGATTGGTTCCAAGCAAAGTTAGGGTTATTCCTCCAACCCTGATCATATGTGGAGGAAGATGGATCGTTTCTAGGTCTTTGAAATGCGGCATTTGTATGCTCAGGACCTTGAAATGGACATTCTTCCGTTAAGTGAGACGGATCAGAACAGCATCCACATACAGTTTTGGAGAGTGATATTTGACTTAGGGCGGCTAAAAATTTGTTTTCCATAGTCTCGAGTTTCTTTTGCATAGCTGAAATGTCAGCTCTAACTCCTATGGAAATATCATTGCCATCCCTAGGTGATTGACTCACACCCTCCCACTGTAAAGATTTTTCAGCGAAATCTTCTAGAAATTTCCAGGCTTCCCCATCATCTTTAGTCATGAAGTTGCCTTGACACATGGATTCAAGGGACTGTCTTGTGTAAGGAGTAATGCCCTCATAAATGATTCGGCAAAGATCCCATCTCGGGATGCCGTGATGTGGACATTGGACTAACAGATCCTTGAAGCGGTCAAGACATTTTGAAAATGTTTCATTTGGAAGCTGGGTGAATTGATAGATTTCGCTACGGACTCGAGCTGTCTTTTGGTGTGGGTAGAATTTCTTAAGGAATGCTTTGACGAATTCGTCCCAATTTGAAATGGAATGTGCGGTAGTGTTATATAGCCACTTCTCGGCTAAATCGCACAAAGTGAATGGGAGAAGACGAAGACGGAAAGCATCCACAGAAAGCTGTGAAGTACCCATCATTGCGCATACATTTTCAAATTTCGTGATAAACACGTATGCGTCTTCAGACTCGAGACCGTGAAATTTTGGTAGAAGGTTGATGAATTGGGGTTTTATTTGAAAATTTTCCCCGTTGGCTGGTGGTGTGGAAAGACAAGTGGAAAGTGGGCCTCGTGTAGGATAGCATCTCTCTTGGAGAGAGATGCGAGGTGGATTCTGCGCACCAACGGACGGCGGCAGAGTAGTAGAAAAGAAATTCGATGGAGGTGGATCCATCGATGTGGGTGTGGTGGTGGGTAAAAGAAAGGTAAATGTAGAAATACCGACTTTGGGTCGATAAGGGAAACGCGGACTAACAGGCACTAGAATCCTGTTGTCCAGCCTATCTTGCACTAAAAAGGGTTAGTACAAGTGGCAGCGTGAATTTATAATTAGGGGAATGATGAATGCGGTGTTTGTTTTGAAAATTGATACGGATTTTTTTTAAAAAAATGATGCAACACAACAAATGCAACAAGCAAAAACCCTAAAATCTAGTGGTCACCTAGGTCCGAGCTCTAGACCGCTCCTAACTGCCAAAAGACAAGTCGCAGGATAAATCCTCCACTGCCTCTTTGTCCCCCTGTGGCCGGATAAGTGCCAGGTAAGTGGGAAGGAACCACCACTACAGTGGGCCTAATTAATAACCACTAGCCTTAGACACACTCGCCTTAGGCACCACAAGAAAACGCGGATAAGCAATGGATTACCCACGGCCTTCTTTTGTCCTAATTGAGCGCGACGGTCCTTAGAGTCATCTCTAGATTTCTTTTAATTAATGAGGGTAAATGCGGATGCAAGTTTTGCGATTTTCGGGGCCTAGGAAGGGTAATGAAATCCCCACCTAATTTGGATTTGGTCGTGCCCCTTAAATTTCCGTATTAATATGCAACAACCACAAGAATCAAAAACACGCACAATTTATTTTGCTTTGCGGCGTTGAGATTTATTTGCAAAGAAACCTGCAGCAAAATTGTTATTGGAGCAGATGAGGTAAGAGATAAGAAAGTGAGAAAGTTACAGAGCAAAATTGATGCAGAGAGGAGCTAAGGTTGCGGCGCTTCCGCCGAGGATGAGGGGTATATGCCGCGGATGGGCGGTGATCTGTTGGGATCAGTGCACAGAAATTTGTGCACAAGCTCCTGTTCACCTACACTGCTCTCTGGATATTTCAGAATTTTTTTTTTCACGGCTCCAATGATTCCAGATTTCCTCGCAATCAAATCACAAAACACGTATTAATGTTTGCACGAATTTTGATCTAAAAATTATAATGGAATAAATTGTTCAACTCAAATTTAAAAATACGAACTATTAGCGCACTATCCCCGGCAACGGCGCCATTTGATTGAATTATTTTCTTGATTGGATGTAAAAGTGTCGAATCAAATAGTCCCCTGCAACGGCGCCATTTGATTGTATTATTTTCTTGATTGGATGTAAAAGTGTCGAATCAAATAGTCCCCGGCAACGGCGCCATTTGATTGTATTATTTTCTTGATTGGATGTAAAAGTGTCGAATCAAATAGTCCTCGGCAACGGCGCCATTTGATTGAAACGATTTCGGATTGTGTAATTGGGAAATTTGTAAAGAAATCACAACCAAAAATTATTTGACCGCAATCAACTACGGTGTCGGATGTAGATTGTAAGTGAGTGCGGATCGTCCACAGGGACAGTGTAATATTTCGTCTTTCGAATTTAGATGAGTTGAAACTTTAAAGAAAAGAAAACAAACAATTCATGATTTGTATTTGAAGTTCACGAATTAGAAAATATAGATCTAATAATAAGAAAAAGATAGAATCAAGAATTTATAGTTTGTTGATTTTTCCAAACCAAATATCAAGAATCGAAATGAGGCTCGTAGGAATCGATCGGATCTATAGATGTGATGTAATCTTACAATTACGTATTCTTATCCTTCGATGAATGGATACTAGATCGATGATAATCGATGAGAATTAGAGACTTCTTGTGAAACTAGGGTTTCATCTTATCTCTTGTTCTTTCATTGATACCATTCATATTCTAGCCTCTAGTAAATTCAAGAAACGATCGTAGATCCCTAATTTCGAGCGATCACAATCAAGAAAGCATCGCTACGAAACTAGGTCATCGATTCTTGAACTTGCTAGGGTTTACAAAACTCGTAGGACTTAAAAATAGTATTAAGATTTGTTACATCATCATTCTACAATCGTCTCGACTCCTTTACGAGCGGAGTTTTACTCAAACATCACAACAAGAACAACAATTACAAATTGAGATCTAATCATGATGCAAGAATTAAAAGAAAGCAAGATTAAAAAATTTCACCTTTTATTTATATCAACAATTTCATTACATTCGCTCAAGAACTACAAGAGGAAGAATTCGATCGTCGACTTGGCTTTGCTCGTCTCCGTGGATCGCGGATCGGCTTGGATCACTTGCCCGATTGAAGATCGGCTCGGCTCCTAAAAGGTTGAAGGCTTCTCACTTGATTTGGTACTCAAGATCTTGGATTTGGAGTGGAATTAGGGTTAGGGTTTCGCACAAGCCTTGTCACGAGACTTGTGGAAGAAAATGGTGTAGAATGAACAACCACATCCCTTAGATCTAGGTTCCTATTTATAGCCATCAAAACCCTAGATCTAGGATTTGAATTTTTAGTTTCCCTCCAAAAGTTTGTTAGATGAAATTTGAATTTCCCTCCAAAAGTTTGTTAAATGAAATTCAAATTTCCCTCCAAAAGTTTGTTAAATGAAATTCAAATTTCCCTCCAAAAGTTTGTTGAGGAAATTCAAATTTCCCTCCAAAAGTTTGTTGGAGAAATTCAAATTTCCCTCCAAAAGTTTGTTGGATGAAATTTGAATTTCCCTCCAAAAGTTAGTTAGAGGAGAAACTTCTAGATGTGATTAGTTAGGAGGGAGCTTCTAGAAGAGGATTAGTTAGGAGCTTAATTAGGATTAGCCTTCCTTAATTTTCTTTGCTGATCTGGCAGTAGCTTCAGGATAGTTATGGAATTTGACGTATCACAATTGACTGTGGGTCCCGCTGTGAGAATTCTGCACTGAAAATGAGACGATGACGTGGCAGAAGCGCGGCGGATCCGCGGCTCAAGCCTGTTCCCGCCGCGGATCCGCGGCTTCTTTGGGGATTTAGAGCTTGGGCTTTCAGGTTTGGTCTTGGGCTCACTTTTGGGCTTTTCTTTTATATGCTGAATTTAATAATTCCTTCTGAAATGTTACCAGATCTGAAAGTATGGAGTTGGTGTAATGTTGATCAGCTCTTTGGTTTTTCTTCCGTCTTTTCCTGCATAGACTCAAGACAAGTGTTGCGCAAATACAGAAATGATGCGATGCCATGAAATGCGGTTAATTTCCTTTAAAGTGTCGGTTTAAAAGTCTAACACATGCAATCTCATATTTTGTGACAGATTTGCTAATATGTAGAATATGAATGCCGAACACTTCTAAATGTATGCAAAAGATGGGGAAATTGCCGGCTAAAATATACAATATTTTCGACTGATCAAATACCCCCAAACTTAATTTCGATCGTCTCGAACGAATGTTTTATTAAAAAGAGAAGGAGAAAATAAAGAAAGAGAAAAACTAACTAGCACACTTTCGTAGGCAACACGATTGCACTGAGCACGTACAACAAGCCTTTAAACCTCTAGGTGTCCCTAGTAGGAGGAGTGTTGTCTCCTGAGGGTTTTCAGCGGATTGCACCCACAAAATCCAATAATAAAAGGAAGATCATGAATATTACATTTAAAGAAAAGAATCGTAAAAGAAAAGCTTTGAAAATTAGGGTTTCCAACTAAGCTAGCTTTTCGGTTGTCATGAGCCCTATCTTAATGGCCATGCAAAGATGTTAGAAATCACGTCCTCCCTCAATAAAACATCGTCTTATTGTTCATTCCTATCTTTATTCCAAACATCGATCATATAACCCTGCGTGTGTGTAAAGACATCCCTACACCCGGAGAATTCAATTCAAGCTATCATACTCTTGCCCATCAGCCTCAGTACTTTTTAATCAATGAATATTTAGACGAAATTGCTCACACACTTTCATGCGACCGTTAATACTTCTTGAGATACTAACCGACCGATTACTCATGTGCTTGCTTATTTGGTGTATTTTCCTCGTCTTGCACCACCTCAGACATAGCAGTGACTCCCAGACCAGTTGGCCTTAGGGCACTAGGTGAAGAAGCACCCTCGCTATACATTTTTATTGCCCTTGGTGATAACAAAACCAGTGTTCATTTTTCTCACCACTTTATATTTTCCTTATTCATTTTTTTCTTTTTATTTCCTTCATACTTTTGGCTTTAAGACAAGAGCATTTCAAGGTATCCTCTACTATCCCAGGCTTCAAGACGTGTGTAAGTGCGAATAGCAGGGTAGCAACGTTCAAAATGTTTGGCTTCCAGAATAGAAACAATTTTTCAGACTTATTTTTATCCTCAGATTAGTGACGTCTTTCATCTTACTAACCCTTGGGACAACGGCTCATAACTACTTATTACTAGTTCGTATAAGAAAACTTCTAATTTTCTTAGTTTTCTTAAATTTTTCTAATCTCATGGATGTAATTTTTCACTATCTAATCTTTTATTATCTTATTTATATACAAAAATCTTATTTTTTATAGTTTTGAAAATTTTTAAATTTTTATAGATTTTTAAAAGAAATGTTTTGTGCTTATGCAAATGATATGATGCAAATGATGCGTAAATAAGCACAAACCTCCCCCAAACTTGTTTTCAACAGTGTCCTCACTGTTGCCATCTGCTAAATCTCGAAAAACCTGTAAGCTTGGGAGGAATTTATTAGTGGGGGCAAAATATTTAAGTGAAGAACCTCCCCCAAACTTATTTTTGGCTCAAAATTTTGTAAAATTTTTCTTTTCAAGAGCCCGATTATACCCCCCCCCCAAACTTGAGTTATGCAATGTTAATCTTTTAAAATCACAAGTGGGGGTCAAAAATCATAGGTCGATGCCAAGCTTTGCAAAGACCGAACGTCAACACCAACCATTCGAAAATTTTATCAATGCAGTGCTCGGGTTGGTGGAAGAAGAAGTGGGGAAAAGGTAAGTGGTGGAAGAGAATGTGTGTGCGTCTCATCTTGGAGAGACGATGCAGTGAATGTGATGGATTACTCGCATTCTTTTTACAATTCAGAAGAAGGGGTGGAGGTTCAATTTCAGTGATTGGGAGATGATTCATCTCAACACCCGTGTCATTCAAAAATGCGAGTTCATCAGCGAAGATCTCCTCGAAAGTTCCATCAATACCCCGAAGAATAATGTCATCACAAAGTGCGGGGTGATCTTCAGACTCTAAAATCAGATCATAATCCGTGTTAATTGTTGACCCGGACAACTCGGTGGAAGAGTCCGTATGTGTATGATACATAGTTGGGTCAAACAATAACGTATGAAAAGAGTCAAGATCGATATCAGGAGGATCATCAAATTCGCTGCTGTCGACATCCATTAAGTCGACAGAACAGACCTGAGCAGTAGGTTCGGAGGGTACACTTCCCAACTTGTAAATGTTCAGCTCTATTGACCTATTCCCAAAAGATAAGGTCATAGAACCATTACGACAGTTGATTATTGCGTTGGAAGTGGCCAAAAAGGGGCGACCTAAAATCACCGGAATTTGATTCCGTGGGTTCGCTACAGGCTGTGTATCAATTACAATAAAATCTACCGGGAATATAAATTCTCCGATTTTTATTAACACATCCTCCAGCTCACCCCTAGGTTTGGTGATTGATCGGTCAGCCATCTGGAGAGTGCAATTGGTTGGCTTCAACTCTCCGATCCCTAATTGCTCATAGACTGAGTATGGAAGCAAGTTAACACTAGCGCCAAGGTCTAATAGAGCACGGTTGATGTGTTTTTCCCCAATAGAAACAGAAATAGTAGGATATCCTGGATCCTTACGTTTCCTCGGTAATTGTTGGGGGAAAGCCGTGTCTATTGTTTTTTCCATGAATATCTTCTTGGGCACATGAGTCTTCCTCTTCCTAGTGCACAAGTTCTTAAGAGTTTTCGCATAGGACGGAACTTGTTGGATAGCATCTAGGAGAGGGATGTTGGTGTTTACTTGCTTAAAAATGTTCATAATCTTCTCCATATGTGGACTCGGTGTGTTAGCCCTTAACCGATTAGGATAAGGTGCTTTGGCAATAAGTGCTGGGTCCATCATAGGAGAAGGAAGTGGGTGTGGAACCGATCCCGGAATAGAAGTGGGGATCGTCCGTGGAGGGGTAAAAGAGGTGGACTGTAGTGGCGAGCCTTTTGGGAAATGGAGAATAGGCTCGGAAGAAGATGGTGGGGTAGAAGAACTGGGGTAAGAAGTGTGTGTGTGAGGAAAGGTCTCAGCCGGGGTGTTATTGATTGATTTTTCTGTATCATCAAACTCTTCCCCAACATGAGTGTCGGGCACTCTTCCAGATCTCAACGTGATTGCATCCACATCGTGTAAATAGTTAGGATTAGGTAAAGGTTGAGCTGGAAGTTTCCCTTTCTCTCTTGCACTCATTTCAGCTTTTAAACGTGCAATTTCTTCTTCCATCGATTTAATACTCTCGCTTTGGGACGCAGAGTTTTTCTTTATATAATCGACAGAAGACTTTATTTCAGCCGAAACTTGCATGATATTTGTTAAGACCAAATTCATGCATTGTGCAAATGAATAGGATTCATCCGTCCCGGTCAACTGCAAAGGACTAGATGGTGTAAAAGTGTTGACCGGATTTTGAAAATTTTGTGTTTGAAAGGGGTGCTGACTCAATTGTGGTGGCTGCTGTTGTGGTGGAGGGGCCCTTTGGAATTGATTCGGGTTTGGAACCGTGTTTTGAAATTGTGATTGGTTCCAAGCAAAGTTAGGGTTATTCCTCCAACCCTGATCATATGTGGAGGAAGATGGATCGTTTCTAGGTCTTTGAAATGCGGCATTTGTATGCTCAGGACCTTGAAATGGACATTCTTCCGTTAAGTGAGACGGATCAGAACAGCATCCACATACAGTTTTGGAGAGTGATATTTGACTTAGGGCGGCTAAAAATTTGTTTTCCATAGTCTCGAGTTTCTTTTGCATAGCTGAAATGTCAGCTCTAACTCCTATGGAAATATCATTGCCATCCCTAGGTGATTGACTCACACCCTCCCACTGTAAAGATTTTTCAGCGAAATCTTCTAGAAATTTCCAGGCTTCCCCATCATCTTTAGTCATGAAGTTGCCTTGACACATGGATTCAAGGGACTGTCTTGTGTAAGGAGTAATGCCCTCATAAATGATTCGGCAAAGATCCCATCTCGGGATGCCGTGATGTGGACATTGGACTAACAGATCCTTGAAGCGGTCAAGACATTTTGAAAATGTTTCATTTGGAAGCTGGGTGAATTGATAGATTTCGCTACGGACTCGAGCTGTCTTTTGGTGTGGGTAGAATTTCTTAAGGAATGCTTTGACGAATTCGTCCCAATTTGAAATGGAATGTGCGGTAGTGTTATATAGCCACTTCTCGGCTAAATCGCACAAAGTGAATGGGAGAAGACGAAGACGGAAAGCATCCACAGAAAGCTGTGAAGTACCCATCATTGCGCATACATTTTCAAATTTCGTGATAAACACGTATGCGTCTTCAGACTCGAGACCGTGAAATTTTGGTAGAAGGTTGATGAATTGGGGTTTTATTTGAAAATTTTCCCCGTTGGCTGGTGGTGTGGAAAGACAAGTGGAAAGTGGGCCTCGTGTAGGATAGCATCTCTCTTGGAGAGAGATGCGAGGTGGATTCTGCGCACCAACGGACGGCGGCAGAGTAGTAGAAAAGAAATTCGATGGAGGTGGATCCATCGATGTGGGTGTGGTGGTGGGTAAAAGAAAGGTAAATGTAGAAATACCGACTTTGGGTCGATAAGGGAAACGCGGACTAACAGGCACTAGAATCCTGTTGTCCAGCCTATCTTGCACTAAAAAGGGTTAGTACAAGTGGCAGCGTGAATTTATAATTAGGGGAATGATGAATGCGGTGTTTGTTTTGAAAATTGATACGGATTTTTTTTAAAAAAATGATGCAACACAACAAATGCAACAAGCAAAAACCCTAAAATCTAGTGGTCACCTAGGTCCGAGCTCTAGACCGCTCCTAACTGCCAAAAGACAAGTCGCAGGATAAATCCTCCACTGCCTCTTTGTCCCCCTGTGGCCGGATAAGTGCCAGGTAAGTGGGAAGGAACCACCACTACAGTGGGCCTAATTAATAACCACTAGCCTTAGACACACTCGCCTTAGGCACCACAAGAAAACGCGGATAAGCAATGGATTACCCACGGCCTTCTTTTGTCCTAATTGAGCGCGACGGTCCTTAGAGTCATCTCTAGATTTCTTTTAATTAATGAGGGTAAATGCGGATGCAAGTTTTGCGATTTTCGGAGCCTAGGAAGGGTAATGAAATCCCCACCTAATTTGGATTTGGTCGTGCCCCTTAAATTTCCGTATTAATATGCAACAACCACAAGAATCAAAAACACGCACAATTTATTTTGCTTTGCGGCGTTGAGATTTATTTGCAAAGAAACCTGCAGCAAAATTGTTATTGGAGCAGATGAGGTAAGAGATAAGAAAGTGAGAAAGTTACGGAGCAAAATTGATGCAGAGAGGAGCTAAGGTTGCGGCGCTTCAGGCGAGGATGAGGGGTATATGCCGCGGATGGGCGGTGATCTGTTGGGATCAGTGCACAGAAATTTGTGCACAAGCTCCTGTTCACCTACACTGCTCTCTGGATATTTCAGAAATTTTTTTTTCACGGCTCCAATGATTCCAGATTTCCTCGCAATCAAATCACAAAACACGTATTAGTGTTTGCACGAATTTTGATCTAAAAATTATAATGGAATAAATTGTTCAACTCAAATTTAAAAATACGAACTATTAGCGCACTATCCCCGGCAACGGCGCCATTTGATTGAATTATTTTCTTGATTGGATGTAAAAGTGTCGAATCAAATAGTCCCCTGCAACGGCGCCATTTGATTGTATTATTTTCTTGATTGGATGTAAAAGTGTCGAATCAAATAGTCCCCGGCAACGGCGCCATTTGATTGTATTATTTTCTTGATTGGATGTAAAAGTGTCGAATCAAATAGTCCTCGGCAACGGCGCCATTTGATTGAAACGATTTCGGATTGTGTAATTGGGAAATTTGTAAAGAAATCACAACCAAAAATTATTTGACCGCAATCAACTACGGTGTCGGATGTAGATTGTAAGTGAGTGCGGATCGTCCACAGGGACAGTGTAATATTTCGTCTTTCGAATTTAGATGAGTTGAAACTTTAAAGAAAAGAAAACAAACAATTCATGATTTGTATTTGAAGTTCACGAATTAGAAAATATAGATCTAATAATAAGAAAAAGATAGAATCAAGAATTTATAGTTTGTTGATTTTTCCAAACCAAATATCAAGAATCGAAATGAGGCTCGTAGGAATCGATCGGATCTATAGATGTGATGTAATCTTACAATTACGTATTCTTATCCTTCGATGAATGGATACTAGATCGATGATAATCGATGAGAATTAGAGACTTCTTGTGAAACTAGGGTTTCATCTTATCTCTTGTTCTTTCATTGATACCATTCATATTCTAGCCTCTAGTAAATTCAAGAAACGATCGTAGATCCCTAATTTCGAGCGATCACAATCAAGAAAGCATCGCTACGAAACTAGGTCATCGATTCTTGAACTTGCTAGGGTTTACAAAACTCGTAGGACTTAAAAATAGTATTAAAATTTGTTACATCATCATTCTACAATCGTCTCGACTCTTTTACGAGCGGAGTTTTACTCAAACATCACAACAAGAACAACAATTACAAATTGAGATCTAATCATGATGCAAGAATTAAAAGAAAGCAAGATTAAAAAATTTCACCTTTTATTTATATCAACAATTTCATTACATTCGCTCAAGAACTACAAGAGGAAGAATTCGATCGTCGACTTGGCTTTGCTCGTCTCCGTGGATCGCGGATCAGCTTGGATCACTTGCCCGATTGAAGATCGGCTCGGCTCCTAAAAGGTTGAAGGCTTCTCACTTGATTTGGTACTCAAGATCTTGGATTTGGAGTGGAATTAGGGTTAGGGTTTCGCACAAGCCTTGTCACGAGACTTGTGGAAGAAAATGGTGTAGAATGAACAACCACATCCCTTAGATCTAGGTTCCTATTTATAGCCATCAAAACCCTAGATCTAGGATTTGAATTTTTAGTTTCCCTCCAAAAGTTTGTTAGATGAAATTTGAATTTCCCTCCAAAAGTTTGTTAAATGAAATTCAAATTTCCCTCCAAAAGTTTGTTGAGGAAATTCAAATTTCCCTCCAAAAGTTTGTTGGAGAAATTTGAATTTCCCTCCAAAAGTTTGTTGGATGAAATTTGAATTTCCCTCCAAAAGTTAGTTAGAGGAGAAACTTCTAGATGTGATTAGTTAGGAGGGAGCTTCTAGAAGAGGATTAGTTAGGAGCTTAATTAGGATTAGCCTTCCTTAATTTTCTTTGCTGATCTGGCAGTAGCTTCAGGATAGTTATGGAATTTGACGTATCACAATTGACTGTGGGTCCCGCTGTGAGAATTCTGCACTGAAAATGAGACGATGACGTGGCAGAAGCGCGGCGGATCCGCGGCTCAAGCCTGTTCCCGCCGCGGATCCGCGGCTTCTTTGGGGATTTAGAGCTTGGGCTTTCAGGTTTGGTCTTGGGCTCACTTTTGGGCTTTTCTTTTATATGCTGAATTTAATAATTCCTTCTGAAATGTTACCAGATCTGAAAGTATGGAGTTGGTGTAATGTTGATCAGCTCTTTGGTTTTTCTTCCGTCTTTTCCTGCATAGACTCAAGACAAGTGTTGCGCAAATACAGAAATGATGCGATGCCATGAAATGCGGTTAATTTCCTTTAAAGTGTCGGTTTAAAAGTCTAACACATGCAATCTCATATTTTGTGACAGATTTGCTAATATGTAGAATATGAATGCCGAACACTTCTAAATGTATGCAAAAGATGGGGAAATTGCCGGCTAAAATATACAATATTTTCGACTGATCAGCTCCTTTGAGCCGTGGTAGGGTAGTAATCAAAGTACAGTGAGAACTCACACGAGACAAATGATGATCTCAGGTCGACAGACTAACCTGTACTCATGTCGTATGGGAACTGCTATCCGGCAATAGGTATAATACCATCTAGTATGTTCCCGGCGATTCCGTCCAGTGTACGCATAACCCAATGAGCACATGTATACTATCTTAGGTGACTAACCGACACCAATAGCTTGTGAGATCGGCCATCGCCCCTCGTCGGGGTCTCGATAAGTACACACTAGTCTGCTCCAGAGTATCGATGCCCAGTCTCGATTCTCCCTCGACTAGGGACATTTAAGGATGTGCTTATAGACCATCCAGCTCCAACGTATATGATCGCCATCATAATGCTGGTGGTCAAGTAGGAATCCTATGGGCTCTATCAACATATAATAGTGATCTGTAATACCACATAATGCATGTACATGATGATAAAAGCAAACCAGATAGCATACTGTCATTTTGAGTAAGACTGTTCTACCGTATAGGTCCTCCCTCAATCATCACAATCACGTGCATGCGATTACAATAATTGACTTGAGAGCACTATAGCCAACAGAAGCTGTCTGGATGAAGAAGTTCATTACTAAACTTGGCGTGGTTCCATCCATTGAGCATCCAATACCTTTGTATTGTGATAACAATGGAGCTGTGGTTCTGGCCAAGGAACCCGGTCCCATCAGCGATCCAGACATATTCTAAGATGGTATCACCTGATCCGGGAGATAGTTGATCGCAAGGAGATCGAGGTCAGGAGAGTTGACACGAAGGACGACACAACGGATCCATTCACGAAGGCCCTCCCTCAGACGCAGTTTGAGAGACTTTTTGGGATGTTGGGTATGAGATACTACAACAACTGGCCTTAGTACAAGTGGGAGATTGTTAGGAATATGTATGCCCAAGATGCCATTATTGTTTATTACAGTTGATGCTTGTACATATATATAGAGGACTTTCTTGCTCGACATGATAGTATGCTATCTGGTTGCTCTTTATCTTAACATGTACACTTGTATTATTATACCGTCTCTCTGATATATGTTGATAAAGCCCTTAGGATGTGGGCTTGACTACCAGGACTATGATGCAGATCATACCAGTGGGTCCTGAATAATCCACAAGCACATCCTTTAATAGTTCCTAGTCGAGGGGGTATCGAGACAGGGCATCGATATTTCAGAGTAGACTAGTGTGTACGTTTCTTGACCCTGTATGGGGCAATGGTTGATTCCATAACCATTGGTGTTTGACATCAAAGATAGTACACAGATGCTCATTAGAGAATGGGTACACCGAACTGGACTCGCCGAGAACTCCTGGATGGTACCATACCCATCGTCAGATAGCAGTTCTATGGCGACACTGGTACATGTTAGTCTGTAGACCCGAGATCGTCATAGTGTCTTGTGTGATTCCCACTATGCCTTGATTTCCTCCCTATCACGGCTCAAAGGAGTCGTGCAAACAGGTGGATTTTGGCTGCAGTCCTGAGTCACATGGAGGCAGCGAGCGATAGGAGGGGTTTCGTCTCTCCCGGTATTGGGAGCTGATGTTGCGCTATGCTCGATTAGCTATAACAGCAAGTCCCTGATCAGGGCTGATGAGATTTACTGGTAAGTGTTATCAGTAGTTTCTCGAACCGTTATATGCTACACATCGGCATGTCTTATCAAGTTACTGGGGTTTGACGTTTTCCACCCCCAGACTCGATATGCGACATATCGTACGAAGAGACCGGACTTTACGGTAAGCGTTACTTATAGGCTTCACGGGAGTTTGGACAAGCTTATTTGTTGATCTTCTAATCGCTCAATACCTAAGCAGCCGTTAGGTCCAGTTAGTACTGCCGACGGCTTGTGGGTAACTGATGTGATCATTATCTACTGCTGGCATATTGACGAGTCTTTAGAGTTCCACACAGAGGTTTCATAGCTCAAGCGAAACGAAGTAGGGCACATATGCTGATATGTGCGGGAGCCTGATCAAATACGAGTATGTGATACCGTATTCTAATCTGGTGATATTTGATATCGGTTAGGTTATATATGATATAACCGGATTATTGAATCAAGGGTTGATTTGATAATATGATATACATATAAATAATATTAGTCGATTATATATGATATAACCGGATTATTGAATCAAGTGTTGATTTAATAATCTGTTATATATTTATGTTTGATATATTTATATATTAACTAATATTAAAGCTCACTTAAGTTTTTCTTCTCTCTCTCTCTCGATATATATATATATATATATATATTTTATATTATGTTATGGTAGATGATGCATAGAACATGGATTATTTATTTTGAGAAAATAGATTTGTGAGATGGAAAATGGGGAGGTTTTTTAGGCATAGGTGAAGCTTGGCTCTAAATATTTGTTTATTGGTTTGCCATCACAATTGAAGTATGGTTGTGATTTATCATTGAAAAATGATTCATGCTTCAATGCGTGACGAGTATATTGAGCCATTCTCCACTTGCCTAAAAGACCTAGCTCATTTGCACTCTCTCATTTTTCCTCCAATGTTCGTCTTCTTCTTCCTCCTATAGCTTCTTTTCTTGAGTCGGGAAAAGAGAGGAAAAGATTTATAAGTGAGCTAAAACCCCAACTTCATCAATCTAGTCTAAACTAGCCATTTAGATTTGGTTGTTTCCTTCACTGATACTTGATTAGTGAAGAGCTAGCTTAATCTAGAGAGACTTCAAAGTGGATCATTTTCGGTCTCGAAAATCGCAAAGCAAGCTCGATTTTTTCTTTAAGTGGAGCCAAGAGAAGTTCTAACGACTACTAGTTGGAGTTTTAGAAGTGAAGGACTTGGTCTACAAAGGTTGTAATCTTCTTCACTTGGTTATAGAACTTGTTTGCCTACTTAAAACCTTAATTCTCTAGTTAAATTCTACGTTAGTATAACTTAGCATTTAATTTTTTTTAAAATTGCATACTTTCTACCTGAACAAACCTAGTAGAGATACTAAGACATACTTTCAATTATATGATGTCAAAATATAATGCTTTTAGGAAAGAGCAGCCACTGTTTTCATTTGCGCTGTCCCTCTAGCCTTGGACCGAGAAATTGTTTCGTCTTAGCTTGTATAAACATGGTAAGTCATGTCTTTCTCAGGATAGAAGTTTGCAATTGTTTTAAACTGGTTAACAAGCCATATAAAGATACGTTCCAAAGGCCTTTAAATACATGAATTGATGAAATATTCAATCCAATATATATCTTTTCTGCTGTTTGATTGAGATTTAGAATTTCTGTTTCCATATCAATCTCCAAGCATGAAAAATTTAGAGTTTCTTTGTTTATGCTGCTTTTTTGGAAATCAAACCGGCGACTTTCACCTCGAAGATGAAAGTTTTATTGCAATTGCAAAGCTTCTGTAGCCAAACAAAAAATTAGGGTGAATTGTCAAAACCCTAAACAATTTTTTCTCGCTGCCAAAACCTCCTGGCTTCAAAGCAGCTGTCAAAACTTCATGGAAAATTTTCATGCAGTATCTATATGGCTGCCTGCTATATCCAAATAGGTCGCTATCACAGTCAAGCGCATAGCGTCAAGCACATTGCCATCATATAATAACTATATATAATAGGCAACTGTATAAATACCGCACGTGGGAGGGAGGGGGTCTTTGACAACCGAAAAAAATTTCAGCCGCTTTGAGGCTAGGGTTTTTATCAATAGGAAAACTTCATGGTCTTTTCTTTTGGACAATTTACCCAAAAAATAACCATTTTCGGAAACCAGGAGGATTGACGTTTATTGGGTCGGGTCTTTATTTCACGATTCAGCCCAAACCCAAGGCTGCATTATACAGAGACGGGAAAGGCGGTGAGAAACGAAACGGGTTCACCATATCTCTTTCGAAAATCAAGGGAAAAAAGCCTAGGGATTCTCGCGCGGCAAAATTCTAGGGTTTCGTTCCCAATTTTACAAGATTTTCTTGTCGCAGATCGAATCATCGTTCAGCCATGGCGGAATCGTCTCGTTCGATCGGCAAGAAGCGACCGAGGGACGATGAGAAGGAGCCAGAGGATGACGAAATCCTCAGCCTCGGTACTCTCTTCCATGAACCTATTTTCAATTCTATTCTTGCAATTCGACTCTTAATTCCATTTATCTTAAACTGCATTGCTCGATTTCAACGAAGTCTTGAATTATAGGACAAAACCTGGGAATTATCAAGTTTTTAAAACTAATTAGGGATTTAGCTGGATTTGAAAACTATTTAAGGATTTAGCAACATTGGGTCAAATCACGTAGGCGCGAGCAGTTGAAAATGGGCACGTCTGAATCCACAGTTGCAAAGTGCGGATTCAACTTGAGCTATCTGGTATCTATAGAGCTCAAAGTTGAATCCACACTTGCAAAGTGCGGATTCAATCCTTGCTGTTCTCTTCTTCATCTTGATCTCTCTCTGGTTTCCTTAATTCCCCCAAAATCAGAAGGGCACGAAGCAGGTTGCAGGAAGAAAAGAGAAAAAGAGAGGCTGCTTTAGCCGCTGCCTCCTCCTCCTCTATCTTTCTCTTCCTTCTCGTTTCTGTTTAATTTCTCCACCAACTAAAAAAATGGTTGTCGCTGCCTCCGCTGCTAGTGTAAATAATTTCCACCCCTTTCCAGTTCCACCATCATCTTCAAAACCAAAACCCTTGTTCCTCCGTATATGAAATCCTCCTATCTTCCAACACCACCGATGATGATGATGATGAGAACCAATCGCATCACCACCAACCATACGAAGAAGAAGGGGCGTGCCGCTGTGGTGTCGGTGGCAACCGAGGACGTCGATGTAATTCCCACTGCTTAGAAGCAACGATACCAGAGAGTCCAAGTTGAACCCGCACTTTGCAAGTACGGATTCAACCTTGAGTTCTTTGGTTAGCAGAGAGCTCAAGTTGAATCACACTTCGCAAGTGCAGAACCAGACATGGGCTCTCTGGAGCTCAAGCAAAGTGCGGATTCAGACGCGTCCATTTCCAACTGTTCGTGCCTACGTGACCTTGATTTGACCTAAAGTTGTTAAATCCCTAAATAGTTTTCAAACTTATCTAAATCCCTAATTAGTTTTAAAAACTTGATAATTCCCAAATTTAGTCCTGAATTATATAATTTTTGGTTCTTTGTGCAATTTTGCGCTGTTCATGAAAATTCGAGGGAATTGTTTTCTTATATAGCTTTTATTTCTTCCTTAGTTCCTTGAAGTTGCATTGATACTTGGATTTGCTAAGTATGCAAAATTTTGTGTTAATCTATTTACTATTTTATAAATGCAGAGAAGAATCCAAAATTTAGCGACACATTGGTTGCCCTTCAAATGATGCGATCACAATTTCCAAACATCGAGAAGGTATTTTCTTTACATTTATCAATTTTTTAAAAAACTCTTAAAGCGTCTATCTTGAAAAGCAAAGACGTGAATGCCTGAGACAAGTTTCTTTATATCTCACAATATGTGCATATGCTGCTCATGTTACCATGAAGTAGATTTATTATTTCCAACTAAAAATGTTCTCCTTTCCCTTTTTCTTTTCTTCTTGATGTCTGTCTAGGTTGGGGTGGGGGGAGTGAGAGGTGTCTATCCCTTCATGTCTCATTTGTTTGGATATGTATTAGTCCATCTGAACACCTATAGCATTTTATGTACCTTTTAGTCACAAATCATGCAAACACAAAACCGAAACAAAAATTTCATATCTTTCTTGGTTGTACTGTTCCTGTATTGTGTTCGCTGTACACTTTATATAACTATCCTATCCATTGCTAACCTTATAGTTAGGTAGATACTTGTTATCACCCAACTCCTTGTGATTCATGGTGGTGATTAGGGTTGCATCCAGATCTGTTTATTTTCTGAATATAGATACTGTTTTTCGGATCCGGTCGGATTCGTATACGTATGCGGATATACATTAAAATATTTTCCGGATATGTATACAAATATGATTGTGGCAAATTATCCTGATGCGGATGCAAAATTCAGGATATATGAATCCGGACATGGATACGAATACAAATATATGAATTCAGATATAGATACGGATATGAATACGGTTATCTGTAGATTATATCATTTTTAAGCTTGTAATGCTTTTTAAACCATAATTTTTTTTTTGCATTTTATATACCATGTATTTAAGAGAATATTTTGACATTATTTTATCATGTTTGTTTCAAAATATGCAAAATAGACTAGTAATATATATATATATAAGAGAATAATGGGGGACAAATGCTCTAGGAGAAAAACCTTTCTATGGCGCCGACAAAAGTATACCTTCCACCGATTTTTTTGACGATTGGCATCGCTCATCTTGATCCTTATCATCTAAGATGTAGAAACACCAATTTTCATGTGATTCCAACTCCTTTTCACTGTTGATCTAGTGGTGAAAATTCTAAATATGTCATATTATCGGAAAATCATTAATTTTGTACTCTCTAAATTAACGGTGAAAAAATGTTAGAATCATATGAAATTTGGTGTATCTACATCTTAGCCGATGAAGATGAGGATGGTGGGTGCCGATCATCGAAAAAATCGGTGGAAGGTATACTTTTGTCGGCGCCATAGGAGAAAATCCCCCTCCCGGGGCCTTTGTCCTCCATTATTCTCTATATATAATATATTTGCTAACACATTTAATTATTCATGTCACGTCCCGCTTCACAAAATACGGAATACAAGAGATGACTAGGCCAGCCATGCTCCTACGGTTAGGGAACAATCCTGCCGTAGTCACACTTCGGCTTCTAGTATTACATGGTAGTCAGTAAATAGTACTTGAGTAAAGGAAATCATAGTTCTCAACCTTATTACATTGCAATTTAAAAGAGTTTGAGGTACATTTATTTCATAGAATAAACAACTAACCAATAAAACAAATGCTGAAATCAAAGAAAGTAGCGCTGGTGATGCAGTCCAGATCTCCGCAGTCTCGAAGGATAAGTCCTGCTCCTGGGCTGGATCCACTCCGTCCTCTGAGCATGCACACTCAGGTCGTCAGGGTGACACATATAGCAATAAATATGTATAATGGGCGTGCAGTATTATTAAACATGAGGAGTACAATAAATTGCGGAACATGTGTATAATAATATCAACTGAATATGAATAGTGCAATATGAGTATCATATCGATGAACTACACAATACATATGTCACTACCTAACGGTCACAGTCAATGAAATCAACTGGTGGAGAGGATGCTCGTGTTTAACAAGGGTCTCGTGTATGCCCAAGACTACGGTCCACTGTGCCTGGGACATAATCCTGTCAGCCGTGCCGCTAGGCCCACAATCTAAAGTATGTATGTATATATATATATATATAAATATCACTGATAGCGAATGATCATCCTCTAAATCACTGTACCTTGCTAAATACGAGTTCAAATCCATCTTGATTTCCCCATTCCCCAGGTGATGGTATGCATTCGTGTATTGAATAGGTTGTGGACAAATACGTATCACTGTCGCTTTCAATCACTTTTCCACTTCTCAATATCACTGTCGTATTTGCCATAACCCAATCCCTAACATTAATATATCGACAATGCAGATGATCACTATGCAGCAGGTACAACTCAAGCATGAAAATATGCAGAAATGCACTGAACAGGTATTCATTATTCTAGAACGACCAATGCCATGTGATTGGTAAAATTCATGATAAATCGTACACATAGAATCGACAAAACAGTATAAAGGGCGTATGAAGTACACTGGATTATCTAAACAGTAAAATTTATTTCAGGTCAATCGGAGTTCAGGTTAGAGAATTATCATCGTTTGAAGGCAGCGATTGATTTCTGGGATTCCAGTTCCAGAACTGAAAGCCCAACTTCGCACGCATTTTATCAGTAATTATGTTCAGATTCAGCTATTGCCCTAGCTGAATAAAATTTAGTTCTGCCAGTTAAGTTTCCAACGCACCAAACGGATTATCAATCGTACCTTTACATCAGAAGTTATGCTTAGATTAATGTGACAATGTAATGAACATTTCTGCAGAAACTGCAGAACCCAATGGTATTCTAAAATACAATTTAAATATCAAACGACCGTAAAAATGAATGGGACCGATTTCAGGTGTTAGCTAATTCAGTTATCTATGCGACCATATGGGGCTCCGCGCATTTTCAGTTTTAAGCAGGTGTGTATAAGTGCTTAGAATTCAGTTTTCCCCATAAAATGCTACCCCGGACTGCAGTCCATAATTGCGTTCCTAATCATTTTTTTCAGGGTCATGGAATTGCATTATTCCAAAACTAATTACATAGGGTTATAGGCTATCTCGTTAGGTTCGATACGAGCTCTGGAACATCATGATTGGAATTATATTCAAATAACTACAAATTTTACAATGTGGTATGTACGTTGATTTTCAGATTTGACGTAACCATTTGGGAGGTCATTTTTACATTCGATGCCTTAACGATTTTATGCCGATTTCTTATACGTCACTCGTTAACATCAACAGAAACTTCTAATAATAAACTTGGGGATTTTAATAGGGTAAATGCTTCGAGCACTCGGTACGTGTACGGGGATGCTATCTATGTGTTCATACACGCATCAAATATATCCATTTAAACCGTTAAACTACATTCACTAACTACATAAGTACGTAGCATGAATTGAGCAAGTGAAGGAGGTTCACTTGCCTGTGACGAAGTCGAGGGTACGACAACGACGTCAACGGAAATGGCATGACACGGGCACGATCGTTGCACGATGCACGCTCGACTTGGCTAGATCGGAGTACTTGGCTCAGCACTGGCGTGGAGGCGGCCACGGCAAGGGGTTTCCAGCGACTCCGTCGAAGTGCTCGGGTGTAGAGGGGCTGCCGGCGGCGAGCTCAGGCGGCTCAGGGGATTGGAGCTGGTGAGTCGGGGAGCTCGGGGGCTGCAGGGGACCAGTGCAGTGGGCTCTGGCGATGTCGGCTGAGGCGCGGGGGCGACGGGGTTGGAGCTCAGGTGAGGTGCAGGGACGAGGGAGTTGGGTTCGTCGGTGAGATGCAGGGGGTTGGTGTTGATGGTGGTGGGTGCTCGGTTTGGTGGTGATGCAGATGAGGCAAGGGTGTTGGCGGTTGAGGTGTTGGGAAAAAGGAGCGGAAATGTTGGGGAGCTCGCGGCGGTGGTCGGAGCTTGGGGGAGTTCAGTGCCGTGAGGTGGGGTTTTGGCTTGGAGGAGAACGGGAGAGAGAGAAGCAGCGAGGGGGAGATGAGGGAAGAGAACGAGAGAGTGAGAAAGAGACGTTGGAGAGAAGAGGGGAGACATGTGCGGGGATTACGGAGTCGTTGGCGACGAGGCCACGTCGGCGTGGAGCCGTTCTCGCAGAGGTGGGCACGAGGATGGACGAAGTCGAGGGGCGCCGTTGGGGACTTGGAGCCGTTGGGGAGTGAGCGGGTCAAGTGGAGGCTGGTGCGAGGAACGCGAGCGGGCGTGGGTGCGATCGTCGTGGGCGTGAGGAACAGGGGCGAGGAGGTTGCGCGAAGGAAGTGGCGGGAAAAGGGAACGAGGGAGGAAGATGAAGGGAAGCGGGTCGGGTCGGGTAGAATAGGATTGGGTTTAGGAGTTTAGGTTTAAGAGTTTAGGAAATTAGTTTAAATAATAAAAAAATATAAAAAAATGAAATAAATTTGGATTAAATTCTGGAAAAATACGGAAAATTTTATTCGGAACTGGGGATTTATAATTCATTTGCATGGATATTTGTCTTTATCAAATGTTTTAAGTACTCATATTAAATAAATATTTAGTGAATTGTATTAATTGCATACATATTAGCGAACCGCATCCATATTTGTTTTATCTTAGATCTGATTTATACCCATACCCCTTGCGTACCCGTATCAGTCTCTTTAATATCCTTAATATCCGCTATCCGCTATCTGTCATTAGAAAATAAATAAGGATATGGTAATGCTCATATTGATATGGATGCAACCTAGTGGCGACCATGGAACAATTAAAGAACAACAACATATTTTTTATCCTAAACTTTCATAATCGACAACATGATTCCTTTTTTAAAGGGTCATATCCTTGGTTAAACTAACAATTATTACATTATTTTTAATTTCCTCGGAAAAAATAAAGAGCGCTAGGTAAGAGGACTGACAAAATTATAGAATCATAGTTAATGGAGCTACGAGGACTTCGAGGGGGGCCTAAATGAACATGGAATGAGCTTGCAACTGAGTTGTTAATATAACGAAGAGATGGCCCTTGACAGAGGTGAATCGAAGAAAATGATTCATCAAGGGGTTCTAACGGACATTAAAAGCTGGACCTCAAACTTTAGGACGAAGACTTCTGGCTTGTCATTTATATCTAAAAAATGTTCCTTTCCTATAATAGAAATTAGAACTCCCCTAAGTTCTTTACAGTGTCATTTCTCTTTCTCCCTCTTAATTTTATTTATAGATTATTTCAGCACTCTTCTTGTTTCTAAATCAACCAATGCCATAAATCATAGTTTCTGACGTACGTACCAGTGTTCTGCACATGCGATTCATGTGGACGAAAAGAATCTTGCACTGTATATTATCCATGATAATATATGAGCATATTATGTGATTGGGATAAAAGGCTCAGCTGCTGCTGCTGCTGCTATATATGAACACATTAGACTTTGTTATCTCAAAAAATATTTTCTTAGAGTGTATATAGAGAAGTAATAACTCGATATCATTCATTGTTAAAATATAATATTAAATACTATCAATTTATAACTGTAATGCGAAATATTATCTTCTATTCATGGTAACATAGGTATAATAAAAAGTCTTTTTTGACCTTATAATTCTATATTGTAATAAAAAAGAAGTATACATTTATAATTTATAAAGCTTGAATGATATTTTAGTAGCTCTATGGACCTTTTAAATCTAAAACATGAAAAAATTATAATGAAGGAATGAGATGGGTTTAATTAGAAAAAGGAGACAAGGAGATTTCCTTTGGGGGGGAGGGATAACACTCCTCACCCAGGCAAATAATTAGAAGATGACTTTATAGAGCTATAATAGGCAAAAACTGTATTTCTCTCTCTCTTATTTGGAGACATTCATACTCTATTGGAATAAAACGTATCAAACCTCATTGTGCCGCATCATGTGAAGTTAATGAACTAACTATTAAAGTTGGTAAATCTTGGAATTGGAAGGGTGATGTAATTTCTTAGAGTGCGGCATTGATCTCTAGACATTTGGTAAATGAAAAATTATGATGCAAGAAACGTAGGGCGCAGAGGACCTTTAAAACATATAATTCTTTTTAATAATGGGGATAGGTAACTGAAAGCCGGGTTTTTATACGAATGATGTGCACAGGTCGTTATTCTAAGAGGATTACTAAGGGAACCCGGGACCTACTTAAGTTGCAGCCGGTGTAGTTTGTTTCCAGTTATTGAATATTTGGCTATTTTGATTATGCAATCCTATTCCTTCTCTTTCTTGTTTAGATGTTCTTCGGCAGGGCGAAGTTTGTCGTTTGAAGAGTTTATTGTTCTTGCACTTTCTGCAAGTTTACTGCATGAATCACCAACTTCGATTAGTTGTTTTTTTTAATCTTAATTGATTGTAATCTTTATCTAGGTTATATGCTGCTTTAAATCTAGAAAGTGAATGCTCTAAAATTTCTGTTATTAATTACTTTCTGTAGTCTAATATTGATCTTGTTGCTTTATTTTAATAATTTGCAATAATTTTTCTTCCAGGTTACCATACAGCCTTTCATCTTGCAGTCACAATTGTATAGTAGTGTGAAGGATAGGACGCAGGTGGATAGAGACTTGGAGGTTTGTTTGTTTGTTTTTCTAAACTATACGGTTTTGAATTTCCCATAATCTTTTTGTATCGGGTAGAGAGTTAATTTTTCTCCTATTATATGTGCTGCCTTTGCTCGTTACGCAATCTATGTTTTCTTAAAAATTTTATTTTAAAAAGCGGCTAATTGACTTCTATGGGATTTTGACCCTTGATCTGTTCATTGCCCTCAGTGCCCCTCCACTGTACCTATAATCTCATTACTAATCTTTATGTTATCAGTACGTTAAATTCTAGTAATTTAACTGTTCACTAGATGGAGGTTGAAGCCTGTAACATGCTTCAATGATGTAAGATTTACTGAGTAAGATGAAATCATAAAACTGGCACATCAATGCATAAGCTTCTGGTCACCTCAGCGATGCACCACTGGCTTTGTTGTGATATTGAATGCTGATTTGACTATATAGAAAGTAGCAATACCAAAGTTGTAAAATCCGTATTTGGTATCCGTTTGGTTTGCCGGCGGATTAAGGATACCAGAATTATTCGGATTGTTCGGCCATCAATATTTTATTATAAATATTAAATATATTATATAATATGTATAGCGTGTGTAAATTGTGCACACACTAATATACACTTTATAGTTCATATGTTCAATTTCACATTTTCACAAACTCTTGGTGAATACGATGCAAATTATGAAACTTGTATGTAACATAAATAAATTACAAATAATAACGAAATAAGCAATCATTCATCCACAAACACATAAACATAAAGAATCAGGAAAAACACTTTTCAAAAAAAAAATCGGGGAAAAAACTTAGTTTGAAATTACTCCTGAAAGAAGTCTTGAACTAGAAGTATAGTAGTTGGCGTAGGAGGAGGGAGTCGTGATCGGAGAGTAGGAGGAGAAAATCGCGGTCGAGGAACCTGAAAAGTCGCCGGAGATGAGGACGAGATTGAAGTGGAACTGATGAGGCTGTGGTTTGGGAAGTCGCTGGAGGCCGCTGTTACTGATGTCACCGGAGGCCGCGGTCTGTCGCCAGAGGTCGGCGCCTGGAGCTCGGTTTGGGAGAGAAGAGGGAGGAGATGTGGAGGGGTTTGGGAGGTGGAGTTGGGGTGTGGGTAATGGGTTATTTGAGAAAGAAAAATAATGGGTTTTGGGCCGGGTTGGTTTTTTAACATTAATTATTCGCCCCGATTCGGACCGGATATCCCTTTTGACAGAATATTTGACAGGATGATGAGTTTTCGATTTGTATTTCTAGAGAATCCGGATATCCGGCTGGATGTTCCGTTTTTTCAACATCAAGGAATACAGCAGTATATTATAGCACATGTTCGTGCCATGGCTTTTGTGTCATGCTATGAGATATATTTGCTATTGCCATCTAAGTATAAGATATATTGTTGCCCATAAACATATTAATGGATTTTATGTTGGAACATATGAACTGATTTTGCATCCATGAACATATTAACTGATTATACTTCCATAAACATATTAACTGATTTTACTTTAATGCCAACTTGTTCTTTGCGTGTTTAATAGTATTGCTACCTCTTAATTTATTAGGTCTGTATGTAATTTGCTCTGTTTCTGAACTTTATTCTGTATTTTAGTGGGACTACTATAGGTATCTCCACATGACGTAATCTGTCTCATTTTTATCTAAATCGGCTTGATTGTTGTGTCTGGTTTAACCAATGGTATACCTACTTTCAAGCAAGTGACCTATAATTGTCAATTTTAAAAAGGGCATGAGAAATAAACTTGCGCTGTCTCTTGTCTTAACTTAAGATATCGACAAGTGCTTCAGTGTATTACTGCAGTTTTCAGCGAGTCTGTTCTGGTTTTGCATCTGCTTAATGTGCCTCATCTCTTCTCTACAGTCATTGAAGAAAGAAAAAGTTCTGCGGGTATTCAAACTAAATACTGGACAAGATGACCATGCCATAATGTTTATGGATGATTATTTAAAACAGGTCAGTTCCCTTGTAAACCCAAAAAGACCATGACATGGTGTATAAACAAATGACATGACTAGGTTTCACCATATGAGACATATGATACAAGTGGTTGGGAAAAAACTGGTTTGGTACTGAACCTCTTTTTTCAATGATCATTAGCCCTGCAAAGACATAGCGTGAATGAGATGGCTATGTTAATGTTACGATGAGAACCTGAGTTTGACAATTTTGTTTCCCAATAAGTGCGGGACCAGTAAACTAGTTCAGTGGGGTTTCTAGTGCATCTGGAGATTCCAATATCCCTAGTAAGCAGGGAAAAATTATTTATCAAGATATTGCGCTTCTTTGAAGACAACTTTGTTTCTTTTGGGACAAGCAAAAACTATATAAATTGACAGTGAGGTTGTATGTGTCTGATGATATTCTCTGTTACTCCTCGTAATGGCTCTGAAGTCTAACATTCAAACAATGCGCTTTCAATAAATTATTAACCAATGTATATGACCATCCTTTATCTCTTTTTAACCTCTGATGCTCATTAAATTGATCATCCATCTATTTTGCTTGTATATTATAGTTGTTTGATGGTGTAGATACAAAAGGTGGTTTCTTAGTTATGAAACATGATTTGAATGTTTTATAGAAGTAGATTTGTGTTATATTCATTGAACAAGATTTGTGTCCTTGAGCAAGGCGTTTGCGGGTCCATTGTCCAATTGCATCAGGTTGCGTCTTTCAAAAGAAAAAGGTTACATGCACAAGTAAAAGATCTTTTGAGAATACATGTCATTTCAAAATCGATTAGTTTGCTTAAAATGATAAGCTTCTTGTGTATATATTTGATCCTTCAGGATGTGTGATTAAATATTCATATCCATCCTTTTCTTTTGTCAAACACATGTACCTTTCCTCTCTTGTTTATGAGAAACCATTCCCTATTTTTTTCAATTATCCAACTCCTCCACAAGATATTCATTAGCCTTTATGAATTCGAACAATATCGCAACATTCCTTGCCTAAACCACTCAACTTATCGTAAATTCCAGAGTATAGGGCATGTTGGCCTTCAAGTTAAGTTAGGATAATCGGTGTTTTGTAGAAGACTAAGCACCCTAACTTAACTCCAAAGTACCAAGTTGTTTGGCTTTCATTTGGACTTTAATAAATCAGAGTTTAAAGTTGAGAGGTTTTCAAATTATTCGAACTCCGATCCAACCTTATACATTTGAACTCCAAAAAGAAGAAAGCAACCTATAGTTTAGGGGAAAAAACACCATTAACATCTTCATAAGTTCATTCTCTCTCACACAAGTAATTTTCACATTAAATTGGTTAGCTGCAACTGCAAAGCAACACAAAATTTAGTTAAATCAAAAGAAAAAATTTCACAACAATATGACTAAGTTTCATGACCAGCTGTGAACATTTGTCAACATAATGTCAACCCTTTATTATTTGCTTTAAAATTTTGAAGTGCATTATCTACATTCATTACCCGAGGTTTCAACCAAAACCAACATGTTTTACGAAAGAAGGAAGAACAACTATTCACAGATGAAGTCTCATTAAATAAATCATTTTATTACCATTGTCAGGCTTGGATCCACCTTGTTCTCTTTACCGCTGTGTTTGTTGGGGGCTTTCCATCTCTGTGTCGGTTCGTTGTAAGAGATGTTGGATATTGACAACGAGAAAGCTTTGAGCACAAAAAAATTTGCAGTTTAAAAGGAAGATGGAAGACAAAGGAGGGAGAACGTTACGAAAGAAGGAAGAACAACTATTCACAGATGAAGTCTCATTAAATAAATCATTTTATTACCATTGTCAGGTTCACTAACCCTCTTTTTGAGGACGAAGTTGTTGATCCAATATTAGGATCATGACTTCTCCCTCAAATGACCCCGACCAGTGGATCCAAGCCTTTTGATTCTTATCATACTCTACTTTCTAATACATGCATTTTTTCTTGGCTGGATGATTGGATTTGTTAACACATTCAAAACAAAAATCAATTTAATGTGATTTTTTCCTTAAAAAATAGTTCAAATACATACTCGATGTCTTGTTGGTAAACAATTATATCCAAAAAAGTTAAATGTATTAATTTTTATACTATGCTTTGTATATAGTTTCTTTCTAAACATTATTATTATTATTATTATTATTATTATTATTATTATTATATATAAATAATCATTGAAACCAAAACAAAACTCACAATACCGAAATTGCAAAGTGAGGGACCAAAACTGC
Organism: Agapanthus africanus; assembly: GCA_030015575.1. Taxonomy (NCBI): domain Eukaryota; kingdom Viridiplantae; phylum Streptophyta; class Magnoliopsida; order Asparagales; family Amaryllidaceae; genus Agapanthus; species Agapanthus africanus. The sequence continues at coordinate 41,988,342 of CM057344.1, forward strand.
ATCGAGTTCCCAAACCATGCCTACATTATTTGATCATGTATTTTACAATTATGTAACATAGCACACCATTTTCTTTGCTACATAAATTACGTCCAAGCTTTCCTAGAATCTGCATTGGAATTACTATAAAGTAAGATTTAAACGGTATTAGACGATCATTTTTGGATTGGAATTGACTATCTCAGCAATATCAACTATCTCGGACTGTAAATGAGTTTTAAAAAACTAGTAAAAGTTTTAAATAAATAGTAAAAATAACAACAAATAATTTGACACATTTTTTTAGTAATTTATTATATCTAGAAGTCCTTTTAGTATGCTGTAAAGATGTAAACGTTTTGACATTTGCTTAGTAATAAATTAAGTCAAATAAACCAATAGGCCATTAATAAACTCAACAATCGATTAATAAACTCAACTCTAAAACCTAAATATCTAATCAGCGAAACCAATACCAAGGTTCAAAATCTCGGTTTTGGAACTTTGACGATCATTTTTGGGATTATAATCGTCTGGGATTTCAATCCATGCTATAAAACTATCCAAATTCTATGTTTTTCGTTTTGGAACTTTCGATCGGAAATGAGGAACTGTTTCATCCAAAACTCTAAATTTGGCATTCCTAATTACTATATATATATAATGCATATTATTTAAATTATAGCTCTTTTAACTATCTCAGAGCCTATAATGACAACATCCACTTGTATCAACTTTCAAGTATTTGAAAAGAGCTAGTACCTATATTTTAGCCTTTGAAAATAACTATTAGTGTCATCACATATCATATAATCATATTTTGCTCCCCTTCAATGTTTCGATGAATCTTTGTATTTTGTTCTATACCTATTAATGTACGACATTCTTGTCTTTGTTTCACGTATTGTCAAATTCTGCATATTAGGTAACATTGAGGTGCCTTTGCTTCTACCGGATCAACAACAACAACAATTGAGCCTTTGCTTCTACCGGATTCTTATTTTGAATTCTTAAAAAAAATGTAGCTATGGGTTGTTGCATATACGTAATGTTCAGCGAATTCATACGGCTGACGTGATAATGTGTTTTCAAATATAATTTCATATTTTTCCTTGATAGCAAGTGTTACTTTATTAGTTTGTTGATCTGATTTCCTTGTGTTCATCGCTTACTTTATTTAGGTTGCTACTTCTATGAAGAGGTTAGCGAGCAAAAATCAGCAAGAAATTCAGGTGGTCGAATGGTTTAAGAGACATGTTATTGAATCCAAATTGGATGTTAGCATAGGGCACCACGAGCTGGTGAGCCACTTGTGTCAACCTTGGTCTTTCTTTTGGCTTACTATTGACTTTTGTATGTTGAAGAATCATTTTGATGTTTATGGAAACATAAAAAGCTAAATTGTTGCAGCCTATTATCAATTTTGTCATCTTTCGAGTACCTGAAAACTTAAATTTTACATTTGTAGCAAATAAATCACTTCATGTATCTGCTATTGTATAGGATACCGTGAATTATTTAATTCATTAAGACTTATTTACAAAAACTACCGACTACTTTCAAGGTTTGGCAAGAAATTACCAAAAAAATTTAAATCGTCAAAAACTTCCATGACCAACGGGGAATACCGGTGTCAACTCTGCATATTAAATGACTATTTTGACCTTTTTATAGATACGATTAAGTAAATTAAATAATTCTTAATTATTTTATTAATAGTTTTAAATAATATAAAAATTTTAAAAATATTGTGAGAATTGTGGCTTTGATATCATGTCAAAATTTGATAATTGGTATGTCGGGCTTATATGAATGCACATGGCTTTTAATATAGTTGAGGTATCATCCAAAAGGACTAAGCCAATTGGTAGGGTTCCATCTATATTTTATCCTCATGTGCATCTCTTGTTGTTTCCAACGTGGGAATATTCTTACACACACACTCTCTCTCGCTCTCTCACTTGCTTTAACTTCCAACAAGTATTACACAAGCAGTTAACAGTGATGGCAGCAGGTGGAGGAGGTCGGGGACGAGAGAAGAGAGCAGCGGAGGTGATGATGGAGACGATGATGAGGATGTGGAGATGATGGTGATGGAGGAGGAGGAGGAGGAGCTAAGGTTAGGTAGCAGATCTGCAAGGCTAAGGCTATGGTGGAGGCGAGGTTAGGGCAAGGATTGGCGAGGCTTTGATTGGGGGAAGATAGGGGTGGAGGGTGGAGGAAGGGGTTCTGAGCTGGGGGGGGGGGGTCAAAGACGCAGTTGGGGGCAGGGCAGAGGCGAAGTAAGGGATGAGGGTGGAGGATGGAGAAGATGAAGGTTAGTGTCAGGGTGAGGTTTCAGTTTTAAGGTTGTTAGGGAAGTAGGGTGACACCGAAACCCGAAGAGGAGAGAGGCGCTGGCATTGGCGGTGTGTGGAGGCTTAGAATTAGGGTTAGGATTACCAAAGAAGATGGAGGATGAAGAGGAGGGAGGTGCCGGCGGTGATGGGGTATCGTTAGTGCTGAAATGATACATTTAGTCATAGTATTTGTTTGAAAATTTAAAACTTGTCATGGTAACGTTTTTGGAGATTACAACTTTTTTTGGTAGGTTGCCAAATGCTGAAAGTTTTCTGTTGTTTTTTTGGGAAATAAGCCATTCATTAATAACTGAATATTTAAAGAACCGACAGTAGTCTATATTACCTAATAGTATACAGTTAAAGCATATCCATTGGTGCCTAACAGGCTATCAACCTGCAAAATTTGTTCCATAGAAAAGCCATAAGTTCACCAGCAGTTGGTTAAATTTTCCTTCTCAGATTTCAAAGCTACTATTAAAAGGATCAATCTTTATGGTTTCTCAGCTAATTATTTAAATATTTCAGTTAAAATCTTGCATCGAAATCTTCTTAGTTATTCTTGCAATTAGATTGATTGATCATAAGAAAATAAAACATCTTCATATTACAACATCCCTTTTCCTTAGGAAGTGTTTTGTCTACAGACTGCATGTTTAATGAATGCTCTCTTAGTGTATATCATGCTCTCTTAGTGCATATCACTTGTCTGTTCCGATATCACAGCCTAAAATGCTGAGTTGCATTATTCAGTGATATCGATCAACTTTGCTATGAATATAATTGCCTTCAACAGTTCAACTTCAATGAAATTTGAGCCATGCTAATAGCATGGTAGATATCTTCAATGCATGAAGATTATGATATTCATCTAAAGCATAAAGTATGTGCTGCTAACTATCATCAAACATGAATACATGATTCAGTGGTTAAAATTTTTATAGCAGAAGTTTTTTGTCAGATGGGTATGGGCTTTAGATTTATTTATTTATTTTGGCATATTCATGCCAGTTGCACCTCTTGAAAAATGATTAAAGACGCTCTTTAAATGTGCACTATTCATATTTCATTATACTTTAGCCATATGCCTGCTATTATTCTCCTTAGCGAAAATAGTTTGAACATTGACTATATCTGCAGTGTCTTTGGTAATTGTAGTTGTCCCTTTTATGTTTTGGAGGCGAGGTGAAAGACATGGATGTAACTCTTCTGATTACTGCTGGTCTTCTTGTAAGTGCGATGCTAATTTTACATCTCTATTAATTGAATGGAAACCACACCTGTTCTTGTAAATAGACAATTGTTCTGTTGCATTACCTATTGACTAGTGCATAATCCGAACCACCAATAGCTAATCCAAACCACCAATAGCTTGTCACTGCATCAATTATTGTATAGAATTTCATAAGTTTGCATGTGGATGTCTCAATAGAAGGAGAAAAGTTGAGCATATTTGATATATAAGTCGAACAGCACGTATTAAAACTAATTTTACAGAAGTGCCGACATAACTCAGGAAATGCCCTTGGAGGCTTTTTTTTTAATTTAAAAATAATAATAAAGATTATGCCTTTGCTTGGATCGGTAGGAAGGATCAAGATTCTCTATTATATGCATCACTTCAAGTCTATATTCGGGGAGAAATGTGTTGCAGGTGAAGGAAACAGAAGCAAGTGAATCAAAATACTCTACGAAACTTTATGGACCTTAGATTCAAGAGAGTGTAAATAAATAAGAACATCACATTGAGATCATGAATATGGAAATCCATCTTACGCACATAATTTAGCTAGATTCTTCTGCCTATGGATGATATATAATAGTTCATTACAAACTGCCCATCCGTTGCTCTTTTTAGATGTAGGTAGTAGTGAACAGCAAACGAAGGAGAAAAAAAGTGAATGATAGACAAAGGAGATTAAAGGAGGAAGATGGAATCTGCTTTCTGTCTACAGAAAAGGACAGGAAGAAAGCAAAGGAGAAAACAATAGTGAAAGGAAGTGAGTGAAATGAAGTAAAACGAGGAGCATGAGGATTACCAGGCAACAATTCGGAGGGGGCTAAGAGAGAATTTATTTGAATCCTAGATGGTTCAATTTCCAGATCTCTTTCGTTGTCAACTTGTCTTTGCTATTGTTTTCTTTAGTTGATGTCATCAGGGAGGTCGGGGATCGCTACCATAGAGAAAAATTTGGGCTGAGATTGGAATGCAAGCGAGGCAAAAGAGGTTGTTGGAATGGGGTTTGCATGCCAATGGTCCCAATTCGAACTGCATCTATGCACCGAATGTCTCCGGTATCAGTTGTGACTGCTTTTTGTTCCTTTTCTCTTATTTGTATTGAGTATTAGGAGGATTCATAACTGAAACATATGCAGCCATATTTTGGAGGGATCTATGTGTAGGAAGTAACACTGAGGCCGTGAGTTGCCCTTACCCGAGTTGTACTTTGCTTCTAGGAAGAAAACTAAGTCTTATTATCCATGGTTATTATCCATGGTAAAGTATAATACACTTACAGTTGTGATTAGGATTTGAAAAATTGTCACCACATTCCTGGACTCATGCATATGTTCTGGTTATTTCCATGCAAAGATTACGTGTTGCTTTTTTCAAAATTTTCCTAAGTTTTTTTATTGTGTCCTGGATACGTTTCTAAGACTTTCCTGAGAGCTTAAGAAGCATTTTACTAAATATTTTCTTTTGTTGAGCTGTCTGTTTGTCATACTCACAATGCTGTTATATTAATGTTAGCGGACTCCTCGCGGTTCAGATTTTGAAATGCGGCATCTTTGGACAATGCAATATGCTTTTGTATAAAATCCGTGTCTAATCAGTCTCTTACAGATATTGGAGCAATTGTTACAGTTACTTATTCACTGGACACATCTTGACATATAATTGCATGATTGCACATAATTAAGCTTTAACCCTTTCCGTTTAAATTTTCTATGTTGATTACTTCTGATATTATCCATGCTGAAAACTTTTCTGTTAGCGACAATTTGAGTTTGTAAGTTACTGATATCATATAAATATCTAATGTTTTTAATTCTTGAATTTACTAATAAACTTTATGAGCTTTAGTTCATTTTCTAATTTATGATCTAGCAGTATTACTTCACTTGCTTTGTAATTACATTTTAGCATGTACTCCACTTTATCTAAACATTCTGTATATTCGCTGTAGACTCGCCAGCTAATTGATCCAAACATGTATTGGTTTGCAATTCCAAATATTGGATCAATATTGAAAGGGATCTCACAGGTATTTGCTCTTGTAAGCTATCAAGTTAAGACTTAAATATTATGTTTTATTCTCATGTGTTGAATTTTGAGAACCTACTGAAACTCTGCTAAGGTTGAATATCATATTGTTGGGGGAATGTTATGCAATTCAACTCTTTGGCTGGTTTTGTGCTTAGAGATGAACATGGACTCTCTCCCACACCCACACACACTAATCATGTGTACTTGCTATGCATATGAAAACTGAATAGTGTTATGAAATCTATCTGCAAGCTTCCGAAGTCTCTAACTGCATAAAACAAATAAAAAAACAAACCAAATAAATACCAACGGAATTATCCAAATTCTCAAAATTAAAAATATTATATTAAAAGTAAAATATATGACAAACCAAAATAAATATTTACCGCCGTTTTGAAGGCATGACAAATCTGTTAATAAATTGATTATAAGTATTATTTTTCTCAATCACACATCATATTGAGGCTCAAGCACGGACCACATTATTATAGAACATGATGTTTCAATCTGTTAACTCATCAATTCTGTAATTTCCTGAAGTAGAAGTAGGCATGAGGACACCATATCGTTTCCTTAGAATATAGGTTAATCACGGTTATCTAATAATCTCTTTCATTTAATATTTTGTTCATCTAATAAAAAATCCAATATTAACATATTAATTGAGGATATATAGAACCTGCAAAAAAGTTAGCATTATTTTACTTTTAGGAATATTATATACTGTCCCTTGGCATTGTAAGCTAAGGGAAAGCGAGCCGGACCCGGACAGGATTTCAATGAATTTTAAACACAGCTCGAAAAAATAACATCAAACCCAAAACTCGCCCGCCCTAACCTATGGGTTTCTTATGCCATATACCGAAAGTCATAAATACGGGCTTTGTTCGGGTTTCGGGCGTGCTTGTGATTTCGAGCGGGTGGTTTAGGTTATTACGAGTTTTGTGGTTACCAATTGAAATAGTATCTTATAATATATTAAGAATAATAAACAATAAAACACTATGCTTTTCAAATGAATACTTGCAAAACAATTGGTTAACAACTTTTTAACTTGGGAGTATCATATTCAAAAATCTGTATATTGTACATCACAAATCTGGTATTACAATTTTCATACAAACTAAGAAAAAACTTTGCATCTAACAAACAAAACTTGGCAAGTAGAAGGAGTAATCAGTACTGTCAATGCGTGGTGCGAGGCGCAAAGGGTCTAATGCACCCGATCTGCAAGGCGTTCGCTTGAGGCGCGTGCCCGAGTGTGAGTCGTATAATTTTGTAACGAGATAAGAACATAAAATTCCTACTCAAAAATTTTACTTCGGACTCAAATTCAATATCAATAACATAAAAGGAAGATGAAGAAGAAAAGCTATACCTAATTTTATGTTTTAGGTTGCTCTTGGGTTTCTATAACTGAGAAGAGAAAAATCTATAACTCGAGAAAAGGAGAACATGAGAAGAAGATGGAGAGACCCGCCGTCGAAGAACTTCAGGAGTCGCCGGTCAGCCGACAATGAGCTCGAAAAAATCTAGTCGACGAATTTGCAAACGAGAAAAACCTTAGGTTTTTTGGGTTGCTCTCGAGTTGGTTTCGAGTTACTGCTGCCCAATATGCATTTCAATGTTCGGTTGTGCCTTGCATCTGAGGGCAACGCCTTTTGCGTCTTTGACAACATTGGCAGCAACAAGACATCTCTGATTGTTAAATTCTCCGAGCTTAAAATATAAATTGAAACATCTCAACCAGTGACTTGCAATTTACAACAATTGAGAATAACTTAATCATGCAAAAAATATTAAAATACTCGAATAATGAATTATTCGATTGTGTTTCCTATAGCTTGCTGTAATAATCCGAGAAGAGATAGAAAAACCAATATCTTTTTACTTCTATTACCAATAGATGCCAAATAAATTTATAAAAGACATGTCTTGAAATAGGTTGGCCCAAAATATTGCGCTTTATCATAGTCTGAGGTGCATGTGAAGTAGATTGTTCAATGTACATATGCAACATCATCTTTTCATCATAGCTATTACTTCTTTAATGTATTAATATATGAAAAACAAATATAAATTATACACTAACAAAATATACATATATTGAAAACCAATTTATAAACTACCAACCTGATACAAATCTTAAGTTGAGAAAAGATAAAAATGAACATAAAAATGAAGCAAGCACTAAATGACAATATAAATCCTCCATTAGCGCTTTAATATATCGGAGGCAAAGATAATATCTTATAAGTTGAATTGTAGGTATGTATTTGAATTATTTGACATGTACTTGAATTATATGATGTGCAAAACTTAAGAATCCTGCAATACTGAGTGTTAATCATGACATCGAGATCTTTAACTTCTAGATTACCTGTTGCTGTTATATATATATATATATATATATATATATATATATATATATATATATATGAAAAAGGTTCTTTTGAAGTATTGGTTAAGAATGAGGCCGTTTCGTTTATCACTATATATGAATAATATTGTTTTTCCCCAACTATACCGGTGCCGATTCATCATATAGGCATTACCTTTTTAATTGCAGTAGTAAATGAAAAAGAAATTTGCATGCAACGTTATTTAAACTACTCTATTAAGAAAATAAAGACCAAGTTTTGATAGTACTTTTTATAATTTCATCTTTTTATTTTTTTAATAAACTCTTTTTTAATGTTTGAAACAGTAATTTTAGACTATATTATTAAAAAAATCTAGAGCAGTTATATCATTAATTTAAATTTTGAATTTCTTTTTTGAAATTATAACTCTAAAAAATTAGTGGGAATGCTTAAGAAAACGTTCTCACTTAAATTTGAAAATATCCCGGTCATTTTCTTCAATAAACACTTCTACATAAATTTTCTTTAATCTCAATTTTTTTTAACTATGGAAGTGCCTATAATTCATGATTTAATGTTTTGATCCTTTTCTTCTATAAATACTTTACATTCTATCCATATATTTGTTTTTATCGCGGTTAAGAAACCGTTCCCGCTTAAATTTGAAAATATCTTTATCCTTTTCTTCTATAAACACTTAAATATTCTACCCATCATTTTTTTCTTACTATTTCTTTAACTATGGAAGTACCTATAATTTATGATTTAATATTTTGATACTTTTCTTTTATAAATACTTCTACATTCTACCCATATATTTGCTTTTATCTCCATTTCTTTAATTGTGAATATTTCTATAATTTATGGTTTCTAAACGGTTAATTGCTCTATTTTCATGATTAATTTAAATTTTCTTCTTATAATTTCACCCTCTATTTCTTTTATAAATTCCCTTTTTATTGTTTAAGAAAAAAATTTAGAGTATTAGTAAAAATCTAGACCGATTTTGCTATTTATTTAAATTTTGATTTTTTTGCAATCGTAACTCTCTAATTTTAGTGGGAGCGGTTAAAAAACCATTCCCAATTAACTTTGAAAATGTTTTGATATTTTTAGTTGCTAAAATGGTTATTGAAGCTATAAAAAGATTGCAAATGAAACTTTTTACTTTATTTTAATAATTTCTTAAATAATTTTAATACGCCTATGTGCATCGCACGTGCTATAAATGCTAGTACAGAAAGAAACCGCTTTCCTTTCACTTTCTCAAAAAAAATTCTATTTGACATTTTTTAGACAATTCAACCCCGAACCTTTTAGAAATAAAAAATTTCACCAAATTCTATCGACCTCATCCATCTTAAACAGTTTAAAGTTCAGATTATTCAAAATCCTATATGAATTGATTAAATCGATCTTAATTATGTAAAACAAATAGACTCATAAAAACCAACGGTGGATATCTCTCCCTTTGATCCACGGCCTTATCATCCACCATTCATGAACACTTTATAAACATCGGGAATCCTTCTCAAAACCCCTTTTTATAACCTGGCTTTCTTCGTCCCAAAAAATTTCTTAGGTTTCGAGTCTTTCAATTATCAATTTAATGGAGATCGTGTCATCAAACAATATAGAGTTGTCGGCGCCGATGCCGACTTCAAGCGTGATGAACCTGGCGAATAATTTGTTGGTGCCGACGAAGCTGTTCATCGGCGGCGTCAATGATAGCATGACTGAGGCGATGGTCCAGGCTTGATTCTCGAAGTTCGGCGAAGTGAAGCATTGGAGTCTTTTGAGGCATCACATCACAAAGTGTTCACGTGGCTTCGGGTTTCTTGCGGATGCGGATTCGGCGGCGAGGGTCTTGGTGCATCCACAACATGTCATTGGACAGAAGACGACAAGATTGATTTTCTAGTAATTTAGTATTTTTTTGGGTAATTTGATCGATTAATTTGGTTTCTTATATCTATCACATATAGTTATTTTTGAATCTTTACTATTATAACGCAAACACAAAGATGGCATGTGGCGTTGCCGATTTAAATTCAAAGGAAATATTAGGAAAAAGGAAAAATGTCCGAAATTTCTAGACAGTTTTGATCACCGTAACTTATTTGAAATCAGTCATGAGAAGATCGTAGGTTAAATTGCCGTCTCTGGCTATGACCATGTGCAATGCATGTGCCAAAAAGTGCTTTATTCGCGCTTGGTGCTTCCAATTTCAGGTTCATGGAAAAATTAGAAAAAGGAAAAGAAATCCTTAATTTTTAGATACCACACACCCAAAGTAACACTTCGAAATTAGCCGAAAAAATAGTTTAAATAACCACACTCTAATTATTACACGGGCCGAAAACTAATTTACGCAACCATTTTTACATTAGACTATTTACCTTATTGCCTACGGTATATGCGATAAATATGAAAAGTATATATTACTCATTTCTAAATTTGGTTACAGTTTTATTCTCTTATTTTTGGCGAAGAAGGATAGATATAAGGTCTTTCTCAATTATACCAAGTCAAATATAATTATATAGACATTTGTTGAGATTATGTTGGCTAAAAAGTTTAATTTCGAAAGAGAAGAATTTTGGAAAATCTGTATGCTACCCCTTGCGATGGAATTATAAATTAATATCCGTCTTACAATTTGTTAAGTTAAAAATAGAATTGATCAGGTTTATTTCTATTAAATAGTTATCTTTCCATATTAGCTTGTTGATTGAGAAAAATAGAGCAAAGAGGGGGAAGTGCTTATCGATGTTTTCTTAAGTTTATATCGACCAATTATTCGATGCCTTGTTGCTAGTACGGTAAAAGAAATTAGAAATACATCGTGACAAATTAGTTAAATACCAATCTACCACAAAGTTGAACTTGAGAAAGGATGTAGGTCAACAAAAATTAAAGCACTAAACAACAATCTAAATATTGCAGCAACAAGATAGGCAATAACCACAACCGGTAAAATTTAATAGACAACGACAATCAAGCAAGCAACAGAACAAAATATAGGTTATCTCTGTAAGCAACAAGTAGATCCGGGATCGTAACAAAACAAGTTCTAGAGTTTGCCGTTCCCGTAGAACTAGTGAATAAGTCATCCACGCGTTTATTTTGTTCATCATAGACATTTGAAAAGGGTTACAAATAACAAGAAAACAATCATTTAATCAATTTAGATCATAATTTGGTACCAACAAAATTTGTCAAAAGAAAACAAATAATTAATCATCTGCCATCTTTTTTCTATTTCTTTAAAAACCTTTTCAACATTAATCGAATCATCTTTTGGAATAAGCCAATCTTGAGCGCAAATCAAAACTTCGACAGTTGATAGAGATGACAAATCATGAAACCAATCAAGCACTCTTCCAACAATGCTAAATACAGATTCATATGCAGCCATAGTGATGGAAATAATCAAAACATCTCTAGCAATTAATGTTAATATTGTTTACTTCGTGAAATTTTTTCTACCAAAGCAAGAATCTCAAGCTTGATTTCCGCATAATGTTCATCTTTTCTGACCCACCCCAATATTTGTTATATAATTTTCATATTCGGAGACATGCTATGCAAAGAACTTAAACTTATTTCCCTTGATTTTATCTTGCGGTCAACTGTGCAAGAGATTGAAAGAATAGAATTGATGTGTATTTAGATCCAGAAAGTTTTGTGGAAGCGTTAAAGAATTCTTCTAGAAAGTTTGAAAAAATTATGCTTTGTTCCAATCAAACTCGGTCGGCAACCCAACAATATCACCATCTCTACTAGCATAAGCATGATCCTCTTTTTCTAAACGATCGAACACTCTTTGATGTTTCAACATCAAGTATTGAATAAGTAGAGTTCCATCGTGTGGGGCAATCCAGGCATACAAATTTATCAGATTTTAAAAGTTTGTAATCGAGACGGCGAGACTTGAGCGATGACAGTTTTTATGGTCGTAAATCTGTAATATGACTTTATTTGATCGATACTATCCTTCACAATAAGTTTCAGAATATGAGCGACGCGACGCGACAGATATGAAAATATCTTCCATTCAAAAGAAAACCATTCTTCTTAGAAAATCTCTTAATTAAGAGTCTTACCACTTTATTGTTGCTAGCATTGTCCACAGTGAGACAACACAATTTATCAATTCCTCATGATGTCAAATACCTTTCTAAAGCTTTCCTAATAACCTTTCCAGCGCGAGGGTATGAAATAATACATAAATTGATTATTTTTTGTAACTTCCAATCTTGATTTACAAAATGATCGGCCACACACATGTATCTCATATTTTGAATTGATGTTCACAAACCATTGGTCAAGCTAACCGCAGAAGAACAACTCAACTCAAGCAATATTTTCTTATTTTCTTTAGTGTAAATATTTAATCAATCTTTTGCGATGGTTATGCGAGAGACGAGATGAAATTATGGTTGCAAGGCTCGACAAAAACTAATAAAAATCAAGATCATCAACGATGCCGAAAGGTAATTCATCTATAATTATCCTTTTTGCTAGGTCTTTTCGATAATGATTTTGATCAAACTTTCATGATTTAAGATCCTTACCCCTATTAGATAACGATAGGATTTTTGCTTGTCATTTCTTTCAGCTACAGGGAACATCTATGCCTAATCATTGTTCTTGTACCTTTTTATAATTGCATGATAATTTTATTTTACAATGGTTACATTTCGCTTCAATGGGTTGCAGTGTTTTAAAAGACGACCATCTAGGCGTCTAGGAAGCAAAAAGAGCAGCATCACACTGCATTAGACTGCGTAGTCGGGTGTTATACGTACCATTGTGTTATGATAAGTATACTCTTTTTATTTAATTGGGGTACAATATATAATAAATTGAAATTGTTTTTGTTTTATTAAACGTTGAGGGTCACCACGAGGGCCTGCCACCACTAACTTCGAGAACCCCCGCCTATTTCGAGGGCCAGAAGGGCTAGCGACCGACGCTGACTTCAAAGTTCTCTATGTTGATCTTACTCAAAGCTCGACTTTAAATTTTGATATTGTCCGTACCTTCGGTCTTCAATTTTGAACTCATTTTCAATTTTAAGTTTCGACCATGCTGTAGGGTGTTTTTCATCATCCCATGAGATGGGAATGCACGTGCTGATCAGGCGCAATATAGATTCCCCCTGTCTAGGGTAGGCATGAGTTTATTGATTGTGGGGATCCGAATCTCCGGCAGCCGCGGACTAAGCTGCCGTTAATTACCCCTCGTCTTTGAAGCGAGAGAACCTCCGATTGACGGGTTAAACTGGTCATGCGAACTCAATGTGCAGTGTTGTGTTTTGAAGGGGTCTTGGATATATCGGGGGCTCCGCAGAGTTTATACGGGGGTCCCGCTACCCGGATAGCGGGCTGGGGGTCAACCCCCCTTACGGGGTGCTGGGCAGCGCCCCGTTAGAAATTTTTTCTAACGGGGGAGGTATATTTAGTGTGTAATGCACAAAAAAAAATGGGGGGGAAGCGTCTTAAAGACGCGTGTGTGGCACGTGGGCACATGGTGCCCGGGGTCACGTGCGCACATGGGCGTCTTAGCGCCTCGGGGTCACGTGGCGCACATGTGATCGATGGGTGTCTTAGCATCCCGGGGCTACGTGGCGCACACGTGACCGACGGGCGCCTTAGCATCCCGGGGCCACGTGGCGCACACGTGACCGATGGGCGCCTTAGCGCCCCGGGATCACCTGGCGCACACGTGACCACGGGAAACACCCGCGGGAAGGGGCCTAGCCCCTAGGTTGGGGAGTTGAACTCCTAAGGTTTTTTTTTGGAGTTGAACTCCTAACAGAAACTAATTTATGGAGTTAAACTCCAACAGATCTAGAAATGAGTTAAACTCCTAGGAATCTTTGGCTCTTCTTTTGAGCCTTGGATCTGTCCAAAGTTAGATTTTTGGAGATGAGTCTCCTTCCTTCTCTTGATCTCGGCGGGATCTTGGAGAAAATGGGGTGAGACTTAAAAGTCTCCTATTTTCGAGATTTGATTGGAGATTCGAGCTCCCCTTCGTGGGTTTTGCGGTGAAAAAAACTATTTATTTTTGAGAAAGAAAGAGTTAAATTCTTGATCTAATTCAAAAAAAGAGGGAGAGAGTTTTAGACCCTTGAGAAAGGGGAAAGAGGTACACCCTTTAGTTTTTTGAGGGAATGAAAAGTGTATGCTTTATTCATCATCATGTTACCTTATACAGGCTTACACATTTACATATAGCCCCTTGGGCTTTACAAAATGGCATTTTGTCCATCCCATATCTCATGTGCTCATTTTTTTGCACATAAGCCATGGGTTTTACAAAAAATTTGGTTTTATGCTCATTTTGCTTACATTCATGCATAAAAAATTACATCAAAATTATTTATTACATGATTTTTATTTTGGCATGGAGGAGGGTCGGCCGCTTCATGTTCGGACTTGACCTGGGCATGGGCCCACTTGATCTGGGCTTGGGCCCACTTGACTTGGGGTTGACCTTGACTTTGACTTGGTCAACCGAGATGCAATTTTCGACCCCAACAAAGTGCCCCCCATCAATAAATGCACACTGCACATTTGAGTTGTGTGCATGAAATTGATGGATCTTGAAGCTGGACTTCGAGGTAGAACATCATTCCGGGGGCGGAGCATCCCTCGGGGAGCATGATTCCCGGGGATCGGAGTATCATTCCGATTTGCGGAGCATAATTCCAGAGTCGGAGTATCATTCCGAAGAGTCAGAGCATAATTCCGAGGGTTGGAGCATAATTCCGGGATCGGAGCATCATTCCTGAAGAGCGGAGCATGATTCCAGGGATCAGAGCATTATTCCGAAAAGCGGAGCATGATTCCAGGGATCGGAGTATCATTCCGAAAAGCGGAGCATGATTCCAGGGATCGGAGTATCATTCCGAAGAGCGGAGCATACTTTCAGGGATTGGAGCATCATTCCGAAGAGCGGAGCATGGTTCCAAAGGGGTCGGAGCATAATTCCGACCAGCGACAGACATTCTGACCGAAGCATACTTTCGATGCAGAGGTTGATTCCCAGGCGAAGCATAATTCCGATAGGGAAGGCAAATACTCCGAGACGAAGCATGATTTCGACACGGGGTACATTCTGAGATGGAGCATGATTCCGGGGCAGAGCTTGTTGGCTGACTGATTCCGAGACGAAGCATAATTTCGACAGGGAAGGCAGGTACACCGAGACGAAGCATGATTTCGACACGGGGTGCACATTCTGTGACGAAGCATGATTCCGATGCAGAGCTTGCTGGTTGACTTGATTCCGAGGCGGAGCATAATTCCGACGAGGAGGTCGTTGGTTGATTCCGAGCTGAAGCATAATTCCGACAGGGAAGGCAGATACACCGAGGCGAAGCTTGATTTCGACGCGGGGTACACTCTGAGACGAAGTATGACTCCGACGCAGAGCTGGTTGTTTGATTTGATTCCAAGGCGGAGCATAATTCCGGCAGGGAAGGTAGATATCCCGAGGCGAAGCATGATTTCGACACGGGGTAAATTCTGGGACGGAGCATGATTCCGCCGCAGAGGTTGTTGGTTTGATTTGATTTGGGTTGACATCAGCATCGCTATACTGGAATATGGTACCAGAAGCGAATCATCATTTGCTATGAGAGGATTTAGGGATTTTGGTTTTTGGTCGGCATCTGCATTGTTGCATTGGAATAATACCACAGGAGCAACTCATCATTTGCCCTGGGAGGATTTGGGAATTGGTTTTTATTTGGCATCAGTATCGCTACACTGGAATATGTTACCAGAAGCGAATCATCATTTGCCATTGCCCGTTGGGGAGCGATGGCTTAGGAGACAGGTTTAGGTCCCTATCACCTAAGACTTTTCAATTTTATGAGCCGTAAGGGTCCTATAAAAGCATTTTCTCCCTACGAGTCGAAAGGATCCCGTAGGGGTATTTTCTCCTTAGGAGTCGTGGGGACTCCCAAGCGTGTTTTTCTTTCGTGAGTCGTAAGGATCTCACGCGGGAATTTTCTCCTCACAAAGTCGATAGGACTTTGCGAGTGAATTTCATCTCTTTTTCATGAGTTTGCGCCCTTTCGGCTTTTTACAAACTCGCCGGCAGTCCTGCTGTTTTTACTCACGTATCTTTTTCGGGTTTTCATCCGTATCCATTTTGCTTGTGGACATACATTTTTCTTTTTTTTTGAATCTTCATCGCCGGTGGGACTTTGAATGTGGTCTCGCCGGTAGGACTTGGGAGAGATTGGGATAGTTTTACGCTTGTGGATTGTATACGGTTTTGCAGGATGTATAATCCATATCGTAGGACCGGAAAAATTTCGGGACTTTGTTAGCGTCTGCATCGCTGCACTGGAATATGGTACCAGGAGCGACTCATCATTCGCCTTTGGGGTATGGGATTTGGAATTTGGTTGGCGTCTGCATTGCTGCACTGGAATATGGTACCAGGAGCGACTCATCATTCGCCATTCGCCGTTTTGGGATTTGGAATTTGGTTGGTGTCTGCATCGCTACACTGGAATATGGTACCAGGAGCGACTCATCATTCGCCGTTTTGAGATTTGGAATTTGGTTGGCGTCTGCATCGCTGCACTGGAATATGGTACTAGGAGCGACTCATCATTCACTATTTTAAGATTTGGAATTTGGTTGGCGTCTGCATCGCTACACTGGAATATGGTACCAGGAGCGACTCATCATTCGCCATTTTTTACCGCGATTGCTCTATCATTTCAGTTTTTCTTATCGCGAAGGTCACGATTGCCCTAGCATTTCGGCTTTTTATTCGCGGTTGCCCCATCATTTCGGCTTTATTTTCATTTTTATTTTTACTCGCTGATTTTTATTACAAGTTGCCCCATCATTTCGGTTTTTTATTTATATACATATATATATACATATATATATATATATATTTTATTTACACATTTTTACATCCCAGTTTAACGACTTAGAGGTCGACTGTTCCCAGTTTAATGACGTGGTGGTCGACTGTTTTCATAGAAAGGCAGATGTCTGAGAGAATCAGTTTCACGAAGGACTTCGGTCTCCGTTTGTATGAAATTGGCGGTCACAGCTTGACTGTTTGTTAACACGCCTTTAGACAGTTCTATCTTTCCTGCCTTGTATTGCTTTTCGACCCCATCTTTGAAGACGAAGCAGTCCTCAATGGCATGACCTATCACTCTGTGACAGGGGCAGTATTTGGGGTCGTCGGTCATATTCGCTTCTTGCGTGCTTTTTGATTCTGGCAATCGTAGATCGTTTCTCATGGTGTCTTTGAATATTTTACGGATTTTGTCTCTTCTGAAGGAATAGACCCTATCCAGCTTCTCTTTCAGTGGAGATTCTCCTCCTTCTCCGAACACTGGCTTCCGAGGTTGGTTGACATTAGGCCCGCTCATCTCTTGCTTATTTCGGTTAGCCGAAATGTTAAAAGATTTAGAATCGTCGGAATTTCCGCCTCTGCGATTATCGTCCTTTCGGTTTCTTCAGGATCTATTGTTATTTTGGGAATCCGAGGAGGACTCCTGCTTTGAGCGCTCCAGCATCTCAACTTTCCTGGTCAGCTCTTGGAATGTTTTGAGACCCGTGGTGCATAAAAACGGGGCCATCCAATTGTTAAGATTTCCGACAAGGAGACTAACAGATTGGTCCTGCTCTATCGGTGGTTCACATTTGAAGGAGAGATTACGCCATCGGGTTATAAAATCCGTGCTGCTTTCGTTGTTCTTTGGCTTAGTCCTTATGAGATCGGTAATGGTGATCTTATCGGTGACGCTCATGAACCTCTGCCGAAACAGAGACTCCATTTGGACGAAAGTTGTGACGGAGCCATCCAGTATGCTCGCGTACCAGTCGAAAGCAATATTGGCCAAGCTATTAACGAACTGGCGGATGAGAAGCGCATCATTGCCCCCAGTATTCCCGCATGAGGCTTTAAAGTGGGCGATGTGCTGATTCGCATTTCCCGTCCCATCGAATCTTCCGAATTTAGGGATGACATAGCCGTTAGGAAATTCTACCAGATCATACTGAGTAGGATAGTGTCTCCCGCTACGCTAACATCTTTTTGCGCTTCAGCTTCGGCTACCAATGTTTTGACAAATCCATGATTTGATCTTGAGTTAACGGGCTACTGTCATCGGTAGCCAAGACATTTTCCGAGATAGGATGCGACAGACTTTCATGCGGTCTGTCGACCTTTGGATTTGATGGAATAGGCGTCGGCTGCCTTGGGACACCGTTTCCCGGTTCATGAGCAGAGCCCTGCGCTTGATTGGGCGGCTGAGAGGCAAGTCGGTCCGTGTGCTGCAAGACGATATTCGTCAAGTCGTCAATTTTGGAGTAAAGTTTGGCCATCTCCTTGTTTTTGTTTCTGAGCTGCTTTCGGAGTTCTTGAAGCAGCTCTTGCTCCGCGGTCCTGTGGCGGAAAGTCGGCTCTTCCTCGCTGTCCGAGCTTGACTCTACATGGACTGAGGGGTGTTTCTGCCTATCATCCTGTAAGTCTACGGTAGCGCTCCGGCCGTCTAACAGACGCCAAATACGGAACAAAAACTTTTTAACTGGCGCTATCGTATACTATAACCCGGATCTGCCATTATTGCTAAACTAACAAACTACAAAGAGGGTAGAAAGGTTATACCGAACGATCCGAGTCCTTCGTTCTTTAACCATCATCCCACGCTCCGTTGCGGCTGCTCCGATTTCGTCGATCTCCGATCTGCTCGTCCAGGTGGCACCACGTCAACGGATAACGGGCTCCCGCCTCTGACCCGAGGCAACTCGGTCATCAAGTTTGCTAAAAGAGATGACCAAGATTGATGTAGAGAATGAGTAGAACACTTTGTCTCATTTCGTCCAAAGCAATGGACGAACGGTTAATGAAGTTGTCATTTGAATCGGGTGATGGAATAAAAGGAGCTATGAAATTTCTATACACCAAAAACTATCTTTTTAAACAACCATGATTCCCTCCACAAGAATGGCCGGCCAATATATGTGAGGAAAGTGGTGAGTGTAAGAGGAAAAATGGTGACCATAAGAAGAAAGCTTATCACTTCACATTAATGAAAGAATGAATCACTAAAATCATTAAATGCAATATGGTGATTTATAATAACACATCACCATTTCATTTAATGCAAGAAAGATACATGAATCTAGTCACCATTTCTAGAACCTTCTAGAACCATGACGCATCCAAGAAAAGATAAATCCGTATTTAACCGAATGTTTAATACGGGTGATAGAAAACTGGAAACTGGAAACTGGCAACTTTCAAAAGCAATCCCGAAACGAATCTCAGGATAACCCCGTAACAGTATAAACATACCCGCATTTGTATTACGACCGAATACAAATGCAACTGAGACAAAGATATTATATCTACACAGTATAATACTCGGATCCGGCTTAAACGAAAGCCCACCAGTATTATCTGCCCGAAATATGACACGTGCGTAAACGCACGTGCATTTTCCGAACCCTGCCATAAAACCATACGACCTCTACAACGTTTCGCCCGAACTTGGGAAACTATCTGTGGGGGACTCTAATGACTCGTCAGTACCCTGGCAGTGGGTTTAACCACAAGCCGTCAGCGGCACTAGCTGTGCGTAACGGCTGCCCATGTACTGATCTCAAGGGAGGCCGATGAGCGAACTCATCCGGAAACCCTACTGACCCTAACAGTGACAATGTATATACAGTCCGGTCCGTTCGTCTATGAGTATTGCATATCGGCTTAGGGGGCTGGTAACGTCAGATCCCCAATAGCGGTATAAGTCGTGTCGGAGTGTAGCCCCAAAACACCCTGAGATACTACTGGAGTACCTACCAGTAAATCTCCTGCCTCGGTCAAGAGCTATGTGTAATGGCTCTCCTAGACACAACGCGATCTTACCCCCAATACCGGGAGAGACGAATCCCTTGCTGATCCGCTCACTTGCCTCCATGTGACTCGGGACTGTACCCAAAAACTACCTGTTTGCACGACTCCTTTGAGCCGTTGTAGGGTAGAAATCAAAGCACAGTGGGAACTCACACGAGACAAATGACGACCTCAGGTCGATGAACTAACCTGTACATATGTCACCAGGGAACTGCTATCTGACGATAGGTATAATACCAACTAGCAGGTTCCCGACGAGTCCTGTCCGGTATACTCATAACCCAATGAGCACCTGTATACATCTTAGGTGATCCAACTGACACCAGTGGCTTGTGAGACCGGCCACCGCCCCTCGTCGGGGTCTCGACTTTATACACTAGTCTATCCCGGTGTATCGATGCCCTGTCTCGAAACTCCCACGACTAGGGACCAAAATTAAGGATATGCTTATAGACCATCCAACTCTCACGTATATGATCGCCATCATACTGTTGGTAGTAAAGCAAGATCCTAAGGGCTCTATCAACGTGTATCAGTGATCAGTCAGCTGAACCTGTACACGACTGATAAAGGTAAACCAGATAGCATACTATCATCTCGAGTAAGACTGTCCTACCGGTATAGTTCCTCCGCAATCATTGCAATCACGTGCCTGCGATCCAATAATTGACTTTGAGGGCACTATATCCAACACATCCTCATCGAGAGGGTTTTCATCATCCAGCGGGGGCGGCTGTTCTTGGGAAGCGGCAACCACATTCAAGCCAGACTGGATTTGAGATGTGGTGGCCCCGTCCTTGCTCTTGCTGCGCGTGCCCACCATGTAGACAGTGTGGACCACATATCCAGCTGTCTTTTTATCATTGACGGGGAGTTTAGAGAAGACACCCGATCGAGCAATTATTAGGGACACCGCTGGAGCTTGCTCGAGGCGCCTTGTTGCTTTGTTGGTGTTGATGGCCTTTGACAGCGCTGGAGCTTGCTCGAGACACTTTGTTGCTTTATTGGTGTTGATGGCCTTTCTCCCAGCTGGGGCCAAGGAAAGTCGTTCATGCACCGACTTGCGTTTGGGTAGTGGTGCTATCGAGATCATCACATTTAGCCTCTTGCCTTTCGAGGCCGGTTTGTCTGTTACCGGAGCTTGAGGAGCCGGAATGACGTTAGCTGGCACGAACAGAATAGAGCCGAACTGTAGTAGCGGCTCCTCCCACTGTCGCCCAAGACTGGCCGGGAGGACCGTCCTGGAGTCCATCTTCATCGTGTAGGAGATGAGAGCTGAGTTCATCTTTGGAGACATTGTTGAAAATTGATTGCTTGGAAAACTGCATGAAAGAGCATTATTTTAGTAAAAATATAGATATGCATATTGATTGAGTTCGCATGAATGTTTAACCCGAAATATGGGAGGAGAGATTGGTCCCACCGGGCATGCCAAAATTTGTAGGGTGTTTTTCGTCACCCCATTGAGATGGGAATGCGCGCGTGCTGATCAGGCACAGTACAGATTCCCTCTGTTTAGGGTAGGTAGGGGTTTATTGATTGTGGGGATCCGAACCTCCGGCAACCGCAGACTAAGCCGCCGTTAATTATCCCTCGCCTTTGAAGCGAGAGAACCTTCGATTGACGGGTTAAACTGGTCATGCGAACTCAATGTGCAGTGTTGTGTTTTGAAGGGGTTTTGGATATATCGGGGGCCCCGCAGAGTTTATACGGGGGTCTCGCTACCCGGATAGCGGGCTGGGGGTCAAAGGGGCTAGCAGCCCCCTTGCAGGGTGCAGGGCAGCGCGGGGTTGTATATTTAGTGTGCACATAAAAAATAGGGGGAAGCGTCTTAAAGACGCGTGTCATGTGGGCGCATGGTGCCCGGGGTCACGTGCGTGCACATGGGCGCCTTAGCGCCCCAGGGTCATGTGGCGCACATGTGACCAATGGGTGCCTTAGCGTCCAGGGCCACGTGGCGCACACGTGACCGATGGGCGCGCCTTAGCGTCCGGGGTCACGTGGCGCACACGTGACCATTGGGCGCCTTAGCGTCCCGGGGTCACGTGGCGCACACGTGACCACGAGAAACACCCGCGTGAAGGGGCTTAGCCTTTAGGTTGGGGAGTTGAACTCCCAAGGGTTTTTTTTTGGAGTTGAACTCATAACAGAAACTAATTTATGGAGTTAAACTCCAACAGATCTAGAAAGGAGTTAAACTCCTAGGAATGTTTGGCTCTTCTTTTGAGCCTTGGATCTGTCCAAAGTTAGATTTTTAGAGATGGGTCTCCTTCTTCCTTCTCTTGATCGGCGGGATCTTGGAGAAAAGGGGGTGAGACTTAAAAGTCTTCCCTTTTCGAGATCTGATTGGAGATTCGAGCTCCCCTTCGTGGGTTTTGTGGTGAAAAAACTATTTATTTTTGAGAAAGGAAGAGTTAAACTCTTGATTTAATTCAAAAAAAGAAGGAGAGGGTTTTAGACCCTTGAGAAAGGGGAAGGAGGCATAAACCCTAGTTTTTTGAGGGAATGAAAAGTGTATGCTTTATTCATCATCATGTTGCCTTATATACGCTTACACATTTATATATAGTCCCATTGGGCTTTACAAAATGGCATTTTGCCCATCCCATGCCTCATGTGCTCATTTCTTTTGCACAGAAGCCTTGGGCTTTACAAAAAAATTGGCTTTATGCCCATTTTGCTTACATTCATGCATAAAAAATTATATCAAAATTATTTATTACATGATTTTTATTTTGGCATAGAGGAGGGCCGGCCGCTTCATGTTCGGACTCGACCTGGGCATGGGCCCACTTGATCCGGGCTTGGGCCCACTTGGCTTAGGGTTGACCTTGACTTTGATTTGGTCAACCGGGGTGCAATTTTCGACCCACACATGCCACTACCATCTTCAAGTTTTGAGTGCTCTTTCGAGTACCGAGCTTTTGACGACAATGGATTTTTGTCCTTTTCTTTTTTTCCTCCTTTTTTAGACTTAAAACTGGTGTGAGACTTGACTTAATAATTAATTTACCGTTTAATTAATTTTTTGGATGTCGCAGAATTTGCTTCACTGTCAACTTATATTTAATTGTTTACACCTTTGAGAATGCTTGTCTAGGCTGCATCTATAAGTGAAAGACCAAAATAATTAAGAATTCAATTAAAATCAACGTTTCATAAATAAAATTAAGAAAATGACAAAATTAACTCAAAATGCAACTAAATTATATTCAATGCGGCCTGTGCAACCGCTTAAGCGGCCAGGCCCTTGGCCACACTTTCCCCCCCGTTTTTTAATCACTGGCGGGTTTAGATTATCCGGCTTTGGAATAACAATAAAATATAACTAAGCCGAACTTTGTTTTTACCAAATTGAGATGAATCGATATGGATATTCTCATTCTTCCAATTCTGGTCAACTTCATTTTGTGGGGTAGGGCTAGTGGTAGAGACGGGGGTAACCGAGGATTATTGGGACATGAGAGTCGAGTTACCGTTTTTACCTGATCTATTCTGTTTCTTGTGTAAGAATTAGACATCTCCAAGTTTCTAAAACACAGTGATCACGATTCAAAATAAAAAAACAACAATAAGTACTATAATTAATTTCAGTTAGTGAAATACATTTTTACATAAACATCTATTTTGAAGCTTTGTTTATATTATTACATTAACCATCACCGTATCTAATTTTCAAATTGAAATCATTAAACTAAAAATACATTCAACAAGTAGAGATTCCAAAAATTAACTAGCATTTTATTTCCTACATTCAAGCGTGAATGAGATGATGAGGTATATACCAAAATTATATCTTACTGCTAACCATAAACAGACGCATACGAAACAATAGATCACTTAAAACTTCAAACTATAAGTATGCAAAGTTAATGTATTTTACTACTAATTATGAGGATCAAAGATTCAAATCTTGGATCTTAGATCTCAATTGGAAAAAATAATTCAGATCTTTATAAAATATAAAGCAATTAAATTTCTTTTAACTAAACGCCGATTGTAGTTCAGTAGTTCTCAACCAAAATTTTAAAATAAAACAACTAGAATTAGTTTTCGGATTTCAATAATTTTTAAAAATACCCCAACTGAAATCCTAAGCTTAGGTCTTAATAAATTTCTTAAAATAAAGCAAATAAATTCATGTTTTAAGATCTCAATAAAACAATTAAACAAAATTCTTAAAATAAATTATATCATGGAGTCAAGTTCAGAAAGAGTCGAATTTATAAGGAGTCAAGGAGAAACCTTGATTCTTGAAAGAGAAGATTGAAGAAGATTATAGATTTCTGCCGCGAGAGAGATTGCCATGAGACAGAGATCCCTATCGTCAAGAAAGTTTAGATCGTCACCGTCGTCAAGAAAGTGAGGATCTTTAAAAGAGAGGGACGGCCTTTGCCTTTAGAACTTTAGGGTAAGGGATTTCATGTTGGAGTATATATATTTTTGATGTTAGCAATATCAACCATTCATTAAGTTGTGAAAGATTGAGCTCTCTAATCTGCCTTGGGTGTAGGAAACAAGTGCGGGCCTCTGTTTCGGGTCTGAGATGGGTTATTTATTGGGTTTGGGTGTGCGGGTTTGGAACCTTATTCCAAACTCATCCTGAAAATTATCGGGCTGTATCTAAACTCACCCGGAAGGGTCTAGGCGGGCATGGCGAATATTTTCTTCCAATAAAAACCTAATATTTTTTGGGCGGGTCTGGTCGAATTTGGGTATAAATGAGTGCAATATAGTAATTGTGTGTGAAAATATAAAAAGGACTACTAAAAAATTTGGTCCCCGTTTTCCCGTTTTTAGTACTTTAGATAGATTTTGTATAGATTTAATTCCAAAAAACCCAAACATTTTAGTTATACCGTGAAAACCCCCAAAAAACTTTCAAAATTACGAGACTACTATGGTACAATTCCCCCCTCCCCGTTCCCCCCGTTTTTTGGTAGTTTTGTTTAATTTATTGTTGACGTGGCACCTTATCTCTACCTCTGATAGTTTTTCGTAGCTCTTGAAAGTTTTGTGGCAGTTTCTTGTGTATTTTAAAAGTTATTGGCGGTTCCTCATAGTTTAGCCCAAAGTTTTGTTTTTTTTTGGAATTGAGCCTCTCTCACACGCGCGTGCGCGAATAGCGTATATATGCATGCATGATTTATAGATATTGGATTAACCCATTCCTTCTCTAGAGCAATTTGGAGGCTTTCCCTTGGTTTCATGAGTTGAGATTGCATGAAAATATTGTTTGGTTTACCTACATGCCAATTAGTGATCGAGGAAAATGACACCAACACGGATAATTCTTTATGAGGAATTCCTGTGGTAAATAGGCGTTATGGGTCCTAAAAACTGTCAATTCTTTTGTTGACCTTTTTGGGTTTCTCATTCTCCATACCCAACCATAGGGGAAACGGCTTAAATTATGGTGATGATCTAATTAGAATGTACTTTTCCTGTCTTTTCCATGAATGATGTTAGAAACTTAGAACTGCTTTCCATTTGTTCATTTTGCGGATCTCCTTGGGATTTATTCTGGAAGGGGAAAAGGAAAGAAAACGCAGCATATGTTTCTATGCCATTTTTATTTCCCCTTTATTATAACTCAGATACACAGTGTGAAAAATATTGCCACTCTCTACAAAGCAGAAAATTCTTCTCTCCCCCATTCTGGAAAGTTATGTTGGCCATTTGTATTGTTATCTCTTTAGTGTTTATATGTAAAGTTTTTCACATTAGGATAACTGTTGATCACTTTACTCAGCAAAATTCACTTCCCTCCCCAATTTTCTGCAGTTATAACTGGGTATTTCTATTTTATATACTTCGCGCGCGGGGGTGTGTGTGTGTGTGTGTGTGTGTGTTAGTCCCAAGTTATTTCACAATTGAGAATTTAGAAATGAAATGACCATCAATTTGACAAAAAACAAGTCTATTCAAAATTCTAGTTTCTTTTTAAATTTCTAAACCAATATGTTAATTGGGATGCCAACTGTAATGTTGGATGGGTGTCAATGCGCTTACTGGTTAGCTGGTGCCGACCACTGGCCGACGGGCGTCGGCAGTGTTGAGTGATTTGTGGGTGTCGACGGCGTCCGTTCGACGACAGTCACTGACCGTTAGATGGTCGACGGCGGCGACGTGGTGGTCGGTGGTGGCGGCGGGGAGAGGCAGCGAGGGTGGCTGGGAGTCAAGAGAGCTGATGGGGAAGAAAAGATGATCCTGCATATGCACTACACTTGAAGTGTTGCTCTGCTCACTGCCGCAATCTGTGCTTGATACTGCTGTTTGCACCTGCCGCCATTATCTGCTCTTTCTGTTGATTCCTGTGCTTGCTGCAAATTTCTGCGCTATTAATGCTACAGCACTGCCAAGACAGTGAAAAAGTGAGGGGTCGATGAACCCTAAGGCCCATACCTTGAACGTAAAAGGCTGGTCAGGCTGTCTCCATTTAGGCTGGGTTTAATGATCTAGTTGAGCACTCCTTTCCATAAGAAGTAATAATAACTTGGTTTGAGGTGGCACTGATTAGATAACCTGTGTTCGGCTCAATGTTAATTAAGCTAAATTTTATGGGGAGATGTGTACACCAAACCATATCTGTCTGAGCTTAGAATAGCATGGTTCAATTTTGTAGCTATAACAGGTCCTGAGTCAACAAACTTTAGTGACTCCCCGAGTATCACTTGATTATATTTTACATGCATTTCCAATTATGAGGTTGTAAAGTTGTACCTGTTAAGCAATTTTGTCTGGAAAGTATTTCTCATTCTCCTTGACAAGTGATCCGTATCATTTTTCAGGGCAGAAAGGAACTGCTCTCATTTCTAAACCATAGAAAATATAAGGAGATGCTTTTGGCTGCTCTAGAGAAGAAGCGCTTGAGACTATCACCACTTGACATGCGGTTCCATCTACGAGATATGATTGGGTCAGGCCACTTGAAAACTATACAAACACCCACTGGATTGCTTGTGCGGGTCTCGAGAGATTGAGTGGCAGGTACTTGCTTTCAAATTGAATTATGTACAGTGATCATGTGATATATGTTCCTTATACTTTTGATAATGGATTTAATTAATGGCATTTAGGGCTTCCGTCTTATGACATTCTAGGCTGCTTGAATCCTGTATCCTTTGGATCACATATTAACCTCCCAGCAAAAAGCACCCACATCCTGAATGCTATCAGATAGCAGATAAGCTGACCTCTATAATATAGTTCTTTTTGTTACTGCAATTAATACCTTTTCAGATGTCATTGCACTCCCCGATAACTACAGGATACCAGATAAAGCTTAAGCCTTTCACAAACCACTAATATATATTAATCGTTCACAAGCAAAAAACGGCTGCACATGGTCGTTACATGTTGATCTTCTAGATCAGATTCATTTTCTTCAGTTTTAGGTTATGCATGTATTTGAGCAACTGAAAATTAGTTTTTTTAGTATAAATTTTATCTTCTTTGTTAACTTGTATAACTTCGATTTGTCTGCTTTAAACAATGACAGTGAGCTTTGTTGCATTATTGGTGTGGAAAATACTTGTAGCGTCTGACCTAGAGAGAACTTCTCATATATTCGAAGTTTGTTTTGGTATCCATTTCATTCAACATTCCATTTTCTCTCTCTTATCGCGTTCACATCTAAAAGTTCTCCTTCGATTCTTGGTTTGTAACTGTGCATATATTTTCAAACTTTTATATTGACAAGCAATAAGTTCCTACATTGGTCATCGAATAAAGTTTTATTCTCAATTCTTTAATTTGCTGATGGTGAGATGTGATGTTTCTTTAATATTTATATTTTTAATATTAGTGTCGTCTTACCCATGCTGTCCCAAGTTTAGCAGATGCCGATTTTCTTTCTCTAATCAAAATATTTGTAAAATGGCTTTAGATCGGCATTGCTTGATGTGTCACAATGTTGGAGGAGCTCCTATAAAAGATAAAATGAGGAAGAACAAGCCTCGTTTGGCAATGGGGTTACAGTTTCCAAAACCATGGGTTTTGAGGCTAAACTGTATAACTTGTAACCGAGGTCCGTTTGGCAACCAATATAGAGTTTCCCAAAATACGGTTTCAAAAAAGTTTCAACGGCTCGAAACTTAAATTTTTTTTAATAAAAAACTCCAAGAAGACTGGAGTTTCACATAGTTTCAAGCTGCTCCTTTTTTTAAAACCTTTTTAGACATGAAACGTTGGTTTCAAAAACTATGTTGTCAAACAACTGTAAACTTTGCGAAACCTCATTTTTATGGAACCTGTAAGAATACCCGTATTGTACACAGGGTTCTTATATTGTAATTAGATGCTAAGTAGGGGTGTAATAGCAAAATGATATTGCCTATATAAAGAGGAGGATTAGGATTAGTCCTTTCCCATCCATTATATTTCTCCAATCATTTCTCTCTCTCATGGTAGCAGAGCCTCTAATCTGAACCACTAATTTCTTTTCAAGATCTAATTCTAATCCATCCATCAAACAAATCCAAACTACTCAACCAAACCCTCACCCTAGTGGCCACTAACCTTTACCTCATCTCGTTGGAGTCCCAGCAGCCTCGTCGGAGCTCGCCGGACCTCCAAGAGTCTCGCCGGAGGCGACCCAAGCTCAGTCGAAGCTCCACTACTCGATGGCTGCCGTATGAAGTCGCGGAATTCATCGATCTTGGCATGACATCCATCAATCTCGCCATTGAAGACATGAGGACCTCGATTTGGTGCTCTATTTGTTAGTATAGGCGTCGATTTGTGCTCGACTTGCTGATTCGAAGTCGACTTAGCCGATTTGCGGCAGATTTGGCGTCAACTTGGTCGATTTGGGGCAGATATGAAGGTGACTTGGTCGATTTGGTTCTATTTATGTTCGTTTTTGGTCGATTTGTGTTCGTTTTTTGGTTGTTGATCCTTGGTTCTTGGAGTTTTCTTGGAGTTGATCTTCGATTTGGGGTTTTTGGTCAATTTGGGGCTGATTTGAACAGTAACCCGAGAATTATTGGTGCTGTTCGGTCTATTTGGGGCTGTTTGAACAGTAACCTGAGAATTTTTTTTGATGAACTTGATGTTTCTGTCTACCTTCGTTATGGATTGCTTGCTTGGGTTGCCGGGGTTTTTGGAGTCATCGGAGACCGATTGAGGCGGTTGTTGACTTGATTGGCGTCGTTTGTTTGGGTGTGGTTCGAATCTTGAACATTGATCATTTTTTTGTTGAGTGGAATCGTTGATGATTCCTTTCTTTGTTGAATTAGAGGATTAGTTCTTCTCTTGTTCTTGTTTGAGGAGCGGTTCTTGATTCTTGGAGATGGAGGGCGAGCAGATTTCTTCCACCGATCTCTTAGCCATAAGATAGTGGATTTCAAACTTGATGATCAGAATTTTCATAGTTGGAAGCTTATGGTGGAGCGTTATATCAAGGGGAGGAGAAATTGCGATAACTTGACAAAGCCTCCCCTGATCCGATTACCGTCAATTGGGAGGTGGACGATGCTTAGGTTAGTCAACTCATGCTTAGCTTGATGGAGCGACAGATCATGGATAGGCTTGCCCACTTGGGATCCGTGAAGGCGATTTGTGATCAGCTCCATGAGCTTTATTCTTCGCTGCAGAGCCTCTCGAAGGCATATGATTTGGTACATTAGTTGTACAAGATCAAGTGTAATATCCTAGCCCGATCGTAAGTTTTCTTCTTTTGAATGTATTGGGTTTTGTTATATTATTATTATTATTTTAAGTTGGAGTTTAATACTTTTTAGTTAAGATAGAACATATTATTATGGTTGTTTTAACTTTGTTATAGTTATGATTTTCTAAGTTTGTTAAATAAGTATATTATTTGTATTTATGTTTGTTTACTATTTAATTAATATTTTAAATTTCTATACATATAATATTTATTTGTCTAACATTAGTTTCGTAACTAAATAGATAATATTAGTATGGTTGTTTTAACAAAAGATGTTTAGTATTTAAAATTGTTTGATAATTTATTAATATCTTATTTTAATTCGCATCTAATATATTTTCAAATACTAGATATGTAAACAAATATATCATGGTTATCTAAGTTAGGTATATGATATTTAACTTTTAAAGTTTTTTTTTACTAAATCTAATAATATTTTATTTATATTCTAGTACAATATTTTGTCTACCATGATATATTATTAATAATCTTTTAATTTTTTAATTCTATTTTAAAATTTTCAAATTAAACTATTGGGGGTTATGGGAATTATTTTCCTGAACTTATATATATTTTCTTATACCATCTCCAAATATATTTGATCTCCCTAAATAAATTTAGATCTATTTTAATCATACACATTTAAACTAATTTATATATATCATATCTATTTAAAACCCTATATATATTTATATAAATATTTTCTATTATCCTATATAATAACAAACCCTACACCTATTTTAACTATATTTTTATATATTGATTATCTAGTTTGTTTAAGATGTTTATTGGCATGCTAATTTATATTTATATTAATTAATATACATACGATATATATTGTCTACAATATTTTTATAACCATAAATATATGGTAGAATGTTTTGGTTATGATAAATAATTAAGGAGATCTCTTAAAATCTTTAACAAATAGTTTTTTGGGGGGTTTGTGATATATTGTTTTATCTAGTCTAATAAATTCTCTCTTCTACTAATTTTACCCTGACCAATATATAAATAATACTCCTATATTTTACCTAATCTTAATCTCGCTCCAATCGGAATCTCTTTAATCAGAATATTTCTCTCCTTTTTTCTCTATTCACTATATATATATATATAAATAATTCAAACCTATATTCATCTCTCAAATCTCATTTTTTTTCTTTAAAAGTTGCCGAGCATCCATCACCAACCGCACCCAACTCCAGAACAACGAGCAACGTGGATCGAAATTCTCTAGCCGAGTGATCGAGTTTGGTTCGGCTTTTGTGTCGTCGTATTTAACCATCTCAAGGTAAGTACTCTTGCTCCTTTTCTTAGGTCGATGCAATATCGGCGAATGGCTCAATACATTAGTATATTATAGTACATTAATATTAAAAGTCTCATATTCTGTTTATGTTATTTAATAATGGTATTAGGTATGATAGTATCATAGTAATCATATTATACATACAAATATATTAGTCACTGAAAGTAATTAAGAGTACATAATTATATTTGTTTTTATTAGTATTTATTTTAAATATAATCAGATACATATCATTGTATTCATATAGCGTAGTATTTTTTAGATGATATTAATCACATAATTTATTGTGTACCTTGGTGAAATCCTAGAATTCTTAGAGCACCCATTAATCATATTAATCCTTTAAAACCAAATTTCAGTTTATTATTCTTTCCAATAATAAATTCGGATATTAAATGGAGGTGCTTGCAAATTTATGTTGATTCTTGTTTACATTATTGATATTATCATATTATATCGATTGTATTTGACATGCTACTTGAGACTATTTATTTAATATCACTTGCTTGACATGATATGCCTGCTCATGATTACTGCTTACTTGCATTAAAACGAGATCACTGTTGGAATGCCGGGTTATATGCCATGACCCTATTCATTCCCACTTACAAGCTTCTATTCCATACCGTTAACATGATATTATAAGTTCCAGTCCAGTCAACATTTTATTTAGTGGTCGAGTGTACTGCTATGTTAGTTATAAATACGCGGGGGTGTTAGGGTAGTTTGAGTGTGCATTTGTTCAACAAGATCTCAGAAGTCCCATGCCGGTAGCTCGTATCGGGATATATACGGTCGCTTGTTCATTCCAAATTTAGGCCCGTGTTTCCTAGCTCCTGGGGCCTGCCCTTAGGTTAGGAATACTCCTGCAGAGGTTGACGTACCCACTCGAACTCACGATAGGATAGATTACATTTTTAGTGACTAACTAGAAGAATATGACTTGACTGACTTGATCTATTAAATACTTGCTTCATATTATTGCCATATCTATATCTACGTGTGCGCGCAAGCTTTCCTACATTCACATATTCATGCCATCTCACACATACACATACTATTACGATTGAGTATTTGTTGGGATGTTCTGACATCTCTGGAATTTGCCATTTCAGGTTTAGAGACCAATTCACAGGTAGAGCAGGATCAGAGTGGATTTCAGGAGTTTGCCGAAAATTAGTAGTATTTGTAGGTTTATTTTTATTTTATTTCAGTTGCTATTAGAATGTACGCCTCTTCCGGGACGTTAGGAATAATGCATTTTTTTTGGATCTTATATTTCGTTTATTCGGAACCCTTTGTTATTTGGATCTTTTATCGACTCTATTTTTATTTTGTGGATTCATCAGTGTTATTTGTTATTTATGCAGCATGATGTTAGTATTATATTTTGGATATTATCGTACATGTTTAGTTAGAGCCTTAGATGTAACTGTGGTAAGGGGATTTCCCCTCATCTAGAAGCATTGGCGGTTTCGGCCCATATTTCCGTAATCCGGGAATTGGGGCGTTACATCCAGCAAGGAACTCGATCTCTGCATCAGTATTACTTAGAGTTTCGGCGCCTCGCCTTGCTGGTCTCGGAGCTGTTCCCGATCACTAGTGACGTTATGGAGATGAGGAGGCGACATGATGCCCATCTGGTGATTATTTTTCTTGGTGGACTGCAACCTGAATATCAGTCTGTACGTCCAGCCTTGTTTAGGAAGGCAGATATTGCTCTTGCGACCACTTATCATACGCTCCATTAGATATTTCAGTCGGAAATTACTGACGAGCAGCCTGCATTTGCTGAGCACAATGCTCTTATCAAGCCGAAGAGTACTCCCATTTATTACTCTCCACAAGGAAGAGGGGGAGCAGGTCATGGGGGAGGTAGAGCTGGAGGCAGAGACCGTGGAGAGCCTCACTTTTGTGACTACTGTCATCAGGAAGGGCATATCCGCAGTATCTACTGGAAGTTGAATAGGCTTCCCTGTCCTCCACACCCTGCTGCACGTGCACATGTTGGTGCTTCATCTTCGGCATCCTCCACTACTTTGACGGATTCAACATCATTTGATTCTGTCAGGTCTATAGAAGAAGGGATTGCTCTATTAAGGCGTCTTGTGATCTCGTCTGCTTCTAGTAGCCAGTCTGGATCAGCTACATTTTGGGATTCAGCTGTGACCATTTTGGGTCTTTCGAGAGGTAACTATACAACTTTTATTACTTTGATTTCTGTATGTTGTCTCTGGGTGATCGATACATGAGCGACGAATCATATGATAGGAGAGGCATATTGTCCTCACATAGACTAAGGCATGAGTGTATCCTAGTGACCTTAACGAATGTTACCACCTCTGTTATAGAGGGAGTGGGGTCTGTTTATGCCACATTACAATTACTACTGTCTTATTCTTGTCTGGCTTTCCTTTCAACTTACTTTCTATTAGCCAGCCGACTTGAGATTTCAACTGTGACGACTTTTTTCTAGTAGATGTGTTTTTCAGGAGCTTGGGGCGAGGCGGTCGATTGGTACATGGACTGAGATTAATGGGTTGTACCATCTCGATGAGCATCCACGCCTTATAGCCTACCCAACAACATCCACATCTGCATTTGATGCCCATTGTCGGCTTGGCCACCCCTCTCTGCAGACATTGAAGAGGATTGTTCCCTCTCTTGGTACTTTGTCTGGTTTAGAGTGAGTCTTATGAGTTGGGTAAACATTGCTTTCGCTATCCGTCTCGTATCAATAAGTAAGTTGTAAAACCTCTTGGGTTAGTTCATTCTGATGTTTGTGGGCCATGCCCTGTTGTTGCCTAAGGAGGTTTTTGCTACTTTGTGATTTTTATTGATGATTTTTCTCAAGTTTCATGGTTATATTTGATGAAATCTAGAAATGAAATATTTTCTCATTTCCAGATCTTTTGTTATGAAGTTTAGACCCAATTTGGGGTCATTGTTGATACCTTGAAGAGTGATAGGAGTATTTTAGTACTTCCTTTAGGGCGGATATGGAGAAACTTGGCATTATTCATGAATTTTCCTGTCTTTATACCCCTTAACAAAATGGGGTAACAGAAAGGAAGAATATGCATTTGTTAGAGGTCACTCATACCCCTTTGTTTCATATGCGAGCGCCTAAGTCCTTTTGTGGGTGCAATTCTTACTGATAATTACTTGATCAATCATATGCCCTTCTCCGTCCTAGATGGACAAATTTCTCATTCTGTACTCTTCCTTTCGGTGGTCTCTTTCCTTGTTCCTTCACGGGTTTTTGGGTGTGTCGGTTTTGTCCATGATCTACAACCTTAGGGATCTAAACTGGACCTCCGGGCTATTATGTGTGTTTTTCTTGGGTGCTCTCGGACTCAAAAGGGATATTGTTGTTGCTATAGTCCTGGGTTACGTCGTCGATTCATATCGACTGATGTGATTTTTCTTGAGCCCACCCCATACTTTTCTACTTATACTCATCCAGACATGTACATCGACTTTCCTTTAGATATCTTATATCTTCTGTCACAAGAGAGCACCCCTTCTGAGTTGGTTGATTCTCCACCCCGTATTGGAGGTCATCCATATTGTTTCCATTGACTCACCTCCCATCCCTGATTCCCTACCGTTGGCCCCACACCACCGGTTACGAGAGTGTATGCTCGTCTAGCCCGTACGAACCTCAGCCTCCTACTGCTGATTTACCAGTCTCGAGCTCCGTTGGAAGCTGACATTGATCTCTCTATTGCCTTACGGAAAGGCATCCGAAGCTGTATTTCTCACCCTATAGCTCATTATGTGGTGACTTCTCATTTATCTCTGGCGTATCGAGGGTTTCTCTCCTCCTTTGACTCATGCTTTACCTAAGTCCATCTCCGATACTTTAGTTTATTAAGGATGGACCAATACTATGATTGATGAGATTCTCGTCCTTGAACAGAATCGGACTTGGGATTTGGTTTCTCTTCCTATGGGAAAGAAGGCGGTCGGGGGTCGTTGGGTCTATACCGATAAGCTTCATCCTAATGGGACCTTTTCCCGCTTGAAGGCGAGTTTGATTGCTAAAGGGTATTCACAGACTTATGAGATTGATTATGAGGAGGCTTTTTCTCTGATGGCCAAGATAACTTCTGTTCGTCTATTTATGTCTCTTGCGGCTACTCATCATTGGCCGTTGCATCATCTTGATGTGAAGAATGCGTTTTTTCATGGCTCTTTAGCGGAGGAGGTCTATATGGAGCAACCACATGGTTTTGTTGCTCGGGGTCGATCACATATCCTGTTAGTGTTAGCGTTGTGAGCCAATCCATAACCAATCCTCAAGTTGCCTATTGGGATACAGTGATTCAGATATTTTGATATATAAAGAATACTCTAGGGAAGGGTTTACTGTTTTCAGATCATGAACATTCTCGGATAGCAGGATTCACCGATGCAGATGCAGATTGGGTCGGGTCTCCATCTGATCGCAGATCTACTGCATATTACATGTTTGCAGGAGATAACATGGTGTCCTAGAAGAGTAAGAAACAGAGCGTAGAGTCTCGTTCCAGTGCTGAGTCAGAGTATCGAGCCATATCGAATACTACTTGTGAGCTTGTATGGATTCACTTTCTGCTTGGAGAGTTTGGTTTTGGGCTCACTTCCTGTATGCGACTATACTATGATAATAAGGTAGCAATCTATATTGCCTCTAATCCTGTATTCTATGCGCGAACAAAGCACATCGAGGTTGGTTGCCACTTTGTGCGGAAGAAGGTTGAAGATGGGAAAATCGACACTTACTATGTTCAGTCTGTTCATTAGTGCATATTTATTTATAAAACCTTTGGAAAGGAACAGAGTGCATTTTATTTATAACAAGTTGGACATGTATGATATGTATGCTCCAGCTTGAGTGGGAGTGTTAGAATACCCGTATTGTACATGGGATTCTTATATTGTAATTAGATGCTAAGTAGGGGTGTAATAGTAAAATGGTATTGCCTATATAAAGAAGAAGATTAGGATTAGTCATATCCCATCCATTACATTTCCCCCCTCTTTCAGAACCGTGGTTTGTATGTATGCAAATCGCGGTTTCGTCATAACTTAAATGAGACCATGGTTTTAGAAACCTTGTTGCCAAACTAGGCTTGAGATGGCTAGACATGTGCATCGGAGGCCGACAAATGTGCCATTTAGGAGTGAAAATTTTGTAGTTAATTCAGCATTGATGGCTAGATATAGACCTAAACAAAGTTGGATGGAGGCGGTTCATATTTGGTATGTTAGCTGTCGGAAATCGAGAAGGCGGCTCTTAATGGAGCGTAATGGAAGAAAATGATCCATCTAGCAAACCTGAATTGTTGAGAAGTTTGAGATGAAGGCTTCTAGTTGTTTTAACTTGTAAGTTTAAAATATCTAAGAGTAATAATCTCTAGTATTTAAAAAGTTCTCGTTAATTGGGCTATAAAGGTTGAATCCATTGAGGGTCTGCCCCCCCACTTTAAATTATATAATCAGGGTTAGTTTTCTTTTTCCTTGTATGATGGTGTATCCTTAAGCTGCGACCTCCTTGCCACAATTCTTATGCCTTAGCAATCCAGTCATCTCTTCAGAGTTGGAATTTAATAAAGTTCTATAGCTATTTAGATCAAAATGTCATGGGAAGATCAATTACGACCATTAATAATCTTTAAAGAAAGGAAATATAATGGTAGACTTATTTTTGTTCTCCTGAGTAATACTTGTATCAAAGAGAACATCTTCAGATTATAGGGAAAAACCCTCGCTGTGAATTTATTAAAGGAAGGCGGTTGATACTAGTTGTGCTCTCAGTTTTGTGCACCCTCGAGGTCCTTAATGTAAAATCATCTGACACAGTTGTGCACAACTGAATAGTAGTAAAGCTTTCTGCTGTTGAGCAACAGCTTTGGGTTCAAGACCCCCCCAGCTAACAATATCTTATTCACAAAAAATAAAAAAACTCCATCTAGCTATTTGTGTTATAGATAGCTTGGGCATATCACCATGTAATGGAGCTTGCACACATGTGATTCACTCTTGACATGTGCAATGTACACAATTGACCCAAGCTATTTCCTTTGTTTACATTGGCCTCCACTTGTGTGGACCCTAGAGAATCTAGCTGAAACCACAATCCACGTCATAATCATGTTCATCATTTGATTCATTTTTCTATCAAGCTACTTGATAAGGTTCAGAAAACGGCTTTGATGAATAATCCTGTTCTAAGGGCACATACAATACATGCACTGTCAACAATTAATGTGACCTTCTGAGCAGGTCATATATTTCATCCGTGACACTTCAGGGGTACTAAAGAGGCGTGGCCATATAATCTATAAAGTTGGTTGATGCCTTGGTCCATTTAAATTTAGATGTTTCGAGGGCTACATGCGCACTATGTGCCTTCACCTTATTACTTTTGCAGCATATGTCCTATATATAACATTTTATGAAGATATCAATATTTCTCGAGGATTCAGGGCCTGCAGCAACCGTGCAGGCCGGGCTTGCAGTGCCCAGACCCATGAGCACTGTGGGCAAGGGGCCTGTTTGCAAAAAAAACTTTGGGCCCACAGTGCCCATGGGTCTTAGCACTGCAAGCCCCTTATAGCCATATTTCTAACTAAATTGCGCCTTCCACTTTCTAGAGATTCATTTTAAATTTTTTTAAGGCTTCAATAGAGTATAAGCGGGCAATTTATGTAGGGTTAGGGCTAGATTAGTGTTTTTTTTTATCAACTATGAAGTATCGGCACACACACAGAGGGACGGATACGTGACACGACAAATTTGTAAAAAGGACATGGAACACGACTATATTATTTTATATATGTATTAAACAATATATAAATAACTATGAGAAAAAACATGTACTAGTATAATATTGAAGTACAATGTAAAGAAAATTTAAGTTTACACCTTTCATCGATAATTATAAGTATTCTTGAGCACGAGTATGTACTTTGTATGTATGTATGCATGAAACTAAAATAAATTCACAATATTATAATCATTAAAGTTAAAACAAAATATTAGTCCTTTTTAACCAGAGCCGGCTCTCATAGGCCCGACTTCATCATTTGCATCAATTTGAACCTTTACTTTTTTATCTAGTCTGAATGAGAGATTCGAATATTTAATATTTTTGTAATCCAAAGGTATCAAAGTTGTCCATACCGTTGAAAGTAAAAACCAAATGATGGGACTTTAAAGATAGTTCCATATTGGAAACAATAAAAGAAACTCATGGGTATAAGATATAAGATATAAGATGGGCCAGACCGCAATAAGGCTTGAGCCTTATTGTTGGAACCTACTTATCATTAAAAGTCCATGTGTAAAACCTCATCACTCCTCCAACTCTTCTTTAACTTTAAACTCTATTCCATTTTAAAAATAACTTTGTCATGGTGTCAGAGCCAATGGCTTGATCCATGCTCGACTCGACAATACTACAAAGTGTTTTACTTTCTACGCGACAACCACACAAAAGAAAAAAAGTGATGGTTGCATATGAGAGGGAGTGTTGAACGTAAAAATAACCAAATGATGGGACTTTAAAGATAGTCCCATATTGGAAATAACAAAAGAAACACATGCATAAAATATAAAATGGGTCACACCTCAACAAGACTTGAGTTTTATTGTTGGAATCCACTTATATTAAAGGCCCATGTGTACCTATAAAAAGCCCATCACTCCATCTTTAAATAAACTTTAATCCTTAATATGGGTATCAGAGCCAATGGCTCGATCCTCGTGAGGGGAGTGTTGAAAGTAAAAAACCAAATGACGGGACTTTAAAGATAGCCACTTTGAAAACAATAAAAGAAACACATGGGTATAAGATATAAGATGTGCCCAATCTCAACAATGCTCGAGTCTTATTGGTAGAGCCCATCTATATTAAAAAGCCAGCGTACATTCATAAATAAAATATATAATCGTCCCCTCGTTCGTGTATAATTAAATTTAATATGGTATCAGAGCCAATGACTCGATCCTCCAACACCAAGAAAAAGTGACGGTTGCATGTAACTCTTCTCATACCTTGCACGTGATAACCATATCAAGAAAAAGTGATGGCGGTGCGTAACTCTTCTCGTACCTTGCATGTGATAACCACACTAAGAAAAAGTGATGGTTGCACGTGGGAGAGAGTGTTGAAAGTAAACCAAATGAGAGGACTTTAAAGATAGTCACACATTGAAAACAAAAAAAAAACACATAGGTATAAGATTTAAGACGGGCCAAACCTCAATAAAGCTTGCTTCTTATTGTTGGAACTCACATATATCAAAGGCCCATGTGGTACCGATAAAAAGCCCATCATTCCCTCAATTTTAAATAAGCTTTAATCTTTAACACATGCATATGCACATTCTTATTTTTAACACCTTATGTTATCAGATGTGTCCGACCTGTCCAATTTGGGAGGGTACGGTCCAAATGTGTCAAATACGGTAGTGGGTAGAATGTTCAAGTTCCGATACGTATCGGACACAGACACAACGAGCAAATGGAAATGTCTATGCTTCCTAGGTTATTAAACAGACACTATTCTTATGACTCATGTCTGTCTTATATAATTTATAAAGCACTAATATGGGAATATTTCTTTCTAGCCAAGAAACTCATCGATGATTAAATTTGTAGCTTCTGAATAAAGTTTATAAATATATATTTGTTAGGATTTGCATATGAATATTGTCACGTCTCGCTTTCCAAAATACGGAAATACGGAGAGTAATGAAGGCCGGTCGTGCTACCTACGGTAAGGAAAGATCCCTCCATAGTCATATAAACGCTGTCTAGCTAAACCTGCCAATATAATGTCCAAAACAAAATAGATAACATTGGTAATCATGCTGCAACGAAATCGTAAAGAATACTAGCAATAGGTTCATAAGATAAAAGGAGCGAAAAATAAGGTTATAATACAAGAAGTTCGAAATAATACAAAATCCGAAAAGACACATAAATTCTAATGTCCCACAAGAGCGCACATGTTAAATACTAACTGAAAAGAAATAAACCTACGGACTACCAATTTTCTGTAAACTCCTGATAGCCGTTTTGATCCTGCTCGGCCTAAAAATCCGCCTCTAAACCTGAGATGGCAAATCTCAGAAATGTTAGAACATCCCAACAAGTACTCAACGTAAAAGTGTGTATAACATGAATATGTGAGCGTAGTGAAGCCAGTGTGCGTATGTTTATACTTGTATGGATATAGTAATAATATAAAACCGACATATAAACAGTTCAAGTCGGTCAAATCACATCCTAACTGGTCACTAAAAGGTAATCTATCTTATCGTGAGTTTGAGCGTATACGCCAACCTCTGCAGGAGTATTCTCAACCCAAGGGTAGGACCCCAGGGGTAAGGGAACACATACCCAACTGTGGAATGAACAAGCGATCGATATATCCCGGTACGAGCTATAATAACAAGCAACCGATATAGCCCTGTACGAGCTGCCGGCTTAGGACTCCTGAGATCCTATTGTACAGACACACTCAAACTACTCCAACACCCCATTTATTTATAACTAACATGGTGGTAAACCAAATCACTAATTAGGAACGCTGAATGGACGGACACTTATAAGATCATGTTAATTGTACGGAAATGGAACTTGTAATAGTATAGATTGTGTCATGGCATGTAATTCAGCATTCTAATTAGAGGTTTTGTTTTAATATGAGTAGACTAGAACAATGAGTAGTCATGGTATGTCATGTACAGTAGTTATAATATGATAGTGTTCATAAACAAGAATAGCATGTTAGAGTTGCTCAAGCATGTCGACAATAATGGGCTCAAGTAAAATGTTAAATATAGGCGATATGATATGATAAAGTCAAAAATGTAAATAAGACTCTACATAAATATGCAAGTATCTGTATTTAACATCCGACTTTATTTTTTTGCATCAGATATAATCTAGAACATGATTTAAAGGGTTAATCATAGTTAAATGGGAATGAAAAATTATAGATGCATAAAGCGGTATAATTACGAGATAGTAGTAAGATAAAATAAGCGACAGATTAACTAAGTGATAGATTGACTAGTCATCATGTAAGTGCTAATAATAAATTTTATAATCACGTGATAACAAAAAGTATTAATACAAATTATAGTGTCAATATAATTTATATGATTAGGGCACAAAGTACAGTGATGTTATAAGGAGTGGTAGTGTAGAAAGTTCAATTTATATATATTAAATATTAAGCCCAGAGTATTTATTGATTAACGGTAATAATTGTATATTTTTATGTTTTAGATTAGGGTATAAATGTTGACATTTTGCATACTAGTGTATACCAATATGGTTGCAACAGAAACATATAATTACTTATAAAGCTTTTTATATATTAAACCACATCTACTTGTTAATAATTATTTTATTAAGTTTGCATTTTTACAGTTGTTCACGTGATGAATGGATTAATGGATGCTCTAAATCCTAAGGTTTTCATCACGTGTACAAGTATTATAGGATATATTAATGAAGTGTCATAATATTTCAATTTTATTTAAACATTGTAAGTTAATATTTTATTTAG
Organism: Agapanthus africanus; assembly: GCA_030015575.1. Classification (NCBI taxonomy): domain Eukaryota; kingdom Viridiplantae; phylum Streptophyta; class Magnoliopsida; order Asparagales; family Amaryllidaceae; genus Agapanthus; species Agapanthus africanus. The sequence goes on from CM057344.1 coordinate 42,029,753, forward strand.
AGAATTTTCGATATTGCATCGACTAAAATAGAGAGCAAAAGTACTTATCTCGGAAACGAAAAACACGATGACACGAAGCAAATCTCCAAACTTTGATAGCTCGGTTAATTTTGAAGAAAATTATTGTGATGGGAAAGTGAGAATGTTGATTTATATGAGAAGGAGAGATGATGATAATGAATATATGTAAAGTTATTATGAGATAGGAGAATAAAATATTGAGTAGAGAAATATATTTGTAGAGAGATCCAAATACTGTTAAAGAGATTAAATTATTTAGGAGTTTATAAAGGTTGTTTGGTATATATATATATAGTTAAAATAGGTGTAGGATTTGTTATTATATAGGATAATATGAAATATCTATATAAATATATATAGGGTTTTAAATAGATATATGTATATAAATTAGTTTAAATGTATATGATTAAAATAGGTATAGATTTGTTTGGAGAGAGAAAATATATTTGGAGACAGAATATAAAAAAATATATATAAATTTAGGAAATAATTCTCATAGCCCCCAAGAGTTTAATTTGAAAGATTTAAAATAGAATTTAAAAATTAAAAGATTATTTATAATATATCATGGTAGACAAAATATTGTATTAGAATATAAATAAGATATTATTAGATTTAGCAAAACAAAACTTTAAAAGTTAAATATCACATACTTAACTAATTTAGATAACCATAATATTTTTGTTTACATATCTAGTATTTGAAAATATATTAGATGCAAATTAAAATAAGATATTAATAAATTATCAAACAATCTTAAGTACTAAATATGTTTTGTTAAAACAAGCATACTAATATTATCTATTTAGTTACGAAACTAATGTTAGACAAATAATTATTATATGTATAGAAATTTAAGATATTAATCAAATAGTAAACAAACATAAATACTAATAATTTACTTATTTAACAAACTTGGAAAACCATAACTATAACAAATTTAAAGCAACCATAATAATATGTTCTATCTTAATTAGAAAGTATTAAACTCCAATTTAAAATAATAATAATAATATAATAAAACCCAATACATTCAAAAGAAAAAGAAAAGAAAAAACCTACAATCGGGCTAGAGTGTTATAAATATAACGCCTTAAGTAAAATCTTATGCCCCCCCCCCCCCCAAACACACACACACACGTACAAAAAAAGGAAAAGGAAATCTCTTTTAGCAGGGTGGTGTTGTGGATTGTTCCAGCCAAATCACATGTAACCCATTTATTCGTAAATAGACGAAGTCCCTCTTCAAATCAGATTTTTCGTGTTGGGCTGTTAAATAAAATTATGCAAGGTTACTGTATTTTTTGAGTATCATTATAATTTCATTTGGAAATTTTATTTGTAATCGGCATAAAATATTCTTCTTACCAAACATTATTTAATCCCTTTTAGATATCTATCAGTTTGTTTATAACTAATTGTTTATTTGCACAACAATACTTCAGTTCTATTGCTTTTGAAGTTTCATCAATAAATTAAAATATTTCTTCCTGAAACAAAAGCCTATTCTTGCCTATTCTTGCTGTGTATGATCTAATTTTTGTATTTAAATATGTATCCAACTTTTCTCTTTAGTATTCAAAGTTTGAATAACTTCCTGCTGGTAAATTGTTTAGATCTCTATAGATATTCTCAAAGCTTACAAAATGTAGTTTCCATGTGGTTTTCCTTAATTTTCTTGATTAGTAATTTCCAACCTGGAAGTTTGAATTACATACTTTTTCAGGATGGTTAACCAAAACTATAAACCTTGGGCGGATTGATGCTGCACTCCCAAGGGTTACCTTCTGGATAATTTATATTATACTGCATCTTTCTTACTGTAGCCATATTTTATTTAGTTTTCGACCATGATCCAAATGTTAAGAGGATTATCACCCAGTGTGGATTGTTATGCCGTTCAATTTAGATATATTAATTTATCATTACAATTTTTGCCCTTCAATAGAGGATTATAAACATCTGATGGAAAATATAAATATACTTGCCCATAAATAGCATCTGAGCATTTTCCAGTCAAAATTGAGTCAACTACGCTGTAAACACAATTTTTGATCAGAGTTCGACCTGAATTGTCACCCTATATAAGTGTCGAATTCCTGGATAAAAATGCCACGGATTAAGAAAAGGAGCTCTCTACATATCCTGAGGTTGATTGGCTGGCAGAAATCAGAGAACTGGATCAACGACAAGAAGAAGATATAATGCCAAAATTTTAAGGTTCGTTTACATGAATCCTTTTCTTTCCCTTGATTATATTAACGGCCAGCATACATTTAATAGTCCTCGTTCATTGTCATTTAGGCATACCTCTTTTTTCCCCCCTCCAACATTACTGGCAATATTTTTTAAATTATTCCTTGCTAGCGCACTTATCAGCCTCCACTGCCATGTCCAAATCATATCAATAGGCTTTTCCTCATTGGGAATGACATCTAAGTTCAACAGTTTTACTTTTGCCTAGTTAATTATCCTATCATTTAGATTATGGCACACATCAATCTAAACATTCATATTACATCTACACCCAAGGAGCATATTTCAAATTCTCCTAGACTAGAAAAAATATCTAGAAGGGATGATAATTTCTATATGGATCATGTTCACTCTACGACAGATTGAAACCAAGAAGCCTATTAGACTACACTTCTATAATAATCAGACAACTTTATAACAGAAACACTCTTTTTATTATCATCATATTCACTTTTATTCACGTCTTGTCAAAACTTTCAGTCTTGTCAAAACTTTCAGGCTTGCCATTAAATTCTTTTATAGCCTGAAAATTATCTCTATGAAACGGATGGCTGCAATACTATCACAAGCTGACATTATTGTGAGAAAATAAAAGAAACGACCCATTTCATATGTGGGCGATGTGATAAAACAATTAGAAATTGCCAATGGCTACTTCACTTGCAATCAGAATGCTAACGAGTCATGACCAAGGTTTAAAGGTGCAATTGTAACTAGTGCAATTTAGATTCGCTATGTAACTAGTGAAATTTAGACTAGTGAAATTTAAAGGTGCAATTGTAACCAATGATTTACCAATCACAATTGGCCTGCATCAAGGATCTATATTAAGTCCATTTTTGTTTGCCATAGTGATGGATGGGCTTATTAGAACTATCCAGGATGAGATACCTTGGTGTATGTTCTTCGTTGATGATATTATTCTGGTAAATGAGATGAAAGCATGAGTTAATGCCAAATTTGAGTTACGGAGGAAAATGTTGGAATCTTGGGGGTTTAAATTGAGCATGTCCAATACTGCATATATACAGTGCAAATTTGGTAAACAAAGAAGTCGAGATCACAGGGGTATAACACTAGAGGGCAAGAGATATTATCGAGCGATCAATTTAGATATCTAGGTTCCATCATTTAAAAGGATGGAGAGATCGATAGCGGTGTCAACCATAGGATTCATGCTGGTTGGTTGAAATTGGAGAAGCATGACGGTGGTTTTGTGCGATCGTAACATTCTGTTAAGATTGAAAGGGAAGTTTTATCGAAGCGCTATTCGACCCGCCTTATTATATGGTATGGAATGCTGGGCTCCTAAGAAATATCATGCATAGAAGATGCATGTAGCGGAGATGTGCATGCTTTGTTGAAAGTGTGATAATACCAGAAAAGATAAGGTGCGACATGAGGACATTCGTGCAAAGATTGGTGTAGCACCAGTGGAGGAGAAGATACGAGAAAACCGTCTAAAAGATGGTTTGGTCATGTGCGACTGACCTACGGAAGCACCAATTCGACAAATGTATATTCTCAATTTTGGCCAAATTAAAAGGGTAAAAGGGAGACCGAAGAATCATGGATGGAGGTGATACGAAAATAAATGGATGCCAAAGGCCTTAATGAAAGTATATTGTTCGATAGCAGTGAGTGGAGGCAGAGGATTCATGTGCCCGGTGTGATTCTCATGTTGGTTTATGTAGCATACCCCATATGCTTGGGATAAAAGGTTCAGTTGTATGATATTGGCATTGGTTGTAGTTGGTTGTCCTAATTTGTGCAGACCCACCACCATCACTGCTACAAAACAGCAAAGGGAAATTAGGATAATATGAAAGAAGGATAATAATAATGGATAATAATAATGTCATTGTCCACCTTCAGCATATAAGGAATGGTATTATTAGCATAAGAAGATGAGGGTTCGTAATTAGTCGGGGTTGGATCATGTTAGAATAGGTAATACATGTTCTTCATACTTTCATACAGCTTGGTAGCTGAGGGCGTGCTGTTAAAAGGGAATTGATATCCACTGACTCTAGAAGAAGCATCTGTTAGAATCCGAATATTCTGCATGCTTTCCTTTTTTGTGCTGGAATAGACGTGGAACAGCTGTTCATACCAGTATTGATGCACCAATTTAAAACTGCTCAAAACACCATTTGTACCTGAAGATCTAAAGGATTATAAATGGCAGTTTGAACTCTATAACTGAATTTGATTTAAAAACTCATACATGAAGAGATACTTGGGTGTGGATGCATGCACACTATTTCTCTCTCCCTCTCTCTTATCGTCTTTGAAGTTGAGGAGCATTTGCAACAGGTTGATAAATTTGTACTTGACTTGGGGGTTAATCGTTGAAATAGAATTATTCAGTTAGGTTTGAATGTCCCGTGCATCTAAACTGAATTTGCTCTTGTCCTATTTGCTTCAACTTTAAACAAATGGACATTAGACCGTCTGATATTTTAATTTTGTTGGTGTTCATAATTTAATACTTAAATTTTTGCCAAATTATCATACATGTTGAAACAATTTTGTCACCCAATAATAATGTTCGTTCACTTTATATTGCTTTCTGAAATATCCTCAAACATTACTGTCTTATAGAAACTTGTCAACTACGTACTTCGATCAATGATACCATTTTTCTTGCCCTATTCTTTCTGAATGATTGCTGGTCTTTCTTTCTTAATTTGTTCATTTCTCCTCGTAGATGACAGCAATTCTGAGAAAAATAATATCTCCGGGGTATGTTTGTCCCAATATCTTAATGATACCATTTATTAAGTTGTTGGTGCTGAGATGACAAATTATTCTCCTAATTCTGTATCCAGTAGTGGTTACAACAGTGATAAGAACCAATTTGGTCAGCGCCCTCCAGTTTCTACATTTGTTTGTGCTGGTGTGATTTTCTCTTGTGAGAGATTCTCAAATATGCTTTTTCTTGGACGCTAGATGGATTTGATCAAATTTGCTTTCTTTTTTCTTGTTGATATTGTTTCTTATCTGAAGAAGTTTTCAGTCTTTTTTACATTTTATATTTATATTTCTCCTCAAAGAAGAAGACACAATATCTTAGAGAAAAGTATAAAATTTTGTTACTTTTTTTTGTCTCTGCCTTCTGAGTGTTACCATTCTCTATTGTTGATCTTGTTGTCATCATCATCTTGTGTGAAGTATAAAATTTTGTTACTTTTTTTTGTCTCTGCCTTCTGAGTGTTACCATTCTCTATTGTTGATCTTGTTGTCATCATCATCTTGTGTGTTTGCTTGCTTCTGCATGTGCACTTAGTTTACCTCTCATCTGTATCTCATCCATTAGGCGCTTCATTGAATATTGTTGTGATTATTTCAATATTTACCCTTGTCTTGATTTAATCCATCTTTCCTGGTCAAGGTTTTTATTGATCTTCTAAGTTAAACCCTTTTTAAAATTTAATGATGAATATTGACCGTCTTCGATTGATATGGGAATGGTCGGAAGACTTTGCCATGCAGTGTATTCGTGAAAGGGGAATTAATATCCTGACAATTGTTCTCTTTAGAATTTCTTCAGACCTACCAACTTCCCTTGGGCATTGATAAAAATCTAAATCTTGCTGTTTACAGTTTACTTTTTGTAGCCTCATGATTTAAAACTGTAGTTTTCACACTTTTTGTCGCAAAATTTTCCAATAATAAACTAGACTGTTCAAGTGTGATCAAAATTATATTATCATTATATTACCATAATTTGACATGATGCATAGATGAATCCTGAATTAAAACTTTTGGAATTTTCTGAATTTCTGTTATTCTTAATCATTCACATATACGTTTTAAGTGTCAGCATTAACACGGTATCCAAGCTAGCCAGCCTAACGGCCAATCTATATCCTGTGCGCCTTCATTTTGATGGCAGAACACGTCGAGTTCTTGTCTCATTCTAAATATTTTAGTTTTAGTTTTGTTCGTTATGCATTTGTAATCTCTTAGCTTCCTTTTTACTTAATCTGACCTGGACTTTATACAACTCCTGAAGCATTATATCCTTACTATTCTAGTTAATCTCCTGTTTTGTATCCTATAGTCACATGACTTGCATTCCTTATATGTGTTTCATACACCCTCGAGTTCTTGTCTTATATTAAATATCTACGTTAGTTTGGCTCTTTATGAATTTGTAATCACTAATCTCTTGGCTGCCTCTTTGCCTAACCTGGCCTGTACTATGTATGACTCCTGAAGCATTAAATCCTTAATTTGTTCAGTTGATCTCCTGCTTTGTATCTTATAGTCACATGACTTGCATTCTTTATATCTGTTTCGTACTCCCCTTCTCTTTCTTTCTTTCTTTCTTTCTTTCGTTGTGAGCTAATGAAGGTGTGATCTAATATTTTGTCTGGGTCTGACCCATGACCTCAACTCTAACCGATAACCTACGAGTTCGACCCCTCCCCCATTTTTTTGTTTAATTATCCAAATACTAGACCATTTGAGCGCATGCAACTTGAGGGCAGAACATGTCAAGTTCTTGTCTTATTTTAAATTTGAAATCTTTTTATTGTTCATTATACATGATGCAATCTTTTAGCTACCTCTTTATTTGTTATCCTTACCGGACTTTCTCCAACCCTTGAAGCATTAAATCCTTAGTTTGTCCAGTTAATCATCTGTTTTGTATCTTATTGTCACATGACTCACATCTGTTATCTCTGTTTCATACTCGCTTTCTCTTTGTTTCTATCTATCTTTGCGAACTAATGGAAGTTAAACTGTTATCTAATGTTGTGTCCACGGATGAACCTCAAAGCAAATTGGTAAGCTACATGCTCGGCTCCCCTCCTAATTTCTGATAAATTATCCAATACTAAATCCTATTTCTGTTACTATTGGAACTTAAGCTGAGGCCATGCTCTCCCTTTCAAGAATCTTGTCAGGATCAGCCATATGCTATGCTTGTAGACAACCATTATCCAACTTTCCAAGCCATCACAACAGTCCCATTGCTAATACAAACAAAGATATTGTGATTTGTCGCTTTTATTTGAGAACGGGATAACGGCTGATACCAATTATTTGATTATTCTTTCGATATTGGCGGTGAAGTATTTCTGTCCAAATTTTGTGGCTAACTTCTGTTAATGTTGATTGTGGTCTTTATATATCACTATTTGGCAATCTAATGCTGATGATTATTGTGGTTATTATGTTTATTAATCATATGCCATGGTCCGTGTTAAGGATCGAGATAATCCCAAACTAGGAAACATTCTTCAAATATTCTGATAACTCATTGTTGATTTTAAGATTATCCTGATCTTTTTTGGGGCTTGTATGGGCCAAAGATTTCAGTAGTTTTATCAGCAATTTTTGTCTTGCCTTTTTTTATTCTGTAATTTTTTCATTCATGATGGTGATGTTGCTTTCCCAATAGAACAACTTAAGAATTTGTTCATTCCTATATGGTTTTCCAAAAAAATTGCTTCGAGTTATTAACTGATATTTATAGGAGTGTAGACTTCATCATAGGCCAATTCTTTGTGAGAGGTCATATTATATAGCTATTGTTAAGTAATATTTATGTTTATTTTTTGTATACAAGCTTTTTTTTAATAAATAGTTAATTAGTTTGCATGTATTTTTCTTTTTCTAAAATGTGCAGTTCAATGTCTTAAATTAGGATATTGATACTTCTTGGTTTCTGTTATTTATTTTATTCATAATAATTATAGTACTTTATTGTAGTTTTATCACTTGGGTTAAACTTGACCTCTAAATATAGAAAATTCAACCCAGAGTGGGATATCTTCTTGAAAGCAATATTGCCTGAAGCCAATAGGTTATGAAGTCATTATTTCTGAACTTTGATACTTATTATAGCAAAGCTTATTGTTCAATGTTAGATTAAGTTATAATTTTACACTTTATCGAATATGGAAGGATTTATATAATCTTCTGACACTTGCTCTGTGGATCAAGGTGGGACCATGACTATTAAAATATTCCTCCTTTTAAAGTTGGGAGTAAAGATATGTTTCAGAATAATGCACTTCCATGTTTTATGTATGCTGAAAATTAATAGTTTGATTGCCCGAAGTTTGCATGCCCGAAGTTTGCATTTAACAAAATTTGAGATGCATCTTTTTTTCAGGTCTTCGAAACGCCACAAAACAAGTTGAATGGATCCATGCCCATTGCCACGTGGAATATTCTGCTGGGAGATTATTATTTTGCTCAAAAATATGATAAGGCCAACGATTCAAAATGTTTATCAATTGGTGCCGTGACAAGTTACTTGGCATTCTTGACAACTGCCACGTGTCACAAGATCAGAAAGAATTCTTTTAATGAATGCTGATTATTGCTAGAAGAAAGGGGAGTATGGAGCCGTCACTCTTTCTACAATGACCCCGCTTCCTCTCCCCAAAAATTGAAACATACAAAGAAACCAATCTATGGTTTCCCAATCATAGAGTTTAATAATTGCAAACAAAGAAAAGACAACTCACCCCCTTTGGAATGAACCCATTGGTTCACCAATTCTCAATCCATACAGCTCATCATAAGAGGGACCCATGTGTCACTGAAAGCGTGGGTATGATTCGATCCATAAGTCGGATTTGGTGACTCATCTTGGCTTATGTTCACGAGAATCTAATTATGCATAAGAAATGGCCAAATTTAGAATGCAGGTGTTGTTTCGTGGTTTAAATTTGGTTGCTTGCAGTTAGATTAGCAACGTGTTTTAGAGCTCAATCTTAAGCATGATATTTAGAGCTCAATATGCAGTTCTAATGACGGGTTGCAATCACAAGGAATCAAACAAATTTCAATCGGATCGGTCCCTTTTAGGCTTTATATGCCCAAACCCCATCATTGCCTGCATTTTTCTTTGGAAGTTGTTTGGATGTTAGAAATTTGGCGCCAGTTCATAGAAAGTATGTTTGATTCTTTTGTAGAGCATAATTGTGACATTTTAGGGCTCATCAAGTTTGGAAGGAACTGGTAATTTCTTGAATTTCTATCATTATTGAATCAACGCTTACTGTGTTTTGCATCGCAAAAAGAGAAATTTCGATATGCCAAATCACTAGTCGAACTGTCGCTTTTATTATATGATAAAATTTATTTTCGAAACAAGTGCTCTGTTATATTCAAGATATTTTATTTGCTGGCAAAAGCAATATTTTGTTACCTCAAGTTTTCTATAAGCATCTTTCCTTACATCAGTTGTGAGAGCAAGAGTTGGGTGATTAGTTGTTAATGATATGGTGGCCGAGGCGTTATTCATGGCAGTTATCTTTTCCTTTGTAATTTGCAGAACTTGGTATGCTAAATTAGCTCTTGCATATTACAAAACCCACGTCATGATCTGTAGGGAAAATGACAAAGACACCAAGGGCCAGAACTGCATATGTTTAATTCCTATAATGTCCTTCAGAATTACAGGCCATTTTTCGTGTCTCCACATCTTGCATGGGCAGTTTTGTCTTTCCTTCTCATTGATGATTGAGATCGGCTGCCCCCGCAGCCCTTTGAGGTTGCCGTGTTGCTGGAGGGCAGTTGATGGCGTGTCACTGGGACTGTGTTGTCGGAGGGTGCTTATGAAATGCCCAAAACGCCCTCGCTTTCGCAGCCGGAGGAGGAGGTGCTGTCTATAAATGTGGTGATTAGATTGGCATTTCGCTTCAGTAAGTACCCTTCATTATCTGATGTTGATATGTCTCTATCATGGTAATCTTGTGCCATGTTGTCAACATATTCTCTATAGTTATCCATCAGTATTCATGCACATGTTCGTAACAGGATTTATGGCCTTTGTTTTTCCTTTCCTCTTCCTTTTTCCCCCTATCTTGTGTTTGGTCATAACTTATCATCCCTCATAGTCTTACTCACTTACCTTAGCATGCAAAGAATAGAATCTTAACTAACACTGCTCTATATATGAAGCTTAAACCAAGGGCCATGTAAAATTGATTCTTACTAAAATTGCTCTGAAAAGCTCAGGGGAATGTAGTGAACAGTAAATGTATTATTTTTATAAAGCGATATGCTTAATAAGGGAATGTGATTTTTACACATTTCTATTAAACTGGTATGATTGATATCTCAAATATATATATTTATTTTACAGATCAGCCAAACCACCAGTACAAAGCTGCTTATTGGGTACGGTTAATACCGTACCCAAAAAGCACAGCGGGTATGGTTTTAACCGTACTTCCAGGAGCCGACTGTATTGTATAGGTCAATTCCTACTTGCGGGAGTATAGTCAAAATCGTATCCTCTATAGGGGATACCGTTAAATCCGTGTCCTATGATTTTCTTCCAGGTACGGTTTAAACCGTACCTAATGTATTCTTTTTGTAAATTTTTTTTGAAAAACTTCATCCACCTCCTCCTTCGTCTTTCACACCCTCATCAACATTCTCGGCCCCTTTTGCTTCGATAGGAGACCCTTTCAAAGCTCCTTCGACAACCCTTCGTTCCTTTCATGATCTCTCCACACTCTTCCATACCCAAATAAACAATAATGAATCTCTCATTTTCAAACTCAAATCCAAAATAAACACTTCAAATTCACCAATAGAGGAAGAATTCATACCCAAATATTGTTGGATATAGTGCCCTCAGAGTCAATTATTGGATCACAGGCACGTGATTGCAATGATTGAAGGAGGACCTATGCCGGCAGAACAGTCTTACTCAAGATGATAGTATGCTGTCTGGTTTATCTTTATCATCGTGTACTGCTTTAAGTGACCTTATAGATCACTATTGCGTGTTGATAGAGCCCTTAGGATTCTTGCTTGACGGCCAGCAGTATGATGGCGATCATATACGTGGGAGCTGGGGTCTATAAGCACATCCTTAAAAGGTCCCTAGTCGTGGGAGTTTCGAGACAGAGTATCGATACTCCAGAGTAGACTAGTGTATGCAGTCGGGACCCCGACGAGGGGCGGTGACCGGTCTCACAAGCCACTGGTGTCAGTTGGTTCACCTAAGATGTATACAGGTGCTCATTGGGTTATGAGTACACCGGACAGGACTCGCTGGGAACATGCTAGTTGGTCTTATACCTGACGTCAGATAGCAGTTCCTTGGTGACATATGTACAGGTTAGTTCATCGACCTGAGATTGTCATTTGTCTCGTGTGAGTTCCCACTGTACTTTGATTACTACCCTACCACGGCTCGAAAGAGTCGTGCAAACAGGTTTTAGTTGGGTACAGTCCCGAACCACATGGAGTCAGTGAGCGGATCTGCAGGGGTTCGTCTCTCCCGGTATTGTGGGTGAGGTCGCGCTGTGTCTATGAGAGCCATTACACGAAGTCCTTGGCCAAGATAGGAGATTTACTGGTAGGTATTCCAGTAGTATCTCAGGGTGTTCTGGGCTACACTCCGACATGACTTGTACCGCTTTTGGGGGTCTGACTTTCACCAACCCCCTAGGCCCGCCATGCGATGCTCATAGACGAGCGGACCGGACTGTACGGATATTGTTACTGACAGGCTCAGTAGGGTGTCAGGATGAGTTCGCTCATCGACGTCCCTTTTGGTCAATACCTGGTAGCCCGTTACGTATGGTTAATACCTCTGACGTGCTAGTGGTTAAATCCACAACCAAAGTGTTGACGAGTCTTTAGAGTCCCCCACAGACAGTTTCTCAAGTTTCGGGCGGAACGCTGTAGAGGCCGTATGGAGATATGGCAGGGTTCGATCATATACGTGCGGTATTGCACGGATCATGATCGGACGGATAATACTAGCGGGCTTTGGTTTAAGCCGGATCCTAGTATTGTACAGTGTAGATTTTGTCTCATTGCATTTGTATTCGGTCGGAATACAAATGCGGGTATGTATATACAGTCGCGGGGTTTTCCTGTAATTTATTACGGGATCAGTTTTCTGAAGTTGCCAGTTTGCTTTCCGGTTTCAGCCATTTTCCTTTGTTTCTTTCTTTGGCTGAATTTTGGTGGAGGGGGTTATTTGCATTTGTGCATTTTCATTATGGAGAAGACTTTTTGTGATAGCTTCATGATGGTTTAACCATCATTTGACTTTTGGTTCATCATGGTTCTTGCCTCTCATGATTACTTTTTTGTTCATCATGGTTGTTGATGATGGAAGTTGGTTTGGATTTGGTAGTGATCATTATTCATCATGATAACCCTTTCTCTCTCTTGCATGATGTTGGGACTCACTCATTTTTCATTCTCATTCTCTCCATTCTCTCATTCCTCATGAGATGGCCGACCATTCAAAGGGAAGGGGCTGGAAATATTTTTGGTGTGGGTTTGAGCTCTCATTTGGCTTGGAAAAATTCTCTAGTTCATCACAAAATTTCATATCTCATTCCTCCACCAAAAACCATGGCAACTTCATACCCTAATGAGACAAAGCTTTCTACACTTCATCTACAGTATTCTTGGACACGTCGACTCGCCAACTTCATGCCCGAGTTGCCTCGGTCCAGAGGTGGGAGCCCGTAAAAGAACCCGGCGATGTGGTGCTCTTCCGACGAGGAGATGAAGACCGGAAATTCCGCGGGGAGATCGGGACGACGACGAGAAGACCGAAGGACACGGATCGCTTGGTATATCTCTATACCCCTTCTCTAGTTAGCTAGGATTAGATTAATGGCCCGATTCGAGATTAAAGTGCGCGGTGGTGTCGGTTTACAAGTTTTGTAAAAGTATCGTTTCTGCATTTTGGCCTCGTTCAGACGGCCGGGGCGCCGTCGTGCACTTACATTGGTATCAGAGCCACACCGTTAACCTAGTCTAGCTTGCTCTAACGTGTTTACAAGTTCGATCGAACGGATTTTCAAAAAACCGCGTTTCCATGTCAAGTTTCTGTCAAATTTTTTCAGTGCTTTAAAAATTATTTGGTACATTGTAAAAATACGTGCAGGGTTTTATATGCATTCTGTGAAAATTTGGTAGGCTGAAGTTACTGTAGCGCGGCGGATCAGCGGCCAAAACCACGTTTTGGCCGTGGATCCGCCGCCGAATTTTGGCTTCACTGCATCAAATTTTTACAGTGGCTCTCTGACATGGAAATAGGATTTCTGGTATATTCTTTTTGGGTTCAGATGTTTTTGAGTGCTACAGTTGTGCTTGGGGCCCACTTCGGAAAATTCAGTCGATCGAAAATTTTAAACATGTTAGTTCACAGTATTTACATTATATCTGCGACTGTGAATGTCATTTGATCGGTAAATCCTGTCTAACTGCTATAGCCCTTTTAGACGGATTTGCGAACGTGACATTCACGTTGATGTTCTGTGTTGTGCTGTGATGTTGCGGATTGGTCGTGGGGGATAGCCTGGATGCAATGTTAGTACAGTTTGGTTTATTATGTACATTTGATATTGCGGGGCGAGCGTCCGACATGTGGACTGCCGTCACTGTCTGTTTGTATATTATTCTTTTGGGGCACGACCGGGCTGAGGTCGATGTACCCGTTGTATGTATATTTTACTTTCTGTACTAGGATTACCCCGCAGAGGGGTGCACGGATAGCCGGGTTCTAGAGGGCAATGGGCCCGCATCTCATGGCATTAAGACGGGGGGGCTTCACTCTAGAATTGGCAGGCTATTCGCCGCACTCATAGGGGGTACAGGTTGACCCAAGGAGGGGTGCTCAAGTTACCGGATTCCGTGAAGTGCTGGGTGGTCCATTCACGTTGCTGAAGGGGGCTGCCTCGCTTCAGGTTTTAGCGGGTAACTTGCCGCGTCCGTAGGGGTCTAGGATTTCATTGCACAGGCTATCCACACGACCAGGGGAACGTCGGGTTTCAGTAGCGGCTCTGTGAAACCTGGGAATCCCAGATATCTGTATTGTTCTGTGATGCTTATTACATTTCTGTGATGTTGCATTTTATCACGCCTTGAGCGAATATTATATGTTGATATATATACTAGTAGATGTTGTATATGTTTTGCATCCGCACTAGTCCAGTCCCCGCTCTGTCGTTAGTTAAGTAACCTAACGGGTGATGACGGGACCTAGTGGCGAATGCGGATGGTATATACGTACATCATTATTTTCGTTTTTTATAGGGGTGATCAATTGATGGGACTGCATTGATTCAAAATAGTTAACAAACCTATTTTGATGTTGTTGGAACAACTTTTCAAAAAAGCTGTAATTGTAAGGACGTTCTCTTTTGTTTTGCACAGTGGTATTCGGTTATGAATATCCAGCACCTTAGTCGACGAGGCAACGGCCGAGATCCCTTCACCGGGAGTGACCCTTTGGACAGAAGTTTACGTCAGGGCAATAACTTCACTATAGTCGATTACTTTTGCTTTGCATCGTGGTATTCAGTTGGAATATCCTGCACCTCATTCTACGGGGAAAGAGCCGAGATCCTTTCACCGGGAGTGACCTTTTTAGCAAAGGTTTTCGCCACTATATTTTTATATAGCTATCCGGTTCCTTCAACGATATCAAGTTCATTACGTTAAAAGGTTTTTCGCCAGAAACCATTCGTAGCCCTCCGTCATTTCAGACGGGTAGCACGTAGTATTCATGCTATGTTTGTTGGCCTTCGTCAAGGCATAGTGTATGGTAGCTGCTTGTTACCTTTTTGCTGCATAGATAGATGCGTTGGTTTGGGACAGTCGTACTGCCTTGTTGGCCAAAGTCAAGGGCACGTACGGGTGGGTTCAAATTAACCTGGATAATGACGGGTATAATTTGACGTGTGACTTATGATATGTTGGCCTTCGTCAAGATCATAAGAGCATGGGGCAAAAATCACATCGGGAGTTTCTAAAGAAACTGAAACTTGCCAGATATGCGCATACCTTCTGGAGTGTGATAACGTGAGTGGATTCCATCACGTTATCATGCGATGATAGTTGGATCCCGATTCCCACTGATGAGTTAGTTTACTCCTCGGGTGATCCCGACTAATTCTTCTTTCAGGTTTGGAGGAGAATTTGACGGTACAGTGGGAGGTTTCCTGATTAGATAAAGTGATAACCATTCTGATCTAGATTAGAGTGCACGCTGAGTGTTTCTTTTCTCTCTCTCTTTGGCAGCGACCATGACCTGACCCTATACTATGACTCAGTGACCAAGTTGACCGAACTTTCTGAAACACAGGCTTTTGGATTGTCAGAGTTGCGTACCTCATTGCCACTCCTACTTTTACCCTTTTCTCCAGAACACCCCGTATTACTACGAACGTCCACTTCCATTGGATAAAACCATCGTATGGTTATATACGAACTCGAAGGAACTTGTTCCAGATTCGAGGATGGTTTCTGGTTCTGGAGAAAACGAATAGGACTATTCAGTTGTCTTTTCCTTTTACCTTCTCTCAGGTTGCGAGTGCTCCTTGGATTAGGATAGTACACCTATTACGCAAATTGGATAGTCTTCTTCCAAACCATAGGCAGGTGCCGAACGGTAGGGAATGAAGAAAACCAATTAGCCTAACGGTGGTGTACAGAAGGTATTAAGTAAAGACAAATAAAAGGATTAGTAAGAGAGCAAAGTAAACCGCGACTGCTATTCACAATCAAACCAAGTGTTTCTTTACCACTCTCATTTCACCTTTGTATTTCTCCAGAACACTCCGTATCACTATGAAGATCCACAGTTATTTGGATACTCCATCGTATGGTTATATACGAACTCGAAAGGAACTTGTTCCAGTTCGGGGATGGATTCTGGTTCAGGAGAAATAGGAATAAGGTTTTATTCAGTTGTCTTTTATCTTTACCTTCTCTCGCATTGCGAGTGATCCTAGGATTAGGACAGTACACCTATTATGCTTATTGGATAGTCTTCTTCCAAACCATAGGCTGGTGCCGAAAGGTAGGGAAGGAAGAAAACCATTTAGCCTAAGAGGGGTGTACAGAAGGTAATGACTAAAGACATATAAAGGGATTTGGAGAGATGGCAAAGAAATATACGGTTACAGTTGTGAATCTGGATAATGGAAGAGGCATTACTAGGAATACCCGGATACCCCTACGAAACATTTTAATGTTTCAGTTTCACTGTGTACTGTCAAAAGAAAACTGATTTCCCAATTAGACACTTGCTCCAGGGTATGTATTTACCAGGTATGATTATCACATCTGTATGGTTTTACAGATGATGAGTGGGAGTAAGCTATTGGGAATTAGGTGATTATCCTCATTATATCGGAATTCGTTGTAATTGGTGATATTTGAGGAAGTCACCTGAGTTGTTTGCCGGACGGCGAATATTTGGTTTTGAATATCCGTTGTTATGCACCAATTTCAAATTGATATATCTGTACGTCTATTTTTATAGAGTGAGATATACCCTTTTGAAATTATGTCTATGACATTTATCTGTATCAGTTGATGGTTAGGTAAAGAGCATTAAACAGCGGTGTAATTCTTCTTAACCATAAGTACAGTTTTCAACCTACGACACACAGCAAATGAGTTATTAGACTCAAGAGACTTATACAGAGTATTGTATGCTGTCCAGTGTCCATTAGGACAAAGGGGTTGGTCCTCATACTATATTCGGTTTACTTATGACTTCTCTAGTTTTAGACAGGTGTTTCGTAGAAACACAAGGTCCAAGTTTTGAGAAGTTATATGTATAAGAGTAAAGTAGAGAACCAGGTATTGCAAGTATCGGGATTTTTCAAGGTGATCGAAAGATGTAGATACTTGTATGTGGTATTCAGTTGATAGTAATGATTAAGAGAACTTGCTTCTCTTTCAAGTTACTCATAATTGGAAGCACTCCTAAGTTGAGTAATGCTGATCGGCCTTCTTCCATTTAGTTGACATGCACTGGAGATAGTTGCATGATTTGAATCTGGTTCCAATTAAATCAGTACCTCTGTTTCTATATTGGATATAGAACGGTTCATATCTTAACGATGTTAAGGTACGGGGAGTTATCCGGTTTATGCTTAAAACCAGACTCTGGATAACTCAATGCACGTTTCTATAATGGCTGTTTGTGGGTTGACCCAGGCTATGACGAGGGTTGACTTTCTACCATCTGGAAGATCAATAGTGATATTGTTCTAGACTCGCCACAGTTTCAAGTAAAATGGATTTTTTCAGAAAACAGAAGTGGGAGTATGGAAGAACTGGAAGTGATTCCAGAACCGCAAACGATTACTGAAAATTTGATAAGAACCTAAAAATTCAATCTGGTTTGACATTCCATTGGCTACTCCGCAGATAAGGTGGGTAACCTCAGGCACTGGAGAGGTACTCCGGTATGCTCAAAGACGGTGATAGGGAGGTTCTTGTTTACCCAGACTTGCCATTGCTGTTGTTCCAGACTGTGAGACCCGGCAGGAGGATGAGTATAGCGTCGTTCTGAACTGGCTTTAGAAGTGCACGTGTATATGACTCTGCCAGAGGGTTGTCGTAGTCAGTGGGAGCAGCGGAAGCATGGTGGATAAGTGGCTTATGTCTATTTATAGACTAAAGCAGAGATAGCGGAGATAGATTATCTATTTCTGATGTGACAGTCATAGGTTTGACTTCATCAGAATAGGGGATGGATCTGTTAAGAAGGTAGTAGGGTGTGATGTCCTGGTATCTGGATGACATACACAGAATAGGAAGTGATATTCCTATACTACGGTCGGTTATACTTTGGTTGTCACACAGTGGTTTTTCCACAAAGGATATGGATATTATATCAGACATTCTGGTTACTAGATCTATAGTTTTAGATCTAGATTTGGGAAGTGTCCCAATCAGGGTACTTAGACAGCATTCTAAAGGTGTTTTAGAATGGACGACTTTAGGCACGGTAGAGTACCTGCAGGTGGTGGAATCACCCTCTCTAAAAGTGTCTTACAGACTAAAGGGGAGAGGGATGTGCATGATTAGCAGATCGCTTGCTTAGGCAATTGAGTCAATCATGAGATGTCAAGTACCACACCAGATGTTGTTTTTGCACGAGATGCAATAAGTTGATATTGATCCAATCCTGGAGAAACATTAGGCAGCAGTTTTAGAACATAAGTGGATGTTCTAGGGATATGATAACGACAGCCTCGTTCGGGAGACGGTTATCATTCCAGGCTTCCAAGGTGACCTGAATGACAGAGTGACTGTCAGAGTTATAGTTTTCCCTCTGACGAGGGGCGGTATTTTGGACAGGTGGTCCAAGAAGATACTGAGAGAGGCATGGCGCAGGATACTGATTAAGTTCAGTCGTCGATACAGTCTAAGAAGTTTGGATTTGGAGTTCACTTATGAGCTAGGTCCCATCAGATATCCAGACATATTCTAAGACTGGTATTGCTCATTTCGGGAGATGGGTTTCTCCGCGAACTTGAGAAAAAGAGAGACATAGAAAGAAACATGAGGGCAGATCCACTCACTGAGGCTATTCCTTGAACGCAATAGTTTCGCAAACGGGTTTTGTGAGACTGATTAGTAGAAGAGTTGGGTGTTCGGTATTACACGGGCTGTGAGTATGCGACATCGCAATAATTAGCCTTGAGTGCAAGTGGGAGATTGTTGGATATAGTGCCCTCAGAGTCAATTATTGGATCACAGACACATGATTGCAATGATTGAGGGAGGACCTATGCCGGTAGAATAGTCTTACTCAAGATGATAGTATGCTATCTGGTTTATCTTTATCATCGTGTACTGCTTTAAGTGACCTTACAGGTCACTATTGCGCGTTGATAGAGCCCTTAGGATTATTGCTTGACGGCCAGCAGTATGATGGCGATCATATACGTGGGAGCTGGGGTCTATAAGCACATCCTTAAAAGGTCCCTAGTCGTGGGAGTTTCGAGACATGGCATCGATACTCTGGAGTAGACTAGTGTATACAGTCGAGACCCCGACGAGGGGCGGTGGCCGGTCTCACAAGCCACTGGTGTCAGTTGGTTCACCTAAGATGTATACAGGTGCTCATTGGGTTATGAGTACACCGGACAGGACTCGCCGGGAACATGCTAGTTGGTCTTATACCTGACGTCAGATAGCAGTTCCCTGGTGATATATGTACAGGTTAGTTCATCGACCTGAGATCGTCATTTGTCTCGTGTGAGTTCCCACTATACTTTGATTACTACCCTACCACGGCTCGAAGGAGTCGTGCAAACAGGTTTTAGTTGGGTACAGTCCCGAGCCACATGGAGGCAGTGAGCGGATCTGCAGGGGTTCGTCTCTCCCGGTATTGGGGGTGAGGTCGTGCTGTATCTAGGAGAGCCATTACACGAAGTCCTTGGCCAAGGCAGGAGATTTACTGGTAGGTATTCCAGTAGTATCTCAGGGTGTTCTGGGCTACACTCCGACACGACTTGTATCGCTTTTGGGGGTCTGACTTTCACCAACCCCTAGGCCCGCCATGCGATGCTCATAGACGAACGGACCGGACTGTACGGATATTGTCACTGACAGGCTCAGTAGGGTGTCAGGATGAGTTCGCTCATCGACGTCCCTTTTGGTCAATACCTGGTAGCCCGTTACGTATGGCTAATACCTCTGACGTGCTAGTGGTTAAATCCACAACCAAAGTGTTGATGAGTTTTTAGAGTCCCCCACAGACAGTTTCTCAAGTTTCGGGCGGAACGCTGTAGAGGCCGTATGGAGATATGGCAGGGTTCGATCATATACGTACGGTATTGCACGGATCATGATCGGACGGATAATACTAGCGGGCTTTGGTTTAAGCCGGATCCTAGTATTGTACAGTGTAAATTTTGTTTCATTGCATTTGTATTCGGTCGGAATACAAATGCGGGTATGTATATACAGTCGCGGGGTTTTCCTGTAATTTATTACGGGATCAGTTTTCTGAAGTTGCCAGTTTGCTTTCCGGTTTCAGCCATTTTCCTTTGTTTCTTTCTTTGGCTGAATTTTGGTGGAGGGGGTTATTTGCATTTGTGCATTTTCATTATAGAGAAGACTTTTTGTGATAGCTTCATGATGGTTTAACCATCATTTGACTTTTGGTTCATCATGGTTCTTGCCTCTCATGATTACTTTTTCGTTCATCATGGTTGTTGATGATGGGAGTTGGTTTGGATTTGGTAGTGATCATTATTCATCATGATAACCCTTTCTCTCTCTTGCATGATGTTGGGGCTCACTCATTTTTCATTCTCATTCTCTCCATTCTCTCATTCCTCATGAGATGGCCGGCCATTCAAAGGGAAGGGGCTGGAAATATTTTTGGTGTGGGTTTGAGCTCTCGTTTGGCTTAGAAAAATTCTCTAGTTCATCACAAAATTTCATATCTCATTCCTCCACCAAAAACCATGGCAACTTCATACCCCAATGAGACAAAGCCTTCTACACTTCATCTACAGTATTCTTGGACACGTCGACTCGCCAACTTCGTTCCCGAGTTGCCTTGGTCCAGAGGTGGGAGCCCGTAAAAGAACCCGGCGATGTGGTGCCCTTCCGACGAGGAGATGAAGACCGGAGATTCCGCGGGGAGATCGGGACGACGACGAGAAGACCGAAGGACACGGATCGCTCGGTATATCTCTCTACCCCTTCTCTAGTTAGCTAGGATTAGATTAATGGCCCGATCCGGGATTAAAGTGCATGGTGGTGCCGGTTTACAAGTTTTGTAAAAGTATCGTTTTCGCATTTTGGCCTCGTTCAGACGGCCGGGACGCCGTCGTGCACTTACAAAACAAACAACAATGAATCCCCAAATTTCAAACTCAAATCCAAAATAAACACTTCAAACTTCAAATTTCACCAAAAGAGAAAGAATGACGAAATTGAATTAGGCACTATCAATAACAATAATGGAAAGCTCGAGCTCGAAGGAGATGAAGACGAGGCACATGAATTCACCGACTCCTTTGAGTCGTTCGATCACGTGCCCTCCGGTGTCTCCTGTGAGGTGGATCTCCACTCCTTTGTCTCCGGTTCCGACGATTTCCGCTTTTCCTTCACCTCCGCCATCGACCCTCTCTCCTTCTGCCTCTTCTCCCTCGAAGACTTCTGCGAACTCAAAGACGACTTCGTGAAGACGATCATCACCACAACAGCCTCGAAGACGGAGGTGGCGACGACGAGCACAAGGGGCAAAGGGATTTTTGGGGGTCTAGGGTTTTTTAAGAGGAGGGAATTTCAAATTTGGAGGGGAGATCTAAATGAGAGGCTTTGGGGGTGCTGCGAGGCTTTTATTAATATTATTTTTATTTTTTTCTTTGAGGGTACGGTTAAAACCGTACATCGTCTTTTAAATTTTTTTATTAGTTTTTCTTTTAGGTACGTTTCTAACTGTATCCGTATTTTCAATGCCAATATATTTGATTAGTAGGTACGGTTTTAACTGTATCCAGAATGGGGATATTGTTAAAACCGTATCCTTAATAGAGGGGTACGATCAAAATCATACCCCAACACCTGTACCATCTAGAGGTATTTGTAGTAGTGAACCTATGAACTATTGGCGTGCGAGGATCCTAGAAGAAAATCACTAGTACAAAAGGGGCTTCCTCCTACGGTTGGGAAAAACTGTAGGGGAAATTTTAGGTTGCCCCTACGGTTCTCACCATAGGGGTAAAATGTGTCTCTCCGGTGGTAACCGTAGAGACAGTTCTACAGAAAAAATGACTTATGTAGTTTATCTTACGGTGCCGCAAGTGAAACCCCTACTGTGGGCACCGTAAAGACAACGTTGGGCTTTTTTTTTAAAAATAAAATAGAAAATTTTCCCCTTTCCCCCAATACTCCAATCATTCCCCCCAAAAAAATTTCTCCTTTTTCCCTCTGCCCTAACCATTGTCAGCATCTTCGCCATCGCCGCCTCCACCATCATCGCCACCGCCACTTCCATGTCCAAAGCTTGCTCGTCGCCGTCACCTCCTTATCCAGGGCTTGCTTGTTGCTCGTCGCTTCCTTAATCCAAATTCCTTTCGCGATTGATCAATTCGGATACATTTTCCCACATATTTTAAAAATTGTGTAATTTAGGGCTTTTAGGGGTCGAGGGATTATGGGGGTTGGGTTGGGTTGGGTCAGGGGGTTGGGTTGGGGGACTCGAGGTGGTGAGAGGGGGTAGAAGGGGAGGGGGAGACATAGGGCGAGGGGGGCTCAAGGCGGTGGGAGGGCTGAGGGAGAGGAGGTCGGGGTGGGCAGGAAAGGGGGTGGAGGCGGTGGGGAAGGGAGAGGAAGTCGAGGGTTGTGGGGAATGGGAGGCGGTGGGGAGCGAGGCGGTGGTGTCCGGAGGTGGTGTTGATTAGTTGTGCTCACTCTATAATGGAAGTAGAGAGACGGAATGCACAAAAATTAAAATTTTGAGCAAGCACAATCAACTAAACCCCATGTGATCAAATTATAACCCTAAACTAACAACTACTGGGAGCTAATCTACTATGAAGAGGGGTTATACCGAAACGATTCGTGTCCTTCGGGTCTTCAAATCTCCTTCCTCTTGTGCTTCTAGAGATTCTTGATCAACCTTGCTTGATGGACTTTTTGATCCTAAATGTTCTACCCAAGAGAATATGGCTCAAGATTGCACCTCAAAAAGAAGCAACTAAACAAACTAGTTTGCTAATCTAGTTTGTTCAGATGATGTAGAGATATTTAGTAGTGTTTTTCTATCTCTAAATCCTATATTTCTCAACATATGAGAGGGTTAGGGTTTGAGGAAGAAGATGAACTTAAGAGAGGAGAGAGAATGGTAAACTTAGAATGATGGAAGAAAAATGGCTAAGGAAAATATCAAGCATTTTATTTTTTCAATAAAGAATATCAACCATGCATGAATAGTTTTCCCAAAAGAATAAACAAAGCTAACAGCCATGCATCTCACCATGCTAGAATCCACCTCATCCCTCCACCTCATTTTCTATTTCTAATAAATAGAAAAATACATAATGAGGCGCCATCTTCTAGAAGATATTTTGTATAAATACAAAATACTTTCTACCGTATATACATACCTGTATTCGTATCAAAATACAAATATCCTAGAGATAGAATAATATTACTAATATAATATTAGCATTAAATCAATATCTGATTTAATAAACCGGTTTAATCCTATGCCCGCTAGTATTATAATCCATCCGATTAAATTCCGCGCAATTAGCACACGTAATTAATTGGAACCTTGCACATATAAATATACGGCCTCTATATCGTTTCGCCTGAACCAGAGAAACCCTATGTGTGGGACTCTAAAGACTTGACAATACGTTGGCAGCGGGTTTAACCACAAGCATGTTAGTGACACTAGCTATATGTAACGGTTATCTAGATACCTGTCGAAAAGAAGGCCGATGAGCAAGCTCATCCAAACCCTTACTGAGCTTATCCGTAACAATCTCTGTATAGTCCGGTCTCTTTGTTTAAGAGTATCGCATACCGGGTATAGGAGGGTGGTAAACGTCAAACCCCTACTGACCCGATAAGTTGTGTCGATGTGGCTCAGGACCGATCCGAGAAACTACTGATCTAACCATCGGTAAATCTCAATTATCTTGGCCAAGGTCTTATGGTTCTGACCAATCGGACACAGTGCGATATCGACTCCCAATACCGGGAGAGACGAATTCCTGACAACCGCTCACTGCCTTCATATGGTTCAGGACTGTACCCAACTAAAACCTGTTTGGATGACTCAGTAGAGCCATGGTAGGGTAGTGATCTAAGTACAATGGGAACTCATACAAGGCAAATGACGATATCAGGTCTAAAGACTAAGCTGTACTCATGTCATTGGGAACCGCTATCTGACGACAGGTATAATACCATTTAGAGGTTCTCGGCGAGTCCGTCCAGTGTACTCACCCCAAATGAGCACCTGTATACAATCTTAGGTGATCACACCAATGGCCGTGGGACCAACCATCGCCTCTCGTTGTGGTCTAGAAACATATACAAGTCTAATATGGAATATCGATACCTAGTTTCTGTTGGAGTCAAAATTTGCACTTCGGTGGACCAAGTCAAAGTCAAGGTCAACCCCAAGCCAGGTGGGCCCAAACTCAGGTCAAGCGGGCCCATGCCCAAGTCGAGCCCGCGGCCAGCCTCCTCCATGCCCAAAATGAAATCATGTAATAAATAATTTTTATGTAATTTTTTATGCATGAATGGGCATAAAGCCAAATTTTTGTAAAGCCCATGGCTTATGTGCAAAAAGAAATGACACATGAGTCATGGGATGGGCAAAATGCCATTTTGTAAAGCCCAAGGGCTATATGTAAATATGTAAGTCTATATAAGGCAACATGATGATGAATAAAGGATATGCTTTTCATTCCCCAAAAATTAGGGCCTGTGCCTCTTTTTCCTTCCTCAAGGTTCTAAAACCTTTTTCTTTCTTTTGAATTAAATCAAGAGTTTTACTCTTCATTTTCCAAAACTAAATAGTTTTTCACCACAAAACCCACAAAGGGGAACTTGGATCTACTATTATATCTCAAAAAGGGGAGATTTTTAAGTCTCACCCCCTTTTTCCAAGATCCGGCCAAATGACAGGAAGAAGAATGAGACCCATCTCCAGAAATCCCACTTTGGGGAAGATCCAGGGCTTAAGGGGAGAAGCCCCTTTCATCAGCTTCAAAATATCTTAGGAGTTTAACTTCTCATATATATACATATATACAAAATAATAAGTGCTCATTTCTGAGAGTACAACTCCCATTGCAGGGACCAAGTCCCTTTTGCCTCCCGAGCGCCCACATGTCTGGCACGTGAGGCGTTAGCGCCCAAAGCGCTAGTGCCCGAGCGCCCACGTGCCTGGCACGTGGGGCGCTAGCGCTCAAAGCGCGAGCGCTAGCGCCCGAGCGTCCACGTGCCTGGCACGTGGGGCGCTAGCGCTCAAAGCGCTAGCGCTCTTGCGCTCAGAGCGCTAGCGCCAAAACGCGAGCGCCCGAGCACCTACGTGCCTGGCACTTGGGGCGCTAGCGCTCTGGCGCCCAAAGCGCTAGCGCCCAAAGCGTTGGCGTTTTCTCCCACGCATACTTTCGGTGCCCTCTTTTCCCTTATACACACACACACACACATATACACACACATACTCCACACTAAAAATACCTCCCCCGTTAGAAAAAAATTCTAACAGTGCACTGCCCCGCACCCCGCAAGGGGGTTGCTAGCCCCCTTGACCCCCAGCCCGCTATCCGGGTAGCGGGACCCCCATAAAAACTCTGCGGGGCCCCCGATATATCCAAAATCCCTTTCAAAACACAACACTGCACATTGAGTTTGCATGACCAGTTTAACCCGTTAATCGGAGGTTCTCTCGCTCCAAAAACGAGGGGTAATTAACGGCAGCTTAGTCCGCGGCTGCCGGAGATTCGGATCCCCATAATCAATAAACCCCGGCCTACCCTATGCAGGGAGAATCTGTACTGCGCCTGACAAGCGCGCGCGTATTCCCATCTCAATGGGGTGATGAAAAACACCCTACAGTTTCTGTATGTTGATGTCGTACATCCCACACACTTGTGGGGAGGCAGAATTTACAAAAACGATTTTCTCGACTTTGCAACACTGACTTTAACTCTAGGATCTTTACAGAAATCTTAACTAGCTATACTACTTGGAGGTTTTAACTACTCGGTAAGAGTTTTATACCTCCCAGTTACTTGTCCTTTAGGTCTTCTTCTCTACCTCTTCTTGAGCTCCTCGAAGATCCAGATCGTGCTTGAACGTCGGTCTTCTCGTGTCAAAGACGATCCACCCTAGAGTCTGTACTTCAAGCTCAACCTCTAAACCGAGATAACTAAGGTACCTAGTTCGCTAAACTAGGTAGCTTAGGAGATGTAGAGTGTTTATTAGACTATTTAATCTCAAGTGACCCTATGTTTCACAACTCACGTGAGGGTTAGGGTCTTGAGGAAGAAGGAGAGGAAAAATGGAGAGAGAAAAGAAATTTGCAAATGAACAAGTCTTGTGATAGTGAAGGATGGCTCATCCTCTATCTCACATGAAGCATTGATTATTTTCAAATAGAAAATAACAACCATGCTTCAATAGTAAACCCAAACACATAAACAAATGAAATAAGCCATGCTTCACCATGCCACAAATATCTCAATTTTCCACCTCATTAATCTATTTCCATAAATAGATAAATCCAAATAATGAGGTGTCCCCTTCTAAAAGCATCTCTTGTGAAATTACAAGAATACCCTCACTGTATATACATACCCTTATTCATACTGTAAAAGTACGAATACAATGAGATAATAATAATTCAATAATATAATACTAGAATCTGGTTTAAACCAAAGTCCATCAGTATTATCCGTCCGAACAACATCTGTGCAGCTAGTATACGTATATGATCGGAACTCTGCACGTAGAACCATACGGTCTCTACATCATTTCGTTTGAACCAGGGAAATCCTCTGTGTGGGACTCATAATACTCGACAGTACGCTGGCAGTGGGTTTAACCATAAGTCCGTCAGTGGCACTAGCTGTACGTAACGGCTACCCAGGTACCTGTCGATAAGAAGTCCAACGAGCAAACTCATCCGAACTCCTACTGAGCCTATTTGTGACAATCTCCGTACAGTATGGTCTGTTCGTCTAAGAGTATCGCATATCGGGCATAGAGGGGTGATAAACATCAGACCCCCAATAGCGCAATAAGTCGTGTTGGTGTAGAGCCCAATGCACCCTGAGAAACTACTGGTGTACCCACTAGTAAATCTCGCTTGCCCTGAGCAGGGACTTTGTGTAATGGCTATCCGAACACATCGCGATATCAACTCCCAATACCAGGAGAGACGAATCCTTTCTAACCGCTACTGCCTCCAAGTGTTTCGGGACTGCACCCAACTATTACCTGTTTGCATGCCTCATTTGAGCCATGGTAAGGTAGTAATCTAAGTGCAGCAGGAACACACTCGAGACGAATAGTGATGTCAAGCCAATAGACTAACCTGTACTTATGTCACCCGGGAACTGCTAACTGACGATAGGTATAATATCAACCAGCAGTTCTCATCGAGTCTGTCCAGTGTAACTTATAACCCAATGAGCACCTGTATACTATCTCCGGTACGACATACCAATGGCTGCGGGACATGCCATCTCCCAGACTGGGATGAGAAGCGTATACACTAGTCTACTTTGGAGTATCGATGCCCTGTCTCGGTAATCCTACGACTAGAGACAAGTATAATGATGTGCTTATAGACTACCCAGCTTTTACTAGTGTGACTGCCATCACAACACTGGTAGTCAAGCAAAAATCCCAAGGGCTCTATTAATATGTATTAGCGATATGCTAAAAGAAACATATACACATATTAAGATAGAATCAAACCAAATAGCATACAATCATATTTAGCAAGACTGTTATTATATCCGTGTATATCCCAAGCTTCCAAAATGTATTATATAATACAGTACTATACAATAATGGCCTTTAGGGCATATATCACTGACAGTCTCGATACTCCTGCAACTTGGGACATTTAAGGATGTGCTTATGGACTACCCAACCCCCACAAGTATGATCGCCATCATAACGCTGACAGTCAAGCAAAATCCTACGGGTTTTATCAACATGTATCAGCTATATGTGATATCGAGTATAACATATGGACATGTTAAGATAAAGACAAACCAAAATAGTATACTACTATAATAAGTCTTTATCAACATGTATAAGCAATATAAAGCAGTAAGAAAAACAACTACACATGTTCAGATAAAGTCAACTATATAATACAACCGAGCAAGATTGTCTTGTACATACATATCCCTAACTCCTATACAATACAGGCCTCTAGGGTATACATATCCAACAGGTGGTGTGTGACGGACGGAGGTGGTGGCAACGGCTGACGGCGGTGGGTTAGAGTTTAGGACGAGGGTTAAGGGGTATTTTAGTGTAAAAAAAGTAATAGTTAAGGGGAGTTTAGTGTAATTTTGAAAAAAATTTAGGTAGTTTAGTGAAAATAGCAATATTTAAGGGTATTTTTGTGTAATTTTGACTTTTTTTTTGTTAGGGTTAGGGTTCGGGGTTAGGGTATTTTAGTGAAAAAGAATAGGTAAGGACATTTTAGAGTAATTTAGTTATTGTTGTGAATGTTGTTTATATTCCCGGCCTTCGTGCCAAGTTACCGGCCTTCATGCCACGTATCTCATCGTATCCTAATTTGGGAAATTTTATAAATACAGAGAAGGTACTGCCGAAATGCTCAAAAAACGTTTTTTACTAACGTCTTTTACCTACACACACCACACAACATACACACATGCAAAACACACATACAACAAGCACACACAACACACACATACACAAAACACTTACATACTAACAACCCCACACCTAAGCGAAATTATAAATTGAAACTTAGATAATTTATCAAACTAAATTATGAGACGTAGTCCCCATCTATCGGTTGGCATACGTTCGATGTTCGTCGTGACTTAAAACTGTTAGTTATATGTATGCCCTAAAGGCCATTACTGTACATACGATGTATATTGTAGTTGATGCTGGGACGTATATAGGGAGGACTTTCTTTCTCGACATGATAGTATGCTATCGGGTTACTCTTTATCTTAACGTGTATACTGATTGTCTCTCTGTTACATATTGGTAAAGCCCTTAGGATGTGTACTTGACTACCTGGCTATGATGCGGATCATACTAGTGGGGACATGGTAGTCCATAAGTACATTCTTCAAGGTCCCTAGTCATGGGTGTATCGAGACAGGGCATCGATATACCAGTGTAGACTAGCGTATACCTTCTCAACCCATACAGATGGGCGATGGATGATCCTATATCCATTGGTGTTTGGCATCAGAGATGATATACGGGTGCTCAGTGGAGACTGGGTACACTGGACGGACTCGCCGAGAACTCCCAGATGGTATTATAGCTTACGTCAGATGGCAGTTCTCTGGTGACACTGGTACAGGTTAGTCTGTAGACCCGAGATCGTCATAGAGTCTTGTGTGATTCCCACTGTGCTTTGA
This sequence comes from Agapanthus africanus, assembly GCA_030015575.1. Classification (NCBI taxonomy): domain Eukaryota; kingdom Viridiplantae; phylum Streptophyta; class Magnoliopsida; order Asparagales; family Amaryllidaceae; genus Agapanthus; species Agapanthus africanus. Next base: position 42,058,921 of record CM057344.1, read on the forward strand.
TTTCCACCTTACCACGTCCAAGAGGGCGTGCAAAACGGTGGTTTTTGGGTACAGTCCCGATTCACATGGAGGCAATGAGCGATAAGAGGGGATTCGTCTCTCCCGGTATAGGGAGTTGATGTTGCGCTGTGTTCTATTGGCTATAACCGGAAATCTCTGGCCAGGGTTGCTGAGATTTACTGTTAAGTGTTACCAGTAGTTTCTCGAACTGTTATAGACCTCATATCGACATGACTTATCGAGCTACTGGGTCTGACGTTTACCACCCCTAGGCGAGATATGCGACATATCAGACGACGAGACCGGACAGTACGGTAAGTGTTACTGGTTGGATTCAGAGGAGTGTGAGCGGGCTTGCTCGTTGATCTTCTGTTCGCTCAATACCCGGATGGCCGTTACGTTTAGCAGATCGCTTGCGGCTTGTGGGTGTTTGATATGATCATCACCTACTGCCGGCGTATTGACGAGTCTTTAGAGTCCTACACAGAGGTTTGCTGGCTCAAGCGAAACGAAATAGGAGCGCATATGAGATATGTGCGGGATCGAGAATAATACCAGTATGTGATACTGAATTCTATTCTCGCGATTTGTATCATCGGACGGTTATATAGGATATAGCCGGGTTACCGAATCAAGTGCTGATTCGATACATTGATACACTTGATATTAGTCGGTTATATGCAGTATGACCGGATCATTAAATCAAGTGTTGATTTAATGATTTAATGCATAATTATATATTTAATATATTACTTTACATTAACTAGTATTGGTTCACTTAAGATTGATTTTCTCACTTGATGTGCACAAGTTGTATATGTGATATATTTTGTGCACTATTTTGTATCATAATTGATGATACATGCAAACTTGGGTGTGTATGCTTTATACCATGTTTAGTTAATGGTTAGGGTTTTATTTTGTTTATTTATTTTGCAAAAATAAACTGGTGGTTATCTTTGTTTTTTTTGCAAGAAGCTTCATGATGCTTCATGCATCTTTGAAAAAGGTCAAAACCATTTTGTTTTTATTCTTACACCTAACCATTACCTAAACCCTAGTTTATTCTCTACATGAGTTAATTTCACCCATGGTTGCAACATGATAACTTCACTTGATTATTCTTTTCACATAATTCATTCTTCATTCTTTTCTTTCTTCTTCTTCTTCTTCATGAAGAAAAGAAAAGTTTGCTAGAAAATTCTAAGTGATGAAATCAAGTGAGAAATCCAAATCCAAAGTGAACTTACTTCCTATTTCTTCATTCTCTACCACTTGCCATGTTGTCATGGTGTTTTCTTCACAAGGTTCATGACCAAGTGAAGATGGAGCTTGAGTTAGAGTCGCCTCGACGTAGATCATCTTCGACATCGAAGTCAACGACCTAGCCCGATTATTTCTCCGATGAAAGCAACGCTAGAGTCTGGGATTCCGATGATCGCAGCGGAGGGACGTCTACACGGAGCTTTGGAAGTGGAGGACCAGATCTACAAAGGTTGTAATCCCTTTCTCTTTTTAGTAAAGTTGTTTGCTAGCTTCTAGTTTCGCCTATCCTCTAGTTAACGATCTTGCATTAGGGTTTCTCGACACATAAATTTTTAATTTTGGCATGGTTGATGCCTTGTGGAACCTCTTAAGTGTGCCTAGAAACCCTACAGTGGTATCAGAGCCTAGCTAGAGCTTTAGGCGAAGTATAGACGATATTAGAAATCCGATCGAGCCCGAAACCCTAATCCGAAACCCTTCTCTGTACATTTTCTGTAACTGTGGATTTTTCCAGATTAAAAATTCTCAAAAAAATAAGCAGGGTTTTTTAGGAAATACTGTGCAGCACGTGCACCCAAATCGTTCAAAGCGCCGCGGAACCGCGGCCCCACCCTGGCTTGGGCGGCGGTTCCGCGACCATAATGGTCAATCACTGCACGTGGTTTGCACAGTAATGTCCTGTTATTCCTGTGTTTTTTGGGAAATTTTTATTTGCGCTCAAGAGTTGAGTTTTCTGGGTTGTTTTGGGGACTCGATGATTCGATCGGATTGTTTAATTTTGTCTATGTGTTTTTCCGGATAATTTTAGAATATGTTAAAAGGTTCGACCGGATATAAATATCCACTTTTTCCCCTGTCGGGAAATTTCCAAGTGTTGGATCTTTCCGTAGTTTAAAGACGTTCTAAGTTGTGCAAGTGATGCGATGGACCCTCTAGAAGACTACAAACCTTAACTCGATTATGTGACTGTCTTGAACTGCCCTTTGAACCTTAGGGTTTGGGGCAGTACGGTGTGCCACATGTGAGGCGTTGGCTTGACCCTTCTACGGCTTGACCGTTGGTACTGTGGCATGAAGTGAATGTTTTTAAACTTATTTCATGTGTTGAGCTATTTCGGGAAAACTTGGGTGTTTGATTGTTCGATCGGAAAGTTTAACATTTTCTATTTATCTGGAATGTGATACAATATTTGGAATTCACAAGTAGTTATGAGATAACTAATATGAATGTTATAAACATAGCACTTTAGTCTCACTTGATCGGTTGCCACGGAATTTTGATGCGATCAAAAGTCCGTCGCAATCACGTAGTGTACGCGGATACTCACCGGATAAACTTAATAGATAGCCATGCCCCATAGCCTCGACCAAGTGACTGTAGGAGAATCCCGTCGCCGAAAGCATCCGTTCGGGTGCTCGCGGCAGCGGTGTTCCACCTTAGTGCACTTAGTCGGCGGTATCGGGGGTGCGGCCGTCTACTAAAGTTTGCGACGAGCATTCGATCAGGATGTCGGGAATCTTGTTGAATTGCCCGACTTGATATTGAAAAGAGTTTTCGATAATGAGACTAAAATGCGGGGTTTATAATTGTTAGGCATGCGATATCTAAGGAATTCATTTGGTTAGGCATGCGATGTCTAAAAGAGTTTGCGGATTCCAACTGTTGTAGTTTTACACTTTCTTTTCTGTGACCGTAAGTGTAATATGTGATATCGTCGGTTTCGTTGCTATATGTCAACGACAATTGAGATACGCATGTTTACTTACGTTGATGACATGTGATGTTATGTGTTGCTGGATATGTTATATTGGATCGTCGTGTTTGAATAGCCGGGGTTTTTTATGTGAGATGAGCGTTTTTTCATTTTCATTCATGTAAAAGCTTGTATGTAATATTCTTTTATTGGGGCACTTCCAGGTTGCGGAAGATGTCACCATTTGTATATTATTTACTTTTCCGCACTAGGATAGACCCAAGGAGGGGAGCACAAGTAACCGGGTTCTAGGGTCCAGTGGGAGACCATCTTGAGGAGTCGAGTTCAGGTCTCCTAACTCTAGAATTGGTAGGGTTGCTTGCCGCTCTCGTAGGTTTCTAGGGGTGTGGGTTTGGCTATTCATCGCGACCGTGGAATCCGTGTTTTATAGAGGCTCAAAATAAAACACGGACGTCCTAGTATATCCAATATTTCATATGTTTCTTCTGCTGCGATATCTGTGATGTGATCATGTAATGTTCTGTGATAAATGCTGTATATAGTATATATGATATATTATATAGACGTTACTTATGTTTTACACCCGCGCTAGCCCTGCCCCGCTCTGCCGTTAGTTACCTAACCTAACGGTGCACGAGGGGACATCGAGGCGAATGCGGATGGTATAAGTGTACGTCGTATTTATCTGTGATGTTTAGGTGATTAAATGATGGGACTTCATTAATTTGATTAATGAAAGAAAAAGAAACCTAAAAGATATTGTGGAATCGAATTTTCAAAAACAGGTAGCTACAGTTCTTGCTTTGCATCGCGGTGTTCCTTGCAGAACATCCTGCACCTTATTCGATGAGGAAAGGGCCGAGATCCCTTCACCGGGAGTGACCCCTTTAGCAATGACTGGAAGATGCTACACATTTGTTTTGTCTTTTGATTGCTTCTATAGTTTCTGCTTTGCATAGTGATATATATGATATATCCCGCTCCTCATTCGACGAGGAAAGGGCCGACGATCCTTTCACCGGGAGTGACCCTTTTAGCAAAACTAGAAAAAGCCTAAAAAACACTCCATTTTAAAATCATTTGATTCTACAACGATATAAATTTCATTACGCAAAAGGTTTTCTTAAAAACCTGTCGTAGCCCTCCGTCATTTCAGATAAGTAATAGTTAGTATTCGTGCTGCGTTTGTTGACTCAGTCAAGACGTAGTGTGCGGTAGCTGATTAGTGCTTATCTCCAAAGCATATGATGCGATTGGATTAGGGTAGTCGTGCGGCCTTGTTGACTCAGTCAAGGGTCGTGCGGGTGGGTTTAATTCAATCGAGAAATGACGGGTTGAACTTTACTTGCGGTCTATGGTTTGTTGACTCAGTCAAGGTCATAGATCGCTTGGGTAAAATATTATCGGGAATTTCAAGTGTTGAAATTTGCAATGAGATTGCATACCTTCTATGAGATAGTTGGATCCCGATACCCGCTGCGAGTAAGAGTTACTCCTGAGAGAGTTTTACACATTACAATTAGCCGATCAAGTAGGTGTCTAGAAAGGTGTTAACGAGGTTACGCCTCTGGGAAAACGAGGTTTACTTTAATTAGGTCCGTGCGAAAGCACGGGGCACCTCCCTCAAAGTACCGACACTGGCCTGGCTGAAAGATTGGCGAACTTGTAGCGTGTAATTAATCCCGGCTAGTCTTTCCTTTTAGGGTTTGAAGGAAGATTTGATAAAAACAGTACGAGCCATCCTGATTAGATAAAATAATAACCAATCTGATCTTGCAAGAGCGCACGCTGAGTGTTTTCTTCTCTCTCTCTCCAGGTAGCGACCATATCACGCCTTAATCAAGATAATAATACGGATTATTGACCGAACCCGCTTGTTATACTGCGCTGGGGAACGTTGGTCCCGCTCCAACTTATAATTGTTATAAGACAGAGCAGGAAATTGGTGATTACCAGAATTCCCGTGCCGCCCAAACGAAGAAAGTGCATACTGATGCATCATCTTCGGGTATGTTCATTACAGAGAACTGTTTCTCAGTATCCTTTACGTCCTGGGTATATGATACCGGATCAGGATTCCGCATATGTAATCTGTTACATGGGCTACAGATAGGTAAAGAACTGAGAACGGATGATAAGTTTCATGAGACAGAAAACGGTGCAAGTGTTGCAGCCAAGTTTTTTGGTCACTGTCACCCTGTATTATCAGAATACATTGATTCTGAACAAATGTTATTAGATACCGAACCTGATATACAATATCATATCAGTCTCTTTATTAGTAAAGAAAGGATATAATTTTGTATTGTTGGATAATGTTTTGAACATTTCCTATATCAAAAGTTGATCGGTTCAGGTACGTTATCTAAAAGTATTGATGTTCTAAATCAAACTACAGTTCTTAGCATACAGAACACACACAAGAGAAAGAGTTCAGAAATGAACGGATCCTTCTTGAGGCATTGTAGACTAGGTCATATCAATGCGACCCGGCTAGCTGAAGTTACATATAGATGCATATTTAAATTAGTTTGAATTTACATCTTGTGAAACTTTCCGGTCATGTCACAAAGATAAGATGACCATAGCTCTGTTTATTGGAAACAGAGAAAGAGTTAGTAAACTTTTGGGATTGATACATGCTGATGTATGAATGTCCCTTGTCTACACATGCCAAGACCGGTTCTTTTTACTTCATTACATTTTCTGATGATCTCTCAAGAATCAGACATATGTTCCTGTTGAAACAAAAGTCCGAACCTTTTGAGATATTCACAGAATATAAGTTAGAAGTAGAGAACCAAAATACGGGTGTAAGTATTATGTCCAGTGATGTGATCAGGGAGGAGAATACTTGTGCATGGAATTCTTGGACTATTCTAAAGGAGAATGAGATTCTCTCTCAGCATTACTCCTCTTAATATACCACAACACAAAGGCGTATCAGGGCGGAGCAATAGCACCCTATATGATATGGTGCGCTTTATGATGAGTACTACTGAGTTACCTGTTTCCTTTTGGGGGTTATGCACTTGAGAAGCTGCATACCTATTGAATAAGGTTCGAATCAAATCAGTTGCCTACCACTTCATATGTAATATGGAAAGGGAAGAGCCCATATCTTAAGTTGGTTAAGATTTGGGGTTGTCCGGCCTATGTCTAAAAGCAAAATCCGGACAAGCTCGAGGTAAGGTCTGTTATGTAGAACTGGAATGGTTCCAGCTATACAAACTGCAGCTGATGATTTGGTAGAACCAAAGGATTCAATAGATTCCGACAAACCTCAGCCTCGCCGCCGATCTAGCAGGGTTCCTTATCCGCCTGAGAGATACTTCGGTTTCTCGATGACAGTGGGAGCGAGAATTGCATCATGAGATGATGACCCAACTAGTTTCGTCCAGGCCATCAAGAGTGGGGACTCTGTAAGAATGGCTGGATGCTTAGTGATCTGAGATGGAATCCTTATACACCAACAAAGTATGGACTTTGGTTGCTTTATCTGAAGGGTTAAATCCCCATCAGGAGCAAGTATATCTTGAGAAGATTACTTAGTGTACATGGAAAAGTTGAGACTTTCAAAGCTAGACTTGTTAAAGGTTTGCATCATAGACCAATTGTGGCTAATGATGAAACCTTTTTCTGGGGCCTATGCTTAAGTCCATCCAGATCCTACTTGCCACGGCTACATACCATGACTACGATATCTGGTGGTTGGGTGTCATGACAGCTTTTCTAAAATGATGTTTTAGAAGAAAGCGCCTATAAGTACACAGCCAGAGGGCTTCGTAGACAGTGGGAGCAGCGGAAACCTGTACAAGTTGCTTTATAGGATAAAGCAGGCATCGCGGAGTTGGAACGTCTGTTTTGATGTGGTAGTCAAAGAGTTTGACTTCATCAAAATGGTAGATGAACCTTGTATATACAAAAAGGTAGTAGGGAGTATGATGGTGATCCTCATAGAGCACGTGGATGACATACTCTTGATAGGGAAGGAATTTTCTATGCTACGCTCCGTCAATCTCCGCTTATCACAAGAATTCTCCATATAGGATCAAAGTGATACCTCCTAAATCCTGGGTTTTGGATCTATGAGATAGATCTAATTGGATGTTAGAATACTCACTAATTGTAGTGAGAAGGTATCAATCGATCCTGGGGAGAATCACTGGAAAGGTTCCAGGGTGATAAGGACGACTGAATGTCAGTCGCAGGCATTGTCTTTACCCTCAGTAGAGGGACGGTATGTTGGAAGAGTTCCAAGCTAGATACCGTGACTTACTAGACGATTAAAGGCAAGATATATCGTTACCAAGGATGCTACCAAAGAGGCAGTCTGGATATATATATAAGTTCATGAGATGAACTTCGTTCCTACCATTGTGTGACAATGGAGTTGTGGCTTTAGCCAAGGAACTACTGTCCCATCAGAAATCCAGATATAATTCTCAGGCAGTATCACCTGATCATGGAGATGGTTGATCTCCAGGCAGATCGAGGTTAGGAGAGCAGACGTAGATGACAACAGCGTAGATCCACTCACAAAGGCCTTTTCCCCAGTAGAGACTTTTATGGGATGGTTGAGTATGAGATACTTCAACCATAGCTAATTGTTGGATATGTGATACCACAACAGATGGCCCTAGTGCAAGTGGGAGATTGTTAGTTATATGTATGCCCTAGAGGCCATTACTGTACATACGATGTATATTGTAGTGGATGCTGGGACGTATATAGGGAGGACTTTCTTGCTCGACATGATAGTATGCTATCTGGTTACTTTTTACCTTAACGTGTATACTGATTGTCTCTCTGTTACATGTTGGTAAAGCCCTTAGGATGTGTACTTGACTACCTGGACTATGATGCGGATCATACTAGTGGGGACATGGTAGTCCATAAGTACATCCTTCAAGGTCCCTAGTCGTGGGTGTATCGAGACAGGGCATCGATATACCAGTGTAGACTAGTGTATACCTTCTCGACCCATACAGATTGGCGATGGATGATCCTATATCCATTGGTGTTTGACATCAGAGATGATATATGGGCGCTCAGTGGAGACAGGGTATACTGGACGGACTCGCCGAGAACTCCCAGATGGTATTATACCTTACGTCAGATGGCAGTTCTCTGGTGACACTGGTACAGGTTAGTCTGTAGACCCGAGATCGTCATAGAGTCTTGTGTGATTCCCACTGTGCTTTGATTTCCAGCTTACCACGTCCAAGAGGGCGTGCAAAACGGTGGTTTTTGGGTACAGTCCTGATTCACATGGAGGCAATGAGCGATAGGAGGGGATTCGTCTCTCCCGGTATAGGGAGTTGATGTTTCGCTGTGTTCGATTGGCTATAACTGGAAATCCCTGGCCAGGGTTGCTGAGATTTACTGGTAAGTGTTACCAGTAGTTTCTCGAACTGTTATAGACCTCATATCGACACTACTTATCGAGCTACTGGGGTCTGACGTTTACCACCCCTAGGCAAGATATGCGACATGTCAGACGACGAGACCGGACTGTACGATACGTGTTACTGGTTGGATTCAGAGGAGTGTGAGCGGGCTTGCTCTTTGATCTTCTGTTCGCTCAATACCCGGGTGGCCATTACGTTTAGCAGACCGCTTGCGGCTTGTGGGTGTTTGATATGATCATCACCTACTGCCGGCGTATTGAAGAGTCTTTAGAGTCCTACACAGGGGTTTCCTGGCTCAAGCGAAACGAGATAGGAGCGCATATGAGATATGTGCGGGACCGAGAATAATACCAGTATGTGATACTGAATTCTATTCTCGCGATTTGTACATCGGACGGTTATATAGGATATAGCCGGGTTACCGAATCAAGTGCCGATTCGATACATTGATACACTTGATATTAGTCGGTTATATGCAGTATGACCGGATCATTAAATCAAGTGTTGATTTAATGATTTAATTTATAATTATATATTTGATATATTACTTTACATTAACTAGTATTGGTTCACTTAAGATTGATTTTCTCACTTGATGTGCACAAGTTGTATATGTGATATATTTTGTGCACTAATTTGTATCATGATTGATGATACATGCAAACTTGGGTGTGTATGCTTTATACCATGTTTAGTTAATGGTTAGGGTTTTATTTTGTTTATTTATTTTGCAAAAATAAACTGGTGGTTATCTTTGTTTTTTTTTGCAAGAAGCTTCATGATGCTTCATGCATCTTTGAAAAAGGTCAAAACCATTTTGTTTTTATTCTTAAACCTAACCATTACCTAAACCCTAGTTTATTCTCTATATGAGTTAATCTCACCCATGGTTGCAACATGATAACTTCACTTGATTATTCTTTTCACATAATTCATTATTCATTCTTTTCTTTCTTCTTCTTCTTCATGAAGAAAAGAAAAGCTTGCTAGAAAATTCTAAGTGATGAAATCAAGTGAGAAATCCAAATCCAAAGTGAACCCACTTCCTATTTCTTCATCCTCTACCACTTGCCATGTTGTATAGGATGTTTTCTTCACAAGGTTCATGACCAAGTGAAGATGGAGCTTGAGTTAGAGTCGCCTCGACGTAGATCATCTTCGGCATCGAAGTCAATGACCTAGCCCGATTATTTCTCCGATGAAAGCAACGCTAGAGTCCGGGATTCCGATGATCGCAGCGGAGGGACGTCTACACGGAGCTTTGGAAGTGGAGGACCGGATCTACAAAGGTTATAATCCTTTTCTCTTTTTAGTAAAGTTGTTTGCTAGCTTCTAGTTTCGCCTATCCTCTAGTTAACGATTTTGCATTAGGGTTTCTCGACACATAAATTTTTGATTTTGGCATGGTTGATGCCTTGTAGAACCTCTTGAGTGTGCCTAGGAACCCTACAAAAACTACATGAAGGTTGTTAAATATCAGATGGTATCGTTCGGTACCAACAACTGTCGTGTAGTCTATATGACGAGAAAATTTAATCGTATGATAACTGATAGATTTTTCCAGTATGGATAAATTAGGAATGTACAAAGCAAATATCTGCATTCACTTGTGGTTTCATTCGTGTCGAGTTATTTCGTCGGTACCTTTCCGCTGGTTCTCTTTATATAGAGATAGATTAGATGTTCATTTCAATATTGTTTCATATCATTGAAATGATTATCTATTCTATTACAGTGTACTCGTAGAACAGCGGGGAGGTGCTGCCGAAATTTTCCCGAAAAGGATGAAAACACAAGCGAATGAGTGTCTGCTCTATACATTCTTAATGGGATATAAGGCTTATCCCCGACAGCCGTTACCCTCGACATCCAATATAGAACCGTTAATATCATCTTCATCTTTCATGGAAGAAGAATCCAACCGTTAATAGGGTTTAAATCACATGAACAACTCATACTTGAGAGCGACAATCTTATACACACATGCACTTTTAGGATCTGTTAACGAGACACTGTTGTCATCCTCGTTGTCACCTTCTTTCCCCTTCTGTGCTTTAATGATCCTTTTCCAACTTCTTGTGACAGAACTTGGGATCTTCAAATAAAATTTTGTTAATCGATAATTTATCTTCTTCAATGACAAACTTGCCCTTCCCATTCTCTTTTTTGTCAATAACTATCTCGTTCTTAGATTTCTTAATGTAGTCACCATAAAAAACCAATCCTTTCACTTCATACCTCGACCTCTCTAGCCTCAAAGTCTCCGATTCAAGCACCGATTCCTTAACTTCACTGTTTTTTTTCCATTTATCAAACTTACAATTTATTGAATCTTTATGATATTCTTGTTAGTTGTATTATTGCTCTGTCATTTGAAGTAACTTAAGCAATATGAAACTTACATGTACTTTTAGGATCTTATATATATATATATATATATATATATATATATATATATAGTCTAACATAGCTTATGAGTATATTAAAATTAAGGACTGGATGTATGTGAATTGGTAACAATGCACGAACCCTGAGTTTATCGCTGGAATTGCTGCTTTTATTGAATTTGCACGCAAACATCATATGGTCGTGTTGAGGAAGATCCTTTATCGGTGCGATAGATGTGTGAATAAGATATACTAGAAGATAGGGGAGGTTGAGCTTCACATCGTTATACATGGTTTTACCAGATTTTATACAATTTGGTTATATCACGGAGAAGAAGAAGAAGAAGAATGAAGGGTTGCAGGCACTAGGGCCGCAACATTTGCGACCACGGAGGAAAATAAAATCATAATTTTACTAATAACTTAGCATTCAATATCCTACAAGTATTCAACATTCACATAGAATTGTAACAAAACATATAACTTAATCTAAAAGTTCATACGAACTGCAACCTTTGTAGTATTTTCAAGTGCTTCATATTTGTGTTGGACTCCTTGTAGATTCCATGGATGAGGTGTGATCAAGCTTGCAACTAATTTTTATGGTCAAAGATGATCCACCTGAGGGTTTCTCCACTTGAGCTCCATGCTTAATCAATTGAAGCAAACTCCAATTTCATTCTTGCTAGGAAATAGATTAGAGAAGTGTAGTAATTATTCCTTATTTTATTCTCTTCGTATGTTCTTTTTATTGGTGAGTAGAGAGCTTTAGAAATTGGAGGAAGAAGAAGAGAGTGTCATGGAAAAAGAATGCTACACTTTAAAATTTATTTTCTTTTCCTTTTAAAAATCAAAGCATATAAGTGAATAGATCTCCACCATCCAAATTTCATGTGTCCAAGCTCTCATCTCTCCTACACATTTCACCACATGAGAGTGGACTTAAGTTGTACTCATCTCATGGTACAACTTAAGCTAAAGAGAACCTAGATTAATTAAGCAAACATAATTAATCAATTTGAATTTTCAAATAAAATGGAAACATAAAGAGATTAAATTAGAATTATATAATACTATATATATATATATATATATATATATATATTAAATCAACACTTAATTTAATATATCGGCTCTCACAAAGTCGGCTAGTATTAATTAGATGCCCGATTAAAATCAGGATATCAAATACACTATTTTAATCGAACTCCCGCGAGTATCATATACCGCCACTACAATCATTTCTCCCAAGCTTCAAAAACCTCTGTTAATTTGACGTACGGTGTTAGTGATTTATTAGAATCTCTAGTCATCTTAGTTTTTGTATTAAAATAAAATGTTTGATACCTAGGTCAAATTACTAGACCTGCTCCTAACTACCAAGAGACAAATTGCGGGATAAATTCTCTAACAGCTCTTTAACAATCTTGAAGCCAGATCAGTGCCAGTTAAGTGGGAGGGTTCCGCTATACGAATTACCGAAATAACGAGCCTTAATTAAATAACCACGACTAGTTACACGTCACTAGAGACCTCAAAATTGAATCGGATAACTGTTAGATTACCTACAAACTCCTCTTGTCCTATTGAGCAGGATATGTCCTTAAGGGCTGAAATCTAGATATTTTTTAAATTACTGTAGGTCAATGCAGATACTTAGTTGTGATTTATGGGGCCTAAGAAGGGTGATGAAATCCCCACCTAATTTGGATTTGGGTTGTTGCCCCTTAGAATCTTTTAAAATATGCAATGCAGTCTAAAACAATCAAAAATTTAAAATCTAAACTAATTTTTTTAGCGCAAAGAATCCTGCAAAAATATGTTAATTGGAATCAAATCGAGATTTGGTGAAGAACGAGATCTTACTTAAATTTGGCTATGTACGTCTTGATCTTCTCTTCTAATAAGTTTATCTTGATTCCTGAAATATAAAACAGAGAATTCGTAGAATCAAGTAAACTAAATCTAATTTAATCTACACCTAAAATCCAAAACTTAAATTTAAATGTAATTAAACCACACCTTCCCGGCAACGGCGTCAAAAACTTGATGGGGATTTAATTAGTCTCCAAATTTAACCACAAGTAAACAGCTTATCGCAGTTGTACTTGAGAATCGTTCTTACAGAAAGGTGTGTTAATTACTTTTAAATTAAGTTAAAATTGAGTTGTTTTTAAAATCTAAAAATTAAAATACAAAATAAAATAAAAGTTGGTTTTCAAAAGAGAGAAAAATCTAAGGTTTTTATTTGCTTTTCTAATGTGGTGATTTATATGATAAACTTTTATTCTCTTTCCTAATTTTAACTAATGATCTATTAATAATATAAAAGTATAAGATAAATTATTTTATTTAATTTTATCCTATCAATTACATTATATCATTTAGATTTAATTAAAAACCTTAATTCTAGTTTATTAAAATTATCTAATTTAACCATCTATGCATATTTGTAGGTCATGAATCTACAACCACCAAGTTTTAGGTTTTTTTAGATTAAATCAATTAACTAGATTGAATATCTATGATCTATAATTATCTCTACCGTTCCTAATTAAGTTTATAGGCTGTCATGCTATCATCAACCTAATTAATTTATAGTCTTCTTATCTACTCAACTTTTCATAAAAATTAGATTTTTTAGATTAAGAACAAAGAGAGATAAATATATATAAATTAAGAAACATTCATATTAAAGAAAGAATAAAAGTTATAAAAATATTGTAAGCCTAAGTTGCATGCTCTACAAGGTTTATAGAGAAGCGGAATTTCAAAAACGAAATTTGTGATCATGCAGTCGAGACTTTTAACCCAAGATCTACTACAAAAGCCTAACTAATAAGACTACATAGGTAGTTATTCTACTGTGTTAGAATTTTATACCTATCGGATTCGTGTCCTTCAGATCTTTATTCCTCTTCTTAAATTCCTTTTGGGGTTTTGGTGTAGTTTGGTTGCCGGTCTCCTGGATCCTAGATGATCCACTCGAAGGTCTTAGGTTCAAGCTTCAACTTTAAAAAAGAAAGTAATTTAACTAACTAGATTGCTAATCTAGCTAGTCAAGAATGAGTGGAGATAATTAGTGGTGAGTTTTCTATCTCAAAAACTCTTGTTTCTCAACTCACGAGAATGATAGGGTTTTTGTGAAGAGGAGAAAGTAATGGAGCAAGAGAAGATGTCAACTCAAAAATGAGCTCAAGAAAAAATTCTAGCAACCAAGAAGAATGGCTACTCAAAGAGAATATCAAGTCCTTTTCTTTTCTTTAAAAATATAGTCATATTTCAATAGTGATCACAATAAATGTCCAAACCATACTTCATGTCATGCCTCCTTTACACCTCATTTTCTATTTATCAATAATTAGAAAATCACACATTATGATGTGTCCCCTTCTAGAATGTATTTTGTATAAATACAAAATACTTTCTACCGTATATACATACCAGTATTCGTATCAAATATGAATATCCAAGAGATAAAATAATACCACTAAAAATAATATTAGCATTAAATCAATATTTGATTTAATGAACCGACTTAATCCTAAGTCCGCCAGTATTAAAAAACCGTCCAATTAAATTCCGTGCAACTGGTACATGCAATCAATCGGAACCCTGTAAAAGTGTTTCTTAGCACCTCCACTAGGTTTATACAAGTATCAAGTATGCAATTTTAAAAAATTTAGAGTGCTAAGCCATACAATCTAAGAATCGAATTAGAGAATTAGGGTTTTAGTGTAAACAAACATGTTCCAAACTAAGTGAAGAGGGTTACAACCTTTATAGACCGGTCCTTCACTTCTATAACTCCAAGTAGTAGACCATAGAACTCTTCTTAGACTCCACTTGGTGAAAGGAACGAGCTTACTTTGTAGTCTTCGAAACCGAAGATGATCCATCTTGAAGTCTCTCTAACTCAAGCCCACTCTTTACTAATCAAAGTATTAGTGAAGCAAATAACCTATACTAAAGGACTATGATAGTGTAGGTTTATGAAGTAGGAATTTTGCTCACTTTAGAAATCCTTTTCTCTTTCTTTTTCCAACTCAAGAAAAACCCTAGAGAGCTCTTAAGGAAGAAGATGAACTTGGGTGTGTGAGAGAATAATCAAATGTGAGAATGAACCATGAGCTTAAGATAAGAATGGGGTGAATAAAAATATCTAAGAGTAAAAAAAAAAGGAGAAGATAAGTCATGGCTTCTTAATGCTTCTCCAAGCATCCAAGCCATGACTCATATTCCACTCAATTTAATTTACTTTTAAATTAATTCATTCCAATAATTTTAAGCCCTAGTGTAAGTCTCATACACCCATGTTCTATGTATCATCAACCATGATACAAAATTATTTTATATATAAGCAAATACACACACACACAATTATATATCAAGAGAAGAAAATCATTAGTGAGCATTAATATTAGTTAATATATAAATATATATCAAATTATTAAATCAACACTAGATTCAATAATCCGGTTATATCATATATAACCGAATAATATTATATATATATATATATATATATATATATATATATATAGGGTTACTAGGCACACTCAAGAGGTTCCACAAGGCATCTACCATGCCAAATTCAAAAATTTATGTGCCGAGAAACCCTAATGCAAGATCGTTAACTAGAGGATAGGCGAAACTAGAAGCTAGCAAACAACTTTACTAAAAAAAGAGAAAGGGATTACAACCTTTCTAGATCCGGTCCTCCACTTCCAAAGCTTCGTGTAGACCTCCCTCCGCTGCGATCATCGGAATCCCGGACTCTAGCGTTGGTTTCATCGGAGAAATGAGCGGGCTAGGTCGTTGACTTCGATGCCGAAGATGATCTACGTCGAGGCGACTCTAACTAAAGCTCCATCTTCACTTGGTCATGAACCTTGTGAAGAAAACACCCTATACAACATGGCAAGTGGTAGGGGATGAAGAAACAGGAAGTGGGTTCACTTTGGATTTGGATTTCTCACTTGATTTCATCACTTAGAATTTTCTAGCAAGCTTTTCTTTTCTTCATGAAGAAGAAGAAGAAGAAGAAGAAGAAGAAGAAAGAAAAAGAATTCCTTCAAAAAGAAAATTCAAGTGATTCTTATCATAATGCAACCATGGGTGAAGTAACTTGTGTAGAGAATAAACTAAGGTTTAGGTAAATGGTTAGATTAAGGAATAAAAACAAAATGGTTGAAACTTCATGAAACATCAAGAATAAAACAAAGAAAGCTACCACCATTTTGTTTCTTGCCAAAACAAATAAATAAATAAATAAAAGTCTAACCATAAACCTAAACTTGGTGTATAGCAAGCACACACCCAAGTTTGCATGTATCATCAAACATGATACAAACAAGTGCACAAAAACATATCACATATACAACTTGTGCACAATCTAGTGAGAAAAATAATCTTAAGTGAACCAATACTAGTTAATGTAAAGTAATATATCAAATATATAATTATACATTAAATCATTAAATAAACACTTGATTTAATGATCCGGTCATACTGCATATAACCGACTAATATCAAGTGTATCAATGTATCGAATCAACACTTGATTCGGTAACCCGACTATATCTCATACAACCGTCCAATGATACAAATCGCGAGAATAGAATACAGTATCACATACTGGTATTATTCTCGGTCCCGCACATATCTCATATGGGCTCCTATCTCGTTTCGCTTGAGCCAGGAAACCCCTGTGTAGGACTCTAAAGACTCGTCAATACGTCGGCAGTAGGTGATGATCATATCAAACACCCACAAGCCGCAAGCGGTGTGCTAAACGTAACGGCCACCCGGGTATTGAGCGATCAGAAGATCAACGAGCAAGCCCGCTCACACTCCTCTGAATCTAACCAGTAACACTTACCGTACAGTCCGGTCTGTTCGTCTGATATGTCGCATATCTCGCCTAGGGGTGGTAAACGTCAGACCCCAGTAGCTCGATAAGTCGTGTCGATATGAGGTCTATAACAGTTCGAGAAACTACTGGTAACACTTACCAGTAAATCTCAGCAACCCTGGCCAGAGATTTCCGGTTATAGCCAATCGAACACAGCACAACATCAACTCCCTATACCGGGAGAGACGAATCCCCTCCTATCGCTCATTGCCTCCATGTGATTCGGGACTGTACCCAAAAACCACCGTTTTGCACGCTCTCTTGGACGTGGTAAGGTGGAAATCAAAGCACAGTGGGAATCACACAAGACTTTATGACGATCTCGGGTCTACAGACTAACCTGTACCAGTGTTACCAGAGAACTTCCATCTGACGTGAGGTATAATACCATCTGGGAGTTTTCGGCGAGTCCGTCCAGTGTACCCAGTCTCCACTGAGCACCCGTATATGATCTCTGATGTCAAACACCAATGGATATGGGATCATCCATCGCCCATCTGTATGGGTCGAGAAGGTATACGCTAGTCTACTCTGGTATATCGATGCCCCGTCTCGATATACCTACGACTAGGGACCTTGAAGGATGTACTTATGGACTACCATGTCCCCACTAGTATGATCCGCATCATAGTCCAGGTAGTCAAGTACACATCCTAAGGGCTTTACCAACATGTAACAGAGAGACAATCAGTATACACGTTAAGGTAAAGAGTAACCAGATAGCATACTATCATGTCGAGCAAGAAAGTCCTCCCTATATACGTCCCAGCATCCACTACAATATACATCGTATGTACAGTAATGGCCTATAGGGCATACATATAACTAACAATCTCCCACTTGCACTAGGGCCATCTGTTGTGGTATTACATACCCAACAATTAGCTATGGTTGAAGTATCTCATACTCAACCATCCCATAAAAGTCTCTACTGAGGAAAAGGCCTTTGTGAGTGGATCCGCGCTGTTGTCCTCTACGTCTGCTCTCCTAACCTCGATCTGCCTGGAGATCAACCATCTCCATGATCAGGTGATACTGCCTAAGAATTATATCTGGATTTCTGATGGGACGGTAGTTCCTTGGCTAAAGCCACAACTCCATTGTCACACAATGGTAGGAACGAAGTTTATCTCATGAACTTATATATATATCTAGACTGCCTCTTTGGTAGCATCCTTAGTAACGATGTATCTTGCCTTTAATCGTCTAGTAAGTCACGGTATCTAGCTTGGAACACTTCCAACATACCGTCCCTCCACTGAGGGTAAAGACAATGCCTGCGACTGACATTCAGTCGTCCTTATCACTCTGGAACCTTTCCAGTGATTCTCCCCAGGATCTATTGATACCATCTCACTACAACTAGTGAGTATCCTAACATCCAATTAGATCTATCTCATAGATCCAAAACCCAGGATTTAGGAGGTATCACTCTGATCCTATATGGAGAATCCTTGTGATAAGCGGAGATTGACGGAGCGTAGCATAGGAAACTCCTTCTCTATCAAGAGTATGTCATCCACGTACTCTACGAGGATCATCACTATACTCCCTACTACCTTTTTGTATATACAAGGTTCATTTACCATTTTGATGAAGTCAAACTCTTTGACTACCACATCAAAACAGACGTTCCAACTCCGCGATGCCTGCTTTATCATATGAAGCATCTTGCACACGTTTCCGCTGCTCCCACTGTCTATGAAGCCCTCTGGCTGTGTACTTATAGACGCTCTCTTCTAAAACATCATTTTAGAAAAGCTGTCATGACACCCAACCACCAGATATCGTAGTCATGGTATGTAGCCATGGCACGTAGGATCTGGATGGATCTTAAGCATATGCCCTAGAAAAGGTTTCATCATTAGCCACAATTGGTCTATGATGCGAACCTTTAACAAGTCTAGCTTTGAAAGTCTCAATTTTTCCATGTACACCAAGTAATCTTCTCAAGATTTACTTGCTCCTGATGGGGATTTAACCCTTCAGCTGAGGCAACCAAAGTCCATACTTTGTTGGTGTATAAGGATTCCATCTCAGATCGCTAAGCATCCAGCCATTCTTACAGAGTCCCACTCCTGATGGCCAGCTCGAAACTAGTTGGGTCATCATCTTATGATGCAATTCTCTCTCCCACTGTCATAGAGAAACCAAAGTATCTCTCAGGTGGGTGATGAACCCTACTAGATCGGCGGAGAGGCTGAGGTTCGTTGGAATCTACTGAATCCTTTGGTTCTACCAAATCATCTGCTGTAGTTTGTATAGCTGGAACTCTTTCCAGTTCTACATAACAGACCTTGCCTCGAGTTTGTCCGGATTTTGCTTTTAGATATAGGCCGGACAACCCCAAATCTTAACCAACTTAAGATATGGGCTCTTCCCTTTCCATATCACATATGAAGTGGTAGGCATCTGATTTGATTGAAACCCTATTCAATAGGTATGCAGCTTCTGAAGTGCATAACTCCCAAAAGGAAATAGGAAACTCAGTACTACTCATTATAGAGTACACCATATCACATAGGGTGCTATTGCTCCGTCCCGATTCACCGACGTGCTGTGGTGTATACGGAGGAGTAATGCTGAGAGAGAATCTCATTCTCCTTTAGAATAGTCCAGGAATTCCATGCTCAAGTATTCTCCTCCTTGATCTCATCAAAGGACATAATACTTATACTTGTTTTGGTTCTCTACTTCTAAAATATATTCTGTGAATATCTCAAAAGGTTCGGACTTGTGTTTCAACAAGAACATATGTCTGAATCTTGAAAGATTATCAGAGAATATAATGAAGTACAAAGGACCGGTCTTGGCATGTGTAGACAGGGGACCTATATACATCAACATGTATCATCCCAAAAGTTCACTAACTCTTTCTCTGTTTCCAATAAACAGAGCTAAGGTCATCTTATCTTTGTGACATGACCGGCAAGTTTCACAAGATGTAAATTCAAATTAATTTAAATATGCATCTAAATGTAACTTCAGCTAGCCGGGTCGCATTGATATGACCTAGTCTATAATACCTCAAGAAGGATTTGTTCATTTCTGAACTCTTCCTCTTGTGTGTGTTCTGTATACTAAGAACTGTAGTTTGATTTAGAACGTCAATGCTTTTAGATAACGTGCCTGAACCGATCAACTTTTGACATAGGAAATGTTCAAAACATTATCCAACAATACAAAATTATATCCTTTCTTTACTAATAAAGAGACTGATATGATGTTGTATATCAGGTTCGGTATCTAATAACATTTGTTCAGAATCAATGTATTCTGGTAATACAGGGTGACAGTGACCAACAGACTTGGCTGCAACACTTGCACCGTTTTCTGTCTCATGAAACTTATCACCTGTCCTCAGTTCTCTACCTATCTGTAGCCCATGTAACAGATTACATTTGTGAGATCCTGATCCGGTATCTCATACCCAGGACGTAAAGGATACTGAGAAACAGTTCTCTGTAATGAACACACCCGAAGATGATGCATCAGTATGCACTTTCTTCGTTTGGGCGGCACGGGAATTCTGGTATTCCCCAATTTCCTGCTCTGTCTTATAACAATTATAAGTTGGAGCGGGACCAACGTTCTCCAGCTCAGTATAACAAGCGGGTTCGGTCAATATATCCGTATTATTATCTTGATTAAGGCGTGATATGGTCGCTACCTGGAGAGAGAGAGAAGAAAACACTCAGCGTATGCTCTTGCAAGATCATATTGGTTATTATTTTATCTAATCAGGATGGCTCCCACTGTTTTTATCAAATCTTCCTTCAAACCCTAAAAGGAAAGACTAGCCGGGATTAATTACACGCTACAAGTTCGCCAATCTTTCAGCCAGGCCAGTGTCGGTACTTTGAGGGAGGTCCCCCGTGCTTTCGCACGAACCTAATTAATGTAAACCTCATTTTCCCAGAGGCGTAACCTCGTTAACACCTTTCTAGACACCTACTTGATCGGCTAATTGTAATGTGTAAAACTCTCCCAGGAGTAACTCTTACTCGCAGCGGGTATCGGGATCCAACTATCTCATAGAAGGTATGCAATCTCATTGCAAATTTCAACACTTGAAATTCCCGATAATATTTTGCCCCAAGCGATCTATGACCTTGACTAAGTCAACAAACCATAGACCGCAAGTAAAGTTCAACCCGTCATTTCTCGATTGAATTAAACCCATCCGCACGACCCTTGACTGAGTCAACAAGGCCGTACGACTACCCTAATCCAATCGCATCATATGCTTTGCAGATAAGCACTAATCAGCTACCGCACACTACGCCTTGACTGAGTCAACAAACGCAGCACGAGTACTAACTATTACTTATCTGAAATGACGGAGGGCTACGACAGGTTTTTAAGAAAACCTTTTGCGTAATGAACTTTATATCGTTGTAGAATCAAATGATTTTAAAATGGAGTGTTTTTGAGGCTTTTTCTAGTTTTGCTAAAGGGGTCACTCCCGGTGAAGGGATCGTCGACCCTTTTCTCGTCGAATGAGGTGCGGGATATATCATATATATCACTGTGCAAAGCAGAAACTATAGAAGCAATCAAAAGACAAACCGAGTGTGTAGCATCTGCCAGTTATTGCTAAAGGGGTCACTCCCGGTGAAGGGATCTCGGCCCTTTCCTCGTCGAATGAGGTGCAGGATGTTCTACAAGGAACACCGCGATGCAAAGCAAGAACTGTATCTACCTGTTTTTGAAAATTCGATTCCACAACATCTTTAGGTTTCTTTTTCTTTCATTAATCATATTAATAAAGTCCCATCATTTAAGTTACCTAAACATCACAGATAAATACGACGTACACTTATGCCTTGCGCATTCGCCTCGATGTCCCCTCGTGCACCGTTAGGTTAGGTAACTAACGGCAGAGCAGGGCAGGGCTAGCGCTGGTGTAAAACATAAGTAACGTCTATATAATATATCATATATACTATATACAGCATTTATCACAGAACATCAAATGATCACATCACAGATATCGCAGCAGAAGAAACATCATATGAAATATTGGATATACTAGGACGTCCGTGTTTTATTTTGAGTCTCTATAAAACACGGATTCCACGGTCGTGATGAATAGCCAAACCCACACCCCTAGACCCCTACGAGAGCCGCAAGTAACCCTACCAATTCTAGAGTTAGGAGACCCGGACACGACTCCTCGAGTTGGTCTCCCACTGGACCCTAGAACCCGGTTACTTGTGTTCCCCTCCTTGGGTCTATGCTAGTGCGGAAAAGTAAATAATATACATCAACGGTGACATCTTCCGCAACCTGGAAGTGCCCCAATAAAAGAATATTACATACAAGTTTTTTTACATGAATGAAAATGAAAAACACTCATCTCACATAAAAAAAACCCCGGCTATTCAAACACGACGATCCAATATAACATATCCAGCAACACATAACATCACATGTCATCAATGTAAGCAAATATGCCCATCCCAATTGTCGTTGACATATAGCAACGAAACTGGCGATATCACATATTACACTTACGGTCCCGGAAAAGAAAGTGTAAAACTACAACAGTTGGAATCCGCAATCTCTTTAGACATCGCATGCCTAAACAAATGAATTCCTTAGACATTGCATGCCTAACAATTATAAACCCCGCATTTTAGTCTCATTATCGAAAACTCTTTTCAATATCAAGTCGGGCAATTCAACAAGATTCCCGACATCCTGATCGAATGTTCGTCGCAAACTTTAGTAGGCAGCCGCACCCCCGTTACCGTCGACGAAGTGAACCAAGGCGGAACACCGCTACCGCGAGCACCCGAACGAATGCTTTCGGCGACGGGGTTCTTCTATAGTCACTTGGTCGGGGCTAAGGGGTGTAGCTGTCTATCAAGTTTATCCGGCGAGTATCCGCGTACGCTACGTGATTGCGACGGACTTTTGATCGCATCAAAATTCCGTGGCAACCGATCAAGTGAGACTAAACTGCTATGTTTATAACATCCAAATCAGTTATCTCATAACTACTTGTGGATTCCAAATATTGTATCACATTCCAGATAAATAGAAAATGTTAAACTTTCCGATCGAACAATCAAACACCCAAGTTTTCCCGAAACAGCTCAACACATGAAATAAGTTTAAAAACATCCACTTCATGCCACAGTACCAACGGTCCAGCCGTAGAAGGGTCAAGCCAACGCCTCACATGTGGCACGCCGTACTGCCCCAAACCCTAAGGTTCAAAGGGCAGTTCAAGACGGTCACATAATCGAGTTAAGGTTTGTTGTCTTCTAGAGGGTCCATCGCGTTACTTGCACTACTTCGAACGTTCTTAAACTACGGAAAGATCCAACACTTGGAAAATTTCCCGGCAGGGGAAAAAGTGGGTATTTATATCCGGTCGAACTTTTTAACATGTTCTAAAATTACCCGGAAAACCATAAACGAGGTTAGAATATCCGATCGAATCAACGAGTCCCCAATACACCCCAGAAAACTCAACTGTTGAGTATAATTAAAAGTACCCAGAAACATCAGGAATCACATACGGGGGAAACTGTGCAAAATGGAAACCCTAACTCTTCAATTGAACCGCGGAACCGCCGCTAATGGCATGTCATTGCCGCGGTTCCGCGGCCGTTTAAGTGAGTTGGTCTCTCGTTTTGTACAGTTAACCTTATATTTCTCTGCACTATTTTCTGAGCATTTTTAATTAGGATAAATCCACCGTTTCAAAAAATGTACAGAGAGGGGTCAAGTTTAGGGTTTCGGGGTTCGATCGGATTTCTAACATCGTCTGCACTTCGCCTAAAGCTCTAACTTGGCTCTGATACCACTGTAGGGTTACTAGGCACACTCAAGAGCTTCCACAAGGCATCTACTATGCCAAATTCAAAAATTTATGTGCCGAGAAATTCTAATGCAAGATCGTTAACTAGAGGATAGGCGAAACTAGAAGCCAACTTTACTAAAAAAAGAGAAAGGGATTACAACCTTTCTAGATCCGGTCCTCCACTTCTAAAGCTTCGTGTAGACGTCCCTCCGCTGCGATCATCGGAATCCCGGACTCTAGCGTTGGTTTCATCGGAGAAATGAGCGGGCTAGGTCGTTGACTTCGATGCCGAAGATGATCTACGTCGAGGCGACTCTAACTCAAGCTCCATCTTCATTTGGTCATGAACCTTGTGAAGAAAACACCCTATACAACATGGCAAGTGGTAGAGGATGAAGAAATAGGAAGTGGGTTCACTTTGGATTTGGATTTCTCACTTGATTTCATCACTTAGAATTTTCTAGCAAGCTTTTCTTTTCTTCATGAAGAAGAAGAAGAAGAAGAAAGAAAAAGAATTCCTTCAAAAAGAAAATTCAAGTGATTCTTATCATAATGCAACCATGGGTGAAGTAACTTGTGTAGAGAATAAACTAAGTTTTAGGTAAATGGTTAGGTTAAGGAATAAAAACAAAATGGTTGAAGCTTCATGAAACATCAAGAATAAAACAAAGAAAGCCACCACCATTTTGTTTCTTGCCAAAACAAATAAATAAATAAATAAAAGTCTAACCATAAACCTAAACTTGGTGTATAGCAAGCACACACCCAAGTTTGCATGTATCATCAAACATGATACAAACAAGTGCACAAAAATATATCACATATACAACTTGTGCACAATCTAGTGAGAAAAATAATCTTAAGTGAACCAATACTAGTTAATGTAAAGTAATATATCAAATATATAATTATACATTAAATCATTAAATCAACACTTGATTTAATGATCCGGTCATACTGCATATAACCGACTAATATCAAGTGTATCAATGTATCGAATCAACACTTGATTCGGTAACCCGGCTATATCTCATACAACCGTCCAATGATACAAATCGCGAGAATAGAATACAATATCACATACTGGTATTATTCTCGGTCCCGCATATATCTCATATGCGCTCCTATCTCGTTTCGCTTGAGCCAGGAAACCCCCGTGTAGGACTCTAATGACTCGTCAATACGCCGGCAGTAGGTGATGATCATATCAAACACCCACAAGCCGCAAGCGGTGCGCTAAACGTAACGGCCACCCGGGTATTGAGCGATCAGAAGATCAACGAGCAAGCCCGCTCACACTCCTCTGAATCCAACCAGTAACACTTACCGTACAGTCCGGTCTGTTCGTCTGATATGTCGCATATCTCGCCTAGGGGTGGTAAACGTCAGACCCCAGTAGCTCGATAAGTCGTGTCAATATGAGGTCTATAATAGTTCGAGAAACTACTGGTAACACTTACCAGTAAATCTCAGCAACCCTGGCCAGGGATTTCCGGTTATAGCCAATCGAACACAGCACAACATCAACTTCCTATACCGGGAGAGACGAATCCCCTCCTATCGCTCATTGCCTCCATGTGATTCGGGACTGTACCCAAAAACCACCGTTTTGCACGCCCTCTTGGACGTGGTAAGGTGGAAATCAAAGCACAGTGGGAATCACACAAGACTCTATGACGATCTCGGGTCTACAGACTAACCTATACCAGTGTCACCAGAGAACTGCCATCTGACGTGAGGTATAATACCATCTGCGAGTTCTCGGCGAGTCCGTCCAGTGTACCCAGTCTCCACTGAGCACCCGTATATGATCTCTGATGTCAAACACCAATGGATATGGGATCATCCATCGCCCATCTGTATGGGTCGAGAAGGTATACGCTAGTCTACTCTGGTATATCGATGCCCCGTCTCGATATACCCAAGACTAGGGACCTTGAAGGATGTACTTATGGACTACCATGTCCCCACTAGTATGATCCGCATCATAGTCCAGGTAGTCAAGTACACATCCTAAGGGCTTTATCAACATGTAACAGAGAGACAATCAGTATACACGTTAAGATAAAGAGTAACCAGATAGCATACTATCATGTCGAGCAAGAAAGTCCTCCCTATATACGTCCCAGCATCCACTACAATATACATCGTATGTACAGTAATGGCCTCTAGGGCATACATATAACTAACAATATATATATATATATATATATATATATATATATATATATAAATCAAATTATTAAATCAACACTTGATTTAATAATCCGGTTATATCACATATAACCGACAATATTCAATACTAGATATTAAATCAACACTTGATTCAATAATCCGGTCATATCATATATAACCGGCTAATATCAAATATATATACATATAACAAATCATTGAATCAATACTTGATTCAATAATCCGATTATATCACATATAATCTAACCGATATCAAAATATCGCGAGATTAGAATACGGTATCACATACTCGTATTTAATCAAGCTCCCGCACATATCATCATATGTGCCCTACTTTGTTTCGCTTGAGCTAGGAAAGCTCTGTATGGGACTCTAAAGACTCACCAATACACCAGCGGTAGGTATTGATCATATCAGATACTCATAAGCCGTCAGCGGTATTAGCTGGACGTAACGGCTACGCAGGTATTGAGCGAATAGAAGACCAACATGCAAACTTGTCCAAACTCCCGTGAAGCCTATAAGCAACACTTACCGTACAATCCGGTCTCTTCGTCTGATATGTCGCATATCGAGTCTAGGGGTGGAATCATCAGACCCCAGTAACTTGATAAGTCATGCCGATGTGTGGCCTATAACCTTTCGAGAAACTACTGATAATACTTACCAGTAAATCTCATCATCCATGGCTAGGGACTTGCTGTTATAGCCATTCGAGTATAGCGCAACATCAATTACCAATACCGGGAGAGACGAAACCCCTCCTATCGCTCATTGCCTCCATGTGATTCAGGACTGTACCCAAAATCCACCTGTTTGCTCGACTCCTTTGAGCCATGGTAGGGAGGAAATCAAAGCACAGTGGGAACCACACAAGACACTATGAAGATCTTGGGTCTACAGACTAATCTGTACAAGTGTCACCAAAGAACTGTTATCTGACGATAGGTATGGTACCATCTAGGAGTTCTCGGCGAGTCCTGTTCGGTGTACCCATTCTCTAATGAGCACCTGTGTACAATTTTTGATGTCAAACACCAATTGTTGTGGGATCAACCATCGCCCCATACAGGGTCAAGAAACGTACACACTAGTCTATTCTGGAATATCGATGCCCTGTCTCGATACTCGCTCGACTAAGAACTGTTAAAGGATGTGCTTATGGACTATACAAGCCCTACTAGTATGATCTGCATCATAGTCCTGGTAGTCAAGCCAACATCCTAAGGGCTTTATCACCATGTATCAGAGAGACAATATAATAATACAAGCGTACATGTTAAGATAAAGAGTAACCAGATAGCATACTATCATGTCGAGAAAGAAAGTCCTCTCTATATATATCCAAGTATCCACTATATCATACAATAATGGCTTCTAGGGCATACATATTCCTAACAATCTCCCACTTGCACTAAGGCCAGTTGTTGTAGTATCTCATACCCAACATCCTAAAAGTCTATCAAACTGCGTCTGGGGGAGGGTCTTCATGAGTGGATCCGCTGTGTTATCTTTCATGTCAACTCTCCTGACCTCGATCTCCTGGCGATCAACTATCTCCTGATCAGATGATACCGCCTCAGAATAGGTCTGGATCGTTAATGGGACTAAGGTTCCTTGGCCAAAGCCACAGCTCCATTGTTATCACAATACAAGGGTATTGGATCCTTAATGGATGGAACCATACCAGTTCAGCAATGTACCTCTTCATCCAGACAGCCTCTTTGGCAGCATCGTTGGCGGCGATGTATTCAGCCTCTATCGTCGAGTCTGCCATGGTATCTTGCTTGGAACTCTTCCAACATACCGCCCCTTCATTGAGGGTGAAGACAAAACCCGAGTCCGACTTACTGTTGTCCTTATCACTCTGGAAGCTCGAATCGGTAAAGGACTCCACTTGGAGTTCTCCGTTACTACACACCAAGAACATTTCTTTAATCCTTCTCAAGTACTTAAGAATGTTCTTCACAACTGTCCAGTGCTTCTCCTCTAGGTCTGATTGATACCTATTTACCACACCTAGTGCGTAAGCTACATCAGGTCTGGTGCATAATATCGCGTACATGATAGACCCAACTGCCGAAGCATAGGGTATCACGGTCATGCGAGCCCTCTCCAAATCAGTCTTGGGAGACATCTCTTTGGAGAGAGTGATTCCTGAAAAAGCGGGTAAATTACCACGCTTGGAATCTTCCTTATTAAACCTCTTTAGTATGGTGTCAATGTACCTGGATTGGGATAATCCCAACATCCTTTTAAATCTATCTTTATAGATCTTTATCCCCAGGATGTAGGAGGCATCACCCAGATCTTTCATGGAGAACTTTTGTGATAGGAAGAGTTTGACCGAGTGCAGCATATGAACATCATTTCCTATCAAGAGTATATCATCCACGTACAATACAAGAAAGACAACTTTACTCTCTACAACCTTTTTATATATACAAGATTCATCTACGTTTTTGATGAAGTCAAACTCTTTGATTGCCACATCTAAACAGATGTTCCAACTCCGCGATACCTGCTTTAATCCGTAAATTGATTTAAGCAGCTTGCACACCTTTCCGCTTCTCCCTTTGTCTACGAAGCATTCTGGCTGTATCATGTATATGCTCTCTTCTAAATCACCATTTAGAAAAGCGGTTTTGACGTCCATCTACCAGATTTCATAGTCATGGTATGCAGCAATGGCAAGTAGGATCCTGATGGACTTAAGCATAGCCACTGGAGAAAAGGTTTCATCATAATCGACACCTGGTCGTTGACGAAAACCTTTTGCAACAAGTCTAGCTTCGAAGGTCTCAACCTTTCCATCTACACCAAGTTTTTTTCTTAAAGATCCACTTGCTCTCAATGGGTTTTACCCCTTCAGGAGCAATTTCCAAAGTCCATACTTTGTTGGTGTACATGGATTCCATCTCAGATCGAATAGCATCCGGCCATTTCACAGAGTCCTCACTTGTGATGGCCTGCTCGAAACTAGTTAGGTCATTATCTTCCATGATGCAATCTTCACTTCCACCGTCTATGAGAAAACCATAGTATCTCTCAGGTGGATGAGGAACCCTACTAGATCTGTGGAGTAGCAGGGATTCGTCGGGGACTATTGAATCTTTCGGTTCTACTAAATCTTCAGCTGTAGTTTATGTAGCTGGAATTTCTTCCACTTCTACCTCATCACCACTAATTTCTTTCAGAAGAAATCCTTTTTCTAACAAGGTGGTATATTGAGAAACAAACACTTTTTGTTTCTCAGTGTGGTAGAAGATATATCCATATGAATTCTTTGGATATCCTACAAACTTGCACATAACAGACCTTGCTTCAAGCTTGTCCGGATTTTGCTTTTTAACATAGGCCGGACAACCCCATATCTTAACTCGTTTAAAAGAGGGCCTCTTCCCATACCATATCTCATATGGAGTGGTAGGCACGGATTGTTGGAGATAGTGCCCTCAGAGTCAATTATTGGATCACAGGCACGTGATTGCAATGATTGAGGGAGGACCTATCCCGGTAGGACAGTCTTACTCAAGATGATAGTATGCTATCTGGTTTATCTTTATCATCGTGTACTGCTTTAGGTGACCTTACAGGTCACTATTGCACGTTGATAGAGCCCCTAGGATTCTTGCTTGATTGCCAGCAGTATGAGGGCGATCATATAAGTGAGAGCTGGTAGTCTATAAGCACATCCTTAAACGGTCCCTAGTCGTGGGAGTTTCAAGACAGGGCATCGATACTCCAGAGTAGACTAGTGTATACAGTCGAGACCCCGACGAGGGGCGGTGGCCGGTCTCACAAGCCACTGGTGTCAGTTGGTTCACCTAAGATGTATACAGGTGCTCATTGGGTTATGAGTACACCGGACAGGACTCGCCGGGAACATGCTAGTTGGTCTTATACCTGACGTCAGATAGCAGTTCCTTGGTGACATGTGTACAGGTTAGTTCATCGACCTGAGATCGTCATTTGTCTCGTGTGAGTTCCCACTGTGCTTTGATTACTACTTTACCATGCTCAAAGGAGACGTGCAAACAGGTTTTAGTTGGGTACAGCCTCGAACTACATGGAGGCAGTGAGCGGATCTTCAGGGGTTCGTCTCTCCCGGTATTGTGGGTGAGATCGCGCTGTGTCTAGGAGAGCCATTACACAAAGCCCTCGGCCGAGGCAGGAGATTTACTGGTAGGTATTCCAATAATATCTCAGGGTGTTCTGGGCTACACTCTGACACGACTTGTACCGCTTTTGGGGGTCTGACTTTTATCAACCCCCTAGGCCCGCCATGCGATGCTCATAGACGAACGGACCGGACTGTACGGATATTGTCACTGACAGGCTCAGTAGGGTGTCAGGATGAGTTCGCTCATCGACGTCCTTTTTGGTCAATACCTGGTAGCCCGTTACGTATAGGCTAATACCCTGACGTGCTAGTGGTTAAATCCACAACCAAGGTGTTGACGAGTCTTTAGAGTCCCCCACAAAACAGTTACTCAAGTTTCGGGCGAAATGCTGTAGAGGCCGTATGGAGATATGGCAGGGTTCGATCAGATACGTGCGGTATTGCACGGATTATGATCGGACGGTTAATACTAGCGGGCTTTGGTTTAAGCCGGATCCTAGTATAGTACAGTGTAGATTTTGTCTCATTGCATTTGTATTCGGTCGGAATACAAATGCGGGTATGTATATACAGTAGCGGGGTTTTCCTGTAATTTATTACGGGATCAGTTTTTGGAGTTGCCAGTTTGTTTTTCGGTTTCGGCCATTTTTCTTTGTATCTTTCTTTGGCCGAAAAATGGTGGAGGAGGGCTTATTTGCAATTGTACAAATAAGCATTGTGGGAGGTGGTCTTTTGCATATTGTTGTGTCATGATGATTGCACCATCCCTTGACTTCTTGACTTCTTCATGATTGCTTGACTTTGTGATGAGATGATTGGTTGATGGAGTGTGGGTTTTAGTGGGTGATCATTTCTTTTTCATGATGGCCCTTTCTCTCTCTTGCATTATTCTTGTGGCTCCCTCATCCATAGACCTCTCTCTCATTCTCACTCCCTTCACCATGTTTTGGCCGGCCATAGAGGGAGGGGGCTGCCCAAATTTTTTATGGGGATTTTTTGTTCTCTTATGCTTGCAAAAATCCCCAACTTCATCTCCAAAATCTTATCATATCATTCTTCCACCAAAGGCAACTTCCTAAAACCCCAAAGAGACATAAAGTTCTACAGTTTACCTATAGCACCCTTGGGCACGTCGGCTCGCCAACTTCGTGCCCGAGTTGTCTCGGTCCAGAGGTGGGAGCCCGTAAAAGAAGCCGGCGATGTGGTGCCTTTCCGGCGAGGAGGTGGAGACCGGACATTCCGCGGGAGATCGGAACGACGACGAGAAGACCGAAGGACACGGATCGCTCAGTATATCTCTCTACCCTTTCTCTTGTTAGCTAGGACTAGATTAATGGCCCGATCCGAGAATTTTTGTGCGCGGTGGTGCTGGTTTACAAGTTCGTAAAAAGTTTCGTTTCCGCATTCCGGCGTCGGATTGACGGCCGGGGCACCGCCGTGCACTTACAACGGTATCAGAGCCACGCCATTAACCTAGTCTAGCTTGGTCTAACGTGTTTACATTTCCGATCGAACAAAAATCCCATAACCGCATTTTCATGTATATCAGTTCTCTGTCGAAATTTTTTTGGCTCCAAAATTTTTTCAGGTTGTTGCAGAATGATGTGCAGGGTTTTGTAAGATCACTGTAAAAATTTGGTGACATGATCCTTCAATAGGGCCGCGGAACCGCGGCCATAACCCTACTTTGGTCGTGGTTCCGCCGCAGGAATTAAGCTTCAGTTCACCAATTTTTTCCAGTGGGCTTCTGGGTTGAAAATAGGGTTCTTGGGTTATTCTTTTTGGGCCCAGAATTTCTGTGAGTGCTACAGTAGTGCTTGGGGGCCCACTTGGGTAAATTTGATCGATCGAAAATTTTAAACACATTAGTTCACAGTATTTACATTATATCTGCAACCGTGAATGTCACTTGATCGGTAAATCCTGTCTAACTGCTATAGCCTGGTTAGACGGATTTGCGAACGTGACATTCACGTTGATGTTCTGTGATTGTGCTGTGATGTTGCGGATTGGTCGTGGGGGATAGCCTGGATGCAATGTCAGTACAGTTTTGTTTTATATGTACATTTGATATTGCGGGGCGAGCGTCCGACATGTGGACTGCCGTCACTGTCTGATTGTATATTATTCTTTTGGGGCACGACCGGGGTGAGGTCGATGTACCCGTTGTATGTATATTTTACTTTCTGTACTAGGATTACCCCGCGGAGGGGTGCACGGATAGCCGGATTCTAGAGGGCAACGGGCCCGCATCTCATGGCATTGAGACGGAGGGGGCCTCGCTCTAGAATTTGCGGGCTACTCGCCGCACTCGTAGGGGGTACAGGTTGACCCAGGAGGGGTGCCCAAGTTACCGGATTCCGTGAAGTGCTGGGTGGTCCATTCACGTTGCTGAAGGGGGCTGCCTCGCTTCAAGTTTTGGCGGGTAACTTGCCGTGCCTGTAGGGGTCTAGGATTTCATTGCACAGGCTATCCACACGACCAGGGGAACGTCGGGTTTCAGTAGCGGCTCTGTGAAACCCGGGGATCCCAGATATCTGTATTGTTCTGTGATGCTGATTACATTTCTGTGATGTTGCATTTTATCACGCCTTGAGCGAAATATTATATATTGATATATATACTAGTAGATGTTGTATATGTTTTGCATCCGCGCTAGTCCAGTCCCCGCTCTGTCGTTAGTTAACTAACCTAACGGGTAATGACGGGACCCAGTGGTGAATGCGGATGGCATATACGTACGTCATTATTTTCGTTCTTTATTGGTGTGATCAATTGATGGGACTGCATTAATTCGGATCAATGCAAGTTAAAAACAAACCTAATCTGATGTTGTTGGAACATTTTTCAAAAACCTGTTATTGCAAGGACGTTCACTTTTGTTTTGCACAGTGGTATTCAGTTGGAATATCCTGCACCTCAGTCGACGAGGCAAGGGCCGAGATCCCTTCACCGGGAGTGACCCCTTGGACAGAAGTTTGCGTCAGGGCAATAACTTCACTATAGCCGATTGCTTTTGCTTTGCATCGTGGTATTCAGTTGGAATATCCTGCACCTCATTCTACGGGGAAAGAGCCGAGATCCTTTCACCGGGAGTGACCTCTTTAGCAAAAGTTTTCGTCACTATATTTTCATAAAAGCTATCCAGTTCCTTCAACGATATCAAGTTCATTACGTTAAAGGTTTTTCGCCAGAAACCATTCGTAGCCCTCCGTCGTTTCAGACGGGTAGCAACTAGTATTCATGCTATGTTTGTTGGCCTTCGTCAAGGCATAGTGTATGGTAGCTGCTTGTTGCCTTTCTGCAGCATAGATAGATGCGTTGGTTTGGGACAGTCGTATAGGCTTGTTAGCCTTCGTCAAGGGCTTGTGCGGGTGGGTTCAAATCAACCTGGAGAATGACGGATAGAACTTGACATGTGACTTATGATTTGTTGGCTTTCATCAAGGTCATAAGAGCATGGGGCAAAAATCACATCGGGAGTTTCTAAAGAAACTGAATCTTGCCAGATATGCGCATACCTTCTGGAGTGTGATAATGTGAGCGGATTCCGTCACGTTATCATGCGATGATAGTTGTATCCCGATTCCCACTGATGAGTTGGTTTACTCCTCGGGTGATCCCGACTAATTCTTCTTTCAGGTTTGGGGATGAATTTGACGTTACAGTGGGAGGTTTCCTGATTAGATAAAGTGATAACCATTCTGATCTAGGTTAGAGTGCACGCTGAGTGTTTCTTTTCTCTCTCTCTTTGGCAGCGACCATTGACCCGACCCTAGACTATGACTCAGAGACCGAAATTAACCGAACCTTCTTATAAGACTGGCTTTTGGATTATCAGAGTTGCATACCTCATTGCCACTCCTACTTTTACCCTTTTCTTCAGGACACCCCGTATTACTACGAACGTCCACTTCCATTGGACAAAACCATCGTATGGTTATATACGAACTCGAAGGAATTTATTCGAGGATGGTTTCTGGTTCTGGAGAAAACGGATAGGACTATTCAGTTGTCTTTTCCCTTTTACCTTCTCTTAGGTTGCGAGTGCTCCTTGGATTAGGACATTACATCTATTACGCAAATTGGATAGTCTTCTTCCAAACCATAGGCAGGTGCCGACCGGTAGGGAATGAAGAAAACCAATTAGCCTAAACAGTGTACAGAAGGTATTGAGTTAAGACAAAGAAAGGGATTAGAAGGAGGGCAAAGTAAATTGCGACTGATATTCACGACCAAACCAAGTATTTCATTACCACTCACACTTCACCTTTGTATTTCTCCAGGACACTCCGTATCACTACGAAGATCCGCAGTTTATTGGATTCTCCATCGTATGGTTATATACGAACTCAAAAGGAACTTGTTCCAGTTCGGGGATGGATTCTGGTTCAGGAGAAATAGGAATAAGGTTTATTCGGTTGTCTTTTATCTTCACCTTCTCTCGCATTGCGAGTGTTCATAGGATTAGGGAAGTACACCCATTATGCTTATTGGATAGTCTTCTTCTAAACCATAGGCTGGTGCCGAACGGTAGGGAAGGAAGAAAACCATTTGGCCTAAAGAGGTGTGCAGAAGGTAATGACTAAAGACATATAAAGGGATTTGGAGAGGTGGCAAAGAAATATACGGTTATAGTTGTGAATCTGGATAATGGAAGAGGCATTACTAGGAATACCCGGATACCCCTACGAAACATTTCAATGTTTCAGTTTCACTGTGTACTGTTAAAAGAAAACTGATTTCCCGATTAGACACTTGCTCCAGAGTATGTATTTACCAGGTTTGATTCTCACATCTGTGTGGTTTTATAGATGATGAGTGTGAGTAAGTTATTGGGAACTAGGTGATCATTCTTATTATATCGGAATTCGTTGTAATTGGTGATATTTGAGGAAGTCACCTGAGTTGTTTGTCGGACGACAAATATTTGGTTTTGAATATCCGTTGTTATGCACCAATTTCAAATTGATATATCTGTACGTCTATTTTTATAGAGTGAGATATACCTTTTTGAAATTATGTCTATGACATTTACCTATATCAGTGGATGGTTAGGTAAGGAGCATTGAACAGCGGTGTAATTCTTCTTAACCATAAGTACAGTTTTCAACCTACGACACACAGTGAATGAGTTATTAGACTCAGGGGACTTATACAGAGTATTGTATGTTGTCCAGTGTCCATTAGGACAGAGGGGATGGTCCTCGTACTATATTCGGTTTACTTATGACCTCTCTAGTTTTTAGACAGGTGTTTCGTAGAAACACAAGGTTCAAGTTTTGAGAAGTTATAGGTATATGAATAAAGTAGAGAACCAGGTGTTGCAAGTATCGGGATTCTTCAAGGTAATCGAAGATGTAGATACTTGTGTATGGTATTCAGTTGATAAGTAATGATTAAGAGAACTTGCTTCTCTTTCGGGTTACTCATAATTGGAAGTACTCCTGAGTTGAGTAACGCTGATCGGCCTCTTTCTATTTAGTTGACATGCACTGAAGACAGCTGCATGATTTGAATCTGGTTTAATTAAATCAGTGCCTCTGTTTCTGTATTGGATATAGAACAGTTCGTATCTTAACGTTGTTAAGGTACGAGGAGTTGTCCGGCTTATGCTTAAAACCAGACTCTGGATAACTCAAGGCACGTTTATGTAATTGCTGTTTGTGGGTTGACCCAGGCTATGACGAGGGTTGGCTTTCTACCATCTGGAAGATCAATAGTGATATTGTTCTTGACTCGCCACAGTTTTAATAAAATTGGATTTTTTCCAGAAAACAGTAGTGGGAGTATGGTAGAACTGGAAGTGATTCCAGAACCGCAGACGATTACTGAAAATTTGATAAGAACCTAAAGATTCAATCTGGTTTGACATTCCATTGGCCACTCCGCAGATATGGTGGGTAACCTCAGGCACCCGAGAGGTACTCCGGTAGACTCAAGGACGGTGACAGGGAGGTTCTTGTTTACCCAGACTTGCCATTGCTGTTGTTCCAGACTGTGAGACCCGGCAGGAGGATGAGTATAGCGTCGTTCTAAACTGGCTTTAGAAGTGTACGTCTATATGACTCTGCCAGAGGGTTGTCGTAGTCAGTGAGAGCAGCGGAAGCATTGGTGGACAAGTGGCTTATGTCTATTTATAGACTAAAGCAGATATAGCGGAGATAGATCATCTATTTCTGATGTGACAGTCATAGGTTTGACTTCATCAAAATAGGGGATGGATATGTTAAGAAGGCAGTAGGGTGTGATGTCCTGGTATTTGGATGGCATACACAGAGTAGGAAGTGAAATTCCTATACTACGATCGGTTATACTTTGGTTGTCACACAGTGGTTTCTCCACAAAGGATATGGATATTATATCAGACATTCTGGTTACTAGATCTATGGTTTTAGATCTAGATTTGGGTAGTTTCCCAATCTAGGTACTTAGACAGCATTCTATGATTATTTAGAATGGACCACTCCATGCACGGTAGTGTACCTGCAGATGATGGAGTCACCCTCTCTAAAGGTGTCTTACAGACTAAAGGGGAGAGGGATATGCATGATTGGCAGATCACTTGCTTAGGCAATTGAGTCAATCATGAGATGTCAAGTACCACACCAGATGTTGTTTTTGCGGTAGATGCAATAAGTTGATATTGATCCTATCCTGGAGAAACAATCGGAAGCAGTTTTAGAACATAAGTGGATATTCTAGGGATATGATAACGACAGCCTCATTCAGGAGACAGTTATCATTCCAGGCTTCCAAGGTTACCTGGACGACAGGGTGGCCGTCAGAGTTATAGTTTTCCCTCTGACGAGGGGCAGTGTTTTGGACAGGTGATCCAAGCAGATACTGAGGGAGGCATGGCGCAGGATACTGATTAAGTTCAGTTGACGATACAGTCTAAGAAGTTTGGATTTGGAGTTCATTTATGAGCTAGGTCCCATCAGACATCCAGACACATTCTGAGACAGGTATTGCTCATTTCGGGAGATGGGTTTCTCCGCGAACTTGAGATTTTGAGAGACATAGAAAGAAACATCATAGCGGATCCACTCACTGAGGCTATTCCTCGAACGCAATAGTTTCGCAAACGGGTTTTGTGAGACTGACTAGTAGAGGAGTTGGGTGTTCGGTATCACACGGGCTGTGAGTATGCGACATCGCAATAATTAGCCTTGAGTGCAAGTGGGAGATTGTTGGAGATAGTGCCCTCAGAGTCAATTATTGGATCACAGGCACGTGATTGCAATGATTGAGGGAGGACCTATCCCGGTAGGACAGTCTTACTCAAGATGATAGTATGCTATCTGGTTTATCTTTATCATCGTGTACTGCTTTAGGTGACCTTACAGGTCACTATTGCACGTTGATAGAGCCCCTAGGATTCTTGCTTGACTGCCAGCAGTATGAGGGCGATCATATATGTGAGAGCTGGTAGTCTATAAGCACATCCTTAAACGGTCCCTAGTCGTGGGAGTTTCGAGACAGGGTATCGATACTCCAGAGTAGACTAGTGTGTACAGTCGAGACCCCGACGAGGGGCGGTGGCCGGTCTCATAAGCCACTGGTGTCAGTTGGTTCACCTAAGATGTATACAGGTGCTCATTAGGTTATGAGTACACCGGACAGGACTCGCCGGGAACATGCTAGTTGGTCTTATACCTGACGTCAGATAGCAGTTCCCTGGTGACATGTGTACAGGTTAGTTCATCGACCTGAGATCGTCATTTGTCTCGTGTGAGTTCCCACTGTGCTTTGATTACTACTCTACCACGCTCAAAGGAGACGTGCAAACAGGTTTTAGTTGGGTACAGTCCCGAGCCACATGGAGGCAGTGAGCGGATCTTCAGGGGTTCGTCTCTCCCGGTATTGGGGGTGAGGTCGCGCTGTGTCTAGGAGAGCCATTACACAAAGCCTTCGGCCGAGGCAGGAGATTTACTGGTAGGTATTCCAGTAGTATCTCAGGGTGTTCTGGGCTACACTCTGACACGACTTGTACCACTTTTGGGGTCTGACTTTTACCAACCCCCTAGGCCCGCCATGCGATGCTCATAGACGAACGGACCGGACTGTACGGATATTGTCACTGACAGGCTCAGTAGGGTGTCAGGATGAGTTCGCTCATCGACGTCCCTTTTGGTCAATACCTGGTAGCCCGTTACGTATAGGCTAATACCTCTGATGTGCTAGTGGTTAAATCTACAACCAAGGTGTTGACGAGTCTTTAGAGTCCCCCACAAAACAGTTACTCAAGTTTCGGGCGAAACGCTGTAGAGGCCGTATGGAGATATGGCAGGGTTCGATCAGATACGTGCGGTATTGCACGGATTATGATCGGACGGTTAATACTAGCGGGCTTTGGTTTAAGCCGGATCCTAATATAGTACAGTGTAGATTTTGTCTCATTGCATCTGTATTCGGTCGGAATACAAATGCGGGTATGTATATACAGTAGCGGGGTTTTCCTGTAATTTATTACGGGATCAGTTTTTGGAGTTGCCAGTTTGTTTTCCGGTTTCGACCATTTTTCTTTGTATCTTTCTTTGGCCGAAAAATGGTGGAGGAGGGCTTATTTGCAATTGTGCAAATTAGTATTGTGGGAGGTGGTCTTTTGCATATTGTTGTGTCATGATGATTGCACCATCCCTTGACTTCTTGACTTCTTCATGATTGCTTGACTTTGTGATGAGATGATTGGTTGATGGAGTGTGGGTTTTAGTGGGTGATCATTTCTTTTTCATGATGGCCCTTTCTCTCTCTTGCATTATTCTTGTGGCTCCCTCATCCATAGACCTCTCTCTCATTCTCACTCCCTTCACCATGTTTTGGCCGGCCATAGAGGGAGGGGGCTGCCCAAATTTTTGGTGGGGATTTTTTTGTTCTCTTATGCTTGCAAAAATCCCCAACTTCATCTCCAAAATGTTATCATAACATTCCTCCACCAAAGGCAACTTCCTAAAACCCCAAAGAGACATAGAGTTCTACAGTTAACCTACAGCACCCTTGGGTACGTCGGCTCGCCAACTTCGTGCCCGACTTGCCTCGGTCCAGAGGTGGGAGCCCGTAAAAGAAGCCGGCGATGTGGTGCCCTTCCGGCGAGGAGGTGGAGACCGGACATTCCGCGGGAGATCGGGACGACGACGAGAAGACCGAAGTATACGGATCACTCGGTATATCTCTCTACCCTTTCTCTTGTTAGCTAGGACTAGATTAATGGCCCGATCCGGGAATTTTTGTGTGCGGTGGTGCCGGTTTACAAGTTCGTAAAAAGTTTCATTTCCGCATTCCGGCGTCGGATTGACGGCCGGGGCACCGCCGTGCACTTACACGGATTTGGTCGGAATCCTTTTCATTAGGTATGCAGCTGTCTCAGGTGCATAACCCCAAAAGGAAATAGGTAACTCAGCAATACTCATCATAAAGCGCACCATATCTAATAGGGTGCGATTCCTCCGCTCCGATACTCCATTGTTCTGTGGTGTATACGGAGGAGTAAGCTGAAAGAGAATCCCATTCTCTTTTAGATAGTCTCGGAATTCCGTGCTTAAGTATTCTCCTCCTCGATCAGATCGAAGGATTTTAATACTTTTACTCGTCTGGTTCTCTACTTCGTTTTTATATTCTTTGAATTTCTCAAAAGTTTCAGATTTATGTTTCAACAGTAACACATGTCCGAATCTTGAGAGATCATCGGTGAATGTAATGAAGTACGAGGAATCATTCCTAACATGTGTAGACATAAGACCGCATACATCACTATATATCAATCCCAAGAGTTCAGTAGCTCTTTCTCCTCCCGTAAACGGAGTTTTGGTCATCTTGCCTTTGAGATATGGCTGGCAAGTTTCATAAGATGTAAATTCGAATGGACTCATATATCCATCTTTATGCAACTTAGCTAGTCTGGTCGCATTGATATGACCAAGTCTACAATGCCACAAGAACGCTTCGTTCATTTTTGAACTTTTCCTCTTGTATGTGTTCTGTATATTTAGAACTGTATTTTGATTTAGAACGTATATGCCATTACACAGCATACCAAACCCAATCAACACTTGATTTAGGAAAATGTTCATGATATTTTTCTCTAATGCAAAGTTATATCCATTTTTATCTAATAAAGAAACGGATATTATATTGCACATCATCGATGGTATATAATAACAGTCATTCAAAATCAATGTATTACCATTTGGTAATACAAGGTGATATTCGCCGACAGCTTCGGCAGCAACAATTGCTCCGTTTCCTACTCTGAGAAATATATCACCTTTTTCCAGTTCTCTACTCCTCTTTAACTCTTATAACATATTACAAATATGGGATCCTGATCCGGTCTCCAATACCCAGGACATAGAGCAGATTGAGAAACATTTCTCAATAACTAATACACTAGAAGAAGATGAATTATCATGCTCTTTCTCCGTTCGGGTTGCGTGGAAATCTTTGCATTCCCCTATCCCTTACTCAGAATAATAAGCGGGTTCGGTCAATACATCCATATTATTATCTTGATTAAGGTGTGTCATGGTCGCTACCTAGAGAGAGAGAGAGAGAGAGAGAGAGAGAGAAGAAAACACTTTAGCGTACGCTCTTGCAAGATTAAATTGGTTATTATCTTATCTAATCAGGATGGCTCCCACTGGTTTTAACAAATCTTCCTTCAAACCCTAAAAGGTAAGATTAGCCGGGATTAATTATACGATACAAGTTTGCCAATCGGTCAGCCAGGCAGGTATTGGTACTCCGAGGGAGTCTTCCCGTGCTTTCGCATGGAACTAATTAAATAACCTCGTTTCCGCAGGAGTATAACCCTGTTAACACTTTTCTTAGACACCTACTGGATTAGCTAATTGTAAAGAGGAAAACTCTCCTAGGAGTAACACTTACTCGCAGTGGGTATCGGGATCCAACTATCATATAGAATGTATGAAATCTCATTGCAAATTTCAACAATTGAAATTCCCGATATCTGTTTTTACCCCATGCGGTTTATAACCTTAACTATGGTCAACAAATCATAAGTGCTAGTCAAGTTCTACCCGCCATTTCGTGATTGAATTAAACCCACCCACACGACCTTTAACTATGGTCAACAAGGCCGTACGACAACCCTAATCCAATCGCATCATATGCGGCAGATAAGTACTAATCAGCTACTGCACACTACGCCTTGACTATGGTCAACAAATGTAGTATGAATACTAAATAGTACTTATCTGAAATGACGGAGGGCTACGACTGGTTTTGTAGAAAACCTTTAACGTAATGAATTTTATATCGTTTTAGAATATAGTGATTTGAAAAAAAGTGGTTTAAGCCCCGCTTTTAAATCGAGTAGTTTTCAAAACAAACCGAGTGGGTTGTAGCATATGCTAGTTTTGCTAACGAGGTCATTCCCAGTGAAGGGATCTAGGTTCTTTCTTCATCGAATGAGGTGCTGGATATTCATAAAGGAATA
Organism: Agapanthus africanus; assembly: GCA_030015575.1. Lineage (NCBI taxonomy): Eukaryota > Viridiplantae > Streptophyta > Magnoliopsida > Asparagales > Amaryllidaceae > Agapanthus > Agapanthus africanus. Next base: position 42,100,201 of record CM057344.1, read on the forward strand.
CCACTATACAAAGCAAGAACTAGAGATACCTTTTTGAAAAATTTGATTTTACAACATCTTTAGATTTCTTTTCTTTTCATTAATCTGATTAATGACGTCCCATCATTTATGTTTCCTAAATATTACAGAAGAAACGAAAATAAAACACACATATAAACCATCCGCATTTGCCACAGGGACGGGGGTCTTCACCGTAAGGTTACTTAATTTACGACAGGGCGGGGTCAGGATTAGCGCAAATGCAAAACATATTTAGTGTCTACCAGTATATCATATATATATATGTAGCATTTGTCTCACACAGTTTATATGATCACATCATACATAGAATCAGCAGAAGCAGATATATGAAATATATGATATACTAGGAGGTCCGTGTTTTAGATTAAGCCAGTAATAAAAAATACGGATTCCACGGTCGTGATGAATAGCTAAGCCTACATCCCTAGACCTCTACGAGAGCGGCGTCCAACCCTGCTAATTCTAAAGTTAGGCGACCCAGTCTCGATTCCTCAAGATGGCCTCCCACTGGACTCTAGAACCCGGTTACTTGTGCTTTCCGCCTTGGGTCTATCCTAATGCGGAAAAGTAAATAATATAAATCAATGAAGACAACAACCTCAACCTTGAAGTATCCCATAAAAGAATATTACATTCAAATTTTACATGAATGAAAATTGAAAAACTCTCATCTCACGCAAAAACCCCCGGCTATTCATTCACGACGATCCAATATAACATATCACAACAACACAATAACATCACATGTCATCAACGTAAGTAAATATGCGTAATCCTGATATCGTTGACGTATAGCAACGAGATCGGGGATACACCACATATTATACTTACGGTCGCATAAAAGAAAAGAAAACTACAATAATTAGAATCCGCATCATCCTTAGACATCATAAACCCGAAATATCACATATTCCGAATTTCATGCCTAACCCTATAAATCTTGAATTTAAGTCTCAAATTGAAAACACTTTTCAAAAACAAGTCGGGTAATTCAACAAGATTCCCGATTAGATGATCGAATGCTCGTCGTGAACTTTAGTAGATGGCCGCACCCTCGATGCCGTCAACGAAGTGCACTTGGGCGGAACACCGCAGCCGCGAGCACCGAGTGGATGCTTTTGGCAATGGGGTTCTCCTATAGTCACTTGGTCGGGGCTATGAGGCATGGCTATCCAGTAGTATTTCCTGGTGAGTGTTCACGTACGATACGAGATTGCGACGTAGTTTTGATCCGAATCGAAACTCCGTGGCAATCCATCAAATGAGACTACAATGCTAGATTTACAAAACAATAACTAGTTTTCACAAAACTAATCAATGTGGATTCCAAAAATTGTATCACATATCCATAATATCTAGACGATTTTAAACATTTCGATTGATATTTCAAACACTAGAAAATCACAGAGACCTCAACAACTTGAGCCTCACCAAAAATACCCAGAAAGCAAGAAAAGCTACAATGGAGCAGCAGAAGAAATACAAGCCCTCAAATCTTCAAGTTTGCGGTGGAACCGTTGCCAAACCAAGGGTTAGGCGGCGGTTCCGCGGCGACTTCGAAGAGATAGGGTCTCGTACTTCTTGGGGCTCCATTAAATTACCTGCATGATTTTCTGAGAGTTTTTAATCTGAAAAATATCAACATTTGAAAAATTGGACAGAAATTATGATTTTCGGGTTTCGAAACTTCGATCCAACACTTTAACGTCGTTTAGACTATGCCTAAGTCTCTAGCTTGGTTTTGATACCATGAAAGTGGGTCTTAGCATCTCCACTAGGTTTATACAAGGACCGAGTATGCAATTTTAAAAAATCTAGAGTGCTAAGGCATGCAATCCAAGAATCGAACTAGAGAATTAGAGTTTTAGTGTAAACAAACATGTTCTAAACTAAGTGAAGAGGGTTACAATCTTTGTAGACCGGTCCTTCACTTCTATAGCTCCAAGTAGTAGTCCCTAGAACTCTTCTTAGACTCCACTTGGTGAAACGAACGAGCTTGCTTTGTAGTCTTCGAAGCCGAAGATGATCCATCTTGAAGTCTCTCTAACTCAAACTCACTCTTCACTAATCAAAGTATTAGTGAAGCAAATAACCTATACTAAAGGGCTCGGATAGTGTAGGTTGATGAAGTAGGAATTTTGCTCACTTTAGAAACTTTTTCTCTTTCTTTTTCCAACTTAAGAAAAACCCTAGAGAGCTCTTGAGGAAGAAGATGAACTTGGGTGTGTGAGTGAATAATCAAATGTGAGAATGAACCATGACCTTAAGATAAGAATGAGACGAATAAAAATATCTAAGAGTAAAACAAAAAGGAGAAGATGAGCCATGGCTTCTCAATGCTTCTCCAAGAATCTAAGCTATGACTCATATTCCACTCACTTTCATTTTACTTTTAAATTAATTCATTCCAATAATCTTAAGCCCTAGTGTAAGTCTCATACATCCATGTTCTATGTATCATCAACCATGATGCAAAACTATTATATATATATCATATATATATACACACACAATTATATATCAAGAGAAGAAAATCATTAGTGAGCATTAATATTAGTTAATATATAAATATATCAAATATAAATATATATCAAATTATTAAATCAACACTTGATTCAATATTCCGGTTATATCATATATAACCGACTAATATCATATATATATGTATATCAAATTATTAAATCAACACTTGATTCAATAATCCGGTTATATCACATATAACCGACAATATTCAATACTAGATATTAAATCAACACTTGATTCAATAATCTGGTCATATCATATATAACCGGCCAATATCAAATATATATACATATAACAAATCATTTAATCAACACTTGATTCAATAATCCGGTTATATCATATATAACCTAACCGATATCAAAATATCGCGAGATTAGAATACGGTATCACATACTCGTATTTAATCAAGCTCCTGCACATATTACCATATGTGCTTTATTTCGTTTCGCTTGAGCTAGGAAACTTCTGTGTGGGACTCTAAAGACTCGTCAATATGCCAGCGGTAGGTATTGATCATATCGGATACCCACAAGCCGTCAGCGGTATTAGCTGGACGTAACGGCTACCTAGGTATTGAGCGAATAGAAGATCAATAAGTAAACTTGTCCAAACTCCCATGAAGCCTATAAGCAATACTTACCGTACAGTCCGGTCTCTTCGTCTGATATGTCGCATATCGAGTTTAGAGGTGGAACCGTCAGACCCCCAGTAACTTGATAAGTCATGCCGATGTGTGGCCTACAACCTTTCGAGAAACTACTGATAACATTTACCAGTAAATCTCGTCAGCCTTGCCTAGAGACTTGCTATTAAAGCCAATCGAGCATAGCGCAACATCAACTCCCAATACCGGGAGAGACGAAACCCTTCATATCGCTCATTGCCTCCATGTAATTCGGGACTGTACCCAAAATTCACTTGTTTGCACGACTCCTTTGAGCTGTGGTAGGGAAGAAATCAAAGTACAGTGGGAACCACACAAGACACTATGACGATCTCGGGTCTACAGACTAATCTGTACAAGTGTCACCAGAGAACTACTATCTGACGATAGGTATGGTACCATCTAGGAATTCTCGGCGAGTCCTGTTCGGTGTACCCATTCTCTAATGAGCACCTGTGTACAATCTATGATGTCAAACACCAATGGTTGTTGGATCAACCATCGCCCCATATAGGGTTAAGAAACGTATACACTAGTCTACTCTGGAATATCGGTGCCCTGTCTCGATACTCTCTCGATTAGGAACTGTTAAAGGATGTGCTTATGGACTACACAAGCCCTATTAGTATGATCTTCATCATGGTCCGGTTAGTCAAGCCAACATCCTAAGGGGTTTATCACCATGTATCAGAGAGACAGTATAATAATACAAGCATACATGTTAAGATAAAGGGTAACCAGATAGCATACCATCATGTCAAGCAAGAAAGTCCTCTATATATATGTCCAAGCATCTACTATATCATACAATAATGGCCTCTAGGGAATATATATTCCTAACACCCTGCACGTATAAACATACGTCCTCCACATCGTTTCGCCTGAACCAGAGAAACCTTCTGTGTGGGACTCTAAAGACTCGACTGTATGCTGGCAGTGGGTTTAACCACAAGCGCGTCAGCGGTACTAGCTGTACGTAACGGCTATCCAGATACCTGTCGAAAAGAAAGCCGACGAATAAACTCATCTGAACCCCTCCCGAGTCTAACCGTGACAATATCCGTATAGTCCGGTCTGTTCATTTGAGAGTATCGCATACCGGGTCTAGAGGGCGGTTAACGTCAGACCCCTACTTACCTTAATAAGTCGTGCCGGTGTGGCTCAAGACCATCCGAGAAATTACTGATCTAACTATCAGTAATTCTTAACTACCCTGACCAGGGGATTATGGCGTTGACCAACCAAATATAGTGCGGCATCGACTCCTAATACCGGAAGAGACGAATCCTTAACAATTACTCACTGCCTCCATGTGGCTCGGGATTGTACCCAATTAAAACCTGTTTTCACGACTCCTTTGCGTCGTGGTAGGGTAGTAATCAAAGCACAGTGGGAACTCACACGAGACAAATGGCGATCTTAGGTCTACAGACTACCTGTACACATGCCACACGAGAACTGCCATCTGACGCTAGGTATAGAACCATCCAGCAGTTCTCGGTGAGTCCGTCCAGTGTACCCACCCACAGTGAGCACCTGTATATAATCTTAGGTGAAACACACCAATGTCTGTGAGATTAACCATCGCCCCTCGTCGGAGTCTAGAAATATATACACCAGTCTACTCTGGAATATCGATGCCCTGTCTCGATATTCCTATGACTGGGGATACTTTTAAGGATATGCTTATAGACTGCCCAGCCCTCACAAGTATGACCGCTATCACAACGCTGGTAGTCAAGCATATCCTACGGGCTTTATCAACATGTATAAGTAGTTCACAATAACAAGTAGAACATACGTACATGTTAAGATAAAGTCAAACTAGATAGCATACTATCATTTCGAGCAGGATTGTCCTATATATATACATATCCATAGTATCCATTAGAAATAATGGCCTCTAGGGCACATATATATATATCCTACAATCTCCTTCTTGCACTAGAGCCAGTTATTTACATAATGTGTTAGTGATATGTATGCCCTAGATGCCATTATTGTATATTATAGTAGATGCTTGGACATATATATAGATGAATTTCTTGCTCGACAAGATAGTATGCTATCTGGTTGCACTTTATCCTGTCTCTCTGATACATGTTGATAAAGCCCTTAGGATGTTAGTTTGACTACCAGGACTATGATGCAGATCATACTAATGGGGCTTGTGTAGTCCGTAAGCACATCTTTTAACCGTTCCTAGTCGAGAGAGTATCGAGACAGGGCATCGATATTCCAGAGTAGACTAGTGTGTACGTTTCTTGATCCTGTATAGGGGCGATGGTTGATCTCACAACCATTGGTGTTTGACATAAAAGATTGTACACATGTGCTCATTAGATCATGGGTACACCGAACAGGACTCGCCGAGAACTCCTAGATGGTACCTTACATATCGTCAGATAGCAGTTCTCTGGTGACACTGGTACAGGTTAGTCTGTAGACCTGAGATCGTCATAGTATCTTGTGTGGTTCCCACTGTGCTTTGATTTCCTCCCTACCACGGCTCAAAGGAGTCGTGTAAACAGGTGGATTTTGGGTACATCCCGAATCACATGAGGCAATGAGTGATAGGAGGAGTTTCTTCTCTCCCGGTATAGGGAGTTGATGTTGCGCTATGGTCGATTGGCTATAACAGCAAGTCCCTGGCCAGGGCTGATGAGATTTACTGATAAGTGTTATCAGTAGTTTCTCGAACGGTTACAGGCCACACATCGGCATGTCTTATCAAGTTACTGGGGTCTGACGATTCTATCCCTAGACTCGATATGTGATATATCATACGAAGAGACCGGACTGTACGATAAGTGTTGCTTATAGGTTTTACGGGAGTTTGGACAAGCTGCTTGCTGATCTTCTATTCGCTCAATACTTGGGTAGCCGTTACGTCCAGCTAGTACCGCTGACGGCTTATGGGTGATTGATGTGATCATTATCTACTGCTGATGTATTGAAAAGTGTTGGGTTAACCTAGCACCTCAAGAAGGGTTTGGAAGCATCACATGTTCCAAAGATTGAATTTTTAGGGTGCTAAGTTAACAAACAAAGAATCGTTCCTAGAAAAATTAGGGTTTCAAAACTTGCACATCATCACAAGTAAGAAAAGGTAGGGTTTTGAGAGTACAACCTTTGTAGCTCCCTACGCTAGACTCCTCGGCTACTTGGGGTTTGGAGAAGGTCCGCTTGAACTCCTCTAGGTCCACGATGATCCACCCGGAGTCCGCTTTGTCCAAGCTAGCAACTTCGCAAGATCAAGAATGAAAATGGAAGCTAACACTCTAAACAAGTGGGCTAGACTTGTGTAGAATGATGTTGTGGTTCTTATTCTCACTTCAAAATCCAATCTTGTTAAGTATTGTGCTCACTACAAAAGTCTAGAGAGCAAAAGAGGAAGGAAGAAGAAGATGATGGCTTTTCTTTAAACAAGAGTGAAAAGAATAACTCTTCAAAAGAAAATGAAAATATATCTATATATATTTATTTCTTCTCATCTCAAACCATTGTTAAATAACAAAGATATTATTTAATTTGAGTTTAAAACATAGAAGGAAAGTTTAATCCATGGTTAAGAGTAGGTGAACATGGTTAGGTTATGGAAGGATGTAGAAACAAACCATGAATTATCCTTTTCTTCTTTTCTTTTGTTTTAACAAAAAATTAAATAATAACTCATATATTCAACCATGGTGTGAGTCTTATAATGCCACCATTTTCAATGTATAATCAACCATGAAAGATGATGTATGTATGTATGTATGTATGCACATCCATATGTGCATGAATCTATAAAGAAAGCATACATGCATGTATACATCCATCAAACACAAGAAAGGATTTCAAGTGAGAAGCTAATGGTTAAATGATAAATCAACACTTGATTTATCAATCCGGTCATATCACATACGACCCCACAAAAAGCTAGCCGCCCGATTAATATACTGTATCCTATACGCGCATTTTAACCGGGTCGATGCGCATATCGCATACGCGCACCACAACGTTTCGCCTGGACTAGGTAACTCCTTTGTGGGACTCTAAGACTCGTCAATACGCCGGCAGCGGGTGATGATCATATCAAGCACCCCCAAACCGCAAGCGGTCAGCTAAACATAACGGCCACCCGGGTATTGAGCGATCAGAAGAAAACAAGCGAACCTTCTACAACTCCCGTCGAGCCAACCGGCAACACTTCCCGTGCAGTCCGGTCTCCTCGTATGATATGTCGCATATCAAGTCTAGGGGTGGTAAACGTCAGACCCCAATACTCGATAAGTCATGCCAATGTGAGGCTCATAACGGGTCGAGAAACTACTGGTAACACTTACCAGTAAATCTCTAATCAGCCCTGGCCAGGGACTTTCCTGTTACGGCCAATCGAGCACAGTGCAACATCAACCCCCAATACCGGGAGAGACGAAACCCCTCCTATCGCTCATTGCCTCTATGTGACTCGGGACTGTACCCAAAAACCACCGTTTTACACGCCCTCATGGACGTGGTAAGGTGGAAATCAAAGCACAGTGGGAATCACACAAGACTCTATGACGATCTCGGGTCTACAGACTAACCTGCACAAGTGTCACCTGAGAACTGCCATCTGACGTGAGGTATAATACCATCTGGGAGTTCTCGGCGAGTCCGTCCAGTGTACCCAGTCTCCACTGAGCACCCGTATACCATCTCCGATGTCAAACACCAATGGATATGGGATCATCTATCGCCCATCTCATGGGTCGAGAAGTGTATACGCTAGTCTACTCTGGTATATCGATGCCCCGTCTCGATACACCCACGACTAGGGACCTTGAAGGATGTACTTATGGACTACCATGTCCCCACTAGTATGATCCGCATCATAGTCCAGGTAGTCAAGTAAACATCCTAAGGGCTTTACCAACATGTAACCATAAGACAGTATAAAGAGACAAGTATACATGTTAAGATAAAGAGCAACCAGATAGCATACTATCATATCGAGCAAGAAAGTCATCTCTATATATGTCCAAGCATCCAATATAATATACATCATCTGTACAATACTGGCCTCTAGGGCATACATACAACTAACAAAAAGTTTTTAGAGTTCCACACAGAGGTTTCCTAGCTCAAGCGAAACGATGTAGGGCATATATGGTGATATTTGTGGGAGCTTGATTAAATACGAGTATGTGTTTACCGCCGAAAACCGGGAAGACAAACGTCTTGCCTGAATTTGGGGGCAGATGCTATTTGGGTTTATCCATCCACCTCTCCGAAGATGCCAAGTTGATTTATGGCACCGTGCATCGTAGGTTTGGACGGATGCGTCCGTTGTAGCAGACTTCGTCAGATTCTCCCTCGTTGGCGAGGGGTTTTTGATTGTGGGGACGCCCTTCCCTACAGGCGCAAGCCCCTGCAGTTAATTATGTTACAGCGTAGCGATAACCACTTTCTCCTGCTTCAGATGTTCACTTCGTGTCGTGTGTGTTTGTTTTATTTTTGGTTGCCCGTGGATTGTGTACGAAGACTAATTTGTGTTATCGCCCGTAGGGCGTGGATTAGTCCAAATCCGTATTTACTTAGATTTGGGTTTGGGTTAATTTAATGATCGTTAATCTCGTTTTTGATTAAGATCAACTTAAATATTTGTTGAGGATACGTTAGTCTAATTTTAGACTAAGATCTACTCAGCATGATTTTGGGATCATTCAGATCCAACAAAAGAGCATTTGAGCTCTATTGCTTTAGTTTAAGGACGTTGCAGTCCATTGTTAGTTTAAGAACGTTACGGTCCAATGAGTTGTTGGTTGTCGGGACCTGCCACCTTTCTGAAGACGTTGAAGAATTACAATGATATATATCAGAGGTGTGGAGAGATGTACCCTTGAACCAATGAATATTCGTCAGAAGATCGGTAGTCTTGTTTGGGACTAAGACCACTCTGGAAAATAAGGAGCCCATGTGCTCGGTTGATTAGGAGTTTGACCAAACTTGGGCTCAGCCCAGTCATTTTATTTTTGAATAAAGTGCTAAACACTTGCTTGGTCCCCTTTCTGTGCCAACGATGCTGAGCATCCATATGGGTTCTGACGCCCACACTTTATCTTGCTTTTCCATTTTTTTGTTTTTTATGGAGTGTTAAACACTCTTTATGGCGCCCACCTGTGGAGCACGTGAGGCGCCAGGCGCCAGGCGTTGGACACTGGTTTATGAGTGCAGAGCACTTTATACTGAATAGCGCCCACGTGAGGGGGACGTGGGGCGCTGGACGCTGAGCGCCAACCACTGAGTGCTAAGCTCTCCAAGCGGCGCTCATGTGAGGGGCACGTGAGGCACTTGGCGCTGAGCGCCAACCACTGAGCGCCAACCACTGAGTGCTAAGCACTCTTTATTGAGCAGCGCCCACGTGAGGGGCATGTTAGGTGCTTGGCACTATTTTTTTCGTGTATTATGTTCTGAAGAATTCAATTCTCTATTATTCCTTGGATCTTCGATCCTTAAGAACAAATTCATCCTCATGAGAATTAAATTCTCATTTATGGGAGACTTGTCTCATGGATCTCAGATCCAGGGAAATAACTATGTTCCTTTATGAGGGTTAAACCCTTAGATATACAGATGTGATACTATGATCTCTATTCCTTTTATTTACCTTGAAGAAATTTCTTCTTCTTTCTTTTCTCTTAAATCTTTCTTTTTTTTGCTTGCTTTTTTTTTGAACTTGAAGTTTAGGGGGGGGGGGTTCCTTTGTACAAGAATTGAAGTCTTGGGGCCTTTATATAGTGGATGCAAGTTTGTTGATTTAGTTAAAGAAATCTCTCATTGAGAGATCCTTAATTGATTAGGGGATTTTATCCACCGTTGGATCTTTGATCCAAGAACTTCTGTTTTACAGAAAATATTTTTCTTGTTTTTAACAAGATTGGAAAAATATTTTCCCATACAGAGCTTATTCTGTAGCTTGGTGATCTTAATCCATCATCGGATTTTTAATCCAACGGTACTCTGTTTTACAGAGGGTAATCTTTCTCGTTTGGAAAGATTTTGAGGAAATATTTCCTCAACAGAATTCAATTCTGTAATTCGATGATTTGTCATCCCTGTTGGATCTTTGATCCAATGTTAGGAAACTTTTAGTTCTGGCGCCGGCGCTCTCGTGCAAGGCACGTGAGGCGCTGCCTCAGAGTTTTTAACTCCTGGCGCGGTCACCCTCGTGCAAGGCACGTGAGGCGCTGTCTCAGAGTTTTTAACTCTTGGGCGCTGGCACCCTCGTGCAAGGCGCTGCCTCAGAGTTTTTTTAACTCTTGGGCGCTGGCGCCCTCGTGCAAGGCACGTGAGGCGCTGCCTCATAGTTTTTAACTCTCGGCGCTGGCGCCCTCATGCAAGGCACGTGAGGCGTTGCCTCAGAGTTTTTTTAACTCTCGGCGCTGGTGTCCTCGTGCAAGGCATGTGAGACGCAGTCTCTTTTCAAATTTTGAACAGAGCCTTGCTCTTTTATTATTGGGGGGAAACAAATGCCTCCCCACAGTTGCGCTCACGTGGCTTACACGTGAGTGCAGCGGTTGTAGATTTTCCACCGTTGGATCTTCTTGGAAGTTAAATCGTCTTCCTATCCATATAAGTAGGGCCTTTGGCCCTTGAGATGACTGCTGTTAAATTTCTTTTGTTCTTCCTTCTTCTGAGAATTTAATTCTCCTTTTAGAGCTTAGATCTCTGCCCAAAGAAATCTCTTCTAGAGTTAGAACTTTTCCTAAAATTTTGGTAAGGATCATAATCAAACCCATTAATCAGAGCTTTGCTCTTTTTAGATCACAGATCTTTAAGATGTATTTTAGGGTTTCTTAACCCGTCAATGAAAACAGAGCTTTGCTCTTCTTAGATCATAGATCTTAAAAATGTCTTTTAGGGTTTCTTAACCCGTTAATGAAGAAATCTTAGAGTCTCTAGGATTTTTCCTTCAGATCTTTAAAGATCTTGGGGTTTTACCTTGTACCATTGCTTTTACAGAGCATAGTTCTTTTAGAATTTTTTGGGGAATTTTATTCTTCTCTTAATTACATTTGACAGATATGATTTCTGTCTGCAGAGCACTGCTCTCGAGAGAGTTCAACTCCTTAGCCTAATGAGTTTCTCATTAAATGAGAATCCTTTTAGGATTCCATCCTCAATGAGTGACTGCCCCATCAATGATGGGATGTCATCTTGATTTTGTGGGTCCCCCTTCGTACCTTTCTTCTGCATTGCAGTGCGGTATAATTTTTTAAGTACCAAGTGTCAGGATTCGAAATATAGCGTTGACAACTAATCCTTCGTCTTTTTTCGTGCAGGTACTATGGCTCTCGACTCTTCCTTCTCTTTTGTACGTTCTGAGAGCGCCTTTGCCGACGTGCCCGTGGATCGGGAAGTCTTCGCGCTCATTAAAGATCACGATCCGGAGCATAAATCTCTTCATCTATGGGGGTCGTGATACAATCAGATTATCTAGGGTCGGCGCAGTTTTTCTTGTGCAGTACCCTCAGAGCCCATTTCAGCAATTCACTACCCTGACTCATCTCAAGTGAATTACACTGTAGAGGAGGTCAACTGGACCTCAGAGGGTCGCCTTTAGCCTTCTATGGCTTCAATACCCGTACAGCCGTCGATGGCTTTGGATATCTTGGGGCGACGTATATGTCAAGGCGAGTCGCGCCCTTGGGGACAAGTATATATGATTGGTTTGACTCCTCGCCATTCATCTGGATATCTGCAGTGGGCTCGATACATCCTGTCAGCTAAGAAGTCGCTGTTGCTGAAGCTCGGGTTGTACCCCGCAATTTATGCGTCTCTTTTCCAGTATCCCGCGCCTCATGTATGGTGGGTAAAGGCTTTCCTTGAGCAATGGAACATCCCGACTCACACCTTTCTTCTTTCGGACCGGGAAGTTTCAATTTCCTTAGAAGAGTTCGCGGAAATTTTGGGCCTACCCGTCAGAGGGGAACATTATGAGGAGATACTTCCCCCTGATGAGTACATCTTCGCCACCAAATCAGTTGTGATGGGCCTTACCCTGGAAAATGCCGTTCAATATCGATTCCCAAGCCTAATCAAGGTGTTGAACATTTATGAGAGTCTATTTCTAGAGTCTGGGGGGCATGGAGTCAGCTTCACAGATTTCATCGCTCGCTTTCTTCGCCCAGAAGTCTTGTCAAAACAAGCTGCGAAATTCGTTAAGCTTGACGACCCATTTGGTTTTGGTTTGGATAACTAGCCGACGGCGGAAGCAGATTTAAGAAGCTTCTTCATTCCAGACACCCCGGTCATCCCTTTTGCAGAGCTCGCTGCTCCAGACGTCGATGAAGAGACGTTCTTCCTGGGGTTTATTGGCTTGTGGTTGAACTGGTTCGTGTTTCCGATGCACCCTCGCTACATGAGGCCGTCAGTCTTTTACCCAGCCTACCGTATGGTTGCAAGGATGCGTGTGGCCGTTGGGATAGCGGGGCTGGCTCATCTATACCATGGCCTGAGCTTAGCGGCAGACACTACTCAGCTCGGGATAAAGCCCGTACATCTCCTGTTGCGCTATTTCACGTCATGGGTCGAGATACATGTGCTAGGTGCTTTCTGCGTTCATAAACGACCCCGTTTCTACGACAGTTACAACATCTCTCGGGTCATGTATCTAGTTGACGCTTCTGTGTTAGACCTGTCGCAACGAGAGGCTTGATGACTGGTCCTCCACCCGCGCATGGTCGGGGACAATATGACCTTTGTCGATAGAGTCTTAACCATCGGCAAAGAATCCACCAAGGCGGTGCAATCGCTGCGTGATACTTTCAAAGACGGGGCTTTCACTTTGAAGGCTCGGGAGATCCTGCATTTATATTCTATTAGGCCGGGCTTTCTAGTGTTCAGGCAAAACACCTCAGCACTGTTCATGAGGTATAACCCACATCGTTTCGTTCAACAGTCGTGTCTCTAATCAGGGTGTTCCCCTTGAGGCATTCTTAGCCGAGCCAGCATCCGAGCGCACTGCATCACTTTATGCGGCAAAACACGGGGTCCAACTTTCTTATCAGCGAACCGAGCTACGTGCCAAAAGCTTCGAACGCCTACATGGCGTGGTACTAGCATGCTACGGGTGCTGTTATCAGGGAAGAGAAGCGGCTATTACTTGATCATAAGGATGTTGTCCCAGCTGGTAACCCAGCAGTCTCTTTGAAGCGACGAACTGCCGTTCGTCCTTCCTTAAGAGAAGTCACTACGGTTGTGGTCCCGTGTGCCTTCCCTGAGAAGCCTCCACCCCGTGTTCTCGTAGAGGTGGTAGCCGTGGCGTCTCCAGAATCTGACGCTTGAGCGGAAATCGGGACACGCCGCCCAAAAATGCCTGTCAAGCGCAAGCTCTTGTCATCGGCCACTGGTGTCCGCTCGCAGAAAAAAAAGAAGTCACTATTTTCTGCTGATGTCATATTTGGCCAAGATCCACACGCTCCCTACAGCGGGGGTTTGTGCGAATACGGGACCAATGAAGGTTTATTTGACGCGCCTGTGGATGATACTGATCTACAGGCTGCTCTCGCGGCTTCCGAGCGACTGGCTCGTGAAGAAGCGGCACTGATTACTATCGCGAAGTTAGGTATACTTTAGTTATGTTCTTCCGCGGATATCTCTTTTCTCTTTATTATGTTTCCATTGACGCATTCTTCTTCAACAGGTATTTCTGCCGATGAGGCTCTCGCGGCTTCCCTCAAAACGTTCGAGGAGGAAGAGAGGCTCCGCGCTTCTTTGGGTCTTGGTATGAATCGCTTCATTACACCCTTATTCTTTTTATTCATGCTCTGACCCTCTCCTTTACTTTATTGCAGGGACTACCTCGACTCAGGTTATTCCAATTGCAGTGCCGATCTCAAGTAGCGATGCGGCAACACTTCTAGAGCCAGCTACTGTGGCCCCGGCTCTCCCAAAGTCACCACAAGAGGTTTGCTGAAGCAGCCGATGATGGACGCCGTAACGGCTCCGGAGGCAGATCTCGGTTCGGACGACGACGTCCCCTTGTTAGAGGTCTTGAGGAGGTCATCTCTCACTGCCCACACCGAAAGGAAGCGTAGGAAGCATGCGACTAGGGAACGCGATGCCGGTTTGGCTGTAGGTGTAAGCCCAAGCAGCCTTCCGCTTGCTGATACTCTTTCGGCGGATGTTCCTCTGCCCTGTCTACCGCCCGTAGACTGGTTGCACGCACTGCTCGGGAAGAAACTGAAAAGCTGCTCCAAGGTAGCGTAACACCCAGTATTTTACTAGAACTTGATCCTCGAATTTTGACATATGCATTTTCTGCAGGGCTAAGTTTTGGCGATAGGATGACAGGTGAAACTCTGGCGGTTACAATGCCTGAAGTTGCTACTCTCTCTCAGGAATCTGGGACTGTCCAGACCGCTGCTCTTTCTTCTCATGGCTCCTTGGAATCGGCGGGCGTCGCAAGCGTTACGACGACCCTCGTCGAGTCAGGGGATGAAGCCATGGGCACGGAATCTATTCCTCCGAGAGAGAGTGAAGAAGCTGATATACCCGGTGACGCCCCCGTCATGGTTCTGGTCCATGATTTATCAAGTAGTCTTTGGGCCACCATTTTTTATAGCTTTTTTTAATCCTATTCGGCCCTTCTGATGATATTTTTTTTGTCTTGAGTATAGGCGCGGTGAATCCTGAAGCTGTGCCGTCTGAAGAAGTATCGCCGGTCGCTACTCTGACGGTCGCTGTCCCCTCGCCTTCTTCCGTGCCCCCTCAAATATTGGAAGGTATGGTTTTTTTTGACTTATTCGTTTCACTGTGAGTATCATTCTCCTTGTATTGACAGTCCATTGTCACAACTCCGTAGGAGTATTTTTCGACCACTTATACCAGGTGTTGAACCCGCATTTCTCCTTTCAGTCGGAAATCGTTCTACCTTCTGGTATTGGTTAGTATATTCTTTCGCTAAAATCTCCCCCCTTCTCTTACGGATAGACGTATTGTTGCTAAGTCTTCTTCATATTGAACATAGCGTCATGGGTCGGAGGAGGAGACGAGAGAACAGCTGTGCCTCCGGTACTCCCCATCCTGCCGCCTGTCACAGCCGGTATAATAGACTTCATTGCTGATGTGTTTTCTTTATTCCCCGAGTCGACATTTGACCTTAATTCATTTTACAGCAATTGCGCCAGCTCCAGCTCCTTTTGAGCCTCGCATTCTAATACCCGCAGGGCCTTTTGCTAAACGCATATCTTCCAGGGGCACCACAAATAGCCGGTGAACGTTGAGCGAATTCATCGAGGATCTCAATGCCGATGCCTCACTTCTGCTACGTATTTTTCCATGGATGTCAATCCAATGCTGGAGACACTCGTGAATTTCCATGATGAAGCTCTCGTCGGCTCTTGGGTTGATTACTGCAGAATGATGGAGGCTTGCCTGTACGAGATTGAGCTCCAGCATCCCGCTCCTGAAGTATTGGCTTCGAACTCCGAGCGGGCTATATAGGTTGAGCATAGTGTTCCTTTCATTTACCATTTTGAACAAGAGGCGACCCTGAGACGAAAGGAACATGAGGTGACTTCCAGCGAATCTGTCCGATTGCGCGCCCAAATTGAAGCGAATGCTGCACAACTAAAAGCTGTTTTTGACAACCTCCAGAGATGTATTCGGATGGGTTGACGCTAAGGCGGACGCTTGACTTCGCCGAGCGGGTCATGCAAGACTGCGAAGCTTCCATGCTAGAAGCCGATGGGAAGCTTTTGTCTTGTTTGCGGCAACGGGCTCAAGTTGAAGAGGAGTTGGCCGCGGTGGCTGATCACGAGAAAGGATTGAGAGGAGCACGCGAGCGGCTTGCTGATTTGTTGAAGATGCCTCCTCCTCAATAACAACCCTTGTACCTCCTTTTCTTTTGTATTAACTGTAAACTTGTGATTTATGAATAACATGTATTCATTTTGATTCCTTTATGAAATGCATCTTGTATTCATTTGAATTCATGAATAAAAGACATATTTTATTTCATATTGGCATGTAACTCCGGCAAATGTGTCTTGTAGATAGTCTATCTTAATCTCTTTGTAGGATAACAATAGCTTAGGAAACAGGTTCAGATCTGCCGCCTAAGACCTTTCAACTTTATGAGTCGTGAGAGTCTCATAAAGACTTTTCTCCCTACGAGTCGAGAGGATCCCGTAGGTGTATTTTTTTCTTAGGAGTCGTGAGGATTCCTAAGTGCGTTTTCTCTTGGGAGTCGTAAGGATCTCATAAGAGAATTTTCACCCTTACAAGTCGAGAGGACTCGTAAGTGGTTATTTCCCTCCTTGTCGATATTCAACTTTGGAGAGTGTGGCCCGTGAATAGTATGCAATAGTCTATCTTGGACCTACTTGCAGGGCCCCAGTGCTTTGGAATTAGGTCCTTATCCTCGTTGTCTAAGGCTTTTCCCTACGAGTCAAGACGGTTCGAGAAGTTCTCGCAGGAACATTATTTTCCCCACGAGTCAAGACGAATCAAGATATTCTCGCAAGGATGTCCTAATGTTACAGTTAACTCCTGCTAATAGAAGTCCATTAGGGTCTGTGGTATTAGGGTTTTTTACCTGTCGTACCGTCGCGTTGGCCGGTGTATTCCTCGATACGTAATCTTGCTGTTTGAGTAGCCCCGCGACTGTCGTGTCTTTGATCCCTTCGGGGGCTGGACAAGACGTCTTCAAGGTGATATTATCATCGAAAGATCAAGCGTTAGGGATATTCCATGTCGCTTTTTACTTGAGGTTAGGCTCAGTTTGGGAGCCCCGATGAGTCATGACCACTCCGCGCTGGAATGGGATGATCTCCGATAGACTTTCAGGTCTCATTTGAGTTGCCGTCAAGACCCTGAAGCTAGGGATCTTCCTTTGCTTCGTTTGTTGACATCGTGTCTGCAATATTGCGACGAATGTTGAGGTTGTCTCTGGGTTGTCTGTGAACCATCGAGATTTGGAACTAGGGGATTTTGCCATGGCTCCGTTTGTTGATGTCGTGTCTGTATCCTGCTGGAGGGAGGAAAAACGCTGTTGTTGATCTCTAGGCTGTAGATGTTACCGTCGAGACTTGGAACTAGGGACTCTGCCATGGCTTCGAGGTAATCTCTAGGTTGTCCGTGAACCGTCGAGATTCGGAACTAGGGGACTTTGCCGTGGCTTCGAGGTAGTCTCTAGGTTGTCTGTGTACCGTCGAGATTTGAAACTAGGAACTCTGCCATGGTTCCGCTTTGTTGACGTTGTATCTGCTTCTGGTTGGAACGAGAAGACACACAGTTGTTGATCTCTAGGCTGTAGATGTTGCCGTCAAGACTTGAAACTAGGGACTCTGCCATAGCTCCGCTTTATTGATGTTGTATCTGCTTCTGGTTGGAGTGAGAAGATACACCGTTGTTGATATCTAGGCTATAGATGTTGCCATCGAGACTTGGCTTCCCTTTGACGAAGCCCGGTGGGGCTTGAGTTGATAGAGCTTGATGGGAAAATGTGGTTCCCTTTTCGTTTGTGCCCATGGATTGTATACAGGGGTCAATGTGATCTCACCTGTAGGGAAAAAGTTTCATTTCATTTCATTTTTTTGTTTCTTTCCGCGATACTCTATCATTTCAGCTTTTATATCACGAAAGTCGTGATTGCCCAATCATTTCGGCTATTTTTCGCGGTGCCCAATCATTTCGGCCGTTTTTTGTTTTTACTCGCTGCTTTTTTATTGCGAGTTGCCCAAACATTTCGGCTCTTTTTATATGCATATATTTTGCTCGCTGATTTTTATTGCGAGTTGCCCAAACATTTCGGCTATTTCATATGCATTTTGGCTCACTGATTTTTATTGTGAGTATGGAACTTAAGACCTGATACTAATCTTAGCATCAGCATCGCTGCGGCTGGAATATTGCTAGGAGCGAACCATCATTTTCCCTGGAAGGACTTGGAATTTGATACCGATTTAGGCATCGGCATCGCTACAACTGGGATATTTTCAGGAGCGAATCATCATTTGCCTTTGTCGATTTGAACAAAGGTGGCTTAGAAAACAGGGTTAGGATCCTGTTGACTAAGGCTTTTCGACTTTACGAGCCAGAAGGGTCTCACAAAGGCGTTTCTCCCTATGAGTCGTGAGGATCTCATAGGTGTATTTTCTCCTTAGGAGTCGTAAGGATTCCTAAGTGATATCTTCTGTTGTAAGTCATAAGGATCTCACAAGAGTATTTTCTCCTTGCAAGTCGAGAGGACCTACAAGTGTTGTTCACCAAATGAGGAAATTTCACGCCATTGGTGGAACTAGACGAGGGAACGTTTATTTGTGCCCGTGGATTGTATACAAGGGCCGATATTGGACCGCCTGTAGGGTAACATGGGGAATTTGATGGCTTAAGAACATGTTCAGATCCCTGTAACTTAAGGGTTTCGAATCCTATGAGCCGTGAGGGTCTCATAGGGGGATTCTCTTTACGAGTCGTGAGGATCTCGTAAGTGCAATTTCTCCTTAGGAATCGTGGGGATCCCTAAGTGCGTTGCTCCCTTTTGTGAGACATAAGGATCTCACGCAGGTATTTTCTCCTTACAAGGTTGAAAGGACCTTGCAAGTGTGCATGAATTTTTTTACGAGTCTGTGCCCTTGCGGGTTTTCACAAACTCGCCGGCAGTCCTGCTGTTTTTACTCACGAAGCTCTTTCAGGTTTTCATCCGTGCCCGTTTTGCTTGTGGACGTGCCGTTTTTTTTGCACGATGAAACTCTCGAGAATATTTTGCCGCATGTGACCCATCTGTTTGCCGGTGGGATTTGAGTTGCAGTCTTCACCGCTGGGACTCGCGACTTGAGTTCCACTGTCACTGTGTTTAAAGCGATGTACTTAGTTTATGTTAGTTATATGTATGCCCTAGAGGCCATTGCTATACATAGGATGTATATTGTAGTGGATGCTGGGATATATATAGGGAGGACTTTCTTGCTCGACATGATAGTATGCTATCTGGTTGCTCTTTACCTTAACGTGTACACTGATTGTCTCTCTGTTACATGTTGGTAAAGCCCTTAGGATGTGTACTTGACTACCTGTACTATGATGCGGATCATACTAGTGGGGACATGGTAGTCTATAAGTACATCCTTCAAAGTCCCTAGTCGTGGGTATATCGAGACGGGGCATCGATATACCAGAGTAGACTAGCGTATACCTTCTCGACCCATACAGATGGGCGATGGATGATCCCATATCCATTGGTGTTTGACATCAGAGATGATATACGGGTGCTCAGTGGAGACTGGGTACACTGGACGGACTCGCCGAGAACTCCCAGATGGTATTATACCTTACGTCAGATGGCAGTTCTCTGGTGACACTGGTACAGAGTAGTCTGTTGACCCGAGATCGTTATAGAGTCTTGTGTGGTTCCTACTGTGCTTTGATTTCCACCTTACCACGTCCAAGAGGGCGTGCAAAACGGTGGCTTTTGGGTACAGTCCCGAATCACATGGAGGCAATGAGCGATAGGAGGGGATTCGTCTCTCCCGGTATAGGGAGTTGATGTTGCGCTGTGTTCGATTGGCTATAACCGGAAATCCCTGGCCAGGGTTGCTGAGATTTACTGGTAAGTGTTACCAGTAGTTTCTCGAACTGTTATAGACCTCATATCGACACGACTTATCGAGCTATTGGGGTCTGACGTTTACCACCCCTAGGCAAGATATGCGATATATCAGACGACGAGACCGGACTGTACGATAAGTGTTACTGGTTGGATTCACAGGAGTGTGAGCGGGCTTGCTCGTCGATCTTCTGATCGCTCAATACCCGGGTGGCCGTTACGTTTAGCAGACCGCTTGCGTCTTGTAGGTGCTTGATATGATCATCATCTGCTACCGGCGTATTGACGAGTCTTTAGAGTCCTATACAGAGGTTTCCTGGCTCAAGCGAAACGAAATAGGAGCGCATATGAGATATGTGCGGGACCGAGAATAATGCGTGTATGTGATACCGTATTTCATTCTCGCGATGAATGTGTCGAATGGTTGTATGCGATATAACCTAGTTATCGAATCAAGGATTGATTCGATAAGTCGATACATTGGATACTAGTCGGTTATGTGCGACATGACCGGATCATTGAATCAAGTGTTGATTTAATGATCTAATGTATAATTATATATTTGATATATTACTTTGCATTAACTAGTATTGGTTCACTTTAAATGGATTTTCTCACTTGAAGTTCACAAATTGTATATGTGATATACTTTTGTGCACTTGATTGTATCATGTTTGATGATACATGCTTACTTGAATTTGTGTAAAGATTAAACCATGGTTATATGAGTGGTTAGGGTTTTATTTTATTTACTTATTCATTTATTTATTTCTTTTGTTCATTTTGACAAAAGAAAATGATAAAGAGAAAATGGTGGCTTTCTTTGTTTGATATTGAAGCTTCATGAAGCTTTGACTAAGTCACCATCTTGTCTCATGCTTAATCCTAACCATTCCACTTAACCCTAGTTCATTCTCTATACTTGACCATGGTTGGATTATGATAAGTATTCATTTTATTTTCTTTTTGAAAAAGACTTATCATAATATACTTCATCTTCTTCTTCTTCTTCTTCAAGAAGAAGCTTGCCTCCATCAATGGCAACTTGAGAAAATGAGTGAGAAATCCAATTCTAAAGTGAACCCACTTCCTATTTCTTCATCCTCTACCTCTTGTCAAGTAGTATAGGGTGTCTTCTTCACAAGTTTCATGACTTGGTGAAGTGGGAGCTTGATCTTGTGATGCCTCGACGTAGATCATCTTCGGCACGAAGCCGACGACCTTGCCCGCCCATTTTTCCGATGAAGCCAACGCTAGAGCCCGGGATTCGATTTGGACTGCGAGGAGACTTCATTGCTGAGCTATGGAGGTGGAGGACCGGATCTACAAAGGTTGTATTTCCGTTCTTTTAGTTAAGTTGTTAACTAGTTGCATCTATCGCCTAAAATTCTAGTTAACGATCCGTATTAGGGTTTCTCGGCACCCGTAAAATTTGAAATTGGCATGGTTGATGCCTTGTGAGACCTCATTAGCGTGCCTAGGAACCCTACAGTGGTATCAGAGCCTCGCTAGAGCCTTAGGCGATGTGTAGACGACGTTAGAAGTCCGATCGAACCGAAACCCTAACCCAAATTTTGCTCTCTGGACAATTTTTAAAATCATGGTTTTTTCCAGATTAAAAATATGCAGAAAAACCAGCAGGAATATCTAAGAGTTACTGTGAAATTCGACAGCCCAATTCCACTAAGCCGCCGCGGTTCCGCGGCACGAGCATGGCTCGTGCGGCGGTTCCGCGGCCGTACGGCATCATTGTATAAAGAATTTTGCACAGTAATTCTTAGTTTCCAATGATGGTTTTCCCGAGAATTTTTAATATTTATTCAAGAGTTGAATTTTCTGGGTTGTATTGGGAGTTCGGAGATTCGATCGGATTATCAAACTTTGTCTATGTGTTTTTCCGGGTAATTTTAGAATGTGTTAAAAAGTTCGACCGGATATAAATACCCAATTTTTCCCCTGCCGGAAAATTTCCAAGTGTTGGATTTTTCCGTGGTTTAAAGACGTTCTAAGTAGTGCAAGTAACGCGATGGTCCCTCTAGAAGAAAACAAACCTTAACTCGATTATGTGACCGTCTTGAACTGCCCTTTGAACCTTAGGGTTTGGGGCAGTACGTCGTGCCACATGTGAGGCGTTGGCTTGACCCTTCTACGGCTGGACCGTTGGTACTGAGGCACGAACTGAATGTTTTTAGACTTGTTTCATGTGTTGAGCTGTATCGGGAAAACTTGGGTGTTTGAATGTTCAATCGGAAAGCTTAACATTTTCTATTTATCTGGAATGGGATACAATAATTGGAATTCACAATAAGTTATGAGATAACTGAATGAATGTTATAAATCTAGCAATTTAGTCTCACTTGATCGGTTGCTACAGAATTTTGATGCGATCAAAAGTCCGTTGCAATCACGTAGAGTACGCGGATACTCGCCGGGTAAACTTAATAGACAGCCTCACTCCATAGCCCCGACCAAGTGACTGTAGGAGAACCCCGTCGCCGAAAGTATCCGTTCGGGTGCTCGCGGTAGCGGTGTTCCGCCTTGGTGCACTTCGTCGACGGTATCGGGGGTGCGGCCGTCTACTGAAGTTTGCGACGAGCATTCGATCAGGATGTTGGGAATCTTGTTGAATTGCCCGACTTGATATTGAAAAGTGTTTTCGATAATGAGACTAAAATGCGGGGTTTATAATTGTTAGGCATGTGATGTCTAAGGGATTCATTGGTTTAGGCATGCGATGTCTAAGGAGGTTGCGGATTCCAACTGTTGTAGTTTTACACTTTCTTTTCTGTGACCGTAAGTGTAATATGTGATATCGCCGGTTTCGTTGCTATATGTCAACGACAATTGGGATGCGCATATTTACTTACGTTGATGACATATGATGTTATGTGTTGCTGGATATGTTATATTGGATCGTCGTGTTTGAATAGCCGGGGTTTTTTATGTGAGATGAGTGTTTTTCATTTTCATTCATGTAAAAACCTGTATGTAATATTCTTTTATTGGGGCACTTCCATGTTGCGGAAGATGTCACCGTTTGTATATTATTTACTTTTCCGCACTAGAATAGACCCAAGGAGGGGAGCACAAGTAACCGGGTTCTGGAGTCCAGTGGGAGACCAACTCGAGGAGTCGAGTCCGGGTCTCCTAACTCTAGAATTGGTAGGGTTGCTTACCGTTCTCGTAGGGGTCTAGGGGTGTGGGTTTGGCTATTCATCACGACCGTGGAATCCGTGTTTTATACTGGCTCGTATTGAAAACACGGACGTCCTATTATATCCAATATTTCATATGTTTCTTCTGCTGCGATATCTGTGATGTGATCATGTGATATGTTCTGTGATGGATACAGTATATAGTATATATGATATATTATATAGACGTTACTTATGTTTTACACCCGCGCTAGCCCTGCCCCGCTCTGTCGTTAGTTACCTAACCTAACGGTGCACGAGGGGACATCGAGGCGAATGCGGATGGCATAAGTGTACGTTGTATTTATCTGTGATGTTTAGGTACTTAAATGATGAGACTTCATTAATATGATTAATGAAATAAAAGAAACCTAAGATGTTGTAGAATCGAATTTCAAAAATAAAAACAGGTAGCTACAGTTCTTGCTTTGCACAGCGGTGTATATGATATATCCTGCACCTTATTCGATAAGGAAAGGACCGAGATCCCTTCACCGGGAGTGACTCCTTTAGCAATAACTGGCAGATGCTACACACTCGGTTTGTCTTTTGATTGCTTTTAAGAGTTTTTGCTTTGCACAGTGATATATATGATATATCCCGCACCTCATTCGACGAGGAAAGGACCGACGATCCCTTCACCGGGAGTGACTCCTTTAGCAAAACTAGAAAAGCCTCAAAAGCACTCCATTTTAAAATCATTTGATTCTACAACGATATCAAGTTCATTACGCAATAGGTTTTCAGAAAAACCTGTCGTAGCCCTCCGTCATTTCAGATAAGTAGTAGTTAGTATTCGTGCTGCGTTTGTTGGCCTTTGTCAAGGCGCAGTGTGCGGTAGCTAACTGGTGCTTATCTGCTTATGCATATAATGCAGATTGGGTTAGGGTAGTCGTGCGACCTTGTTGGCCTTTGTCAAGGGTCGTGCGGGTGGGTTTGATTCAATCAGGAAATGACGGGTTGAACTTGACTAGCATCCTATGGTTTGTTGGCCTTTGTCAAGGTCATAGGAGGTTAGGGGCAAAATATTATCGGGAATTTCAAGTGTTGAAATTTGCAATGAGATTGCATACCTTCTATGAGATAGTTGGATCCCGATACCCGCTGCGAGTAAGAGTTACTCCTGGGAGAGTTTTACACATTACAATTAGCCGATCAAGTAGGTGTCTAGAAAGGTGTTAACGAGGTTACGCCTCTGGGAAAACGAGGTTTACATTAATTAGGTTCGTGTGAAAGCATGGGGGACCTCCCTCAAAGTACTGACACTGGCCTGGCTGAAAGATTGGCGAACTTGTAGTGTGTAATTAATCCCGGCTAGTCTTTCCTTTTAGGGTTTGAAG
This sequence comes from Agapanthus africanus, assembly GCA_030015575.1. Lineage (NCBI taxonomy): Eukaryota > Viridiplantae > Streptophyta > Magnoliopsida > Asparagales > Amaryllidaceae > Agapanthus > Agapanthus africanus. Next base: position 42,124,522 of record CM057344.1, read on the forward strand.
GAAGATTTGATAAAAAGCAGTGGGAGCCATCCTGATTAGATAAAATAATAACCAATCTATTCTTGCAAGAGCGCACGCTGAGTGTTTTCTTCTCTCTCTCTCCAGGTAGCGACCATATCACGCCTTAATCAAGATAATAATATGGATATTTGACCGAACCCGCTTGTTATACTGAGCTGGGGAACGTTGGTCCCTCTCTAACTTATAATAGTTATAAGACAGAGCAGGAAATTGGGGATTACCAGAATTCCCGTGCCACCCAAACGAAGAGAGTGCATGCTGATGCATCATCTTCGGGTGTGTTCATTACAAAGATCTGTTTCTCTGTATCCTCTACGTCCTGGGTATGTGATACCAGATCAGGATCCCAGATATGTATTCTGTTACATAGGGCTACAGCTAGGTAGAGAACTGAGAACAGGTGATAAGTTTCATGAGGCAGAAAACGAGGCAAGTGTTGCAGCCAAGTCTGTTGGTCACTGTCACCCTGTATTATCAATACATTGATTCTGAACGAATGTTATTAGATACCGAACCTGATATACAAAATCATATCAGTCTCTTTATTAGTAAAGAAATGATAAAATTTTGTATTGATGGATAATGTTTTGAACATTTCCTATATCAAAAGTTGATCGGTTCAGGCACGTTATCTAAAAGCATTGATGTTCTAAATCAAACTACAGTTCTTAGTATACAGAACACACACAAGAGGAAGAGTTCAGAATTGAACGATTCCTTCTTGAGGTATTGTAGACTAGGTCAGATCAATGCGATTCGACTAGCTGAAGTTACATATAGATGCATATTTAAATTAGTTTGAATTTACATATTGTGAAACTTGCTAGTCATGTCACAAAGATAACATGACCATAGCTCTGTTTATTAGAAACAGAGAAAGAGTTAATGAACTCTTGGGACTGATACATGATGATGTATGTAAGGTCCCCTGTCTACAAATGCCAGAACTGGTTCTTTGTACTTCGTTACATTCTCTGATAATCTCTCAAGATTCAGACATATGTTCCTGTTGAAACACAAGTCCGAACCTTTTGAGATATTCACAGAATATGATTTAGAAGTAGAGAACCAAAAAGGGTATAAGTATTATGTCCTTTGATGAGATCGAGGAGGAGAATACTTGAGCACGGAAATCCTGGATTGTTCTAAAGGAGAATGAGATTCTCTCTCAGCATTACTCCTCCGTATACACCATAGCACGATGGTATATCGGGGCGGAGCAATCACACCCTATATGATAAGGTGTGCTCTATGATGAGTACTACTGAGTTACCTATTTCCTTTTTGGGAGTTATGCACTTGAGAAGCTGCATACCTATTGAATAGGGTTCAAATCAAATCAGTTGCCTACCACTTCATATGTGATATGGAAAGGGAAGAGCCCATATCTTAAGATGGTTAAGTTTTGGGGTTGTCCGGCCTATGTCTAAAAGCAAAATCCGGACAAGCTCGAGGCAAGGTCAGTTATGTACAACTGGAAAGGTTCCAGCTATACAAACAACAGCAGATGATTTGGTAGAACCAAAGGATTCAGTAGATTCCAACGAACCTCAGCCTCTCCGCCGATCTAGTAGGGTTCCTCACCCACCTGAGAGATACTTCGGTTTCTCGATGACAGTGGGAGTGAGGATTGCATCATGAGATGATGACCCAACTAGTTTCGAGCTGGCCATCAGGAGTAGGACTCTGTAAGAATGGCTGGATGCTTAGCGATCTGAGATGGAATCCATGTAGACCAACAAAGTATGGACTTTGGTTGCTATATCTGAAGGGTTAAATCCCCATCAGGAGCAAGTATATCTTGAGAAGATTACTTGGTGTATATGGAAAAGTTGAGACTTTCAAAGCTAGACTTGTTAAAGCTTTTCGTCATCGACCAGGCGCGGATTATGATGAAACCTTTTCAAGTGGCTATGCTTAAGTCCATCCAGATCCTACTTGCCACGGCTACATACCATGACTACGATATCTGGCGGTTGGGTGCCATGACTACTTTTCTAAATAATGATTTAGAAGAGAACGTCTATAAGAACACAGCCAGAGGGCTTCGTAGACAGTGGGAGCAGCGGAAACGTGTACAAGATGCTTTATAGGATAAAGCAGGTATCGCGGAGTTGGAACATCTGTTTTGATGTATTAGTCAAAGAGTTTGACATCATCAAAATGGGAGATGAACCTTGTATAAACAAAAAGGTAGTAGGGAGTATGGTGATGATCCTCGTAGAGTACGTGGATGACATACTCTTGATAAGAAAGGAGTTTCCTATGCTACGCTCGGTCAATCTCCGCTTATCACAATGATTCTCCATATAGGATCAAACTGATACCTCCTAAATCCTGGGTTTTGGATCTATGAGATAGATCTAATTGGATGTTAGGATTCTCACTAGTTGTAGTGAGATGGTATCAACTGATCCTGGGAAGAATCACTGGAAAGGTTTCAGAGTGATAAGGACGACTGAATGTCAGTCACATGCATTGTCTTTACCCTCAGTAAAGGGACGGTATGTTGGAAAAGTTCCAAGCTAGATACCGTGGCATACTAGACGATTAAGGCTGGATACATCGCTACTTAAGATGCTACCAAAGAGGCAGTCTGGATGTATAATAGTTCATGAGATGAACTTCGTTCCTACCATTGTGAGACAATGGAGTTGTGGCTTATGCCAAGGAACGCCAGTCCCATCAGTGATCCAGACATATTCTAAGGCAGTATTACCTGATCATGGAGATGGTTGATCTCCAGGGGATCGAGGTTAGGAGAGAAGACTCAGAGAACAACACGGCGGATCCACTCACGAAGGCCTATTCCCAGAGAGAGACTTTTATGGGATGATTGAGTATGAGATACTACAACTACTGCTATCAGATGGCCCTAGTGCAAGTGGGAGATTGTTAGTTATATGTATGCCCTAGAGGCCATTGCTATACATAGGATGTATATTGTAGTGGATGCTGAGATATATATAGGGAGGACTTTCTTGCTCGACATGATAGTATGCTATCTGGTTGCTCTTTACCTTAACGTGTACACTGATTGTCTCTCTGTTACATGTTGGTAAAGCCCTTAGGATGTGTACTTGACTACCTGGACTATGATGCGGATCATACTAGTGGGGACATGGTAGTCCATAAGTACATCCTTCAAAGTCCCTAGTCGTGGGTATATCGAGACGGGGCATCGATATACCAGAGTAGACTAGCGTATACCTTCTCGACCCATACAGATGGGCGATGGATGATCCCATATCCATTGGTGTTTGACATCAGAGATGATATACGGGTGCTCAGTGGAGACTGGGTACACTGGACGGACTCGCCGAGAACTTCCAGATGGTATTATACCTTACATCAGATGGCAGTTCTCTGGTGACACTGGTACAGAGTAGTCTGTTGACCCGAGATCGTCATAGAGTCTTGTGTGGTTCCCACTGTGCTTTGATTTCCACCTTACCACGTCCAAGAGGGCGTGCAAAACGGTGGCTTTTGGGTACAGTCCCGAATCACATGGAGGCAATGAGCGATAGGAGGGGATTCGTCTCTCCCGGTATAGGGAGTTGATGTTGCGCTGTGTTCGATTGGCTATAACCGGAAATCCCTGGCCAGGGTTGCTGAGATTTACTGGTAAGTGTTACCAGTAGTTTCTCGAACTGTTATAGACCTCATATCGACACGACTTATCGAGCTATTGGGGTCTGACGTTTACCACCCCTAGGCAAGATATGCGACATATCAGATGACGAGACCGGACTGTACGGTAAGTGTTACTGGTTGGATTCACAGGAGTGTGAGCGGGCTTGCTCGTCGATCTTCTGATCGCTCAATACCCGGGTGGCCGTTACGTTTAGCAGACCGCTTGCGGCTTGTAGGTGCTTGATATGATCATCATCTGCTACCGGCGTATTGACGAGTCTTTAGAGTCCTACACAGAGGTTTCCTGGCTCAAGCGAAACGAAATAGGAGCGCATATGAGATATGTGCGGGACCGAGAATAATGCGTGTATGTGATACCGTATTTCATTCTCGCGATGAATGTGTCGAATGGTTGTATGCGATATAACCTAGTTATCGAATCAAGGATTGATTCGATAAGTCGATACATTGGATACTAGTCGGTTATGTGCGACATGACCGGATCATTGAATCAAGTGTTGATTTAATGATTTAATGTATAATTATAGATTTGATATATTACTTTGCATTAACTAGTATTGGTTCACTTTAAATGGATTTTCTCACTTGAAGTTCACAAGTTGTATATGTGATATACTTTTGTGCACTTGATTGTATCATGTTTGATGATACATGCTTACTTGAGTTTGTGTAAAGATTAAACCATGGTTATATGAGTGGTTAGGGTTTTAGTTTATTTACTTATTCATTTATTTATTTCTTTTGTTCATTTTGACAAAAGAAAATGATAAAGAGAAAATGGTGGCTTTCTTTGTTTGATATTGAAGCTTCATGAAGCTTTGACTAAGTCACCATTTTGTCTCATGCTTAACCCTAACCATTCCACTTAACCCTAGTTCATTCTCTACACTTGACCATGGTTGGATTATGATAAGTATTCATTTGATTTTCTTTTTGAAAAAGACTTATCATAATATACTTCATCTTCTTCTTCTTCTTCAAGAAGAAGCTTGCCTCCATCAATGGCAACTTGAGAAAATGAGTGAGAAATCCAATTCTAAAGTGAACCCACTTCCTATTTCTTCATCCTCTACCTCTTGCCAAGTAGTATAGGGTGTTTTCTTCACAAGTTTCATGACTTGGTGAAGTGGGAGCTTGATCTTGTGATGCCTCGACGTAGATCATCTTCGGCACGAAGCCGACGACCTTGCCCGCCCATTTTTCCGATGAAGCCGACGCTAGAGCCCGGGATTTGATTTGGACAGCGAGGAGACTTCATTGCGGAGCTATGGAGGTGGAGGACCGGATCTACAAAGGTTGTATTTCCGTTCTTTTAGTTAAGTTGTTAACTAGTTGCATCTATCGCCTAAAATTCTAGTTAACGATCCGTATTAGGGTTTCTCGGCACCCGTAAAATTTGAAATTGGCATGGTTGATGCCTTGTGAGACCTCATTAGCGTGCCTAGGAACCCTACAGTTTAAGGACATTACGGTCCATTGTTAGTTTAGGGACATCTCGGTCCGTTGTTAGTTTCGAGGCGGAGTTTTGCCGGATACTACTTACAAAGTCTGGACTCAGGAAGATAGCGAGCAGACACGAGCGTCGTCATCTATCGTTAACCTGGGTTGTAACTTGTTAGGCGTAGTATTTCTTAAGGAACCGGCCGTTTATTGGCCGGAAGGGTCTTTCGCTATGCATACCCATGAGCAAGTAGGCCCTACCTTGGTAGACCTTGTCTATGATGTACGGGCCTTCATAGTTCAGCTCGAACTTCCCGCGTTTGGCACGATTGGGGATCATAGGTCTTTTGACAACTAGCATGAGTTCTTCTTGGTGGAACGTTCTCGGCCTAGTTAGTCTTTCGTATGAACGCTTCATCCTTACTTTGTAAGCTTCCAGGTTTTGTTGCACCATGAGACGAGTTTCATCGAGGGCATTGAGCTCCTCAAGCCGAAGATGGGCATTTTCTTCATCCGTCAGTTCGTATCGAACTGCTACTCATAGAGAGGGTAGCTCTATCTCCAAGGGAAGTACCGCTTCCGTGCCGAATACCAGTGCGAATGGCGTTGTATTCGTGGCCGTTTTGAACGTGGTTCGATATTCCCAGAGAGCTTCATGCAGTCTCTCATGCCAGTCCTTCTTATTTCTGGACACTGTCTTCTTTATGATCTTCGTCAAGGTCTTGTTGAAAGTCTCAGCTAGACCGTTAGCTCGGGGATTATAGACTGAAGAGTACCTCCAATCTATATTATGTTGCTGTGTAATGCGGCTGATCTTATGGCTTCTGTAGGCCGGTCCGTTATCCGAGATGATCCATCGTGGAGTGCCGAATCGATAGATGACATGTGTCTTGAAAAAATGGAGGATGTTCTCCATCTTCACCTCCCTTAGTGGTACTGCTTCCGCCCACTTGGAGAAGTAATCGATCGTTGCCAATATGAATCGATGTCCCTTGGATGATGTTGGTTCGATAGGCCCGATTATATCGATTCCCCACATCTCGAATGATCATCTTGCCAGTGTTGGGTGTAACGGATTCGGATGCTGATGAATGCAGTCCCCGTGAATCTGGCACGAGTGACACTGCTTTGCATATTCAAGGCAGTCCTGAATCATTGTGGGCCAATAGTAACCCATTCTCTTAATCTTCAGCTTCATCTTTCGCCCAGCTTGATGGGAACCACAGAATCTATCGTGAGTTTCTTGGACGACGCTCCTTACTTCTTCTGGTCCCAGGCATCTCAACAACAGACATTCGAATGATCTCTTATATAGAGTATCATTGACGAAGGCGAAAGACAGAGCTCATTTCATAAGCTGATGTCTTGAAGATGCATTTTCGGGCATTCGATGGGATTTGAAGTAGTCTATAAAGACTTTTCTCCAATCCTTAGCCTTTTCTTCATCCTCTACTTGGAATGCCGCTTGTTTGGTCGCTTCCTCTTCTTTGGACGACTCAGGAGCTATTTCTGCTGGTGCGAGAATCCGATGGCTTTGCACAATGATCCTTACGTCATTGAGGTTTTCGTCGGCCAGTTCTTTAGCGAGCTTGGCTAATGCATCCGCCTTGCTATTTTTCGTCCGTGGTATGCTTTCCAGGACGTAGAATGGGATTTGAGTCAGCAGTTGCCGCACTCTTTCGCCATATTTTACCAACTCTGGCTTGCATGTCTGATAGTCGCCTTTTACTTGGCTAACGACCAGCTGGGAGTCTCCATATATGAGGAGGTTCTCGATTCCCATATCAATGGCGATCTCGGGACCTGCTACTAGAGCCTCGTATTCAGCCTCGTTGTTTGTCCTCGGCTCCGTTAAGGAGAGGGCAAAACGCATTATCCCTCCTTGTGGAGTCACAAAGATAAGGCCTACTCCGGCTTTGATTATGGAGTGTTGGGTTGCCTAGCACGGCAGCAAGGTTTCGGGAGGCATCATCCATGCCATATTTAAATTTTTGCCGTATTAGGTAACCCTGACCGTAGAATCGAAACTAGAAAATCCGACGAAATGAATGCAAACAACTTGCAACTAAAGTGAACAAGGAATACAACCTTTGTAGACTGGTCCTTCACTTCATTAGCTCTGTGTAGTAGTTCCTTCGCTGCGATCACGAACTCTCAGACTCTAGAGAGGCTCCCGTGAAGAAATGAACAAGCTTGCATCGAAGTCTTCGAGACCGAAGATGATCTACGTCGAGGAGACTCGAGCTCATGCTACCTCTTCACTAATGGTGAGATTAGTGAAGCAAACACCCTAAACTAAATGGCTAATAGTAGAGGATGATGAAGTAGGAAGTGGGCTCACTTTAGTTTTATTTTTCTCACAAGATTTCATCACTTAGAAAAAACTAGCAAGCTATTTCACTTGAGGAAGAAGAAGTGATGAATAAAAATGAATGATAGAGTGAGGTTAGAATTTCAACCATGGTGAGTTAGTGTCATGCCTAACTCATGTAGAGAATAAACCATAGTCTAAGGTTAAGGGTTGGGTTAACAAATATCTTAAGCTAGATAAACAAGTTGAATAAGTCAATGTTCTACTAGCTTCTCCAAGCTCAACCTTGACCAAATATAAATATTTGAATTGTTTAAAACAAATAAAACCCTAGCTTTAACCCTAGCATGGTATAATTCTCATACATCTATGTTGCAAGTGTAACCTAGCATAATACATAATATATATCACATATATATAATTATGCAAAGTGAGAAAAAGAAATGGTCAAGTGAGCAATATTAGTTAATGTAAATTCATATATTATATATATCATTATACATTAAATCTTTAAATCAACACTTGATTTAATGATCCGGCTATATCACACATAACCGACTAATATCAATAATATCAACTTACCGAATCAACACTTGATTCGATAACCCGGCTATATCACATATACCCGTCCGATATCATATATCGCAAGAATACAATACGGTATCACATACTCGTATCAATCTCGGTCCCGCACATATCACATATGTGCTCTGTTCTCTGCCGAAACACAGAGACGCGGCCGCGTAGGTCCGTCTTGCCTGAATTTGGGGGCAGATGCTAATTGGTGCTATCTGTCCACCTCTCCGAAGATGCCAAGTTGATTTACGGCACCATGTATCGAAGATTTAAACGGATGCGGCCGATGTAGCAGACTTCGTCAGATTCCCCCTCATTTGAGGGTTTTTTGATTGTGGGGACGCTCTTCCCTGTCGGCGCAAGCCCCTGCAGTTAATTACGCCATCGCATCGCGGTAACCACTTTCTCCTTCTCCAGATGGTCACTTCGTGTCATAGGTATTTGTTTTGTTTTTGGTTGCCCGTGGATTGTATACGGAGACTAATTTATGCTGTCGCCCGTAGGGCGTGGATTAGTCCAAATCCGTATTTTCTTAGATTTGGGTTTGGCTTGGGTTTAAGGATACGTTAGTCTCATTTGAGACTAAGATCAACTTAAACGTTCGTTAAGGATACGTTAGTCTAATTTTAGACTAAGATCAACTTAACGGGATCATTTAGATCCAACAAAAGAGCATTTGGGCTCTATTGTTTAGTTTAGAGACATTGCGGTCGATTACCAATTTAAGGACATGGTGGTCCAAGGTCAAGGACATAATAGTCCGTGGGTTTAAAGGGACCCCACAGTCCGAGATTAAGGACATCATAGTCCGTGGGTTTAAGGACCCCACAGTCCGAGGTTAAGGACATCATAGTCCGTGGGTTTAAGGACCCCACAGTCCGTGGAATGATTGGTTATCGGGACCCGTCACCTCTCTGAATACATTGAAGAATTACAACGACAAATATTAGAGGAGTGAAGAGATGTACCCTTGAACCAAGGTTGATTGGGAAATCTGTAGTTCAATTTGGAACTAAGATCAATTAATTAGATTATGAGCACATTGGCTTAGTTAAATCTGAATTAAGGACTTATGGCCAACTTGGGCTAAGTTCAATTAGGTTTGAAATAATAGACCTTTGTTTGGACTGTTGAACATTTGTCTGGGCTCAGCTCCCCATTATTTAACAATGCTAAACATGGTTCTGGGTTCTGACCATATTTTATCTTTTATTGAGTGCTAAGCACTCATATGAGATGATCAATTTTGGAAGACAAAAGTGTGTTTGAGGCTCAGTCAAAAGAAAGGGGTATTGCCTCTGGAAGATTTAGCCAATTTAGGCTAAGACTGGTTTAAAAATAGTGTTAAACACTAGCACATATCTGGCGGTCACGTGTTTCCACGTGATGCACATAAAATAGTGTTAAACACTAAGGATGCAGTGCTTAAAATAGTGTTAAACACTAAAAAGATGATGCGCTCACGTGAGGACACGTGAGGCACCCTAGGATTGGGCTAAGCTTCCTTTATTTTATTCTCAGAATATTTAAATAAGTGTTAAACACTTTCAATCTTCTAGGCCATCACATGTGGGCACGTGATGGGCATCCATGCACTGGATATTGAAGGGATTTGCTAGGGGTCATGTGGGGACACGTGAGGGCGCCCATGCGTTGGATTTTAATCCTTCAGTTCTTTCCGTCTTCTCTTTTTTTAAAGAGGTGTTTGTCAGGGGTCACGTGGGGACACGTGAGGCGCCCTAAATCAGTATTACCTTTGGCTTTATTCCCTTTAGTTTTGAGGGTCACGTGTGAGCACGCGAGGCATTGCCTCCAAGCTTTTTCTTTCTCATTTTGAGGAGTCTGTTTAAGGGTCACGTAGGGGCACGCGACCTAGTCTTGATCGTTCTTTTCTACTCATTGAGGATGAGGGTCACGTGTTACCACGTGACCAGGTTGGGTACTGATCTCTTTACGTGCATGGAGAGTTAAATCCCTTGTTTAAGAATTAAATTCTTTTGTAGGGTTAAACCCTAATTTTATTTAGAGGAATTAAATTCTTATGTATATGGAAGAATTAAATTCTTTAAACCCTACTCTCCCTCTAAGTTTTGGATCTACATGGCAGAATCTCCCTGATGAGAATTAAATTCTCAACTTGTGGGGAGATCTGCTTCTGCAGATCTTCAACCATGAAGAAAAACTAAGTTCTTGTTTTAAGGGTTAAACCCTATCTCTGTTGGAGGAATTAAATTCCTAAGTATTTGGAGGAATTAAATTCCTACGTATTTGGAAGAATTAAATTCTTCAAACTCAATTTTCCCTCTAAGTTTTGGATCTGTATGGCAGAATCTCCTCGATGAGAATTAAATTCTCAACTTATGGGGAGATCTGCTTTTGCAGATTTTCAACCAAAGGAAGAACTAAGTTCTTATTCAGAAGAGTTAAACTCTTAATTTGAGAATTAAATTCTCTTTTTGTTTTATGGTGCTTAGATCTCTTTCCCTTTCTCACCTAGGGTTTCTTTCTTTTCTCAAGAGACCTTCTTTTCTTTCTGGAGAATTAAATTCTCTTCTTTTTTCTTTCTCTTCTTGTTGTTTTTCTCTGTCTCTCTTTTTTCTTCCTCCTTGGCTCTTATTTATAGGAGAAGGAAAAGAATCAGTTTGTTTAGTCAATCTTTCATTGAAAGATTTTAATTGATTTTGTAACTAACATGATCTTTTAGATCACTCAGTGAATTTTATTCACCATTGGATTTTTAATCCAAAAGATCTTTTATCTGTTATTCCTGACAAATTTCGGGGAAATCTATCCTAGTATAGAATCTTTCTATAAATTGGTGATTTTTAATCACCATTGGATTTTTAATCCAACGGCGCTCCACTTTACAGAGCACAATCTTTTTGTTTGGAAAGATCTAGGGAAATATTTTTCCAACTAGGGTTTTTGATTTCGCTTGATTAGAATTCAATTCTATTAGTTCAGAAGGCTTTTAAAAGTCTATCACGTGTTGGCACGTGATCCCTTTGTTTGATCATTGAAATAGAATTTAATTCTATCAATTAAAGAGTTTAGGAACTTGTCATGTGTTGGCAAGTGACCCTCTTGATTAAACATTTTATTCAGAATTTAATTCAGCCTTTTAACAGAGCTAAGGAATCATCACGTGTCAGCACGTGACCCTTGGTCACGTGTGAGCACGTGATGCCATATTAGGGTTTTTTTCCTTAGTGTCTTATTACATCTTTTAATCCTTTTTGGTGGGTTTTAAATGCCCATCACGTGGTGGCACGTGACTCTACTAATTGCCTGCTTGATTAGAATTTAATTCTGTTATAATAGAGTCCCAGGAAACCATCACGTGTCAGCACATGACCCTTGGTCGCGTGTGAGCACGTAATACCCCATTGGAGAATTTCCTGATATTTTATCAGGGAACATGCTCCTACTTCATTTCGTATGAACCAGGAAAGCTCTGTGTAAGACTCTAAAGACTCGTCAATACGCCGGCAGTAGGTGATGATCATATCAAACACCCACAAGCCGCAAGCGGTCTGCTAAACGTAACGACCACCCGTGTATTGAGCGATCAGAAAATTAACAAGCAAGTCTGCTCATACTCCTGCGAATCTAATCAGTAACATTACCGTACAGTCCGGTCTTCGTCTGATATGTCGCATATCAACAGCCTGGGGGTGGTATAACGTCAGACCCCAATAGTCTGATAAGTCATGCCGATGCAAGATCCATAACGGTTCGAGAAACTACTGATAACCCTTACCAGTAAATCTCAGCAACCCCGGCCAGGGATTTCCTGTTATGGCTAATCGAGCATAGCACAACATCACCTCCTAATACCGGGAGAGACGAAACCCCTCCTATCTCTCATTACCTCCATATGACTCAAGACTGTACCCAAAAACCACCATTTTGCATGATCTCTTGACCGTGGCATAGTGGAAATCAAAGTACAGTAGGAATCACATAAGACTCTATGACGATCTGGGGTCTACAGACTAACTTGTACCAGTGTCACCAGAGAACTACTATCCGACGATAGGTATAATACCATCTAGGAGTTCTCGGCGAGTCCGTTCAGTATACCCAGTCTCCACTGAGCACCCGTATACCATCTCTGATGTCAAACACCAATGGATATGGAATCATCCATCGCCCATCACATGGGTCGAGAAACGTATACGCTAGTCTACTCTGGAGTATCGATGCCCTGTCTCGATACTCCCATGACTAGGAACAGTTATAGGGTGTACTTGTGGACTACCCTTGGCCCTACTAGTATGATCTCCATCATAGTCCGGTAGTCAAGTACACAGCCTAAGGACTTTATCAACATGTGAGAGCGAGACAATAAGTGTTCATATTAAGATAAAGAGCAACCGGATAGCATACTATCATATTGAGCAAGAAAGTCCTCCCTATATATGTCCAAGCATCCACTACAATATACATCCCATGTACAGTAATGGCCTCTAGGGCATATATATAACTAACAGGGGGTGCTTTGCTTCCGCCTCTTCATAGATGATGCCCCATCGAAGTAGAGTTCCCATCGGGTATCACTCCCTTCTTTCTTCCCGTCGATTGCATCAAACGCATGTTCGTCCGGCAACTTGCAGTTCAAGGGAGAGTCGGCGGGTATCGGATGCTCTGCGAGAAAGTCGACGATAGCCTGGACTTTTACTGCCTTGAGAGGTCGGTAGATTATCGAGAATTCCATTAAGAGGAGGGTCCATTTGGCAAGCCTTCCCGTTAGTATGGCTCTTGACATCAAATATTTGGGAGGATCCACCTTTGATATGAGACGGACTTCATGTGCCAAGCCATAATGTCGGAGCTTCGTTACCGTGAAGATTAATGCCAGGCAATGCTTTTTGATTGGGGAGTAGTTGTTTTCTGCCCCCAGGAGAACTCGACTCAAATAGTAGAGAGCTCTCCTTTCCCTGATCGTTCTCCAATACCCATAGCGCGCCTAAAGAACCTTCAAGGGCTGTTGTGTACGGATGAGGGGTTTTCCCTTGACTGGAGTGGTCAGCACCGGCGGGTTCTGCAGATATTGCTTGATTTTGTCCAGTGCACTTTGGCATTTACGATCTCAAATGAACGGGGTCCCCTTCTTCATTAGATGGCTGTAGGGGCGGCATTTTCCGAAAGGTTAGCTTTGAACTGTTGGATATACGCGAGCTTTCCTTGGAGAGACCGCGGTTGTTTGAGAGTTCTTGGCGTGGGCATTTCCATGATCGCCTTAATCTTTGATGGGTCTATTTTGATGCCTCGGTGTCGTACGATGAATCCTAGGAATTTTCCTGAGGAAACTCCAAACGCGCATTTCAGAGGGTTCGTCTTCAGGTTGTACTTCCGAAGGCGCTGGAACACTATCTTCAGATGCTCCCAGTACTCCTCGTATGATTTGCTTTTCACCACGAGGTTGTCAATATAACATTCGACAATTTCGTGTATGAGGTCATCGAAGATCTTTGTTATGGCCCTCTGGTAGGTGGCGCCAATGTTCTTCAGACCGAAGAGCATCACTTTGTAGCAGAATATGCCCAGCATAGTCTGGAAAGCAGTGTGCTTTTGGTTTTCAGGATGCATCTTGATTTGATTATACCCCGAAGATCCATCCATGAAGGATAAGACTTCATTGGTGGATGTGTTATCGATCATCAGCTCGGTAACAGGAACGGGGAAGTCATCCTTCGGACAAGCTTTGTTGAGATCCCGAAAATCTACGCAGATGCGTACTGTCCCATTTTTCTTCATTACCGGAATGATATTGGCGATCCGGTCAGGGTATTGAACTTCTTGGATGAAGCCGGAGTCGATTAGCTTCTTGACTTCGGCATTGATATTCATCTCAAGCTCGAGCCGCATTCTTCTTGGTGCTTTTTTGACTGGATTGACGTCCTATGATATTGCCAGTTTATGCTCGGCTATTTTTGGATCTAGTCCTGACATCTCGGAATAGTTCCACACGAAGCAATCTTTATACTGCATATGTATGTCTTTTAATGTAGCCAGCTGCTCTTTAGACAACAGCTTACTTACGAACGTTGGCCTTGGATTGTTTGTCGTCCCCAAGTCGACTTTCCTCAGATTGTCTACTGTGGTATGTATCCCGTCTTCTAACTCCTTTGGTGCTGGTGGAAATTCTGAGATCACCTCGTCTTCATCTTCATTTGCGAAGCATTGGGAGAGGCCATCCATATTCTCATGCTCTCTCTCCTTTAAGAACGTTATCACGTGGTAGGTACGAGTCCGTTTCCAAGACCGATGTTGCTCTTGTTCTATTCTCGTCCTATAGATTTCTTTTGGCTCATGATTTTGTGGAGGGGTTAGCCTCCAACTGTCAGATAGAGAAAACTTGCCTTCCTAATACTGGTCTTCAATCCAGTTTTTGAAGGTGAACCAGTCTTCAAGGGGATGTCCTATTGCTCGGTGATAGAAGCAATAAGCCGGGTGATGGACCTCGTCTATTTGTTCGGGGCGCTGAGACTCCGGGAGCACCATCATTTGATATTTCATAACAAGGTTGAAGATTTTCCTTGTCTTGTCTTGAGGGAAAGAGTATTCTCGAACCATCTTCTTCATCAGCGATGAATTCCAGCAGACCATTTCTCAATCGCGCGGCTTCTTGGATCCGCTTCGCTGTTTTTGAGCGTCATTCTTGTTTTCCACCTTGCTGTTATTTCTACGTCGGGTTTTTTTCTTACCATGAGAGCGCACAGCGGGATGACGGTGAAAGGCATCGTCATCCTCCGTAGCTTGCTGAATGAGATGTTGCGTCCTGGCTTTCTCGTAAATGGCCATTTCGCGGCTGTGGTCATCCCGAACCTTTTGACCCGCTTCCCTTATTAGCTTGTTAATCTGCTCTTCGAATGACGGACTTGATATTCGTACGGCGGGATTTCGCTCTGTTTCAATATCAGCGCTATCTGGAAAGACATTCTCTTTTCCACCGGAATCATTTATAACATGGCAGCCATGTAATCGCTCCCATTTCTTGGACCGAATGTATCCAAGATCAGTCGTCTCCATTCTCCCATTGGGCATCTTTCGCTGAGTCCCGGGAACGTCCTAAATTTTGTTATAGAATTGGGCTTGTCGAGCAGTCTGTTTGAGGGGCATGCCTTGGCATCTCAATAGCCTTTTCAGTCCCTCTGCGTAGTATCTGGGCAGACGGATTTTTTGAAGCCTGTCGAGCGCAAGTTCGGTACCGTGCCATACTTCTTTCTTCACTTTAGTCTCCATGGATTGATAGAAAAGGATCGTCTTCTCACCTCTTTTCTTATGAGGGACGTAGAAAGTCTGCAGCTCTTGCATGCTGTACGTATCAAGTGCATCAAGTTCTTTGTAATGCCGCTGCGGAACTATGGTAATTTGTAAACTCTGGTCAGCTCCAGCAAAGGTCTGCATTGGCGGGCGTACGGAGAACACTGCGTTGGCCTCGTCTTCACAGTCACCGCCAAAGACTAAAATAGGAGTAGATGGTCCTGGCCTGTTTCCTTGGGGTTGTCCCGAGTAGACCATCTCTTCATCCTCCTCGGTATCGCTCCTAAATATCGGGATATTGGCGATGGCTTTTTGTTTATTCTCCGGTTTGCGACATCTTTCCATGTCTTCGAAGTCTGGTAAGAAGTACTTGGCGTTTTCATATTTGCGGACTTCATTTACGGAGAATGGGTTTAGCTCCCCCGTAACTGTGTACTCGAGGTCGTCCTTGAAGTACTTCATACACTGATATTGTGTAGAAGGGATGATGTTGTGATCATGTAACCAAGGCCTGCCGAGCAAAGCGTTGTAGCAAGTTTTGGAGTCAATAACATGGAACTTGATGTCAGTGACGAGCAGCCCGAAGCGTAATGTCAGTATTACAGACCCGAGCATTTGTGATGATTGGGAGTCAAAACCGGAGATTGTAATTTTATCCCGAGCCAAGTACTGCACATTCATGCAAATCTCCTTCAACACTCTTACATTGAGAAGGTTGACGGAGGACCCATTTTCGACCATGATCTTCTCTATCTTGATATCATGACAATACCCAGTTACATACAACGGACAGCTGT
Source organism: Agapanthus africanus (assembly GCA_030015575.1). Taxonomy (NCBI): domain Eukaryota; kingdom Viridiplantae; phylum Streptophyta; class Magnoliopsida; order Asparagales; family Amaryllidaceae; genus Agapanthus; species Agapanthus africanus. Next base: position 42,140,590 of record CM057344.1, read on the forward strand.
GCTCGCACGTTCCGAGAAGGAGGTCTTCATCGCTGAAGGTGATGTCAGCCGTGTGGACTTTTTCCAGCTTATCCTTCATCTTTTCTTCTCCAAGGAAGGCTTGAAACTGGTCGGGCTCTTGTAATGCCTTGATCAGGGAATCTCGTGCCTCTTTAGATAGGAGAAGGGCATCCAAAATACTTAATTGTGAGGGTATCTTCCTCAAATATGCCAGGACATTGTAATCCACCTTGTTTTTCTTGGGCGAGTCCTTGGCTGTGAGCTCTTTGGCGACTCTATCATCGAGGGCAATCTCTTCAGAGACTATTTCCTTCCCCTTGTCTTTCTTGCACGAACTTTTGTTTGAGGGTCCGAGATTCTTTTTAGGCAACGTACGGTTACGCAGCTGAATGTTCTCACAGTTCCTCGTCTCTTCTTCTTTTCCAGAGGTGGATTCCTTGAAGAGAGGGCCGGGGGCCATTTCTTCGTCCGAATCGCTCCCGAAGGTAAGAACTTGAGATTTCCCTTTTGTTGGGATGGAATCAACCATATTACATTTACCGGCTGTTCCTTTATGCTCATCTGTCATGCTTCTCTGCTCCCGACGGGCTTTGCGCTTTATTCGCTTGAAGTGTTGTCGGTGGGCAACGCATCCCTGACACCACTTCTTGAAGGCATTGCACTCTTCGGTAGGGTGTGTGACCCTCCGATGATACAAGCAGTATTTCGGATGTACATCCGGTTAGTCGGGGCACGTACTCCCGGAAGTATTTTCTTTGAAAGGTGGCAGCTTCACTCCCACTGACAGAGCTTTGGTGAACTTCTTCCTTATCTTGATTCTTCTCTTACTGGTGGCAAGGGCGCTTTGGTCCGGTTGAGGTACTTTATGGCTTCTCATTATCAGAGCTTTTTCAGCCTGTCACCGATGCTTGGCCTTTTCGTATATGGCCGCTTCATGTTCTCGATCAGCTTTGCTCTTTTGAAGAGCTTCACTCAGCAGCCTGTAAATCAGGTCATCTGATGGTTCCAGGGATTTTGGCTCTGGTTCTGCCCCCAGTTTCTCTAAGTCAGGAGCTTCCTTGCCATTTACCGACGAGTGAGAGATCATGTGGCAACTCACCCTATAATCTTCGGGCTCTTCTGACGAGCCGTATCCTTCATCAATGTCGCTGTCTCCATTCTCAAGAATATGCTTGAGGAACTCTTTCAATGTGACCGGGGTCCGCGCCTTTTGGTCGTATTCCTCCAGTGCGTCGATGTATTTTTGCAGATCCGTACGATTGTCGTCAAGCTGCACGGGCTTTTTGGTCATCTTCTTTTCTTTAAAGACTTCGAAAGATCGAACTGGAGGTTTTTCCCATTGTTACCAACTTTCGGTGTCGGGCGCGGTTTTAGCATCCCGTCAATAATCTCGGGCTCCGGCGGGCTTTTCCATTTGATGTCCGGACACGCTTGAAGATCCTTTAGCATTCTTTTAGTTTTAGTCGAGAGGACAACTTCCCACGGAGCTTCTTCTATAAATGAGCATGATGCCCCCGGCGTATCCACCTTTTTAGGAGCGTGCTGCTGTGGCGGGTTTACCTTCCAGTTTTCGGACAGCGCGAACTTGCCCTGTTGGTACTGGTATTCAACCCAGTTTTTGAAGAAGTAGCAATCTTCGATTGGGTGGCCCACTATTCGGTGGTAGGGGCAGTAATTGGGATTGTTGACGTCGCCCGATTGCAGTTGGTATCTCGGATCCGGCAGAGTGATGAGCCTGTTGCGTACCGCCAGTTCGAATAGTCTCCTCATTTTATCCCGGGGGAACGAGTAAGGACGTCTCAACTTTTTTTCGAGGGATCTTTGTTTGTTGTTTTGGCGAGCTACCGGTTTCAGGTCACTCGGTTATTGTTGAGCGTTGGCGACGAAGGTCGCTTTCCTTTTGCCCTTTTCATTCCGAAGATCTGTCTTTGAATCGGACGGCCTATGACCCATCTGGTCCATTTGGGCCAGTTTGTCCATCAAGGCCTGGAAGGTAGTCGGCTTGAAGAACATCATAAACTGGGATATAGTTGCCTGGGGATCAAGGGTTCCTACGAACATGTCCACGGCAAGAGCTTCTTCTATGCGTTGTTCGCATTTTGACCATAGGTTATCCCACCGAATCGCGTATTGAACCCAGGTCTCTCCCGGCTTCACTTTGGCATTGATTAATGCCGTGATTGGGGTGTTCTCTCTTGCGCTTGCGACCCTCTGTGTGAATAATAATTCCATCTCCGTGAATGTTTTGATAGAATCATTCGGGAGCTCAGAGTACCATTCAAATGCTTTCTCCGACAAGCTGCCGACAAATTGGTGGAGCAACAGTTTGTCATCGCCCCCGGTATTACCACACAAAGCTCTGAATTAAGCGACGTGCTGGTGTGGATTGCTTGTCCCTTTATACACATGGAACTTAGGGATCGTATATCCTGGCGGGTACTTAATTTGATCGTACCAGCCTGGATAAGGTCGTCTAGTTCTGACGACTTGGCCGGCCGCTTCACTTGCTTGATGAGCTCGTATTTGTTGAGCTATGTAGTTATCAAGGGTAGCCTTAGAAATTGTTTCTTCTTAGGCTACTGATACAGCCGGAGCAGGGTTTGACGTTTCCCCTATGTCATCTTCAATGATTATCGGCGGATCTTCGGCTGGAGGTTCCGGCTGAATCATCATCCCGACCATGTCTTGGAACAGGAGCGCCATCTGTTTTATATTAGCCTCTTGTTCCGCGGCCTCTTTGTCTTTCTTTTCAAGCACCCTCCGCAGGAATTCCGTATCGGTCTCATGATCTTGGCGCTGTTCGGACGATACTTTCGGGCTTTTCTTCTGCCTCGTGAGTGCGGCCATCTTTGTTAGCATCTCCTGGAGCTTTTGTTGTTGCTCTTGAGCCTTTGTCACAGACCGTGTAAGTAGTCGATGACCCGCGGAAGTACGGCTTTCCTCTTTGCTGGAAGCCATGTACACCGTGTGTACTACCATGCCCCCAGACTTGGGGCGTTTGGGTCCACTGCCTTTGATATTTGCCGACGGTGGTGGTTGATTCTCTAGCCTTCTCTTTCTGTGGGAGGCCGAAGTTGAGAGGGCCGTTGTAGCAGGCACCCATGCAGACGATACCTTCCGTGGTATGATGGCGAGATGGTCCTCCTCTTGCCGAGCCTTTGTTTTCTTCAGCCGGCGAGAGTAATCTTTGTCAATTACAGAGTCTTGGACTTTCCCCCAGACTCTGTGGATCTTGGAGGAAAACCGCTGAGAAGGCTGTTCCGGCTTCACCTGTGTTATGCTTTCAATAGGCGGAGGAGACTTCTTCAATACGGCGGTTGGAGAGTTCTTGCGTACTCTCCTGAGAAGCTCGAAGCTATTCCCAGTTAGAACAACAACGTCAATTCCACCATTGGAGTTGGTGGGGTAATTCCAGAGGGGGGACTGCCTCCAACATTTCTCACTCGGCGCCAGTGGCGACATCGAGCACGTCGTGCAGACGGGACCATCTTTGTTGTGGAAGCGACCTCGTTATGCTCCCTGCTTTGATGAGAGGCTGCTGTCGGTGTCGGCCTGTCGAAAACTGACGTCCGCTGAGAGGGAACGGTTAATCTGTCGAAGGCAGACTTTCTGGCAGGGGAAGCATTTTTAATGACCTTGCCTACAACAGGTGTTGGAACGGCCAGTCATGTAAAGTCCGATCTCGTAGCAGGAGAAGCCTCTTTGACGACTTCGTCTGTCGGAACAGGAATGGCTATCCGCTTCGGGATAACCCCCTCAGGTATTGCAGGCCTCTTTGCAGGCCCACTCGAGCTGTGGCTCAGCCTGTTAAAGACTGAGGCATTGGAATTGGACGACCCATTGAGAGGGGCCATGGTAGTTGCAAGCCGATCGAAGACCGACTTCTTTGGAGCCTCCTGTGATGGTATTGAAGCATTAAAGCTCATTGGCGGGAGCATGGTCCCAAAAAACAGTCCAGTGGTGGTCAGAGTCACCTGTTCCACCGGCATTGCAAAGATGGAGGCCGCTTGGGGCCCGTAAGTCACTCCTCCGGTCGGGGTGGAGCGAGAGTTGTTGTTGCAGTTGGTGCAGTTGGAAGCCATCGATATATCTTCCTGCACAGGAGCAAGATGCCAAATCTTAGTACCTCGAATCCAATGGAAACCATAGTAAACCGCGATTTGTTCGCGAATATGACACACGAAGTGTGGAGTGGAAAGAGGAAAAGGTCCCATCGGGCGTGCCAGAATCTGTTTACCGCAGAAAACTGGGAAGACAAACGTCTTGCCTGAATTTGAGGGCAGATGCTATTTGGGTTTATGCGTCCACCTCTCTGAAGATGCCAAGTTGATTTATGGCACCGTGCATCGTAGGTTTGGACGGATGCGGCCGTTGTAGCAGACTTCGTCATATTCCCCCTCGTTGGTGAGGGTTTTTTGATTGTGGGGACGCTCTTCCCTGCAGGTGCAAGCCCCTGCAGTTAATTACGTTACCGCGTAGCGATAACCACTTTCTCCTGCTCCAGATGTTCACTTCGTGTCGTGTTTGTTTGTTTTATATTTGGTTGTCCGTGGATTGTATACATAGACTAATTTGTGTTGTCGCTCGTAGGGCGTGGATTAGTCTAAATCCATAATTACTTAGATTTGGGTTTGGGTTAATTTAAGGATCGTTAGTCTTGTTTGAGATTAAGATCAACTTAAATGTTTGTTTAGAATACGTTAGTCTAATTTTAGACTAAGATCTACTTTGCATGATTTTGGGATCATTCAGATCCAACAAAAGAGCATTTGGGCTTTATTGCTTTAGTTTAAGGACGTTATGGTCCATAGCTAGTTCAACGACATTACGGTCCATTGTTAGTTTAAGGACGTTACGGTCCAAGGAGTTGTTGGTTGTCGGGACCCTCCGCCTCTCTAAAGACGTTGAAGAATTACAACGACATATATCAAAGGTGTGGGGAGATGTACCCTGGAACTAATGAATATTCATCAAGCTCGGTAGTCTTGTTTGGGACTAAGATCACTCTGGAAAATAAGGAGCCCATGTGCTCGGTTGATTAGGAGTTTGACCAAACTTGGGCTCAACCCAGTCATTTCATTTTTGAATAAAGTGTTAAACACTTGCTTAAGCTTGGTCCCCTTTCTGTGCCAACGATGCTGAGCATCCATATGGGTTCTGACGCCCACACTTTATCTTGCTTTTTTTTGTTTTTTTATGGAGTGTTAAACACTCTTTATGACGCCCGCGTGTGCAGAACGTGAGGCGCTTGGCGCTAGGTGCCAGGCGTTGGACACTGGTTTATGAGTGCAGAGCACTTTATGCTGAATAGCGCCCACGTGAGGGGTACGTGGGGCGCTTAACGCTGAGTGCCAACCACTGAGTGCTAAGCTCTCCAAGCGACGTCCACATGAGGGGAACGTGAGGCGCTTGGCGCTGAGCGCCAACCACTGAGTGCTAAGCACTCTTTATTGAGCAGCGCCCACGTGAGGGGCACGTGAGACGCTTGGCGCTAATTTTTCTTCGTGTATTATGTTCTGAAGAGTTCAATTCTCTGTTTTTCCCTGGATCTTCGATCTCCAAGAACAAATTCATCCCCATGAGAATTAAATTCTCATTTGTGGGAGACTTGTCTCATGGATCTCAGATCAAGGGAAAGAACTATGTTCTTTTATGAGGGTTAAACCCTTAGATATGCAGATGAGATACTCTGATCTCTATTTCTTTTATTTACCTTGAAGAAAGTTCTTCTTCTTCTTCTCTCTTAAAGCTTTCTTTTTTTTTTTGCTTGCTTTTCTTTTTGAACTTGAAGTTTATGGGGAGGGGGGGGTTTCCTCTGTACAAGACTTGAAGTCTTGGGGCCTTTATATAGTGGAAGCAAGTTTGTTGATTTAGTTAAAGAAATCTCTCATTGGGAGATCCTTAATTGATTTGGGGATTTTATCCACCGTTGGATCTTTGATCCAAGGACTTCTGTTTTACAGAAGATATTTTTCTTGTTTTTAACAAGACGGGGAAAATATTTTCCCATACAGAGCTTATTCTGTAGCTTGGTGATCTTAATCCACCATCGGATTTTTAATCCAACGGTGCTCTATTTTACAGAGGGTAATCTTTCTCGTTTGGAAAGATTTTGAGGAAATATTTCCTCAACAGAATTCAATTCTGTATTTTGATGATTTGTCATCCCTGTTGGATCTTTGATCCAATGGTAGGGAACTTTTAGTTCTGGCGCTGGCGCCCTCGTGCAAGGCACGTGAGGCGCTGCCTAAGAGTTTTTAACTCCTGGCGCTGGCGCCTTCGTGCAAGGCACGTGAGGCGCTGCCTCAGATTTTTTTAACTTTTGGCACTGGCGCCCTCGTGCAAGGTACGTGAGGCGTTGACTCAGAGTTTTTTTAACTCTTGGACGCTGGCGCCCTTGTGCAAAGCACGTGAGGCACTGCCTCAGAGTTTTTAACTCTTGGCGCTGGCGCCCTCATGCAAGGCACGTGAGGCGCTGCCTCAGAGTTTTTTAACTCTCGGCGCTGGCGTCCTCATGCAAGGCACGTGAGGCGCTGCCTCTTTTCAAATTTTGAACAGAGCCTTGGTCTTTTATTATTTGGGGGAAACAGTATGTAATGCCGTATTCTAATCTCGCGATATTTGATATCGGTTAGGTTATATGTGATATAACTGGATTGTTGAATCAAGTGTTGATTCAATGATATGTTATATGTATCTATGTATGTGTGTGTGTGTGTGTGTGTGTATTTGATACTGGCCGGTTTTATATGATATGATCGGATTATTAAATCAAATGTTTATTTAATGTAGTATTGAAAGGTGTCGGTTATATGTGATATGACCGAGTTATTAAATCAAGTGTTGATTTGGTAAATTGTATACATATAAATGATATTAGTCGGTTATATTTGATATAGCCGGATTATTAAATCAAGTGTTGATTTAATAATTTGATATATTTATATTTGATATATTAATATATATTAACTAATATTAGCTCACTAATGAATTTCTTTTCTTGTATATATATAATGAGATATATATATATATATATATATATATAATGAGATATATATATATATATATATATATTTATATATATAATATACTATTGTGCCATAGTGGATGATACATGGAACATGGGTATATGAGACTCACACCAAAGCTAAAGATAATTATGGTAATTATTTATTAAGAGTAAAATAAAATGAGTGAAAATGAGCATGGCTTAAGATGCTTGTAGAAGCATGTAGAAGCCATGACTCATTCCACTAATTTTGTTTTACTTTAAATATTTTCTAACCCAACCATTATCTTTAGCCCATGGTTAACTCTCTACTTAATCACTTGAGAATTTCTTCACCCAAGTTCATCTTGATCCTCTCTAGGTTTTCTTGAGTTGGAAAAGAAAAAGAGAAAAGAATTTCTAAAGTGAGCAAAATTCGTACTTCATTAACCTACTCTCATCTAGCCCATAAAACTAGGTTGTTTGCTTCACTAATTCCTTGATTAGTGAAGATGTAGCTTGAGTTAGAGTGACTTCAACGTGGATCATCTTCGGCCTCGAAGACGACATAGCAAGCTCGATCCTTTCTTCAAGTAGAACCAAGAAGAGTTCTAGGACCACTACATGGAGCTTAGGGACTACTTCTTGGAGCTATTGAAGTGAAGGACTTGGTCTACAAAGATTGTAACTCCCTTCACTTAGTGTAAAACTTGCTTACTTGCTTACAAACCCTAATTCTTTAGTTCGATTCTAGGTTAGTGTAGTTTAGACTTCTAAATTTTTTAAAATTGCATACTTGATGCATGTGGAAACCTAGTAGAGGTACTAAGACACACTTTCATAACGCATACCCAACATCTCGAATAGTCGCTCGAACTGTGCTTAAGGTAAGGCTTTCGTGAATGGATCCGCCGTGTTATCATTTGTGTCCACTCTCCGAACCTCGATCTCCTTGCGATATACGATCTCCCAGATCAGGTAATACCGCCTTAAGATATATCTGGATTTCTGATGGGAGCTTAGTTCCTTCGCTAAAGCTACAGCCCCATTGTTATCGCAATACAAGGGTATTAGATTGGTAATGGATGGAACCGCCTGAAGTTCAGAAATAAACTTCCTCATCTAGACCGCCTTTTTTGTAGCATCGTTAGCAGCTATATACTCAGCTTCCATCGTTGAGTCTGTGACGGTGTCTTGTTTGAAATTCTTTCAACACACCGCCCCTCTATTGAGGGTAAACACATAACCTGAGACGGATTTAGAGTCATCTTTGTCACTTTGGAAGCTTGAATCGGTAAAAGCCTCGATCTGGAGATCCCCATTACCATACACCAAGAAAATCTCTTTAGTCCTTCTCAGGTACTTGAGAATGTTCTTTACTACTATCCCATACTTCTCACCCAGGTTTGACTGATACCTACTTATCACACTAAGTGCGTAAGCTACGTTAATATCTCATACATTATAGATCCAACCGCTAAAACGCAGGGTATAATGCTCATGCGTGCCCTCTCTTCATCAGTCTTTGGAGAGGGTGATCCCGTGACAAGTGGGTATATTACCACGCTTGGAATCTTCTATACTAAACCTCTTCAGTATGGTGTCAATGTATCTGGACTGTGAAAGTCCCAACATTCTTTTAAACGTATTACGATAGATCTTAATCCCCAGAATGTAGGAGGCATCACCCAAGTCTTTCATGGAGAACTTCTGTGACAAGAAGAGCTTGACTGGTTGTAGTATAGGGATGCCATTCCTTATCAGGAGTATGTCATCCACGTACAGTACGAGGAAGACTACCGCTCTTCCTACAATCTTCCTATAAATGCACGGTTCATCTACATTTTTGATAAAATCAAATTCTTTGACCATCTCATCAAAGCAGATGTTTCAACTCCGCGTTGCTTGTTTTAACCCATTAATGGATTTAAGCAAGTTGCACACCTTTCCGCTGCTCCCACTATCTAAGAAACCCTCTGGCCGGTCTATGTAAACACTCTCTTCTAAATTTCCATTTAGAAAAGCTGTTTTCACGTCCATCTGTCAGATGTCATAGTCATGGAAGGCAACAATGGAAAGCAGGATCCGAATGGTTTTAAGAATAGCCATTGAAGAAAAAGTTTCATCATAGTCCAATCCTGATCTTTGATGAAAACCTTTTATAACAAGTCCAGTTTTGTAGGTTTCATTTGTCCATCCGTACCAATCTTCTTTTTGAAGATCCATTTGCATCCAACGGGTTTTACCCAGGGGGAGCAACTTCCAAAATCCATACTTTGTTGGTGTACATGGATTCCATTTCGGATTTCATAGCATCCAGCCACTTCACCGAGTCTTTACTTGTGATAGCCTGCTGAAAATTAGTAGGCTCGTCATCATTGATAATGCAATCCTTTCGATTTCCGTTTACGAGAAACCCATAGTATCTTTCAAGCGAATGAGAATGCCTACTAGATCTGCGGAGCGGCGTCGGTTCATCGGGCTCTATCGAAACCTTAGGTTCTACTAAGTTCTTAGCAGTAGTTTGTGGTTCTGGAATTTCTTCCAGTTCTACTGCGCTCCCACTAATTTCTTTTGCAAGAAATTCACTCTCTAAAAAGATTATGTGGCGAGCGACAAACACCTTTTGTTCTTCAGTATGGCAGACAATACATCCCTTGAATTCTTGAGGTATCTCACAAACTTGAATAAAACCAATCGTGCCACGAGTTTGTCCGGATTCTGCTTTTTGACAAAAGTTGGACACCCCCATATTTTAAAATACTTGAGACATGGTCTCTTCCCACTCCACATTTTATATAGAGTGGTAGGCACAGACTTAGTTGGAACCCTATTCAATAGGTATGCTACTGATTCCAGCGCAAAACCCCAAAAGGAAAGTGGCAACTCAGCACTACTCATCATCAAACGCACCATGTCGAGTAGAGTGTGATTCCTTCTCTCTGATAAACCGTTATGCTGAGGTGTATACGGAGGAGTAAGCTGAGAGAGAATTCCATTCTTTTTTAAGCATTAAAGGAAACTGGTACTTAAGTATTCTCCACTCCGATCAGATAGATATATCTTGATACTTTTACCCGTTTATTTCTTCACTTCATTTTTATATTCCTTGAATTTCTCAAAGACCTCGGATTTATGTTTCATTAAGAATATATGTCCATACCTTGAGAAATCATCAGTAAAAGTGATGAGGTAGGAATAACCGCTTCGTGCATGTGTAGACATCGAACCACATACATCGCTGTGTATGAGTCCCAAGAGCTCAGTGGCTCTTTCTCCGTGTCATGTGAATGAAGATTTGGTCATCTTTCCTTTGATACATGATTGACAAGTTGCATATGATACATGTTTACCACCGAAAAACGGAGACGAAACCGCGTAGGTCGTCTTGCCTGAATTTGGGGGCAGATGCTATTTGGATTTATCCGTCCACCTCTCCGAAGATGCCAAGTTGATTTATGGCACCGTGTATCAGAGGTTTGGACGGATGCGGCCGTTGTAGCAGACTTTGTCAGATTCCCCCTCGTTTGTGAGGGGTTTTTGATTGTGGGGACGCTCTTCCCTGCAGGCGCAAGCCCCTGCAGTTAATTACGTTACCGCGTAGTGATAACCACTTTCTCCTGCTCCATATGGTCACTTCGTGTCATGTGTGTTTGTTTTAATTTTTGGTTGCCTATGGATTGTATACGGAGACTAATTTTTGTTGTCGCCCGTAGGGCGTGGATTAGTCCAAATCCGTATATTCTTAGATTTGGGTTTGAGTTGATTTAACAACCGTTAATCTTGTTTGAGATTAAGATTAACTTAAATGTTTGTTAAGTATACGTTAGTCCAATTTTAGACTAAGATCTACTTAACAAGGGTTTAGGATCATCTTGATCCAACAAAAGAGTATTTGGGCTCCATTGTGTTAGTTTAAGGACGTTGCGGTCCATATTGGGATGTGCCCATCGGTTTGGGAGTGCACCGAAGAGTTGTTGGTTGTCGGGACCCTCCACCTCTCTGAAGACGTTGAAGAATTACAACGACATGTATCAGAGATGTGGAGAGATGTACCCTTGAACCGAATTCCAAATTGAAGGGAGGGATCATGGTGGGATGAACATCATTTTAGATACCATATGTTAGGAGATCATTAGCCATCTTTGGAACTAAGATCGATTTGGAGAGACCTGAGCATAGGAAGGCTCGGTTGATAGGTGATCAAAAGTCTTTTTGGTTTCGAGAGACTTGGCTAATTTAGGCTGAGGTTGGCCTCTCATAGTGTTAAACACTAATATCTGCTTGGCTCTCACGTGCTCCCACGTGAGGCTCTAAAGCAGTGTCAAACACTGAAATTTGGAGCGCTCACGTATGCCATGTGAGGCGCCTAAAAGCTGGGCACTGTTTCTTTGGGTTTATTCTCTTGTTCTTTCATAAGTGCTAAGCACTATTGGGGGCCACGTGGGATCACGTGAGGCGCCCCAAAAATGTGGACTATTTTTGATTTATTTCCTTTTTCCTTTTATAAGTGCTAAGCACTATTAGGGGGTCACGTGAGTCGATCTCAGTCGTTCTCTTTTTTGTTCACCAAAAGTGGTCACATGGGAACACGCGATCTGTCGTTATAGCGTTGAACAATAATATGCATGGAGATCTTGATATGAGTTTTAAGAATTTCAGGTCCCTTATTTTTATAAGAATTAAATTCTTTTATAGGGTTAAACCCTAGTTTTATCAGAGGAATTAAATTCCTATATCTTTTGGTAAGAATTAAATTCTTTGAACTTAGTTCTTTCCCCTAAGTTTTGAATCTGCATGACAGAATCTCCCCGATGAGAATTAAATTCTCAACTTGTGGGGAGATCTGCTTCTGCAGATCTCAACCAGAGGAAGAACTAAGTTCTTTTTAGAAGAGTTAAACTCTTGGAGTGGCGAAGAAGAGATAAAATAATCTCTATGTCTTTCTCCTTACCCAGGGTTTCTTTTTCTAAAAGAGAGATCTTCTTTTTTTGGAGAATTGAATTCTCTTTTTCCTTTGTTTTTTCAAAACTTACGGGGGGTTTCCTCTGTCTACAAGACTTGAAGTCTTGAGTCCTTTATATAGTAGAAGAAAGTTTGTTGATTTGGTTAAAGAAATCTCTCATTGAGAGATCTTTAATTGATTTGGGGATTTTATCCACCGTCGGATCTTTGATCCAAGGACTTCTGTTTTACAGAAGACATCTTTCTTGTTTTTAACAAGATTGGGAAATATTTTCCCGTACAGAGCTTATTCTGTAGCTTGGTGATTTTTTAATTACCATCGGATTTTTAATCCAATGGTGCTCTGTTTTTCAGAGTGTAATGTTTCTTGTTTAGAAAGATTTAAGGAAATATTTTCCAAATAGGGTCTTGATCCCTTTATTTAGAATTTAATTCTATTAGCTCAGAAGGCGTTTAAGACTACTTACGTGTAGCACGTGACCCCACAGAGTTAAACTCATTCGCTTATGTGCAACAGCCCAAAAAGGGCATCATGTGCTGACACGTGAGCTTCTCTGGCCTGTTATTTGTTTTAAAAAGGCGCCTATACACTTTGTATATAGATGCTCACGTGCTTGCATGTGAGGCTCAATTTTAGCCTTAATTGTTAAGCGCAATGCCTATAATTTTTGTTCATAGGCGCTCATGTGTGGGCACGTGATGCTCCATTAGGGGAATTTCTTCCCATCTCTTTTTCTCTCCTTCCTTCCTTTCTTTTATATTTTTTTATATAAGGGAACAAATGCCCCCACAGCGTTGTTCTCACGTGGCTTGCACGTGAGGGCAACGTTGTCACCCTTACAGCCGTTGGATTGCTTAGGGGAATGGGAAAATGAACCGCTCCCCATCATGTCTTATAAATGCAAGGCTTTTCGCCTCTGGGAAGCCCCTCTTCCTTCATCTTCTTCCTTGGTCATTTTCTCGAGAATTTAATTCTCTTCTTCAGATCTTAGTTCTCTGCCTCAAAACCTTTCAGAGTTAAACTCTGCAAAACTTCCCTTTGGGTAAGTCTCTTGAACGACCTTTTTGGGTTTTCTGCCCTGGATTTTAAATCCACCATCAGAGCTTAGCTCTTTTCTGAAACCCATCTCTTAGAGATCCAAAGACGTGATCTTTGAGCAGTAAACCTCAATGTCTTGGGCATTTCTCCTCAGATCTTTAAGGATTAATGGCATTGTAATTTTATTTTTCGTTTCCTCACCATGGGGGTTTCTGAAATTTAATTCCACCGCATAAAAGGAATTTAATTCCTCACAAAAGAGCTTAGCTCTGGAAGATCAAGAGGGCCCTTCTGGAATTTTATTCCCTGGTGTTCTTGAGATTATTTTCATAGGGTTTTACCCTTATTTGCACAAATTTGAATTTGTTAGTGTTGGAGATAATGCCCTCAGAGTCAATTATTGGATCACAAGCACGTGATTGCAATGATTGAGGGAGGACCTATCCCGGTAGAACAGTCTTACTCGAGATGATAGTATGCTATAAGGTTTACCTTTATCATCGTGTACTGCTTTAGGTGACATGACATGTCGCTATTGCACGTTGATAGAGCCCCTAGGATTCTTGCTTGACTACCGGCAGTATGAGGGCGATCATATACGTGAGAGCTGGAGTCTACAAGCACATCCTTAAAAGGTCCCTAGTCGTGGGAGTTTCGAGACAGGGCATCGATTCTCCAGAGTAGACTAGTGTATACAGTCGAGACCCCGACGAGGGGCGGTGGCCGGTCTCACAAGCCACTGGTGTCAGTTGGATCACCTAAGATGTATACAGGTGCTCATTGGGTTATGAGTACACCGGACAGGACTCGCCGGGAACATGCTAGTTGGTCTTATACCTGACGTCAGATAGCAGTTCCCAGGTGACATGTGTACAGGTTAGTTCATCGACCTGGGGATCGTCATTTGTCTCGTGTGAGTTCCCACTGTGCTTTGATTACTACCCTACCACGGCTCAAAGGAGTCGTGCAAACAGGTTTTAGTTGGGTACAGTCCCGAGCCACATGGAGGCAGTGAGCGGATCTTCGGGGGTTTCGTCTCTCCCGGTATTGGGGGTGAGGTCGCGCTGTGTCTAGGAGAGCCATTACACGAAGTCCTTGGCCAAGGCAGGAGATTTACTGGTAGGTATTCCAGTAGTATCTCAGGGTGTTCTGGGCTACACTCCGACACGACTTGTACCGCTTTTGGGGGTCTGACTTTTACCAACCTCCTAGGCCCGCCATGCGATGCTCATAGACGAACGGACCGGACTGTATGGATATTGTCACTGACAGGCTCAGTAGGGTGTCAGGATGAGTTCGCTCATCGACGTCCCTTTTAGTCAATAGCTGGTGGCCCGTTACGTATTGGCTTATACCTCTGACGTGCTAGTGGTTAAATCCACAGTCATAGTATTGACGAGTCTTTAGAGTCTACCACATTTTCAGTTACTCAGGTTTCGGGCGAAACGCTGTAGAGGCCGTATGGAGATATGGCAGGGTCCGATCAGATACGTGCGGTATTGCACGGATCAGGATCGGACGGTTTGTACTTGTAGCCGTATAGGTATATGGCAGGGTTCGATCAGATACGTGCGGTATTGCACGGATCAGGATCGAACGGATATTACTAGCCGGCTTTGGTTTAAGCCGGTCCTAGTTCAGTACAGTGTAGATTTTGTCTCTTTGCATTTGTATCCGGACGGAATACAGATGCGGGTCTGTATGCACAGTGTCGGGGTTTTCCTGTAATTTATTACGGGACCAGTTTTCTGGAGTTGCCAGTTTGCATTCCGTTCCGGCCGGTTTTCGTTTGTTCTTTCCCGGCCGGACTTTTTCGATGGAGGGGGTTATTTGCAATTGTGCAAATAATCTTTGTGGAGGGGGTTTCTTGCAAAACTATTGATTATGATATCTTTGCACCATGACTTGCATTTATTGTGATTTGATGAAGGTATGGGTGGGTTTACATGAAGCATGGTTCATGTTTTGTTAAGGTCACCCTTTTCACTTTTACTACAATAACCTCCCTTCATTGTTTTCCATTCTTGATTCCTCCACCAATTTAACAAGGGGCCGGCCACTAATTGAGAGGGAGAATGAGAGAGTGTTTTTCATTTTGTGAGGAGATATATTTGTTCATATCATTTTGTATGCAAAAGAAATTGAGAGCTTCATTTCCCTCCAAAGTTCAATCTTCATTCCTCCATCCAAAGGCAACAAACCCCAAAGAGACAAGTAGCCTCTACACTACACTTCCTACAGCAAATCTTGGACGCGTCGATTCGCCAGCTTCGCGCCCGAGTTGCCTCGGTATTGAGGTGGGAGCCCGTAAAAGCTACAGGCGATGTGGTGCCCTTTCCGACGAGGAGGAGACGGACGGAGATCCCGCGAGGAGATCGGAGTGGAGATGAAGACCGAAGGACTCGGATCAGTCGGTACAACATTTCTACACTCTTTACTGTTTGTTAGTTTAGCAATAATGGCAGATCCGGGTTAAAGTATACGATAGCGCCAAGTTAAAAAGTTTTATTCCGCAATTGGCGTCTGTAGACTGCCGGGGCGCTAACGTAGACTTACAGTGGTATCAGAGCCTCACCATTTTGCTATGCTAACTTGTGCTAACGCGTTTAAAACTTCGATCCGACCGGAAATCGAAAACTGCAAAAATCCAAGCCGACAGTTTCTGTTGTTTTTAAACGGTCTCAAAAATTATTTCTGGATGTCTTAAAAATCAGAGCAGGAACTTTTAAGAGTCACGACAAAATTTGGGGTCGTGATCCCTTCAAGATGCCGCGGAAGCGCGGCCAAACCCATGGTTTGGCCGCGCAACCGCGGTCACGTGGGGAGCACGTGCTCCCAAATTTTGTCAGTTGGTTCTCAGTGGAATTTTGGGGTTTTTGATATATATCGTTTTTGCCCAGATTTTGTTACTGTTCACCAGTAAGTCGTGGGGCCCACTTCTTGATATTTTGTCGATCGAAATTTAAACACGTTAGTTTCACAGTGCTTACATTATATCTGCGACCGTGAATGTCACTCGATCGGTAAATCCGGTCTAACTGCTATAGCCCGGTTAGACGGATTTGCGAACGTGACTTTCACGTTGATGTTCTATGTATTTGCTGTGATGTTGCGGATCGGTCGTGGGGGATAGCCTGGATGCAATGCTAGTACCGTTGTGGTTGTATTATGTACATTTGATATTGCGGGGCGAGCGTCCGACTTGTGGACTGCCGTCACTGCCAGTTTGTATTATTATTTTGGGGCACGACCTGGTTGCGGTCGATGTACCCGGTGTATGTATATTTTACTTTCTGTACTAGGATTGCCCCGCGGAGGGGTGCACGGATAGCCGGGTTCTAGAGGGCAACGGGCCCGCATCTCAGGGCATTGAGACGGGGGGGCTTCAGTCTGGAATTGGCGGGCTATTCGACGCACTCGTAGGGGGTACAGGTTGACCCAGGAGGGGTGCCCAAGTTGCCGGATTCCGTGAAGTGCTGGGTGGTCCATTCACGGTGCTGGAGGGGGCTGCCTCGCTTCAGGTTTTGGCGGGTGACTTGCCGCACCCGTAGGGGTCTAGGTTTTCATTGCACAGGCTATCCACACGACCAGGGGAACGTCGGGTTTCAGTAGTGGCTCTGTGAAACCCGGGGATCCCAGATATCTGTATTGTTCTGTGATGTTGTACATTTCTGTGATGTTGCATTTCTATTCACGCCTTGAGCGAAATACTATATATTGGTATATATATTAGTAGATGTTGTATATGTTTTTCATCCGCGCTAGTCCAGTCCCCGCTCTGCCGTTAGTTAGCTAACCTAACGGGTGATGACGGGACCCAGTGGCGAATGCGGATGGCATATACGTACGTCAGTATATTTTCGTTCTTTGTGGTGTGATCAATTGATGGGACTGCGTTGATTCGGATCAATGCAAGTTAAACAAACCTAATCTGATGTTGTTGGAACACTTTTCAAAAAGCTGTTATTGCAAGGACGTTCACTTTTGTTTTGCATCGTGGTATTCATTTGGAATATCCTGCTCCTCAGTCGACGAGGCAAGGGCCGAGATCCCTTCACCGGGAGTGACCCCTTGGACAGAAGTTAGCGTCAGGGCATTAACTTCACTATAGCCGATTACTTTTGCTTTGCATTGTGGTATTCAGTTGGAATATCCTGCACCTCATTCTACGGGGAAAGAGCCGAGATCCCTTCACCGGGAGTGACCTCTTTAGTAAAGGTTTTCGTCACTATATTTTCTAAAAAGCTATCCGTTCCTTCAACGATATCAAGCTCATTACGTTAAAGGTTTTCGCCAGAAACCATTCGTAGCCCTCCGTCGTTTCATATGGGTAGTCAATAGTATTCAAGCTGTGTTTGTTGGCCTTAGTCAAGGCACAGTGTTTGGTAGCTATTGGGTATTCATATGCTGCATAGATAGATGCGTTGGTTTGGGACAGTCGTATAGCTTTGTTGGCCTTAGTCAAGGGCTTGTACGGGTGGGTTCAAATCAACCTGGACAATGACGGGTAGAACTTGACATGTGACTTATGATTTGTTGGCCTTAGTCAAGGTCATAAGAGCATGGGGCAGAAATCACATCGGGAGTTTCAAAAGAACTGAAACTTGCCAGATATGCGCATACCTTCTGGAGTGTGATGACGTGAGCGGATTCCGTCACGTTATCATGCGATGAGAGTTGGATCCCGATTCCCACTGATGAGTTAGTTTACTCCTCGGGTGACCCCGACTAATTCTTCTTTCAGGTTTGGAGGAGAATTTGAGGTACAGTGGGAGGATTCCAGATTAGATAAATTGGTAACCATTCTGATCTAGGTTAGAGTGCACGCTGAGTGTTTCTTTTCTCTCTCTCTTTGGCAGCGACCATTGACCCGACCCTAAGACTTTGACTCAGTGACCAAGTTGACCGAACCTTCTTAAACACCGGCTTTTGGATTGTCAGAGTTGCAAACCTCATTGCCACTCCTACTTTTACCCTTTTCTCCAGGACACCCCGTTTTACTACGAACGTCCACTTCCATTGGACAAAACCATCGTATGGTTAGATACGAACTCGAAAGAATTTATTCGAGGATGGTTTCCGGTTCTGGAGAAAACGGATAGGATTATTCAGTTGTCTTTTCCTTTTACCCTCTCTCAGGTTACGAGTACTCCTTGGTTTAGGGGTAGTACACCTATTACGCAAATTGGATTGTCTTCTTCCAAACCTTAGGCTGGTGCCGACCGGTAGGGAATGAAGAAAACCAATTAGCATAACGATGGTGTGCAGAAGGTATTAAGTTCAGACAAAGCAAGGGATTAGTAAGAGGGCAAAGTAAATTGCAACAGATATTCACGACCAAACCAAATATTTCGTTACCACTCCCACATCACCTTTGTATTTCTCCAGGACACTCCGTATCACTACGAAGATCCACAGTTTATTTGGATATTCCATCGTATGGTTATATACGAACTCGAAAGGAACTTGTTCCAGTTCGGGGATGGATTCTGGTTCAGGAGAAATAGGAATAAAGTACATTCAGGTGTCTTTTATCTTCACCTTCTCTCGTGTTGCGAGTGTTCCTAGGATTAGGACAGTACACCCATTATGCTTATTGGATAGTCTTCTTCCAAACCATAGGCTGGTGCCGAACGGTAGGGAAGGAAGAAAACCATTTGGCCTAAGGGGTGTGCAGAAGGTAAAGACTAAAGACATATGAAGGGATTTGGAAAGGTGGCAAAGAATTATACGGTTACAGTCGTGAATCTGGAAGAGGCATTACTAGGAATACCAGGATACCCCATTGGAACATTTCAATGTTTCAGTTTCACTGTGTAATGTTAAAGGAAAACTGATTTCCCGATTAGATACTTACTCCAGGGTATGTATTTACCAGGTACTATTCTCACATCTGTATGGTTTTTCAGATGATGAGTGGGAGTAAGTTATTGGGAATTGGGTGATTATCCTCATTATATCAGGATTCGTTGTAATCGGTGATATTTGAGGAAATCACCTGGGCTGTTTGCCGGTCGGCAAATATCTGGTTTTGAATATCCGCTGTTATGCACCAATTTCAAATTGATATATCTGTACGTCTATTTTCATAGAGTGAGATATACCTTTCTGAAATTATGTCTACGACATTTACCTATATCAGTGGATGGTTAGGTAAGGAGCATTAAACAGCGGTGTAATTCTTCTTAACCATAAATACAGTTTTCAACCTACGACACACAGTGAATGAGTTGTCAGACTCAAGGGACTTATACAGAGTATTGTATGTTGTCCAGGGTCCATTAGGACAGATGGGTTGGTCCTCATACTATATTCTGTTTACTTTTGACTTCTCTAGTTCTTAGACATGTGTTTCGTAGAAACACAGGGTCTAAGTTTTGAGGAGTTATAGGTATTTGAATAGAGTAGAGAACCAGGTATAGCAAGTATCGGGATTCTTCAAAGTGATCGAAGATGTAGATACTTGTGCATGGTATTCAGTTGATAGTAATGATAAAGAGAAATTGCTTCTCTTTCAGGTTACTCATAATTGGAAGCATTCCTAAGTTGAGTAACGCTGATCGGCCTCTCTCCATTTAGTTGACGTGCACTGGAGACAGTTGCATGATTTGAATCTGGTTCAATTAAATCAGTGCCTCTGGTTCTATATTGGATATAGTACAGTTCATATCTTAACATTGTTAAGGTACGGGGAGTTGTCCGGCTTATGATTAAAACCAGACTCTGGATAACTCAAGGCACGTTTCTGTAATGGCTGTTTGTGGGTTGACCCAGGCTATGACGAGGGTTGATTTTCTACCATAAGAAAGATCAATAGTGATATTGTTCTTGACTCGCCACAGTTTTAAAAGGAAATGGTTATTTTTCAGAAAACAGTAGTGGGAGTATGGTAGAACTGGAAGTGATTCCAGAACCACAAACGATTACTGAAGATTTGATAAGGAACCTAAAGATTCAATCTGGATTGACATTCCATTGGCCACTCCGCAGATAAGGTGGGTAACTTCAGGCACCCGAGAGGTACTACGGTGGCCTCAAGGACGGTGACAGGGAAGTTCTTGTTTACCCACAATTACCATTGCTGTTGTTCCAGGCTGCGAGACCCGGCGGGAGGATGAGTATAGCGTCATTCTAAACTAGTTTTAGAAGTGTACGTCTATATGACTCTGCCAGAGGGTTGTCGTAGTCAGTGGGAGCAGCGGAAGCATTGGTGGACAGGTAGCTCATGTCTATTTATAGACTAGAGCAAATGTAGCGGAGATAGATCATCTATTTCTGACGTGACAGTCATGGGTTTGACTTCATCAGAAAAGGGGATGGATCTGTTGAGAAGGTAGTAGGGTGTGATGTCCTGGTATCTGGATGACATACACAGAATAGGAAAAGAAACTCCTATACTACAATCGGTTATACTTTGGTCGTCACACAGTGGTTTCTCCACAAAGGAAATGGATTTTATATCTGACATACTGGTTACTGGATCTATGGTTTTAGATCTAGATTTGGGTGGTTTCCCAATCGTGGTACTTGACAGCATTCTAAGAGTATTTAGGATGGACGACTCCTGGCACGGTAGTGTACCTGCAGGTAATGGAGTCACCCTCTCTAAAGGTGTCTTACAGACTAAAGGGGAGAGGGACGTGCATGATTGGCAGATCACTTGTTTAGGCAATTGAGTCAATCATGAGATGTCAAGTACCACACCAGATGTTGTTCTTGCACTAGATGCAATAAGTTGATATTGATCCAATCCTGGAGAAACAGTCGGAAGCAGTTTTAGAACATAAGTGGCTGTTCTAGGGATATGATAGCGAAAGGCCCATTCGGGAAACAGTTATCATTCCAGGCTTCCAAGGTGACCTGGACGACAAGGAGGTTGTCAGAGTTATAGTTTTCCCTCTGACGAGGGGCAGTATTTTGGACAGGTGGTCCAAGGCAATACTGAGGGAGGCATGGCGCAGGATACTGATTAAGTTCAGTTGACGATACAGTCTAAGAAGTTTGGATTTGGAGTTCATTTATGAACTCGGTCCCATCAGACATCCAGACACTCTAAGACAGGTATTGCTCATTTCGGGAGATGGCATTCTCCGCGAACTTGAGATTTAGAGAGACATAGAAAGAAACTTCAGAGCGGATCCACTCACTGAGGCTATTCCTCGAACGCAATAGTTTCGCAAACAGGTTTTGTGCGACTGACTAGTAGAGGAGTTGGGTGTTCGGTATCACACGGGCTGTGAGTATGCGACATCGCAATAATTAGCCTTGAGTGCAAGTGGGAGATTGTTGGAGATAATGCCCTCAGAGTCAATTATTGGATCACAAGCACGTGATTGCAATGATTGAGGGAGGACCTATCCCGGTAGAACAGTCTTACTCGAGATGATAGTATGCTATCAGGTTTACCTTTATCATCGTGTACTGCTTTAGGTGACATGACATGTCGCTATTGCACGTTGATAGAGCCCCTAGGATTCTTGCTTGACTACCGGCAGTATGAGGGCGATCATATACGTGAGAGCTGGAGTCTACAAGCACATCCTTAAAAGGTCCCTAGTCGTGGGAGTTTCGAGACAGGGCATCGATTCTCCAGAGTAGACTAGTGTATACAGTCGAGACCCCGACGAGGGGCGGTGGCCGGTCTCACAAGCCACTGGTGTCAGTTGGATCACCTAAGATGTATACAGGTGCTCATTGGGTTATGAGTACACCGGACAGGACTCGCCGGGAACATGCTAGTTGGTCTTATACCTGACGTCAGATAGCAGTTCCCAGGTGACATGTGTACAGGTTAGTTCATCGACCTGGGGATCGTCATTTGTCTCGTGTGAGTTCCCACTGTGCTTTGATTACTACCCTACCACGGCTCAAAGGAGTCGTGCAAACAGGTTTTAGTTGGGTACAGTCCCGAGCCACATGGAGGCAGTGAGCGGATCTTCGGGGGTTTCGTCTCTCCCGGTATTGGGGGTGAGGTCGCGCTGTGTCTAGGAGAGCCATTACACGAAGTCCTTGGCCAAGGCAGGAGATTTACTGGTAGGTATTTCAGTAGTATCTCAGGGTGTTCTGGGCTACACTCCGACACGACTTGTACCGCTTTTGGGGGTCTGACTTTTACCAACCCCCTAGGCCCGCCATGCGATGCTCATAGACGAACGGACCGGACTGTACGGATATTGTCACTGACAGGCTCAGTAGGGTGTCAGGATGAGTTCGCTCATCGACGTCCCTTTTAGTCAATAGCTGGTGGCCCGTTACGTATTGGCTTATACCTCTGACGTGCTAGTGGTTAAATCCACAGCCATAGTATTGACGAGTCTTTAGAGTCTACCACATTTTCAGTTACTCAGGTTTCGGGCGAAACGCTGTAGAGGCCGTATGGAGATATGGCAGGGTCCGATCAGATACGTGCGGTATTGCACGGATCAGGATCGGACGGTTTGTACTTGTAGCCGTATAGGTATATGGCAGGGTTCGATCAGATACGTGCGGTATTGCACGGATCAGGATCGAACGGATATTACTAGCCGGCTTTGGTTTAAGCCGGTCCTAGTTCAGTACAGTGTAGATTTTGTCTCTTTGCATTTGTATCCGGACGGAATACAGATGCGGGTGTGTATGCACAGTGTCGGGGTTTTCCTGTAATTTATTACGGGACCAGTTTTCTGGAGTTGCCAGTTTGCATTCCGTTCCGGCCGGTTTTCGTTTGTTCTTTCCCGGCCGGACTTTTTCGATGGAGGGGGTTATTTGCAATTGTGCAAATAATCTTTGTGGAGGGGGTTTCTTGCAAAACTATTGATTATGATATCTTTGCACCATGACTTGCATTTATTGTGATTTGATGAAGGTATGGGTGGGTTTACATGAAGCATGGTTCATGTTTTGTTAAGGTCACCCTTTTCACTTTTACTACAATAACCTCCCTTCATTGTTTTCCATTCTTGATTCCTCCACCAATTTAACAAGGGGCCGGCCACTAATTGAGAGGGAGAATGAGAGAGTGTTTTTCATTTTGTGAGGAGATATATTTGTTCATATCATTTTGTATGCAAAAGAAATTGAGAGCTTCATTTCCCTCCAAAGTTCAATCTTCATTCCTCCATCCAAAGGCAACAAACCCCAAAGAGACAAGTAGCCTCTACACTACACTTCCTACAGCAAATCTTGGACGCGTCGATTCGCCAGCTTCGCGCCCGAGTTGCCTCGGTATTGAGGTGGGAGCCCGTAAAAGCTACAGGCGATGTGGTGCCCTTTCCGACGAGGAGGAGACGGACGGAGATCCCGCGAGGAGATCGGAGTGGAGATGAAGACCGAAGGACTCGGATCAGTCGGTACAACATTTCTACACTCTTTACTGTTTGTTATTTTAGCAATAATGGCAGATCCGGGTTAAAGTATACGATAGCGCCAAGTTAAAAAGTTTTATTCCGCAATTGGCGTCTGTAGACTGCCGGGGCGCTAACGTAGACTTACAGTTAGGTATCTTAACAGAACTTGTTTTCTCTATTAGGATGTCAAGAGTTGTTTAAACTCCCGTGTTTGCTTAATGAGAATCTTTTTTGATTCTTATAATGATTGTCCTGTCTCATCATTGGCGAGCCGCCATATTGATTTTGTGGGGTCCATTAGTTTTGCAATCAGTGGTCCCATGGAATAACCTTCTTGTCATTTCCTTCTCTCATTATATATATATATATATATATATATATATATTTATATAGGTTTCATTAGTGGTTTTCCTTTCCCTTATTTCAGGAACAATGGTTTCTCTTCCCTACTTTCCCTTTACTCGCTCAGACTCCGCTTTTCCGCAATCGCCGTCGAATGAGGAAGCTATGGCGATGATCAGGGCACATGACAGAGACCATACTAGTCTACTCTTATGGGGAGTTTGGTATGGTCACATCATTCGGGGTCGCCGCAACTTTACTTGTAAGGTGCCAACAGAGCCTCTATGCCCAATATCGTTGATGGAGCGCCCGCAGACCGCTTATGCGGTGGAGGCGGCTAATTGGACTCCTACAGGCCGGCTTGAGCTGTCAACAGCCGGGATACCCAACCAGCCCTTGCCAGCTATAGATATCTTAGGGCGCTGCATCTGTCAAGGTGAAGCCCAACCCTGGGGACAAGTTTATAAGGTAGGGCTTACCCCTCGCCACCTAGTAGGCTATCTTCCCTGGGCTCAATATGTTCTTACCGCCCACCATGAGCGGTTGCAGAAGGTTGGGTTATATCAAAGGGTGTACGCGTCTCTTTTTCATTATCAGGCCCCTCACGTCTGGTGGATTAAAGCTTTTCTGAACCAATGGAATCTTCCCATCGACACCTTCTTGCTAGAGGATCGCGAGGTCTCTATTTCACTGGAAGAGTTTCACGAGATTTCTGGACAACCAGTCAGGGGAGAGCATTATGAAGAGCTGCTGCCTCCCGACGAGTAAGCGTTTGCAACCATGCCGGCTATGCTTGACGGCTTGATGATTGAAAACGCCGCCCGCAATAAGTACCTTAGTATAATCAAGGTTCTGGGTATTTTTGAGAAACTGTTCGCGACGTCGGAGGGGCATGGCGTCACCTTTGACGGCTTCATCGCCTGCTTTATCCGTGAAGACACTTTATCCAAAAAGGCTCTAAATTTGCGAACATTGACGACCCTTTTGGGTTCGGGCTGAATAAACTGCCGGCCAAAGAACTTGCCGCAGTTTTATATTCCGACCTCGTCGGCTGTAACAACTCCAATTTTAGTGTACATAAAATTCATTTAAAGTTAATGTATACTTGGGGTATTTAAAATTTCTGTGAGTACTATAAGAATTTGATTTACTTTTGAATAACAAGAAGGAGCTTGTAGCTCACTGGTAGGACCTTGCACTGCTGAACCAAAGCACCAGAATTCAAATCCCATCAGCCACATCATTTTTTTATTTTAATTTATTTTAATCTTTTAGAAGCCTAAGAGTCTAAACGTGCACTACACGTAATAGGGTAAGTTACAGAATAAACAAACATGTCCATGAGACTAGACCAAGCGTCAGGAACACGTGGCACCAAGATGAGCCCCGACTCGCCCGACTCGGGCCGGCAAAAGACTTGACTCGGCCGGCGCCGTCGGTCCGACTCAGCCCAAACCCTAATTTTCTTTAACCCCCTACACCCTTTGGCCTACCCCACTCCCCCTACACTGTTTAAATTCTCTGCAATTAACCAGAGAATTAAAATACCCCATTTAATCCATTTTAATACAAATTTTTAATACACTCTTTCACTACCCTAAACCCTAATTTTTCCTATAAATACAGCCTCAAATCACCCCTCCTCACTTACAAATCCCTGCCCAAACTCTCAAGAAAATTCCAAGATCCTTTTATGTGCAAGTGGAGTTAGCAAAAGGGTGAAGCTCCGACGAACTTCCGACGGCAATCCAAGGAGATTCCGAGGACGATACGATGCACCGGAACCTCTCACCTCTTCCTCCTTCTCTCTTCTAGTCAAATAACCTGTAAGTCCCTACTTCTTCTTCTTTTCTATATTCTAAAAACATTCAAAACCAAAACCCGACGGAAGCGGAGTTAGTCCGACTTCCGATTCGGTTTTCTTTAAAAACTACACTTTTTTTAACGAAATAAAACCATATTATTATATGTTGATTAATAAATATTAACAAACTTAATAAAATAAGTTGCACATCAAACTAATCATTTTTGTAACTTTTATTATATTTTTTCAGAAAAATACCATATAGTTTAGTTTCGATATAAACCATCATAATTCCTTGTTATACCTATAGATAGTTCACGAGGTAATGACCTACCTCCTCACAACACACATATCTAATATAGCACGATGGAATTTGGGAACATAGATTTGGGAAAATACGACTTTACATATAACTACCTTCAACTTATAAAAACCTTTTTCTATAAGATGTGTATTTAACAAATCTTTGCAATTGCGCCTCTACAACCCATTTTGGGGAACCCGTTCGGGATGGTGCAGATTATCGCACATCCTCGGGCTTAGTAGAGTGAGATGCAGACCTCCGCAAGGAGCATACGATCTCGAAAGATTTTTAATACATTTTTTTCTTTAGAAAATGCGATTTCTATTATAAATAAAACTTATATTTTTAATATATATATATATATAATTAATATCAAAATATCTATTTTCAATATTTATAATATTCCACATTTCCAAAATTCAAGAAAAGCATCTCATTTACAAGAAAATACCATACAATTACAATATTTCAAATAAATACCTTATATTATGAAATTAGGTTATATTCACTAGAAATTTCATATTGAATAAAAGAAACATCTCTGAAAACTCTAAAGACGATAATTAAATACTTGAGATATATTTTGAAAGTATAACAAAACTATTTTACATAAAACCCTCTCAAGTTATCTTAAATTACAATAAGGACCTAGTAAACATAGGTTTAAGCGGGACCGGTCTCTTGAGCCTCAGGGAGCCGGAGATATGGGTGCTTGCCTATTTAAAGTAGACAACTTAACAAACGGTGTTATTAACACGGTAATTGTCTTTGAAAAAGACACAAATCCTATCGTCCATGTGCAGCAGTTACCGATAACACCAAAACAATTAGGATTTCAAGTTCTTTTAAAAGTGTCTAACTCAGACCGAGTCTCTGACTTGAATATCATTCAAGTATATATTCAACATGAATCCATGAATCCATATATTCAATTTATTCAATTTATACAACTTGACCGAACCGAACCATGGATATACCCCATTTACAAGTTCATCTATTATATCCGTTCCATTACTGATATCATGGTTTCAGCAAGTCATCCATCTATACAATTTATAATTCAAGACAATACAATACAAACAGTACACTCAAGACATTGTGGGGTTTATAAGGGGTTTACTGGTACGGAAGGTGTTAGAAGTGGCACGAGACTGTAACCATAATACACCTAACCTGAATATCCATTGCCGTTGTACCGTGGCTGAACGGTTCCTTGTGCTCCGTATACCTTAGTCTCCAGAATAGTGGGACTCCTCTCATATATACTGGCATTCTTCTGTACCAAGCTATAAACAACAGCGTTAACACTAAATACAACATTATAACAATATACTCTCTATTCTGTCTATTCCCTTCTTGTCTATTTATGGGACTTACCGAGCGATTTGTTCGCTGACGACATTCTCTTTCTTTTCTTTGGAATGTCGTCAGGTGATTCGGACCTTCAGGAGATCGATCCCACCATATAGGACTTGGATCCGCTAGCCTTCGACTCGCAGCTTTAGTTACTTGTACATTTCATTTTAGTATTTTCATTTCTGTTATGCCACTGTTTAGGCATTGCTTTCATTCCATATATTTTCATTTCAGTTGTATTTTAAAAAGAACGTTTAATAAATAAAGTTGCTGTTATTTACATCTTGTCTCTTATGTACATTACATGTTATATTGCTTAGATACGCTTAGCGTGTTTACTTCTGAGTAAATACGTAGTGGCCTAGTCGCATCCTCCACTCGTATACTGGGAAGCGGGGCGTGACATCGGCCGTGTCCTTCGATGCGATTGCGGCCCCTGGCATGGACGAAGAGACCTTCTTCGTCGGTTTTATCAGCCTTTGGCTCAGTTGGTTCGCTTTTCCGACGCATCGACGCTTCATGAGAGCTTCCGTCTTCTATCCGGCTCATCGCGTAGCTGAAAAGGCATGATTGGCCGTTGGTATTGCGGGATTTTCGCACCTATACCATGGATTAAGTGCTGCGGCCAATACTTCGACCCCAGGTGCGGATGTTGTGAACTTCTCCTTCCACTACTTCATGTCGTGGATCGAGATGCATGTACTGGGAGCATTTGCGGCACATCGGCGACCGGATTTCTATGACTCTTATACCTTCCCACGGGTTATGAGCTTGGTGGATGCTTCTGCTCCCGATCCGACTCAGCTAGGGGCCCTCCGCGTGTTGCTCAATCCATATTCAAATGAGGGCGGGATGGTGTTTAATGACCGAGTCCTCTCTGCTCCTGCGGGGTCCGTTCAACAGCTTTTTGATCTATCAAAAGGGGAAGCGCCATCTTTAAAGCCTAAAGAGATCATGCACCTGTACTCGATTAGGCCGGGCTACTTGGTATCCCGTCAGAATAACACGGCTCTTTTTATGCGGTATATTCCGCACCGCTTCACCCAGCAATTGGGTTATAACCAGGGTGTCCCTTTCGAGGCGTTCATAGTTGAGCCCACCTCATCTCTGGAAGTTACCCGCGACGTCATCCATCATTTTATTCGGATGAACACCGGCTACCGTTTCATGATTCCTGAGTCTGACTACTTTCCAAGGTGCGTGGGGCCTTTTACGGGTTGGTATCGTCATCGAGTCAGTCCTCTCATCGCCGAGGAGAAGCGGGTACTCTTCGAATGCTGAGTTCAAGCTCCGACCCAAGCCACTGGCATTCTGCTGTGGCCACGGATAGTGGTTCACCCCCATTGATGGATAGCAGTGTGGTACTTATCCCCAAAGCCGCAGAAACAGAATCAACTCCTCGCACTGCTGGTATGCCAGTACGCACTAGAGCCCAAGAAAAGGCCTCCAATGAGGCGCCAGCGGTAGTGTTATCAATGGTGGTATCGCCAAAAGGGGATACCAGAAGCGAGGTTGGTTAACGTCGTGCCAAAGCGTCGAGGGGAAGGAAGCGTTCTTCGGTAAGTTCTAGCACAAGTTCTAAGAGGAGAAAGAGATCGGTCGCCGGCTTACTGGACACCTTGCTTGAGTCCGAGCCGTTCATTCAGGACTAGCCGATAGCTATGGAGGAATCGGACGCTGGCCTTATTTTTCCTGGCTTGTCCGTCGAGGAAGCCGCACAATTGGCTGAGGCTTTAAGGCGCTCACAGGATGAGACCGAGAACGTGCGCATCCAGAAAAAGCCCTACCCTACGGTTATCTTCTATAATATTGATCCATCATTACGGTGGGTATACATGGGTCCTTTGCCGATGGAAGAAGAATGGGCTCTCAAACAGCCCATAACGATCGCCTCCGAAGACGAACTTGCATTAAAGACCGGCAGTCATTCGTCTGCACTTAAACCCTGACGAGCGCAGTTAGCAAGAAAGGAAAAACGTCTGGAGAAAGCCATACTTCAAGCTCCTTGGCGCATTGGTATGCGTCTTTCTCATGTCCTTCTTTTAGCGAATAGTCTGTATCATTTTTATGTCTTCTCATTTTTGTGAAAACTTTGCAGGGACTTTGGCGGCGAAAAAGGATTTGAATCTAGATTGGGCCATATCTGTGGACTCTACGAATGTCTCTCGTGACGCACCGGCAGGTGTAGAGGAGATTATTACAACCGCTTTTCCTGCTGTAGAGCTTCCGGTGGTCGCTTCTGTTCCTTCGGTA
The DNA here is from genome assembly GCA_030015575.1 of Agapanthus africanus. Classification (NCBI taxonomy): domain Eukaryota; kingdom Viridiplantae; phylum Streptophyta; class Magnoliopsida; order Asparagales; family Amaryllidaceae; genus Agapanthus; species Agapanthus africanus. Next base: position 42,169,966 of record CM057344.1, read on the forward strand.
TCTATTCCTCCAGCAGAGGTGACCCCACCGGTTACGGAACCCATGGTCATCTCTAGTGACGCACCAAAGGGTGTAGAAGAGATTGTCGAAGCCGTTAGTCCTATCTTGGAGCTCCCGGTGGTGACTTCCGTTTCTATAACATCTGTACTTTCCGCAGAGGTGAGCTTACCAGCCGTAGATCCAGTGGGTCTCTCTGGTGGCATCCTGGAGATTGTAGAAAGGATCACTGAGACCGCTGTTGCCTCCTCAGAGCCTGCAGTGGCGGCCGTTGTTTCCGAATTGGAAGCTTCCACACCAGCAAATATCTCCAGTGATGCACCTGAGGGTGTGGAGGAGGCTGCCAAAGCTTCTATCCCTCCGGTTCAAGGTGGACGGAGCATCGAAGGTAATCTTCTATTTCATTTTAATGATCTCTCCGTTATTTGAACCCTTCTTTCCTTCAGAATTGCGGGAATTGGCGGCGTCCATCATGGATTTATCTCCCAGGAAGTCCTTCCAGCGTCTACTCGATATGGCTGCCCTACAGGCGATATCCCCACAAAGCATAGTCCTTTCTTCCGGGAAAAGTCAGTGTTCTTTGACCCCTTTGTTTTATTATCATTCATTTTTTATGACGGTGCTAATATGCCCTCTGCAGTTCTGGAAGCTGATGACGAAGTTGAGATCCTCGATGGGTCTGGGGATCTTTCAAACCCCCTTGCATGACTGTGGGTAAGTAAAGCTTTATCCTTGGCATTGTTTTGTTTATTCCATGTTTGCTAGTCTTGCTGACTGTTCATAAATCTTGATATCTTTTCTATCCCTAACCCCGTTAGAGTCTCGAAACACTATGCCACCGGGCCCATATGCCCGACGTGCATCTGAACGGATGGCAAAACAGAGCATTCACTCATTGTCGGCTCTCATTGAAGATCTTCACGCTGGTAATTCTGTCACGGCCGAATAATTTGCTGCCGAAGCCAACACTTCCTTGGTTTTTCTTGCCACCTATCATGACGAAACATTGGTGCAGTCTGGGTTGAGTATTGTCGTCGAGTGGAGGCTTGTCTACATGGGCTTGAGTGCATACGCCTTCCCTTTGACATTTTAACTGCAAAAGCGAGCCTGCGAGGATGGATCGAACGGTGTGCAGCCAATCTGCAGTCGTGCGAGAAGAGGCTTAATTGGAAATTTTCGGAGAGGGAGTTGGCTTCGAATGGTTTGGGGGAACTTCAGGCTCAGCTTACTGCCAAGACTACCCGTGCGAACGAAATTTGGTGGGTGCTTCAAGAAGCTATCACGGAGGTGGCGGCTCTTGATAGAGCCGTTATCTTTACTCGCGAGATGGTTGAAGCCCATAAAGTTGCCGAAATGGAGCTTGAGAGTCAGTTTGCTTCATATCAGACTCAGCAGACTCAGGCGGGGGCTTGTCTTGCCGCAATTACGGAGCTTGAAGCCGAGATCCAGCGAAAGCATGACGAACTTACCGGCTTATTGCACCATCCGCCGGCTTAAAGATTTTTTTTAATATATTCTTCTTCTCTCTTTTTGTATTCACTCCTAAATAAGAGTATTCTATATTCATTTTTATTCCTTTATGAAATGTACCTTGTATTCATTTGAATTCATGAATAAAAAGACACATCTTACTTCATATTGGTATGTAACTCTGACAAATGTGGCCCGTAGATAGTCTATCCTGACCTCCTTGTAGGGCAGCGATGGCTTAGGAAACAGGTTTAGATCTGCCGTGTAAGACTTTTCAACTTTATGAACCATGAGGGTCTCATAAAGACTTTTCTCCTTACGAGTTGTGAGGATCTCGTAGGTGTATTTTCTCCTTAGGAATCGTGAGGACTCCTAAGTGCGTTTTCTCTTGAGAGTCGTAAGGATCTCACAAGAGAATTTTCCCCCTTTACAAGTCAAGAGGACTTGTAAGTGGTTTTTTCCCTCCTTGTCGATATTCAACTTTAGAGAGTGTGGCCCGTGAATAGTATACAATAGTCCATATTGGACCTACTTGCAGGGCCCCAGTGCTTAGGAAACAGGTTGATATTCCCGTAGCCTAAGGCTTTTCCCTACGATTCGAGACGAGTCGAGAAGTTCTCGCAGGAGCATTGTTTTCCCTACGAGTCGAGACGAATTGAGAAGTTCTCATAAGGATATCCTAACGCCACAGTTAACCTCTGCTGATAGAAGTCCGTTAGGGTCTGTGGTACTAGGGCTTTTATCCATTGTACCGTCGTGTTGGCCGATGTATTTCCCGATACGCAATCTTGCTGTTCGAGTAGCCCCACGACTGTCGTTTCTCTGATTCCTTCGGGGGTTGGACAAGACGTCTTCAAGTAATCTTCCAGCTGATATTACCGTCGGAAGAGCAAGCGTTAGGGATATTCCATGCCGCTCTTTACTTGAGGTTAGGCTCAGTTTGGGAGCTCCGATGAGTCATGACCACTCCGCGCTGGTGTGGGATGATATCCGACAGTCTTTCAGGTCTCATTTGAGTTGCCGTTAAGACCCTGAAGCTAGGGATCTTCCTTTGCTTCGTTTGTTGACATTGTGTCTGCAATCTTGCGACGAATGTCGAGGTTGTCTCTAGGTTGTCTGTGAACCGTCGAGTCTTGGAACCAGGGACTTTGCCATGGCTTCGTTGTTTTGACCATGGGGTCGATTGTTGACGTCGCATCTGCATTCTGCTGGAGTGAGGAGAAACACCGTTATTGATCTCTAGGCTATAGATGTTGTCGTCAAGACCTGGCTCTCCTTCTGATGGAGCCTGGTGGGAAAATATGGTTCCTTTTTTCGTTTGTGCCTATGGATTGTATACAGGGGTCGATATGGACTCACCTGCAGGGCAAAAGTTTCATGTTTTACTCTTTCTTTCTGCGATGCTCTATTATTTCATCTTTTTATATCTCTAAAGTCGAGATTGTCCAATCATTTCGGCTTTTTATTGCGGTGCCCAATCATTTCGGCTATTTTTTCTTTTTACTCGCTGGTTTTTATTGCGAGTTGCCTAAAGATTTCGGCTGTTTTTTTATTTTTAAAATATTTCTTATGCATATATTTTGCTTGCTGATTTTTATTGCGAGTTGCCCCATCATTTCGGCTATTTCATATGCATTTTGCTCGCTGATTTTTATTGCGAGTTTGGAACACGAGGTCTGATACCGATCTTAGCATCAGCATCGCTGCGATTGGAATATTGCCAGGAGCGAATCATCATTTTCCATGAAAAGGATTTGGAATTTGATATCGATTTAGGCATCGACATCGCTACAAATGGGATATTGCCAGGAGCGAATCATCATTTGCCGTGATAGGATTTGGAATTTGATATCGATTTAGGAATCAACATCGGTACAACCGGGATATTTTCAGGAGCGAATCATCATTTGCCTTTGTCGATTTGAACATAGGTGGCTTAGCAAACAGGGTTAAGGTCCTGTCGACTAAGGCTTTTTGGCTTTATGAGCCGTAAGGGTCTCATAAAGGTATTTCTCCCTAAGAGTCGTGAGGATCTTGTAGGTATGTTTTCTCCCTAGAAGTCGTGAGGACTCCTAAGTGATATTTTCTTTTGCAAGTCGTAAGGATCTTACAAGAGTGTTTTCTTGTTACAGGTTGAGAGGACTTATAAGTGTCGTTCACCACATGAGGACATTCCTCGTCATTGCTGGAACTTGGTGGGGAAATCGTTTATTTGTGCCCGTAGATTGTATACAAGAGCCAATATTGACCGCCTGTAGGGCAACTTAGGGAGTGTGATGGCTTCAGAACAGGTTTAGGTCCCTGTATCTTAAGGCTTTTGAATCCTATGAGTCGTGAGGGTCTCATAGAGGGGAATTCTGCTTACAAGTCGTGAGAATCTCTTAAGTGTAATTTCTCTTTAGGGATCATGGGGATCCCTAAGTGTATTGCTCCCTCGTGAGTCGTAAGGATCTCACGCAGGTGTTTTCTCCTCACAAGGTCGAGAGGACCTTACAGGTGTTTTTATTTTAACGAGATTGCACCCTTTCGGGTTTTCACAAACTCGCCGGTAGTCCTGCTGTTTTTACTCATGGAGCCCTCTCGAGTTTTCATCCATGCCCATTTCACTTGTGGGCATACCGTTTTTTTTAACAATGATGAAACCCTCGAAAAATAGTTTCGCCGCATGTGACCCATTTGTTTGCCGGTGGGATTTTAGTTGCAGTCCTCACCGCTGGGACTTGTGGACTTGAATTCCACTGTCGCCGTGTTTGCGGCGACGTACTTAGTTTATGGACATTATGGTTCATTGTTAGTTTAGGGACATCTCGGTCCACAGCTAGTTTAAGGACGTTGCGGTCCGGGAGGATTTTGAGGCGAAGTTTTGCCGGATACTACTTATAGAGTTTTGTCTTAGGAAGATAGCGAGCGGACATGAGCGTCGTCATCTATCGTTAACCTGAGTTGTGACTCGTCAAGGGTAGTATTTCTTGAGGAATCTACCATTTATTGGTCGGAAAGGTCTTTCACCATGCATGTTCATGAGAAAGTAGGCCCCACCTTGGTAGACCTTGTCTATGATGTACGGGCCCTCATAGTTTGGCTCGAATTTCCCCCACTTTGCACGGTTGGGGATCATAGGTCTTTTTATGACTAATACGAGTTCGCCTTGGCGGAATGTTCTCGGCCTAGTCAGTCTTTCGTATGAGCGTGTCATCTTTGCTTTGTAAGCTTTCAGTTTTTGCTGCGCTATGAGGCGAGTTTCATCGAGGGCATCGAGCTTCTCGAGCCGAAGATGGGCGTTTTCTTCATCCGTCAGCTCGTATCGAACTACTACTCGTAGAGAGGGTAGCTTTATCTCCAAGGGAAGTACCGCTTTCGTGCCGAATACCAATGCGAATGGCATAGTATTCGTGGCCATTTTGAACATGGTTCGATACGCCCAGAGAGCTTCATGCAGTCTCTCGTGCCAGTCTTTTTTATTTCTGGACTCCGTTTTCTTTATGATCTTCGTCATGGTCTTGTTGAAAGCCTCAGCTAGACTGTTTTCCCAGGGATTATAGACCGAAGAGTATCTCCAATCTATATTATGCTGCTGTGCGAAGCGGCTGATCTTATGGCTTCTGTAGGCCGGCACATTATCCGAGATGATTCATCACGGAGTGCCGAACCGGTAGATAACGTGTGTCCTGAAGAAATGGAGGATGTTCTCCGTCTTCACTTCTTTTAGAGGTATTGCTTCTACCCACTTAGAGAAGTAATCGGTCGTTGCTAATATAAATCGATGTCCCTTGGACGATGCTAGTTCAATGGGCCCGATTATATCGGTTCCCCACATTTCGAACGACCAGCTAGCCAATGTTGGATGTAGCGGACTTGGATGCTGGTGGATGAAGTCCCCGTGAATTTGGCATGAGTGTCACTGCTTCGCATATTCGAGGCAGTCCTGAATCATCGTGGGCCAATAGTAACACATTCTTTTGAACTTCAGCTTTATCTTTGGCCAGGCTTGATGAGAACCACAGAGTCCGTCGTGAGTTTCTTGGAAGACCCTTTTTGCTTCTTCTGGTCCCAGGAATCTCAGCCACAGACTGTCGAACAATCACTTATATAGAGTATCATTGACGAAATCGAAAGATAAGGCTCACCTCATGAGCTGATGTCTTGAAGATGAGTTTTCAGGCATTCGATGGGATTGGAAGGCCGCTTGTTTGGTCGCTTCCTCTTCTTCAGACGTCTCCGGAGATATATCTGCCGGTGCGAGAATCCGGCGGCTTTGCACAATGATCCTTACTCCATCGAGGTTTTCGTCGGCCAGTTCTTTAGCGAGCTTGGCTAACGCATCCGCCTTGCTATTTTCCGCACGCGGTATGCTTTCCAGGATGTAAGATGGAATTTGAGTCAGCAGTTGTTTCACCCTTTCACCATATTTTACCAACTCAGGTTTACACGTCTGATAGTCACCATTTACTTGGCTAACGACCAGCTGGGAGTCTCCATATATGAGGAGGTTTTCGATCCCCATGTCGACAGCGATCTCAAGAACTGCTATCAAAGATTCATATTCCGCTTCGTTGTTTGTTCTTGGCTCCGTTAAGGAAAGGGAAAAATGCATTATCCATCCTTGTGGAGTCACGAAGATAAGGCCCACCCTAGCTTTGATTATGGGGGTGTTTTGATTTCGCTTCTTCATGGAAGACGCTCCGTCAAAGTAGAGTTCCCATTGGACATTATTTTCCTCCGTCTTCCTTTCGATTGTGTCGAACGCGTGTTGATCTGGCAATTCACAATTTAAGGGAGAGTCGGCTGGTATCGTATGCTCAGCGAAAAAGTCGGCTATGGCCTAGCCTTTTACTGCCTTGAGGGGTCGATATATTATCGAGAACTCCATCAAGAGGATGGCCCATTTGGCAAGCTTTCCTGTTAGTATGGCTCTTTACATCAAATATTTGAGAGGATCCACTTTTGATATGAGATGGACTTCATGTGCTAAGGCATAATGCCCTTATCGCGAAGATTAATGCCAGGCAATGCTTTTCGATAGGGGAGTAGTTGTTTTCCGCCCTCAGGAGAACTCGACTCAAATAGTGGAGAGCTCTCTCTTGCCCCTGGTCATTCTCCTGTGCCCATAGCGCGTCTAGAGAACCTTCAAGGGCTGTTGTATACAGGGTGAGGGGCTTTCCCTTGACCGGAGCGGTCAGTACCGGTGGATTCTGCAGGTATTTTTTTTGATTTCGTTCCGTGTACTTTGGCATTTCTGATCCCAGACGAATGGGGTCCCCTTCTTCATTAGATAGTTGTAGGGACGACACTTGCCGGAGAGGTTGACTTGGAGTTTGACACCTGTTTAGGCATCAGTATCGCTACAACTGGAATATTTCCAGGAGCGACTCATTATTTTCCTTGAGAGGACTTGGAATCTGATACCGATTTAGGCATCAGCATCGCTACAACTGAGATAGTGCCAGGAGCGAATCATCATTTGCCCCTTAATATCCTTTCTGTCTTTTGAGAAGAAAGGACCATTCTACATAGAGATTCTTCTGCCAGTGAGGAATATGTCCCCTGTGTATATCTCGGGGGGAAAGAGTACCCACGCAGTCGCTATTTTAGCGAAAAGTTACTTCAGAGCCGCTTAGTTTTGTTGAGTGTAGGAGACAAACGCCATCTTGCCTCCGTTTTTCACTCGTCATCATCGGATGAGAAAGAGTCTTGACCCATTTGATCCAATCGAGCCATTTTATCCATGAGTTCTTGGAAGGTCGTCGGATTGAAGAGGGCCATATACGAGGACGCCTTTGAATTTGGGTCAAGGGTGGCTATGAGAATTCCCATGGCTGCAACTTCATCGATGCGTTTCTTGTATTTGACCAGAGATTTCACCATCGGGTAACATATTGAACCCAAGTCCCATTCGGTCTAACCCTTTCGTTGACCAGTGCCGTCACAGTAGTATGTTCGTTCTCAATAGCGAATCCCTGATAGAAGAGCATATCCATTTCGTTGAAGCTCTTCACGAAATCATTTTGGAGTTCCGCATACCAAACGAAGGCGATGCCCGCCAGACCGCCGACGAACTGTCGGAGTAGTAGTATATCATTCTATCCAGTGTTACCGCACATGGATTTAAATCGCGTGATGTGCTGGTGAGGATTCTCGGTTCCTTTGTATATGTGGAGTTGGAAGTATGTATTCTGGCAGGTACTGTATTTGATCGTAGCACGCCGGATACGGTCGACCAGTTTTGATTGGCCTATTTGATGCTTCACTGGCATAGTGAGTTTTGATTTGCTGAGATACATATTTGTTCAGCTTTGCTTTTGGAATCATTTCCTCTTCAGCCATTGATGAGACTCGTAGAGGATTTGAAATGTCACCCTTGTCTTTAAGAGCGACTACTGGCAGTTCATTTGCTTGTGGTTCCAATTGAACCATTGTTCCAGACATTTCTGCCGCTTCTTCATATTTCTTTTTGAGAGCGTGATTTAGGAAATCAATATCTAACTCGTGCTCTGTTCTTTCTCCAGGCGTGTCTTCGGGATTTGCCTTGGACGATGGATTAGCGAGTGCTGCCGCCTGAGCAAGCATCTCCTGCAGCTTTTCACGTTGCAGTTGAGCCTTTTTCAGGGTCCGAGTATGTGGTTCATAGCTAATAGATACTTGAACTTCATCTTTGGAGTTCACCATGTGGACTGCATAAACTGCCGTGCCCCCGACTTGGGGTGTTTGGAGTTTTGACCTTTGGAGTTCGGGCACTTGAGCTTTATTAGGCCTCTCTTTTTGTGAAAATCCGCTTTTGTTTTGGGAGGAACCGCTGTATCAGGATTCTTCTTGGGATGAGTCCCCTTGTATTTGAAAGGGGATTTGTCAGAATTTGGCTGCCGTCTAGAGGAAGAGCCGCGGTTGATGACAGAGACCTTCACCTGTTTCCACACCTTATATATAGATAAGGAAAGTTGTTTTAGGGAGCGAACTAGTTTCTGCTCTCGTGGGATCTCCATGGGCTGCGGAGATTTCTTCATTATTGCAGTAGGAGAATTTTGTCTGACCCTTTGCAACAGTTTGAAGCTGTTCCCGGTTGGAACAATAACATTCACCACTGGGGTTGAAACAGGACCATACGGAGAACTGCCCCCAGCTCATTTTGTATGATGCCGATATTGACGTCGACCGTTTCTTACGGCCGGGATTTGATTAGCCTCAGGATTTTGCTGAGCCTGCCCCCTGTTTCCTTTGAGATCTTGAATATTCTACCCCCTGCATCGACCTTGGTCCTTAGAAGGTGCCAGTTGTTTAAGGACTGATTCCGTTGGTAAAGCCGTAACTTGGGGAACCAGCCTGTGAAAGACAGACTTCCTCTGGGCTTCCTTTATCGGAGTTGAGGCACCGAGGGTGGGAGGTGGGAGTATCGACCCAAAGAGAAGCCCGTTGATTTCTTGAAGAGCCGGATTGCAGAGATTTGGGGCTGCAAGTGGCCCATACTTGACTCCACTGGATATGACAGAGCCTGAGTTGCTAGGGTGGGAGCAAACGCCATTCTTCATATAAACAAAACCCCGGCTTCAGTATCCCATCACCCAAGGGAAACCACAAACATATATACCGCGATTGTTTGATCACGGAAAAACACGACACACAAAGTGTGGAGTGGAAAGAGGAAAAGGTCCCACCGGGCGTGCCAGAATCTGTTTACCGCCGAAAAACGGAGACGAAACCGCATAGGTCGTCTTGCCTGAATTTGGGGGCAGATACTATTTGGATTTATCCATCCACCTCTCTGAAGATACCAAGTTGATTTATGGCACCGTGTATCGGAGGTGGACGGATGCGGCCGTTGTAGTAGACTTTATCAGATTCCCCCTTGTTTGTGAGGGGTTTTTGATTGTGGGGACGCTCTTCCCTGCAGGCTCAATCCCCTGTAGTTAATTACGTTACCGCATAGCGATAACCACTTTCTCCTGCTCCAGAAGGTCACTTCGTGTCGTGTGTGTTTGTTTTATTTTTTGGTTGCCCGTGGATTGTATACGGAGACTAATTTATGTTGTTGCCCGTAGGGCGTGGATTAGTCCAAATCCGTATATTCTTAAATTTGGGTTTGGGTTGGTTTAAGGATCGTTAATCTTTTTTGAGATTAAGATCAACTTAAATGTTTGTTAAGAATATGTTAGTCCAATTTTAGACTAAGATCTACTTAACAAGGGTTTAGGATCATCTTGATCCAACAAAAGAGTATTTGGGCTCTATTGTGTTAGTTTAAGGACGTTGCAGTCCGTTGTTAGTTTAAGGATATTGCGATCTGTATTGGGATGTGCCTATCAGTTTGGGAGTGCACCAATGAGTTGTTGATTGTCGGGACTCTCCACCTCTCTGAAGACGTTGAAGAATTACAACGACATGTATCAGAGGTGTGGAGAGATGTACCCTTGAACCGAATTCCAGATTGAAGGGAGGGATCATGGCGGGATGAACATCATTTTAGATACCATATGTTAGGAGATCATTAGCCATCTTTGGAACTAAGATCGATTTAGGGAGACCTGAGCATAGGAAGGCTTGGTTGATTGGCGATCAAAAGTTTTTTTGGCCTCGGGAGACTTGGCTAATTTGGGCTGAGGTTGGTCTCTTATAATGTTAAACACTAATATCTACCCGGCGCACACGTGCTCCCACGTGAGGCTCTAAAGCAGTGTTAAACATCGAAATTTGGAGCACTCACGTGTGGCATGTGAGGCACCTGAAAGACGGGCACTGTTTCTTTGGGTTTATTCTCTTGTTCTTTCATAAGTGCTAAGCATTATTGGGGGTCACGTGGGATCACGTGAGGCGTCCCAAAAATGGGAACTATCTTTGATTTATTCCCTTTTTCCTTTTATAAGTGCTAAGCACTATTAGGGGGTCACGTGGGATCACGTGAATCGAACTCAGTCGTTCTCTTTTTTGTTCATCAAAGGTGGTTACGTGGGAACACATGATCTGTCGTTATAGCATTAATATGCATGGAGATCTTGATTCGAGTTTTGAGAATTTTAGGTCCCTTATTTTTATAAGAATTAAATTCTTTTATAGGGTTAAACCCTAGTTTTATCAGAGGAATTAAATTCCTATATCTTTTGGTAAGAATTAAATTCTTTGAACTTAGTTCCTTCCCCTAAGTTTTGAATCTGCATGACAGAATCTCCCCGATGAGAATTAAATTCTCAACTTGTGGGGAGATATGCTTCTGCAGATCTCAACCAGAGGAAGAACTAAGTTCTTTTTAGAAGAGTTAAACTCTTGGAGTGGCGAAGAAGAGAAAATAATCTCTATGTCTTTCTCCTTACCTAGGGTTTCTTTTTCTAAAAGAGAGATCTTCTTTTTTTTGGAGAATTGAATTCTTTTTTTTCTTTTGTATTTTCAAAACTTACGGGGGGTCTCCTCTGTCTACAAGACTTGAAGTCTTGAGTCCTTTATATAGTAGAAGAAAGTTTGTTGATTTGGTTAAAGAAATCTCTCATTGAGAGATCTTTAATTGATTTAGGGATTTTATCCACCGTCGGATCTTTGATCTAAGGACTTCTGTTTACAGAAGACATCTTTCTTGTTTTTAACAAGATTGGGAAATATTTTCCCGTACAGAGCTTATTCTGTAGCTTGGTGATTTTTTAATCACTATCGGATTTTTAATCCAATGGTGCTCTATTTTTCAGAGAGTAATCTTTCTTGTTTAGAAAGATTTAAGGAATAGGGTCTTGATCCCTTTATTTAGAATTTAATTCTATAAGCTCAGAAGGCGTTTAAGACCACTCACGTGTAGCACGTGACCCCACAGAGTTAAACTCATTCGCTTATGTGCAACAGTCCAAAAAGGGCATCACGTGCTGGCACGTGAGCTTCTCTGGCCTGTTATTTGTTTTAAAAAGGCGCATATACACTTGTATATAGATGCTTACGTGCTTGCACGCGAGACTCAATTTCAGCCTTAATTGTTAAGCGCAATACCTATAATTTTTGTTCATAGGCGCTCACGTGTGGGCACACGATGCTCCATTAGGGGAATTTCTTCCCATCGCTTTTTCTCTCCTTCCTACCTTTCTTTTATATTTTTTTTATATAAGGGAACAATACATATTCAAACGGGTCTAAATATCTATCTTTATATAATTTAGTCAACCCAGTTTCATTAATATGACCAAGTCTACAATACTATAAGAAGGCTTGGTTTGAATCTGGAACATTTCTTTTGAGTGTGTTTTGGATGTTGAAAGCTTGATGTTGATTGGGTACGTATTTGCTGTTATCCAGTGTGCCAGACCCAACCAGTTCTTGATTTAGGTGAATGTTCATGACATTTCTTTTAAGTACAAAATTATATCCTTCATTAGATAATAAAAATACTGATATAATATTACATAGTATACTGGGTGCACTAAAATAGCTATACAATACCAAAATGTGTCCACTTGTCAACCCCAGGTGATAATCCCCTATCGCAACAACATCCACGTTTGCTCCGTTGCCAATTCTGAGGGTTATATCACCTGCCTTCAGTACTCTACGGTTTCTCAGAGCCTGCAAATAATTACAGATGTGAGAACCAGAACCGGTATCAAGTACCCATGATGTAGAGTTTACTAAAAAATAGTTTTCGATTACGAACACACCTGAAGCAGAAGCATCAGCTTGCTTCATATCCTTGCCCTTGGCTTTGAAAGCCTTGCAATTTTTCTTCCAGTGTCCCTTCTTGTGACAGTAGTAGCACTCATCCTTTTTTGCATTTACTTTCCCCGATTTGTTCATTCCTTGCACCATTTTGACACCTCCTTTCAGCTTGGTGGTGGTCTTCTTCTTCTTCCCCTTAGTTTTCGCTTTGTATTTAGAAGAGAAAGATTCCCTAACAATAAGAACATGTGTCTTCTCCTTTTTCAAGGAGCTCTCCGCAACCCTCAACATGTTGAGAAGCTTTGGAAGATCAGCATCCATTCCGTGCATGTTAAAGTTCAGCAAGAATTGAGAGAAGGTGTGAGGAAGGGATTGTAGAATCAAGTCAATGTATAACTCGTTCTCTAACACGCATCCCAGGTTTGCGAGTTTCTCAATGAGACTGATCATCTTTAGCACGTGCTCTCCTACAGGTGATCTTGAGCTAACCTCATCTAGAATAATTTCCTTGAGATCTCGTACCTTGCGGTATGAGAGTGCTCTCCATACAAATCCTTGAAATTGAGAAAAATGGATTCGATGTCCATATTTTCGTGCTTCTTCTGGAGTTCATTATTCATGGACGCCAGCACGATGCACTTAGCTTTCTCGCAATCCAGGTCCCATGTTTTGCGGAACTCGATGTCCGCAACTGAGGAGTCTGGTCCTGGGACAGAGGGAGCAGTACTGGTGAGAACGTATGCTACTTTGTCATAAGTAAGTGCAATGTTGACTATCCTCAGTCAATATTTATAGTTTGGCCCAGTTAGCGTATTTTTTTTTCAAGTAGTAGTTTAAATCCCGTCATAGTTGCTTTTAGAGAGAAAAGAAACACTAAGCGTATGCTCTTGCAAGATTAGATTGGTTTATTATCTTATATAACCAGGATGTCTCCTACTGTTTTCTCGAATTCTCCATCAAACTTTAAAAGGAGAACTAGTCGGGATCATTTACACTTTACAAGTTCGCTAACCGTTCAGCCAGGTGGGTGTTGGTACTCCGAGGGAGGTTCCCCGTTCTCTTGCATGGACCTAATTAAAATAAATCTCGTTTCTGCAGAGGCGTAACCCCGTTAACACTTTCTAAACACCTAATAGGTTAGCTAATTGTGAAGTGAAAAGTATCTCCCAAGAGTAATTCTTCTCATCAGTGGGATCGGGATCCAACTATCATTATGTGATGACCCAGATGGAAGCCACTCTAGTCACCACACTACAGAAGGTATGCTAAATCTGCAAGTTTCCTTTGTATTTAAAACTCCCGATATGATTTTTTCCCTAAGCTCTTATGATCTTGACGAAGGCCAACAAATCATAAGATGCAAGTCAAGTTCTTCCCGTCGTTGTCCGGATTAATTTAGACCCATCCGTACTCGCCCTTGATGAAGGCCAACAAGGTTGTACGACTGTCGTAAATTAATGCATCTATCTATGCTATAAACAAGAAACACACCGCTACCACTCACTATGCCTTGACGAAGGCCAACAAATATAGCATGGATACGATGTGCTACTCATTTGAAATGACGGAGGGCTACGGTTGGTTTTTGGCGAAAACCTTGAACATAATGAACGTGATATTGTTGAAGGAATGATAGCTTTGAAAATGAGTGGTTCAAGCTCCGCCTTTTAAATAAGTGTTTTGAAAAGAACCGAGTGGGTTTTCAAAATATTCCAACATCTTTTTAGGTTTCTTATCTTGCATTAATGAGGATTAATACAGCCCCATCATTTAATTCCTATCACACCAGAAAAGAACGAAATAAAATGTACGTATATGCCATCTGCATTCGCCATGGGGTCCCGTTATGTACCGTTAGGTTACTTAACTAACGGCAGAGCGGGGGCAGGACTAGCGCGGATGCAAAACATATACAACATCTACTAGTGTGTGTGTGTGTAACCATTCGTCCCAGGCATGATTTAAGCAACATCACGGAAAACTAATAAGCAAAAAGGAATGGCGAATAATTTTTGAGCCCCGAGTTTCATTTTAGCCATAAATGAAACTCGACGTTCCATGTGTGTGGATAGCCTGTGCAATGAAGAACCTAGACCACTACGAGCGAGGCAAGTTACCCGCTAATCCCGAAAGCGAGGCAACCCCAATCAACAAAGTGAATGGGCCACCCAGCGCTTCACGGAATCCGGTAACTTGTGCACCCCACCATGGGCCATCCTATACCCTTACGAGTGCGGTGAGTAGCCCACCAATTCTAGAGTAAGACACCATGGTATCAACATCATGAGATGGGGTCCCGTTGCCTTCTAGATCCCGGCTATTCGAGCACTCCTCCGCGGGGTAATCCTAGTACAGAAAAAGAAAAATATATACAATGGTGATATCGACCTCAACCCGGTCGTGCCTCGATAAAGAATATACAACCGGACGGAAATAGCAATCCACATGTAGGACCCTCACCCCCCAATAATGAATATACAAATAAATCAACATTGTACTACAACCATTGCACTATAAGCTATCCACCACGATAAATTATCCATAACTTCAGTGCAACACAGAACATCAACATGAATATCATGTTCGTAAACCCGTCTGATTGTACATATAGCAATCGGTCAAGTTATACCGCTCAATGATATTCACAGTCGCAGAAACAAATACACCGAAAAGCAAGAATTTAGAATTTCAATCGATTAAAACTTTCCGTATTTACCCCCATGTACAAACCAGTACACAAACAAATCTGGGCAAAAACCAAATGTACCAAAAATCACATTTCCATTAACTTAAACCCTAGAAAAAATTTAGAGCACCGTAGCCACAATTAGGCAGCGGATCCGTGGCCAAATGACCTATTTGGCTGCGGATTAGCTGCCTAATTGTGGCTACGGTGCTCCAAAATTTTTCTTGGCTCTAGAAAAGCCTGCACATAATTTTAAGGTCATTGACAATATTTTTTGAACAACTTTAAAAATCGAACAACAAGCTAGCTATGGAGATGCAATTCAGATAATTTCTGTCGATCGAAGTTCTAAATATGTGCAAACTATCTAGTTAAGGTTTATGGACCGACTTTGATACCATTTAAGTCTAAGTTGCATGCTCTACAAGGTTTGTAGAGAAGCGGAATTTCAAAAACGAATTTTGTGATTATGCAATCGAGACTTTTAACCCAAGATCTACTACAAAACCTTAACCAGCAAGACTACTTTTACTGTATTAGAATTTTATACCTATCGGATTTGTGTCCTTCAGGTCTTTATTCCTCTTCTTAAGCTCTTTTTGGGGTCTTCGGTGTAGTTTGGTTGTCGGTCTCCTGGATCCTAGATGATCCATCTGAAGGTTCTAGGTTCAAGCTTCAACTTTAAATAAGAAAGTAACTTAATTATCTAGATTGCTAATCTGGCTAGTTAAGAATGAGTGGAGATAATTAGTGGTGAGTTTTCTATCTCAAAAATCCTTGTTTCTTAACTCATGAGAATGATAGAGTTTTTGTGAAGAGGAGAAAGCAAAGGAGCAAGAGAAGATGACAACTCAAGAATGAGCTCAAGAAAAAACTCTAGCAACCATGAAGAATGGCTACTCAAAGATAATATCAAGTCTTTTTCTTTTCTTTAAAAATCTAGCCATACTTCAATAGTTATCACAATAAATGTCTAAACCATGCTTCATGCTATGCCTTCTTTACACCTCATTTTCTATTTATCAATAAATAGAAAATCATACATTATGAGGTATTTCCTTCTAAAACGTATTTTGTATAAATACAAAAAAAACTTTCTACCGTATATACATACATTTATTCGTATCAAAATACAAATACCCAAGAGATAGAATAATACCACCAAAAATAATACTAGTATTAAATCAATATTTGATTTAATGAACCATATTAATGCTAAGCCCGCTAGTATTAAAAAAACCGTCCGATTAAATTCTGCGCAACTGGTATATGCAATCAATCGGAACCCTGCACGTATAAACATACGGGCTGCACATCGTTTCAGATGAACCAGAGAAATTTTCTGTGTGGGACTCTAAAGACTCGACAGTATGCTAGCAGTGAGTTTAACCACAAGCGCATCAGTGATACTAGCTGTACGTAACGACTACCCAGATATCTGTCGAAAAGAAGGCCGACGAGTAAACTTATTTGAACCCCTACTGAGCTTAACCGTGAAAATATCCGTACAGTCCGGTCTGTTCGTCTGAGAGTATCGCATACCGGGTCTACGGGGCGGTTAACGTCAGATCCCTACTAACCCTGATAAGTCGTGCTGGTGTGGCTCAAGACCATCCTAGAAATTACTGATCTAACTATCAGTAATTCTCAATTGCCCTAGCCAGGGGCTTATGGCCTTGACCAACCAAATACAGTGCGACATCGACGCCCAATACCGGGAGAGATGAATCCCTAACAATCACTCACTGCCTCCATGTGGCTCGGGACTGTACCTAATTAAAACCTGTTTGTACGACTCCTTTAAGCTGTGGTATGGTAGTAATCAAAGCACAGTGGGGACTCACACAAGAAAAATGATGATCTTAGGTCTACAGACTATCTGTACACATGCCACACGAGAACTGCCATCTGACGCTAGGTATAATACCATCCAACAGTTCTCGGCGAGTCCGTCCAGTGTACCCACCCACAGTGAGCACTAAGGAAGATTGGAGAAATGTATACACCAGTCTACTCTGGAATATCGATGCCCTGTCTCTATATTCCTACGACTGGGGACACTTTTAAAGATATGCTTATAGACTGCCCAGCCCTCACAAGTATGACCGCCATCACAACGCTGGTAGTCAAGCATATCCTACGGGCTTTATCAACATATATAAGTTGTACGTAATAACAAGTAGAACATATGTATATGTTAAGATAAAGTTAAATTAGATAGCATACTATCATTCCGAGTAGGATTGTCCTATATATATACATATCCATAGTATCCATTACAAATAATGGCCTCTACGGCGCCCCCCATATATATCCTATAAATATCATACCACAAAAGATAGCAAATAAAAAACACCTAGAAGAAGATTAGTTACTCATGATATTAAGAAAAAGTAGAATTTTATTCATAATAAAATAACTTACAACTTTTTTCAGATCTCTTCAAACTTGAAAACCCTAGTTCTATATCAAGAGAGAGATATGAAACCATAAAGCTATACAAGTGCTTATACAGGGTTAAGGAAGATTGGAGAACAAGTAATAGAAAATACAAGAGAATCTACTTGCTGATAATCTAATCTAATTGTTCTATTGGATGCTGTTGCGAACCTTTAGAATTTTCAAAAGACAAAACCTTATATGTCATATTAATCTATGTAGAAAGACGGCCGTGCCCATAAAAATTCTCATCGAACGGTCAAAAATCGACCGTTGATCCGCCGCCGTTTTTTTGGCTTTGTGGCTCCAGATTTTTTCTGTGGTTTTATCGTCAGTTTTGATGATTTTTGAGCACATAAAATCTTGAATATCTCGTTATAATTCTATAGTTGCGTCGATCTCCGAATTGTTCCTAAATTTGGCATATAATTAGGCAGGTTGATTTATTGCTTTTGATTTGATTTGGTTTCTCTAACTGATTTGTTGCTGTGATGATTGATTCACCTCTTTTTGTTGCAACCTTTACTGATTTGTAATGATATTCCCAAATTTATTCCAAATTTGTAAATTGTCTTTTGATTTTCTGAATAATTCCCTTAAGTCTCCATTATATGCACGTAATTCTCATTTTAGCACAATTTTCCGTCTTTTTGTGTCCAAGTCCTGTTATCTGTAATAATTTACAAAAGATACACGGACAAGCATAAAATATGACAATAAAATGATAAATGAGTTAGAAAAATGTGCAATAAATTACACCAATCACGCCACCACAATCATTTCGCCTAAGCTTCGAAAACCTCTGTGTGGGACTCTAACGACTCGATAATATGCCATCAATAGATCTGGATCATATCCAATCGATTTGAAACACTTTTAGATCAATCCCCTCATGGGTAAGATCCATAAATCTTCAGCGGTACTAGCTGCACGTAACGGATACTCAGGTATTGAACGAAAAGAAGATCAACAAGAAATCCTGTCCGAACCCCTAATAAGCCTATCAGTGACAGTCTCTGTACAGTCTGGTCTCTTTTTCTAGAATATTGCATATCGGGTTTAGGAGGTGGAAACCTTCAAACCCCTAATGACCCGATAAGTCGTGCTGATTGATGACTCATAACCCTTAAAAATGCAACTGACAACACTTATCAGTTTATCTCCCTTGCTGTGGCTACAGAGCCTTGGTTATAGTCATGTCCTGCACAGCACGACATATACTCCCTATATCGGGAGAGACGAATCCCTTTCGATCACTCACTGCCTCCATGTGGTTCGGAACTGCACCCAACTAAAATCTGCTTGCATGACTCAGTAGAGCCATCGTAAGGTAGTAATCTACGTACAGTGGGAACCATACAAGACACTATGACGATCTCAAGTCTACAGACTACTCTGTACTCATATCACCAGTGAACTACTATATGACATTGGTATAGTACCGCTCAGGAGTTCTCAGGTGAGTCCATCCAGTGTACTCATCCAATGAGCACCTGTATACAATTATCGATGTCAAACACCAATGGCTATGGGAGCAGCCATCACCCCATACAGGGTCATGAAACGTATACACTAGTTTAAACTGGAATATCAATGCCCAGTCTCGATACTTCTACGACTAGGGAAATTTAAGGATGTGCATATGGACTATTAGGCTCCACTAGTATGATCTGCATCATAGTCCAGGTAATCAAGAAAAATCCTAGGGGCTTTATCTCATGTATTATCAATACGTGATACTGAGTAAAACGTATATACACGACAAATAAAGTCACACCAGATAGCATACTATCATCTCGAGTAAGATTGTTCTCTGTAGATGTTCTCATTCAATTACAATAATTGTCTTGAGAGCACCTATATCTAACAAAGAAGATGGTAATGCGGCGGAATAAGAAGAAGATAACTTCTTTTCACGAGAGAAAATAGAGGATATGGTAGAGACTGCTTTCGGTGATAGTAATCCTGCCGAAGAAGACCTTCCTTCCAGTCAAGGACAGCGTGCAGATAGGTATGAGAAGTACATGAATGATGCTAGGAGACCAATTTATGAGAATGCAAAGTATTCTACGCTATTATGCTTCGTCCATCTTTTCCAGATTAAGTGGACTAAATAGATAGAGTAACAAGTCATTCAAGATATTTCTCAAGTTCCTGAAAAATTCTATAACCCCGGGAAATATCGTGCCTGAGAGCTGGTACGTAGCCCAGAAGATGATATCTAATTTGGGACTGAACTGTGAAAAGATTCATGCATGTCCTAAAGATTGTGTATTGTATCGGAAAAAAATTCAAATTTGAAAGAGCGCCCTACCTGCGGAGAGGTCATGTATAAGCCGAAAGTATCTAATAAGAATCCAGATATAACTGCCAAGGTTGCACGATACTTTCCTATAATACAGAGCCTGCAAAGGCTATTCAGACGTAAGAAGACAGCAGAGGCAATGATTTAGTATCACCGTGCTCCTCCAAATGAAGACAGAAGAATAAGTTATTCAAGAGATTCACCAGTATGGATGGATTTCAATAGGAGGCACCCAGTATTCACCAGTGATCCTCGCAATATCAGGCTCGGTCTGGCTAGTGATGTGTTCTGCTCATTCAACTATAAAGGTGGTAATTACAGCATATGGCCCATTGTAATGATGATTTATAATTTATCGCCGTGGTTAGCAATGGATAATTCCTACTTTATGATGCCTCTTCTTATTGACGAACCGAAATTACCAGGAAACTATATCGACGTCTACCTCTGACCTCTGATCGAAGCGTTAAAATCCTTATTCATTGATGGTGTAGAGATTTACGATGCAAATACAGATATAACCTTCACGATGCGTGCGACTTTAATGCAGACAATTAATGACTTTCTTGCATATGGAATGCTATCAGATTGGTCCATACATGGTTACAAAGCATGTCCTTACTGGCAGCAAGATACAACATCGAGACGGTTGAATTTTAACAACAAGATTTGTTTTTGCAGTCATCGGTGCTTCCTGTCACTAGACCATCCCTACAGATTTGACGGTGTTCACTTTGATAGTCATCAGGAGTTTCATGGGCCTCTAGATCCATTATCTGAAGAGGATGTGATTACTCAGTGGAATGGTTATAATAACGTGATCTTCGGGATAGATTCGGCAAGATAAGACACTCCACCTGGTTAGAACAAGTTAAGCATTTTCTACGAATTATTGTACTGGACAAAAAATTTAGTGTGTCATTGTCAGGACGTCATGCACATTAAGAAAGGAGTATCCAAGCACGTACTTAACTTGCTTCTTTGTAAAGATGGAAAATCGAAAGACAGATTCCGTGCTCGGATGGATCTTCAGGATCGGAAAATTAAAGATGATTTACATCCTAAACCGATAGCGGGTAAATCAGGAAAGTTTGTAACTCCTAATATCGCGTATCATATATCACAAGCAGAAAAGAAAAGGTTTCTATAAGTGTTATATGATTTTAAAGTTCCCACAGGTTTCTCAGGATCATTTAATAAGAAAATAATGATTGTGAAAGGCAAGATCGATGAGTTAAAAAGTCATGATCACCATATTATTATTGAGTACCTTCTCCCATTATCCCTCAGGACTTTCCTTCCTGAATCAGTTGGTCTGGTAATCAATGAACTTTGCAATTTCTTTAGGGAATTGTGCACTAAAAATATTGAGGTTGTGGCACTGAAGAAGCTAGAAAATGCGATTCCCTTGATACCGTCTAAGTTTGAGTGGATTTTCCCACCGACGTTTTTCAATATCATAATACACCTGACGGTTCATCTTGCAACCGAGGCTAAACTTGCCGGACTGGTATAATATCAATGGATGTATCTCGGCGAAAGGTACATTGAATTTTTCGGTTCACGCAATCAATATATTTTTTCTATCTTATATGCTTTTAATATTTCTTTGTTTAACATAAGTTTTTTTAGGTAACTCCCGAATCTAAAAAATTATATACGCAATACAAATCGATTAGATGGTTCTATAATGAAAGGTTGTCTCCTATATGAAGTAACCACATTTTGTTCCTGCTATCTTGACGAAAATATTGAGACGGAGCTTAACTGGCCTCGAAGAATTCAGGATGGACCATATGGTAAAGCAGATTATAGAAGAATGGAACCCATGTTTATCAACAAAATACATCGGTTTATTCTCCTCAATAGCGTATGTCTTGATAAAGTTAGAGAGTAAGTGTGTTTTGCATTAATTGCTCTCTCTCTCTCTTTCTATATATATATATATATATATAATATTGACGTCAAAATTTAATGTTGAGAACAAAATTTATAAGAATGAAGTACGCGGCAGACATTTTAATTGGAATGATGATCGATTTGAAAAAAATCATTAAGACAGTTTTTGCGACTGGTTTGCACATCATGTAAGATGTTCGAATCTCATGTTTTTGCGACTTGTCTTAATCTAAATTTATATCATTATGTAATTGCTGTATAATTTGTCAGATCCAAGATCCGAACATGTTTGTATCATTAGAGAAATACTCGAGATGTCTAGCTCAGTTTCCTAGCATTGAGATTGCATACTACGAAGGATTCAGAGTCCTTGAATACAAATTTGAAGTTAAGGATATAAAAGAATCTTGACCCATCTAGAATAGTGGGATTTTGACCGTTGGCTTGGATGTCGTGAGTTATTATGAGTACTTAGATTGCATACTTGGTATCCAATATCATGGACGAGCAGAACCACTTTATATATTTCAGTGTATTTGGTATGATACATAAACTGAAACTGGAAGATGGAAAGACAACTTCGGAACTTGGAAAGATGAATATGGATTGACTAGTGTAAACACATGTCGATTTTGCTGTGAGAATGATCCATTTATATTTCCGCAATAAGCATTTCAAGTATACTACTCAAACTGCTTGAAACATCCGGGATGGAGTGTTGTGTGCTAATGGAAGCCTATGGATATTTATGATGTCCCACAATTCAAGGATCGCATGGATGACAGTGATGATGAAGAAGAAAAGAGAAGATTTAGAGCGCTCCAACCGTTTGTCTCCGTAGAAAGATTATCTTTGGATGAGCTTGAAGTTACGTCGGATAGGAATGATATTGACGATCAAATCTAACTAGATATTCATACGACGTTTAATACATATATTAATAAAAAGGTAATCCTTAATATCATAATATGATTTTATATTTTCTATGATCTATACATGTATTGTTGTTATTATTTCTCTTACATACATGTATTACATGTGTATGTAATGATTGTACTTCTACTTAGGGGTGATTGCAACGTTCGGACCAGCGAGGGGCCGAGGCACCAGGGGTAGCGACAGAGGCGGTTCCAGGGGGACCGAGGGTAGAGCGATTCTGCCCGAGGAGCTGCGTAGGGAGCAGCTCCTACAACAGAGATATTGTGTAACGACTCTGAATTTACTATACAGAATTTTCCAGTTTAATGTACAGAAAATGAGTTATACAGTCTGAGATTGAGTTATAAGTAAATTTTCCTAAATATCAGCAAGAAACAACTTGTAGCTCACTGGTAAAGTCTTTGCACTGTTGTGACGCAGCCCCTGTGTTCGAATCCCATCAGACACATTATATTTTTTCTGATTTTTCTTTTAAACATTTTGGAAGCCCAAATGTTTACACGTGCAATGCACATAAAAATGAACAGTCTGGAAAAATAAACATCTGGAAAATGATATAAATACAAAGAAGGACACTTGACAACAATCCACCGGCATAACCCTACTATTTGACCGGCGAGATCAACCCTAGGGCTGGTGTCGACAAGCCCCCCATGGCAAATGATGCCCGGGTTTTGCACACAAGTCTTTTGGCTTATCACATTTTAATGCATTTTAATTCACTCTTTTAATCCCAAAATCTTAATTCCATACTATAAATACTATCCCATGCCCTAGCCCTTTCTCATTCTAAAAATTCTAGCCAAAACCCTCAAATTTTCTCAAATACAAGTGGAGTAGAAGTGAAGTTAGCCAACGACCAACTTCCGGCGAAGATTCGAGGCTTTTCCGGCGACCCCGCGATGACCAAGCTATCTTCTTCTACTTTCCTTTAATCTAAGTCACTTGTAATTCCCTCCCTATTCCTCTCTCTATTTTGAAAAAGTTCTCTATTTCAAAATATGACGGTAAGTGGAGTTAACACCGATCTTTTGATTCTAAATATTAAAATTTCACTATTTCTTCCATATCTTACATCCAAATTCTTACCCAATGTTTATAATCATATAATTAACGCTTAGAACAACTTTCAATCCAAAACATCATGCTAAATAACTTTAATCTAGCTTTTACATGAAAATACCATGAACTTTATATACGTCTTCTTTTATTACTTGTTTTGAGCATACCTTTAGAAAACTTCACGGGATAATGACCCACCCCTCATATACACACATATTTCCATAGCTTGATGTACCTTGAACATACTTTTGTTATCATATTACATTAAAATACCATCAACTATGAAAAACGGGTTTCTTGGAATTATATTTCAAAATTCTTTGCAAATAAGTCTCTACAACCCTCTTCAGAGGACCCGCTATTGGATGGTGCGGATTATCGCACATTCTTGGGCTAGTAGAGCGAGATGCAGACCTACTCGCGGAGCATTCAGTCTCAAAAGGTTTTTAATACGATTTTTAAGAAAAACGAAATTTTCTATTTAATAATAAAATTAATTTTTAATAATTATATAAATATTACCAATCCATATATTTTTCAAAATATAATAAACTTATATTTTTCGAAGGAAAGAATTTCAAGTTTCATCAAAATACCATCAAGATATCAATACAAGATAAGTTTACAGTAAAATACCATGAACTATTCAAGTTAAGGTAATTATCACTAAAATACCTCAAATCTCTAAAATTCACATCCATGGAAATCCTAAAGAATATAATTATTTCCCAAGGTTATTTTGAAACTATATCCTAAAAATATTTTTCATAAAACCCCCTCGAGCTATATAAAATACTGTTAAGGACTTTAGTAAATATTGGTTTAAGCGGGATCAATTCTCTTGAGCCCTAGGGAGCCGGAGAAAGTGAGTGCTTGCCTATTTAAGGTAGAAAAACTTAACGGTGTTATCAATGATAATTGTCTTGGAAAAAAACACAAATCCTGTCGTCCATGTGCAGTAGTTACCGATAACTCCCGAATCTAATTCAGGATCCAAATTAGTTCTAAGTGTCTGACTCAAGTCTGAGTCTAAATCAAGCTTAAATTCAATCCAAACCAGAATTCAATTCAAACATGAATCCAAACTCTAACATGTATACTTGAACCTGAACCTGAATACCAGAACCATATCAACATGCAAATATGACTTGACTTGACTGAACCATGGCTATAACTTGACTTGATCACATGACTACTTATTTACATCCTGAACCCGATTACAAGAAACAACTTATATCCATGGTCTCGGCGAGTCTGATAATTATAATCTATACAACACATTACGGGGTTAAAGGGGTAGATTGATACGGAATGTATTAAAAGTGGCACGATGATGGTCACTAAAAGACAGCTACATGAACTCCCATGTCGTTGTCCCATGGGTTTTAACGGGGCCTTGTATTTACATGTTACCATAGTCCACGGGATAGTTGGACACCTCTCGTATACACTGATACCTTCTATACCAAGCTACAAACAACTACGTTAGAATAATAATCCGATACCTGTATAACTTAACAGTTTCCTTCCATATTACTTGTATTATTCATTTTTCTCTTTTAGGACATACCGAGTGCTAGTTTGTTGACGACATTGCTGTCTATTTCTTTCTTGGAATGTTCGTCAGAAGGACATGACTCTCAGAAGACCGAGCCCAGTCAGGAGTACTTGGATTAGTTTGAGGCACATCCAGACTACTAGTTTTACTTGTACTTATCTTCCAGTTTGTATGCCACTGTTTATGCATTGCTTTTATGATTGTACTTTTCCTTTTCAAATCAGTTGTATTGTAAAGATGAATGCTAATAAAAGTTGCTGTTCATGTTATATCTCTTGTCATTTCTTGTACATTTTATATATTGTTTATTTACGCTTAACGTATTTATTTCGAAGTAAATACATCGCGTGCCCATCACGTCACCGTCTATGTACACTTGGAAGTAGGACGTGACAGGTTTTGTTAGTGGCTAATGCAGGTCAGTTCTGCATGGAATCCTAAGCAATATATTAAAAGAATTATAAGAATCAGCAACTATACATTCTTTACATTTCAAATTCCTTGAATATATCATAACTTTTCTTTTTCTATCAAGGTCATGGATTCACCGAACAACACGAGTACCAACGTTAATGGAAACATCCCACTGCCCACTCTACCACCACCTACCGTTTTAGCTCCCATCAACGAGCAAATAGTATTGCTTGAGGTTATCAAGAGTCTCTTGGAGGGTCAGCAGCAGTAGACCTTTATCCTCATGCACCGCCCAGAGGCCGAGGCACCCGGAGTCAAACAATTCCGGGCAGTGCACCCGAAACATTTCTCGGGAAAAGAGAGCCCACTAGAGGCAGAGGAATGAACTCAGTTTATCGAGGACGATCTGGCAGCAGCACAAGTGCCAGAGATTATTTGGGTGAGAGTTGCGAAGTTGCAACTGAAAGATAATGCCAGAGTCTGGTGGAAGGCCGAAGAAATCCGACTCGCCCAACCTATTGAATGGGGGGCATTTCGCGATATGTTCGACACGAAATATTTCCATTAGACTGCCCGTTTCGACATGGAATAGCAGTTCATCCACTTACAGCAAGGTTCAATATGGAACAAATCAGTGGATGAATACGATACTGAGTTTACTATGCTTAGTAGGTAAGATATGTCTTAATATTCAATTTCCTGATATCACATACTACACTGCTAACACAAGGTCGTAACAAGTTCGTATCACACCTGATTCTGACTGCTGAGATTAGGGCAAGACGATTTCAGCAAGGGTTGGACCCGGAGATCCAAACTGCACTAGCTACAGGGGATTTCCCAACCCACGATATTGCATTGAAGGCTATCCGACGCTACGAGACAGTTGTGAAGAAGAAGGGTATATCTCAGACTGCCGGTGTGAAACGCCCTGCCACTCAGATGGCAGGACGAGCCTCTTCCAGGCTGATATTTGCCCCTAGTAGACCGGGAGTAACCTTTAACTAACTCAGTCCAGATTTTTCCTTCTACTACAAGAGGAATGGACACAAGTGGAAGGACTGCAGGCATGCGAATGGCTTGTGCTTAGTTTGTGGCACATCCATTCATGCCATTGGAGCTTGCCCATATCATCTCAACCCAGCTCCTGCACCCCGACCAGTAATCACCGTTCCGCAGCGGCTAGCTATTCAGACCCCGGCACCTCGTCTTGCCTTACTTGCTCCACCTCCAAGTGGATCTTCTACACAGCCTCCTCGTCAGTTCCATCAGGCACAGAGGAACATGCCTCAAGGGCAGAGGAACATGCCCCAGGGACAGAGGAATGTGCCTCCAGCAAGGAGGAATATACTCCAGCGTCAGACTTTCACCATGACTGTTGAAGAAGCCGAGGCCACTGGCCAAGTTATTACTGTTAATTCCAATCTTTTCATCTTTTCAATCCTTGTATATCTCTATTGTTTCCTGTATGGAAAACCAACCTCACAAAACTTAGGTACTATAGTAGTACCCACTCTTCCTCCACTAGCACTATTCAAAACTGGAGCGTCATACTGCTTCATGTCCCAACGATTTATGAAAACACATGCGATTCCCGTGAAGCCACTCATTTCAAGATGGAATGTCAGTTCCGGGAATGGAGTATTGAAGGCAATTATGGGATTGGATCAGTGTCCAGTTGTAGTTTGCGGACGAGAATTCTACGCGAATTTCAAAGTACTGGACATCCCAAACTTCGATGTTGTATTGGGAATGGACTGGATGGGAGTTTTCTATGCTAAAATTGACTGCCGTCAAAGGAGGGTAGTATTTGAGATATCAGATCACCCAGTCTTTTACTTCAAGAGTGGAGAAAGAATTTTGGATCCAGGAATCTTCCGTGCCAAGCCGAAGAACGCAGAAGTGTTTACTCTATCGGCGGAAGAAAAAATGCCACAAGTAGTTCGAGAGTTCGAGGATGTGTTCCCTGAAGATATAACGGGTTTGCCTTCCGTTCGAGCTCTTGAATTCAGCATTGATTTACTACGTGGTGCGCAATCGGTAATCAAAGCTCCGTACCAGTTAAGTCCTGAAGGATTGAAAGAGATCCGCATTCAGTTGGATGAACTCTTGAGGAAAGGTTGGATTCATCCCAGTACTTCAAGTTGGGGATCTCCAGTTTTGCACGTGAAGAAGAAAGAAGGTACATACAGGATGTGTGTAGATTATAGAGCTCTGAACGAAGTGACGATCAAGAACAAGTATCCACCACCGCGCATCGATGATCTTTTCTATCAACTAAGTGGGTCTTGTGTATTTTTGAAGCTAGATCTTCGTTCGGATTATCATCAGGTGAAGGTCAAAGAGTCCGATATTTGGAAGACGACGTTTAGGACTCGCTATGGTCATTACGAATATCTCGTGATGCCATTTGGAGTGACCAATGCACCTGCTATTTTTATGAATATGATGAACCAAGTTTTCCGATAGTATTTCGACAGGTTCTGTCATGCCCCGCTTCTCGCTGTACGGCAAGGGGACGCGGCGAGACCCGCTACGTATTTACTCAGAAGTAAACACGCTAAGCGTAACTAAGCAATATAATGTAAATGTACACAAGAGACGTGAATATAAATGAACAACAACTTTGTTTATTAAATATTATTTTACAGGTACAACTGGAAAGTAAATACAAGGATGGAAAGCAATGCCTAAACAATGGCATAGCTGAAAAGATAATATGTACAAGTAAAGTCTAATGCTCAGGGTCTTCTGTGAACTGCTCCAAGTGCTCCTTGCTGGTCTCGAGTTCCTCAGAGTCGGGTCCTCCTGACAACACTCTAAAGAAGAAGAGGAATAGGAATGTCTTCAGCGAACAATCGCTCGGTAAGACCCAAAGATGGGAGAGAAGTAGAATAGACAGAAAAAGAGTGTAACTAGTCATGTTTGATTATAATGTTAACGCAGTCGTTTGTAGCTTGGTACAGAATATGCCAGTGTATACGAGAGGAGTCCAACTTACATTGTAGACTTTGGTAACCCGTAGTACAAGGCTCCATCGAAAATACCACGGAACAACGACATGGATGTAATTACGTCTTTAGTGACCACATCGTGCCACCTTTAATATGTTCCGTACCAGTCTACCCCTTTATAAACACCGTAATGTCTTTTGCATTGATTGTATTGATTGTACTAATTGTATTGTATTGTCTTGTAGTAAATGGAAGACTTGTCGAAACCATGATATCGGTAAATGGAATGGATGTAAATGGATAGTCATATAAACGGAGTATATCCATGGTTCGGTTCAGTCAATATAGATTGAATAAACGGAGTCATGGATTCATGTTATGTTGTAGTTTATACTTGAATCACATTCAAGTCAGATTGATTATATTGAGACTCAGTCTGAGTCAGACACTTTGAAAAGAACTTGAAATCCTGAATTAGTTTTGATGTTATCGGTAACTGCTGCACATGGACGACGGGATTTGTGTCTTTTTCCAAGACAATTACCGTGTTGATAATACCGTTTGTTAGATTGTCTATCTTAGATAGGCAAGCACCCACATTCTCCGGCTCCGTGAAGCTAAAGAGAATTGGTCCCGCTTAAACCTATATTTACTAGGGTCCTTATTGTATTTAGTATAACTTGAGGGGGTTTTATGTAAAAATAGTTTTGATACATATTCAAAATACACCTCAAGTATTTAATTATCGTCTTTAGGGTTTTCATAGATGTATATTTTATAAAAGTGAACTTTCTAGTGAGTAGAACCTAGTTTTTATTGTATATGGTATTTTATTGAAATATTGGAATTTTGCATTGAATTGAAATGGTATTTTCCTGTAATGGCAATTCCTTTGATTTAGAAAACTTGGAACAACTGGTAACACTTAACGGGTCGAGAAATTACTAACGGGTCGAGAAACTACTGATAACACTTATCAGTAAATCTCCGTAGCAGCCCTGGCCATGGACTTATCGTTATGGCCAATCGAGCACAGCGCAACATCAACTCCCAATACCGAGAGAGACGAATCCCCTCCTATCGCTCATTACCTCCATGTGATTCGGGACTATACCCAAAAGCCACAGTTTTGCACATTCTCTTGAACATGGTAAGGTGGAAATCAAAGCACAGTGGGAATCACACAAGACTCTATGACGATCTTGGGTCTATAGACCAACCTGTACCAGTGTCACCTAAGAACTGCTATCTGAAGATAGGTATAATACTAACTAGGAGTTCTCGGTGAGTCCGTTCAATGTACCCAATCTCCACTGAGCACCCTCATACCATCTTTGATGTCAAACACCAATGGATGTGGGATCATCCATCGCTCATCATATGGGTTAAGATGCGTATACGCTAGTCTACTCCGGAATATCGATGCCCTGTCTCGATACACCCTCGACTAGGAACAATTATAGGGTGTACTTGTGGACTACCATTGGCCCCACTAGTATGATCTCCATCATAGTCCTGGTAGTCAAGTACACATCCTAAAGGCTTTATCAACATGTGAGAGCAAGACAACATCACTTATATAAGTCAACATGTTAAGACAAAGAGCAACCAGATAGTATACTATCATGTCGAGCAAGAAAGTCCTCTCTCTATATATCCAAGCATCCACTATAATATACATCACATGTACAATAATGGCCTCTAGGGCATACATATAACTAACAATCTCCCACTTGCACTAAGGCCAGTTGTTGCAGTATCTCATACCCAACATCCTAAATAGTCTCTCAAATTGTATCTGGGGTAAGGCCTTTGTTAGTGGATCCGCTGTATTGTTCTTCCTGTCAACTCTTCTGATCTCGATCTCACAGCGATCAACTATCTGCCGGATCAGGTGATACCGCCTCAAAATATGTCTGGATCGCTGATGGGACCTGGGTTCCTTGGCTAACGCCACTGCTCCATTGTTATCGCAATACAAAGGTATTTGATGCACAATGGATGGAACCACTCCAAGTTCAGTTATGAACTTCTTCATCCAGACAACCTCTTTGGCAGCATCGTTGGCAGCGATGTATTCAGCTTCCATCGTCGAGTCTGCCACGATTTCCTGTTTGGAACTCTTCCAACAAACCGCCCCTCTATTGAGGGTAAAGAAAAATCCCGAGACCGACTTAGAGTCGTCCTTATCACTCTAGAAGCTCGAATCGGTAAAAGACTCCACTTGGAGTTCTCCGTTACCATACACCAAGATCATCTCTTTAGTCCTTCTCAAGTACTTGAGAATGCTCTTCACAGCTGTTCAGTGACTCTCTCTTGGATCTGCTTGATACCTACTCACTACACTTAGTAAGTATGCTACATCGGGTCTGGTATATATTATAACATACATGATAGAGCCTACTGCCGAAGCATAGGGTATCCCTTGCATTCGAGCACTCTCCAAATCAGTCTTAGGAGACATCTCTTTGGAGAGCGTGAGTCCTGAGATCGTGGGTAAATTCCTAAGCTTGGATTCTTCTAAGTTAAACCTCTTTATTATGGTGTCAATGTACCTAGATTGGGACAATCCCAGTATCCGTTTAGATCTATCTCTATAGATCTTAATCCCCAAGATGTAGGAGGCATCACCTAGATCTTTCATTGAGAATCTTTGTGATAAGAAGAGCTTGACTGATTACAGCATAAGAACATCATTTCCTATCAAGAGTATAATGTCCACGTACAATACGAGGAAGACAACCTTACTCTCTGCCACCTTCTTGTATATATAAGGTTCATCTACGTTTTTGATGAATTCAAACTCTTTGACTACCACATCAAAACAGATGTTCCAACTATGCGATGCCTGTTTTAACCCGTAGATGGATTTAAGCAGCTTGCACACCTTCCCGCTGCTCCCACTGTTTATGAAGCCCTCTTGCTGAGTCATGTACACGCACTCTTCTAAATCACCATTTAGAAAGGCGGTCTTAACATCCATTTTCCAGATTTCGTAGTCATGGTATGCAGCGATAGCAAGTAGGATCCGGATGGACTTAAGCATAATCACTGGAGAAAAGGTTTCATCATAGTCTACACCTGGTTGTTGACGAAAACCTTTTACAACTAGTCTAGTTTTGAAAGTCTCAACTTTTCCATCTACACCAAGTTTCTTCTTAAAGATCCATTTGCTCCCGATGGGTTTTACCCCTTCAGGAGCAACTTCTAAAGTCCATACTTTGTTAGTGTACATGGATTCCATCTCAGATCGCATTGCATCTAGCCATTTCACAGAGTCCCCACTCGTGATGGCCTGCTCGAAACTAGTTGGGTCATCATCTACCATGATGCAATCTCGCTCCCACCGTCTACGAGAAAACCGTAGTATCTCTCAGGTGGATGAGAAACCCTACTAGATCGGCGGAGAGGCTGAGCTTCGTTGGGAGCTATCGAATCCTCTGGTTCTACCAAATCTTCTGTCATAGTTTGTATCGCTGGAACTTTTTCCAGTTCTTCCTCGTCGCCACTAATTTCCTTTGCAAGAAATTCCTTTTTTAAAAAGGTGGCATGCCGAGAAACAAACACCTTTTTTTTCTCGATATGGTAGAAGATATACCCTTGTGAGTTTTTGGGATATCCTACAAACCTACACAGAACAGATCTTGCCTCGAGTTTGTCTAGATTATGCCTTTTGACATAGGCCGGACAACCCCATATCTTAACATAATTAAGACACGGTCTCTTCCCCTTCCATATCTCATATGGAGTGGTAGGCACAGATTTGGTAGGGACCATATTCAATAGGTGTATGGCTGTCTCAAGCGCATACCCCCAAAAGGAAATAGGTAGCTCAGCGATGCTCATCATAGAGCGCACCATATCCAATAGAGTGTGATTTCTCCGTTCCGATACACCGTTGTGCTGTGGTGTATACGGAGGAGTAAGCTGAAAGAGAATCCCATTCACTTTTAGATTGTCACGGAATTCCGTGCTCAAGTATTCTCCTTCTAGATCAGATCGTAGGATTTTAATACTTTTACCCGTTTGGTTCTCAACTTCATGCTTATATTCTTTGAATTTCTCAAAAGCTTCAGACTTGTGTTTCAACAGGAACACATGTCCGTATCTTGAGAGATCGTCAGTGAATGTAATGAAGTATGAAGAGCCATTTCTGGTATGTGTAGACTTGGGACCGCATACATCACTATGTATCAGTCCCAAGGGTTCTGTAACTCTTTCTCCGTGCTCACTAAACGGAGTTTTGGTCATTTTACTTTTGAGACATGACTAGCAAGTGTCATAAGATGAAAATTCGAACGGTTTCAAACATCCATCTTTACGTAACTTAGCTAGTCGTGTCGTATTGATTTGACCTAGTCTACAATACCACAAGAAGGATTCATTCAGTTCTGAACTCTTCCTCTTGTGTGTGTTTTGTACGTTAAGAACCGTGGTTTGATTTAGAATGTATATGCCATTATTTAGTGAGCCTGATCCAATCAACTTTTGATCCAGGAAGATGTTCATAACATTTTCCTGTACTACAAAATTATATTCTTGTTTAATTAATAAAGAAACTGATATAAGATTGCATATCAGGGTCAGTATGTAATAGCATTCGTTCAGAATCAATGTATTACCATTTGGTAATATAAGGTGATATTCGCCAACTGTTTTGGCTGCAACATTTGCACCATTCCCTACTTGTACGGAATGATCACCTATTCCCAGTTCTCTACCTTTCCTTAGCCCATATAACATGTTACATATGTGGGATCCTGATCAAATATCTAATACCCAGGACGTAGAGTGTACTGAGAAATAGTTCTGGGTGACTAACACACCCGAAGAAGATGCATCAACATGCTCATTCTTCGTTTGGTGGCATAGAAATCCGGACATTTTCCTATTTCCTGCTCGGACTTATAACAATTATAAGTTGGAGCGGAACCAACGTTCCCCAGCTCAGCATAACAAGTGGGTTCAGTCAATACATCCATATTATTATCTTGATTAAGGCCTGACATGGTTGCTACCTGGAGAGAGAGAAGAAAACACTTTAGCGTATGCTCTTACAAGATTAGATTGGTTTATTATCTTATCTAATCAGGATGGCTCCCACTGTTTTTATCAAATCTTCCTTCAAACCCTAAAAGGTAAGATTGATCGGGATTAATTACACCTTACAAGTTCACCAATCTTTCAGCCAGGCCAGTGTTGGTACTTTGAAAGAGGTTCCTCGTGTTGTCACACGGACCTAATTAAAATAAACCTCGTTTTCCCAGGGGCGTAACCCCGTTAACACCTTTCTAGACACCTACTTGATTGGCTAATTGTGATGTGTAAAACTCTCCCTGGAGTAACTCTTACTCACAGTGGGTATCGGGATCTAACTACCTCATAGAAGGTATGCAATCTCATTGCAAATTTCAACACTTGAAATTCCCGATAATACTTTTGACCTTAACGTCCTATGACCTTGACGAAAGCCGACGAAAGCCAACAAACCATAGTCCGCTAGTCAAGTTCAACCTGTACATTTCATGATTGAATTAAACCCACCCGCACGACCCTTGAAGAAATCCAACAAAGCCGTACGACTACCCTAATCCAATCGCATCATATGTGGCAGATAAGCAGTAAGTAGCTACCGCACACTACGCCTTGACGAAAGCCAACAAACGTAGCACGAATACTAAATATTATTTATTTGAAATGTCGGAGGGCTACACAGGTTTTTAAGAAAACCATGAGTGTAATGAACTTGATATCGTTGTAGAAATAAATGATTTTTGAGAACGAGTGTTTTTTAGGCTTTTTACTAGTTTTGCTAAAGAGGTCAATCCCGGTGATGGGATCTCGGCTCTTTCCTTATCGAATAAGGTGCAGGATATTTCACAAATACCACTATGCAAAGCAAGAACTAAAAGAAGCAGTCAAAAGACAAAACCGAGTTGGTTGTAGTATCTGCTAGTTTCGTTAAAGAGGTCACACCCGGTGAAGGGATCTCGGCTCTTTCCTCATCGAATGAGGTGCTGAATATTCTACAAGGAATACCGCTATGCAAAACAAAAACTAGACCTACCCTTTTTGAAAATTTGATTCTACAACATGTTTTAGGTTTCTTTTCTTTTTCATTAATTTCATTAATGAAATCCCATCATTTATACTTCCTAAGCATCACAGAAGAAACGAAAATACAAAGTACGCTTATGCCATCTGATTGGTTTGATTTTCTGCGTGTTTAAATTTTTTAATTACCGCAATCAAGACGGTTTCGCTTAGTAGCTAGCCGGTTGAGTACGGGTCGATCCACAGGGAGATGGAATCTTTTTTTTTATGTTTTAACGAGTTAAATCCAAATATTATGAGTTTTGTTTTAATATCTATTAATGAGATAAAAGATGATAAAGAACTTGCTAGGGTTAGGATTAGATTAGTTCGAGTTAGGAATTTCTCACTTCTTTCAACGCCCTTCTTAATATCGGTGTTACGGTAATCGGCAACAACGGGGATTAGCATGACTAGGAAGGAACTTACAAGTATAAGCTAGGCTTTCCATGCTTAGTTTCTTCCTTTTGGTCCTTGTCCGTCCGTTCTTGGTTCTTAGCCCTAACCTCCGGTTAATTCAACCACAACCGGTCTAACTATGGAATCAACGCTATCATGTAGGATAGGGTGCCGTAGTGAGCGGATTGTGGTTCAATTAAAGAGAGTCCGAATTAAGGTGTTGGGCAAAGAAAAGAGTGAGAGAGATTTCCTTCTCTCAAACTTTCCTTCTCCTGCCCTAACAAGTGAGAGATTACTCACCCATTAAAAAGATAAAAATAAAAAGGAAGGTAGAAAGAAATGAGGTTAAGAAGAAATTACAACCAGCTATTTGAGATCTCACCTTGGCAAGGATCTTACTCAAGCATCATCGTTGTTAAGGATAAAGAAAATAGAAGAAGAGAAAGCAAAAGAAAAACAACGATAAAATAATACAACTAAATTAGCAAATAAAATTTGCAAAGATAAACATGCAAGATAAAAAGGAACTCTTTTTTTCTATTTTTTATTTTATTAATCAACGCTCATAAACTCACTACAATTTTTCATAGAGAAAGATAAAGAAGAACATAATTTAATTCTAAAATCTAAATAAAGAAAGGCACAATTAATTTAGCTTTGAGCTATGCTATTTATAGGCAGGAGAGTGAAACCCTAGGTATACATTCTGAGCCAATCACGAGATTACAAAACTACCCCAAAAGAGCCGAGTCAATGCCACTTCAACTGCCACCGACACTGTTCAGACGCGGCCGCGGAACCGGGGCAGAAGTGTCTATTTGGCCGCGGTTCTACGGCTATTTGGTGGAATTGGGGGACCATATTTTCAGGGCTTCTCCATGTTGCCGTTCTCTTATATTTTGTACACTTGGTTTCTCAGATTTCTTCCAGATTTTCAGCAGTGCAAAATGATGTGGACTTTTGCCTTGAGCTCCGCATTTGAAGTCTTGGATCTTGTGCTGCCCTTGTGCTTTGTGCATTGAAGTGACCAACGATTTGCTATTTTGTCCCTTGAACTGGTAGGCGGCATCATATGGATGGTTAGTGGAGATCAATATTCTTCTGTTGTTGGTCGTAGTCCCGCATTTGTTGCGACTTTTCATGAATTTCACTGTAAAGAGCTGAGAACCTGTAACCTGCAATTATTCAGCAAACACGGATCAAAAGTATCTACCTATATGCATTGTGATCAAGAATGAGCGGTATAAAAATGCAAAAATCTGATATGAACAAATACCCCCAAACTTATCTTTTGCTCGTCCCGAGCAAAGCAAATTTTATTCTCAAAAAGTCCTAACCTCACTTTTGCAGGGAATGCTATTGCACTGAGCTCGTGCAACAAGCCGTTAAACCTCTAGGTGTCCCTAGTAGGAGGAGTGTTGTCTCCTGAGGGTTTTCAGCGGATACTACCCACAAAATCCGATCAATTTGGCCGTTGACTTTAATTCATCAATTCAGTATTCTAGCAAGAAAATCTATCATCTTCAACTTAAAGATCATCAACCCGTATTTTTCACACTTCATTTTCATTTAACTTAAGATCATATACGTTTTGCCAGTTTATAAAGCTTTCAACATCTCCTGAGTTTTCCTTCTAAGGTGCAATCTTAACTCAGGAACTTCTATCATCTCTACGGAAGATATAAGCCATATCTTTTATTCTTATCTCTCCTCCAAACTCCAATCACATACCCCTACGTGTGTGTAATTATCACCCCTACACTTGGAAATTCAATTCAAGCTATCATACTCTTGTCCATCTTCCAAAATACTTTTTAGTTGGTGAATTCTAGATGAAATTGCTCACACATCCTTCATGCGACCGTTAATACTTTTTGAGGTACTAAACGACCGATTACAAAATGTGTTTGCGCATTTAGGCGTAATTCCTCGTCTTGCAACACCTAAGGCTTAGCAGTGACTCTCAAACCAGTTGGTCTAAGGCACTAGGTGATAAAGCACCCCCGCTATATATATTTTTTATGCTGCCTTAAATAATTACAAAACCAGTGTTCATTTATTTTTTTATCTCTTTATTTACCACTTATACTTTTATTTTATTTTCCTTCATACTAAGGATTTTAAACAAGAGCATTTCAAGGTATCCTCTACTATCCTAAGTTTCAAGATGTGTGTAAGTGCGTAAAGTAGGGTATATATTTTCAGAATTTGGACTTAAGATTCAGAATTATTTTTCAAATTTATACTTCAAATAAAGCTTTCAATACTCTTCCCTTATTTTGACTTAACCCAAGAACTGCACTCAAAATTTGCTTATTTCTAAAGAAACCGCAAGGATGTATATTTTCTACAGTTAAACTTTAAGAAAGGTTATTTTTAGGGGTTTTAATTTACTAAGTTTAGGATCTAGTTTTTCCTAACTTGTCAACCGTCATGTTGAACTTGAGTCAAATATGGCCAAAATTGAAATTTTCAATTTTTTTTAATTTTTAAATTTTTTCAATTTTTATAAATTTTTTAAAAATATTTTTTATATCTTTTTATATCTTTTTATATTTTATATTTTTTTAAAGATACAATGCAGAAAAATAAGATATTGAATTAAATATTCAAAGAAGAACAAACATATACAAAGAAATAAAAACATGTAGATGCAATGCAAAGATAACTATTTACAATCAACCCTCACCCCCAAACCTACTAATCGTAGTACCTTCACTGCTCCCTGCGGCGTCTACTAGACACGGCCTCACTAGTCCCAGCCTCACTTCTATCTGTCCCCTGTCCCCTCGATCGTGATCGTGAAATTTCCTCTCTTGCAAGGAGGGTGGACATTTCTTGTTCCAGGATCGCTATTCGCTGATCAAAATTTGTCAGCATCCCTATCACTCTTTCTACCCTTCTATGGGTTTGTCGAATTAAGCGCGATTGCGTAGCGGGGGTAAGCTCTTCGTCGCTCGCTATGGAGCTCGAGCTAGGGGTCTTGGATATCACATCCTCGGCCGACTCGGTGCGCGACCATAAATCATGTAATCGTGTGTAGGACGTGGAGACACCCTCAAGAAGAGGTCTAATAGGAATTCCACCATGCATGTAAAATTCAAATTCCTCAACAGGAAGGAAATGGCGACACAGTTGTGTCACCAACATTGGGCATGAATAATTGGCCTCCCGTTTACCGGTGCCAATCGAATGAAGCAACACAGTGCACATGTCATAGCTAGGGTTTCGAGTCATCAATATGTGCACTATATGAAGGGATAGTGTGAAAAATGTTGTGTTGTGCGAACTTCCAAAAATATTGTTTTGTGCCCAACGACACATAGTTAAAACATTCGCAAAAAGCGTGCGAGCCTGAATACCCTTTCGGGGCTCTCTAGAACAGTCATTTCCCATTAAGGGTAGGTAGTCCTCAAATCGGAGGGGTTGATCGTGAATGGAGAGTCGTGGTATTAAGGTGACTTCATCAATGAAGTCCCTATCGATTAAAATTTCTCGATCCCCCCACAGTAATCTAATATACCCATGTTATGCCAAACAACCCTTCTCCATACATTCATAGAAACGTGCAACAAGATCCGGAAGCGCGAATGCATTCGGATGGTTAAATAACAAAAAGTTCCACATCCACGCTTTCAGATCTCGTCGCCGAAATAGCTACCGTAAACATTATGTGCAAACAACTGGGAGAAATCCCTTTCAAACTGCATTATTGGTGCCATCACAGAGAGAAAATGCAGAAAAATTAAATCTACAGAGAGAGAACAGAGAGGCAAACCTCCTCTGAAATTTTCAAAGGGAGAACAGGTAGAAGAGTGGCGGTTCCGCGGTAGATGGGCGGCAGAAGCACGGCTCCTTGTGGCGATCTCCCTGCAAATTCTGCTGCTGCGGCTAGGGTTTTGTGTGAGGGATAATTTAGGGTTATGTAAATGCAGAAGAGGGGTCGGGGTGTTTTTATAGGGGTTATTTGGTTATATGTACAAAAGCCCCGTTAAAAAGATGAATTTATTTTGTAAAGAAAAAATTGTATTATTATTTATTTATTTATTTAATAGAACTGAATATTTACAAAAATACTCCCCAATTTTTTTTTATTTTATTTTTTATAATTACAAGTGTGAAGATGGTATATACATACCCCCAAACTTATTTGAAATAGTGTTTCCACTGTTTATGCCTGGATAACCGAAGTTTGGTGGTAAGCAGAGGAAGATCAGTCGACGTAAACCGGCTCTTGCAACATCAGGAGCTCCTCCGATGGGCCAGCGGTGAGGAACGGCTTTAACCTGTGTCCGTTCACTTTGAATAGTGATCCGTCATCTGGATTTTCCAAATCCATCGCACCGTGCGGATATACAGTCCGCACAAAATATGGTCCTTTCCAGCGAGATCTGAGCTTCCCGGGATGGAAATGTAACCGGGTGTCGTAAAGAAGTACCTGTTGACCAGGTGTGAAAGTTTTGCGCGTAAGGTGTTTATCGTGAAACACCTTCGTTCGGTTCTTAACGAAAACCGCGTTTTCGTAAGTTTCATCCCGAAGCTCGTTTAGTTCGTTGATCTGCAGCTTCCGATGGCTACCCGCATCATCGAGAGATAGATTCAGCTCCTTAATCGCCCAAAATGCGCGATGCTCGATTTCCACTAGAAGGTGGCAAGCCTTTTCGTAAACAAGCCGATACGGAGACATGCCAAGATCAGTCTTATAAGCAGTTTGAAATGCCCAAAGGGCATCAGTGAGTTTTAAAGACCAATCCTTACGGTTCTTGGAAACCGTTTTCTCCAAAATTTGTTTGATTTGCCGATTAGACAGCTCGGCTTGCCCACATGTTTGGGGGTGATAAGGTGTAGATAGCTTATGATTAATGGAGTATTTCCGCATCAAGGCCTCGAAAGTCCTATTACAGAAATGTGTTCCATTGTCACCAATGATCGCGCGGGGGTGTCCAAACCGGGAAAAGATGTTTTTCTTAAGGAATCTAACGACAACCTTGTTGTCTTTAGTCCGGCTGGGCATGGCCTCGACCCATTTAGAGACATAATCAACAGCTAGAAGAATATACAGGTTCCCAAAAGAGCTGGGAAATGGCCCCATGAAATCAATCCCCCAAACATCAAAAATCTTGACAACCAAGATTGGTTAGAGTGGCATTTCG
The DNA here is from genome assembly GCA_030015575.1 of Agapanthus africanus. Taxonomy (NCBI): domain Eukaryota; kingdom Viridiplantae; phylum Streptophyta; class Magnoliopsida; order Asparagales; family Amaryllidaceae; genus Agapanthus; species Agapanthus africanus. The sequence goes on from CM057344.1 coordinate 42,209,951, forward strand.
TTTCTCCTGGATATCCGACCCAAGTGTTGGCACCGGGAGAAAGTCTTGCAGTAATCATTAGCGTCTTTGAAGAGTTGTGGCCAGTAGAATCCATGTTGCAAGATCTTCTCGGCTGTCTTTCTTGGGCAAAAATGCCTGCCACACGCTTGATCGTGGCAAAATGACAGCACACTCTTGAATTCATTATTAGGCATACACCGACGAATAATCTGGTCGGGACAGTATTTGAACAGATAGGGCTCGTTCCAGTAAAAGTGCTTTACTTAGGATAAGAATCGAAGTCTGTCCTGACTTGACCACTCGTTTGGTAGTAATCCTGTTGCTAAATAGTTCACAATATCTGTGAACCAGGGTTCGCATGATACTGTCAAGAGCTGTTCATCCGGAAAAACGTCGTTTATTGAAATTGGAAGCGTCGGCGAAGAAGGAAGTCGTGAAAGATGGCCGGCCACTACATTTTCACATCCTCTTTTGTCTTTGATGACAAGGTCAAACTCTTAGAATAAGAGGATCTAACGTATCAGCCGAGATTTTGCGTCCTTTTTTGCAAAAAGATGGCGTAGAGCAGAATGGTCTGTGTAGACAATGACTGAAGAACCAATTAAGTAAGGCCTGAATTTTTCTAATGCAAACAAAACAACTAAGAATTCCTTCTCGGTTGTTGTGTAATTCAGCTGGGCATCGTTCAGGGTTCGACTAATGATAATTGATTACGTGCAGCATCTTGTCGATGTGCTGTCATAGGACAACACCTATGGAAAAGTCGGATGCATCGCATATAATCTCAAATGGATACGTCCAGTCAGGAGAAGAAAGTACGGGAGCAGAAGTGAGTGAGATTTTTAGTGATTCGAACGCAGTCACACAGCTCGAGTTGAAATCGAATGTGGTGTCCTTGGCCAGTAGAAGAGTCAAGGGTCTAGCAATCTTGCTAAAATCCTTGATAAACCATCTATAAAAACCGGCATGGCCAAGGAAATCTTGGATGTCTCCGACGCATCTGGAAGAAGGTAGATTGGAAATGACCTCAATCTTAGCTTTATCCACCTCAATGCCTTTTTGCGAGATGATATATCCTAAGACAATACTTTCACGCACCATGAAGTGGCACTTCTTCCAGTTCAAAGTGAGGTTTTTATCCTTACACCGGGTAAGGACAGCATCGATATGTTGCAAACACTCGTCAAAAGAATCGCCGAAAATGGAGAAATCATCCATGAATATCTCCAAGAATTTCTCCACCATGTATGAAAAAATTCCCATCATACACCGCTGGAAGGTAGCAGGTGCATTACATAACCCAAAGGGCATGCGGCGATATACAAACGTGCCGAAAGGACAGGTGAACGTGGTTTTGTCCTGATCTTTTTTGGCGATGGGAATCTGGTTATAGCCAGAGTAGCCGTCCAGAAAGCAGTAGTACTCGTGTCCAGCTAGTCGTTCAAGCATTTGGTCAATAAATGGTAGCGGAAAGTGGTCTTTTCGCGTTGAGGCGTTGAGTTTTCTGTAATCAATGCACACTCGTCACCCAGTTTGGATGTGAATAGGGATCAACTCGTTCGCCTGATTGGTGATGACCGTTATGACCAACTTTTTAGGGACAACATGTATCGGACTGACCCACTGGATATCAGAGATAGGATAAATGATACCACTATCTAGAAATTTGACGATCTCTTTTTTCACAGCCTCCTTCATGACTGGATTGAGTTGCCTCTGTGGATCCCTGAATGGTTTGGCATCATCCATCATATGAATGTGATGCTCAACGATCAAGGGACTAATCCCCTTGATGTCCGCCATAGTCCAGCCAAAAGCTTGCCGATTGCTCAGCAAGACCGTCAGAAGGGCTTTCACTTGCTCTTGAGCTAGAGAAGCCGAGATGATGATAGGGAGAGTCTCGTTCTCACCTAAGTAAGCATAATTGAGGTGAGATGGAAACGGCTTGAGTTCGAGCTTTGGAGGTGAAACGATTGAAGGCAAAATCGGGGAAAATGTCTCGAACTCGAAGGATTCTAACAGAGGCTCAAAATGAGTGTACGCGACCGAGTCGGATGGTTCAGCTAACGCATCCAAAAATTCAAAGGATTCAAGCTCGGGTGGTGACAATTCAAGATCATTCGAGAAAGTGAAACACTCATAATCACTGTCGGGAGCAATATCGGATTCAAGGAGGAACGCACTAGTGGCGTCAAGATTGCTGTGATCGAACAGAAATTTCTCGAACTCACAGTCCTCAGGGACGATCTCCTGGATCGAACAAACGTCTAGTATATGAGAATTAGGTTTGGAGGGCTGATTCCCCAAACTAAAAATGTTGAGTTCAATTATCATGTTTCCAAAAGATAGGTACATCAAACCATTTCGACAATTGATCACAGCATTCGAGGTCGCAAGGAATGGTCGACCGAGTATCACTGGAATTTGATTCCGGGGGTTAGCTACAGGTTGTGTGTCTAAAATAATGAAATCAACGGGGAATATGAAGTCCCCTACCTTTATTAACACATCCTCTTGCTCACCCCTAAGATGGGTGATAGATCGATCGGCCATTTGGAAAGTACGGTGTGTGGGTTTCAACTCTCCTACACCTAATTGCTCATATACCGAATACGGAAGCAGGTTAACACTGGCACCAAGATCCAAAAGTGCGCGGTTGATATTCTTATCTCCAATAGTTATTGAAATCGTAGGACAGCCAGGGTCCTTTCGTTTTTGAGGTAAAGCTTCGGTAAGAGCATCACTCACGGCACTAGCTAAGAAAACCTTCTTGGATACCTGAGATTTTCTCTTCTTAGTGCACAAGTCCTTCAAGATTTTTGCGTAGGAAGGGACTTTTTGGATTGCATCCAAGAGGGGAATATTAATGTTAACTTGTTTAAACAACTCTACAATTTTCTCCATTTGTGGATTTTGTTTATTAGACCTCAACAGGTTTGGAAATGGAACACTTTGAAAATTGGTTGAGTCCAAGATTTGTGGAGGAGATTGTGGAGTTAGAACGGATCCCAGAACTGGAGTTTTCGTGGAGTGAGATGTGGGTCCGTTCGGAGCAGCAGAAGAAGAGGAGCCTTTTGAAGAAGGGAGAACAGGCTCAGAAGACGAAGAAGAAGAAGCGGCCGGGTGTCATCATCTGAGCCAACGTTGTTATGCAGTATCCTTCCAGATCTCAACATAGTCACGACACTCACATTATGGTTTTGTTGTTCAAGAGCAATATGTGCATTATGTGGGTGCCCAGGATTTGGGAGTGGTTGAGATGGAAGCTTCCCTTTCTCTCGCTCGCTTAAAGCCGCATTCAGTTGTGCAATCTGTGCTTCGATGGTTTTGATGTTTTACCCGTGTGTAGCAGTGTGTTGCATAAAAGACTGAATGGAAGATCGGATGTTGGCATTGGATTGAGCCGATTTCTTTACAAACGCCTCCAGACTTCGTTCTAGCGAGAAAACCTTATCGTTATTTGACGGAACAAAATTGTTTTGAGGAAAAAAATTGTTGGGTGAAAAATTGTTCGTCGGAAAAGGTTGGGGTTGGAAAGGTTGCTGATATTGATGTTGAGTTTGTTGCTGAGCTTGTTGTTGAGGAGGAGGAGGCCTCTGGAAGTTTTTGTGGCTTTGGAATTGTTGCTGGTTCTGATTCCAGGCGAAATTGGGGTGGTTCCTCCAACCAGGATTGTAAGTGGAAGAGTATGGATCATTTTTTTGTCTTTGCTGAAATGCAGCATTGACCTCATCCTGTCCTTGAGTAGGTGGGTTGTAAGACACTCTTCGGTCAAATGTGATGGGTCAGAACAATAAACGCAGATAGTACGAGGGGGAAGAGCAGGGGCAGGAGAAGAGATGAAAATTTGCTCTCAATTGCTTCTAGTTTTCGCGTGATCACAGCCATTTCGGCCTTCATTGCAATTGAGATATCAAGTTGATGGACGCCTCCCCTAGAGAGACCGAAAGAAGTAGATGAAGTGTTCGGTCTGGTGATTTCCCACCGAAGCGTTCGCTGTGCGAGATCGTCGAAAAATTGCCAAGCTTTCTCGTCAGATTTGGATAGGAAGTGGCCTTGACAAATGGTCTCCAACAACTGCTTAATTGCTGGATTCAGGTCCTCATATAAGGTCTGGAAAAGTTGCCATCTCTCAATACTGTAATGAGGGCACTGAACAAGAAGGTCTTTGTATCGGTCAAAGCACTTCCAAAAAGGTTCGGCAGGAAGCTGGGAAAATTGGTTAATTTCGTTTCGTATTCTCGCGGTTTTGTGATTTGGGTAGAACATTTTAAGAAACGCTTTTACAAACTCATCCCAACTGTTTATGGAATGCGATGCGGTACTATACAACCACTTCTCAGCAAGGTCACATAGAGTGAAAGGAATGACTCGTAGTCGTATAGCATCGTCGGACAGTTGGGTTGTTTTCATCATTGCACAGACGTTCTGGAACTTGTTGATGAAGATATATGCATTTTCGGATTCCAGCCCGTGAAATTTAGGCAACATGTTGATGAAGTGGGGTTTAATTTCGAAATTATCTCCATTGGCCGGCGGCAGTGAAAGACAGGTAGGAAGTGCAGAGCGGGTGGGATAGAAACGATCCTGGAGCGCGATTCACTGTGGCGCTTCAACAGGAGGTGGTTGCGGGTTATTCGCACCCAGATGAGGTGGATTCAGTCCCGGAGGAGATAAAGTGATGTTAGGAGGAAATCCTGATATCTCAGAAGAAGAATTTGGTGATGATGATGGTGGTGAAGGTGAAGATGTATGAACAGAATTCCGGTCAACGTCGGAGTTGGCCGGCAAAGGTAAAGGTGAAAGAGGAGTGGAGGGAGTTTCGACGTCGGAGTCGTTCGCGTAGTCGGTAGCGACTAACGAAACGCGGACTAGACGGGCACTAGTGTCCTGAGTCCAACCGGACATGCATTAAACGAGTTTAGTATAGTCAAAGCATAGAATGTGAGGGTAAGAAAACATCAATGAAGAAATGCGGATGAAAGGTGAGTGAAATAGGATTCTGGCGTCAAAGGGTAAGATTTTATAAAAGATTTTTTTTAGAAAGAGTTTTGCAAAAATGTGTACGGACTTACGGCACAACTTCAAACAATCACAGTTAAAAAAAGCACAATCATACCTATAGCTATGGTCTTCTAAGTCCTCTAGACTGCTCCTAACTGTTCCAAAGTGACAAGTTGTGAGATAACCCTCAAACCGTCTCTTCGCTGCCAATTGTGGCCAGGTAAGCACAAATGAAGAAAGGATGGTTCCGCTCACGAATCACCGTGAGATGAGCCTTTTAAAATTACCTTTCTCACTTGTCTAGCCTAGGCACCACAAAGTCAAGTTTAGATAAACGATTGAATGCCCACAACCTTTCTCTGTCCTATTGAGCACGACAGTCCTTAGTTGGCTGAGTCTAGATATTTTTAAATTAATCTCAAGGGTAATACATATGCTTTTAGTGATTTTTGGGGTCTTAGGAAGGATGATGAAATCCCCACCCAATCTGAATTGGTATTATAGCCTCTTAAAATCCGTATTATTTATGCAAAGCAGTGACAACCAAAAATCTAAAACACTTGCAAAAATTTTATTTTGGCTGCGACGCAAAGAATCCTGCACAAAATCAGTTTATTGGAGACGGGAAGAGAATTTGAGCAAAGAATTCTGCAGAAAAATATGGTTCAGTAGAGTTCAGAGGAGGGAAGGAGATAATTGGAATACTCACAGAGAAAAATGGTTGTTGACGTCTGTAGTTTACTGCGGTTCCTAGGTCAAACAGGCGATTCTGCCGCGGTTCCGCGGCTGTTCAAAAAGTTGATTGCTTCAAAATTTTATCCAGTGCTGTGTTGGTTCTCCTCTTCCTGTTTAGAGCCCCTGAATCTTGATTTGTTCACTGAGTTTTCTCCAGAACTGAACTAGACCTTCTTCCTATCCTGCACACTTGCACAAAAACTAATCAAAAATAACAAGATGAGTTTTTTTGTTTTGTTTTAAAATTTTTCAATTTTTATAATTTTTATAATTTTTTAATTAACCCGAAATTACACAAAGAAATAAACTACCGTCTCCCCGGCAATGGTGCCATTTGATTGGTTTACAATCAACCCTTACCCCCAAACTTTTTGATTTTCTGCCTGTCACGCGGGGAGTATAGTGGTGAGTATTCCCGTTTGTCACGTGGGTGACCCGGGTTTGATCCCCAGTAACGACGCCATTTGATTGGTTTGATTTTCTGCGTGTTTAAATTTTTTAATTACCGCAATCAAGACGGTTTCGCTTGGTAGCTAGTCGGTTGAGTACGGGTTGATCCATAAGGAGATGGAATCTTTTTCTTTATGTTTTAACGAGTTAAATCCAAATATTATGAGTTTTGTTTTAAGATCTACTAATGAGATAAAAGATGATAAAGAACTTGCTAGGGTTAGGATTATGTTAGTTCGAGTTAGGAATTTCTCACTTCTTTCAATGCCCTTCTTAATATCGATGTTACGGTAATCGGCAACAACGGAGATTAGCACGATTAGGAAGAAACTTACAAGTATAAGCTAGGCTTTCCATGCTTAGTTTCTTCCTTTTGGTCATTGTCCGTCCGTTCTTGGCTCTTAGCCCTAATCTCCGGTTAATTCAACCACAACCGGTTTAACTATGGAATCACCGCTATCATATAGGATAGGATACCGTAGTGAGCGGATTGTGGTTCAATTAAAGAGTGTCCGAATTAAGGTGTTGGGCAATGAAAAGAGTGAGAGAGATTTCCTTCTCTCAAATTTTCCTTCTCCTGCCCTAACAAGTGAGAGATTACTCACCCATTAAAAAGATAAAAACAAAAAGGAAGGTAGAAAGAAATGAGATTAAGAAGAAATTACAACTAGCTATTTGAGATCTCACCTTGGCAAGGACCTTACTCAAGCATCATCATTGTTAAGGATAAAGAAAATAGAAGAAGAGAAAGCAAAAGAAAAACAACGATAAAATAATACAACTAAATTAGCAAATAAAATTTGCAATGATAAACATGCAAGATAAAAAGGAACTCTTTGTTTTTATTTTTTATTTATTAATCAACACTTATAAACTCACTATAATTTTTCATAGAGAAAGATAAAGAAGAACATAATTTAATTCTAAAATCTAAATAAAGAAAGGCACACTTAATTTGGCTTTAAGCTATGCTATTTATAGGCAGGAGAGTGAAACCCTCGGTATACATTCTGAGCCAATCATGAGATTACAAAACTACCCCAAAAGAGCCGAGTCAATGCTGCTTCAACTGCCACCGACACTGTTCAGACGCGGCCGCGGAACCGCGGCAGAAGTGCCTGTTTGGCCGCGGTTCCGCGGCCATTTGGTGGAATTGGGGACCATCTTTTCAGGGCTTCTCCATATTGCTGTTCTTTTATGTCTTGTACACTTAGTTTCTCAGATTTCTTCCAGATTTTCAGCAGTGCAAAATGATGTGGGCTTTTACCTTGAGCTCCGCGTTTGAAGTCTTGGATCTTGTGCTGCCCTTGTGCTTTGTGTATTGAAGTGACCAACGATTTGCCATTTTGTCCCTTGAACTGGTAGGCGGCATCATACGGATGGTTAGCGGAGATCAATATTCATCTGTTGTTGGTCGTAGTCCCGCATTTGTTGCGACTTTTCATGAAATTCACTGTAAAGAGCTGAGAACCTGTAACTTGCAATTATTCAGCAAACACGGATCAAAAGTACCTAGCTATATGCATTGTGATCAAGAATGAGCGGTATAAAAATGCAAAAATCTGATATGAACACCATCCGCATTCGCCACAGTGTCCCGTTATGCACCGTTTTGTTACTTAACTGACGGCATAGCGGGGCGGGACTAGCGCAGGTGCAAAACATAAGCAACGTTTATTATATATCACATATACAATAATAAAGCATTCGTCTCAGATATATAAAGTGATCACATCACAGAATATCAGCAGCAGAAGATAACATATGAAATATTGGATATTCTAGGAATTCCGTGTTTTAAATTAAGCCAGTATAAAACACGGATTCTACGGTCGCGATGAATAGCTAAACCCACATCTCTAGACCCCTACGAGAGCGGCAACCAACCCTACCAATTCTAGAGTTATGAGACCCGGACTCGACTCCTCGAGATGGTCTCCCACTGGACTCTAGAACCCGGTTACTTGTGCTCCCCTCCTTGGGTCTATCCTAATGCGGAAAAGTAAATAATATACAACAATGGTGACATCATCCTCAACCTGAAAGTGCCCTAATAAAAGAATATTACATACAATGAATTTTACATGAATGAAAATACAAACTCTCATCTCACATAAAACCCCCAACTATTCAAAACACGACGATCCAATATAACATATCACAGCAACACATAACATCACATGTCATCAATGTAAGTAAATATGTGTATCACAATTGTCATTGACATATAGAAACGAAAACGGTGATACACCACATATTACACTTATGGTCGCAGAAAAGAAAATGTCAAACTAAAACATTTGGAATTCACAATCACCTTAGATATCATAAACACGAAATATCGCATACTTTGGATTTCATGCCTAACTATATGAATTCCACATATTGTATCACATTCCACAAAAAACTAGACGACATTAAACATTCCGATCGAATTAACAACCGCCCAAAATTTCCCAAAAAGCTCAACACTTGAGCGCAGTTTAAAAATACTCGTCACATACCACAGTACCAATGGACCAACCGTAGAAGGGTCAACCCTTGCCTCATTTATGGCGCCGCGGAACTACCACAAACCCTAGGGTTTGGCGGCGGTTCTTACGATCATAGAATCGACTTAGGGTTTTGTTCTTCTAGAGGGTCCACCGCATTACTTGCATGATATTTGAATGTTCTTTAACTCGGAAAAAATCCAACTCTTGAAAAATTTTCCGTCGAGGGTTAAAGTGGGTATTTGATATCCGTTCGAACTTTTTAACACCGTCTAAAGAACCCGAAATATAGCTAGAATTACGACTACGAAACACTCCAAATTGCCTTTGCAAAAAGATAACATCACATGCAAATTTAGCAAAAACAAACAACACCTGAAACACCAAAACCCAGAGACCAGAACACTAAAAAAATACGAACCCCAAAATCCTCTTTAGGGCCGGCCAGATCGGTTTTTAGGGGTGTGTGCTTGGGTAAAAACCGGCCAAATGAGTTTGTATTTGTTCAGTGTTCATACTACATCTCATATAACATTCTGCAGTTGTTTAAAAAAATTTTTGACGACTTTAAAAAATGACAGAAACTGGGTTTTTAGTTTTGAGTGTTTCGGAGTTGTTTCGGTTTCGTAATTCTACATACATCGTCTAAATCTCTAGCTTGGTTCTGATACCACTGTAGGATTTCTTGGCATGACAGCAAGGTTTCGGGAGGCATCGTCAATGCCATTTTCAAAAATTTTCCGTACAAAACAATCCTAACCCTAGAATCTTAACTAGTGATTTAGACAATACAAAGTGTAAACTACTTTACTACTAAGTGAATATGGAATACAACTTTTGTAGACCGGTTCTTCACTTCAATAGCTCTAAGTTGTAGTCCCTTCGCTCCAAGTAGTGATCTTGCGGACTCTAGAGTGGCTCCACAAGAAGAAAGCAACGAGCTTGCGCGAAGTCTTCGAGGCCGAAGATGATCTACGTCGAGGAGACACTAACCCAAGCCATCTCTTCACTAATGTAAGATTAGTGAAGCTAATACCCTAAAATAAATTGCTAATCTAGTAGAGAATAATGAAGTAGGATTTTTGCTCACTTTAGATTTAATTTTCTCACTCTTTTTAAGCTCATCTCAAAAACCTAGAGAGCTCTATCTTGAGCTTGAGGAAGAAGAAGTAAATAATAGATAAGAGAGATAATGGCAACCATGGGTAAGAAAATGTCTAATATATCTCATGTAGAGACTTAACCATGAGTTTAGATAATGGTTAGGTTAACAAATATCTATGGTAGGACAAAACTAGTTGGCTAAGTCAATGCATCTACAAGCTTCATGCATGTGACTAATATCCAACTAATTTGGATTTACCTTAAATAAATAAGCCTTGCATTATCTTAAGCATGGTCTAAGTCTCATACACCCATCTTGCATGTATCATCAACCATGACACATAAAGAAATACAATTAATATATATCATATATATATTAAATGCATAAGTGCGAAAAGAAATGCTTAAGTGAGCTAATATTAGTTAATGTAAATTAATATATCAAATATATATAATTATACAATAAATCATTAAATTAATACTTGATTTAATAATCCGGCTATATCTCATATGACCGACTAATATTATTTGTATCAACTTATCGAATCAACACTTGATTCGATAACCCGGCTATATCTCATATAACTGACTGATACAGTATCAACTTATCGAATCAGCATTTGATTCGATAACCCATCTATAACTCATATAACCGATCGACACCACAAATCGCGAGAATAGAATACGGTATCACATACTCGTATTAATCTCGGTCCCGCACATATCATATAAGTGCTCCTACTTCGTTTTGCCTGAGCCAGTGAAACCTCTATGTAGAACTTTAAAGACTCGTCAATATGCCGGTAGTAGGTGATGATCACATCAAGCACCCACAAACCGTCAGCGGTTCTAGCTAGACGTAACGGCTATCCGGGTATTGAACGATCAGAAGATCAGCAAGCAAGCCCGCTCCAATTCCTGCAAAAGCCAGCCAGTAACACTACCGTACAGCCCGGTCTTTTCGTCTCATATGTCGCATATCTAGTCTAGAGGTGGTTAAAAGTCAGACCCTAGTAACCGATAAGTCGTGCCGATGTAAACTCATAACAGGTCGAGAAACTACTGATAACACTTATCGGTAAATCTCCGTAGCAGCCCTGGCCAGGGACTTATTGTTATGGCCAATCGAGCACAGCGCAACATCAACTCCCAATACCGGGAAAGACGAATCCCCTTCTATCGCTCATTGTCGGATTCGGGACTGTACCCAAAAGCCACCGTTTTGCACGTTCTCTTGAACGTGGTAAGGTGGAAATCAAAGCACAGTGAGAATCACACGAGACTCTATGACGATCTCAGGTCTACAGACTAACCTGTACCAGTGTCACCTGAGAACTGTTATCTGACGATAGGTATAATACGAACTAGGAGTTTTCGGTGAGTCCGCTCAGTGTACCCTGTCTCCACTGAGCACCCGCATACCATCTTTGATGTCAAACATCAATGGATGTGGGATCATCTATCGCCCATCATATGGGTCAAGATGCGTATACGCTAGTCTACTCTGGATTATCGATGCCCTGTCTCGATACACCCTCGACTAGGAACAATTATAGGGTGTACTTGTGGACTACCATTGGCCCCACTAGTATGATCTCCATCATAGTCCTGGCAGTCAAGTATATATCCTAAGGGCTTTATCAATATGTGAGAGAAAGACATCATCACTTATACAAGTTAACATGTTAAGACAAAAAGCAACCAGATAGCATACTATCATATCGAGCAAGAAAGTCCTCTATATATATATCCAAGCATCCACTATAATATATATCACATGTACAATAATGGCCTCTAGGGCATACATATAACTAATAGTCGTATTATCCCATAACTATATTCCCAAAATTTCATCATGCTATGTCAAAGATGTGTGTTGTGATGAGGTAGGGTATTACCTCATGAGTTATCTAAAGGTAATACAAGTATTATGTTGATTTGTGTCGAAAATAAAGTATGTGGTATTTTACCGTAAAAATACGATAAAAGTTTCACACAACAATCTTTTGAGATGAAACTTGTTTTAATGTGTATGTTCATGTTTGTTAAATATTATATGAGAGTATGGTATTTTATTGTTTAAGAAAAATAGAATTTATTTAAAGAAAAACCGAATCGGAAGTCGGATTAACTCCGCTTCCGTCGGGTTTTAGAAATGAGACTTTTTAAAATAGGAGAAGAGAGGGGGAGATGGGGCTTACTGGCTAAAAGGTTAGAGGGGAGAAGGGGGAAGATAGGGAAAGTGTCGGGATGTCGTTTCGTTACTGGAATCTCTTCGGAACTTCGCCGGAACTGCACCCTTTGCTAACTTCACTTGCACAACTTGAGACTTGAGAATTTTTTGAGAGTTTTTGTAATGAAATTATGAGTGAGGAGAGGTGAAATGGAGTGTGGTATTTATAGGGGAAATTATGGTTTAGAGGGTTAAAGAATGCATTAAAAATGGGATTAAAGGTGATTCAATGCTCTCTGGAAAATGTACATAGAAAATAAACAACATGAGAGAAGTGGGGTAGGCCAAGGGGTGCTCGGGTGAAAAGATGGGGAGCATCCCCTATGGGGGACCCGACGGTGCCGGCCGTAGGGCTAAATTCGCCGTCTTAAAACCGGTGAGGGAGCTCCATATTGGTGCCATGTGTCCTTGTCGTATCATATTCCTTCACGCACATGTTTGTTTATTATGTAACTCATCATCCTACATGTAGTGCACGTGTAAATCCTTGGGCTTCTAAAAGATTAAAAGGAAAATACAATAAAAAATAATATGTGGCTGGGAGGATTCGATCACAGGGGCTACGTCACAGCAGTGCAAGGCTTTACCAATGAGCTATAAGTTGTTTCTTGTTGTTCAAAAGAAAATTAAATTTATAACTTGTGCTCAGGCTTAGGTACTCCTTTCTGTATTTTTGAAAAAATTCTGTACAGAAAGTTTAGGGTTGTTACATTCTACCCTCCTTATAAAAATTTCGTCCTCGAAATTTGTAAAAGGAAAGTGTAACAGATTCAAGAAAAGTTTGATGATAGAACTATTGTTAGTGTTGCGCCACGGCAGCGCCCCGGCCGTCTTACTCGAGGCCAAATTGCGGAATCAAAATTTTTCCTTGCTCGGAAACCGGCGCTACCGCGGACAAAGAAAACCCGGATCGATAACCATTAACCTATACTAGCTATCTAGAGATGGGAAGAAAAGTATACCGAGTGATCCGAGTCCTCCGGTCTTCTCTTCGTCATCCCGATCTCCCGCGGAAAAGGTTGGCTCCACATCGTCGCCTCCTCGCCGGAAAGGGCACCACATCGCCTTCGTCTTTTACGGGCTCCCGCCTCAATACCGAGGCAACTCGAGCATGAAGCCGGCAACTCGACATGCTCAAGATTTGCTGTAGGAAGTAGTGTAGAAACTTTGTCTCTTGGAGTTTATGTAGTTGCCATTGATGGATGGAGGAAGAGGTAAAGAAAATTGGTGCTTTCAATTTTCTAGCAAGAAGAAGATGAAATGAACTCTCTCATTCTTTTTCTTTCTCTCTTTCTTTTTCTTCTACTCTCTTTTTTTTTCTTCTACTCTCTTTTCTCATAACCATGAAAGACTTTCTCTTCTTATGAGAATGAGAATGGTGGAGGAAGGATAATATGATAGCAAGAGGGAGGTGAGTGTAGGAGCAAGAGAGGAGGTGACCACAACCTAGACAAAGAAACATGCAAGCATGCTTCATCTCACATCAAACCCATACCCTTTTCAAATCACAATTAAACAAAGTCAAGGTGCAAGAAAAGAAAGCTATCATAATAGATCTTTATGCAAGAAAACCCTCCACAAAGAGTTATTTGCAAAACTGCAAATAACCCCCTCCATCGGAAATGTCCGGCCGGGAAAGAACAAAGGAAAACCGGCCGGAACGGAATGCAAACTGGCAACTCCAGAAAACTGGTCCCGTAATAAATTACAGGAAAACCCCGATACTGTGCATACACACCCGCATCTGTATTCCGACCGGATACAAATGCAATGAGACAAAATCTACACTGTACTAGACTAGGACCGGCTTAAGCCAAAGCCGGCTAGTAAAATCCGTTCGATCCTGATCCGTGCAATACCGCACGTATCTGATCGAACCCTGCCATATACCTATACGGCTACTAGTACAAACCGTCCGATCCTGATCCGTGCAATACCGCACGTATCTGATCGGACCCTGCCATATCTCCATACGGCCTCTACAGCGTTTCGCCCGAAAGCTGAGTAACTGAAAGTGTGGTGGACTCTAAAGACTCGTCAATACTATGGCTGTGGATTTAACCACTGGCACGTCAGAGGTATAAGCCAATACATGACGGGCCACCAGCTATTGACCAAAAGGGACGTCGATGATGAAGCTCACCCCGACACCCAACTGAGCCTGTCAGTGACAATATCCGTACAGTCCGGTCCGTTCGTCTATGAGTATCGCATGGCGGGCCTAGGGGGTTGGTGAAAGTCAGACCCCCAAAAGCGGTACAAGTCGTGTCGGAGTGTAGCCCAGAACGCCCTGAGATACTACTGGAATACCTACCAGTAAATCTCCTGCCTCGGCCGAGGGCTTTGCGTAATGGCTCTCCTAGACACAGCGCGACCTCACCCCCAATACCGGGAGAGACGAACCCCTGAAGATCCGCTCACTGCCTCCATGTGGCTCGGGACTGTACCCAACTAAAACCTGTTTGCACGACTCCTTTGAGCCGTGGTAGGGTAGTAATCAAAGCACAGTGGGAACCCACACGAGACAAATGACGATCCTCAGGTCGATGAACTAACCTGTACACATGTCACCAGGGAACTGCTATCTGACGTCTGGTATAAGACCAACTAGCATGTTCCCGGCGAGTCCTGTCCGGTGTACTCATAACCCAATGAGCACCTGTATACATCTTAGGTGAACCAACAGACACCAGTGGCTTGTGAGACCGGCCACCGCCCCTCGTCGGGGTCTCGACTGTATACACTAGTCTACTAATGGAGTATCGATGCCCAGTCTCGAAACTCCCACGACTAGGGACCTTTTAAGGATGTGCTTATAGACCCCAGCTCCCACGTATATGATCGCCATCATACTGCTGGTCGTCAAGCAAGAATCCTAGGGGCTCTATCAACGTGTAATAGTGACATGTCAGGTCACCTAAAGCAGTACACGATGATAAAGGTAAACCAGATAGCATACTATCATCTCGAGTAAGACTGTCCTCCTGGGATAGGTCCTCCCTCAATCATTGCAATCACGTGCCTGTGATCCAATAATTGACTCTGAGGGCACTATCTCCAACAATCTCCCACTTGCACTCAAGGCTAATTATTGCGATGTCGCATACTCACAGCCCGTGTGATACCGAACACCCAACTCCTCTACTAGTCAGTCTCACAAAGCTCGTTTGCGAAACTATTGCGTTCGAGGAATAGCCTCAGTGAGTGGATCCGCTGTGATGTTTCTTTCTATGTCTCTCTATATCTCAAGTTCGCGGAGAAAGCCATCTCCCGAAATGAGCAATACCTGTCTTAGAATGTCTGGATGTCTGATGGGACCTAGCTCATAAATGAACTCCAAATCCAAACTTCTTAGACTGTATCATCAACTGAACTTAATCAGTATCCTGCGCCATGCCGCCCTCAGTATTGCCTTGGACCACCTGTCCAAAATACTGCCCCTCGTCAGAGGGAGAACTATAACTCTGACAACCTCCTTGTCGTCCATGTCACCTTGGAAGCCTGGAGTGATAACCGTCTCCAAAAAAAAAAAAAAAAAAAAGGCAGCCGTTATCATATCCCTAGAACATTCACTTATGTTCTAAAACTGCTTCCGACTGTTTTTCCAGGATTGGATCAATATCAACTTATTGCATCTAGTGCAAGAACAACATCTGGTGTGGTACTTGACATCTCATGATTGACTCAATTGCCTAAGCAAGTGATCTGCCAATCATGAGTATCCCTCTCCCCTTTAGTCTATAAGACACCTTTAGAGAGGGTGACTCCATCAACTGCAGGTGTACTACCGTGTCAGGAGTCGTCCATTCTAAATACTCATAGAATGCTGTCAAGATACCCAGATTGGGAAACCACCCAAATCTAGATCTAAAACCATAGATCTAGTAACCAGTATGTCTGATATAATATCCAAGTCCCTTGTGGAGAAACCACTGTGTGACGACCAAAGTATAACCGATCGTAGTATAGGAATATCACTTCCTACTACCTTCTCAACAGATCCATCCCCTATTCTGATGACGTCAAACCCATGACTGTCACATCAGAAACAGATGATCTAACTCCGCTATATCTGCTTTAGTCTATAAATAGACATAAGCCTGATGTCCACCAATGCTTCCGCTGCTCCCACTGACTACGACAACCCTCTGGCAGAGTCATATAGACGTGCACTTCTAAAGCTAGTTTAGAACGACGCTATACTCATCCTCCTGCCGGGTCTCGCAGCCTGGAACAACAGCAATGGTAAGTGTGGGTAAACAAGAACTTCCCTGTCACCGTCCTTGAGGCTACCGGAGTACCTCTCGGGTGCCTGAAGTTACCCACCTTATCTGCGGAGTGGCCAATGGAATGTCAAAACAGATTGAATCTCTAGGTTCCTTATCAAATCTTCAGTAATCGTTTGTGGTTCTGGAATTACTTCCAGTTCTACCATACTCCCACTACTGTTTTCTGAAAAAAAAATCCATTTTTAATAAAACTGTGGCGAGTCTAGAACAATATTTCTATTGATCTGCCAGATGGTAGAAAATCAACCCTCGTCATAGCCTGGGTCAACCCACAAACAGCCATTACAGAAACGTGCCTTGAGTTATCCGGAGTCTGGTTTTAAGCATAAGCCGGACAACTCCCCGTACCTTAACATCGTTAAGATATGAACTGTTCTATATCTAATATAGAACCAGAGGCACTGATTTAATTGAACCAGATTCAAATCATGCAGCTGTCTCCAGTGCATGTCAACTAAATGGAAGGAGGCCGATCAGCGTTACTCAACTTAGGAATGCTTCCAATTATGAGTAACCTGAAAGAGAAGCAATCTGTCTTCATCATTACTATCAACTGAATACCATACACAAGTATCTACATCTTCGATCTCTTTGAAGAATCCCCATACTTGCTACACCTGGTACTCTACTCTATTCAAATACCTATAACTCCTCAAAACTTAGACCCTGTGTTTCCACGAAACAGCTGTCTAAAATCGAGAGAAGTCATAAGTAAACCGAATATAGTACGAGCACCAACCCCTCTGTCCTGATGGACACTGGACAACATACAATACTCTGTATAAGTCCGCTGAGTCTAACAACTCTTTCACTGCGTGTCGTAGGTTGAAAACTGTACTTATGGTTAAGAAGAATTACACCGCTGTTTAATGCTCCTTACCTAACCATCCACTGATATAGGTAAATGTCATCGACATAATATCAAAAGGTATATCTCACTCTATGAAAATAGACGTACAGATATATGAATTTGAAATTGGTGCACAACAGCGGATATACATAACCAAATATTTGCCGACCGGCAAACAACCCAGGTGACTTCCTCAAATATCACCGATTACAACGAATCCCGATATAATGAGGATGATCACCCAATTCCCAATAACTTACTCCCACTCCTCATCTGTAAAACCATACAGATGTGAGAATCATACCTGGTAAATACATACCCTGGAGTAAGTGTCTAATCGGGAAATCAGTTTTTCTTTTAACATTACATAGTGAAACTGAAACATTGAAATGTTTCGTCGGGGTATCCTGGTATTCCTAGTAATGCCTCTTCCATTATCCAGATTCACAACTGTAACCGTATATCTCTTTGCCATCTGTCCAAATCCCTTTATATGTCTTTAGTCATTACCGTCTGCACACCCCCTTAGGCCAAATGGTTTTCTTCCTTCCCTACCGTTCGGCACCAGCCTATGGTTTGGAAGAAGACTATCCAATAAGCATAAAAGGTGTACTGTCCTAATCTTAGGAGCACTCGCAAAGCGAGAGAAGGTGCAGATAAAAGACAACTGAATGTACTTTATTCCTATTTCTCCTGAACCAGAATCCATCCCCGAACTGGAACTAGTTCCTTTCGAGTTCGTATATAACCATACGATGGAGTATCCAATAAAATGGGATCTTCGTAGTGATACGGAGTGTCCTGGAGAAATACAAAGGTGATTTAGGATTGGCGAAGAAATACTTGGTTTGGTCGTGAATATCAGTCGCAATTTACTTTGCCCTCTTACTAATCCCTTGCTTTGTCTGAACTTAATACCTTCTGTACACCGTTTTAGGCTAACTGGTTTTCTTCATTCCCTACCGGTCGGCACCAGCCTATGGTTTGGAAGAAGACTATCCAATTTGCGTAATAGGTGTACTACTCCTAAACCAAGGAGTACTCGCATCCTGAGAGAAGGTGAAAAGAAAAGACAACTGAATAGTCCTATCCGTTTTCTCCAAAACCAGAAACCATCCTCGAAGTCCTTCGAGTTCGTATCTAACCATACGATGGTTTTGTCCAATGGAAGTGGACGTTCGTAGTAATACGGGGTGTCCTGGAGAAAAGGGTAAAAGTAGGAGTGGCAATGAGGTCTGCAACTCTGACAATCCAAAAGCCAGTGTTAAGAAGGTTCGGTCAACTTGGTCACTGAGTCATAGTCCAGGGTCGGGTCAATGGTCGCTGCCAGAGAGAGAAAAGAAACACTCAGCGTGCACTCTAGCCTAGATCAGAATGGTTATCACTTTGTCTAATCTGGAAACCTCCCACTGTACCTCAAATTCTCCTCCAAACCTGAAAGAAGAATTAGTCGGGATCACCCGAGGAGTAAACTAACTCATCAGTGGAAATCGGGATCCAACTATCATCGCATGATAACTTGACGGAATCCACTCAAGTCACCACACTCCAGAAGGTATGCGCATGCCTGGCAAGTTTCAGTTCTTTTGAAACTCCCGATGTGATTTTTACCCCTAGGACCCAAGTGACCTTGACTGAGCCAACATATCAAAGGATCCTAGTCAAGTTCAACCCGTCATTATCTTGATTGCATTAGACCCACCCGCACGAGTCCTTGACTGAGCCAAAATGACCGCACGACTGTCCTAACCAATCACATATCCATGCAGCAGAAAAGCACTACATAGCTACCGAACACTACGCCTCGGCTGAGCACGACATACGCAGCACGAATACTAAGTAATACTAATCTGAAATGACGGAGGGCTACGACTGGTTTTTGGCGAAAAACCTTTAACGTAATGAACTTGATATCGTTGAAGGAACTGCATAACTTTTTAGAAAATATAGTGACGAAAACCTTTACTAAAGAGGTCACTCCCGGTGAAGGGATCTCGGCTCTTTCCCCGTAGAATGAGGTGCAGGATATTCCAACTGAATACCACGATGCAAAGCAAAAGTAATCGGCTATAGTGAAGTTAATGCCCTGACGCAAACTTCTGTCCAAGGGGTCACTCCCGGTGAAGGGATCTCGGCCCTTGCCTCGTCGACTGAGGAGCAGGATATTCCAAATGAATACCACTATGCAAAACAAAAGAGAACGTCCTTGCAATAACAGCTTTTTGAAAAGTGTTCCAACAACATCAGAATAGGTTTGTTTAAACTTGCAATGATCCGAATCAATGCAGTCCCATCAATTGATCACACCACAAAGAACGAAAATATACTGACGTACGTATATGCCATCCGCATTCGCCACTGGGTCCCGTCATCACCCGTTAGGTTAGCTAACTAACGGCAGAGCGGGGACTGGACTAGCGCGGATGTAAAACATATACAACATCTACTAATATATATACCAATATATAGTATTTCGCTCAAGGCGTGAATAAAAATGCAACATCACAGAAATGTACAGCATCACAGAACAATACAGATATCTGGAAGCCCCGGGTTTCACAGAGCCGCTGCTGAAACCCGACGTTCCCCTGGTCGTGTGGATAGCCTGTGCAATGAAATCCTAGACCCCTACGGGCGCGGAAAGTCACCCGCCAAAACCTGAAGCGAGGCAGCCCCCTTCAGTACCGTGAATGGACCACCCAGCACTTCACGGAATCCGGTAACTTGGGCACCCCTCCTGGGTCAACCTGTACCCCCTACGAGTGCGGCGAATAGCCCGCCAATCCTGGACTGAAGCCCCCTCCGTCCCAATGCCATGAGATGCGGGCTTGCTGCCCTCCAGAACCCGGCTATCCGCGCACCCCACCGCGGGGCAATCCTAGTACAGAAAGTAAAATATACATACACCGGGTACATCGACCGCAACCAGGTCGTGCCCCAAAAGAATAATACAAACTGGCAGTGACGGCAGTCCACATGTCGGACGCTCGCCCCGCAATATCAAATGTACATAATACCACAAAACAGTACTAGCATTGCATCCAGGCTATCCCCCACGACCGATCCGCAACATCACAGCATAAACATAGAACATCAACGTGAAAGTCACGTTCGCAAATCCTTCTAACCGGGCTATAGCAGTTAGACCGGATTTACCGATCGAGTGACATTCACGGTCGCAGATATAATGTAAATACTGTGAAATAATGTGTTTAAAATTTTCCGATTGACCAAAAAATTAACAAGTGGGCCCCCAATCAAAACTGTAGCAGTCACAGAAATTCTGGGCCCAAACTTAACATTCCAAATACCCCATTTTCATTTCCAAGACAATCTGCAAAAATATGGTACAGTAAAGATTTTAAAGCGCGGCGGAAGAGCGGCCAAAGCAAGGCTTTGGCCGCGCTTCCGCGGTGAAAGAAAGGAATCAGGGTACCAAATTTTATCAGATCTCTTATATTTCCCTGCACATCATTCTGAAACCACCTGAAAAATTTTTGGACTTCAAAAAAATTCGACAGAAACTGATGTGCAATAAAAATACGGTTTTTGGAAATTTCGGTCGATCGGAAACGCAAACACATCAAACGAAGCTAGGTAAGGTTAATGGCGTGGCTCTGATACCATGTTGCGCCACGGCAGCGCCCCGGCCGTCTTACTCGAGGCCAAATTGCGGAATCAAAATTTTTCCTTGCTCGGAAACCGGCGCTACCGCGGACAAAGAAAACCCGGATCGATAACCATTAACCTATACTAGCTATCTAGAGATGGGAAGAAAAGTATACCGAGTGATCCGAGTCCTCCGGTCTTCTCTTCGTCATCCCGATCTCCCGCGGAAAAGGTTGGCTCCACATCGTCGCCTCCTCGCCGGAAAGGGCACCAGTTAGTGCATAAAAATATTTGGAAGAACGAAAGAATGCGAAAGTTTTGGTAAGATTGAAAAAAGAGATGAGGGAATTACTAAGGTTACCTTGGTATAAAGTCTCGTCTTCTACGGCTGCTAATGTGAAAGCCTGACGCCGGGGTATATTCCTCCTAGCTGGAGGCACATTCCTCTGTCCTTGGGGCATGTTTCTATGCCCTCGAGGTATGTTCCTCAGTGCCTGATGGGATTGGCGATTAGGCTGTACAGGAGGTCCACGTGGAGGTGGAGCTGGGAGAGCAAGACGAGGTGCAGGAGCCTGGATAGCTGGCCGTTGCGGGTAAGTGTTGTGAGTTGAAACTGTGTTGCGCCTATAAGGACGTGTTTCAATTCCATGATTGGATGCGCCACAAACTAAGCACATGCCTTTTGCGCGCCTACAGTCCTTCCACAAGTGTCCATCCCTCTTGCAAAAATCTGTACTTGGCTAGTTATTGGTTTCTTCCGGTCACCTGGGTTCAACAGTTGGCCTTAAAGAGGCTTCTCCTGCCATCTGAGTGGCAGGGCGCTTCTCTCCGGCAGATTGAGGTCTGCCCTTCCTCTTCACTATTGCCTCGTATCTTTGGGAAGCCTTCAAAGCCAAATCATGGGTTGGGAAATCACCTATAGCTAAAGCAGCTTGGATTTCCTGGTCCAACCCTTGCTGAAATCTTCTAGCCCCGATCTCAGCAGTCGGTATCAAGTGTGCAGCGAACCTGCTGAGCATGGTAAACTCAGCATCATACTCATCCATAGATTTGGTCCACATCGAACCCTGTTGTAGATGGATGAATTGTTGTTCCATGTCAAATAGGGCAGTCTCGGGGAAATATTTCGCGTCGAACATGTCGCGAAAAGTCCTCCATTGGATCGGTTGGTCAAGACGGCTTTCTTCCGCCTTCCACCATACTCGGGCATTGTCAGTGAGTTGCATCTTTGCAACTCAAACCCAAGCGATCTCTGGCACTTGTGCTGCTGCCAGATCATCCTCGAAACTCTGAGCCCATTCTTCAGCTTTCAGAGGGCTCTCTTTTCCCGAAAATTGTTTTGGGTGCAATGCCCGGAATTGATTTACTCCGGACGCTTCCGCTTCTGGACGGTTCATTAGAATAGCAGTCTGTTGTTGCTGTCCTTCCAGGAGGTTGTGGATTGCCTCAAGCAGTACCGTTTTCTCATTGATCGGAGTAGCAACGGTAGGTGTAAGTGGTAGAGGTGGTGGTGTGTTGTTGAAATTGGTGCTGGTGTTATTTTGAGAATTCATAACGTTGAAAGAAAAATTTGGGTTAGGACAGATTCAATGTATATGAAATTGTAAGATTCAAGAAATATGAATTGTAAAGAATGTTTTTAGTTTCTGATTCTTGTGTTATATTGCTTAGGACTTCATGCAGAACTGACCCGGATGTCCATGCAGAGTTGACCTGCATGTGCCACCAACAAAACCTGTCACACCCCGCTTCCCGGTGTACGGCAAAGGAACGCGGCGAAGCCCGCCGCGTATTTATTCAGAAGTAAACACGCTAAGCGTAACTAAGAAATATAAAGTAAATGTACACAAGAGACAAGAATATAAATGAACATCAACTTTATTTAGTAAATTTTTTTTTACAGGTACAACTGGAAAGTAAATACAAGGATAGAAAGCAATGCCTAAATAACGACATAACTGAAAAGATAATATGTACAAGTAAAGTTTAATGCTCAGGGTCTTCTGTGAATTGCTCCAAGTGCTCCTGGCTGGTCTTGAGTTCCTCAGAGTCGGGTCCTCCTGAAAACATTCCAAAGAAGAAGAGAAATAGGAATGTCGTCAGCGAACAATTGCTCGGTAAGTCCCAAAGATGGGAGAGAAGTAGAATAGACAGAAAAAGAGTGTAACTAGTCATGTTTGATAATAATGTTAACGCAGTTGTTTGTAGCTTGGTACAGAATATGCCAGTGTATACGAGAGGAGTCCAACTTACACCGTGGACTTTGGTAACCCGTAATACAAGGCTCCGACGAAAATACCACGGAACAACGGTATGGATGTAATTACGCCTTTAGTGACCACCTCGTGCCACCTTTAACATGTTCCGTACCAGTCTACCCCTTTATAAACCCCGTAATGCCTTTTGCATTGATTGTATTGATTGTACCGATTGTATTGTATTGTCTTGTAGTAAATGGAAGACTTGGCGAAACCATGATATCAGTAAATGGAATGGATGTAAATGGATAGTCATGTAAACGGAGTATATTCATGGTTCGGTTCAGTCAATATAGATTGATATAGATTGAATAGACGGATTCATGGATTCATGTTGTATTGTAGTTTATACTTGAATCATATTCAAGTCAGATTGATTAGATTGAGACTCAGTCTGAGTCAGACACTTTGAAAAGAACTTGAAATCCTGAATTAGTTTTGATGTTATCGGTATGCACATAGACGGCGGGATTTGTGTCTTTTTCCAAGACAATTACCGTATTGATAACACCGTTTGTTAGATTTTCTACCTTAGATAGGCAAGCACCCATATTCTCCGGCTCCCTCAGGCTCAAAAGAATTGGTCCCGCTTAAACCTAAATTTACTAGGGTCTTTATTGTAATTTAGTATAACTTGAAGGGGTTTATGTAAAAATAGTTTTGATACATATTCAAAATACACTTCAAGTATTTAATTATCGTCTTTAGAGTTTTTATAGATGTATATTTTATAAAAGTGAACTTTCTAGTGAGTAGAACCTAATTTTCATTGTATATGGTATTTTATTGAAATATTGGAATTTTGTATTGAATTGAAATGGTATTTTCCTGTAATGGCAATTCCTTTGATTTAGAAAACTTGGAATATTTATATAATATAATTAAAATAGATATTTTTATAATAGTTATATATATATATTTAATAAAAATAAATTTTATTTATTTTTGTAGAAATCTCATTTTCTAAAGAAAAATGCATTAAAATTTCATCGAGATCGAATGCTCATTTCGGAGGTCTGCATCTCACTCTACTAGGCCCGAGGATGTGCGATAATCCACACCATCCCGATCGGGGTCCCTAAAAGTGGGTTGTAGAGGCGCAATTGCAAGGAATTGATTAACACACTTTTTAAAGGGATGGTTTTGCAAGTTTGATGGTATTTTTTTGTAATGTCGTATTATCCCATAACTATATTCCCAAAATTTTATCGTGCTATGTCAAAGATATGTGTTGTGATGAGGTAGGTCATTACCTCGTGAGTTATCTAAAGATAATACAAGTATTATGTTGATTTGTGTCGAAAATAAAGTATGTGATATTTTACTGTAAAAATACGATAAAAGTTGCATAAAAGATTCTTTTGAGATGAAACTTGTTTTAATATGTTTGTTAATGTTTGTTAAACATTATATGAGAGTATGGTATTTTATTGTTTAAGAAAAATAGAATTTTTTTAAAGAAAAACCGAATCGAAAGTCGGATTAACTCCGCTTCCGTCGGGTTTTAGAAATGAGACTTTTTAAAATAGGAGAAGTGAGAGGAAGATGGGACTTACTAGCTACAAGGTTAGAGGGAAGAAGAGGGAAGATAGAGAAAGTGTCGAGGCATTGTTTCAACGCCGGAATCTCTTCGGAATTTCATCGGAACATCACCATTTGCTAACTCCACTTGCACAACTTGAGACTTGCGAAGTTTTTGAGAGTTTTTGTAATGAAATTCTGAGTGAGGTGAGGTGAAATGGAGGGTGGTATTTATAGGGGAAATTAGGGTTTAGAGATTTAAAGAATGCACTAAAAATATGCATTAAAAATGGGATTAAAGGTGATTCAATGTTCTCTGGAAAATGTATAGAGAAAATAAACAACATGAGAGAAGTGGGGTAGGCCAAGGGGTGCTCGGGTGAAAAGATGGGGAGAATCCCCTATGGGGGGCTCGGTGGTGCTGGCCGTAGGGCCAAAGTCGCCAGTCTAAAACCGGTGAGGGAGCTCCAGATGGGTGTCATGTGTCCTTATCGTATCATATTCCCTCGCGCACAAGTTTGTTTATTCTGTAAGTCATCATCCTACGTGTATTCCACGTGTAAACCCTTTGGCTTCTAAAGGATTAAAAGAATAATACAATAAATATTATATGTGGTTAGGGGGATTCGATCACAGGGGCTACGTCACAGCAGTGCAAGGCTTTACCAATGAGCTACAAGTTATTTCTTGCTGTTCAAAAGCAAATCAAATTTATAACTTGTGCTCAGGCTTAGGTACACCTTTCTGTATTTTTGAAAAAATTATGTACTGAAAGTTTAGGGTTGTTACAGGTTCGTTGTCATCTTCATCGACGACATCCTGGTGTATTTAAGGAATCGAAAAGTGCACGTTGAATATTTACGGATTGTCCTGGAGTCATTACTACAACATCAACTCTATGCTAAGTACAGCAAGTGCGAATTTTGGCTAGATCAAGTCGGATTTCTCAGGCATATTGTTTCAGGTGAAGGAATCTCAGTAGATCCAGCAAAGGTGTCAGCTGTCAGTGAATGGCCGACATCAAAGACGGTAAAGGACATTCGAAGTTTCTTGGGTTTAGCAGGATACTACCGAAAATTCATTGAAGGTTTTTCGAATATTGCAGCACCCCTGACCAAGCTCACACATAAAGATGAAGCGTTCGTGTGGTCAGAAGCATGTGAACACGATTTTGTAGAACTCAAGTCAAGATTTACATCAGCTCCTATTCTCGTAATACCGGATCAATATGGAGATTTCGTTGTACATTGTGATATGTCCGGTAAGAGATTATGATGTGTTCTACACCAGTATGGAAAAGTTGTAGCTTTTGCATCAAGGCAACTGAAAATTCATGAGCGCAACAATCCAACACATGATCTGGAGTTGGCAGCCATTATCTTTGCACTTAAGATTTGGCGCCATTATTTTCTTGGAGAACGAGTGGATATATACACGGACCACAAAAATCTGAAGTATGTATTTACTCAGAAGGAATTGAACATGCGGCAGAGAAAATGGCTAGAACTCATGGTGGACTTCGACATCAACCTACGGTATCATCCTGGGAAGGTGAATATAGTTCCCGATGCACTTAGCCACCAGCCATTAACAATGAATCCCACCGCTCGGTGGAAGCTACAGCAGGAATTGCACGGGATGGA
Source organism: Agapanthus africanus (assembly GCA_030015575.1). Lineage (NCBI taxonomy): Eukaryota > Viridiplantae > Streptophyta > Magnoliopsida > Asparagales > Amaryllidaceae > Agapanthus > Agapanthus africanus. Next base: position 42,236,139 of record CM057344.1, read on the forward strand.
GATCAAGGTAGTTATGCCAGGTAATGCTTCAGAGTTGATGAACTTACAAGTTCAGTCTACTTTTGTCAATCAGATCAAGGCAACTCAAGCAAGTTATACCAAGCTGCAAAAGATTCGAGGACAGGTGGAAAGTGGACTTCGAACAGACTTCATCATCCACGAAGATGGATCCTTGAGATATGGAAGTAGATTGTGTATACCACATGGTCCTGTTCGAGAAGAGGTTATGAAAGAAGTTCACAGCTCTCCGTACTTAGTACACCCCGTTGGTACCAAAATGTATAAGGATCCACGACAACGCTATTGGTGGTATGGAATGAAGCGTGAAGTAGCCAGAAGCGTAGCCAAGTGTTTGGTGTGTCAGCAAGTAAAGGCTCAACGTCACAACACTGCTGGTCTACTTCAACCGTTACCCATCTCAGAATGGAAATGGCAGCACATCACCATGGACTCGTGACTGTCCCTCCTCGCATTACGAAGGGTAATGACGTAGTATGGGTTATTGTGGATCGACTCAGCAAGTATGCTTACTTTATTCCATTTCGAGTTGGCCAATCTACCGACACGTTAGCAAAGAAGTACATGGAGGTAAACATGAATCTAAAGTATGATTTAACCTCAAAATGTACTATATTTGATACCCATGAACTCATGCAGGAGATCATGAGATTACATGGAGTACCGGTTTACATCGTCTCCGATCGTGATACCAGATTCCGATCACAATTTTAGCAGAGTCTACAAGCTAGCCTGAACTTCAGCACGGCTTACCATCCACAAACGGATAGACAGCCCGAGCGAACAATTCAGATTCTGGAGGACATGCTAAGAGCTTGTATGTTAGACTTCAAAGGTTCGTAGGAAGATCACCTACACCTTATGGAGTTTTCATACAACAGCTATCGGGCAAACATTGGAATGGAACCATTTGCAGCACTCTATGGAAGGAGGAGTCGTTCACCACTAAGTTGGGACGACATCAGAGATCGTGAACTCCTAGGACCAGAGATGATCGTGGCAACTGTGGACGTAGTTCCCACGATCAGGGAAAGAATGCGCATAGCCTAAGACCGACAGAAGAATTGGACTGATGCACAGCGTCGACACCTGGAGTTCCAACCTAGAGGTCATGTTTTCTTAAAGATCTCTCCAAACCGAGGAGTGATCTGCTTTGGAAAGAGGGGTAAGCTCAGTCCCAGATATATAGGACCGTTCGATATTCTTGAACGAGTCGGAGAAGTGGCATATCATTTAGCACTTCCACCCTCATTGGAAGGAGTGCACAACGTGTTCCACATATCCCAGCTACGAAGGTATGTAATCGATCCCAGTCACATTCTTGATCACTCAGAGCTCACAGTCCAGACTGACCTGACTCGTGAGCAACAACCCGTTGAGATCATAGACCAAAAAGTGATGACATTACGGAACAAGGAAGTAAACTTGGTCTGAGTGATGTGGAGAAAAGATTCGCCAGGAGAATCAACATGGGAACGAAAAGAAGACATGCGTGCAAGATACCCTTACTTATTTGTAAATTAGTCTCTGTGTAAATGTAAATTTCGAGGACGAAATTTTTATAAGGAGGGTAGAATGTAACGACTCTGAATTTACTGTACGGAATTTTCCAGTTTAATGTACAGAAAATGAGTTTTACAGCCCGAGATTGAGTTATAAATAAATTTTGTTAAATAACAGCAAGAAACAACTTGTATCTCACTGGTAAAACCCTTGCACTGCTGTGACGCAGCTCCTGTGTTCGAACCTCATCAGACACATTATATTTTTTCTAATTTTTCTTTTAAAATTTTTGGAAGCCCAAAAGTTTACACGTGCAATGCACATAAAAATGAAAAGTCTGGAAAATTAAACATGTGGAAAATGATATAAATACAGAGGAGGACACATGGCAAAAATTGTTAGTTGTATATATGCCCTAGAGACCATTGTTGTACATATGATGTATATTATAGTGGATGCTTGGATATATATATATATATATATATATATATATATGACTTTCTTGCTCGACATGATAGTATGCTATTTGGTTTCACTTTGTCTTAACATGTTGACTCGTATTGGTTTACTGTCTTGCTCTCACATATTGATAAAGTCCTTAGGATATGTACTCGACTACTGGGACTATGATGCAGATCATACTAGTGGGGCCAGGGTAGTCCAAGAGTATATCGTATAACTGTTCCTAGTCGAGAGAGTATCGAGACAGGGCATCGATACTCCAGAGTAGACTAGCGTGTACGCTTCTCGACCCATATGATGGACGATGGATGATCCCAAATCCATTGGTGTTTGACATCAGAGAAGGTATACGGGTGCTCAGTGGAGACTGGGTACACTGAACGGACTCGCCGAGAACTCTTAGATGGTATTATACCTATCGTCAGATAGCAGTTCTCAGGTGACACTGGTACAGGTTAGTCTGTAGACCCGATATCGTCATAGAGTCTTGTGTGATTCCCACTGTACTTTGATTTCCACCTTATCATGTTTATGAGAACGTGCAAAACGGTGGCTTTTGGGTACAGCCCTGAATCATATGGAGGCAATGAGCGATAGAAGGGGTTTCGTCTCTCCCGGTATTGGGAGTTGATGTTGCGTTGTGTTCGATTGGCTATAACTGGAAGTCCCTGGCCAGGGCTGATATAGAGATCTACTGGTAAGTGTTATCAGTAGTTTCTCGACCCGTTATGAGCCTCACATCGACACGACTTATCGGTTACTGGGGTCTGACGTTTACCACCCCTAGACTAGATATGCGACATATCAGACGAAGAGACCGGACTGTACGGTAGTGTTACTGATTGGATTCACAGGAGAATGTACAGGATTGCTTGTTGATCTTCTGATCGCTCAATACCCGGGTGGCTGTTACGTTTAGCTGACCGCTTGCAGCTTGTGGGTGTTTGATATGATCATCACCTACTGCCGGCGTATTGACGATTCTTTAGAGTCCTACACAGAGGTTTCCTGGCTAAGGCAAAACGGAGTAGGAGCACATATGTGATATGTGCGAGACCGAGAATAATACAATATGAGATACCGTATTCGATTCTCGTGATATGTGATATCGGCCGGGTATATGTGATATAGACGGGTCATCGGATCAAGTGTTGATTCGATGAACTGATACATGTTATATTAGTCGGTTATATGTAATATAGACGGATTATCGGATCAAGTGTTGATTCGATAATTTAATGTATAATTATATATGTGATATATTACATTACATTAAATAATATAAGCTCACTTAAATGATTCTTTTTCTCACTAGGTAATACATTGATATGTGTGTGTGTGTGTGTGTGTGTGTGTGATATGTTAATTGTATTATTTTCTTTTGTTACATTATATATTATATATATGGTATATAATATTGTAATATGTTAGGGTTACAAAGTAATTAGGGTTTTGAGATTAAACCATGCTAGGGTTTGGATTAGGGTTAATGTTATGTTTTGGGTTTATACCAAATTGAGGAGATATTTTCTTTTGTTGACTTTGTCAAACCTTCTTGATATTTTCTTGATATTTATTAACCCAACCCTAACCCTAACCTATGGTTTAGTCTCTACAAGGTTTAAGCATGACATGCTTAACCCTAGGTTGCAATTCTAACCTTAACAATAATTCATTTTTCATCACTCATTCTTCTTCATCTTCTTCAAGCTCACAAAAGAGCTTGCTTGATTTTTGGTTTGTGATGAAACAAAGTGAGAAATAGAAAACAGAAGAGAGCAAAATTCCTACTTCATCATCCTTATCTATTCTAATCACTTAGATTAGGGTATTCACTTTACTAATACTTTCATTAGAGAAGTGTGAGCTTGGGTTAGTATTTCTTCAAGGTAGATCATCTTAGAAAGTGAAGACTTCAAGCAAGATGCCTCATTCTCCTCATGGAGCCTCTCTAGAGTCTGGGTTCTTGATGATCGCAGCGAAGGGACCTCAACTCGGAGCTTATGAAGTGAAGGAATAGACTACAAAGGTTGTAATCCCTAACTCTTAGAAGTAAGGATGTTTACTTGTTGGTTTTTGTTTGATTCTCTAGTTAAGATCCTACGTTTAGGATTATCTATAATGGCAAAATTTGAAATTGGTATGTGAGATGCCACCCGAAACCTTGCTGTCATTGTAGGTATCCCAACAGTGGTATCAGAACCTAGCTAGAGAATTAGACGGATAAGTGTAGGATTACGAAACCGAAACAACTCCGAAACACCCGACGAAAAACCCTAGTTTCTTTAAATCTTTCAGAGTGTTAAAAAATGTTCCAAACAGTTGCAGAGTGATGTATGTGATACAATATGAACACCGTAAAAATTTCATCCCAAACCCTCGGATTTTGGCCGAGATCATGACCCCCAAATCCGGCCAGATCGGATCCCCCAGTGCTGAAATTTGTACAGTGTTTTGGTCTCTGGGTTTTGGTACTTTTGGTGTTGTTTGCTTTTGCTAATTTTTCATGTGATATTATCTTTTAGCAATGGCAATTCGGAGTGTTTCGTATTCATAATTCTATTTTTGGTTCGGTTATTTTAGACGGTGTTAAAAGGTTCGATCGGATATAAATACCCACTTTAACCCTTGCCGGAAATTTTTTCAAGAGTTGGATCTTTTTCACAGTTAAAGAACATTCAAATATCGCGCAAGTGACACAGTGGAACCTCTAGAAGAACGAAAACCTTAACTCGATTATGTGACCGTCAGAATCGCCTCTAAACCCTAGGGGTTGTGGTAGTTCAGCGTTGCCACATGTGAGGTATTGGTTTGACCCTTCTACGGCTGATCCATTGGTACTATGGCATGTGATGGATGCTTTTAAACTAAGTTCAAGTGTTGAGCATTTAGGGAAATTTTGGGTGTTTGTTGATTCAATCGGAATGTTTAACGCTGTCTAGATTTTTCTGTAATGTGATACAATATATGGAATTCATATAGTTAGGCATGAAATCCGTAATATGTGATATTTCAGGTTTACGATATCTAAAGTGATTGTGGATTCCAAATGTTGTAGTTTTTCACTTTCTTTTCTGCGACCGTAAGTGTAATATGTGGTGTATCACCGGTTTCATTGCTATACATTAATGACAATTGGGATACGCATATTTACTTACGTTGATGACATGTGATATTATGTGTTGCTGTGATATGTTATATTGGATCGTCGTGTTTTAAATAGCCGGGTTTTTTTTATTTGAGAAGAGGGTTTTTATTTTCATTCATGTAAAATTCATTGTATATAATATTCTTTTATTGGGGCACGTCCGGGTTGAGGATGATGTCACCATTGTATATTATTTACTTTTCCGCATTAGGATAGACCCAAGGAGGGGAGCATAAGCAGCCGGGTTCTAGGGTCCAGTGGGAGGCCATCTTGAGGTGTCGAGACCGGGTCTCCTAACCCTAGAATTGGGAGGGTTACTTGCCGCTCTCGTAGGGCTCTAGGGATGTAGGTTTGGCTATTCATCGCGACCGTGGAATCCGTATTTTATACAGGCTCAAAATAAAACACGGATCTCCGAGTATATCCAATATTTCATATGTTTCTTCTGCTGCTGATATACTATGATGTGATCATATTATATGCGTGAGACGAATGCTTTATTATTGTATATATGATATATAATAAACGTTGCTTATGTTTTACACCCGCGCTAGTCCCGCCCCGGTATGCCGTTAGTTAAGTAACTTAACGGTGCATAACGGGACACAGTGGCGAATGCGGATGGCAAAAGCGTACGTTGTATTTTCGTTTCTTCTGTGATACTTAGGAAGCTTAAATGATGGGATTCATTAATGAGATTAATGAAAGAAAAAAAACCTAAAAGATATTGTAGAATCAAATTTATAAAAAGGATAGCTCTAGTTTTGCTTTGCATAGCGGTATTCCTTGTAGAATATCCAGCATCTTATTCGATAAGGAAAGAGTCGAGATCCCTTCACCGGGAGTGACCTCTTTAGCAAAACTAGCAGATGCTACAACTCACTCGGTTATGTTTTTGATTGCTTCTATAGTTCTTGCTTTGCATAGTGGTATTTATGAAATATCCTGCACCTTATTCGATAAGGAAAGAGCCGAGATCCCTTCACCGGGAGTGACCTCTTTAGCGAAACTAGTAAAAGCCTCAAAAACACTCCTTTTCAAAATCACTTGTTTCTACAACGATATCAAGTTCATTACGCAAAAGGTTTTCATAAAAACCTGTCGTAGCCCTCTGTCATAAAGACTATTTAGTATTCTGCTGCGTTTGTTGGCCTTTGTCAAGGCGTAGTGTGTGGTAGCTGACTAGTACTTATCTTTTTAAGCATGTGATGCGATTGGATTAGGGTAGTCTTACAACCTTGTTAGCCTTTGTCAAGGGTCGTACGGGTAGGTTTAATTCAATCGGGAAATGATGGGTTGAACTTGACTAGCGTCCTATGGTTTGTTGGTCTTTGTCAAGGTCATAGGGGGTTAGGGGCAAAAGCATTATCGGGAATTTCAAGTGTTGAAATTTATAATGAGATTGCTTACCTTCTATGAGATAGTTGGATCCTGATACCCACTGCGAGTAAGAGTTACTCCTGGGAGAGTTTTACACATGACAATTAGCCAATCAAGTAGGTGTCTAGAAAGGTGTTAACAGGGTTATGCCTCTGGGAAAACGAGTTTTATTTTAATTAGGTCCGTACGGAAGCACGGGGAACCTTTCTCAAAGTACCAACACTGACGTGGCTGAAAGATTGGCGAACTTGTAAGGTGTAACTAATCCCGGTTAGTCTTACCTTTTAGGGTTTTAAGGTAGATTTGATAAAAACCAGTGGGAGCCATCCCGATTAGATAAAATAATAACCAATCTAATCTTGCAAGGGCATACTTTAAAGTGTTTTCTTCTCTCTCTCTCTTCAGGTAGCGACCATCTCATGTCTTAATCAAGATAATAATATGGATGTATTGACCGAACCCTCTTATTATACTGAGCAGGGGAACGTTGGTCCCGCTCCAACATATAATTGTTATAAGTCCGAGCAGAAAATAGGAGAATATCCAGATTCTCACACCACCCAAACGAAGAACAAGTATGCTGATGCATCTTCTTCGGGTGTGTTAGTTATCGAGAACCGTTTCTCAGTTCACTCTACGTCCTGGATATTAGATACCGGATCGGGATCCCACATATGTAATATGTTACATAGGCTACGGAAAGGTAGGAAACTGGGAGAGGGTGATCATTCCATAAGAGTAGGGAATGGTGCAAATATTGCAGCCAAAGCAGTTGGCGAATATCACCTTGTGTTACCAAATGGTAATACATTGATTCTGAACGAATGCTATTACATTCCGACCATGATATGCAATCATATATCAGTTTCTTTATTGAGTAAAGAAGGATATAATTTTGTAGTACAGGATAGTGTTATGAACATCTTCCTGAATCAAAAGTTGATTGGATCAGGGTCGTTAAATAATGGTATATACGTTCTGAATCAAACTACAGTCCTTAATATACAAAACACACACAAGAGTAAGAGTTCAAAAATGAACGAATCCTACTTGTGGCATTGTAGACTAGGTCATATCAATGCGACACAAGTGGCTAAGTTACATAAGGATGGATATTTGAATTCATTCGAATTTTCATCTTATGACACTTGCCAGTCATGTCTCAAAGGCAAGATGACCAAAACTCCGTTTAGTGGACATGGAGAAAGAGTTACGGAACTCTTGAGACTGATACATAGTGATGTATGCGGTCCCATGTCTACAGATGCCAGGAATGGTGCCTCATACTTCATTACATTCACTGACGATCTTTCAAGATACGGACATGTGTTCCTGTTGAAACACAAGTTTGAAGATTTTGAGAAATTCAGAGAATATAAGCACAAAGTCGAGAACCAAACAGGTAAAAGTATTAAGATTCTTTGATCTGATCGAGGAGGAGAATACTTGAGCAATGAGTTTCTGGACTATCTAAAAGAGAATGGGATTCTCTCTCAGCTTACTCCTCCTTATACACCACAGCACAACGGTGTATCGGAATGGAGGAATTGCACCCTATTAGATATGGTGCGCTCTATGATGAACACTGCTAAGTTACCTATTTCCTTTTGGAGTTATGCACTTGAGACAGCTGCATTCCTATTGAATCAAGTTCCGTCTAAATCTGTACCTACCACACCATATGAGATATGGAGTGGGAAGAAACCATGTCTTAAACGGGTTAAGATATGGGGTTGTCCGGCCTATGTCAAAAGGCAAAATCCGGACAAACTCGAGGCACGGTCAGTTCTTTGCAAGTTTGTGGGATATCCCAAACATTCACATAGATATCTATTCTACCACGGCGAGGAACAAAAGGTGTTTGTTTCTCGAAATGCCACCTTTTTAGAAAAGGAATTTCTTGCAAAAGAAATTAGTGGCAATGAGGTAGATCTGGAAGAAGTTCCAGCACCACAAACTACAACTGAAGATTTAGTGGAACCAGAGGATTCAATAGTTCCTGACGAACCCCAGCCTCTCCGCCGATCTAGTAGGGTTCCTCATCCACCTGAGAGATACTACGGTTTTCTCGTAGACGGTGGGAGCGAGGATTGCATCATTGAAGATGATGACCCGACTAGCTTCGAACAGGCCATCACGAGTGGGGACTCTGTGAAGTGGCTGGATGCAATGCGATCTGAGATGGAATCCATGTACACCAACAAAGTATGGACTTTGGAAGTTGCTCCTGAAGGGGTAAAACCCATTGGGAGCAAATGGATCTTTAAGAAGAAACTTGGTGTAGATGGAAAAGTTGAGACTTTTAAAGATAGACTTGTTGCAAAGGGTTTTCGTCAACGACCAGGTGTGGATTATGACGTAACCTATTCTCCAGTGGCTATGCTTAAGTCCATCCGGATCCTACTTTCCATTGCTGCATACCATGACTACGAAATCTGGCAAATGGATGTTAAGACCGCCTTTCTAAATGGTGATTTAGAGGAGTGCGTGTACTTGACTCAGTCAGAGGGCTTCATAGACAGTGGAAGCAGCGGAAAGGTGTGCAAGCTGCTTAAATCCATTTACGGGTTAAAGCAGGTATCGCGGAGTTGGAACATCTGTTTTGATGCGGTGGTCAAAGAGTTTGACTTCATCAAGAACGTAGATGAACCTTGTATTTACAAGAAGGTTGCAGAAAGTAAGGATGACTTCCTCGTATTGTACGTGGATGGCATACTCTTGATCAGAAATGATGTTCCAATGCTGCACTCGGTCAAGCTCTTCTTATCACATAGATTCTTAATGAAAGATTTAGGTGATGCCTCCTGCATTTTGGGGACTAAGATCTATAGAAATAGATCTAAGAGGATACTGGGATTGTCCCAATCAAGGTACATTGACACCATACTAAAGTGGTTTAGTATGGAAGAATCCAAGCGTGTGTATTTACCCACGATCTCTGGACTCACTCTCTCCAAAGAGATGTCTCCTAAGATTGATTTGGAAAGAGCTCGCATGCAAGGGATACCCTATGCTTCGGCAGTAGGCTCTATCATGTACGCGATGCTATATATCAGACCCGATGTAGCATACTCACTAAGTGTAGTGAGTAGGTATCAAGCAGATCCTGGAGAGAATCACTGGACAGCTGTGAAGAACATTCTTAAGTACTTGAGAAGGACTAAGGAGATGTTCTTGGTGTATGGTAACGAAGAACTCCAGATGGAGTCCTTTACCGATTTAAGCTTCCAAAGTGATAAGGAAGACTTTAAGTCGCACTCGGGATTTGTCTTCACCCTCAATGGAGAGGCGGTTTTTTGGAAGAGTTCCAAACAGGAAATCGTGGCAGACTCGTCGATGGAGGCTGAATACATCGCTGCCAACGATGCTGCCAAAGAGGCTGTTTGGATGAAGAAGTTCATAACTGAACTTGGTGTGGTTCCGTTCATTGAGCATCCAATACTTTTGTATTGTGATAACAATGGAGCTGTGGCTTTGGCCAAGGAACCCAGATCCCATCAGAAATCCAAACATATTCTGAGGCGGTATTACCTGATCCGGGAGATAGTTGATCGCCGCGAGATCGAGGTCAGGAGAGTTGACACGAAGGACACCACTGCGGATCCACTCACGAAGGCCATACCCCAGATTTAATTTGAGAGACTCTTCGGGATGTTGGGTATGAGATACTACAACAGCTGGCCTTAGTTGAAGTGGGAGATTGTTAGTTGTATATATGCCCTAGAGGCCATTGTTGTACATATGATGTATATTATAGTGGATGCTTGGATATATATATAGAGAGGACTTTCTAGCTCGACATGATAGTATGCTATTTGGTTTCACTTTGTCTTAACATGTTGACTCGTATTGGTTTACTGCCTTGCTCTCACATGTTGGTAAAGCCCTTAGGATATGTACTCGACTACTGGGACTATGATGCAGATTATACTAGTAGGGCCAGGGTAGTCCAAGAGTACATCGTATAACTGTTCATCGATACTCCAGAGTAGACTAGCGTATACACTTCTCGACCCATATGATGGGCGATGGATGATCCCATATCCATTGGTGTTTCACATCAGAGAAGGTATACGGGTGCTCAGTGGAGACTAGGTACACTGAGCGGACTCGCCGAGAACTCCTAGATGGTATTATACCTATCGTCAGATAGCAGTTCTCAGGTGACACTGGTACAGGTTAGTCTGTAGACCCGAGATCGTCATAGAGTCTTGTGTGATTCCCACTGTGCTTTGATTTCCACCTTACCACGTTCACGAGAACGTGCAAAACGGTGGCTTTTGGGTACAGTCCCGAATCACATGGAGGCAATGAGCGATAGGAGGGGTTTCGTCTCTCCCGGTATTGGGATTTGATGTTGCGCTGTGTTCGATTGGCTATAACTGGAAGCCCCTGGCCAGGGATGATATGGAGATCTTCTGGTAAGTGTTATCAGTAGTTTCTCGACCCGTTATGAGCCTCACATCGACACGACTTATCGGTTACCGGGGTTTGACGTTTATCACCCCTAGACTAGATATGCGACATATCAGACGAAGAGACCAGACTGTACGGTAGTGTTACTGATTGGATTCACAGGAGAATGTACAGGCTTGCTTGTTGATCTTCTGATCGCTCAATACCCGGGTGGCTGTTACGTTTAACTGACCGCTTGCAGCTTGTTGGTTTTTGATATGATCATCACCTACTTCCGACGTATTGACGATTCTTTAGAGTCCTACACAGGTTTTCTGGCTCAGGCAAAACGGAGTAGGAGCACATATGTGATATGTGCGAGACCGAGAATAATACAATATGAGATACCATATTCGATTCTCGTGATATGTGATATCGGCCGGGTATATGTGATATTGCCGGGTCATCGGATCAAGTGTTGATTCGATGAACTGATACATGTTATATTATTCGGTTATATGTAATATAGCCGGATTATCGGATCAAGTGTTGATTTGATAATTTAATGTATAATTATATATGTGATATATTACATTACATTAAATAATATAATCTCACTTAAATGATTCTTTTTCTCACTTGGTAATACATTGATATATATGTGATATATATTAATTGTATTATTTTCTTTTGTTACATTATATATTATATACGTGATATATAATATTGTTACATGTTAGGGTTACAAATATAACTAGGGTTTTGAGATTAAACCATGCTAGGGTTTGGATTAGGGTTAATGTTATGTTTTGGGTTTATACCAAATTGAGGAGATATTTTCTTTTGTTGACTTTGTCAAACCTTCTTGATATTTATTAACCCAACCCTAACCCTAACCTATGGTTTAGTCTCTACAAGGGTTAAGCATGTCATGCTTAACCCTAGGTTGCAATTCTAACCTCAACAATTTTTCAACACTCATTCTTCTTCATTTTCTTCAAGCTCACAAAAGAGCTTGCTAGATTTTTGGTTTGTGATGAAACAAAGTGAGATATAGAAAACAAAAGAGAGAGAAATTCCTACTTCATCATCCTCATGTTAGATTAGGGTGTTCACTTCACTAATACTTTCATTAGAGAAGTGTGGGCTTGGGTTAGTGTTTCTTCAAGGTAGATCATCTTAGAAAGTGAAGACTTCAAGCAAGATACCTCATTCACCTCATGGAGCCTCTCTAGAGTTCTGGTTCTTAATGACCGCAGCGAAGAGACTTCAACTCGGAGCTTATGAAGCGAAGGAACGGACTCCAAAGGTTGTAATCCCTAACTCTTAGAAGTAAAGATATTTACTTGTTGGTTTTTGTTTGATTCTATAGTTAAGATCCTAGGTTTAGGGTTATCTATAATGGCAAAATTTGAAATTGGCATGTGAGATGCCACCCGAAACCTTGTTACCGTTGCAGGTATCCCAACAAAAATCCACCGGCCTAACCCCACTATTTGTCCGGTGAGTTCAATCCTAGGGCCGGCGCCGACGGGCCTCCCGTGGCAAATGATGCCCGGGTTTTGCACACAAGTCTTTTGGCCTACCCCCATTACCCTTGCACTATTTGATTACTCTTCAATCAAACAGAGACCCTTCAATTCCCTAATTAATTATATTTTAATGCATTTTAATTCACTCTTTTAATCCCAAAACCCTAATTCCACACTATAAATACTATCTCATGCCCTAGCCCTACCTTATTCTAAAAATTCTACCCAAAACCTCAATTTTTTTCAAGTACAGGTGGGGTAGAAGTGGAGTTATCCAACGACCAACTTCCGGCGAGGAATTGAGACTTTTCCGACGACCTCGCGATGACCAAGCTATCTTCTTCTACTTTCTCTTAACCTAAGTCACTTGTTAGTCCCTCCCTATTCCTCACTCTCTTTTGAAAAAGTTCTCTATTTCAAAATATGATGGTAAGTGGAGTTAACACCGATTTTTTGATTCTAAATCTTAAAATTTCACTATTTCTTCCATATATTCCATCCAAATTCTTACCCTATATTTATAATCATAAAACCAATGTTTAGAACAACTTTCACTCTAAAATATCATGCTAAATATCTTTAATCTAGCTTTTACATGAAAATACCATAAACTTTATATACGCCATCTTTTATTACTTGGTTTGAGTATACCTTTAGAAAACTTTACGGGGTAATGACTTACCCCTCACATACACACATGTTTCCATAGCACGATATACCTTGAATATACTTTTGTTACCATATTACATTAAAATACCATCAACTATAAAAAACGGTTTTCTTGGAATTGTATTTCAAATTCCTTTGTAAATAACCTTCTACAACCCTTTTTAGGGGACCCTCTATTGGATGGTGCAGATTATTGCACATCCTTGGACTAGTAGAGTGTCACTCCCTGCTTTCCAGAGTATGGGTAAGGAGACATGGCAGGGACATGACGTATTTACTCAGAAGTAAACACGCTAAGCATAAATAAGCATTATAATCAACATCAACTTTTTATTGATTAAACATTCTTTATAATACACTGGAAAGTAAATACAATACTGGAAAGCAATACCTAAATAATGGCATGAACTGAAATTAAAAGTATATACAAGTAAACTAGAGCTATGGGTCCTCAATGAACTGCTCCAAATCGTCCTGGCTGGGCTCGATCTCCAAAGAGTTGGGTCCTCTTGACAACATTCCAAAGAAAGAAGAAATAGGAATGTCGTCAGCGAACAATCGCTTGGTAAGTCCTAAAAGATAAAGAAGAATAGACAGAGAATAGAACAGGTAAAGTATATATGGTTATATTTGTTATGTTAACGTAGTTGTTTGTAGCTTGGTATAGAATATGCCAGTATATACAAGAGGGGTCCAACTTGCTCCGTGGACTAAGGTATATAGAGTACAAGGCCCTGTCAAAACCGATGGGACAACGGCAACGGGTGTTCATGTTAGGTGTATTATAGCGACCATCATCGTGCCACTTTTAACGCATTCCGTACCAGTCTACCCCTTAAAATCCCTGTAATGCATATTGTATTAATTGTAATGATTTGTTGTATAAGACTTGCCGAAAGCATGATATGATTTTTTCAGGTAAACGGATAAGGGTGTAAACGGATAGTCATGTAGTCAAGTCAATATATATCCATGGTTCGGTCCAGTCGAGTCATGTTGATATTTGATAGTATTCTGGTATTCATGTTCATGTTCCAGTATATATAGATTCATATTGGAGTTATATTTGAATTGTATTCATGTATGGATTGTATTCAAATTAGACTGAGACTCTGACCGAGTCAGACACTTAAACAGAATTGGATTCCTGAATTAGGTTTTTGAAGTTATCGGTAACTGCTGCACATAGACGACAGGATTTATGACTTTTTCCATGCCAATTACCATTGATAACCCCGTTTTAGTTTTCTACCTTAAATAGGCAAGCACCCACTTTCTCCGGCTCCCTGAGGCTTGTTCATTCGAAAATATCAAACTTTTGATATGACATTTTCCTTACTTTTCTTAAATATCTAAAGGTGTTTATTATAAATATGACACATATGAGGGTTTATCTGTAAAAATACTATTTACCATATGTTTATATATTATAATTAACATTATGAAGGAAAATATATGCATATAATATTTATATAATATTTTGATAAATTAAATATGCATATCATATCAAATATCCTTAATCAATATTCTTATAATATAATATCATATAAAATTGGTTAGGATAATATTTCAAAAATACCAAATAATACTAACATTATTCATTGAGATATTGTGCAAAGTTTAGTTCAGGTCAGGAGATCGAGATGTTGAGATGTCGGGAATCAAAAATCTGCCGATAAAGAAATAAAATCGAAGAATCAATACTGGCAAAGACTCGGGAAATATTATTAAATTCCAGACATCAAATAAATCTCCATGTGTCATATTGAAGCAACCCCAGAAAACTGAAGCCAAGATCTCACCAAATGGCCGTGGATCCGTGGACAAATCATGAAATATGCAGCGGATCCGCAGCCGATTCACCGAGTCAGGAGTTAGGATTTTCAGGTTGGATTTGCTACAACTAACCTTAATTCTGGGGATCTATGGTTTCTGGCTTTGGGGCTGTATAAAAGACCGATGGCTAAATTTAGAAATGATCAATCTTTTACACAAGCTAATCACCGTCAAAGAATAAGTTATCCAAGACAGGTCCAAGATTCGACGTGATAAAACGACATGAGATTCGACGGAACATCTACATCCGACAAGGCAGAGATCGAGAGCAATTTCTTTTTCCTCTTGTAATCTAAACTTGAAGTTTGTACTTGTGAAGTTGATTAATAAAGGTAGATCTTTAGTGTAATTAATTTAATTATTTAGTTACATTATGAATTTCATCTCTATCCGTTCTTCTATCTCCATCATGCGTGAGTAATTCTCCGCTTGATAGGGTTCGTAGGATTAGGGTGGAACAATAGATGAGAAAATGTTTTAACTTCTTTTAAGTCTTATGAAGTTTATAAATTTTAGCAAAATAAATGTTAATATCCTTATCGGGCGCGCTACCAATTTATTGCTAGTCTCGACCGCGATTTGAGATCAGATTAACAATTGTTTTGTTAAGGGATAGACATGAATATAGATCAATGAAAGGACAAGGGTCAATAGTGGGGAAACCCTAGTTTGTTCCAAGAACCCTAATCCCCATTCATCACTATCTATTTAGTATTAAATCTATCAATAGATAAAAGGAGTAATCTTTATTAGTCATCCATTACTACTAAATCCGAACGAACCCTACAAGCATTCTTCTTATAAAATCTATATTCGTATTCAAACTAGATCTGTATTCTACATCCGTATTTTGATGTAGATCTAGAAACTATTCTCCACTATTCTTTATTTCTCTATTCTTCCTCTTTTTCAACGCCGTTATTGATTGCGGTTACTACACACACTTTACAGATCAATCAAGGCTCAAGAGAATTGGTCCCGCTTAAACCTATATTTACTAGGGTCCTTAATGTAAATTAATATATCTTGAAGGGTTTTATGAAAAATAGTTCTGGTATACTTTCAAAATAAACTTTGAGTATTTATTTATCATATTTATGCTTTTCATGGATATAATTTTTAAAAGTGAGGTATTCTAGTAAATAAATACCTAGCTTGAATAATATATGGTATTTTTGTGTAAATTTGAAATGTATGGATTCTTGATGGTATTTTCATGAAATTTGTGATTCTTTTCTTTTGTTGGAAAAATGTGGAATTTATTATATATTTAAAATAGATGATTTAATAATATTTATATATAATTATAAAAATAAAATTTATTTATTAAATAGAAATAACGTTTTTCTTAAAAATTGTATTAAAAATTCCATCGAGATTGGATACTCCGTGAGGAGGTCTGCATCTTGCTCTGCTAGTATCGAGGATGTGCGATAACCTGCACCATCCTGATCGGGTTCCCCAAAATGGGTTGTAGAGGCTTAATTGTAAGGAATGTAAATAATACAAATTTAAAGAATACGATTTTTAATAGTTTATGGCATTTTAATGTAAAAGTTGAATTTGTCCCAAAAATTTTGTTAAAAGGAAATCGTGCTATATCAAGATGCGTGTTGTGAGAATTAGGTCATAAGCTCGTGAGATTTTTCTAAAGGTAATACAAGCAAATATAATAAAAGATGTCGTATGTAAAGTTTGTGGTATTTAAACTTAGCAATCTAATAAAAGTGATTTTATATGGAGTTTTGAATTGAAACTTTTTTCTAATTATTGTTTAATGTTTAACAAACAAAGTACAATGATTTAGATCACTAACTATTAAGAAAATTGTTAGTTTAAGATGTTTTAGAAATGAATGTCGGTATAACTCACCTTACCGACATCATTGAAAAGAAGAAGTTTTGAGAGATGAAAAGAAGAGAGTAGAGGGGATTTACAAGTTGGAATGAGAGAGGGGACGTATAGGAAGGATTTGAGAGCTTTGTGGAGTTGCGGGGTTGCCAGAATCTTCTTGAATCGTCGCCGGAACTTGATCTTGGGCCAACTCCACTTGTACACTTTTTTGACTTGGAAAAATTTGAGAGCATTTTATAATGGATTTCAGAATGGAGAGGGCTAGGATGTGATGCGGTATTTATACGATAAATTAGGGTTTTGAGGATTGAAGAATAGAATTAAAAATGCATTTAAACTTGGATTAATGCTCATTTTTAATTCTCTGTTTAATTTCAGGAAAAAACAAACAGAAGAGAAGTAGTGGGTGTTTCCCCAATAAAAGAGCAAATCTCTATTCAAAACTCAAGAGACAGCGCCTCACGTGCCTGCCACGAGGGCACCAGCGCCAGAGTTAAAAACTCTTATATGAGCAGCGCCCTTGTGCAAAGCAAACAAAACTCAAGAGGAAGTGCCTCACATGCCTGCTACGAGGGCGCCAGCGCCAGAGTTAAAAACTCTTTTATGAGCAGCGCCCGTATGCAAAGCACACAAAACTCAAGAGGCAATGCCTCACGTGCCTGCTACGAGGGCGCCAGCGCCAGAGTTAAAAACTCTTATTGGCGTCGTACGTGCACAGCACGTGAGCGCCGGCGCCTAGTGGAATTAAATTCTACTCTCTGTTAAACAGAGCCGTTAGATCAAAGATCCAACGGAGATGATAAATCATCAGAATGCAGAATTAAATTCCGTTGAAGAAATATTCCCCAAATCTTTCTAAATAAGAAAGATTACTCTCAGTAAAACAGAGTACCGATGGATTAAAAATTCAATGGTGATTAAAGAATCACCGATCTACAGAATAAATTCTGTGTGGGAAGATATTTCCCTAATCTTGTTAAAATCAAGAAAAGTACCTTCTGTAAAACAGAAGTTCTTGGATCAAAGATCCAACGGTGGGTAAAATTCCCAAATCAATTAGGATCTCTCAATGAGAGATTTCTTCAACTAATCAACAGACTTGCCTCTACTATATAAAGGGCCCAAGACTTCAAGTCTAATACAGAGGAACCCCCCATAAGCTTTGAAAAAAAAACAAAGAAGAAAGATTCAAAAAGGAAGAAAGAAGAAGATCTCCCTTCTCAGAGAAAAAACTCTAGGTAAATAAAATAGAAGAGAGATCAAAGCATCTCGTTTACCTATTGAAGGGTTTAACCTTTTTAAAAAGAAGA
Source organism: Agapanthus africanus (assembly GCA_030015575.1). NCBI lineage: Eukaryota > Viridiplantae > Streptophyta > Magnoliopsida > Asparagales > Amaryllidaceae > Agapanthus > Agapanthus africanus. Next base: position 42,254,246 of record CM057344.1, read on the forward strand.
ACTTAGTTCTTTCTCTGGATCTGAGATCCACAAGACAAGTCTCCTACAAGTTGAGAATTTAATTCTCATTGGGATGAATTTGTTCTTGGAGATCAAAGATTCAGAAAAGAACAAGGAAATTGAACTCCTTAGAATAAAATATACAAGGAGCAATCAGCACCCAGCGCCTCGCGTGCCCCTTACGTGGGTGCCACTCAATTAGGAGTGCTTAACACTCATTAGTTGGCGCTCAGCGCCGAGCACTTCACGTGCCCCTTACGTGGACACCGCTAAATAAGAAGTGGATAGCACTCAGTGGCTAGCGCTCAGCGCCCAGCGCCTCATGTGTTCCTCATGTGGGCGCTACAAAATAAGGAGTGTTTAGCACTCAGTGAAGCATAGTGCTCAGCGCATCATGTGCCCTTCACGTGGGCGCCATAGAACATAAAAATGCTTGACACTCACCAGGAAGTGCTTAGCGCCTCACGTGCTTCGCACGTGGGCGCCATAAAGAGAGTTTAGCACTCAATAGAAATAGAAAAAGGGGTAAAGTGTTTAACACTTATTGGGCAAATCCCCATGATTGAAAACCCCACATGGTTATGTGTGAGCGTCAGAACTTACACAAGTGCTCAACACTTTTTGCACCAAAAAAAGGACTGAGCCCAAACAAGTGCTTTGCATTTCTTTTCAAATAAAGAGAAAATTGAGTGGATCAAGTCTAGGTTGGCTAGGTCCCTAACTTGGATCAACCGAGCCCATGTGCTCACTACTTTCCAAACTGATTTTAGTCCCAAATACGACTATCGATAATCCAACTGATGATATCCAAAATGATATTCATCCCACATCTCCTAAGTTAATCTTAGTCTCCAAAAATGACTAATGATTCTTAGGTGATCCACCATGATCTTTTCCCTCAAACACGGGAATTGGTTCAAGGGTACATCTCTATACACCTCTGATACATGTCGTTGTAATTCTTCAACGTCTTCAAAGAGGTGGGGGGGTCCCGACAATCAACAGATCTTTGGTGCACTGCCCAAACTGACTTGTACACCCCAAATCAAACCACATCCCAAACTGGATGTATCCCATATCGTCGTTGCTCATCCCGACACGTAATAAATACACGTGCGTGCAAAATGAACTTTGGACCTAGATGTGCCTAAAATAACAACGGACCAAAACGTCCTTAAACTAAAACCTCACCTCAAAAATGGTGATTTACGGACCGTAACATTCTCAAACTACTACGGACCAAAACGTCCTTAAACTAAATCCTCACATCAAAAATGGTGATCTATGGACCGTAACATTCTCAAATTACTACGGACCGAAACGTCCTTAAACTAAACCCTCACCTCATCTATGGATCGAAACGTCCTTAAACTAAACCCTCACCTCAAAAAGGGTGATCTACGGACCGTAACATTCTCAAACTACTACGGACCGAAACATCCTTAAACTAAACCCTCACCTCAAAAATGATGATCTACGGACCGAAGCGTCCTTAAACTAATAACAGACTGTAACGTCCTTAAACTAAAACAATAGAGCCCAAATGCTCTTTTGTTGGATCTGAATGATCCTAAAACCCTGTTAAGTAGATCTTAGTCTCAAATTGGACTAATGTATCCTTAACAAAAATTTAAGTTGATCTTAATCTCAAACGAGATTAATGATCCTTAAATCAACCCAAACTTAAATCTAAGATATACAGATTTGGACTAATCCACGCCCTATGGGCGACAACATAAATTAGTCTCCGTATACAATTCACGGGCAACCAAAAATAAAACAAACACACACGACATGGAGTGAACTTTTGGAGTAGAAGAAAGTGGTTATCGCGATGCGATAACGTAATTAACTGTAGGGGCTTGCTCCTGCAGGGAAGAGCGTCCCTATAATCAAAAACCCCTCACAAACGAGGGGGAATATGACGAAGTCTGCTAAAACGGTCGCATCCGTCCAAACTTCCGATATACAGTGCCATAAATCAACTTGGCATCTTCAGAGAGGTGGAGGGATAAATCCAAATAGCATTTGCCTACAAATTCAGGCAAGAGGACCTACGCGGTTAGTCTTTGTTTTTGGCGGTCAACGGTGGGGATAGGCCAAACGACTAAGGTTCAAAATATTGGAGCATTCCCGACGGTTAGGCCAGGCGGCGCCGGCTCTTTTGCCCATCTTGCCGGTCGTTTGGTTGAGGTGGGGTGTGAGATTCTTGTAGGGTTACGGTAGCGCCCCGGCCATCAATCCGTGGTCAAACGCGGAACACAAACTTTAAAACCCGGCGCTAACGGAACCCAAATCGACAGATCGTACCATTAACCCTTATACTAGTTAACTGTAAAGAGTTTAGAGAGGTTATACCGATCGATCCGTGTCCTTCGGTCTTCAACCTCTACCCAAGCTCTTCACAGCTGCCTCGATGAAGTTCGGTCTCCGGTCTCCCTTGTCGAAGACGATCCACGTCGAGGATTAGTAATACGGGCTTACGCTTCAAAATCGAAGCAACTCGGGCATCCAATTTGCTAACCTAGATACCCAAGATGAAGTAGAGAGAGTGTGTGATCATTTTGTCTCAATACACCCAAAGATTCTCAACTCATGAGATAGTTTGGGTGGAGGTTGAAGAAGTTTCCAAGTGAAGAGGAATGTGAGCTCAAGAGTTTTTGTCTATTGTTCATATCAGATTTTTGCATTTTTATACCACCCATTCTTAATCACATTGCATATAAATAGTTACTTTTGATCCATGTCTGCTAAATAGTTGCAGGTTACAGGTTCTCAGCTCTTTACAGTGAAATTCATGAAAAATCGCAACAAATGTGGGACTACGACCAACAAATAGAGAAATACGGGTTTCCGCACACTATCAGTATAATGCCGCCTACCAGTTCAAGGAACAAATGGAAAATTATTGAGCATTTCAATGCACAAATCACAAGGGCAGCACAAGATCCAAGACTTCAAACGTGGAGCAAAAGGCAAAGTCCACTGTTGAATATCTAGAAGAGAACTGAAGAGGTTTTGAGAAACCAAGTGTTCCAAACAGAAGATAAAAGTAACTTGAAGAAACCTTGAAGAATTGAGCCCATGAACCCACCAAATGGCCTTGGAATCGCGACCAAACAGGCTCTTCTGCCACAGTTCCGCGGCCGTGCTCTGCACGTGTCGGTGGGGTGTCGGTACTTTGACTCGGTTTTTGGGGTAGTTTTGTAATTTCGTGTATGGATCATAATGTAAACCTAGGGTTTTCCTATCTATAAATACGAGAGCTCAAAACCAAATTAAATGTGCCTCTTTTAAGGTGCTTTCTTAGGATGCCTCTTTTTAATTCTTAGATCTAAATTTTCATTCCAATTGTAATGCATTGTTGAGAGGTCATCAATAAAGTAAGTTTTATTTTTTTTATCTTGCATTCTTTTTATCTGAATTTTAATTCCTGCAATTTTTTATCCGTTCTTTTATTATCTACAATTTAGTTCATCTATTAAAATACAAAAAAATGAATTTTATTGTTATCTTCCTAATGAGTGAGTAATTCCTCACTTGTTAGGGTAGGAAAGGGAAGATTTGAGAGAATGAAATCTCTCTCACTCTTTTAGGAAAGGGAAGATTTGAGAGAATGAAATCTCTCTCACTCTTTTCTTTGCCCAAATAATTTAAAATACGGACCCCCTTTAAATCAACCATAATCCGCTCACTACGGCACCCTATCTTACATGATAGCGGTGATTCCCTAGTTAGACCGGTTGTGGTTGAATTAACCGGAGGTTAGGGCTAAGAGCCAAGAACGGACGGACAAGGACCAAAAGAAAGAAACTAAGTTTCTTCTCAGTCGTGCTAATCCCCGTTGTTGCCGATTACCCTAACACCTTTATTCATAACTAAGGTATTGAAAGAAGCGAGAAGATCCCTATTTCGAACTAACCTAATCCTAACCCTAGCAAGCTTTTTATCAATTTATTCTCATTCGTAGATCTTAAAACAAAACCCAACTTAATTGGATTTAACTCGTTAGAACATAAAGAAAAGGATTCTTTCTCCCTGTGGATCGACCCGTACTCAACCGGCTAGCTACCAAGCGACACCGTCTTGATTGCGGTAAATTTAAACATAGAAAATCTCTAACAATCAAACGACGCCGTTGCTCAGAGAAAAATTCTGAAAATCCAAACTCACTGATCCGCCGCGGAAACGCGGCAGAAGCGGTTGTTTGACCGCGGAACCGTGGTCAAAAGGTGACATCAGCAATCCAAAAATCTCTGTGAGTATCTCATTTCTCATCTACTCTCTTCTGCACTCCATTGAAAAAATTTCCTGCAGGTTTCTTTACACAGATTTTCTTTCTCCTATCCAATAAATTGTTTTTGTGCAGGATTCTTTGCGCTGCCAAATAAAAAAAATAATAAAAATTTTTGCAAGTGTTTTAGATTTTTGGTATGTTAACTGCTTTGCATAATTAATACGGAATCTAGGGGGCTATAACACCAATCAAGATCGGGTGGGGATTTCATTATCCTTCCTAAGACCCTAAAAATCACTAAAAAGCATATGCATCACCCTTGAGCTAAATTAAAAAAATACCTAGACTCAGCCAACTAAGGACTGTCGTGCTCAATAGGACAGAGGAAGGTTGTGGGCATTCAATCATTTATCTAAACTTGACTTTGTGGTGTCTAGGCTAGACAAACTTTAAAAGGCCCGTCTCACGGTGATTCGTGAGCGGAACCCTCCTTTCTTCATTTGTGCTTACCTGGCCACAATTGGTAGTGAAGAGACGATTTGAGGGATATCTCACAACTTGTCACTTTGGAACAGTTAGGAGCAGTCTAGTAGACTTAGAAGACCACAGCTCTAGATTTGATTGTGCATGTTTTAAACCGTGATTGTTTGAAGTAAGTCAGTATACATTCTTGCAAAACTCTTTCAAAAATTTCTAAACTCCAAAAAAAACAATTTTTTTTACCAAAAAAAAAATTTAAAAAAAAATCACATTCTTTTTCTTCTCCATTCTCTCATTACATCATGGGTACCCCACATCGCAAACCTCTTGCCGAACTTTGGTACCCACAACCAGACATTACTTCCTACGGTTCTTGTTTTGGTCGAATTTCGAACGACCCATCCATGCCCAAAATTTCTTTGAAAGATCGGATAGACGCGTCTAGGATAACCAATTGGACTCCGCAGTCCACCTTGTATCAACCATTTCAACTTTCACCACCTTCTTACGTTGATACTCCTTTTTCGAGTCCTGTTGTAACTCCGAAACCCATGTCTATTGCTGAACATATTGAACAATCTCGTAACCGATCTTTCACTTCTTTCACCAATGCGAATTCTTTGGATCAACAATTCCATTCACCTTCATATCCGTATTTTGATCCTACCCCTGTCCAACCATTCTATTCCTATCCATCCTACCCAACTTTTACACCTTCTCTGGATATTGCTTCTATACAGCCATTTTGGAGTTTTCAGTATCCAAACAAATTTGAATCTTTTACCGAAAATTCTTCACAGCCCATGTCTAGCCTAGAACAGTCGTTGGAAGACTTTAGGGTAGCGTCATGCCAACAGATGATGTATATGAATGCGTCCATGGCCGCCCTCATACAACCTAGTGACCCGGTAGCTGGTTTCCAGTTAGCTCCAAATTTTCCAATGTATGATGAGGCGGTTGGACAGATTGAGAATTTGAGTGGTAAGAGTGAGTTGTACACCCTTCCAAATCAAACCTACCCATCCCCGATTTAATCCCACAACTCCGGTTTTGAATGTCTATCAAGTATTCCAAATGATTCACCAGTTGAAGATAAAACGTTTAATGAGTTGTGCGACTTTGTAGTGTTTGATTTACCTGATTGTGAAGGGTCCCTTTCGAGTAAACCCACACCCAATCTTTTTGACCTCTACACCTCCACTTTAGAACATGAATTGATTGATGCCCATGCTTTTGATAAGGTGTCTGAGAAAATTGATTTCTACTTGATCGAGGTTATTGACGCTGGGAATATTTTGGATGATAAACCAGCAATTTTGGATGAGTTTTTCTTTCCAATTCATCATCGCGAGACATTAAATGTTTCTCCCGAACTTCATATGCGTCTTGATTTTGATGAGAATTGTATGGATAAGCTAAATTTTAATGAGAGTATTGAGAAAATTATTGAGGATGAAGCAGTTTTACTTGAGGAGTCGGATTTTCCAATTCATTCTATCCCTTTCATTGACTGTGCACACCCTCCTGAATTTTTAACCGATACCCTTCCTCAATCACTTCCCTCCATCCTCGTTCCGACCTTGCAAGAAACCGATACACTTTCATTTTCAATGTCTGGTTTACCAAGTTCGACGTACCCATGTTTTCTCACGAATCTTGAGGGATTTGACCTCATTTCTCAGTGGGTTGATAGATTAGCACAATCGCTTTTTACACATCGGTCATTACAAATTATGCTAATTTATACACTCCATTTCTACCCTCAAGTTTGTATTCCACTTCTTTCTCCCACTTTCTCTGGTTTTCTTCTAATCTTTCTTTAATGATAGCGAGTGTTAATGAATCACAATCCGATATTTTGAGTTCGATAATTCCAGAAAAACAACTTGATTTTGACTCTTTTAAGAATAAGGTAGATGAGCCTTACGAGTCTCCTACCTCCGTAATTTTTGAAAAATCAAGTGTGTTGAATTCTGGCGCAATACTTATTGACATTGAAACGTTCAATCAGACCATCGATGAAAGTTTCGAAGATATTTTCGCTGACGAACTCGCATTCTTAAACGACACGGATTTTGTGATTAATCAACCTCCACTTGAAGAAGTCGAACCACCACCATTTCTCCTTATCCCATACGAAAATGTGACCATTCTTCCAATTCCTAATCATCCACATTCTCGTTCCCGTTCACCATTATTGTTTCGTCTCTACAAATCGAGACGTAAACCTTTTCCATTACACCACTTATCTTTATCCCATTTCTTCTTGACTCTATACAACATGTTCTTTCACCAACCGCCGTTTTATAACGATAAAATTTTTGAATGGTTGGTGCTAAGTTTTGGCCTGTGTAAGGCCTTGTATAGCTTGATACTGTATTTTCCCCCCTTACTCTAAACTTTAACGCTTAAACAGTGGAAACACTGTTTCACTTAAGTTTTGGGGGGGGCTCTTTTTGTGTATATATTTTGGTTTGCTTTTTGTTTTGTTTAAAATTTTCTTTTAGAGAGCGCCGACAATTTTGACTCTCTTGATGTAGCCTGACAGTGAGGGCACTGTCAAGTTTAAATTTGGGGGTGTGCTCGGTAAGCTTTCTTCCTTCGCATTCATATTTTTGTATTTGCATACTTATTTTAAAACCTATAAAAATAAAAAGATAAAAAATAAAAAATAAAAATTTCAATTTTGGCCATATTTGACTTAAGTTCAATATGACGGTTGACTAGTTAGGAAAAACTAGATCCTAAACTTAGTAAATTAAAAACTCTAAAAATAATCTTTCTTAAAGTTTAACTGTAGAAAATATACATCCTTGTAGTTTATTTAGAAATAGGCAAATTTTGAGTTCAGTTCTTGGGCTAAATTGAAATAAGGGAAGAGTATTGAAATCTCTATTTGAAGTATAATTCTGAAAAATAATTCTGAACCTTAAATCCAAATTCTGAAAATATATACCCTAGTTTACGCACTCACACACATCTTGAAACTTGGGATAGTAGAGGATACCTTGAAATGCTCTTGTCTAAAATCCTTAGTATGAAGGAAAATAAAATAAAAGTATAAGAGGTGAATAAAGAGATAGAAAAATGAACACTGGATTTGTAATTACTTAAAGAATCATAAATAAAAAAATATAGCGAGGGTGCTTTATCACCTAGTGCCTTAGACCAACTGGTTTGGGAGTCACTGCTAAGCCTTAGGTATTGCAAGACGAGGAATTACGTCTAAATGCGCAAGCACATTTTGTAATCGGTCGTTTAGTAGCTCAAGAAGTATTAACGCTCGCATGAAGGATGTGTGAGCAATTTCATCTAAAATTCACCGACTAAAAGTATTCTGGAAGATGGACAAGAGTATGATAGCTTGAATTGAATTTCTAAATGTAGAGGTGATAATTACACACACGTGGGTGTATATAATTGGAGTTTGGAGGAGAGATAGGAATAAAAGATAGGGCTTATATCTTCAGTAGAGAAGATAAAAATTCCTGAGTTAAGATTGCACCTTAGAAAAAAAACTTAGGAGATGCTGAAAGCTTTATAAATTGGAAAAATATATATGATTTTAAGATAAATGAAAAGGAAGTGTGAAAAATACAGGTTGATGATTTCTAAGTTGAAGATAATAGAATTTTTTGCTAGAATACTGAATTGAAGAATAAGAGTCAATGGACAAATTGATAGGATTTTGTGGGTAGTATCCGCTGAAAACCCTCAGGAGACAACACTCCTTCTACTAGGGACACCTAGAGGTTTAACGGCTTGTTGCACGAGCTCGGTGCAATCGCGTTCCCTGCGAAAGTAAGGTTAGGACTTTTTGAGAATAAAATTGGTTTTGCTCGGGATGAGCAAAAGATAAGTTTGGGGGTATTTGTTCATATCAGATTTTTGCATTTTTATACCACCCATTCTTAATCACATTGCATATAAATAGGTACTTTTGATCCATGTCTGCTAAATAGTTGCAGGTTATAGGTTCTCAGCTCTTTACATGGAAATTCATGAAAAGTCGCAACAAATGTGGGACTACGACCAACAAACAGAGAAATTCGGGTTTCCGCACACTATCCGTATAAGGCTGCCTACCAGTTCAAGGAACATATGGAAAATCATTGAGTATTTCAATGCACAAAGCACAAGGGCAGCACAAGATCCAAGACTTCAAACGCAGAGCTCAAGGCAAAAGTCCACTGTTGAATATCTAGAAGAGAACTGAAGAGCTTTTGAGAAACCAAGTGTTCTAAACAGAAGATAAAAGCAACTTAAAAAAACCCTGAAGAATTGAGCCCATGAACCCACCAAATGGCCGTGGAACCGCGGCCAAACAGGCTCTTCTACCACGGTTCCGCGGCTGTGCTCTGCACGTGTCGGTGGGGTGTCGATGCTTTGACTCGGTTTTTGGGGTAGTTTTGTAATTTCGTGTATGGATCAGAATGTAAACCTAGGGTTTTCCTATTTATAAATAGGGGAGCTCAAAACCAAATTAAGTGTGCCTCTTTTAGGGTGCCTTTCTTAGAATGCCTCTTTTTAATTCTTAGATTTAAATTTTAATTCCAATTGTAATGCATTGTTGAGAGGTCATCAATAAAGTAAGTTTTATTTTTTTTATCTCGCATTCTTTTTATCTGAATTTTAATTCCTGCAATTTTTTATCTGTTCTTTTATTATCTGCAATTTAGTTCATCTATTAAAATACAAAAAAAATGAATTTTATTGTTATCTTCCTAATGAGTGAGTAATTCCTCACTTGTTAGGATAGAAAAGGGAAGGTTTGAGAGAAGGAAATCTCTCTCACTCCTTTCTTTGCCCAAATAATTTTAAATGCGGACCCTCTTTAAATCAACCATAATCCGCTCACTATGGCACCCTATCCTACATGATAGCGGTGATTCCCTAATTAGACCGGTTGTGCTTGAATTAACCGGAGGTTAGGACTAAGAGCCAAGAACGGACGGATAAGGACCAAAAGGAAGAAACTAAGTTTCTTCCCAGTCGTGCTAATCTCCGTTGTTGCCGATTACCCTAACACCTTTATTCACAACTAAGGGATTGAAAGAAGTGAGAAGATCCCTATTTCGAACTAACCTAATCCTAACCCTAGCAATTTTTTTATCAATTTATTCTCATTCGTAGATCTTAAAACAAAACCCAACTTAATTGGACTTAACTCGTTAGAACATAAGGAAAATGATTCCTTCTCCCTGTGGATCGACCTGTACTCCACCGGCTAGCTACCAAGCGACACCGTCTTGATTGCGGTAAATTTAAACACAGAAAATCTCTAACAATCATCCATGTAAAGAAAAATGGTCTCTTCTGTTTTCTTGAGTGAGTTGTGAGTTATTTGTGATTGGCAACAAAAACAAAACAATCCACACAAAATATCTTCCACTTGCCTCTCACAAATATCTCACCACCCACCATAAGAAATCAATGCACCCTGACCCACCACATGAGTCACCAAGTGCATGAACCCATGACTCGCACCATGACCCACACCATGACACATACAAGGACTCACGAATTTGCCCATGCCACAAAGACATAGCCAAAAATTCCATGACTTACATTTCTCACAAATAAACATTTAAACCAAAATGTTTAACACAAATAGAGAATGGAAACTTCTAAAGTAAACTCATAACAAATTACAAGAATACCCCTCATCCGTATATACACACCTGCATCCGTATTCCGTCTGAATATGAATACAACGAGACGAAAATAATCCGACAATATAATACTAGGATCCGGCTTAAACCAAAGCCCATTAGTATTATCCATCCGATCTTGATCCGTGCACAAGTGCACGTATATGATCGAACCCTACCATAAAACCATACGGTCTCTACAACGTTTCGCCCGAATCAGGGAAACCCTCTGTGTGGGAATCTAAAGACTCGTCAATATGCTGGCAGTGGATTTAACTACAAGCACGTCAGTGGCACTAGCTGTACGTAATGGCTACCCAGGTATTGAACGAAAGGGAGGCCGACGAGCAAACTCATCCTGAAACCCTACTGAGCCTGACAGTGACAATATATGTACAGTCCGGCCTGTTCGTCTATGAGTATCGCATATCGAGTCTATGGGGTGGATAAAGTCAGACCCCTAATAACTTGACATTTAGTGTCAGCATGAAAGCTATCACCAACTGAGAAACTACCAATCCTAGATCGGTAATTCTCATCTACCCCGGCCGAGGATTTCTGGTGATGGCCACCCGAGCACACCGCGACATCAACCCCAAATATCGGGAGAGACGAATCCTCTGACGATCCGCTCACTGCCTCTATGTGGCTCGAGACTGTACCCAACTAAAACCTGTTTGCACGACTCATTTGAGCCGTGGTAGGATAGTAATCAAGGTACAGTAGGAACTCATACGAGACAAATGACGATCTCAGGTCGATAGACTAACCTGTACACATGTTACCAGGGAACTGCTATCTGACAATAGGTATAATGTTAGGTCCACGTTACCCACCCCGGTTCTTTCGGGGAGGCGGAATAGGTAAAAATCAAAATTTTCCTCACTAGGTAACATGGACCATCCATGAAGGATCTTTGCTAAACAAAAACTAACAAATAAACTACAAGTTTTAGCTACTATGTAGAATGGTTATACCTAGGTCTTGAACTCCTTCTCTTCTTTTTGTGGTTCTCCTCCTTACTTGCTCCTTGTAGTGGTTTGAACGACTCCTCCTCATCGTCTCCTCTTTGCCGAAGATAGATCCAACCTAGGGCGTCGAACTTGAGCTCCTATCTCAACCTAGAGATAACTAAGGTGCTTGGTTTGCTAAACCTAGAACCCTAGAATGAGTAGAGAGGAGTTATGGTGGTTTTGTCTCAAAAGTTTATGATTTCCAACTCATGGAACACTAAAACTTTGAGAGAGGAAGAGGGAGAGCTTTCTTTCAAGAGAGAGAAAGAATATGATAGAATGAGCTCTCATCTTGCAACCATGCTCACATATTTGGAATAATGATAATAATAATAATAATTAAGAATTGTGATGGTTAGTTTATGAATGACTATTATCATTTCATTCATTTAATACATTTTGCAAAGAACAAGAAGCATTTTTGAAATGAAATGATGATGGTCAACAAGTCCACAATGGTCAACTGGTCAACAAAGTCAACAAGTCAACAAAAAGTCAAATTGTCAACAACCCTAACCATGACACAATTATCCTTAATTAATATTATTAACCATATTCCTCATTCTCATCAGGGTTTGGAAAAATTCAACGGTCAACAACCTTAATGAGAATCCTCTGTCTCTGCCTCTGTCAACTGTGCATACACACTCGCCCCCGTGTTCCGAGGATCACGAATACAATGAGATAAAACCAATCCCAAAACATATACTAGGATCTGGCTTAAACCAAAGCCCGCTAGTAATAACTGCCCGGACACCAAAAGTGCACAAGTGCGCGGATGTGAACGAACCCTGTTGCAAAACCATGCGACTTCTACTCTGTTTTGCCCAAAGACGAATAACCCTCTGTGTGGGACTCTAAAGGACCGACACTACGCTGGCAGTGGGTTTAACCACAGGCCGCAAGCGGTACTAGCTGTATGTAACAGTCCCCAGGTAGATGCCGACAAGAAGACTGATGAGGTGAACCCATCCGAACTCCTACTGAGCCTGAATATGACAATCTCCGTACAGTCCGGTCTGTTCGTCTGAGAGTATCGCATGGCGGGCCTAGGGGCGGTAAACATCAGTCCCCTAATAGCGGTACAAGTCGTGTCGGAGTGTAGCCCAGAACACCCTGAGAAACTATTGGTAACACTACCAGCAAATTTCGCTTGCCCTGGACAGTGACGACTATGTGTAACGGCTCTCCTAGACACAGCGCGATATCAACCCCCAATACCGGGAGAGACGAATCATGTCTAACCGTCACTGCCTCCAAGTGCTTCGGGACTGCACCCAACTACTACCTGTTTGCACGACTCAGTAAAGCCGTGGTAGGGTAGTAATCTAAGAACAGTGGGAACACACTCGAGGCGAAGTGACAGTGTCAAGTCAACGGACTAAGCTGTACTCATTTCACCTGAGAACTGTTGACTGACGATAGGTATAATACTAACCAACAGTTCCTGACGAGTCCTGTCCAGTGTACTCGTAACCTAACGAGCACCTGCATATTATCTCCAGTACGACGTACTGACGGCTGTGGGACAGACCATCTCCCTCACTGGGACGAGAAGCGTATGCACCAGTCTACTCTGGAGTATCGATGTCCTGTCTCGATAATCCTATGACTAGGGACCAAAAATAAGGATGTGCTTATAGACTACCCAGTCCCCACTAGTGTGATCGTCATCACAACGCCGGTAGTCAAGCAAAGATCCTAAGGGCTCCATCAATATGTTTTTAGCGATATGTTAAAAGAAACATATACACATATTAAGATAGATACAAACCAAGTAGCATACTACTATATCGAGCAAGACTGTTGTAAACCCGTGTATATATCCCAAGCTTTCAAAATGTATTATACAAACTAGTACTATACAATAATGGCCTCTAGGGCATACATATGCAACAATTTCCCACTTGCACTAAAGGCCAGTAATTGGTGTACCGCATACCCAACGTCTGCACTAAGGCCAGCTGCTGGCGTACCGCATACCCAATAGCTCAAAAAGTCGCTCGAACTGTGTTTGAGGGAGGGTCTTTATGAATGGATCCGCTGTGTTGTTTTTTGTGTCCACTCTCCGTACCTCGATCTCCTGGCGATCAATGATCTCCCTGATCAGGTGATACCACCTTAAGATGTGTCTGGATTTCTGATGGGACCTTGGTTCCTTCGCTAAATCTATAGCCCCATTGTTATCGCAATACAAAGGTATTGGGTCAACAATGGACGGAACCACCTGAAGTTAACTAATGAACTTCTTCATCCAGACCGCCACTTTTGCAGCATCGCTTGCAGCAATGTATTCAGCCTCCATCGTTGAGTCTGCGACGGTATCCTGTTTGGAACTCCTCCAACATAGCACCCCTTCGTTGAGGGTAAACACAAAACCCGAAACAGACTTGCTGTCATCTTTGTCACTCTGGAAGCTTGAATCGGTAAAGGACTCGACCCTGAGGTCTCCATTACCGTAAACCAGGAACATCTCCTTAGTTCTTCTCAGGTACTTGAGAATGTTCTTCACTGCCGTCCAGTGGTCCCCACCTGGGTTTGACTGATACCGGCTCACCACGCTCAGCGCGTAAGTTACATCTGGTTTTGTACATAGCACCGCATACATTATAGATCCTACTGCCGAAGCGTAGGGTATTGTGCTCATGCGAACCCTCTCCTCGTCAGTCTTAGGAGACATCTTCTTGGAGAGGGTGATTCCGTGCAATGCGGGTATATTACCGCGTTTGGAATCTTCCATACTAAATCTCTTTAGTACGGTCTCTATGTACCTGGACTGCGAAAGTCCCAGTAATCTCTTGGATCTATCTCTGTAGATCTTGATCCCCAGAATGTACGAGGCATCACCCAGGTCCTTCATGGAGAACCGTTGTGACAAGAATAGCTTGACCGATTGTAGCATAGGAATGTTAATTTCTATCAAAAGAATGTCGTCCACGTACAAGACTAGGAACACGACAGTTCGTCCTACAATCTTCTTATAGACACAAGGTTCATCTTCGTTCTTGATGAAATCAAATTCCTTGTTTGCCTCATCAAAACAGATGTTCCAGCTCCGCGATGCCTGCTTCAATCCATAAATGGATTTAAGTAACTTGCACACCTTCCCGCTGCTCCCACTTTCTACGAAACCTTCTGGCTGATCCATGTAAACGCACTCTTCCAAACAGCCGTTTAGAAAAGCCGTTTTAACGTTCATCTGCCAGATTTCATAGTCATGGAAGGCAGCAATGGCAGGTAGGATCCGAATGGATTTGAGCATAGCCACTGGAGAAAAAGTTTCGTCATAGTCCACACCAGGTCTTTGACGAAAACCTTTTGCAACGAGTTTAGCCTTATAGGTTTCCACCTGCCCATCTACACCAAGTTTCCTTTTGTAGATCCATTTGCATCCAACGGGTTTTACCCCAGGTGGAGCAATATCCAAGGTCCACACTTTATTGGTGTACATGGACTCCATTTCGGATTGCATAGCATCCAGCCACTTATCAGAGTCCCTACTGATAATGTCCTGCCTGAAACTGGTAGGGTCATCTTCTTCCAAGATGCAATTCTCTCTATCCCCGTCTATGAGAAAACCGTAGTATCTCTCGGACGGATGAGAAATCCTACCAGATCTGCGGAGTGGCTGAGGTTCGTATGGGACTATTGAATTTTCTGGTTCTACTAAATCCTCAGTTTGAGTTTGTGGATCAGATATTTCATCCAGTTCTACCGTGCTCCCACTTATTTCTTTTGCAAGAAATTGCCATTCTAAAAAAGTGGCGCGACGAGCAAAGAACACCTTCTGTTCCTCAGTGTGGTAGAACAGATATCCCAGAGAATTTCTAGGATATCCCACAAACATGCAAAAAGCTGACCGTGCCTTAAGCTTGTCCGGATTTTGTACTTTTACATAGGCCGGACAGCCTCATATCTTAATACGTTCAAGATACGGTTTTTTACCACTCTATATTTCATATGGAGTCTTAGGCACAGATTTAGACGGAACTTGATTCAGTAAGTATGCTGCTGTTTCTAGCGCAAGTCCCCAGAATGAAAGAGGTAACTCAACATTACTCATCATGGAGCGAAACATATCCAATAGGGTACGATTCCTCCTCTCCGATACACCGTTGTGCTGTGGTGTATAAGGAGGAGTAAGCTGAGAGAGAATACCATTCTCTTTTAAGTAATCTAGGAATTCCGTGCTTAAGTACTCCCCTCCTCTATCAGACCGGAGGATCTTAATACTTTTGCCTGTCTGGTTCTCTACTTCGTTTCTGAATTCCTTGAATTTCTTAAAAGTTTCAGATTTGTGTTTCATCAGATACACATATCCAAACCTAGAGAGATCGTCAGTGAATGTGATGAAGTACGAGAACCCACCCCTTGCATGTATAGACATTGGACCACATACATCACTGTGTATGAGCCTCAAAAGCTCTGCTGCCCTTTCTCCATGTCCGATGAACGGAGATTTGGTCATCTTCCCTTTGAGACAAGACTGACAAGTTTCATAAGATGAAAACTCGAACGTATTCAAGAGTCCATCTTTATGCAACTTACTTAGTCTTTTCTCTCCGATATGACCAAGTCTACAATGCCACAAGTAGGATTCGTTCGTATCTGAACTCTTCCTCTTGCGTGTGTTTTGTATATTGAGAACTGTATTCTGATTTAGAACGTAGATACCATTACACAGTGTACCTTCTGCAACCAGTACGTTATGAAGGTAAATGTTCATGATATTTCTATCAAGAACAAAATTATATCCATCTTTATTGAGTAAAGAAACTGATATAATGTTGCAAACCATGGAAGGTACATAGTAGCAATCGTTCAAAATCATAGTATTGCCATTTGGCAACACTAGGTGATATTCACCGACGGCTGCAGCATTAACTTGTGCTCCGTTCGCTACCCTGAGCGACATATCACCAGGTGCAACTTTCCTACTTTTTCTCAGTCCCTGCAATAAATTACAGATATGAGATCCTGATCCGGTATTAAGTACCCAGGAGGTAGGGCTGACCGTAAAGCAGTTCTCAATTACAAGAACACCTGAAGTAGATGCAAAACTATGCTTCTTCTTCAACTGGGTATCCTTGGAATCCATACAATCCTCTTTCCCTTGCTCATACTTATGACTATTGTTACAAGTTAGAGCCGAACCGACGTTCCCCATTCCCGAATAAGAATTCAGATCGGTCAAGCGATACATTTTATTATCTGAATTAGGGCGTGAAATGGTTGCTACCTGGAGAGAGAGAGAAAAGAAACACTCAGCGTGCGCTCTTGCAAGATTAGATTGGTTTATTAATTTATCTAATCAGGATGGCTCCCACTGTTTCTTCAAATTCTTCTTTAAACCCTAAAAGAAGAACTAGTAAGGATTAATCGCACGTCACAATACTTTCTTAACCTTTCAGCCAGGCTAGTATTGGTATTTCGAGGGAGGTTTTCCAACGCTTTCACGAAGTTCCTTAATTAAATAACCTCTTTTCCCTGGAGGCGTAGCCCCGCTAACACCGTTCTAAACATCTACTTGGTTTGTAGCATTGATTGTTAAGTGAAATAATCTCTCGAGAGTAATCGAACTCATCAGTGGGATCGGGATCCAACTATCATTGTGTGATAACCTAGATGGAATCCACTCTAGTCACCACACTCCAGAAGGTATGCTAAATCTGCAAGTTTCAGTTTCTTTAGAAACTCCCGATGTGGATTTTTGCCCCTAACGGTTTATGACCTTGACAATGCCAGCATATCATAAACTGCTAGTCAAGTTCGGCCCGTCATTATCTTGATTAACTTAGACCCACCCGCATATCTCTTGACAATGCCAACATAGCTATGCGACTTTCCTAAATAATTTGAAAATAAAGCTGCAAACAAGCAATACTTAGCTACCGATCACTACGTCTTGACAATGCCAAAATACGTAGCTCGAATACTAAGTAGTACTTGTAGGAAATGACGGAGGGCTACGGCTGGGTTTTTGGCGAAAAACCCGTTAACGTAATGAACTTGATATCGTTGAAGGAACCTGATAACCTTTTTTAAAATATAGTGGCGAAAACTTTTGCTAAAAAGGTCACTCCCTGTGAAGGGATCTCGGCCCTTTCCTCGTCGAATGAGGTGCAGGATATTCCAAACTGAATACCTCGATGCAAAGCAAGAATAATCGACTATAGTGAAGTTATTACCCTGACGCAAACTTTTGTTCAAGGGGTCACTCCCGATGAAGGGATCTCGGCCCTTGCCTCGTCGAATGAGGTGCTAGGCATTCATAACCGAATACCTCTGTGCAAAACAAAAGAGAACATCCTTGCAATAACAGCTTTTTGAAAATTGTTCCAATGTCTTTTAGGTTTGTTTTTCTTTGCATTAATATAATGCGTCCCATCAGTTAATCCTACCATTGCAGAAAACAACGAAAATATGACGTACGCTTATGCCATCCGCATTCACCACGGGGCCCCGTCGTTACCCGTTAGGTTACTTAACTAACGACAGAGCGGGGGCTGGACTAGCGCGGATGCAAAACATAAGCAACGCCTACTAGATATCATATATAGATATATACATTCGTCAGATGCAATGATAGTCATTCCGGATCACAGATGAACACATTGGATATACTAGGAATCCGCGTTTCATTCGAGCCTGCAATGAAAGACGGATTGCACGGTCGCGATGAATAGCCAAACCCTACCCTAGACCCCTACGGGTGCGGCAAACTACCCGCCAAGTACCCGAAGTGAAGCAACCTCCCTCAACAACGTGAGTAGGCCACTCGGCACTTCAAAGTACCCGGTAGTTTGTGCACCCCACCTTGGGTCTATCCTAGGAGCAAAAACAGTAAAAGAAATAATATACAATGGCGGCTACAACCTCATTCCGGATGTGCGACCATAAAAATAATATTACATCAATTTACATTTTACATCAAATGAAAGATAAAGAAACCCTCATCTCACAAAACCCCGGCTATTCATCCGCGACAATCCAACAAGTTCATATACACAATCCAACAACATTACAGATCACAGATATGCACAACCCCCACTAATCGACATATAGCGATTAGCCTACGTTCAGTGCATATATCACATTACAGATATAACCATTTAGCAAGAGTTTGTAGAACTTCGATCAAAATACCAATTTGTAACTACCTGATCAGTCGAAAATATTGCATTTTAACACGGCAATTTCCTTACCATTTGCACTCATCTAGAGGTGTTCGGTATTAATATAGCACATATTAGCAAATTGACTGTAAAATACCAAATAACTTGTGTTATATATTAAAACCTACATTTCTGAGGGAAATTGAGTGTTTATCATTGCATCGCATAATCTTTGTAGCGCAACACTTGTCTCGAGAATCTGTGCAGGAAATTCCAGGAAAAGAGCCGAAATTTTCAAAAGTGCTGATAAAAATACACCAAGTCCAAGACTTGAGATCTGGCAGAAATCAAGAAAGCAAAATGAGATTCCACACATTTGACAAAGGCCACAAAGTCAGCCCAATAACAGCCCAGTATTTCCAGACACCAAAACCTCTAAAGAGCCGCAGATCCGCGGCTGTATGATGACATCATCGCTTCCAATTTCAACACTTGGCTTCCTGTAACTAACAATGCTTCCAGAAGATTCCAGAAACACCACGTGGCTTCATCCAGAAGGCTCGGCCTAACAACCTTACCCAAGAATATTCCTCATTCTAGAATATTCCCTCCAACAAACTTCTTCTAGAAGCCTCTTTATAACAACTTTCTTCTAGAAGCCTCCTTGTAACAACCTCATTCTAGAATATTCCCTCCAACAAACTTCTTCTAGAAGATTCTTTCTAACAACCTCATTTTGGAGGGAAAATTCAAATAAGGTAGTTCATTTTGGAGGGAAAATTCAAATGAGGTGGTTCATTTTGGAGGGAGAAGTGGTTCATTTTGGAGGGAAATTTGAAATTTGAATTCTAGATCTAAGGTTGAGATGCTTATAAAAGGAAACCTAGATCTAGGGTTCAAGGTTGTTCATTCTTACACCAATTCTTCATACAAGTTGAATGACACAACTTTTAAACCCTAATTCAAATTCCAAATCCAAATTCAAGATCCCGGGTACCAAATCAAGCGAGAAGCCTTCAACCTTTTAGGAGCGGAGCCGATCTTCAATCGAGCAAGTGATCCAAGCCGATCCGCGACTCACGAAGACGAGCGAGGCCAAATCGACGATCGAGTTCTTTCCTCTTGTAGTTCTTGAGCGAATTGTAATGTAATTGTTGATAAATAAAAGGTGAAATTCTTTTATCTTGCTTCCTTTAAATTCTTGTATCATGATTCGATCTCAATTCTTGATTGTGTGTCTTGTTATGATGTTTGAGTAAAACTCCGCTCGTGAAGGAGTCAAGACGATCAATAGATGATGATGTGACAAATCTTGAAACGATTCTTAAGTCCTATGAGTTTTGAAAACCCTTGTAAATTGAAGAATCGACGACCTAGTTTCGAGCGATGCTTTCTTGATTGTGTTCGATCGAAATTAGGGATCCACGATCGATTCTTGAATTTACTAGAGGCTAGAATGTGAATGAAATCAACGAAAGGACAAGGGATAGATGATGAAACCCTAGTTTCCGCAAGAAATCCCTAATTCTCGTTGATTATCATCGATCTAGTATCAAATCATCGTTGGATAAGAATACGTAATCAATTGATTTCATCACATCTATAGATCCGATCGATTCGTACGAGCCTCACTTCGATTCTTGATAATTGGATTGGAAATCATCACTTCTTGATTCTTGATTTTAATGTTTTCTTGTTAATTAGATTTAGATCTAGATGATTCTTGAATTCATTTTATAAATCTTAAATTGAATTGTCGTTTCTCTTATTTTCTTCAATTTTCGACTCATCTAATTCGAAATACAAGGATTACACTTTCCCTGTGGACGATCCGCACTTACTAACGCGCTACAAATCAACACCGTTATTGATTACGGTCAAATATTTTTGGTTGTGATTTCTATACATTTTCTAAACCGACACAACAAGAATTCAATTCAATCAAATAGCGCCGTTGCCGGGGATAGTACGCTAATTCGTTTGTTTTTGAAATTTGAGTTGAAAAATTTATTCCATCTATATTTTTAGATCTAAATTCGCACAAATACTACATGTGTTGTTGTGATTTGTTGCGAGGAAATCTGGAATTTATGGAGCTGTGGAAAAAAATTCTGAAAATTCCAGAGAGCTGAGGAAGTGAACATAGGCTTGCTGTGAAATTTTTGTTCAGTGAACAGTGAAAACCACCGCTGATCCGCGGCATTAAGCGCTTATTGCGGCTGAACCGCGGCGCTACAGTAGTATCGCTGTACAATTTTTCTCAGGTGAACTTCTATCTTTCTTATCTCCTCCCACATCTGATCCAATTAACAATTTGCTGCAGGTTTCTTTGCAAATAAATCGCAGCGCCGCAAAAAGCAATAAAAATTGTGCGTGTTTTGATTATTGGTTGTTTACATATTAATACGGAAATTAAGGGGCAAAGACCAAATCCAGATTAGGTGGGGAGTTCATTACCCTTCCTAAGCCCCAAAAATCACAAACTTGCATCCGCATTTACCCTCATTAACTAAAAAAGATCTAAAGATGACTCTAAGGACCGTCGCGCTCACTTAGGACAAGAGAAGGCCGTGGGTAATTCATTACTTATCCGCGTTTCTTTTGTGGTGTCTAAGGCAAGTGTGTCGAAGGCTAGTGGTTACTTAATTAGGCCCACTACTTACGTAGTGGAGAACCTCCCACTTACCTGGCACTTACCTGGCCACAGGAGGGACAAAGAGCCAGTGGAGGATTTATTCTGCGACTTGTCTTTTGGCAGTTAGGAGCGGTCTAGAGCTTTGACCTAGGTGACCACTAGACTTAGGGTTGCTTGTTGCATTAGTTGTGATTTGCATCATTTTTTCAAAAATCCGTATATTTTTCAAAACAAACACCAAAACACTTCATTCATTTCCCCTAATTATAAGTCACGCTGCCACTTGTACTAACCCTTTTTAGTGCAAGATAGGTTGGACACGGGATTCTAGTGTCCGTTTAGTCCGTGTCCCCCCCGATCGACCCTAAAGTCGGTATTTCTACATTTACCTCTTCTTTACCCACCACCACACCCACACCGATGGATCCTTCTCCATCGAACTTCTTTACCACTAATTTTCCGCCGTCCGTAGGTGCGCAGAATCCACCCCTCATCTCTCTCCAAGATAGGTGCTATCCTATGCGAGGTCCTCTTCCGACCTGCTTATCCATTGCACCAGCCAACGGGGACAATTTTCAGATTAAACCCCAATACATCAACCTTCTACCAAAATTCCACGGTCTCGAGTCTGAAGACGCATATGTCTTTATCACCAAATTTGAAAATGTATGCGCAATGATGGGTACGTCACAACTTTCTGTGGATGCTATGCGTCTTCGTCTTCTCCCATTTGCCTTGTGCGATATAGTCGAGAAGTGGCTGTATAACACTACCGCACATTCCATTTCAAACTGGGAAGAATTCGTCAAAGCATTCCTAAAGAAATTTTACCCCTATCATAAAACAACTCGAGTCCGCAGCGAAATCAATCAATTCACCCAGCTTCCAAATGAAACATTTTCAAAATGTCTTGAACGCTTCAAGGATCTGTTAGTTCAATGTCCACATCACGGAATCCTCAGATAGGATCTGTGCCGAATCATTTATGAGGGTATTAATCCTAACACAAGACATACCCTTAAATCCATGTGTCAAGGCAATTTTATGACCAAAGAGATGGGGAAGCCTGGAAATTTTTAGAAGATTTCGCTGAAAAATCTTTACAGTGGGAGGGTGTGAGTCAATCGTGTAGAGGTGGCAATAACCAATCGGATGTTTCCATAAGAGTTAGTGCTGACATTGCAGCTATTCAAAAGAAACTCGAGACTATGGAAAACAAATTTTTAGCTGCCGCCCTAAATCAAATGTCACTCTCCAAAACTGTATGTGTATGCTGTTTTGATGCTTCTCAACTCACGGAAGAATGTCCACTAAATTCTTCGTTTCAAGGTCACGAGCATACCAATGCCGCGTTCCAACAACGACCTCCAAACGATCCATTTTCTTCCACATATAATCAGGGTTGGAGGAATCACCCTAACTTTGCTTGGAACCAATCACAATCTCAAAACACGGTTCTAACTCAAAACAATTTCCAAAGGGTCCCTCCACCACAACAGCAATCACTTCAATTGAGTCAGCACCCCTTCCAAGCACAAAACTCCCAAAATCCGGTCAACACACCCGCACCGTCTAATCCTTTACAGTTGACCGGTACTGATGAATCCTCTTCATTCATCAACTTGCTTTTGACAATAAAGTCTTCCGTCGATGATATAAAGAAAAACTCCGCGTCCCAAGCGGAGAGTATAAAATCGATGGAAGAAGAAATTGCACGATTAAAAGATGAAATGAGTGCAAGAGAGAAAGGGAAACTTCCAGCTCAACCTTTACCCAATCCTGGCTATTCACATCATGTGAATGCAATCACGTTGAGATCTGGAAGAGAGCTTGACCATCACGTTGGGGAAGAGATTGATGACACTGAAAAATCTATCAATGATACCCTGGCTGAGACCTTTCCTTCCACTTCCACTTCTAATTCTGACCCCAGTTCTTCTACCCCACCACCTTCTTCCGAGCCTATTCTCCGTTTTCCCCAAGGTTCGACACCTCAGCCCAGCTCTTCTAGTCTACCACCGACGATCCCCACTTCTATTCTGGGATCGGTTCCAAACACACTTCCTTCTCCTATGATGGACCCAGCGCTTATTGCTAAAGCACCTTATCCTAATCGGTTAAGGGCTAACAAATCGAGTCCATATATGGAGAAGATTATGGACATGTTTAAGCAAGTTAACATCAACATCCCTCTCCTAGATGCTATCCAACAAGTTCCGTCCTATGCGAAAACTCTTAAGAACTTGTGCACTAGGAAGAGGAAGACTCAAGTGCCCAAGAAGATATTCATGGCAAAGACTGTAGACACGGCTTTCCCCCAACAAGTACCACGGAAATGTAAGGACCCTGGCTGTCCTACTATTTCTATTTCTATTGGGGAAAAACACATCAACCGTGCTCTACTAGACCTTGGCGCTAGTGTTAACTTGCTTCCATATTCGGTTTACAAGCAACTAGATATCGGAGTGTTAAAGCCCTCGAGCATAACTCTCCAAATGGCTGACCGATCAATCACCAAACCTAGGGGTGAACTGGAGGATGTGTTAATAAAAATCGGGGAATTTGTATTCCTTGTGGACTTTATTGTAATTGATACACGGCCTGTAGCGAACCCACGGAATCAAATTCCGGTGATTTTAGGTCGCCCCTTTTTGGCCACTTCCAATGCTATCATCAACTGTCGTAATGGCTCTATGACCCTATCCTTCGGGAATAGGTCAATTGAGCTGAACATTTACAAGTTGGGAAGTGTACCCTCTGAACCTACTGCTCAGGTCTGTTCTGTCGACTTAATGGATGTCGACAGCAGCGAATTTGACGATCCTCATGATACCGATCTAGACTCTTTTCATATGTTGTTGTGTGACCCAACTATGTATCATACACATACGGACTCTTCCACTGAGATGTCCGGGTCAACAACTAACATTGATTATGAACTGCTTTTAGAGTCTGAAGATCACCCCGCACTTTGTGATGACATTATTCTTCGGGGTATTGATGGAACTTTTGAGGAAATTTTCGCTGATGAACTCGCATTTTTGAATGACACGGGTGTTGAGATGAATCATCTCCCAAACAATGAAATTGAACCTCCACCCTTTTTTCTGGACTGTCAAAAGGATGCGAGTAATCCATCACATTCACTGCATCGTCTCTCCAAAATGAGACGCACACACATTCTATTCCACCACTTACCCTTTCCCCACTCCTCTTCCACCAACCTGAGCACCGCATTGATAAAATTTTCGAATGGTTGGTGTTGACATTCGGTCTTTGCAAAGATTGGTATCGACCAATGATTCTTGACCCCCTCATGTGATTTTAAAAGCTTAACATTATTTAACTCAAGTTTGGGGGGGTATATTTTCTGGCTCTTGAAAAGAAAAATTTTACACAAAATGATGAGCCAAAAATAAGTTTGGGGGAGGATCTTCACTTAAATTTTTTGCCCCCATTAATAAATTTCCTCCCAGGCTTACAGAGTTTTCAAGATTTAGCAGAAGGCAACAGTGAAAACACTGTTGAAAACAAGTTTGGGGGAGGTTTGTGCTTATTTGCGCATCATTTGCATCATACTTTGCATAAGCACAAAACATTTTTTGAAAAACCTATAAAAATTTAAAAATTTTCAAAAAAATAAAAATAAAAAAATATTTTGTACATAAATAAGATAATAAAAGATTAGATAGTGAAAAATTACATCCAAAAGATTGGAAAAATTTAAAAAAACCAAGAAAATTAGAAGTTTTCTTATACGAACTAGTAATAAGTAGTTATGAGCCGTTGTCCCAAGGGTTAGTAAGATGAAGGAAGTCACTAATCTGAGAATAAAAATAAGCCTGAAAAATAGTTCCTATTCTGGAAGCCAAATATTTTGAACGTTGACACCCTACTATTCGCACTTACACACGTCTTGAAATTCGGGATAGTAGAGGATACCTTGAAATGCTCTTGTCTAAAAGCCAAAGTATGAAGGAAATAAAAAATGATGAATAAAATATAAAATGGTGAGAAAAATGAACACTGGTTTTGTTATCGCCAAGGCAGCAATAAAAAAATATAGCGAGGGTGCCTCTTCACCTAGTGCCCTAAGACCAACTGGTCTGGGAGTCACTGCTAAGCCTTAGGTGGTGAGACGAGGAAAAACACCGTATAAGCAAGCACATAAGTAATCGGTCGGTTAGTACCTCAAGAAGTATTAGCGGTCGCATGAAAGTGTGTGAGCAAATTCATCTAAATATTCATTAATTAAAAAGTACTGAGGCAGATGGGCAAGAGTATGATAGCTTGAATTGAATTCTCCGGGTGTAGGGATGTTCATTACACACACATAGGGTTATATGATCGATATTTGGAAGAAAGATAGGAATGAAGAATAAAGAAGATGTTTTATTGAGGGATGATGTGATTTCTGACATTTTTTCATGACTATTAAGATAGGGTTCATGACAACCGAAAAGCTAGCATAGTTGGAAACCCTAATTTTCAAAGTCTTTCTTTTACAATTCTTATCTTTAAATGTAATTTTCACGGCCTTCCTTTTATTATTGGATTTTGTGGGTGCAATCCGCTAAAAGCCCTCAGGAGACAACACTCCTCCTACTAGGGACACCTAGAGGTTTAAAAGCTTGTTGCACATACTCAGTGCAATCGTGTTGCCTACAAATGTGTGCTAGTTAGTTTTTTCTCTTTCTTTATTTTCTCCTTCTCTTTTTAATAAAACATTTCGCTCGAGACGACTGAAAATAAGTTTGGGGGAATTTGATCAGTCGAAAATATTGCATTTTTAACACGACAATTTCTCTACCATTTGCACTCATCTAGAGGTGTTCGGTATTAATATAGCACATATTAGCAAATTGACTGTAAAATACCAAATAACTTGTGTTATATATTAAAACCGACATTTCTGAGGGAAATTGAGTGTTTATCATTGCATCGCATAATCTTTGTAGTGCAACACTTGTCTCGAGAATCTGTGCAGGAAATTCCAGGAAAAGAGCCGAAATTGTCAAAAGTGCCGATAAAAATACGCCAAGTCCAAGACTTGAGATCTGGCAGAAATCAAGAAAGCAAAATGAGATTCCACACATTTGACAATGGCCACAAAGTCAGCCCAATAACAGCCCAGAATTTCCAGACACCAAAACCTCTAAAGAGCCGCGGATCCGCGGCTGTATGATGACATCATCGCTTCCAATTTCAACACGTGGCTTCCTGTAACTAACAATGCTTCCAGAAGATTCCAGAAACATCACGTGGCTTCATCCAGAAGGCTCGGCCTAACAACCTTACCCAAGAATATTCATCATTCTAGAATATTCCCTCCAACAAACTTCTTCTAGAAGCCTCTTTATAACAACCTTCTTCTAGAAGCCTCCTTGTAACAACCTCATTCTAGAATATTGTAGGGTTCCTAGGCACACTCAAGAGGTTCCACAAGGCATCAACCATGCCAAAATCAAATTTTTCTTGTGACGAGAAACCCTAATGCTAGATCGATAACTAGAGGTAAAGGCAAAACATCAACTAGTAAACTGCTTTACTACAAAGTGAATGGAAATACAACCTTTGTAGATCCGGTCCTCCACTTCTCTAGCTCCGTGTTGACGTCCCTCCACTGCGATCATCGGAATCCCGGACTCTAGCGTCGGTTTCATCGGGAAAATGAGCGGGTTAGGTCGTTGACTTCGATGCCGAAGATGATCTACGTCGAGGCAACTCTAACTCAAGCTCCATCTTCACTAGGTCATGAAACTTGTGAAGAAAACACCCAATACAACATGGCAAGTGGTAGAGGATGAAGAAATAGGAAGTGGGTTCACTTTGGATTTGGATTTCTCACTTGGATTCATCACTTGATAATTTTCAAGAAAGGGTTTTCTTTCTTCATGAAGAAGAAGAAGAAGAAAGAAAAGAATATGAATGAATAATCAAAAAAGAAAATCAAGTGATGCCTTATCATATAGCAACCATGGGTTAGTAAACTCATGTAGAGAATAAACTAGGGTTTAGGTAATGGTTAGGTTTAGGATAAAACAAAATTGAAGACCTTTTCAAAGATGCTTTGAAACTTCAAGAAGCTTCAAGCAAAGAAAGAAAAGAAAGCCACCATTTCATTTTAATTTTCAAAAATAAATGAAATAAAACAAATGAAACCCTTACCATTATCTAAACATGGTGTATAGCATACACACACCCAAGTTTGCATGTATCATCAAATATGATACAATCTTGTGCACAAAAATATATCACATATACAATGTGCACAATCAAGTGAGAAAAACATCTTAAGTGAACCAATATTAGTTAATGTAAAGTAATATATCAAATATATAATTATACATTAAATCATTAAATCAACACTTGACTTAATGATCCGGTCATATTGCATATAACCGACTAATATCAATAGTAACAACTTATCGAATCAACACTTGATCCGATAACCCGGCTATATCGCATATAACCGATCAATGTCACATATCGCGAGAATAGAATACAGTATCACATACTGTTATTATTCTCGGTCCCGCACATATCTCATATGCGCTCCTATTTCGTTTCGCTTGAGCCAGGAAACCTCTGTGTAGGACTCTAAAGACTCGTCAATACGCCGGCAGCAGGTGATGATCATATCAAACACCCACAAGCCGCAAGCGGTCTGCTAAACGTAACGGCCACCCGGGTATTGAGCGATCAGAAGATCAACGAGCAAGCCCGCTCACACTCCTGTGAATCCAACCAGCAACACTTACTGTACAGTCCGGTCTGATCGTCTGATATGTCGCATATCTCGCCTAGGGGTGGTAAACGTCAGACCCCAATAGCTCGATAAGTCGTGTCGATATGAGTTCTATAACAGTTCGAGATACTACTGATAACACTTACCAGTAAATCTCAGCAACCCTGGCCAGGGATTTCCGGTTATAGCCAATAGAACACAGCGCAACATCAACTCCCTATACCGGGAGAGACGAATCCCCTCCTATCGCTCATTGCCTCCATGTGATTCGGGACTGTACCCAAAAACCACCGTTTTGCACGCCCTCTTGGACGTGGTAAGGTGGAAATCAAAGCACAGTAGGAATCACACAAGACTCTATGACGATCTCGGGTCTACAGACTAATCTGTACCAGTGTCACTAGAGAACTGCCATCTGACGTAAGGTATAATACCATCTGGGAGTTCTCGACCAGTCCGTCCAGTGTACCCAGTCTCTACTGAGCACCCGTATATCATCTCTGATGTCAAACACCAATGGATATGGGATCATCCATCGCCCATCTGTATGGGTCGAGAAGGTATACGCTAGTCTCCTCTGGTATATCGATGCCCCGTCTCGATACACCCATGACTAGGGACCTTAAAGGATGTACTTATGGACTACCATGTCCCCACTAGTATGATCCACATCATAGTCTAGGTAGTCAAGTACACATCCTAAGGGCTTTACCAACATGTAACGGAGAGACAATCAGTGTACACGTTAAGATAAAGAATAACCAGATAGCATACAATCATGTCGAGCAAGAAAGTCCTCCCTATATATGTCCAAGCATCCACTACAATATACATCCTATGTATAGTAATGGCCTCTAGGGCATACATATAACTAACAATCTCCCACTTGCACTAGGGCCATCTGATAGCAGTGGTTGTAGTATCTCATACTCAACCATCCCATAAAAGTCTCTCTCTGGGAAAAGGCCTTTGTGAGTGGATCCGCCGTGTTGTCCTCTGAGTCTACTCTCCTAACCTTGATCACCTGGAGATCAACTATCTCCATGATCAGGTGATGCTGCCTCAGAATACGTCTGGGTCACTGATGGGACCAGGGTTCCTTGGCATAAGCCATAACTCCATTGTCACACAATGGGAGGAACTAAGTTCATCTCATGAACTAATATACACCCAGACAGCCTCTTTGGTAGCATCTTAAGTAGCGATGTATCTTGCCTTTAATCGTCTAGTATGTCACGGTATCTAGCTTGGAACTCTTCCAACATACCGTCCCTCCATAGAGGGTAAAGACAATGCCTGTGACTGACATTCATTCGTCCTTATCACCCTGGAACACTTCCAGTGATTCTCCCCAGGATCGATTGATACCATCTCACTACATCTAGTGAGAATCCTAACATCCATTTAGATCTATCTCATAGATCCAAAACCCAGGATTTAGTAGGTATCACTTTGATCCTATGTGGAGAATCATTGTGATAAGCGGAGATTGATCGAGCGTAGCATAGGAAACTCCTTCCCTATCAAGAGTATGTCATCCACGTACTCTACGAGGATCGTCACCATACTCCCTACTACCTTTTTGTTTATACAAGGTTCATCCACCATTTTGATGATGTCAAACTCTTTGACTACTACATCAAAACAGACGTTCCAACTTCGCGATGCCTGCTTTATCCTATAAAGCATCTTGTACACGTTTCTGCTGCTCCCACTGTCTACGAAGCCCTCTGGCTGTGTACTTACAGATGCTCTCTTCTAAAATATCATTTTAGAAAAGCAGTCATGACACCCAACCGCCAGATATCGTAGTCATGGTATGTAGCCGTGACAAGTAGGATCTGGATGGACTTAAGCATAGCCACTGAAAAAGGTTTCATCATTATCCACACCTGGTCGATGATGAAAACCTATAACATGTCTAGCTTTGAAAGTCTCAACTTTTCTATGTACACCAAGTAATCTTCTCAAGATATACTTGCTCCTGATGGGGATTTAACCCTTCAGATAAAGCAACCAAAGTCCATACTTTGTTGGTGTATAAGGATTCCATCTCAGATCACTAAGCATCCAGCCATTCTTATAGAGTCTTACTCCTGATGGCCAGCTCGAAACTAGTTGGGTCATCATCTCATGATGCAATCCTCGCTCCCACTGTTATAGAGAAACCGAAGTATCTCTCAGGTGGGTGAGGAACCCTACTAGATCGGCGGAGAGGCTGAGGTTCATTGGTAACTATTGAATCCTTTGGTTTTATCAAATCATCTGCTGTAGTTTGTATAGCTGGAACCTTTCCAGTTCTACATTACATACCTTGCCTCGAGCTTGTCCGGATTTTGCTTTTAGACATAGGCCGGTCAACCCCAAATCTTAACTAGCTTAAGACATGGGCTCTTCCCATACCATATCACATATGG
Source organism: Agapanthus africanus (assembly GCA_030015575.1). Lineage (NCBI taxonomy): Eukaryota > Viridiplantae > Streptophyta > Magnoliopsida > Asparagales > Amaryllidaceae > Agapanthus > Agapanthus africanus. Next base: position 42,284,542 of record CM057344.1, read on the forward strand.
AGTGGTAGGCTGTGATCTGATTCGAACCTAATTTCAATAGGTATGCAACTTCTTAAGTGCATAACCCCCAAAAGGAAACAGGTAAGTCAGTAGTACTCATCATAGAGCGCACCATATCGAATAGGGTGCAATTGCTCCACCCCGATATACCATCGTGCTATGGTGTATACGGAGGAGTAATACTGAGAGGGAATCTCATTCTCCTTTAGAATATTCCAGGAATTCTATGCACAAGTATTCTCCTCCTTGATCTCATCAAAGGATATAATACTTATACCCGTATTGGTTCTCTACTTCTAACTTATATTCTGTGAATATCTCAAAAGGTTCGGACTTGTGTTTCAACAAGAACATATGACTGAATCTTGAGAGATCATCAGAGAATGTAATGAAGTACAAAGAACCGGTCTTGGCATGTGTAGACAGGGGTCCTTCATACATCAACATGTATCATCCCAAGAGTTCACTAACTCTTTCTCTGTTTCCAATAAACAGAGCTATGGTCATCTTATCTCTGTGACATGACTGGCAAGTTTCACAAGATGTAAATTCAAACTAATTTAAATATGCATCTATATGTAACTTCAGCTAGTCGGGTCGCATTGATATGACCAAGTCTACAATACCTCAAGAAGGATTTGTTCATTTCTGAACTCTTCCTCTTGTGTGTGTTCTGTATACTAAGAACTGTAGTTCGATTTAGAACATCAATGCTTTTAGATATCGTGCCTGAACCGATCAACTTTTGATATAGGAAATGTTCAAAACATTATCCAACAATACAAAATTATATCCTTTCTTTACTAATAAAGAGTCTGATATGATTTTGTACATCAGGTTCGGTATCTAATAACATTTGTTCAGAATCAATGTATTTTGGTAATACAGGGTGACAGTGACCAACAGACTCGGCTGCAACACTTGCACCGTTTTCTGTCTCATGAAACTTATCACCCGTCCTCAGTTCTCTACCTATCTGTAGCCCATGTAACAGATTACATATGCAGGATCCTGATCCGGTATCTTATACCCAGGACGTAAAAGATACTGAGAAACAGTTCTCTGTAAAGAACATACCCGAAGAAGATGCATCAGCATGCACTTTCTTCGTTTGGGCGGCACGGGAAATCTGGTATTCCCCAATTTCCTGCTCTGACTTATAACAATTATAAGTTGGAGCGGGACCAACGTTCCCCAGCTCAATATAGCAAGCGGGTTCGGTCAATACATCCGTATTATTATCTTGATTAAGACGTGACATGGTCGCTACCAGGAGAGAAAGAGAAGAAAATACTCTGCGTGCGCTCTTGCAAGATCAGATTGGTTATTATTTTATCTAATCAGGATGGCTCCCACTGTTTTTATCAAATCTTCCTTCAAACCCTAAAAGGAAAGACTAGCCGGGATTAATTACACGCTACAAGTTCGCCAATCTTTCAGCCAGGCCAGTGTCGGTACTTTGAGGGAGGTTCCCCGTGCTTTCGCACGGACCTAATTACAGTAAACCTCGTTTTCCCAGAAGCGTAACCCCGTTGACACTTTTCTAGACATCTACTAGATCGGCTAATTGTAAAGTGTAAAACTCTCCCAGGAGTAACAATTACTCACAGTGGGTATCGGGATCCAACTATCTCATAGAAGGTATGCAATCTCATTGTAAATTTCAACACTTGAAATTCCCGATAATTTTGCCCCTAGCGTCTTATGACCTTGACGCAGGACAACAAACCATAGTGCGCTAGTCAAGTTCAACCCGTCATTTCCTGATTAAATTAAACCCACCCGCACGACCCTTGACGATGGCCAACAAAGTCGCACGACTACCCTAATCCAATCTGCATCATATGCATAAGCAGATAAATACTAGTTAGCTACCGCACACTACGCCTTGACGGAGGTCAACAAACGTAGCACGAATACTAAGTAGGACTTATCTGAAATGACGGAGGGCTACGACAGGTTTTTCTGAAAACCTATTGCGTAATGAACTTGATATCGTTGTAGAATCAAATGATTTGAAATGGAGTGTTTTTGAGGCTTTTCAAGTTTTGCTAAAGGGGTCACTCCCGGTGAAGGGATCGTCGGCCCTTTCCTCGTCGAATGAGGTGCGGGATATATCATATATATCACTGTGCAAAGCAGAAACTATAGAAGCTATCAAAAGACAAACCGAGTGTGTAGCATCTTCCAGTTATTGCTAAAGGGGTCACTCCCGGTGAAGGGATCGTCGGCCCTTTCCTCATCGAATAAGGTGCAGGATATATCATATATACCGCTGTGCAAAGCAAGAACTGTAGCTACTTGTTTTATTTTTATTTTTTTGAAATTCGATTCCACAACATCTTAGGTTTCTTTTTCTTTCATTAATCATATTAATGAAGTCCCATCATTTAAGTTGCCTAAACATCAAAGATAAATACGACGTACACTTATGCCATCCGCATCCGCCTCGATGTCCCCTCGTGCACCGTTAGGTTAGGTAACTAACGGCAGAGCGGGACAGGGCTAGCGTGGGTGTAAAACATAAGTAACGTCTATATAATATAACGTATATACTATATACAGTATTTATCACAGAACATATCACATGATCACATCACAGATATCGCAGCAGAAGAATCATATGAAATATTGAATATACTAGGACGTCCGTGTTTTCAATACGAGCCAGTATAAAACACGGATTCCACGGTCGCGATGAATAGCCAAACCCACACCCCTAGACCCCCACGAGAGCGGCAAGCAACCCTACCAATTCTAGAGTTAGGAGAACCGGACTCGACTCCTCGAGTTGGTCTCTCACTGGACTCCAGAACCCGGTTACTTCTGCCCTCCTCCTTGGGTCTATCCTAGTGCGGAAAAGTAAATAATATACAAAAGGTGACATCTTCCGCAACCTGAAAGTGCCCCAATAAAAGAATATTACATACAAGTTTTTACATGAATGAAAATGAAAAACACTCATCTCACAAAAAAAAAACCTGGCTATTCAAAACGCAACGATCCAATATAACATATCCAGCAACACATAACATCACATGTCATCAACGTAAGTAAATATGCGCATCCCAATTGTCGTTGACATATAGCAACGAAACCGGCGATATCACATATTACACTTACGGTCGCAGAAAAGAAAGTGTAAAACTACAACAGTTGGAATCCGCAACCTCCTTAGACATCACATGCCTAATCAAATGAATTCCTTAGACATCGCATGCCTAACAATTATAAACCCCGCATTTTAGTCTCATTATCGAAAACTATTTTCAATATCAAGTCGGGCAATTCAACAGAATTCCCGACATTCTGATCGAATGCTCGTCGCAAACTTTTGTAGACGGACGCACTCCCGATACCGTCGACGAAGTGCACTAAGGCGGAACACCGCTGCCGCGAGCACCCGAACGGATGCTTTCGGCGACGGGGTTCTCCTACAGTCACTTGGTCGGGGCTATGGGGTGTAGCTGTCTATTAAGTTTACCGGCGAGTATCCGCGTACGCTACGTGATTGCGACGGACTTTTGATCACATCAAAATTCCGTGGCAACCGATCAAGTGAGACTAAAGTGCTATATTTATAACATTCATATTAGTTATCTCATAACTACTTGTGAATTCCAAATATTGTATCACATTCCAGATAAATAGAAAATGTTAAACTTTCCGATCGAACAATCAAACACCCAAGTTTTCCCGAAACAGCTCAACACATGAAATAAGTTTTAAAACATTCACTTCATGCCTCAGTACCAACGGTCCAGCCGTAAAAGGGTCAAGCCAACGCCTCACATGTGGCAGGCCGTACTGCCCCAAACCCTTAGGTTTAAAGGGCAGTTCAAGACGGTCACATAATCGAGTTAAGGTTTGTTGTCTTCTAGAGGGACCATCGCGTTACTTGCACTACTTAGAACGTCATTAAACTACGGAAAAATCCAACAATTGGAAATTTCCCGGCAGGGGAAAAAGTGGGTATTTATATCCGGTCGAACTTTTTAACTTATTCTAAAATTATTCGGAAAAACACATAGACGAAATTAGACTTCCCGATCGAAATACCGAGTCCCCAATACAACCCAGAAAACTCAACTCTTTAGTAATTATTAAAAATTCCCAGAAAACACAGCAATAAAAGAAAGAAATTACTGTGCAAAATTCAAAGAGTATTGCGACTATACGGCCGCGGAACCGCCGCACGAGCCATGCTCGTGCCGCGGTTCCGCGGCGCTTTAATCGATTTAGGCGCACGTGCTTCACAGTAACATCTCAAAAACCCTGCTGAATTTTTTGGCTATTTTTAATATGGAAAAATCCACTGTTTGCAAAAATGTACAGAGAAGGGTTAGAATTAGGGTTTCGGGGTTCGATCGGGTTTCTAACTTCGTATACTCATCGCCTAAGGCTCTAGCTAGGCTATGATACCACTGTAGGGTTCCTAGGCACACTCAAGAGGTTCCACAAGGCATCAACCATGCCAAAATCAAATTTTTCTTGTGCCGAGAAACCCTAATTCTAGATCGATAACTAGAGGTAAAGGCGAAACATCAACTAGTAAACTGCTTTACTACAAAGTGAATGGAAATACAACCTTTGTAGATCCGGTCCTCCACTTCTCTAGCTCCGTGTTGACGTCCCTCCGCTGCGATCATCGGAATCCCGGACTCTAGCGTCGGTTTCATCGGGGAAATGAGCGGTCTAGGTCGTTGATTTCGATGCCGAAGATGATCTACGTCGAGGCAACTCTAACTCAAGCTCCATCTTCACTAGGTCATGAAACTTGTGAAGAAAACACCCAATACAACATGGCAAGTGGTAGAGGATGAAGAAATAGGAAGTGGGTTCACTTTGGATTTGGATTTCTCACTTGGATTCATCACTTGATAATTTTCAAGAAAGGGTTTTCTTTCTTCATGAAGAAGAAGAAGAAAGAAAAGAATATGAATGAATAATCAAAAAAGAAAATCAAGTGATGCCTTATCATATAGCAACCATGGGTTAGTAAACTCATGTAGAGAATAAACTAGGATTTAGGTAATGGTTAGGTTTAGGATAAAACAAAATGGAAGACCTTTTCAAAGATGCTTTGAAACTTCAAGAAGCTTCAAGCAAAGAAAGAAAAGAAAGCCACCATTTCATTTTAATTTTCAAAAATAAATGAAATAAAACAAATAAAACCCTAACCATTATCTAAACATGATGTATAGCATACACATACCCAAGTTTGCATGTATCATCAAACATGATACAATTTTATGCACAAAAATATATCACATATACAATGTGCACAATCAAGTGAGAAAAACATCTTAAGTGAACCAATATTAGTTAATGTAAAGTAATATATCAAATATATAATTATACATTAAATCAACACTTGACTTAATGATCCGGTCATATTGCATATAACCGACTAATATCAATAGTAACAACTTATCGAATCAACACTTGATCCGATAACCCGACTATATCGCATATAACCGATCAATGTCACATATCGCGAGAATAGAATACAGTATCACATACTGTTATTATTCTCGGTCCCGCACATATCTCATATGCGCTCCTATTTCGTTTCGCTTAAACCAGGAAACCTCTGTGTAGGACTCTAAAGACTCGTCAATACGCCGGCAGCAGGTGATGATCATATCAAACACCCACAAGCCGCAAGGGGTCTGCTAAACGTAACGGCCACCCGGGTATTGAGCGATCAGAAGTTCAACGAGCAAGCCCGCTCACACTCCTGTGAATCCAACCAGCAACACTTACCGTACAGTCCGGTCTGATCGTCTGATATGTCGCATACCTCGCCTAGGGGTGGTAAACGTCAGACCCCAATAGCTCGATAAGTCGTGTCGATATGAGGTCTATAACAGTTCGAGATACTACTGATAACACTTACCAGTAAATCTCAGCAACCCTGGCCAGGGATTTCCGGTTATAGCCAATCGAACACAGCGCAACATCAACTCCCTATACCGGGAGAGACGAATCCCCTCCTATCGCTCATTGCCTCCATGTGATTCGGGACTGTACCCAAAAACCACCGTTTTGCACGCCCTCTTGGACGTGGTAAGGTGGAAATCAAAGCACAGTGGGAATCACACAAGACTCTATGACGATCTCGGGTCTACAGACTAATCTGTACCAGTGTCACTAGAGAACTGCCATCTGACGTAAGGTATAATACCATCTGGGAGTTCTCGGTGAGTCCGTCCAGTGTACCCAGTCTCTACTGAGCACCCGTATATCATCTCTGATGTCAAACACCAATGGATATGGGATCATCCATCGCCCATCTGTATGGGTCGAGAAGGTATACGCTAGTCTACTCTGGTATATCGATGCCCCGTCTCGATACACCCACGACTAGGGACCTTGAAGGATGTACTTATGGACTACCATGTCCCCACTAGTATGATCTGCATCATAATCCAGGTAGTCAAGTACACATCCTAAGGGCTTTACCAACATGTAACAGAGAGACAATCGGTGTACACGTTAAGATAAAGAACAACCAGATAGCATACTATCATGTCGAGCAAGAAAATCTTCCCTATATATGTCCAAGCATCCACTACAATATACATCCTATGTATAGTAATGGCCTCTAGGGCATACATATAACTAACAAATATTCCTTCCAACAAACTTCTTCTAGAAGATTCTTTCTAACAACCTCATTTTGGAGGGAAAATTCAAATAAGGTAGTTCATTTTGGAGGGAAAATTCAAATGAGGTAGTTCATTTTGGAGGGAAAAGTGGTTCATTTTGGAGCGAAATTTGAAATTTGAATTCTAGATCTAAGGTTGAGATGCTTATAAAAGGAAACCTAGATCTAGGGTTCAAGGTTGTTCATTCTTACACCAATTCTTCATACAAGTTGAGTGACACAACTTTTAAACCCTAATTCAAATTCCAAAGCCAAATTCAAGATCCTGAGTACCAAATCAAACGAGAAGCCTTCAACCTTTTAGGAGCGGAGCCGATCTTCAATCGAGCAAGTGATCCAAGCCGATCCGCGACTCACGAAGACGAGCGAGGCCAAATCGACGATTGAGTTCTTTCCTCTTGTGGTTCTTGAGCGAATTGTAATGGAATTGTTGATAAATAAAAGGTGAAATTCTTTTATCTTGCTTCCTTTAAATTCTTGCATCATGATTCGATCTCAATTCTTGATTGTGTGTCTTGTTATGATGTTTGAGTAAAACTCCGCTCGTGAAGGAGTCGAGACGATCAATAGATGATGATGTGACAAATCTTGAAACAATTCTTAAGTCCTATGAGTTTTGAAAACTCTTGTAAATTGAAGAATCGACGACCTAGTTTCGAGCGATGCTTTCTTGATTGTGTTCGCTCGAAATTAGGGATCCACGATCGATTCTTGAATTTACTAGAGGCTAGAATGTGAATGAAATCAACGAAAGGACAAGGGATAGATGATGAAACCCTAGTTTCCGCAAGAAATCCCTAATTCTCGTTGATTATCATCGATCGAGTATCAAATCATCGTTGGATAAGAATACGTAATCAATAGATTTCATCACATCTATAGATCCGATCGATTCCTACGAGCCTCCCTTCGATTCTTGATAATTGGATTAGAAATCATCACTTCTTGATTCTTGATTTTAATGTTTTCTTGTTAATTAGATTTAGATCTAGATGATTCTTGAATTCATTTTATAAATCTTGAATTGAATTGTCTTTTCTCTTATTTTCTTTAATTTTCGACTCTTCTAATTCGAAATACGAACGGATTACACATTCCCTGTGGACGATCCGCACTTACTAACGCGCTATAAATCGACACTGTTATTGATTGCGGTCAAATATTTTTTGTTGTGATTTCTATACATTTTCTAAACTGACACAACAAGAATTCAGTTCAATCACTACCCCCAAACACAACATTGTTCTCTGGAAAAACTGGGCAGAAACAAAACATCTTAAAAATCCCAAAACACCAAACTAAGCAATCTGCAGGAAATCGAAGTCGCGGCCGAGTCAACTCGGCCGCGGATCCGCGGCGAGTTGGCCGAGTCGTGGGCTCAAATTTCTTGCCTGTTCCTAGAAAACCCTGCACCAATTTTTAAGGCATGTGGAATAATTTTTAGAGCAGTTTTAAAAATCGGCAAAAAGTATGGTTTTTGACATGTTTTCGGTATTTTTTCCGGATCGAAGTTCTAAACACTTTGTTAACAGTTAGTTGTTGTTTAGCTAGGCTCTGATACCAGTGTTAGGTCCATGTTACCCACCCCGGTTCTTTCGGGGAGGCGGAATAGGTAAAAACCAAAATTTTCCTCACTAGGTAACATGGACCATCCATGAAGGATCTTTGCTGAACAAAAACTAACAAATAAACTACAAGTTTTAGCTACTATGTAGAATGGTTATACCTAGGCCTTGAACTCCTTCTCTTCTTTTTGTGGTTCTCCTCCTTGCTTGCTCCTTGTAGTGGTTTGAACGGCTCCTCCTCGTCGTCTCCTCTTTGCCGAAAATAGATCCACCCGAGGGCCTCGAACTATTGAATATGTATGCCCTAGAGGCCATTATTGTATAGTACTAGTTTGTATAATACATTTTGGAGGCTTAGGATATATATATATATATACGGGTTTACAACAGTCTTGCTCGATATAGTAGTATGCTACTTGTTTTGTTTCTATCTTAATATGTGTATATGTTTCTTTTAACATATCGCTAAAAACATATTGATGGAGCCCTTAGAATCTTTGCTTGACTACCGGCGTTGTGATGGCGATCACACCAGTGGGGGCTGGGTAGTCTATAAGCACATCCTTATTTTGGTCCCTAGTCGTAGGATTATCGAGACAGGGCATCGATACTCCAGAGTAGACTGGTGCATACGCTTCTCGTCCCAGCAGGGGACATGGTCTGTCCCACAGCCATTAGTACGTCGTACTGGAGATAGTATGCAGGTGCTCGTTAGGTTACGAGTACACTGGACATGACTCGTCGGGAACTGTTGGTTGGTATTATACCTATCGTCAGTTAACAGTTCCCAGGTGATATGAGTACAGCTTAGTCCGCTGACTTGACACTGTCACTTCGCCTCGAGTGTGTTCCCACTGTTCTTAGATTACTACCCTACCACGGCTCTACTGAGTTGTGCAAATAGGTAGTAGTTGGGTGCAGTCCCGAAGCACTTGGAGGCAGTGACGGTTAGACAGAATTCGTCTCTCTCGGTATTGGGAGTTGATATCACGCTGTGTCTAGGAGAGCCATTACACATAGTCATCCCTGGCCAGGGCAAGCGAGATTTGCTGGTAGTGTTACCGGTAGTTTCTCAGGGTGTTTTGGGCTACACTCCGACACGACTTGTACCGCTATTAGGGGACTGATGTTTACCGCCCCCTAGGCCCGCCATGCGATACTCTCAGACGAACAGACCGGACTGTACGGAGATTGTCACATTCAGGCTCAGAAGAAGTTCGGATGGGTTCACCTCATCAGTCTTCTTGTCGGCATCTACCTGGGGACCGTTACGTACAGCTAGTACCACTTGTGGCCTGTGGTTAAACCCACTACCAGCGTAGTGTCGATCCTTTAGAGTCTCACACAGAGGGTTATTCGCCTTTGGGCAAAACAGAGTAGAGGTCGCATGGTTTTGCGACGGGGTTCGTTCACATCCGCGCACTTGTGCACGTTTAGTGTCCGGACAGTTATCACTAGCGGGCTTTGGTTTAATCCAGATCCTAGTATTTGTTTTGGGATTGGTTTTGTCTCAGTGTATTCGTGTTCCTCGGAACACGGATGCGGGTGTGTATGCAAAGTTGACAGAGGCAGAGGCAGAGGATTCTCATTAGGGTTGTTGACCATTTGACTTAGGTTGACTTGTTGACCGTTGACTTTTTCTAAACCCTAATGAGAATGAGAATGAGAAATATGATTAATAATATTAATTAAGTATTATTGTGCCATTGTTGAGTTGAACATTTGACTTTTGTTGACTTTGTTGACCGGTTGACCATTGTGGACTTGTTGACCATCATCATTTCATTTCTATGACTTTTGTTTACTTGTTGTTCTTTACAAAATTCATTAAATGCATGAAATGATAATGGTCATTGAAACTAACCATCACAATTCTTAATTATTATTATTATCATGATTATTCTTGCTTTTGTGAGTATGGTTGCATTATGAGAGCTCATTTTATCATTTTCTTTCTCTCTCTTAGAAAGAAAGCACTCCCTCTTCCTCTCTCAAAGTTCAAGTGTTCCATGAGTTGGAAATCATGAACCTTTGAGAAAAAACCACCATAACTTTTCTCTACTCATTCTAAGGTTCTAGGTTTAGCAAACCAAGCACCTTAGTTATCTCTAGGTTGAGATAGGAGCTCAAGTTCGAGGCCCTTGGGTGGATCTATCTACGGCAAAGAGGAGACAACGAGGAGGATCCGTTCAAGCCACTACAAGGAGCAAGCAAGGAGGAGAACCACCAAAAGAAGACAAGGAGTTCAAGACCTAGGTATAACCATTCTACATAGTAGCTAGAACTTGTAGTTTAATTGTTAGTTTTTGTTTAGCAAAGATCCTTCATGAATGGTCCATATTACCTAGTGAGGAAAATTTTGATTTTTACCTATTCCGCCTCCCCGAAAGAACCGGGGTGGGTAACGTGGACCTAACACGAACTTGAGCTTCAATCTCAACCTAAAGATAACTAAGGTGCTTGGTTTGCTAAACCTAGAACCCTAGAATGAGTAGAGAGGAGTTATGGTGGTTTTGTCTCAAAAGTTTATGATTTCCAACTCATGGAACACTAAAACTTTGAGAGAGGAAGAGGGAGAGCTTTCTTTCAAGAGAGAGAAAGAATATGATAGAATGAGCTCTCATCTTGCAACCAGGCTCACATATTTGGAATAATGATAATAATAATAATAATTAAGAATTGTGATGGTTAGTTTATGAATGACCATTATCATTTTATTCATTTAATGCATTTTGCAAAGAACAAGAAGCATCTTTGAAATGAAATGATGATGGTCAACAAGTCCACAATGGTCAACCGGTCAACAAAGTCAACAAGTCAACAAAAAGTCAAATTGTCAACAACCCTAACCATGGCACAATTGTCCTTAATTAATATTATTAACCATATTCCTCATTCTCATCAGGGTTTGGAAAAAGTCAACGGTCAACAACCCTAATGAGAATTCTCTGCCTCTGCCTCTGTCAACTGTGCATACACACCCGCACCTGTGTTCCGAGGAACACGAATACAATGAGATAAAACCAATCCTAAAACATATACTAGGATCTGGCTTAAACTAAAGCCCGCTATTAATAACTGCCCGGACACCAAAAGCGCACAAGTGAGCGGATGTGAACGAACCCTGTCGCAAAACCATGCGGCCTCTACTCTGTTTTGCCCAAAGGCGAATAACCCTCTGTGTGGGATTCTAAAGGCTCGACACTACGCTGGCAGTGGGTTTAACCACAGGCCGCAAGCTGTACTAGCTGTACGTAACGGTCCCCAGGTAGATGCCGACAAGAAGACTGATGAGGTGAACCCATCCGAACTCCTACTGAGCCTGAATGTGACAATCTCTGTACAGTCCGGTCTGTTCGTCTGAGAGTATCGCATGGCGGGCCTATGGGGCGGTAAACGTCAGTCCCCTAATAGCGGTACAAGTCGTGTCGGAGTGTAGCCCAGAACACCCTGAAAAACTATTGGTAACACTACCAGCAAATCTCGCTTGCCCTGGCCAGGGACGACTATGTGTAATGGCTCTCCTAGACACAGTGCGATATCAACCCCCAATACCGGGAGAGACGAATCCTGTCTAACCGTCACTGCCTCCAAGTGCTTCGGGACTGCACCCAACTACTACCTGTTTGCACCCCTCAATAGAGCCGTGGTAGGGTAGTAATCTAAGAACAGTGGGAACACACTCGAGGCGAAGTGACAGTGTCAAGTCAATGGACTAAGCTGTACTCATGTCACCTGGGAACTGTTAACTGACGATAAGTATAATACCAACCAACAGTTCCCGATGAGTCCTGTCCAGTGTACTCGTAACCTAACGAGCACCTGCATACTATCTCCAGTACGACGTACTGACGGCTGTGGGACAGACCATCTCCCTCACTGGGACGAGAAGCGTATGCACCAGTCTACTCTGGAGTATCGATGCCCTGTCTCGATAATCCTACGACTAGGGACCAAAAATAAGGATGTGCTTATAGACTGCCCAGCCCCCACTAGTGTGATCGCCATCACAACGCCGGTAGTCAAGCAAAGATCCTAAGGGCTCCATCAATATGTTTTTAGCGATATGTTAAAAGAAACATATACACATATTAAGATAGATACAAACCAAGTAGCATACTACTATATCGAGCAAGACTGTTGTAAACCCGTGTATATATCCCAAGCTTCCAAAATGTATTATACAAACTAGTACTATACAATAATGGCCTCTAGGGCATACATATGCAACATATAATACCAACTAGCATGTTCCGGCGAGTCCGTCCGGTGTACTAATAACCCAATGAGCACCTGTATATGTTCCCCTCCGAATGGCGGCCGAGACGTTAGGACGTCTGTGCCTGAGATTCGGGGCAGATGCTATTTGGTTTTATCCGTCTACCTCTCCGAAGATGCCATGTTGATTTATGGCACCGTGTATCGAAGGTTTAGACGGATGCGGCCGATGTAGCAGACTTTGTCAGATTCCCCCTCGCTTAAGGGGTTTTTGATTGTGGGGAGGCTCTTCCCTGCAGGCGCAAACCCCTGCAGTTAATTACGCTACTGCATCGCGGTAGCCACTTTCTCCTTCTCCAGAATTTCTCTTCGTGTCGTGTGTGTTTGTTTTGTTTGTGGTTGCCCGTGGATTGTATACAGAGATTGAGTAACACCGTCGCCCGTAGGACGTGGATTAGTCCAAATCCGTATTTACTTAGATTTGGGTTTGGTGTTTTAGTTTAAGGATACGTTAGCCGCGTTGAGGCTAAGATCAACTTAAACGTTCGTTAAGGATACGTTAGTCCTTTTTGAGGCTAAGATCAACTTAACGGGGTGATCCACTTAATATATGGTCGTCGGGACTCGTCGCCTCTCTGACGTCGTTGAAGGATTACAACGATAGGTGTCAGAGGAGTTCGGAGATGTACCCTTGAACCAAAACTGATTTAGGGTTTTATAGTCCATTTGAATGTTTAAGAATACGTTAGCCGTGTTTGGGGCTAAGATCAACTTAAACGGGACCGTTTAGATCCGGCAAAAGAGCATTTGGAGGCTCTATTGTTCCAGTTTAGCGACGTGGTGGTCCATGTTCCAGTTTAGGGACGTGGTGGTCCATCGCCAGTTTAGGGACGTGGTGGTCCATCGTTAGTTTAAGGACGTTTCGGTCCATCGCCAGTTTAGGGACGTGGTGTTCCATCATTAGTTTAAGGACGTTTCGGTCCATCATTAGTTTAAGGACATTTCGGTCCAATATTAGTTTAAGGACGTCTCGGTCCGATATTAGTTTAGGGACGTCTCGGTCCATCATTAGTTTAAGGACATTTCGGTCCGATATTAGTTTAGGGACGTCTCGGTCCGATATTAGTTTAGGGACGTCTCGGTCCACGAGTTTAAGGACCCCGCAGTCCATATTCATGTGTGGTCATTGGGACCCGTCACCTCTCTGACGTCGTTGAAGGATTACAACGACAGTCGTCAGAGGGGTTCGGAGATGTACCCTCGAACCGGATATAAATTGATTTAAGAGAGCAATCTTGCTCAGTCAATTTAATTTAAGGACTTACGGCCAAAATTGGGCTTAGTCCAGTTGAAAGTGTTCAACATTTTATTTGCTTTTGCGTTGCATTTCTTTTTATTTTTATTTGGACTTTGCCCAGAAAGGATGCAGAGCATCAATTTGTTTTGGGCTCTGCCCTTTATAAATGATGTAGAGCATTAATTTCATTTGGGCTCTACCCTTTTATTGCTTTGCAATTTATTTTGGCCTGCTTAGTCTTTTTGATTTGGGCCTGGCCTTTTTAGGAGATGCATTGCATTTATCAGGCGCTTTGCGCCAATCAGAGAGCGCAAGCGCTCATGGTGATGACACGTGTCATGCAGCGCAGTGCGCTGCGCTAGTGCGCTACGCTTGCGTTGCTGACACGTGGCGTACTCCGGTGGGTTGCGCCAATTTCAGAGAGCAAAGCTCTATTCAAAAGCGCATAGCGCAAACGATTCAGACCCTGACACGTGGCGCTCTCTGGTGGCTTGCGCCAATCCAAGAGCGCAACAGTGCAGTATTACAAGTGCAAGGCACTATAATTTAGGAATCTTTTAGATTCAATGAATAGAAGTGCAAAGCACTGTTAGATTTGTTGATCTAATTTAGATCAAAGAAAAAGATAAGTTTTTTCTTATCTTAAAGAACCAAAGGTTCATAAAAAAGTGCAAAGCACTATTTTTATTTTATTATTTATTCCTTTATTTAGTTATGTTTAAAGATCAATGATCTTGTTTTTAGATCACTGATCTGTTCATAAGAGAATTTTCTCTTCTTTCAAAGGTTTTTACCTCTTGTTGTCTTGAGGAGCTCTCGAGAGTTCTCTTCTCTTTTTTTTTTAGAAAGATCTTCCTCTTTTTTTGAATTGAGGTCTGGGGTCCTTTTTATAGTGCCCATAAATTAGTTAAATTTATTAAAGAGATCTTTCGTTGAGTGATTTGGGGAATTTTCCCCACCGTTGGATCTTTGATCCAAGGGCTTCTATTTTATAGAAGAAAATCTTCTTGTTTTTAACAGGAACAGAAAGATTTCTTTATAATCTTAATTCTGTTTGGCGCAATTGCCCCAGCGCATGACACATGTCGCGCAGCGCACAGCGCAGCGCAACTGCGCTAGCGCATCTGCGCTGACACGTGTCGCGCAGCGCAGTGTTTGCGCAACTGAAGCGTTGCTTCCTTTACGTTTATTTTTAAAGATCTTTGCTCTGATTGGACGCACTGCTTTGGGCGCTGTGCTGCCGTATCAGCTTTTGACACGTGGCGTATTGTGCGCAGCGCACAGGATTTGAAGCGTTGCTTCAAAATTTTGAATTTTTGAAATTCAAACAGAGCCTTGCTCTAATTAGGGGAAACAAATGCCCCCCCACCATTGCGCTCACGTGGCGCGCACGTGAGTGCAGCGGTGGCAAGATCCCAGCCTTTGGATCAACTGACCAGTTGAAGGGGCACAGGCGCCTATAAATAGGACCCTTGGTCCTTAGTAAATGTTTTACCATTTTCAAGAATCTTGAAATTTCAGATCCTTGCTCTTGTTTAAGAATTTTAAAGCCTTGCTCTTGCTTTTTCATAAGAACTCCAGAGTTCAGAATTTGAAAATATCTTAGGTATTAGTAATAAAATTAAATTAAATTAAAATTGATTAATAGAGCCTTGCTCTCACAGATCTTTGATCTAAAACCCTTTTGGGGTTTCATCAGCAGAGCCTTGCTCTGGAAAGTTCATAAATCTACAGAGATCTTGTTCATGGGTTTTAACTCATGAACAGAGCTTTGCTCACGGATCAAATGTAGATCTCTTTTGATCTGAAAATGGAGAACTCCTAAAAGTTTTCATTGATCTTTAAAATCTCAAATTTTAATCTTTTAAGGGTTGAAGTTTTCTTTTTGATGGATTTTCCATCATTAATATAGGGCTAGGCTCTCCTTAAAGAAATTTCATTCCCTTGAGACCAGAGTTTGACAAATGTCACTCTGTGACAGAGCTTTGCTCCAAAAGAGGAGATTTTCTCCTTGTCTCTAGGGATTTCCTACCAATGAGGATATTCTCTTGTGGATCTTTTCATGAATGGACAGTCTCATCTAATGATGGAATTGTCTTATTAAATGATGCACCGTCATCCAGATTTTGTGGGTCCCCCTTTGGTCCCCTACCCACTGCATCACAGTGTAGAGTAAGATTTTAAAATGCCAAGCGTTAGAACACTAACGGTTATTTTTGTCTTTCTACAGGAAACATGTCTAACGACTTGTCTTTCCCCTTCGTTCGCTCAGAAGGAGGGTTCCCTCATGCGCCAGTGGACCGGGTGGCGTTCGCTCTTATTAAAGATCATGACCCCGAGCGCAAAAAACTCCACCTGTGGGGAAGGTGGTACAGCCAGATCATCCAGGGTCGCCGCAGCTTCAGTTTTGCCACGCCGTCTGAGCCCATAACTCCAATCCCCTATGCGGATGAACCCCCGGTGAAGTATGCCGTGGAGGTTAAAAATTGGAACTCGGATGACCTCCTCCAACCCGCAATTGGTGCTATTCCCGTGCAGCCGCCGCCGGCGATAGATATTTTAGGGAGGCGAATCTGTCAGGGTAAAGCACGCCCTTGGGGACAGGCCTACAATATTGGATTGGTGCCGCGACCGCCCGCCGGATACTTGCAGTGGGCTCGGTACATCTTATCGGCTAAAAGGACTCATTTGATGAAGATCGGTTTGTATTCGGCCATCTACGTTTCGCTCTTCGAATATCCTTCCCCTCCAACATGGTGGATTAAAACTTTTATCGAGCAATGGAATATCCCCACCCATACTTTCTTGACGACGGATAGGGAGGTCTCTATTTCTTTGGAGGAGTTTGCCGAACTCTCGGGTCTGCCGATGAGGGGGAGCATTATGAGGAGTTGCTCCCTCCTGACGAATACATCTTTGCTACCAAGCCGCTGGTGTTCGACCTGACTCCAGAGAACGCCGTTCAGCATCAGTACCCAGGCTTGGTGAAGGTATTGGAGATCTATGAAGGACTCTATCTGGAATTGGGCGACCGGGGCGTCAGTTTTGCGGATTTTATTGCCCGCTTCATTCGCCCGGAGTTCTTATCGGAGCAGGGCGAGAAGTTCGCCCGGCTCGACGACCCTTTTGGATTCGGTTTGGATTGCCGACCCACATCGGAGGATAAGCACCAAGACTTTTACCTTCCTGGTGTCGCTGTCGTCCCTTTCTCAGAAATTCTCGTCCCGGGCTTGGATGAGGAGACTTTTTTTATAGGATTCTTGGGCTTGTGGCTGTGCAGCTTTGCGCTCCCTATGCACCCGCGCCACATGCGGCCCTCCGTCTTTTACCCAGCGCATCGGATGGTGGCTGGTCTGTAGTTATCGGTAGGAATCGCTGGGCTGGCTCACCTTTATAATGGACTTAGCGTAGCGGCGGACGCTAGTGAGCCTGGGGTGCAGCCCGCTAACTTCCCGATGCACTATTTCACCTCCTGGATGGAGATGCACGTGCAAGGGGTCTTCGGTGCCCATAAGATTCCTCCGTTCTTTGAGAAATGCAGACTCCGGAGAGTCATGTGGTTGGTTGGCGCTTCAATTGGGGCAGCACCCCCACGGGAGTCTAGGGGGCTGCTCCTTCGTCCACATCTGGTGGGAGTGAAGGTTTCCTTTGTGGATAAAGTCATAACAATAGACTCAGAGACCACCAAGTCAGTAGTGTCGCTATGCGATGATTTTAAAGATGGGGCTTCCATATTGAAGGCTCGGGAAATCCTCCATCTCTATTCCATTCGGCCGGGCTATCTAGTGTTTAGGCAGAATGAGACAGCACTTTTTATGAGGTACAACCCGCACCGGTTTGCTCAGCAATCGAGCTACAACCAAGGGATCCCGATGGAAGCTTTCTTGGAAAAGCCAGTGGTCAGCCGAGAGGGGATGAAGAATGCAATGCATCATTTCACACGGCTTAACACGGGTTCCTATTATTTTATCAGCGAACCCAGCTGTGTCCCTAAGATACTTAACACGTATGTGGCTTGGTATGCGCATGCGATGGGCCCAGTTATATTAATGGAAAAGCGCATGCTGGTTGACCGCAGGGGTGCGCCTCCTGGCAGTGATCGCAAGGCCCCCTTGAAGCCTAGGATCCTGGTCATTCCTCCGTTAAAAGATGCCGGAGTCGATCGACCACGCGTGTTGAGCCCCCCGTGTGGATTGCCACTGCCTGCTAGCGTGAATGCACCACCGGCACCCCGTGCTCCCACGAAGACGGTTAATGTAGTATCGCCAGAGTCCGGCGCAGGAGCGGATATCGGGACCCGCCGCCCCAAGGTGACTGCCAAGCGCAAATCAATTCCAGGTGCATCTAGAGCTGGCGGGCAAAAGAAGAAGAAGTCGATCCTTTCCCTCGATGCGATCCTCAATTTAGAGCCTGAGGCCCCCCTCACCGAAGGAATAAGTGAATATGGCAGCAATAAGGGCTTCTTGGTAGACCCCGCAGACACCAATTTGGCAGCCGCTATTGCAGCTTCTGAGCGATCAGCAAGGCTCGAAGCGATGTTAAGCAAACTCGCCGAGTCAGGTAACCATTAGCTGCTTTCTTCGTCACTTTATCGCACTTTTTATCATTATTTTTAACTGATACTTTCCCCTATTTTCAACAGGTGTCTCTACCGAAGAAGCTATTGCTGCCTCTTTGAAAACCTTCCAATAGGAGGAGAAGAAACGTGCTCTAGCAGGCGTTGGTACGTCCCAACCCCTTTTATTTTATAAGAATAATTTGTTATCTCTTCTGATGGTCAACCTAACCTGCTTCCTTTGTTTCTTTGCAGGGGCTATATCAGTTGATGCGGGGATCCTCCCCAAGCCTGTTACTGAAGTCCCGGTCTCGTCGGGGCTGCTGCAAGAGCCTCGACTTGACAAAACGACGAGGGATGCCTTGAAAAATTTGGAGGCATCCCTATTTACGGACGAAGACGCCTCAATTAAAGAGGCTCTAGTGGCATCCGTCTCAACGGCTCGGGAAGAGAGGAAGCGGTTGAGACGTGAAGCAAAGGCGCGCCGAGCTGCTTTGGCCATGGGAGAGGGTCCTAGCACCATCCCTCGCGCTGATACTCTCTCCGAAGAGGCCCCTGTCGCCCTATCTACTGCTCGCAGGAAAGTAGAGCGCGCGGTTCGAAGTGCAAATGATAAATCTTCTTCAGGTAACATTTCTTTCAGAACCTTATTGTAAGAATTATAAAGCCATCGGTTCTTATGTATCCCATCTTGCAGGGCCAAGTCCGACTGAGGGGGAGGCAGAGACCGTTGAACCCAGGGAAACAGAGGAGGCGGTGCCTGCCGAACCCAAGCTGATGGTGAGCAACGTCGTCGTGGCTACGGGGCCTGAAACAGAGGTTGAGGGATCTGCAGCCGAGAGGGTCATTGATGCCGAACCTGAAATGGCGGCAGATGAAATGATCGTTATAACCGAGCCGAAGGCAGTGGTGGGCGAGGCGCTTGAGGCTGGCGACCTCGTGGTGACGGTGGACGAGACAACCGTGACCGCTGAACCCGAGGGAGTAGCGGGTAAGGTGGCCATGATTCCTGAGGACGAGCCAACTGCTCCTTCTCAGAAATCTGGCAATGCTCCAGTCATAGCCCTCCCCGCCTGTGGTCCCCCGCCGTCTCCAGGGCTTGCAAGCACGACAACGGTTCCCATTGAGTCGGGTGATGAGGTTACAGGCGGTGGCCTCATGTCGATGGAGGAGGGAATTGCCTCAGTTTCGGCCGGCAGCTCGTCGGGTAAATTTCGAGTTATTATCATTCTCTTTTTATATCTTGCGATCTTTTCTAACAAGTTTGTCTTTATTTTTAACGCAGGTGTGGCCAACGCCGATGCTCCATTGCTCGAAGGAGCACCGTCAATTACTGCCTTGGCGGTGGTCACCTCCCAGCCTTCCCTTATGTCATCGCGGATGTTGGAAGGTATGGATTTGCGACTCATTAGTTTATCTTTTAACCGCATAACTTATGTACTAACGCCGTACCACTGTGTCTTTTCAGGAGTGCTCTTTGATCATCTATATCAAGTGTTGCTTCCACACTTCTCCTTCCCGTCCGAACTCGCTTCTTCCTCTAGTGGTGCCGGTGAGTATACTTTCACTTCGATGTCTTTATTTTCCCCCCTTTTTTTAGCAATGGGATGATTTCTGACTTTTCTTCTTCCTTATTGTAGTGCCACAAATTGAAGGAGGGGACGGAAGACTTGCCACGCCACCGGCCCTTCCAGCTTCGCCATCTGTTGCAGCTGGTATAGTAAATTTCCTTTTGACGACTTCTTTAACATCTCTCGAACCATCGTTTAACTATGTTTTGTTTTGCAGCTATCGTTCCGACTCCGGTACCTCTTGAGTCTCGTGTCCTTTCACCGACAGGCCCTTTCTTGAAATGTCTATCTTCAAAGGGCGCCGTGATGAGTTTGGGCATGCTGAGCGGGTATATCGAAGAGCTTAACGCGGACGCTCTCCCCTCTGCCACAGATTTCGCTGTGGAAGTTAACCCAATGTTGGCGGCGCTCGTAAACTTTCACAACGAAGGCGTCTTCGAATCTTGGGTTAACCACTGCAGGGAGATCGAGGCCTGCCTACATCGGCTGGAGTCGACACGTCCTTCTCCTGAAGTTTTGGCCATAAGTACCCAACGGACAGCTTGGCTCGAGCAAAGCACTTCTTATTTCCGCCATTTGGAGCAAGAAGCAGCTTTACGGTTGAAGGAACGTCAGGAATCTTCAAGCGCAACTGCTCGCCTGCGCGCTGAAGTTAGGACGAATGCTGCTGAGGTGAAAGACGTCTTTGAAGGCCTTCTGGAGCGTATTTCTAATGGGTTAGCACTGAAGCGGAAGCTTGATGCCGCCGAGCGTGATGCCCGAGGCCGTGAAGCAGCTCAGCAGGTCGTTAAGGAACAGCTTGCATCCTTTATGCAGCAGCGGGCTCGAGTAGAGGCGGAACTGGCGGTGGTAGCCGATCGGGAAAAGGCATGGAAGGAAGTGTACGAACAACTGATAAAGCTACTTAAGACGCTTCCTTCCCAATAGCTGCCTTTGTATCAATGTATTTGTAAAATTTTCCTTTTAAATAATATGTATCCATTCTTTATTCTTTTGTACGATTCATCTTGTATTTGATAGAAGTCAATGAATAAAGATACACATTTTCTTTTGCAATGTCTTGTATGCTCTTTTGCTTTCTGCCTTCTCTTATTATCAGCATGTTGTCTTTGATAAACATAATTGGCAGATAACTTAGTTTTTTCCAAGAGATAGCGATGGCTTAGGCCGCAGGTTCAGATCTGCTGCCTAAGACTTTTCAACTCTATGAGCCGTGAGGGTCTTATAGAGACTTTTCTCCCTACGGATCGAGAGGATCTCATAGGTGGATTTTTCTCCTTAGGAATCGTGAGGATTCCTAAGTGTGGTTTTCTCTTATAAGTCGTAAGGATCCTATAAGAGAATTTTTCCCTCTTATGAGTCGAGAGGACCCGTAAGCGGTTGTTTCCCTCCTTGTCGAAATTCGACTTTGAAGAGTGAGACCCGTGAATAGTATACAAGAGACCGTCTTAGTTCGACTTGCAGGGTCCCATTGTTCAGGAAGCAATTTTTTTAATCCCTGCTGCCTGAGGCTTCATCTTGCAAGTTGAGACGAATCGGGAATTTTCTCGCGGAGACGCTGGTTTCTCTGCGAGCCGACGCGAATCAGAAGGCTCTCGTCAAGGAGTGTTTGTATCCGTGAGTCGAGGAATTTGCTAGGGATTATTTGTTTCCCAAGCGCCAAGAATTATTTGTTTCCTTGGGGTTTGAAACGAGTCGAGAATTTCCCACGGAGGCACTGGTGGCTCTGCGAGTCGACGCGGATCAGGAGGCTCTCGTCAAGGAGTGTTTATATCCGTGAGTCGAGGAATTTGCTGGGGATTATTTGTTTCCCAAGCGCCAAGGATTATTTGTTTCCTTGGGGTTTGAAACGAGTCGAGGATTTCCCACGGAGGCACTGGTGGCTCTGCGAGTCGACGCGGATCAGGAGGCTCTCGTCAAGGAGTGTTTGTATCCGTGAGTCGAAGAGTTTGCTAGGGATTATTTGTTTCCCAAGCGCCAAGGATTATTTGTTTCCTTGGGGTTTGAAACGAGTCGAGGATTTCCCACGGAGACACTGGTGGCTCTGCGAGTCGCGCGGATCAGGAGGCTCTCGTCAAGGAGTGTTTGTATCCGTGAGTCGAGGAATTTGCTAGGGATTATTTGTTTCCCAAGCGCCAAGGATTATTTGTTTCCTTGGGGTTTGAAACGAGTCGAGGATTTCCCACGGAGGCACTGGTGGCTCTGCAAGTAGACGCGGATCAGGAGGCTCTCGTCAAGGAGTGTTTGTATCCGTGAGTCGAGGAATTTGCTAGGGATTATTTGTTTCCCTAGCGCCAAGGATTATTTGTTTTCTTGGGGTTTGAAACGAGTCGAGAATTTCCCACGGAGGCACTGGTGGCTCTGTGAGTCGACGCGGATCAGGAGGCTCTCGTCAAGGAGTGTTTGTATCCGTGAGTCGAGGAATTTGCTAGGGATTATTTGTTTCCCAAGCGCCAAGGATTATTTGTTTCCTTGGGGTTTGAAACGAGTCGAGGATTTCCCACGGAGGCACTGGTGGCTCTGCGAGTCGACACGGATCAGGAGGCTCTTGTCAAGGAGTGTTTGTATCCGTGAGTTGAGGAGTTTGCTAGGGATTATTTGTTTCCCAAGCGCCAAGGATTATTTGTTTCCTTGGGGTTTGAAACGAGTTGAGGATTTCCCACGGAGGCACGGGTGGCTCTGCGAGTCAACGCGGATCAGGAGGCTCTCGTCAAGGAGTGTTTGTATCCGTGAGTCGAGAAGTTTGCTAGGGATTATTTGTTTCCCAAGCGCCAAGGATTATTTATTTCCTTGGGGTTTGAAACGAGTCGAGGATTTCCCACGGAGGCACTGGTGGCTCTGCGAGTCGACGCGGATCAGGAGGTTCTCGTCAAGGAGTGTTTGTATCCGTGAGTTGAGGAGTTTGCTAGGGATTATTTGTTTCCCAAGCGCCAAGGATTATTTGTTTCCTTGGGGTTTGAAACGAGTCGAGGATTTCCCACGGAGGCACTGGTGGCTCTGCGAGTCGACGCAGATCAGGAGGCTCTCGTCAAGGAGTGTTTGTATCCGTGAGTCGAGGAGTTTGCTAGGGATTATTTGTTTCCCAAGCGCCAAGGATTATTTGTTTCCTTAGGGTTTGAAACGAGTCGAGGATTTCCCACGGAGGCGCTGGTGGCTCTGCGAGTCGACGCTGATCAGGAGGCTCTCGTCAAGGAGTGTTTGTATCCGTGAGTCGAGGAATTTGGCTTTGTTCTCTGGCAGATCCTGTTGGGAAAGTATGGTTCCCTCTTTGTTTACGCCCTTGGATTGTATACAGGGATCGATGTGATCTTAACTGTAGGGCCAAAGTTATTTCATTTTTTTTGTTTTATCTCCGCGATGCTCTATCATTTCAGCTTTTATATCGCGAAGGTCACGATTGCCCAATCATTTCGGCTATTTTTCGCGGTGCCCAATCATTTCGGCTATTTATTTTATTTTTACTCGCTGATTTTTATTGCGAGTTGCCCAATCATTTCGGCTATTTTGCATGCATATATTTTTACTTGCTGCTTTTTATTGCAAGTTGCCCTATCATTTCGGCTATTTTGCATGCACACATTTTTACTTGCTGCTTTTTATTGCAAGTTGCCCTATCATTTCGGCTATTTCGTATGCATGTGCGGCCTATTGGCTTTTTCGCTGTAAACCGATTTCGGCATCAGCACCGCTACAACTGGGATATTGCCAGGAGCGAATCATCATTTGCCTCTGTCGTTGTCGAACAAAGGAGGCTTAGCGACTAGGGTTAAGGTCCTGTCAACTAAGGCTTTTGACTTCATGAGCCGTAAGGGTCTCACAAAGTTATCTCTCCCTACAAGTCGTGAGGATCTTGTAGGTGTATTTTCTTCTTAGGAATCGTGAGGATTCCTAAGTGTATGTTCCTCTGTAAGTCGTAAGGATCCTACAGTAGGGGTTTCTCCTTATAAGTCGAGAGGACCTACAAGGGTCATACGAACATATCCCCAGTCACGGATGAGGCTTGGTTAAGGAAATGTTTATTCGCGCCCATGGATTGTATACAAGGGTCAATATTGAGCCACTTATAGGGCAACATCGGAAGTTGTGTGGGTTGCTTAAGCACAGGTTTAGGTCTCTGTAACTTAAGACTTTCAACTCTTATGAGCCGTAAGGGTCCCATAAGAGAGTTCTCCTTACGAGTTGTGAGGATCTCGCAAATGTATTTTCTCCTTAGGAATCATGGGGATCCCTAAGTGTGTTGTTCCCTTGCGATTCGTAAGGATCTCACGCGGGTGGTTTCTCCTTACAAGGTCGAAAGGACCTTATAAGTGTCTTTCAACGAGGTTGCGCTCTTTCGGGTTTTCACAAACACTCGCCGGTAGCCCTGCTGTTTTTACTCACGGAGCCCTTTCGGGTTTTCATCCGTGCCCATTTTGCTTATGGACATACCATTTTTTTTTAATTCTTTTTATTTTCTTTTCTCTTTTTTTTTACGAGGTCGCGCCCTTTCGGGTTTTCACGAACACTTGCCGGTAGCCCTGCTGTTTTTACTCACGGAGCCCTCTCGGGTTTTCATCCGTACCCGTTTTTCTTATGGGCATACCGTTTTCTTTTTATTATATATATATATATATATATATATATATATATATTTTTTTATTTTTTTTTATTTCGTCAGCCTAAGGATGCTGCGGTAGTAGTTTAAGGACGTTTCGGTCCGCTATTAGTTTAAGGACATTTCGGTCCGACATGGAGAAGGCCGGCTACTGTTTATAAAGCTTGAGCTTAGGAAGATAGAGAGCGGACATAGTCGTCATCATCTATCATTGACCTAGGCTGTGGCCCATTAACCGTAGTATCTCTTTAGGAAGCGACCGTTTATTGGCCTGAAAAGCCTTTCACCGTGCATGTCCATGAGTAGATAGGCCCCACCCTGGTAGACCTTATCTATGATGTATGGGCCTTCATAGTTTGGCTCGAATTTTCCTCGCTTGGCGGGATTGGGAATCATAGGCCTTTTGACCACTAGCACAAGTTCGCCTTGGCGGAATGTCCTCGGTCGGGTCAATCTTTCATATGAGCGCGTCATCTTTGCTTTATAGGCCTCCAAATTTTGTTGCGCTATGAGCCGGGTTTCATCAAGGGCGTTAAGCTCCTCAAGCCGAAGGTGAGCATTTTCTTCATCCGTCAGCTCGTAGTGGACTGCCACTCGTAGAGAGGGTAACTCTATCTCGAGGGGGAGCACTGCTTCCGTCCCAAATACCAACGCGTACGGCGTTGTGTTCGTGGCCATCTTGAACGTAGTTCGATACGCCCAGAGAGCTTCTTGCAGTATCTCGTGCCAGTCTTTCTTATTTCGGGACACCATTTTCTTTATGATCTTCGTCAAGGTCTTGTTGAAGGCCTCGGCTAGACCATTAGCTCGTGGATTATAAACTGAGGAATATCTCCAGTCTATATTGTACTGTTGCGCGAAGCGACTGATCTTGTGGCTTCTGTAGGTTGACCCGTTATCGGAGATGATCCGTCGCGGAGTTCCAAACCGATATATGACGTGCGTTTTGAAAAAGTAGAGGATATTCTCCGTCTTTACTTCCCTCAGCGGTACTGCCTCCGCCCATTTGGAGAAGTAGTCAGTCGTTGCTAGGATGAAACGATGTCCTCTAGACGATGCTGGTTCGATGGGGCCGACTATATCAGTCCCCCACATTTCGAATGGCCAGCTAGCCACCGTTGGATGTAATGGATTTGGATGCTGGTGGATGAAGTCCTCATGGATTTGGCATGAGTGGCATTGCTTCGCATATTCGAGGCAGTCCTGAATCATCGTGGGCCAGTAGTAGCCCATCCGTTTTATCTTCAACTTCATCTTTGGGCCCGCTTGGTGAGAACCGCAGAGTCCGTCGTGAACTTCCTGAACGACTCTTTTCGCTTCGTCAGGTCCCAGGCATCTCAACCACAGAGAATCAAACGATCTCTTGTACAGAGTATCGTTGACGAAGGCGAAAGATAGAGCCCGCTTCATGAGCTGATGTCTTGTGGACGCTTCTTCAGGCAATCGGTGGGACTTAAAGTAGTCTATGAAGACTTCCCTCCAATCCTCGGCCTTTTCCCAGTCTTTTATTTGCAGAGCCATTCGCTCAGTCGTTTCCTTTTCTTCGGATGATTCCGGAGATATTTCTGCTGGGGCAAGCACTCGACGGCTTTGTACCACGATTCTAACGTCATCGAGGTTCTCGTCAGCCAGTTCTTTAGCAAGTTTGGCCAACGCGTCTGCTTTGCTGTTTTCCGCGCGCGGTATGTTCTCCAAAGTATAAGAGGGAATTTGGGTCAACAATTGTTGCACCTTTTCGCCGTACCTCACCAACTCCGGTTTGCACGTTTGGTAGTCGCCGTTTACTTGACTAACGACCAGCTGGGAGTCTCCGTATATGAGGAGGTTTTCAATTCCCATGTCGATGGCGATCTCGAGGCCTGCTATCAGAGCTTCATATTCGGCTTCATTGTTTGTCCTCGGCTCTGTTAGGGAGAAAGCAAAGCGCATTATCCCTCCTTGTGGAGTTACAAAGATGAGCCCTACGCCCGATTTGATTATAGGGGTGCTTTGTTTGCGCTTCTTCATGGAAGATGCGCCATCGAAATAAAGCTCCCATCGAGTATCATCACCGTTGACCGCATCAAACGCATGTTCGTCTGGAAGATCGCAGTTTAAAGGGGAGTCGGTCGGTATCGGGTGCTCAGCGAGGAAATCGGCGATGGCCTAGCCTTTCACTGCCTTGAGAGGTTGATATGTTATCGAGAACTCCATCAAGAGCAGGGCCAATTTAGCGAGTCGACCTGTCAATATAGCCTTTGACATCAAGTATTTAAGGGGGTCCACCTTTGAAATGAGACGGACTTCATGTGCTAATGTGTAATGTCTGAGCTTTGTTATCGCGAAGATCAACGCCAGGCAGTGTTTTTCAATGGGGGAGTAGTTGCTTTCTGCCCCCAGCAGAACTCGACTTAAGTAGTAGAGTGCTCTTTCTTTCCCTTGATCGTTCTCTTGTGCCCATAATGCGCCTAAGGAACCTTCGAGGGCGGTTGTATAAAGAATGAGGGGTTTTCCCTTGACCGGAGCAGCCAACACTGGCGGGTTTTGCAGGTACTATTTAATTTCGTCCAGCGCGCTCTGGCATTTTTGGTCCCAGACGAACGGGGTTCCCTTCTTCATCAGGTGGCTGTAAGGACGGCACTTTCCTGAAAGGTTGGCTATAAATCGCCGTATATACGCGAGCTTCCCTTGGAGAGACCGCAGCTGTTTGAGATTCCTTGGCGGAGGCATTTCCATGATCGCCTTGATCTTAGACGGATCTATTTCAATACCTCGGTGTCGAACGATGAATCCCAGGAATTTGCCTGAGGAAACTCCGAATGCACACTTGAGCGGGTTCATTTTCAAGTTGTATTGTCGAAGGCGTTGAAATACAGTCTTCAAATGCTCGAGATGTTCCTCGTATGATTTGCTTTTAACCACGAGATCGTCGATATAGCATTCAACGATTTCGTGTATAAGGTCATCGAAGATCTTCGTCATGGCCCTTTGGTAAGTGGCACCGGCGTTCTTTAGACCAAAGGGCATCACCTTGTAACAGAATATACCCAGAGGAGTCCTGAAGGCGGTATGCTTCTGGTCTTCTGGATGCATCTTTATCTGGTTGTACCCTGATGAGCCATCCAAGAAGGAGAAAACCTCATGAGTGGACGTATTGTCTATCATTAGTTCGGTGACTGGCACTGGGAAATCGTCCTTCGGGCAGGCTTTATTGAGATCCCGAAAGTCCACGCATATGCGCACCGTCCCATTTTTCTTCATCACCGGGATGATGTTAGCGATCCATTCAGGATATTGAACTTCCTGGATGAAGTCAGAGTCGATCAGCTTCTTGACCTCAGCATTGATGCTCATCTCAAGCTCGAGACGCATTCTCCTCGGCGCCTGTTTGACTGGCTTGATGTCCGGGGATATCGCCAATCTATGCACAGCGATTTCTGGGTCTAATCCCGGCATTTCGGAATAATTCCACGCGAAGCAATCTCTATGATGTAGAAGCACGTCTTTTAACGCAGCCACCCTTTCTTCAGATAGCAGCTCGCTGATAAATGTTGGTCGTGGATCGTCTGCCGTCCCCAACTCAATCTTCTTGAGGTTATCTGCAGTGGTATGGATTCCATCTTCTAGCTCTTTTGGCGCTGGTGGGAATTCTGAGATTATCTCGTCGCTGCTGTTTTCGAAGCACCAAGGGAGCTCATCTATGTCCTCGGGCTCTTCTTTTAATATTGTAATTATGTGACAGGTGCAAATTCGCTTCCAATCCCAATGTGGAACCGGTTCTTCTTTCGTGGCCTTGGGCTCGTGCTTCCGTGGCGGCGTTACCTTCCAGTTGTCAGACAGAGCGAACTTGCCGAGCTGGTACTGATCTTCAACCCAATTTTTAAAGGTGAAGCAATCTTCGAGAGGGTGTCCTATCACTCGGTGATAAAAGCAGTAGTCCGGGTGTGAGACTTCGCCCGCTTGATCGGGATGTTTAGACTCCGGCACTGTAAGCATCTGATGTTTTAGAGCAAGCTCAAGTATCCTCTTCATCTTATCCCGAGGAAAAGAGTATGCTCGACTCATTTTCTTCATGAGGGATAGATCAATAACGCTCGACTACCGTTTGCGTGGCTTCTTAGCCCTGCTTTGTTGCTGTTGAGCGCCTTTCTGGCATTTCGACTTATTTCTGCTTTTGCGCCGAGCCTTCTTTATAACAGGTTGACAAGGAGCGGCATTTTCATCCTTTACGGCTTGTTGGAGAAGGCGTTGCGTCTTGGCTTTCTCGTAGATGGCCGTCTCACGGTTGTGATCATCTCGGACTTTTTGACCAGCTTTCTTTATAAGTTTGTCCATTTGTTCTTCGAACGACGGACTAGGCACTTTTGCATCTGGAACTTTCATTGGCTTAGGATTAGCGTCCTCTCATTGCGCATCTGCTTCATTGAAGTCGTGTACGACGTAACAGTCGCGGAGCAGCTCTCGTTTCTTGGAGCGAATGTATTCGAGCCCGATCGTCTCCATCCTCCCATTGGGCAGCTTGCGTTGAGTCCCAGGAACGTTCCAGACCCTGTCATAGAATTTGGCCTTTCTAACGGTCTGTTTGAAGGGTATCCCTTGGCGCTTCAACAACTTCTTCAAGCCTTCTGTATAATATCTGGGTAGACGGATGGGTTGAAGTCTGTCCAGCGTAGGATTTGCTCCGTGTCAGATTTCTTTTTCTACCTTGGTTTCTTCAGAGCGGTAAAACAGAATTGCTTTCTCTCTCTCTCGCCTGGGAGGGATATAGAATGTCCGCAACTCTTCTACACTGTAGATATTAAGTGCATCCAGTTCTTTATGGTGTTTAAGCGGCACTATGGCGACTTGTAGACTTTGCTCTTCGTCAGCGGACGTTTGTATTGAAGGTCGAGCAGAGAATACAGCATGGACTTCATCTTCCGAATCGCTACCAAAGATCAATGCAGGAGCCGATGGCCCCGGCTTGTTGTGTTGGGGAGGACCCGAATAAACTATCTCTTCTTCCTCCTTAGTATCACTGTCGAAGACAGGAATGGTAGCGTTAGTTTTATTCTTCGGCTTGTGACACTTCTCTGTGTCTTCGAAATCCGGTAAGAAGTATTTGGCGCCTTCATATTTGCGGACCTCGTTTACAGAGAATGGGTTCAGTTCTCCCATCACGGTATACTCGAAACCATCCTTAAAATATTTCATACACTGATGCTGTGTAGAAGGGATGATGTTGTACTCGTGTAACCATGGTAGGCCGAGCAAAGCGTTGTGGCATGTCTTGGCGTCTATGACGTGGAACTTAATGTCCGTGACGAGTAGCCCAAAGCGTAGCGTCAGTATTACAGATCCAAGAGTCTTTGACGATTGGGAATCGAACCCGGAGATGGTGATCTTGTCCCGAGCAAGGTGCTGGACGCTCATGCAGATTTCCTTCAACACCCGCACGTTGAGTAGGTTAACAGACGACCCGTTATCGATCAGGATTTTGCCTATATTTATATCATGGCAGTATCTCGAAACATAGAGAGGGCGATTGTGTTCGCACGTCCCAAGTAGAAGGTCTTCATCGCCAAAAGTGACATCGGCCGTGTGCACTTCCTCCAATTCATCCTTCATCTTTTGCTCGGCCAGGCATGCTTGGAATTGTTCTGGGTCTTAGAGCGCCTTAATCAATGAATCTCTCGCCTCTTTTGATAGCAAAAGAGCGTCAAGAATGCTGGGCTATGAGGGCAGCTTCCTCAGATGTGCTAAGACGTTGTAATCCACCTTATTCTTCTTTGGTGGGTCGTTGGTAGCTAGCTCTTCCACCACTTGGTCATCTAAGACGATATCTTCAGAGACATTTTCTTTCCCTTTATCTTTTCTGCTTGAGGGTCCGAGGTTCTTTTCAGGCAGCGTCCGATTCCGCAGTCGAATATTTTCACAGACCTTCGGCTCTTCTTCTTTTCCCGAAGTGGATTCTTTAAAGAGAGGGGCAAGTTCTAGCTCCTCATCAGAATCGCTTCCGAATGTAGGCACTGGTGACCCGCCAGTGTTAACCATGCGACAATCGCTGGTAGTTCTTTCAAGCTCTCCGGTCGTATTTCTTTGCTCCCGACGAGTTTTACGTTTTTCCCGCTTAAAGCGTTGTCGATGAGCAATATATCCTTGCCACCATCTATCGAAAGCTTTGCACTCTTGTGTGGGGTGTGAAATCTTTTGATGATATAAGCAATAGGAGGGGTGCGTTTCTACTTCACCATTGATGTTTCCTTCAGAGGATGGTAGCTTCATGCCCATTGATATGGCCTTAGCAAACTTTTTCCTCATCTTGAATTGGCTTTTGTCGGTAGCGGAGGTGTTTAGCTCCAACGGGATCGTTTCAGCTCCTTCATCAAGTCGCTGGCGTTTGGCCCCTTCAAATATTGCCGCCTCGCGCTCCTTATCAGCTTTACTTTTCAATCGAGCTTCATTAAGGAATGCGTCGATTACTTCATCTGATGGCCCCAGAACTTTTGGTTCAGGATCTGCCCCCAGTTTTTCGGTGCAAGGAGTCTCCTCATCTTTCGTGATCGGATGGGAAATCATATGACAGCTCACCACATATTCCTCGGATTCATCCGATGAACTTTCTCCCTCATCTTCTTCTTGAAAGACGTGATTGAGGAACTCTTGGAGCATAATGGGAGTCCGTGCCTTCTGGTTGTATTCCTCCAGCGCATCAATTTGTTTTTGCAGGTCCGTGCGCTTGTCGCCAGGCTTCACGGGCTTCTTTGACTTCTTTTTCTTCTTTTTCGAAGATTTTGACGACTGGTTGCAAATGCTTAAGCCACCACCATCGGTCTTTGGAGTTGGACGTGGTTTCAACATCCCTTCAATGACCTGCGGTTCCAACGGGTTCTTCCACTCAATCGCTGGACATGTCTGGAGGTCGTTTAGCATCCTCTTTGTCTTGGTTGATAATACAACCTCCTAAGGAGCTTCTTCAACGACGGAGCATGTTGCCCCTGGCGTATTCGTCCCTTTAGAGGTGTGGGGCTGCGGGGGATTCACCTTCCATTTGTCAGATAACGCGAACTTGCCCTGTCGGTACTGGTTTTCAAGCCAATTCTTGAAAACGTAGCAATCTTCGATCGGATGGCCTAGTACTCGATGATAAGGACAGTAGTTGGGCTCGTTGACATCACTTGGTTGCAACGGACGTTTTGGATCCGGCAGATTTATGAGTCTGTTGCACAACGCCAGCTCGAATAACCTCCTCGTTTTATCGCGGGGAAAGGAATAAGGACGTCCCATCCTATCCTCAAGGGGTACGTACGGGCGCATATTATTTTGACGAGCAACCGGCTTCGAGTCGCTCGGTTGTTGTTGAGCATTAGCGACAACAATCGCTTTTCCCTTCCCTTTGTCATTTCGGGAGTCCGGCCTTGGAAGAGGGGGTTTATGGCCCATCTGATCTATCTGCGCTAGTTTGTCAATCAAGGCCTGGAAGGTAGTTGGCTTGAAAAACATCATAAATTGTAAGATGGTTGCTTGTGGATCAAGGGTTCCCACAAACATACCCACTGCGGGAGCTTCTTCAATGCGCTGCTCGCACTTCGACCATAAGTTCCGCCATCGTATAGCGTACTGAACCCACGTCTCGCCGGGTTTTACCCTGGCATTAATCAGTGCCGTCATCGGGGTACGTTCACTGGCACTTGCAAAACGTTGAGTAAACAGCAGCTCCATCTCCGCGAAGGTTTTAATAGAGTCGTTCGGGAGCTCAGAGTACCACTCGAACGCCGTATCTGATAAGCTTCCAACAAACTGGCAAAGCAACAGCTTGTCGTCACCGCCGGTGTTGCCGCAGAGTGCCCTGAACTGGGCAACATGCTGATGAGGATTGACCGTCCCCTTGTAGACATGGAACTTGGGAATTGTGTAACCGGGTGGGTACTTGATTTGATCGTACCAACTTGGATATGGCCACCCCGTTTTTACGACCTGGCCGGCTGCTTCGGTCGCATGATGAACCCGTATTTGTTGGGCTATGTACTCATCCAAATCAGCTTTAGAGATTGTATCTTCCTTAGCTGTTGATAGGGCTGGCGGAGGATTTGATGTCTCTCCCCTATCATCTCCAAGGACAATCGGGGGCTCTTCAGTCGGAGGATCTTGTTGTATCATCATCCCTATCATGTCTTGGAAGAGGAGGCCCATACGTTGTATGTTGGCTGCTTGTTCAGCAGCCTCTTTGTCTTTCTTCTCCAGTACGCGACGAAAGAATTCAGCGTCAGTTTCTTGTTCTTGACGCTCGTCTGAGGACATTTCAGGGGTTTCTTTTGGCCCTGTAAGTGCGGCTATAGCGTTCATCATTTCTTGGAGTTTCTGCTGTTGCTCCTGAGCCTTGGTCACTGATCTCGTGTGCGGTCTATGACCTGTTGATATGCGGCTATCCTCCTTTCCCGATGCCACATAAACTGTATGAACTATCATGCCCCCGGACTTAGGGCGTTTAGGCTCACCACCTTTGGCATTTGCCCCGGGCGCAGGGGTTTTCTCCGGCCTTCTGCTTTTGTGGGCCGTTGAGGTTGGAGGGGCCGTTGTAGTGGGCACCCTAGCGACTGTCATCCTTTCCTGTTTGATCGGACGGTCCTTTTCTTTTTCCACTTTCACCTTTTTCCGTTGACGAGAGCGACCTGGGTCAATCACGGAGTCTTGAACACTCCGCCAAACTTTATAAATTTTTGAGGACAGCCGTTGAAGGGGCTGTTCTTGCTTTGTTTCCGGAACTCTCTCCGCAGGTGGAGGAGATCTTTTCAGTGTAGCGGTTGGAGAGCTCTTGCGTACCCTCCTCAGCAGTTCAAAGCTGTTCCCAGTTGGAACAGCAGCGTTGACTTCCACCACTGGAGCCGGTGGAGTTAGCCCTGAGGGGGAGTTGCCCCCTGCCCTCCTCACTCGTTGCCAATGGCGACGTCGAGCACGACGAGCCGTTGGGACTGGATCGGAGATTGAGACATCTTCTTTTTGCCCCCTGTCTGAATGAGGCGCCGCCGGTGTTAACCTCTTAAAGACTGAGGTTGTCTTTTGAGGGGTGATATTCAACCTGTCGAAGACAGATCTTCGAGGAGGGACAGAAGCAGGAATCGTCAGTCTTGAAAAGACTGACTCTTTGACAGGGGAAGCCGCCTTGACGACTTCTGGAGCAGCGGCTATTGCCTTCCTTGGGACAGCTATCTTGGGATTCACAGGCTTCTTGGTGGGCCCCTCAGAGTTTTGATCCAGCCTAGCAAAGACAGAGGTTGTTGGCTTGGTAATGGATGACCCATTTACAGGGGCCGTCGTAGCAGTGAGCCGGTCGAAGACCGACTTCTTGTTCACTTCCGGTACATGTATTGGCATAGAGAAGCTTGAAGGCGGGATCATGGTCCCGAAAAACAGGCCAGTGGTGGCTTGGGTCATCTGGTCTACCGGCAGAGCGAGGAAGGAAGCCGCTTGGGGCCTATATGCTACACCTCCAGGTGAGGTGGAGCGTCTGTTGCATTGGCACTTCGAGCAGTTGGTGCAATTAGAGGCCATTGAATCTTGGGTTCTGCGCCAGGCAAAAGACCAAATCTTAGTAACTTGAAATCCGAAGGCAACCATTTAACAAACCGCGATTGGTTCGCGAAGACGACACATGAAGTGTGGAGTGGAAAGAGGAAGAGGTCCCACCGGGCGTGCCAGAATCTGTTCCCCTCCGAATGGCGGCCGAGACGTCAGGACGTCTGTGCCTGAGATTCGGTGCAGATGCTATTTGGTTTTATCCGTCTACCTCTCCGAAGATGCCAAGTTGATTTATGGCACCGTGTATCGAAGGTTTAGACGGATGCGGCGGATGTAGCAGACTTTGTCAGATTCCCCCTCGCTTGAGGGGTTTTTGATTGTGGGGACGCTCTTCCCTGCAGGCGCAAGCCCCTGCAGTTAATTACGCTACTGCATCGCGGTAGCCACTTTCTCCTTCTCCAGAATTTCACTTCGTGTCGTGTGTGTTTGTTTTGTTTGTGGTTGCCCGTGGATTGTATACGGAGACTGAGTAACACCGTCGCCCGTGGGACGTGGATTAGTCCAAATCCGTATTTACTTAGATTTGGGTTTGGTGTTTTAGTTTAAGGATACGTTAGCCGCGTTGAGGCTAAGATCAACTTAAACGTTCGTTAAGGATACGTTAGTCTTGTTTGAGGCTAAGATCAACTTAACGGGGTGATCCACTTAATATATGGCCGTCGGGACTCGTCGCCTCTCTGACGTCGTTGAAGGATTACAACGATAGGTGTCAGAGGAGTTCGGAGAT
Source organism: Agapanthus africanus (assembly GCA_030015575.1). NCBI lineage: Eukaryota > Viridiplantae > Streptophyta > Magnoliopsida > Asparagales > Amaryllidaceae > Agapanthus > Agapanthus africanus. Next base: position 42,319,276 of record CM057344.1, read on the forward strand.
GTACCCTTGAGCCAAAACTGATTTAGGGTTTTATAGTCCATTTGAATGTTTAAGGATACGTTAGCCGTGTTTGGGGCTAAGATCAACTTAAACGGGACCGTTTAGATCCGGCAAAAGAGCATTTGGAGGCTCTATAGTTCCAGTTTAGGGACGTGGTGGTCCATGTTCCAGTTTAGGGACGTGGTGGTCCATCGCCAGTTTAGGGACATGGTGGTCCATCGTTAGTTTAAGGACGTTTTGGTCCATCGCCAGTTTAGGGACGTGGTGGTCCATCATTAGTTTAAGGACGTTTCGGTCCATCATTAGTTTAAGAACATCTCGGTCCAATATTAGTTTAAGGACGTCTCGGTCCGATATTAGTTTAGGGACGTCTCGGTCCATCATTAGTTTAAGGACGTCTCGGTCCAATATTAGTTTAAGGACGTCTCGGTCCGATATTAGTTTAGGGACGTCTCGGTCCAATATTAGTTTAAGGACGTCTCGGTCCACGAGTTTAAGGACCCCGCAGTCCATATTCATGTGTGGTCATTGGGACCCGTCACCTCTCTGACGTCGTTGAAGGATTACAACGACAGTCGTCAGAGAGGTTCGGAGATATACTCTCGAACCGGATATAAATTGATTTAAGAGAGCAATCTTGCTCAGTCAATTTAATTTAAGAACTTACGGCCAAAATTGGGCTTAGTCCAGTTGAAAGTGTTCAACATTTTATTTGCTTTTGCGTTGCATTTCTTTTTATTTTTATTTAGACTTTGCCCAGAAAGGATGCAGAGCATCAATTTGTTTTGGGCTCTGCCCTTTATAAATGATGCAGAGCATCAATTTCATTTGGGGTCTACCCTTTTATTACTTTGCAATTTATTTTGGCCTTCTTAGTCTTTTTGATTTGGGCCTGGCCTTTTTAGGAGATGCATTGCATTTATCAGGCGCTTTGCACCAATCAGAGAGCACAAGCGCTCATGGTGATGACATGTGTCATGCAGTGCAGTGCGCTGCGCTAGTGCGCTACGCTTGCGTTGCTGACACGTGGTGTGCTCCGGTGAGTTGCGTCAATTTCAGAGAGCAATGCTCTATTCAAAAGCGCATAGCGCAAACGGTTCAGACGCTGACACGTGGCGCTCTCTGGTGGCTTGCGCCAATCCAAGAGCGCAACAGTGCAGTATTGCAAGTGCAAGGCACTATAATTTAGGAATCTTTTAGATTCAATGAATAAAAGTGCAAATCACTGTTAGATTTGTTGATCTAATTTAGATCAAAGAAAAAGATAAGTTTTTTCTTATCTTAAAGAACCAAAGGTTCATAAAAAAGTGCAAAGCACTATTTTTATTTTATTATTTATTCCTTTATTTAGTTATGTTTAAAGATCAATGATCTTGTTTTTAGATCACTGATCTGTTCATAAGAGAATTTTCTCTTCTTTCAAAGGTTTTTACCTCTTGTTGTTCTTGAGGAGCTCTCGAGAGTTCTCTTCTCTTTTTTTTTTTAGAAAGATCTTCCTTTTTTTTTTGAATTGAGGTCTGGGGTCCTTTTTATAGTGCCCATAAATTAGTTAAATTTGTTAAAGAGATCTTTCTCTGAGTGATTTGGGGAATTTTCCCCACCGTTGCATCTTTTGATCCAAGGGCTTCTGTTTTACAGAAGAAAATCTTCTTGTTTTTAACAAGAACAGAAAGATTTCTTTAAAATCTTAATTCTGTTTGGCGCAAATGCCCCAGCGCATGACACATGTCGTGCAGCGCACAGCACAGCGCAACTGCGCTAGCGCATCTGCGCTGACACCTGTCGCGTAGCGCACAGTGCAGCGCAACTGTGCTAGCGCATCTGCGCTGACACGTGCCGCGCAGCGCAGTGCTTGCGCAACTGAAGCGTTGCTTCCTTTACTTTTATTTTTAAAGAGCTTTGCTCTGATTGGACGCACTGCTATGGGCGATGTGCTGCCGTATCAGCTTTTGACACGTGGCGCATTGTGCGCAGCGCACGGGATTTGAAGCGTTGCTTCAAAATTTTGAATTTTTGAAATTCAAACAGAGCCTTGCTCTAATTGGGGGAAACAGTATACATCTTAGGTGAACCAACTGACACCAATGGCTTGTGAGACCGGCCACCGTCCCTCGTCGTGGTCTCGATCTATATACACTAGTCTACTCTTGGAGTATCGATGCCCAGTCTCGAAACTCCCACGACTAGGGACACTTTAAAGATGTGCTTATAGACCACCCAACTCTCACGTATATGATCGCCGTCATACTGCTGGTAGTCAAGCAAGAATCCTATAGGCTCTATCAACATGTAATAGTGATCTGAAATGTCACCTGAAGTATGTACACGATGATAAAGAGAAACCAGATAGCATACTATCATCTCAAGTAAGAATGTTCTACCAGTATAGGTCATCCCTCAATCATTGCAATCATGTGCCTGCGATCCAATAATTGGCAAGAGGGCACTATAGCCAATAATCTCCCACTTGCACTTAAGACTAATTATTGCGGTGTCGCATACTCACAGCCCGTGTGATACCGAACACCCAACTTCTCTACTAATCAGTTTCACAAAGCTCGTTTGTAAAACTATTACGTTCGAGAAATAGCCTCAGTGAGTGGATCCGCTCCAATGTTTCTTTCTATGTCTCTCTTTATCTCAAGTTCGCGGAGAAAGCCATCTCCCGAAATGAGCAATACCTGTCTTAGAATATGTCTGGATATCTGATTGGACCCAGTTCACAAATGAACTCCAAATCCAGCAAACTTCATAAACTGTATCGTCCACTGAACTTAATCAGTATCCTGCGCCATGCCTCCCTCAGTATTCGCTTAGACCACCTGTCCAAACTACTGCCCCTTGTCGAGAGGGAAAACTATAACTCTGACAGTCACTTTGTCATCCAGGTCACCTTGGAAGCCCGGAATGATAACCGTCTCCCGAAGGAGGCTGCCTTTACCATATCCCTAGAACATCCACTTATGTTCTAAAACTGCTTCCGAACGTTTCTCCAGGATTGGATTAATATAAACTTATTGCATCTAGTGCATAAACAATATCTGGTGTGGTAATTGACATCTCATGATTGACTCAATTGCCTAAGCAAGTGATATGCCAATCATGCACATCCCTCTGCCCTTTAGTCTGTAAGATACCTTTAGAGAGGGTGACTCCATCACCTGCAGGTACACCACCATGCCAGGAGTCGTCCATTCTAAAACACCTTTGGAATACTGTCTTAGTACCCGGATTGAGAAACTACCCAAATCTGGATCTATTAACCAGAATGTCCGATATAATGTCCAAATCGTATGTGGAGAAACCACTGTGTGACAACTACAGTATAACCGATCGTAGTGTAGGAATTTCACTTCCTACAATTTGCATGTCATCCAAATACCAGGACATCACACCCTACTACCTTCTTAACAGATCTATCCCCAATTATGATGAAGTCAAAGCCTATGACTGTTACATCAAAAATAGATGATCTATCTCCGCTATATCCGCTTTAGTCTATAAATAGACACAAACTACTTGGCCACTATGCTTCCGCTGCTCCCACTGACTACAACAACCCTCTAGCAGAGTCATATACACGTGCACTTCTAAAGCTAGTTTAGAACGACGCTATACTCATCCTCCTACCGGATCTCACAGTCCGGAACAACAGTAGTGTCAAGTTTGGGTAAACAAGAACCTCCCTGTCACCGTCTTTGAAGATACCGAAGTACCTCTCGGTTGCCTGAGCTTACCCACCATATCTGCAGAGTGGCTAATGGAATGTCAAACCTGATTGAATCTTTAGGTTCTATTAAATTTTCAGTAATCGTTTGTGGTTCTGGAATCACTTCCAGTTCTACCTTACTCTCCCTACTGTTTTCTGAAAAAGTCCATTTTACTAAAACTGTGGCGAGTCAAGAACAATATCACTATTGATCTTCCAGATGGTAGAAAGTTAACCCCCATCATAGCCCGGGATAACCCACAAACTGCCATTACGGAAACGTGTCTTGAGTTATCCAGAATCTGGTTTTAAGCATAAGCCGGACAATTCCATATACCTTAACATCGTTAAGATATGAACCAATCTATATACAATATAGAAACAGAGGCACTGATTTAATTGGAACCAGATTCAAATCATGCAGCTGTCTCCAGTGCATGTCAACTAAATGGAAGGTGGACGATCAGCATTACTCAACTAGGATTGCATCCAGATATGAGTAATCTGAAAGAGAAACAAATTTCTCAAAACCATTACTATCAAATGAATACCAAATACAAGTATCTATATTTTCGATCACCTTGAAGAATCCTGATACTTGCAACACATGGTTCTCTACTTTATTCTTGTACCTATAACTTCTCAAAACTTGGACCTTGCATTTCTATGAAATACTTGTCTAAAACTGGAGAAGTCACAAGCAAACAGAATATAGTATGAGTACCAAACCCTCTGTCCTAATGGACACTGGACAACATACAATACTTTGTATAAGTCCCCTGAGTTGAATAACTCAAACCCTGTGCATCGTAGGTTGAAAACCGTACTATGGTTAAGAAGAATTACACCGCTGTTTAATACTCCTTACCCAATCATCTACTGGTATAGGTAAATGTCATGGACATAATTTCAAAAGGTTATATCTCACTTTATAAAATACACGTACAGATATGTCAGTTTGAAATTGGTGCATAACAACGGATATTCAAAATCAAATATTTTTCGTCAGGAAAAACCCCAGGGGATTTCCTCAAATATCACCAATTACAACGAATTCCGATATAAAGAGGATATAATCACCTAATTCCCAATAACTTACTCCCATTCATCATCTGTAAACACATATAGATGTGAGAATCAAACCTGGTAAATACATACCATGGAGTAAAGATCTAATTGGGAAATCAGTTTTCAATTAATAACGCACAGGTGAAACTGAAACATGAAAATGTTTCGAAGGGGTATCCGGGTATTCCTAGTAATGCCTCTTCCATTATCCATATTTCTGACTGTAACCGTATATTTTTTTGCCATCTCTCCAAATCCCTTTATTTGTCTTTACTCATTACCTTCTATACACCATCCTTAAGCTAAATGGTTTTCTTACTTCTCTACCGTTCGGCACCAGCCTATGGTTTGGAAGAAAACCATCCAATAAGCGTAATAGGTGTACTCTCCTAATCCTAGGAGCACTCGCAACTTGAGAGAAGGTAAAGATAAAAGACAACTGAATAAACCTTGTTCTATTTCTCCTGAACCAGAAACCATCCTCGAACTGGAACAAGTTCCTTCGAGTTCGTATATAACTATACGATGGATTATCCAAAAGGTGGATCTTCGTAGTGATACAGGGTGTTCTGGAGAAATCTAAAGGTGAAGTAAGAGTGGCGATGAAATACACGGTTTGGTCGTGAATGATAGCAGTCGCAATTTACTTTGCCATCTTTCTAATCCCTTTATTTGTCTTTACTTATTACCTTCTTTACACCACGCTTAGGCTAATTGGTTTTCTTCCTTCCCTACTTTTCGGCACCTGCCTATGGTTTGGAAGAAAACTATCCAATAAGCGCAATAGGTGTACCCTCTCCTAATCCTAGGAGCCCTCACAACCTAAGAGAAGGTAAAAGGAAAAATAATTGAATAGTCCTATTCAATTTCTCTAGAACCGGAAACCATTCTCGAATCTGAAACAAGTTTTTCAAGTTCGTATATAACTATATGATGGTCATATCCAATAAATGTGGATCTTCATAATGATACGGAACATTCTGGAGAAAACCAAAGGGTAAAAGTAGGAGTAGCAATGATATATGCAACTTTGACAATCCAAAAGTCAATGTGTTTTAAGAAGGTTCGGTTAACTTGGTTACCGAGTTATAGTCTAGGGTCGGGACATGGTCGCTGCCAACGAGAGAGAGAAAAGAAACACTCAGCGTGCACTCTAACCTATATTAGAATGGTCAATCATTTTATCTAATCAGGATGTCTCCCACTGTTTCCTTAAATTCTCCTCCAAATCTGAAAGAAGAATTAGTCGGGATCATCTAAAATCATCCAAGGAGTGAACCAACTCATCAGTGGGTATCGGGATCCAACTATCATCGCATGATAACCTGATGGAATTCACTTAAGTTATCACACTCCAGAAGGTATGCGCATGCCTGGCAAGTTTCCTGCATGTATGAAACTCTCGATGTGATTTCTATCCCATGCTCTTATGACCTTGACAAAAACCAACATATCATAAGTCACATGTCAAGTTCTACCCGTCATTGTCCTGGTTAATTTGAAACCACACGTACATATCCTTGACGAAGGCAAAAATAGTAGTACGACTGTCCCAAACCAACGCATCTATCTATGCAAAAGAAAATTAACAAGCGGCTACCATACACTATGCTATGACGAAGGCCAACAAATATAACATGAATACTAAGTGCTACCCGTTTGAAATGACGGAGGGCTACGAATGGTTTTTGGCGAAAAACCTTTAACGTAATGAACTTGATATCGTTAAAGGAACCAGATAGCTTTTTACAAATATATAGTGGCGAAAACCTTTGCTAAAGAGGTCACTCTGGGTGAAGGGATCTCGACTCTTTCCTCGTGGAATGAGGTGCAGGATATTCCCACTGAATATCACGATGCAAAGCAAAAAATTAATCGACTATAGTGAAGTTATTACCCTGACGCAAACTTCTGTCCAAGAGGTCAATTCCGGCGAGGGGATCTCGGCTCTTGCCTCATCGAATGAGGTGCTGGATATTCATAACCGAATACCGCTGTGCAAAACAAAAAAAAAACGCCCTTGTAATAACAGCTTTTGAAAATTGTTCCAACAACATCGAATATGTCTGTTTTTCTTGCATTGATCTGAATCAACTCAGTCCCATCAATTAATCACACCAGAAAAGAACAAAAATATGATGTATGTATATGCCATCCGCATTCGCTACTGGGTCCCGTCATCACCCGTTAGGTTACTTAACTAACGACAGAGCGGGGGCTGGACTAGCGCGGGTGAAAAACATATACAACATCTACTAGTAAATATATATATATATATATAATAATCGCTCCAGGCATGACAAATGCAACATCACAGATAAGCAATAAGTATCACAGAACAATACAGATAATCTGGGAGCCCCGGGTTTCCTTTGAGCCGCAAGTGAAACCTGACATTCCCCTGGTCGTATGGATAGCCTGTGCAATGAAAACCTAGACCCCTACAAGCGCAGCAAGTTACCCGCCAAAACCAGAAGCGAGGCAGCCCCCTTCATCAAAGTGAATGGTCCACCCAGTACTTCACGGAATCCGGTAACTTGAGCACCCCTCCTTGGATCAACCTGTACCTCCTACGAGTGCGGCGAATAGCCCGTCAATTCTAGAGTGAGGCCCCCTCCGTCTCAACGCTATAAGATGCGGACCCATTGCCTTCTAGAACCCGGCTATCCGTGCACTCTATCGCGGGGTAATCCTAGTACAGAAAAGAAAATATGTACAACGGTGACATCGACCTCAACCCGGTCGTGCCCCAAACAAATAATATACAAACAGACAGTGACGGCAGTCCACATGTCGGACGATCGCCCCGCGATATCAAATGTACAAATAAAACTAAACTGTACTAACATTGCACCCAAGCTATCCACTACGATAAATCCACAACAAACACAGCACAATACAGAACATCAACGTGAATGTCACGTTCGCAAACCCGTCTAAAAGAACTATAGCAATTAGACAAGCTGTACCGCTCTAATGACATTCACGATCGCAGATAGTAATGCATGTACTGAAAACTTTAAACAGTGTTAGAAATATCGACTTCAAAATAACCCCGAATAGCCCCAAACAACTAGATAAAACCATATCCAAACTGGGCTAAACTAGCAATACCACTGAACCAATATTCCATAGACTAAAGCACACTACAAATTACAAGTTCCAACTCCAATCCCAGACCGGCCAGCTCGGAAATTAGGCCAATGTGGCCAGTTCTATTGTTGAATTAGGGGATCGTGTTTGGTGTGTGCTCTAGTGGTCGCCTAGCTAGTTTTCTGCAGTTGCTTAAATATTTTTAGAAGACCAATAAAATTTCGACAGAGAATGGAATATCTTTGGTATTGTTTCGGGGTTGTTTCGGTTTCGATACTTTAACATTGTCTAAACAACTAGTATGCGGTTAATGGGTTGGCTCTGATACCATATAGGGTTACGGCAGCATCCTGGCCATCAATCCGTGGCCAAACGCAGAACAAAAACTTTTAAAACCCGGCGCTAACAGAACCTTAATCGACGGATCATACCATTAACCCTATACTAGTTAACTGTAAAGAGTTTAGAGAGGTTATACCGATCGATCCGTGTCCTTCGGTCTTCAACCTCTGCCCAAGCTCCCCACGGCTGCCTCGATGAAGTTCGGTCTCCGGTCTCCCTCGTCGAAGACGATCCACGTCGAGGATTAGTAATACGGGCTCCCGCTTCAAAATCGAAGCAACACGGGCATCCAGTTTGCTAGCCTAGATACCCAAGATGAAATAGAGAGAGTGTATGATCATTTTGTCTCAATACACCCCAGGATTCCTAACTCATGAGATGGTTTGGGTGGATGTTAAAGAAGTTGCCAAGTGAAGAGGAATGTAAGCTTAAGAGTTTTGGCCAAGTAAAAAAAATAGTCTCTTTTGTTTTCTTGAGTGAGTTGTGAGTTATTTGTGATTGGCAAAAAAAACAAAACAATCCACACAAAACATCTGCCACTTGTCTTTCACAAATATCTCACCACCCACCATAAGAAATCAATGCACCATGACCCACCACATGAGTCACTAAGTGTATGCACCCATGACTCCCACTATGACCCACACCATGACATATACAAGGCCTCACGAATTTGCCCATGCCACAAAGTCTTAGCCAAAAATTCCATGACTCACATTTCTCACAAATAAACGTTTAAACCAAAATGTTTAACACAAATAGAGAATGGCAACTTCTAAAGTAAACTCGTAATAAATTACAAGAATACCCCTCATCCGTATATACATACATGCATCCGTATTCCGACTGAATATGAATACAATAAGACGAAAATAATCCAACAATATAATACTAGGCTCCGGCTTAAACCAAAGCCCACTAGTATTATCCGTCCGATCATGATCCGTGCACAAGTGCACGTATATGATCGAACCCTGCCATAAAACCATACGGCCTCTACAACGTTTCGCCCGAATCAGGGAAACCCTCTGTGTGGGAATCTAAAGACTTGTCAATATGCTGGCAATGGATTTAACTACAAGCACGTCGGTGGCACTAGCTGTACGTAATGGCTACCCAGGTATTGAACGAAAGGGATGCCGACGAGCAAACTCATCCTGAAACCCTACTAAGCCTGACAGTGACAATATCCGTACAGTCCGGTTCGTTCGTCTATGAGTATCGCATATCGAGTCTAGGGGGTGGATAAAGTCAGACCCCTAATAACTTGACATTTAGTGTCGGCATGAAACCTATCACCAACTGAGAAACTACCGATCCTAAATCGGTAATTATCGTCTACCCCGACTGAGGATTTCTGGTGATAGCCACCCATGCACACCGTGACATCAACCCCCAATACTGAGAGAGACGAATCCTCTGACGATCCGCTCACTTCCTCCATGTGGCTCGGGACCGTACCCAACTAAAACCTGTTTGCATGACTCATTTGAGCCGTGGTAGGATAGTAATCAAAGCACAGTGGGAACTCACACGAGACAAATGACGATATCAGGTCGATAGACTAACTTATACACATGTCACCAGGGAACTGCTATCTGACAATAGGTATAATACTAACTAGCATGTTCCTGGCGAGTCCGTCCGGTGTACTCATAACCCAATGAGCACCTGTATACATCTTAGGTGAACCAACTGACACCAATGGCTTGTGAGACCGGCCACCGCCCCTCATCAGGGTCTCGATCCATATACACTAGTATACTCTTGGAGTATCGATGCTCAGTCTCGAAACTCCCACGACTAGGGACACTTTAAGGATGTGCTTATAGACCACCCAACTCTCACGTATACGATCGCTACTGCTGGTAGTCAAGCAAGAATCCTATGGGCTCTATCAACATGTAATAGTGATCCGAAATATCACCTGAAGCATGTACACGATGATAAAGAGAAATCAGAAAGCATACTATCATCTCGAGTAAGATTGTTCTACCAGTATAGGTCATCCCTCAATCATTGCAATCACGTGTCTGCGATCCAATAATTGACTTGAGGGCACTATAGCCAACAATTCTTGCTATGTTTCGAGGTCTGTTCATATAACATATTCCACATGTTTATTTAATTTGACTTCATTTTTACGTGTATTGCACGTGTAAACTTTTGGGCTTCCAAAATGTTTAATAGAAAAATCATTACAAATAATATGTGGCTAATGTGATTCGAACACAGGGGATATGTTACAGCAGTGCAAGGCTTTACCAATGAGCTACAAGTGCTTTCTTGTTATTTTTCAAACAAAATAATACTTAAAGTATACTCAGGCTTGCAAATACTCCATTCAGTACAGTAACTTTTAAAAAAAATTACATTAAAACAGAGTCGTTACATTCTACCCTCCTTATAAAAATTTCGTCCTCGAAATTTAGAATTACTTAAGGACTAATTTACAAACAAATAAGGGTATCTTGCACGCATATCATCTTCTCTTTTCCATATTGATTCTCTTGGTGAGCCTTTTCTCCACATCATTCGAACCAAGTTTACTTCCTTGTTCCTAAGTGATTTTACTTTTCTGTCCAAGATTTCAACGAGTTGCTGCTCACAAGATAAATCTGTTTATACAGTGAGCTCGTAGTGATCAAGGATGTGGCTGGAGTCGCTCACATATCTTCAAAGCTGGGATATGTGGAATACGTTGTGCACTCCTTCCAATGAGGGTGGAAGTGCCAAACGATATGCCACTTCTCTGACTCGTTCGAGTATGTTGAACGGTCTAATAAATATCAGATTGAGCTTACCCCTCTTTCCAAAACGAATCTCTCCACGATTTAGAGAGATCTTTAAGCACACATGATCTCCCGGTCGGAACTCCAAGTATCGGCGTTTTGCATCAGCCCAGTGCTTCTGTTGGTCTTGGGCTATGCGCATTCTTTCCCTGATCGTGCGAACTACATCCACAGTCACTATGATCATCTCTGGTCCAAGGAGTTCCCTATCTCCGATGTCGTCCCAACTTAATGGTGAACGACACTTTATTCCATAGAGAGCTGCAAAGGGTGTCATTCCAATGCTCGCTTGGTAGCTGTTGTTGTATGAAAACTCCACAAGATGTAGGTGATCTTCCCACGATCCTCCGAAGTCTAACATACATGCTCTTAGCATATCTTCAAGAATCTGAATTGTTCGCTCAGACTGACCATCTGTTTGTGGATGATAAGCTGTGATGAAGTTCAGACTCGTTCCTAAGCTAGCTTGCAGACTCTGCAAAAATTGCGATCGGAATCTGTTGTCACGATCGGAGACAATGCAAACCGGTACTCCATGTAATCTCACGATCTCCTGCATGAGTTCATAGGTATCAGAAATAATATACTATGAAGAGTTAAATCTTACTTAGATTCAGCATTACTTCCATGTACTTCTTTGCTAGTGTCTCGGTAGTTTGGCCAACTCGAAATGGGACGAAGTGAGCCGAGTTTGTGAGTCGATCCACAATAACCCATACCGCATCGTTACCTTCCGTGCTGCGAGGAAGTGCAATCACGAATTCCATGGTGATGTGTTGCCACTTCCATTCTGGAATAGGTAACGGTTGAAATAAACCAGCAATCCTGTGATGTTCAAGCTTCATTCCATGCCACCAATAATGTTGCCACAGATCTTTGTACATCTTTATACCACCAGGGTGTACTGAGTATGGAGAGCTGTGAGCTTCTTTCATCAACTCTTCCTGAACAGAACCTTGTGGTATACACAATCTGCTTCCGTATATCAAAAATCCGTCTTCATAGATGATAAAGTCTGTTCTAAGTCCACTTTCTACTTGTTCTCTGATCTTTTGCAACTTGGCATTGCTTGCTTGAGCTGCTTTGATCTGATTGACAATAGTAGATTGAACTTGTAAATTCATCAACTCTGAAGTATTGCCTGGCATAACCACTTCAATCTCTATTTTATGCAAATCTTGCTGTAGCTTCCACTGTGCGCTGAGATTCATTGATAGTGGCTGGCGACTAAGTACATCAGGAACTACATTTACCTTCCCTGGATGATATTGTAGCTTGATGTCGAAGTCTGCCATAAGTTCTAACCATCTTCTTTGCCGCATATTCAGCTCTTTCTGAGTAAATATATACTTCAGATTTTTGTGGTCTGTGTATATATCTACTCGTTCTCCAAGAAGATAATGATGCCAAATCTTCAGTGCAAATATAACTACTGCCAACTATAAGTCATGCGTTGAATAATTGGGCTCATGAATCTTCAACTATCTTGATGCATAAGCTGCAACTTTTCCATCCTGGTGTAGAACACATCCTAATCCCTTACTGGATGCATCACAATACACAACAAAACCTCCTGATTGGTCAGGTATTACGAGAATAGGCGCTGATGTCAATATTGACTTGAGTTCTGCAAAAGCTTGTTCGCATGCTTCTGACCACATGAATGCTTCATCTTTACGTGTGAGCTTGGTCAAGGGTGTTGCAATCTTCAAAAAGCCTTCTATGAATCTTCGATAGTATCCCGCTAATCCCAAGAAATTTCGAATGTCCTTCACTGTCTTTGGTGTCGGCCATTCACTTACTGCTGATACTTTAGCTGGATCCACAGAGATTCTTTCACCTGAAACGATATGCCCGAGAAATCCGACTTGATTTAGCCAAAACTCGCACTTGCTGTACTCGGCATAGAGTTAATGTTGTCGCAAAGTCTCCAGGACAATCCTCAAATGTTTAGCGTGTTCTTTCCGACTCTTAGAATACACCAGGATATCGTCGATGAATATGACAATGAATCTGCCTATGTACTCTTAGAAAACATGGTTCATCGGATTCATGAATATGGCTGGTGCATTGGTCATTCCAAATGGCATCATGAGAAACTTATAATGACCATAGCGAGTCCTGAATGCCGTCTTCGGAATATCAGACTCTTTGACCTTTACCTGATGATAACCCGAACGAAGATCTAATTTTGAGAAAATGCAAGACCCGCTTAGCCGATCGAACAGATCGTCGATTCGCGGTAGTGGATACTTGTTCTTTATCGTGATTTCATTTAGAGCTCGGTAGTCAATACACATCCCCAACTTAAAGTACTGGGATGAATCCATCCTTTCTGCAGAAGTTCGTTCAGCTTAGTACGGATCTCCTTCAATCCTTCTGGACTTAACTGATACGGTGCTTTGATTACCGGTTGTGCACCAGGTACTAAGTCAATACTGAATTCAAGAGCTCGATCGGGAGGAAAACCTGATATGTCTTCAGGAAATACATCGTCGAACTCTCGAACTACCTCTGGCTTCGATTCTTCCTCTGCTTGTTATGTTGCAACCATGAATTTCTTTGGTTTAGCTTTGTATGTGCTAGGATCCATTGTACGGTCTCCACTCTTGCAATAAAAGACAGGATGGTCTGGAATCTCGAACACTACTCTCCTTTGACGATAGTCGATGGTAGCATAAAAAGTTCCTAGCCAATACATACCCAAGACTATATCTAAGTTCGGTATGTCCAGCACCTTGAAGTCAGCATAAAATTCTCTGCTGCAGACGACCACTGGACACAGGTCGTATCCCAAAGTTGCCTTTAGAACGCCGTTCCCTGAACTGACATTCCAGCTGGATACGAGCGGTTTGACTGGAATTGCATGAGTTCGGACGAACCATTGCGACATAAAGCAATGAGATACTCCAGTATCGAAGAGTGCTAGTGCAGGAAGTGAGGCTACTAAGATTGTACCTAAGTTGTGTGGAATATGTTTTGGTATAGGGAATGATATTTTGAAATGTATAAAGGTTGAAAGAAAGTTTGAAAGAAAGGGAGTTACCAGTGATGATTTGGCCAGTGGCTTCAGCTTCTTCCACAATCATTGTGAAAGCATGTCGCCTAGGTACATTCTTCCTTGCTGGAGGCGCATTCCTCTGTTCGTTCCTCTGTCCTTGAGCTAGGTTCCTTTGTGCTTGATGGAACTGATGAGGAGGAGGTGCAGTAGGTCCATGAGGAGGTGGAGCTAGGAGAGCAAGTCGAGGAGCAGGTGCCTGGATAGCTGGCCGTTGCTGATAGGTGATTGCTGGTCTGGGTGTAGGGTTTGAATTGAATCTATGAGGACAAGATCCAATATCGTGTGTGGATGATCCACAGACTAAGCATAGGAGATATGCGCGCTTGCTATCTTGGCCAGGTGTCCATTCCTTTTGCAATAGAAGCAGAAATCTGGACTGGGCTGGTTAAAAGATACTCTCGGTCTCCTGGGTACAAACGGTGGCCTGGAAGAGGCTCCTCCTGCTATCTGAGTAAAAGGGTGCTTCACAGCAGCAGATTGAGGTCTGCCCTTCTTCTTCACCACTGCCTTATATCTTCGGGCAGCCTTCAAAGCCAAATCATGGGTTGGGATATCCCCTGTAGCTAATGCAGCTTGGATCTCCGGGTCCAACCGTTGCTGAAACCTTCTGGCCCTGATCTCAGCAGTTGTATGAGATGGGCTGCAAACCTGTTACGGTCTTGTGTTAGTTGTATAGTATGTGATATTAGAAATTCGAATATTTAAGACATATGTTCAGTTGATAAAATTGCACATTTGTTATTACATTTTTCCTACTATTTCCATATTTAAAAAGGTCTTTATTATAATATATCATACATATGAGGGTTTATTTGTAAAAATATTATTTTCCATATGTTGATATATTATAATTAGCATTTGGTAGGAAAATGTATGCAAATAATATCATTGGTCAAATCCTATTAAGACAAAGTCTACTAAATATTATCCAAGTTGTTGTGCAGAATTTTTCCAAGTTGTTGTGCAGAATTTTTCCAAGACTAAAATCAAGGAAATCAAGTTGTTAAAGAAAACATGCCTAATTATGAAAGCAAAACTTGGAAACCAAGTCTGGCAGCAATCACGAGAAGATTTTCATGTTACAAAGGTTCCAAGGATCGCCAAATGTCACAAAGACAGAGCCTCTAAAGTTTGATGAAGGGCTGAGATTTAATGGCCGCAGATCCGTGGCCATACCCCCCTTGGGCCGCGGATCCGCGGCAATCTTGGGGAGATACGAAGTGCAAATTTTTTGGGTGGATCTCTGCTGTTATTTACCTAATTTGGAAGCAAAGGTTTCTGGTTTTGGACTATAAATATGGACCGAGAGCCTCTTGGAAAAATCATCAAGTCGACGCGATCACGAAGTCCAAGACGGCTCACGCATCCAGGCTGATCATCAACGGTTCATCTACCTCCTTAGAAGAGATCGAGAAGCAAACTAGTATTTGTAATCATTTTCTAAGGGAACAAAGTGTAATTGATTCTGTTGATTAATAAAGATAGTTCTTTTTCTTATTCTATTTCTTCGTAGTTTAATTATGCATTTTCTCTCCATCTCTTTTTCTCCCAACATGCGCGAGTAATTCTCCGCTTGTTAGGGTTCGTAGGATTAGGATAGATTAATGGATGATGAACATCCTTAAACTCTTTTTACGTCCTATAAAGTTTATAAACTTTATCAAAAGAATCATTAACATCCTAATCGGGCGCGCTACCAATTTATTGCTAGTCTTGACCGCGATTAGAGATTAGATTAATGATTGTTTTGATAAAGGCTAGATATGAACAGAGTTCCGTGTCGAGATAGGGGTTAAGAGTGGGAACCCTTTTTCCTCCAGAAACCCTAATCTACATGCATCACCGTCGTTCTAGTTTTAAATCTATTAAAGGATAAAAAGAGTAATCTTTAATTAATCATCCATAACTACTAAATTCTAATGAACCCTACAAACCCCCTTTTTATATAAACCTACGCCCATAATTATTCTAGACCTATATTTTACATTCGTGTTTAACGTAGATCTAGAAACCATTCCTCGACATTCTTATCCCTCTTCTCTTTTTCAACACATCTAAAGTAAGAATAAAAGATTCAACGTTTCCCAGAAGACGACCCGTACTCATCTCGGTCTAGCTACACGCAACACCGTTATTGATTGCGGTTAACTACTACAAACACACTTTTTTGTACCAATCAACATATCTTACCTGCTCAACATGGTGAACTTAGTATCATACTCATCCACAGATTTGGTCCACATAGAGCCTTATTGCAAGTGGATGAATTACTTCTCCATATCAAAGCGGGAAGTCTCGGGAAAATATTTCGCATCGAACATCTCGCAAAAAATCCTCCATTCGATCGGCTGGGCAAGATGGCTTTCTTCCGCCTTCCACCATACCCTGGCATTATCCGTGCGTTGCATCTTCGCAACCCTTACCCAAGTAATGTCTGGCACTTGTGCTGCTGCCAGATCATCTTCGATGGACTGAGCCCATTCCTCTGCTTCCAAAGGGTTCTCTTTCCCAGAGAATTGTTTAAGGTGCAATGCCCGGAATTGTTTCACTCCAGGTGTCTCAGCTTCTGGGCGGTTTATTAGGATAGCAGTCTATTGCTGCTGTCCCTCTAAGAGGCTCTTGATCGCCTCGAGTAATACTGTCTGCTCGTTAATAGGAGCTGCTACGATAGGTGTAAGTGGAAGAGGTGGTGGTGTGGTGTTGCCATTCACGTTGGTGCTCGTGTTGTTCGGGGAATCCATAACCTTGAAAAAAAATAGGGTTAGGATAGATTCAAAGAATATGAAATATAAAGAATGTTTAGTTGCTGATTCTTATAATTCTTGTGAAATATTGCTTAGGTTTCCATGAAGAACTGTCCTTGCATGGTATGACTTCATGCAGAACTGACCTGCATGGGCCACCAACAAAACCTGTCACGCCCCACTTCCTAGGGTGCAGGTAAGAAGACGTGGCAGGAAAGCGACGTATTTACTCAGAAGTAAACACGCTAAGCGTAAATAAGCAATATAATAAATGTACATAAGAAATGACAAAAGATATAATCAACAACTTTTTATTGATTAAACATTCTTTACAATACACTGGAAAATAAATACAATACCGGAAAGCAATGCTTAAACAATGGCATGAACTGAAAGTAAAAGTATATACAAGTGAACTAGAGCTCTGGGTCCTCAATGAACTGCTCCAAATCGTCCTGGCTGAGCTCGATCTCCAGAGAGTTGGGTCCTCCTGACAACATTCCGAAGAAAGAAGAAATAGGAATATCGTCAGTGAACAATCGCTCGGTAAGTCCCAAAAGATAGAGAAGAATAGACAGAGAATAAAACAGGTAAAGTATATATGGTTATATTTGTTATGTTAACGTAGTTGTTTGTAGCTTGGTACAGAATGTGTCAGTGTATACGAGAGGAGTCCAACTTGCTTCGTGGACTAAGATATGGAGTACAAGGCCCCGTCAAAACCCACGGGACAATGACAATGGATGTTCATGTTAGGTGTATTATAGTGACCATCATCGTGTCACTTTTAACACATTTCATACCAGTCTACCCCTTGAAAACCCCGTAATGCATATTGTATTGATTTTTTGTATAAGACTTGCCGAAAGCATGGTATAAATTGTTCATGTAAATGGATAAGGGTGTAAACGGATAGTCATGTAGTCAAGTCAATATATATCCATGGTTCGGTCCAGTCGAGTCATGTTGATATTTGATAGTGTTCTGGTATTCATGTTCATATTCCAGTATATATAGATTCATATTGGAGTTATATTTGAATTGTATTCATATATGGATTGTATTCAAATTAGACTGAGACTCTGACTGAGTCAGACACTTAAACAGAATTGGATTCTTGAATTAGGTTTTTGGAGTTATCGATAACTGCTGCACATGGACGGCAGGATTTGTGACTTTTTCTAAGCCAATTACCATTGATAACCCCGTTTTAGTTTTCTACTTTAAATAGACAAGCACTCACTCTCTCCGGCTCCCTGAGGCTCAAAAGAATTGGTCCCGCTTAAACCTATATTTACTAGGGTCCTTAATTTAAATTAATATAACTTGAGGGGGTTTTATGAAAAATAGTTTTAGTATACTTTCAAAATAAAACTTAAGTATTTATTTAACGTATTTAGGGTTTTCATGGATGTAATTTTTAAAAGTGAGATATTCTAGTGAATAAATACCCAACTTAAATAATATATGGTATTTTTGTGTAAATTTGACTAGTATGGATTCTTGATGGTATTTTAATGAAATTTGTGATTCTTTTCTTTTGTTGGAAAAACGTGGAATTTATTATATATTTAAAATAGATGATTTGATAATATTTATATATAATTATAAAAATAAAATTTATTTATTAAATAGAAATCACGTTTTTCTTAAAAATTGTATTAAAAATTCCATCGAGATCGGATGCTCTGTGAGGAGGTCCGCATCTCGCTCTACTAGTTCTGAGGATGTGCGATAACCCGCACCATCCCGATTGGGTTCCCCAAAATGGGTTGTAGAGACTTAATTGCAAGGTATGTAAATAATACAAATTTAAAGAATACAGTTTTTAATAGTTTATGGTATTTTAATGTAAAAGTCGTATTTGTCCCAAAAATATTGTTAAAAAGAAATCGTGCTATATCAAGATGTGTGTTGTGATAGGTAGGTCATTACCTCATGAGATTTTTCTAAAGGTAATACAAGCAAACATGATAAAAGATGTCGTGTGTAAAGTTTGTGGTATTTAAACGTAAAAGTGCAATAAAAGTTGTTTTATATGGAGTTTTGAATTGAAACTTATTTCTAATTATTGTTTAATGTTTAAAAAACAAAGTATAATGATTTAGATCACTGGTTCTTAAGAAAATTGTTAGTTTAAGAAGTTTTAGAAATGAATGTCGGTATAACTCCGCTTACCGACATCATTGAAAAGAAAAAGTTTTAAGAGGTGAAAAGAAGAGAGTAGAGGGGACTTACAAGTTGGAATGAGAGAGGGGAGGTATAGGAAGGATTTGAGAGCTTCGTGGAGTCGCGGGGTTGCTGGAATCTTCTTGAATCGTCTCCGGAACTTGACCTTAGGCTAACTCCACTTATACACTTCTTTGACTTGGAAAAATTTGAGAAT
This sequence comes from Agapanthus africanus, assembly GCA_030015575.1. NCBI lineage: Eukaryota > Viridiplantae > Streptophyta > Magnoliopsida > Asparagales > Amaryllidaceae > Agapanthus > Agapanthus africanus. The sequence goes on from CM057344.1 coordinate 42,338,471, forward strand.
TTTTTATAATGGATTTCAGAATGGAGAGGGTTAGGATGTGATGTGGTATTTATAGGAGAAATTAGGGTTTTGAGGATTGAAGAATGGAATTAAAATGCATTTAAAGTTGGATTAATTCCCATTTTAATTCTCTGTTTAATTTCAAGAAAAACAAACAGAAGAAGAGTAGTGGGGGTAGGCCAAACGACTAGGGTTCAAAATATTAGAGCATTCTCGATGGTTGGGCCCAGCGGTGCCAGCCCTTATGCCCATCTCGCCAGTCGTTTGGTTGAGATGGGGTGTGGGATTCTTGCCACATATCGGGGCCTGTTCATATAACATATTCCACATGTTTATTTAATCTGACTTTTTATTTTTACGTGTATTGCATGTGTAAACTTTTGGGCTTCCAAAAAGTTTAAAAGAAAAATCATTAAAAATAATATGTGGCTGATGGGTTTAGAACACGGGAGCTATGTTACAGCAATGCAAGGCTTTACTAATAAGCTACAAGTGCTTTCTTGTTGTTTTTTTAAATAAAATAATACTTAAAGTATATTCAGGCTTGAAAATACTCCATTCAGTACATTAACTTAAAAAAAATTTACACTAAAACAAAGTCGTTACATAGAGTGAGATGCAGACCTCCTCACGGAGCATTCGGTCTCGAAAAGGTTTTAATACGATTTTTAAGAAAAACGATATTTTCTATTTAATAATAAAATTAATTTTTAATAATTATATAAATATTTCCAATCCATATATTTTTCAAAATATAATAAACTTATATTTTTCAAAGGAAAGAATTTTATGTTTCATCAAAATACCATCAAGATATCAAAACAAGACAAGTTTACAATAAAATACTATGAACTATTCAAGTTAAGGTAATTATCACTAAAATACCTCAAATCTCAAAAATTCACATCCATGAAAATCCTAAAGAATATAATTAATTTCTCGAGATTATTTTGAAACTATATGTTAAAAATATTTTTCATAAAACTCCCTCGAGCTATATAAAACACTCTTAAGGACTTTAGTAAATATTGGTTTAAGCGGGATCAATTCTCCTGAGCCTCAGGAAGTCGGAGAAAGTTAGTGCTTGCCAATTTAAGGTAGAAAAACTTAACGGTTTTATCAATGATAATTGTCTTGGAAAAAGACACAAATCTTACCGTCCATGTGCAGCAGTTACCGATAACTCCCGAATCTAATTCAGGATCCAAATCAGTTCTAAGTGTTTGACACAAGTCTGAGTTTAAATCAAGCTTGAATTCAATCCAAACCAGAATTCAATTCAAACATGAATCCAAACTCTAACATGTATACTTGAACCTGAATCTGAATACCAGAACCATATCAACATGCAAACATGACATGACTTAACCGAACCATGGCTATAACTTGACTTGATTACATGATTACTTGTTTACATCCTGAACCTGATTATAAGAAACAACTTGTCTCCATGGTCTCCGCAAGTCTGATAATTATAAGCTATACAACATATTAGAGGGTTAAAAGGGTAGATTGGTATGAAATGTATTAAAAGTGGCACGATGATAGTCACTAAAAGACACATACATGAACTCTCGTGCCATTTTCCCGTGGGTTTTGACGGGGCCTTGTACTTACATGTTACTATTGTCCACAGGATAGTTGGACTCCTTTCGTATACACTGATACCTTCTGTACCAAGCTACAAACAACTACGTTAGAATAATAATCTGATACCTGTATAACTTAACAGTTTCCTTCCACATTACTTGTACTATTCATTTTTCTCTTTTGGGACTAGCCTATCGCTAATTCGCTGATGACATTCCTGTCTATTTATTTCTTGGAATGTTCGTCAGAAGGATATGACTCTCAGGAGACCAAGCCCAGTCAGGAGTACTTGGATCAGATTGAGGCACGTCCTAGCTTTACTTGTACTTATCTTCCAATTTGTATGCCACTGTTTAGGCATTGCTTTTATCATTGTACTTTTCCTTTTCAAATCAGTTGTATTGTAAAGATGAATGTTAATAAAAGTTGATGTTCATGTTATATCTCTTGTCATTTCTTATGCATTTTATATATTGCTTGTTTACGTTTAACGTATTTATTTCGGAGTAAATACGTCGCGTTCCCGTCACGTCACCGTCTCCGTACACTGGGAAGCGGGGCGTGACATATTGTAAAACCGTGGAAGCCTACACACAATAGTCCTAGAGGGAGAGTGAATATGACTATGCTATCGATATGCCCAAATTAAAAATCTATCGAACACTTGCAAATCAAAACCACAATTGAATAGATTAAGCAATGAATAAACCAATAGAGATAAGGCTAAACTAGACTACAATTGTGAACCATGAATAATAAGCAAGCAATCAATATCAAGTATTAAGCAATGAGCAAGATCAATGAGCATATAGATAACCTAGCATGCAATTTCTAAGCTTATTAAAATAAAGCAAGAGTAAGAAATTGCAAACGCAAGCAATCACAAACACAAAGTCTTATAGTGGTTCGGAAACCTGATAATGTCTCGGTCCCTAGTCCACTTTCTTTAGACCTTTGAGCGCGTTCCTTTTATACTTCTCAACACGTCTCCGATAACGTCTCGAAGACAACACATTGCCCGACACACGAGCAACCCACACTCCCCACTTCTGGTCAGAGTCGAACCTTACAATTCACTCAACTTCCTTACAAAGCAACTCTTGCACTCAAGAGCCTTCATACAAAGAAAGAAGAGGAAAATTACAAGCACAATTCACTCTCAAAAGAGTTTCTCTCATGCTTAAACTAATACTCTTGAAGTATGGATAATCAAATGAAGTTCTTGATCTTTTGTATGTGAGAGATGATAAACAAATGAAAACTCTTTTATTTTCACAAGAGATGAGATTTTTGATCTTGATCACTTTAGAAATAGGCAAGTGAAAATGCTCAAGTGATTGGGACAGAAATTTGCAAAGAAAAACATGTGTGTGTGTAGGCCCCATGAAAAACTGGTCTTTTTTAATGATTTCAGCAAAAAAACAGTAAAGGTATACGTCTGAGGAACAAAAGGCCGGACGTCTGAGTTATAAAAATAAGTCCCAACGGCTATATTTTTCAACAACAGACGTCTTTCTCACAAGAAAGCAGACGTCTGTCGATAAAATCTCAGCCAACCCGAGAGTAGAACCCATACGTCTGAAGTACAATGGGCAAGCGTCTGAAGGTATAAAAATTCCATTTTCAAATTCTTTATCAGACATCTGTCCATTTGACCTTCAGATGTCTTTCGTATCTCTGGGTTTCTCAGACATATGAAAAAATCTCAAAGGGCAGATGTCTGCAGCTCAAATAGGCAGACGTTTCCTATGCACAAAATCAGAAACTTGGGATTTTTTATGAAAATGAAAACTTTAAACTCGGAAACCCCGATATTTATGCAATATAAAACGTTTGTGCATGCGTGTGTGAGTGTTCAAGAGCTCTAATCGATATAACCATAATCTATAGAGTATTTACAAAAATTTCTATGTTGATATCGCAATTCTCGGAATTCTTGAATCTTTATTGTCTTTAGCTCTTGAACTTTGTGAACTTTGGCAAACTCTTGAAACTCTTGGAACTTAGTGAAGTGCCACAACTCACTAGCGTCTTGATGTCTTTCTCGTTCTTCAAATTTGACTTCGAATTTGTCGTTTCAAACTCGAACTTCGGCTTCTAGCTTCTTAACTATTTATAGCTTGAATTCTTGAACTCTTAACCTCGGCTACTTAGCATCACGAAGCTTGAATATGCAAATTGAGAAGCTCTCATCTGTACCATCCAAGCTCCATTAGATATTCCGTTTAAGCTTGATTTCCTCCATCCTCCTTTATACGTTTGTGTCGTGAGATATCCGATATTCTGAAATACAATCTCAAAATGACCAAGCTCATCATATACAGTGTTATGAAATATAATAGTTTAATAAACACAAGTATATGAAACATTCATTATTCCAATATCACAAACATGAATAGTATATCAATATCAAGATATAAATCAAACTTAAATCATGAGATACACACACGTGTGACAAAGATAGATGAGCATATGTGTGTGTATTTTCATATTGTGAATCATCAAAACAATGAATGCAAGTAATATATCGATATCAAAGAATATAACGCAAGTAAATTATGTTGATACTGATATATTACATGATATACACAAAATATAGGATAAGAAAGTTAAATATCAAGTGTATACAAGTTATGTGTTGGTAAAATAAACAAGATAAAGTAAGTGACACTAAACGACTTTTCTTGTTTTAAATATCATCAAAACTAAATAAAAGGATCATCAAAATACATAAGCTATCAGGGATGGTTTTGCACCCCAGTCCAGACAAAATCTTGATGATATACAGGTTGTTCCCATACCTGCAGGTATATTTATATATTATATATTGCGCGCGTATTCATTTCGAATGATATACTATAGATATACACGCATATTCATTTTAAAGCTACTTATATAGTCATTTTTATTGTCTAGTTGGAGGGGGTGCTCTACATACGGGGCACAGGCCGTTCCCACACCTGCAGGTATATTTATATAATATATATTGCACACATTCATTTTGAACGATATACTATATATATATACAAGCATATTCATTTTGAAGTTATTTATACAGTCATTTTTTATTGTCTGGTTGGAGGGGGTGCCTCCACATCCGGGGCACAGGCCTTCCCACACCTGCAGGTATATTTATATAATATATATTGCACACATATTCATTTCGAACAATATACAATAGATAAATACGCATATTCATTTTGGATTTATTTATATTGTCATTTTTATTGTCTAGTTGGAGGGTGCCTCCACATCCGGGGAACAGGCCGTTCACATACGATCATTTCCCTCTGAGCTCTGCAGATTAGTATTTTTCACTATATAATACGTCAAACTGATTATGAATTATTTTATTCAAAAGTTACTTATATAGTCATTGTTTATTATCTAGTTGGAGGTGTTGCATCCACGTCCAGGTCACTGGTTGTTCCTCACCGGACAAACTATCGTGCTGCTCGTGTGTAACATTTTAGAAAAATAAAATATTATTTTGGGAAATTATATAATTTAAATAATGAATATTATGAATATTTTAATGATGCAGTATAATTAAATACTGATAAATTGGAAAATATTGGAAAATTATCTTGAATGTTGAATTTTAATGAAGTTGTGAGATTTATACATTTTATGAATTATTATATAATTTATTATATACAAGTTTATGTCTAAACTCGATTAATTTTCACTAATTGTGCATTAAGAATGATTTTTGCATGTGACATGCACCATATCATATTTCCTAGCATTTGTTACATTTTCCTACACGGTCTTCTCTTCTTATCATGCATGGCTTTGTTTTATAAAGGAAAAGAAAAAGAAAGGATAAAGAAAAGAAAAGAAAAGAAAATAAAAATAAAAGGGAAATGAATAAACAAAAGGGTATGGGCATGAGAGAGAGAGAGAGGTGAGGAGTTCATTGACCTAGCTCCCATTTGTTTATCCTTCATCATTTTCTCCTCCCCCTTCACACCATGGTTGTCCCCTCTCCTCCACCTCCTCCTCCACCTCACTTCACCCCCCAAAACAACTAAAAAACTTGCATTCCTTTCACAAATAACATGCACAAGCTCACTACAAGAATTTTGGACCAAGAAAGTTTGGATTTTGAGCACTTTGGGCAACTCAAGAAAATTCTTGAGTTGCCAAATGAGATAATTTCTTTGCTATTAGTATTGTATTTGATTCTTTTTAGCATCAATGTTAGTTATTAGTGATATTGTGTAGTTTAGTGGTGTTTGGAAATTTCTAGAGGAAGTTTAGGGATCCTTGAGTTGTGATGGTGTAATTAAGATGTATTAGTGACTACAAACCCCCTAAGTGCTAAAAACATGGACCAAACAGAGCCTAGACTAAAATACGGAATTTAGAAACTTCCGTGTCGGTTTTGTGTTAATTAGTGGGTGCAAGGAATCTGGGATGACCTGGAACATTTACTAGAAAACCAAATAATACCAGAGACCTAGATTGGACACTAGGAGACCACCGTGAAAGCACGAACCCAATCTGAGCTGGTATGGCTGAGCTTGTCAGATCTTGAGGCAATGTGGCCGGCCTCATAGTGGGTGTTGATGTCCAGGTTTCTTCTGTAGGTCATATACCCCCAATACATCCCCCTAGTACTGTTTGTTCATCCCTATTTCATTTGAACCAAAATCTAGGACCAATTTCTTGAGTTGCTGCTTAAATTTCCTCGATGTTTATGAATTGAATTTTTGATAATTGTGTTTTGTATAGGTCACTCGACATTTGTACGTCGATATTGGGTGTTATTTGGTTAATTTGCATGAGTTGACCATAGGTTCTAACCTATGTGTGATACTTATGCCATTTTGGTTTTCGTGCACGATTTCGGTTTACGATATCTTGTGTGTATATATGTAGGTACCCTTGAGTGGACTTGAACGACAAGGATGTGCATGGTGTCATCGACTTTGGCAAGCAAGGATCAATGTTAATAGATATATATCTACGGGGGAAGTCGAGTGGATGGCATATAGCACCCCCGCAGTTCGTAGTGTAGCCTATGATATATGATATTTATATTTTTATATTTATACGATTATGTGTTATGTGAAACGATATTGATTAGCAAGAAAGATATTAGGAGAGCATGTGTTAGTTTTAGTGTAATTGGTAGAAAACGATTTAGTTAGTTTCTTAGTCGCGAACTCTAGAGTCATGATTTGCATACACGGACACACACGCATACATTTGATTTACTTGTTCGTATATGGGGATATGTGAATATGTATACACACACACACACATACACACACACATATATGTATGTGAATATGTATGTGTGTGTGTGTGTGTGTATATATACTTGGATGATGAGGATAGTATGAGGTACTTGGAGATGAGTCGATATGATTGGGCATGATGCCACAAGATCGGTGATGTGATTTGGTTCGCATTATGAGATACGACAAGATATTATAGCGGACCTTTAGGCGATGTGTTTTCAGACACACGCATATATATATATATATGTGTGTGTGTGTGTGTGTATATGTATATATATATATATATATATATATGTATATATATATATATATGTATATATATATATATGTTGATGGTATCAGTATGTACTAGACTTTAGATCAGTACCCCCAGTTCATGATATATAATGATAAGGATACCAGATGAATAATGAGATAAATATGATATTCGACCAGTACCCAGATTTGGGATGCCGTACGATAGATTTACCGTACGAGATATAATTATGATGATAGATCCGCACTCTTGACTCGAGGATGTCATATTATATATGGTATCGTACGTGATACTATTGAGGCGAGATCACCGACTATTATATATATATCGACTCAGACTTAAATGGTTTTCCTTACCCTTTCGACTAGTCTGTTAGTTTAGTCCTGTAGTTACTTAGTAGATGTTAGACTGAGCTCGAGTCATACTTATTTCCAAAACTAACGAATCGTGAGTATTTTAAAGATATGCCAAGGGATACTACAGATATTTCAAAGGATGTACATTTTCTTAAAACCACCGTAGCCCCTATTTTCTAAACACCATGATTCGTGCAATTTCATATACCAAAAACTGTATGACTCGTATATAGGAATATATATTTACTTATTATTTCATTTACTATTCATTTGTCATTTATTCTTGCTGTTCGCATCGCATTGCATGTTTATATGTATTTTCGTTAGATATTATAAAACCTATTGCCAGGACACCAGCACCATTACCGATTATGCGTATGCTCTACGTACACTTGCTTGCCGGCTCACACACATCATCATTGGTAATTGCCATGTCATGTACACTTTAGAAAATATTAGTTCATTGACATAGATTGCTAGCTGATAGTTCCAATATGTTATTGCTTTATTATGATAGTTTAATTATTGCATTCCTTGCTTGATACTAGATGCATTCATATATTCATTGGTCATGCAGTGTTATGGAGTTTTATGCCGGTAATTTACTGTTATTAACACTTGAGATTGGGATTTCGGATTTCTATGAGATTTCTGCATTTGGAGAAACCGCAAAGATTTATAAAACTTATTATCATTTTAAAGATAGAAAATTGTGGTTTTCTCCTGATATGATTTGAGATATGTCCACTATGAGTTTTCTCGGCTCTTGAACGATATCATACACCCGATTCGAGAAGTAGGAGGAACCGTCTGTGGGTGCATGGTGGACCCGGTGCGGTACCCTGGGGCAAGATTGTCGCAGTAGATGGCGTTGAGCCCGGCAGGGGAGCACTACCGACCGGTTATTTGTGACGCGCCGAATATCCGGAGGATACCGACGTGGTCTTGAGATTTGATGATACAGGCCAGTCCGGATAGCCGGAGCCTGAGATATTGAGATTTGATGATACAGACCAATCCGGATAGCCGGAGCCTGAGATTTTGAGATTTTGAGATATATATTTTGTGTCGATGCTTGACAATGATTCTCTGTTGATTTCATTGATAATACTCGATTTTTATACAGAAATCTCTCTGAGATAAGAAAACAGTTTTCTCATTTAGATGTATTCTGTTTTCATGCATTCATACATCATTTATATGATATGTTGTTACCCGAGGCACTGACACGAGCATTTGGTATTACACTTATGTATAGATGTTTACCCTTGCCATTATTATATGCTTCAGGTTATATTATATTGAGGATATTACTATCGTATGACCTAGGATTGAGTCATACACGCGATTTCTGCTCGGTGATGTTTTCTACTCACAAGTTGGCAACTCACCCCTGTTGTGCCACAGTTTCTTGCAGATTTTGCCGTACAGGTTTCCTTGACGGCTTTGCTGGAACATTGCTTCTTTCTGGGTGATTGCTGTGGTAGGTGGGTTTACTTGCATCGTGACCGCCATTGTACTTTTATTTATATTCAGTTGTATCAAGCAAACTCCATCAACCAGGCTTGTATATTTTTTGAATTTGAAGACCAGTGTATATTCTTTCGACCTTAGAGTCACGCTTGTATTATTATGGTTTTCTGGTGGATATTGGTTTTCTTCTGAGTTTTGATCATCGACCTTCGGCGTTGTATATTATATTGCTTGCGTGGTTGATCCGCCAATTTGCGAAGGGCTAGCTCCCGCTTGGGGATGCCTTTATTCATTATGTATATTATTCATGTTTGTATCTGTTTGGGGTCAGTATTTACAAAGGAACTCTGCCGAAATTTTCGGAAAAGACTTGATGTTTTAAAGATATTTACTACGACTTTCAAAGTGATTTATATGCAAACTTTTAAACAAGTTTTCCTTCACTTTTAAATTTAAATGGTTTAGATTTCTGGGATTTTGGCTTCTTGAATTAGATGGGGTCCTATAGACTTCATATGATTCAAGTGCCCGTCACGTGCCATTTTGGGTCATGACAAAGTTGGTATCAGAGCGTTAGGTTTAGCCTTGGTTCGAGTCTATGTTTGACTATACGGAGTTTAAGGCGTTTATATATATTCGGAACCTAGGCTTGACCTTACGGAACTTAGACTTAGTCGAGGGGGTATTAGACCCAAACTTTCGTCGTATAGGTTGACCTTGGTTGATGGAGTAGGTGACTTAAGAAGAGTGACGTACCGTGTGTGTGTTCCGCGGCATACTTACGATACGCTACTCCGCTTAAGAAACCTTAGGATGTACATTTCTTTGCACAGTATTATATTCATTCCTATGATCTATCCTCATCAATATCATTTTATGGTTTTGTTACCACGGTTGTACGGGCATGGAGAGCTACGGTTAGAGTTGCGGTCAGCACGAGCTCGTCATGGACGAGGACTGACCAGGGCGTAATTCTGGTGACACATGATTTCATAGATGTATCGTTTTATTGTGTTTTTCGCGCCATGAGCGTTTGATGGATTGCTTTTACAAAAATTTCTCGAATGTGCAGATCAGCACCAGACGGTCAGGCTACAGCTAGAGGCTGGCCAGAATGTGATGACCGTCAATGCACTATTATTCTTGATGATTGAGGTACTGTTTAGCGTGCGGACGAATGAGCCTGTTGTTGATGCGACTGACAAGATATCGCCCCATATGCTTGGAGCTATGGCAGCACGAGTTGCACTTAGAGATGTGATAGAAGATCGCTGGTCATCCATGGAGGAACGACCAGGACATGTGATTCGTTGCATACCCTGATGCGAGGTCATCAGATTGATGGATTCCAGCTAGAGAAGACTTCATGCAGATATGGTGAGAGTCGAAAGAAAACGATCGAATGTCAGAAACCCATTTTTCCAAGTTTAAAGTATTCGGAAGAACATGCAAGTAATTCTGTGGACCCTCTAGAAAAATGAAAGTCTAACTCGACATAATGACCATGGGAACGCTTTTGAACCTTAGGGTTCCCAGCAGTTCCGCGGTGCCATTAGTGAGGCTTAGGTTTGCCCTCCTACGGCTGGTCCATAGGTACTGTGGCATATACTGGATATTATTAAACTATGCACGAGTGTTGATCTCTCGAGAAATTATGGGACTTTGATGAATCGATCGAAAAATTCGACGTCATCCGGATATCATATGATGGGATACTTCATGAGAAGACTTGGACCCAGGATTGGTTATATTACGCACACCCAGTAGGCCAGAGTTCGACATCATTGATGAGATCTGTTATGAGCGACCATGATAGTTGGCCAGAGATCTTTAGAGGATGTGACAGAGCGGAACTGTTTCCGTCATCATTTCCATATTGAGCCGTCGAACCGAAGAGTTATGTAGCTGGCAATTCACAATGAGAGACAAGAGCCTAAGGGCACCAGGCGTCAGACCAGGAACAGGAGGCAAGAAGATATCTTGCTTTGCTAGCTTTGGATACACTGACACCTTCTCGACTGCGAAGGAAGGACATATCGATGACAGTGTTTACGATTTGTGATTTTGTGATTCGAATAGCACGTGTCTGTTATTTCGGATTTTGGTGTTTTGGGGCAATTTATTTGCATGATTGAGATTTTGTGCACCACAGTTGCACTTGACTTCGATTTGATGTCATTCGAGATGTTGATTTTGATTTCATGCCTATGGTATGTATGTGATTTGACTTGTGCCTTCGCTGTAGTTTTCATGTACTTTTAGCATTTTGATTCGATTTTGTGTATGCTGATGCACATGATTATGAGATTATATACCGCGGTATACCTAATTTGGATTGAGATTTGTTGTATACCGTCAATTTCGATTATGATATTCGATATTGTTTTCGTGCACCTTGTGCACTTGATTTGGATTCTTGCACATACTTGACGCGCTTGATACGATTTTGGTGCACGCCAGATGCACTAAATCGGGATTCTTCGTGCATATCAGATGCACCTGATATTGCTGTCAGACACACCCGTTGCCCTTGACAGGTGTTTTCGTGTACACCGTTGCACTTAGATTTTGTTTCTGTGCACATATATGGCACATTCATTGATTTCAATTTCCGTGCGCACCAGACGCACGTGTCATTCTTATATACATTTTTGGGATTGATTTCCCTTTTGGAGCAGTATGTTTTATGATATTTACTATTTGGTATGGTAGCTGAGCAGGACTAGTCCGAGGACAGTACCTAATTATTTTTTTGCATGCATCGATAGTTATCGAGGGCATTTCCAAAAGATCTATAGTCTCAATATTTACCTACGTGTCCGAGATGACACGAAACATTTTACAAAGGAAACCTTTCTAAATTATTTTTTCCAAACGGCGGGACGTATGTTAAATAAAAGATATATATATGTATATAGAGTTTTTTCTCACAATAAACGTCCGTCATTTGTGTCGTGATACGTGCACTGCACGGTGATTTGAAAAAGGTTTGGCATGCATTTCTTTCAGAGGTTTTGACGAATTTACAACGATGCGTACTATGCACATGTTATAGTTTTGATATATATCATGTTGGTTTTGTATTGGATTTTGACATTGGTGTCTTCACCATAATTCCGATGATTGTGGGATGCTTGACGGAGTTTGATTTTTGAGTTATGCACTCATTTTTCATGTGCATACATTTCGCTACGATATGTTTTATGTATTTATGATTTCGGAGCCCCGACGACTTGACCATTTTACTGAAATGTTTTAGTATCAAGGGGTTTAAATTTAAATTCGGGGACCGAATTTATTTAAGGGGGGAAGATTGTAATATTTCAGAAAAATAAAATATTATTTTTTAGAAATTATATAATTTAAATAATGAATATTATGAATATTTTAATGATGCAGTATAATTAAATACTGATAAATTGGAAAATATTGGAAAATTATCTTGAATATTGAATTTTAATGAAGTTGTGAGATTTAGACATTTTATGAATTATTATATAATTTATTATATACAAGTTTATGTCTAAACTCGATTAATTTTCACTAATTGTGCATTAAGTATGATTTTTGCATGTGACATGCACCATATCATATTTCCTAGCATTTGTTACATTTTCCTACACGGTCTTCTCTTTTTATCATGTATGGCTTTGTTTTATAAAGGAAAGGAAAAAGAAAAGATAAAGAAAAGAAAAGAAAAAGAAAAGGGAAATGAATAAACAAAAGGGTATGGGCATAAGAGAAAGAGGTGAGGGGTTCATTGACCTAGCTCCCATTTGTTTATCCTTCATCATTTTCTCCTCCCCCTTCACACCATGGCTGTCCCCTATCCTCCACCTCCTCCTACACCTCACCTCACCCCCCAAAACAACTAAAAACCTTGTATTCCTTTCACAAAAAATATGAACAAGCTCACTACAAGTATTTTGGACCAAGAAAGTTTGGATTTTGAGCACTTGGGGCAACTCAAGAAAATTCTTGAGTTGCCAAATGAGCTAATTCCTTTGTCATTAGTATTGTATTTGATTCACTTTAGCATCAATGTTAGTTATTAATGATATTGTGTAGTTTAGTGGTGTTTGGAAATTTCTAGAGAAAGTTTAGGGATCCTTGAGTTGTGATGGCGTAACTAAGATGTATTAGTGACTACAAACCCCCCTAAGTGCTAAAAACATGGACCAAACAGAGCCTAGACTGAAAATACGGAATTTAGAAACTTCCGTATCGGTTTTGTGTTAATTAGTGGGTGCAAGGAATCTGGGATGACCTGGAACATTTACTGGAAAACCAAACAATACCAGAGACCTAGATTGGACACTAGGAGACCATCCTGAAAGCACGAACCCAATCTGAGCTGGTATGGCCGAGCTCGCCGAATCTTGAGGCAATGAGACCGGCCTCATAGTGGGTGTTGGTGTCCAGGTTTCTTTTGTAGGTCATATACCATCTATACATCCCCCTAGTACTGTTTGTTCATCCCTATTTCACCTGAACCAAAATCTGGGACCAATTTCTTGAGGTGCTGCTTAAATTTTCTCGATGTTTATGAATTGAATTTTTGATAATTGTGTTTTGTATCGGTTACTCGACATTTGTGCGTCGATATTGGGTGTTATTTGGTTAATTTGCATGAGTTGACCATAGGTTTTAACCTATGTGTGATACTTATGCCGTTTTGGTTTTCGTGCGCGATTTCGGTTTACGATATCTTTTGTGTATATATGTAGGTACCCTCGAGTGGACTTGAATGACAAGAATGAGCATGGTGTCATCGACTTCGGCAAGTAAGGATCAATGCGAGTAGATATATATTTATGGGGGAAGTCAGGTGGATGGCATATAGCACCCCTGCAGTTCGTAGTGTAGCCTATGATATATGATATATGATATATATATTTATATTATACGATTATGTGTTATGTGAAACGATATTGATTAGCAAAAAAGATATTAGGAGAGCATGTGTTAGTTTTAGTGTAATTGGTAGAAAACGATTTAGTTAGTTTCCTAGTCGCGAACCCTAGAGTCATGATTTGCATACACGGACACACACACGCATACATTTGATTTACTTGTTCGTATATGGGAATATATATAAATACATATATGTATGTGAATATATCTATATCTATATCTATATCTATATCTATATATATATATATATATATATATATATATATATATATTTATACATATACTTAGATGATGAGGATAGTATGAGGTACTTGGAGATGAGTCGATGTGATTGAGCATGATGCCACGAGATCGGTGATGTGATTTGGTTCGTATTATGAGATACAACAAGATATTATAACGGATCTTTAGGCGATATGTTTTCATACACATGCATATATATATGTTGATGGTATCAGTATATACTAGACTTTAGATCAGTACCCCGGTTCATGATATATGATGATAAGGATACCAGATGAATAATGAGATAAATGTGATATTCGACCCGTACCCAGATTTGGGATGACGTACGATGGATTTACCATACGAGATATAATTATGATGATAGATCCGCATTCTTGACTCGAGAATGTCATATTATATATTGTATCATACGTGATACTATTGAGGCGAGATCACCGACTATTATATATATATCGACTCAGACTTAGGTGGTTTTCCTTACCCTTTCGACCAGTCTGTTAGTTTAGTCCTGTTGTTACTTAGTAGATGTTAGACTGAGCTCGAGTCATGCTTATTTCCAAAACTAACGAATCGTGAGTATTTTAAAAACCGGCCAAGGGATACTACGGATATTTCAAAGGACGTACATTTTCTTAAAAATACCGTAGCCCCTATTTTCTAAACACCACGATTCGTGCGATTTCAGTTACCAAAAACTGTATGACTCGTATATAGGAATGTATATTTACTTATTGTTGCATTTACTATTCATTTGTCATTTATTCTTATTGTTGGCATCGCATTGCATTGCATGCTTATATGTATTTTCGTTAGATATTATGAAACCTGTTGTCAGGACACCAGCACCATTACCGATGATGAGTATGCTCCACGTACACTTACTTGCCGGCTCACACACATCATCATCGGTAATTGCCATGTCACGTACACTTTAGAAAATATTAGTTCGTTGACATAGCTTACTAGCTGATAGTTCCAATATATTATTGCTTTATTATGATAGTTTATTATTGCATTCCTTGTTTGATACCAGATGCATTCATATATTCATTGGTCATGCAGTGTTATGGAGTTTTATGCCGGTAATTTACTGTTATTTACACTTGAGATTGGGATTTCGGATTTCCATGAGATTTCTGGATTTGGAGAAACCGCAAAAATTTATAAAACTTATTATTATTTTAAAGATAGAAAATTGCGGTTTTCTCCTAATATGATTTGAGATATGTCCACCATGAGTTTTCTCGGCTCTTGAGCGATATCATACACCTGATTCGAGGAGGAAGAGGAACCGTCTGTGGGTGCATGGTGGACCCGGTGTGGTACCCCGGGGCAAGATGGTCATAGTCGATGGCGTTGACCCCGGCAGGGGAGCACTACCGACCGGTTATTTATGACGCGCCGGATAGCCGGAGGATACCGACGTGGTCTTGAGATTTGATGATACAGGCCAGTCTGGATAGCCGGAGCCTGAGATATTGAGATTTGATGATACAGGCCAGTTCGGATAGCCGGAGCCTGAGATATTGAGATTTGATGATTTAGGCCAGTCCGGATAGCCGGAGCCTGAGATTTTGAGATTTTGAGATATATATTTTGTGTCGATTCTTGACACCGATTCTCTGTTGATTTCATTGATGATACTCGATTTTTATATAGAAATATCACTGAGATAAGAAAACAGTTTTCTCATTTAGATGTATTCTGTTTTCATGCATTCATACATCATTTATATGATATGTTGTTACCTGGGGCACTGACAGAAGCACTTGGTATTACACTTATGTATAGATTTTTACCCTTACCATTATTATATGCTTCATGTTATATTATATTGAGGATATTACTATCGTATGACCTAAGATTGAGTCATACATGCGATTTCTGCTCGGTGATGTTTTCTACTCACGAATTGGCAACTCACCCCCGTTGTGCCACAGTTTCTTGCAAGTTTTGCCGTACAGGTTTCCTTGACGGCTTTGCTGGCACATTGCTTCTTTCCGGGTGATTGCTTTGATAAGTGGGTTCACTTACATCGTGACCACCATTGTACTTTTATTTATATTCAGTTGTATCTAGCAAACTCCATCAACCATATATTTTTTGACTTAGAAGACCAGTGTATATTCTTTCGACCTTAGAGTCACGCTTGTATTATTATGGTTTTCTGGTGGATATTAGTTTTCTTCTGAGTTTTGATCCTCGCCCTTCGGCGTTGTATATTATATTGCTTGGGTGGTTGATCCGCCAATTTGCGAAGAGCTAACTCCCGCTTGGGGATGCCTTTATTCATTATGTATATTATTCATGTTTGTACCCGTTTGGGGTCAGTATTTACAAAGGAAACTCTGCTGAAATTTTCGGAAAAGACTTGATGTTTTAAAGATATTTACTACGACTTTCAAAGTGATTTATATGCAAACTTTTAAACAAGTTTTCCTTCACTTTTAAATTTAAATGGTTTAGATTTCTGGGATTTTGGCTTAATTGAATTAGATGGGGTCCTATAGACTTCATATGATTCAAGTTCCATTCATGGGCCATTTCGAGTTGTGACTGCTCAGATGCAGCCTTGTGGTGATGTTGCAGAGGGTATATATTGCACTCTAATTTTTGTTAATTCCTACATTCTAAATATTGTTTTGTCTTGATTTTGCATGTATATCTATATATTTTATGAATGCAGGATAACCATGGCACGTATGGAGGACTTGAGAGCCGAATCAATTCCACAAGCTAGGGCCCGATCCAGCAAAGGGCACGGAGCATTTCCCCGCATCTTTATCCCCGATGGCCGCTACACTGGAGATGATGCCGAGAGATTCGGCCGGTATTCGGGGGATGAGAGCCGTCACCCCAAGAAGTATCCTCTTCATCTTGATTAGAACGTGTAGCACAACCGCTCATTTGACACGTTCTGGGACCAGGCTTAGGTATTATTATATATGTTTATTTGATTTATCAAATAAATTTACTATCATTTGACATTTATAATTTAAAAACATTAATTTCTTATATTTGTAGGTGGATTATGCGTTTCTCGCAGTCAATCCCGATGACGCTGATGATGAGGAGAATAGACAGATCGATCTTCACGCTATTTACCGAGGCCTCAAGGACAACATGTAGAGTAATGTTCGGTATAATCGGAATAAGCTGAAATCGGATTGCTATGGCTTATGGCTGGCGACGCCTGAGGAGGAGAGACAGCTTCTCCTACTGTCTTCGGCCTTTAGCGGGATCGATTTAGAGATATGGCCTCACATGTATCTGTATTGGGTGTCTGAGCGCAAGCAGATTTGTAATGTAAATGTAATTTCAATGTTTAGTATTATTTTTTATTGTTGAATTAAAAAATTAAATCTGATTGTGTTGTGTAGAAGCAGGCCCAACAGAACAAGGAGAATAGAAAGTCGACGAAGAGGGGTCGAGTTACTTACACGGATGGCTTAAAGAACATAACTCATGCCATGGAGGCAATGGCAAATTATAATATATTTCTTTTGATATAATACAATATGAAAAGTTACATTATATATGTGTGTTTTTTGGTAAAATGCAGAGAGCTCGGATCGTGGCGAAGGGTAGTACACCGAGCGTGTTGCAGAAGTATCTGTCCATCCATGCCACATTGACAGATCCGGCCATGGGCACTATCACCCCTCGCTTCCCAAAGAACAGTAGCGGTCACGTGACAAGCCCGCAACATATTTATTTTAAGAAGATCATTTCTCAAAATAAACATGCTAAGCGTAAATAAGTAATTATACACAGTGCAAGAATAATAAGAGAATGAAATTTTTAACAAACTACTTTATTTACATTCACTTAAACAAACTTTGATTACATCGATAGATCTTCTGAAAAGAAAATACAATAACATAAAATGCCTAAACAAGTGGTATACATAAACTGAAATTGAAAAGAGAAATCTAAGAGTCGGCTTGTGAACTGAGTTGGTCGTAGTTCTCGGTAATTGGTTCCACCTCCTCAGTCCTTAAATTATCTGACGGATATTCCAAAGAAACAAAGGTGGGTGAAATTCCCATCGGCGAACTTGCGCCCGGTAAGTCTCCAAAAGAATTCTGATATTTAACAGGTACAAAAAGTAATGTAATATGGCATGGATAGCACAACAGGTAATAAGTGTGTGTGGGTGTGAGCATGAGTATGTATCTTAACAGGTCACTACAAGGTACTCTAACTTAACGTCGGTTCAAATGTGAATGTCAACCAATCTCAAGAGTATTCTCGAATTTAAAAGTAGGGCCTCAGAAGCAAGAAATTACGAGGCCGAATCAAGTGTTAGTAACGGGACTTCAATCTAGTGTCGAAGTATTCCAAACCCAAGAGTAGGGCCCCAAAGGTTTGGAAATACGGACCCTCATGATAGATTCCTTATGTTAGTAGATATGGATTCATGAACTAGGGGCTCCTGAAATTCCGTTGAATTCACACTTGAACTACCCCAACACCCCGTGTATATTAGTCTATAGTTAATATTACAAGTCTTAATCGAATCCATGAATACAAAAAGTGATGTGATATCACGGTTGAGTTCATGTCAAGTTCATATAGTCATGTCAAGTGCAAGTCATATCATTTGTATTCATGATTCGATTCAAGTTGGTTTCAGGTATACTTATCGAGTTCGTGTATTCATGTCAAGATTCAAGTATATAATTCTGGTTCAAGTCAAGTTCAGGTTTCAATTTCAAGTTCGAGTTCAAGTTTAAGTTCAAGTGATTTGATTTCCTTGAAATTACGATCTATATTTAGGGAGAGACTAGTGGTGCATCATTGTCTCTGGCACCCTGAGACTCTGACAAGAGAAGACACCGACAAGAGAAGACACCACTCAAACCAATCTACAACCTAAATACATAACATAAACTAGTATTTTTATTTCTAAGGTATTTGTGAAAGGTGTCATTTATGATTTAGCGGTATTATGTAAAATAAATATTTAAATTCTCGAGAGGGTTTGATGTAAAATATTCTATTTTGAAAATAACCACGAGGGCGTTTATGGTAAAAAAGAATGTTAAAGGTTTTAAAAAATATATATTTTTGATTGTCTGGTATCTTAGTGATAAAACCTAGTTCTTAAAAGTTTATAGTAGTTTATTGAAAAATCCATCTTTTGAAAAATTAAGGTATTTTAATAAAAACTTAATCTTTTTGTTTTAGAGTATTTTATTTGAAATCTAATTTACAAATTTTTTTTCTTTTATTACGAATATATGATTTAAATTATTTTCAAATTTGTTTAATTTTGTTTCAAAAACCGTATTTTCTTTTCCTTCGAGATCGACGCTCTGTGAAGAGTTCGGATCTCGCACACTAGACCCAAGATGTGTGATAATCCATACTATCTTCAAAAGGGCTCCCCTAACAAGAGTTGTAAGAGCGTAATTACCAAGGGAAAAAGTTATCGATTAAAATTTCATATTTTGAATTTGAGCGCATTTTAATAAAATTCGATTCTTTTTATTTAAACGCGATAATACATAATTGTGCTATAATTCCAAAGTTTGCATGAGTGGGGTGGGTCATTACCCTGTGTATATCTACATTAACATGTCACAAATAAACAAGTATCGAACAATAATAAACCGTGGTATTTAATCGTTATATTACGTTCTAAGTTTGTTTAACATGGCAAGTTCCATTTTAAATAAAAAGAGAAGTTACGTGGATTAAGTGGAGCATATGGCTTGCAAGAATAGTAGGATTGGTGATTTGTGTTATTAACGTTTAGTATGAAAACAAGTCAAGTTTTATGTAACGAAAATTTCAAATAAATTCAGTATGTTAACACCTGTTTCTTTTAATGATGAGAGAAGAAGAAACAAGAGAGAGATTGAAAGGGACTTACAGGTTGCGCATAAGCAAGAGATGAAGGAGAGGAGGAAGAAGAAGCCTTGGTTGGTAGAACTAAGACAGACGATGTGAGGATAGGCGAGCTTGAGAGCTTGTAGGCTTCAAAATAGATTTAGCTTGAAATAGAACTTGAGATGAATTTTGAGAGTGGAATTTTTAGAATAGTTTCATAATCGGATTGAGCTAGGGTAGCTAGATATTTATAGGGAAAGAATGTGGGTGTATGGTGAATTAAAATGAATTAAAAAGGATTTTAATTAGGTAGATGAAAAGGTAGCAGCTCTCTTTACTAAATTAGGCAGTTTGAAATATAAAAACGAAGAGTCGGGAGGCAAAGAGACGCACCAACCCGGGCGGGGCCTGTTTGGACTCAACTTGGCCTCCAAACTCGGCCTATAGTTGGCCCCATGTTGGGTCCTGCCCTCGGGGTTCGTGTCATGGTCTCGTGTCTCCTTGTTGGGTCTGTTTACATGTCTCTTTTCTTCTGCAACTTTTCGTATCTCCGTGTAATGCCCGTGAAAGTTTGGGATCTCCAAAATGACAAAAATAAAATATAATAAAATAATTTGGATGCAAGAATTTGAACACGCGGGCTATGAGACAGCAGCGAAGAGTCTTAACCAGTGAACTACAATCTTGTTCTTGCACTTATTTCATAAGAATTACTTATAACTCGATTCAAGAAAATCAAATATCTTTTATTGATTAAAACAAAAAGGACGGTATATGGAATTTGGGGTCGTTTCAGGCACGCTTAGATATCCCGACGCTGTTGTAGAGAATTATTGCGTAAGAGTTAATATTTGTTCTAATTCGAATAAATTTTTTTTATGATAAGTTTAAATGTCACGACCCAAATGTGGCACGTGACCGGTACTTAAAGCACGTGACATCTAAAGATGCCGATGCGGTTTAAGTAAGCCGAAACCCGGAATCTAAACATTTTTCTTTGAAAACATTGGAGGTGAAGTTTAAATAATCATCAGAAAGAATCAATTTTAAAATAACCATTTGATTTTCACTAAGTATCTTTAAAGAGCATCTATGACATTTTGAAATTCGACAGCACCTCCTTTGTAAATTTTGAATAAACCCAATACAATATGATAACAAAATAGCATCCCAACGGGAACTAGCTTCCATGCTCAAACGGTGGAGCAACCAAGCAACTATATAAAAAATCGACTCCTATGAGTGAGACAGCACAACACACAATTTCTAAGTCTCTCTTCTAATTCCACAATATACCATTTCTAAGTTGATAGAGTTTTTGCTAGATATAAAAATATATGAATAACAAAGTGCGAGTACGATACAATAGTAACTCACTTACCCAAAACAACCATCGAAAGAAATGTGTGTCCAAGCCGCTAATAATCCAAGCGGTAAAACCTACAAGAAACTGTGGCACAACGGGGATGAGTTGCCGACTCAGTGAATAAAAGTACATCATAAGGTAGAAATCGAAATGTATGACGATACCTAGGTCATAAGTATAGTACTATCATAATCTATACCAATATAATATATGGTATGTATATGTAACATAATGCAACACTATCTATCATGCAATCCTAAGTAGAACATATCAATGCAAATGACCTGTATCTAGGTATAAGCCCAATGTAGCTGAAAATATACGTATATAAACCTCTTCTTTAAAATAGCCGCGGAATAAATATGCCACGGCATAAAAGCAAACGTGATAGTATGAAATATAATATGTATCTTATTTAGATATACGTCCTGCCATTTTAGTAACGAAGGTTTAGAGGTTTATAAATTTAAATATCTCAGTGTCATATCAGACATATCAAAATAATGAGACTATAGCTCATTTTCTTGAATTCCTTTTTATGTACATGAATGCCCCTAAAAGATATGCAGGTACTGGTACCCGGATCAGTCCTGGTCGGCTACAATAACTGTAATCTAACTGTGTATCTCATGGTAGCAACATATCAATATATATATATATATGGATGTCCAGC
This sequence comes from Agapanthus africanus, assembly GCA_030015575.1. Lineage (NCBI taxonomy): Eukaryota > Viridiplantae > Streptophyta > Magnoliopsida > Asparagales > Amaryllidaceae > Agapanthus > Agapanthus africanus. The sequence goes on from CM057344.1 coordinate 42,360,429, forward strand.
ATCTACACCCGAAATCAGAAATCTCTCGTGTCTATCATCAAGACGCAAATGCAGATATCGTCGACACCATCTCAAATCGCCACCCGATATCCCTGGCCTCGGTCGGTATCCCCTGGATATCAGCCGTGCTCATCTCTATCTCCGGTCAGTATCCCCTGGATATCTGCCGTGCTCATCTCAATCTCCGGTATCGAGTATCCTCGCTAGGCTCCCCGCCTCAATGCGGCTTTCCCGTCCCTCGGTCTCGACCAGGTCCATCATGTATCCGACTGTATAGCCCCCCTGCCCACTCAGTCCGGATAGCATAAAAATCCGCGATCATATAGCCCCACACTCGGTCCGGAATGAACACAAAACCCATGGTGGACGTCAACTCATCATATCCAGAATATCAAATAAAAAATGAGAATACTCGTATAGATCATTCTGATGATATATTATATATAAACATATATAACAGCGTCCCATACCACTAATATATATCATCAGGAGTAAAACATCCAGAAAATCCATAAGAATCAAATACATCTATAGTACTGACATTTGCAATATGCAACAGGAAATAAAGAAAGACTGTGTAATTAAATCATATAGGCATAATGATTATCAATTCTATTGTGTCATGGCACTACTAATGATGTGTAGTATTATATACACGTCTGTGCTCGTGCAGCATGGCAATCATTAGTATTTATGCAAGTGTTCTAAAAGTATAATAGCCTACTCATATCGACATCTACATACGCATTATATATCATAACGGTCCTACAGTGACATGGCAATACCAATGAGGTGTAGTGTAACATATGTATATGTGCTTGTGCGGCATAGTACTCATTGGTAATTGTGCAGTGTTCTATCAGAGTGTTCGTGTTACGGAAAAGTATAATATCATTAACTATAACGCGAACAAGTAAAGTAATTCTAAGCATAGCTAATAAATGTAACTCGACCGTTATTCGGCATACTAATCTCATCATCATCAATACAGTATAATATTTCGTATAATATCTCACATTATCACTATATCTCAAATCCTTTCTAGTACGGCATGATCGTTCGTACCAATTTACCAAACCATCTGTAAACTATATGCAAATGAATATCATGCTAGATGCAAATTAATTCCAATATTCATTCCTTGAATAATTACTAAAAACTACTGTATATCATACTACTATTTATAAGGTTATGGGGATGCTATACGCCATCCACCCGACTTCCCCCATAGATGTAAATCTACTCACCAACTTGATGAGCTTACTGAAATCCACGCTGCTATGTCCGCTAACTCCGTTTCGGAAATCTTCACAATCGTACTTTTAATCGTAGTTATATCATATCGACGTAAAAATCATATCAAAACTCAAAATAACGAGATAGGCACCCATAGGTTAGAACCTACAGCATACTTAACTCAAAAACAACAATACAATCATGTTGTTAACGTATAAACGTTAACGGTTCAGTTGCAGTTCAAAATACGAAAATCCATATTGCAAATATCTGAAAACTTGATAAAACCTTAACTAACTACTTCCAGATTTCTCTGTATATATTTAGAGACAAAACAAACAATACTATAGATCATAAACTACCCAAGAAAGGCCACAGAAGAAAAACCAACACCAAAAGCCAAAGGGGGGCCGGCGAGCTCGGAAAATGGTGGAATGCCGTCGGGTCAAGTGTGAAGTTTGGGTCTCGGGTTTTGTGTAAAGTCCCCTAATGATTTTACTATAGTTTTGGTCTTTCTAGTTTTTCTAGTAATTGTACCTAATGCTTCCAGATTCAATTATAGTGAGCTAGATATCACAAATATCCTAATTTAAGATACTGCACATACTAAACATGCTACGTGAGGATACCATGAGTTAACTGAACTTAGGTTAATCTGAGCTAACCCTCTTCTGGTCGTAATAGGTAAAAACAGAAATTGTGACACGATATATCCGTATCATATTTAGAATTTTACCCCAAAACAGATATTACCTTTCAGATTTCATATACTGATAAAATAACTTAAATTAACAATACCAAATATCCTAATACATATACATAGAGCTACCCTAAAAATCCCAACACCCAACTCTCATAAAAATCCGGCGAGCTCGGATTTTTGGCAATTGTCGCCGGCCAAAATCCGAGGGAATGGGTCTGTCTTCCTACGTGTTATTCTAAGTCCAATTTATAAGATGAAGGCATTGTTTGGTTATGTTAATTATCATCTAAACTACAGCAGATCTTACACAGAGCCTATTTTTACCAAAATACGACATTTCCGATATCCGGTTTCTACATTTAAACTTTTCAAAACTAGAATTCTATAGAGTTTAGAGATTTTACCTACAGAAGATTACAGAAAAGAAAAGGCTTCCTCCAAAATGCACAAACTCAAAGATCCTAACTTGAGGGTAGTGGTGAAAGTCCTTAGCACTTATTTCTTCTTCTCTTCTCTCTTTTCTTTTCTTTTGTGTGTTCTAAGACGTTTCCCCTTTTTTTTTCTTCTTCTTTTCAGTTAATTACTTATTTCCAAGTGATATATGAACTGAACAAAGATAAAGAGAGTGAGTGAGGGTTGTAGGAGGAGGTGTCACCTAGAAAGAATGTGGTAGTTCCATGCAAGTAGGAGGTGTAGCATAGAAGATGGTGGGGTTTTCATGCAAGGAGGAGGTGTATGCATGAAGTGTCATCTAGGATATGTTATGCCAAGAGTATAACTTAAGCTTAAACATGACCTTGCCCTTTTATACATAAACCCTCACAAAATTTCCAATTTTCACAATTACTTAAACTTTTCACAAAACCCCTCACACTATATCATACTACAAATGAAGCTAAATTTTTCACTAAAACCCTTGTAATTCACTAATGTTACGAACTAAATATTCAATTTAATTAGTTTCACACACTACTTATGAAATATCTCATTTTGTTTCAATAAATTTTTAAATTAACATTTTCAATTAATTAACTAAAATAATTTATTATCTAAAATATTTCAAAATGTTACAATATTTCCTCCTTAAGAAAATTCGGTCCCCGAATTTAAATTAAATACTATTCTTAAAACATTTTTCTTAATCTAATCTGCTCAAATTCAAAACAATTTTCCGAGGTCCAATTTAAAAACACATCGTCCGCTCGATACAACGGAACTCCGAAGTCCCATACGAGCTTAAGACGCATCATATCGCAACAGTGTGTGTGAAAACTCAAAAGGATGTAAAACTCACATAACTGTAACTCTAACGGTTGCTATGAGAATTACACCAGTTATGATACAAATTGCCAAATACGAAAACCATTGTGTTTTCTGAGTACACGATAATTGCCACAATCGTAGTGTAATATCGATGCACATGACCAAGCGAAACATATAAATCAAATCTATAATATATCCTATCAAGTGCAAAGCACGAAAATAAAATCAACCCTAATGGGTTTGCATGCAATTTTTCAATCCACACATCACGGTGTGCATGAAAACCAAAAACAACGTCAAGTGCAACAAGTGTGCACAAAAACAATATCTACTGCATCAAATGTGCATGGAGCAATTACCGAGAGCATCAAAATGCATAAGATAAATCTCCAGTGCATCGGAGTGCACAAAACAAATCTCAAGTGCATCGGAGTGCACAAGACAAATCTCAAGTGTATCGGGATTATTTTCAGTCCCACTCTGGAGGCGATCCGCAGTCCAGCGAGCAGGGCCTCGTACTCCGCTACGTTGTTTGAGGCTTTGAACCCGAGCTTTAAAGAATACTCCATCTTTGTTTCGTTCGGGCCCCGAATGATGAAGCCGACACCACAACCTTCCTCGGTTGATGACCCATCGACGTAAAGGACCTAATCGGGGATGGAGTCGGGCCTCTCTTAGACCAAGGGTCGAGATCCGGGGGCCGGCACGGGCACTGCCTCCTTGTTAGGGATAGTGCATTCGACGATAAAATCGGTTAGGACTTGTGCCTTGATAGCTTGCCTCGGGCGGTATTTGATGTCGAATTTGGACAACTCCTACCTCCACTTCTCCAAACGACCAGAAGACTTGGGGGAGGCAAGAATAGCCCCTAAAGGGAGTTCGGTGAGGACGAGGATGGTATGCACCTGGAAATAGTGCCGCAGTTTCCTCGAAGCCACGATGAGTGCCAGGACAATCTTCTCTATGGACGGGTACCTTGTTTCCACGTCCTTGAAGACATGGCTTACGTAGTAGACCGGCTTTTGGACTCCCTCGACTTCTCGAACAAGCATCGAACCTGCAGATTGATCGGACACCGCCAGGTACAGTGATAGCTCATCTCATTCGAATGGCCGGGTGAGTAGTGGGGGAGTCACCAGGTGCACTTTCAATTGCTCGAGGGCAATCTGACACTTTTCCCCGGATCTTGACATGAAACGACTCAGAGCGGCTACCCTCCCTGTGAGTCGCATGATTTCTACGTTAGTCTTGGGCGCGGCCACGTTGAGGATGGCACTGATTTACTCCGGGTTAGCCTCGATTCCTCGGTGGGTGACCATGAACCAGAGGAACTTTCCACTAGTGACCCCGAACGCGCACTTGGCTGGGTTTAGTTTCATCTTATATTTGCGGAGGACGTCGAAAGCCTCGTCCAGATATTTGGCGTGCTGATCTGACGAGGTCAATTTGATGAGCATGTCATCGACGTAGACCTCCATGTTCCTGCCGATCTGAGGTTTGAACATTATGTTGACTAAGCGTTGGTACGTAGCCCCGGCGTTTTTTAGGCCGAAGGGCATCATTTTATAGCAGTATACCCCCCGGTCCGTTGCGAATGCGGTGAGCTCTTCGTTTGCCGGATTCATACGGATCTGATTGTAACCGAAGAAGGTGTCCATAAAACTGAGTAGCTCGTGGTCTGCTGAACTGTCGACGAGCTGATCTATCCGAGGGAGGGGATAGTTGTCCTTCGGGAAGGCCTTGTTGAGATCGGTGAAGTCGACGCACATGCGCCACTTTCCGCTTGCCTTTTTAACCATTACCACGTTCGCCAACCACTCCGAGTAAGCCACGTTCCGAATGAAGTTGGCCGCGAGCAGCCTATCAACCTCGTCCTCGATCGCACTTTGCTTGATCGGGGTGAAGCTTTGTTTCTTCTGCCTGACAGGTCGGACCGCCGAGTCGACCCCGAGTTTATGTGATATTATTTTTAAGTCGATCTCGGGCATGTCGGCAGACGCCCAGGAGAACACGTCTGAATTTCTTCTGAGGAAGTGGAACAGGTCGGCGTGCCGAGCCCCCGTTAATAGTGACCCGATTTGGACGGTTCGTTCATTTTCCCCTTCGACGAGGGGGTCCTCTGTTAGCGGCTCAACCGAGGCTCCTCGGATCACTTTATGCTCGTCCCGAGTATCCAAAGATCCTCTGAATTCATCCGTGCTCTAAAGATCATCGTTTCTCTTCTTGGGCATTGATGTTGCTGTGAAGCAAATCTTCACGGTTTGCTGGTTCCCGTAAGCCCGACCTATCCCACCTTGGTCGAGGGGAAACTTGATTGCCAGGTGGTAGGTCGATATCTGGGCCCGGAGGGAATTGAGCGTCGGGCGTCCCAGGAGGATATTGTAGGCCGATAGAATTCTGGCGACGATGAACTCCACAAGCACGGTACGCGTATGGCTTGTCTCCCCGATGTTAAGCAGGAGGGTGACCACCCCTTCTGCCGGGATGGAGTGGTTGGTGAACCCCGACAAGATGTGGATGGTCGACCTTAGATCTGATGGGGTAAGTCCCATACGCAGGAAGCAGTCGTAGAAGAGCATGTCTGCCGAACTTCCTGAGTCGACCAATATCCTTTGCACTTCACTTCATAACAGTGGACCCGTGCGGTGATTACCAGAGGGTCGTTGTGAGGCAGGGATATCCCGTGGAGGTCCTCGTCGGTAAAGATGATGGACTCGGCTGCTTTGACCCTCTTCCTTGGTTGGTTGTTAGTCCCTTCGACTGTCAAGGGGCGCCGTGTCTCGTCAGCCCCAGGCGCACCCCCCGCTGATACGACCATGATTTGGGCGATCGTCAATTCGCCGGGAGGGGGTGGTGCTCTTGTTCTCGGTCGGCTTGTCGCTTATCCCGTAAGTATCTTTCCAGGTGCCCCGGGCGGATAAACTCCTCGATGTAGTCTCGGAGCTGTTTGCAGTTCTCGGTGGGGTGTCCCTGTGACCTGTGGAAAGCGCAATAGGGGCCTCATGTCCGTTTGGCTGCCTTATGGCTGACCGGGGGAAGTTTGAAGAATCTCTCCCCTTTTGTCTCCTCCAACAGCTCTGTCTGGGAGATATTGAGCCCGGTATACTCCTGGAATTTTGGAGAGTAGGGCTTTGGCAGCTCAATCTTCTTTTTATCCTTTCTTGCCCTCTTCTTCTGAATGGTCTGGTCGGTCCGGGGTAAATTCACATTTACCTCGGACTCGAGCTGGATCTTTCATTCAGTCCAGGCTTTTATCTCGGCCATGGTCTTAGGTTGCGCCAACGCAAAGGAGCGGAGCCACTCTTTGTGCCTAAGACCCGATCTAAGTGTAGTGATGACCGTCTCATCCTGGTGCTCTGGGATCTCGAGGAGGGCGTTGTAGAAGCAGGTGACGTATCCCTTGAAGAACTCTTTGTCCCCGCTCTTTATAGGGAAAAGATGATCAGCGGTCCATTTCGGCCGTCTGTTCCCAACGAAATGGCCGAGGAACTGGGTGGCCAGCTCATCGAAGATAGAGATTGAGCGTGGCGTGCGTCCTCGGAACCAGTCTCGTCCAGAGCGGATGAGAGTGGCAGGGAAAGCACGGTATTGCGCGGCGTCGGAGTTGTCCTGGAAACTCATCCCTGCTGTGAACGACTCTAAATGGTCTTTTGGGTCGTGCTTTCCGTTGAAGAGGGAGACCTTTGGGGGCTTGTTCCTAGATGAGACGTGGACAGCGAGAAGCTCCTGAGTGAAGGGCCTCGTAAGCGTGTCAGTGGCGTATCTAGCCCCGTCGCTTGAGGGACGACTCTCCCGATGTATACCCTCGATCTTCTTTTCGAGGGCATCGAGTCGGTCGTGGTATCCCGAGGATTCGATACACTCGGATTTATGGCCCCTGCTGTTGCCGACTTGCGCCGAGCCGCGGTTCCGGTTCCGTTCTATGAGGTTCCGTAGGTCCCCTAGCGAGGTTGTCTTCGAGCTGTCGTGGTGAGTCCGATCCGCGTGAACCTGTCGAGGGAGAGGGCGCCGACCATGCCTGGGAGCAGGCGAGCTGACCGACACCTCCTCGGGAGGGACAGGAGCACGATGGGCCGTGGTGAGTCCGATCCGTGTGAACCTGTCGAGGGAGAGGGCGCCGACCATGCCTGGGAGCAGGCGAGCTGACCGACACCTCCTCGGGAGGGACAGGAGAACGATGGGCCTTAGGGCGGGACGCTCTTTCATAAGACCTCGGCGTCGAGCTGTAAGGTGCCCACCGGGTCATCGAGTTGGTCGCCACGGGGGATCTGTGGCCGCCAGAGATAGCGAGGCGATGCCCAGATGTACCGGCGTGGGCAGCGTCTTCTCTCCCCATGTGTCTCTCCCAAGGTGGAGGAACGGCGACTTGGAGAGCTTGTCCCGCCGTTTGAACATGGACACGCACATCCACAACGGGCGCGAGCCGATCTATTCGAGCAGATAGGACGTAAATGGCGTTCGGGGGAGGAAGGGATCCACCCGTGTCTCCGTTGTGGGGAGGACGGCGGCTGGAGCTTGGATCATCGCGATGATCACTCACCATATGTTCGAGATCGGAAGATTAACTTTCGTTGAGCGAAATTTCGTTTCCCACAGACGGCACCAACTGATGGAGGTTGCGATCTCTTTTAGATGTTATCTTCCGTTGATCTGTAGCGAGCGTTGATGGATGGCTGAGATTGGATTTGAGGGTTGCCTCTCGGTGCGTGTGGATATCAATGGGCTTGATTTGGAATGGAGCCGAGCTACCTGCAAAGAAGTCCCGGGATTGTTGTACCACCGAGGACCCTCCGACGATCAAATTAGTCGAGATATTTAGGCAGAGTAACGGCCTATTGGGATAAAATTGGCTTACCTGGGTCGTCTGAAGAGGGGTTTATATAGTGGCAGCCATGGGCTGGTGGGCGTGAGATTCGCGCCGGCCGTTACGCCCCTGGGCGTTACGCTGTTCATAACATAATATTGCATTTTGTATTCCCCATTCTTATGCATTTTACAATAAAAACAGGTGCTTTTGACCCATGTCTGCTACATGTTACAGGTTACAGGTTCTTGGCGCGAAAACAGTGAAAAACACAAAAGGCGACACAAAAGAAGGATTTTTGACCAACAAATAGGAAGATCTTAGTAAAGCCCAGCAAAAGAACGGTTCACCATCAAAAAGGCAACAAAAGATCCAAATTTGCAAGAAGACGGTTAGAAGATCCATTGCAAAGTGTTCGCTGAAGATCTGGTATCACTGAAGAAGCCTAATTGAAAATAGGAATGAAGAACCTGGAAGCCCAAAGAATTATACAGAAGCCCAGAAAAAATAATTAATTGATCTCACTATTGGGCCGCGGATCCGCGGCCCAAAGCCCACCAAGGCCGCGGATCCGCGGCTACTTGAAGCCCGTGCGCAAATCAAATTTTACCAAATTTTCGTGGCAGCTATGGAAAGATTTTCTAGGGGTATATTTGTAACTTTTGACATGCGGTGCAATTGTAAACCCTAGGGTTTCTATGTCCTATAAATAGAACCCAAGACCTTGTAATTTCTCATGCCTCTTTTCAATCAATAAAATTCAGAAATTCTGGGAATAAATTTCAGATCTGTTCTTCTTGTTTGGAGGGAGCCGCCAACCTAGTAAGTCTTTTATTTCTTTTAATTATAATGTCTTCTCATCCCCTAATGAGCGAGTAGTCTCCTCGCTTGTTAGGGTTAGCCTTAGGGAAAGGATTGAGAGATGAAATCTCTCGCCCCTTTCAATACCACCTTCACCTAATGAATTAGAACTTCACGCATACGAGCACAACCGCTCCCTGCGGCATCCTACCCTTCGAGGTAACGATGAACCGTAGTATAAAGGGCCGGTTCCGCGCGTTTTCCGTGAAGGTTAGGATAATTATCAATAAAGGTAGGGTACAAATCTAGAGGAAGAAACATCTTCCCAAAAGATTTGTATCCACTTTATTGATAATTAACTTAACACCTAAGAGATCTAAAAAAGGAAGGTATTGAAAGCGGTGAGGAAAAACATTAATTTCCAAAACTTCCCCTAATCCTAACCCTAGCAAGATTCTTAATTAGATTAATTAGATCCAGTCTTTAGATTTTTATAAACCTACCAAAACAACAAATAGAATCAACTCGTTAAAACACTTTAAAGAAATTTACCCGTCTCTGTGGATCGACCCGTACTCACCGGCTAGCTGCGAAGCGACGCCGTTTCTGATTGCGGTAATTATATTTTTGATCGTAAAATCTCTATTAATCATACGCCTGCGTGAAAGGCGGGATCCCCCATTAATGACGAGATACGCTCGTTAATGGGTGGAACGCAGGATCGTGGGCGGCGGATATCTCGCGACTGGCGAGATTCACGGAGACGCCTGTAATCTGCGCAGTGGGTCGGTCAGTGCTACCGGGGAAGCTAAGCTCGGCGGGAGGCTCGAGAAAGAGCGGGAGGCCGAGAGAGCTTGGTTCTGTGATAGCTTAGAGGTGAGCTAAGAGGGGTGAGGGAACTCAGCATGCGGGATGGCTCTGAGGCGAGCCAATGGTTGTTTGGAAGACGAGCATAGGAGTGGTCTGGGAGGCCATCGAAGGTCGGGAACATCCTCGGGAGGAAGGCCCGGGTATGCTTCCAATGTACCCTTCTTGCTCTTCTCTCGTAAGCTTTGGGACACGTCATCTGCCATGTGTCATGATCTGAGGAGTCCTCAGTACCGAGCATCATCACCAACTCTTTCATTCTTTAAAAGCCAAATTAAGAAATGTTGGATATCCACTTTTTTATATGGATGTGAATTAGATTCCTAATCTTCAATGCAACTATGATGCCTATGCTCCTGTACTCTCCTGAAATTCCAACTGATGTAGGTCAATAACAAAATATTATATTTGAAAATTTAACATTCTTTGTTCGGTTATATTCCTCCTATGCCCTCGGCAAAAAGGGTTTGCTTTTAGTTAATTACTTTGTTAATGCTACATTAAGTATATGGCGATAGCCAAGAAGTTATTGTTACATTGTCTAATTAACATTTATAGTAATAAAATCATTTTCCGGTAACCTGTGCTTTTTCCCAACAAAATCTATGTACATATTTTTTTCCGGCAACTTGTGATCGGCCCCCACGAGTCTCGTATGCATGCATGGTCCTCACCGGAGCCCACACGCCACTGATAATTGTATCCAATTATAATCCTTCTAATATCCTTGATGCAAATATTTTATATTCTTGAGACCCCACTGGTCAAGATCATCACAATTCCTTGAGATAACAACCTAAGCCATCTTGAAAATATTTAATAATTACATGCCACACCATTTGTTATGTTTTAAATTGATTTATATCTTACTATTGAGAATGATATGAGATTTTTTGTGACCATGGGTCTTCTTAACTTGATCTATATATAAGTTATTATAAATATATATTTTAAAATTTTTTGCAAGGGTTGCTTTCAAAGGCCTAACTAGCTAGCTTATTTTAGCTAGCAAATTAAGTTAAGCTCAATCATTGCGTGCATAGTCACAAATTCGTGATTCAGCAATAATTCGGCGAGGTCGAAAATTCGGATTCGGAGAACTATTCGGAAAAAATCGGCAGGTATTCGAGAAAAATTCGGTAAGTGTTCGGAAATGTTCAGGAAGGATTTGGAGCAAAAAATTAATATAAAATTAATATATGAGACGCTAGATTTTGATTTCGTGAATTATTTGCTATTTTTTGAATAATTCAATTTTTTTTTTGAATAATTCGGAAATTATTCGCGAATAATTCGGCAATAATTCAGCGCGTTAGGTGATGGCGAATAATTTACAGATTTAATCGGCAGTCACATAATTCGCGAATTATTCGTGAATTATGTGACTATGATTGTGTGTGTGTCTCTCTCTTATTCGATATATATATATATATATATATATATATATATATATATATATACACACACACAAGCCTTCCATGCATAAGATTTCTTCAGAATCTAAATTGCTTGGAACTTTATCCATTGTTGAAATATTAATCACTTTTCTCTAAATAAATGGGTTTAAGAGATATAGAGTCTACTCTTCCTCCAGGGTTTAGGTTTTATCCAAGCGATGAGGAGTTAGTTTGCCACTACCTTTACAAGAAGGTTGCCAACGTAAAAGTTTATGAGGGAACAATGGTGGAAGTGGACTTGCACACTCGCGAGCCATGGGAGCTACCAGGTGAATATTTTTGCGATTTTTTTCTATCATTAATACCTTTTATTTGTTTTCAAACATATGCTGGGTACGTTGTTTTTGATACAGTGTCGTAAGCGAGGATTTCAAATGAGAGATCAGCGTTCAATTATCTATCTGGCAAAAAGACAATCATAGAAAACTAGTTATTTAGTAGCTCAGCGGCGTATATTATGCTTTAGTCATGCTTAGTATGAATAGAATGTAGAAAGTGCATGTGGATTTTTGGGATTATCATTAAGGAGTATATTAGTTTTCTAGTGGACTCTTCATCGATCAGAAATCGAAGAAGATGAAATGTCGCAGAATTTTCTCCATTTACATTGATATTTATGGTTTATTTCATATGATTAATTTCTATTATATGGGGTTATTAGAAAATTGTGCAAAATTTCAAGAGTTAGTATATATGCGTTTTATTTTTGATGTTTATGGTGCTATGTTAGCATAGGATTTCAATTTCTAAGAAGCTGCTCATATGTAGCTTTATATTTAAAAATAGGTTGAGCATATATCATTGTGTATAATGTGGAGATACAATTAATATATAGATTAAGATTAATTGGAATGTATTCATTTTATGATTTGTTATTTAATGATCGGTGTGTTACAATATTATAATTGCGGATACTTGTTCACTTAATTAACATTTCTGAAATCAATATATACCATCAAACGTTAACATATGAGATTCTCATACCACTAAATTCCATTAATAGTTTGTCTTTATCTTGTAAATAATGCAATCAATCTCTATATATTGATGTCACATACATGAGGAGAATAGGATTTGGGTTGATATCTTGTAATTGTATGCATGCATTATGGACCTAGCTAGCCTGATTTTTGTGTTTTTTCAGATGGTGCAAAGCTAAGCGATAATGAGTTGTATTTCTTCAGCTTCCGCGATCGAAAGTATGCGACTGGTTCACGCACAAATAGGGCGACAAAGTCCGGTTATTGGAAGGCCACTGGCAAAGATCGTGTCATCAATCATACGAAAACACGTAGAATTGCTGGCATGAGAAAGACACTAGTGTTCTACAATGGAAGGGCTCCTAATGGAACAAAGAGCGGGTGGGTGATGCATGAGTTCAGGCTAGAGAATCCACATACACCACCTAAGGTATTTTTTGATATTTCAATTCTTAAGTAGCCTTCTTTGTTGTAAAAATTGTCGTCTTGAGTTCTATTTTTTTCCCTTAAATATTCCCATTAGTTTATATATATGTAAAGAAAGTTCTGGTTAACAATATTTCTTTTCTGATTCCTCTTATTTAAGATCCAAAGCAGTAATAAAAGTTTGATACATACATAAACATAGAGGTACGTACCAAGTGGTAATAGAAGTATATTAAATTACTTGAATATATTTATAAAATTATTCATATAAATTATATGTGCTTGGGATAAAGCCTCGGTTGATGTTGTATTCATGTAAAATATATGACACTTAAGAGATGGAAAGAGTTGGTAGTGCATGAGAACCGTGACAAGAAGGTCATAAGTTTGAATAAGGTTGAAGGAAACCGATGGGATTTAATTTCACCCATCTATATTCTTAGAGGACACTGCAAGCCCCGACTGCAGTGCTTGCTCCCGTTGCCTCGGGTGGCCCCATGCCAATTTTGCACTTGGCATGCTTGGCCCCATCCGGGGCTGTGAGTTATGAGCACTGAAGTGTCACTGCATGTCCTGTTTCCTCATATTCTTAATGTGTGTATGTGTCGACATTTCTAGCATATCCCGACAATGACATGGTATTGCCAGTGATGCATGCTTGTGCACCTATGCTTCTGGTCAAATGGCATACTTCCTATCATCTACCGCTTGTCCACACACGAAATCACAGAAACTTGATTGCGCACATATTTACAAGTACAGAATTTTTTTCACCTCTTGTGAGGAGTACATAGCCATAGTTCGATATATGCTATAGCGAAAAACATTTCATTTAAAAGGAGAGATGGCTAATTCTTCTAGCCCAGAGAATGACGTAAACAACTAAATATCATCAGTATATATCATGCTGAAGAAATCTTCTTTAATTTTTTTTCCTTTGGGTAAACAACAGGAGGATTGGGTGCTATGCAGAGTTTTCCACAAGAGGAAAGGAGAGATGGATAATTCTTCTAGCCCAGAGAATGAGGTTAATGAGCTGCATGACAAGCTTGGCATCTGTTCATCACATAATTTGGAGCCATCATTGATGCCAGATGGATGTTGTGAGATGATGGGGTCATCATTCTCTAATTTGGCATTATTGCATTCTAATTTCCTTGATGATTTCCCACAGGAGTTGGACCTCACATCCAAGATGGGCATGGACATGGGAATGGGCTCATCTAAAGATCATGACTATGGGTTCCTATTGGATGTGGGTCTAGATGATGATGACCATAGCCATGCTATGTGGGGGAAGGAAAGGGATCAAGTAATGGAAATGTTGAAGATATAAGCAACTAGCTAGCTAGCTATATGCACAATCAGTTCAGTCTTATAGAGAACATTAATTAATTAGTTTTATTTGTGTTCGTTGGCTATGATTGTAATTAAACTTGTTACACAGTTGGATTGTGAAAATCGCTGCTATTTAGTGTTTGTAAATAATGCACAGAGCTATGTGTGTGTGTGTGTGGGGGGGGGGGGGGGGGGAAGCAGATTTGCTGTTTATTACTCAGTTTTGATAATTAGTCACCATATGCCCTTCTGTTTGTGATTTAGTGGTTTGCATTAATGCTTCATGTTCAAAATATAAACAAACAATGAAAGTATGTATTCATATATTTGTTTTAATTTGAGATTGAGATTGGGCTAAAAGTTTGATATTTCAAGGTCATGTGAATTGTATAAATAATTTCATGAAGAAATAGATCGAGCAATTAATGACAATCATTAATTGTTACTGTGATAAGATTAGAGCGCAATATATACATATGCATCAAAATTAATCCCTTAATCCCCAGTTGTGGCCAGTTGTGATTGGCTCATAAAGCTGAACTTTCTTTCTCCTGTGTGTATGTCGATGATTAGGTAGCATGCAGGTAGGCAGGCATTCATTAAATACATTAGAACAAGAAGCTCACCACTTTCAGATCTGGGCAAAAAGCAATTTATGGCACTTCATCACTCAAAATGGGGCCTACATGATTTTGATCTAGTGTGAAAAGTACAAAGCATTTAAAGCTAGCTAGCTTTGTGAATGTACTATAACTGCAGCTTGTCATGTGATAGCCAACTTAATCTTTATTTTGCAACCCTAAAGTTTGGCAATTTATAGTTTACTTCGACCCTCATGAATTAATGAAGATATTTTATATTAGCACATGCACTGTTTGGCCATACTGGCATGAATGATGTGTATATCTATCTATTATCTCTCTATGAAAATGTATGAGGCGGAAATATTTTCATCCTCTTCTTTCTTGGCGTGAAGAAATTTTTATTAAACCTGTAGCTTTTTCTATCACGGTCCATCACACTCTCAATATTATATTACGTCCAAGTTCCTCTTTCCTCTGATTTGTGCTCATGCTCTCAATAGATCCTTTTCCACACACATGATCACAAGATGCACACAACTTAGACACATGTACCAACAATTTGAAATGATCAACTTGAAGTCAATTGTGACATATGTATATGTGGCAAATTCTTGTTCAAGATTCCTTGAATTCGTACATTGAATCCCCCCCACCCCACCCCCACCCCCAAATATTTGTTTCTTCAGTGGTCAGCAACTAGATATAGCTAGCTAGACATACCTATAATATCACCATAAATGTATCAACTATATAATTTATGTTGCTATGATCTTAATTACCAATTACCAATTTGTTCAAGAGAGACCATGTCTATATTAGGTTTAAGAACATAATTATACATTTTAAGTGGATTTTTTAATATTATGTCAAAAAGAAAACCATGTAAATTACTCATCAATCGATAATTTTATAATTATGATCATTTTATATTCTATTGAAATTGAGATATATTATTCAACTATAGTATAGGGAGTTAGCTGGAAACTGATTCACACCAGCATAATTATACATAATCTACTTGATTTTAAAAAAATAGTACATAATTAAGCAGATGATATATAATCGATAGATAACATGTGTTTTAAAAAAATTAGTACATAATTAAGCAGATGATATATAGTCGATAGATAACATGTGTCTATATATATATATATATATATATATATATATATATATATATATATATATATATATATATATATATTTTCTTATATGATAAGAATATATGATTTCCTTATAAATATATGTAGTTTGTACAATTTATCCGCCCATTCAACCAAAAAGAAATTTTAAAAATAAAATCTTAACCACCACTTATCTTCCTTTGAATCATTTCCAGGATATCCTAATCCTACTACTATAAGTTGATTGATGGGGATGGAAAGAATAATGTTGCTGGATCGAGCATTTGCTAAAGTTGTGCCAATTGATCACAACTCCTCTATCTACCAAAGCTGAATGGCAACAAGTACAGCCCTTGGCCGCAAGCCGTGAAAGTCTTCCTTGCTGCCAACATGAAGATCTATTAATACCTGGTTAAAAACCAACCGGCTGAAACCGATCTTAAGATCACCATCCCGTATGTTGAAAATTGAAAATTATCAAGTTGACACTTTGCTATTGTTTTCTTTGGAGACGTACGCCGGTCAACACCAATGTGATGTTTCTTTCACGGCTAAAGAAATCTAGTACGCTCTTCATGGAATCTATGTAGCAGAGAGAGAGAGAGAGAGATGTTACAAGAATTTTCAATTCATACGGGGAGATTTACAGGTCTCTAGCAGAATATTATAGCATAGTAAGCAGGAGGAACTCGATCCTTATCAGCTACCGAAACTTGATTTTGAGGTGATGCATAAGTAGAGAGAAAATTTTAAACGAACCAAGCTTTTATCTAAACTAAGACCTGAAGATCAGCTTCTGAGAAATTGCATTCTTGCGAGTTCAAAGCTCCTTACGCTCAATGCAGCATATGAAAGAATCTTGCGAGTTCCTACCTTTTCGAATGGTAATGGACCTTCTAGCAAAGATTATGCTCTGGTTGTACAAGTTGGCTTTAGATTTATACTACAGGTCGTGATCAGTTAAGGTCATGGTAGAGGCAAGGATTTGCTGTGTGCTAAAGGAAGCAGAGTGGTTGACAAACTATAGTCACCGATTCCGCATTCGACAATTAAATTCGCATAGGAATAACTAATGGCATACATAACATTAGCAAGACTCGATATGTTTAGCGGTGATGAGAAACGGTCAACGGAAACACGAAAGAAAAAAATCACAAGAACAAAACCTAGTCCAATACAATAGTTTACATTGGGAATAGAAATCTTAACAAGAAGGAAAAAAATTCTTAACTAAAGCGGAAAGTTAATAAACTAAAACTAATTAGATCTAAACAAATAACAATTTAAATTGCAATAAATCCTCTATCAAATCTGAATTTAAATTGTACTCCCTCCGTCTCCTTTTAAATGTCAGATTTTAGTTTTTTTTTTGTTCCATTATAAGTGTCCATTTACAATATGGATGCAATCTTTTGTATTATCAATACAAATTTAAATTTAAATTTTGATCCCTCATTAATATCGATGCCCAGATAAAAAAGATGAGATAGATATAAATGGACACTTGGTGAGGTAAAATTTAAATGAGGTTAATATAGTAATTTAGCATCAACCATATCATAAGTTTAAATGAGATACTCCCTCTGTTTACAATTATTTGTCCTTTTAGAAATTTGCACGGAAATTAAAATATGATTTAAATTTTATTTGAAAGAAATATTATAATTTTGTTATCCTGATAAATTTTCCTTAATTACTCTCATATTAAATGAATGTTGTTTTTTCATCTTCTTAAATTTTCCTTGGAACTTTGCACTAATTCTCTTTAAATGAGATTAGTTTAGATATTTTATAAAAATAAAATAATAAATATGATGATAAATTTTATGATATTCACCTTCATATTATAAAATGATAAGTAATTTAGGACAAAAAAAACTTCCTCAAAGTACAAATAATTGTGAACAAGAGAGTACTGGCTTTTCAAAAAATTTCTTAAAGGAAGTGCAAAATCAAAATTGGACACTTAAAAGGATACCGAAGGAGTAATAAATCTCCTGCCTAATCTTTTCAAATCTCTTAACAAATCTTCAATTTAAATAATGGCCGAATCTTTTATCAAATCCCGCATCTTTTGCGAAATCATTCCTATTAGGTCCCAAGCCTCTTGTCGACACTAACACCGCCGCCCCCCTCCTCTCAACCAACCCTCTCACTTAATTGGGCAGGGCCGAGTCTGGCACAGCCCAATCCAAACTTAGTGAAAAGCCGATGGAATTAATTTATATCCTCATCCTATATCTCATTCAGCACTTAAGACCAATAAATTATTTGAATTTTATCATAGCATGCATCAGCTTTTGACTAAAAACTTATCATGTCTTGTTGCTGATAATCCTAAAGCATATAGTCGATAAGCGATAACGGTTGAATGATGTGTGTTTGAACCATATTATTTCAAGAGAAATATACTCATTTGGTAAGTACGGTGTTGCCGAAAGCATCTTGACAAAAATTAGACCTTGAGTTCAGATCAAAATTAGCTATCCTCAGCTAATGAAACCAAGTCGTTAGTTGACTTTTCAAAGAAAACAACGAAATATTGAAGAATTATCCGATGTATTTCTGATCAAACTTATATCATCTCTATGCGCAAGTAAAAAGGAAGAAAAAACTCAGCCCGGATCTTAATTTACATTGCCTATGGGCTTACATAAACGAAAGCCTATAAAACTATGCCTCATGGAGGGGCAAGGCCCAAACCATTTGAAGACTTATGTTGTTGATTTTATAATTTATGTCTTTTGCTTCCGCAAGAAATAATGCCCAAGGCCCTTAGCACCCTAGACTTATACCATTTCTTAAGGAAATGGATACTAATAATCCGAGTAGAATTTGTTTTTACTTTTCGATTTTATCAAATGCGAATGGTAATTTTTTCTTCCAATCCCTATCAGTGTTCGTGTTCTCATCCGTCAATAGATACTGAATAAGGATATGAAATATCTGTTTCAAATCCATATCAATTTATGTGCGCAAGTATGATAAATAAAAATAATAATATATAGTAAATAATGCTTTCATTTGAAAGGAATATAGTTTTTTCAAATATTGGTTTCATATCCGTATCGGTATTCGAATATCATAACCTCTTATTTATTATATATAAATAGTAGCTTGCATAAAATAAAATTCTGTTTCTTGGAGAAGAAGGATTAAGCCTTAGAACATGCAAGCATGCATCCTTAATAAACTCGGGTATTCCTAATAATTCTCGCCAACCCTCACGTATTTTTCCCCCTTCTTATAAGTGAAAATTATTCTTCACGCTTGACAACCAACAATTATATCCCGTACTACATATCTTTGATTAATCTAAATCACGTCGTTATATATATATATATATATATATATATATATATATATAAATAAAGAAACTAAGGTCACGAACCACACATTTCCCCCTCATACATCATTATCATAAGAAGTCATACTTCATATTAAAACAGAAGATTACTACGTGTATCTATTTCCCCTTATGCTTGTTTGGATGACCGGAAATACCGAAAAACACATAAGTGTTGGAAATTTGAATAAAATATATTTATTTATACTTCATTTTAATACACGGCTTTCAAAATCATTAGCATTTTGCAATGAATATTTTTGTTTATGCATCATTATAGTTATTGAGCATTTGACCAACATTAATTGGGTTATTAAGCATGATAATAAAATGCTTTAACTTTAAGAACTTGAGATATTAACCTTTGGGTCATTAAGAATTATATTAACCAAGGGGCTTTTTGGCTTTTACAGTAGGTTATGGTTTTTTGACCATTAAACCTTGGTTATCAATTTTATAGTATTAAACTGTGATGATCATGGACTTTAATTGACAAAGTTCCTGATACATTTCTTTTTATTCATGTGCTATATAAGATAGCTATGCTTTCCATATGTGCTATATAAGATAGCTATGTTTTTACATGATGGGGTGACCATTTTAACCAATTATATGTAACAATATATTTATATTATTTGTTGAAATAACGGGTATAGAAAAGGTGTTTGCTAGAGCTCTTACTCTTTACTCGATGTAGAAATGAAAAGCGAAACGGTGTTGATTCATTGGCAGCTGTATCCTAAAGGTGACATGTCAAGACCTGCTGTATTGGTGAAGAACCATTAGCTTCTCACCGCGGTGCACTACAAATAGGGGTTGCCCCTACGGATTTATCCATAGGAGCAAACCACTGCTCCTACGGATATATCCGTAGGGGTAAGAAATTACCCTATAAGTGCAAACGCCGTAGGTGCAAGTCTTACTCTTGAACATGCCCCTACGGTCAAAAACTTGCCCCTACGGCGTAATGTGTAGATCCAGTAGTCCCTACGGATTAGGCTGTAAGGACAAAAAACTTATTTAATTTATCGGTTTATAAAATAAAATAGGTGTCCCTACGGACTTATCCGTAGGACCAAATAGTTGCCCCTACGGATACATGCGTAGGTCCGGATGTGTAGGGACAAAATATCAGGTGGATATCTGTGTATGGGCATTTGTTTGCCACTACGGATAACTCCGTAGGGACAAGTATAACCCCCATTACTGAGATCATAGGGGCAAAATATCAGGTATCCTGATATTTTGCTCCTACGGATAAATCAGTAGGGGCAAAGAAAGTCCCTACAGACTAATCCGTAGGGGCAATGTTGGACCCTACGGATTAATCCGTAGGTACATATTATCAGGATTTTTTTTAAGAAAAGGGATGCCTATTTTTTTCTCGCCCTGTGCACAATAATATATACATCATATATAAAATTAATCAACACGCAGAATATATATCGCAATATGCATAATCACATTTTACGCATAATATACAAAAGAAATCAACAAGCAGAATATGATATCAATATAAAAACGCAAACACCACCAATATCAATATCGTCCAAAATATATACAATATGTATCATATAAATAAATACATGTTTAAAATATAAGAATCAAAAAGCTACCCTAGCTCGGTCCAGCTTCACCTCTGATAAACGCCATAATCTGGCGCGCCTGCTCCTCGGATATACCCTGAGTAAATAAATCATGCAATGCGGAGTGTGCGGGAGTCTGAACGGGCTGTGGAGCTGTAGGAGTGGTCTGCGTAACCGCTGCCGAGGTAGTGGCTTGCGGAGCCGCAGCTGCGGGAGTCTGAGCGGGCAGTGGTGCTATAGGAGCTGTCTGCGGAACCGCAGCCGAGGTAGTGGCTTGCGGAGCCACAGCCGAAGGAGATGCATGTGGAGGCTTGGCCGATGTACCCTGTCGCGTCTGGACCTACATGTGTAATAAACGAGTAAGAACTGTGTATTAGTCGAATTCGTATCATTATCAAGTTATTGCGAAACCCCAATCTATGTATACTTAGGGACTTAGGCATCGTTTGGATATCTAGTTTGGAAAACCGTAGTTTATTTTAATTAGATATGTATGTATGATTAATCAAAGCTAAGTCTACAACCAAATAAGCTCAGGCTATGTACTAATATTGGATATGTTGCTATCTATAATATGACATAATATTTTACTATTAAGTAGTATACATACCAACATCTCCTTCAACTTTTGAACGGTGGCCTTCAAGCTGTCAAGTTCTTACTGGAAACGTCGCTCACTGGAGACGGAGGAAGTAACCGCCGGAGTGGAGTCTAGCCTCATATGGGCCCTGCTAGGACCCAGTCCCCGGCCTCTCTCCTAACCTCCGTGGTGCCCTCCGTGTGCGGCGTCCATGACTGGGGTCAGCAGCATCGGATCGTTCTGTCCAGTAAAATCGATCCCCGATACCTCGGCCTGCTCAACCACCCGCTCTTACACCCATATTAACCAGTAAAATATAAGTATATCATTTAAATTTGAACCTTTCAAAACAAAAATTTCAAATAGGGGTTGAATAAATATTAACACTTACGCAATACTCCTGGGTAGCGGCGTCGGGGTATCGAAGCTCGTCCGTGGCGGGATCTGTCGAGGTGCCGTGGACGGCAAGATACGCGGACAGCACGCTCGGTGTACCACCCTGCGCCAGGGTCTGAGCTCTCTGCAATATTAGAAAATAACTCTTAATATTAGATATATTAGAAAATAACTCTTAATATTACATTATATTACAAAGGCCGGTCTATTGTAATTTACCGATAACTCCATGGCACGAGTAATATTCCTCGAGCCACCTGTATAAGTGGGGTGACCCCTCTTCACCGACTTCCTATGCTCTTTATTTTGATCGGCCTGTTTCTGCACAACACATTCACATTTAGTTTTCTAATTAAGGAAAACAAAAAAATAAATTATATACTAAACAATGAATTACATTTAAAATACATACCTGTTTGCGATGAGAGTCGAAATATTTGCACAATAGAGGCCATGTATCTACATAAACTCTCGCAAAGGCCGGAGTAGATAGGAGGGCCGCTTTCTCTGCCTCGGGGGTCGCCATCTACAGGGAATAGCAGTCGGTCTTCAGCTCATTCCTGTTGTATCGGACCTTCGTCTGCATGTTCTTCATCAGGCCATTATACAGAGCGTGAAAATCGAGCACCCTCCCAGGGTGATCAGGGTCGGGTACAGGCTGAAAATCGTAATCCAACTGAAAATACAAAAAAAAACATTGTTATTAGATTACAAGTGTTAATAATAAATATATTGGATAAATCAAATGAAAATATATATTAATACCCGAGCCTGATCCCAGAAGAGGGCAAATGAGCGCCGGTGCTGGTCGCTCCACTCAACGTGAAGTGGATAGTTCTTCACGAGCCGGCTCTCATCCCCCATATACCGGTCGAACCTCTCGGCATGATCGCTGGTATAGCGATAATCAGGGGTAAAAAAGAGGGGGAATGCTGCCTCCCCCCCAGCTCTGTCGGGCCTCAGCCTATGGGACTGATTCGGGCCTCGAGTCCCCCTCTCGGGATGGGGAGGCCCTGCGTCTGCAAGAGATATCAAGACAACCAATATTAAGACAAAGTTGTATTAAGAAACCAAGGTTTAAAGAAAACTGAAGTGTGATATATACCTCCGGTGATTAAAACACGAGCCTGGGCCCGGCAGCAGCACGAGTGGGACGATAGTTCGTCCGGTGAAGAACAGCCGGTGACCCGGACGTAGACGCATCTCCAACTAGAAAATAAATATCGATAAAATTACATGAAGTTCATGTTTATTCTTAAAGGATATGTAAAATGAATAAATATTTTATATTTATTCATACAAACCTGCAGACTGAGCGGAGGGTATGAAAATGACGGGAGTAGCCCCTGCACCAGACGAGGACGCACCACCTATAATTAGACAATCAAGTATCAGCTATATAACTAATTGCAAAAAGAATACGTATATCAATAATATAACATTCTAAATCAACATGTATACACTATAGGATATATAAACATACCCGCAGGTATATGATATATAAACATACCTGGAGGTGCGGGAGTGACCTCTGTCCCTAATGTAAGTACGTAAGAGCAAAAAGAATGTATGTATATTTATGATATAGCATTCTAAATTAATATACATGCACTATATGATATATAAACATACTTGGAGGTGCGGGAGTGGCCTCTGTCCCTGATATGGACGCATCACCAACAGCTAGACAATCAAACATTGACAATATAAGTAATTTTGACATGAACATGCGTGTATATCTATAATATTACATTCAAAATAAATATGCATGCAATATACCTGGAGGTATGGCAAACTCCACACGGAAGGAGGCATCCGAAGGGGTCTCCGATCGGGGTGCAAGACCGGCCCTCTGAAGCTCCCTACGCAGCTCTCCGGGCGGCAGAACCGCTCTGCCTCTGCCTCTGCCTCTGCCTCTACCGGTGCCGCGGCTGGAGCTCCTGCCGCCCCTCGCTGCTCCCATCATCGTCATCAAATCTAGATAAACGGTTTGTGGACGCATTAGACAATCATTACAAGTATTGACTATATATGTATAGATCGTAAAATGTGAAGTAATAATATAACATTACTGATAACCTTTTTCGTTTCGTGGGCGCATTAGACATATCTACTTGGATTTAATCATCGATATCATTTCTAACCCACGTAACTTCATGATCAGCTGAAAACAACCCGTCTTTCGAAACAGACGGTCGGAGCACTCTAAGTCTTCTCTCTTCTTCATCCTCATCGCTGTTCTCGAATTCTGGGACATCGTAGACATTCCTGGGTTTCCAACGGCATACGACACTCCATCCCGGATGCTTCAAACACTGTGAGTAGTATACTTGGAACGCTTGGTTCAAAAAGATAAATGGCTCTTCCTGACCGTAAAATCGAAGTGTGTTCACACTGGTCAATCCATATTCATCTTTCCAAGTCCCAAGATTGCTTCTCCACTTATCCGTATCGGATCGCGTATCGTACCAAGTATACTGGAATATATAAAAGGGTTCTGATCGTCCGGAATAGTGGATGCCGAGTATATAATTTATGTATCCATAATAAATCACACCATCCGATCCTTCCGTCGCAATCCCACTATTCTGAGTGGTTCTAGATGTTTTTATGTCCTTAACTTCGAATTTGTATCCAAAGACACCGAATCCTTTATAATATGCAACCTCCATACTAGAAAATTGAGCTAAATATCTTGAATCACTCTCAAATGATGCAGACAAGTTCAGATCGTAGATCTAACAAAATAAATTTTACGACAAATACATAATGATATAAGTTTAGATTAAAACTGATAGCAATAACATGTTATTCGAATAACTTACATGATCTGCAACCCAATCGCAAAAATTATCCTGATGATACTTTTCCAATCGTTCATCGTTCCAATCAGGATACCCCTCACGTTCCTCGTTAAAATGAATTCTGTTTTCGACAATAAATAATGACATTAATATTATATCATTTCATACACACACAAATACAAATATAACAATTAATCCAAAAAAACTTACTCTCTAATTTTTTCAAGGCATGCGCAATTAAGCAAGACAAACCGGTATATCTTGTTGATAAACATAGTGTCTACCCTCTTATAATTGGCTTTACCATATGGCCCGTCTTGAATTCATTGAGGCCGGTTAAGTCTCGTCTCAATGTTCTCGTCTAGATAGCGGGAACAAAATGTGGTTGCTTCATCAAGAAGATAAGCTTGCATGATAGAACCCTCTGGTCGATTTCTATTGCGTATATACTTTTTAAGAGTTTAGAGGTAAAATATGTTGAATAAATAAATACGGGTACACAGGACAACAATAATTTTAAAAATTGCGTGAAACGAAAAATTCCACGTACCTCTCGACGGGATATATCCATCGATATTGTATCGGTCCGGCTAATTTAGTCTCAGTTGCAAGATGAACCGTCAGGTGTATTATGATATCGAAGAATGACGATGGGAAAATACGCTCAAACTTGCAAAGTATCAACGCAATAGAATTTTCTAGTTTATCCAGCGTCACAACATCCAGTGTCTTAGCATATAACTCTCTGAAAAAACAACATAGCTCGTTGATTACTAGACCAACCGATTCGGGGAGAGAAGTCCTGAGGGCTAATGGTAGAAGGTGCTCTACGATAACATGGTAATCATGACTTTTCAGCCCATCGATCTTGCCTTTCACAATTTTTATCTTCTTACTGAATGATCCTGAGAAACCTGTGAGAACTTTCAAATCAAGCAATACCTGCAGGAATCTTTTCTTCTCCAGTTGTGACATATGATAAGCGGCATTGGGAAGTACAAACTTGCCTGGTTTACCCGCTACCGGTTTAGGATGCAATTCACTTCTTATTTCCCAGTTCTGTAGATCCATCCGAGTATTCAAGTTGTCTTTCGATTTCCCGTCTTTACAAAGAAGCAAATTGAGTATGTGCTTTGATACTCCATTCTCTATATGCATGACGCACAGACAATGACGCACTAAATTTGTTGACCAGTACGGAAGCTCGAAAAAAATGCTTAACTTGTTCCAAAATGGTGGTTTGACCTGTTTTGTCGGATCCATCCCGAAGGTCACATTATTGTAACCATCCCACTGAGCAGTCACGTCCTCTCCGGACAATGGGGCTGGAGGTCCAAGAAGCTCCTGATGACCATCAAAGTGAACAGCGTCTACCCTGTAGGGGTGGTCTAGAGGCAGGAAACGTCGATGACCGCAATAACAAACATTCCTGCTAAAATTCAAGAATTTCGATGTTGTGTGTTGATGGCAATGAGGACATGCTTTGTGACCATGTACAGACCAACCTGATAGCATTCCATAAGCAGAAAAGTCATTAATTGTCCACATTAAAGCCGCATGCAGTATGAAGGTTGTATTTGTGTTTGCATTGTAAATCTCTACACCATCAATGAACAAAGATTTTAACTCCTCGATCAGAGGTCAGAGATAGACGTCGATATTGTTTCCTGATGAGTTTGGTCCATCGATAAGAAGAGGCATCATAAAGTATGATTGGTCCATAGCCAACCAAAACAACAGATTATAAATTATCATTACAACGGGCCATGTGCTGTGACTTCCAACCATATAGTTGAATGGACAGAAGCCATCACTAGCCAATCAGAGCCTGACATTGCGAGGATCGCTACTGAATATTGTGTGCCTCCTATCGAAATCCTTCCATGCCGGTGAATCTCTTGGATGGCTCATTTTTCCATCTTCACTTGGAGGAGCACGGCGATGCCAAATCATTGCCCCGGCTGTTTTCTTGCACCTGAATAGCCTCTGCAGCCTCTGTGTTATAGGAAAGTATCGTGCTATCTTGATAGGTATATCGGGCTTCTTATCAGAATCTTTCGGCTTATACCTGGCATCTCCGCATGTTGGACACTCTTTCAAATCTGAATTCTCTTTCCGGTACAACACGTAATTTTTAGGACATACTTGAATTTTCTCACACTTCAGATCCAAATCAGACATCATTTTCTGGGCTCCGTACTAGCTGTCGGGCACGTTATTTCCCGGTGGTATAGAATCTTTCAAGAACGAAAGAAATATTGTGAATGACTTGTTGCTCCATCCATTTAGGCACTTAATCTGGAAAAGTTGGACGAACCATGAGAGGGTGGAATACTTTGCATTCTCATATATTGGTTTTCTAGCATCATTCATGAAATTTTCATATTTATCCGCACGCGGTCCTTGACCGGAAGGAATGTCATCTTCGGTACGAATAGATTCACCTAGGGCGGCCTCTACCATATCCTCCATTTCTTCTGATGGAAAGAAATTACTGTCTTCTTCTTCTGCCGCATTACCGTCTTCTCCTTCTTCTCCTGCCGCATTATCGTCTTCTCCTTCTTCTTTTGCCGCATTACTGCGTTCTTCTCCTTCCCTGTGATATAACCAAGTTGTATAAAATCTAGTAAAACCATATTTTACGATATGAAGCTCTGCCAATTCTACCTTCTGCCAGTACTTATACCCACATTTATCGCACGAGCAGAGAATCTTCTCTATCACGATCTTATTATGTGCGCGTGCAAATTCAATAAAAGCAGCAACTCCTGTGACAAACTTAGGTTGCATACGTTGTTGCCAATCCACATACATCCGGTCCTTAACTCTGACGTACTCATGTGCCATGTTAGACAGTATAACATATAAATTGTAGGTTATGATGACTATATTGAGAAATCTAAGAACGGGATGGTTACTGACAAAGGAGAAAATCGGTGTATATGCTTTGTGTGTGCGTTTGTCGTCGAAAAGAATAAATTTTCGATAATCAAAGTTAGATTTAAGGATACTCATATATGAGAATATGAAAGTTTCATATTATCATCGAATATTATATATTGGTTTTAACTTGAACATCTTGAAATGATGCGTTTGTTGTGTATTCTTATTGTATATGTGTGTTTCGGCTGTCGAGGGTAAGGCTTCTATCCCATTAAGAATGTATAGAGCGAACACTCATTCGCTTGTGCTTTCAACCGTTTCGAGTAAATTTCGGCAGCACCTCCCCGCTGTTCTCCGAGTACACTGTAATAGAATAGATAATCATTTCAAAGCTATGAAACAATGTTGAAATGAACATCTAATCTATCTTTATACACGGAGAACCAGCGGAAAGGTACCGACGAAATATCTCGAAACGGATGAAAACACAAGTGAATGAAGGTGTTTGCTTTATACATTCCTAACTTGTCCACACGGGACAAATCTATTGGTTATCATACGATTGAATTTTCTCGTCACATAGACTACACGACGGTTGTTAGTATCGAGCTATACCGTCCGATATTTAACAACCATCATATAGTTCTATGTCACAATGAATATCGAACGTATGTTAACCGATAGACAGGGACTAAGTGGCGCTTTGAGTTTCATATATGAGTATCGATGAGAATATGAAGGTTTCATATTATCATCGAGTATCATATATTGGTTTTAACTTGAAAATCTTTAATCACTCTCTAATGATGTGTTTATTGTGTATTCTTTTTGTATGTGTGTGTTTCAGCTATCGGGGGTAAGGCTTCTATCCCATTAAGAATGTATAGAGCGAACACCCATTCGCTTCTGATTTCAACCGTTTCGAGTAAATTTCGGCAGCACCTCCCCGCTGTTCTCCGAGTACACTATAATAGAATAGATAATTATTTCAAAACTGTGAAACAACGTTGAAATGAACATCTAATCTATCTTTGTATACGGAGAACCAGCGGAAAGGTACTGACGAAATATCTCGAAACGGATGAAAACACAAGTGAATGAAGGTGTTTGCTTTATACATTCCTAACTTATCCACACGGGACAAATCTATCGGTTATCATACGATTGAATCTTCTCATCATATAGACTACACGACGGTTGTTAGTATCGAGCTATACCGTCCGATATTTAACAACGTTCGTATAGTTCTATATCACGACGAATATCGAACGTATGTTAACCGATAGACGGGGACTAAGTGGCGCTTTGAGTTTCATATATGAGTATCGATGAGAATATGAAAGTTTCATATTATCATCGAGTATCATATATTGGTTTTAACTTGAACATCTTGAATCACTCTTTAATGATGTGTTTGTTGTGTATTCTTATTGTATGTGTGTGTTTCGGCTGTCGGGGGTAAGACTTCTATCCCATTAAGAATGTATAGAGCGAACACCCATTCGCTTGTGCTTTCAACCGTTTCGAGTAAATTTCGGCAGCACCTCCCCACTGTTCTCCGAGTACACTGTAATAGAATAGATAATCATTTCAAAGCTGTGAAACAACGTTGAAATGAACATCTAATCTATCTTTGTATACGGAGAACCAGCGGAAAGGTACCGACGAAATATCTCGAAACGGATGAAAACACAAGTGAATGAAAGTGTTTGCTTTATACATTCCTAACTTGTCCACACGGGACAAATCTATCGGTTATCATACGATTGAATCTTCTCATCACATAGACTACACGACGGTTGTTAGTATTGAGCTATACCGTCCGATATTTAACAACGTTCGTATAGTTCTATGTCACGACGAATATCGAACGTATGTTAACCGATAGACGGGGACTAAGTGGCGCTTTGAGTTTCATATATGAGTATCGATGAGAATATAAAAGTTTCATATTATTATCGAATATCATATATTGGTCTTAACTTGAAAAACGTGCCGTTGAAACAAATTATTGTTCTCCATCTTTCACTCTCTTAATAATGGTACATACATTAAACAACATGTAAGAGCTATTTATAACAATTCTAAACTTTCACCTGTTTTGTTCAACAAAAAGGTTTTTGATATAACAAACACAAGCTTCCTCAATTTTTTTGGAGACATAAATCAAGGATAAAATAGATTTCAGATGGAGATAAAAATACCAAATTCTTTCATTGTTGGGTTAATGTCAGAAGATGTCAAAACAGAATTACAAAGTTGCGAAATGTAGAAGGCATTTGTTTTGAAGAGCATAAACAGATTGTTCATATGGCAGCTTTTCATTTTGAAAAAGCTTTTACCTCACAAAATATAAATGCAGAATTTGATTGCAGACATATCATTTCTAATATGATTTCAGACATATCAGGTTTAGGGTTAGAGCCTAGGGTTAATTTGGGTTAATTAGAGGCTAGGGTTAGTTTTGGTTAATTATTGATAATTTGAAAGGGTTAGGATGTTGGTTAGGGTTAATTAGGTTAATTTGGGTAAGTTTACTTGAAACAGCGCATTCTGCCTATATGAATGATTAAGTTTGTATAATCTTCACACACGTGTTTTCATGTATGCTGGCCATCTTGAGGGTGCATGTAATATTTTTATTTTCCTCTTAAATTGTAATTTGCATATATCATGAAATCTTGCCTCTGAGAAAATGTTTAGCTTTAGGGTTAGAGTCCAGTATCCACTCCAGTTTATTGCAGAACCGAGCAAAATTGTTGAATCAAGACTTGCACTACACACTCACCATTTTTCAACCTAATAATAAGTTAGCAGCCAACACGTCGACATTCGCTCTAGTTAGAGTTTTCCGATAGCATCTCGCTCCTCGCTCCATGGCCAATATTCCTGTCATACATCAATCCATGGCCCACGCCCACAAACAAAGTGGGGGCACAGAGAAATGATGATCTATATAGACTTACAAAGGGATTGATATGTACAGGATCAACATGCATTATGCAAAGTTTTTTCCTAAAATTGGGAAATATTTTTTCAAACATAAAGAGGTGCCCAAGGCTGTTAATTCTACTCTCGTTTGTCTTATTCCCAAACAGGCAAACTGTCGCTCCATCGTCGATTATAGGCTTATAAACCTTTGTAATTTTCTATACAAAATTTTCATTATCCCCAACCCTAGCCCCAGCCTTAGCCCCAGCCGAACCCCAACCCCAACCCTAACCCTAGCCCCAGCCTTAGCCCCAGCCGAACCCCAACCCCAACCCTAGCCCCAGCCCCAGCCCCAGCCCCAGCCCCAGCCCCAACCCCAGCCGAACCCCAACCCCAACACCAAACACCAATCGAACCTTAACCCTAACCCTAACCCCAATTGATGCCTAACCCTAACCCTAACCCTCATCGGTACCCAAAACCTGAACCCTAGCCCTAAAATCATCAAAATTATTTTTATTTGGAGATTTACTAACCTGTAGGCGGTGGAGGAGACGACGGAGACGCTCGATCGGTGGTCGAAAATGCGCGAAATCGGCGACGAGGAAGAACGAGGGCGGTGGCGACGACGAAACGGAGGGCGGTGGCGGCGACGAGAAAACTGCGACACGGCGGGAACGAGAAATTTGGGGATTTTGGGAATTTTGGGAACGCGCGAGAGAGATGAGGCGTAGGGCATTTCTGTGCCTTTTTAATTAAATTCCCATTTAGATACCCCTACGGATTAGTCCGTAGGTCATTGGTTTGCGGCTCCGTAGGGGCAAACAACAAATTACGATTTAATATTTTTAAATTAAAATATCGGGCACCGTAAGGGCAACAGTCGGGCCCTACGGATTAGTCCGTAGGGCCAAAACACATCTTCCCCTACGGATAAACGGATTTTATTATCCGTAGGAGCAACCCCATATTGTAGTAGCGGTAGTATGAATTTCCTTAAAGAAAGAGAGATACCCGTGTCTCAACCGAAGACTTCACCATATATTTTTCTCTGTTTCATTTTATTGTGTAATATATATATTGTATTTTATTAAAAAAAATTTGACTTTGATTCCATTATATACCACCTAGGAACAAGTATTCTTGAAATTACTTTTAATATTAAATTTGTCATGGAAGTAAACTTTGAAATTATTGCTAATGTTTGTTTGCCAATTTTTGGATGAAGGGTATTAAATTTAATTATATTCACGAACGAGCGGGCAAGACAATTTTATAATTATATTTATATGAGTGTACACGAGCTTTTAATATTAGACAAGCTTCATCCAATAAGACTCAGGCCTTATTGACGTTTGGCTCCTCTTATATGTTATACCCATGCACTTTTCATACTTTTTCTAATGTGTGACTATTTTAATCCACATATCTCAACACCCCCTCCCCCTCATGGGCAAAGACCGGTCTTTCAGAGCCATGTAGATCTCTCTCTCTCTCAGAGATGTTATAAAGTATAAATCCACACAAGTGTTCAACCTAGCTTTGATACCATAATAAATTTTAATTATGTTCACGAACGAAGAGGGCGTGAAAATTTTATATTTATATTTATATGAGTATACACGGGCTTTTAATATGGACTGGCTCCATCCAATAAGATTCATGCCTTATTACGGTTTAGCCCATCTTATGTTTTATGCACTTCTCATGCTTTTTCCAATGTGGGACTATTTTAATCCACATATCTCAATACGTCCATTTTGCGAATGTGATATCTATATTATAAACTTCTCTACATCAACAATTATATATATTGACACGTAAAACAAGATGTATGAGGCCGATCTTCGTTTTGATCGACCGATGATGGTCGGATTTTTCCATCTCAATTTAAGATCTCATCTCAACATATCATTACTCTTCATATGACTAACAATATATTACACATTTATATTACTTACTAATTTACTATATTTATATTGCAATATTGTATGATAAATTATTGTTGATTCAATTAAGCCTTGAACTATGGAATCATGATATTTCGATTTGCAAACACCCAAAACACAACCTTACCGTTGGAATCGTGTCTCATATCCAGTCGAGCACTAAAGTACATTTTGTGGATCGTAGGAATTTCAGTTTAGACTTGGTCCGGATGAAACTGTTAGAATAGTACTATCAATGAATAAGAAGGTAAGATCATACTCGAAGAATAATTTAAATTTAAACTAGGTAATCAGTGAGCTCGATGATAACTTGAAACCTCTTATCTTTTTCGTTTTGATTCTCATTCGGTCGGCAGTTTCCCCAATCGAAACTGAGAATGCTCATCAGTGATATTAAAAAAAAGATAGTTACACTTGTGAAAAATCAGCACTTCATTTAAAATGATTTTTAATTCGCCCTGGGCTTTGTGCTACTCATTTGCAATAATTAAGGAATGATTCTTCCTTGTTCCCATAGATTTACAGATCTCAAATCGATTCATTTAACTACCAGTTTCAAATGTTTAACGAAATCACTCAGAAGGGAAACTTAAAACAATTTGATTGGTTTATCGAATAAAACCGCAATCGTTAATTGTTAACGGGAGGGAAATTAAGCAGAGGAAAAAAGACAAGAAGTTGAGGAATACAATGTCCGTATGAGAATCCCGCGTCTTTTCCAAATTTGGATTGTCTGATGTGACGTGCTGATCGGCAATCCGGGGCCCACTTGGGGCCCGCACACGTGCCTCGTCCTGGATGTCGGCGCTGCCCGCGGAAACAGCAACCCATGGGGTCCGTGTGTCGTCTTCTGATAGGGTCTGGACACTGTTCAGGATAGGCTACTAAATAGCGGATTGCTCGTAGATTACGTCTTTTACAAACTAGGACTTGCATCTCCCTTTCATCCATCCAAATAATTTTGTTCACTAATTGATTTTAATTTTACCACATGAGCATAACTCTTTCGGTAAAATATTTCATTCCAAGTTGTATGGTTGTATGTTGTATTCAAAAATAATAATTATCTTGAATTGTGTCGAGGCATTAGAGAAACTAGTTGTAGTTTGAGCCAACACTAGCTAGAGTTTGTAGTTAGATATAAAGAAATACTTCTAATATTTTATGGACATCTAGATAATATCTTGGTTCAAGTTTAAAAGGTAAAACATAATAAATGAAATTAATTATTAATTAATAGAGTAAAGTTTATATATAATCTGGTAATCGTAGCCTTAAGTGGAATTATATCTAAAACCTTATGACTAAAAAGTTCATACATAGAAATGATTTTGTTTTTCCCTAATTACCTTGAATTTTGAGCACACACTCATATACATGTACATATACATACACAAACATATATAATTAATTACACAAGATAGTTCCAAGTAGAATTTTTTTATTTAATTAAAATCTATATATATCTAGTCGGATATAGATTTCGAAGTGAAATAGCTATGTTCTAAGACTTTTTTAATTTAGTACAATTAACGATTCATAATATTCTAAGCTCTTAAGTCAATTCATAGACCTCATTTATTTCTTGTTTTGTTACCTGACAAAACAGTTGTGTAGTTTCTACTGTATAGCACAAACGTGTACGTAGCGCAAACACCCACCCTGCTTATGGACTAAAACCCTTAAAAAAATCTCATAATATCTGAACTCGAAACAACTCAAATGGTTGTCCAATTTTACACTAGAATCTTTACAAATTGTTTAGAATTTGAATGGTTTTGGTCTATATAATTATTGACGAGGGCTGGTCTACGAAGACACGATGTTGAGCATGATCTACTCCCCCTCACTACTACAATAATGGATTGCCCCTATGGAGATATCCGTAGGGACATAAAACTCCACCGTAGGTCCAAAAGCCGTAGGTGCAAGTCTTCGTCCTGAACATGCCCCTACGGTGTAATAATTTCCCCTATGGATTTATCCGTAGGGCCAGATAGATTCCCCTACGGATTTATCCGTAGGTTTCGTAGGGGCAAGTTTTACCCCTGTTACTGAGTCCATAGGGACAAAATATCAGGTATCCTGATATTTTGTCCCTACGGCGAACTGTGTAGGGACAAATATTGCACCTACGGATTAATCCGTAGGTTCAACAGATAAATATCAGGGTTTTTGTTTCAAAAATGGGCTTCCTGTTTTTTCCCCGTCCCGTGCACAATAATATATACATCATATAACCAAATACAAAAATATTCATAATCAACATCTCACGTATAATATATAATAGAAATAAACAAACAAAATACGATATCAATCTAAATCATCATGAACAAGCAAACAACCATCAATATCATCCAAAATATATACAATATGTATCAAATAAGAACATACATCTTCAAAAATATTTTTAAAAAAACTATCCTAACTCGGTCCAGCTCCTCCCCCTATGATAATCGCCGTAATCTGGTGCATCTGCTCCTCGGTGTAGCCCTGAATCATCAAAAACCCGACTAATGAAGGAGCGGACTGTGCGGGAGTCTGAACGGGGCTGTGGAGCTGCAGGAGTGGTCTGCGCAACCGCAGCCAAGGTAGTGGCTTGCGGAGCCACATCCGAAGGAGATGCATGTGGAGCCGCAGCCGAACTAGCCTGTCGCATCTGTTAAATTTTGTGTGTAATAAATAAGTAGGAACGGTGTATTAGATTTTTGTCGAATTCGTATCATTATCAGGTTATTGCGAAAGCTCAATCTAAGAATACTTAGGGACTTAGGCCTCGTTTGGGTATTTAGTTTGGAAAACCGTAGTTTATTTTAATTAGATAGTTTTATGTAAGTATGATTAATCAAAACTAAGTCTACAACCAAATAAGCTCAGGCTACTGATATTGCATATGTTACTATCTATAATGTGATATAATATTTTACTATTAAGTAATATACGTACCAACATCTCCTTTAACTCACAGTGGTCTTCAAGACGGCAACATCATGTTCCAGACGTCGCTCACGGGGAGTAGGGAAAGTAACCGCCGGAGTGGAGACCAATCTCATATGGGTCTTGCTAGGACCTAGTCCCCGGTCTCTCCCAACCTCCGTGGTGCTCTCCGTGTGTGGAGTCTAGGACTGGGGTCAGAAGTATCGGATCGGTCTATCCATTAAAATCGATCCCCGATGCCTCTGCCTGCTCCACCATCTGCTCCTACACCCACATTAACCATTAAAATATAAGTATATCATTTAAATTTGAACTTATCAAAACAAAATTTTTATTCGAATTAGAATAAATATTAACACTTACACAATACTCCTGGGTAGCGGTGCAGGGGAATCGAAGCTCGCTTGTGGTGGGATTTGTCGATATGTCGTGGACGGCAAGATATGCGATCAGCACGCTCGGTCTACCACCTTAGCTAGGGTCTGAGCTCTCTGCAATTCGCTAAAAATTTACATGTATTATAAAATAACTCTTAATATTAAATTATATCAAAATAGATCTATTGTTGGACGCTCTTTTAAATATGAATTTTCTTTTCGGTACAACACGCAATTTTTGGGACATGCATAAATCTTCTCACACTTCAGACCCAGACATTATCTTCTGGGATTTGTACCAGCTGTCAGATGATTAGTCTAAAATATTGCACATTTGAATGAAAATTTTCCCTATTATTGTTAAGTACTAAAAGGCGTTTATTGTAATTATAGAATATATGAGGGTTTATCTGTAAAAAGTTTATTATCATATGTTTCTACGTTATAATTAACATAATGATAGAAAATACATGCATATAATATTTATATGAAATCATAGTAATTAAAATATGCATATCATATCAAATATTTCTAATCAATATTCTTAACATATAATATCATATAAAATGGTTATGATAATATCTCAAAAATACCAAATACTACTAAAACTTTGATTTGAGATATTGTGCAGATTAGCTCAGGTCTGGAATTCAAGAGATCCGGGATAAATCAAGATGTCGGAATCAAATCTGCCAGAATATCGAAGTAAATCATAAGATCTAGCAACGGCAGAGACTCAGAGCATTATTTTCATAATCTAGATATCGAGAGGATCTTCAAAAATCAAGATAAAATAGCACAAAAAATCCCAGATATTGAAGCCATCAAACCGCGGCGGAATCACGGCCAGACAGGCCAATATGCGGCGGTTCCGCGGCGGGTCTAGGCCATTTGATGAGATATTTTGGTTATTGGATCGTATCAATATATATTCACAGATGGTATCTAGGGTTTCTAGTTTCTATGACTATATATAGAACCGAGAGCTTCACATCAAAAGATCATCACCAAAGAGATCAAGATGTCCGAAGCGATCCACGTATCCGAATAATCATCAGCTAGTCATCTACTTTCAATAAGATAGAGATCTAAGAGCATCTAGGGTTCTTGTACTTTACTTTCAAAAGTTATATGCAATAGTTGGTTAATAAAGGTAGTGTTTTTATTATTTTTTTTTGTAATTAATTTCCGCACTTACATTTTGCATCTTAATCATGTTTTTATTCTTCAGCCTTTTTTCTAAATCTCAAATCATGAGCGAGTAATTCCTAACTTGCTAGGGTTCGTAGGTTAGGGTAGATCAATGGATGATAAAATCATTTAACTTCTTTTATACATTTTAAAGTCTATAAAGTTTAGCAAAACAAATGTTAACATCCTTATCGGGCACGCTACCAATTAATTGTTAGTCACGACCATGATCTGAGATCGGTTTAACATTTGTTTTGTTAAGGGCTAGACATGAATAGAGATCAATGCAAAGACAAGGGTTAAGAGTGGGGAAACCCTAGTTTCTTTCAAGAAACCCTAATCTATATTCATCACTATCGATCTAGTTTTAAACTATTAAAAAATAAAAAGAGTCATTTTTAATTAGTCATCCATTACTATTAAGTCTCATGAACCCTACAAAGCTCTTCTTCATAAATTTTACATCCATATTAAAATAGATCTACAACCAATCAGTCTTCTTCTATCAACTCGTTTAAATCAAGAAAAAGATTCACGTTTCCCTACGGACGGCCCGAACTCATCGCGGCTAGCTACAAGCGACACTTTCTTGATTGCGGTTACTTACGAACACACTCTTTTTAGCAGACCAATTAAATAGCGCCGTTGCCGGGGAAACGACTGTAATTTGTTTTCTTGTTATTCAGGTTGATTTCTTATAAAATCCAGCAAATATATTATAAACGAGAACCAAAACCGCATCTTGTGTATTTAACGATTATTGTGTGAATTTTGAAAGGGAATATAGAGTAACTGGAGTAAGAAAACAGAGATTCAGAGACTTTCAACATAGCTCAGAGGAGCATAGTGGAGCACTGAAAAAAATTTGGCAACTGACCCTACCAAATTGCGACGGAACCGCGGCAGAAACAAACATATTGTGGAGGAACCGCGGCGGAGTAGAGGAATTACGGTGCTAAAATTTCCAGGTAATTTTCTAATATCTTTCTCTCTCCTCTAAGATTCAATACTCTGATCTTTCCTGCAGGATTCTTTGTAAATATCTCCGCTCAAAAATCTTTTTGCGTGTTTTGATATCGGTTTGTTTATGGATATCTTAACCGGATATTAAGGGGCAATAACCGAAATCCTGATTAGGTGGGGATTTTATCACCCTTCGTAGGCCCCACAAATCATAAAATGAGCAAATTTTCAGCCTACATTAATTAAAAAAAATATATAGACCAAGCCCCTAAGGACCATCGCGCTCAATTAGGACATAGGAGGGTCGTGGGCAATCTATCGCCTATCCGCATTTCTCTTGTGGTTTCTAGGCAAGTGTGACTAAGAAAAGTGGTTACTTAATTAGGCCCACTATTTCGGTGATTCGTATAACGGATACCTCCCACTTACCTGACCACAAGAGTGATAAAGAAGTGGTAGAGAATTGATCCTGCGATTTGTCCTTTGGAAGTCTAGGAGCGGTCTAGTGACTTGACCTAGGTGACACTAGTTTTAGGGTTTGATTGTAATTTTGTGATTTGTTGAGTCAAGCCTCACGTTCGACACTTTTTCAAAACAAACCTTCTTAAAAAGAGTTCTCACATATCACATGCTGTCGCGTGCACTAAACCCTCTTAGTGCATGATCGGCTGGACACGAGATTCTAGTGCCCGTCTTGTCCGCGTTTTTTCTATCGACTCCGAAGTCGTTACTTGATCGCACGCTTTTGGCATGTCAGAGTTCAAAGTTCTAAAGTTATAACCGCGATCAAGGACATTGTCGCTTTGCAGCTAGCCAGTTAAGCATGGGTCGATCCGCAAGGAGATGGTTGCATGTTCGTTCGTGTTTTAGACGAGTCAATGAAGAATGTATATGTTTGTTCAGTTCTATCCTAAGTGTTCATATTTTATGTTCAAGTAAGCTTGTTAAGGTTAAGGTCGGTTAGTAGAGTTAGAATTATTATTGTGCTTATCTTTTGCCATTCTAAAGACGATATTAGGATAATCGAAAGTAGAGGAGATTAGGAGGACAAAGGAATGAGATTTGCGAGTTTAAGCGAGCTTTCCAATGCTAAATCCATTTCTAGTGCCCCTTGTCCGTCCACTAAATACGCTTATTTCCAACCCTCTGCCAAACACCCGCAACCATGTATCCAATTAAGTCACAACTACATGTCACGTTGTAGTGCGCTTAAAGGACTTCTCGACTTAGGTCGCGGCTACATGTCACGTATAGCGCGCCTAAGTGAGAGGGTTGTGTTTGTTTGGTCGGGGTTCGTTTCAACATATTTGGCGAAGAGAAGCACAAGGGATTTTTTCGTCCCTCATACCACCTTCCTTAGCCTTAGCAACTGTGGAATTATTCACACATGGTAAAAGAAAATAAAACAAAACAACAAGGAAGAAAAGAGAGAAAAGGAAAATATGGTTTTACAAATGGTGCAAGCTAACTCTTGGGTCCTCACCTTAGCAAGGAACTCCGTCAAGTATCATCGCTTGGAAATAATACGGATAAGAAGAAAGGAAAAGAGAACAAGTAAAGAAATAACAACAATAATAAAATTACACCGAGGAATTAAAATACAATGCAAGAATTAAAAGATACAAGTTAAATAAACAAAACCCCCATCTTCATTTCATCATCCACTCAATACTCTCACTACATTTTAATGGGGAAGACATGAAGAAGAAGAAGAAGAACTAATCTAAAGTAAAATCTAACAAAAAGAAGCATAAGAATTGGACCCTTGGCTTGGCACAAAACTGGGCTATTTATAGGCTGAGTACTGAAACCCTAGGGTAAGATTCTGAACCCAAATGAAATGTCCAAACTACCCCCAAAATCCAAGTTGACACTGAGTCAACTCGGCCGCGGATCTGCGGCTGAGTCGCCA
The DNA here is from genome assembly GCA_030015575.1 of Agapanthus africanus. Lineage (NCBI taxonomy): Eukaryota > Viridiplantae > Streptophyta > Magnoliopsida > Asparagales > Amaryllidaceae > Agapanthus > Agapanthus africanus. The sequence continues at coordinate 42,399,867 of CM057344.1, forward strand.
CTTTGGCCGCGGTTCCGCGGCGCTTTGAGGGAGTTGGGATGTCGTATTTTGTAGGGTTTCTTATGTTGCTCTCTTCTGTTGTTCTACATGTTTCAAATTGCAAATTGCTTCCACAATTTCTTCAGATCTGCAACAGTCCAAAATGGCCTCAAAAATAATACTTTTGACCTCATCTCTCTCGAGCTCCGCGCACCCATTGATTCTTGTGCTTCCCCCTCGTGCTCTATGCTTGTCCAAGATACGAATGACCACTGTCATATGTCTTGTCTCTGGAACTGGTACGCGGCACTGGACGGATACGGATGACCGAAACCCGGTTTTATCTGTTGTCAACAGATGTTCTGGATTTTGGCGTAACAGTGGAGATTTTGTATGATTTGCATTATTTTGGACTAGGAACCTGTAACCTATAAATATGTAGCAAATACGGATTACAAGCACCTACCTATAAACGAACGAGCGTAAGAATGGGCGGTATTAAATGTATTCTGGTATGAACAAATACCCCCAAATATAACTTTTGCTCGTCCCGAGCAAAACCAATTATTCAAAAAAAGTCCTAACCTCACTTTTGCAGGGAACGCGATTGCACTGAGCTTGTGCAACAAGCCGTTAAACCTCTAGGTGTCTCTAGTAGGAGGAGTGTTGTCTCCTGAGAGTTTTCAGCGGATACTACCCACAAAATCCCGTCAAATTAGTTTCATAAGTTAACGTCGATTCTACTCCTACAGTTTAGTATCTAGGTTAGAAATTCTATTATTCTAAATTAGAAATATCCTACCTTTATTTTTCACATCTCCTATCTATTTAACCTCAGATCCTATACGTTCCAAAAAAGTTTTAGAAAGATGTTGGTTCTGCTGAGTTTTCCTTCTAAAGCGCGGTCTCAAATCAGGGATTTTTATCAGCTTTAAGGAAAACATAAGTCTTATTCTTTATTTCTATCTTTTCTCCAAACATCGATTGTATATCCCTACGTATGTGTTTTATTTCACCCCTACACTTAAGAATTCAATTCAAGCTATAGTACCCTTGCCTTAATACCTAATACCACTTCTTTTCATTTAATGATGGACGGTGTTGCCCACACACCATTCATGCGACTATTAATACTTCTTGAGGCACTAATAACCGATTACTGAATGTGTGAGCTTAAAGCGTAAATAGCAGTTTCCAGGTCTTGACTTTATTTATTTTTCTTTTTCTTTTTCTTTTTCTTTTTCAAGACCGGATATATTTTTCAATGATGCTCTTTTGGTGTTTAGCTTTAATTACCGTTTTTTCTTTCATACTAGATTTTCAGGCAAGAGTATTTCTAGGTATCTTCTACTATCCCAAGTTTCAAGGTGCGTGTATGTGCAGTTTGTAGGGTATATACTTTCTAAATTTGGACTCAAGAATAGAAACTATTTTTCAGACTTATCCTTCAGTAAAACTTCAATACTTTCCCTTCATCTCGACTTAACTCAAGAACTAAACTTAGGATTACCTATTTCTCAAAAAAAAAACTGTAAGGACGCATACTTACCAAGGTTAAACAGAATGAGAGTTATTTTTAGGGTTTTCAATTCCTAACTCTAGGATTTAATTATTTCTAACATATGAACTAAACTTTTGGAATAAAAAAATCTAAGTTACCCTATTAGCTAATTTGGCGACAAAGTTTTTATATTTTTGGAAAAATTTAAAAAAAATTGTGGGTTTTTAAATAGGTATGCAAATGCAAAATATACACATGAATGCGAAGGTAGAAAGCTTACCGAGCACATCCCCAAACTTAAACTTGACAGCGCCCTCACTGTCAGGCTACACCAAGAGGATCAAAATTGTCGGCGCTCCCTAAAAGAAAATTGTATACAAAACAAAAAGAAAAAAATATATACACAAAAGGGTCCCCCCAAATTTAAGTGAAACAGTATTTCTACTGTTAAGTGTTGAAGTTCAGGATTAGGGGGGAAAGAACAGTATTAATCTATACAAGGCCTTATACAGGCCAGAAGTGAGCACCAACCATTCAAAAATCTTATCGTTATAAAGCGGCGATTGGTGAAAGAATGGAGTGTAGAGAAAAGAAATGAGAAACACGCGAGACCGTATGGGGATAGAAGCGGCGTCCGGTCTCGGTGAAGGAGAAGAATGGCGGAAGAGAGAAAGAAGTGGAATACGAATTTGAGGGTGAAAATGGAGCGAATAAATTAGCACAATTTGTAATGATCGATGTAAAAAGATGGATTGTACTAATCTATCAATATGGCGAGAAATTGGGTCAAATCCCTCAAGATTCGTGAGAAACCATGGGTAAGCCGAATTTGGTAAACCAGATACTGGAAATGAAAGTGATACGGTTTCTTGCAAGGTTGGAATGGCGGAAAGGATGCGGGGAAGTGAGTGAGGAAGGGTGTTGGTTAGGGGTTCGGGAGGGTGTGCACAGTCAATAAAAGGAATATGATGAATTGGAAAATCCGACTCATCAAATAAGATTGGTTCATCCTTAAGAATATCCTCAAAATTTTCCTCCAAAATTAACTCATCCATGCATTTATCATCTATATCTAGATGCATATGCAGTTCGAGAAAAATAGTTAATGACTCGGGATGATGTTCATGCGGAAGTGAAAGTAAATGATGAATTTGAGAGGCAAACTCATCCAAAGTTTTGGGTTCGTCATCCAAAATATTCCCTACGTCGATATTCTCAATCAAGTGAAAGTCAAATTTCTCAGACACCTCATCAAAAGCATGGATATTAATCAATTCAGGTTCTAAGATGGAAGTGTAGAGGTCAAAAGGTTTGGGATTGGTTTCACTCGAAAGGGACCCCTCACAATCAGGTAAATCAAACACTACAAACTCGCACAACTCATTAAACGTTCTATCTTCAATTGATAATTCATTTGGGACACTTGATAGACTTTCAATTCCGGAGTTGTGGGTTTCAAGTTGCAATGGGTAGGTTTGATTTGGAAGGGTGTACAGCTCACTCTCTCCACTCAAATTCTTAACCTGTCCTACCGCCTCATCATACATTGGAAAATGTGGAACTAGTTGGAAACTAGCTACCGGGTCACTAGGTTGTATAAGGGCGGCCATGGACGCATTCAAATCCATCATCTGTTGGTACGACGCTACCCGAAAGTCTTCCAACGACTGTTCTAGACTAGACATGGGTTGTGAAGGGGTTTCAGTAAAAGATTCAAAGTTTGTTGGATACTGAAAACTCCCAAATGACGGTTCAGAAGCAATGTCTAGGGAATGTACAAAAGTCGAGTAGGACTGGTAGAAATTGAATGCTTGGACAGGAGTAGGATCGGCATTTGGATAAGAAGGTGAATGGAATTGTTGATCCCAAGAATTTGAAGTGGTGAAAGGAGTGAAAAATCGGCTACAGGAATGTTCAATACGTTCAGCAATAGACATGGGTCTTGGAGTTACAACAGGACTCGAAAAAGGGGTATCAACGTAAGAAGGTGGTGAAGGTTGAAACGGTTGATACAAAGTGGATTGCGGAGTCCAATTGGTAGTCCTAGACGTGTCTATCCGATCTTTCAAAGATATTTTTGGCATGGAGAGATCGTTCGAAATCCGGTCAAAACAAGAACCGTAAGAAGAAATGTCTAGTTGTGGGTATCAAAGTTCGGCAAGAGTTTTTCGAGGCGGGGTACCCATGTTAGAAGAGTGAAAGAAAAAGGAGAGGAGGGAAAAAGAATGTCATTATTTTATTTATTTTTTTATTTTAAAAAAAATGTTTTTTTTGGAGTTTTAAAAATTGTTTGTTTGGTTTTAGAAAAAATACGGAATTATGGGACTAAACTTTATATAAGCACAAGCACAATCACAATATGCATAAACAATATCTAGAGCTAAACTCTTCAAAGTCCAACAAGACCGCTCCTAGACTTCCAAGTGACAAGTTGCAAGATAACTCTTGAATCGCCTCTTCACTGCCAATTGTGGCCAGGAAAGCACAAGTGAGGTAAGGAAGATTCCGCTCACGAATCACCGTGAGACGGACCTTTTAAAATTACCTACTCACCTGCCTAGCCTAGGCACCATAAAATCAAGTTTAGATAAATGACCGATTCCCCACAAACTTCACTTGTCCTAAATGAGCGTGACAAGTCCTTATAGATTTGATCTAGATATTTTTTTATTAACTCGAGGTGATGCGTATGCATTTAGTGATTTGTGGGGTCTTAGGAAGGTTGATGAAATCCCCACCCAATCTTAATTGGTGTTATAGCCCCTTAAAGTCCGTATTATTATATGCAAAGCGTATAAACAAACAAAATCTTAAACAACAAAAATTTATTTTGGCGGCGGTGCAATCTGTGTAAAGAAAGCCACATTAAATACAGTTAAGTGGAGTTTATAGAGGAGATTAGAAGAAAGAGAAGGGGTGAAAAAAATTAAACCCACAATAGGACCGCGGAACCGCCGCGAAACTCCCTTTTTGACCGCGGTTCCGCGGTCAAATTGTTGAGTTGGCGCTCGAAACTTTGGTCAATGCACGCTCCTTTCTCTGTACACCCTAATAAAAACCTCTGTTTATTGATTCACTTGTTGTAATTGCTCCAGATCGCCTGCACACTTGCACAAAAAAAAATCACAAATAACAATTTTTTTTTTTATCATTATATTTATAATTTTATATATATACAAAAAGAATATTAACCCGAATAACAAGAAAGAAAATATGTTACCGTCTCCCCTGCAACGACGCCATTTGATCGCATGCTTTTGGCGTGTCGGAGTTCAAAGTTCTAAAGTTATAACCGCGATCAAGGACGGTGTCGCTTTGCAGCTAGCCGGTTGAGCACGGGTCAATCCGCAGGGAGATGGTTGTATGTTCGTTCGTGTTTTAGACGAGTTAATGAAGAATGTATATGTTTGTTCAGTTCTATCCTAAGTATTCGTATTTTATGTTCAAGTAAGCTTGTTAAGGTTAAGGTCGGTTAGTAGAGTTAGAATTAGTCTTGTGCTTATCCTTTGCCATTCTTAAGACGATGTTAGGATAATCGAAAGTAGAGGGGATTAGGAGAACATAGGAATGGGATTTGTGAGTTTAAGCGAGCTTTTCAACGCTAAATCCATTCCTAGTGTCCCTTGTCCGTCCGCTAAATACGTTTATTTCCAACCCTTGGCCAAACACCCGCAACCATGTATCCAATTAAGTCACAACTACATGTCACGTTGTAGTGCGCTTAAAGGACTTCTCGACTTAGGTCGCGGCTACATGTCATGTATGGCGCGCCTAAGTGAGGGGGTTGCGTTTGTTTGGTCGAGGTTCGTTTCAAGATATTTGGCGAAGAGAAGCATAAGGGATTTTTCCGTCTCTCATACCACCTTCTTAGCCTTAACAACTGTAGAATTATTCACACATGGTAAAAGAAAATAAAACAAAACAAGAAGGAAGAAAAGAGAGAAAAGGAAAATATGGTTTTACTAATGGTGCAAGCTAACTCTTAGGTCCTCACCTTAGCAAGGAACTCCGTCAAGTATCATCGCTTGGAAATAATACGGATAAGAAGAAAGGAAAAGAGAACAAGTAAAGAAATAACAACAACTACTTTAACAATAATAATAAAATTACACTTAGGAATTAAAATACAATGCAAGAATTAAAAGATACAAATTAAATAAATAAAACCCTCATTTTCATTTCATCATCCACTCAATACTCTCACTACATTTTAATGTGGAAGACATGAAGAAGAAGAAGAAGAAGAAGAAGAAGAAGAACTAATCTAAACTAAAATCTAACAAAAAGAAGCATAATAATTGGACCCTTGGCTTGGCACAAAACTGGGCTATTTATAGGCTGAGTGCTGAAACCCTAGGGCAAAATTCTGAGCCCAAATGAAATGTCCAAACTACCCCCAAAATCCGAGTTGACACTGAGTCAACTCGACCGCGGATCCGCGGCCGAGCCGCCACTTTGGCAGCGGTTCCGAGGCGCTTTGAGGGAGTTCGGATGTCGTATTTTGTGGGGTTTCTTGTGTTGCTCTCTTCTGTTGTTCTATATGTTCCAAATTGCAAATTGCTTCCACAATTTCTTCAGATCTGCAACAGTCCAAAATGACTTCAAAAATAATACTTTTGACCTCATCTCCCTCGAGCTCCGCGCACCCATTGATTCTTGTGCTGCCGCCTCGTGCTCTGTGCTTGTCCGAGACACGAATGACCACTGTCATATGTCTTGTCTCTGGAACTGGTACGCGGCACTGGACGGATACGGATGACCGGAACCCGGCTTTTATCCATTGTCAACAGATGTTCTGGATTTTGGCGTAACAATGGAGATTTTGTATGATTTGCATTATTTTGGACTAGGAACCTGTAGCCTGTAAATATGTAGCAAACACGGATTAATAGCACCTACCTATAAACAAATGAGCGTAAGAATGGGCGGTATTAAATGCAATATTCTGGTATAAACAGTACTTCTTCATCTTCTATTTCCCCTCCACCCACCACATCTTCCGAAATGGACGGATCTCCATCGGGATTTAACAATACCACCCTGCCACCACCCGTAGATGTGCAGAATCCACTGCACATCTCTCTCTAAGAAAGATACTACCCTATATGTGGACCCCTTCTTACCTGTCTTTCTCTTCCACCGGCCAATGGGGGTAATTTTGAAATTAAACCCTACTTCATCAACTTGTTTCCCAAATTCCACGGGCTTGAATCCATGCATACGTTTTCATAACCAAATTTGAAAACGTATGTGCAATGATGAGCACAACACAACTTTCAGTGGATACTATGCGATTACGTCTTCTCCCTTTTACCTTGTGCGATCTAATAGAAAAATGGCTTTATAGCACTGCTGCACATTCTGTCGCTAAGTGGGATGAATTCGTTATAACATTCCTCAAGAAATTTTATCCCAATCACAAAACTGCTCATGTTCGAAGCGAGATTAACCAGTTTACCCAACTTCCCAACGAACCATTCTGGAAATCCTTTGAACGGTTTAAAGATCTTCTTGTATAATGCCCCATCACGGAATTGATAGATGGCAGCTTTGCCGAATTATATATGAGGGTGTTAATCTTGCCACGAACAGATGCTTGAAACCATTTGTCAATGCCATTTCATGTCAAAAGATGATGGCAAAGCTTGGCAATTTCTGAAAGATCTCGCCGAACAAACCTCACAATGGGAGAGCGCTAGACCATCATCATCTTCATCTAGGGCAGGTATCCATCAGCTTGATATTTCCATCACAGTAAAAACTGAAATGGCCTCGCTGCAAAAGAAACCCGAAGCTATCGAAAACAATGTCTCGCCAACCTCCCTAAACCAAGTTACGCTCCCCAAAACCGTGTGTGGTTGCTGTTTTGACCCATCACATTTAACGGAAGAATGTCCTTTGAATTCTCCATCTCAAGGTCATGAATGCTGCTTTTTGGCAACAACCTAGAAATGACCCCTATTTATCCATATATAATCATGGATGGAGGAATCACCTTAATTTTTCTTGGAACCAAAAACAGTCTTAAAATCAAAATCAGTTCCTAAGCCAAAATAATTATCAAAGGCTTTCTCCACAGCAACAACAGCCACCACAACAAAATCAGCACCCTTTTCAACTGCAATCTTTTCAAAACCCGGTCAACAACTTTGATCCTTATAATAATATTTCAACGGCTGGTACCGATAAAAGCTCTGTGCTCGAACGTAACTTAGAAATATTCATTAAACAATCCACGCAAACGACGGCTAATTTAACATCTTATATCCAAACATTAGTGCAACACACTGCTTCCCACAGAGAGCATAAAATCGATAGAAGCACAACTTGCACAGTTAAATACCGTGATGAGTGAGAGAAAGAAAGGAAGACTTCCATATCAACCTTTACCAAATCCCTTCCACTCACAAAGAGCGAAAATCATCTTTCAAAATCATAATGTGAGTGTCGTAACTACGCTGAGATTGAAAAGAGTGCTGAATAACAATGTTGGGGAACAAGTTGATGATAATGAATCTGATGAAACCCTGGCTACTACTTTTACTTCTACTTCGTATAATCCAACATCTTCTTCCAACCCTATTCTCCGTTTTCAACTAGGCTCGAACCCTCAACCCATTTTCTTGAAGGAATTACCATCTACGATATCCCAAATCCAATTTTGGGATCCATTTCATCCCCACAAAGTTCTCCTCAAAAGTTGGACCCAACCCATATTGATAAAGCTCCTTTTCCACACAGGTTGAGGGCCAACAGACCAAGTCCCCAAATGGAGAAGATTGTGGACATTTTAAAGCAAGTTAACATAAATATTTCTCTCCTAGATGCTATCAAATAAGTTCCTTCCTATGAGAAAATTTTAAAGGACTTGTGCACTAGGAAGAGAAAAACTCAAGTACCTAAAAAGTTTTTCTTAGCGAGTAATATGAGCAATTCTCTTACCCAATTGGTGCCCACGAAACGTAAGGATCCTAGTTGTTCTATAATATCTATAACTATTGGGGGTAAAAATATCAATCGTGCTCTTCTCGATTTAGGTGCCAGTGCTAACTTGCTTCCGTATTCTGTGTATGAGAAATTAGGTATAGAAAAGTTGAAATCTACGCATTTCACTCTCTTGATGGCCGATCGATACATCACCTAATTTCGGGGTGAACTAGAGGATGTGTTAATCAAAGTCGGGGAATTTATATTCCCTGTGGACTTTATAGTCATAGATACACAGCCTGTAGCTAACCCACGGAACCAAATTCCGGTGATCCTCGATCGACATTTCCTAGCAACTTTAAACGCGATAATTAATTATCGTAACGGTTCAATGAACCTGTCCTTTGGGAAGATGACAATTGAGCTTAACATCTACAAGTTAGGAAGTCAACCCTCCAAACCCTATGCTCATATATGTTCTGTCGAAAAAATAGCTTCCGACAGTTGCAAATTTGAGAAGCTTCATGATTCTGATCTCAACGCCACTAGTGCGTTATGGTTTGATCTTACTATTTATTATACACGTAAAGACCCTTCTGTCGACAAGTCCATACCTAAGTTCGAACCCTTTAACTTGTCGAATGATTTAGTTGAGCTATCCGAGTATTATAACTTCCTTTCCGATAAGATTATCATTCGGAATATCGATGAAAGTTTTGAAGACATTTTTGCCGAAGAACTCGTATTCCTAGAAGACATGGGAGTTGTGATGAATCAACCCCAATCCAAAGAAGTTGAACTGCCACTCCTTCTTCTTATCAAGAACGAGAATGCGAGTATTACACCATTACTATTTCGTCTCTACCAACCGAGACGTAACCCGATCGATTACGCCTTTTATCTCCCCACTTCTTCACATCTATGACCTTCCACCAACTATATTGTTACATCGATAAAATATTCGAATGGTTGGTATTAACTTTTGGTCTTTATAAAGTTTTGCATAGACCAATAACTTTATCTCCTTCTTATAATTTTAAATGTTTAATACTGTTTCACTCAAGTTGGGGGGGGGGGAGAAAAAATTTTTGCTCTTGAAAGAAAAATAAATTTTTTTTAAATTGTGATCCAAAAATAAGTTTAGGGGAAGATTTCACTGTCATTAATTCTTGTCCCTGTTGCTAACTTTTCCTCTCAAGTCTACAGGTTTTGAGCTTAACAGATGATATCAGTGAGGACACTGCTGCAAATAGGTTTGGGGGAGCTTTGTGCTTATTCACGCATCATTTTTGCATTATACTAAATAATATCACAAAAAAAATTTTGATAATGAAAGTTAGAATGTGAAAAATACATATGATAAGAAGGAAAAATTTAAGAAAAGCAAGAAAATTAAATATTTTATAACGAAGCTAGTAATAGGTAGTCATGAGCTGTTGTTCCAAGGGTTAATAAGATGAAGGGAATCACTAATCTGAGAATAAAAATAAATTTGAAAAATAGTCCCTATTCTTGAGTCCAAACATCTGAATGTTGATACCCTACTATACGCACTTGCACACATCTTGAAACTTGGGATAATAGAGGATACCTTGAAATACTCTTGTCTAAAAGCCTTAGTATGAAGGAAAATAAATATATAAACAAAAATATAAATGAAAAAAATGGTGAAGAAAAATGAACACTGGTTTTGTAATTACTTAAGGCTGTATGAAAAAATATAGCGATGGTGCTTTATCACCTAGTGCCTTAGACCAACTGGTTTGGGAGCCACTGCTATATTACTTAAGGCAGTATGAAAAAAATATTGCTAATTACACCTTAACGAGTGAGCACATTTGGTAATCGGTTGGTTAATATCTCAAGAAATATTAACGGTCGCATGAAAAATGTGAACAATTCCATCTATAAAACATTCACCGACCAAAAAGTACTAAGGAAGATGGAAAATAGTATGATAGTTTGAATTGAATTCTCTAAGTGTAGAGATGTCTTTTACACACACGTAGGAGTATATGATCGATATTTGGAATAAAGGTAGGGAGGAAAACTAAAGGCGATGTTTTATTTAGAGATGATGTGATTTCTGACATCTTTTCATGACCATTAAGATAGGGCTCATGGCTACTAAAAAGTTAATGTAGTTTGAAACTCTTATTTTCAAGTTCTTTCTTTTATATGTTCTTTATTTTTGTATGTAACTTTCATCATCTTTCTTTTATTATAAGATTTTGTGGGTGTAATCCGCTGAAAGCTCTCAGGAGACAACACTCCTCCTATTAGGGACAGCTAGAGGTTTAAAGGCTTGTTGCACGTGCTCAGTGCAATCGTGTTGTCTACGAAAGTGTGCTAAGTTTTTCTTTTTCTTTTTCTTCTTCTTCTTCTCTTTATTAGCTAGTTTGCTCGGGATGATCAAAGTTAAGTTTTGGGGTATTTGATTAGTCTAAAATATTGCATATTTGAATGATCATTTTTCTTATTATTGTTAAATACTAAAATGTGTTTATTGTAATTATAGAACATATGAGGGTTTATGTGTAAAATGTTTATTATCATATATTTCTACATTACAATTAACATAATGAAGGAAAATACATGCAAGTTTATTATCATATATTTCTACATTATAATTAACATAATGAAGGAAAATACATGTATATAATATTTATATAAAATCCTAGTAATTAAAATATGCATATCATATCAAATATTTCTAATCAATATTCTTAACATATAATATCATATAAAATGGTTAGGATAATATCTAAAAAATACCAAATACTACTAACACTTTGATTTGAAATATCGTGTAGATTAGCTCAGGTCTGGAATTTAAGAGATCCGGGATAAATTAAGATGTTGGAATCAAATCTGCCAGAATATCGAAGTAAATCGTAAGATCTAGCAAAGACAGAGACTCAGAGCATTATTTTCAGAATCTAGACATCGAGAGGATCTTCAAAAATCAAGCTAAAATAGCACAAAAAATCCCAGAGACTGAAGCCATCAAACCATGGTGGAACCGCGGCCAAATAGGCCAATATGCGACGGTTTCGCGGCGGGTCTAGGCCGTTTGATGAGATATTTTGGTTATTGGATTGTATCAGTGTATATTCACAGATGGTATCTAGGGTTTCTAGTTTCCGTGACTATATATAGGACCGAGAGCTTCACATCAAAAGATCATCACCAAAGAGATCAAGAGGCCCGAAGCGATCCACGCATCCGAGTGATCATCAGCTACTCATCTACTTCCAATAAGATAGAGATCTAAGAGCATCTAGGGTTCTTGTACTCTACTTTCAAAAGTTGTATGCAATAATTGATTAATAAAGGTAGTGTTTTTATTATTCTTTTTGCAATTAATTTCCGCACTTACTTTCTGCACTTACTTTTTGCATCTTAATTATGTTTTCATTCTTCTACTTTTCTTCTAAATCTTAAACCATGAGCGAGTAATTCCTACCTTATTAGGATTCGTAGGCTAGGGTAGATCAATGGATGATAAAATCATTTAATTTCTTTTATACATTTTAAAGTCTATAAACTTTAGCAAAACAAATGTTAACATCTTTATCGGGCGCGCTACCAATTTATTGTTAGTCACGACCACGATCTGAGATCGATTTAATACTTGTTTTGTTAAGGGCTAGACATGAATAGAGATCAATGTAAGGACAAGGGTTAAGAATAGGGAAACCCTAGTTTCTTCCAAGGAACCCTAATCTACATTCATCACTATCGATTTAGTTTTAAACTATTAAAAGATAAAAAAGAGTCATTTTTAATTAGTCATCCGTTAATACTAAGTCCTGTGAACTCTACAAGCCTATTCTTCATAAATTCTACATCCGTATTAAAATAGATCTAAAACCAATCACCCTTCTTCTTTCAACTCTTCTAAAGTAAGAAAAATGTTCGCGTTTCCCTGCAGACGACCCGTACTCATCGCGGCTAGCTACTAGAGACACCGTCTTGATTGCGGTTACTTACGAACACACTCTTTTTAGCAGAAAAATCATCGGGCACGTAATTTCCTAGGGGCATAGAATCATTCAGGAACTTCAGAAGTATCGTGAATGACTTGTTGCTCCATCCATTTAGTCACTTAATCTAGAAAATTTGGACGAACCATGATAGGGTGGAATACTTTGCATTCTCCTAAATTAGTCTTCTAGGATCATTCATGAACTTTTCATACTTATCCGCATTCGGTCCTTGACCGGAAAGAATGTCATCTTCGGTAGGAATACTATCACCGAGGGCAGCCTCTACCATATCGTCCATTTCTTCTCCTGAAAAAAAGTTATTGTCTTCTTCTTCTTCCGCCGCATTACCGTCTTCTCCTTCTTCTTCTGCTGCATTGCCATCTTCTTCTTGTCCTTCCTCATGATATAGCCAAGTTTTATATAGTCTAGTAAAACCATGTTTAACGATGTGAAACTCTACGATTTCTACCTTCTGCCAGAACTTATTCCCACATCTATCGCACGAACAGAGAATCTTATCTAAAACGATCTTATTATGTGCGCGTGCAAATTCAATGAAAGGAACAACTCCTGTGACGAACTTAGATTGCATGCATTGTTGAAATCCACGTACATCTAATCTTTAACTCTGATGTACTCATGGGCCATATTAGACTGTATAACATATAAATTGTAGGTTATGGTGATTATATTGAGGAATCTAAGAACGAGATGGTTACTGACAAAGAAGAAAATCCATAGAGGTAAGTTTGTCGTTGAAAAGAATAAATTATCGATTAACAAAGTTAGATTTGAAGATACTCAAATATGAGTTGTATTCTTTGTATGTGTGTTTCAATTTATGATTTTGCTTAGGTGTAGGGTTGTTAGTGTGTATATGCTTTGTGTGTGCATTTGTTGTGTATTCGTGTTGTATGTGTGTGTTTCGGCTGCGGGGGTAAGACTTCTATCCCATTAAGAATGTATAGAGCAGACACACATTCGTTTGTGCTTTCATCCGTTCCGAGCAAATTTCGGCAGTACCTCCCCGCTGTTCTCCGAGTACACTGTAATAGAATAGATAATAATTTTAATGCTGTGAAACAGCGTTGAAATGAATATCTAATATATCTTTTTACATGGAGAACCAGCGGAAAAGTACCGACGAAATAACTCGAAACGAATGAAAACACAAGTGAATGCAGGTGTTTGCTTTGTACATTCCTAACTTGTACACACTGGACAAATCTATTGGTTATCATACAATTGAATCTTCTCGTCATATAGACTACACGACGGTTGTTAGTACCGAACTATACCGTCCGATATTTAACAACTTTCCTATAGTTCTATGTCACGACGAATATCGAACGTATGTTTACCGATAGACGGGGACTAAGTCGCGCTTTGATTTTCACATATGAGTATTGATGAGAATATGAAAGCTTCATATTATCATCGAGTATCATATATTGGTTTTAATTTGAACATTTAACTTGAATAGGTTTTACTGTAACGCCCCAGTACAGATGCTATTGTCCGCTTTGGCAGAAACCGCACGGTTTTTCCCTTTAGAGCGAACCGGACCCGACCAGGGGATACTTCCCAGGAGGTCACCCATCCCAAGACTTCCCTGGCCCGATCACGGTTAACTAAGGAGTTCTCAAGCTCCTGTAGTTCCGGTTTACTTAAAAGGCGCCTTTATAATTGAGGGTGGTATCATTATATTTATAATATAGTTCGATCCTCTTTCGGAATGTGCTTTAGGGACCCAATCCCATTGTTCTGAAATGGCTCCCTCACTCAGATCACCAAGATGTCCGCAACAGACCGCACTGAGTTTGGACAGAGCAGATCACCATGATGTCTTAAGACCACACTGCTCTGAGGTATTACATTCCCCCCATCTAAGAACAATAGTTCGTCCTCGAACCACAAACCTACTATTGAGGGACCTGCATGGGCCACTATAAATGTAACGCCCCATGCCCCAATACAGATGGTATTGTCCGTTTTGGCTGAAACTGCACGGTTTTTCCCTTTAGAGCGAACCGGACCCGACCAGGGGCCACTTCCCAGGAGGCCACCCATCCCAAGACTTCCCTGGCCTGAGCACGCTTAACTATGTAGTTCTCAAGCTCCTGTAGTTCCGGTTCACTTAAAAGGCACCTCTGTAATTGAGGGTGGTATCATTATATTTATAATTCAGTTCGGTCCTCTTTCGGAATGTGCTTTAGGGACCCGATCCCATTGTTCTGAAATGGCTCCTTCACTCAGATCACCAAGATGTCCGCAACAGATCGCACTGCGTGTGGACAGAGCAGATCACCATTATGTCTTAAGACCGCACTGCTCTGGGGTATTACATTACAAAACCTGTCACGCCCCACTTCCCAGTGTACGGGCAGAGGGCGCGTGATTTGTAGAACTTTATAGATCAAAAATAATTTACCGCAATCAAGAACGGCGTCGCTTGGTAGCTAGCCGGTGAGTATGGATCGGTCCACAGGGATGTTGTGTTTTCCTAATCGCTCTAACGAGTTAATTCCAATTGGTGTTCGGATTGATTATTAAATCTAAAAAAACTAAATCTATCTATACTAAGATTATCTAGATCTAAATCTTGCTAGGGTTAGATTTAAGAATGGTTTGGAAATGTAAATAAATCTCAACGCTTTCTATACCCAAATTAGGATCTAAGAGGAGTTATGGTAATTATTAATAAAGGGGATTAGATCCATTCGGGAAGGTGTTCCTTCCTCTAGGTTCTTGTCCTTCCTTTATCAATCCTTACCCTAACCTTCATGGAAAACATCACAACCGGGCCTTTATACTACGGTATCACCGCTACCTCGTGTGATAGGGTGCCGTAGGGAGCGGTGTGTGCATGTATGCATGAAGTCCTATGAAAATATATGATGGGTAAGAAAGGGATGAGAGATCTCATCTCTCAAAAACCTTCCCTAAAGCTAACATCTAAGGCAAGGAATTAAAATCTAAACTAGAGCAATTAAATAAAACTACTTATAGATGGCTCTCTCCAAACATCAACACAGGGTTGTCAGATCTGAATTCATGAAATGAAAAGAGGCACCGATGCTCTCCAAAAGATTTCTGAATTTTATTCATAAAAAGAGGCATAGGGAGGCATGGCTAATACAATGATTTAGAGTTCCTATTTATAGAGGATAGGAAACCCTAGGTTACAATTGATCCGCATGTCTACATTTACCAAAATATCCTTAGGAAGACCGAGTCAAAGTAGACTCCAAGCTTTGGTAAAATTTTATGTCTCTGTCTCTTTAAAAGGAAGTATTGGGCCTTGAAATTTTCTTTGTTGGCTCTTCTGTCTTTGGGCTTCCTTATTATTTGGTTCTTTTATTAAAATAGCTTCTATGTTTCTTCCAGATGTTCAGTGAATAATTGTGGTGGACTTTTAACCATTCGCTTTGTAATCTTGGACCTTGCATTGCCTTGTACTTTAGAATTTTATCTTTGATGTAGGCTTGATCAAGAGTCTTCTGTTTGTTGGTCAAAGTCCACTTTTGCATCGTCTTTTCATCGTTTTCACTGTTTTCTGTCCAAGAACCTGTAACCTGTACTATGTAGCAGACATGGGTCAAAAGCACCTGTTTTATTGTAAAATGCATAAGAATGGGGAATATAATAATGCAAGAATATGATATGAACAAATACCCCCAAACTTATCTTTTGCTCGTCCTTGAGCAAACTTAGTTTTATTCTCGACAAAAAAAACCTAACTGCACTTTCACAGGGAAACGCGATTGCACTGAGCACGTGCAACAAGCCGTTAAACTTCTAGGTGTCCCTAGTAGGAGGAGTGTTTTCTCCTGAGAGTTCTCAGCGGATTACACCCACAAAATCCTATCAATTTGGCCCATTAACTTTTATTCTCCAATTAGGTTTTCTAATAAGGAATTCTATTATCTTCTACTTGTAAATTATCCACCCATATTCTTCACACTTCCCCATTATTTAACTTAAGATTATATATGTTATGCAGACCTACTTAGCTTTTGACATTTCTTAAGTTTTCCTTCTAGGGTTCCATCTCTACTTAGGAATTTCTATCAACTCTACTAAAGATACAAGTTCTATTCTTCACTCCTTTCTCTCATCTAAACTCCTATCACATATCCCCACGTGTGTGTATAAATCATCCCTACACTTGGAAATTCAAATCAAGCAATCATACCCTTGTCCGTTGTCCAAAGTACTTATTAGTAGGTGAATTTTTAATTGAATTTTGCTTACACATCCTTCATGCGACCGTTAATACTTCTTGAGGTACCAACAACCGATTACAAGATGCGTTTGCATATTAAAGCGTAATTCCTAGTCTTGCAACACCTAAAGCTTTCAGCAGTGACTCCCAAACCAGTTGGTCTAAGGCACTAGGTGATGAACCACCCTCGCTAAATATTTTTTTTCTATTTTTGCAGCCTTAAGTAATCACAAAAATCAGTGTTCATTTTTTTCTTTCTTTATTCACACTTGTATTTTTTTTCATCGTACTAAGGACTTTAGACAAGAGCATTTCAAGGTCTCTTCTACTATTTCAAGTTTCAAGGTACGTGATTGTGCAATTTGTAGGGTATACATTTTCAGAATCTAGACTTAAGCTAGGAATTATTTTTCAAACTTATACTCTAATAAAAACATCAATACTTTTCCTTTGTTTCAACGTAGCCCAAGAAGTGAACTCAAAATTTGCCTATTTCTAAATAAACTATAAAGACATATACTTTCTACCGTTAAATTTTAAGAAAGGTTATTTTTAGGGTTTTTAATTTACCAAGTCTAAGATCTAGTTGTTCCTAGCCAGTTAACCTATTTGTCAAATTAAGGTAAAATACAGCCAAAATTGAATACATTAATTTTTTATAATTTTTTTTTTTGAAATTTTCAATTTTTTATGGGTTTTCAAATAAGTATGCAAATGCAAAAAATGTACATATGAATACGAAGGAAGAAAACGTACCGAGCATACCCCCAAATTTAAACTTGACAGTGTCCTCACTGTCATGCTACACCAAGAGGGTCAAAATGTCGGCACTCCCCTGTTTATTTATTTATAAAAAAATTTATATTTTTTTAATGTTTTGAATTTTTTTTAATTTTTTATAGAAAAAGAAAACAAATATATATATATATATATACATACATACATACACATATATACAACAAGGTCCTCCCCAAACTAAACAAGGCCTTACATAAGCCAAAGGTTAGCACCAACCATTCAAAAATCTCATCGTGATAATGGTAGAGTTGGTGAAAGAATGGAGTGGAAAGAAAAGAAATGAGAAGCACACGAGACCGTGTGGGAAGAAAGGTAGAATATGGTCTCGGTAGAGGAGGAGAATGGCGGAAAAGAGAAAGAAGGGTAGCACGATCTTGAGGGTGTAAATCGAGTGAATAAATTAGCACAATTTGTGATGACCGATGTGTTAAAAGTGATTGTGCTAATCTATTAACCCGTCGAGAAATGGGGTCAAATCCCTCAAGATTCGCAAGAAAGCATGGGTACGTCGAACTTGGTATTAGAGATGAAAGCGTAACGGTCTCTTGAACGGTCGGAACGATAGGACAGACGAAAGGGAGTGAATTAGGGATAGGCTCATTCTCACCGTAGTAAACTGTCTCGAATTTGAAGGATTCCATCAATGGATCGAAACGACTGTAAGCAACCGAGTCTGATGGTTCAACTAACTCATCTGAAAATTCATAGGACTCAAACTCGGGCGGTGAGACTTCAACATCGTCCGAAAAAGTGAAACACTCGTAAGTGTCATCGGCTGTGACAACTGTGTCAGATTCAAAGGAAAAGTTTTCAAGCTCACAGTCCTCAAGCTTGATCTTGTGCGTGGTCGGAACGATGGAAATGAGGGAGGGTGATATAACAGTTAAAGGTTCAGGAGGCTGAATTGGAAAATCCGACACATCAAACAAAAATGGTTCAACCTCAATATTTTCCTCAATACTCTCCTCAATACTATCCTCATAATTCTCCTCAATATTTAACTCATCCATGCCGTTATCATCAAAATCAAGACGCATATGCAGTTCGGGAGAAACATTTAATGACTCGGGATGATGAATTGGACATAAAATTTCAATCAAATCTACGGATTCATCATCCGAAATATTCCCGGCGTCTAAATTCCCAATCAAGTGAAAATCAATTTTTGACACCTCATCAAAAGCATGGATATTTATCAATTCAGGTTCTAGATTGGAGGTATAAAGATCGAAAGGATTAAGTGTAGTTTCACTCGAAAGGGGTTTTTCACAATCTGGCAAATCAAGCACTACAAAATCACACAACTCGTTTTTATTTTCAACTGGTGAACTATTTGGGACAATCGATGGAAAACCGGAGTTGTGGGTTTCAATTGGATAAGGGTAGGTTTGATTTGGAATGGTGTAGAACTCACTTGCTCCTCTCAAATTCTCACTCTGTCCAACCGCCTCCTCATACATTGAAAAATTTGAAACTAGTGGAAAACTAGTTACCGGTTCAGTAGGTTGCATAAGGGCGGCCATGGATGCTTCCACATTCCTAGTCATTTTGTTTGTTGCTGCAATATAAGCTTCCAACGACTGTTCCAAATTAGACATGGGTTATGAAGGGGTTTCGGTAAAAGATTCGAAATTGTTTGGATGTTGGAAACTCCCAAATGGCTGTGTAGAAGTACTGTCTAGTGAAGGTGGAAAAGTCGGGTAGGACTGACAGGAGTTTGATGGTTGGACAAGAGTAGGATCAACATTTTAATAAAAAGGTGAATAGTCTTGTGGATCCCTAGAACTAGATGTGTTGAGAGGGGTGAAAGAACGGCTACGAGATTGAGCAATATGCTCAGCAATGGACATCGGATTAGGGGTTACAACAGGACTGGAAAAAGTGGTATCAACATATGAAGGTGGTGAAGGTTGACATGGTTGATACAAAGTGGGTTGGAAAGTCGAACTGTTTCTCCTAGACGCTTCTATTTGATCTTTCAAAGAAATTTTAGGCACGGAGGGATCTTCCTTAAATCGACCGAAACAATTGACGTACGGGGCAAAGTTAGGTTCGGGATACCAAATTTCGGAAAGTGATTTATGATGTGGGGTACCCATGATAGAAGAAAGAGAAGAGAAAGAAGGTAGGTGGTGCAAGGATTTCTTAGCGACAAAAGTTGCAAGTCTTTTTTTTCCCATTTTCCTTTTTCTCTTTATTTAGAACTGTTTGCAAAAAGATTTTCGAGAAAAGAGCTAAGACGCACTTTCGATCAACCAAAAACGCACAATCAGGCCTAGATCTAGGGTCATCTAGGTTGGCTAGACAGCTCCTAACTGTTCTAAAGGGATAGAAATAGGACATCAAACCGCCTCTTCACCGCCAATTGCGGCCAGGTAAGTGCCAGGTAAGTGGGAAGCTCCCCGCTATAAGTAGCGGTCCTAATTAAGTAACCACTTGCCTTAAACACACTTGCCTAGACACCGCAAAGTCAGGTTAGGATTAACGGCCAATGCCTATAACTAGTCCTCTGTCCTAATTAGCTCGAAGTCCTTAGGGCTGAGTCTAGTATTTTTTAATTAAGAATGGTCAATGCAAATGCCTTATGTGATTTCTGGGGTCCTGGGAAGGGTACTGAAATCCTCATCCAATCTGAATTGGTCAAAAACCTCTTAAAATCTGATTAAAAATATGCAAAACAGTAAATCACTTGCAATCAAAGATTTTTTTGTTATTGCAATTTGAGAAAAGATATGCAAAACAGAAAAGATTTCTTGCAATCAATTCTTATTTTAAATGCGCATAAAGAATCCTGCACAAGATTTGTTATTTGGAAGGGGGAAGATTTTTAAGCGTAAAGAAATCCTGCAGAAGATTTGACAGAGGAAATATTGAGATTTACAGAGGAGAGAGAAAAAGCTTACAGGTTTTTTTTTTGGCCGCGCTTCCGCCGCCAAAGTGGTACTACCGCCGCGGTTCCGCGGCTTTTTTTTTGGTGATGATGTCACCAGGGCGCGGCGGTTCCGCGGTCGGAGTAGGGGTACTGCGGCGGATCCGCGGAGGTTTGGGCGGTTCGAGTCCCGAGAAAAATTCTGCTCCTCTGTTATTGTAAATCTCTGTTGTTCAGATCTGCTGTTTTCTGTTTTGATTTCTGGATTTTTTCAGATCCGAACTCGATTGTAGATCCTGCAAAATTCACACAAAAATACCCTTCACAAAAATAAAAGGTGATAAATTTTTATATTTTTAATTTTTCAGTTTTTTATGATTTTTTAATTTTATATTAACCCGAAATTGCAAAAAGAAAATAGCACGCCATCTCCGGCAACGGCGCCATTTGATTTGTAGAATTTTATAGATCAAAAATAATTTACCGCAATCAAGAACGACATCGCTTGGTAGCTAGCCGGTGAGTACGGGTCGGTCCACAGGGATATTGTGTTTTCCTAATCACTCTAATGAGTTAATTCCGATGGGTGTTCGGATTGATTATTAAATCTAAGAAAACTAAATCTATCTATACTAAGATTATCTAGATCTAAATCTTGCTAGGGTTAGGTTTAAGAATGGTTTGGAAATGTAAATAAATCTCAACGCTTTCTATACCCAAATTAGGATCTAAGAGGAGTTATGGTAATTATTAATAAAGAGGATTAGATCCATTCGGGAAGGTGTTCCTTCCTCTAGGTTCCTGTCCTTCCTTTATCAATCCTTACCCTAACCTTCATGGAAAACATCACAACCGGGCCTTTATACTACGGTATCACCGCTACCTCGTGGGATAGGGTGCCGTAGGGAGCGGTGTGTGCATGTATGCATGAAATCCTATGAAAATATATGATGGGCAAGAAAGGGATGAGAGATCTCATCTCTCAAAAGCCTTCCCTAAAGCTAACATCTAAGGCAAGGAATTAAAATCTAAACTAGAGCAATTAAATAAAACTACTTACAGATGGCTCTCTCCAAACATCAACACAGGGTTATCAGATCTGAATTCATGAAATGAAAAGAGGCACCGATGCTCTCCAAAAGATTTCTGAATTTTATTCATAAAAAGAGGTATAGCCAGGCATGGCTAATACAATGATTTAGAGTTTCTATTTATAGAGGATAGGAAACCCTAGGTTACAATTGATCCGCATGTCTACATTTACCAAAATATCCTTAGGAAGACCTAGTCAAAGTAGACTCCAAGCTTTGGTAAAATTTTATGTCTCTGTCTCTTTAAAAGGAAGTATTGGGCCTTGAAATTTCCTTTGTTGGCTCTTCTGTCTTTGGGCTTCCTTATTATTTGGTTCTTTTATTAAAATAGCTTCTATGTTTCTTCCAGATGTTCAGTGAATAATTGTGGTGGACTTTTAACCGTTCGCTTTGTAATCTTGGACCTTGCATTGCCTTGTACTTTAGAATTTTATTTTTGATGTAGGCTTGATCAAGAGTCTTCTGTTTATTGGTCAAAGTCCACTTTTGCATCGTCTTTTCATTGTTTTCATTGTTCTCTGTCCAAGAACCTGTAACCTGTACTATGTAGCAGACATGGGTCAAAAGTACCTGTTTTATTGTAAAATGCATAAGAATGGGGAATATAATAATGCAAGAATATGATATGAACAGCGCGATGAGGCCGCTACGTATTTACTCAGAAAAAAATACGCTAAATGTAACTAAGCAATATAAAGGAAATATACACAAGAGACAAATCTAATGAACAACAACTTTATTTATTAACATTCTTTTGTACAATGCATGGAAAAGTAAATACATCTGAATAAAAGTAATGCTTAAACAGTGTCATAACAGAAATGGAAAGTACTGAAATGAAATAGGTATAAGTGGCTACAGCTCTGGGTCTTCGGTGTACTGCTCAAGGGCCTGCTCCGAATGCTTCTGAATGGTCTCATGCTCTAGTGCGTCCGATCCACCTGACAACATTCCAGAGAAGAAAGAGAAGGAATGTCGTCAGCGAACAATCGCTCGGTAAGTCCCAAAGATAAGGGAGAAGTAGAATAGACAGAGAGAGAGAGAGTGTGTGTAACTTTTAAAGTTGTATTATATTTTCAACGCAGTTATTTATAGCTTGGTACAGAAGAGGCCAGTGTATACGAGGGGAGTCTCTATATGCCAGAGACTAAAAGCAAATGGAATACAAGACTCCGTCGATAATACCATGGAATGACGGCATGGATGTAATTACGTCTTAAGTGACCACATCGTGCCACCTTTAACATATTCTGTACCAGTCTACCCCTTTATAAACCCCACGATATCTTATTTGTATTGTTGTATTGTTTGAATTGTATATTATATATAGATGGATGACTTGTGTTGTAAATGGAAGACTTGCCGAATCCATGATATCGTATAAATGGAAATGGATGTACTAGATAATCATGTAGATGGATGTATATCCATGGTTCGGTTCAGGAAAATTGTATAGATTGATAGATTGAGCAGATTGAATATGTGGATTCATATTGAATTGTAGTTTGTACTTGAATCTTATTTAAGTCAGCTTATTTATAATGAGACTCAGTCTGATTCAGAACAATTAGAAAAGAAATTGAAGTCCTGAATTAGGTTTTGATGTTATCGGTAACCGCTGCACATGGACGGCAGGATTTGTGTCTTTTTCAAAGACGATTACCGTGTTGATAACACCGTTTGTTAAGTTGTCTACCTTAAATAGAAAAGCACCCATATCTCCGGCTCTCTGAGGCTCAAGAGACTGGTCCCGCTTAAATCTATATTTACTATGGTCCTTAAGGTAATTTATAGAACTTGAGTGGTTTTTATGTAAAAATAATTTTATTTACTTTTCAAAATACACCTCAAGTAATTAATTATCGTCTTTAGAGTTTTCATAAATGTAAATTTTATATATGTGACATCTCTAGTGAAGAAGACCTAATTTTCATAATATAGGGTATTTATTTGCAATATTGAACTTATATGGAATTTCATAGTATTATCATGTAAAGTGATTCTTTTGATTTAGAAAGGTTGGAATATTTATATTATATCAAAATTAGATATTTTGATGATACATATACATATACATATACATATACATATACATACATACACACACACACACACATATATATATATATATTTATAAGAAATAATTTAATTTATTATTTTTCTAGAAATCTCATTTTCTTAAGATATTTGTATTTTTAAATCTCTCGAGACTGAATGCTCCTTGGGGAGGTCTGCATCTCGCACTACTAAGCCTGAGGATGTGCGATAATCTGCACCATCCCGAACGGGTTCCCCAAAATGGGTTGGAGCGGCGCTTTGCAAAGATTTGTTTAAAATACATAATCTTGTAGAAAAAGGTTTTTATAGTAAAAGGTATTTAAGTGTAAATTTGTATTCCCGTATTCTATGTTCCCGAAAGGTATAGTGTTATGTTGCATATGAGTGTCGTGAAGAGATAGGTCATTATCTCGTGATCTATTTAAAGGTATAGCAATGAAATATGATGTTTAATGTCAAAACTAAACTACATGGTATTTTACTAAAAAAGTACGATAAAAATTACAATATGAAATATTTTGCTATAAAATTTGTTCATGATGTTTTGTTAATGTTTAATTGTCAAGATGTGAGGGTTTGGTATGTTTGTATTTAAGAAAAGATGGAGTTTTTAAGAAGAACCGAATCGGAAGTCGGATTAACTCCACTTCCGTCGGGTTTTAGAAATACGAGTTTTTAGAATAGCAAAGTGAAAAGGGAGGAGGGACTTAATGGCTTTTGGTTTAGAGGAGAGGAAAAGGGAGTGGAAGTAGGTTCCGGTGCGTCGTTTCGTTGTCGGGAACTCCTAGGGTCATCGTCGGAAGTTTGCCGGAGCTTCGCCCTTCGCTAACTCCACTTGTATACAAAATTTCTAGAGAGTTTTCTTGAGAATTTGGACAAAATTTGTGAGTGAGGAAGGTGTGTTTAGGGGTGGTATTTATAGGAAAAGATTAGGGTCAGGGTAGGTGAAAGGGTGTGAGAAAATGTATTAAAAATTGTATTGAAAAATGGATTAATGGGTTTTTTTTAATGTCTCTGTTATTATGCAGAGAATTTAAACCACACAGGGGTTATAAGAAGCCAAAAATTCACAGATTTCATGAAGGCCAAATCGGGTTTTGGGGTGAATCGGCCGGCGGCGGCGGGCCGAGTCGGTCGAGTCGCCGGCCGATTCAGGCCGAGTCAGGCCCCCCTTGATGCCACGTGTCCCTCTTCTCTTGGTTAGCACAGTAGAGTCATTTGTTTTTAGTGCAGCCTTTGGTTTTTACGAGTTATGCACGTGTAGGCTCTTGGGCTTCTAAAAATTTAAAAGAAAACAAATTAAAAAATAATGTGACTAATGGGATTTGAACTCTGGTGCTTTGGTTCAGCAGTGCAAGGTCTTACCAATGAGCTACAAGCTCCTTCTTACTATTAAAAAGAAAAACAAATTTATAACTTGTGCTCACGCAAAAATACCCCTTTCTATATTTTTTTGAAAAAATTGTACAAAAAGTTTAGGGTTGTTATATTCTACCCTTCTTATAAAAATTTTGTCCTCAAAATTTGTTAAAGGAAAGTGTAATGGATTCAAGGAAAGTTTGGTGATAGGACTATTTGTAGTGTAAGAAAAATATGTGAAGGAATGAAAGAATGCGAAAGGTTTGAAAAGAGTTGAGGAAATTACCAGGGTTACCTTGGTTTATGGCCTTTGCTTCTTCGGCCGCTAAAAGAAAAGCCTGACGCCGTGGTACATTCCTCCTAGCTGGAGGGACATTCCTCTGTCCTTGGGACATGTTTCTCTGCCCTTCGAGGCATGTTCCTCAGATTTTGATGGAATTGGCGAATAGGCTGTGCAGGAGGTGGAGCAGCGAGTTCAAGGCGAGTTGCAGGAGCCTGGATAACTGGCCGCTGCGGGTAGTTGGTGGGTGTGTAAGCTGGGTTGCGTCTATATGGACAGTTTCCAATTCTGTGATTGGATGCGCCATAAACTAGACACAGACCTTTTGCGCGCCTACAGTCCTTCCACAAGTGTCCATTCGTATTGCAATAGAAGAAAAAACCTGGACTCGACTGATTATCTGTTACTTCTGGTCTCCTCGGTTAAACAGTTGGTCTTGAAGAGGCTCCTCCTGCCATCTGATTGGCAGGGCGCTTCACTCCGGTAGATTGAGGTCTGCCCTTTCTCTTCACCACTGCCTC
The DNA here is from genome assembly GCA_030015575.1 of Agapanthus africanus. Lineage (NCBI taxonomy): Eukaryota > Viridiplantae > Streptophyta > Magnoliopsida > Asparagales > Amaryllidaceae > Agapanthus > Agapanthus africanus. The sequence goes on from CM057344.1 coordinate 42,425,464, forward strand.
ATATCTTCGGGCAGCCTTCAAAGCCAAATAATGGTTGGGAAATTCCCTGTAGCTAATGCAGCTTGAATTTCCGGGTCTAACCCTTGCTGAAATCTTCTAGCTCTGATCTCAGCAGTCGGTATGAGATGGGCCGCAAACCTGTTACGGTCTTGTATTAGCTGTGTAGTATGTGATATAAAATCGAACATTGAGACATATCTTACCTACTGAGCATGGTAAACTCAGCCTCATACTCATATACAGATTTGGTCCACATTGAACCTTATTGCAGATGGATGAACTGATGTTCTATATCAAAGCGGGCAGTCTCAGGGAAGTACTTTGCATCGAACATGTCACGGAAAATCATCCATTCGATAGGTTGGTCAAGACGGCTTTCTTCCGCCTTCCACTAAACCCGTGCATTGTCAGTGAACTGTAATTTCGCAACACGAACTCAAGCTACCTCTGGCACTTGTGCCGCTGCCAGATCATCTTCAACGCTTTGAGCCCATTCCTCAGCTTCTAGAGGGCTCTCTTTTCCTGTAAACCGTTTGGGGTGCAAAGCCCTGAATTGTTTCACCCCAGGTGCTTTTTCCTCGGGACAGTTCATTAAAAGAGCAGTCTGCTGCTGCTGTCCTTCTAGGAGGCTATGGATTGCCTTAAGTAGAACCGTCTGCTCATTGATCGGAGCAGCTACGGCAGGTGTAATCGATAGTGGAGGTGGAGGTGTGTTGTTGACATTGGTGCTGGTGTTGTTTGGAGAATCCATAATCTTGAATGAAAAATTTAGATTAGGACAGATTCAAACTATATGAAATGATAAGATTCAAGAAGTATGAATTGTAAAGAATGTTTTCAGTTGCTATGAATTGTAAAGAATGTTTTTAGTTGCTGGTTTTTGTGTTATATTGCTTAGGTTGTTCACGCAGAACAGAACTGCATGGTAGGGTTTCATACAGCTCTGATCTGCATGGGCCACCAACAAAACCTGTCATGCTCTACTTCCCAGTGTACGGACAGAGGGTGCGACGAAGCCGCTACGTATTTACTCAGAAGTAAATACGCTAAGCGTAACTAAGCAATATAAAAGAAATATATACAAGAGACAAATGTAATGAACAACAACTTTATTTATTAACATTCTTTTATATAATACATGGAAAAGTAAATACATCTGAATGAAAGCAATGCCTAAACAGTGGCATAACAGAAATGGAAAGTACTGAAATGAAATAGGTACAAGTGGCTACAGCTTTGGGTCTTCAGTGTACTGCTCAAGGGCCCGCTCCGAATGCTCCTGAATGGTCTCGTGCTCTAGTGGGTCCGATCTACCTGACAACATTCCAAAGAAGAAAGAGAAGGAATGTCGTCAGCGAACAATCGCTTGGTAAGTACTAAAAATAAGGGAGAAGTAGAATAGACAGAGAGAGTGTGTGTGTAACTTTTAAAGTTGTATTATATTGTTAACGCTATTATTTGTAGTTTGGTACAGAAGAGGCCAATGTATACGAGGGGAGTCTCTATATGCCAGAGACTAAAGGCAAATGAAATACAGCTCAACTATATGTTCACCTTTATATGATGTTGCGTTGGATTTTGGATAAATTGGGAACCGCGTGATATATTAAATAACTTGATGCATTTAAATAACGGATTTTCCCTTGATATGCTCATATTACTATTCTATGTTGCATACATCATATTACATGGATTTACGCATTGAGATATGGATTTCATGTGATTTTCTAGATTTGAGAACCGCGGGGATATTTCAAGAAATGTGTATTGTTTTGAAAACCCGGTTTCTCTTGATATGATATTTCAGTGCGTCCACCATGAGTTTCTCGGTTCTGATACTTGTGTTAGAAACCCGATGCGAGGAGTGGATATGGCCGTTTGCGGGTTCATGGTGGACCCGGTATGGTACCCCGGGGGAAGAAAGGTATGTCGATGGATTAGCCGATAAGCCTGGTAGAAGGACTACTACCTACTGGTAATATTTTTGAACTTGGTGGTTATCCGGAGGATATCGACCTGAGTCGTGAGATGGATATGGGCCGATTCGTACTGCCGGAGCCCGCGGATCGATCAGGGCAGACGGAGCCCATGGTACGTGGATTTACGTGTCGATACTGGACACGAGTATTTCATGATGTTTTGAGTGTCGATGTTGGACACTCAGGTTCTATGAGATGTACGGATATGAGGGCCGGTCCTGGTGACGGCGCCTGAGGATTTTGGGATTTAGGGTGACGTTGATGGACACCAGGGTTTTTCCATGCTGATGATTTGTGCATGAGATTTATTATTTATCCCAACTCAGGATTTATTTGATATTCATTTGATTCATGTAGATGTAGTACCCTGGTGGTGTACCCTGATCATGATTGTTGCATTTCCATATTGCTATATTTATGTTATCAGATTGCATATGATAGATTATCGTTGTTCGTGCATACTTGCAATTACAGTATGATGTTATTCACTATTCACGAGTTGGCAACTCACCCCGTTGTGCCACAGTGTTTTGCAGGTCTGACCCTCAGATTAGTCACGGCAGGACGTCTTATTATCTCTACTTTTGCAGATACCGCTACGGTTGGCTGTGAGGCCTTTTGCTATAGGTGGGTTGCAGTTATCCGATAATGTTCATTGTATATCTTTTATATCCGGTACTCTCCATCTACTACCTTCATGTATTGACTTAGAGACGAGTTGTGAGGATCGATGTTGTATATTCTTATGACTTTAGTTGTCATGCTTGTATGAGCCGGCCTTTGTTTTTATGTTGATTATTGTCTCATTCCTTTGCTACGGCGTCATATATCTTCTTGTGGTGGTTGTTTCCGTCTTTGGGAGAGATTTTCTCCCGTTTGGGGATACTTTACTTATATCTTATGCTTGTACCCGTTTCGGGGCTAGTTTTTACAAAGGAGGTGCTGCCGAAATTTTTATGAAAACAAACTTAAGCTTTCAGGTTTTGGCTTGAGATTTCCAAATGTTTCTATCTTTTTCCTTCTTGTAATGGTTTAGATTGCTGGGTTTTCGGCTTACTTAAATTGCGTTACGCCTGTTGACGTTACATGGTCTAAATGCCGATCATGTGCCTAACTTGGGTCGTGACAAAGTTGGTATCAGAGCGCTAGGTTTTACCTTTCGGAGTGTAGCATGACCTTGGTATGATGGAGTAGGTAGTTTAAGCAGAGTGATGTAGCGTGTGTATGTTCCGCGGCATACTTACGACACGGTACTCCGTCTAAGTGACCTTAGGACTTATTGCTTGAAATTCCTTCCGTGATTATATACATCCTTGTGATTCGATTTCTATGTCCTTATCGAATCCTGTTTCCTTTTCCAGCCTTTATGCCGCCGAAGACTACGAGGGCACAGAGAGCGGCCGCGAGAGCCGAGGTCAGAGTTGACTCGTCTGAGACGAGGACTGACCCAGGCGGTACGCCCATTGTGCAGGAGCAGATTGATCCATATTCGATAGACCGTATTACTAGGCTTGAGGCCGGTATGCAGGATATGCGCCAGATGATGGGGACGTTGGCTGAGGCCGGTCGAGCGCAGCGACAGGAGGTTGTCCCACCTGGTACGGGGACTGTGTTGGTGCCTACTGTTCAGGCAGTTGTACCTGTAGCTACAGAGGTGATCACCATATCGTTATCTGAGTTTATGAGGCTGAAGCCTCCGGTTTTCACAGGCACTGATGCAGCTGAGGATCCCCAGTTGTTTATCGATTGGATGGCCAGGATATGCCATTCGCTGAGATGCTCCGACGCGAGATGTGTAGAGTTCGTGAGTTTTCGTTTGGAGGGTCTTTCCCAGAAGTGGTGCGAGTCTTTAGAGAAGGGCAGAGCCGTAGGTCTTTCTCCCATGACCTGGGCTGAGTTCGTGACGATGTTTCTTGCCTGTTTTCTTCCGTAAAGCGTCAGGGATGCTCGAGCGCGTAGTTTCGAGTCGTTACGCCAGACTCCGAGGATGACGGTGGCTGAGTATGATGTGCAGTTTACCGAGCTGTCTGTGTATGCTCCATATTTGGTAGGTACTGAGGAGATGCGGGTCAAGAGGTTTGTTTGAGGCCTTCTTACCCAGTTGTTCCCCGCTATCAGCATACAGCATTGTGACATGTATGCAGCAGCGGGGGACGCAGCCCTATTGGTTGAGAAGCGTCTTTCTAAGACGTCGGTTGTTCCAGAACCGAAGAGGGTTCGTACTGGTGTATCAGCACGGAGACAGACGTTTAGACGCTGTGACAGATTCCGTTCAGGTACTGGGGTAGTGGAGTCTCGGGACGAGGCCAGTTATTTAGCTCCTATCCTCAGGAGGGTCAGCAGTTTTCATCTGGATGTTTCCGGTGCGGGAGTTTATATCATCGAGTCAGAGATTGTACTAAGGCACTTGAGGACGAGATAGCTGTACCACATGTTATCTTACCACCGTCTCCAACTCAAAGAGCGTTGCCTCTTATTCCTGTTGTTATTCCGTGTCAGACCCATGCTCAGAGAGGTCATGGTCATGGTGGTTTTGTTCCGAGGGGGTAGGGTAGCAGAGGCGGAGGTCAGCCAGTCACCGGTAGAGGGAAGGCTCGGGTGTTTGCCTTGACTCATCAGGACGCGCATGCGTCCAATGCTGTGGTTTCAGGTACTCTTTCTGTATGTTCTTTTAATGCACATGTTTTGTTTGATCCAGGATCTACAAACTCGTATGTTTTTACACACATCGTGCTGAGGTTGGGCCGAGAGTCGTGTTTGCTAGATCAGCCGCTTGTTATGATTACTCCTGTTGGCGATTCTTTTGTTGCGCGACATGTGTTTCGGTCGTGTGCCATTCAGATTGGAGATAGAGATTCGTCCGTCGACTTGATCCTTCTAGATATGTTGGAATTCGATGTTCTTCTTGGCATAGACTGGTTAGCTGCTTGCTATGCTTCTATAGACTGCCGTGAGAAGACAGTCAGTTTTAGTTTTCCGGGCGAGTCTGTTCGGGCTATGCAGGGGGACCGTGGTGCTGCCCTTCACAGTTTGGTTTCAGCCCTTTGCGCTAGTCGGCTTTTGAGGAGAGGATGTCGGGGATTCTTGGCTTTCATTCGAGATACTGGAGCCACAGTAGATTCGTTGGATGGGGTTCCTATCGTGCGAGAGTTTCCCGACGTTTTTCCCGATGAGTTACCTGGTTTTCCGCCAGAGCGCGATATTAAGTTTTGCATTGATCAGATTCCTGGCACGGGGCCTATTTCTATACCGTCTTATCGGATGGATCCGGCGGAGTTTAGAGAGCTTAAAGATCAATTGCAAGAGTTGTTTGATAGGGGACTTGTGCGTCCGAGTGTTTCGCCTTGGGGAGCTCATGTTCTGTTTGTCAAGAAGAAGGACGTCGTTTGAGATTGTGTATTGACTATCGTCAATTGAACCGAGTTACGGTGTGGAATATGTATCCTTTACCTCGCATTGATGATTTGTTTGATCATCTCCAGGGTGGGAAACATTTCTCTAAGATTGATTTGCGTTCGGGTTATCATCAGTTGAGGGTTCGGAATGATGACATTCCGAAGACTGCTTTTTGTACATGCTAAGGGCATTATGAAATTTTAGTGATGTCGTTCGGACTCACCAATGCCCCAGCAGCGTTCATGGATCTGATGAACCGGATTTTCAGGCCGTTTCTCGACCACTTTATTATTGTGTTTATTGATGACATTCTGGTCTACTCTAGGAGTCGTGAGGAGCATGAGCAGCACTTGAGAATTGTTTTGCAGACATTGAGAGAGCACCAGCTGTATGCTAAATTCTCAAAGTGCGCATTTTGGCTTGATAGAGTTGACTTCCTAGGTCATGTGGCGACGGGAGACGGTATTCGTGTGGACCCGAGGAAGGTCACTTTATTATTGTGTTTATTGATGACATTCTGGTCTACTCTAGGAGTCGTGAGGAGCATGAGCAGCACTTGAGAATTGTTTTGCAGACATTGAGAGAGCACCAGCTGTATGCTAAATTCTCAAAGTGCGCATTTTGGCTTGATAGAGTTGACTTCCTAGGTCATGTGGCGACGGGAGACGGTATTCGTGTGGACCCGAGGAAGATCGAGACTGTACAATTTTGGCCCAGACCTGTATCTGTGACATAGGTCCGCAGCTTTTTGGGCTTAGCTGGTTATTACCGCCGTTTCGTGTAGGATTTCTCGACTATCGCTGCACTGCTGACCGTACTAACCCGAAAGGGGGTTCCTTTTCTTTGGACTGATTCATGCGAGCAGAGTTTTCATCAGTTGAAGACTCGATTAACGACTGCACCAGTCCTATCTTTGCCTTCTGGATCGGGTGGCTTTGTCGTTTACTATGATGCTTCTCGAGTGGGGCTCGGTTGTGTACTGATGCAGCAAGATAGAATGATTGCTTATACTTCTAGTCAGCTGAAGAAACACGAGCAGAATTATCCCACCCATGATCTTGAGATGGCCGCGGTGGTATTTGCGCTGAAGATTTGGAGATACTACTAGTACGGGGATTCGTGTCAGATTTTCATGGACCACAAGAGCTTGAAGTACATCTTCCAGCAGCGGGATCTGAATCTAAGACAGCGTCGGTGGATAGAGCTTGTGAAGTATTATGATTATGAGATTATTTATCACCTGGGCAAGGCGAATGTGGTAGCTGATGCTTTGAGTCGTAGGCCCGGGGGTAGCTTGTCCCAGTTGAGCGCAGTTCAGAGACAGTCTTCTGCAGATTGGCAGATCTTGTGCGATGGTAGAGTACAGTTTGAGTTCACTTCCACTGGGGGATAGCTTTCTCATGTCCGCGCTCGTCCACTTCTACTTGATCGTATCCGTGAGGCGCAGCCCAGTGATGCCCGTTTGTCTGAGATTCTTAAGCTTGTTCGGCAGGGTACAGATTTGGAGTTCTTGATTGATGACCAGGGTGTGCTACGTTTTAGGACTCGCTTGTGTGTATAAGATATCGATAGGTTGAGACACGAGATCCTAGAGCAGGCACATCAGTCAGCCTTTAGCGTTCATCCAGGTTCCTCCAAGATGTACCGGAGCGAGGCAATGCATATTGTGTTGAGAGGTTCTACGCGGAGATGCAAGACGGGTATTTTTACGGATATGAAAAGGCAGGGTGCTTGAGAGACATTTACTGGTGGGAAGGAATGAAGCACGATGTTTCGGACTTCGTTTCGAGGTGCCTGACTTGTCAGCAAGTCAAGGCTGAGCATCAAAGACCGGCTGGAGAGTTGCAGCCTTTACCCGTTCCTGAGTGGAAATGGGAGCAGATTTCCATGGACTTTGTTATGGGTCTACCCAGGGCCAGTCGGGGGTATGACTCCATTTGGGTGATTGTTGACCGGTTGACGAAAGCGGCTCACTTCTTTCCAGTGAAGACCACTTTCGGTTATGCTCGGTATGCTCAGTTGTATATAGATGAGATTGTGCGTTTGCACAGTGTTCCCACATGCATCATATCCGACAGGGGCACCCAATTTACTAGCCGTCTTTGGCAGAAGCTTCAGGAAGCTTTGGGTACCCGGTTGAGTTTTAGCACCGCTTTCCATCCGCAGACCGATGGTCAGTCAGAGCGGACTATACAGACTCTGGAGGATATGCTTCGGGCGTGCGTGCTTGATTTTGGTGGCAGTTGGGATCGTCATTTGCCGTTGATTGAGTTCTCCTACAACAACAGCTTTCAGGAGACTATTCAGATGGCACCTTTTGAGGCTTTGTATGGTAGGAAGTGTCGATCGCCAGTCTGTTGGACCGAACTCAGTGAGCGTAGGGTTTTAGGACCCCAGCTAGTTCAAGAGACTATGGAGAAGATCCAGTTAATTCAGGACAGGATGTGAGCAGCCCAGTGCAGACAGAAATCTTATGCCGACCGTTGTCATCCCAGACTTGAGTTCGCAGTTGGGGATCATGTATTCCTGCAGATTGCTCCGATGAAGGGCGTTATGAAATTTGGGAAAGAGGGGAAGCTTAGTCCCAGATTTGTAGGTCCTTTCGAGATCCTAAAGCGAGTTCGTACCGTTGCCTATCGTTTGGCACTCCCGCCTAGTTTTCCGGATGTTCACCCCGTATTCCATATGTCGATACTTCGCAGATACCTTCATGATCTTTCTCACATGATTCAGCACCAGACCGTTTAGCTTGAGACCGATCTTTCGTTCATCGAGCAGCCGGTAGTTATATTGGATCGGCAGGTGAAGAAACTTTGATCAAAGGTCTTTCCATCTGTGAAGGTTCTTTGGCGTAGCCCAACTGGAGAGGAGATCACTTGGGAGGCTGAGAGAGAGATACGGAAGAAATTCCCCCATCTCTTTGAAGGTACGCGTATTAAGAATTTTAAATTCGGGGACGAATTTCTTTAAGGGGGGAGATTGTAATACCTTAGAATGCGATTAGTGTTAATTAAGCGATAATGCGGGTTTTAAGGAAAAGTTTACCAAATTGGTTTCCTCACATTTTATAACAATTAATTAATATTTTATTATTATTTGTTATAGCTCGCACACACTTGTGCATGTTAGTGTGGGGATTAGTTAGTGTTAATCTTGTTAAGTAGCCATGGCACTTTAAGCTAATCCATACATTGATTTAACCGAGCACTTAGATATTTTGTGTTAGAGATATTTTCTTGTTTTGGAATGAGGGAGGTGGCTAGGTGAGTCATGAGGGCATTAATGCTAGCATTGATGAGGAGAGGGAGAGAGTAAGTGTAAGGCTAAAGCTCACCCTACACTCACCCTCTCATTATTATCTTCCCTTACTCTCTCATTCTTATCTCTTCTCAATTGTTCCTTCATCTCCTTTGCTCTCAACTGAAACCCTCACTATCTCTTCACTTAAACCTTGCAAAACTTCATTAAACATCATGAAAACACTTCTCATGTCATGTTTTAGCCACTAAGTTGACTTGGAGCTTGGAAAGATTGGATTTTTGAGCAAGAGTGGCTAAGTAATGATCTCTAACTGATAATTAGGTGTTTATATTGTTGTGTTGCCTTGTAGTTGTGGTTTAGAACACTAAAGGTATAGTTTCGTGCACATATCATATTTTTAGTGTTATATTGGAGTCTCTGTGATTTGCTATGACCTGGAATTTTTACTATAAAATTAAGCAATGTAGTAGTGTTGTACTAGTGACCCTTAGTGTACACCTGAAGCACGAACCCCATCTGGGCGGTTTTATTCGGCAACAATAAGGGGAAATCCGACGACCTCGGGTATTTAGGAGAGTTGGGGCTTAGGTTTTGTAGGGTAGCTGTCTGCAGTTGTTTAGAGGTGTTTGGTATTGCTTGATTTTTATGTTTTAACAGTATACAAAATCTGGGATCACTTTGCTATAATCTAGTGTTTTGACTACGCATGTTACGTTATCCGATACGGTTCGTGATCTTGTGTAGCTGCTGCACCTGGGTTGGTTTTGGGATGTCACTACACACGTTAGCCACTAGACGGACACTTGAGAGTTGGATTGGAGTTGGTGCGTCGGTCAAACGTAGTTTGTACGTGATATTGGTCGATTTCTGAGACTTACACTTGTTATGTTTTGTGTTAATAGGATCGCAGGCGGGGACTTATAACGCTGCGAAGAAAGGGAAGCAGGTGACTGGATTTACCTAGCTCGACATCGTCGGTGAGTAGATTTAAAATTTACGAGGAAATCCACCGTATGGAATTAAGCGTCAGGGTTAGATATGATATGATATTAGCCGCATGTTATATGCACATATAGAGATTGTGTATGAACATCATTGCATATTATTACTTGTTGTGCCTGAACTTGTAACCATTGAACACTACACTATTATTAACGGTGCATGTTGCACGAGTACTAATTGTATGCTACACACACACTGTCAGGAATTGCCATGACATGCACGACACATATACATATGTGATATTGTATTGATTAGTGACATTGAGGATTGGTTCTTGTGCGATTGTGTATATGAAATATAGTTTGCATGCATACCTACATGCTTACATATATACATTGCTATAGCTACATGTTCACCTTTATATGATATTGCGTTGGATTTTGGATAAATTGGGAACCACGTGATATATTAAATAACTTGATGCATTTAAATAGCGGATTTTCCCTTGATATGCTCATATTACTGTTCTATATTGCATACATCATATTACATGGATTTACGCATTGAGATATGGATTTCATGTGATTTTCTGGATTTGAGAACCGCGGGGATATTTCAAGAAATGTGTATTGTTTTGAAAACCCGGTTTCTCTTGATATGATATTTCAGTACGTCCACCATGAGTTTCTCGGTTCTGAGAATTGTGTTAGAAACCCGATGCGAGGAGTGGATGTGGCCGTTTGCGGGTTCATGGTGGACCCGGTATGGTAACCCGGGACAAGAAAGGTATGTCGATGGATTAGCCGTTGAGCATGGCAGGAGGACTATTACCTACCGGTGATAGTTTTGGACTCGGTGGTTATCCGGAGGATATCGACTGGAGTTGTGAGATGGATATGGGTCGATTCGTACTGTCGGAGCCCGCGGACCGATCCGGGCAGGCGGAGCCCATGGTACGTGGATTTACGTGTTAATACTGGACACGAGTATTTCATGATGTTTCGAGTGTCAATATTGGACACTCAGGTTTCATGAGATGTACGGATATGAGGGCCGGTCCTGGTGACGGCGCCTGAGGATTTGGGGATTTGGTGTGTCGTTGATGGACACTAGGGTTTTTCCATGCTGATGATTTATGCATGAGCTTTATTATTTATCCCACACTCAGGATTTATTTGATATGCATTTGATTCATGTAGATGTAGTACCCTAGTGGTGTACCCTGATCATGATTTTTGCATATCCATATTGCCATACTTATACTATCAGATTGCATGTGATAGATTATCGTTGTTCGTGCATACTTACGATTACAGTATGATATTATTTACTATTCACGAGTTGGCAACTCACCCCCGTTGTGCCACAGTGTTTTGTAGGTCTGACGCTCAGAGTAGTCGGGACAGGGCGTCTTATCATCTCTACTTTGCGGATATCGCTATGGTTGGCTGTGAGGCATTTTGCTATAGGTGGGTTGCAGTTATCCGATGATGTTCATTGTATATCTTTTGTATCTAGTACTCTCCATCTACTACCTTCATGTATTGATTTAGAGACGAGTTGTGAGGATCGATATTGTATATTCTTATGACTCTAGTTTTCATGCTCGTATGAGCCAGCCTTTGTTTTATGTTGATTATTGTCTCATTTCTTCGCTACGGCGTCATATATCTTCTTGTGGGGTTGTTTCCGTCTTTGGGCGAGATTTGCTCCCGTTTGGGGATGCTTTACTTATATCTTATGTTTGTACCCATTTCGGGGCTAGCTTTTACAAAGGAGGTGCTGCCGAAATTTTTATTAAAACAAACTTAAGCTTTAAGGTTTTGGCTTGAGATTTCCAAATGTTTCTATCTTTTTCCTTCTTGTAATGGTTTAAATTACTGGGTTTTCGGCTTACTTAAATTGCGTTACACCTGTTGACGTTATGTGGTCTAAGTGCCGGTCATGTGCCTAACTTAGGTCGTGACAAAGTTGGTATCAGAGCACTAGGTTTTACTTTTCGGAGTGTAGCATGACCTTAGTATGATGGATTAGGTAGTTTAGCAGAGTGGCATAGCGTGTGTATGTTCCGCGACATACTTACGACACGGTACTCCGCCTAAGTGACCTTAGGACTTATTACTTAAAATTCCTTTCGTTATTATATACATCATTATGATTCGATTTCTATATCCTTATCGAATCCTGTTTCCTTTTCCAGCATTTATGCCGCCAAAGACTACGAGGGCGCAGAGAGCGGCCGCGAGAGACAAGGTCAGAATTGACTCGTCTGAGACGAGGACTGACCCGGGCGGTACGCCCATTGTGCAGGAGCAGATTGATCCATATTCGATGGACCATTTTACTAGGCTTGAGGCCGGTATGCAAGATATGCGCCAGATGATGGGGACGTTGGCCGAGGCCAGTCGAGTGCAGCGACAGGAGGTTGTCCCACCTGTTACGGGGACTGTGTTGGTGCTTACTGTTTAGGCAGTTGTACCTGCAGCTATAGAGGTGATCACCATATCGTTATCTGAGTTCATGAGGCTGAAGTTTGCCGTATCGTCGCCGGGAACTCCTAGGGTCGTCGTCGGAAGTTTGTCGGAGCTTCGCCCTTCACTAACTCCACTCGTCCATAAAATTTCTAGAGAGTTTTCTTGAGAGTTTGGACAGAATTTGTGAGTGAGGAGGGTGTATTTAGGGGTGATATTTATAGGAAAAGATTAAGATTAGGGTGGGTGAAAGGGTGTGAGAAAATGTATTAAAATTTGTATTAAAAAATGGATTAATGGGGTTTTTAAATGTCTCTGTTATTGTGCAGAGAATTTAAACCACACAGGGGTTATAAGAAGCCCAAAAGTCACAGATTTCATGAAGGCCAAATCGGGTTTTGGGGTGAATCGGCCGGCGGCGGCGGGCCGAGTTGGCCAAGTCGCCGGCCGATTCAGGCCGAGTCAGGCCCCCCTTGATGCCACGTGTCCCTCGTCTCTTGGTTAGCACAGTGGGTTCGTTTGTTTTTAGTGTGACCTTTGGTTTTTACGAGTTATGCACGTGTAGGCTCTTGGGCTTCTAAAAATTTAAAAGAAAACAAATTAAAAAATAATGTGGCTAATGGGATTTGAACTCTGTTGCTTTAGTTCAGAAGTGTAAAGTCTTACCAATGAGCTAGAAACTCCTTCTTCCTATTAAAAGGCAAAACAAATTTATAATTTGTGCCCAGGCAAAAATACCCCTTTCTGTATTTTTTGAAAAAAGTTGTACAGAAAGTTTAGGGTTGTTACATTTACGTTTACGTTTCGTTTTTAAGGGTTCGAAGTTTTTAATTTAGGGTAAAATTTTCTTACGTTTACGGTAAAATTGTACGTTTACGTTATCATTGAATATCCTACTGAAGAAACTAGTGCACCCTAAACTCTAACCCTAATTAAACCAAATTAACCTAATTAACCATAATCACCACCCTAACTCAAATTAACCCTAATTAATCCAAAATTACGCTAATTAAACCAAATTAACCCTAATCAACCCCCTAACACAAATACACTCTATTTTACCTAATTAACAAAAATTAAACCAAACCCAAACCCTAACCCAAATTAACCTAACCCTAATCATCACCCAAACCCAAATTAACCCTAGGCCAAACCAAAATTAACCCTAATTAATCTAATTAACCTTAACCCAAATCCTAATCATCACCAACCCTATTTTACCTAATTAACCCAAACTAACCCTAACCCTAAATATCAACCGAACCCTAACACTAACCCTACCTAATTAACCCTAACCTTAACCCTAACCCTAACCCTAAACATTAACCGAACCCTAACCCTACTTAATTAAACCTAACCCTAACCCAAATCAACCCCCAATTAAGCCGGCTCTAGCTATAACCCTAACCCTAAAATCAACAACAACAACACAAAAAAACTGCATAATTATAAATTAAAATCGAAATTAACTCACCTCAGTAGTTACCGGCCGGCGGTAAAGAGCTCGACAATGTGGAGGAGGCCAGGGATGGAGCTCGAAGAGGTGCTCGCGGCGAAAGTGTAGTGGCGACGAGAAAGTTGACGACGATGTGTGTGGTGGCGACGATGCGCGAATACTCGATCGGGACAATGGTGAGAAATTTTGGTGACGGTGGGAAATAACTTAGTTTTATATTTTTTTTATAAATAATTGTTTGTTCCCCCTACGGATTAATCCGTAGGGCTTTCTTTCGCGGCACCGTAGGGCCAAATAAAAGATTATATTTTAATATTTTTTAATTTATTTATGCCTCTACGGTGGGCACCGTAAGGACAACCCGATGGTCCTACGGATTAATCCGTAGGGGTAATAAAAAGTTGTCCCTATAAATTTCTATATCCGTAGGGACAGTCCCTCATTGTAGTAGTGGCTTAAGAGAAAACACAAGATCAAAATCCTAAATAAGCAAGAACGATGTATGATGACCTCTCTTTAAATACAAAAGCAGCAGCTTTTCCTTTACTGACAAGCAAATCTTTATTCAATAATCAAAATCAACTCCTTTCATACAACAGTTCTCATTTCTTTAAATAAGAAATATAAAAACTTAACCCTAAACAAATAAATTTTAACTAAAATGGAAAGACAATAATATAAATCTAACCTAAACTAATTAGATCTAAATAATTTAAATTGCAACAAATCTTGTTCAACTTATTTAAATTGTAATCAAATTTACTGCCGAATCTTTCCAGATCTTTTCGAACCGACTTCTATTCGGAATCGGCTTGGGCTCCTCTCATGCATCAATTATAGAGGGTGGTTGTGCTAATAAAGTATCTGAGATGGTACGAGTCCTGCTGGGGATAAACTTCAGGGTGTTTTTCAGCAAGCAACCCTTACTTTTAGAAATTATATATAAATATATAGTATTTATATATATTAAACTTCATGAAATCACTCAGGAAAACAGAAAACTTTTAGTTTTGATTCTAGATACCTCAGGTCTTACTATTATAGTGCAAACCTCCAAGGATGCAATTCATGTCACTGATTGGTGTTTTATCCCTTTTAACGTAAGGCCTTAAAATATGAGAAAAATAATTCAATTCATTCCTCATTTCAGGTTATCAACATTATCATCATCTCATTTAGTTACCATCATCGAAGTAATCTTTAAAACCTAATACCAATTCCCCAAATATATATATATATATATATATATATATATATATATATATATCACACACATTAGTACAAAGATAGTTTGCCCCTACGGATGGTAAAATCCGTAGGGGCAATTTTATGTTGTCCCTACGGATTACACAGTAGGGACAACTAATGCCTCTACGGCTTAAACTGTAGAGGCATATATAAATAAAAATCTGTTAAAATTTAACATTTGCTCCCCACGATACCTCAAGATAAGGCCCTGCGGATATATCCATAAAGGCAAAATCGGACATTTAAAAAAAAATAAAAACCAAAAATTTCCCCTTCATGTTCCCACACAGTACCCTAATCTCCAATTCCTTTCCCCCCCAAAATTTTCTGCGCTACGAGTCGCCTCCTCCCTCGTCGCCTCCAACCTCGACGTCACCTCCTCACTCATCGCCTCCTCCGACCTCTAGCGTCATCATCGTCTCCTCCGACCTCGAGTCGCCTCCTCCCTCGTCGCTTCCTCCGACCTCTAGCACCATCATCGCCTCCTCTCTGGTCGTCTCCTCCGACCTCCAGCGCCGCCTTCATCACTTCCAGCGCCGTCTCGATCGATTATCGTCTCGATCGCGCCCTCCTCGTCAACGTCGATCATCGTCATCTTCATCAACGTCGAGTTACTTCCCGGCGTCTTTGTTACCATCGAAATTCTCTACCGATAAGTTAATTTATTCAATTTAAAATTTTATTTTTCTTAATTGAATTTGGTGGGTAAGGCTTTAATTTAGGGATTTTGGATTGTGGCGGCGGTTGGTGGTGGACGGCGGCGGTTGTGGCGGTGGGTGGTAGCGGCTGTGGTGGTGGTTGCTTTTCAATTTTGAGTTGTTCGGGGATGTGGATGGCGGTGGCGGCTGTAGTGGTCGATGTGGTGGTAGGGAAAGGGGTCGGAAAAGGTCGACGGGGACCAGATAGATCGGGTGAGGGGCTGGAAAAAGTAATTTTAGACGAGATTGGTGGTAGTGGTGAGGGGAAGAAGAAGAAGAAGATTGGTTGTCGGTTAGGGTTTGGTTTGATTAGGGTTATAATTAAGGTTACGGCAATGGTTAGGGATAGATTTAGGATTAAGGTTAGGATCAAGGTTAGGCTTAGGGTTTAGTAAAAAAAATTAGTAAGGGTAGTTCAGTGAAGAATTTATAGAGGGTTAGTGTCACGCTCCGCTTTCTGGAGTACGACGAAGGGGACGCGACTGGCCCGCTACGTATTTACTCAGAAGTAAATACGCTAAGCGTATTGAAGCAATATAAAATAAAATGTACATAAGAGACAAGATGTAAATGAACAACAACTTTATTTATTAACATTCTTTTTACAATACAACTAAAATGAAAATACATGTACTGAAAGCAATGCCTAAACAATGGTATAACAGAAATAAAAATGAAATGTACAAGTAAACTAGAGCTCCGGGTCAAAGGTTAGCTGATTCAAGTTCTCGTTGGTGGGATCTGTCTCCAGAAGGTCCGAAACACCTGAAAATATTCCAAAGAAAGAAGAAAAGGAATGTCGTCAGCGAACAATCGCTCGGTAAGTCCTAAAAGTAAGAAGAGACAGTAGAAGTATGTAACTTTTAAAATTGTATTATATTGTTAACGCTGTTGTTTGTAACTTGATACAAAAAGTGCCAGTGTATACGAGAGGAGTCTCACTATCTCGGAGACTAAGGTATACGGAGTATAAGGAACCGTTCAGCCACGGTACAATGGCAATGGAGATTCAGGTTAGGTGTCATATGGTTGCAGTCTCGTGCCACTTCTAACACCTTCCGTACCAATCTACCCCTTATAAACCCCGCGATATCTTAATTGTATTATTTGTATTGTATTGACTTGTATTATAAATTGTATATATGAATGACTTGCCGAAACCATGATATCAGTAATGGAATGGATATAATGGACGAATATGTAAATGGAGTATATCCATGGTTCGGTTTAGTCAAGTTGTATAAATTGAATAAAATGTATGGATTCATACTTAAATCACATTCAAGTTAGACTGATTATATTTAGACTCAGTCTGAATCAGACACTTTTAAGAAGAACTTGAAATTCTGAATGTTTTGATATTATTGGTAACTGCTGCACATTGACGGCAGGATTAGTATTTTTTTCCAAAATAATTACCGTATTGATAACACCGTTTGTTAGGTTGTATACCTTAGATAGACAAGAACCCATATCTCCGGCTCCCTTAGACTCAAGAGACTGATCCCGCTTAAGCCTATATTTATTAAAGTCCTTAATGTAATTTAATATAACTTGAGAGAGTTTTATGTAAAAATAGTTTTAGCATAATTTCAAAATACTCCTCAACCATTTAATTATCGTCTTTAGAGTTTTCATAGATGTGTATTTTACAATTGTGCAATTTCTAGTAAATAGAACCTAGTTTCTATAGTATGTGGTATTTTGTTGAAATATTGTACTTGTGTTGTATTTGGATGGTATTTTCATATAATAGTGATTCTTTTGATTTAGAAAACTTAGAATATTTATATAATTAAAAATAGGTATTTTGATAATAAATATATAGATATTAATGAAGATAATTTATTTATTTTCTTTTAGAAATCTGATTTTCTAAAGAAAAATGTATAAAAATTCCATCGAGATCGAATGTTCCTTGCGGAGGTCTGCATCTCGTTCTATTAAGCCTGAGAATGTGTGATAATCCACACCATCCCGAACGGGGTCCCCAAAATAGGTTGTAGAGGCGCAATTGTATGGAAAGTTTAATACATTTTTTTAAAGAAAGTGGTTTTATAAGTTAAAGGTATTTATTTGCAAAGTCGTATTTCCCGTATTCTATTATCCCAAGATTCATTGTGCTATGATAGATATGTGTGTTGTGATGAGGTGGGTCATTACCTCGTGGACTATTTAAAGGTATAGCAGGGAATTATGATGGTTTATGTCGAAACTAAACTATATGGTATTTTTTCTGAAAAAGTAAGATAAAAGTTACAAAAATGATTATTTTGATATGCAACTTATTTTATTGAGTTTGTTAATATTTATTAATCAACATATGAGGATATGGTTTTATCTTATTAAATAAAAATGTAGTTTTTAAAGAAAATTGAATCAGAAGTTGGATTAACTCCGCTTCCGTCGGCTTTTAGTTTTGAAAGTTTTTATAATAGAGAAAAGAAGAGAAATAGGGACTTACAAGCTTTGATGAGAGGGGGGTAGGAGAAGAGTTAGGCTTCGTCGGTGCATCGTTTCGTTGCTGGAAACTGCTCGTATCATCGTCGGAAATTCGTCGGAGCTAACTCTACTTACACAATATAAAGACTTGGGAATTCTTGAGAGTTTTGACAGGGATTTGTGAGTGGGTAGGGGTGATATGAGAGTGGTATTTTTAGTGAAAAATTAGGTTTTGGGATGTTTAAAGAATGCATTGAAATATGCATTAAAATTGGATAAAATGGTCATTTTATTGCTCTTTGGAAATATTCAGAGTAAACAAGCAGTGTGGGGTTGGTGGGGTAGGCCAAACGTTGCAATGGGTAAAATGTGAGGGCATTTGGTACGGGGGAGGCCGACACCACCGGCCCCAATGCATGTGTCGCCGGCCTATTCCCGACGGGTGGGGCTGGGTTTGGTTCCACGTGTCGGGGTCGGTTCAATTTCCCTCATACTTATGTTTATTTATTCTGTAACTTATCTTATTACGTGTAGTACACTTGCAAACTCTTGGGCTTCTAAAAGATTAAGAAAAAAATAACTAAAAAATAATATGGCTGATGGGATTTGAACTCTAGTGCTTTGTAACAGCAGTGCAAGACTTTACTAATGAGCTACAAATGCTTTCTTGCTGTTCTAAATCAAAACAAATACTTATAGCATTCACAAGAATTGTAAATACCCCAATTGTACATTAACTTTAAATGAATTTTATGTATACAGAATTTGGAGTTGTTACAGTCTACCCTCCTTACAAAAATTTCGTCCTCGAAATTTATAATTTATTTTAAGAACTAGTTTACAAATAAGTGAGGATATCTTGCACGCATCTCATCTTCCCTTTCCCATGTCGATTCTCCTGGAGTGTCTTTTCTCCACATCACTCGAACCGAGTTGACTTTCTTGTTTCGAAATGACTTCACCTTTCTATCTAGGATTTCAACAGGTGGCTGCTCAGAAGATAAGTCTGGCTATATAGTGAGTTCGGAGTGATCAAGTACATGGCTGGGGTCACTCATATACCGTATGAGTTCGGATATATGGAATACGTTGTGCACTCCTTCCAATGAAGGTGGAAGTGCCAAGCGATAAGCCACTTCACCGACTCGTTCGAGTATGTCGAATGGTTCAATATACCCTGGACTTAGCTTACCCCATCTTCCAAAACGAATCACTCCACGGTTCGGAGATATCTTCAGAAATACGTGATCTCCCAGCTGGAACTCCAAATGACGGAGTTTTGCATCAGCCCAGTTCTTCTGTCGATCTTAGGTTATGCGCATTCGTTCCCTGATAGTGCGAATCACGTCGATAGTTGCTATTATCATCTCAGGTCCAAGAAGTTCTCTATCTCAGATGTCGTCCCAACTTAATGGCGATCGACACTTCCTTCCATAAAATGCTGCAAAAGGTGACATTCCTATACTTGCTTGGTGGCTGTTGTTGTATGAAAACTCCACAAGATGTAGGTGATCTTCCCACGATCCTCCGAAGTCTAGCATACACGCTCTGAGCATATCTTCCAAGATCTGAATAGTTCACTCAGACTGACCATCTGTTTGTAGATGATAAACTGTGCTGAAGTTCAGACTTGTTCCCAAGCTCGCTTGCAGATTTTGCCAAAATTGTGATCGAAACCTGGTGTCTTGATCGGAGACAATGCAGACCGGTACTCCATGAAGTCTCATGATTTCCTACATGAGTTCATGGGTATCAGTGATAGTACATTTATGAAGAGTTTAAATCTTATTTAGATTCTTACCTCCATGTATTTCTTTGCTAATGTCTTAATTGATTGGTCAACCCGAAATGGGATGAAGTGAGCCGACTTTGTGAGTCGATCCACAATAACCCATACCGCATCATTACCCTATGTGTTGCGAGGAAGTGCAGTCACAAAATCCATCATGATGTGTTGCCACTTCCATTCTGGGACAGATAACGGTTGAAGTAAACCAGCTGTCCTGTGATGTTCAGCCTTTACTTGCTGACACACCAAGAATTTATCGACAGTTCTGGCTACTTCACGCTTCATTCCATGCGACCAGTGATTTTGATGCAGATCTTTGTACATCTTTGTTCCTCCAGGGTGTACTGAGTAGGGAGAGCTATGAGCTTCTTTCATTAACTCTTCTCGAACAGAACCTTTTGGTACACACAATCTGCTGCCGTATCTTAAAGATCCATCTTCATGGATGATGAAGTCTGTGTTAGATATATGTATGCCCTGGAGGCTATTATATGTATAGTGGATGCTTGGACATGTGTGTGTGTGCGCGCGCGCGCGTGTGTGTACATACATGACTTTCTTGCTCGACATGATAGTATGCTATCTGGTTTACTTTATCTTGACATGTTCAATTGATCATGCATCTTATTCTTTTGGTACATGTTGATAAAGCCCATAGGATATTTGCTTGACTACTGGGACTATGATGTAGATCATACCAGTGGAACACTTGTAGTTTATAAGCATATTCTTTAACTGTTCCTAGTCGTGGGTCTATCGAGACGGGGCATCGATATTCCAGAGTAGACTAGCATATACCATTCTTGTCCCATATGATGGGCGATGGATGATCCCATATCCATCTGGTATGGTGACACCAAATATTGTATGCGGGTGCTCAGTGAAGACTGGGTACACTGAACGGACTCGCCGAGATCTCCTATGTGGTATTATATCTATCGTCGGATAGCAGTTTTCAGGTGACACTGGTACAACTTAGTCTATAGACCCAAGATCGTTATAGAGTCTTGTGTGTCCTCCCACTGTACTTTGATCTCCATCCTACCACGGCTCTACTGAGTTGTGCAAACAAGTAGACTTTGGGTACAGTCCCGAGGCACATGGAGGCAATGAGCGATAGGAGGGGTTTCGTCTCTCCCGGTATTGGGGGTTGATGTTGTGTTATGCTCGATTGGGTATAACAGGAAGTCCCTGACCAGAGCAGCTGAGATTTACTGATAAGTGTTATCAGTAGTTTCTCGATCTGTTATGAGCCATATATCGGCATGACTTATTGAGTTATTGGGGTCGACGATTCTATCCCTAGACTTGATATGCAACATATCTGATAAAGAGACCGGACTGTACGGTAAGTGTTGTCAGTTGGCTCGACGGGAGTTTTGACAGTTTCGCTGGTTTTCTTCTGATCGCTCAATACCCGGGTGGCCGTTACGTTTAGCTGGCCGCTTGCGGCTTGTAGGTATTTGATATGATCATCACATACTGCCGGTGTATCGACGAGTCTCAGAGTCCCACAATGAAGTTTCCTGGCTCAGGCAAAAAGATGTGGTGTGCATATGAGATATGCGCGGGGACCCAATTAAATACGTATATGTGATACTGTATATTAATCGGGGATTTTTCTATTGGTCGGGTCGTATGTGATATGACCGGTTACTGATTTAACATTCGACTTTTAGATTAATTCTTTATTAAACCCTTTTCTTTGTTGATGTATGCATGCATGTATGCACATGATGATGTGCATGGACACATACATACATACATACATACATTGTATCATGGTTATTGATACACAAATGGTGGCAATGCAAGACTCACATGGTTGTAAATATATATATATATATATATATTTATTTTGAGAAAAGGAAAAGATAATTCACTCATGATTAATGTTTATCATCTTTGACCATTCTTAACCTAACTTTTAACCATGAGTTAATTTTCTTTTGGCTTTTAAACTCAATGATAAATATCTAGATATTTACTAACCATGGTTTGAGGAGAGAATGTTTTAATATTGATTATTCATTCTCATCTCATGATTCATCAAAAAAACACTTTGAGCTCAAGCTTTGCCATTATCTTCTTCTTCCTCTCGCTCTTGAGATTTTCGTTGAGTGAGGTAGTGAAAAAGAAAGGGTTTTGATTAGAGAATACAAACCACCTCATCATTCTACACACATCTAGCCCATTTGTGTAGGGTGTTTGCTACACTTCTTTGAAAGATCAAGTAAAGCAAGGAGCTTTGGGTAAAGGGACTTCGGGTGGATCAATAAAAACGAATCACTTATTTTGGCTTTTGCTGGAATCGGAATAGTTGAGAACAAAGTGGCGAACGGGTGCGTAACGCGTGGGAATCTGCCGAGTTCTTATGAGGGACCGCACTAGCCCCCGGCGCTTGAGGGTCCCCGGCGCTTGAGGCACTACTACAAATAAGGGTTGCCCCTACGGATAAATCCGTAGGGGCAACCCACTGTCCCTACGGATATATGCGTAGGGGCGAAAAAATACCCCGTAGGTGCAAAGGCCGCAGGTGCAAGTTGAAGCCCTGAGCTTGCCCCTACGGGCAAATTCTTGCCCCTACGGATATATGTGTAGGTCCTGTTGTCCCTACGGAGTAATGCGTAGGGTAAAAAAATTTATATTATTTATGGTTTTTTTAATATATTGAATGTACCTACGGATATAACCGTAGGGGCATTACATAACCCCTATGGATATACGCGTAGGTACCTATCCGTAGGGGCCATATATCAGGAATCCTGATATATGGCCCCTACGGATAACACTGTAGGGGCTAGGCTGTTGGCCCTACGGTTGTCTCCGTAGGGGCACTCCCAACCCCTGGCACTGCGATCAGGGAGAAAATATCAGTTACTGCTGTTATTGTGCCCCTACGGGTTTACCCGTAGGGGCAACATTTGTACCTACGGATTAATCCGTAGGTACACAATATCTGTATTTTTTTTAAAAATTGGGCTGCTAGATTTTTTCCCGCCCTGTGCACAATAATATATACATCAATCAAATATAAAATTAATCATCACACAACATATATCGCAGTATTCATATTCACATCTCACGCATATAATATACAAAAGAAACCAAAAAACTAAATATGATATAAATATAAACCAAAATCAATATCGCCCAAAATGTTTCAAAATGTAGTACAATATGTATCATATAAATAAATACATGTTTCAAAAAATAAGAATCAAAATGCTAGCCTAGCTCGGTCCAGCTCCACCTCTGATAAACGCTAGAATCTTGCGCCTACCCCGTCGCGCCTGGACCTAACGTGTGCAATAAGCGTGTAAGAACTCTGTTTTATTCGAATTCTTATCATTATCAAGTTATTTCGAAACCCCATTTGGATATCTAGTTTGGAAAACTGTAGTTTATTTTAATTAGATATGTATATGTATGATTAATAAAACATAAGTCCACAACCAAATAAGCTCAGGCTGCGTACTGATATTGGATATGTTGATATCTATAATATGACATGATATTTTACTATTAAGTAGTATACATACCAGCATCTCCTTCAACTCCTGAACGGTGGCCTTCAAGCTCTCCAGTTCCTGCTGGATACGTCGTTCACTGGAGACGGAGGAAGTAACCACCGGGGTGGAGTCCAACCTCATATGGGCCCTGCTAGAGCCCAGTCCTCGGCCTCTCTCCCAACCTCCGTGGTGCCGTCCGTGTGCGGCGTCCAGGACTGGGGTCAGCAGCCTCGAATGCTGCCTTCCCCCTAGCAACTGTCAGAACATTATATTTAGCACATACTGGTCTATAAAATTGACAAGAAATACCAAAATCAACAAATTCAAAGCCTTACCTACAGAGATAGAAGATGTGCTCCTCTGGTATCTGCATGTATCAAAATTTGAATAATATTAATTAATTTCAGTACATACATATTAACAAGGTAAACTCGCATATAGCGCTGCTTACACATATGACAGGGAGTGAACAAGCTCTTGTAGATCATCAGGCGCAAATCTAATCTCATCAAGCAGCCCATGATAATGAGTTGGACGACTAAGAGCAAAAGGAATGTGTGCATATTTATGATATAGCATTCTAAATCAATATACATGCCCTATATAATATATAAACATACTTGGAGGAACGGGAGTGGCCTCTGTCCCTGATATGGATGCATCACCAACAACTAGACAATCAAACATTGACAATATAAGTAATTTTGACATAAACAGGCATGGATATCTATAATATTACATTCAAAATGAATATTAGAGAGCGCACCTGCAGTGAGAAGTGATAAAAGTATCACCCAACAAGAGTGTAATTTACAGAATCAGTTGAGACTCTTGAAAGTCATAGAAGAACCTGACCTGCACAAATCTGATGTATGCTTTCCATTGGACACTAAGAAGTCTCTAAAGGGAAAAGCCTATGTGAAAGCCATCATTAGTTCATATCAGAAGATTGATGCTGAAACAGAGAACAATGAATGCCATTTTCTTCTTCTTCTGCCACATTACTGTCTTCTCCTTCTTCTTCTGCCACATTACTGTCTTCTCCTTCTTATTATGTGCGCGTGCAAATTCAATGACTATATTGAGAATATGGATTAATAGTGGGTAGGAAAAGTATTTCTCAAATGGCTTTTGCGTCTAAAAACCATAAACTACTAAGTAATAGCATACATAATTTTTTTAGTATAAAGGTTGTTATTTTAAGTTTTCCCTTATAGAGATATGATCTAACTGCCTTTATAAACTATAAGTGTGCAGAAAATTATGATAAGAAACCATAAGAAAGGGTCGTAGCCATGCATAACCTTGAATCTACATACCGAATCATGCAATTATTGTCACCTTGCCGTGGAATATAAAATATCTTGGAAGACTATAAGCGAGGATTTAAATCTTGATAGCTTTTGACGTCAACATATATTTTTCTCAAGTACCATGAAATATACTTCCTCCGTATAAACCGTTTTCAGGAAGATAGATTAATAATGACAAATTATCCATTGTGGCTCACTAGGTTAGCATTTTCTCTTCTATTGACCATCTTACTAATCTGCTTGGTAAATTTATTCGGAATCGACTGCGAATCATTAAAAGACATGCATAAGAAAGAAAGCTAAAATACAGATATATAGCATACCGATACATCGAAACTTCAAAGTTGCGATGATAATCCAGAGATATTTATTTCTACACACGTGGTGCGCGTGCGAATGCGTCAGGCATCATGGACAAATATTTCAGAACATGGAAATTATTATTAGTATAAAGTAATTAAAACTTTTAAACACCTTGGGTAGATATTTTCTTAGTTGATGCAATCATATCATGAGAACTAAATTTAAGCTATTATACATATGCATATGTATTTTTCTAACCTATTATCACACACACACACACAGAGAGAGAGAGAGGGAGAGAGAGAGAACACCGGTTTGGTAGAGAAATCAGCTAGCAGGATCCTGAAGAAATGGAGTCCATAGTATTGCTCATCATCATCATCCATGATCCCTTTGATAATATTTTTTCAAAGGGATCATGGATGATGATGATGAGCAATGCTATGGACTCCATTTCTTCAGGGTCCTGCTAGCTGATTTCTCTACCAAACCGGTGTTCTCTCTCTGTGTGTGTGTGTGTGTGTGTGTGTGTGTGTGATATATTAGGTTAGAAAAATACATATGCATATGTATAATAGCTTAAATTTAGTCCTCATGATATGATTGCATCAACTAAGAAAATATCTACCCAAGGTGTTTAAAAGCTTTAATTACTTTATACGAATAATACTTTCCATGTTTTGAAATATTTGTCCATGATGCCTGACGCATTCGCACGCGCACCACGTGTGTAGAAATAAATATCTCTGGATTGTCATCGCAACTTTGAAGTTTCGATGTATCGGTATGCTATATATCTGTATTTTAGCTTTCTTTCTTATGCATGTCTTTTAATGATTCGCAGCCGGTTCCGAATAAATTTACCAAGCAGATTAGTAAGATGGTCAATAGAAGAGAAAATGCTAAACTAGTGAGCCACAATGGATAATTTATCATTGTTAATCCATCTTCCTGAAAACGGTTTATACGGAGGAAGTATATTTCATGGTACTTGAGAAAAATATATGTTGAAGTCAAAAGCTATCAAGATTTAAATCCTCGCTTATAGTCTTCCAAGATATTTTATATTCCACGGCAAGGTGACAATAAGTGCATGCTTTTGCATGATTTGTTATGTAGATTCAAGGTTATGCATGGCTACGACCCTTTCTTATGGTTTCTTATCATAATTTTCTGCACACTTATAGTTTATAGATGCAGTTAGATCATATCTCTATAAGAGAAAACTTAAAATAACAACCTTTATACTAAAAAAATTATGTATGCTATTACTTAGTAGTTTATGGTTTTTAGACGCAAAAGCCATTTGAGAAATACTTTTCCTACCCACTATTAATCCATATTCTCAATATAGTCATTGAATTTGCACGCGCACATAATAAGAAGGAGAAGACAGTAATGTGGCAGAAGAAGAAGGAGAAGACAATAATGTGGCAGAAGAAGAAAAAAATGACATTCCTTGTTCTCTGTTTTAGCATCAATCTTCTGATATGAACTAATGATGGCTTTCACATAGGCTTTTCCCTTTAGAGACTTCTTAGTGTCCAATGGAAAGCATACATCAGATTTGTGCAGGTCAGGTTCTTCTATGACTTTCAAGAGTCTCAACTGATTCTGTAAATTACACTCTTGTTGGGTGATACTTTTATCACTTCTCACTGCAGGTGTGCTCTCTAATATCCATTTTGAATATCTATAATATTACATTCAAAATGGATATTAGAGAGCTCACCTGCAGTGAGAAGTGGTAAAAGTATCACCCAACTAGGGTGTAATTTACAGAATCAGTTGAGACTCTTGAAAGTCATAGAAGAACCTGACCTGCACAAATCTGATGTATACTTTCTATTGGACACTAAGAAGTCTCTAAAGGGAAAAGCCTATGTGAAAGCCATCATTAGTTCATATCAGAAGATTGATGCTAAAACAGAGAACAGGGAATGTCATTTTTTTCTTCTTCTGCCACATTACTGTCTTCTCCTTCTTCTTCTGCCACATTACTGTCTTCTCCTTCTTATTATGTGCGCGTGCAAATTCAATGACTATATTGAGAATATGGATTAATAGTGGGTAGGAAAAGTATTTCTCAAATGGCTTTTGCGTCTAAAAACCATAAACTACTAAGTAATAGCATACATAATTTTTTTAGTATAAAGATTGTTATTTTAAGTGCGCGTGCAAATTCAATGAAAGCGGAAACTCCAGTGACAAACTTAGGTTGCATACGTTGTTGCCAATTCACATACATCCAGTCCATAACCCTAACGTACTCATGGGCCATGTTAGACTGTATCATATAAATTGTAGGTTATAATGACTATATTGAGAAATCTAAGAACGGGATGGTTACTGACAAAGGAGAAAATCCGTGTATATGCTTTGTGTGTGCGTTTGTCGTTGAAAAAAATAAATTATCGATAATTAAAGTTAGATTTGAGGATACCCATGTATGAGTTGTATTCTATATATGTGTGTTTCGATTTATGATTTCGCTTAAGTGTAGGGTTGTTTTTACTTAAAGAAGTATCACCATCTACTATATATAAAAAAATGTAGCAAACTAGGACTAGAACTCATTTAACATTATCAACTAGTAAGATTTCAATGTCGAAAACTCCCTAAAAAGGAAAATTACTAAAAGGAAAAGACTCTTTGAACAAAACGCATCCACTAGCAATAATATGGAACTGAGACTCGATCAAGATTCTCTGGACTAAAAAATTCCAAGGAATTGCTATTTGAATTACGTTAATTTGGAACACGATCGTTGTAAGTTGTACTTTCCAGACTTGTGCCATGCCCATGAGCACACAAACTTCTCCCCAATCACAAATCCCAGTCCAGATTGGTATTCAAAATTTATTTAATTAGTTTGTGATCCACATCATTGATTCGTTGCTTGAGGCATCAATGTAGGCACAAATATCACTAAAGCAACCTAAATCACCATATGAACCGGTTATCGGTTTCAATTCCACCAGAATTAGAATTTCATCCGAACAACTTTCACACAGTAATCGGAACCTGATCAACAAATTTGTCATGCCCGTTGTGGTTTTACTTATGTACAGTACTTCCACAAAATACGTGCTGTCATTTCTAAATGGAAGTTTCTCAGTGCCACCATAGTAGCAGAAGATGGAATTGTTTATCGCAACTAGATTATGCTAAGCCTCGGATAGATTAGGCAAACATGATCTAGAAGAATATAATTAGCAGAGGAAAAATATAATAAAACAAAACAAAGCGTAGCAAATAAGATAAAATAAAATAAAGATATAGAAAATAAAAGAGAAATAAGTTTTCGAGAGGAGAGGTGCAAGATATCATGTGCCCCAAAGAAAAGGAGGGCAAAAACAGTGTTGGCATTCATAAGAGGAAAGCTAGACTAACAAGAAGAAACATTACAAATATTACTATGTTTATGAATTATCACAGAAAATCAACCCAGAATCTGCAAGAAAATCAAAAGTATGGCTCAAATATGAGACGGACAAATATCTTTTCCTCTCTTATCTTTTCTTTTTGAAAACAAATACCAGAAGATGTTGACTTTCTGGATAGATAGGAGTGGATATGATAAAAATATGTAAATGGTGCATGGAAGTGCTAACAGAGACTCTTTGTTGCAACTTTATAGTAAACGGAACAATAACTGGCATATTCAAGTTAAAAGAATTGAAAGAATAATGAACATGGCTTACAAACTTGGGTAATAACGATGTGACACTCAGAAAAACATCTAAAAGACAAATTCATAAATGCGGTTAGGCCAAAACCGGACTAAATCCTGCCATGCGACTGATATTCCTTGATGTAGAAGTAAATATAACTGTGGCACACACGCACACATGCACACAAAAACTATGGCACAAACAAGTGGAAATATGCAAATAAACATGCATGCATGCAGACATTAAAAGATTAATATAACAGAGATGTCTACTGATGATTTGTAAGATGTTATCGCAGGTAGGACAACTGCCAATTCTATGGCTTGTGGCCACCAGCGACTGCTTTCTCACCACAGTAAAAATAATAAGGGACTATAACATATCATGAATTCGATATGCACCGTGATTTCATAGCATATGTCTATTAACCTATAATGTACAAGTTCTCGGCGTTGATTGCAGAGGTGCATACAGTCTGAACTAGTAAATATACGTAAGAAGGAAAAAGAAGAAACGATTCATAAATATGGTTGGGCCAGAAACAGACTTAGTCACTGGATGACATATAACTGATATTCCTTGATGTAGAAGTTAATACACCTTTGATAACAAACTCATTCTTTTTTGGGAGATATATGAATAACCGACTCTGACCCTCAGCATTCCATTGAACACATGGAAATCCATCGTATCTCATATCCAGCCACCTCACTTCACCGATCCTATGATCGCCCTCTGGAGGACGTACAGCCCTAGCCGCAGCCCGAGCCCCAGCCCCAACCCTAGCCCTAGCCGCAGCCCAGCCCTAGCCCCAGCCCGCAGCCCCAGCCGCACCCCCAATAAAAAATTTGATAAATTGACCCTACCCCGACCCCGACCCCGACCCTAACCCTACCCCGACCCCGAACCCGACCCCGCAGCCCAGCCCCTGCCCCAACCCTAACCCTACCCCGACCCCGACCGCGACCGCGACCGCGACCCCTGCCCAACCCCAACTCGCGCGCCATGAACCCTAAGCCCAAAATAATCAAAAAATTCTTTAATTTACCTCGAGATTTACTCACCTGAACGGCTGCTGGGGCCGGGGCGACGTCCTGAACGGCGGTGGCGACAACCTGAACCGTGGTGGCGACGAGAACTGCGGTGGCGACGAAACCGGCGGTGGCGACGAGGAGAACAACGTTGGCGACGACGGCGTGGCGATTTGGGGCTTATTTTCGCGCGCGATCGAGAGAGAGAGAGGAAGTGAGCGTAGGCGATCGATCTGGGAATTTGTTAAATCGATATTTACTTGCCTCTACGGACATACCCGTAGGTCCTTTGTTTGCGGCTCCGTAGGGGCAAACACCTAATTAAGAATTAATATTTTTATTCTTGGACGTCTTTGCCCGTAGGGGAAACCTTTTAGCCCTACGGATTAATCTGTAGGGCCAAGTTATATCTGCCCCTATGGATTCCAATATCCGTAGGGGCAACCCCCTATTTTACTAGTGGGATCATCGTGGACGAGGAAGGACTCTAGCGATCCGTTCCAAACTCTCAAAGGTCCAAGGAGTTACCAAGGGAGATCTACAAAGGTTGTAATCTCTTCACTTAGTGATAGTTTCTTATTAGTATATGATACTTTGCTTGTTACCCTAAATATTCTAGTTAAAGATTCATGGTTAGTTTACTTAGAACCTTTAAAATTTTAAAGTGGCATGTGTGATTCTTCCATACTCTACAGTAGGTGCTAGGGAAACCCAACAGTCTATTTTGAGTCCATTCTCTACTTGTTCTCTTATCTTTTGCAACTTAGCATCACTTTCTTGAGCTGCTTTGATCTGATTGATAATGGTAGATTGAACTTGTCATTAAACATGAAGCGTTACCTGGCATGACCACTTCAATCTCCATCTGATGCAAGTCTTGTTAAAGCTTCCACTGAGCGGTGAGATTCATTGCTAATGGTTGGCGACTAAGGGCATTATGTACCACATTCACTTTCCCTGGGTGATATTGCAGGTTGATGTCCAAGTTCGCCGTGAGTTCTAACCATCTTCTCTGCCGCATATTCAACTCTTTCTGAGTAAACACATATTTCAGACTCTTGTGATTTATGTATGTGTTCACTCGTTCACCAAGAAGATAATAGTGCCAAATCTTAAGAGCAAAGATTACGGCTGCCAATTCCAAGTCACGCGTCGGATAATTGCGCTCATGAATCTTCAGCTGTCTTGAAGCATAAGCCATAATCTTACCATGTTGATGTAGAACACATCCTAATCCCTTACCGGATGCATCGCAATACACTTCGAAACCTCCAGATTGGTCCGGTATGACGAGAATAGGCGCTGATACCAATCTTGACTTGAGTTCTACGAAAGCTTGTTCACATGCTTCTGACCACACAAAATCTTTATCTTTACGTGTGAGCTTGGTCAGGGATGTTGCTATTTTCGAAAATCCTTCAATGAATCTTCTGTAATATCCAGCTAAACCTAAGAAACTTTGAATGTCCTTCACTGACTTCAGTGTTGTCCATTCGCTTACTGCTGAAACTTTCGCTGGATCCACAGAGATTTCTTCGCCTGATACAATATGTTCGAGAAAACCAACTTGATTTAGCGAAAACTCGCATTTGCTGTACTTGGCATAGAGTTGATGTTGTTGTTGAGTTTCCAGGATAATTCGTAAGTGGTCGGCATGTTCTTTCTGACTCTTAGAATGCACCAGGATGTTGTCGATGAAGATGACCGCAAACTTGTCTAGGTATTCTCGGAAAACTTGATTCATCAGGTTCATGAATATTGCTTGTGCATTGGTCACTCCAAATAGCATCACAAGAAATTCATAATGACTATAACGAGTTCTGAATGCTGTTTTATGGATATCGGATTCCTTGACCTTCACCTGATGATAACCCGAATGAAGATCTAACTTGGAGAAAACACAAGATCCACTTAGCTGATCGAACAGATCGTCGATGCGTGGGAGTGGATACTTGTTCTTTATCATTACTTCGTTCAAGGCTCTATAATCGATGCACATTCTGTATGAACCTTCCTTCTTCTCATAAGTAGAATTAGAGATCCCCAACTTGGAGTGCTGGGACGAATCCATCCTTTTGCCAATAATTCGTCCAACTGAGTTCGGACCTCCTTTAAACCTTCCGGACTTAATCGATACGGTGCTTTGATTATCGGTTGTACTCCTGATATTAAATCAATGCTGAATTCAAGAGCTTGATCGGGAGGCAAACCTGATATATCGTCAGGAAACACATCGTCGAACTCTTGAACTATTTTTGGCTTTGATCCTTCCTCCGCTTGAATTGCCGCAATCACTGCCTTCTTCGGTTTCGCCTTATAAGTATTTGACTCCAGGGTACGGTATCCACTTTTGAAATAGAAGACCAGATGGTCTGGAATCTCGAATACTTCCCTCCTTTGATGACAATCAATGGTAGCATAGAATGTTCCGAGCCAATCCATACCCAGAACCACATCGAAGTTCAATATGTCCAGCACCTTGAAGTCAGCATAAAATTCTCTGCTGCAGACGACCACTGGACACAGGCTGTATCCCATTGTTGCCTTTAGAACATCGTTCCCTGCACTGACATTCCTGCTGGATACAAGCAGTGTGACTGGAATCGCATGATTCGGACAAACCGTTGTGACATAAAGCAATGAGATGCTCCAGTATCGAATAGTGCGAGTGCAGGAAGTGAGGCTACTAAGATTGTACCTAAGTTATATGTGGGATATGTTTTAGGTATAAGGAAAAGATATCTAGGTATGTCTATGAACTAAAAGAGAATTTGAAAGGGAGATGTTACCAGTGATGCCTTGGCCGCTGGCTTCAGTTTCTTCCACGGTCATTGTGAAAGCCCGTCACCTCGGCACATTCCTCCTTGCTGGAGGAGCATTCCTTTGTCCATTCCTTGGTCCTTGAGGTGGGTTCCTTTGAACTTGATGGAACTGACTAGGAGGAGGTGCAGTTGGTCCACGAGGAGGTGGAGCAAGTAATGCAATTTTCGGAGAAGGTGCCTGAATGGCTGGGCGCTGCTGGTAAGTGATTGCTGACCTGGGTGCAGCATACGGGTTTTGTCTACGAGGACAAGACCCAATATCATGAGTAACTTAGCCGCAGATTAAGCAAAGGCGATTTGCTCACCGGAAATCTTTCATCAGATGTTCATCCCTCCTGCAATAGGTGCAAAAAGCTGGGCTACGCCGGTTGTTTGGTACTCCCGGTCTCCTAGGCATAAAAGGTGGCCTTGAAGAGCCTCCTCCTGCTATCTGGTTGGCAGGGCGCTTCATCCAAGCAGACTGAGGTATGCCCCTCATCTTTACCACTGCCTCATATCGGTAGGAAGCTTTCAGAGCTGATTCGTGGGTCGGAAAATCTCCTGTGGCTAATGCAGCCTGGATCTCCGGATCTAACCCTTGTTGAAATCGTTGGGCTCTGATCTCATCCGTCGGTATGAGGTGTGCCACAAATCTATTAAGGTAGTGTGTTAGCTGTGTAGTATGCGATATTTTAAAATCGAAATATTAAGACGTATCTTACCGACTGAGCATGGTAAACTCAGCTTCATACTCATCCACTGATTTGGTCCACATGGAACCCTGCTGCAAGTGAATGAACTGTTGTTCCATGTCGAATTTGGCAGTCTCGAGGAAGTACATTGCGTCGAACATATCGCTGAAAGTCCTCCATTCGATCGGTTGGGTGAGACGGCTTTCTTCCGCCTTGCACCAGACACGTGCATTGTCCGTGAGCTGCAACTTTGCAACACGAACCCAAGCTATCTATGGCACTTATGCCATTGCCAGGTCATCCTCAATGCTTTAAGCCCATTCCTCAGCTTCTAGAGGGCTCTCTTTTCCTGCGAACTGCTTGGGGGTGCAAGGCCCTGAATTGCTTCACCCTAGGTGCTTCTGGTTCGGGATGGTTCATCAATATAGCAATATACTACCGCTGTCCCTCCAGGAGGCTGTAGATCGCCTCAAGTAGTACCGTCTGCTCATTGATCGGAGTAGCGGTGACAGGTGTAATTGGTAGTGGTGGTGGAGTGTTGTTGAAATTGGTGCTATTGTTGTTTGAGGAATCCATAACCTTGAAAGAAAAATTTATGTTAGAACAGATTCAAAATATATGAAATTGGAAGATTCAAGAAATATAAATTGAAAAGAATATTTTCAGTTGCTGGTTCTTGTGTTATATTGCTTAGGTTGTCCACGTAGAGCTGACCTGTGTGTCCATACAGTGCTGACCTGCATGGGCCACCAACAAAACCTATCACGCCCCGCTTTCCGGTGTACGGTGAAGAGGACGCGACTGGCCCGCTACGTATTTATTTAGAAGTAAATACCCTAAGCGTATCTAAGAATATAAAATAAAATGTATACAAGAGACAAGATGTAAATGAACATCAACTTTATTTATTAACATTCTTTTTACAATACAACTGAAATGAAAATACATGTACTGAAAGCAATGCTTAAATAATGGCATAACAGAAATGAAAATGAAATGTACAAGTAAACTAGAGCTCCGGGTCAAAGGCTAGCTGATCCAAGTCCTCGCTGGTGGGATCTGTCTCTAGAAGGTCTGAAACACCTGACAACATTCCAAAGAAAGAAGAAAAAGAATGTCGTCTGCGAACAATCGCTCGGTAAGTCTCAAAAGTAAGAAGAGACAGAATAGACAGTAGGAGAATGTAACTTTTAAAGTTGTATTATATTATTAACGCTGTTGTTTGTAGCTTGGTACAGAAAGTGCCAGTGTATACGAGAGAAGTCTAACTATCCCGGAGACTAAGGTATACGGAGTATAAGGAACCGTTCAGCCACGGTACAACGACAATGGAGATTCAGGTTAGGTGTCTTATGGTTACAGTCTCGTGCCACTTCTAACACCTTCCATACCAATCTACCCATTATAAATCCCGCGATATCTTGTTTGTATTGTATTGACTTGTATTATAAATTGTATAGATGGATGACTTTCCGAAACCATGATATCAGTAATTGAACGGATATAATAGATGAACATGTAAATGGAGTATAACCATGGTTCGGTTTAGTCAAGTTGTATAGATTGAATAGAGTGTATGGATTCATACTTGAATCACATTCAAGTCAGATTGATTATATTTTGACTCAGTCTGAGTCAGACACTTTTAAGAAGAACTTGAAATCCTAATTGTTTTGATGTTATCGGTAACTGCTGCACATGGACGGCAGGATTTATGTCTTTTTCCAAGACAATTACCGTATTGATAACACCGTTTGTTAGGTTGTCTACCTTAGATAGGCAAGCACCCATATCTCCGGCACTACTACAAATAGGGGTTGGCCCTACGGATAAATCTGTAGGGGCAAATCACTGC
This sequence comes from Agapanthus africanus, assembly GCA_030015575.1. Lineage (NCBI taxonomy): Eukaryota > Viridiplantae > Streptophyta > Magnoliopsida > Asparagales > Amaryllidaceae > Agapanthus > Agapanthus africanus. The sequence continues at coordinate 42,460,327 of CM057344.1, forward strand.
CCCTATGGATATATTCGTAGGGGCACAAAAATACACCGTAGGTGCAAACGCCGCAGGTGCAAGTCTTAGCCTCAAACCGGCCCCTACGGAGTAATCATTGCCCCTACGGATAAATACATAGGTCCATATGTCCCTACGGATTAATCCGTAGGGACACAATATTTATATAATTTATTAGTTTATAAAATAAAATAGTTGCCCCTACGGCTTAATACGTAGGGACATACTTATGCCCCTACGAATAAATGTATAGGGACAAAATATCAGGTATCCTGATATTTTGTCCGTACGGATAAATGTGTAGGGGTAAAGTATATGCCCCTATGGATTACTCCGTAGGGACAATTCTAACACCTGCTAGGGGCAAAATATCAGGTATCCTGATATTTTGTCCCTACGAATAAATGCATACGGGCAATGTTGGACCCTACGGAGTAAACAGTGGGTGCAACATTTGTCCCTACGGAGTAATCCGTAGGGACAAATTACCAGGTTTTTTTTTAAAAAAAAGGCTGCTTGTTTTTCTCTCGCCCTGTGCATAATAATACATACATCATATATGAAAGTAATCAACAAGCAGAATATATACCACAGTATTCATAATCAACATCTCACGCATAATATATAAAAGAAATCAACAAGCAGAACACGATATCAATCTAAATCAATATGAACACGCAAACACCACCAATATCGTCCAAAATATATACAATATGTAACATATAAGTATATACATGTTTAAAATATGAAAATCAAAAAGCTACCCTAGCTCGGTCCAACTCCACATCTGATAATCGCCGTAATCTGGCGTATCTGCTCCTTGGATAAACCCTGAGTCAACAACTCGACCAATGCGGAAGTCTCAGCGGGCTGTGGAGCTATAGGAGTGGTCTGGGCAACCGCAGCCGAGGTAGTGGCTTGTGGAGCCGCAGCTGCGGGAGTTTGAGCGGGCTGTGGAGCTGTAGGAGTGGTCTGAGCAACCGCAGCCGGGGTAGTGGCTTGCAGAGCCGCAGCCGAAGGAGATGCATGTGGAGGCTTAGTCGAAGTACCCTGTCGCGTCTGTTCAGTTTTTTGTGTAATAAATGAGTAAGAACTGTGTATTAGTCGAATTCATATCATTATCAGGTTATTACCAAACCCCAATCTATGAATACTTAGGGACTTAAGCCTCATTTGGATTTCTAGTTTGGAAAACCGTAGTTTATTTTAATTAGACAGTTCTATATATGTATGATTAATCAAAGCTAAGTCTACAACCAAATAAGCTCAGGCTATGTACTAATATTGTATATGTTGCTATCTATAATATGATATAATATTTTACTATTAAGTGGTATACATACCATCATCTTCTTCAACTCCTGGACGGTGGCCTTCAAGGTATCAAGTTATTGCTCTAGACGTCGCTCACGGGAGATAGAGGAAGTAACCGCCGGAGTGGAGTCTAACCTCATATGGGCCCTGCTAGGACCCAGTCCCCGGCCTCTATCCCAACCTCCGTGGTGCACTCCGTGTGCGGCGTTTAGGACTGGGGTCAGCAGCATCGGATCGTTCTGTCCAGTAAAATCGATCCGCGATGCCTCCGCCTGCTCAACCACCCACTCCTACACCCACATTAACCAGTAAAATATAAGTATATCATTTAAATTTGAACATTTCAAAACAAAAATTTCAAATAAGGGTTGAATAAATATTAACACTTATGCAATACTCCTGGGTAGCGGTGTCGGGGTATCGAAGCTCTCCCGTTGCGGCATCTGTCGAGGTGCCGTGGACGGCAAGATACGCGGACAGCACGCTCGGTGTACCACTCTGCGCTAGAATCTGAGCTCTCTGCAATTCGCCAAAAATTTACATATATTAGAAAATAACTCTTAATATTACATTATATCACAGTTGGTCTATTATAATTTACAGATAACTCCATAGCACGAGTAATATTCCTCGAGCCACCTGTTTAAGTGGGGCGACCCCTCTTCGCTGACTTCCTATTCTCTTTATTTTGATCGGTCTGTTTCTGCACAACACATTCAGATTTAGTTTTCTAATTAAGTAACACAAAAAAATAAATTATATACTAAACAATCAATTACATTTAAAATACATACCTGTTTGCGCTGAGAGTCGAAATATTGGCACAATAGAGGCCATGTATCTACGTCGACTCTCGCAAAGGCTGGAGTATGTAGGAGGGCCACTGTCTCTGCCTCGGGGGTCGCCATCCACAGGGAATAGCATTCGATCTTCATCTCGTTCCTATTGTATCGGACCTTTGATTGCATATTCTTCATCAGGCTATTATACAGAGCATGAAGATCGAGCACCCTTCCAGGATGATCAGGGTCGGGTACAGGTTGAAAATCGTAATCCAACTGCAAATACAAAAAAACAATGTTATTAAATTGCAAGTGTTATAAATATATTGGATAAATCAAATGAAAATATATATTAATACCTGATCCTGATCCCAGAAGAGGGCGAATGAGCGCCTGTGCTGGTCGCCCCACTCAACGTGTAGTGGATACTTCTCCACGAGGCAGCTCTCATTCCCCATATACCGGCCGAACGTCTCGACATAATTGCCGGTATAGCGATAATCAGGGGTAAAGAAGAGGGGGAATGCTGCCTCCCCCTTGCTCTGTCGAGCCTCAGCCTATGGGACTGATTCGGGCCTCGAGTCCCCCTCTCGGGATGGGGATGCCCTACGTCTACAAGAATTATCAAGACAATCAATATTAAGACAAAGTGGTATTAAGAAATCAAGGTTTAATGAAAATTGAAGTGTGATATATACCTTTGGCGATAAAAGCACGAGCCTAAGCCCGAGCAGCAGCACGAGCGGGACGATAGTGTTGGATATATGTATGCCCTAGAGGCCATTATGAGATAATGTATGTACTGATGTGTGTATATATATATATATTCAGAGGACAGTTTTGCTCGACATGATAGTATGCTATCTGGTTTCACTTTATCATATGTTCACTTGATCATGTTTATATTTATTTAGTACATATTGATAAAGCCCTAAGGATATTGGCTTGACTACTGGGATTATGATGTGGATCATACTAGTGGGACATCTGTAATTTATAAGCATATCCTTGAAATGTTCCTAGACGTAAGTATATCGAGACCGGGCATCGATATTCCAGTATAGACTAGCGTATACTGTTCTTGTTCCATATGATGGGCGATGGATGATCCCATATCCGTATGGTGTATTGACACCAAAGATTGTATACGGGTGCTCAGTGAGACTGGGTACATTGAACAGACTCACCGAGAACTCCTATGTGGTATTATATCATACGTCAGATAGCAGTTCTCAGGTGACACTGGTACAGGTTAGTCTGTAGACCCGAGATCGCCATAGAGTCTTGTGTGTCCTCCCACTGTACTTAGATCTCCACCCTACTACGGCTCTATTGAGTTGTACAAACAAGTGGATTTTGGGTACAGTCCTGAGGCATATGGAGGCAATGAGCGATAGGAGGGGTTTCGTCTCTCCCGGTATTGGGGGTTGATGCTGTGCTGTGCACGATTGGCTATAATAGGAAGTCCCTGGCCAAGGCTGCTGAGATATTACTGATAAGTGTTATCAGTAGTTTCTCAATCTGTGTAGACCATATACCGGCATGACTTATTGAGTTATTACAGTCGACGATTCCATCCCTAGACTCAATATGCAGCATATCTGACGAAGAGACCGGACTGTACGGTAAGTGTTACCAGTTGGATTAACGGGAGTTTTGACAGGTTCGCTTGTTCTTCTTCTGATCGCTCAATACCCGGATGGCCGTTACGTTTAGCTGACCGCTTGTGGCTTGTACGTGTTTGATATGATCATCACCTACTGCTGGCGTATTGACGAGTCTTAGAGTCCTACACAGAAGTTTCCTGGCTTAGGCGAAACGATGTGGTGCGCATATAAGATATGTGCGGGAGCTTGATTAAATATGAGTATATGATACCGTATTCTAATCGGGCGTTTTATATTAGTCGGGTCGTATGAGATATGACCGGTTTATTAAATCAAGTGTTGATTTAATATTGACTTTTATCTCATTTATTTAAACCCTTTTCTTTTGATGGATGCATATATGTATATGTACATGTGATGTGCATACACACATACATACATGCATTTGTATCATGTTTGATGATACAACTTAGATGGCAATATAAGACTCACATGGTTCATATTTATATATATGGATATTTTTGTATTAAGTTAAAGATAAAGGAAATTAAATAATGACTCATTTCTTTACAAATGACTCATTGTTTCCACACACTTCCTTGGTTGACCATTTGACTTAACCTTGGTTTATTTCCTTTGTTCTTTAACTCATCACAAAATATCTAGATATTATTATTAACCATGGTTTGTATTATGATATTTATCTCTCTCTCTCTCATTATCATTTGGGATTTTTTATTCATCCAAAAGAAAAAAGATAAGCCATCTTCATCTTCCTCTCTCCAGCTCTCTCTTGAGTTCTATAAGTGAGTGAGATTAAAAGAAAGAAAGGGTTTTAAGTGAGAATATAAACCACTTCATCATCCTACACACCTCTAGCTACTTTGTGTAGGGTGTTCGCTTCAAGGATTTCATAGATCGAGTGAAGCAACAAGCTTTGAGCAAAGGACTTCGGGTGGATCGTTGTGGACTTGGAAGCGTTCAAGCGAGCCGTTCCAAACCTTAGGAGATCGAAGGAGTTGCCTTAGGAGGTCCACAAAGGTTGTAGTCTCTCCACTTAGTGTTAGATAATCTTTTATATGTGATACTATTAATTGTTACTCTATAATTCTAGTTCGATTCCTAATTAAGTTTACTTAGCACCTCATAAAATTAAAGTTGTGGCATGTGTGATGCTTCCAAACCCTATACGAGGTGTTAAGGAAACCCTACAGATAGTTCCTCCGGTAAGGAACAGCCGGTGACCCGGGCGCGGACGCATCTCCAACTAGAAAATAAACATCGATAAAATTACATGAAGTTCATGTTTATTCTTAAAGGATATATAAAATCATTAAATATTTTATATTTATCCATACAAACCTGCAGACTGAGTGGAGGGTATGGATGTGACGGGAGTGGCCTCTGCACTAGACGTGGACACACCACCTATAATTAGACAATCAAACATTGACTATATAAGTAATTGCAAAAAGAATGAGTATATCAATAATATAACATTCTAAATCAACATGTATATACTATAAGATATATAAACATACCCGGAGATGTGGAGGCACCACCTACAGCCCGAGATGTAAGTACGTAAGAGGAAAAAGAATGTATGTATATTCATGATATAGCATTCTAAATCAATATACATGCACTATATGATATATAAACATATCTGGAGGTGCGGGAGTGGCTTCTATCCCTGATGTGGACACATCACCAACAGCTAGACAATTAAACTTTGACAATGTAAGTAATTTTGACATGAATATGCATGTATATCTATAATATTACATTCAAAATAAATATGCGTGCAATATACCTGGAGGTGTGGCAAAGTCCACACGGAAGGAGGCATCCGAAGGGGTCTCCGATTGGGGTACAAGACCGGCCCTTTGAAGCTCCCTACGCAGCTCTCTGAGCGGCAGAACCACTCTGCCTCTGCCGGTGCCGCGGCTGGAGCTCCTGCCGCCCCTCGCTGCTCTCGTTATCGTCATTAAATCTAGATAAAATGGTTTGTGGACGCATTAGACAATCTTTACAAACATTGACTATATATGTATAGATCGTAAAATGTGAAGTAATAATATAACATTACTGATAACCTTTTTCGTTTTGTGGACGCATTAGACATATCTACTTGGATTTCATCTTCGATGTCATTTTTAACCCACGCAACTTCATGATCAGCCGAAGACAACCCGTCTTTCGAAACAGACGGTCAGAGCACTCTAAGTCTTCTCTTTTCTTCATCCTCATCGCCGTCCTCGAATTCCGGGACATCGTAAACATCCCTGGGTTTCCAACGGCATACGACACTCCATCCCGGATGCTTCAAACACTGTGAGTAGTATACTTGGAACGCTTGGTTCAGAAAGATAAACAGATCGTCCTGACCGTAAAATCGAAGTGTGTTCACACTGGTCAATCCATATTCATCTTTCCAAGTCCCGAAATTGCTTCTCCACTTATCCGTATCGGTTCGTTTATCGTACCAAGTATACTGAAATATATAAAACAGTTCTAATCGTCCAGGATATTGGATGCAAAGTATATAATTTAAGTATCCATAATAAATCACACCATCCGATCCTACCGTCGCAATCCCACTATTCTGAGTGGTTCTAGATGTTTCTATGTTCTTAACTTCGAATTTGTATTCAAGGACACCGAATCCTTTATAATATGCAACCTCCATACTAGAAAACTAAACTAAACATCTTGAATCACTCTCTAATGATGCAGACAAGTTCGGTTCGTGGATCTAACAGAACAAATTTTACGACAAATATATAACGATATAACTTTAGATTAAAACTGATAGCAATAACATGTTATTCGAATAACTTACATGATCTGCAACCCAATCGCAAAAATTATCCTGATGATATTTTTTTAATCGGTCATCGTTCCAATCAGGATGCACCTCACGTACCTCATTAAAATGAATTATGTTCTCGACAATAAATTATGACATTAATATTATATCATTTTATACACACACAAACACAAATATAACAATTAATCCAAAAAAACTTACTCTCTAATTTTTTCAAGACATGCGCTATTGAGGAGGATAAACCGGTATATCTTGTTGATAAACATAGTATCTATCATATTATAATCGGCTTTACTATATGGACCGTCCTGAATTCTTTGAGGCCGGTTAAGTCTTATCTCAATGTTCTCGTCCAGATAGCGGGAACAAAATATGGTTGCTTCATCTAGAAGATAACCTTGCATGATAAAACCCTCTGGTCGATTTCTATTGCATATATACTTTTTAAGAGTGTAGAGGTACCTAAAAAAAATATGTTAAATAAATAAATAACGGCATACAGGACAACAATAATTTTACAAATTGCGCGAAACGAAAAATTCCACGTACCTTTCGACAGGATACATCCATTGATATTGTACCGGTACGGCTAACTTAGCCTCGGTTGCAAGATGAACCGTCAGGTGTATTATGATATCGAAGAATGACGGTGGGAAAATACGCTCAAACTTACAAAGTATCAACACAATAGAATTTTCTAGTTTCTCTAGCGTCACAACATCCAGTGTTTTAGCGCATAATTCTCTTAAAAAACAACATAGGTCATTGATTACTAGACCAATCGATTCGGGAAGAGAAGTCCTGAGGGCTAATGGGAGAAGGTGGTCCATAATAATATGGTGATCATGACTTTTCAGCCCATCGATCTTGCCATTCACAATTTTTATTTTCTTGCTGAATGATCCTGAGAAACCTGTGGGAACTTTCAAATCATGCAACACTTGCAGGAATCTTTTTTTCTCCGGTTGTGACATATGATATACGGCATTGGGAAGTACAAACTTTCCTGGTTTACCCGCTACCGGTTTAGGATGCAATTCACTTCTAATTTCCCAGTCCCGTAGATCCATTCGAGCATTGAGGTTGTCTTTCGATTTTCCGTCTTTACAAAGAAGTAAGTTGAGTACGTGCTCGGATACTCCCTTCTCTATGTGCGTGACGTCCATACAATGACGCACTAAAATTGTTAACCAGTACGGAAGCTCGAAGAAAATGCTTAACTTGTTCCAGAATGGTGGTTTGACCTGTTTTGTCGGATCCATCCCGAAGGTCACATTATTGTAACCATCCCACTGAGCAGTCACATCCTCTCCGGAAAATGGGGCTGGAGGTCCAAGAAACTCCTGATGACCATCAAAATGAACAGCGTCTAACCTGTAGGGGTGGTCTAGAAGCAGGAAACGTCGATGGCCGCAATAACAAACCTTCCTGTTAAAATTCAAGAATTTCGATATTGTATGTTGATGGCAATAATGACATACTTTATGACCATGCACGGACCAACCTGATAGCATTCCATACGCAAGAAAGTCATTAATTGTCCACATTAAAACCGCACGCAGTATGAAGGTTGTATTTGTGTTTGCATCGTAAGTCTCTACACCATTAATGAATAAAGATTTTAACACCTCGATCAGAGGTCGGGGATAGACGTCGATATTGTTTCCCGGTGAGTTTGGTCCGTCGATAAGAAGAGGCATCATAAAGTAGGATTGGTCCATAGCCAACCAAGGCGACAGATTATAAACCATCATTACAACGGGCCATGTGCTGTGGCTTCCAGCCATATAGTTGAATGGGCAGAAGCCATCACTAGCCAGCTCGAGCCTGACATTGCGATGATTGCTACTGAATATTGCGTGCCTCCTATCGAAATCCTTCCATGCCGGTGAATCTCTTGGATGACTCATTTTTCCATCTTCACTTGGAGGAGCACGGTGATTCCAAATCATTGCCTCGGCTGTTTTCTTACACCTGAATAGCCTCTGCAGCCTCTGTGTTATGGGAAAGTATCGTGCTATCTTGACAGGTATATCAGGCTTCTTATCAGAATCTTTCGGCTTATACCTGGCCTCTCCACATGTTGGACACTCTTTCAAATCTGAATTATCTTTCCGGTACAACACACAATTTTTAGGACATGCTTGAATCTTCTCACACTTCAGATCCAAATCAGACATCAACTTCTGGGCTCCATACCAGCTCTCGGGCACGTTATTTCCCAGGGGCATAGAATCTTTCAAGAACGAAAGAAGCATTGTGAATGACTTATTGCTCCATCCATTTAGGCACTTAATCTAGAAAAGTTGGACGAACCATGAGAGGGTGGAATACTTTGCATTCTCATAAATTGGTTTTCTAGCATTATTCATGAAATTTTCATACTTATCCGCACGCAGTCCTTGACCCAAAGGAATTTCATCTTCGGTACGAATAGATTCACCTAGGGCAGCCTCTACCATATCCTCCATTTCTTCTGATGGAAAGAAATTACCGTCTTCTTCTTCTGCTGCATTATCGTCTTCTCCTTCTTCTTCTGCCGCATTATTATGTTCTTCTCCTGCCGCATTATTATGTTCTTCTCCTTCCCCGTGATATAGCCAAGTTGTATAAAGTCTAGTAAAACCATGCTTAACGATATGCAGCTTTGCAAATTCTACCTTCTGCCAGTACTTATTCCCACATCTATCGCACAGGCAGAGAATCTTCTCTATCACGATCTTATTATGTGCGCGTGCAAATTCAATAAAAGCAGCAACTCCTATGACAAACTTAGGTTGCATACGTTGTTGCCAATCCATATACATCCGGTCCTTAAATTTGACGTACTCATGGGCCATGTTAGACTGTCACAACAACAACAACAACTGAGCCTTTTATCCCAAGCATATGGGGTAGGCTACATGAACCAACATGAGAATCACGCCGGGTCCAGCACATGAATCCTCTGTCTCCACTCACTTCTATCGAACAATATACTTTCATTGAGTCCTTTGGCAACCATATCGTTTCGTATCACCTCCATCCATGTTTTCTTCGGTCTCCCTTTTGCCCTTTTGCCATTGCCCATATGTTAGACTGTATAACATATAAATTGTAGGTTATGATGACTATATTGAGAAATCTAAGAACGGGATGGTTATTGACAAAGAAGAAAATCCGTGTATATGCTTTGTGTGTGCGTTTATCATTGAAAAGAATAAATTATCTATAATCAAAGTTAGATTTGAGGATACCCATGTATGAGTTGTATTATATATATGTGTGTTTCAATTTATGATTTCACTTAAGTGTAGGGTTGTTAGTGTGTATGTGTTGTGTGTGCGTTTGTTATGTATTCATGTTGTATGTGTGTGTTTTGACTGTCAGGGGTAAGGCTTCTATCCCGTTAAGAATGTATAGAGCAGATACCCATTCTCTTGTGCTTTCAACCGTTTCGAGTAAATTTCGGCAACACCTCCCCGCCGTTCTCCGAGTACACTGTAATAGAATAGATAATCATTTCAAAGCTGCGAAACAACGTTGAAATGAACATCTAATCTATCTTTGTACATGGAGAACTAGCGGAAAAGTACCGATGAAATAACTCGAAATGGATGAAAACACAAGTGAATACAGGTGTTTGCTTTATACATTCCTAACTTGTCCACACGGGATAAATCTATCGGTTATCATACGATTGAATCTTCTTGTCACATAGACTACATGACGGTTGTTAGTACCGAGCTATACCGTCCGATATTTAACAACCTTCGTATAGTTCTATATCACGACGAACATCGAACGTATGTTAACTGATAGACGGAGACTAAGTGGTGCTTTGAGTTTCATATATGAGTATCGATAAGAATATGAAAGTTTCATATTATCATCGAGTATCTATATTGGTTTTAACTTGAACATTTAACATGAATAGGTTTTACGTTTACATTTCGTTATTGAGGGTTCGAAATTTCAAGTCTAGAGTAAATTTTTCTTGCGTTTACGGTAAAATTGTACGTTTACGTTATCATCGAGTATCCTACTGAATAAACTAGTGCATCCTAAACTCTAACCCCAAATAACCCAAATTAACCACAATTAACCATAATCGTTACCCTAACACAAATTATCCCTGATTAGCCTAAACTTAACCCAATTTACCCAAATTAACCTAATTAACCCTAATCAACCCAAACTTAACCCAATTTACCCAAATTGACCTAATTAACCGTAATCAACACCCTAACCCTTTCAAATTATCACTAATTAACCCAGATTAACTCTAGCCTCTAATTAACACAAATTAACCCTAGCCTCTAAACTAAAACTGAACCAAACCCTAACCCTAACCCTAACCATACACTGAACCCTAACCCTAACCCTAGCCTAACCCTAACCCTAACCCTAACTAATTAACCCTAACCCTTACCCTAAATGAACAAAACCCTAACCTTAACCCTAACCCTAACCCAACTAATTAACCCTAATCCTAACTGAACCGAACCTAACCCTACCCTCAACTAAACCCTAACCAACCCTACCCTCAACTGAACCCTAACCCTCTCCCTAACCGAACCCTGAACCATAACCCTAGCCCAATTAGCAACTAAATAATCAACAAAAACATAAATTAATAGCATAATTAGAAGTAAAACTATGAAATTTACTAACCTGTACGTAGCTAGGCCGACGATGGAGGAGACTGGAGACGGTCGACGACGCAATCGGCGATGAGTCACGGACGGTGGTGACGAGGAAGTCGACAAGGAAATTGACGAGTCGCGGGAGGGCGGTGGCGACGAGGCGCGGGCGGTGGCGACAAGAGGCGCCCGCGGGAGATCGAGTACGATCGATGAGAGAGAGATTTTTTTGGAAACGAGGACTTTTCTGTATATATTTTCTTATTAATAAACCATATACATGCCCCTACGGATACAACCGTAGGGCCTTCTTTTGCTGCTCCGTAGGGCCAAATAACAAATTGCGTTTTAATATCTTTAAATTAATCCGTAGGGCACCGTAGGGGCAACCATGGGGACCTACGGATTAATCCGTAGGGGCAATAAAAAGTTGCCTCTACGGATTTCTGTAGCCGTAGGGGCAACCCCTTATTGTAGTAGTGCGGCTTCCTGAGGCTCAAGAGACTGGTCCTGTTTGAACCTATGTTTACTAGGGTCCTTATTGTAATTTAATATAACTTGAGAGGGTTTTATGTAAAAATTAGTTTTGGCATAATTTCAAAATACTCCTCAAGCATTTAATTATCGTATTTAGAGTTTTCATAGATGTGTATTTTACAATTGTACAATTTCTAATAAATAGAACCTAGTTTCCATAGTATGTGGCATTTTCTTAAAATATTGTACCTGTATTGTATTTGGATGGTATTTTCATGTAATAGTAACTCCTTTGATTTAGAAAACTTAGAATATTTATATAATTAAAAATAGGTATTTTGATAATAAATATATAGATATTTAATGAAAATAATTTATTTATTTTCTTGTAGAAATCTCATTTTCTAAAGAAAAATGTATAAAAATTCCATCGAGATCGAATGCTCTTTGCGAAGGTCTGCATCTCTCTCTACTAAGCCCGAGAATGTGCGATAATCTACACCATCCCGAATGGGGTCCCCAAAATGGGTTTTAAAGGCGCAATTGCATGGAAAGTTTAATACATTTTTTAAAGAAAACTGTTTTATAAGTTAAAGGTATTTAATTGCAAGGTCGTATTTGCCATATTCTATTGTCCCAAGACTCATCTTGCTATGATATATATATATGTTATGATGAGGTAGGTCATTAGCTCATGGATTATCTAAAGGTATAGCAAGGAATTATGATGGTTTATGTCGAAACTAAACTATATGGTATTTTTCTGAAAAAGTATGATAAAAGTTAAAAAAATAATTATTCTGATATGCAACTTGTTTTATTAAGTTTGTTAATGTTTATTAATCAACATATGAGGATATGGTTTTATCTTATTAATGAAAAGTGTAGTTTTTAAAGAAAACTGAATCGGAAGTCGGATTAACTCCGCTTTCATCGGGTTTTAGTTTTGAAAGTTTTTAGAATAGAGAAAAGAAGAGAAAAGGGGACTTACAGGCTTTGATGAGAGGGGGGAGGTAGAAGAAGAGTTAGGCTTCGTCGGTGCATCGTTTCGTTGCTGGAAACTCATCGTATCGTCGCCGGAACTTCGTCGGAGCTTTGATCTTTGCTAACTCCACTTGCACAATATAAAGACTTGGGAATTCTAGAGAGTTTTGGTAGGGATTTGTGAGTAGTTAGGGGTGATATGAGTGTTGGATATAGTGCCCTCAAGTCAATTATTGGATCACAGGAACGTGATTGCAATGATTGAGGGAGGACCTATACCGGTAGAACAGTCTTACTCGAGATAATAGTATGCTATCTGCTTTGTCTTTATCATCGTGTACATACTTCAGGTGACATTACAGTTCACTATTAAATGTTGATAGATCCCATAGGATTCTTGCTTGACTACCAGCAGTATGATGGTGATCGTATACGTGAGAGTTGGGTAGTCTATAAGCACATCCTTAAAGTGTCATTAGTCATGGGAGTTTCGAGACTGGGCATCGATACTCCGATGGTAAACTAGTGTATTAGGATCGAGACCCCAACGAGGGGCGGTGGCTGGTCTCACAAGCCATTAGTGTCAGTTGGTTCACCTAAGTAGTATACAGGTGCTCATTGGGTTATGAGTACACCGGACGGACTCGCAGGGGCACTGCTGATTGGTACTATACCTATCGCCAGGATCAGTTCCCAGGTGACATGAGTGTAGCTTAGTCCGTTGACTTGACACTGCTACATTGCCTCAAGTGCGTTCCCACTGTTATTTGATTTCTATCCTACCACGGCTCAAAGAGTCGTGCAAACAGGTAGTAGTTGGGTGCAGTCCCGAATCACTTGGAGGCAGTGGCGGTTAGACAGGATTTGTCTCTCCCGGTATTGGGGGTTGATATCGCGCTGTGTCTGGAGAGCCATTACACAAAGTCCTTGGCCAAGGCAAGTGAGATTTACTGGTAGGCAGTTCAGTAGTTTCTCAAGGTGTTCTGGGCTACACTCCGATACGACTTATACCTCTATTAGGGGTCTGACATTTACCATCCCACTAGACCCGATATGGGATACTCATAGACGAACAGACCGGACTGTATGGATATTGTCACAGATAGGCTCAGTAGGGTTTCAGGATGAGTTCGCTCGTCATCTTCTCTTTCGCTCAATACATGGGTAGCCGTTACATACAGCTAGTACCACTGACGAGCTTGTGGTTAAACCCACTGCCAACGTATTGACGAGTCTTTAGAGTCCCCCATAGAAAGTTTTCCCAAGTTGGGGCGAAACGTTGTAGAGGCCGTATGGTTTTATGGCAGGGTTCGATCATATCCGTGCACTTGGGCACGGATCATGATCGAAGGGATCATACTAGTGAGCTTTGGTTTCAGCCAGATCCTAGTATTAGATTTGTTGGATTGCTTTCGTCTCATTGCATTCGTATTCAGTCGGAATGCGGATGCAGATATGTATTTACAGGTGAGGGGTATTCTTGTGATCCGTTACGATTTTAATTTAGTTGATGCCGTATATTTTTGTTGGATTAAACATTTTGGTTTAAATGTTTAATTAGGTGGAAATGGTGAGCTCAAGTCATCATGAAGAGCAATTATTATGGCATGTGCATGGGTGATGACTCATGATCTTTTTATTTGTGCAAATGTCACCTTTTTGATTGATTAGTGTGTTGAAATGATATGAGGAGAGAGGGGGCAGCCATGAGGCTAAGGGGTTGGTCTTGAGATTATTCTAGCACTCTCTCATTATCATTCCAACACAATAACAATAAAAAGCTCTTCTTCTTCCTCTTTCTTCTTGAGCTCACAATCTCCATTAATGGCTTCATCTTCAACCTCCATCCATACAATCTCATGTGTTAAGAATCAATGGAAGTTTAGAGACAAAGTTATCACACGCATTCTCTACTTCACCTTGGACATGTCGGCTAGCAAACTTCATGTCTGAGTTTCTTCGGTTTGAAGCGGGAGCCCGTAAAAATGCTTCTTTATGTGGTGCCCTTTTCGACGAGGAGACCGGAGATCGAGCGAGATCGGAGATGTCGCGAGGAGCTAGAGATGGTGGCTAAAGACCGAAGGACACGGATCGATCGGTATAGCCATTCTAACTTCTTGTAGTTAGCTAGTTTAACGGTTAATGGAACGATCCGGGTATTTGGTTGTGGTAGCGCCAAGTTTGAAAAGTTTTTGTTCCACATTTGACCTCGGATTGACGGCCGGGGCGCTGCCGTAACCCAACATGGTATCAGAGCTAGGCCATTAACCGTTTGCTAGTTGGTTTAGACAATGTTAAAGTATCGAAACCGAAACAACTACTTTACACTGCACTGAAATTCCAGTTTCTGTTGTTTTATAAAGTGTCTTAAAAAATTATTTAAACAAGTGCAGAAGATTACTGACATGACCACAAGACCACACCCCAAACACGAGCCCATCTCGCCGGAATTTGGCCGAGCACATGCTCAATTTTTTCGAGGTCGCCGGCCATTCTAGGGAGTTTTGACTTAGTTTTTTGGGTGTGGTCTGGTCTCTGGAAAATTGGTTCAGTGATATTGTTTGTTTAGCCCAGTTTGGATATGGTTTTATCAGGTTGTTTGGGACTATTCGAGGGTTATTTCGAAGTCGATATTTTTAACATCGTTTAAAGTTTTGCAGTGCATTACATTAGTATCTGTGACCGTGAATGTCATTCGAGCGGTAAATCTTGTCTAATTGCTATAGCTCTTTTAGACAGGTTTGCGAACATGACATTCACGTTGATATTCTGTGTTATGCTGTGATGTCGCGGATTTGTCGTGGTGGATAGCTTGGGTGCAATGTTAGTACAATTTAGTTTTATTTGTACATTTGATATCGCAGGGCGAGCATCCGACATGTTGATTGCCGTCACTTCCTGTTTGTATATTATTCTTTTGGGGCACGACCGGGTTGAGGTCGATGTACCCGTTGTACATATATTTTCTTTTCTGTACTAGGATTACCCCGCGGTGGGGTGCACGGATAACCGGATTCTAGAAGCCAATGGGCCCGCATCTCATGGCTTTGAGATGGAGGGGGCTTCACTCTAGAATTGGCGGGCTATTCTCCGCACTCATAGGGGGTATAGGGTGACCCAAGGAGGGGTGCTCAAGTTACCGGATTCCATGAAGTGTTGGGTGGTCCATTCACTTTGCTGAAGGGGGCTGTCTCGCTTCTGGTTTTGGCGGGTAACTTGCCGCTCTCATAGGGGTCTAGGTTTTCATTGCACAGGCTATCCACACGACCAGGGGAACGTCGGGTTTCAGTTGCGGCTCAAAGGAAACCCGGGGCTCCCAGATTATCTGTATTGTTCTGTGATACTTATTACTTTTCTGTGATATTGCATTTATCACGCCTAGAGCGATTATTATATATTGATATATATACTAGTAGATGTTGTATATGTTTTACACCCGCGCTAATCCAGTCCCCACTCTGTCGTTAGTTAAGTAACCTAACGGGTGATGACGGGACCCAGTGGTGAATGCGGATGGTATATACGTATATCATATTTTCGTTCTTTTTGGTGAGATTAATTGATAGGATTGCGTTAATTAAGATCAATGCAAGGAAAACAAACCTATTCGATGTTGTTGGAACAATTTTAAAATGCTGTTATTATTAGGACGTTCTCTTTTGCTTTGCACAGCGGTATTCGGTTATGAATATCCAGCACCTCATTCGACGAGGCAAGGGCCGAGATCCCTTCATCGGAAGTGACCCCTTGGGCAGGAGTCTGCGTCAGGGTAATAACTTCACTAAAGTCGATTACTTTTTGCTTTGCATCGTGGTATTCAGTTGGAATATCCTGCACCTCATTCTACGGGGAAAGAGCCGAGATCCCTGTTCTCCGTCGAAAGACGCGACCGGGACGTTGGGACATCGGGGCCTGAATTCCAAGGGCAGATGCTAATTGGTTCTATCCGTCCACCTCTCCGAAGATGCCAAGTTTATTTATGACACCATGTATCGAAGGTTTAAAAGGATGCGGCCGATGTAGCAGACTTCGTCAGAATCCCCCTCATTGAGGAGTTTTTTTTATTGTGGGGACTCTCTTCCCTGCAGGCGCAAGCCCCTGCAATTAATTACGCTACCGCATCGCGGTAACCACTTTCTTCTTCTCCAGATGGTCACTTCGTGTCGTGTGTGTTTATTTTGTTTTTGGTTGCCCGTGGATTGTATACAGAGACTAATTTATGTTGTCGCCCGTAGGGCGTGGATTAGTCCAAATCCGTATCTTCTTAGATTTGGGTTTGGGGTTGGGTTTAAGGATACGTTAGTCTCATTTGAAACAAAGATCAACTTAAACGTTTGTTAAGGATACGTTAGTCTAATTTTAGACTATGATCAACTTAACAGGATCATTTAAATCCAACAAATGAGCATTTGAGCTCTATTGTTTAGTTTAGGGACATTGCGGTCCAATACCAGTTTAAGAACATAGTGGTCCAATACCAGTTTAAAGACATAATGGTCCATGAGTTTAAAGACCTCACAGTCAAGGTTAAGGACATCATATTCCGTGAGTTTAAAGACCTCACAGTCAAGGTTAAGGACATCATAGTCCGTGAGTTTAAAGACCTCACAGTCAAGGTTAAGGACATCATAGTCCGTGAGTTTAAGGACCCTACAGTCCAGGTTAAGGACATCATAGTCCGTGAGTTTAAGGACCCCACAGTCCGTGAAATATTTGGTTGTCGGGACCCATCACCTCTCTGAAGACGTTAAAGAATTACAACGACATGTATCAGAGGGGTTAAGAGATGTACCTTGAACCAATTTTGGTTGGAAAATCTGCAGTCAAATTTGGGACTAAGATTAATTAATTAAATTATGAGCACATGGGCTCAGTTAAATCTGAATTGAGGACTTATGGCCAGTCTTGGGCTAAGTCCAATCAAGTTAAAATGTTTAACATTTATTTTGGGCTGTTAAGCATTTGTTTGGGCTCAGCCCTTTTAATAATGCTGAGCATTAGAGTTCTGACAGTATTTCTGTCTTTTATTGAATGCAAATCATTCATCATACCTCTGGGCTTATTAAACAACAATTTATGTTCTACCCAAGCGCACATGAAAGCATGTAGCGTACTTAGCACTAGCGCCAGTCGATGAGCGCAATGCGCTATGGTTGAAGCGCTAACGCGCTTGGGAAGCGCTAACGTGCTTAGCGCTAGATGAGGAGCGCTGATGCGCTTACCGCTTTGCGCTAGATGTAAAGCGCTGATGCGCTATAATTGAGGCGTTGAGGCGCTGGTGCCATATAATGAGCGCAAAGCGCTTTTAATAATGCAGCGCACACATGAGGAGCACGTGGCGCGCTTAACGCTGAGCGCTAGCCAATGAGCGCAGTGCGCTGTTGTTTGAAGTGCTATGGCACTACAATGCTTTGTGCTAGATGAAGAGCACTAAGACACTTTTAAATTAGGAGCGCTAAGGCTCTTCTTAGGTTAATTTTGCGCTCTGAAGATTATTTTCTTTTTGATAAGAGATTTTGTCTCAAGATTCTAAGAACAAAGTTCTTAATTTAAAGGAGATATTTCAATCTCTTTTTGATGAAAGGCTTTGCCTTTATGGATTTGTGATCCTAAGAGAATTGAATAATTCTCTCCCCCTTTATAATGAGATGTTCATGATCTCTTTGAGAAAAACTTTAGTCTTATAGATTCATGATCTGTGAAAGAAGTAAGTACTTCTTTGTTTTATGATGAGATCTTTTTGATCTCTTTATAAAAGACCTTGGTCTTTGTAGATCTATCATCTTTTAAGAAGAGAATTTTTCTTTTTAATTATGAGATGATTTCATCTCTTTATTCATCACCATTCTTTTTACCTTGAAGAAAAAATCTTCTTTTGCCGAGAGCTACTTCTTCTTCTTGAGATTTTTCTCAAAGTTTATGGAGGGTTTCCTCCGTATAAGACTTGAAGTCTTGGGGCCTTTTTATAGGGCAAGCTGATTTGTTGAATCGGTTAAAGAGATTTATTCTCTAATTGATTTGGGAATTTCCCCACCGTCGGATCTTTGATCCAAGGGCTTCTGGTTTACAGAAGATAAACTTTTTGTTTTAACATGATTGAGAAATCTTTCCATCTTACAGAATTTGTTCTGTATTTTAGTGATTTTTTAATCACCATTGGATCATTGATCCAACGGTGTTCCAAATTCAGGGCACAATTTTTTTTGTTTGGAAAGATTCAACAGAATCTCATTCTTGTTAATTGATGATTTGATCATATCCGTTGGATATTTAATCCAATGGTGAGGAACATTTAGTTCCAGCGCTAGCGCTTATGCGCTCTGCCATGGTGCGCTACTTAGAGCGCAGCGCTCTTAGCGCTAGTGCACACGTGCTTTGCACGTTGTGCGCTAGTCAAAGTTTTTGACTCTCAGTGCTGGCGCTCTTGGCGTTAGTGCTTTATGAAGCGCAACTTTATTTTTAATTTCAAGACTTGAACAGAGCTTTGCTCTGATTAGGGGAAACATTTACTCTTAACTTTTGATCCCGGATGAATTATGAGGCCCATAATATATCAATTCGAAGGATTTTTCGAGACACTTTCGATACCATCAGAATTTAGCTATTTCTCATTCGGGAGTTTGTCAAAATACAGCCCGGAAAATACTGGTTCACATTTTCTTAAGCGTATCGCTGCCATTTGATACCTTGGGCTCTTTTGCGTAGAAATTTTTGGCGGGAACAAATGCCCCCACTACTTTGCCCACGTAAATATGTACGTGGGTGAAGTAGTGCAGAGTTATGCATGGCCATAGAATTGAGGGCTTAGGAGACGAGTTTTGGGTCCTTATAGCCGAAAGCTTTTTCATCTTCATGAGCCATAAGGGTCTCAAGAAGTTTTTTTCTCCCTACAAGCCGAGAAGATCTCATAGGTGCATTAGAAGTTGTAAGGATTCTAAGTGTTCATCGCCTCTGTGATTCTTAAGGATCTCACTCGGGTATTTTTCCTTACGAATCGTGAGGACCCGTAAGTAGCTTCTTTATTTCATTGGCGGATGTGGCTTTGGCAAATGTAGCCCGCAGATAGTCCATATTGACCTCCTTGTAGAGCAGCGATGGCTTAGGAAACAGGTTCAGATCTTCCGCCTAAGACTTTTCAACTTTATGAGCCATGAGGGTCTCATAAAGATTTTTCTCCTTACGAGTCGAGAGGATCTCGTAGGTGTCTTTTCTCCTTAAGAATCAAGAGGATTCCTAAGTGCATTTTCTCTTGAGAGTCGTAAGGATCTCACAAGAGAATTTTCCCTCTTACAAGTCGTCATAAGTGGTTGTTTCCCTCCTTGTCGAGATTCGACTTTGGAGAGTGTGGCCCGTGAATAGTATGCAAGAGTCTATTTTGGACTGACTTGCAGGGCCCCAGTGCTTAGGAAATCGGTCCTTATCCCTATTGCCTAAGGATTTTCCCTACGAGTCAAGACGAATCGAGAAGTTCTCGCAATGACACTAATTTCCTCACGAGTCGAGACGAATCGAGCAGTTCTCGTAAGAATGTCCTAACATCATAGCTAACCTCTGCTCTTTACGACAAAGGTCCGTTAGGGTCTGTGGTACTAGGGTTTTGCCCGTCATACCATCGCGCTGGCTGATGTATTCCTCGATAGGCAATCTTGCTGTTCGAGTAGCCTTGCGACTGTCGTGTTTCTGATCCCTTCGGGGGCTGGACAAGACGTCTTCAAGCAATCTTCCCATGCCGCTTTTACTTATTGTTAGGCTCAGTTTGGGGAGCCCCAATGAGTCATAACCACTCTGCGCTGGTGTGGGATGATCTCCGATAGTCTTTCAGGTTTTATTTGAGTTGCCGTCAAGACCCTGAATCTAGGAATTTGGTCTTTGCTTCATTTGCTGGCATTGAGTCTGCTGTATCGAGATGAATGTCACGGTTGTCTCTAGGTTGTTGGTGAACCGTTGAGGTTTAGAACTAGGGATTTTTCCGCGTCTCCGTTGTTTGATTGTCGCGTCTGAATCCTGTTGGAGGAAGAACGCTGTGGTGATATCTCGTCTGCTTCATCGAGATGAACGTCGAGGTGGTGACCACTCCGCGTTGGTGTGGGATGATCTCCGATAGTCTTTCAGGTTTTATATGAGTTACCGTCAAGACCCTGAAGTTAGGAATTTGTCCTTCACTTCATTTGCTTTGGCGTGTCTGAATCCTGTTGAAGGAAGGACGCTGTAGTGACATCTCGTCTGCTGTATCGAAACGAACGTCGAGGTGGTGACCAATCCGCGCTGGTGTGGGATGATCTTCGATAGTCTTTTAGGTTTTATATGAGTTGTCGTCAAGACCCTGAAGCTAGGAATATTTTCTTCGCTTCGTTTGCTTTGGCGTTGCGTCTGCTGTATCTAGACGAACGTCAAGGTGGTGACCACTCCGCGTTGGTGTGGGATGATCTCCGATAGTCTTTCAGGTTTTATATGAGTTACCGTCAAGAACCTGAAGCTAGAAATTTGGCCTTCGCTTCATTTTCTTTAGCGTTGCGTCTGCTGTATGGAAATGAATGTCAAGGTGGTAACCAGTCCGCGCTGGTGTGGGATGATCTCCGATAGTCTTTCAGGTTTTATATGAGTTTCCGTCAAGACCTTGAAGCTAGGAATATTGCCTTCACTTCGTTTGCTTTGGCGTTGCATCTACTGTATCGAGACGAATGTCAAGGTGGTGACCACTCTGCGCTGGTGTGGGATGATCTCCGATAGTCTTTCAGGTTTTATATGAGTTACCGTCAAGACCCTGAAGTTAGGAATTTGGCCTTCGCTTCGTTTGCTTTGGCGTTGCGTCTGCTGTATCGAGACGAACGTCAAGGTGGTGACCACTCCGCGCTGGTATGGGATGATCTCCGATAGTCTTTCAGGTTTTATATGAGTTTCCATCAGGACCCTAAAGCTAGGAATTTAGCCTTTACTTCGTTTGCTGGCGTGTCTGAATCCTGTTGGAAGAAAGACGTTGTAGTGACATCTCGTCTACTGTATCGAGACGAATGTCGAGGTGGTGACCACTCCGTGCTGGTGTGATCTCCGGTAGTCTTTCAGGTTTTATATGAGTTACCGTCAAGACCCTGAAGCTAGGAATTTGGCCTTCGCTTCGTTTGCTTTGGCGTGTCCGAATCCTGTTGGAAGTGGCATCTTACCTGTTGTATCGAGACGAACGTCGAAGTGGTGACCACTCCGCGCTGGTGTGGGATAATTCCGATAGTCTTTCAGGTTTTATATGAGTTTCCGTCAAGCCCCTGAAGCTAGGAATTTGGCCATTGCTTCGTTTACTGGCGTGTTCGAATCCTGTTGAAAGAAGGACGCTATAGTGACATCTCGTCTACTGTATCGAGATGAACGTCGAGGTGGTAACCACTCCGTGCTGGTGTGATCTATGGTAGTCTTTCAGGTTATATATGAGTTACCGTCAAGACCCTGAAGCTAGGAATTTGGCCTTTGCTTCGTTTGCTGGCGTGTCCGAATCCTGTTGGAAGAAGGACGCTGTAGTGGCATCTCACCTGCTGTATCGAGACGAACGTCGAAATGGTGACCACTCCGCGCTGGTGTGGGATGATCTCCAATAGTCTTTCAGGTTTTATATGAGTTGTTGTCAAGACCCTGAAGCTAGGAATATTGCCTTCGCTTCGTTTGCTCTGGCGTTGCGTCTGCTGTATCGAGACGAACGTCAAGGTGGTGACCACTCCGTGCTGGTGTGGGATGATCTCCGATAGTCATTCAAGTTTTATATGAGTTACCGTCAAGACCCTGAAGCTAGGAATTTGGCCTTCACTTCATTTGCTTTGGCGTTGCGTCTGCTGTATCGAAACGAACGTCAAGGTGGTGACCACTCCGCGCTGGTATGGGATGATCTCCGATAGTCTTTCAGGTTTTATATGAGTTGCCGTCAAGACCCTGAAGCTAGGAATATTGCCTTCGCTTTGTTTTCTTTGGCGTTGCGTCTGCTGTATTGATTGATCTAATTTCTCGATTTGTATGGAAAAAGTGTAAAGATCATAACCAAAGAAATTTATACCGCAATCAATTAACGGTGTTGGTGCAGCGCGTTAATGAATATAGGTCGTCCACTGAGATGTGTGTTTTGATCGATTTCGTTTTAGATGAGTCGAAATGAAAATATAAAAGAAAATGCAAGAAAATTGATTCAAGATTTATATGATTTGATTTTAAGAAACATCAAGAAAATAGTAGATCTAGAATCAAGAATCAAGAATCAAGAAATGTCCCAATCACTTTGACTTATCAAGATAATGAAGATTAGCTTGTAGGATTCAATTGAGTTAATAGTTAATGATGAATCTAATAATTTCTAATCTTATCTATTGATAATTTGTAGCTAGATTGATGATGATGAATGAAGATTAGGGATCTATTGAAGAAACTAGGGTTTCTCCTTCTATCCCTTGTCTTTTCAATCATGATCATTCGGATCTAGCCACTAGCAAAGAAAATCATCAATCATTTAATCCCTAATTTGCAACGAAATTCGCAAGAATGTGATCTCGATCCAAATTAGATCATTGATGATTCTTTTTCCTAGAGTTCACAAATCTCATAAGACTTAAAAATTAGTATTAAGATTTGATCATCATTAGATCTATCAATTCTCTCGAATTCTCCACAAGCGGAGATTTACTCAAGTATCATGAAAATAATTGAATCAAAGATCAAGAAATTTCATAATGCAAGAATGTAAAGAAGGCAAGAATAAAGATCTTCGCCTTTTATTAATCAACGTTTCATTACAATTCACTCAAAGACTACAGGATTTTGAGAAGAGAACTCGATCGTCGAAACTAGCTTCGCATCGTCTTCTTGAGTCGTGGATCGTCTTGGATCTCTTGCTCGGATGAAGATCGGCGTTGCTTCAAAAAGGCTCATTGGATGCTTGCTCGATTTGGTACTCGACGGATCTTGATTTGGCTTTGGAAATGGATTTGGGGATAGGGTTTTGAATTAGAAGTTGTGTCACTCAACTTGTGGAAATTTTGCTCAATATTCAACAACCTCAAACCCTAGATCTAGATCTCATTTTATAACCTCCTCATTTGAATCTTCCCTCCAAAACTAGGTTGTTAGAGAGAGTCTTCTAGAAGAAGTTTGTTGGAGGGAATATTCTAGAATAAGGTATATTCTAGGATAAGGTTGTTAGGCCGAGCCTTCTGGATGAAGCCACGTGGTCTTTAGGAGTCTTCTGGATGCTTGGCCATTATGAGAAGGCATGTGGGGAAAATTGAGATGCTGACGTGTCCAAATAGCCGCGAATCCACGGCGGATCGGCCAACTCGGCCGCGGATCCGTGGCCAAGTGATGGGATCAGTGCATCATTTCTCTGGGCTTTTTCTGTTGTTGTCTTTTTGGTCTTTATTTGATGCCTGGAATCTCATTAACTTCTCTTGTTAACTGCCAGATTACAAGTCTTGGACTTGGTGTATTTTATCAGCACTTTGAGCAGTTCCGGCTCTTTTACCTG
Source organism: Agapanthus africanus (assembly GCA_030015575.1). Classification (NCBI taxonomy): domain Eukaryota; kingdom Viridiplantae; phylum Streptophyta; class Magnoliopsida; order Asparagales; family Amaryllidaceae; genus Agapanthus; species Agapanthus africanus. The sequence goes on from CM057344.1 coordinate 42,484,437, forward strand.
GAATTTCCTGCACACAATCTCGAGACAAGTGTTGATTCATAAAAGATCATGTGTGCAATAATAAACACTCAATTTCCCTCAAAATACCGGTTATAATATATAACACATGTTATTTGATATTTTACAGACAAATTGCTAATATGTGCTATATTCATACCGAACACGTTTAGATGATTGCAAATAGTAGGGAAATTGATGTGTTAAAAATGGAATATTTTCGACTGATCAAATTCCCCTAAACTTAATTTTGGTCGTCTCGAGCAAACTTATTTTATTCAGGTGATGAGAAGGAGAAAATAAAGAAAAAGAAAAACTAACTAGCACACTTTCGTAGGCAACATGATTGCACTGAGCACGTGCAACAAGCTTTTAAACCTCTAGGTGTCCCTACTAGGAGGAGTGTTGTCTCCTGAGGGTTTTCAGCGGATTACACCCACAAAATCCCATAATAAAAGGAAGACCGTAAAAGTTACATATAAAGATAAGAATTGTAAAAGAAAAGCTTTGAAAATTAGAGTTTCCAACTAATACTAGCTTTTCGGTTGTCATGAGCCCTATCTTAATAGTCATGAAAAGATGTCAGAAATCACATCATCCCTCAATAAAATATCGTTTTTATTCTTCATTCCTACCTTTCTTCCAAACATCGATCATATAACCCTACGTGTGTGTAAAAGACATCCCTACGCTCGGAGAATTCAATTCAAGCTATCATACTCTTGTCCATCGACCTCGGTACTTTTTAATTGATGAATATTTAGATGAGATTGCTCACACATTTTTCAAGCGACCGTTAATACTTCTTGAGGTACTAACCGACCGATTATTCATGTGCTTGCTTATCAGGTGTATTAGTATTTTTCTCGTTTTGCACCACCTAAGGCTTAGCAGTGACTCCCAAACCAGTTGGTCTAAGGCACTAGATGATGAAATACCCTCGCTATATTTTTTTATTGCTGCCTTGGCGATAACAAAACCATTGTTCATTTTTCTCACCATTTTATCTTTTCATTCATTTATTATTTCCTTCATACTTTGGCTTTTAGACAAGAGCATTTCAAGGTATCCTCTACTATTCCGAGTTTCAAGACGTGTGTAAGTGCGAATAGTAGGGTATCAACGTTCAAATGTTTGGCTTCCAGACTAGGAACTATTTTTCAGATTTATTTTTATTCTCAGATTAGTGACTTCTTTCATCTTACTAACCTTTGGGACAACGGCTCATAACTACTTATTATTAGTTTCGTTTAACAAAACTTCTAATTTTCTTGGTTTTCTTAAATTTTTCCAATCTTTTGGATGTAATTTTTCACTATCTAATCTTTTATTATCTTATTTATGTACAAATAAATTTTTTTATTATATGTTTTGTGCTTATGCAAAGTATGATGCAAATGATGCGTAAATAAGCACAAACCTCCCGCAAACTTGTTTTCAACAGTGCCCTCACTGTTGCTATCCGCTGAACCTCAAAAAACCTGTAAGCTTGGGAGGACATTTATTAACGGGGGCAAAATATATTAAAGTGAAAATCCTCCCCCAAACTTATTTTTGGCTCACAATATTGAGGACAACAGTTATTTTCAAGAGCCTAAAAATACATCCCCCCCAAACTTGAGTTAAACAATGTCAAGCTTTGAAAATCACAAGAGGGGGTCAAAAATTACTGGTCAATACCAAGCTTTGCAAAGACCGAAAGTCAACACCAACCATTCAAAAATTTTATCCGTGTAGTGCACCAGTTGGTGGAAGAACGTGTTATAAAGAGCCAAGAAGAAGTGGGGAAAAGATAAGTGGTGTAACAAAAAGGGTTTACGTCTCTTTTTGGAGAGACGACTCAGTGATTGTGATGGATTACTCGCATTCTCTTGATTTTCAAGAAGAAGGGGTGGAGGTTCAATTTCTTCATTGTGGAGATGATTCATCTCAACACCCGTATTTGCTAAGAATGCAAGTCTATCAGCGAAGCTTTCATCGATATCCCGAAGAATAATGTCATTAGCAAGAACGGGATGATACTCAGACTTCAGAAAAGGTTCATAATCGACGTTAGATGTTGACCCGGACAACTCGAAAGAAGGGTCCCTATGAATATGATACATATCTGTGTTAAACAACAACGTATAAAGGAAGTCTGGATCTGTATCGTGAAGCTGATCAAATTCGCTGCTGTCGACATCCATTAATTCGACAGAACATACTCGATCATGAGGATCGGAGGGTTGATTTCCCAACTTGTAAATGTTGAGCTCAATTGACCTATTCCCAAAAGATAGATTCATAGAGCCGTTTCTACAGTTGATTACAGTGTTGGAAGTAGCCAAAAAAGGATGACCTAGAATCACCGGAATTTGGTTCCGTGGGTTCGCTACAGGATGTGTATCAAGAACAATAAAGTCCAAAGGGAATACAAATTCCCCGATTTTTATCAACACATCCTCAAGTTCACCCCTAGGTTTGGTGATTGATCGGTCGGCCATCTGGAGAGTTATGTTCGAGGGTTTTAACATTCCGATACCTAGTTGCTCATAGACTGAATATGGAAGCAAGTTAATACTAGAGCCAAGGTCAAGTAAAGAACGGTTAATATGTTTATCCCCAATAGAAATAGAAATAGTAGGACAGCCAGGGTCCTTACGTTTCCTGAGTAATTGTTGGGGAAAAGCCGTGTCTACAGTACTCGACATGAACACTTTTTTCGGCACTTGAGTCTTCCTCTTCCTAGTGCACAAGTTCTTAAGAATTTTCGCATAAGACGGAACTTGTTGGATAGCATCTAGGAGAGGGATGTTGATATTAACTTGCGTAAAGATTTCCATAAGCTTCTCCATTTGGGCATTGGGTTTGTTGGGCCTCAACCTTTCCGGAAATGGAGTTCTATCAATAAGTGTTGGGTCCAACATCTGTGGAGAAGTTTATGGGGGTGGAAAGGATGAAGTGGGTGGTGGATTCGGGCCTTTGGGAAAATGGAGAATAGGCTCGGAAGAAGAAGGAAAATTAGATGAAATAGGGTAAGAAGTCGAAGTGGGAGTGGAAGTGAAAGAGGAAGCCGGGGTGTTAATGATCAATTCATCATTATCAATTTGTTCACCCACATGATTGTCTAGCACTTTTTCAGATCTCAACGTAGTAAGTGTATCCACATTAGTGTAATTTGAAGGTCCAGGATCAGGTAAGGATTGAGATGGAAGATTCCCTTTCTCTCCAGCACTCATTCTGGCATTTAGTTGTGCAATTTGTGCTTCCATCGATTTGATAGTCTCACCGTGGGAGACAGTGTTTTTTTGCACTAACTTTTGGATAGAAGATGTTAAAATGTCATTTGTTTTCATGAACTGTGTAATGAACATGTTGAGTGCAGAGGGTGTAGAAGTAACGGCAGAAGAAGGATAAAGTTGTTGGCCGGGTTTTGAAAATTTTGTGGTTGGAAGGGGTGCTGACTCATTTTGTGGTGGTTGCTGTTGCTGTGGAGGGACCCATTGAAAGTTATTATGGTTTGGATATGTGTATTGAGCTTGGTGTTGGATCCAAGAAAGATCAGGGTGATTCCTCCAATCTTGATTATATGAGGAAGAAGAAGGATCGTTTCCAGGTCTTTACTGAAATGCAGCATTAGTGTGACCTTGAAACGGTACATTCAAAGGACATTCTTCCGTCAAATGTGATGGATTAGAACAGCAACCACACACGGTTTTGGGAAGTGTGTATTGGTTTAGGGAGGCTGAAGAGAACTTGTTTTCTAGAGTATCGAGTTTCCTTTGTATTGCGACCATTTCGTCTCTCATTGTGACGGAAACTTCGAGCTGATTGATACTTTCTCTAGGCGATGGTGGTCGAACACTTTCCCATGTGTTTTGAGCTAAATCTTCTAGGTATTTCCAAGCTTCACCATCATCTTTAGATAGGAATTGGCAATGACACATGGTTTCAAGCATCTGTTTTGTTGTGAAATCAATACCTTCATAAAGAATTCGACATAGATCCCATCTAGGGATTCCATGATGAGGACATTGTAAAAGAAGATCCTTGAACCGTTCAAAGCATTTCCAAAATGGTTCATTGGGAAGTTGGGTAAATTTGAAGATTTCGCTCCGGACACGGGCGGTCTTGTGATTGGGATAAAATTTCTTAAGGAATGTTGCAACAAATTCATCCCATTTTGAAATAGAGTGTGCAGTTGTGTTGTAAAGCCACTTCTTGGCTAAATCGCACAAAGTGAATGGGAGAAGACGTAAACGCAGAGTATCCAAAGACAGTTGTGAATTACCCATCAATGCACATACGTTTTCAAATTTGGTGATAAGAACGTATGCGTCTTCAGACTCGAGCCCGTGAAATTTGGGTAAAAGTTCGATGAATTGGGGTTTAATTTTGAAACTGTCCCCATTGGCTGGTGGTATAGAAAGACAAGTGGGAAGGGGAACACATGTTGGATAGCATCTCTCTTGGAGAGAAATGCGTGGAGGATTCTGCGCACCTGCGGGCTGTAGGGTTCCTAGGCACACACTAGAGGTCTCACAAGGCATCAACCATGCCAAATTCAAATTTTTTTCATGTGCCTACAAACCCTAATACGGATCGTTAACTAGAGTTTGGGCGAAACAAGATGCAAGTAAACAACTTTACTCTAAAGTGAACCCACTTCCTATTTCTTCATCCTCTACCTCTTGCCAAGTAGTATAGGGTGTTTTCTTCACAAGTTTCATGACTTAGTTTATACAAGGTTCATCTACCATTTTGATGATGTCAAACTCTTTGAATAACACATCAAAACAGACGTTCCAACTCCGCGATGCCTGCTTTATCACATAAAACATCTTGCTCGCGTTTGCGCTGCTCCCACTGTCCACGAGGCCCTCTGGCTGTGTACTTATAGACGCACTCTTCTAAAATATCACTTAGAAAAGCAGTCATGGCACCCAACCGCCAGATATCGTAGTCATGGTATGTAGCCGTGGCAAGTAGGATCTGGATGAACTTAAGCATAGATCCTTAGAAAAGGTTTCAACATAATCCATACCTTGGTCAATGATGCAAACCTTTAACAAGTCTAGCTTTGAAAGTCTCAACTTTTCCATGTACACCAAGTAATCTTCTCAAGATATACTTGCTCCTGATGGGGATTTAACCCTTCAGATAAAGCAACCAAAGTCCATACTTTGTTGGTGTATAAGGATTCCATCTCAGATTACTAAGCATCCTGCCATTCTTACAGAGTCTTACTCCTAATGGCCAGCTCGAAACTAGTTGGGTCATCATCTCATGATGTAATCCTCGCTCCCACTGTCATAGAGAAACCGAAGTATCTCTCAGGTGGGTAAGGAACCCTACTAGATCGGCGGAGAGGCTGAGGTTCGTTGGTAACTATTGAATCCTTTGGTTTTATCAAATCTTCTGCTGTAGTTTGTATAGCTGGAACCTTTCCAGTTCTACATTACAGACCTTGCCTCGAGCTTGTCCGGATTTTGCTTTTAGACATAGGCTGGACAACCCCAAATCTTAACAAACTTAAGATATGGGCTCTTCCCTTTCCATATCACATATGATGTGGTAGGCAACTGATTTGATTTGAACCCTATTCAATAGGTATGCAGCTTCTCAAGTGCATAACCCCCAAAAGGAAACAGGTAACTCAGTAGTACTCGTCATAGAGCGCACCATATCGAATAGGGTGCGATTGCTCTGCCTTGATACACCGACGTGCTGTGGTGTATACGGAGGAGTAATGCTGAGAGAGAATCTCATTCTCCTTTAGAAAAGTCCAAGAATTCCGTGCTCAAGTATTCTCCTTCTTGATCACATCAAAGGACATAATACTTATACCCGTTTTGGTTCTCTACTTCTAACTTATATTCTGTGAATATCTCAAAAGGTTCGGACTTGTGTTTCAACAGGAATATATGTCTAAATCTAAAGAGATTATCAGAGAATGTAATGAAATACAAAGAACCGGTCTTGGTATGTGTAGACTGGGGACCTACATACATCAACATGTATCATCCCAAGAGTTCACTAACTCTTTCTCTGCTTCCAATAAACAGAGTTGTGGTCATCTTATCTTTGTGACATGACCGGCAAGTTTTCACAAGATGTAAATTCAAACAGATTTAAATATGCATCTAAATGTAACTTCAGCCAGTCGGGTCGCATTGATATGACCTAGTTTACAATACCTCAAGAAGGATTCGTTCATTTCTGAACTCTTCCTCTTGTGTGTGTTCTGTATACTAAGAACTGTAGTTTGATTTAGAACGTAAATGCTTTTAGATAACGTGCCTGGACCGATCAACTTTTGATATAGGAAATGTTCAAAACATTATCCAACAATACAAAATTATATCCTTTCTTTAAGAATAAAGAGACTGATATGATGTTGTATATCAGGTTCGGTATCTAATAACATTTGTTCAGAATCAATGTATTTGTAATACAGGGTGACAGTGACCAACAGACTTGGCTGCAACACTTGCCCCGTTTTCTGCCTCATGAAACTTATCACCCGTCCTCAGTTCTCTATCTATCTGTAGCCCATGTAACTGATTACATATGCGGGATCCTGATCCGGTATCTCATACCCAGGACGTAAAGGATATTGAGAAACAGTTCTCTGTAATGAACACACCCGAAGGAGATGCATCATATGCACTTTCTTCGTTTGGGCGGCATAGGAATTTTGGTATTTCCCTATTTCCTGCTCTGTCTTATAACAATTATAAGTTGAAGCGGGAGCAACGTTCCCCAGCTCAGTATAACAAGCGGGTTCGGTCAATACATCCATATTATTATCTTGATTAAGGCGTGACATGGTCTCTACCAGGAGAGAGAGAGAAGAAAACACTCTGCGTATGCTCTTGGAAGATAAGATTGGTTATTATTTTATCTAATCAGGATGGCTCCCACTGTTTTTATCAAATCTTTCTTCAAACCCTAAAAGGAAAGACTAGCCGGGATTAATTACACGCTACAAGTTCGCCAATCTTTCAGCCAGGTCAGTGTTGGTACTTGAGGGAGGTTCCCCGTGCTTTCGCACGGACCTAATTACAGTAAACCTCGTTTTCCCAGAGGCGTAACCCCGTTGACACCTTTCTAGACACCTACTAGATCGGCTAATTGTAATGTGTAAAACTCTCCCAGGAGTAACAATTACTCACAGTGGGTATCGAGATCCAACTATCTCATAGAAGGTATGCAATCTCATTGCAAATTTCAACACTTGAAATTCCCGATAATTTTTCCCCTAGCGTCCTATGACCTTGACGCAGGCCAACAAACCATAGTGCGCTAGTCAAGTTCAACCCGTCATTTCCTGATTGAATTAAACCCACCCGCACGACCCTTGACGCAGGACAACAAATTCGCACGACTACCTTAATCCAATCTGCATCATATGCATAATCAGATAAATACTAGTTAGCTACCGCACACTACGCCTTGACGCAGGCCAACAAACGTAGCACGAATACTAACTACTACTTATCTGAAATGACGGAGGGCTACGACAGGTTTTTCTGAAAACCTATTGCGTAATGAACTTGATATCGTTGTAGAATCAAATGATTTTAAAATGGAGTGTTTTTTAGGCTTTTCTAGTTTTGCTAAAGGGGTCACTCCCGGTGAAGGGATCGTCGGCCCTTTCCTCATCGAATAAGGTGCAGGATATATCATATATACCGCTGTGCAAAGCAAAAACTATAGAAGCTATCAAAAGACAAACCGAGTGTGTAGCATCTGCCAGTTATTGCTAAAGGGGTCACTCCCGGTGAAGGGATCGTCGGCCCTTTCCTCATCGAATAAGGTGCAGGATATATCATATATACCGCTGTGCAAAGCAGGAGCTGTAGCTACCTGTTTTATTTTTGAAATTCAATTCTACAACATCTTTAGGTTTCTTTTCTTTCATTAATCACATTAATGAAGTCCCATCATTTAAGTACCTAAACATCACAGATAAATACGACGTACACTTATGCCATCCGCATTCGCCTCGATGTCCCCTCGTGCACCGTTAGGTTAGGTGACTAACGACAGAGTGGGGCAGGGCTAGCGCGGGTGTAAAACATAAGTAACGCCTATATAATATATCATATATACTATATAGTGTATCTATCACAGAACATCACATGATCACATCACAGATATCGCAGCAGAAGAATCATATGAAATATTGGATATGCTAGGACGTCCGTGTTTTCAATACGAGCCAGTATAAAACACGGATTCCATGGTCGCGATGAATAGCCAAACCCACACCCCTAGACCCCTACGAGAGCGGAAAGCAACCCTACCAATTCTAGAGTTAGGAGACCCGGACTCAACTCCTCGAGTTGGTCTCCCACTGGACTCCAGAACCCGGTTACTTGTGCTCTCCTCCTTGGGTCTATCCTAGTGCGGAAAAGTAAATAATATACAAAAGGTGACATCTTCCGCAACCTGGAAGTGCCCCAATAAAAGAATATTACATACAAGTTTTTTACATGAATGAAAATGAAAAACACTCATCTCATATAAAAACCCCCGGCTATTTAAACACGACGATCTAATATAACATATCCAGCAACACATAACATCACATGTCATCAACATAAGTAAACATGCGTATCCCAATTGTCGTTGACATATAGCAACGAAACCGGCGATATCACATATTACACTTTACGGTCACAGAAAAGAAAGTGTAAAACTACAACAGTTTGAATCCGCAACCACCTTAGACATCGCATGCCTAAACCAATGAATTTCTTAGACATCGCATGCCTAACAATTATAAACCCCGTATTTTAGTCTCATTATCGAAAACTCTTTTCAATATCAAGTCGGGCAATTCAACAAGATTCCCGACATCCTGATCGAATGCTCGTCGCAAACTTTAGTAGGCGGCCGCACCCCCGACGCCATCGACGAAGTTCACCAAGGCGGAACACCGCTGCCGCGAGCACCAGAACCGATGCTTTCGGCGACGGGGTTCTTCTACAGTCACTTAGTCGGGGCTATGGGGTGTAGCTGTCTATTAAGTTTATCCGGCGAGTATCCGCGTACGCTACGTGATTGCGACGGACTTTTGATCGCATCAAAATTCCGTGGCAACCGATCAAGTGAGACTAAAGTGCTATGTTTATAACATTCATTCAGTTATCTCATAACTATATATGGATTCCAAATATTGTATCATATTCTAGATAAACAGAAAATGTTAAACTTTCCGATCGAACAGGCAAACACCCAAGTTTTTCCGAAACAGCTCAACACATGAAATAAGTTTAAAAACATTCACTTCATGCCTTAGTACCAACGGTCCAGCCGTAGAAGGGTCAAGCCAACGCCTCACATGTGGCACGCCGTACTGCCCCAAACCCGAAGGTTCAAAGGGCAGTTCAAGACGGTCACATAATCGAGTTAAGGTTTGTTGTCTTCTAGAGGGACCATCGCGTTACTTGCACTACTTAGAACGTCATTAAACTACGGAAAAATCCAACACTTGGAAATTTTCCGGCAGGGGAAAAAGTGGGTATTTATCTCCGGTCAAACTTTTTAACATGTTCTAAAAATATCCGGAAAACACATAGACGAAATTAAATAAACCGATCGAATAGACGAATCCCCAAAACAACCTCAGAAAACTCAACTATGGAGTATGTTTTAAAAATTCCCAGAAAATACAGCACTAAAATATAGGAATTACTGTGCAAAACTCACAAAACAATGTGACATTATGACCGCGGAACCGCCGCACAAGCCATGCTCGTGCCGCGGTTCCGCTGCGTTTTAGTCGAGTTGCGCGCACGTGTTCCACAGTAACTTCTAGAAAACCCTTCTGTAATTTTTGGATATTTTTAATTTACAAAAATCCCAATTTTTAAAAAATTTACAGAGAAGGGTAAAATTGGGGGATATCGGGTTCGATCGGACTTCTAGCTTCGTCTACACATCGCCTAAAGCTCTAGCTAGGCTTTGATACCAGTGTAGGGTTCCTAGGCACACACTAGAGGTCTCACAAGGCATCAACCATGCCAAATTCAAATTTTTTTCATGTGCCTACAAACCCTAATACGGATCGTTAACTAGAGTTTAGGCGAAACAAGATGCAAGTAAACAACTTTACTCTAAAGTGAATGGAACTACAACCTTTGTAGATCCAGTCCTCCACTTCCTTAGCTCCGTGATGATGTCACTCCGCTGCGATCATCGGATCCCGGACTCTCACGGTGGTTTCATCGAAGAAATAATCAGGCTAGGTCGATGACTTCGATGCCGAAGATGATCTACGTCGAGACGACTCTAACTCGAGCTCCAACTTCACCAAGTCATGAAACTTGTGAAGAAAACACCCTATACTACTTGGCAAGAGGTAGAGGATGAAGAAATAGGAAGTGGGTTCACTTTAGAATTGGATTTCTCACTCTTTTTACCAAGGCACCATTGAAGCTAGAATGGTTTCTACTTCTTGAAGAAGAAGAAGAAGAAGAATATGATAAGAATTATGGAAAAAGAAAATAAAGTCATTCTTATCATTTTAGCAACCATGGTTAAGTGTAGAGAATAAACTATAGTTCAAGTGAATGGTTAGGGTTAAGGAAAGAAACAAAATGGTCAAACTATTCAAAGCTTCATGAAGCTTCAAAGAAAATCCAAAGTTAGTCACCATTTTATTTCTTTCTCAAATGAATAAATAAATAAAGCAAATGAAACCCTAACCATTAACTAACCATGGTTTAATTCAAACATACACCCAAGTATGCATGTATCATCAAACATGATACAAACTTGTGCACAAAAATATATCACAGATACAATGTGCACAAACAAGTGAGAAAAATATCTTCAGTGAACCAATATAAGTTAATGCAAAGTAATATATCAAATATATAATTATACATTAAATCATTAAATCAACACTTGATTTAACGATCCGGTCATATCGCATATGACCGACTAATATCTAATGTATCGACTTATCGAATCAATCCTCGATTCGATAACTAGGTTATATCGCATACAACCAATCGATACATTCATCGCGAGAATAGAATACGGTATCACATGCACGCATTATTCTCGGTCCCGCACATATCTCATATGCGCTCCTATTTCGTTTTGCTTGAGCCAGGAAACCTCTGTGTAGGACTCTAAAGACTCGTCAATACGCCGGCAGCAGGTGATGATCATATCAAACACCCATAAGCCGCAAGCGGTCTGCTAAACGTAACGGCCATCCAGGTATTGAGCGATCAGAAGATCAACGAGCAAGCCCGCTCACACTCCTGTGAATCCGACCAGTAACACTTACCGTACAGTCCGGTCTGTTCGTCTGATATGTCACATATCTTGCCTAGGGGTGGTAAACGTCAGACCCCAATAGCTCAATAAGTCGTGTCGATATGAGGTCTATAACAGTTCGAGAAACTACTGGTAACACTTACCAGTAAATCTCAGCAACCCTGGCCAGGGATTTCCGGTTATAGCCAATCGAACACAGTGCAACATCAACTCCATATACCGGGAGAGACGAATCCCTTCCTATCGCTCATTGCCTCCATGTGATTCGGGAATATACCCAAAAACCACCATTTTGCACGCCCTCTTGGACGTGGTAAGGTGGAAATCAAAGCACAGTGGGAATCACACAAGACTCTATGACGATCTCGGGTCTACAGACTAACCTGTACCAGTGTCACCAGAGAACTGCCATCTGACGTAAGGTATAATATCATCTGGGAGTTCTCGGCGAGTCCGTCCAGTGTACCCAGTCTCCACTGAGCACCCGTATATCATCTCTGATGTCAAACACCAATGGACATGGGATCATCCATCGCCCAGCTATATGGGTCGAGAAGGTATACGCTAGTCTACTCTGGTATATCGATGCCCCGTCTCGATACACCCACGACCAGGGATCTTGAAGGATGTACTTATGGACTACCATGTCCCCACTAGTATGATCCGCATCATAGTCCAGATAGTCAAGTACACATCCTAAGGGCTTTACCAACATGTAACAGAGAGACAATCAGCGTACACGTTAAGGTAAAAAGCAACCAGATAGCATACTATCATGTCGAGCAAGAAAGTCCTCCCTATATATGTCTAAGCATCCACTACAATATACATCCTATGTATAGTAATGGCCTCTAGGGCATACATATAACTAACACGGGCGGTGGCAGAGTGGTGTTAAACTGTGATGATGGAAATCCGTCCATCACGGTCGTAGTGGGTAGTGGGAAAAAGAAAATGTAGAAATACGAACTTTGGGGTCGATGGGGGAAACGCGGACAAGACGGGCACTAGAATCCCGTGTCCAGCCAAGCTTGCACTAAAAGGTTTAGCACAAGTGGCAGCGTTGGTGATAATTAGAGGAAAAGTTGGTTGGTGTTTGTTTTGAAAAATACGGTTTTCGAAAAATCAAATCACAAAAAAATGCACACACAACCCTAGATCTAATGGGCACCTAGGTTAAGTCTCTAGACCGCTCCTAGACTTCTAGAAGACAAATCGCAGGATAAATCCTCTACTGCCTCTTTATCTCTTCTGTGACCAGGTAAGTGCCAGGTAAGTGGAAGGTTCTCCACTACGTAAGTAGTGGGCCTAATTAAGTAACCACTTGCCTTAGACACCACAAAAGAAACACGGATAAGCAATAGATTACCCACGACCTCCTTCTGTCCTAAGTGAGCACGACGGTCCTTAGAGTCTTTTCTAGATCTTTTTTAGTTAATGAAGGGTAATGCGGATGCTCGTTTGTGATTTTTGGGGCTTAGGATGGGTGATGAACTCCTTACCTAATCTGAATTTGGTCTTTACCCCTTAATTTCCGTATTAAAATATGCAAACAACCAAGATCAAGATACGCAAAAAAAAATTCTTTTAGCAGCGCTGCAAATTTTGCAAAGAATCCTGCAGAAAATGGTTATTGGAGAAGATCAGAGAGGAGATAAGAAAGTCAGAGAGATACCTGAGAAATTTAGAACAGTGAAGCGCCTAAACAGCGGCGGAACCGCCGCAGAAACCTACTGTTGGCCGCGGATCCGCGGTGGGAAGGAGGAATTAGGACTTCAAAATTTCTGAGTTGCTTTCTGTACTCCTCTGGACTTTGTAAAACTTCTCTGAATCTTGATTTCCTCAGTATAATAATTCCATATTCCCTCGCAAAATTCAAACGCTAAAGTTAAGCACACGATGCGAATCTTGAATTAAAATTGGATGGAATAATAATTTTTCAACTCAAATAACAAAAACGAACAAAATAGCACACATCCCCGGCAACGGCGCCATTTGATTGATCTAATTTCTCGATGTGTATGGAAAAAGTGTAAAGATCACAACCAAGGAAATTTATACCACAATCAATTAACGGTATCGGTGTAGCGCGTTAATGAATACGGATCGTCCACTGAGATGTGTTTTGATCGATTTCGTTTTAGATGAGTCGAAATGAAAATATAAAAGAAAATGCAAGAAAATTGATTCAAGATTTATATGATTTGATTTTAAGAAACATCAAGAAAATAGTAGATCTAGAATCAAGAATCAAGAAATGTCCCAATCACTTTGATTTATCAAGCTAATGAAGATTAGCTTGTAGGATTCGATTGTGTTAATAGTTAATGATGAATCTAATAATTCCTAATCTTATCTATTGATAATTTGTAGCTAGATTGATGATGATGAATGAAGATTAGGGAACTATTGAAGAAACTAGGGTTTCTCCTTCTATCCCTTGTCTTTCTAATCATGATCATTCGGATCTAGCCTCTAGCAAAGAAAATCATCAATCATTTAATCCCTAATTTGCAACGAAATTCGCAAGAATGTGATCTCGATCCAAATTAGGTCATTGATGATTCTTTTTTCTAGAGTTCACAAATCTCATAAGAATTAAAAATTAGTATTAAGATTTGATCATCATTAAATCTATCAATTCTCTCGAATCCTCCACAAGTGGAGATTTACTCAAGCATCATGAAAATATTTGAATCAAAGATCAAGAAATTCCACAATGCAAGAATGTAAAGAAAGCAAGAATAAAGATCTTCACCTTTTATTAATCAACGTTTCGTTACAATTCACTCAAAGACTACAAGATTTTGAGGAGAGAACTCGATCGTCGAAACTAGTTTCGCATCGTCTTCTTGAGTCGCGGATCGTCTTGGATCTCTTGCTCTGATGAAGATTGGCGTTGCTTCAAAAAGGCTCGTTGGATGCTTGCTCGATTTGATACTCGATGGATCTTGATTTGGCTTTGGAAAAGGATTTGGGGCTAGGGTTTTGAATTATAAGTTGTATCACTCAACTTGTGGAAATTTTGCTCAATATTCAACAACCTCAAACCCTAGATCTAGATCTCATTTTATAACCTCCTCATTTGAATCTTCCCTCCAAAGCTAGGTTGTTAGAGAGAGTCTTCTTGAAGAAGTTTGTTGGAGGGAATATTCTAGAATAAGGTATATTCTAGGATAAGCTTGTTAGGTCGAGCCTTCTGGATGAAGCCACGTAGTCTTTAGGAGTCTTCTGGAAGCTTGGCCGTTACGAGAAGGCATGTGGGGAAAATTGAGATGCCGACGTATCCAAATAGCCGCTGATTCGCGGCCAAGTGATGGGATCAGTGCATCATTTCTCTGGGCTTTTTCTGTTGTTTTCTTTTTGGTCTTTATCTGATGCCTGGAATCTTATTAACTTCTCTTGTTAACTGCCAGATTACAAGTCTTGGACTTGGTGTATTTTAACAGCACTTTGAGCAGTTCCGGCTCTTTTACCTGGAATTTCCTGCACACAATCTCGAGACAAGTGTTGATTCACAAAAGATCATACGTGCAATAATAAACACTCAATTTCCCTCAAAATGCCAATTATAATGTATAACACATGTTATTTGATATTTTACAGACAAATTGCTAATATGTGCTATATTCATACTGAACACCTTTAGATGATTGCAAATAGTAGGGAAATTGATGTGTTAAAAATGAAATATTTTCGACTGATCATGTATCGAGATGAACATCAAGGTGGTGACCACTCCGCGCTGGTGTGGGATGATCTCCGATAGTCTTTCAGGTTTTATATGAGTTACCGTCAAGACCCTGAAGCTAGGAATTTGGCCTTCGCTTCGTTTGCTTTGGCATTGCGTCTGCTGTATCGAGACGAACGTCAAGGTGGTGACCACTCCGTGCTGGTGTAGGATGATCTCCGATAGTCTTTTAGGTTTTATACGAGTTGCCGTCAAGACCCTGAAGCTAGGAATATTGCCTTCGCTTCATTTTCTTTGGCGTTGCGTCTGCTATATCGAGTCGAACGTCAAGGTGGTCTCTAGATTGTCTGTGAACCGTCGAGATTTGGAACTAAGGACTTTGCCATGGCTCCGTTGTTTGCTGACGTTGCGTCTGCTGTAATGAGACAAATGTTGAGGTGGTCTCTAGGTTGTCTATGAACTGTCGAGATTTGGAACTAGGGACTATGCCATGGCTCCGCTTTGGTGACGTTGCGTCCGAGTCCTGTTGGAATGAGGAGGATCACCGTTGCTGATTTTTAGGCTGTAGATATTGCCGTTAAGATTTAGAACTAGGGACTATGCCGTGGCTCCGTGATTGATTGTGTCGCTTCCGTGCATTGCTGGCATAAGGAGGAACGTTGTTGTTGGCCTTCTGGGATGCAGATGTGACCGTCAAGACTTGGCTCTCTTTCTGATGGAGCCTGGTGGGATTATATGGTTCCCGCTTTGTTTTCGCCCCTGGATTGTATACAGGGATCGATGTTATCTTACCTGTAGGGCAAAAGTTTCATTTCATTTCATTTTTTTAATTTCTTCCCGCGATGCTCTATCATTTCAGCTTTTATATCGCGAAAGTTGCGATTGCCCAATCGTTTCGGTTATTTTTCGTTTATTTACTCGCTGCTTTTTATTGCGAGTTTCCCAATCATTTCGGCTATTTATTTTCTTTACTCGCTGCTTTTTATTACGAGTTGCCCAATCATTTCGGCTATTTTGCATGCATACAGTTTTACTTGCTGATTTTGTTGCAAGTTGCCCTATTATTTCGGCTTTTTCATATGCATTTTTGGCGTTTCGACTTTTCGCCACGAGTATGGAACTTGGGATCTGGTGCCAATCTTTGCATCAGCTTCGTTGCGACTGGAATATTGCCAGGAGCAAATCACCATTTGTCGTGAAAGCATTTGGGATTTGATACCGATTTAGGCATCAGCATCGCTACGACTGGAATATTGCCAGGAGCGAATCATCATTTGCCTCTGTCGATGTCGAACAAAGGTGGCATAGCAAACAGGGTTAGGATCCTGTCGACTAAGTCTTTTGACTTCATGAGCCGTAAGGGTCTCATAAAGGTATTTCTCCCTACGAGTCATGAGATCTCGTAAGTTCATTTTCTCCGTAAAAATCATGAGGATTCTTAAGTATATATTCTCTTATAAGTCGTAAGGATCTTACAAGAGTGTTTTCTCCTTATAAGTCGAGAGGACTTACAAGGGTCTCTCACCATGTGAGCATATCCCTAGTCGCTGGTGGGACTTTGTTAGGGAAATGTTTATTCGCGCCCGTGGATTGTATACAAGGATCAATACTGAACCGCTTGTAGGGCAGCATTGGAGGTTGTGATGGCTTAAGAACAGGTTCAAATCCCTGTAGCTTAAGGCTTTTGAATCCTATGAGCCGTGAGGGTCTCAATGGGGATATCTCCTCACGAGTCGTGAGGATCTCGTAAGTGTAATTTCTCCTTTATGAGTCGTAAGGATCTCACGCGGGTGATTTCTCCTTACAGGGTCGAGAGGACTTTGCAAGTGTCTTTTAATGAGATTGCGCCCTCTCGGGTTTTCACAAAACTCGCCGGTAGCCCTGCTGTTTTTACTCACGGAGCCCTCTCGGGTTTTCATCCGTGCCTATTTTGCTTATGGACATACCTTTTTTTTTACCACGTCAGCCTAGGGATGCCGCGGGTTTGTAGTAGTTTAAAGACGTTTCGGTCAATTGCAAATTTTAGGACATTGCGGTCCATTGTTAGTTTAACGACGTTTTGGTCCATTGCAAGTTTTAGGACATTGCGGTCCATCGTTAGTTTATGGACGTTTCGGTCCGTAGTAGTTTATCGATATCTCGGTCAACAGCCAGTTTTAGGACATAGTGGTCCATTGTTAGTTTAACGACGTTTTAGTCCGTAGTTGCCATATTTAAAGCGAGTTTCTAGTTTACGGACTTTTCGGTCCAAGGGGCTTTCTCTATGAATGAGCACGATACCCCCGGCATGTCCACCTTTTTAGGGGCGTGAGGTTGTGGTGGGTTCACCTTCCAATTTTCGGATAATGCGAACTTGCCTTGTTGGTATTGATCCTCAATCTAGCCTTTGAAGACGAAGTAATCTTTGATTGGATGGTTTACTGCTTGGTGGTAAGGGCAGTAATTAGGATTGTTGACATCGTATGGCTGCAACGGACATTTTGGATCAGGCAGATTGATGAGTCTGTTGCGCACTGCCAGCTCGAACAGTCTCCTCATTTTATCCCGGGGAAACGAGTAAGGACGTCCCAGTCTCTCCTTAAGGGATGGGCGTAGACGCATGTTGTTTTGGCGAACAACCAGCTTTAAGTTGCTCGGCTGTTGTTGAGTATTGGCGATGAAGGTTGCTTTCCTTTCTCTTTTTCATTCCGAGGATCCGTCTTTGAGGAGGACGGTCTATGACCCATCTGGTCCATTTGGGCCAGCTTGTCAATCAAGGTCTGGAACGTAGTTGGCTTGAAGAACATCATGAATTGGGAAATAGTTGCTTGAGGGTCAAGAGTACCCACGAACATGCCCACTGCTGGCGCTTCTTCGATGCGCTGCTCGCATCTTGACCATAAATTTCGCCACCGTATCGCGTATTGCACCCATGTTTCGCCTGGCTTTACTCTGGCGTTAATCAATGCTGTGATCGAGGTGCGCTCGCTAGCGCTTGCGAATCTTTGTGTGAATAACTGCTCCATCTCTGCAAATGTCTTGACAGGGTCGTTCGGGAGTTCAGAGTACCATTCGAACGCTGTCTCTGACAAGCTGCCGATGAACTGGCGAAGTAGTAGCTTATCATCGCCTTCGGTGTTGCCACATAGAGCCCTAAACTGGGCAACATGCTGATGCGGATTTCCCGTCCCTTTATAAACATGGAATTTGGGGATCGTGTATCCTGGCGGATACTAGATCTGATCGTACCATCCTGGATATGGTCGCCCAGTTTTAACAATTTGGACGGCCGCTTCATTCGCCTGGTGAGCTCGTATTTGCTTAGCGATATAGTCGTCCAAGGCGGCCTTAAAGATGGTCTCCTCTTTCGCTGCTGAAAGATCTGGAAGGGGGTTCGATGTCTCCCCTCTGTCGTCTTCGATGATGATCGGGGGGTCTTCAACTGTAGGTTCTGGCTGTAACATCATCCCAGCCATGTCTTGGAACAACAGAGCCATTCGTTTTATGTTGGCTGCCTGCTCCGCGGCCTCTTTTTCTTTCCTCTCGAGCATTCTTTGGAGGAAATTAGCATCAGTTTCTTGTTCCCGACGTTGCTCCGAGGTCTCCGGACTTGCTTTTGGTCCCGTAAGTGCGGCCATGGCTGTTAGCATTTCTTGGAGCTTTTGTTGTTGTTGCTCCTGAGCCTTAGTCACTGATCGCGTAAGCGGTCGATGACCAATGGAGATACGGCTATCCTCTTTCCCGAATGCCATATAGACAGTGTGCACCACCATGCCCCCAGACTTGGGGCATTTAGATTCAGTGTCTTTGCGATTTGCCAAAGACGCAGGGATCTTCTCCGACCTCCTTCTTTTGTGGGCGGTCGAAGCTGAGGGGGCCATTGCAACGGGCACCCAGGTAGATGACACCTTTTGTGGCTTGACAGGATTGTCCTCTTCTCGTCGCGCTTTCATCTTTTTCTGTTGGCGGGGATAGTCTTGATCAATCAAAAAGTCTTGGACCTGTCGCCAAACTTTATAAATTTTAGAGGACAGGCGCTGAGGGAGCTGCTCCAGCTTCACCTTTATGATCTTTTCAACGGGCGGAGGAGACTTTTTTAACACGGCAGTTTGCGAATTCCTGCTCACCCTGTTAAGTAGTTCAAAGTTGTTCCCAGTTGGAACGGCAGCATCAATTTCCACCGTTGGAGCTGGCGGAGTCAGTCCAGAAGGGGAATTGCCCACGGCTTTCCTCACTCAGCGCCAGTGGCGAGGTCGAGCATGTCGTGCGGCCGGGATCACCTCCGCTGTTGGATCAGCTTTTCCATGCCCCCTCCTTTGAGGAGAGGCTGTTGTTATAGTTAGCCTGTCAAAGACCAATGTCCGCTGAGAAGGGATGGTCAATCTATTGAAGGCAGACTTTCACGCAAGGGAAGCAGTTTTGATGGCTCCGCCTGAAGTGGGAGCTGAAATGGCCAGTATTGCAAAGACCGACCCCTTAGCAGGAGAAGCCACTTTGATGACTTCATGAGCAGGAATGGCTATCCGCTTCGGGATGTCCGCTTCAGGAATTGCGGGCTTCTTCATGGGCCTATCTGAACTTCGGCCTAGTCTGTTGAAAACTGAGACACCGGATTTGGGAGACCCATTGGCAGGGGCCGCAGTAGTTGCAAGCCGATCAAAGAAAGACTTCTTAGGAGCTTCTTGCGATGGCATTGGGGCATTGAAGCTCATCGGTGGGAGCATGGTCTCGAAGAATAGCCCAGTGGTGGCTTGGGTCACCTGTTCCACTGGCATCGTAAAAAGGGAGGCCGCTTGAGGCCCATAAGTCACTCCTCTGGCGAGGACGGAGTGGGAGTTTTTGCAATTAGTGCAGTTTGAAGCCATTGATCTTCTGTTTTCTACACGGAGCAAGACACCAAATCTTAGTACCTTGAATCCAGGGCAACCATGTCAAACCATGACTTGTTTGCGAAATACGACACACGAAGTGTGGAGTGGAAAGAGGAAGAGGTCCCACTGGGTGTGCCAGAATCTGTTCTCCACCGAAAGACACGACCGGGACGTTGGGACGTCGGGGCCTAAATTCCGAGGGCAGATGCTAATTGGTGCTATCCGTCCACCTCTCCGAAGATGCCAAGTTAATTTATGACACCATGTATCGAAGGTTTAAACGGATGCGGACGATGTAGCAGACTTCGTCAGATTCCCCCTTATTGAGGGGTTTTTGATTGTGGGGACGCTCTTCCCTGCAGGCGCAAGCCCCTGCAGTTAATTATACTATCGCATCGTGGTAACCACTTTCTCCTTCTCCAGATGGTCACTTCGTGTCGTGTGTGTTTATTTTGTTTTTGGTTGCCCGTGGATAGTATACGGAGACTAATTTATGTTGTCGCCCGTAGGGCGTGGATTAGTCCAAATCCGTATCTTCTTAGATTTGGGTTTGTGGTTAGGTTTAAGGATATGTTAGTCTCATTTGAAACAAAAATCAACTTAAACGTTTTTTAAGGTTGCGTTAGTCTAATTTTAGACTAAGATCAACTTAACGGGATCATTTAAATCCAACAAAAGAGCATTTGGGCTCTATTGTTTAGTTTAGGAACAATGCGGTCCAATACCAGTTTAAGGACATAGTGGTCCAATACCAGTTTAAGGACATAGCGGTCCATGAGTTTAAAGACCTTACAGTCAAGGTTAAGGACGTCATAGTCCGTGAGTTTAAAGACCTCACAGTCAAGGTTAAGGACATCATAGTCCGTGAGTTTAAAGACCTCACAGTCAAGGTTAAGGACATCATAGTCCGTGAGTTTAGAGATCTCACGGTCAAGGTTAAGGACATCATAGTCCGTGAGTTTAGAGATCTCACGGTAAAGGTTAAGGACATCATAGTCCGTGAGTTTAAGGACCCCACAGTCCAGGTTAAGGATATCATAGTCCGTGAGTTCAAGGACCCCACAGTCCGTGAAATGTTTGGTTGTCGGGACCCATCACCTCTATGAAGACGTTGAAGGATTACAACGACATGTATCAGAGGGGTTCAGAGATGTACCTTGAACCAATTTTGGTTGGGAAATCTGCAGTCCAATTTGGGACTAAGATTAATTAATTAAATTATGAGCACATGGGCTCAGTTAAATCTGAATTGAGGACTTATGGCCAGTCTTGGGCTAAGTCCAATCAAGTTAAAATGTTTAACATTTATTTTGAGCTGTTAAGCATTTGTTTGGGCTCAGCCCTTTTAATAATGCTGAGCATTAGAGTTCTGACAGTATTTCTGTCTTTTATTGAATGCCGAGCATTCATCATAGCTCTGGGCTTATTAAAGAACAATTTATGTTCTACCCAAGCGCACATAAAAGTAAGTGGCGCACTTGGCACTAGCGCCAGTCGATGAGCGCTGTGCGCTATAGTTGAAGCACTAATGCGCTTGGGAAGCACTAACGCGCTTAGCACTTTGCGCTAGATAAGGAGCGCTGATGCGCTTAGCACTTTGCGCTAGACGTAGAGCGTTGATGCGCTTAGCGCTTTGCACTAGATGTAGAGCGCTGATGCGCTATAATTGAGGTGTTGAGGCGCTTGGCGCTGGTGCCATATAATGAGCGCAAAGCGCTTTTAATAATGCAGCGCACACTTGAGGAGCACGTAGCGCGCTTAGCGCTAGCCAATGAGCTCATTGCGCTGTTGTTTGAAGTGCTATGGCACTGCAACGCTTTGCGCTAGATGAAAAGCACTAAGGCACTTTTAAATTAGGAGCGCTAAGGCTCTTCTTAGGTTAACTTTGCGCTCTGAAGATTATCTTCTTTTTGATAAGAGACTTTGTCTCAAGATTCTAAGAACAAAGTTCTTAATTTAGAGGAGATATTTCAATCTCTTTTTAATGAAAGGCTTTGCCTTTATGGATCTGTGATCTTCAGAGAATTGAATAATTCTCCCCCCTTTATAATGAGATGTTCATGATATCTTTGAGAAAGAGTTTAGTCTTATAGATCCATGATCTGTGAAAGAAGTAAGTACTTCTTTGTTTTACGATGAGATCTTTTTGATCTCTTTATAAAAGACCTTGGTCTTTGTAGATCTATGATCTTTTAAGAAGAGAATTCTTCTTTTTAATTATGAGATGATTTCATCTCTTTGCTCATCACCGTTCTTTTTAGGTTGAAGAAAAAATCTTCTTTTGCCGAGAGCTACTTCTTCTTCTTGAGATTTTTCTCAAAGTTTATGGGGGGTTTCCTCTGTACAAGACTTGAAGTCTTGGGGCCTTTTTATAGGGCAAGCTGATTTGTTAAATCAGTTAAAGAGATTTATTCTCTAATTGATTTGGGAATTTCCCCACCGTCGGATCTTTGATCCAAGGGCTTCTAGTTTATAGAAGATAAACTTCTTGTTTTAACAAGATTGAGAAATCTTTCCCTTTTACAGAATTTGTTCTGTATTTTAGTGATTTTTTAATCACCATTGGATCATTGATCCAACAGTGTTCCAAATTCAGGGCATAATCTTTTTTGTTTGGAAAGATTCAACAGAATCTCATTCTTGTTAATTGAAGATTTAATCATATCCGTTGGATATTTGATCCAAAGGTGAGGAACATTTAGTTCCAGCGCTAGCGCTTATGCGCTCTGCCCATGGTGCGCTACTTGGAGCGCAGCGCTATTAGCGCTAGCGCACACGTGCTTGTACGTGGTGCGCTAGTCAAAGTCTTTGACTCTCAGTGCTGTCGCTCTTGGCGTTAGTGTTTTATGAAGCGCAACTTTATTTTGAATTTCAAGACTTGAACAGAGCTTTTCTCTAATTGGGGGAAATATTTGCTCATAACTTTTGATCCCGGATGAATTATGAGGCCCAAAATATATCAAATCGAAGGATTTTTCGAGATACTTTCGATACCATCAGAATTTAGCTATTTCTCATTCGGGAGTTTGTCAAAATACAGCCCGGAAAATACTAGTTCGCATTTTCTTAAGCGTATCGCTGCCATTTGATACCTTGGGCTCTTTTGCGCAGAAATTTTTGGAGGGAACAATCCATTCACCGGGAGTGGCCTCTTTAGCAAAGGTTTTGTCACTATACATTTGTAAAAAGCTATGCGGTTTCTTCAACGATATTAAGTTCATTACGTTAAAGGTATTTCGCCAAAAACCAACCGTAGCCCTCCGTCATTTCTTACAAGTATTACTTAGTATTCGTGCTGCGTTTGTTGACTGTGTCAAGGCGTAGTGTGCGGTATCTAAGTAGTGTTTGTTTGTGGCATATTAATACGATTGGTTAGGACAGTCGTGCGGCCTTGTTGACTGTGTCAAGGGCTCGTACGGGTGGGTTTAATGCAATTCAGGATAATGACGGGTTGAACTTGACTAGAACTCTTTGATTTGTTGACTGTGTCAAGATTACGTGGGTCCTTGGGGTAAAAACACACATCGGGAGTTTCTAAAGAAACTGAAACTTGGCAGGCATGCGCATACCTTTTGGAGTATGATAACTTGAGTGGATTCCATCAGCTTATCATGCGATGATAGTTGGATCCCAATTCCCATTGATGAGTTGGTTTACACCTCGGGTGATCCTAACTAATTCTTCTTTCAGGTTTGGAGGAGAATTTGAGGATACAGTGGGAGACATCCTGATTAGATAAAATGATTAACCATTCTGATCTAGGTTAGAGTGCACGCTGAGTGTTTCTTTCTCTCTCTCTTGGCAGCGACCATGACCCGACCCTAGACTATGACTCAGTGACCAAGTTAACCGGACATTCTTAAAACACTGGTTTTTGGATTGTCTAAGTTGCATACATCATTGCCACTCCTTCTTTTACCCTTTGCATTTCTCCAGAAACCCTGTATCACTACGAACATCCACTTCCATTGGATAAATCCATCGTAGGGTTATATACGAACTCGAAGGAACTTGTTCCAAATTCGAGGATGGATTCTGGTTCTGGAGAGATTGAATAGGACTATTCAGTTGTCTTTTCCTTTTCCCTTCTCTCAGGTTGTGAGGGCTCTTAGGATTAGGAGAGGGTACACCTATTACGCTTATTGGATAATCTTCTTCCAAACCATAGGCAGGTGCCGAAAGGTAGGGAATGAAGAAAGCCAATTTGCCTAAGTTGGGTGTACAGAAAGTAATAAGTAAAGACATATAAAGGGATTAGAAAGAGAGCAAAGTAAATTGTGACTGCTATCATTCA
Organism: Agapanthus africanus; assembly: GCA_030015575.1. Lineage (NCBI taxonomy): Eukaryota > Viridiplantae > Streptophyta > Magnoliopsida > Asparagales > Amaryllidaceae > Agapanthus > Agapanthus africanus. The sequence goes on from CM057344.1 coordinate 42,508,546, forward strand.
TGACCAAACCGCGTAGTTCATCGCCACTCCTACTTCACCTTTGCATTTCTCCGGTTCAGGAGAAATAGAAAAAGATTTATTCAGTTTTCTTTAATCATCACCTTCTCTCAGGTTGCGAGTGCTCCTAAGATTAGGACAGTACACCTATTACGCTTATTTGATAGTCTTCTTCCAAAAAATAAGCTGGTGCCGAGCGGTAGGGAAGGAAGAAAACCAATTAGCCTAAGTGTGGTGTACAGAAGGTAATGAGCAAAGACATATAAAGGGATTTGGAGAGATGGAAAAGGAAATATACGGTTACAGTCATGAATCTGGATAATGTAAGAGACATTACTAGGAATACCAGAATACCCCTTTGAAACATTTTCATGTTTCAGTTTCACTGTGCATTGTTAATAGAAAACTGATTTCCCAATTAGACCTTGCTCCAGGGTCTGTATTCACCAGGTTTGATTCTCACATCTGTATGGTTTTACATATGATGAGTGGGAGTAAGTTATTAGAAATTAGGCGACCATCATCATTATATCGGAATTCGTTGTAATTGGTGATATTTGAGGAAATCACCTGAGTTTTGGCTGGACGGAAAATATTTAGTTTTGAATATCCGTTGTTATGCACCAATTTCAAATTGATATATCTGTACGTTTATTTTATAAAGTGAGATATAACTTTTTGAAATTATGTCCATGACATTTACCTATATCAGTTGATGGTTAAGTAAGGAGCATGAAACAGCAGTGTAATTCTTCATAACCATAGTACAGTTTTCAACCTATGACGCACGGGGTTTGAGTTATTCAACTTAGGGGACTTATACAAAGCATTGTATATTGTCCAGTGTCCATTAGGACAGAGGGGTTGATCCTCGTACTATATTATGTTTAATTATGACTTCTCTAGTTTTTAGATAAGTGTTTCGTAGAAATACAATGTCTAAGTTTTGAGAAGTTATAGGTACAAGAATAAAGTAGAGAACCACGTGATGCAAGTATCGGGATTCTTCAAGGTGATCGAAGATGTAGATACTTGTATTAGGTATTCAGTAGATAGTAATGATTAAGAGAAACTTGTTTCTCTTTCATCTTACTCGTATCTGGATGCATTCCTAAGTTGTGTAACGCTGATCGGCCTCCTTCCATTTAGTTGACATGCACTGGAGACAGCTGCATGATTTGAATCTGGTTCCAATTAAATCAGTGCCTCTGTTTCTATATTGTATATAGAATGGATCATATCTTAACGATGTTAAGGTATTTGGAGTTGTCCGGCTTATGCTTAAAACCAAACTCTGGATAACTCAAGGCACGTTTCTGTAATGGCAGTTTGTGGGTTAACCCGGGCTATGACGAGGGTTAACTTTCTACCATCTGGAAGATCAATAGTGATATTATTCTTGACTCGCCACAGTTTTAGTAAAATGGATTTTTTCAGAAAACAATAGTGAGAGTATGGTAGAACTGGAAGTGATTCCAGAACCGCAAATGATTACTGAAAATTTAATAGGACCTAAAGATTCAATCGAGTTTGACATTCCACTAGCCACTCCGCAGATATGGTGGGTAACCTCAGGCACCCGAGAGGTACTCCGGTAGCCTCAAGGACGGTGATAGGGAGGTTCTTGTTTACCCAGACTTGCCATTGCTGCTGTTCCAGACTATGAGACCCGGCAGGAGGATGAATATAGCGTTGTTCTAAACTAGCATTAGAAGTGCACGTGTATATGACTCTGTCAGAGGGTTGTTGTGGTCGGTGGGAGCAGCGGAAGCATAGTGGACAAGTAGTTTATGTCTATTTATAGACTAAAGCAAATATAGCGGAGATAGATCATCTATTTTTGATGTAACAGTCATAGCTTTTGACTTCATCAAAATAGGGGATGGATCTATTAAGAAGGTAGTAGGGTGTGATGTCCTGGTATTTGGATGACATACACAGAATAAGAAGTGAAATTCCTAGACTACAATCGGTTATACTGTAGTTGTCACACAGTGGTTTCTCCATATAGAACATGGATTTAATACTAGGCATTCTGGTTACTAAATCTATGGTTTTAGATCTAGATTTGGGTAGTTTCCCAATCTGGGTACTTAGACAGTATTCTAAAGGTGTTTTAGAATAGATGACACCTGGCATGGTGATCTACCTGCAGGGGATGGAGTCACCCTCTCTAATGGTGTCTAACAGACTAAAGGGGAGAGAGATATGCATGATTGACATATCACTTGCTTAGGCAATTGAGTCAATCATGAGATATCAAATACCACACCAGATGTTGTTTTTACACTAGATGCAATAAGTTGATATATTGATCCGATCCTGGAGAAAATTTCGGAAGCAGTTTTAGAACATAAGTGAATGTTCTAGGGATTTGATAACGGCAGCCTCCTTCGGGAGACAGTTATCATTCCAGGCTTCCAAGGTGATCTGGTTGACAGAGTGACTGTCAGAGTTATAGTGTTCCCTCTGACGAGGGGCAGTATTTTGGACAGGTGGTCCAAGCGGATACTGAGGGAGACATGGCGCAGGATACTGATTAAATTCAGTTGACGATACAGTCTAAGAAGTTTGCTGGATTTGGAGTTCATTTGTGAACTAGGTCCCATCAAATATCCAGACATATTCTAAGACAGGTATTGCTCATTTCGGGAGATGGATTTCTCCGCGAACTTGAGATTAAGAGAGACATAGAAATAAACATCAGAGCGGATCCACTCACTGATGCTATTTCTCGAATGCAATAGTTTCACAAATGAGCTTTGTGAAACTGATTAGTAGAGGAGTTGGGTGTTCGGTATCACACGGGCTGTGAGTATGCGACATCGCAATAATTAGCCTTGAGTGCAAGTGGGAGATTGTTGGATATAGTGCCCTCAAGTCAATTATTGGATCACAGGCACGTGATTGCAATGATTGAGGGAGGACCTATACCGGTAGAACAGTCTTACTCAAGATGATAGTATGCTATCTGGTTTGTCTTTATCATCGTGTACATGCTTTAGGTGATATTACAGTTCACTATTACATGTTGATAGAGCCCATAGGATTCTTACTTGACTACCAGCAGTATGATGGCGATCGTATACGTGAGAGTTGGGTAGTCTATAAGCACATCCTTAAAGTGTCCCTAGTCATGGGATTTTCGAGACTGGGCATCGATACCCCGATAGTAGACTAGTGTATACGGATCGAGACCCCGACGAGGGGCGGTGGCTGGTCTCGTAAGCCATTGGTGTCAGTTGGTTCACCTAAGATAGTATACAGGTGCTCATTGGGTTATGAGTACACCGGACGGACTCCCAGGGGCACTACTGATTGGTACTATACCTATCGTCAAGAGCAGTTCCCAGGTGACATGAGTGCAGCTTAATCCATTGACTTGACACTGCTACATTGCCTCAAGTGTGTTCCCACTGTTCTTTGATTGCTACCCTACCACGGCTCAAAGGAGTCATGCAAACAGGTAGTAGTTGGGTGCAGTCCCGAAGCACTTGGAGGCAGTGGCGGTTAGACAGAATTCATCTCTCCCGGTATTGGGGGTTGATATCACGCTGTGTCTGGAGAGCCATTACACAAAGTCCTTGGCCAAGGCAAGTGAGATTTACTGGTAGGTAGTCCAGTAGTTTCTCAAGGTGTTCTGGGCTATACTCCGACACGACTTATACCGCTATTAGGGGTCTGACGTTTACCATCCCACTAGGCCCGATATGTGATACTTATAGACGAATAGACCAGACTGTATGGAGATTGTCACGGATAGGCTCAGTAGGGTTTCAGGATGAGTTCGCTCATCAGCTTCCCTTTCGCTCAATACATGGGTAGCCGTTACGTACAGCTAGTACCACTGACGTGCTTGTGGTTAAACCACTGCCAACGTATTGACGAGTTTTTAGAGTCCCCCACAAAAAGTTTTCCCAAGTTCGGGCGAAACGTTGTAGAGGCCGTATGGTTTTATGGCAGGGTTCGATCATATACGTGTACTTGTGCACGGATCATGATCGGACGGATCATACTAGTGCGCTTTGGTTTAAGCCGGATCCTAATATTAGATTTGTTGGATTGCTTTCGTCTCATTGCATTCATATTCAGTCGGAATGCGGATGCAGGTATGTATTTACAGGTGATGGGTAGTCTTGTGATCCGTCACGAGTTTACTTTAGTTGATGCCATATCTTTTTGTTGGATTAAACATTTTGGTTTAAATGTTTAGATAGGTGGAAATGGTGAGCTCAAGTCATTATGAAGAGCAATTATTGTGGCATGTGCATGGGTGATGACTCATGGTCTTTTTATTTGTGCAAATATCACCTTTTTGATTGGTTAGTGTGTTGAAATGATATGAGGAGAGAGAGGGGGCAGCCATGAGGCTAAGGGGTTAGACTTGAGATTAGTCTAGAACTCTCTCATTATCATTCCAACACAATAACAATAAAAAGCTCTTCTTCTTCCTCTTTCTTCTTGAGCTCACAATCTCCATTAATGGCTTCATCTTTAACCTCCATCCATACAATCTCATGTGTTGAGAATCAATGGATGTTTAGAGACAAAGTTATCACACACATTCTCTACTTCACCTTGGACATGGCGGCTAGCAAATTTCTTGTCCGAGTTGCTTCGGTTTGAAGCAAGAGCCCGTAAAAAGACTTCTTGATGTGGTGCCCTTTTCGAAGAGGAGACCGGAGATCGAGCGAGATCGGAGATGCCGCGAGGAGCTAGAGATGGTGGCTAAAGACCGAAGGACACGGATCGATCGGTATAGCCATTCTAACTTCTTGTGGTTAGCTAGTTTAACGGTTAATGGAACGATCCGGGTATTTGGTTGTGGTAGCGCCAAGTTTGAAAAGTTTTTGTTCCGCATTTGGCCTCAAATTGACGGCCGGGACGCTGCCGTAACCCAACAATGAGCGTGGTATTTATAAGGAAAAATTAGGGTTTTGAGTGTTTAAAGAATGCATTGAAATATGCATTAAAATTGGATTAAATGGGCATTTTATTGCTCTCTGGAAATATTCAGAGTAAACAAGCAATGTAGGGTTAGTGGGGTAGGACAAACGTTGCAGGGAGTAAAATATGAAGGCATTTGGTATGAGGGAGACCGACGTCGCCGGCCCCAATGCATGTGTCGCCGGCCTATTCCTGACGGATAGGGCTGGGTTTGGTTCCACGTGTCGGGGTTGGTTCAATTCTCCTCGTACTTATGTTTATTTATTCTGTAACTTATCTTATTACGTGCAGTGAACGTGCAAACTCTTGGGCTTCTAAAAGATTAAGGAAAAAATAACTAAAAAATAATGTGGCTGATGGGATTTGAACTCTGGTGCTTTGTAACAGTAGTGCAAGGCTTTACCAATGAGGTACACGCACTTTCTTCTTGTTCTAATTGAAAACAAATACTTATAGAATTCACAGGAATTGTAAATACCCCAATTCTATATTAACTTTAAATGAATTTTATGTACACAGAATTTAGAGGTGTTACAGTTAGGGTATATTAGGTTTAGGGTCAGGGTTAGGGTTAGAATTAAGGGTGGGGGTTATGGTTAGGGTATTTTAGTGTTAGTATAAGTGTAAGTGTGTGTGTTTGTGATGATGTTGATTATAATATGTGTGTGTGTGTATGTCACGCCCCGCTTTCCGGTATACGGACAGAAGACGCGACGAGACCGCTAAGTATTTACTCTGAAGTAAACACGCTAAGTATATCTAGGCACTATAAATAAAATGCACAAGAGACAGAGAAAATAGATATAATTGAACAAAAACTTTATTTATTAACATTTTTTTACAATACGTCTGAAAAGTAAATACATGGAATGGAAAGCAATGCCTAAACAGTGGCATAATAGAAATGGAATGTACAAGTAACTAGAGCTCCATGTCGAAAGCTAGCTGGTCCAAATCCTCGCTGGTGGGCTTGATCTCCAGTGAATCACCTGAGGACATTCCAAAGAAAAAGAAAGAGAATGTCATCAGCGAACAAATCGCTCGGTAAGTCCCGTAAATAGACAAGAATGTAATAGACAGAATAGAGAGTATATTGTTATAATGTTGTATTTAGTGTTAACGCTGTTGTTTGTAGCTTGGTAAAGAAGAATGCCAGTGTATACGAGAGGAGTCCTTATATTCCGGAGATTAAGGTATACGGAGCACAAGGAACCGTTCAGCCACAGTACAACGGCAATTGACTTCAGGTTAGGTGTATTATGGTTACAGTCTCGTGCCACTTCTAACACCTTCCGTACCAGTCTACCCCTTATAAATCCCGCGATATCTTGATTGTATTGTTTGTATTGTTTGAATTGTATATTGTATATAGATGGATGACTTGCCGAAACCATGATATCAGTAATGGAATGGGTATAATGAATGATCATGTAGATGGAATATATCCATGGTTCGGTTCGGTCAATATAGATTGATTAGATTGAATAGACTGAATAGACGGATTCATACATCCATGTTGTATTTAAGTTTGATACTTGAATCATATTCAAGCCAGATTTATTATATTGAGACTCAGTCTGAATTAGACAATTAGAAAAGAAATTGAATCTTGAATTACGTTTTGGTGTTATCGGTAACTGCTGCACATGGACGGCAGGATTTGTGTCTTTTTCAAAGATAATTACCGTGTTGATAACACCGTTTGTTAAGTTGTCTACCTTAAATAGGCAAGCACTCATATCTCCGGCTCCTTGAGACTCAAGAGACCGGTCCCGCTTAAACCTATATTTACTAGGGTCCTTATTATAATTTAGTATAACTTGAGGGGGGTTTATGTAAAAATAATTTTGTATAATTTTCAAAATATACCTCAAGTATTTTTTTATCGTCTTTGAAGTTTTCATTGATATATATTTTATCAATGTGACATTTCTAGTGAATAAAACCTAATTTCATAATATATGGTATTTATTTGTAATATTGGAATTGTATGGTATTTTCTTGTAAATTAGATGTTTTTCTTGAATTTTGGAAATGTGGAATATTATAAATATTTAAAATATATATTTTGATATTAATTACATATATATATATATATTTATTAAAAATATAAGTTTTATTTATAATAGAAATCACATTTTCTAAAGAAAAATGTATTTTAAAATTTTTCGAGATCGTATGCTCCTTGCGGAGGTCTGCATCTCACTCTACTAATCCCGATGATGTACGATAATCCACACCATTCCAAACGGGTTTCCTAAAATGTGTTGTAGAGGCGCATTTGCAAAGATTTGTTAAAATACATATCTTGTAGAAAAATGTTTTTATAAGTCGGATGTAGTTATATGTAAAATCGTATTTTTCCCAAATCTATGTTCCCAAATTTCATCGTGCTATATTACATATGAGTGCTGTGAGGAGGTAGGTTATTACCTCATGAGTTTTCTAAGGTAATACGGTTTAAAAAAATTCAAGCATGTCGAAATGAAACATAAGGGTATTTTAATGTAAAAGTGGAATAAAACTTGCTACGGTTATTATTTTGATGCCAAACTTATTCTATTATCTTCGTTAATATTTAATGGTCATGACATAAGAGTTTGGTATTATTGTGTTTAAGAAAAATAGAACTTTTTCAGGAAAAACCGAATCGGAAGTCGGATTAACTCCGCTTCCGTCGGATTTTAGTTTTGAATGTTTTTAGAATAGTGAAAAGAGGAAGAAGTAGGGACTTACAGGTTGATTAGTTAGAGAAGAGAAAGAGGAAGAGGTAGGAGGTGCCGGTACGTCGTTTCGTCGTCGGAATCTCCTCGGATTGTCGTCGGCGGATCGTCGTCGGAAGTTCGTCGGAGCTTCGCCCTTTGCTAACTCCACTTGCACACATAAAGTCTTAGGAATTTGCTTGAGAGTTTTGGCAGGGATTTGGGAGTGAGGAAGGGTGATTTAAGGGTGGTATTTATAGGAAAAATCTAGGGTTTATGGTAGCGAAAGGGTGTGATAAAAATTGTATTTAAATTTGCATTAAAAAGGATTAAAATGGGGTATTTTAATTCTCTGGTTAATTGCAGAGAATTTAAACAGTGCAGGGGGAGTAGGGTATTCTGAAGGGTGCAGGGGGTTCAAGAAAAAGTGGAATCATACCGAGTTGACCCAGCGGCACCGGCCGATTCAAGCGAGTCGCCGGCCCGAGATAGGTGAGTCGGGGCGCGTCTTGATGCCACTTGTCCTTGACGCTTGGTCTAGCCTCGTGGTCACGTTTATTTATTTTGTAACTTACCCTATTACGTGTAGTGCACGTGTAGACTATTGGGCTTGTAAAAGATTAAAATAATTTTAAAGAAAAATAATGTGTGGCTGATGGGATTTGAACTCTGATAATTTGGTTCAGCAGTGCAAGGTCTTACCAGTGAGGTACAAGCTCCTTCTTACTGTTCAAAAGTAAATCAAATACTTATAATACTCACAGGTAATGTAAATACCCCAAGTATACATTAACTTTCAATGCATCGACCGTACCAACTTCAAAATTTCTAGAGTGCTAATGAACCCTAACCTAGGATCTAGCTAGAGTGAATAGTCAAAATGAAACATGTAATCAAACATTACAAGTAGTGAACAAGGAATACAACCTTTGTAGACCGGTCCTTCACTTCTAAAGCTCCATGCAATAGTCCCTTTGCTGCAAGTGGAGATCTCCCGAACTCTAGTATGGGTTCCCTTGAAGAAATGAACAAGCTTGCTCGAAGTCTTCGAGACCGAAGATGATCTACGTCGAGGAGACTCAAACTCAAGCTACATCTTCACTTGGTGATGAACTTTGTGAAGAGAACACCCTAAACTAAATGGCAAGTAGTAGAGGATGATGAAGTAGGAAATGGGCTCACTTTTGATTTGATTTTTCTTACTCATTTTCAACATTTTCATTGAAACTAGAGAGCTAGAGGAAGGAGATGAAGAAAACAACTCAAGAATAAAATCAAGTGGTGAATAGCAACCATGGGTGAGTTAGTATCATATACTAACCATTGTAAAAACTTAACCATGGCTTAATTATAATGGTTGGGTTTAAAATATCTTTAGTAAAACAAAACAAGTGGACTTGGTCAAATGATCTACAAGCTTCCACAAGCTTACAAGCCATGACAAAATACCACTTATTTTGAATTACTTAATCCATTAAAAACCCTACATTACATGTAAGCATGCTGTAAGTCACACGCACACCCAAGTTGCATGTATCATCAAGCATGACACAAACTATGTACACAAATATATCTCACATATACACTTTGTGCACAATCAAGTGAGAAAAGTAATCTTAAGTGAGCTAATACTAGTTAAAGTAAATTAATAAATCAAATATGTAATTATACATTATAATATTAAATCAACACTTGATTTAATAATCCGGCTATATCACATATAACCGACTAATATCATATGTATCATTTTATCAAATCAACACTTGATCCGATAATCCGGCTGTATCACATATAACCGACCGATGACACAAATCGCTAGAATAGAATACGGTATCACATACTCGTATTAATCTCGGTCCCGCACATATCTTATATGTGCTCCTACTCCATTTCGCCTGAGCCAGGAAACTTCTGTGTAGGACTCTAGAGACTCATCAATACGTCGGCAGTAGGTGATGATCATATCAAACACCCACAAGCCGAAAGAGGCCTGCTAAACGTAACGGCCATCCGGGTATTGAGCGATCAGAAGATCAACAAGTAAGCCTGCTCATACTCCTGCGAATCCAATCAATAACACTACCGTACATTCCGGTCTCTTCGTCTAATATGTCGCATATCTCGCCTAGGGGTGCTAAACGTCAGACCCCAATAGCTTGATAAGTTATGCCGATGTAAGATTCATAACGGGCGAGAAACTACTGATAACACTTATCAGTAAATCTCATCTACCCTGGCCAGGGATTTCAGTTATGGTCAATAGAGAATAGTGCAACATCAACCCTCAATACCGGGAGAGACGAATCCCTTCCTATCACTCATTGCCTCCATGTGACTCTGGACTGTACCCAAAAACCACCTGTTTGCATGGCTCAGTAGAGCTGTGGTAAGGTGGAAATCAAAGCACAGTGGGAGACACATAAGACTCTATGACGATCTCTGGTCGACAGACTAACCTGTACCAGTGTCACCAGAGAACTGCTATCTGACGTGATGTATAATACCATCTAGGAGTTCTTGGCGAGTCCGTTCAGTGTACCCTGTCTCCACTGAGCACCCGTATACCATTTGTGATGTCAAACACCAATGGATATGGGATCATCCATCGCCCATCTCATGGGTCGAAAAAATATACGCTAGTCTACTCTGGAATATCGATGCCCTGTCTCGATATTCCCATGACTAGGAACATTGAAGGATGAACTCATGGCCTACCCAGGCCCTACTAGTATAATCTGCATCATAATCCTGGTAGTCAAGTACACATTCTAAGGGCTTTATCAACATGTAACAGAGAGACAGTAAGTGTACATGTTAAGATAAAGAGCAACCAGATAGTATACTATCATATTGAGCAAGAAAGTACGCCCTATATATGACCCAGCATCCACTATAATATACATCTCATGTACAATAATGGCCTCTGGGGCATACATACAACTAACAATTTTCATATTTTCATATGTGAAAATCAAAGCATGCCTTAGTCCCCGTCTATCGGTTAACATACGTTTGATATTCGTCGTGATATAAAACTACACGAAAATTGTTAAATATCGGACGGTATCGTTTGGTACTAACAACCGTCGTGTAGTCTATATGACGAGAAGATTCAATCGTATGGTAACCGATAAATTTGTTCAGTTTTGTCAAGTTAGGAATGTATAAAGCAAACACCTGTATTTTCAAGTTATTTCCTCGGTACTTTTCTGCTGGTACTTCGTGTACAAAGATAAATTAGATGTTCATTTCAATGTTGTTTCACAGCATTGAAATAATTATCTATTCTATTACAGTCTATTCGGAGAACAGTGGGGAGGTGCTGCCGAAATTTTCTCGAAACGGATGAAAGTATAAGCGAATGGGTGTCTGCTCTATATATTCTTAATGGGATAGAAGCCTTACCCCCGACAGCTGAAACACACACACACAACATGAATACACAACACACACATACACACCAACAACCTTACACCTAAGTGAAATCATAAATTGAAATACACATACACAGAATACAACTCATACTTGAGTATCTTCAATCATAAATTTGTTAATCGATAATTTATCTTTTTTAACGACAAACTTGTCCTTCTCATTTTCTTTTTTGTCAATAACCATCTCGTTCTTAGATTTCTCAATGTAGTCACCATAAAAAACTAATTTCCATAACTTACAATTTATAGGTTATACAGTCTAATATGGCCCATGAGTATATCAAAGTTAAGGACTGAATGTACATAGATTGCCAACAACGTATGCAATCTAAGTTTGCCGAAAGAGTTGCTGCTTTCATTGAATTTGCACGCACACATAATAAGATCATGTTAGAGAAGATTATCGGTCCATGCGATAGATATGGGAATAAGTTATGGCAGAAGATAGAAATCGTAGAGCTTTATATCGTTAAATATGATTTTACTAGAGTTTATACAACTTGACTATATCACGGGGAAGGAGAAGAAGAAGACGGTAAAGCGGACGAAGAAGAAGAAGAAGACGGTAATGCGGCGGAAGAAGAAGAAAATAGTAACTTTTTTCAGGAGAAGAAACGGAGGATATAGTAAAGACTGCTCTCGGTGGTAATAATCCTACCGAAGAAGACATTCCTCCTGGTCAAGAAACGCGTGCGGATAAGTATGAAAATTTCATGAATGATGATAGAAGACCAATTTATAAGAATGCAAAGTATTCCATCCTATCATGGTTCGTCCAAGTTTTCCAAATTAAGTGCCTAAATAGATGGAGCAACAAGTCATTTACGATACTTCTGAAGTTCCTGAAAGATTATATACCCCCGGGAAATAACATGTCTGAGAGCTGATACGAAGCCCCAAAAATGATGTCTGATTTGGATCTGAACTGTGAGAAGATTCATGCATGTCCCAAATATTGCGTGTTGTACCAAAAAGAGAATTCAGATTTTAAAGATTGTCCAACATGCGGAGAGGCCAGATATAAGACGAAAGTATCTGATGAGAAACCAGATAAACCTGTCAAGATAGCACGAAACTTTCCAATAACATAGAGACTACAAAGGCTACTTAGATGCAAGAAGACAACCGAGGCAATGATTTGGTATCACCATACTGCTCCAAGAAAAGATAGAAAAATGATTTATCTAAGAGATTCACCGGTATAGAAGGATTTCGATAGGAGACACCAAACATTCAGTAGTGATCCTCGCAATGTCAGTCTCGGACTGGCTAGTGATGATTTTTGCCTATTCAACTATATAACTGAAAGCCATAGCACATGGCCCGTTATAATAATAGTTTATAATCTGCCATCTTGGTTGGTTATGGATCAATTCTAATTTATGGTGCCTCTTCTTATTGACGCACCAAACTCACTGGGGAATAATATTTACGTCTATCTCCGACCTTTGATCGATGAGTTAAAATCTTTATTTATTGATGGTGTAGAGATTTACAATGCAAACACATATATAACCTTCACGATGCGTGCGGCTCTAATGTGGACAATTAATGACTTTCCTGCGTATGGAATGCTATCAGGTTGGTCCATGCATAGTCACAAAGCATGCCTTTACTGCTACCAAGATACAACATCGAAATGGTTGAATTTCAGTAGGAAGGTTTGTTATTGCGGTCATCGGCGTTTCCTGCCACTAGACTATCCCTACAGATTAGACGATACTCACTTTAATGGTCATTAGGAGCTTCCTGGGACTCAGCCTCATTATCCGGAGAAGATGCGATTTCTCAATGGGATGGTTACAATAACGTGACCTTCGGGATAGATCTGGTAAAACAGGACAATCCACCCTACTAGAACAAATTAAGCATTTTCTACGAGCTTTCATACTGGTCAACAAATTTAGTGCGTCATTGTCTGGATATCATGCACACAGAGAAAAGAGTATTCGAATACGTACTTAACTTTTTTCTTTGTAAAGACGGAAAATCGAAAGGCGAGCTCCATGCTCGGATGGATCTTTATGATTGGGAAATTAGAAGTGAATTGCATCCTAAGCCGATAGCAGGTAAACAAGACAAGTTTGTACTTCCCAATGCCGCGTATAATATGTCACAATCAGGAAAGAAAAGGTTTCTGCAGGTGTTGCATGATTTGAATGTTTCCACAGATTTCTCAGGATCATTTAGTAAGAAAATAAAGATTGTGACAGATAAGATCGATAGGCTGAAAAGTCATGATCGCCATAATATTATGGAGCACATTCTCCCATTAGCCCACAGGACTTCCCATCCCGAATTGGTTGATCTAATAATTAATGACCTTTGTTTCTTTTTTAGAGAATTGTGCGCTAAAATCTTAGATGTTGTGACGCTGGAGAATTTAAAAAATTCTATTTTCTTGATACTGTGCAAGCTTGAGCGTATTTTCCCGCCGTTGTTCTTCGATATCATAATACACCTGACGGTTCATCTTGCAACCGAGGCTACGTTTGCCGGACCGGTACAATATCGATGGATGTATCCCGTCGAAAGGTACGTTGAATTTTTCGTTTCACGCATTTTTTAAAATTATTGTTGTCTTATATGCCAATATTTATTTATTTAACATATTTTTCTTTATGTATCTCTACACTCTAAAAAGATATATACGCAATAGAAATCAACCGGAGGGTTCTATCATGCAAGGTTATCTTTTAGATGAAGTAACCACATATTGTTCCCGCTATCTCGACGAGAACATTGAGACGAAACTTAACCGGCCCCGGAGAATTCAGAATGGGCAATATGGTAAAACTGATTATAAGAGAGTAGACTCCATATTTATCAACAAGATATATCGGTTTATCTTCCTCAATAGCGTATGTATTGAAGAAGTTAGAAAGTAAGTTTTTTTGGATTAATTGTTATATTTGTATGTGTGTGTAAGAGAGAAAGAGAGAGAGAGAAATGATATAATGTTGATGTTATAATTTATTGTTGAGAACAGAATTCATATTGATGAGGTATATGAGAGGCATCCTGATTGAAACGATGAACGATTGGAAAAATACCATCATGATGATTTTTGCGATTGGGTTACAGATCGTGTAAATTGTTCGAATAATATGTTATTGCTACCATTCTTAATATAAACTTATATCATTATGTATTTTTCGTAAAATTTATTTTGTCAGATCTACGATCCGAACTTGTTTATATCATTAGAGAGACTCAAGATATTTAGCTCAGTTTCCTAGTACGGAGGTAGCATACTATAAAAGATCTGGTGTCCTTGAATGCAAATTTGAAGTTAATGATATAGAAATATCTCGAACCATCCAGAATAGTGGGATTACGACCGTAGGATCGGATGATGTGATTTATTATGGATACTTAAATTGCATACTTGGCATCCAATATCCTAGACGATTAGCACCATTTTATATATTTCAGTATATTTGGTACGATACACGAACCAATACGGATAAATGGAGAAACAATCTTGGGAATTGTATGGATGACGGTGATGAGGATGAAGAAAAAGTAGACTTAGAGTGCTCTGACCGTTTGTCTCCAAAGATGGGTTGTCTTCGGCTGAGCGTGAAGTTATGTGGATTAGGAATGATATCGATGATGAAATCCATGTAAATATGTATAATGCATCTATGAAACGAAAAATGTTATCAATAATGTTGTATTATTACTTCACATTTTCTATGATCTATACATATATTGCAAGCATATGTAATGATTATACTTTTATCTTGGTTTGATGATAATGCTAGGAGCAACGAGGGGTAGCAGGAACACTAGCCGGGACAGCGGCAGTGGCAGATGCAGAGTGGTTCTGCCGTCTGGGGAGCTGTGTAGGGAGCTCTAGATGGCTGGTCTTGCACCTCGATCCGTATCCTTTCGGATGACTCCTTCCGTGTGGAGTTTGCCACACCTCTGGTATATTGTACGCATATTTATTTCGAATGTAATATTATAGATATACACACATATTCATTTTAAAGTTATTTATGTAGTCAATTTTTAATTGTCTAGTTGTAGGTAGTGTCTCCACATCCAAGGCAGAGACCACTACCGCATCTGCAGATATATTTATATATTCTAGATTTAATGCATATTAATTTAGAATGTTATATTATAGATATAAATGCATTCTTTTTGCAATTACTTATATAATCAATTTTTGATTGTCTAAATATAGGTGATGCCTCCACATCCCGGGCAGAGGCCACTCACGCATCTGCAGGTATGTTTATATATCCTATATTGCGTGCATATTGATTTAGAATTTTATATTATAGATATACACATATTCTTTTTGCAATTACTTATATAATCAATTTTTGATTGTCTGATTGTAGGTGGTGCCTCCACATCCTGGGCAGAGGCAACTCATACACCTGCGGGTATATTTGTATATGCTATATTGCATGCATATTGACTTAGAATGTTATATTATAAATATAAACACATTCTTTTTTCAATTAATTATATAATAAATTTATGATTGTCTAATTTTAGGTGGTTCCTCCACATCCCGGGCAGAGGCCACTCCCGCACTTGCAGATATATTTATATATCCTATATTGCGTGTATAATGATTTAGAATGTTATATTATAGATATATACACATTTTTTTGTAATTACATATATAATCAATTTTTGATTGTCTAATTGTAGGTGGTGCCTCCATATCCGGTGCAGAGGCCACTCTCGCCACTTCCGTACCCTCCGTGCAGTCTGCAGGTTAGTATTCTTAACTATAAAATCTTTTTTATAAAAGAGACGATGACATGGACACACTAACCAACAACTACCACTTTGAATTTATAGTTTGTATATATCTCTATTTTCATAATGCAAATGATTTAAGCTCTCAATTAGTTTTATTTTTTTGGTGGATATAGTCGGCCTTTATTTTTATGAAAATTAGTTTTTTTATCTTACATATTCTCTAAGAATAACCATAAACTTCATGTAATTTTATCGTCGATGCTTATTTTTTAGTTGGAGGGGATGCATCCACGTCCGATTCACCGGCTGTTCCTCATCGGAGGAACTATCGTCTTTCTCGTGCTTCTGCCCAGGCTCATGTTCGTGCTGCTGTCCCCGGAGGTATATATCACACTTCAATTTTCATTAATTCTTGAATTCAAAATACCATTTTGTTTTAATATTACTTGTATATCTATTTATCTTGTAAATGCAGGGCATCCACACCCCGAGAGAGGACTCGATGGCCGAATCAGTCCCATAGGCTGAGTCCCGATAGAGCTAGGAGGGAGGAAGCATTCCTCCTTTTCTTTACCCCCGATTATCTGTATACCGGCAATTATGCCGGGAGGTTCGGCCGGTATATGGAGGATGAGAGCCGTATCGAAAAGAAATATCCTCTTCACGTTAAGTGGGGCGATCAGCACCGGCGCTCTTTTATCCTCTTCTAGGATCAAGTTCGGGTATTAATATATATTTCATTTGACTTATCAAATAAATTTACTATTATTTAACACTTATAATTTAAAAACATTATTTTCTTGTATTTGTAGTTGGATTACGACTTTCAGCCTGTCCCCGACCTTGATCACCTTGACGATGTGCTCAATCTTCATGCTCTTTATTTGGGCCTCATGAAGAACAAGTAATCTAAGATCCGATATAAGAGGAATGAGCTGAAGGTCGATTACTACATGCTATAGCTGGCGACCCCCGAGGCGGAGAGATCAGCTCTCCTACAGTCTTCGGCTTTTTCCGGAGTCGATATAGATACATGGCCTCTCTTATGCCGGTATTATGAGTCTGAGCGCAATCAGGTTTGTAATTTAAATGTAATTCATTGTTTAGTATTTAATTTATTTTTTTGTGTTGCTTAATTGGAAAACTAAATCTGATTGTGTTGTGCAGAAACAGGCCGATCAAAACAAGAAGAATAAGAAGTTCACGAAGAGGGGTCATCACACTTACACTGGTGGCTCGAGAAACATTACTCGTGCCATGGAGACATCGGTAAATTACAATATATCTATTTTGATATAATGTAATATTAAAAGTTATTTTATAATATAAGAAAAAATTTGGCGAATTGCAGAGAGCTCAGACCCTGGCGCACGGTGGTACACTGAGCGTGTTGACCGCGTATTTGGCCGTCCACGGTATCTCGACAGATCCCGCCACGGGCGAGTTTCGATTCCCTGACACTGCTATCTAGGAGTATTGCGTAAGTGTTAATATTTATTCTAATTCGAATGAAATTTTTATTTTGATAAGTTCAAATTTAAATGATATACTTATGTTTTAATGCTTAACATGGATGTAGGAGCGGGTGGTAGAGCAGGCAGAGCTATCGGGGATTGATTTCAGTAGACAGAACGATCCGATCATACCGATCCCAGTCCTAGACACCGCACACGAAGGGCTCCATGGAGGTTAGGAAAGAGGCCGGGGACTTGGTCCTAGCAGGGCCCATATGAAGTTGGTCTCCACTTCGGCGGTTACTTCACCTACCCTCCGCGAGCGACGTTTGGAGCATGATGTTGCTGCATTGAAGACCACCATTAAGGAGTTGAAGGAGATGTTGATACGTATATTACTTATTAGACAAATATTATATCACATTATAGATAGTAGCATATGCAATATTAGCAGCCCGAGCTTATTTGGTTTTAGACTTAAGTTTGATTAATCAGATTTACATAAAACTATCTAAACTGAATTCTATAATCATAACTATGCCATATCTTTCTTTATTTTGGAGTTTAAAAAGTTATGATTATCTATACTCAAAACTGGAGAAGAAAAAATTGCTTTGAAAATTAGATAATCCAAAACCAAGCATCCCATCAAAGCTAAACAATTAAGGAGAGATACGAGCTTACAAGTTAGAGTAAATATCATTTCTACCTCCACTTAAAATAAACTACAGTTTTCCAAACTAGATACCCAAACTAGGCCTAAGTTCCTAAGTATTCTTAAATTGGGGGAAAACGTAGTCCTGAATGTGTGGAATTTTAATATGTAAAAATTCTCATACATAACATATGAATTTCAACAGAACGTATGGAATCTCAATAAAGCATATATAAATTCACAGTCCAGCGATAATCCGATATTGATATGAATTCGACTAAAATCTTGTACACCGTTCGTACTCGTTTATTACACAAACACAAAATTTTACAGATTCGGCTGGCTATTTCGGTTGCGGCTCCACATGCCTCTCTTTCGGCCGCGGCTCCGTAAGCCACTATCTCGGCTGCGGTTGCACATGCCACTCCTATGGTTCCACGGCCCATTCAGATTCCTGCACAAACCACTCAGACTCCTGCACAGACCACCCCTTCATTAATCGAGTTTTTGTCAATCCACGGCTGCACCAAGGAGCGGATGCACCAGATTACGGCGTTTATTAGAGATGGAGGAGCTGGACTGAGTTAGGATAGGTTTATTTATATTTTTTTTAGGATGGATGTACTTATTTGATACATATTGTATGTTTTGGACGATATCGGTGGTTGTTTGGATATTTACGATGATTTTAGATTGATCTCGTAATCTGTTTGTTTATTTGTTTATATATTATGCGTGCGATATTGTTTATGAATATTTCTGTATTTGGCTATATGATATATATTATTGTGCACGGGAAAAAATGAGAAGCTCCTTTTAAAAAAAAATCCTGATATATTGTCCATATAGATTTATCCGTTGGGACAACTGTTGCACTTACGGATTAATCCGTATGGACAATTATTGCCCCTAAGAATTAATCCACAGGGACAAAATATCGGAATATCTGATATTTTTTCCCTATGGACTCAATAATAGAGGCAAAACTTACCCATGCAGAGTAATCCGTAAGTGTATTTGTAATCCCATACGTATAACTCCGTAGGTACAATTGTTTTATTTTTTTAACAGAAAAATTAAAAAAAAGATTATGTCCCTACGGATTCATCTGTAGGGATAAACGCCCCTACCAATTAAGTTGTATGGGCAATTTTTACTTCGTAGGGACATGTTCAAGGTAAAGACTTGCACCTGCGGCCTTTGGACCTACCGAGATATTTTAGATCCCTACGGATTAATCCGTAAGGGCTACTGTTTGCCCCTGCGGCTAAATCCGTAGGGACAAGTGGATATTGCAGCAGTGTCTCTCTCTCTCTCTCTTCTTGAGACCAAGTCGGCCTTTCTCTCCAGATCTACATTTTAATATCACATTTGTAAATCAAATAGGATGGAAATAAACCAAACAATATTTACTACACATCCAGATGCAGCATCCTACATACAAAGCACAAGTTCTAATTAGCTACGATTATTCCTTGAAAAATCCCACGATAATAATTTGTGATCGAAAGGGTATATGTCTAATCCATAGTTACAAATTTGGCAATCGGGATTAATTCGGCGAGCTCGAAAATTCGGATTCGGAGAACTATTCGGAAAAAATCGGTAAGTATTCGAAAAAACTCGGCAAGTATTTAGGAAATGTTCGGATAGGATTTTGAGTAAGAAATTAATATATGAGACGCTGTTTTTTTATGTTGCGAATTATTCGCTGTTTTTATGAATTATTCGCTGATTTTGCAAATTATTCAAGAATAATTCGAATCATTTAAATCGGGGATTTAATCAGCGGTTCAAAAATTCGCGAACTATTCATAAATTCACCCAATAATTCATGAATATTGGGACTATAATCTAACTTCATTTTTATTTGTAAATTTACTATATTCGAACAAGTAAAATATAATTTTACCACAAATTGAGAAATCATTGGAATTTCTAAGAGCCCATGCTTTGACTAGTTCGTACGGTCAACGGAATCAAATCCCTGCTCCTACTGTTTTAAATTCACGGCAGTACGCGAGGATGCAAGATTTGTCGTTTTTTGGGTTCACAGGGACAATATGTATTTGATGGATCGTTTGCCGTCTGTACCCACAATGCTATCACTGGGCATTTTGCAACCAAAATGAAAATCTAATCAATATTATTACTGATGGAGGTGGAAATCTACCTCAGATATTGTTCTCCGTCGATCTAGCTGCGAGTGGCATAGAACGGTAGAAATTGGAATTGGGAATTGTTGTGTGGATCTCAATAGGTTGTTGGATGTTATTGACACCGAGCTACCTACAAGGAAAGTCCCGGGAT
Organism: Agapanthus africanus; assembly: GCA_030015575.1. Taxonomy (NCBI): domain Eukaryota; kingdom Viridiplantae; phylum Streptophyta; class Magnoliopsida; order Asparagales; family Amaryllidaceae; genus Agapanthus; species Agapanthus africanus. Next base: position 42,528,773 of record CM057344.1, read on the forward strand.
GGGAAATCACCGTAGGACCCTCCGACGATCAAATTAGTACCGTGGAATAAGAGCAGCGTAGCGGCCTATTAGAATGAATTCGAGTTATCTAAGTCGTCTGAAAGAGAGGTTTATATGGTGGTCGCATGGAGCTAGCCGGCGCGGGATTTTCGCCGTCAGTTACACCCTCTCGTTACGCCTGCGTTGATGGCAGGATCCGCTCGTTAATAGGGGAACACGCCTGCGTAGGACGCGGAACGTGGGGGCGGCGGATATCTTACTCTGGCGAGATACACGGAGCCGTTGCGGGGGCGCTTGGGCTCCGCGTTCTCTGTTGATCGGGGAAGCCGAGAAAGCTCAACCTGTCGGATGGCTCGGAGACGAGTCGGGAGGCCGAGGAAGCTCAGCCCTTGCAACAGCTCGGAGACGAGTAAAAGGGGTGTAAGTTCGGCTGCTGGATGGCTCGGGGATGAGAGGTGGGGCGTAAGCCCGGAGATAAGGCACCGAGGAAAGTCCCCAAGACGCCACACTGATTCTACCTCCGCAGCCCTCAGGAGCCTAGTGGGCTTACGTGGACGACACGTCATCTGCTACGTGTCGTAATCCGGAGAATTCCCGTTCATGAGCCTTATCACTGGCCCCCCACTCTCGTCCTAATCTATTTGTGGGTCAGGGTCGAGAGTGGTAAGCCCGGTTTTTAACGGTTTAGCTTAGAATTCTCGGGCTGCCTGATGACGGCGGGACATTTGGCAGCTACTCCTCTCGGATAACTAGGCCCACGTGGCAGGTCACGGAACACCTTGATTACAACGCGTATCTTTAGTGACGTTAGTAGATCGGTGAAATGATTGCGCTTTTTAAAGAGGGTGCGCCGTTTCGCTCGACTGTCGGTTAGGCTACGCGCCATGTGCCCAACATTGGTTGGCGAGACGCGAGAGGCTGTCTTCGACTTCTGTTGCGAAGGGGGGTTTCCAATGGCCGATCACCGTGTGGAGTCTCGACGGCCGCTAGATGCGACGCTTCGTTTTGGCGGGAGTCGATTGGGCCGTAGGATGTCCCCTTTAGAGTGTATAAATAGGGGGGCCATCCTAGGGCCGACACTTTGTCTGAGTTGTCTCTCGTCATTTGAAAATTGCTCGGCGCGTCTCCGCTTAGGTCGGATCTTCCGCTGAATTTTCCTCTACAAACCCTCTCTTTGAATCAGGTTAAATGTCTTCCTCCGAGGTATCTGTGGATGTAGCAGGGGTTGAGTCGGACGATGGGGCCTTAGTTTCTGGGGTCGAGCCCAGCGGATCTTCCTCCTCCTCGGCTTCAGATAGCTGAGAGAGTTCTTCTTCTTCTTCATCTACGTCTTCTGTGTCGGGCTCGCCCCCCAGGACTAGTGTTGCCCTTGTCCCTCGCTGTCGGGCGGCGACAAGGGCTCCCAAGGTGCGCATCGGAAATACCCACGATGCGCTCTCAGTCTTGAATCGCCTGGACGAGTTTTCCGACATCCAGTCTCGATTCCATATCCCCTCTGGCTATTCACATCATCTGGCCAGAGAGGGTAAGCGGGCAGACCAGGTGCAGGGCAAGGAGATTGCTATGTATCTGGAAGCATTCCGGGCAGGGTTGCGTCTGCCATTCTCATCTGAGATTTGTGCTGTGCTCCATTGTTTCCGTCTTGCACCGGGCCAGCTAGCGCCAAACTCGTAGAGGATCCTCCTCGGGTTTCTGGTCTGGGTAAAAATTGATCGGATCCTCTTTGATTTGAGCCTCCTCTTGTCTTTTCTTTACTATAAAAATCATCCCGGTACCAGTAAGGATGGGCCGGGCTGGGTGTATCTCTTGTTTAAAAAACGTAAGGGTAGGACGGCAGGGTCGGGGTAGTGGTCGTCCCTTCTTCCATCCACAAATGGAAGGAGAAGTTCGTCTTCGTCAGGCCACCGGAGGGTAAAGATTGGCCTGTGCCCACCCAGTGGCATAGGGCCGATTGCCTGAGGGTGAGGCAGTTGAACGCCCTCGAAGCGAGGGTGGCGTCTAAGTAGGAACCGATCCATCGGGCCGATGTCCCGCTCTTCGAGCAAGAACTGAGCTAGGCTAGACTCGGTCCTGAGCATTTTTTGGGTAAGTTAGGGCTTTTGCTGGTCTGTTTAGACTTCGCCAAAATTCTAGTGCAGTTTTTGCGTCGCTGACCTTTTTCTTTTGTTTTTCTCCCAGAGCCCATGGATCGATCGAAAATTATATCCGCCATGGCTAGCAAGGCCCAGGGAAGAAAGACCGGTGGTGCAAGCTCGTCCTGACAAGGTCCGAGCGCGGCTCCTAGGCAAACTCCTTCGGCCAGGGCTTCCGTAGCGTCCCCCGTCCCGGAGGAATGCCGCGGGGGAGGACAGAATCATGTGCGTAATCCGGTGCCTTGTGCTAGGGCGGAGGTGACTCCCCAGCCGAATCCCCCCTTAAGACACAGAAGCGGGTGGTTTCTCGGCCACCCCCGGCCGGGATCCAAGTGCATAAGGGTGACTTTTGCATCAAGGTGCCCTCGGGACTATCTGTGGCCGACAGCTTGCTGGCGGACATAGAGAAATCGGCTGGGGCCAAGATTCTCCGAGGCACCATGAAGGCCCAAGTTGCCGCTATTGCTCAGGAGGCGGTACAGGTCGGTAGCTTTTCCCAAAATATTTTTAAAGGTTATTCCCTCGGTTTCAGCTTCTTAACACAGTTCTTATTTTCTTCAGGTCCTCCAGCACTGCGCTCTCCTCTCCGCTATGGAGACTGAGGAAGTTACCCCAGTGATAAAGAAGGCGGGCGAATCTTCCTCGGTAGAATAAGAGCTTCTCCTTCATCTGCAGCAGGCGAAAGAAAAGGCAGCCCTCCTTGACTCACGATTGGTCGCCGAGGGCCTGACGGTTTTTAAGCTGAAGGAGTCCTATCGGCTCCTAACTGAATCCAACCGGGCTATCCAGGCCCAGATGGAGGAGGCGAACTGGCTCTTCGACGGTATGAAAAGGTCGAGGGACGACCTCAAAAAGGACATTCGGTCGACTTGCGAGGCAGCGAAGCTCGCGGAGAGTAGGGCGGAGGGGGCCGTGGAGGCGTACTAGGCGTCCGATCAGTTTTATGTCGACCTCGCTGACTCCAAGGCCGTTGGGTGGCATAATACCTTTGACGTCATCACGGAAAATATGCCCTAGTTCGACGACCGTGAGATTCGCGCAAAGTATCCCCTCACCGAGGAAGTGCCATAGAGGGGAGCTCCGAGCAGGTCGGGGAAGGCGAGGCGGCTGGCGGAAGCGCTGAGCTTGAAGTCGCCATTGTGATCGCCGACGGAGGCGTAGAGCAAGGAGAGGTGATGGCCGAGAAGGCAGTCAGAGCTATCCTTCACTTTTTTTAGAATTTTGTAATCCTCCGGGCATTTTTGCAAGGCCGAAGAGCCCACAATACCTTGTATATAATTTTGAACGTAAATAGAGTATATATATTTTTCGCTCACCGTCGCCGGTCCCAAGTTCAGATGAGAAAGGGTAAGGGTTGTGGTAGGCTTGTGACAGCCAACGTAAAACTTTGTCACATTCTATGACATGAACCATAATAAGAATATCGTTGGGGTGTCCCCTACTCAGCAACGCGCTACATCGGATCTCGGGTGTAGTGTTAAGTATGCAAGGGCTTCTAGGTCGTCGTCCAGATGCGGCGCGCTACATCGGACCCCGGGTGTAGTGATAAATAAGCAAGGGTCGTCGTCCAGAAATGGTGTGCTACATCGGACCCCGGGTGTAGTGACAAATAAGCAAGGGTCGTCGTCCAGAGACGGCACGCTACATTGGACCCCGGGTGTAGTGACAAATAAGCAAGGGTCGTCGTCCAGAAACGGCGCGCTACATCGGAACCGGGGTGTAGTGACAAATAAGCAAGGGTTTCATAAGATCCGTCTAGCTTCCTGGAACATAAGTTCCCTTACGGGTAGACTAATAGAATTAGTGGAGGTGATGATTAGGAGGAGAGTTGGTATTATGTGTTTGCAAGAAACTAACTGGGTAGGTGAAAAGAGTAGAGTCATAGAGCCTTGGGGTTATAAGTTTTGGTATACGGGTAGAGATAAAAATCGTAATGGGGTAGGCATAATCATAGATATACGGTTACTTGAGGATGTAGTTGAGATTAGGAGAAAAGGTGATAGAATTTTACTGGTTAAGCTTATTCTAGGTGGAGAGATCTTTAATGTTATTAGTGCTTATGCACCACAGATAGGTCTTGATGACGCTAGTAAGAGTCTATTCTAGGAGGATTTAGACGAGGTGGTGGAAATTATACCTAGTGGAGAGAAGTTATTTGGTGGTGATCTTTATGGACATGTAGGTACTAGTCGTAGTGGGTTTGATACTATCCATGGAGGTTTTGGTTTCGGACAAAGGAATGAAGTAGGTGACTTGATTCTAGATTTTGCCTTATCTTATGACTTGATCTTAGCAAACACCTAGTTTAGGAAAAGAGAGTCCCACCTTATCACTTTTAGGAGTGGATCAAGTGCTAGTCAAATAGACTTTTTTCTGACGAGAAGAATAGATAGAGGTTGTTGTATCGACTGTAAGGTAGTGCCAGGTGAGAGTGTAACCACTCAACATAGACTTTTAGTTCTAGATTTTCGATTTAGAAGAGAACCTAGGAAGATTAGACGTAAGGTAGAGCCTAGAATTATATGGTAGCGATTGAAAGAAGGTAACCAAAAGGCTTTTATAGATCGTATAGTCCAAGAAGCGGACTGGCAGTCGGAAGATGATCCAAACAAAACATAGAACAAAATGGCTAGTTGTATCAAGAAGGTAGCTAGAGATGTACTTGGTGAGTTGAGAGGTGGTGCTCCACCATCTAAGGACATATCATAGTGGAATGAAGATGTAAAGGCTGCTATTAAAATTAAAAGGGATCTTTATAAAGATTTGAAGAAAAGTAGAGATGTGGGGAGATTTGAGAAGTACAAAATGGATAAAAAGAAAGTTAAGAAAGCTGTTCGGGAAGCTAAATCTAAGGTCTACAAGGAGGTGTACGAGAAATTAGACACTAAAGAGGCTGCAAATGATATATACCGGATTGCTCGGATGTGGGAAAAGAAGACTAGAGACTTATGTGCGGTGAAGTGTGTCAAAAATGAAAATCAAAAGGTTTTAGTTCGAGATGAGGATATCAAGGAAAGATGGAGAGATTATTTTGACAAATTGTTCAATGAGAGTTTTACTAAGAATTTGGATGGACTTGTCATTCAATCTCAAGATATAAACCGTGATTTCATGCGTAAAATAAGACTACCTGAGATTAAAGAAGCTTTGAACAGAATGAGTTTAAGAAAAGCGGTTGGTCCTGACGGGATTCCTATCGAGATTTGGAGATGCTTAGGAGAAATAGGCGTTAAATGGCTGACAGATCTGTTTAATAAGATTTGGCAGACAAAAAAGATGCCAAATGAATGGAGGAAAAGTATCCTTGTACTTATCTACAAGAACAAGGGTGACATTCAAAGTTGCTCAAATTACCGTGGAATAAAACTTATATGTCACACCATGAAACTTTGGGAGAGAGTGATTGAACACAGGCTAAGGAAGGATATTAAGATAACAGAGAACCAGTTTGGGTTCATACCTGGACGATCGACGACAGAGGCTATTCATTTGCTTCGTCAACTTGTCGAGCGTTTTCGAGAGAGGAGAAGAGATTTGCATATGATATTTATTGATTTAAATAAAGCGTACGACAAGGTACCTAGAGAGGTATTATGGGGGACAATGATGAAGAAGGGGGTTCCCGTCAAGTATATTGACATAATCAAAGATATGTACGATGGAGTAGTGGCAAATGTCAGAACTTGTGGCGGCTTAACGAGTGATTTTCCAATTACTATTGGTTTACATCAAGGATCTGCATTAAGTCCATTCCTGTTTACCATCGTGATGGATGAGCTTACTAGAACTATCCAAGATGAGGTACCTTGGTGTATGTTATTCGCTAATGATATTGTTCTAGTAAGTGAGACGAAAGCAGGGGTTAATGCCAAATTGGAATTATGGAGGCAAACATTGGAATCTCGGGGATTCATATTGAGTAGGTCCAAGGCAGCATATATACATTGCAAATTTAGTAACCAGAGAAGTCAAAACCATATTGGTATAACATTGGAAGGGCAAGAGATATCACCGAGCGACCAGTTTAGATATTTAGGTTCCATCATTCAAAAGAATGGGGAGATCGATAGTGATGTTAATCAAAAGATCCAAGCTGGTAGGTTGAAATGGAGGTGTGCAACAGGGATTTTGTGTGATCGTAACTTTCCGTTAAAATTGAAAGGAAAGTTTTATCGGAGCGCTATTCGGCCTGCCTTATTATATGGTACAGAATGCTGGGCTCCTAAGAAGCATCATACACAGAAGATGCACGTAGCGGAGATGTGCATGCTTCGTTGGATGTGCGGTAACACTAGAAAAGATAAGGTGCGAAATGAGGATATTCGTGCAAAAGTTGGTGTAGCACCTGTGGAGGAGAAGATGCGGGAAAACCGGCTAAGATGGTTTGGTCATGTGCGACGCAGGCCTATGGAAGCACCAGTTCGACGAATAGATACTCTCGATATGGGCAATGGCAAAAGGGCAAAAGGAAGACCGAAGAAAACATGGATGGAGGTGATACGAAACGATATGGTTGCCAAAGGACTCAATGAAAGTATATTGCTGGATAGGAGTGAGTGGAGGCAGAGGATTCATGTGCTGGACCCGGCGTGATTCTCATGTTGGTTCATGTAGCCTACCCCATATGCTTGGGATAAAAGACTTAGTTGTTGTTGTTGTATATTTTTTCGCTCAAGTGTTTCTATCTCGCAAGCTTTTTTATCTCGCAAGTATTTTTAGCTCGCAAGCCTTTTTAGCTTGCAAGTGTTTAGGAAGGCATGATGTAAGATCTAGCAAAAGGCTATGCACAGGTAGACTGGTGTCCATCCTTTCCCCGGATTCGGGGTCACGACCATGCATCGAGTATGAATCGAGCGATAGCCAAGTGCGAATAGGTCGGCGCCCCTCGATTTCTTTTTGGATGAGCCGAGCAGGACATAACTCGGTCGCCTTTTTGCGTGTGTTTTGGACCTATGCCTTCGTAGGGTAGGAAGCTACCCATCGCGGATGGACCGAGCAAGAACCTACTCGGTGGCCTCGCGATGAGGGCTTTGGATCCACTTCTTCGTAGGAAAGGAAGCTACCCTTTATAGATGGACCGAGCAGGAATCTGCTAGGTGGCCTCGTGATGAGAGCTTTGGATCCACTTCTTTATATGGCAGGAAGTTACCCTCAGCGGATAAACCGAGAAAGAATCTTCTAGGTAGTCTCGCGATGAGGGCTTTGGATCCACTTCTTCGTAGGGCAGGATGCTACCCTTAGCGGATGGACCGAGCAGGAATCTGCTCGGCGGCCTCATGATGAGGGCTTTGGATCCACTTCTTCGTAGGGCAGGAAGCTACCCTCAGCGGATGGACTGAGCAGGAATCTACTCAGTGACCTCATGATGAGGGTTTTGGATCCACTTCTTCGTAGGGTAGGAAGCTACCCGTCGTGGATGGACCGAGCAGGAATCTGCTCGGCGGCCTCGTGATGAGGGATTTGGATTCACTTCTTCGTAGGGTAGGAAGCTACCCTCAGCGGATAAGCCGAGCAGGAAGCTACTCGGCTGCTTCTGGTCGAGAGCTTTCTGAATTCTATAGCTTCTCATTGGGACGTCGTTCAACCTTCCGTGACCCGTAAAGGCTGGAAGGGTGACCGTCACGGACGACACATGGCAGTACTATATCGGGAAAGTGCGATATTCTGTGATTTGCGTTGTTGCGCGAGTAGATATTGGCCGCTGGAAGATATTTGTTGATGCTATAAGTATCGAAGGTATGGTCTCACCTTCGAATTCTCATATCGGTTTCTTCCTAGTCATGTGTTTCCCGAAGATGACTGGCCGCACATATACCATTAGGGAGATCGTTTCTCAGGATGATGTGTATTTTTATAGTCTCGATCATTCCGAAGAGACGTACGAGACGGTGATAGGCTACTTGGAGGGCCATTGTGGGCGCTTACTTTCCCAGCGATCTCCTCTCCTTCAAGTGCTAATCTACGCGATATGGAGGACTTCCCCGGGTCTGTACAACACCCTGTCTCTGCAGTTGATGGACGAGCCGTTTGATAAAATGTATATGGTCCACGAGTTTGGTCTGATCTCGAAGAGCAGGCGGGACCGCTCGGTGGACCTTCTGTTTCCTGATTTAAAATCAGGAAAGTTTACGGAGGAGGCATCACGTGCTAGCACGTGACCAGCAGTCACGTGTTGGCACGTGACATTTAAAAGCAGCGGCAAAGGCACATCAGTTCCTTGATTAAATCGAAGAAAAGGCTTCAGAAAGGGTCACGTGCTCACACGTGACCGGGGGTCACGTGTTGGCACGTGACGGTTGAACAGCGGCCAGAAGACAGAACGCAGAAAGAAGAAGAAGGCTCGTTCCAAGGGGTCACGTGCCTACACGTGACCAAGGGTCACGTGGCCACACGTGACCGGCTTTCAAAGCCTATTTATTTAACAGAATCAAATTCTGAAGAGATCATTCAAATCTTTCCAAAAGAAAAATGATTATTTGGAACCGATTGGACTAAAGATTTAAAGGTGATTAAATATCATCTATCTATGGAAAAATCTTGAACTTGGAAAGATTTTCCCTTAAAATCTAACCGAAACAATAGAAGAATATCTTTGGATTTAAAATCCAATGGTGAATAAAATTCACCTAATAATCCAAAGGTCCAAACGAATGGTGAATACAAATTAAATCTCTCAATGAAACATTCACCAAAACTAATTGATTCTGCTTCTTCTCCTATAAATAGGAGCCAAGGGACATATACAGAAAAAGATACATAGAGAGAGAGAAAAATAGAGCCTTGAGACTTTGGAGGAATTGGGATCTTCTGCAAAAGAAAACCTTAGGTAAGAAGGGGGAGGCTTTCAAGAAAAAAAAGAATTTAATTCTCAACATAGTTTAACTCTGATATTAAAAAGAAAAACTTAGTTCTCTCTTTAGCAGAGGATCTGCAAAGTGCACATCTCCCCATGAATTGAGAATTTAATTCTCATTGGGTTGAGATCTTGCCATGCAGATCCAAAGCATAGAGAGGGAATGGATGTTTGAGAATTTAATTCTCATAGAACTATAGGAATTTAATTCCTGTGAATTAAAATTAGGGTTTAACCCTATGTCATAGGAATTTAATTCCTTCAAAATGAATAGAACCAGGGTTAACCCTAGTTAAGAACTCAAATCTGTCAAAATAACAGGAATTTAATTCCTCTAAAGTTTATTGCTATGGTTTAACCCTATGAAGAATTTGATTCTTAAAAAGATAAACACATCTTCAAATAGGCATGGTCACGTGCTACCACGTGACCCCTGTAAAGAGCCACCGCAAAACTTTGAGGCAACGCCTCACGTGCTTCACGTGACCCCCAAAGCGCTCAAAGAAAAAAGCAAAGGAATAGAAGCTCTGGGGCACCCTCACGTGTCACCACGTGACCCTTACTGAATATTCTAACAGATCAAAGCGCAAGCCCCCATCACGTGCCCACACGTGATTGCTTTTAGAATTAAAAGTGTTAAACACTTATCTGTAGAACAAAATAAAGGGAAACAGGGCGCTATCACATGCTACCACGTGACCCCTTGGCTGAAGCTTTAACGGATAAGCACCAAAATACCCATCACGTGACAGCACGTGATGCTCCAAAGTATTCAATACTTTTGACAGAATAGAATGAATTGAGGGCGCCCTCACGTGCTACCACGTGACCCCTCTTGCCTTAGTGTTTAACACTAGAGTTGAAACCTCTATCTCCAGTGTTCAACACTGGTTTTCTTAGTGTTTAAACACTAATTTGGAAAACTTTATTTACAGTGTTTAACACTGACTTTCTTAGTGTTGAACACCAACCTGGAAAGCCCTGTTTCCAGTATTTAACATTGATCTGCCTTAGTGTTAAACATTGATTTGAAATCTCCACTGCCAGTGTTTGACACTAACTTGTTAATCTCATTCTCAGTGTTCAACACTGGTTGATCTTTAGTGTTTAATACTAACTTTAGCCCAATTGGCTAAGTGTCTAGAGGCAAAGCCTCTCCTCTAATGGACCAACAGAGGGCCAATATCCTAAACATGATTGGACTTAGCCTAAGCTGGCCATAAGTCCTCAATTCAAATTCGACTGAGCCAATGGGCTCATAATATAATTAATTGGTCTTGGTTCCAAATTGGGCCAAAGATTATTTAATCTACCTCGGTTTAAGGGTACATCTCTTCACTCCTTTGATACTCGGCGTTGTAATTCCTCAACGTCTTCAAAGAGGTGACGGGTCCCGATGACCACATATTGATATGGACTGTGGGGTCCTTAAACTCATGGACTATGAGGTCCTTAACCTTGACCGAGATGTCTTAAAACTAACAATGGACTGTAGGGTCCTTAAATCCATGGACTATGACGTCCTTAACCTTGACCGAGATGTCTTAAAACTAACTTTGGACTGTGGAGTCCTTAAATCCACGGACTATGAGGTCCTTAACCTTGACCGTGATGTCTTAAAACTAATATCGGACTGTGGAGTCTTTAAATCCACGGACTATGAGGTCATTAACCTTGACCGTAACGTCTTAAAACTAACATTGGACCGCAATGTCCTCAAACTACCCATGGACCGCAATGTCCTTAAACTATCTATTGACCGCAATGTCACTAATCTAAACAACAGAGCCCCTCCCCTTTTTATTGCTCTCTCTTGTTGGATCTGAACGATCCCGTTAAGTCGATCTTAGTCTAAAAACTTGACTAACGTATCCTTAGCAAACGTTTAAGTCGATCTTAGTCTCAAATGAGGCTAACGTATCCTTAAACAAAACCCCAAACCCAAATCTAAGAAAATACGGATTTGGACTAGTCCACGCCCTATGGGCGACGACATAACTCAATCTCCGTATACAATCCACGGGCAACCAAACACAAATCAAACACACACGACACGAAGTGACCACATGGAGAAGGAGAAAGTTGTTACCGCAATACGGTAGCGTAATTAACTGCAGGGGCTTGCGTCTGCAGGGAAGAGCGTCCCCACAATAAAAAAAACCCCTCAAGCGAGGGGGAATCTGACGAAGTCTGCTACATCGGACGCACCCATTTAAACCTTCGATACATGGTGCCATAAATCAACTTGGCATATTCGGAGAGGTAGACGGATAGCACCAATTAGCATCTGCCCCGAATCTCAGGCAAGACGTCATGTCGCGCCGTCTTTCGGAGGGGAACAGATTCTGGCACGCCCGGTGGGACCTTTTTCTCTTTCCACTCCACACTTCGTGTGTCGTGATTCGCGAACCAATCGCTGTTCGCTAATGGTTGCCATTGGGTTCGAAGTACTAAGATCTGGTGTTTCGTTTGCTGCAGAAAGCAAAGAATCAATGGCCTCCACTTGTGCGGCATGCTCGGACTGCAATTGCAACCAACGCTCTGCCTCGCCAGGAGGTATAGCCTACGGACCCCAAGCTGCTTCGCTATTCACAATGCCCGTGGAACAGGTCACTCGAGCCACCACAGGATTGTTTTTTGGGACCATGCTCCCGTCGACAAGCTTCACCGCTCCGGTGCTGACAACGGAAGCTCCCAAGAAGTCGGTCTTTGATCGTCTTACCCCTGCCGTGACCCCTCTCAACGGTTCGCCCAACACCAGTGCCTCGGTCTTCTCCAGACTGGGCCAGAGCTCCTGTGGAACCGCAATGGGGCTTGCAATCCCAGAGAAGGCTGCTCCTGAGAAAATAACCAGTCCTGCTCCTGAAGTCATCAAGGCGGCATCCCCTGCCAAAAAGTCGGTCTTTACAAGATTGACTGTTCCAGCTCCCGCTCCTGCTACCCAAAGGACATTAGTCTTTAACAGGCTGACACCAGCAGTGACCCCCCACATATACAGGGGGCAAGACGAGGCTATCGCCATCACCGAGCTGATGCCATCAGCACGACACGCTCGACGTCGTTACTGGCACCGAGTGAGAAAGGCCGGAGGCAACTCTCCTTCTGGGCTAACTCCTCCAGCCCCGACGACAGAAGTTAATGCTGCTGTTCCAACTGGGAACAGTTTTGAAATGCTAAATAAGGTGCGTAGGAATTCTCCTACCGCGGTGCTAAAGAGGTCTCCCCCTCCGCTGAAAAGGGCTATAGAAGTGAAGCCAGAACAGCCCCAATCTCCTCAACGGCTGTCCTCCCGAATCTATAAAGTCTGGCGGCAGACCCGAGACTCGATGATCGATCCAAATTTCTCCCGACAGCACAAGAAGCTGAAAATCCAACAGGAAGTCAGTCGCCAGGCTAAGCCACGAAAACCTGTCTGGGTGCCCACCTCAACGGCCCCTTCAATTTCCACTGCTCATAAAAAGAGGAAGCCAGAGAAGATCCCCCAGCCTGCAATGAGAGCTAAAGGCACTAAGCTCAAACGCCCTAAGTCTGGGGGCATGATGGTCCATACCGTATACATGGCGTCAGGAAAGGAAGACAGCCGTGCGTCTACAGGTCATAGACCGCTTACACGGTCAGTGACCAAGGCGCAGGAGCAGCAACAGAAGCTCCAAGAGATGATGAATGCTATGGCCGCACTTACCGGGCCAAAAGAAAACCCAGAAACGTCCTCGGATGAACGCCAGGAGGAAGAAACCGACGCCGAATTCCTTCGCCGAATATTGGAGAAGGACAAAGAGGCTGCTGAACAAGCAGCCAATATACAGCGTATGGGCCTTCTCTTCCAAGATATGATAGGGATGATGATACAACAAGATCCTCCGGCTGAAGTGCCCCCGATCGTCCTTGGAGACGATAGGGGAGAGACATCAAATCCCCCGCCGGCTTTGTCAACGGCTAAAGAGGATACAATCTCTAAAACTGATTTGGATGAGTACATAGCCCAGCAAATACGGGTTCATCATGCGACTGAAGCAGCCGGCCAGGTCGTAAAAACGGGGCGGCCATATCCAAGCTGGTACGACCAAATCAAGTACCCGCCGGGTTACACAATTCCCAAGTTCCATGTTTACAAGGGAACGGGCAATCCTCACCAGCATGTTGCCCAGTTCAGGGTACTCTGCGGCAACACCGGCGGTGATGACAAGTTTTTGCTTCGCCAGTTTGTTGGAAGTCTATCAGATACGGCGTTCGAGTGGTACTCTGAGCTCCTGAACGACTCTATCAAGACCTTCGCAGAGATGGAATTGTTGTTTACCCAACGCTTCGCGAGTGCCAGCGAGCGTACCCCGATAACGGCATTGATCAATACCAGGGTAAAGCCGGGCGAAACATGGGTCCAATATGCTATACGGTGGCGTAATTTATGGTCAAAATGCGAGCAGCGTATAGAAGAAGCTCCTGCAGTGGGAATGTTTGTGGGAACTCTAGACCCTCATGCAACTATCTCCCAGTTTATGATGTTCTTTAAGCCAACCATATTCCAGGCTCTAATCGACAAGTTGACCCAGATGGACCAGATGGGTCATAGACCGTCTCCCCCGAAGCCCGAGCCTCGGAGTGACAAGGGTAAAGGAAAGGCAACCTTCGTCGCGAATGCCCAGCAGCAACCCAATGCCCCAAAGCTGACGGATCAACTGGAAGAAAGACGCCAGTATTATAATGAGAAGATGAAGTGTCCTTACTCGTTCCCGCGGGATAAGACAAAATGGTTATTCGAGATGGCAGTACGCAACGGATTTATAAACCTGCCAAATCCAAGGCGACTGCCACAACCCACTGAGGTGAATAACCCCAACTATTGCCCTTACCATCAAACGGTAAGCCATCCGATTGAGGATTGCTTCGTTTTCAAAGGATGGATTGAAGATCAATACCTCCAGGGGAAGTTTGCACTACCCGAAAAGTGGAAGGTGAATCCGCCACAGCCGCATACTCCTAAGAGAGCAGACACACCGGGGGCAACCTGTTCTTTCATCGAGGAAGCTCCATGGGAAGTCGTGCTATCAGCTAAAACCAGAAGAATGCTGAGTGATCTTCATGCGTGCCCAGCGGTCGAATGGAAGGACCCGCTTGAACCTCAAATCATCGAAGGGATGTTGAAGCCGCGCCCAATTAAGAAGAGCGGTGGTGATGACCCAAGTACTCACACCCAACCGTCAAAATCTTCAAAGAAAAAGAAGAAGAAATTCAAGAAGCCCGTGAAGCCTGAAGACAAGCGCACGGATTTGCAGAAATAGATTGACACGCTGGAGGAGTATAATCAAAAGGCACGAACTCCCGTCACGCTGCAAGAGTTCCTCAACCACGTCTTTCAGGAGGAAGGAGATGGAGAGAGCTCATCGGATGAATCCGAGGGGTATGTGGCGAGTTGTCATATGATTTCCCACTCGGAAGATGAGAAAACTCCTGGCGCTGAGAAACTGGGAGCACAGCCTGAGCCAGAACTTGTATGGCCAACAGATGAAATGATCGACGCCTTTCTAGACGAGATTCGTTTGAAGAGTAAAGCCGACCAGGAGCGTGAGATAGCCGCATCAGAGAGAGCCAAACGCAGGCGACTAAACGAAAGAGTTGAAGTACTCCCGCCAAATCGAAAGGCATCCGACACAAATAAAAACATATTCAAGACGAGGAAACGGTTTGCCAAGATCGTGTCAATGGGAATGAAACTACCACCTTCGGAAGAAAACACGCTCGAGGGGGCGGAGATGCATCCTAATTACTGCTCATATCATCGGAAGATTTCACACCCTACAGAGGAGTGCGACGCTTTTAAGATATGGTGGTAGGGATATGTTACTCACCGGCAACATTTTAAGCGCATGAAACGCAGAACTCGTCGGGAGCAGAAAAGTACAACCGACAGGCACAAAAGAACTACCGGCACCTGTTACGTGGTCGACGCCGGAGGATCACAAGTTCTCACCTTTGGGAGCGACTCTGATGAGGAAATGGTTCTGGGCCCTCTCTTTAAAGAATCCGTTTTAGGAAAAGAGGAAGAACCAGAGGCCTGCGAAAATATTCAGCTGCGCAATCGCACGCTCCCGGAAAAGAATCTCGGGCCCGAAAATAGAAAAGATAAGGGAAAGGAAAAGGTCACTGAGGATATCACCTTAGATGACCAAGTCATGAAAGAATTGGCTGCCAAAGATCCTCCCAGGAAGGGTAAGCTGGACTACAACATCCTAGCGCACCTAAAGAAGCTACCTTCTCAGCTCAGCATTCTCGACGCCCTCCAATTATCAAAAGAAGCGTGAGATTCATTAATCAAGGCGTTACAAGAACCCGAGTAATTCCAAGCCTTCCTCGCCGTGGAAATGATGAAGAATGAACTGGAAGAAGTGCATACGGCCGACATCACTTTCGGTGACGAAGACCTCCTCCTCGGGACGTGCGACCACAACCGTCTTCTATATGTCTCTGGATACTGCCATGATATCAAGATAGGCAAGATCCTGGTGGATAATGGATCCTCCGTCACTCTCCTTAACGTTCGGGTGTTAAAGGAAATCTGCATGAGCGTGCAGCACCTCGCTCGCGACAAAATTACCATCTCCGGTTTCGACTCCCAGTCATCACGGACTCTCGGATCTGTAATACTAACATTACGTTTCGGACTGCTTGTCACGGACATCAAGTTTCATATCATCGACGCCAAGACCTGCTACAACGCCTTGCTCGGTCGTCCTTGGTTACACGAGTACAACATCATCCCTTCTACACAACATCAGTGTATGAAGTACTTTAAGGATGATTTCGAGTATACCGTAGCAGGTGAGCTGAACCCATTTTCCGTGAACGAAGTCCGCAAGTACGAAGATGCGAAGTACTTTTTGCCAGACTTCAAGGATATAGAAAAGTGTCGCAAGCCGGAGAACAAAGCCGTCGCCACCATCCCTGTTTTCGGGAGTGACACCGAAGAAGAAGAAGAGATAGTTTACGCTGGGCCGTCTCAACGCAACAACCTGGGAACATCCGCCCCTATGTTGATCTTCGGAAGTGACTCGGAAGATGAGGTTAATTCCGTGTTCTCCAGTCGGCCGTCAATACAAGCATCTCCTAGCGATGATCAGAGTTTGCAAATCACCATGGTGTCGCGGAAACACTACAAGGATCTCGACGCACTTCAAGCTTACAATGTGCAGGACCTGCAGACGTTTTACGTCCCTCCCAGGCGAAAGGGTGAAAAGGCGATCCTATTCTACCGATCCACGGAAACAAGAGTGGAGAAAGAAATCTGGCATGGCGCGGATTCTACACTCGACAGGCTCCAACCCATCCGTTTGCCCAGATATTACACAAATGAACTAAGGAGGCTATTGAAGCGACAAGGAGTATCCTTAAAGCAGACTGTTCGACAAGCTCAGTTCTACAACAGGATTTGGGATGCCCCTGGAACTCAGCGCAAATTGCCCAACGGGAGAATGGAAATGCTTAGGCTTGGATATGTGAGGTCCGGGAAACGGGAGCGAGTCCACGGCAGCTACGCCATATATAACTTCGATGAGGAGGAGGACACCCTGTCGGGGAATGCTAACCCCTCATCAAGACTGGATCCCGCGAGTGAAGTGCCGAGTCCGTCATTTGAAGAACAAGTGGACAAGCTTATCAGGAAAGCGGGTCAAACGGCTCGGGAAGATCACAACCGCGAGATGGCCATCTACGAGAAGGCCAGGACGCAACGTCTGTTTCAACAAGCTGCAAAAGACAAGGGTACTCCTCCCTGTCAACCCGTTGTACAAAAGGCCCGACGCAGAGGCAGAAGTAAGTCAAGAGGTAGAAAAAGGAGTCGACAACAGCGACGTAGGATTAGAGAGTCGTATGATCAGGCGTTGCACGGCCCGGATTTGTCCCTCATAAAGAAGATGAGTCGAGCGTATTCCTTCCCTCGAGACAAGATGAAGAAGCTACTCGAGCTCGCCATAAAACATCAAATGATCGCACTTCCGGAGTCTAAGCACCCTGAGCAAGTTAACGAGGTTTCTTATTCGGGCTATTTCTCTTATCACCGAGCCATAGGACACCCTATCGAAAACTGCTTCACGTTCAAGAACTGGGTCGAAGACCAGTACCAATAAGGCAGATTTGCTTTATCCAGCAGCTGGAGGGTAACGCCGCCACAAAAGCACGAACCCAAAGCCGCAAGAGCAGAGCCAGATCCACATCAATCTTGGAAGCGGATTCGCACCTGATACATGATTACAATATTAAAAGAAGAGCCCGAGAACATGGACGACCTTCCCTGGTGCTTTGAAAACAGCAATGACGAGGTGATCTCAGAATTCCCACCAGCTCCGAAGGAACTGGAAGATGGCATACATACGACTGCAGATAACCTCAAGAAGATTGAGTTGGGATCGGAAGACGATCCTCGACCAACATTCGTCAGCGAGCTGCTATCTGAGGAAAGGGTGGCAGCGGTAAAAGACGCGCTTCTACAGCATAGAGATTGCTTCGCGTGGAACTATTCCGAGATGCCAGGATTAGATCCAGAGATTGCGGTACATAAATTATCAATATCGCCGGATATCAAGCCAGTCAAATAGGCGCCGAGACGGATGCGTCTCGAGCTTGAAATGAGCATTAACGCCGAAGTCAAGAAACTAATCGATTCCGGGTTTATCCAGGAGGTACAGTATCCTGATTGGGTCGCCAACATCGTCCCGGTGATGAAGAAGAATGGGACAGTACGCATATGTGTGGACTTCCGAGATCTCAATAAAGCCTGCCCGAAGGACGATTTCCCAGTGCCGGTCACCGAACTGATGATAGACAATACGTCCACTCATGAGGTTTTCTCCTTTATGGACGGTTCATCAGGGTACAATCAGATAAAGATGCATCCCGACGACCAGAAGCACACCGCTTTCCGGACTCCTTTGGGTATATTCTGCTACAAAGTTATGCCCTTTGGTTTAAAGAACGCTGGTGCCACTTATCAAAGGGCCATGACAAAGATCTTCGATGATCTCATACATAAAATCGTCGAGTGCTATATCGATGACCTCATAGTGAAGCATTTAGAGCATCTGAAGACCGTATTTCAGTGCCTTCGGCAATATAATTTGAAGATGAATCCCCTCAAATGCGCGTTCGGGGTCTCCTCGGGTAAATTCCTGGGATTCATCATCCGACACCGAGGTATCGAAATAGATCCATCTAAGATTAAGGCGATCATGGAAATGCTACCTCCGAGGACTCTCAAACAGCTACGGTCTCTCCAAGGAAAGCTCGCGTACATCCGGCGGTTTATCGCCAATCTTTCAGGCAAGTGCCGTCCTTACAGCCACCTGACGAAGAAGGGAACTCCGTTCGTCTGGGACCGAAAATGCCAAAGCGCGCTAGATGAAATCAAGCAATACCTGCAGAACCCGCTGGTGCTGGCTGCTCCAGTCAAGGGGAAGCCTCTTATCTTATATACAACAGCCCTCGAAGGTTCCTTAGGCGCATTATGGGCACAAGAAAATGACCAAGGGAAGGAGAGAGCTCTCTACTATTTAAGCCGAGTTCTTCTGGGGGCAGAAAGCAATTACTCCCCTATCGAAAAGCATTGCCTGGCGTTAATCTTTGCGATAATAAAGCTCAGGCACTATGCGTTGGTGCATGAAGTCCGTCTCATTTCGAAGGTGGACCCCCTTAAATATTTAATGTCGAAGGCTATATTGACAGGTCGGCTCGCTAAATGGGCCCTGCTCTTGATGGAGTTCTCGATAACCTATCAACCTCTCAAGGCAGTGAAAGGCCAGGCCATCGCCGACTTCCTTGCTGAGCATCCGATACCTGCCGATTCTCCTCTGAATTGCGAATTGCCAGACGAACATGCGTTTGATGCGATCGACGGTAGTGATACCCGGTGGGAACTCTATTTTGATGGAGCGTCTTCCATGAAGAAGCGCAAACAAAGTACCCCCATAATCAAATCATGGGTAGGCCTCATCTTCGTAACTCCACAAGGAGGGATAATGCGCTTTGCTTTCTCCTTAACAGAGCCGAGGATTAACAATGAAGCCGAGTACAAAGCTTTGATAGCAGGCCTCGAGATCGCCATCGACATGGGAATCGAAAACCTCCTTATATACGGAGATTCTCGACTGGTCGTTAGTCAAGTAAATGGCGACTACCAAACGTGCAAGCCGGAGTTGGTAAAATATGGTGAAAGGGTGCGACAACTGTTGACCCAAATTCCCTCCTATACTTTGGAAAGTATACCACGCGCGAAAAATAGCAAAGCGGACGCGTTAGCTAAGCTCGCTAAAGAATTGGCTGACGAGAACCTCGATGACGTTAGAATCATGGTACAAAGCCGTCGAGTGCTCGCCCCAGCAGAAATATCTCCGGAATCACACGAAGAAAAGGGAGCGACTGAGCAGACGACCCTACAAATAAAAGACCGTGAGAAGGATGAGGACTGGAGGGAAGTCTTCATAGACTACTTTAAGTCCTACCGAATGCCCGAAGAAGCGTCCTCAAGACATCAGCTCATGAAACGAGCTCTATCTTTCGCTTTCGTCAATGATACTCTGTATAAGAGGACGTTTGATTCTTTATGGCTGAGATGCTTAGGACCTGACGAAGCAGAAAGAGTCGTTCAGGAAGTTCATGACGGAATCTGTGGTTCTCACCAAGCAGGCCCGAAGATGAAGTTAAAAATTAAAAGGATGGGTTACTACTAGCCCACGATGATCCAGGACTACCTCGAATATGCGAAGCAATGCCACTCATGCCAAATCCATGGGGATTTCATCCATCAGCATCCGAATCCACTACATCCAACGGTGGCTAGCTGGCCGTTCGAAATGTGGGGGACTGACATAGTCGGCCCCATCGAACCAGCATCGTCCAGGGGACATCGTTTCATCCTGGCGACGACTGGTTACTTCTCCAAATGGGCGGAAGCAGTACCGTTGAGGGAAATGAGGACGGAGAATATCCTCCACTTTTTCAAAACGCACGTCATTTATCGGTTTGGAACTCCACGGCGGATTATCTCCGATAACGGGCCAGCCTACAGAAGCCATAAGATTAGCCGTTTCGTGCAACAGCATAATATAGAATGGAGATACTCCTCATTTTATAATCCACGAGCTAACGGTCTGGCCGAGGCCTTCAATAAGACCTTGACAAAGATCATAAAAAAGGCGGTGTCCTGAAATAAGAAGGACTGGCACGAGAGACTGCAAGAGGCTCTTTGGACATATCGAACTACGTTCAAGACGGCCACGAACACGACGCCATACGCACTGGTATTCGGTACAGAAGCGGTACTCCCCCACGAGATAGAGCTGCCTTCTCTACGAGTGGCAGTCCACCATGAATTGACAAACGAAGAAAATGCTCACCTTCGGCTTGAGGAGCTTGACGCCCTCGATGAAACCCGGCTCATAGCACAACAAAATCTGGAGGCCTACAAAGAAAAGATGATGCGCTCGTACGAAAGATTGACCAGGTCGAGGACATTCCGCCAAGACGAACTTGTACTGGTGGTCAAAAGACCTATGATCCCCAATCGTGCCAAGCGGGAAAAATTTGATCCAAACTATGAAGGCCCGTACATCATAGACAAGGTCTACCAGGGTGGAGCCTATCTACTCATGGACATATACGGTGAAAGGCCTTTCAGGCCAATAACTGGCCGCTTCCTAAAGAAATACTACGCTTAATGAGCCACAGCCGAGGTCAATGATAGATGACGACGACTATGTCCGCTCGTTATCTTCCTAAGCTCAGACTTTATAAGCAGTAACCGGCCTTCCCCTGAACGGACCGAAACGTCCTTAAACTAACGACGGACCGAAACGTCCTCAAACTAACGACGGACCGAAACGTCCTCAAACTAACGACGAACCGAAACGTCCTTAAACTAACGACGGACCGAAATGTCCTTAAAACTACTACCGCAGTATCCTTAGACTGACGAGATGAAAAAAAGAGAAAAAGAAAAAAATATATAAGTAAAAATAAATAATAAAAAATAAAAACGGTATGTCCATAAGCAAAATGGGCACGGATGAAAACCCGAAAGGGCTCCGTGAGTAAAAACAGCAGGGCTACCGGCGAGTGTTCGTGAAAACCGGAAAGGGCGCGACCTTGTAAACAAAAAGAGAAAAAGAATAAAAAAACGGTATGGCCATAAGCAAAATGGGCACGGATGAAAACCCGAGAGGGCTCCGTGAGTAAAAACAGCAGGACTACCGGCGAGTGTTTGTGAAAACCCGAAAGGACGCAACCTCATTAAAAGACACTTACAAGATCCTCTCGACCTTGTAAGGAGAAACCACCCGCGTGGGATCCTTACGACTCACAAGGGAGCGACACACTTAGGGATCCCCACGATTCCTAAGGAGAAAATACACTTGCGAGATCCTCACGACTCGTAAGGAGAACTCTCTTATGGGACCCTCACGGTTCATAAGACTTGAAAGTCTTAAGTCACAGAGACCTAAACCTGTGCTTAAGCAAAATCCCCCACAACCCTCGACAATGCCCTACAAGTGGCTCAATACTGACCCTTGTATACAATCCATGGGCACGAATAAACATTTCCCCAGCAAAGTCCCACCCGTGACTAGGGATATGTCCATATGGTGAGTAACCCTTGTAAGTCCTCTCGACTTATGAGGAGAAGACCCTTTTGTAAGATCCTTACGACTTGCAAGAGGACATGCACTTAGGAATCCTCACGATTCCTAAGGAGAAAATACACCTACAAGATCCTCACGACTTGTAGGGAGAAATACCTTTGTGAGACCCTTACGGCTCATGAAGTCAAAGCCTTAGTCGACAGGACCCTTAACCCTGTTTACTAAGCCACCTTTGTTCAAAACCGACAGAGGCAAATGATGATTCGCTCCTGGCAATATCCCAGTTGTAGCAGTGCTGATGCCGAAATCAGTGTCTAAAATGAAAGCTTGCAGTGAAAAGGCTAGCGAGCCACACATGCATACAAAACAGCCGAAATGATGGGGCAACTTGCAATAAAAAGCAGCAAGTAAAAACGTATGCATGAGAAATAGCCGAAATGATTGGGCAACTCGCAATAAAAAGCAGCGAGTAAAAATAAAATAAATAGCCGAAATGATTGGGCACCGCGAAAAATAGCCGAAATGATGGGGCAATCGCAACCTTCGCGATATAAAAGTTGAAATGATAGAGTATCGCGGAAAAAGAAATAAAATAAAAATAAAATTTATGCCCTACAGGAGATGTTCCATCACTCCCTGTATACAATCCAAGGGCGTAAACAAAGAAGTGATCACATGTCCTCCAGGTTTCATCAAAGAAAGGAGTCGAATCTCGACGGGCCGCAAGCGACCTAGAGATCATCCCAACACTCGTCGCATAACGACGGACACAACTTCAAGCAAAGCGGAACAGCGGCAACCCCCCCAGTTCCATGGCTCGGCGATACACATATCACCTACAGTCAAAGCTCCATTCCGTGAAATGCGGATACAATCAGCAAAATTCCTGGTAACGTGGAACGCGGATAACGTCACTCTTTGACCCCGTGGAAAACGTCCAGAGCGGATCCTGGTCCTCGCAGAGTATGGCAGTGAACCCGTGTGAAGCATCCAGAGCGGAGCCTAGTCCTCGCCGAATACGGCAGTGAACTTATGTGAAGCATCTAGCGCAAAATTCCTGGTTACGTGGAACGCGGATAACGCCACTCTTTGACCCCGTGGAAAATGTCCAGAGCGGATCCTGGTCCTCGCAGAGCACGGCAGTGAACCCATGTGAAGCATCCAGAGCGGAGCCTAGTCCTCGCCGAAAACACGGCAGTGAACCCGTGGGAAGCATCTAGTGCAAAATTCATGGTTACGTGGAACGCGGATAACGTCACTCTTTGACCCCGTGGAAAACGCCCAGAGCGGATCCTGGTCCTCGCAGAGCACGGTAGTGAACCCGTGTGAAGCATCCAGAGCGGAGCCTAGTCCTCGCCGAACACGGCAGTGAACCCGTGTGAAGCATCTAGCGCAAAATTCCTGGTTATGTGGAACGCGGATAACGTCACTCTTTGACCCCGTGGAAAACGTCCAGAGCGGATCCTGGTCCTCGCAGAGCACGGCAGTGAACCCATGTGAAGCATCCAGAGTGGAGCCTAGTCCTCGCCGAACACGGCAGTGAACCCATGGGAAGCATCTAGTGCAAAATTCCTGGTTACGTGGAATGCGGATAACGTCACTCTTTGACCCCGTGGAAAAGGCCCAGAGCGGATCCTGGTCCTCGCAGAGTACGGCAGTGAACCCGTGTGAAGCATCCAGAGCGGAGCCTAGTCCTCGCCGAGCACGGCAGTGAACCCGTGTGAAGCATCTAGTGCAAAATTCCTGGTTACGTGGAACGCGGATAACATCACTCTTTGACCCCGCGGAAAACGCCCAGAGCGGAGCCTGGTCCTCGCCAAGCACGGCAGTGAACCCGTGTGAAGCATCCAGAGCAAACACCGGACTTTGGAGTCCTTAAAATCCACGGACCATGATGTCCTTAACCTTGACCGTGATGTCTTAAAACTAACAATCAACCAACCTGATTCTATATTGGTGCCACCTCGGTTTAGGGGTACATCTCTTCACTCCTTTGATACCTGGCGTTGTAATTCCTCGACGTCTTCAAAGAGGTGACGGGTCCCCGCAACCAAACATCGGACTGTGGAGTCCTTAAATCCTCGGACTATGAGGTCCTTAACCTTGACCGTGATGTCTTAAAACTAACATCGGACTGTGGAGTCCTTAAATCCTCGGACTATGAGGTCCTTAACCTTGACCGTGATGTCTTAAAACTAACATCGGACCGTGGAGTCCTTAAATCCACGGACTAAGAGGTCCTTAACCTTGACCGTGATGTCTTAAAACTAACATCGGACTGTGGAGTCCTTAAATCCACGGACTATGAGGTCCTTAACCTTGACCGTGATGTCTTAAAACTAACATCGGACTGTGGAGTCTTTAAATCCACGGACTATGAGGTCTTTAACCTTGACCGTGACGTCTTTAAACTATGATACCTTGAGCGACCCCCTGACTCCGTGAAACACGGATAAGGGCGACCACATCTAGCACTTGCAGGTCCTCACGACCTGTAAGGAATAAAACTCTCTTGTGAGATCCTTACGACTCTCAAGGAAAAAACCCGCTTAGGAATCCTCACGATTTTTAAGAAGGACTTACACCTATGGGATCCTCTCGACCCATGGGGAGAAAAACTCTTTATGAGACCCTCGTGGCTCATAGAGTGCAAAAGTCTTAGGAAGCGGATCTTAACCCTGAATCCTAAGCCATCGCTGCCCTGCAAGTAGGCCAAGATAAAATGTCCGCAAAACACATTCAATGAAAAGAGACACACCATTGAGAAGAAAATTGTATTTTTTATTCATAAACCAAAATGGATACAAATTACAATCCATGAAAGAACAAAAAGAAAATACTCTTGCTCAAGAGTATGTACAAAAAGAAAGGAAAAGATACAAGTCTTCAAGTCGGCGGGTGATGGAGCAATTTTACCAGCTCATCTTTCTGTTGCTGAGTCACGGCTTCATGATTCAGGATCGCCAGAAGACGGGCCTCCGCCTGAGCCTGCTGGGCCTGATACGAAGCAAGCTGGCCTTCAAGCTCTTTCTCGGTGGCCTTATGAGCCTCGACCCTCTTACGAGTGAACGTGACAGCTTTATCAAGAGTCACCACCTCCCTGATAGACTCTTGAAGCACCCGCCAGAGCTCATACGCTTTGTTGGCCTTGGCAGTAAGACTCGCCTGAAGCTCGCTCAGCGCCTTGGAAGCTAGCTCCCTCTCTGAGAATTTGCGGCCAAGCCTCTTCTCGCATGACGTCATATTGGTCGCGCACCGTGCTATCAGACCCCGCAACTCCGCTTTTGCAGCCACGGCTTCCGAGGAAAGGCGAGAACATTTAAGGGCGTGCAAGCGAGCCTCCACCTGCCGACAGAACTCCACCCAGACTCGCACCACCTCTTCGCTATGGTAGGTGGCAAGAAAAGGAAGAGAACCGTTAGCCTCGGTGGCAAACGCTTCAACTGTGGTCACGCTGCCAGCATGGAGCTCCTCAATCAAAGATGATAAGTAGACAAGGCTTAATTGGGCCAAGCGTTCTGAAGCCCGCAAGGCATAAGGGCCGGGCGGCATCACGATGCGCGATTCCAACGCCATGGAGACTGGCAGAGCTGTTCAAATTTGAAAGATGTCAGTAAAATTCTTAAGCAAAGATCGAATGAGAGTATGATGAAATGTCGCTTACCGACAGTCATACAAGTAGGAGCTGAAGGTTCCCCTGGCCCTTCAACGACCTCGACCTCGTCGTCAGCTTCCAAAACTATATAAGAGACATCAACGTCATTTCGCAAAAAAAAAAATGGCGACAATGCTATAATAAAAAAAATGGCGAATGACGCTAACCCTGCCCAGAGAAAAGGACAATGCGCTGAGGGGAGATCGCCTGCGGAGCTGCCATCTCCAATAAACGCTGAAATGATTGTCGAGGCGACAAATCAGCGATAGAGGCCGCCAAACCGCGCAATTCTGGGGAAGACAAAAGAGTTCAGACCATGGAAGGGTTGCTAATTTAAAATGCGGAGGGTTACCTTCAACACTCCTCCCGTTCTGAGTCGGGGGAATAGCGGCTTCGACAGCCTCTGCCGGAACCGGAGGCTCTAACAAAGGGAGGGTAGTCTCGACTACCTCCATCACAGCTTCTGGACCGCCTTCGGGAAGAGCTGTTGGAACGGTAACCTCCAAAGGAGCCTCCCCCAAAGGGGCAAGCACTCCCTGATCAAAAACCGCCACTGGAGGCTCTACCATGAGAGGAGCAGCCTCATCAGCCCCCTCCACATCAAGCAAGGCTTCATTGAGAATTTCGGCGGGCTTTAGATTTAATGGGCCCATAGGGAGCTCCCCCAGCGTTGAAAACTCTGCACGATTCAAATAAGAATAAGGATACATATGTATGGGCATAAATAATCTGAAGAACTACAAAAAGAACCACAACGTACTGATGCGCAAAGAAGCCCTCAATATGGCTTCTTCAAGCCGCTGCTCCTTCTCAAGGAGGCGTGCTCGCCGGGGTTCAAGGGTAGACTCATGGCCGTCGGTCCATAAAGAAAGTGCGTCCGCTGCGTCTTCTGAAGCGGCCTGCTTCAGAGCCCTTTCCCCCCATTCCTCCAAAGGACCGATAAATCGCCGCTGAATCCACGAAGGGTCTTCGTAAAAAATTACAGCGGGATAGGGCTTCTTCGGAACCCTGGAGTTATGAGACACGTCTTTGGAACGCCGTATGGCCTCAGCCAACTGTACGGCCTCCTTATCGGCCGAACTCGGGAAGAGAAGTCCAGCGTCTGACTCTTGCAGGGCCAATGGTTCGTCATCAAGAATAGGCTCAGACTCCGCCAAAGAATTGAGCAAATTGGTGGCCGCTTTCCTCCGCCGCTTAGACCCAGAGCCGGTCGCCAAGGATGATTGCTTCCTCCCCCGCGAAGCCTTAGGGCGGCGCCGACCCACATCGCCTTCGACACCCTCATCCCTATTACTCTCACTCGGTGCCACGACCGAGGATGACATCGCCATTGTCGACGCCACGAGGGGCGGTGCTGCCACTGGCGGTGGTGCTACTACTGGGGCCCGCCTACCCCACGATCGGGTACCTAGAGGCATACCAGCTGTTGGAGTAAGGTCCACCCCTGACTCCCCCGGAATAAGCGCGGTACCAATCTCCCTCAGAGGGAAGCAGACCGGAGCCCTCGGTCGCAGCTTAGCCCCCGAAACCTGAGGAGGGGCGTCATGACCAAGAAGCACCCTCCTTTCCTCAAGAATAATTGGGCTGACCCGGTGGAGATACCAACCCGTAAACGAGCCCACGCACCGGGGCATGTACTCAACTTCAGGGATCATGAAGTGGGAGCCGGTGTTTAACCTCACGAAATGATGAGCGGCATCGCGAATGGCATCAAGCGAAGGGACCGGTGCAACTATAAAAGCCTCGAAAGGAACACCCTGGTCATATCCAAGTTGTCGGGCGAATCGATGCGGGTTGTACCGCATGAAGAGAGCTGCACTGTCCTGGAGAAACACCAAATAGCCCGGTCTAATTGTATACAAGTGCGCAGCCTCCCGGGGCTTCAAAGTAGGTACGTTGTCTTTTGACTGGTCCCAGAGTTGCTGAACTGGACCTGAGGGAGTAGATAAGACCCGATCATTAAAAACCAGCCCGCCAGCGGCAGCGTAAGGAGAAATCAACACCCGAATAGCCCCAAATTGGGTCGGGTCGGCGGCAGAAGCATCCACTAATCGCATAAGTCGTGGGAAGGGGTAGGCATCGTAAAATGAGGGCCTCTGATGCATAGCAAAAGCCCCCAACACGTGCATTTCGATTCAGGATGTGAAGTAATGAAGCGAAAAATTCACCATGTCTACGCCAGGGTTGGAAGTGTTGGCCGCAGCGCCCAACCCGTGGTAAAGATGCCCCAGCGCCGGGATGCCGATAGCCAATCGCGTCCCCTCAGCAATACGATGAGCCGGGTAGATAACCGAGGCTCTCATGAAGCGGCGATGCATGGGGATAACGAACCAACTGAGCCAGACACCGACAAACCCCACGAAGAACGTCTCCTCATCTATACCGGGTGCTGCAATGGACTCAAAAGACATCGGCGACATGATGGGGATATAGTATTGAGGTAGATCCGATTCAGTGGTCGGCAGCTTCTTCGGACCAAATCCAAAGGGGTCTTTGACGTTGGCAAACTTCGGAGCTGTTTTCGACACGACATCTTCGCGAAGGAAGCAGGCAATGAAGCTCTTAAAAGTAACGCCCTGCTCTTCAGATTCGGTGAACAATCGGTCAAATATACCTAGCGCCTTGATCAAGCTGGGACGCTTGTGGCGAACGGCGTTCTCAACAGCTAAGTCGTCAACCGGTGCAGGCTCGGGCTCGAAGACATACTCGTCAGGAGGCAACAACTCCTCATACAGTGCACCCCTGATTGGCAATCCCGAGATTTCATAAAATTCTGCCAGAGAAATCGAAACCTCGCGATCTCCTAAAATAAAAATGTTGGTGGGGAGATTCCCTTGATTCAAGAACGCCCTAACCCACCAGACATGCGGGGACTTATAATGGAAGAGTGACGCGTATATTGCCTGATAAAGCCCGACCTTCTGCAGCCGCGCACGATGGGCAGAAAGGATGTAGCGAACCCAGAGAAGGTAGCCCGTAGGGTGTCGAGGAGTGAGCCCTATCTTATAAATTTGCCCCCACGGGTGGGTCTCACCCTGACAAATACGCCACCCCAAGATATCTATAGCCGGGATCGGATGGTTCGGGATACCGGTCGTCGAAGGCTCGAGCCTCCCCGTTGGAGTCCAGTTGGGCATCTCCACAGCAAAAACCGTCCTCGGAGGATCCATCGGCAAAAATGGGAAAGTGGGCTCTGTCGGTACTGCGCAAAGGAAACTCCGGCGACCTTGGATAATATGACTGTACCAAGTTCCCCATAGAAGTAAGTTGGTGCAGTTCGGGTCATGAGCCCGGATCATCGCCATCACTTCCTCATCGGATGGTGATTGAGGAAAAGCGGCCTCCGAACGAGTAAAGGGAAAACACGGAGAAGAAGCCATCGCACCTGAAATCGAATGAAAGAAGACCGTTAAAAGAAAAGTCAGCGATATATATCCATGCATGAACATGAAGACTAGTTAAAGAAAGCAACAGCAGATTTTTCTTAGACCATTAGCTACAAAACACATGGGCCCCACAGAATCAAGATGACGGCTCATTAATAATGAAACCGAGCAGTTGTAATAAGACAAAGGGGATACCCTCATTAAATAAAAAATGAGTTTCAAGTGGCTCTACACATTCTCCTAAAGGACAAATCTACCTTGGGCTCTACAACAAATCAAACAAGACCAGGAGAATTAAATTCCCACAAAAGATATCATTGCAACCGTCTTCTTCACTAATTGCAGAAGGACAACCTCGTGCCAAGAGACCCTAGGGAGCCTCCATGCGAAGAAACTGAGTTCTTCATAGGAATTAAATTCCTTATTGAGAAAAAGGGAATTAAATTCCCAGAAATATGTTTTCTGTGAACGGGGTTAAGCTCCATAGATTATCACCATTATTTCCCTAAAGATCATCTAAACCCTAAGAGATCTACTTTTGAAGGATAAAATGGTTTCATACTTTGGTTAAAAAGCTTGAAGAAAAATGGGTTCTTTGTTAAAAAAGGGGTAAAAACCCTTGTTTTGGATTTAAAATCCAGAGGAACGTGAAAGTTCACTGTTTGTCCAAGAACATTACCTGAAGAAAATGGTCACTTGAACAGAGTTAAACTCTCAAGATGGTTTCAAGATAGAGAACTAAGCTCTGGAAGAAGAGAATTAAATTCTCAGAAAAAAGTTTGCAAGGAGGAAGACAAGCAAAGTGGAGGCGTCTCTCAAATGACCCCAATATTTATAAGAGGTGATGGGAACGCTTCATCTCCCCAAATCCCTAGAGGAAACCAATGGTCACAAAAGTGACAGCGTTGCACTCACGTGCAGACACGTGAGAACAACGCTGTGGGGGCATTTGTTTCCTGATTTAAAATCAGGAAAGTTTACGGAGGAGACATCGCGTGCTAGCACGTGACCAGCAGTCACGTGTTGGCACGTGACATTTAAAAGCAGCGGCAAAGGCACATCAGTTCCCTGAATAAATCGAAGAAAAGGCTTCAGAAAGGGTCACGTGCTCACACGTGACCGGGGGTCACGTGTTGGCACGTGACGGTTGAACAGCGGCCAGAAGACAGAACGCAGAAAGAAGAAGAAGGCTCGTTCCAAGGGGTTACATGCCTACACGTGACCAGGGGTCACGTGGCCACACGTGACCGGCTTTCAAAGCCTATTTATTTAACAGAATCAAATTCTAAAGAGATCATTCAAATCTTTTCAAAGGAAAATGATTATTTGGAACCGATTGGACTAAACATTTAAAGGTGATTAAATATCATCTATCTATGGAAAAATCTTGAACTTGGAAAGATTTCCCCTTAAAATCTAACCGAAACAACAGAAGAATATCTTTGGATTTAAAATCCAATGGTGAATAAAATTCACCTAATAATCCAAAGGTCCAAACGAATGGTGAATACAAATTAAATCTCTCAATGAAAGATTCACCAAAACTAATTGATTCTGCTTCTTTTCCTATAAATAGGAGCCAAGGGACATATACAAAAAAAGATACATAGAGAGAGAGAAAAATAGAGCCTTGAGACTTTGGAGGAATTGGGATCTTCTGCAAAAGAAAACCTTAGGTAAGAAGGGGGAGGCTTTCAAGATAAAAGAGAATTTAATTCTCAACAGAGTTTAACTCTGATATTAAAAAGAAGAACTTAGTTCTCTCTTTAGCAGAGGATCTGCAAAGTGCACATCTCCCCATGAATTGAGAATTTAATTCTCATTGGGTTGAGATCCTGCCATGCAGATCCAAAGCATAGAGAGGGAATGGATGTTTGAGAATTTAATTCTCATAGAACTATAGGAATTTAATTCCTGTGAATTAAAATTAGGGTTTAACCCTATGTCATAGGAATTTAATTCCTTCAAAATGAATAGAACCAAGGTTAACCCTAGTTAAGAACTCCAATCTGTCAAAATAACAGGAATTTAATCCCTCTAAAGTTTATTGCTAGGATTTAACCCTATGAAGAATTTGATTCTTAAAAAGATAAACACATCTTCAAATAGGCAGGGTCACGTGCTACCACGTGACCCCTGTAAGGAGCCACCGCTAAAACTTTGAGGCAACGCCTCACGTGCTTCACGTGACCCCCAAAGCGCGCAAAGATAAAAGCAAAGGAAAAGAAGCTCTGGGGCGCCCTCACGTGTCACCACGTGACCCTTACTGAATATTCTAACAGATCAAAGCGCAAGCCCCCATCACGTGCCCACACGTGATGGCTTTTAGAATTAAAAGTGTTAAACACTTATCTGTAGAACAAAATAAAAGGAAACAGGGCGCTATCACATGCTACCACGTGACCCCTTGGCTGAAGCTTTAACGGATAAGCACCAAAATACCCATCACGTGACAGCACGTGATGCTCCAAAGTATTCAATACTTTTGACAGAATAGAATGAATTGAGGGCGCCCTCACGTGCTACCACGTAACTCCTCTTGCCTTAGCGTTTAACACTAGAGTTGAAACCTCTATCTCCAGTGTTCAACACTGGTTTTCTTAGTGTTTAAACACTAATTTGGAAAAATTTATTTACAGTGTTTAACAATGACTTTCTTAGTGTTGATCACCAACCTAGAAAACCCTGTTTCCAGTATTTAACATTGATCTGCCTTAGTGTTAAACACTGATTTGAAATCTCCACTGCCAGTGTTTGACACTAACTTGTCAATCTCATTCTCAGTGTTCAACACTGGTTGATATTTAGTGTTTAACACTAACGTTAGCCCAATTGGCTAAGTGTCTAGAGGCAAAGCCTCTCCTCTAATGGACCAACAGAGGACCAATATCCTAAACATGATTGGACTTAGCCCAAGCTGGCCATAAGTCCTCAATTCAAATTCGACTGAGCCAATGGGCTCATAATATAATTAATTGGTCTTGGTTCCAAATTGGGCCAAAAATTATTTAATCTACCTCGGTTTAAGGGTACATCTCTTCACTCCTTTGATACTCGGCGTTGTAATTCCTTAACGTCTTCAAAGAGATGACGGGTCCAGATGACCACATATTGATACGGACTGTGGGGTCCTTAAACTCATGGACTATGAGGTCCTTAATCTTGACCGAGATGTCTTAAAACTAACAATGGATTGTGGGGTCCTTAAATCCATGGACTATGACGTCCTTAACCTTGACCGAGATGTCTTAAAACTAACTTTGGACTGTGGAGTCCTTAAATCCACAGACTATGAGGTCCTTAACCTTGACCGTGATGTCTTAAAACTAACATCGGACTGTGGAGTCCTTAAATCCACGGACTATGAGGTCTTTAACCTTGACCGCAACGTCTTAAAACTAACATTGGACCGCAATGTCCTCAAACTACCCATGGACCGCAATGTCCTTAAACTACCTATTGACCGCAATGTCACTAAACTAAACAACAGAGCCCCCCCTTTTTATTGCTCTCTCTTGTTGGATCTGAACGATCCCGTTAAGTCGATCTTAGTCTAAAAACTTGACTAACGTATCCTTAACAAACGTTTAAGTCGATCTTAGTCTCAAATGAGGCTAACGTATCCTTAAACAAAACCCCAAACCCAAATCTAAGAAAATACGGATTTGGACTAGTCCACGCCCTACGGGCGACGACATAACTCAGTCTCCGTTTACAATCCACGGGCAACCAAACACAAATCAAACACACACGACACGAAGTGACCACATGGAGAAGGAGAAAGTTGTTACCGCAATGCGGTAGCGTAATTAACTGCCGGGGCTTGCGCCTGCAGGGAAGAGTGTCCCCACAATCAAAAAAACCCTCAAGCGAGGGGGAATCTGACGAAGTCTGCTACATCGGACGCACCCTTTTAAACCTTCGATACATGGTGCCATAAATCAACTTGGCATCTTCGGAGAGGTAGACGGATAACACCAATTAGCATCTGCCCCGAATCTCAGGCAAGACGTCATGTCGCGCCGTCTTTCGGAGGGAAACACCTTCTTCTTGAGAGTTTCCAGCAAAGGTTGGTCATTGCATCTTGCTCGGTGGGTAGGGACACCGGCGAGTCCGTGGCTTCTATGGTCCACGGGAACCATCAGAGGGAGCGGGCAGAGGCTGCTTAGGCTCGGCTGGAGGAACTTTCTTCTGAGTATCACCGACAATGTTTTCTTAATTCTCGCCCTCCTCTGTTGTAATCGTTATAAGGCTGGGGAGCCCATAATACATCCAAATAAATAAATTTGTCTTTGGTTATGGCGTATTGTCTCTTTCTTCCTTTCCGTGCTTTTTTCTTTTTTCTAACCACGGAGTCTCGGGACTGAGGAAAGTAACAAAGGGCTGGGGCCCCGGGGTGGTGCAGAAGTCTTTTCTGTGAGAGGACTTAGTTCAGAAAACTTAGTTAATATTGAAAGGAATTACATTATTTAAAAGAGGGTATATGTTTATTTATACAACTTAAGCTTTTCGGCGTTATATGGCCGAGGAATATTACGCCCCCGGAGTTATGTAGGCGATATGCTCCACCGGGCAACGCTTCCTTTATGAGAAATGGTCCGTCCCACTTCGGAGAGAACTTATGTAGTCTCTCTTGGTCTATGAACTCGTTTCTTCATAAGACCGGATCTCCCGTCTTGATGGCTCGATGTTTAACTCGAGTATTGTAGTAGCGAGCGGTTTGCTACCGATAGGCGGCTGCTCTGATTTGCGCTCGATCTCATTTTCCTAACAAGATGTCCAAGTTGCTTCGGAGTGCCAAGGTGTTAGCTTCATCGTCAAAGTGTTCGACTCGATTACTGTGCAGTCCAATTTCCGCGGGGACCATTGCCTCGGTACCATAGCAGAGGATGAATGGGGTTTCTCCCATGGGTGTCTTTTTCGATGTCCGCAACGCTTATAACACCTGCGGCAGTTCCTCAACCCAGCTGCCTTGCCTACCCTCCAAACGGGCTCTGAGACCGCGGATGATACCTCGGTTCGCTACTTCGGCCTGCCAGTTGCATTATGGATGTGCGACCGCGGAAAACTTCATCAATATGTGGTGGTCGCTGCAAAACTCTTTGACTTTATCATTTTCGAAGTTGGTCCCGTGGTCGGTAATTATGCACCTCGGGATTCCAAATCGGGAGATTATGTTGTTTTGCAGAATTTTTTTCGTAGAGACGGCGTCTTGTTTCCTGATGGGTACGGCCTCTATCCACTTCGTGAAGTAGTCCACAGCGACAAGAATGTATCTGTGTCTGCCCGTGCCGGTGGGGAGTTGGCCCACTATATCCATCCCCCATTGTGCAAACGGCCAAGGAGAACTGAGTGGTGTTAGTTCGGTGGCGGGAAGATGAGGTATGCTGCCGAAGAGTTGGAAGTTCTTGCATCTTCTGACCAGCTTCTCGGCATCCTGGTGTAGTCTCGGCCAATAGTATCCTTGGAGCAGTGTCTTCTGGATCAGGGTACGGGCCCCTTGATGCGCTCCCCATACCCCTTCATGTATCTCTCGTAGAACGTAGTCTGCCTCGTAGGGGTTGATGCACCGAAGCAGAGGCCGAGTGTATGACTTTTTGTATAGGTTTTTGTTACTCCAGACAAAATGGCGTGCTTTTTCCCGAAGCCGGCAAGCTTCTCCCTGGTCTTCGGGAAGTACACCTCTCTTCAGGAATTCCACGAGGGGCTTTCTCCAATCTTGGCCTTCTTCTTGAGTTGTGTAGATTTGGAGAGTTACCTCTCCATCTTCCACGCTGGGTCGTGGTAAGACTTCGAAGAGGAAATTTCTTGTATGATTGGCCGAATAGGAAGAAGCGCATTTGCTCAAGGCTTCGGCCTGGGTGTTCAAGTTTCTGGGATCTTCTCCACTTGGACTTCGTCGAAATTTTTCCGAAGCCTTTTTACCTCCGCCAGGTATTTTATCATAAGTGGCTCTCGGGCTTCGAAACGCCTGGTTACTTGGCCGACGACTAGCGCGGAATCACTGCATACCCAGATGGTCTTCAACCCTACCCCAGAGGCGATTCGTATCCCTGCCAACAAGGCCTCGTATTCCGCGGCGTTGTTTGACGCCCTAAAACCTAGATTTAGAGAGTATTCCATTTCCGCCTCCTCCGAGCCGTGGATGATCAGGCCAGCCCCGCTCCCTTCCTCTGTGGAGGATCTGTCCACGTAGAGTACCCAGTCCGGGATAGGGCCGGGCACCTCCTCGATTGGGGTTCATGGTTCATGGCCCCGTGCTTCCGTTCCTTATTTAGTGGGGATGGTGCATTCGATAACAAAATCGGCTAAGACCTGTGCTTTGATGGCTTGTCTGGGGCGGTATTTGATGTCGAATTGAGACAGCTCCTACCTCCATTTCTCCAAACGACCTGATGATTCAGGGGAGGCGAGGATAGACCCTAAAGGCTGATCAGTGAGGATGAGGATCGTGTGTGCCTGGAAATAGTGTTGAAGTTTCTTGGAGACGACGACAAGCGCCAGGACTATTTTCTCTATGTTCGAGTATCTTGTTTCCGCGTCCTTGAAAATATGGCTCATGTAGTAGACCAGTCTCTGTATGCCTTTGAATTCTCTGACGATCATCAAGCCTGCAGCTTGGTCGGAGACGGCTAAATATAGTAATAGCTCGTTACCCTCGACCGGTCGGGTGAGTAGCGGTGGGGTCGCTAGGTGCGCCTTGAGTTGTTTGAAAGCGTTCCGGTACTTCTCAGACCATTCGAACTTAGGAATTTTCCTTAGGGCCATGAATAAAGGAAGGCACTTCTCTCCGGATCTGGACATAAAGTGACTCAGGGCAGCCACCCTCCCCGTGAGTTGCATAGTATCGACATTTTCTCTTGGGCAGGACGTCGAATGTCTCGCCGAGGTCTTTATTATGCCAGGCTGTCGAGGCGGATTTTACGAGCATGTCATCGACGTAGACTTTCATGTTTCTCCCAATCTGCGGTTTGAACAGCTTGTTGACCAGCCGCTGATACGTAGCTCTGGCGTCCTTGAGTCTGAAGGGCATCACTTTGTAGCAGTAGACTCCTCGGTCAGTGGTGAAGGCGATAAGTTCTTCATTGGCCAAGTCCATCCGGATCTGATTATAACCGGAGAAAACATCCATTAAGCTCAGTAATTCATGGCCGGCCGAGCTGTCCACTAGCTGGTCTATGGGAGGAAGTGGATAGTTGTCTTTGGGACAAATCTTGTTTAAGTCTGTGAAATCGATGCAGATGCGTCATTTCCCATTTACCTTCTTGACCATGACCACGTTCGCCAGCCAATTCGAGTAGTCCAGGTTTCTGATGAACTTGACGGCGAGCAATCGATCCACCTCATCTTCTATCGCCTTTTGTTTAACCGACGCAAAGCTTCTCTTCTTTTGTCGGATAGGCCGGGCCTTTGGGTCGACCCTGAGCTTGTGGGAGATCACTTCAGGTTCAATCCCAGGCATGTCTGCTAGTGTCCAAGCGAATATGTCCGAGTTATCTTGGAGGAACCAGATCATGCCTTCGCGGGTGTCCCCTATCAAGAGAAAGCCTAACTGGACTATCCGACCGCTGACTCCCTCTATGAGGGGGACTTCTGTCAACGCTTCCACCGGGGCACCACGAACATCCTTTTGGTCGTCGCGTGTATCTAAAGACCCCTGGAAATCATGTGTGTCTTCAAAATTGCCGCCCTGCTGTCCGGATGGGAACGCCGAGGCGAGGCAAATCCTGGAGGTTTGTTGTTCCCCATAGGCCTGGCCTATCCCCCCATTATCTAAAGGGAATTTGATCGCAAGGTGATAATTCGAGATCTGAACCCGGAGGGCGTTTAAGGTAGGGCGTCCCAGGAGAATGTTATAGGATGACAGGACCTTAGCAACGAAGAAATTTACCGGTACAGTTCGTGTCTTGCCCGCTTCCCCAATGTTAAGGAAGAGGGTGACCGATCTCTTGACCAGGACAGAATGGTTGGTGAACCCAGAGAGGACGTGGGAGGTCGGCTGAAGATCGGATGAACCTAACTCCATACGCTGGAAACAGTCGTAGAACAGGACATCCGCCGAACTCCCTGAGTCGACCAATATTCTCTGGACCCCGTAACGGTGAACATGGGCCGTTATTACAAGAGGGTCATTGTGAGGAAGTGCTATGACGTGAAGGTCATCATCGGTGAAGATGATTGGGTCATCCTTCCTGTGCTTCTTGTGGGGTGGATTGCTTATGCCCTCGAATGGAAGGAGGTGGTGGTTCCCCTACTTCCCAGAGCTGGATTCGCCAAAATGACCTTGATTTACCTAATTGTTAATTCCTCGGGAGGGGTTTGGTATTTTTTATCTCGTTCTGTCTTTCGCTTGTCCTGTAGGTATTTCACCAGGTGACCGGAGCGGATCAGTTTCTCGATATAGTCGCGGAGCTGTTTGCAGCTTTCAGTCGGGTGACCCCGCGATCTGTGATAGGCGCAGTACGGGCTACGGAGACGCTTGCCCTTTGGGTAGCTGGTAGGAGCTTAAAGAACCTCTCGCCCTTAGCTTCTTCCAACAGCTCGGTCTGGGAAATGTTCAGAGTGGTGTACTCTTGGAATCTCGGGGAATAAGGTTTCGATCGACTTTCTTTTTCTCTTTCCTGTCCCTCTTCTTCCGGTCTGCTTGGTCGCTTCCTGGCAGGTTGGAGTTCACCTCAGACTCGAGTTGGATTTCTCGCTCGGTCCATGCTTTCACTTCGGCCATGGTTTTAGGTTGCGCCAATGCAAAAGAGCGGAGCCACTCTTTGTGCCTAAGACCCGACCATAGAACGGTGATAACTGTTTCTTCGCGGTGCTCGGGAATGTTACGCCTCGCTTTCCAGAGTATAGTAAGGAGACGTGATGGGTCACACGACGTATTTACTCAGAAGTAAATACGCTAAGCGTATATAAGCAATATAATGTAAATGTATACAAGAAAGACATGAGAGTAAATGAACAACCTTTTATTTATTAAACATTCTTTACAATATAATGCTAAAAAGTAAATACAAGACTGGAAAGCAATGCCTAAACAATGGCATAAAACTGAAAATAAAAGTATATACAAGTGTCTAGAGCTCTGGGTCGTCGACGAACTGCTCCAAGTCTTCTGAGCTGGGCTCAATCTCTAGAGAGTTGGGTCCTCCTGACAACATTCCAAAGAAAGAATAGAAAAGAAATGTCATTAGCGAACAATCACTCAGTTAGTCCCAAAGAAAGATGGAAACAGACTAAACAGGTAATGAGAATATAACCGGTATAATGTTGATAGTTATGTTAACGCAGTTGTTTGTAACTTGGTACAGAATATGCCAGTGCATACGAGAGGAGCCCAGCTTACCCAGTGGACTATGGTATAAGGAGTACAAGGCCCTGTCAAAGCCCACGAGACAATGACAACAGATATTCAGGTTAGGTGTATTAAAGTGACAGTTTCATGCCACTTTAAACACATTCCGTACCAATCTATCCCTTTAAACCCCGTAATGTATTATTGTATTGTTTTGTAGTGATTTGTAAATATAAGACTTGCCGAAACCATGATATCAATTGTTCATGTAAACGGATAAGGATATAAACGGATAGTCATATAGATAAGTCAATGTATATCCATGGTTCGGTCAAATCAAGTCATGTTAATATAGCCGGATTCATGTTGTAATGGAATTATATCAAGTATGGATTGTATTCGGATTAAACTGAGACTCTATCTGAGTCAGACACATAAACAAAATTGAAATCCTGAATTAAGTTTTGGAGTTATCGGTAACTGCTGTACATGGACGGCAGGATTTGTGACTTTTTCCAAACCAATTACCGTTGATAACCCCGTTTTAGTTGTCTACCTTAAATAGGCAAGCACCCACTATCTCCGGCTTCCTGTGATTCAAGAGAATTGGTCCCGCTTAAACCTATGTTTACTAGAGTCTTTATTGTAAATTAATAAACTTGAGGGGATTTTATGAAACATAGTTTTGATATATCTTCAAAATAAACCTCAAATATTTAATTATCGTCTTTAGGGTTTTCATGGATGTAATTTTAAAAGTGATGAGATATTCTAGTGGATATAAACCTAAATTGAATAATATATGGTATTTTCATGTAATTTGACTTGTATTGATTTCGAGGGTATTGTCCACCCCAATCAGAGCAAAGCTCTGTTCAAATTCCGAGGCGGGAGATGAAGCAACGCTTCATCTTCCCCCAATCAGAGCAAAGTTTTGCTTTGAAAATTTAAATTTTAATAAATGAAGCGACGCTTTAGATCCTCTGCGCTGCGCGCAACGCGCCACGTGTCAGGCGCAGATGCATCAGCGCAGCGCCCAAGAAGGTGCGCCCAATCAGAGCAAAGCTCTATTAAAGGAAGCAACGCTTCAATTGCGCAAAGCACTGCGCTACGCGACACGTGTCAGCGCAGATGCGCTAGCGCAGTTGCGCTGCGCTTTGCGCTGCGTGACACGTGTCACGCGCTGGGGCATTTGCGCCAAACAGAATTAAAATTCTAAAGAAATCTTTTCTGTTCTTATTAAAACAAGAAGATTTTCTTCGGTAAAACGGAGGCCTTTGGATCAAAGATCCAACGGTGGGGAAAATTCCTCAAATCACTCAGAGAAAAGATCTCTTTAACAAATTTAACTAATTTATGGGCACTATAAAAAGGACCCTAGACCTCAATTCAAAGGCATCAACATTTTTTTTTTTAAGAAAAATCAAACAGAGAGAGCTCTGAAGAACTCCTCAAGAACAAAAAAGATAAAAAGCCTTTAGAAAAAAGAGAAAATTCTCTTATGAACAGATCATTGATCTAAAAACAAGATCAATGATCTTTAACAAAAAAGAAAAATAAAATAAAAACAGTGCTTTGCACTTCTGTTCTTGAATCTAAAAAGATTCTTAGTGCTTTGCACTTCTAAATTGCGCTGTTGCGCTCTTGGGAGATCGCCACGTGTCAGCATCTGAACCATTTGCGCTATGCGCTTTTGCGATAGAGCTTTGCTCTCTGAAATTGGCGCAACTCACCAGAGCGCGCCACGTTTCTGCAGCGCAAGCGCAGCGCATTGGCGCAGCGCACTGCGCTTGCGTGACACGTGTCAACACCATAAGCGCTTGCGCTCAGTGATTGGCGCAAAGCGCCCGACAAATGCAATGCATTTCCTAAAGGGCCAGGCCCAAATCAAAAAGACCTAACAGGCCAAATTAAATTGCAAAGCAATAAAGGGCAGAGCCCAAGTAAAATTGATGCTGCGCATCATTTATAAATGGGCAGAGCCCAAAACAAATTGATGCTCTGCATCCTTCATGGGTAGAGCCCAAATAAAAATAAAAAAAAATGCAATGCAAATGCAGATAAAATGCTGAACATCTTCAATTGGACTTAGCCCAATCATGGCCGTAAGTCCTCAAATTAAATTGATTGAGCACGGCTGCTCCCTAAATCAATTTACGACCGGTTCTAGGGTACATCTCCGAACTCCTCTGACATCCATCGTTGTAATCCTTCAACGACGTCAGAGAGATGATGGGTCCCGACGACCACATATGAATATGGACTGTAGGGTCCTTAAACTCGTGGACCGAAACGTCCTTAAACTAATGTTGGACCGAAACGTCCTTAAACTAATGGTGGACCGAAACGTCCTTAAATTAATGATGGACCACTACGTCCCTAAACTGACGATGGACCACTACGTCCCTAAACTGGAACATGGACCACTACGTCTTCAAACTGGAACATGGACCACCACGTCCCTAAACTGGAATATGGACCCCCATGTCCCTAAACTGGAACACGGACCACTACGTCCCTAAACTGGAAGAATAGAGCCTCCAAATGCTCTTTTGTCGGATCTAAACGATCCCAATTAAGTTGATCTTAGCCCCAAACACGGCTAACGTATCCTTAAACATTCAAATGGACTATAAAACTCCAAATTGACTTTGGTTCAAGGGTACATCTCTGAACTCCTCTGACACCTATCGTTGTAATCCTTCAACGATGTCAGAGAGGTGATGGGTCCCGACATCCATATATTAAATGGATCACCACGTTAAGTTGATCTTAGTCTCAAATCAGACTAACGTATCCTTAACGAACGTTTAAGTTGATCTTAGCCTCAATACGGCTAACGTATCCTTAAACTAAAAACACCAAACCCAAATCTAAGTAAATGCGGATTTGGACTAATCCACGTCCTACGGGCGACGGCATTACTCAGTCTCCGTATACAATCCACGGGCAACCACAAACAAAGCAAACACACACGACACGAAGTGAAATTCTGGAGAAGGAGAAAGTGGCTACCGCGATGCGGTAGCGTAATTAACTGCAGGAGCTTACGCCTGCAGGGAAGAGCGTCCCCACAATCAAAAACCCCTCTAGCGAGGGGGAATCTGACGAAGTTTGCTACATCGGCCGCATCCGTCTAAACCTCCGATACACGGTGCCATAAATCAACTTGGCATCTTCGGAGAAGTGGATGGATAAAACCATATAGCATCTGCCTCGAATCTCAAGCAAGACGTCCTCAGCGTCTCGGCCGCCGTTCGGAGGGGAACAGATTCTGGCACACCCGGTAGGACCTTTTCCTCTTTCCACTCCACACTTCGTGTGTCGTCTTCGCGAACGAATCGCGGTTTGTTAATGGTTGCCTTTGGATTTCAAGTTACTAAGATTTGGTCTTTTGCCTGGCGCAGAAATCAAGCATCAATGGCCTCAAATTGCTCGAACTGCTCGAAGTGCCACTGCAACGGACGCTCCACCTCACCTAGAGGTGTAGCATATGGGCCCCAAGCGGCCTCCTTCCTCGCTTTGCCGGTTGAACAGGTGACCCAGGCCACCACCGGCCTATTTTTCGGGACCATGATCCCGCCTTCAAGCTTCCCTATGCCAATACCTGCGCCGGAAGTGAATAAGAAGTCGGTCTTCGACCGGCTCACTGCTACGACGGCCCATGTCAACGGGTCGCCCACTACCAAACCAGCAGCCTCTGTCTTTGTGAGGCTGGATCAGAACTCTAAATTGGCTGTCCTGAGGAAGGCAATAACTGCTGCTCCAGAAGTCGTCAAAACGGCTTCCCCTATCAAAGAGTCAGTCTTTTCAAGACTGACTGTTCCTGCTACTGTCCCTGCTCGAGGGTCTGTCTTCGACAGGTTGAATATCATCCCTCAAAAGACAACCTCAGTCTTTAAAAGGCTAACACCAGCGACGCCTCCTTCAGACAGGGGGCAAAAAGAAGCTGTCTCTATCTCCGAGCCAGTCCTAACGGCTCGTCATGCTCGACGTCGCCACTGGCGCCGAGTGAGGAAGGCTGGGGGTAACTCCCCTCTGGGATAACTCTGCCATCTCCAACGGTAGGGATCGATGCTGCTGTTCCAACCGGGAACAGCTTTGAATTGCTGAACACGGTGCGCAGAAACTCTCCTGTTGCGGTGCTGGAGCGAACTCCTTCACCTGTGGAGAACACTCCAGAGAAGAAGCTAGAGCAACCCCCTCACCGGCTGTCCTCTAAAATTTACAAAGTCTGGCGATAGGTCCAAGAGTCGGTGATTGATGAAAACTATCTCCACCGACTGAAAAAGACGAAGGTTCGGCAGGAGGAAAACTACTCTGTCAAAATGAAAGAAGTGACGGTTACTCGAGTGTCCACTACAACGAAACCCTCAACGTCAATCACTCAAAAGAAAAGGAGGCCGCAAAAAGCCCCTATGAATAAGGAGAAACGTAAAAGCGATGGACACAAACGCCCCAAGTCTGGGGGCATGGTGGTGCACACTGTTTATATGGCTTCTGGAAAGGAGGAAAGCCGTGCTTCGACGGGTCACCGACCACTCACCCGATCCGCGACCAAAGCCCAGGAGCAGCAGCAAAAGCTTCAAGAGATGATGACTGCAATGGCCGCCCTTACCGAGCCAAAAGAAAGCTCAGAGGCATCATCGGAGCAGCGTCATGAACAAGAAACTGACGCTGATTACCTACGCAGAGTCCTCGAAAAGAAGGACAAATAAGCCGCAGAGCAAGCGGCTAATATAAAACAAATGGCGCTTCTCTTCCAAGATATGGTAGGGATGATGATTCAGCAGAACCCTCCTGCTGAAGATCCTCCGGTCGTCCTTGAAGACGACAAGGGAGAAACGTCAAATCCTCCACCGGCTTTGTCAACAGCCGAGGAGGAAGCAATCTCCAAAGCTGACCTGGACGAATATATAGCCTAACAGATACGGGTTCATCATGCGACCGAGGCAGCCGGTCAGATCGTCAAAACAGGACGACCATATCCGGGCTGGTATGATCAGATACAGTACCCGCCGGGCTATACAATACCTAAGTTCCACATGTATAAAGGGACAGGGAATCCGCATCAGCATGTCGCTCAATTCAGGGCCTTATGCGGCAATACTGGAGGCGATGACAAATTGATGCTTCGCCAATTCGTCGGCAGCTTGTCAGAAACAGCGTTCGAATGGTATTCCGAACTTCCGAACGATTCTGTCAAGACGTTCGCTGAAATGGAGTTGCTATTCACTCAGCGATTCGCGAGCGCCAGCAAACGGGCCCCGATAGCAGCATTGATTAATGCCAGGGTAAGGCCGGGCGAGACGTGGGTTCAGTACGCTATACGCTGGCGAAACTTGTGGTCGAAATGCGAACAACGCATTGAAGAAGCTCCTGCAGTGGGCATGTTCGTGGGTACCCTAGACCCTCATGCCACTATCTCACAGTTCATGATGTTCTTTAAGCCGACCACATTCCAGGCTTTGATCGACAAGCTGGCCCAGATGGATCAAATGGGTCACAGACCTTCTCCCCCAAAGCCAGAACCGCGGAACGATAAGGGTAAAGGGAAGACAACTTTCGTTGCGAATGCTCATCAACAACCCAGCATCCCAAAGCTAGCAGATCAATCGGGAGAGAGACGGCGGTTCTATATTGAGAAAATGAAGCGCCCCTACTCATTCCCGCGGGATAAGACGAAGAAGCTGTTCGAGCTGGCTGTGCGCAGCAGGCTTATCAACCTGCTGAATCCAAGGCAACCGCCACAACCCAATGAGGCGAATAACCCCAATTATTGCCCTTATCATCAAACGGCAAGCCATCCGATTGAGGATTGCTTCGTCTTCAAGGGATGGATTGAAGATCAATACCTACAAGGCAAGTTTGCCCTATCTGAAAAGTGGAAGGTAAATCCACCCCAGCCGCACATTCCGAAGAAGACGGACACGATGGGGGCAGCTTGTTCTTTTGTCAAGGACGAAAATGATGGGGAAAACTCATCAGATGAATCCGAAGACTATGTAGCGACTTGTTATGTGATCTCTCATTCACTGGCGGATGATGAAGAGGCTCCTTGCGCCGAGAAACCAAGGGCGAACCCTGAGCCGGAAGTTCTAAGGCCAGCAGACGAGTTGATCGATATCTTCCTAAATGAAATTCGTCTGAAAGCAAAAGCCAATCAAGAGCGTGAGATTGCCATATTGGAAAGAGCCAAGACACTCCCGTCAAATCAAAAGCCATACACTGCAGATGTAAACAAATTCAAGACGAGAAAAAGGTTCGCCAAAGCCCTATCAGCGGGAATGAAGCTACCGCCCTCTGAAGAAAATACTTTCGGTCGAGTAGAGATGCATCCTAACTTCTGCTTATATCATCAGAAGATCGTACATCCTACTGAAGACTACGAATCCTTTAACTGTTGGTGGTAAGGGTATGTCGCTCAAAAGCAACACTTCGACATGACAAAATGTGAAGCACGTAGACGTCGAAAAAATGCGATAGATGAGCGCAAAAGAGCCGCCGCCGACTGTCATATAGCCGACTCCAAAGGACTGCAAATTATCACC
This sequence comes from Agapanthus africanus, assembly GCA_030015575.1. Classification (NCBI taxonomy): domain Eukaryota; kingdom Viridiplantae; phylum Streptophyta; class Magnoliopsida; order Asparagales; family Amaryllidaceae; genus Agapanthus; species Agapanthus africanus. The sequence goes on from CM057344.1 coordinate 42,573,265, forward strand.
TTTGGAAGCGATTCTGACGAAAAGGTTGCCCTCAACCCTCTCTTCAAGGAATTCATTTCAAAGATGAAAGAATTGAGAAGTTGTGAGGACGTTCAGCCATGCAATCGTACACTACTCAAAAAAAATCTCGGTCCCGCAAACAAAGGATCGAGTAAAAAAGATAAAGGGAAGGGAAAAACATCCCTCGTAGCCAATGCTCAACAGCAATCGAGTGGCCCTACACCGGTTGTTTGCCAAAACAACAAGCAGCAACCCCTACAAGAAAAGTTGAAACGTCCTTACTCGTTTCCGCAAGATAAAACAAGGGGACTGTTCGAGCTGGCGTTGCGCAACCGACTCATAAATCTGCCGGAGCCAAAACGTCCGTCGCAACCAAATGACGTCAATGAGCCCAACTACTGTCCCTATCACCGAATACTGGGTCACCTGATCGAGGATTGCTACGTCTTCAAAAACTGGGTTGAAGATCAATACCAACAAGGCAAGTTCGTCATCTCCGAAAACTGGAAGGTAAGCCCGCCACAACCGCACGCATCGGGAAAGATGGAGACGCCGGGGGCATCATGCTCATTAATAGGGAAGGCCCCAGGGACCGAAAAGTCAGTAAACTAGAGCTTCGCCTCAAATACGGCAATGACGGACCGAAACGTCCTTAAACTAATAGCGGACCGAAACGTCCTTAAACTAGTACCGCAGCATCCGTAGGCTAAAAAAAAAGGTATGTCCATAAGCAAAACGGGCACGAATGAAAACCCGAAAGGGCTCCGTGAGTAAAAACAACAGGGCTACCGGCGAGTGGTCATGAAAACCCGAAAGGGCGCGACCTCATAAAAAAAATGGTATGTCCATAAGCAAAATGGGCACGGATGAAAACCCGAAAGGGCTCCGTGAGTAAAAACAACAGGGCTACCGGCGAGTGTTCGTGAAAACCCGAAAGGGCGCGACCTCGTAAAAAAAAAGGTATGTACATAAGCAAAATGAGCACGGATAAAAACCCGAAAGGGCTCCGTAAGTAAAAACTGCAGGATTACCGGCGAGTGTTTGTGAAAAACTGAAAGGGCGCAACCTCGTTAAAAGACACTTATCAGGGTCCTCTCGACCTTGTAAGGAGAAACCACCCGCATGAGATCCTTACGACTCACAGGGAAGCAACACACTTAGGGATCCCCACGATTCCTAAGGAGAAAATACACTTGCGAGATCCTCACGACTCGTAAGGAGAACTCTCTTATGAGACCCTCACGGCTCATAAGATTTGAAAGTCTTAAGTCACAGAGAACTAAAGCTGTGCTTAAGCAACCCCCACAATCTTCGATATTGCCCTACAAGTGGTCCAGTACTGGCTCTTGTATACAATCCACGGGCGCGAATAAACATTTCCCTAACCAAGTCCCATCCGTGACTGAGGATATATACGCATGATGAACAACTCTTGTAAGTCTTCTCGACTTACAAGGAGAAAACCCTCTTGTAGGATCCTTACGACTTACAGAGGAACATACACTTAGGAATCCTCACGATTCCTAGGGAGAAAACACACCTATAAGATCCTCACGACTTGTAGGGAGAAATACCTTTGTGAGACCCTTACGGCTCATGAAGTTAAAAGCCTTAGTCGACAAGACCCTAACCCTATTCGTTAAGCCACCTTTGTTCGACATCGACAGAGGCAAATGATGATTCGCTCCTGGCAATATCCTAGTCGTAGCGGTGCTGATGCCAAAATCGGTGTCTAATCCAAAACTTGCGGTGAAAAGCCAGCAAGCCAACATGCATACGAAATAGCCGAAATGATGGGGTAACTTGCAATAAAAAGAAGCAAGTAAAAATGTATGCATAAAAAAATAGCCGAAATGATTGGGCAACTTGCAATAAAAAGCAGCGAGTAAGAAAATAAAAAAAATAGCCGAAATGATTGGGCACCGCGAAAAATAGCCGAAATGATGGGGCAATCGCGACCTTCGCGATATAAAAGCTGAAATGATAGGGCATCGCGGAAAAAGAAATAAATTTATGCCCTATAGGTAACGTTACATCACACCCTGTATACAATCTAAGGGCGTAAACAAAGAAGTGACCATACTCCTCCCCCAGGTCTCATCATAAGAAGAAGCCAAAATCTCGACGGGCCGTGAATGACCTAGAGGTCATCTCAACACTCGTCTTGTAACAACGGATACAACTTCAAGCGAAGCGGAACAGCGGCAACTCCCAGTTCCATGGCTCGGCGATATACAAATCACCCAGAGTCAAACCCTCATTCCATTAGATACGGATACAATAAAAAAAATTCCTGGCTACGTTGAAAGCGGCTTATGTCAATCCTGACCCCGTGGAAAATGTCCAGAGCGGATCCTGGTCCTCGCAGAGCACGGTAGTGAACCCGTGCGAAGCATCCAGAGCAGAACCTAGTCCTCGCTGAACACGGCAGTGAACCCGTGGAAAGCATCTAGTGCAAAATTCCTGGTTACGTGGAACGCGGATAACGTCACTCTTTGACCCCATGGAAAACGTCCAGAGCGGATCCTGGTCCTCGCAGAGCACAGCAGTGAACCCGTGCGAAGCATCCAGAGCGGAACCTAGTCCTCGCCGAACACGGCAGTGAACCCGTGGGAAGCATCTAGTGCAAAATTCCTGGTTACGTGGAACGCGGATAACGTCACTCTTTGACCCCGTGGAAAACGTCCAGAGCGGATCCTGGTCCTCGCAGAGCACGGCAGTGAACCCGTGCGAAGCATCCAGAGCGGAACCTAGTCCTCGGCGAATACGGCAGTGAACCCGTGGGAAGCATCTAGTGCAAAATTCCTAGTTACGTGGAACGCGGATAACGTCACTCTTCGACCCCGTGGAAAACGTCCAGAGCGGATCCTGGTCCTCGCAGAGCACGGCAGTGAACCATTGTGAAGCATCCAGAGCGGAGCCTAGTCCTCGCCGAACACGGCAGTGAACCCGTGGGAAGCATCTAGCGCAAAATTCCTGGTTACGTGGAATGCAGATAACGTCACTCTCTGACCCCGTGGAAAATGTCCAGAGCGGATCCTGGTCCTTGCAGAGTACGGCAGTGAACCCGTGCGAAGCATCCAGAGCGGAACCTAGTCCTCGCCGAACACGGCATTGAACCCGTGGGAAGCATCTAGAGCAAACAATTCCTGGCTACGTGGAACGCGGCTTATGTCGATCCTGACCCCATGTGAAACGTCCAGAGCAAAAAATTCCTGGCTACGTGGAAAGCGGCTTATGTCAATCCTGACCCCGTGGAAAACGTCCAGAGAGGATCCTGGTCCTCGCAGAGCACGGCAGTGAACCCGTGCGAAGCATCCAGAGCGGAACCTATTCCTCGCCGAACACGGCATTGAACCCATGGGAAGCGTCTAGAGCAAAATTCCTGGCTACATGGAACGCTGCTTATGTCGATCCTGACCCCGTGTGAAACGTCCAGAGCAAAAAATTCCTGGCTACGTAGAAAGCGGCTTATGTCAATCCTGACCCTGTGGAAAACGTCCAGAGCAGATCCTGGTCCTCGCAGAGCACGGCAGTGAACCCGTGCGAAGCATCCAGAGCGGAACCTAGTCCTCGCCGAACACGGCATTGAACCCGTGGGAAGCATCTAGAGCAAAAATTCCTGGCTACGTGGAACGCGGCTTATGTCGATACTGACCCGGTGTGAAACGTCCAGAGCAAAAATTCCTGGCTACGTGGAACGCGGCTTATGTCGATCCTGACCCCGTGTGAAACGTCCAGAGCAACTCCTGATTCCGTGAAATGCGGATAAGGACAACTTCACCCATCACTTGCGGGTCCTCACGACTCGCAAGGGAATAAATTCTCTTGTAAGATCCTTACGACTTTCAAGAGAACGCGCTCAGGAATCCTCACGATTCCTAAGGAGAAAATACACCTACGAGGTCCTCTCGATCCGTAGGGAGAAAAGTCTCTATGAGACCCTCACGGCTCATAGAGTGGAAAAGTCTTAGGCGGCAGATCTAAACCTGCGGCCTAAGCCATCTCTATCTCTTGGAAAAACTAAGTTATCTGCCAATTATGATTAGCAAGTCAACATGCTGATAATAAAAGAAAGAAGAAAGCGGAAGAAAGAACATCTGATTGGCGTTTGATCAAGCACTCGAGACACACTCATTCGTGCATGTGCAAAAGACTCAGAGCGAGAAATAAGACAAGCTGGGATAAAACTTCTTCATTAATATTGCCAAAAATAATTCTTACAATCATAAAGCAGTAAACAAGAAATATTATTACAATGGAATAATCTCAGATCCAGGGCACGGATTGAGGAATTCAAAAGTAAGGCCATCCAGAGTTCTTCTGGCCTTTCTGATTATTCTTGTGCGCAACCTCTTGCGCTCCTGTGTGTCAAGATCCTCGGCAAGCCCTCCCAGCCTTCGATAAGCAGCGACTATCGCCGTCTGCTGGAAAATTTGATGTAAGATGTCGATGACGCTGTCCCGCCGTTTCTTCGAGATCAGCCCTGTCAGGTACACTGAATGCACCTTGTCTTCGGCATCATCCAGCGCATTGAGCGGTAGGGCCTCGTGAAACCCCGGAAGTGCTCTCCATATTGCTCCCAACACGACCTTCAAGAGAGCTGAACGACGAGGAAGCAGCCAACCACCGCTTGCGTTGAGGCGACCCATGACCTCCGCACACTGGGCGTCCGTAAACTCCTGGTTTTGATGATAGCCCTGTGCGCGGATATCGTCGTAGGTGATGAACTCGTGCAAACTGTATAGACGCACCGCCATTATGCCTGGAGGAAATACCACAGGAAAATTAACGATAAAAAGAAAAATAATATACATAGAGAGTTAAACTCCCCGAGAGCAGTGCTCTGCAAACAGGACTGATTACCAGAATCCTAATAGGGGGAATTTAAATAAATCCCCCGAGAACTCTAAGATTGTTACTATTAAAAGATGATATAATCCGTTAAATACAAAATCCCATTTTTAATTCTTATTATCCATATTCGAACTCTTAGGAGTTCATTTTTTTTTAGATTAAAGAGATCTATGTTTTGCCAAAGACGCAAGATTCTGTTCATGAGTTAAGAAACCCTGAAGCAGATTCCTGAGAGCAAGGCTCTATTTGGTGATACCCTAAAAAGGATTTTCTTTAGAACAAAGATCTATGAGAGCAAAGCACTATTAATTAAAATTGATTTAATTTAAGATTAATTCTTACTTAAATAGTTTCTCTTAAAGAAAATCTAACTCTGAGAGTTCTTGAAGGCAAGAGCAAAGCACTGAAGTTTCTGAAAATGAAAATTTTAAATATGATAATCATCTATGCAGGACCAAAGGTCCTATTTATAGGCATCAAGTGCCCTTTAAACTTCCAAAGTTGCCGCAACGGTTGGAATTCCGCCACCGTTGCGCTCACGTTTGGGGCCACGTAAGCGCGACGGTGGGGGGGCATTTGTTTACCCCAATCAGAGCAAAGCTCTGCTCAAATTCCGAGGCGGAAGATGAAGCAACCCCCAATCAGAGCAAAGCTTTACTTTGAAAATTTAAACTTTAATAAATGAAGCGACGCTTCAGATCCTCTGCGCTGCGCGCAACGCGCCACGTGTCAGGCGCAGATGCATCAGCGCAGCGCCCAAGAAGGTGCGCCCAATCAGAGCAAAGCTCTATTAAAGGAAGCAACGCTTCAGTTGCGCAAGCACTGCGCTGCGCGACACGTGTCAGCGCAGATGCGCTGTGCGCAGTTGCGCTGCGTTTTACGCTGCGCGACACGTGTCAGCGCAGATGCGCTGTGCGCAGTTGCGCTGCGCTGTGCGCTGCGTGACACGTGTCACGCGCTGGGGCATTTGCGCCAAACAGAATTAAAATTCTAAAGAAATCTTTTCTGTTCTTGTTAAAACAAGATGATTTTCTTCGGTAAAACGGAGGCCTTTGGATCAAATATCCAACGGTATGGAAAATTCCCCAAATCACTCAGAGAAAAGATCTCTTTAACAAATTTAACTAATTTATGGGCACTATAAAAAGGACCCTAGACCTTAATTCAAAGGCATCAACATTTTTTTTGAGAAAAATCAAACAGAGAGAGCTCTGAAGAACTCCTCAAGAACAAAAAAGATAAAAAGCCTTTAGAAAAAAGAGAAAATTCTCTTATGAACAGATCATTGATCTAAAAATAAGATTAATGATCTTTAACAAAAAAGAAAAATAAAATAAAAATAGTGCTTTGCACTTCTGTTCTTGAATCTAAAAAGATTCTTAGTGCTTTACACTTCCAAATTGCGCTGTTGCGCTCTTGGGAGAGCGCCACGTGTCAGCATCTGAACCATTTGCGCTATGCGCTTTTGAGATAGAGCTTTACTCTCTGAAATTTGTGCAACTCACCAGATCGCGCCACGTGTCTGCAGCGCAAGCGCAGCGCATTGGCGCAGCGCACTGCGCTTGCGTGACACGTGGCAACACCATAAACGCTTGCGCTCAGTGATTGGCGCAAAGCGCCCGACAAATGCAATGCATTTCCTAAAGGGCCAGGCCCAAATCAAAAAGTCCTAACAGGCCAAATTAAATTGCAAAGCAATAAAGGGCAGAGCCCAAGTAAAATTGATGCTGCGCATCATTTATAAATGGGCAGAGCCCAAAACAAATTGATGCTCTGCATCCTTCATGGGTAGAGCCCAAATAAAAATAAAAAGAAATGCAATGCAAATGCAGATAAAATGCTGAACATTTTCAATTGGACTTAGCCCAATCGTAGCCGTAAGTCCTCAAATTAAATTTATTGAGCACGGCTGCTCCCTAAATCAACTTACGACCGGTTCTAGGGTACATCTCCGAACTCCTCTGACACCCATCGTTGTAATCCTTCAACGACGTCAGAGAGGTGACGGGTGTCGACGACCACATATGAATATGGACTGCGGGGTCCTTAAACTCGTGGACCGAAACGTCCTTAAACTAATGTTGGACCGAAACGTCCTTAAACTAATGGTGGACCGAAACGTCTTTAAACTAATGACGGACCGAAACGTCCTTAAACTAATGATGGACCACTACGTCCCTAAACTGGTGATGGACCACCACGTCCCTAATTTGGAACATGGACCACTACGTCTTTAAACTGGAACATGGACCACCACGTCCCTAAACTGGAATATGGACCCCCATGTCCCTAAACTGGAACACGGACCACTACGTCCCTAAACTGGAACAATAGAGCCTCCAAATGCTCTTTTGTCGGATCTAAACGATCCCGTTTAAATTGATCTTAGCCCCAAACACGGCTAACGTGTCCTTAAATATTCAAACGGACTATAAAACTCCAAATCGACTTTGGTTCAAGGGTACATCTCTGAACTCCTCTGACACCTATCGTTGTAATCCTTCAACGACGTCAGAGAGGTGATGAGTCCCGACAACCATATATTAAATGGATCACCACGTTAAGTTGATCTTAGTCTCAAATCAGACTAACGTATCCTTAACGAACGTTTAAGTTGATCTTAGCCTCAATACGGCTAACGTATCCTTAAACTAAAAACACCAAACCCAAATCTAAGTAAATGCGGATTTGGACTAATCCACGTCCTACGGGCGACGGCATTACTCAGTCTCCGTATACAATCCACGGGCAACCACAAACAAAACAAACACACACGACACGAAGTGAAATTCTGGAGAAAGAGAAAGTGGCTACCGTGATGCGGTAGCGTAATTAACTGCAGGGGCTTGCGCCTGCAGGGAAGAGCGTCCTCACAATCAAAAACCCCTCTAGCGAGGGGGAATCTGACGAAGTCTGCTACATCCGTCTAAACCTCCGATACACGGTGCCATAAATCAACTTGGCATCTTCGGAAAGGTGGACGGATAAAACCATATAGCATCTGCCCCAAATCTCAGGCAAGACGTCCTCAGCGTCTCGGCCGCCGTTCGGAAGGGAACAGGTATTTTCATGAACTTTTGGGATTCTTTTCTTTTGATTTAAAAAATATCGAATTTTTAAATATACTTAAAATAGATATTTTTATAATATTTGCATATATATATATATATATTAAAAATAGAATTTATTTATTAAATAGAAATCACATTTTCTTAAAAATTGTAATAAAAATTCCATCGAGATCGTATGCTCCATGATGAGGTCTGCATCTTGCCCTACTAGTCCGATGGTTGTACGATAACCCGTACCAGCCAAATAGAATTCCCCAAAATGGGTTGTAAGGATATAATTGTATGGAATTTAATTAAAACAATCTTAAAGAATACGGTTTTTAATAATTTAGGGTATTTTATCGTAAAATTGTATTAGTCCCAAAAATATTGTAAAGAGGCAATCGTGCTATGTCATGATGAGTGTTACGATAAGGTAGGTCATTATCTCATGAGTTTTCTAAAGGTAATATGAACTATATGATGAAGTAATGTCGAATAGAAAGTTTGTGGTATTTAACCGTAAAAGTGCAATAAAAGTGTTTTTTATATGGAGTTTTGATTTGAAATTTATTTCTAATTATACTTTAATGTTTAACAAACTAATACAATGATTTAGATAAATAGTTCTTAAGAAAAATTATTAGTTTAAGAAGTTTTAGAGATGGATGCCCGTATAACTCCACTTACTGATAATATTGAAAAGACGAAGTTTTGAGAGGTGCAAAGAAGAGAGTAGAGGGGACTTACAAGTTTGGAGAAGAGATGAGAGATTGAGGGAACGTTTGATGGTTTCGTGGAGTCGCGGTGTCGCCGGATTTTTCCTGAATCATTGTCGGAACTTGACCTTAGGCTAACTCCACTTGTACAACTATTTGGACTTAGAAAATTTTGAGAGTTTTGATAAAAAAAATTCAGAATGGAGAGGGCTAGGGTGTAGGGTGGTATTTATAGGATAGAATTAGGGTTTAGGATATTAAACATGAGAATTAAAATGCATTAACATTTAATTTTAAAGCTCATTTTAATTCTCTATTAATGTGCAGGAAAAACAAACAGACTAGGGTTAGTGCGGTAGGCCAAAGGGTGTCGAGGTAAAAAATTGAAGGCATTTCTTACGGTTGGGACCGGTGATGTCGGCCCAAGGAGCTCCTCGCCGGTCGATCAAGGGGGTAGGGTGCTTGGATTGCTGCCATGTGTCATGTCCAGTGCATATAATATTTTCTACATGTTTGATTTTAGTGACTTTTCATTTTTACGTGTGTTGCACGTGTAAACTTTTGGGCTTCCAAAAAGTTTAAAAGAAAAATCAGCAAAAATTAATATGTGGTTAGGGGGATTTGAACACAGGTACTATGTCACAGTAGTGCAAGACTTTACCAATGAGCTACAAGTGCTTTCTTGCTGTTTAAAAACAAATTAAATTTATAACTTGTGCTCAGGATTTACAAATACTCCATTTATACATTAACTTTGTATGGTTATTTGGCACGACCACAAGGTTTCGGGAGGCATCAAACATGCCGTATTTAAAATTTTCTAGCATGCCAAACAACCTAACTTAGGATCTAACTAAAGTTTTAGGAGTAAATGAACATGTAATCTACTATTACACTAAGTGAATGAGGAATACAACCTTTGTAGACCAGTCCTTCACTTCTAAACCTCCGTGTAGAAGTCCCTTCACTGCAATTGTTGATCTTCTGAACTCTAGTATGGGTTCCCTTCGAGAAATGAACAACCTTGCTCGAAGTTTTCGAGGCCGAAGATGCTCTATGTCTAGAAGACTCAAACCTAAGCTACCTCTTCACTAGGTGATGAACTTTGTGAAGAGAACACCCTAAATTAAATGGTAAGTAGTAGAGGATGATGAAGTAGGAAGTGAGCTCACTTTAGATCTTATTTTCTCACAATATTTCTTCATGTTCCATGGAGCTAGAAAGCTAGAAGAAAAAGATGAAGAAAACCTCCATGAAATATCAAGCAACTCAAGAATGAAAACTAATGAGGTGAGAATAGCAACCATGGGTGAGTTAGTGTCATACACTAACCATTGTAGAGACATAACCATAGTTTAAGATAATGGTTTGGTTAATAAATATCTTGAACGAGACAAAATTAGTAGACTAAGTCAAAGATGCTTTAAGCTTCTCTAAGCTTCTAAGCATGACATAATACCACTAATTTTGAATTACTAAAATAAATAAAATCCTTACCATTATCTTAATTATGGTGTAAGTCACACACACACACACCCATATTTGCATGTATCATCTAGCATGACACAAAATAATGTACACTAATATATATCACATATATACTAATGCACAATCAAGTGAGAAAAGAAATCTTAAGTAAGCTAATACTAGTTAATGTAAATTAATAAATCAAATATATATAATTATACATTAGATCATTAAATCAACACTTGATTTAATAATCCGGCTATATCATATACAACCGACTAATATCATATGTATCAATTTATCGAATCAATTCTTGATTTGATAACCCGGCTATATCGCATATAACCGACCGATGATACAAATCGCGGGAATAGAATACGATATCACATACGCATATTAATCTCGGTCCCGCACATATCTCATATGTGCTCCTAGTTCTTTTCGCTTGAGCCAGGAAACCTCTGTGTGGGACTCTAAAGACTCGTCAATACGCCGGCAGTAGGTGATGATCATATCAAGCACCCACAACGTGCAAGAGGTCTGCTAAACGTAACGGCCACCCGGGTATTGAGCGATCAGAAAATCAACAAGCAAGCATGCTCATACTCCTGCGAATCCAATCAGTAACACTTACCGTACAGTTCGATCTCTTCATCTAATATGTCGCATATCTCGCCTAGGGGTGGTAAACGTCAGATCACAATAGCTTGATAAGTCATGCCGATGTAAGGTCCATAACGGGCGAGAAACTACCGATAACACTTATCAGTAAATCTCATCTATCCTGGCCATGGATTTGCAGTTATGGCCAATCGAGCATAACGCAACATCAACCCCCAATACCGGGAGAGACGAATTATCTCCTATCGCTCATTGCCTCCATGTGACTCGGGACTGTACCTAAAAATCACCTGTTTGCACGACTCGGTAGAGCTATGGTAGGGTGGAAATCAAAGCACAGTGGGAGACACACAAGACTCTATAACGATCTCGGGCCGACAGAATAACCTGTACCAGTGTCACCAGAGAACTGCTATCTGACGTAAGGTATAATACCATCTAGGAGTTCTCGGCGAGTCCGTTCAGTGTACTCAGTCTCCACTGAGCACCCGTATACCATCTCTGATGTCAAACACCAATGGTTATGAGATCATCCATCGCCCATCTCATGGGTCGAGAAGATATACGCTAGTCTACTCTGGAATATCGATGCCCCGTCTCGATATTCCCACGACTAGGAACATTGAAGGATGAACTCATGGACTACCCAGGTCCCACTAGTATGATCTGCATCATAATCCTGGTAGTCAAGTACACATCCTAAGGGTTTTATTAACATGTAACAAAGAGACAGTAAGTGTACATGTTAAGATAAAGAGCAACCAGATAGCATACTCTCATGTCGAGCAAGAAAGTCCTCCATATATATGTCCAAGCATCCACTATAATATACATCTCATGTACAATAATGGCCTCTAGGGCATACATATAACTAAAAAACTTTAAAAATTTTCTGTACATTAAAACAGAGTTGTTACATTCTACCCTCCTTACAAAAATTCCATTCTTGAAATTTACAATTATTTAAGGTCTAATTTACAAACAAGTGAAGGTATCTTGCACGCATGTCGTCTTCTCTTTCCTACGTTGATTCTCCTGGCGAGTCTTTTCTCCACATCACTCGAACCAAGTTTACTTCTTTGTTCAATAGTGACTTCCCTTTTCTGTCCAGGATTTCAACGGGTTGTTGCTCACAAGATAGATCCGTCTGTACAGTGATTTTGGAGTGATCAAGAATGTGACTGGGGTCACTCACATACCTTCTGAGTTGGAATATATGGAACATATTATGCACTCCTTCCAATGAGGGTGGATGTGCTAAGCGGTATGCCACTTCTCCGACTTGTTCGAGTATGTCGAACGGTCCAATATATCTCGGACTTAACATACCTCGCTTTTCAAAGTGATTCACTCCACGGTTTGGAGAAATCTTCAGAAAGACATGATCTCCCGGTTGGAACTCCAAGTGTCGGCGTTTTGCATCAGCCCAGTACTTCTGTCGATCTTGAGCTATGCGTATTTGTTCCCTGATAGTGCGAACTACATCTACAGTCGCTACGACTATCTCAGGTCCAAGGAGTTCTCTATCTCCGATGTCATCCAAACTTAATGGTGAACGACACTTCCTTCCATATAGAGCTGCAAATGGTGCTTTTCCAATACTTGCTTGGTAGCTGTTGTTGTATGAAATCTAGCATACAAGCTCTTAGCATATCTTCAAGTATCTGAATTGTTCGCTCAGACTGTGTATCTGTCTGTGGATGGTAAGCTGTGCCTAAGTTCAGTCTCGTTCCCAAACTAGCTTGCAGACTCTGTCAAAATTGTGATCGGAATCTAGTGTCACGATTGGAGACAATGCTAATCGGTACTCCATGTAATCTCACAATCTCCTGGATGAGTTCATGGGTATCAGAAATAGTACACTATGAAGAGTTAAGTCTTACTTAGATTCATACTTACTTCCATGTATTTCTTTGCTAGTGTCTTAGTAGATTGGCCAATTCGAAAGGGAATAAATGAGTCGACTTTATGAGTTGATCCACAATAACCCATACAACATCGCTACCTTTTGTGCCGCGGGGAAGAGCAGTCAAAAAATCTATGGTAATGTGTTGCCACTTCCATTCTGAGATAGGTAGCGATCGAAGTAACCCTACAGTCCTGTGATGTTCAGCTTTCACTTACTGACACACCAAACATTTAGTGACGCTTCTGGCAACTTCACGCTTCATTCCATGCCACCAGTAATGTTGACATAGATCTTTGTACATCTTTGTACCACCAGGGTGTATTAAGTATGGGGAGCTGTGAGCTTCTTCATCAACTCTTCCCGAACAGGACCTTGTGGTACACACAATCTACTGCCGTATCTCAAAGATCCATCTTCGTGAATGATGAAGTCTGTTCGAAGTCCACTTTCTACTTATTCTCTGATCTTTTGCAACTTGGTATCATTTGCTTGACCTACTTTGATCTTATTGACAATTGTAAACTGAACTTGTAAGTTCATCAAACTTGAAGCCTTATCTGGCATGACCACTTCTATCTCCATCTGGTGCAAATTTTGTTGTAGTTTCCATTATGCGGTAAGATTCATTGATAGTGGTTGGCGACTAAGCGCATCAGGTACTACATTCACTTTTTCAGGATGATATTGTAGGTCGATGTCGACGTCCGCCATAAGTTCTAACCATCTTATCTACCGCATATTCAACTCTTTCTGAGTAAACATATACTTCAGATTTTTATGGTCTGTGTAGATATCTACCCTTTCTCCAAGAAGATAATGACGCTAAATCTTGAGTGCAAAGATAACGGCTGCCAACTCCAGATCATGCGTCGGATAGTTGCGCTCATGAATCTTCAGCTGTCTTGATGCATAAGCTACAATTTTACCGTGCTGATATAGAACACATTCTAATTCCTTACCAGATACATCGCAATGTACTACGAAATCTCCAGATTAGTCCGGTATTACGAGAATAGGTGCTGATGTTAATCTTGACTTGAGTTCTATGAAAGCTTGTTCGCATGCTTCTGACCACACGAGTTCTTCATCTTTGCGTGTGAGCTTGGTTAGAGGTGTTTCAATCTTTGAAAATCATTCAATAAATCTTCGGTAGTATCCCGCTAACCCCAAGAAACTTTGAATGTCTTTTACTGTCTTTAGTGTTAGCCATTTGCTTACTGCTACTACTTTAGCTGGATCTACGGAGATTCTGTTGGTTATAGTGCCCTCAAGGCAATTGTCGTAATCGCAGGCAGATGATTATGATGATTGAGAGAGAACCTATACCGGTAGAACAGTCTTACTCGAGATGATAGTATGCTATCTGGTTTGTCTTTATCATCATGTACATATCGATAAAGCCCATAGAATTCTTGCCTGACTACCAGCATTATGATGGCGATCATATATGTGGGAGCTGGGGGTCTATAAGCATATCCTTAAATATCCCTAGTCGTAGGAGTATCGAGACTGGGCATCGATACTCCAATGTAGAATAGTGTATACTGATCGAGACCCTGACGAGGGGCGGTGGCTAGGTCTCACAAGCCATTGGTGTTAGTTTATTCACCTAAAATAGTATACAAGTGCTCATTGGGTTATGCGTATACTGGACGGACTCGCCGGGAACGTGCTAGTTGGTATTATACCTATTGTCAGATAGCAGTTCACAGGTGATATGTGTACAGGTTAGTCTGTCGACCTGAGATCGTCATTTGTCTCGTGTGAGTTCCCACTGTGCTTTGATTACTACCCTACCACGGCTCAAAGGAGTCGTGGAAACAGATTTTAGATGGGTACAGTCCCGAGCCATATGGAGGCAGTGATCGGATCGTCGGGGATTCTTCTCTCTTGGTATTAAGGGTTGATGTCACGTTGTGCACAGGTGGCCAGAAATCCATGGCTATGGTGGACGAGAATTACCGATTCAGGATCGATAGTTTCTCAGGTGGTGATGGGTTTCATGCCGACACTAAATGTCGCGTTGTTAGGGGACTGACTTTATCCACCACCCTTGACTCAATATGCGATACTCTTAGACGAACAGACCGGACTGTACGGATATTGTCACTGTCAGGCTCAGTAAGGGTTCAGAATGAGTTTGCTTGTTGGCCTCATTTTCGCTCAATATCTGGGTAGCCGTTACGTACAGCTAGTGCCGCTGACGTGCTTGTGGTTAAACCCACTACCGGTGTATTGACGAGTTTTTAGAGTCCCACACAGAGGGTTTTCACAGTTCAGGCGATATGGTGTAGATGATCTATATTGGTACATGCAGGTGTCCGATTAAATATGTGCATATACTGCACAGACTTTAATCGGACAGTTGATAATACTGGCGGCTTGGGATTAAGCCAGATTATTAAATCAGGTTTTGATTTAATAATTCATATGTGTGTGTGTGTGTGTATTCTAGTATTATTGTTCACTATTCATTTTCTCTCTTGGCTATTCGTATTTTTGTACGAATACGCGTATTTGTATTTCGATACATGTACCGGGTTGTATTCCGTATTTATACGGAATAGTTTCTAGATGTGGACACCTCATTTGTATGATTTTCCTTTTATGGAAATTCATTTGTTTCACAAATGAGGTGGAGGAGTGAGGTGGCATGAGCATGGACCTTGGACATGTAGAGAGGCATGGGTCTTAATTGTTTATTGGAAAATTGTGAAAAGATTTTTTTAGGGTGTGCATTATTGTGAGAGGGGGTGAAGGCAGCCACCATTCGAGATATGGCCTTGCTCATTTTTTTTCCACTTGATTCTTCACTTGCTCTCTTCACTTGACTCTCACAAAAATACTTATCACTTTTCTTGAGTTTCTCATTCCACATGTTTCCTCACCTCCTTTATCTTCTTGAGTTGCTCTATTGAGTATTGTGATGAGAGAAAAAGATAGTGACACATTCCTACACCTCCACTCTCCATTGTTAGCAACCTTGGAGCGTCGGTTGCCTCGCTTGGCGAGGTTGAAACTTATGTCGTTTCCCTCAGGTGGATCATCATAGATGGAGGAAGACCGTCAACCAAATTCGATCAAGGAGCCACTAGGAACTTGGGGATGATGGTTGAAAACCGAAGGACACGGTTCAACTTGGTATAACCATTCTAACTTTTTTATAAAGCTTGCTAGTTTACGGTTTAAGGTAGATCCGGGCATCGGGTGATGGTAGCGCCAGTTTAGTAAATTTTTGTTCCGCATTTGGCCACGGTTTGATGGTCGGGGTGCTGCCGTAACCCAACATGGTATCAGAGCCAGCCTTTTAAACCATAACCTACCTTGTTTAGACAATGTTAAAGCATCGAAACCGAAACAACTTTGAAGCAATGCACCGCACATTCCAGTCTCTGTTGATTTTTAAAGTCTTCAAAAAATTATTTTAGAAACTGCAGAATACTGCTTGTATGACCACTAGAACATACCCCAAATACGAACCTATTCCACCCGTTTTGACTCGAGCACATGCTCGCAAAATCGGAGCCGGCCGGCCTGGGTTGGGATTTTGGACTTCGTATTTTGGGTGTTTTCTTGTCTCTGGAATATTGGTTTAGTGGTATTGCTTATTTTTCCCAGTTTGGATATACTGTTGTCTTTTGTTCAGGGGAAATTTGGGGTGTTTCGAAGTCGATAATTTAACACTGTTTAAATGTTTACAGTACTTACATTACTATATGCGACCATGAATGTCGTTGGATCGGTACAACTTGTTTAATTGCTATAGTTCTTTTTGAAGGATTTGCGAACGTGACATTCACGTTGTTATTCTGTGTTGTGCTGTGTTGTGGTTAGATCATTGTGGTGGATAGCTATGGTGCAATGTTAGTAGAGTTTAGTTTCATTTGTACATTTGATATTGCGGGGCGAGCGTCCGACATGTGGACTGCCGTCACTGCCAGTTTGTATATTATTCGTTTGAGGCACGACCGGGTTGAGATCGATGTCACCTTTGTATATTATTTTCTTTTCTGTACAAGGATTACACCATGGTGGAGTGCACGAATAACCGGGTTGTAGAGGGCAACGGGTCTGCATCTCATGGCGTTGATATGGAGGGAACCTTACTCTAGAATTGGCGGGCTATTCGCCGCACTTGTAGGGGTATAGATTGACCCACGGAGGGGTGCTCAAGTTACCGGATTCCGTGAAGTGCTGGGTGGCCCATTCACGTTGTTGAAGGGGGTTGCCTCACTTCTGATTTTGGCGGGTAACTTGCCGTGCTCGTAGGGGTCTAGGTTATCATTGCACAGGCTATCCACATGACAGAGAACGTCGGATCTCATTTGCGGCTCAAGTGAAACCCGGGGCTCCAAGATTATCCACCATTCTGTATTGCTTCTGTGATGCTTCTGTAATGTTTCTTTATATCATGCCTGGGACGAATGTTATATATATATATTTATATATACTAGTAGATGTTGTATATATTTTGCACCCGCGCTAGTCCAGTCCCTGCTCTATCGTTAGTTAAGTAACCTAACGGGTGATGACGGGATCCAGTGGCGAATGCGGATGGCATATACATACATTTTATTTTCGTTCTTTTCTGGTGCGGTTAATTGATGGGACTGTGTTGATTCTGATCAATGCAAGGATAAAACAAACCTATATGATGTTGTTGGAACCAAGTTTTTTAAAAACTGACATTACAGACGTTCTCTTTTGCTTTGCACAGTGGTATTCGGTTATGAATATCCTACACCTCATTCGATGAGGCAAGGGCCGAGATCCCTTTATCGGGAGTGACCCCTTGGGAAGAAGTTTGCGTCAACGTAATAACTTCACTATAGTCGATTCTTTTGCTTTGCATTGTGGTATTCAGTTTGGAATATCCTGCATCTCATTCTATGAGGAAAGAGCCGAGATCTCTTCACCGGGAGTGACCTCTTTAGCAAAAGTTTTCGCCACTGTATATTTGTAAAACCACTCGGTTCCTTCAATGATATCAAGTTCATTACGTTAAAGGTTTTTCGCCAAAAACCAGTCGTAACCCTCCGTCATTTCAGATCAGTATTGCTTAGTATTCGTGCTATATATGTGTTGCATTGCCGAGGCGTAGTGTTCGGTAGCTCTGTAATGCTTTTCTATCGCATGGATATGTGGATTGGTTAGGACAGTCGTACGGTTATATTGGCATTGTCAAGGACTCGTACGGGTAGGTTTAACGCAATCAAGATAATGACGGGTTAAACTTGACTAGGACTTTTTGATATGTTGGCATTGTCAAGGTCACTTGGGTCCAAGGGGTAAAAACTTACATTGGGAGTTTCAAACATACAGGGAACTTGCCAGGCTTGCGCATACCTTCTGGAGTGCGGTGACTTGAGTGGCTTTCATCAAGTTATTATGCGATGATAGTTGGATCCTGATTCCCACTGAGTAGGATTACTCCTCGGGTGATTTTAGATGATCCCGACTAATTCTCTTTTGGGTTTGTAGGAGAATTAGAGGAAACAGTGGGAGCCATCCTGATTAGATAAAATGATTAACCATTATGATCTATGTTAGAGTGCACTCTGAGTGTCTCTTTTCTCTCTCTCTTTGGCAGCGACCATGACCTGACCCTAAACTAAAACTCATGAACCAAGTTAACCGTACCTTCTTAAAACACTTTGGCTTTTGGAATGTCACGATGTCGCATATAACAATGCCACTTCTATATCACCTTTGCATTTCTCCAGAACACCTCGTATCACTACGAACATCCACTTCCATTTGATAAATCCATTGTATAGTTACATACAAACTCGAAGGAACTTGTTCCAGATTCGAGAATGGATTCTGGTTCTGGAGAGATTGAATAAGATCATTCGGTTGTCTTTTCCCTTTATCTTCTCTCAGGTTGTGAGGGCTCCTCGGATTAGGAGAGGGTATACCTATTGAGTTTATTGAATAGTCTTCTTCCAGACCATAGGCAGGTGCCGAAAGGTCGGTAAGGAAGAAAACCAATTAGCCTAAAGGTGGTGTACAGAAGGTAATAAAGTAAATACAAATAAAGAGATTAGAATAACAGCAGAGAAAATTGCGACTACCATCATTCACGACAAAACCGTGTATATCCCTGCCACTCCCACATCCACTTTGGATTTCTCCAGAACACTCCATATCACTACGGATATCCACTTCTATTGGATATCCCATCGTATAGTTACATACGAACTCGAAGGAACTTGTTTCAGATTCGAGCATGGTTTCCGGTTCAGGAGAAATAGAATAGGATTATTCGGATGACTTTTCCCTTTACCTTCTCTCATGTTGCGAGGGCTCCTAGAATTAGGAGAGTACACCTATTACGCTTATTTGATAGTCTTCTTCCAAATATTAGGATGGTACCGAAGGGTAGGGAAGGAAGAAAACCAATTAGCTTAAAGAAGGTGTACAGAAGGTAATAAGTAAAGACATAATAAAGGGATTGGAGTGAGGGCGGGTAAGTATATGGTTACTGTCATGAATCGGGATAGTGGAAGATGTATTACTAGGAATACCAGTTAACCCCATTTTGAAACATTTTCATGTTTCAGTTTCACTGTGCGATATTAATTGAAAACTGTTTTTCCAATAGGGATCTAACTCCAGAGTATGTATTTACCATATCAATTTCTCACATCTTTATGCTATTACGGATGGTGAGTGGGACTAAGATATTGGGAATTGGGTGATTAGATTCTCATTATATTGGAATTCGTTGTAATTGGTGATATTTGAGGAAATCATCTGGATTTTGCCAGATGACAAATATTTGGTTTTGAATATCCATTATTATGCACCAATTTCAAACTGATATATCTATACGTTTATTTTATAAAGTAAGATATAACTTTTTGATATTATGTCTGTGATATTTACCTATATCAGTTGGTGATTAGGTAAGGTGCATTCAACAGCGGTGTAATTCTTCTTAACCATAGTACAGTTTTTCAACCTACGACGTATAGGGTTTGAGCTATTGAACTCAGGGGACTTATACAAAGTATTGTATGTTGTCCAGTTTCCATTAAGATAATGGGGTTGGTACTCGTACTATTTTCTGTTTACTTATAACTTCTCTAGTTCTAGACAAGTATTTCGAAGAAAAACAAGGTTCAGATTTTGAGAAGTTATAGGTATATGAATAAAGTGGAGAATATCAGGATTCTTCGAGGAAGTCGAAGATGTAGATACGTGTATTTGGTATTCCGTTGATAGTAATGGTTTTGAGAACTTGTTTCTCTTTCACGTTACTCATATATGGATGAACTCCTAGATGAGTAATACTGATTGGCCTCTTTCCATTTGGTTGATATGCACAGGAGACAGCATCATCATTTTGAATCTGGTTCCAATTAAATTAGTGCTTTTGTTTCTATATTAGATATATATAGAATCAATTTATATCCTAACGATTTTAAGATATAGGGAGTTGTCCGGCTAATGCTTAAAACCAGAATACGGATAAACTCGAGGCACGTTTCAGTAATGGCTGTTTGTGGGTTATCCTGGGTTTTGACGAGGGTTAACTTTCTACCATCAGGAAAATCAATATTTATATTGTTCTTGACTCACCACAGTTTTAGTAAAATGGATTTTTTCATAAAAACAGAAGTGGGAGTATGGTAGAACTAGAAGTGATTCCAGAACCACAAACGATTACTGAAGATTTAATAGAACCTGAGGATTCAATTGGTTTCGACGTTCCATTAGCCACTCCGCAGATTTGGTGGGTAATCTCAGGCACCTGAGAGGTACTTCGGTCTTCTCAGAGATGGTGATAGGGGGGTTCTTGTTTACCCAGACTTACCATTGCTGTTGTTCTAGACTATAAGACCCGGCAGGAGGATGAGTATAGCGTCGTTCTAAACTAGCTTTGGAAGTGCACGTTTATATGACTCTGCCACAGGGTTGTTGTAGTCAGTGGGAGAAGCGGAAGCATAGTGGGCAAGCAGCTTATATCTATTTATAGACTAAAGCAGCTATAGCGGAAATAAATCATCTATTTTTGATGTGACAGTCATAGGCTTTGACCTCATCGGAATATGAGATGGATCTGATAAAAAGGTAGTAGGGTGTGATGTCCTGGTATTTGGGATGACATGCACTTTATAGGAAGTGAAATTCCTATACTACGATCGGTTATACTGTGGTTGTCACACAGTTGTTTCTCCACATAAGATATGGATATAATATCAGGATTTCTGGTTACTAGATCTATGGTTTTCGATCTAGATTTGGGAAGTATCCTAATATAGGTACTTTGACATTATTCTAAAGGTATTTTAGAATGAACGACTCCTGGCATGGTGGTATACCTGCAGGTGATGGAGTCACTCTCTCTAAAGGCGTCTTACAGACTAAAAGGGAGTGGGATTTTCATGATTAGCATATCACTTGTTTAGGCAATTGAGTTAATCATGAAATGTCAAATACCACACTAGATATTGTTTTTGCACTAGCTGCAATAAACCTATATTAATCCAATCCTGGAGAAATATTGGGAAGCAGTTAATGAACATAAATGGATGTTCTTGGGAAATGATTACGGCAGCCTCTTTCGGGAAACGATTATCATTTCAGGCTTCCAAGGTGACCTGGATGACAGAGTGACTGTCAGAATTATAGTTTTCCCTCTTTTGAGGGACAATATGTTGGAAAGGTGGTCCAAGCGGATACCGAAGAAAGGCATGGCGCAGGATACAGATTAAATTCAGTGGACGATACAGTCTAAGAAGTTTGCTGGATTTGGAGTTCATTTGTGAACTGGGCTCCATCAGATATCCAGAAAAATTCTAAGGCAGGTATTGCTCATTTCGGGAGATAGTTTTCTCCGTGAAGTTGAGATATAGAGAGATACAGAAAGAAACAATGGAGCGGATCCACTCACTGAGGCTATTTCTCGAACGCAATGTTTTCACAAACGGGTTTTGCGAAGCTGATTACTAGAGAAGTTAGGTGTTCGGTATCACACGGGCTGTGAGTATGCGACATCGCAATAATTGACCTTAAGTGCAAGTGAGAGATTGTTTGGTATAGTGCCATCAAGTCAATTATCATGATCGCAGGCAGGTGATTATGATGATTGAGGGATGATTTATACCGGCAGAACAGTCTTACTCGAGATGATATTATGCTTTCTGGTTTGTCTTTATCAACATGTACATGTTGATAAAGCCCATATGATTCTTACCTGACTACCAGCATTATGATGTCGATCATATACGTGGGAGCTGGGGGTCTATAAGCATATCCTTAAATGTCCCTATTCGTGGGAGTATCGAGACTGAGCATCGATACTCCAATGTAGACTAGTGTATACTGATCGAGCCCCGACGAGGGGCAGTGGTTAGGTCTCACAAGCCATTGGTGTTAGTTTATTTACCTAAGATAGTATAAAGGTGCTCATTGGGTTATGAGTACACTGGACGGACTCGCCGGGAACATGCTAGTTGGTATTATACCTATTGTCAAATAGCAGTTCCCAGGTGACATGTGTACAGGTTAGTCTGTCGACCTAAGATCGTCATTTGTCTCATGTGAGTTCCCACCGTACTTTGATTATTACCCTACCTTGGCTCAAAGGATTCGTGCAAATAGTTTTTAGTTGGCTACAGTCCCGAGACACATGGAGGCAGTGATCGGATCGTCGGGGATTCGTCTCTCCTGGTATTGGAGGTTAATATCGCGTTGTGCACAGGTGGCAATCACTAGAAATCCATGGCCATGGTGGACGAGAATTACCAATCCAGGATATATAGTTTTTTAGGTGTTGATGGGTTTCATGCCGACACTAAATATCGCATTGTTAGGGGTCTGACTTTATCCACCCCCTAGACTCGATATGCGATACTCTTAGACGAACAGACCGAACTATACGGATATTGTCACTGTCAGGCTCAGTAGGGGTTCAGGATGAGTTTGCTCATCGGCCTCCTTTTCGGTCAATACCTGGGTAGCCGTTACGTATAGCTAGTGCCGCTGACGTGTTTGTGGTTAAACCTACTGCCAGCTTGTTGACGAGTTTTTAGAGTCCCACACAGAGAGTTTTCACGGTTCAAGCGATATGGTATATATGATGTATGTTGGTACTTACAGGTGTCCGATTAAATATGTGCGCATACTGCACAGACTTTAATCGGACGGTTTATAATACTAGCAGCTTAAGATTAAGCCGGATTATTAAATCAGGTTTTGATATAATAATTTATATATGTATGTATGTATGTATATATATATATATATATTCTAGTATTATTGTTCACTATTCATTTTCTCTCTTGACTATTCGTATTTTTGTACGAATACGCGTATATGTATTTCGATACATGTACCGGGTTGTATTCCGTATTTATACGGAATAGCATCTAGAAGTGGACACTTCAATTGTATGATTTTCCTTTTATGGAAATTCATTTGTTTCACAAATGAGGTGGAGGAGTGAAGCGGCATGAGCATAGGTCTTGGACATGTAGAGAGGCATGGATCATAATTGTTTATTGGAAAATTATGAAAAGATTTTTTTAGGGTGTGCATTATTGTGAGAGGGAGTGAAGACAGCCACCATTCTAGACTAGCCTTGCTCATTTTTTCTCTGCTTAATTCTTCACATGCTCTCTTCACTTGACTCTCACAAAAAGACTTAGCACTTTTCTTAAGTTGCTCATGCCACATATTTCCTCTCCTCCTTCATCTTCTTGAGTTGCTCTATTGAGCATTGTGATGAGAGAAAAAGATAGTGAAATATTCCTACACCTCCACTCTCTATTGCTAGCAACCTTGGAGCGTCGGTTGCCTCGCTTGGCGAGGCTGAAGCTTGTGCCGTTTCCCTCAGGTTGATCATCGTAGATTGAGAAAAACCGGCAACCAAATTCAATCAAGGAGCCACTAGGAGCTTGAGGATGATGGTTGAAGACTGAAGGACACGGATCAACTTGGTATAACCGTTCTAACTTCTTTATAAAGCTTGCTAGTTTACAGTTTAAGGTAGATCCGAGCATCGGGTGATGGTAGCGCCAGTTTAGTAAATTTTTGTTCCGCATTTGGCCACGGTTTGATGGCCGGGGCGCTGCCGTATCCCAACAGATTCCTTCACCTGTAACGATATGTCCAAGAAATCTAACTTGTTCTAGCTAAAACTCGCACTTGTTGTACTTGGCATAAAGTTGATGCCGTCGCAAAGTATCCAGGACAATTCGTAAATGTTCAGCATGCTCTTTCCGACTTTGAATATACCAGGATGTCATCGATGAATATGACAACGAGCCTGTCTAGGTACTCTCGGAAAACTTGATTCACCGGGTCATGAATATGGCTGGTGCATTGGTCACTCCAAATGGCATTACGAGAAACTCATAATGTCCATAGCGAGTCCTGAATACCGTCTTCGGAATATCAGACTCTTTGACCTTCACCTGATGATAGCCCGATCGAAGATCTAACTTTGAGAAAATGCAATACCCACTTAGCTAATCGAACAGATCGTCGATTCGCGGTAGTGGATACTTGTTCTTTATCATGACTTCGTTTAAATCTCTATAATCAATGCACATTCTGTATGAACCTTCCTTCTTCTTCACAAGCAAAACTGGAGATCCCCAACTTGAAGTATTGGGACGAATCCATCCTTTCTGCAGAAGTTTGTCCAGCTGAGTACGGACCTCCTCAAACATTCAGGGCTTAATCGATACAGTGCTTTGATCACCGGTTGTACACCAGGTACTAAATCAATTCCGAATTCAAGAGATCGATCGGGAGACAAACCTAATATGTCTTCAGGAAATACACCGTCGAACTCTCGATCTACCTCTGGCTTGACTTCTCACGCCTGTAGAGTTGCAATCACTGCCTTCTTCGGTTTTGCTTTGTATGTGCTAGGCTCCAGGGTACGGTCTCCACTTTTGAAATAAAAGACTGGATGCTATGGAATTTCTAACACTACCCTCTTTTGACGACAGTCGCTGGTAGCGTAGAAAGTTCCTAGCCAATCCATATCCAAAACTATATCGAAGTTCGGTATGTCCAGCACCTTGAAGTCAGCATAGAATTCTCAGCTGTAGACGACTATTGGACACAGGTCGTATCCCATTGTTTCCTTTAGAACACTGTTCCCTGAACTGACATTCCAGTTGGATACGAGCGGTTTGACTCGAATCGCATGAGTTCGGATGAACTGTTGCAACATAAAGCAATGAGATGCTCCAGTATCGAAGAGTGCTAGTGCAGGAAGTGAGGATACTAAGATCATAACTAAGTTACGTGGAATATGTTTTAGGTATAGTAAAAGATATATGGATGTAAACAAGTATTGAACATATTTGAAAGATGGGAAGTTACCAGTGATGACTTGGTTAGTAGCTTCAGCTTCTTCCACAGTCATTGTGAAATCCTGTCGCCTCGATACATTCCTCCTTGCTAGAGGAGCATTCCTCTGTCTTTAAGGTAGGTTCCTTTGTGCTTGCTGGAACTGTCGAGGAGGATGTGCAGTAGATCCATGAGGAGGTGGAGCTGGGAGAGCAAGTCGAGGAGAAGGTGCCTGGATAGCTGGCCGCTGCGGATAAGTGATTGCCGGTCTGGGTGCAGAATTCTGATTTAGTCTGTGAGGACAAGACCCAATATCATGTGTGGATGAGCCACAGACTAAGCAGAGGAGATTAGTACGCTTACAATCCTTCGCCAGGTGTCCATCCTTCCTGCAGTAGGTGCAAAAGTCTGGACTGGGCCGGTTAAAAGATACTCTCGGTCTCCTGGGTACAAAAGGTGGCCTGGAAGAAGCTCCTCCTGCTATTTGAGTAGCAAGGTGCTTCATACCGGCAGATTGAGGTCTGCCCTTCATCTTCACTACTGCATCGTATCGACGGGAAGCTCTCAGAGCCAAATTATGGGTTGGAAAATCCCCTGTAACTAGAGCAGCTTGGATCTCCGGGTCCAATCCCTACTGAAATCGTCTGCCCCTGATCTCAGCAGTCGGTATGAGATATGCCGCGAACCTGTTACAGTCTTGTGTTAGCTGTGTAGTATGTGATATTAGATAATCGAATATTTAAGACATATCTTACCTGCTCAACACGGTAAACTCAGCATCATACTCATCGACATATTTTCTCTACATAGAGCCTTGTTGTAGGTGGATGAATTGCTGCTCCATGTCGAATCGGGCAGTCTCTAGAAAATACTTCGCATCGAACATGTCACAAAATGTCTTCCATTCGATTGGCTGGGTAAGATGGCTTTCTTCCGCCTTCCACCATACTTGGGCGTTATCAGTAAGTTGCAGTTTTGAAACCCTTATCCAAGCAATGTCTGGCACTTGTGCTGCTGCTAGATCGTCCTCAAATGATTGAGCCCATTCTTCAGCTTCCAGAGGGCTCTCTTTTCTAGAAAATTGCTTCGGATGCAGTGCCCGAAATTGCTTCACTCCAGGTGCTTCCGCTTCTGGGCGGTTCATTAGTATGGCAGTATGTTGCTGTTGTCCTTCCAGGAGGCTCTTAATTGTCTCGAGCAGTATCGCCTGCTCGTTGATAAGAGCTACAACAGTATGTGTAAGTGGAAGAGGTGGTGGTGTTGTGTTGCCAATCACGCTGGTGCTAGTATTGTTTGGGGAATCCATATCCTTGAAAGAAAAATAGGGTTAGGATAGATTCAAGGAATATGAAATATAAAGAATATTTAGCTGCTGAGTTTTATAATTCTTATGTTATATTGCATAAGTTTCCATGCAGAACTGATCTGCATGGGCCGCCAACAAAACCTGTCACGCCCTGCTTCTCAGAGTACGGTAAAGAGACGTGACGGGTCACGCGATGTATTTACTCAAAAGTAAACACGCTAAGCGTATATAAGCAATATAATGAAAATGTACACAAGAAAGACATGAGATATAAATGAACAATGTCACGCCCCGCTTCCCAATGTACGGCGAAGGGGACGCGGCGAGGTCCGCTACGTATGTATTCAGAAGTACATACGCTAAGCGTAGCTAAGCAATATAAAATATTACACAAGAGACAAGAGTATAAAAATAACAGCAACTTTTATTTATTAACATTCTTTGTACAATACATGAAAAGGAAATACAACTGAAATAAAGATGTCTAAACAGTGGCATAACAGGGAATGAAAAGTACTGAAAAGAAAAGTGTACAATGAAATTAACGTGCTGGATCTTCGGCAAACTGCTCCAACTCTTCTACAGATAGCTCGATTTCCGCCGGGCCCAAACCACCTGACGACATTCAAAGAAGAAAGAAATAGAATGTCGTCAGCGAACAGGTCGCTCGGTAAGTCCCAAAAATAAGGGGGAAACAGACAGACAGTAAGAAAGAGAGAGAGAGAGAGAGAGAGAGAGAGAGAGCTTTTACTGTTGTATTATAATATTGTATTAACGTTGTTGTTTTTAGCCTGGTACAGAAGATGCCAGTGTATACGAGGGGAGTCCCACTTACACCGGGGACCATGGTAACCTGTAGTACAAGGCTCCATCGATAATACTACGGAACAACGGCATGGATGTAATTACGTCTTAAGTGACCACCTCGTGCCACCTTTAACATATTCCGTACCAGTCTACCCCTTAAACCCCGTAGTGTTATGATTGTATTATAGTATTGTATTGTATAAGTTGGATGACTGATCAAAACCATGATATCAGTAAACATGTTGTAACTGCATAATCAGGTAAATGGAATAACGGAATAACGGAGGTATATCTATGGTTTGATTCAGTCAAGTTGTAATGATTGTTAACAGGATTCTGGGATTCATGTATTCATATTGAGTTGGAATATAAAAGAATATAGATTGACTTGAATCCTGTTCAAGTCAGAAATAGTCAGACTCAAACCCGAGTCAGACTAAAAGAAGGTAAGTTGAAGTTCAATAATTGTTAGGGGCCTTATTGTAATTTATAAAACTTGAGGGGGTTTTATGTAAAAAGTACTATTGTATATTTTTCAAAATACACCTCAAGTATTTATTATTCGTCTTTATAGTTATAATGAATGTGAATTTTATTTGTGTTATTCTAGTGAATAAATCCTAATAAAAGTATTAATTGATTTATTTGAAACTCATGGTATTTTAATGTAACTTTTAATCTTGTAATTTTAGAAAAAATGGAAACTTTATCTTATGATAAAATAGGTGTTTAAATGATAATTAAATTAATACAAGAATAATTTTAAATAATATTTTATTTTCCAAAATCTCATTTTTTCTTAAATGCTGTATTTTAAACCTTTCGAGACCGAATGCTCCTTGCGGAGGTCTAAATCTCGCACTACTAGCCCGCGGGTGCACGATGAACCGTACTATCCTTAACGGGTTCCCCAAAGGTGGGTTGTAGCGGCGCTTTGCTTAGGTTTAGCAAATACTATTCATTTAGGAAAAAAACGGTTTTATAAATATAAGGTATTTATTTATAAAAGGGTATAGATTTCCGTATTTTAGCTTCTAGGGTTTCCTAAGCCAACTAACCTATTACTAAAGGGTCTAAACGACAAGTCATTAGAAGCCTCAAATCGCCTCTTCACCGACATTTGCGGCCAGGTAAGTGCCAGGTAAGTGGGAAGGAACCACAGTAGCGGGCCTAATTAAAAACCACTAGCCTAGACACACTTGCCTAGACACCACAAAGTCAGTTTAGATAAACGATCGATGTCCATGACAAATCGTGCTTTCATTTTAAAAGATTTTGTTTTAGAATTGTGTACAACTTAAAACTTTTAGAAAAGGTTTATAAAGAATATGGTATTTTAGTGAAAAGTCCTATATTTTCGTATTCTATGTTTTGACGTTTATCAATTAGGATTATATTTGTATGTGTGTAGAGGTAGGTCATTACCTCGTGACTTATTTTAAGTTTTAATGAAGTTTTCGAGGTTAAATATGATATATTAAACTTGAAGGTATTTAAGCGCAAGAAAACGGTATTTGAAAACGTTATCATTTTATGTGTGAAAATTCATTCAAATTGATTTCTACAAGTTTATTGATCAAGATAAACATATTTAGGAATGAGGGAATTGATTAAACGAAGAAAAATAAACTTCATGGTATTTTTATGAAAAGAATACGGTTTTACAAGAAAGCTATCATTTCATGTGAGAAACTTTGTTTAAATTGGTTTCTATGTGATTAATAGTCATCATGAATATAGGTAGGTATTATGGATTAGGTGACAAGTGGGATTTTGTAGAAAAACCGAATCGGAAATCGGTTTGTTCCGATTTCCGTCGGGGTTCGTAATTCCGTATTTTAAGAAATAGAAAAGAAAGAGGGATAGGACTTACGGGTTTTCAAACTCTTCTAAAAAGTAAAGAGGACTAGGGGAAAGGCCGAGGTGTGGTTTCGTCGCCGGTTGTTTCAAAGCACGTCACCGGATTCCGTCAGGGCTTCGCCGTGAACTCGGTTTCAAAGCACACACTTCTTAGAAAACTTTTGAGAGAGTGGCTCAAGATTTTGGGGGGGTGAGAGGGTAGTGTGTAGGGTTGGTATTTATAGGGTTAGGGTAGATGAAAAGTTAAAAAATAAAAATGTGATAAAATGTAATAAAAATGTATTAAAAGTGGAGTAATTAGGGTTTTTTAAGAGCTCTGGAAGTGGTATGAGGTTGAAACTTTGCAGGTGTGTAGGGAATATGAAAAGACACAACTTTCATGTTGTGACCATCGCCGGAATCGGCCGAATCGGTGGTGACTCGGCCATGACTCGGTCGGATCACTGAGTCGGCCGAGTTAAGGCCGAGTTGGCCGATTCCCGACCGAGTCCGGTGACCTGGATCTCCCCCGACGGTTCATCTACCCTCTGCAAGTGTTACATCTTTGGGTGTAGTGGGGTTTTTGTGAGATATGCACGTGTAAACTCTTGGTATTCTAAAGGTTTTAAAAAAAATCAATATTAAAAATAATGTGGGGTATGGGATTTGAACTCTGGTGGCTTGGTTCAGCAGTCCAAGGTATTACCAATGAGCTACAAGCTCCTTCTTGTAATTATTGTGGTATTTAATTAGTTAAACTGATAGTAGCAAGAATAAATACTCCTAGTATACATTAAATTTAAAGTAAATTCTTGTATACTAAAAATGGAGTTAATATATTCTTGTAGCTTGTAATTAAAAACAAAATAATTACCTATATCTTGTGCTCATGCTAAAATACCCCTTTGTGGATTTTTGAAAAAATATTTGAAAAGAAAAAAAATTTTGTAAAGGAAAATTAGGGTTGTTACATTCTACCCTCCTTGTAAAAATTTCGTCCTCGAAATTTGTAAAAGGAAAGTGTAACAGTTTGGTAACAAAATTAAAGATTGTAAAGAAGTTTTGGTCAAAATGGTGAGGAAGTTACCTGGGTTACCTTGGTTCACAGTTTCAGGTTCTATGGCTGCTAAGGTGAAAGCCTGTCGCCGTGGCACGTTCCTCCTAGCTGGAGGCATATTCCCCTGTACACGAGGCATATTTCTCAGTGCCTGATGGAATTGGCGATTTGGCTGAGCAGGGAATCTACGTGGAGGTGGTGCTGGGAGTGCAGGACGAGTTGCAGGAGCCTGGATAGCTGGCTGCTGCGGGTGTTGGGGTAAAAATTTATACCCCGGTTGACCGAGTCAAAGTCAAGGTCAACCCCAAGCTAGGTGGGCCCAAGCCCAGGTCAAACGGGCCCATGCCCAAGTCGAGCTCGCGGCCAGCCTCCCCATGCCAACAACAAAAATCATGTAACAAATATTTTTTATGTAATTTTTGTGCATGAATGTATGCAAAATGAGCATAAAGCCAAATTTTTGTAAGCCCATGGCTTATGTGCAAAATGAAATGGCACATGAGCCATGGGATGGCTAAAATGCCATTTTTGTAAAGCCCAAGAGGCTATATGTAAATGTGTAAGCCTATATAAGGCAACATGATGATGAATAAAGCAACACTTTTTCATTCCCCAAAAAAGCTAGGGTTTGTGCCTCCACTCTCTCTTCTTCAAGTTCTTCCTCTTCCTTTTCATTTTCCAAACAAATCAAGAGCTTAGCTCTCTTTTTTTTTAAACTAAACAAAGTTTTACCACAAACCCATCTTCCAAAACTCTATCAAGAGAAGAAAAAGGGTCTTTTTTTTTATCATCTAAGATCTAGATCTTGGAGTTTCAAGAGAACCCATTTTGGGTTTCTTTCTCAAAGGAGAAAGGAGAAAATCTGTTGGAGTTTAACTCCACAAATAAAAATCTTTTAAAGTTTAACTCCACAAATAAAATTCTTTTGGAGTTCAACTCCACCACCAGGAAAATTCTTTTGGAGTTGAACTCCACAGTAAAAAACTTTTGGAGTTCAACTCCACAAATAAAATTCCTCTGGAGTTAAACTCCACAAATAAAATTCCTCTGGAGTTTAACTCCACTACAGAAATTCTTTCGGAGTTTAACTCCACAAAAAAATATCTTTTTTTTTTGGAGTCTAACTCCACATTACATTTTTTTAGCCATATAAAATTATTTTGGAGTTGAACTCCACGTTGGTTAAAAAAAATAAATAAATAAATAAAGAAAAAGTGGTCACATGCTAAGCATGTGACGGGCGTCACATGCTAAGCATGTGACGGGCGTCACATGCTAAGCATGTGACGCCCGTCACATCACATGCTAACATGTGACGGGCGTCACATCACATGCTAACATGTGACCCTCCATGTCACATGCTAGCATGTGACCCTCCTCACATGAGGGGTCACATGCTAACATGTGACCCCACTTATTAAAAAAATAAAAAATAAAAAATAAAGTGGTCACATGCAAAGGCGTCACATGCAAAGCATGCGACGGGCGTCACATGCTAAGCATGTGGCGGGTCACATGCTAAGCATGTGACTCCCCTTAGCATGTAAGGGGTCACATGCTAGCATGTGACCCCCTCCCCTCATGTGACGGGTCACATGCTAACATGTGACCCTCCATGTCACATGCTAGCATGTGACCCTCCTCACATGAGGGGTCACATGCTAACATGTAACCCCATTTTTTTTTAACAAAATACAAAATTCTCTTTTTTTCTTTTCTTCTTTCTTCCTCCTTTTTTTATTTAAAATAAAAATAAATAAATATTAAATAAATAAAAATAAATTATAAATAATATTTTTAAATTAAAAAAATATTTAAAAATTAAAAGAAAATTCTCCAAATATTTATTTACTTATTTATTTTCGTTTATATATAGAAAATATATATATGTATATATCTCTTTTTACAAGTGGAATAAAACAAAAAAATACACACACACCAACACACTGCATATTGAGTTCGCATGACCAGTTTAATCCGTCAAATCGGAGGTTCCTTCGCTCCAAATGCGAGGGGTAATTAACGGCAGCTTAGTTCGCGACTGTCGGAGATTCGGATCCCCACAATCAATAAACCCCTGCCTAGGATAAACCCCAGCCTACCCTAGGCAGGGGGAATCTGTAACGCGCCTGACAAGCGCGCGCGTATTCCCATCTCAATGGGGTGACGAAAAACACCCTACAGATTCTGGCACGCCCGGTGGGACCAATCTCTCCTCCCATATTTCGGGTTAAGCGTTCATGCGAACTCAATCAATATACATACCTGTATTTATACTAAAATAATGCTCTTTCATGCAGATTTTCAAGCAATCACCTTCCGACGATGTCTTCGATGATGAACTCAGCTCCTGTCTCCTACACGATGAAGATAGACTCCAGGACGGTCCTTCCGGCCAGTCTCGGGCGACAATGGGAGGAGCCGCTGCTACCATTCGGCTCTATTATGTTCATGCCAGTTGGTGCCATCCCAGCTTCTCACGCCCCGGTGGCAGACAAACCGGTCTCGAAAGGCAGGAGACCAAATGTAGTGGTCGCAAGGGCACCTCAACCCAAACGCAAGTCACTGTCTGAACGACTTTCCTTGACCCTAACTGGGGGCAAGGCCATCAATACCAACAAAGCTACAACGCGTCTTGAGCAATCTCCAGCGGCGCCTCCGACAACTGCTCGATTGGGTGTCTTCTCAAGCCTCCCCATCACTCAGCCTATGGCGGCTCCCCGAAGAGCAGAAGCCTGCCAAGCGCTTAAGGCAGAAAAGCCGAGGCAGAAACGGCTCAGAAATAGAGCCAACAAAAGGGCTAGGGCTTTAGCCATGCTAAAATTTATGAATTTCCAAAGCCCGGACCGCCCCGCGAAACCAGCTGCCGGTGATGAAAGAATGGCTGAATGTGTTATCCACACTGTCTACATGGCCGGACATGAAGAAACGAATCCTCCTCTTCTTCACAGCCATGGTGATGATATGGTTGACGCTACCCAACATCGGCTCGATCTAAATGATGAAGAGCCCGCTCAGGCCGATAAGCCAGAGGAGCCCGTGGTTCCTACGGAATGGAGCTCAGGCAATAAAGATTACCCAGTTGTCATAGCCGGAACTACAGAACAAGCATTATTCCAATGGCTTCAAAGGCAATTTCAGGACAGGGATGAGAAGATGGCCGAGATCTATTCCAAAGTCGACGAGCTGGCAAACGTCGTGGCAGATCTCGCGACCCAAGTCGCCCGATTGCAATTACAGCAGAATCAAATTTTGGCTCATGAGCCAGGGATTGATACCCGGGGGCATCCAACTGATATCCCTTTCAACCTAAAAGCGGAGCGCCTTCGCGAAAAACGGCCGCAATCAGCCTCCAGTCCCTCCGATACATACGCCGGGAGGGAATCGCCTCTGAAAGAGAAGTTGGAAAAGGTCTATTCCTTCAAGAGGGAAAAGGTCCACAAGATATTCAGGGACGCCCTAAGAAACGGTCTACAACTGCCGGAATCAAAGAGACCGCAAGAAACGAATATGACCGACGATCCAGAATATTGCCCCTATCACAGGGTGATAGGTCATGCCATTGAGGACTGCTTCGTCTTCAAAGATTGGGTCGAAAGGCAATACAAGATGGGAGAGATAGAACTGTATAGAGGCGTGTTAGCAAACAGTCAAGCTACGATCGCCGATTTCATGCAAATGGAGACCGAAACCTTTCGGGAACCTAATCCTCCCAGACATATGCCTCGAGGACCAGCATCAGTAAAGGCACCTACTCCAATGGAGGGAAAGAAGAAGATATACTCCTTCAGGAGGGATGAAGTCCGCAAACTATTCATGGACGCCCTGAACAGCGGTCTGCAACTGCCTGTTCCAAAGAGGCCACAGGAAATGAACATGACCGGCAATCCCATATACTGCCCATATCATAGAGTGGTGGGTCATACCATCGAAGACTGCTATATTTTCAAAGATTGGGCAGAAGACCAATATAAGCTTGCAAAAACCTCACAATCCTCGGATGTATCGGCAAGCCACAGAGCTAGGTCATCAACACAGCTCCGCCAAGATCAAAGTTCAAGGAGCTGGGATAAGCAAAAAGGACCACCACGTCGTTAAACTGGGAACAGTCGACCACCACGTCATTAAACTGGGAATAATCGACCTCTAAGTCGTTAAACTGGGAATGTAAAAAAAACATATATATATATATGTAAATAGACAAAAAAATGTGTAAATAAAAGAAAAATAAAGAAAATAAAGCCGAAATGATGGGGCAACTCGCAATAAAAATCAGCGAGTAAAATAAAGATGAAAATAAAGCCGAAATGATGGGGCAACTGCGAATAAAAGCCGAAATGATGGGGCAACTGCGAATAAAAGCCGAAATGATAGAGCAATCGCGACTTTCGCGATAAGAAAAGCTGAAATGATAGAGCAATCACGGTAAAACAAAAACAAAAAAAAACAACAACAAAACAAAGCAATGGCGAATGATGAGTCGCTCCTGGTACCATATTCCAGTGTAGCGATACTGACGCCAACAAAAATTCAAATTTCCAAAATTCTCCCAGCCCTACGTTTAGTCCCCAACTTGACTACCGTATACAATCCACGGGCTCAAATAATTCTCATCATACCCATATCCCACTGCAATCACCAGGCCAGCGGTTGGTCTCCGCCCTCAGAATTATGCTCCATTGAGAAGACCCACTCATGTGTCCTCACGATACATGAGGAGAACAAACCTTTGTGGGATCCTTACGACTCATAAAGGAAAAACACACTTAGGAGTCCTCATGACTCCTAAGGAGAAAATACACCTGCGGGATCCTCACGACTCGCAGGGAGAAAATGCTTTTATGGGACCCTCACGGTCCATAAAATTGAAAAGCCTTAGGCGATAGGGACCTAAACCCATCTCCTAAGCCATCGCTCTGCCAACAAGAGTAGGCAAATGATGAATTGCTCCGAGCACCTCTGCTTCAGTGTTAGCAACGCTGATGCCGGCCCTTACCCCAAAATTCCAAGCTCGCCATCAATAGACCCCTAAGTCTTTAAACTGGAAATAGATGACCTCCAAGTCGTTAAACTGGAAACAGATGACCACCAAGTCGTTAAACTGGAAACCGATGACCTCTAAGTCGTTAAACTGGAAACATTGGACATCTAAGTCTTTAAACTGGAAATAGAAGACCTCTAAGTCTTTAAACTGGAAACAGATGACCGCTAAGTCGTTAAACTGGGCACAATTGACCTCTAAGTCTCTAAACTGGAAACAGATGACCACCAAGTCGTTAAACTGGAAACGGATGACCACTAAGTCGTTAAACTGGAAACAGTAGACCTCTAAGTCTTTAAACTGGAAACAGATGACCTCCAAGTCGTTAAACTAGAAACAGATGACCACCAAGTCGTTAAACTGGAAACCGATGACCTCTAAGTCTTTAAACTGGAAACAGATGACCTCCAAGTCGTTAAACTGGAAACAGATGACCACCAAGTCGTTAAACTAGAAACCGATGACCTCTAAGTCGTTAAACTGGAAACATTGGACCTCTAAGTCTTTAAACTGGAAATAGAAGACCTCTAAGTCTTTAAACTGGAAACAGATGACCGCTAAGTCGTTAAACTGGGCACAATTGACCTCTAAGTCTCTAAACTGGAAACAGATGACCACCAAGTCGTTAAACTGGAAACGGATGACCACTAAGTCGTTAAACTGGAAACAGTAGACCTCCAAGTCGTTAAACTGGAAACAGATGACCACCGAGTCGTTAAACTGGAAACAGATGACCACCGAGTCGTTAAACTGGAAACCGATGACCTCTAAGTCTTTAAACTGGAAACAGATGACCTCCAAGTCGTTAAACTGGAAACAGATGACCACCAAGTCGTTAAACTGGAAACCGATGACCTCTAAGTCGTTAAACTGGAAACATTGGACCTCTAAGTCTTTAAACTGGAAATAGAAGACCTCTAAGTCTTTAAACTGGAAACAGATGACCGCTAAGTCGTTAAACTGGGCACAATAGACCTCTAAGTCTCTAAACTGGAAACAGATGACCACCAAGTCGTTAAACTGGAAATGGATGACCACTAAGTCGTTAAACTGGAAACAGTAGACCTCTAAGTCTTTAAACTGGAAACAGATGACCTCTAAGTCGTTAAACCGGAAACAGCAGACCTCCAAGTCGTTAAACTAGAAACAGATGACCACCAAGTCGTTAAACTGGAAACAGATGACCTCCAAGTCGTTAAAATGGAAGCAAATGACCTCTACGTCTTTAAACTGGAAACAGATGACCTCCAAGTCGTTAAACTGGAAACAGTCGACCTCTAAGTCATTAAACTGGGAACGAGGGAAATCCACTCATGTGTCCTCACGATACATGAGGAGAACAAACCTTTGTGGGATCCTTACGACTCACAAAGGAAAAGCACACTTAGGAGCCCTCACGACTCCTAAGGAGAACATACACCTGCGAGATCCTTACGACTCGCAGGGAGAAAATGCTTTTATGGGACCCTCACGGCCCATAAAATTGAAAAGCCTTAGGTGATAGGAATCTAAACCTGTCTCCTAAGCCATCGCTCCCCAATCCCCAAGTGGCGAATGATGAGTCACTGCTGGTACTACATTCCAGTACAGCGATGTAGACGCCAACCAAATTCCAACTCCCATACCCCAACGGCGAATGATGAGTCGCTGCCGGTACTACATTCCAATGCAGCGATGCAGACGCCAACCAAATTCCAACTCCCATACCCCAAGTGGCGAATGATAAGTCGCTGCTGGTACTACATTCCAGTACAGCGATGCAGACGCTAACCAAATTCTAACTCCCATACCCCAACGGCGAATGATGAGTTGCTGCTGGTACTACATTCCAGTGCAGCGATGCAGACGCTAACCAAATTCCAACTCCCATACCCCAACGGCGAATGATGAGTCGCTGCTGGTACTATATTCCAGTGCAGCGATGCAGACGCCAACCAAATTCCAACTCCCATACCCCAACGGCGAATGATGAGTCACTGCTGGTACTACATTCCAGTGCAGCGATGTATACGCCAACCAAATTCCAAATCTCATACCAACGGCGAATGATGAGTCGCTCCTGGTACCATATTCCAGTGCAGCGATGCAGACGCCAACCAAATTCCAAATCCCATACCCCAACGGCGAATGATAAGTCGCTCCTGGTACCATATTCCAGTGCAGCGATGCAGACGCCAACAAAGTCCTGAAATGTTTCTGGCCCTACGGTCTGGATCATACATCCTGTAAAACCGTATACAATCCATGGGCGTAAAACGATCCCAATCTCTCCCAAGTCCTACCGGCGAGACCACATTCAAAGTCCACCGGCAGGGAAGATTCAAAAAAAAAAAGAAAAAAAAAGAGAAGAAAAAAAAGAAGGTATGTCCACAAGCAAAATGGGCACGGATGAAAACCCGAAAGGGCTCCGTGAGTAAAAACAGCAGGACTGCCGGCGAGTTTGCGAAAACCCGAAAGGGCGCAAACTCGTAAAAAAGAGATGAAATGCACTCACAAAGTCCTCTCGACTTTGTGAGGAGAAAATTCCCGCGTGAGATCCTTACGACTCACAAAGGAGCAACACACTTGGGAGTCCCCACGACTCCTAAGGAGAAAATACACTTACGGGATCCTTACGACCCGTAGGGAGAAAATGCTTTGTGAGACCCTTACGGCTCACAAAATTGAAAAGTCTTAGGTGATAGGGACCTAAAACCTGTCTCCTAAGCCATCGCTTCCTGATAAGCAAGCGCAAATGATGATTCGCTCCTGGTACCATATTCCAGTGTAGCGATACTGATGCCAAACAAAAACCAATTCCCAAATCCTTCCGGGGCAAATGATGAGTTGCTCCTGGCATTATTCCAGTGTAGCAATGCAGATGCTGACCAAAACCAAAATCCCCAAACCCTCTCATGACAAATGATGATTCGCTCCTGGTACCATATTCCAGTGTAGCGATACTGATGCCAAACAAAAACCAATTCCCAAATCCTTCCGGGGCAAATGATGAGTTGCTCCTGGTATTATTCCAGTGTAGCAATGCAGATGCTGACCAAAACCAAAATCCCCAAACCCTCTCATGACAAATGATGATTCGCTCCTGGTACCATATTCCAGTGTAGCGATACTGATGTCAACCCAAATCAAATCAAACCAACAACCTCTACGGCGGAATCATGCACTGTCCCAGAATTTACCCCGTGTCGAAATCATGCTTCGCCTCGGGATATCTACCTTCCCTGCCGGAATTATGCTCCGCCTCAGAATCAAGTCAACCAGCAAGCTCTGCGTCGGAATTATGCTTCGTCTCAGAATGCACCCCGTGTCGAAATGATGCTTCGCCTCGGTGTACCTGCCTTCCCTATCGAAATTAAGCTTCGTCTCGGAATCAAGTCAACCACCGACACTCTGCACCGGGGAAAAGTCGATCAGCGACACTCCGTGCCGGGGAAAAGTCGATCAGCGACACTCCGTGCCGGGGAAAAGTCAACCCACGACACTCCGTGCCGGGGAAAAGTCGATCAGCGACACTCCGT
This sequence comes from Agapanthus africanus, assembly GCA_030015575.1. Taxonomy (NCBI): domain Eukaryota; kingdom Viridiplantae; phylum Streptophyta; class Magnoliopsida; order Asparagales; family Amaryllidaceae; genus Agapanthus; species Agapanthus africanus. Next base: position 42,611,768 of record CM057344.1, read on the forward strand.
GCCGAGGAAAAGTCGATCAGCGACACTCCGTGCCGGGGAAAAGTCAACCCGACACTCCGCGCCGGAGAAAAGTCGATCAGCGACACTCCGTGCCGGGGAAAAATCAACCCGCGACACTCCGCGCCGGGGAAAAGTCGATCAGCGACACTCCGCGCCGGGGAAAAGTCAACCCGACACTCCGCGCCGGGGAAAAGTCGATCAGCGACACTCCGTGCCGGGGAAAAGTCAACCCGCGACACTCCGAGCCGGGGAAAAGTCGATCAGCGACACTCCGCGCCGGGGAAAAGTCAACCCGACACTCCGCGCCGGGGAAAAGTCCATCAGCGACACTCCGTGCCGGGGAAAAGTCAACCACCGACACTCCGCGCCGGGGAACAGTCCATCAGCGACACTCCGTGCCGGGGAAAAGTCAACCACCGACACTCCGCGCCGGGGAAAAGTCGATCAGCGACACTCCGTGCCGGGGAAAAGTCAACCCGACACTCCGCGCCGGGGAAAAGTCGATCAGCGACACTCCGTGCCGGGAAAAAGTCAACCCGACACTCCGCGCCGGGGAAAAGTTGATCAGCGACACTCCGTGCCGGGGACACGTCAACCAGCGACACTCTGCATCGGGAAAACGTCCAACACAGACACTCCGCATCGGGGAAACGTCAACCAGCCGATACTCCGCCTCGGGGAAACGTCAAGCAGACACTCCGTGCCGGGGGCACATCGACAACAGACACTCCGTCGTGGGGAAACGTCAACCAGTGACACTCTGCATCGGAGAAACGTCCAATACAGACACTCCACATCAGGGAAACGTCCAACAGCGACACTCCGTGCCGGGGACACGTCTACCAAATCGCTCCGGATCAGAGCATTGACCGTCCATGTCGCAAAAAAGGCAGTGCAGGCTTCCTACAAAGCAGGAACCAGATCGCTCCGGGCCAGGGAAACGTCTACCACGGACACTCCGTCTCGGAGACGCGTTAAGCGCCGACCGTCCATGTCGTAAAAAGGGCAGTGCATCCCAAAAAGTGGGAACCAAAGCAAGTCGCTTCCATGCAAAGGAAGATCCATCAATTTCATGCACACGACTCACATATGCTGTGTGCATTTATTGATGGGGGGCAATTTGTTGGGGTAAAAATTTATACCCCGGTTGACCGAGTCAAAGTCAAGGTCAACCCCAAGCTAGGTGGGCCCAAGCCCAGGTCAAGCGGGCCCATGCCCAAGTCGAGCTCGTGGCCAGCCTCCCCATGCCAACAACAAAAATCATGTAACAAATAATTTTTATGTAATTTTTGTGCATGAATGTATGCCAAATGGGCATAAAGTCAAATTTTTGTAAGCCCATGGCTTATGTGCAAAATGAAATGGCACATGAGCCATGGGATGGCTAAAATGCCATTTTTGTAAAGCCCAAGGGGCTATATGTAAATGTGTAAGCCTATATAAGGCAACATGATGATGAATAAAGCAACACTTTTTCATTCCCCAAAAAAGCTAGGGTTTGTGCCTCCACTCTCTCTTCTTCAAGTTCTTCCTCTTTCTTTCCATTTTCCAAACAAATCAAGAGCTTAGCTCTCTCTTTTTTTTAAACTAAACAAAGTTTTACCACAAACCCATCTCCCAAAACTCCATCAAGAGAAGAAAAAGGGTCTCTTTTTTTATCATCCAAGATCTAGATCTTGGAGTTTCAAGAGAACCCATTTTGGGTTTCTTCTCAAAGGAGAAAGGAGAAAATCTGTTGGAGTTTAACTCCACAAATAAAAATCTTTTAGAGTTCAACTCCACAAATAAAATTCTTTTGGAGTTCAACTCCACCACTAGGAAAATTCTTTTGGAGTTGAACTCCACAGTAAAAAACTTTTGGAGTTCAACTCCACAAATAAAATTCCTCTGGAGTTCAACTCCACAAATAAAATTCCTCTGGAGTTTAACTCCACTACAGAAATTCTTTTGGAGTTTAACTCCACAAAAAAATATCTTTTTTTTTGGGGAGTCTGACTCCACATTACATTTTTTTAGCCATATAAAATTATTTTGCAGTTGAACTCCACGTTGGTGAAAAAAAAAAAAATAAATAAATAAAAAGTGGTCACATGCTAAGCATGTGACGGGCGTCACATGCTAACATGTGACCCTCCATGTCACATGCTAGCATGTGACCCTCCTCACATGAGGGGTCACATGCTAACATGTGACCCTCCATGTCACATGCTAGCATGTGACCCTCCTCACATGAGGGGTCACATGCTAACATGTGACCCCATTTATTAAAAAAAATAAAAAATTACAAATAAAGTGGTCACATGCAAAGGCGTCACATGCAAAGCATGTGACGGGCGTCACATGCTAAGCATGTGGCGGGTCACATGCTAAGCATGTGGCGGGTCACATGCTAAGCATGTGACTACCCTTAGTATGTAAAGGGTCACATGCTAGCATGTGACCCCCTCCCCTCATGTGAGGGGTCACATGCTAACATGTGACCCTCCATGTCACATGCTAGCATGTGACCCTCCTCACATGATGGGTCACATGCTAACATGTGACCCCATTTTTTTTTAACAAAATACAAAATTCTCTTTTTTTTCTTTTCTTCTTTCTTCCTCTTTTTTTATTTAAAATAAAAATAAATAAATATTAAATAAATAAAAATAAATTATAAATAATATTTTTAAATTAAAAAAATATTTAAAAATTAAAAAAAAATTCTCCAAATATTTATTTACTTATTTATTTTCGTTTTTATATATAGAAAATATATATATGTATATATCTCTTTTTACAAGTGGAATAAAACAAAAAAATACACACACACCAACACACTGCATATTGAGTTCGCATGACCAGTTTAATCCGTCAAATCGGAGGTTCCTTCGCTCCAAATGCGAGGGGTAATTAACGGCAGCTTAGTTCGCGGCTGTCGGAGATTCGGATCCCCACAATCAATAAACCCCAGCCTACCCTAGGCAGAGGGAATCTGTAATGCGCCTGACAAGCGCGCGCGTATTCCCATCTCAATGGGGTGACGAAAAACACCCTACAGCGGGTAGTTGGCAGGTGTGTGTGCTGAGTTGCGTCTATAAGGACAGTTTCCAATTCCGTGATTGGACGCGCCACAAACCAAACATAGGCCTTTTGCGCGCTTACCGTCCTTCCACAAGTGACCTTCCCTCTTGCAATAAAAGCAAAAATCGGGTCTTGACCGATCCTTAACTTCTTCCAGTCTTCTGAGTTCAACAGCTGGCCTTGAAAAGGCCCCTCCTGCCATTTGAGTGGCAGGACGTTTCACTCCTGCAGACTGAGATCTGCCCCTTGCTTTTATCACTGCTTCATAGCCGCGGGCAGCTTCCAGAGCATCTTCATGAGTCAGAAATTTTCCCGTGGCTAGGGCAGCCTGAATCTCCGTGTCCAGTCCTTGTTGAAAGCGACGGGCTCTGATATCGTCCGTCGGTATCAAGTGTGCTACGAATCGGCTTAACATGGTGAATTCAGCGTCGTATTAATCTACTGATTTGTCCTACATCGATCCTTGTTGTAGATGAATGAACTGCTGCTCCATTGCAAACCTGGCAGTCGCTGGAAAGTATTTCGCGTCGAACTTCTCGCGAAAAGTCTTCCATTCAATAGGCTGCGCAAGACGGCTTTCTTCCGCCTTCCACTAGTTGCGAGCGTTGTCCGTGAGTTATAGTTTCGTTACACGGACCCAAGCGACGTCTGGCACTTGTGCTGCGGCCAGATCATCCTCGATACTTTGAGCCCATTCCTCATCTTCCAGTGGGCTCCCCTTTCCTGAGAACTGCTTCGGATGTAAAGCCCTGAATTGCTTCACTCCCGGAGCATCAGTCTCAGGACGGTTCAGAAGTTGTTGCTGTCCCTCGAGAAGGCTGCGGATCGCCTCAAATAGTATTGTTTGCTCAGTGGGTGGTGCAGGAACAGCCGGTGTGAGAGGTAGTGCTGGAGGAGTGTTGTTGACGTTGGTGCTGGTGTTGTTCGGGGAATCCATAACCTTGAAGAAAAATTTGGGTTAGGACAGATTCAAATACATGATAAGATTCAAGGAATATGAATTATAAAGAATGTTTTAAGTTGCTGGTTCTTGTGTTATATTGCTTAGGTTATTCACGCAGACCAGAACTGCATGACAGGGATTCATACAGCTCTGACCTGCATGGGCCACCAACAAAATCTGTCACGCCCCGCTTCCCAATGTACGGCGAAAGGGACGCGGCGAGGTCCGCTACATATGTACTCAGAAGTACATACGCTAAGCGTAGCTAAGCAATATAAAATATTACACAAGAGACAAGAGTATAAAAATAACAGCAACTTTTATTTATTAACATTCTTTGTACAATACATGAAAAGGAAATACAACTGAAATAAAGATGCCTAAACAGTGGCATAACAGGGAATGAAAAGTACTGAAAAGAAAAGTGTATAATGAAACTAACGTGCTGGATCTTCGGCAAACTGCTCCAACTCTTCTACAGATGGCTCGATCTCCGCCGGGCCCAAACCACCTGACGACATTCAAAGAAGAAAGAAATAGAATGTCGTCAGCGAACAGGTCGCTCGGTAAGTCCCAAAGATAAGGGGGAAATAGACAGACAGTAAGAAAGAGAGAGAGAGAGAGCTTTTACTGTTGTATTATAATATTGTATTAACGTTGTTGTTTTTAGCCTGGTACAGAAGATGCCAGTGTATACGAGGGGAGTCCCACTTACACCGGGGACCTTGGTAACCTGTAGTATAAGGCTCCGTCGATAATACCACGGAAAAACGGCATGGATGTAATTACGTCTTAAGTGACCACCTCGTGCCACCTTTAACATATTCCGTACCAGTCGACCCCTTAAACCCCGTAGTGTTATGATTGTATTGTAGTATTATATTGTATAAGTTGGATGACTGATCAAAAGTATGATATCAGTAAACATATTGTAACTGCATAATCAGGTAAATGGAATAACGGAATAATGGATGTATATCCATGGTTTGATTCAGTCAAGTTGTAATGATTGTTAACAGGATTCTGGGATTCATGTATTCATATTGAGTTGGAATATGAAAGAATATAGATTGACTTGAATCATGTTCAAGTCAGAAATAGTCAGACTCAAATCCGAGTCAGACTAAAAGAAGGTAAGTTGAAGTTCAATAATTGTTAGGGGCCTTATTGTAATTTATAAAACTTGAGGGGGTTTTATGTAAAAAGTACTATTGTATATTTTTCAAATACACCTCAAGTATTTATTATTCGTCTTTATAGTTATAATGAATGTGAATTTTATTTGTGTTATTCTAGTGAATATATCCTAATAAAAGTATTAATTGATTTATTTGAAACTCATGGTATTTTAATGTAACTTTTAATCTTGTAATTTTAGAAAAAATGGAAACTTTATCTTATGATAAAATAGGTGTTTAAATGATAATTAAATTAATACAAGAATAATTTTAAATAATATTTTATTTTCCAAAATCTCATTTTTTCTTAAATGCTGTATTTTAAACCTTTCGAGACCGAATGCTCCTTGCGGAGGTCTGAATCTCGCACTACTAGCCCGCGGGTGCACGATGAACCGTACTATCCCTAACGGGTTCCCCAAAGGAGGGTTGTGGCGGCGCTTTGCTTAGGTTTAGCAAATACCATTCATTTAGAAAAAAAACGGTTTTATAAATATAAGGTATTTATTTGTAAAAGGGTATAGATTTCCGTATTTTAGTTTCTAGGGTTTCCTAAGCCAACTAGCCTATTACTAAAGGGTCTAAACGACAAGTCATTAGAAGCCTCAAATCGCCTCTTCACCGTCATTTGCGGCCAGGTAAGTGCCAGGTAAGTGGGAAGGAACCACAGTAGTGGGCCTAATTAAAAACCACTAGCCTAGACACACTTGTCTAGACACCATAAAGTCAGTTTAGATAAACGATCGATGTCCATGACAAATCGTGCTTTCATTTTAAAAGATTTTGTTTTAGAATTGTGTACAACTTAAAGTTTTTAGAAAAGGTTTATAAAGAATATGGTATTTTAGTGAAAAGTCCTATATTTTCGTATACTATGTTTTGACGTTTATCAATTAGGGTTATATTTGTGTGTGTGTAGAGGTAGGTCATTATCTCGTGACTTATTTTAAGTTTTAATGAAGTTTTAGAAGTTAAATATGATATATTAAATTTGAAGGTATTTAAGCGCAAGAATACGGTATTTGGAAACATTATCATTTTATGTGTGAAAATTCATTCAAATTGATTTCTACAAGTTTATTGATCAAGATAAACATATTTAGGAGTGAGGGAATTGATTAAACGAAGAAAAATAAATATCATGGTATTTTTATGAAAAGAATACGGTTTTACAAGAAAGCTATCATTTCATGTGAGAAACTTTGTTTAAATTGATTTCTATGTGATTAATAGTCATCATGAATATAGATAGGTATTATGGATTAGGTGACAAGTGGGATTTTGTAGAAAAACCGAATCGGAAATCGGTTTGTTCTGATTTCCGTCGGGGTTCGTAATTCCGTATTTTAAGAAATAGAAAAGAAAGAGGGATGGGACTTACGGGTTTTCAAACTCTTCTAAAGAGTAAAGAGGACTAGGGGAAAGGCCGAAGTGTGGTTTCGTCGCAGGTTGTTTCAAAGCACGTCACCGGAATTCCGTCAGGGCTTCGCCGTGAACTCGGTTTCAAAGCACACACTTCTTGGAAAACTTTTGAGAGAGTGGCTCAAGATTTTGGGGGTGAGAGGGTAGTGTGTAGGGTTGGTATTTATAGGGTTAGGCTAGTGTTAGGGTAGATGAAAAGTTAAAAAATAAAAATGTGGTAAAATGTATTAAAAGTGGAGTAATTGGGGTTTTTTAAAAGCTATGGAAGTGGTATGAGGCTGAAACTTTACAGGTGCGTAGGGAATATGAAAAGACACAACTTTTATGTTGTGACCATCGCCGGAATCGGCCGAATCGGTGGTGACTCGGCCGTGACTCGGTCGGATCACTGAGTCGGCCGAGTCAAGGCCGAGTTGGCCGATTCCCGACCGAGTCCGGTGACCTGGATCTCCCCCGACGGTTCATCTACCCTCTGCAAGTGTTACATCTTTGGGTGTAGTGGGGTTTTTGTGAGATATGCACGTGTAAACTCTTGGTATTCTAAAGGTTTTTAAAAAAATCAATATTAAAAATAATGTGGGGTATGGGATTTGAACTCCGGTGGCTTGGTTCAGCAGTGCAAGGTATTACCAATGAGCTACAAGCTCCTTCTTGTAATTATTATGGTATTTAATTACTTAAACTGATAGTAGCAAGAATAAACACTCCTAGTATATATTAAATTTAAAGTAAATTCTTGTACACTAAAAATGGAGTTATTATATTCTTGTAGCTTGTAATTAAAAACAAAATAATTATCTATATCTTGTGCTCATGCTAAAATACCCCTTTGTGGATTTTTGAAAAAATATTTGAAAAGAAAAAAAAATTTGTATAGGAAAATTAGGGTTGTTACAAATAACAACTTTTTATTTATTAAACATTCTTTACAGTACAATGCTGGAAAGTAAATATAAGACTGGAAAGCAATGCCTAAACAATGGCGTGAAACTGAAAATAAAAGTAGATACAAGTGTTTAGAGTTCTGGGTCGTCGACGAACTGCTCCAAGTCTTCTGAGCTGGGCTCGATCTCCAGAGATTCGGGTCCTCCTGATAACATTTCGAAGAAAGAATAGAAAAGAAATGTCGTTAGCAAACAATCGCCTTGTAATTCCTAATGAGAGATGGAAATAAACTGAACAGGTAATGAGAATATAACTGGTATAATGTCTATAGTTATGTTAACGCAGTTGTTTGTAACTTGGTACAGAATATGCCAGTGTATACGAGAGGAGTTCAGCTTACCCCGTGGACTATGGTATAAGGAGTACAAAGCCCCGTCAAAACCCACGGGACAACGGCAACGGATATTCAGGTTAGGTGTATTAAAGTGACCGTCTCATGCCACTTTAAATACATTTCGTACCAATCTACCCCTTTAAACCCTGTAATTTATTATTGTATTGTTTTATAGTGATTTGTAAATATAAGACTTGCCGAAACTATGATATCAATTGTTCATGTAAACGGATAAGGATATAAACGGATAGTCATGTAGACAAGTTAATGTATATTCATGGTTCGGTCAAATCAAGTCATGTTGAAATAAATGGATTCATGTTGTAATGGAATTATATCAAGTATGGATTGTATTCAGATTAAACTGAGATTTTGTCTAAGTCAGACACTTAAACAGAATTGAAGTTGTAAATTAAGTTTTGGAGTTATCGGTAACTGCTGCATATTGACGGCAGCATTTGTGACTTTTTCAAAATCAATTACCATTGATAACCCCGTTTTAGTTGTCTATCTTAAATAGGCAAGCACCCACTTTCTCCGGCTCCCTGAGATTTAAGAGAATTGGTCCCGTTTAAACTTATGTTTACTAGAGTCCTTATTGTAAATTAATAAACTTGAGGGGGTTTTATGAAAAATAGTTTTGATATATTTTCAAAATAAATCTCAAGTATTTAATTATTGTTTTTAGGGTTTTCATAGATGTAATTTTAAAAGTGATGAGATATTCTAGCGGATATAAACCTAAATTGAATAGTATATGGTATTTTCATGTATTTGACATGTATTGATTTCGAGGGTATTTTCATGAACTTTTGTGATTCTTTTCTTTTGATTTAGAAAACATGGAATTATTAAACATATTTAAAATAGATATTTTTATAATATATATATATACATATATATATTAAAAATAGAACTTATTTATTAAATAGAAATCACGTTTTCTTAAAAATTGTAATAAAAATTCCATCGGGATCGTATGCTCCGTGAGGAGGTCTGCATCTCGCCCTAGTAGTTCGATGGATGTGCGATAACCCGTACCAACAAAATCTGATTCTCTAAAATGAGTTGTAAGGACATAATTGTATGGAATTTAATTAAAACAATTTTAAAGAATACGGTTTTTAATAGTTTAGGATATTTTATCGTAAAATTGTATTAGTCCCAAAAATATTTTAAAGAGGCAATCGTGCTATGTCATGACGAGTGTTGTAATGAGGTAGGTCATTACCTCGTGAGTTTTCTAAAGGTAATATGAGCTATATGATGAAGCAATGCCGAATAGAAAATTTGTGGTATTTAACCGTAAAAGTGCAATAAAAGTGTTTTTTATGGAGTTTTGAATTGAAATTTGTTTCTAATTATAGTTTAATATTTAACAAACTAAGTACAATAATTTAGATAAATAGTTCTTAAGAAAAATTATTAGTTTAAGAAGTTTCAGAGATTCGGTATAACTCCACTTATCGACATCATTGAAAAGAAGTAGTTTTGAGATGTAAAAAGATGAGTGTAGAGGGGACTTATAAGTTTGGAGAAGAGATGATAGGTTGAGGGAATGTTTGATGGTTTCGTAGAGTCGCGGTGTCGCCGGATTTGTCCCGAATCGTTGTCGGAACGTGACCTTGGGCTATCTCCACATGTACAACTTTTTCGACTTAGAATATTTTAAGAGTTTTGATAACAAATTTCAGAATGGAGGGGGCTAGGGTATAGGGTGGTATTTATAAGATAGAATTAGGGTTTAGGGTATTAAAAATGAGAATTAAAATGTATTAAAATTTGATTTTAAAGCTCATTATAATTCTTTGTTAATGTGCAGAAAAACAAATAGACTAGGATTAGCGTGGTAGGCCAAAGGGTGTCTGGGTAAAAAATTGAAGGCATTTCCTATGGTTGGGACCGGCGGCGCTGGCCCCAAGGAGCTCTTCGCCGGTCGATCAAGGTGGTAAGGTGCTTGGATTGCTGCCACGTGTCATGTCCAGTGCATATAAAATTTTCTACATGTTTGATTTTAGTGACTTTTCATTTTTACGTATTGCACGTGTAAACTTTTGGTCTTCCAAAAAGTTTTTAAAAAAATCAGCAAAAAATTATATGTAGCTGGGGGGATTTGAATATAGGGGCTATGTCACAGCAGTGCAAGACTTTACCAATGATCTACAAGTGCTTTCTTGCTGTTTAAAAACAAATCAAATTTATAACTTGTGCTCAGGATTACAAATACTCCATTTGTACATTAACTTTAAAAATTTTCTGTACATTAAAATAGAGTCGTTACAGGGAACCTCCAAAAGAGAATTATAGAAGTGAGTGACATATCCTTTGAAGGATTCCTTGTCTCCGCTCTTGACAGTGAACAAGTAGTCGACCGTTTTCTTCTGTCGTCGGTTACCGACGAAATGACTAAGGAATTGGGTAGTTAGCTCGTCAAAAGTCAAGATGGAGCACGGCGCAAGCCCTCAGAACCAGTCTCGGCCAGCTCGGATTAAGGTAGTGGGAAAAGCTCAGCATTGAGCCGCGTCTGAATTGTCTTGGAAGCTCATGCCCACCGTAAACGCGTCCAAGTGGTCTTTCGGGTCGGACTTCCCGTCGAAGAGGGCCACTTTAGGCGGCTTGTTCCTAGACGAGACGCGCTTGGCCAATAGCTGTTCTGTAAAAGGCATTGTGAGCGAATCGACAGAGTACTTTACTTCTTCGCTTGACATATGGCCATCTCGTCGTATGCCTTCAATTTTCTTTTTGAGGGCTTCAATCCGTTAGTGGTACCCCGAGGATTCAGTACAGTCGGAGTGGCGGCTATCCCCACTCAGGGCCTGCGTGATGGTGCGGCTTCGATTCCGCTCCATCACATTTCTTAAATCCTCGGGCGATACCTTTCTTGAGTAGTCCCGATGTTCTTCGTTTGTGCCGCCTCGGCGGGAGTTGGGGCGCCAGTCGTGCCTGAAAGCAGGCGAACTAATCGACACATCCTCAGGGGGTGAGAGCGCGTGGCGGGCGTCGGAGCGACGGCCTGGTTTCCCCTGAGATCGCGGTGTGGAGCTGTCCAATGCCCAGCGGGTTATGGAATCATTCAATGCATGTGGGTCATGGTTGCCGGAGTCGGCATGCCGGCGTTTAGTGACGTTGAGATGAGCATGAGTGAGATCGAGGGCCTGAGCGTGCCCATCTGTCCTCCTGCGGGCGTCGTCATCCGAGGAGGGGGAACTGCGGTTTGGTGGGTAGGGTCCTCCGCTTGAACGCGGACGAGTGCATCCACCATCGCTGCGAGTCTATCGATCCGAGCGGATAAAGCGTTGATGACGTTAGGAGGGGAGTAGAACCGCTCCCGCCTCCGTTATGGGACATGGGTGGCTCGCATTGGGATCATCGCGGTTGTCGCTCTCCATTGGATCGAGGGCGGAAGATCAACTTTATGGGTGGAGAAACTTCTAGCTTAGTTTCCCACGGACGGTGCCAACTGATGGAGGTAGAAATCACCCTCAGATGTTGTCCTCCGTCGATCTGGCTACGAGTGGTTTAGAATGCTAGAGATTGGGTATGGGAATTTTTGTGTGGATCTCAATGGATTGTTGGAAGTTGTTGATGCCGAGCTACCTGCAAGAGAAGTCCTGGGGTGGGAAACCACCGTAGGACCCTCCGACGATCAAGTTAGTACCGTGGAATAAGGGCAGGGTAGCAGCCTATTTAAATGAGTTCGAGTTACTCGAGTCGTCTGAAAGAGGGGTTTATATTGTGGTTGCATGGAGCGAGTTGGCGCGAGATCCTCGCCGTCAGTTATGCCCCATCGTTACGCCCACGTTGATGGCATTATCCGATCATTAATGGGGGAATGCGTCTGCGTGGGACGCGGAACATGGGACGGCGGATATCTTGCTCTGGCGAGATACACGGAGCCGTTGCGGGGGTGCTTGGGCTCCGCGCTCTCGGTTGATCGGGGAAGCCGAGGAAGCTCAGCCTGTCGGATGGCTTGGAGACGAGCCGGGAGGTCGAGGAAGCTCAGTCTTTGCAACAGCTCGGAGACGAGTAAAAGGGTTGTAAGTTTAGCTGCTGGATGGCTCGGGGGCGAGAGGTGGGGGCGAGAGCCCGGAGACGAGGCCCCGAGGAAAGTCCCCAAGTCGCCACACTGATTCTATCTCCGCAGCCCCCATGAGTCTAGTGGGCTTACGTGGACGACATGTCATCTGCTACGTGTCGTAATGTGGGGAATTCTCGTTCATGAGCCTTATCAATTACCAAATTATGAAATGTTTGATCTGTTTGTTTGGCATGAAGAATCAAGTAAGTACGGATTAAATAGACATACAATTCCGCTATTGCATGGGAAAATGGTTTGAAACTTATTTGTAAATCGTATGTATCATGTTTACATTCAATTTCCAAATTTTGCTCCTCTCTATTTTCGGTTGAAGAAAGCATGAAACACAAGTAACAAAGGAAAAAAAAATGTTTACTGTTCCTATTTATTACTATCAAAATGCGATAATTTATTATTATTAGAAAGAAGTTTTATTTGCTTGTTTTGTGCTCATTGAAAAAGCATATATAAGAAGCTGCTCAATAATTTTTTTCCTTCATCCAAAAATTGGCAAACAAACATTAGCAGTAATTTCAAAGTTTACTTACATGTCAAATTTTTAGAAGTAATTTCAAGAACACTTGTTCCTAGGTTATTAAAGCATCTTGATGGTTATTAAAACATCGTAAAAGTCGCATACATTGCATATCCTTTATGCATGACTTACATGTCGCCAAATCGTCTAATTTTTTGTATACATATATTTTGGCATGTAACATGTAATGCACGAATCCGCTTATTAAGCCAACGGTCAGATTTGACCGTTTCACTTTAAAAATCTCATCTCACCATCTCATTTTTTTCATATTCGCTCATATGAATAATAAATAAAAATATTATAACTATGACAAAATTATGTCCATTTCAACTTGCAGCCGCCTAGTTGCTAGTAACATGATTTCAAACGGTCCGAACACTTCATAAAGATCATATATAGCAATATCAGAGAGGTCCCTTTTGATAGAATTAGAGTGAAATAGACGTCGGAGTGAGCACAAGACTTGTCCACATCTAATATGATCAATAATTAATTGTAGGGCCCTTCTATCGACAATATGTCAAAGACTTTTGGTCCTTGGATCGATCCAACTTCTAAGTTTTTAAATGTGTCCCTTTCACACATATAGAACTTATAGACACAAAGACTGACGAGCTAAATTATTTTAGGGAGCTTTTTTGAGAACATATATAGGTGAGTTCAAATTAATTAAACTCTCTTGCTTTTCCTTCAATTTTACTCTAACTTACTATATCTCCTTGTCAGAATTCTTATGCTTTACAAACTTGGTCTAGTTAACTTCGATTAATCAAACAAATTAAAAACAAACAATAAATTAAAAGTGAGATTTGTTCCTATGTAAATTTTTCTTATATATACATAAATGTGAGTCATGATGTAAGCACCATATTTCTCTGTAAAAGGAGGGGCTTTACGGTACTTGTCTAGTCTCCTGTTATATGAAGATTTTTAATCCATTATTATTTTTGCCTATAGCATGTTAATTATATTTTTCTAACAACTGAGTTAAATATAAAAAAATAAATTCATATTATATACAATATTGCAAATTTGAACCAAATCAAAATTGCATATTCAGAAAGTTTTACCACTACGTGCATTGATAAATAATGATAAAAGTACTTGCAATTTTGGAGGGATCCTACTTGAACTTAAAATTTCAGATGGTAGGACAACCTCCACAAATGTTTAGAACTAAAATAACACAATATTAATTCTATATATATTGAGTTTGTAAAACTTAGTACCATTTGGTCCGCAATTCAAAATTTTCAACACGCAAAAACCCAATCGAAACACAACAGTATATATAAATAGTATAATTAAATTAACTAAATGTTGCAAAAACATAGTAATACATTTTTGAACTAGGGTTTTAAGGTACGTGCGTTGCACGATATAAATTTATATATTATTATTATTATTATTATAACCTAGCTAAGAATTAAAGATAGATATTTATGGCAAACACACACACAAAATTTAATAATCTAAATGCATTTCACTGAGTTGTATTGCTTCAGAGTAAACATCATCAAATAATTATTACCATCGTCATCCCAGATTCATCTTCTATTTCAAGCTGAATTCTAAACTTATTCAAAACATAATGCATAAAAAACTTTTAAAAACTCATCCTCAATTGAAAGCAAATATCATAAATTTTTTATTCATCCTCAATTTCAAACTCTGATCTAAACCTATTTAAAACATAATGCATTTAAAAATTTCGAAAATCCTAAATCGAAAATAACTTTTCATGAAATTCTTTACCTTGATAGTTGATATTGTATAAATCTCTTGCAAAAATCGTACCATAGTTTTGATTTGAGTGGGTTTAATTTTTTATTGCATGTCTCACTCCATGAAATATAATACCGACTGTAACGACTCTGAAATACATGTACTTAATTATTTGTTTAAATGTATAGAAAAGAGTATTTCAGACTGTGTAGGAGTTATAAATTATTTTTGTTCAATAAAAACAAGAAGCAACTTGTAACTCACTGGTAAAGCCTTTATATTGCTGGGGCGTAGCCTGTGTGTTTGAATCCTATCAGTCCTAATTATTCTAAAGATTTTTCTTTTTAATTTTTCGGAAGCCTAAGATTTGCATGTGCAATTTATGAAGAAACGAAACGTTTCAGAAAAATCAAACAGGCATAAAGAAAAGTAAACACACAACTAAACACGTGGCACGAATTTCGAGACAAACCCTCAAGATTCGACCGCCCAAATCCCCCAAATGGCCGCCGCCGCCGGTCCAGATGTGTCCAATCACCTCTGTGCCTTGCACACTCGTCCCTTCAGCCACCTTAACTCGCCTGCACTATTTGATTTCCCTGCAATTAAACAGTGACTATTCAATTCACTATTTAACATCAAATTTAATTCTTTTAATCCAAATTTTAATTCTCAAACCCTAAATTTTTCATTATAAATACCACTCCATGCTCTAGCTCTTCCCCATTCTAAAATTTCTATTAAAAATTCTCTCAAACTCTCTAAGTACCAAGTGGAGTAGCAAGCCAAGCCCGACGAACGAAGCTTTTCCGACGACACCACGACACCCGAAAGTTTCTCCTCATTCTTGTTAACAATCTAAGCTAGTAAGTCCCCCTCTCTCTATTTCTTTCCATCTCAAATCTCCTTCTAAAAAATCACATCGACAAAATGGAGTTAGCTCCAATATAATGTTATTTTAAACATTTGTACTCCACTTTATAATCAAAATAGGTCAAATTAACATCCTAACACCACTCTTAACCTTATTTATATCATTAGCTTGTAGTTTAACAAATTTTCATGTGAAACAATCATATAACAAACTTTTCATTAAAATACCATGAACTTTAAAATAACCGTATTTTCAATAACTAGAGTATATACTTTTAGATCATTCATGGGGTAACGATCTACCCCACACGCATACTATGGTTTCATAGCATGAGATTCTAAACATAGTGTTTATTTAAAGATTAGGTTTTACATTAAAATACCACATTTTTTCAAAACGGGTTTCTTTTAATCGATATTTTAAAATTTTTGGCAATTGCGTCTCTACAGCCCTCGTTAGGGGACTCGCTAATGGATGGTGTGGATTATCGTACATTTTTGGGATAGTAGAGCGAGATATAGAACTCCTCACGGGGTACTCGGTCTTGAAAGGAAATAAAAATACGGTTTTTAAGAAATACGACTTTTATAAACAAAACAAAACTTTGGAAAATTATGTAAAACCATGAATTCGTATTTTCAATAAAAACATACTATGAAACTATATTTTTTAAAATAAAAGATTAGATTTTTTAATAAAATACCAACAAGTTTGCAAAAGTAGTAGTTTTCATAAAAATACCATAAACTTTCAAAAAGCTAGGTTTTAGTACTAAAATACCATAACAATTAAAATACATGTTCATGAAAAGCCTAAATATTATAAATTACCCTCGATGTTTATTTTTAAACTATATTAACGTATTTTTCATAAAAACCCCTCGAGATATGCAAATAATATTTAAGGACTCTAAATTAATATAAATTTAAGCGGTATCATTTCTCTTGAGCCCCAGAGATCCGGAGAAAGTCAGTGCTTGTCTATTCAGGTTAGACAATTTAACGGAGTTATCGATGACAATTGTCTTGGATAAACATACAAATCCTTCTGTCCATATGCAGCAGTTGCCGATTTCTCCAGAACATAAGATTTTTAACAGTTTAAATCAATTCATATGAAAAAGACCTGAACTCGAATCCAAACTCGAAACTAAACTTGAACTCGAACTCGAACACAAAACCGAACTTTAACCCAATTCGAATCTAAACATGAACTCGAATCCAGTCTCCTCGAACTAACTTGACTCGAACCAAGATTGCAATTGACATGGCTCGCATTTTACTCGACTCACTCGACTTTATTTTACACCTTTTGCAATCTATGGTTTTGATCAAGACATATTATAACCAATCAATCAATTTAATTAAGTATACTATACAGTTATAAACGATTTATACCCGGGGTGTTTGGGATAGATTCTTGTGTGAATCTAATGGAGCTTCAGGAGTCCCGTATTAAGCACTTTTTTATTTTACTCGAATATCAGTCGGATTGACTCATCTACAGCCTAGAGCCCCGATGGTAACACATGAAATAGGCCCGCGTTTCCTTGCTCCTGGGGCCCCACTCTTGAGCTCGTGAATACTTCTATGGCTGCGTTGATATTCACACTTGGAACTTAACGTTAACATAATGACCATATAGAGACCTATAGTACATATTTACCCATGAACATATACTTTTACTTGTCATATATATATATATATATATATATATATATATATATTCTACTCTTGTCATTTTTTACTCTTATTTATCCTTTGGACTTACCGAGCGCTAGTCTACTGACGGGCATTCCACCTACCCTTATTTTTTGGAATGTTCGTCAGATACGATTGAGACAGAGGAAGTGGAGGCCACAGAGGAAGACTACAACCGGATTGCTCCTCAGGTTAGCTTAGCTTCACTTTCTATTCAGCTTATGTATGCCACATGTTTAGGCATTATCCTTTATTGTAATTACTTTCCAGTTGAAACTCATGTACTTGTAAATATTGGAAGTTGAATGTAAATAAAGATATTTGTTGAAAAATTTTACAGTCTCCATTTATTCTTGAATTATATATTATTATTTCAATACGCTTAGTATATTTATTTAGAGAATGACCTTCTCTGAATAAATATGCCGCAGGCTTGCCACGTCATTGTTTCCGTCTACTGGGAAGTGGGGCGTGACAGGTTTTATTGGTGGCCCATACAGGTCAGTTCTGCATGAAGTCACAAACAATATAACACAAGAATTAATGAGTTCAACAAACATTTACATTCCTTACATTTCAAATTTCTTGAATTTATCCTAACCTATCTTTTATATCAAGGTGATGGACTCTCCGAACAATACTAGCACAAACATCAACGGCAATACTCTACCGCCTACACTACCACCACGACCTACCATTGCAGCTCTTATCAATGAGCAAACAGTACTGTTTGAGGCTATCAAGAGCCTATTAGAGGGTCAACAGCAGAAGACTGCTATCCTTATGAACTGTCCCGAAGCTAAAGCACCCGGAGTTAAGTAGTTTCGAGCACTGCACCCAAAGAACTTCTCGGCTAAGGAGAGCCCGATTGAGGCAGAAGAATGGGCTCAAGCGATCGAGGATGACCTGGTAGTAGCTCAAGTGCTTGATATAGCCCGGGTGAGAGTTGCTAAGTTATAATTGACCGATAACGTTATGGTATGGTGGAAGGCTGAGGAGAGCCGTCTCGCGCAATAGATAGAATGCAGAACATTCCGAGACCTCTTCGATTCAAGTACTTCTCAGAGATTGCCTGCTTTGACATGGAGCAGTAATTAATCCATTTACAATAAGGTTCGATGTGGGTCAAGTTAGTGGATGAATATGATGCTGAGTTTACCATGCTCGGAAGGTAAGATATAGTCTCAAATTCAATATTATGATCTCACTC
The DNA here is from genome assembly GCA_030015575.1 of Agapanthus africanus. Taxonomy (NCBI): domain Eukaryota; kingdom Viridiplantae; phylum Streptophyta; class Magnoliopsida; order Asparagales; family Amaryllidaceae; genus Agapanthus; species Agapanthus africanus. Next base: position 42,629,778 of record CM057344.1, read on the forward strand.
ACAACACTGCTAACACAAGGTCGTAACAGGTTTGCCGCACACCTTATTCCCACTGTTGAGATCCGGACACGACGATTCTAGCAAGGGTTGAACCCCGAAATCCAAGCTGCACTTGCTACAGGGGATTTCCTAACCCATGAGCTTACTTTGAAGGCTGCCCGACACTATGAGACAGTTGTGAAGAAGAAGGAAAGGCCACAGACTGCCGGTGTTAAACACCCTATGCACCAGATCACAGGAGGGGCCTCTTCCAGGCCAGCCTTCAATGGACCATCTCGGAGGCCAAGAGGTTCATTCGCCAACAACAGGCCAGACTTTTGCATCTATTGTAAAAGAACATGGCATCTTGTGAAGAACTGTCTCAGGGCGAACAACTTGTGCCTGATCTGTGGGTCTTCTACTTACTCCATCGGAGCATGCCCCTAGAACCGAAGACCCAACATCCCTCCAGCTAGACTGGCGATCCAAGCTCCTCCTACCCGGTTTGCTTTTCCAGCTCCAGCTCCCTGCACCCAAACCGCTCAACCCCAACGTCGAGTGTTTAACAAGGTACAGAGGAAAGTGCCCGATGCCAAGCGTTCACTATATCGGTCGAAGAGGCCGAAGCTACGGGTCAGGTTATCACTGGTAAATCTCTTCCCTATTTTCTTTCAAGTCCTTTCACTTCATACCCATCTTATATTTGTTATACCTAAACCTATCCCACGTGACTTAGGTACAATCTTAGTAACCTCCCTACCTGCACTCGTGCTCTTCGACACTGGGGCATCACAATACTTTATGTCACAACGATTCATCCGAACTCATGTGATCCCAGTTAAGCCGCTCGTATCTAGATGGAATGTCAGTTCAGGGAACGGCATTCTAAAAGCAACTTTGGCATACGATCTATGTCCAGTGGTCGTCTGCAGTCGAGAATTTTATGCGGACTTCAAGATGCTGTACATACCGAACTTCGACATAGTCTTGGGTATGGACTGGCTGGGAACTTTCTTCGCTACCATCGACTGTCGCTAAAGGAAGTTAGTGTTTGAAATACCAGATCACTCAGTGTTCTACTTCAAAAGTGGAGACCGGACCTTAGAGCCTAGCATCTACATAGCAAAACCAAAGAAGGCAGAGATTATAGTGTTGCAGGCGGAAGGATCGAAGCCAGAGGTAGTTCGAGAGATTGAGGATGTATTCCCGGATGATATATCAGGTTTGCCTCCCGATCGAGCTCTTGAATTCAGCATTGATTTAACCCGACGCACAACCAGTAATAAAAGCTCCATACCGATTAAGTCCGGAGGGATTGAAGGAGATCCGTATTCAGTTAGACGAACTTCTGAAGAAAGGTTGGATCCGACCTAGTACTTCAACTTAGGGATCTCCGGTGCTACTGGTGAAGAAGAAGGAAGGTACCTACAGGATGTGCGTAGATTATCGAGCTCTTAACGAGGTGACAAGTAAAAACAAGTATCCACTACCTCGCATCGATGACCTTTTCGATCAGTTAAGTGGATCTTGTGTCTTTTTAAAGGTAGATCTTCGTTCAGGATATCATCAGGTGAAGGTCACGGAGACCGACATCCCGAAGACGGTATTTAGGAATCGTTATGGTCATTATGAATATCTCGTAATGCCATTTGGAGTGACCAATGCACCTGCCATCTTTATGAACTTGATGAACTAAGTTTCCCGAGAGTATTTAGACAGGTTTGTTGTTATCTTCATCGATGACATCCTAGTGTATTCAAAGAATCAGAAAGAAAACGCTGAGCACTTATGGATTTTCCTGGAGATATTACGACAACATTAGCTCTATGTCAAGTATAACAAGTGTGAATTTTGGCTAGATCAAGTCGGATTTCTCGGACATATCATTTCAGGCAAAGGAATCTCTGTGAATCCAGCTAAGGTGTCAGCTGTGTAAGTCCACGTTGCCCACCCCGGTTCTTACAGGGAGGCGGAAACGGTAAAAAATGATTTTTTATGACAAGGCAATATGGACTAGAAAAGAGGATCTTTGCTAAACAGAAACCTAGCAAACTAACTATAAGTTTAACTACTCGATTAGGAGGTTATACCTAGGTCTTGAACTCCTTCTCTTCTTGCTCCTTGGGATGGTTTGAACGGCTCTATCTCGTAGTCTCCTCTTTGTCGAAGAAGGATCCACCCGAAAGCCTCTACCTTGAGCTCCTATCTCAACCGAGAGTCAACTAAAGTGCTTGGCTTGCTAAACCTAGAACTCTAGAGTGAGTAGAGTGGAGTTTTAGTGGTTTTATCCCAATAGCTCATGGTTCTCAACACATGAGACATGAGAGCTTTGAGAGAGAGGAAGAGGATGAGCTTTGGATGAGAGAGAGTGAGCAAGTGAGAATGAATCTATTTTTTACAACCATGCTCTCATATTATGAATTATGATAATAATAATAATAATTAAGAATTGTGATTGTTAGTTTATGAATGACCATTATCATTTCATTCATTAAATGCATTTTGCAAAGAACAAGAAGCATTTTTGAAATCAAATGATGATGGTCAACAAGTCCACAATGGTCAACCGGTCAACAAAGTCAACAAGTCAACAAAACTCAAATTGTCAACAACCCTAACCATAGCACAATTATCCTTAATTAATATTATTAATCATATTCCTCATTCTCATTAGGGTTTGGAAAAAATCAGCGGTCAACAACTCTAATGAGAATCCTCTACCTCTGCCTCTGTCAACTTTGCATACATACCCGCACCCGTGTTCCGAGGAACACGAATACAATGAGATAAAACCAATCCCAAAACATATAATAGGATCTGGCTTAAACCAAAGCCCGCTAGTAATAACTGCCCGGACACCAAACGTGCACAAGTGCGCGGATGTGAACGAACCCTGTCGCAAAACCATGCGACCTCTACTCTGTTTTGCCCAAAGGCGAATAGCCTTCTGTGTGGGACTCTAACGACTCGACACTATGCTAGCAGTAGGTTTAACCACAGGCCGCAAGTGGTACTAGCTGTACGTAACGGTCCCCAGGTAGATGTCGATAAGAAGATTGATGACGTGAACCCATCCGAACTCCTACTGAGCCTGAATGTGACAATCTCCATACAGCCTGGTCTGTTTGTCTGAGAATATCGCATGGCGGGCCTAGGAGGGTGGTAAACGTCAGTCCCCTACTAGCGGTACAAGTCGTGTCGGAGTGTAGCCCAGAACACCCCGAGATAACACTGGAAAACCTACCAGTATATCTTGCTTGCCCTGGCCAAGGACGACTATGTGTAATGGCTCTCCTAGACACAGCACGATATCAACCCCTAATACCGGGAGAGACGAATCCTGTCTAACCGTCACTGCCTCCAAGTGCTTCGGGACTGCACCCAACTGCTACCTGTTTGCACGACTCATTTGAGCCGTGGTAGGGTAGCAATCTAAGAACAGTGGGAACACACTCGAGGCGAAGTGACAGTGTCAAGTCAGCGGACTAAGCTGTACTCATATCACCTGGGAACTGATAACTGACGATAGGTATAGTACCAACCAACAGTTCCCGACGAGTCCTATCCAGTGTACTCGTAACCTAACGAGCACCCGCATACTATCTTAAGTACGACGTACTGACGGCTGTGGGACAGATCATCTCCCCTGCTGGGATGAGAAGCGCATACGCTAGTCTACTCCAGAGTATCGATGCCCTGTCTCGATAATCCTACGAATAGGGACCTGTATAAGGATATGCTTGTAGATTACCCAGCCCTCACTAGTGTGACTGCCATCACAACGCTGGTAATCAAGCAAAGATCCTAAGGGCTCCACTAATGTGTATAGGCGATATGCAAAAAGAAACACATGCACAAATTAAAGTAGAAACAAACCAAGTAGCATACTACCATTTCGAGCAAGATTGTCTATACAACTGTGAATATCCCAAGCTTCCATCAGGTAATATACAAACTAGTATGATACAGTAATAGCCTCTAGGGCATATACATTAACAATCTCCCACTTGCACTAAAGCCATGTACTGGCGTATCGAAGACCTATCATCTCGATCAGCCGCTCAAACTGAGTCTGGGGTAAGGCCTTCGTGAATGGATCTGCAGGGTTATCTTCTGTAGCAACCCTCCGAACCTCGATCTCTCGGCGATCCACGATCTCCCTGATCAAGTGATACCGCCTCAAGATGTGTCTGGACTTCTGATGGGACCTAGGTTCTTTCACTAAAGCTATAGCCCCGTTGTTGTCACAATACTGAGGTATTGGATCAACAATAGACGGAACCACCTGAAGTTCTGTCAAGAACTTCCTCATCCAGACGGCTTGTTTTGCGGCATCAGATGCAGCGATATATTCCGCTTCCATCGTCGAGTCAGCAACGGTTTCCTGTTTAGAACTCTTCCAACACATCGCCGCTCCATTGAGGGTAAAGATATAACCCGAAATGGATTTGGAGTCATCCTTGTCATTCTGGAAGCTGGAGTCAGCAAAGGCCTCCATCTGGAGGTCTTTTCCGCCATAAACCAAAAACATGTCCTTAGTCCTTCTCAGGTACTTCAGAATGTTCTTTACCGCTATCCAGTACTTCTCCCCGGGGTTTGACTGATACCGACTTACCACACTCAGTGCATAAGCTACATCTGGTATGGTACACAACATCGCATACATTATAGAGTCTACCGCAGAAGCGTAGGGTATAATAGACATGCGATCTCTTTCCAAATCAGTCTTGAGAGACATCTCTTTGGAGAGGGTGATTCCGTGACAAGCCGGTAGATTACCGCGCTTGCCATACTGAACCTTTTCAGTATGGTGTCGATGTACCTGGACTGTGAAAGTCCTAATATCCTCTTGGACCTATCACGATAGATCCGGATCCCCAGAATGTAAGAGGCATCACCCAGGTCTTTCATGGAGAACCTGTGTGACAAGAACCCTTTGACAGATTGTAGCATAGCATAGGAATGTCATTTCCTATCAAGAGAATGTCATCCACGTATAAAATGAGGAATATGACAGTTCATGCTACAATTTTACTATAGATGCATGGTTCATCTGGATTTTTGATAAAGCCAAATTCTTTGACCGTCTCATCAAAACAGATGTTCCAACTCCGCGATGCCTGCTTTAGTCCATAAATGGACTTATGCAACTTGCACACTTTCCCGCTGCTCCCACTCTGAATGGAACCCTCTGGCTGGTCCATATAGACACAATCCTCCAAATTTCCACTTAGAAAAGCGGTCTTTACGTCCATCTGCCAACTCTCATAATCGTGGAAGGCAGCAATGGCAAGAAGGATCCGAATGGATTTGAGCATAGCCACTGGAGAAAAGGTTTCGTCATATTCCAAATCAGGTCTTTGATGAAAACCCTTTGCAACAAGTCTAGCCTTATAGGTCTCAACCTGTCCATCTACACCAATCTTCCTTTTGAAGATACATTTGCATCCTACGGGTTTTACTCCTTTTGGAGCAACGTCCAAAGTCCATACTTTGTTGGTGTACATGGACTCCATTTCGGTCCGCATTGCATCCAGCCATTTTACCGAGTCAGCGCTCTGAATGGCCTGCTGGAAGCTAGTCGGCTTATCATTATCAATGATGCAATCCTCTCTATCCCCGTCTATGAGAAAACCGTAGTATCTCTCGGGCGAATGAGACTGCCCACTACTCCTGCGGAGCGGCGCAGGAATGTCCTGTTCTTTCGAACCCTCTGGTTCTACTAAGCTTTCGGTAATAGCTTGTGGTTCTGGAATTTCTTCTAGTTCTATTGCGCTCCCACTTATTTCTTTTTCTAAGAACCGATGTTCCAGAAAATGGGCATTATGAGAGACAAAAACCTTTTGTTCTGCGTAATAGAAAAGATACCCCGTGGAGTTCTTTGGGTATCCCACAAACTTGCACTATACTGAGTGTGCCTCGAGTTTGTCCGCATGCTGCTTTTTGACAAAAGCTGAACATCCCCAAATCTTCAGATATTGAAGATAGGGTTTCTTCCCACTCCACATCTGATATGGTGTGGTAGGCACTGTCTTAGTTGGAACTCGGTTCAAAAGGTATGCAGCTGATTCCAGTGCATATCCCTAGAATGATCGCGGCAACTCAGCATTACTCATCATGGAACGTACCATATCCAATAGGGTTCGGTTCCATCTCTCCGATACACCGTTATGTTGTGGAGTGTATGGAGGAGTAAGCTGAGAGAGAATTCCATTCTCTTTTAGGTAATCCAGGAACTCGGCACTCAAGTATTCACCACCTCGATCAGATCTCAGTGTCTTGATACTTTTGCCTGTTTTTTTTTCTACTTCATTCTTGTATTCCTGGAAATTTTCAAAGGCTTCAGATTTATGCTTCATTAAGAAGACACGCCCGGACCTTGAAAACTCATCCGTAAAAGTAATGAAATAAGAATAACCACTTCGCGCATGTGTAGACATTGGACCGCATACATCGCTGTGTACGAGTCCCAAGAGCTCGCTCGCTCTTACTCCATGTCCAGTAAATGGAATCTTTGTCATCTTTCCTTTGAGACAGAATTGACAAGTTGCATATGATTAATATTTGAAGGGATCCAAATATCCTTCTTTATATAACTTCGTCAACCTTTTCTCATTGATGTGACCCAGTCTACAATGCCATAAGAAAGCATGATTTATTTCTGGAGACATTCTTTTGTGTGTATTCTGAACATTGAAAATCCGTGGTTGGTTCAATACGTATATACCGTTGCTTAATGTACCCGACTCAATCAGAACATGATTAAGGTGAATGTTTACAACATTGCTTACAAATGCAAAATCATAACCTTCTTTAGACATTAAAGATACAGATATGATATTACAAGTCGCACTGGGTACCAAAATAACAATCATGCAAAACCAAAACATGTCCATCTGACAATCTCAATTGATAGTCCCCCACGGACTAAGCATCCATGCCAGCTTCGTTTGTAACTCTGAGGGTCATATCACCTGACTTCAAAACTCTATGCTTTCTCAGTGCCTACAAAGAATTACAGATATGAGATCCTGATCCGGTATCCAATACCCAGGAAGTAGAGTTTACTGATAGACAGTTTTTAATATCATACACACCTGAAGCCGAAGCCACAACTTGCTTCGGGTCCTGGTTCTTGGCCTTCCAAGCCCTGCAATCATTTTCCAGTGTCCTTTCTTATGACAAGAAAAGCACTCTTCCTTTCCCACAAGCTGTCCCGCTACCTTTGTTGCCTTTGCCTTTCCCTTTGCTTCCATTTTACTAACACCGCCCCTTGGTTTGGTGGGGGCTTTCTTTTTCTTTCCTTTGGCTTTCGCCTTGGACCTAGAAGAAGAAGGTCCTCCAAAAGACAAAGCGGGTGTTTCCCTTACTTTCGGTAAGGTGCCCTCTGCACTCCTCAACATGTTGAGGAGCTCCAGAAGTTCAACTTATTTTCCTTCCATGTTGAAGTTCAGGATAAACTGGGCGTAAGTGGAAGGGAGGGACTGTAGAATCAAGTCAGTGTAGAGCTCGTTCTCTAACGTGGTCCCAAGGTCTGCGAGCTCTTCAATAAAGCCAATCATCTTAAGTACGTGTTCCGCTACCGATGATCCGACGGCCAATCTCGCCGAAAACAACTTTTTCGAGACTTCGTATCTGGCGATACGGGATTGCTCTCCATATAGTTCCTTAGTATGGAGAAATATGGATTCTAGGTCCATATTCTCGTGCCTCCTCTGATGTTCATTGTCCATAGAGGCAAACACGAGGCACTTGGCCTTCGCGCAGTCGATCTCCCAGGTCTTACGGATTTCCTTATCCGCGACGCTGGAGGTGGGACCTGGGATAGGGGGAGCTTTGTTGGTAACGAGATACCCCAACTTTTCATAAGTGATTACCATTTTGACATATTCCTGAGCCAATCTTTGTAGTTTGGCCCTGTCAGTATATTTTTATCTAGTAGTGACTTAAGTCCGGTCATGATGTTTGGTCGCTGCAATTAGGAGAGAGAGAAGAAACACTTTAGCATGATGCTCTTGCAAGTTTAGAGTGGTTTTTAGTTTGTCTAAACAGGATGGCTCCCACTGTTTCTCAAATTCTTCCTCAAACCAAAAAAGGAGAATTAGTCGGGATCAATCTCACTATACAATACTTGCTTAACCGTTCAGCCAGGCCAGTGTTGGTACTTCGAGGGACGTTTTCCAACGCTTTCGCGAAGTTGCTTAATTAAGTAACCTCTTTTCCCTGTGGGCGTAGCCCCGCTAACACCTTTTTAGACACCTACTTGGTTTATAGCATTGATCGTTAAGTGAGAAAATTCCCGAGGAGTAGCATATACTCACAGTAGGATCGGGATCCAAATATTATCGTGTGATAAAACTGAAGGAATCCTACCGGAATCATCACACTCCAGATGGTATGCAGCACTAGCAAGTTTCAGTTTCTTTAGAAATTCCCGATGTGGATTTTTGCCCCATGCTCTTATGACCTTGACGTAGGCCAAAATATCATAAGTCACATGTCAAGTTCTACCCATCATTTATCAGGTTAATTTGAACCCACCTGTACATAACCTTGACGTAGGCTAAAATAGCAGTACGGCCGTCTCAAACCAGCGCATCTATCTATGCAACAGATAAATATCCGGAAGCTACCAATCACTATGCCTTGGCGTAGGTCAAAATACATAGCTTGAATACTACCGAATATTTAACTGAAATGATGGAGGGCTACGAATGGTTTTGGCGAAACCGTGAACGTAGTGAACTTGATATAATCGAAGGAACCTGATAGTTTTTAAAAGGAGTGGTTTAAGCTCCGCGTTTAAAAGTTGTTTTTGAAAAGAAACCGAGTGGTTTTGAAATTGTTCCAACGACTTTAACTTTGGTTTATTTTCTTGCATTAATTTAATGCGTCCCATCATTTAATCCTACCATTGCAGAAAACAACGAAAATATGACGTACGCTTATGCCATCCGCATTCGCCACGGGGCCCCGTCATCCCCGTTAGGTTACTTAACTAACGACAGAGCGGGGGCTGGACTAGCGCGGATGAAAAACATAAGCAACGCCTACTATATATCTGTTCCCCTCCGAATGGCAGCTCGTAGACCTGGGCATCTAGGCCTGAGATTCGGGGCAGATGCTATTTGGTTTTATCCGTCCACCTCTCCGAAGATGCCAAGTTGATTTATGGCACCATATATCGGAGGTTTAGACGGATGCGGCCGATGTAGCAGACTTCGTCAGATTCCCCCTCGCTTGGGGGTTTTTTGATTGTGGGGACGCTTTTCTCTGCAGGCGCAAGCCGCTGCAGTTAATTACGTTACCGCATCGCGGTAACAACTTTCTCCTTCTCCAGAATTTCACTCCGTTTCGTGTGTGTTTGTTTTGTTTGTGGTTGCTCGTGGATTGTATACGGAGACTAAGTTATTTCGTCGCCCGTAGGACGTGGATTAGTCCAAATCCATATTTACTTAGATTTAGGTTTGGTGTTTTGGTTTAAAGATACGTTAGCCCTATTTAAGGCTAAGATCAACTTAAACTTTTGTTAAGCATACGTTAGTCTAATCTCCAGACTAAGATCGACTTAATGGGATCATTTGGATCCGACAAGAGAGCAATTGGCTCTACTGTTTAGTTTAATGACGTTGCGGTCGATTTCCAGTTTAGGGACATAGTGGTCCATCATTCCCATTTAGGGACGAGCATTAGTTTAAGGACATTTCGGTCCAACATTCCCATTTTGGGACGAATATTAGTTTAGGGACGTTTCGGTCCAACATTAGTTTAGGGACGTTTCGGTCCACGAGTTTAAGGACCCTGCAGTCCGTATCGATATATGGTTGTCAGGACCCATCACCTCTCTAACGTCGTTGAAGGATTACAACAATAGGTGTTAGAGGAGTTCCGAGATGTACCCTTGAACCGGATGTAAATTGATTTAAGAGAGCAGCCGTGCTCAGTCAATTTAATTTGAGAACTTACGGCCATGATTGGGCTAAGTCCAGTTGAAAAATGTTCAACGTTTTTATTTATCTTTGGTCTATTAGACCTGTGCTAGGGTTTTGCCCCTTTTTAAATAATGCATTGCATTTTTTTATTTTGTTTGGGCTCTGCCCATTTATAAATGAGGCAGAACATCAATTCTGTCTGGGCTCTGCATTTTATTTTGTTTGGGCTCTGTCCTTTTATAAATGATGCAGAGCATCAATTTTATTTGGGCTCTGCCCTTTTATTGCATTGCAATTTATTTTGACCTACTAGGCCTTTTTGATCTGGGCCTGGCCCTTTAATAAACAATGCTTTGCATTTGTCAGGCGCTTTGCACCAATCACTGAGCGCAGGCGCTTGTGGTGATGACACGTGTCACGCAAGCGCAGTGCGTTGCGCCAGTGCGCTGCGCTTGTGCTGCGCTTGCGCTGCTGACACGTGGCGCACTCTGGTGAGTTGCGCCAATTTTAGAGAAAAAGACTCTATCTTAAAAGCGCATAGCGCAAGTGATTCTAGGGCTGACACGTGGCACTCTCTGGTGGCTTGCGCCAACCCAAGAGCGCAACAGTGCAAATTTTACAAGTGCAAGGCACTGTTTCAATAACTTGATCCAATTTAGATCAGAGAAAACAAGTTTTTTCTGGTTTTTTCTTATTTCCAAAGAACCAGTGGTTCATAAAAAGTGCAAGGCACTATTATTATTTGTTTTTTTATTGAAGAAATTCTTCTATTTTAAAGGTTTTTACCTTTCTCTTGAGTCTCTTTTCAAGTTTCTTCAGAGTTGAAGTTCTTGATGATTCTTGATGTTGATGATGCTTTGAATTGGGGTTTAGGGGTCTTTATATAGCGCCCATAGGTTTGTTAAGTTTGTTAAAGAGATCATTCTCTGAGTGATTTGGGGAATTTTCCCCACCGTTGGATCTTTGATCCAAGGGCTTCTGTTTTACAGAAGACAATCTTCTTGTTTTAACAACAACAGGAAGATCTTATTAAAATTTTAATTCCGTTTGGCGCAGATGCACCAGCGCTTGACACGTGTCGCGCAGCGCAGCTGTGCTGACACGTGTCGCGCAGCGCACAGCGCAGCGCAGCTGCGCATGCGCAACTGCGCTGACACGTGTCGCGCAGCGCACAGCGCAGCGCACAACGCAGCGCAGAAGCAACTGCGCTGACACGTGTCGCGCAACGCGGCGCTTTGCGCAACTGAAGTTTTGCTTCCTTTTAATTTTGTTTTTTAATAGAGCCTTGCTCTGATTGGGCGCACTGTCTTGGGCGCTGCGCTCCCTGCGCTGGCGTGTCTGATTTTGACACATGGCGCCCTGAGCGCAGCGCAGAGGATCTGAAGCGTTGCTTCATTTATTAAAATTTAAATTTTCAAAGTAGAGCTTTGCTCTGATTGGGGGGGGGGGAATCGGAAGCGTTGCTTCATCTCCCGCCTTGGAATTTGAACAGAGCTTTGCTCTGATTGGGGTAAACAACATCATATATAGATATATACATTCGTCAGATGCAGTGATAGCCATTCCAGATCACGGATGAACACATTAGATATACTAGGAATCTGCATTTCGTTCGAGCCTGCAACGAAAGACGGATTACACGGTCGCGATGAATAGCCAAAACCCCACCCTAGACCCCTATGGGTGCGGCAAACTACCCGCCAAGTACCCGAAGTGTAGCAACCTCCCTCAACAACGTGAGTAGGCCACTCGGCACTTCGAGATACGCGGTAGTTTGTGCACCCCACCTTAGGTCTATCCTAGGAGCAAAAATAGTAAAAGAAATAATACACAATGGCGGCTACAACCTCATCCAGGATGTGCGGCCATAAAAATAATATTACATCAATTTACATATTACATCAAATGAAAGATAAAGAAAAACTCTCATCTCACAACCCCGATAATCAGTCGAAAATATTGCATATTTTAACAGGCAATTTCCTCATCATTTGCATCCATATAGAAGTGTACGGTATTCGTATTTCACATATTAGCAAATCGGTCGCAAAATATCAGATTACATGTATTCGACCTTAAAACCGGCATTTCTAGGGAAATTGACTGCATTGCATTACATAGCATATTTTCTATATATCGCAACCCGTGTTTCGAAGTCTGTGCAGGAAAAGAGAAGCTTGCTCGATCATTATATTGCTCGACCATTACAATTGCTCGTAAACTCACTAGCTCAGATCTGGTATCAATACAGAAGAGGAAATACAAATCTAAACATCAAAGGAAGCTAAAAACAGCAGCCCAAGACCACAGAAGAAGCCACAGGGCCCAAGCTCACTAACAAGCCGCGGAAGCGCGGCATTAAGTGTGTAAATGCGGCGGATCCGCGGTGGGCCCAGGCGATCACCTCTCAAATTTTGTACCACAACTCCTGTTTCATGGCCTACAGTTCAGAAAGACATCCAAAGTTCCAGAAAACTCCAGAGACTTCTACCAGATCAGCAAACACCTTGAGTTACATTACATTAGCCTAATCATTCTAGAACTTTCCCTAAACCCTAGCTTAAACCCTAAGCTAACTCCTAACAAACTCCTTCTAGAAACTCTTCAACAAACTTTGGGAGGGAAAGTTCTAATTCAAACCTAAACCTAGGGTTTGGGAGTTCTATAAATAAGACCCTAGGCTCATCATTTAAAAAGGATTCAACCTTGGGAAAGCTTAGAAAAATCAATCTCTTTCTTCATCCCCTCTTCCTCAAGTTTAGTGAGAGAGCTTGTAGGAAACCCTAACCCTAAATCCAACCACAATTCAAGATCTTGAGTGCAAGCCAAGCAAGATGCCTTCAACCCTTTTATGAGCCGAGCCGATCTTCAATCGGGCAAGAGATCAAAGTAGATCCACGATCCACGAAGACGAGCGAAGCCGAGTCAACGATCGATTTCTTCTTCTTGTAGATTCTTGAAAGAATGTATTGAAATTGTTGATTAAATAAAAGGTGATATTCTTTTATCTTGTTTTCTTTAAATTCCGCATCATGTTATCTTTACAAATCTTTAATATTGTCTTTATGGTGATGTGTGAATAAAACTCCGCTCGTCGAGGAGTCGAGACGGATAATAGAATGATGATGTAACATAGCTTTAATCGATTCTTGATTCCCACGAGTTTTGTAAACCCTAGCTAGTTCAAGAAACGACGACCCATTTCGTTTCGATGCTTTCTTGATTGACATCGATCGAAATTGGGGAGTTACGATCGTTTCTTGAATTTGGTAGAGGCTAGAAAAGGAATGATATCGATGAAAGAACAAGGGTTATGAGATGAAACACTAGATTCACAAAGAAGCCCCAACTCTCATCGATCATCATCAATCTAGTATCAATCCTTCGAAGGACAAGAACACGATATCTTTAGATTACATCACGTCTATTGATCCTATCGATTCCTACGAGCCCCTCTTATATTCTTGATTGTTGATTGGAAATATTATCAAAACAACCGATTCTTGATTGTTTATAGTTTCTTGATTCTTGAGTAAAGAATAGTGACACTCGAATACAAATCATTCTTGAATCATGTTTTCTTTTATTGTTGCTTAACTTTTCATTTCAAACGTATCGAAATACAAGTGAATCGTGCAATCCCTGTGGACGATCCGCACTCATTCATTAACTACATCCGACACCGTAGTTTGATTGCGGTCAAAATAGTTTTTGGTTGTGAAGTTCTTTACAAATTTCTCTATATACTACACAACGGGAAAAACCATCAATCAAAATGGCGCCGTTGCCGGGGATCGCGCTAATTCATTTGCAATTTTAGTTTGAAGTGAAAGAATTATTACATTTTACTTCTTGAAATCAAAATTCGTACAAACTCTTACACGTGTGTTGTGATTTGACTGCAAGGAGATCTGGAGCATTCTGGGCTGTGATAAAAATTTTTGGAATATACCTCAGAGCTTAGGGAGCCAACAGAGACTCCCTGAAGAAATTTGATCCAGTGAACTCACAGTGGGAGCGCGGAAGGGCGGCACAAAGCCACCATACGCGGCGGAAACGCGGCAGCAGTGAGGGATCACTGAAAAATTTTCAGTGCAGGTGATTTCTTGCTCTCTCCCCTCTCTCTTTTTAGCTCCAATTAACCCTTTGCTGCAGGATTCTTTGCAAATAAATCGCAGCGCGCAAAGCAAAAATAAAATTGTGTGTGATTTTGATTTCTTGGTTGTTTGCATTCTAATACGGAAATTTAAGGGGCATGGCCAAATCCAAATTAGGTGGGGATTTCATTACCCTTCCTAGGCCCCGAAAATCGTCAAACTTGCATCCGCATTACCCCCATTAACTAAAAGAAATCTAGAGAAGACTCTAAGGACTGTCGCGCTCAATAGGACAAGAGAAGGTCGTGGGTAATTCATTGCTTATCCGCGTTTTCTTGTGGTGCCTAAGGCGAGTGTGTCTAAGGATAGTGGTTATTAATTAGGTCCACTGTAGTGGTGGTTCCTTCCCACTTACCTGGCACTTATCCGGCCACAGGGGGACAAAGAGGCAGTGGAGGATTCTATCCTGCGGCTTGTCTTTTGGCAGTTAGGAGCGGTCTAGAGATCGGACCTAGGTGACCATTAGATTCTAGGGTTTGTGTGCTGCATTTGTTTTGTCGCATCATTTTTTAAAAATCCGTCCCTTTTTAAAGCAAGCACCGCATTCATATTACCCCTAATTATAAGTCAACGCTGCCACTTGTACTAACCCTTTTTAGTGCAAGATAGGCTGGACACGGGATTCTAGTGCCCGTTTAGTCCGCGTACCTTTTATCGACTCCGAAGTCGATAATTCTCCATTTACCTCTTCTTTACCCACTACCACATCCACACCGATGGATCCGAATCCATCAAATTTCTTTAACCCTAATCTGCCGCCGTCCGTTGGTGCGCAGAATCCACCCCACATTTCTCTCCAGGAAAGATGCTATCCACATAGAGGTCCTCTTTCGACCTGCTTATCCACACCACCAGCCAATGGGGATAATTTTGAGATTAAGCCCCAGTATATCAATCTTTTACCCAAGTACCACGGACTCGAGACCGAGGACGCTTACGTTTTCATTACCAAATTTGAAAACGTGTGTGCAATGATGGGTACGTCACAACTTTCAGTGGATGCGATGCGTCTACGACTTCTTCCATTTACTTTGTGCGATATAGCCGAGAAGTGGCTATATAACACCACCGCACATTCTATTACGAATTGGGAAGAATTCGTCGCTGCATTCCTTAAGAAATTTTACCCAGTCCAAAAGACGGCTCGAATCCGTAGCGAACTGAACCAATTTGCCCAGCTCCCCGCCGAACCATTCTCTAAATACTTTGAACGTTTCAAGGATCTATTGGTTCAATGTCCTCATCACGGCATCCCGAGATGGGAGCTTTGCCGAATCATATATGAGGGCAGTAACCCTAGCACTAAACAGAGCCTTGAAAACATGTGTCAAGGTACATTTATGACCAAAGATGACGGGGAAGCCTGGCGATACTTAGAAGAGTTCGCTGAAAAATCACTAATTTGGGAGAGTGGAACACAACCATTGAATAGGGGTGGCGTACACCAAATAGATGTGTCCATAGGTGTTCGAGCTGAAATGGCAGCAATGCAAAAGAAGCTCGACGCTATGGAACACAAATTTGCAGCAGCCTCCCTAAACCCAATGTCACTCCCCAAAACTGTTTGTGGGTGCTGTTCTGATCCGTCACATTTAACGGAAGAATGTCCATTAAACTCTGCATTTCAAGGTCACGAGCATTCTAATGCCGCATTTCAACGACCTCGAAACGATCCATATTCTTCCACGTACAATCAGGGTTGGAGGAACCACCCGAATTTTGCTTGGAACCAAAACCAATCTCAAAACACGGTTCCAAACACGAATCAATTTCAAAGGGCTCTTCCTCCACCACAACAGCAACCCCTTCAACTCACTCAGCATCCCTATCAGTCACAAAATTTCCAAAACCAGGGCAACACTCCTGCACAGTCTAATCCTATGCAGTCCTGTTCTGACGAGTTCTCTCAATTCACTCAAACCATGAAATCACTTTTATCAAATTTCATGGATGTTTCGACTGAGGTTAGATCTTCCGTCAGTGAAATAAAGAAAAACTCAGCGTCCCAAGCTGAGAGTATTCGCACGATGGAAGCTGAAATCGCACGCTTAAAAGCCGAAATGAGTGCGAGAGAAAAAGGGAAACTTCCCTCTCAACCCCTACAGAATCCTGGGCATTACAATGTAAATGCCATTACAACGTTGAGATCGGGAAGAGTGCTGAATAATAATGTCGGGGAAGGTATTGATGATACTAAAAATCATATCAACATCCCGGCTGAGTCTTTTCCACACACTTCACCTTCTGATCCTTCTTCTTCTACCAAACCACCTTCGCACGAGCCTATTCTCCATTTCCCTCTAGGCTCAACACCTTCACCCAACCCTTATAGTTCTCCACAGATGGTCCCCACACCTCCTTTGGGACCTCGTCTACCCCCCTTTCCTTCTCCTATGATGGACCCCGCGCTTATTGCGAAAGCACCTTACCCGAACCGGCTAAAGGCTAATAGAACGAGTCCTCATATGGAGAAAATTTTAGAGATGTTCAAACAGGTTAACATCAATATCCCTCTCCTAGATGCGATTCAACAAGTCCCCGCTTATGCGAAGATTCTTAAGGACTTGTGCACTAGGAAGAGCAAGACCCAAGTGCCGAAGAAGGTCTTTATGTCTAACAATATCAGCACTGCTTTTATACCCCAGCTTCCAAAGAAAAGAAAGGACCCAGGTTGTCCTACAATATCGATTTCGATTGGGGGTAAAAACATAAATCGTGCTCTTTTAGACCTTGGCGCGAGTGTTAACCTGTTACCTTATTCTGTCTATGAGCAATTAGGGATTGGAGAGCTGAAACCTGCTCATTGCACTCTCCAGATGGCGGACCGATCTATCACCAAACCAAGGGGTGAATTAGAGGATGTATTGATAAAGGTCGGGGAATTTGTTTTCCCTGTAGACTTCATTGTGCTCGACACACATCCTGTAGCAAACCCCCGGGGCCAAATTCCGGTGATTCTAGGTCGTCCTTTCCTTGCCACTTCCAACGCTGTTATAAACTGTAGAAATGGTTCAATGAATTTATCATTTGGAAATATGACCATTGAACTAAATATCTATAAAGTTGGAAGTCAGCCATCAGAACCCTCTGCTCATATTTTAGATGTGTGCTCTGTCCATGAGATCGCTCCCGATAGTTGTGGAGCTGAGGACCTTTGCTTTACTGATCTCGATGACATTAGCACATCTCTGTTTGACTTTGCACTAGATCTTAGTGAGGACACTTTAGCTACACATGAGTCCTGCACTTCTGACTTTTCTCCACCCGAGTCTGTATCTTTCACAGGCTCTGAGCTTCTTTGTAGATCCAAAAATCAATCTGTGACCCTTCCTTCTATCATTTCTCCGCCTGAGTTAGATCTCAAAATTTTACCTTCTCACCTGAAATATGCTTATCTTGGTGAGAATGAGTCATTACCGGTTATCATTTCCGCTTCTCTTGCATCAGAGCAAGAGAATGCCCTTTTATCGGTATTGAGATCTAACAAAGAGGCGTTTGGTTGGAGTATGGCGGACATCAAAGGGATTAGTCCCTTGATAGTTGAACATCATATACATGTGATGGATGATGCCAGACCGACCCGAGAACCACAGAGACGGTTGAATCCAGTCATGAAGGAAGCTGTCATGAAAGAGATCGTCAAGTGCTTAGATAATGGTATTATCTACCCCATCTCCGATAGCCAGTGGGTAAGTCCTATACATGTCGTTCCTAAGAAATCCGGCATCACAGTTATCACAAATGAGGCGAATGAGTTGATTCAAACACGCGCCCAAACTGGGTGGCGTGTATGCATCGATTATAGAAAACTCAACGCTGCTACGAGGAAAGACCATTTTCCTCTACCATTTATTGATCAAATGCTGGAACGCTTAGCGGGACGAGAGTTTTATTGTTTTATGGACGGTTACTCAGGCTATAATCAGGTCCCCATCGCCAAAAAGGATCAAGATAAAACCACTTTTACTTGTCCTTTTGGTACCTTTGCTTACAGTCGTATGCCCTTTGGGTTATGCAATGCTCCCGCTACCTTTCAGCGGTGTATGATGGGGATATTCTCTGATATGGTAGAGAATTTTCTGGAGATCTTTATGGACGACTTCTCAATTTTTGGAGACTCTTTTTCTGATTGCCTTGCGAATCTAGACACTGTTCTTACTCGTTGCAAAGAGAAGAACCTGACTTTAAACTGGGAAAAATGCCATTTTATGGTCCAAGAAGGAATAGTCCTTGGACATGTCATTTCACAGAAAGGCATTGAGGTTGACAGAGCTAAAGTAGATGTCATTCAAAACCTGCCTCATCCCAAAAGCGTCAGAGATATTCGCTCTTTCCTTGGCCATGCGGGCTTTTATAGGAGATTCATTAAGGATTTTAGCAAAATTGCTAGACCTTTAACACTACTCCTGGCCAAGGATACGACCTTCCATTTTGACTCGGATTGCGAGACAGCTTTCGACTCACTTAAACACTCACTCACTTCAGCCCCCGTTTTATCATCACCAAATTGGGACTACCCCTTTGAGCTGATGTGTGACGCATCTGATTTTGCAGTAGGTGCAGTCTTAGGACAGCACATCGATAAGATGCCACACGTGATTTACTATGCCAGTAAGACCCTGAATGATGCGCAAATCAATTATACAACCACCGAGAAAGAGCTTTTAGCGGTTGTATTTGCATTGGAAAAATTCAGGCCTTACTTAATCGGCTCACCTATAGTTGTGTATACTGACCATTCCGCTTTAAAACATCTTCTGGCGAAGAAAGATGCAAAAGATCGACTAATACGTTGGATCCTTCTTTTACAAGAATTCGATGTTGTTATCAAAGATAAGAAAGGATGTGAAAACGTAGTAGCTGACCACCTTTCACGCATCGTTTCTTCCCCTGTGACCCTGCCGATCAATGACTCATTCCCTGATGAACAACTCTTGAGCATATCCGCTGAACCATGGTTCAGGGATATTGTGAACTATCATGCCACGGGACTTATACCGAGGGATTGGTCAAAACAGGACAAATATCGTTTTCTTTCCCAAGTAAAACACTTTTACTGGGACGAACCCTATTTGTTTAAATATTGTCCTGATCAGATCATTCGCCGGTGCGTCCCAAATGAAGAGTTCAAGAGTGTTCTTTCATTTTGTCATGATCAGGCCTGTGGGGGTCACTTTGGTCCTAGAAAGACAGCGGAAAAGGTTTTGCAATGTGGATTTTATTGGCCGACCTTATTCAAGGACGCATTTGAGTATTGCAAAACCTGTACACAATGTCAGTATACGGGTAGAATATCCCAGAGGAATGAAATGCCTCAGCAACCCATTCTGGTTGTTGAAATGTTTGATGTTTGGGGCATAGATTTTATGGGTCCTTTTCCCAACTCCTTTGGGAATCTGTACATATTGCTGGCGGTTGATTATGTCTCAAAGTGGGTAGAAGCCATTCCATGTCGCACTAATGACAGGAAAGTTGTCATTAAGTTCTTAAAAGAGAATATCTTCTCGCGATTTGGACACCCACGCGCTATCATTAGCGATAATGGGACGCATTTCTGCAACAGGTCTTTCGAGACTCTGATGCGAAAATACTCAATCAACCACCGTCTTTCTACACCCTATCACCCCCAAACAAGCGGGCAGGCTGAGATCTCAAACAGACAGATCAAACTTATCCTGGAGAAAACTGTTGCTAAGAATAGAAAAGACTGGTCGACCAAATTGACGGATGCTCTTTGGGCATTCAGGACTGCATATAAGACCGACCTAGGAATGTCTCCATATAGGATAGTGTTTGGAAAAGCATGTCATTTACCTGTCGAGATAGAGCATAAAGCATTATGGGCTATAAAAGAAATAAATTTTGATCTAAACCTTGCTTGCAACTTTCGGAAGCTGCAACTTAACGAGCTAAGCGAACTCCGCGATGAAGCTTATGATAATGCTGTAATCACAAAGAATAGGACTAAGGTTTTTCACGATAAAAGCATTTTAAGGAAAACATTTTTACCTGGTCAACAAGTCCTTCTTTATGATTCACGATTACACCTTCACGCGGGTAAGCTCCGATCTCGATGGAAGGGACCATTTGTTGTGCGGTCTGTATTCCCGCACAGGGCAGTAGAAGTTGAAAATGTTAAAAATGGCACCTTTTTCAAAGTAAATGGACATAAACTAAAGCCGTATTTTTCCACTGACCCCACGGAGGAGCTCTTGTTCTTACAAGAGCCAGTTTATTTGGATTAAAAATTCCTCCGTCTCATCTTCATATCCTGTATATCATTGCATCATCTTTTGAATGAAGCTGAGTGAAAGATAAGTTTGGGGGAAGTTCTTCACTTATATATTTTGCCCCCACTAATAATTCCCCCCAGATTTACAGATTTTTGTAGGTATAGCTGTCGGCAACAGTGAGGACACTGTTGAAAACAAGTTTGGGGGAGGTTTGTGCTTATTTTCGCATCATTTGCATATCATCTGCATAAGCACAAAATATTTCTTTAAAAATCTATAAAAAATTGAAAAATTTTCAAAACCCATAAAAATTTAAAAATTTTCAAATATAAAAATAATTTTAATATTTACACTTTTTGTATATAAATAAGATAATGAAAGTTTAGAAAGTGAAAAATTACATCCATGAGCTTAGAAAAATTTAAGAAAACTAAGAAAATTAGAAGTTTTCTTATACGAACTAGTAATAAGTAGTTATGAGCCGTTGTCCCAAGGGTTAGTAAGATGAAAGACGTCACTAATCTGAGGATAAAAATAAGTCTGAAAAATAGTTTCTATTCTGGAAGCCAAACATTTTGAACGTTGCTACCCTGCTATTCGCACTTACACACGTCTTGAAGCCTGGGATAGTAGAGAATACCTTGAAATGCTCTTGTCTTAAAGCCAAAAGTATGAAAAAAAAATATGGTGAGAAAAATGGACACTGGTTTTGTTATCACCAAGGGAATAAAAAATATATAGCGAGGGTGCCTCTTCATCTAGTGCCCTAAGGCCAACTGGTCTGGGAGTCACTGCTATACCTAAGGTGGTGCAAGACTAGGAAAATACACCAAATAAGCAAGTACATGAGTAATCGGTCGGTTAGTACCTCAAGAAGTATTAACGGTCGCATGAAAATGTGTGAGCTCATCGAAAAAAAGAAAAAAAATATATATATAATACTGAGGTTGATGGGCAAGAGTATAATAGCTTGAATTGAATTCTCCGGGTGTAGGGATGTCTTTACACACACGCAGGGTTATATGATCGATGTTTGGAAGAAAGATAGGAATGAAGAATAAGATGATGTTTTATTGAGGGAGGACGTGATTTCTGACACCTTTTCATGACCATTAAGATAGGGCTCATGACAATCGAAAAGCTAGCTTAGTTGGAAACCCTAATTTTCAAAGTCTTTCTTTTACAATTCTTTTCTTTAAATGTAATATTCATGATCTTGCTTTTATTATTGGATTTTGTGGGTGCAATCCGCTGAAAACCCTCAGGAGACAACACTCCTCCTACTAGGGACACCTAGAGGTTTAAAGGCTTGTTGCACGCGCTCAGTGCAATCGTGTTGCCTACGAAAGTGTGCTAGTTAGTTTTTCTCTTTCTTTATTTTCTCCTTCTCTTTTTAATAAAACATTCGCTCGAGACGATCGAAATTAAGTTTGGGGGTATTTGATCAGTCGAAAATATTGCATATTTTAACAGGCAATTTCCTCATCATTTGCATCCATATAGAAGTGTACGGTATTCGTATTTCACATATTAGCAAATCGGTCGCAAAATATCAGATTACATGTATTCGACCTTAAAACCGGCATTTCTAGGGAAATTGACTGCATTGCATTACATAGCATATTTTCTATATATCGCAACCCGTGTTTCGAAGTCTGTGCAGGAAAAGAGAAGCTTGCTCGATCATTATATTGCTCGACCATTACAATTGCTCGTAAACTCACTAGCTCAGATCTGGTATCAATACAGAAGAGGAAATACAAATCTAAACATCAAAGGAAGCTAAAAACAGCAGCCCAAGACCACAGAAGAAGCCACAGGGCCCAAGCTCACTAACAAGCCGCGGAAGCGCGGCATTAAGTGTGTAAATGCGGCGGATCCGCGGTGGGCCCAGGCGATCACCTCTCAAATTTTGTACCACAACTCCTGTTTCATGGCCTACAGTTCAGAAAGACATCCAAAGTTCCAGAAAACTCCAGAGACTTCTACCAGATCAGCAAACACCTTGAGTTACATTACATTAGCCTAATCATTCTAGAACTTTCCCTAAACCCTAGCTTAAACCCTAAGCTAACTCCTAACAAACTCCTTCTAGAAACTCTTCAACAAACTTTGGGAGGGAAAGTTCTAATTCAAACCTAAACCTAGGGTTTGGGAGTTCTATAAATAAGACCCTAGGCTCATCATTTAAAAAGGATTCAACCTTGGGAAAGCTTAGAAAAATCAATCTCTTTCTTCATCCCCTCTTCCTCAAGTTTAGTGAGAGAGCTTGTAGGAAACCCTAACCCTAAATCCAACCACAATTCAAGATCTTGAGTGCAAGCCAAGCAAGATGCCTTCAACCCTTTTATGAGCCGAGCCGATCTTCAATCGGGCAAGAGATCAAAGTAGATCCACGATCCACGAAGACGAGCGAAGCCGAGTCAACGATCGATTTCTTCTTCTTGTAGATTCTTGAAAGAATGTATTGAAATTGTTGATTAAATAAAAGGTGATATTCTTTTATCTTGTTTTCTTTAAATTCCGCATCATGTTATCTTTACAAATCTTTAATATTGTCTTTATGGTGATGTGTGAATAAAACTCCGCTCGTCGAGGAGTCGAGACGGATAATAGAATGATGATGTAACATAGCTTTAATCGATTCTTGATTCCCACGAGTTTTGTAAACCCTAGCTAGTTCAAGAAACGACGACCCATTTCGTTTCGATGCTTTCTTGATTGACATCGATCGAAATTGGGGAGTTACGATCGTTTCTTGAATTTGGTAGAGGCTAGAAAAGGAATGATATCGATGAAAGAACAAGGGTTATGAGATGAAACACTAGATTCATAAAGAAGCCCCAACTCTCATCGATCATCATCAATCTAGTATCAATCCTTCGAAGGACAAGAACACGATATCTTTAGATTACATCACGTCTATTGATCCTATCGATTCCTACGAGCCCCTCTTATATTCTTGATTGTTGATTGGAAATATTATCAAAACAACCGATTCTTGATTGTTTATAGTTTCTTGATTCTTGAGTAAAGAATAGTGACACTCGAATACAAATCATTCTTGAATCATGTTTTCTTTTATTGTTGCTTAACTTTTCATTTCAAACGTATCGAAATACAAGTGAATCGTGCAATCCCTGTGGACGATCCGCACTCATTCATTAACTACATACGACACCGTAGTTTGATTGCGGTCAAAATAGTTTTTGGTTGTGAAGTTCTTTACAAATTTCTCTATATACTACACAACGGGAAAAACCATCAATCACCCGACTATTCATCCGCGACAATCCAACGAGTTCATATACACAAACCATCAATATTACAGATCATAGATATGCACAACCCTCACTAATCGACGTATAGCGATTAGTTGACGTTCAGTGCATATATCACATCACAGATATAACCCATTAGCTAAAGTCCACAGAACTTTGATCAAAATACGGATTTGTAACTACCCCAAACACAACTTTGTTCTCTGGAAATTCTGGGCAGAAACAAAATATGCTAAAAATCCCAAAACAGAACACTAAGTAAACTGCAGCAAAGACGAGTCGCGGCCGAGTCAACTCGGCCGCGGATCTGCCGCGAGACGCATGGTCTCGCCACGGTTCCGCGGTGCGTTGACCGAGTCAGTGGCTCGGTTTTGCTGTGTGTTCCTACAAAACCCTGAGCCAATTTTTAAGATGTGTGGAATTATTTTTTGAGCAGTTTTAAAAATCGGCAGAAAGTTATGTTTTCAGACGTGTTTTGCGATTTTTTCTCTGATCGAAATTCTAAATACTTTGCTAACATGCTAGTTGTTGTTTAGCTAGTCTCTGATACCACTGTAAGTCTACGTTACCCGCCACGGTTCTTACGGGGATACGGAAACGGTAAAAAATGATTTTTTATGGCAAGGCAACATGGACTAGAAAATAGGATCTTTGCTAAACAAAAACCTAGCAAACTAACTACAAGTTCAACTACTTGGTTAGGAGGTTATACCTAGGTCTTGAACTCCTTCTCTTCTTGCTCCTTGGGATGGTTTGAACGGCTCCACCTTGTAGTCTCCTCTTTGTCGAAGAAGGATCCACCCGAAAGCCTCTACCTTGAGCTCCTACCTCAACCGAGAGGCAACTAAAGTGCTTGGCTTGCTAAACCTAGAACTCTAGAGTGAGTAGAGTGGAGTTTTAATGGTTTTATCTCAATAGCTCATGGTTCTCAACACATGAGACATGAGAGCTTTGAGAGAGGAAGAGGATGAGCTTTGGATGAGAGAGAGTGACCAAGTGAGAATGAATCTATTTTTTACAACCATGCTCTCATATTATGAATTATGATAATAATAATAATAATTAAGAATTGTGATTGTTAGTTTATGAATGACCATTATCATTTCATTCATTAAATGCATTTTGCAAAGAACAAGAAGCATTTTTGAAATCAAATGATGATGGTCAACAAGTCCACAATGATCAACCGGTCAACAAAGTCAACAAGTCAACAAAACTCAAATTGTCAACAATCCTAACCATAGCACAATTATGCTTAATTAATATTATTAACCATATTCCTCATTCTCATTAGGGTTTGGAAAAAATCAACGGTCAACAACCCTAATGAGAATCCTCTGCCTCTGCCTCTGTCAACTTTGCATACATACCCGCACCCGTGTTTCGAGGAACACGAATACAATGAGATAAAACCAATCCCAAAACATATAATAGGATCTGGCTTAAACCAAAGCCCGCTAGTAATAACTGCCCGGACACCAAACGTGCACAAGTGCGCGGATGTGAACG
The DNA here is from genome assembly GCA_030015575.1 of Agapanthus africanus. Classification (NCBI taxonomy): domain Eukaryota; kingdom Viridiplantae; phylum Streptophyta; class Magnoliopsida; order Asparagales; family Amaryllidaceae; genus Agapanthus; species Agapanthus africanus. The sequence continues at coordinate 42,654,869 of CM057344.1, forward strand.
AACCCTGTCGCAAAACCATGCGACCTCTACTCTGTTTTGCCCAAAGGCGAATAGCCTTCTGTGTGGGACTCTAACGACTCGACACTACGCTAGCAGTGGGTTTAACCACAGGCCGCAAGAGGTACTAGCTGTACGTAACGGTCCCCAGGTAGATACCGATAAGAAGACTGATGAGATGAACCCATCCGAACTCCTACTGAGCCTGAATGTGACAAACTCCTTACAGTCCGGTCTGTTCGTCTGAGAATATCTCATGGCGGGCCTAGGGGGTGGTAAACGTCAATCCCCTAATAGCGGTACAAGTCGTGTCCGAGTGTAGCCCAGGACACCCTGAGATAACACTGGAAAACCAACCAGTATATCTCGCTTGCCCTAGCCAGGGACGACTATGTGTAATGGCTCTCCTAGACACAGCGCGATATCAACCCCCAATACCGGGAGAGACGAATCCTGTCTAACCGTCACTGCCTCCAAGTGCTTCGAGACTGCACTTAACTGCTACCTGTTTGCACGACTCATTTGAGCCGTGGTAGGGTAGCAATCTAAGAACAGTGGGAACACACTCAAGGCGAAGTGGCAGTGTCAAGTCAGCGGATTAAGCTGTACTCATGTCACCTGGGAACTGATAACTGACGATAGGTATAGTACCAACCAATAGTTCCCGACGAGTCCTGTCCAGTGTACTCGTAACCTAACGAGCACCCGTATACTATCTCAAGTACGATGTACTGATGGCTGTGGGACAGACCATCTCCCCTGCTGGGATGAGAAGCGCATACGCTAGTCTACTCCGGAGTATCGATGCCCTGTCTCGATAATCCTACGACTAAGGACCTGTATAAGGATGTGCTTGTAGATTACCCAGCCCCCACTAGTGTGACTGCCATCACAACGCTAGTAATCAAGTAAAGATCCTAAGCGCTCCACTAATGTGTATAGGCGATATGCAAAAAGAAACACATGCACACATTAAAGTAGAAACAAACTAAGTAGCATACTACCATTTCGAGCAAGATTGTCTATACAACTGTGAATATCCCAAGCTTCCATCAAGTAATATACAAAATAGTATGATACAGTAATGGCCTCTAGGGCATATACACTAACCGTCAGTGAGTAGCCGACACTAAAGACGGTGAAAGATATAAGAAGTTTCTTGGGCTTAGCAGTATATTACAGATGATTCATTGAAGGATTCTTAAAGATCGCAGCACCCATGAACAAGCTCACACGTAAAGACAAAGTATTCGTGTGGTCAGAAGCATGTGAGAAGGATTTTGTAGAACTCAAGTCGAGGTTAACCTCTGCTCCTATTCTCGTAATACCGGATCAATCTGGCGAATTCGATGTGCATTGTGATGCATCCGGTAAAAAATTAAGATGTGTTCTATATCAGTATGGAAAAGTTATGGTTTTTGCATCAAGGCAGTTAAAAGTTCATGAATGCAACCATCCAACACATGATTTGGAATTGGCAGCCATCATCTTCACGCTCAAGATTTGGCGCCACTATATTTTGGGAGAACGAGTGGATATATACACTGATCACAAGAGTCTGAAGTATGTATTTACTCAGAAAGAACTCAATATGCGGCAGAGAAGATGCCAAGAACTCATGGCGGATTTCGACATCAATCTACAGTATTATTCTGGAAAGGTGAACGTAGTTCCTGATGCACTTAGTCGCCAGCCATTATCAATGGACCTCACCGCTCAGTGGAAGCTACAACAAGAATTTCATAGATTGGAGATTGAAGTAGTTGTGCCAGGTAACGCTTCATCTTTTGATGAACTTACACATCCAGTCCACTCTTGTAAATTAGATCAAGGAAACTCAAGTAAATGATGCCAAGCTACAAAAAATCCGAGAACAAGTAGAAAGTGGACTATGAACTGACTTCATCAACCACGAAGATGGATCCTTGCGATATGGGAGCCGTTTATGTGTGCCAGTCGGCCTTGTTCAAGAAGAGTTGATGAAAGAAGCTCACAGCTCTCTGTACTCGGTACACCTCGGCAGTACAAAGATGTACAAGGATCTACGACAATATTACTGGTGGTGTGGAATGTAGAGAGAAGTAGCAAGGAACGTAACAAAGTGTCTAGTATGTCAGCAGGTGAAGGCTGAACATCACAGAACTGCTGGTCTATTTCAGCCGTTACCAATCCCGGAATGGAAATGGCAGCACATTACCATGGACTTTGTGACTGCTCTCCCTCGCAGCATGAAGGGTAACGACATGATTTGGGTTATTGTGGATCGACTCATCAAGTTGACTCACTTTATTCCATTCCGAGTTGGTTAGTCAACTGAGATGTTAGTAAGGAAGTATATGGAAGTGAGTATAAATCTAAAGTATGATTTATACCTTCAATATGTACCATATTTAATACCCATAAACTCATGCAGGAGATCGTGAGATTATATGGAGTACCTGTTTCCATCATCTCCGATCGTGATACGAGATTCCGATCACAGTTCTGGCAGAGTTTGCAAGCTAGTCTAGGAACGATTATGAGCAAACATTTAAAAAAATCTTATGCTAAAAAATTTATTAAGAGATGAAATACTTGTAAATTGATTGTATAAGATAAAAACTATAATAATTAGTTAGTAATTCAACATATATTCATGAAAATATCCTTTAATAAGTTACCACCTAATAAAACTTTTGCAAATGAATAACTATATGGACTTTTGTGTAAAAGAAAAGAAAAGAATAAAATAAAGTTAATATAAAACATTTAAATTGCTGTTGATGGGAGTTGAACTCATTATCAAAACACCAAGACTCACAAGCTCTCACCGCAACACCACATGGATCTCATCTAAGGTTGGGCGTAATATACATTTTTGCATGATGAACCAAGAAATCTCCCGGACCTATTGTTAAGAAGAGTGAATTATTATTTTCATTAATAGCATTTAACCAACCGGGTAACGGCAAATAGAGCTTTTGCACATTTTCTTTAATCCATGAACATGATCTATTCAATTATAACTCCATATAGTATACATACCAATGGCGAAATCCTCGATCCAGATAGGACGGCCGCCTAGGCTCGCCTCTATGAGGATCCTCCCCTGCATGTCACCACCCTATTTTAGTACCATCATTGAAGTTGCCCCGTCATTTTAAAAAAAGAAAAAGTACTAAAATTTAGCCTTCTTCATCTTCTAAGCCTAACCGTCATCATCGATGCCACACTCCACTTTGCCCAGCACTGTCGCTGACCTCTCTCATTTCCGATGCCTACTACTTCATCTCCATTTTTTTGTTACTAACCATAACTTAACCCATACGCTATCCCCTGTGTCTCTAGCTAATCTTGATCACCGCTTCTTCCCTCCGTCCCCCTTCCCGTCCCCAGGGACAAATCCTCATAGAGACGAGCCTAGGCGGCGGCCCTATCTGGATTGAGAATTTCGTCATTAGTATGTATACTTATAACACCCTAGAACGATCGTTCGATATTCTAGAATAAGTTATATATATATATATATATTGTCTATGTATTTAACATGGTTGTTGGTGTTGATATTAATTCTAAGGGCTTGGGAGCCGGCTCAAGATTGGGTTGAACCATCTCTTGTATCTAGAGAGGAATTGATTGCTAGGAATGACTTGTGAGCTGGCTCATACTTTGATGAGCCGTCTCAAATGGACATGCACCCTGATATTGTTTATTGATATGATTCTGGTTTATTGTTTCATCGGATTCTAGGTATCTTGGTAATTTGTTGGTTTTGGTAAATTATGAGATATTGTTTAGGCATATGAATAATATTTTACCTTATCTTAATAACTTGTCCTAATTGATATGAGAATCATATATTACCCAATACGCATGCATATTAGCCTATCCTATTTAAACCGTTAGATTCCTATTCAACCCATCTCAATCAAACCCTAGCCGTCTTTGTCTCCTTCTCAAAACCGAACCTTAACCCTAGCAGTTGATCTTCATCATCACCATGGCTGCTTTTATCATCTCTATCAACTCAAGCATGTTCCATTGATCCATTCCTCGTGTTGCCGTTATCTTCTCCTTCGTGGTGACATCATCTCTCTCGATTACATCCAACTGTTCCCTCCAAAATAATAATAATAATCAATGTAACCCATGAGACTTAAGTTCATGCATCAGAAATATGGGCGCTGCTAAAATACATGCGCCAATAATTCCTAGCGCCGCGCCAATTTGTGAGGCCCTCGCTTCTTTGATAGCTTAAACTATATTTGGAAAAATATTTTTCCTATCTTTCTCAAACAGATAGAATGAATCCAGTTAACAAGAAAATCTCCAAATAAAAGATTTAAATATATAGCTTAAGTTATTTAAAATATTCTCTATCTTTCTAAAAACAGAAAGATAATGTTGTTAAAGAGATAAAATCTTTTATATTTTTCTAAACAAAGAAAAAATATAAATCTTGTTAACAAGGACCCTCGGATCTATAATTCAATGGTTCTTAAGCACCCGGGCTAATATTACCTATTTTCATATATTCTTTTAAAATAAAAGAATCAATTTAACATCTTATTTAAATAGAAGGATATTAATTATATCCAAAGATAACCCTTGGATCTAAAATCCAACGGCGCTTAAGTGCCTGGGCTTGATCTTAAGATTAATTAGAGAAATCTCAAAGAAAGATTTTCTCTACTTGCCCAACAATATTCACACCCTATATAAAGGACCCTAGACGTCAAGAAATAGAGATATAATACCCCCATAAGCTTGATCAGGAACTTAAACTCTCTGCAATCACAGCTTCGCCTTCTTCCTTACTACCATCAATGAAGGTGAGAAAATAAGAATGATTTCCATGATATAATAGGCTTAGCCTCATCTATGAGAAGGTTAACCTTCATATTTAGAACTTGAGTTCTTTTTGATGATCTTAAACTCTTTAGATTAAACTTCGCCTCAAGAAAACTTAAGTTTTCATCAGAAGGATATCTTTGATTTTAAAATCTAGGGTTTGAGAGAAGAACTGAACCCCCTCATAAAAATATAATGATGATGGAAGAGGAAATTAAAATTTCAAAAGAACGGATCATATGATCAATTTATAAAGAGAAAGGGAGACTCTAGATCACAAAAATTGCGATCTTGATGTCGTTAATGACCAAAATAGCCATTAACAAAAGCTTGAACTTCATGAAACTTAAGTTTCAAATGAACAGAGATCAATCTCTATGAAAAACCCTAAGCGGTCATGCGCTAGAGGTATATACGCAAAAGGGCATGCGCCACATAGAGATGCGCCAAAATGAAGGGCATGCATTAATATAAAAGCCATACGCCAATATGAAGGCCATGCGCCAATGAAGATATGTTCCAACAAAGATATACGTCAATATAGGCATATGTGCCAGGGGAACTTGCACCAATGGAAACTCGCTACATGGCATGCATCACAATCATGGGCGTTAATATTTAACACGCCAGATACCAAAAGTCACACCCATGCACCAATACTCATTGTATACGTGGCATGCCCCACAACCATGATGCGCCAATGATTTAATATGCCATAAACCTTCAAGTCGATATCACACACCCCACAAGGTTTTTGGGAGGTGGAATTTACAAAAAAAAAATGATTTTAATACGAGTAACATCGACTAAATTTCCAAGATCATTCAGAAACCTTAACTAACTATACTCACAAGGTTCTAAACTACTATTATAGTGTTTTATACCTTGATGATTCTAGTCCTTCAGGTCTTCTTCTCCTCTTCTTGAGCTCCTAAAAGGTACGGATCGCGCTTAATTATCGGCCTCCTCGTGTCAAAGATGATCCACTTGAGAGTCTATGGTTCAAGCTCTAACATCAAGAGTGAGATAACTAAAGTACCTAGTTTGCTAATCTAGATAGTTTAGGAGATGCAGAGAGTTAATTAGACTATTTTATCTCAAAGAAGTCAAGGATTCACAACACATGTGAGGGTTAGGGTTTGAGGAAGAAGAAGGAGAGGAAAATGGAGAGAGAATGCAAAGTGTAGAATGATGATGGAATGAGCAAGTGAAGAATGTCTAAGTCTTTCTTTCAATAATCAAGCATGCAATATTTTTCTATAGAAAAATGTAACCATGCTTCAATAATAAGGTCAAATGAATAAACTAAAGAATTAGCCATGCTTCAAACCATGCCACAAATATCTCCATTTTCTACCTCAATATCTATTTTACCAAAAATAGATATAACCAAAATGCGGTGTTCCCTTTTAGAAGTATATCTTGTAAAATTACAAGAATGCCTTCACCGTATATACATACCCGTATTCATACTGAAAAAAATACGAATACCAAGAGATAAAGATAATCCAATAATATAATACTAGAATGCGGTTTAATCCTAAGCTCACTAGTATTATCCGTCCGAACAATATCCGTGTAGCTAGTACACGTATATGATCGGAACCTTGCATGTAAAACCATACGGGCTCTACATCATTTTACTTGAACCAGGGAAACCCTTTGTGCGGGACTCTAAAGAATCGACAGTACGCTGGCAGTGGGTTAAACCACAAGTCCGACAGTGGCACCAGCTGCACGTAACGGCTACCCAGGTACCTATCGAAAAGAAGGCCGATGAGCAAACTCATCCGAACCCCTACTGAGCCTGTCCGTGACAATCTCCGTATAGTCCGGTCTGTTCGTCTGAGAGTATCGCATGCCGGGTCTAGGGGTGGATTACATCAGACCCCTAATAACTTGATAAGTCACGCCGATGTGGCTCAAAACTATCCGAGAATCTACTGGTATAACTACCAGTAATTCTCAATTCGCCATGGCCAGGGACTTATGGTGTTGGCCAACCGAACACAGCGTGGTATCGAATCCCTATACCAGGAGAGACGAATCCTTAACAATCGCTCACTGTCTCCATGTGGCTCAGGACTGTACCCAACTAAAACCTATTTGTACGACTCAGTAGAGCCGTGGTAGGGTAGTAATCAAAGCACTGTGGGAACTCACACGAGACAAATGACGACCTCAGGTCGACAGACTATCTGTACTCATGTCACCAGAGAACTGCTATCTGACACTAGGTATAATACCATCTAACCAGTTCTCGACGAGTCCGTCTAGTGTACTCACCCCCAGTAAGCACCTATATACAATCTTAGGTGCACCTCACCAATGGCTGCGAGGCCAATCATCGCCCCTCGTCAGGGTCTAGATATGTATACATTAGTCTACTCTAGAGTATCGATACCCAGTCTTGATACTCCCACAATTAGGGACATTTTAAGGATGTGCTTATCGACTACCCAGCTCCCACAAGTATGATTGCCATCATAATGCTGGTAGTCAAGCAAGAATCCTACGGGCTTTATCAACATGTACACGAGATTTGAAATAATAAGTAAAGCATATCACATGTTAAGATAAAGACAAACCAAATAGCATACTATCATATCGAGCAAGATTATCCTGTACATACATATCCTTAGCATCCTATACAATGAAGGCCTCTAGGACATACATATCCAACAATCTCCCACTTGTACTAAGGCCTGTAATTATCATATTAAGTACCCAACATCTCGAACAGTTTCTCGAATTGGACTTGAGGGATGGCCTTGGTGAATGGATCTGCCGTATTGTCTTTTGTATCTACTCTGTGCACGTCGATCTCCTGGCGATCCACGATCTCCTTGATCAGGTGATACCACCTCAAGATATGTATGGATTTCTGATGGGACCGTGGTTCCTTTGCCAAAGCCATGGCTCCATTGTTATCGCAATACAAAAGTATTGGATTAACAATGGATGGAACCACTTGAAGTTCAGAAACGAACTTCCTCATCTAGACTGCCTTTTTTGTGGCATCATTAGCAGCAATCTACTCAGCCTCCATCATCGAGTTTGCTACGGTGTCTTATTTGGAACTCTTCCAACAGAGCACCCCTCCATTAAGGGTAAACACATAACCCGAGATGGATTTAGAATCGTCCTTGTCACTTTGGAAGCCAGAGTCGGTAAAAGCATTGATCTGGAGGTCCCCATTACCGTACACCAAGAACATCTCCTTAGTCCTTCTCAAATACTTAAGAATGTTCTTTACCGATATCCAATGTTTCTCACCAGGGTTGGACTGATACCTGCTTACGACGCTAAGTGCGTATGCTACATCTGGTCTGATACATAACATCGCATACATTATCGACCCTACCGTCAAAGTGCAGGGTACTATGCTTATACGAGCCCTCTCCTCATCAGTCTTGGGAGATATCTCTTTGGAGAGGGTGATTCGGTAACAAGCGGGTAAGTTACCGTGCTTAGAATCTTCTATACTAAACCTCTTTAGTACGGTGTCTATTGTTCCCTTATAAAAAATAAATAATAAATAAAAAGAGATGGGAAAAATTCCCCAAATGGAGCATCACGTGCCCACACGTGATGCACCTTGGAGCAAAAATTATAGGCATTGCGCTTAACAAATAAGGATAAAATTGAGCCTCACATGCAGGCACGTGAGCATTTATATACAAAAGTATATAGGCGCCTTCATAAAACAAATAATAGGCCAGAGAAGCTCACGAGTTAGCACGTGATGCTCTTTGTTGGGCTTAACTTCATGGGGGTCACGTGCTACACGTGACGTTCCTGAACATCAGCTCACATACCAACACGTGATGCTTTTCTCTGGGACTGCTGCATATAAGCAAACCGGTTTAATTCTATGGGGTCACGTGCTACACGTGAGGGTTCCTAATGCCTTCTGATCCGATAGAATTAAATTCTAAATAAGAGGGATCAAAGACCTATTTGGAAAATATTTCCTTAGATCTTTCTAAACAAGAAAGATTACGCTCTGTAAAACAGAACACCGTTGGATAAAAGATCCAATGGTGATTAAAAATCACCCAGCTACAGAATAAGCTCTGTATAGGAAAATATTTCCCCAATCTTTTTAAACAAGAAAGATTACGCTCTGTAAAACGGAGAACCGTTGGATTAAAGATCCAATGATGATTAAAAACCACCAAGCTATACAATAAGCTCTGTATGGGAAAATATTTCCCCAATCTTTCTAAACAGGAAAGAATACGCTCTGTAAAACAGAGCACCGTTGGATAAAAGATCCAATGGTGATTAAAAATCACCAAGCAATATAATAAGCTCTGTATAGGAAAATATTCCCCAATCTTTCTAAACAAGAAAGATTACGTTATGTAAAATAGAGCACCGTTGGATTAAAGATCCAATGGTGATTAAAAACCACCAAGCTATAGAATAATCTCACGCCCCGCTTCCCGGTATACGGCGAAGGGGACGGCATGAGGCTGCTACGTATTTACTGTGAAGTAAATACGTTAAGCGTATCTAAGCAATATAAAAGTAAAGCACAAGAGACAAGATATAATTAAAAATAGCAACTTTATTTATTCACATTCTTTCTGTACAATGCATGGAAAGTAAATACAACTGATAAAAACAATGCCTAAACAACGGCACAACAGAAATGAAAAAGTACTGAATGGAAAGTGTACAATTAAGTAGAGCTCGGGGTCTTCACTGAACTGGTCCAAGTTTTCAGCAGTGGGCTCGATCTCTGATGGGTCCAGATCACCTAACGACATTCAAAGAAGAAAGAAAGAGAATGTCATCAGCGAACAGATCGCTCGGTAAGTCCCAAAGAGAAGGGAGAAATAGAATAGACAGAATAAGAAGATAGCTTTTAAAGTTATATTATATTGTTATGATGTTGTGTTAACGCTGTTGTATGTAGCTTGGTACAAAAAATTTCAGTGTATACGAGAGGAGTCTCTATATACCAGAGACTAGAGGCAAATGTAAGTACAAGGCTCCGTTATACAACCCGGAACAACGGTAATTGGATTCAAGTTAGGTGTCTTAATTTTGCAGTCTCGTGCCACTTTTAACACCTTCCGTACCAGTCTACCCCTTAAACCCCGTGTTGTTATCTTGATTGTATTATTGTATTGTATTGTCTTATATTGTAAACTGTATAGATTGTATAATTGGATGACTGACCGAAACTATGATATCAGTAAACGGATGTAACTGGAGAATCATGTATGTATTCTCCAGTATGTAACTTGAGAATCATGGATGTAACTATATAATCATGTAAATGGAATGTATATCCATGGTTCGGTTCAGTCAGGTTGATAGATTGAATAATGGATTCATAGATTCATGTTAAATTGTAATATTGTAAATTGTAGATTGTAGATTGTAGACTGTAGACTGTAAATTGTAGATTGTACTTGAATTATATTCAAGTCAGATTATAATGAGACTCAAACTGAGTCAGACAATAAGAAAAGTAAATTAAAGTCCTGATTGTTTTGATGTTATCTGTAACCGCTGCACATGGGCGGTAGGATTTGTGTCTTTTTCAAAGACGATTACCATATTGATAACACCGTTGTTAAATTTTCTAGCTTAAATAGGCAATCACCCACTTCTCTGGCTTTCTGAGGCTCAAGAGATTGGTCCCGCTTAAACCTATATTTACTAGGGTCCCTAGGGTAATTTATAGAACTTGAGGGGGTTTTATGTAAAAATACTTTGTATAGTTTTCAAAATACACCCCAAGTATTTATTATCGTCTTTAGAAGTGTAATAAATGTAGATTTTATATTTGTGACAATTCTAATGAGAATATCCTAAATTCATAATAAAAGGTATTTATTTGTAATATTGGTTTTGTATGAAATTCATGGTATTTTAAGGTAAATTGATTCTTGTGATTTTTAGAAAAAGGTGGAATATTTATATCATAACAAAATAGGTATTTTAATGATAAATATATATATATTTATACAAAAATAATCTTAATATATATATTATATTCTGAAAATCTCATTTTCTTAAGATGTCGTATTTTAAATCTTTCGAGACCGAATGGTCCTTGCGGAGGTCTGAATATCGCACTACTAAGCCCGAGGATGTGCAATAATCCGAACCATCCCAAACGGGTTTCCCAAAATGGGTTGTAGCAGCGCTTTGCAAAGATTTGTATAAATACTAAATCCTTTAGAAAACAGTTTTATTAAGTAAATGGTATTTATATGAAAATGTGTCGTTTTTCCTGTATTCTATGTTCCCAAGGGTATTCTGGTATGTTTCATATGAGCGTGTGAGGAGCTAGGTCATTACCTCGTGATCTACTTAAATGTATAGCAAGTTTTGTGATGTTAAATGTAGAATTGAAACTATATGGTTTTTAAATGAAAATACGTTAAAATGAAATAGCAATTACTTTTGATTATGAAACTTGATCAATATAGTTGATTAGTGTTTAATAGTCAACATGAAAAGGTTCAAGCATAATTGTATTAAATAAAAGTGAAGTTTTATAAAGAAACCGAATCGGAAATCGGATTTGTTCCGATTCCGTCGGGTTTTGTAATTCCGTATTTTTTAGATAGAAAAGAAAGATAGAAATGAGGACTTACGGGTTTCGATCAAAGACAAGAGGAAGATGGATCGGGAGGAGTTTTCGGTGCGTCGTTTCGTCGCCGGGATCTCCTAGGGTCGTTGCCGGAAAATCCGCCGGAACTTTGCCTCTTGCTCACTTTGATTGCACACTAGGGTTTTCTAGAGAATTCTTGAGAGTTGGCTCAAAGTTTTGGGGTGAGAGGGTAGAGTGTATGGATGGTATTTATAGGGTTAGGCTAGGGTTAGGGTAGATGAAGAGTTTAAATTAAAAAAATATAAAAATATATTAAAATGTAGTAAATAGGGATTTCAAAATTCTCTGGAACCGTTCTAGAAAAATGAAGTGTGCAGGGGTGTTTCGAAGATCAAGAGCCAGGATTTCCCAGTTGGGGACTCGGCCGTCCGGCCGGGCCGACTCGGCCGAGTCGGGGGATGGGTAGGTGAGGGGTCGCCTGATGTAGCCTCTGGTATATTTAGTTTTTCATGTGTAGTGGAAATTTTGGGAGTTATCACATGTTGACTGTTGGACTTCTAAAAAAATTTAAAATAAAATAATATTAAAAATAATGTGAAGTACGAGATTTGAACTCTGGTGGCTTGGTTCAGCAGTGAAAGGTATTACCAATGAGGTACAAGCTCCTTCTTGTAATTATGGAGCTAGTTAATTACTTAAACTAATAACAGTAAATGTAAATACCCCGAGTATACATTAATTTTAAAGCAAATTTTTGTACACTAAAAATGGAGTTGTTACATTCTTTTAACTTCTAATTAAAAAGCAAAATAATTACTTATATCTTGTGCTCAGACAATAAATACCCCTTTATGGATTTTTGAAATTTTTTTGTAAAAACTTGTATAGGAAATTTATGGTTGTTACATTCTATCCTCCTTATAAAAATTTCGTCCTCGAAATTTGTGAAAGGAATGTGTAACAGATTCAACAAATTTTAGTGACTGAAGTACTGACAGTGTGTGAAAAAATAACAAGGCGGTGCAAGGGTTTTAAAAATGTGAAAATGAAATACTAGTGTTACCTTTGTCAACTGTCTTGGCTTCTATGGCTGCTAAGGTGTTACAAGATGTTAGAAGTATTTGATAGTGTATGAAAAATGTGTGAAGGAATAAAAGGATGCGAAGGTTTTGGTAAGATTGTAAAAGAGGTGAGGGAATTTTGGGTTAGGACAGATTCAAAGTATATGATTCAAAGAATATGAAATGATAAGATTCAAGGAACATGAATTGTAAAGAATGTTTTAGTTGCCGGTTCTTGTGTTATATTGCTTACGTTACTCACGCAGAACAGAACTGCATATTATGGTTATATACAGCTCTGACCTGCATGAGCCGCCAACAAAACCTGTCACGCCCCGCTTCTCGGTATACGGCGAAGGGGACGGGACGAGCCCACTACAAATTTACTATGAAGTAAATACGTTAAGCGTATCTAAGCAATATAAAAGTAAAGCACAAGAGACAAGATATAATTAAAAACATCAACTTTATTTATTCACATTCTTTCTGTACAATGCATGGAAAGTAAATACAACTGATAAAAACAATGCCTAAACAATTGCATAACAGAAATGAAAAAGTACTGAATGGAAAGTGTATAATGAAGTAGAGCTCGAGGTCTTCACTGAACTGGTCCAAGTCTTCAGCAGTGGGCTCGATCTCTGACGGGTCCAGATCACCTGATGACATTCAAAGAAGAAAGAAAGAGAATATCGTCAGCAAACAGATCGCTCGGTAAGTCCCAAAGAGAAGGGAGAAATAGAATAGACAGAATAAGAAGATAGCTTTTAAAGTTGTGTTATATTGTTATGATGTTGTGTTAACGCTGTTGTTTGTAGCTTGGTACAGAAGATGCCAGTGTATACGAGAGGAGTCTCTATATGCCAGAGACTAGAGGCAAATATAAGTACAAGGCTCTGTTATACAATCCGGAACAATGGCAATTGGATTCAGGTTAGGTGTCTTAATCTTGCAGTCTCGTGCCACTTTTAACACCTTCCGTACCAGTCTACCCCTTAAACCCCGTGTTGTTATCTTGATTATATTGTTGTAGTATTGTCTTATATTGTAAACTGTATAGATTGTATAATTGGATGACTGACCGAAATCATGATATCAGTAAACGGATGTAACTGGAGAATCATGTATGTAGCTGTAGAATCATGGATGTAACTGAATAATCATGTAAATGGAATGTATATCCATAGTTCGGTTCAGTCAAGTTGATAGATTGAATAATGGATTCATGGATTCATGTTGAATTGTAATATTGTAAATTGTAAATTGTAGATTGTAGATTGTAGACTGTAGACTGTAGATTGTACTTGAATCATATTCAAATCAGATTATAATGAGACTCAAACCGAGTCAGACAATTAGAAAAGTAAATTGAAGTCCTGATTGTTTTGATGTTATCGGTAACCGCTGCACATGGGCGGCAGGATTTGTGTATTTTTCAAAGACGATTACCGTATTGATAACACCGTTGTTAAATTGTCTATCTAAAATAGGCAACACCCATTTCTCCGGCTCGCTGAGGCTCAAGAGATTGGTCCCGCTTAAACCTATGTTTACTAGGGTCCTTAGGGTAATTTATAGAATTTGAGGGGGTTTTACGTAAAAATACTTTGTATAGTTTTCAAAATACACCCCAAATATTTATTATCGTCTTTAGAATTATAATAAATATAGATTTTATATTTGTGACAATTCTAATGAGAATATCCTAAATTCATAATAAAAGGTATTTATTTGTAATATTGGTTTTGTATGAAATTCATGGTATTTTAAGGTAAATTGATTCTTTTGATTTTTAGAAAAAGGTGGAATATTTATATCATAACAAAATAGGTATTTTAATGATAAATATACATATATTTATACAAAAATAATCTTAATATATATATATTGTATTCTAAAAATCTCATTTTTTTAAGATGTCGTATTTTAAATTTTTCGAGACCAAATGCTCCTTGCGGAGGTCTGAATCTCGCACTACTAAGCCCGAGGATGTGCGATAATCCGCACCATCCCGAATGGGTTCCCCAAAATGGGTTGTAGTGGCGCTTTGCAAAGATTTTTATAAATACTAAATCCTTTAGAAAACAGTTTTATTAAGTAAATAGTATTTATATGAAAATATGTCGTTTTTCCCGTATTCTATGTTCCCAAGGGTATTGTGCTATGTTGCATATGAGTGTGTGAGGTAGGTCATTATCTCGTGATCTACTTAAAGGTATAGCAAGTTTTATGATGTTAAATGTAGAATTGAAACTATGTGGTATTTAAATGAAAATACGATAAAATGAAATAGCAATTACTTTTGATTATGAAACTTGATCAATATAGTTGATTAGTGTTTAATAGTCAACATGAAAAGGTTCAAGCATAATTGTATTAAAGAAAAGTGAAGTTTTATGAAGAAACCGAATCGGAAATCGGATTTGTTCCGATTCCGTCGGGTTTTGTAATTCCGTATTTTTTAGAAAGAAAAGAAAGATAGAAATGGGGACTTATGGGTTTCGATCAAAGACAATAGGAAGATGGATCGGGAGGAGCCGCTGGTGCGCCGTTTCGTCGCCGGGATCTCCTAGGGTCGTTGCCGGAAAATCCGCCGGAACTTCGCCTCTTGCTCATTTCGATTGCACACTAGGGTTTTCTAGAGAATTCTTGAGAGTTGGCTCAGAGTTTTGGGGTGAGGGGGTAGAGTGTAGGGGTGGTATTTATAGGGTTAGGGTAGGGTTAGGGTAGATGAAGAGTTTAAATTAAAAAAAATGTAAAACTGTATTAAAATTCATTAAAAAATGGAGTTAATGGGGATTTCAAAAGTCTCTGGAACCGATCCAGGAAAACGAAGTGTGCACGGGTGTTTAGAAGATGAAGAGCCGGGATTTCCCTGTTGGGGACTCGGCCGTCCGGCCGAGTCCGGTAGGCGGCGCCGGCCCGAATCGGCCGGTCCGCCGGCAAGTCGAGGGATGGGTAGGTGGGGGGTCGCCTGATGTAGCCTCTGGTATATTTAGTTTTTTTATGTGTAGTAGAAATTTTGGGAGTCGTCACGTGTTGACTGTTGGACTTTTAAAAAAATTTAAAACAAAATAATATTAAAAATAATATGGGGTATTGAATTTGAACTTTGGTGGCTTGGTTCTGCAGTGCAAGGTATTACCAATGAGCTACAAGCTCGTTCTTGTAATTATGGAGCTAATTAATTACTTAAATTAATAACAGTAAATGTAAATACCCCAAGTATACATTAATTTTAAATCAAATTTTTGTACACTAAAAATGAAGTTTTTACATTCTTTTAACTTGTAATTAAAAATCAAAATAATTACTTATATCTTGTGCTCAGGCAATAAATACCCTTTTATGGATTTTTGAATTTTTTTTTGTAAAAACTTGTATAGAAAATTTAGGGTTGTTACAAATAAGCTCTGTATGGGAAAATATTTCCCCGATCTTTCTAAATAAGAAAGAGTACACTCTGTAAAATAGAGCACCGTTGGATTAAAGATCCAATGGTGATTAAAAATCACCAAGCTACAGAATAAGCTCTGTATGGGCAAATATTTCCCCAATCTTTCTAAACAAGAAAGATTACGCTCTGTAAAACAGAGTACCGTTGGATTAAAGATCCAATGGTGATTAAAAATCACCAAGCTACAGAATAAACTCTATATGGAAAATATTTTCCCAATCTTGTTAAAAACAAGAAAAATATATTCTGTAAAACAGAAGTCCTTGGATCAAAAGTTCCAACGGCGGATTAAATCCCCGAATCAATTAAAAAATCTCTCAATGAGAGATTTCCTTAACTAAATCAACAAACTTGCCTTTACTATATAAAGGACCCGAGATTGAAAGGAGAGAAGGAGGAGACCCCCCCATAAGATTTGAAAAAAACAAAAGAAGAAGAAGAAGAGTTCTCTTTGAAGAAAAGAAACCCTAGGTAAGAAAAAAGACCTAGAGATCATTTTATCTCCTCTTACAAGAGTTTAACTCTTTCAAAAAAGAACTTAGTTCTTCCTCTGGTTGAGGTCTGCAGAAGCAGATCTCCCCACAAGTTGAGAATGTAATTCTCATCGGGAATATTCTGTTACGCAGTCCCAAAATTTAGAGGAAAGAACTAAATTTGAAGAATTTAATTCTTCCAAAAGATATAGGAATTTAATTCCTCTGATAAAACTAGGGTTTAACCCTGCATAAAAAAACAACTGAGATCGACTCACGTGTTCCCACGTGACTCCTTAAGACAAGTGCTTAGCACTTATAAAAGAAAAAGGCAATAAACCCAAAAATAGTTTCCATTTTGGGGCGCCTCACGTGATCCCACGTGACCACCAATAGTGCTTAGCACTTAGAAAAGAATAAGAGGATAAATCCAAAGGAGACAATGCCCAACTAGGGGATGCCTCACGTGTCCACACGTGATGGTCACAAGATTTAAGTGCTTAAAACTTATATGTATAGACGGGGATTTGAACCCAAAGGCACCACACTAACTTTCGGGTGCCTCACGTGCAACACGTGAGCGCTCCAAATTGCATTGTTTAACATTGCTTTAGAGCCTCACGTGGGTGCACGTGAGCACCAAGCAGATATCAGTATTTAACACTGTGAGAGGCCAAGCTTAACCCAAATTAGCCAAGTCTCCCGAGGCCAAAACCTTTCGACCATCAATCAACTGAGTCTTCCTATACTCAGGTCTCTCCAAATCGATCTTAGTTCCAGAGATGACCAATGATCTCCTGACACATGGCATCTAAAATGATGTTCGTTCCACCATGATCTCTCCCTTCAGTCTGGAGTTCGGTTCATAGGGTACATCTCTCCACACTTCTTATACATGTCTTTGTAATTCTTCAACGATGTCAGAGAGGTGGAGGGTCCCGACAAACAACAGCTCCTGGATGCACTCCCAAATCCATGAGCATACCCCAATGGACCGTAATGTCCTTAAACTAGCTGCGGACCGCAATGTCCTTAAACTAAACCCTCATACCAAAAATGGTGATCTATGGACCGTAACGTCTTTAAACTAAAGCAATAGAGCCCAAATGCTCTTTTGTTGGGTCAGAATGATCCCAAAATCATGCTGAGTAGATCTTAGTCTAAACTCAGACTAACGTATCCTCAATAAACATTTAAATTGATCTTAATCTCAAATAAGATTAACGATCCTTAAATCAAACCAAACCCAAATCTAAGAAAATACTGATTTGGACTAATCCACGCCTTACGGGCGATAACACAAATTAGTCTCCGTATACAATCCACGGGCAACCAAAAATAAAACAAACACACACGAAACGAACTGAACATCTGGAGAAGGAGAAAGTGGTTACCGTGATGCGGTAACCAATTAACTGTAGAGCTTGCGCCTGTAGGGAAGAACGTCCTCACAATCAAAAAACCCCTCACAACGAGGGGGAATCTGATGAAGTCTGCTACAATGGCCGCATCTGTCTAAATCTTCCATAAACGGTGCCATAAATCAACTTGGCATCTTCAGAGAGGTGGACAGATAAAACCAAATAGCATCTGCCCCCAAATGCAGGCAAGACGTCTTGTCTTCCCAGTTTTTGGCGGTAAACATCTATGTATCTCGACTGTGAAAGTTACAACATTCTTTTAGATCTGTCATGATAGATCTTAATCCCCAGAATGTACGAGGTATCAGCCAGGTCTTTCATAAAGAATTTCTGTGACATAAAAAACTTGGCCGATTGTAGCATAGGAATATTATTTCCTATCAGGGGAATGTCATCCATGTATAAAACGAGGAATACCACAGTTCTCCCTACAATCTTTTTATAAATACAAGGTTCATCTTCATTTTTGATAAAATCAAATTCCTTGACCGTCTCATCAAAGCAGATATTCAAACTCCGCGATGCCTGCTTTAATCCATAGATGGATTTAAGCAACTTGCACACCTTTCCATTGTTCCCACTGTCTATGAAACCCTCTGCTTGATCCATGTAAACACACTCTTCTAAACTTCCATTTAGAAAAGCTGTTTTAACATCCATCTTCTAGATGTCATAGTCATGGAAGGCATCAATGGCAAGTAGGATCCGAATGGATTTAAGCATAGCCACTGGTGAAAAAGTTTCGTCATAATCCAATCCTGGTCTTTGACAAAAACCTTTAGCAACAAGTCTAGCTTTGTAGGTTTCTACTTGACCATCTACACCAATCTTTTTTTTGAAGATCCATTTGCATCTTACGGGTTTTACCCCAGTAGGAGCAAAATCCAAAGTCCATGGTTTGTTTGTGTACATGGATTCCATCTCAGATCGCATAGCATCCATCCACTTCACCTAGTTTCTACTCGTGATGGCTTGCTGAAAACTAGTCGGCTCATCATCGTCGATGATGCAATCCTCTCGATCCCGTCTATGAGAAAACAGTAGTATCTCTCGGGTAAATGAGCCTGCCTACTAGATCTGCGGAGTGGTGTAGGTACGTCCAGTTTCATTGAAATTTCAAGTTCTACTAAGTTTTCAGTAATAGTTTATGGTTCTGGAATTTCTTCGAGCTCTATTGCGCTCTCACTTATATTCTTTTCAAGAAATTGAGTTTCCATGAAGCGGGCATGATGAGAAACAAAGACCTTTTGTTTCTTAGCGTAATAGAAATAATACCACCTAGAGTTCTTAGGGCATCGTACAAACTTACACAGTACTGAACGTGCCTCGAGCTTATCCGGATGAACTTTTTTGACAAAAACAGGACAACCCCATATCTTTAGATACTTAAGACAGGATTTCTTCCCACTCCACATTTCATATGGAGTGGTAGGCACAGACTTAGTTGGGACCTTATTCAATAGGTATGCAGCAGATTCTAGTGCATAACCCTAGAAGGATGGCGGCAACTCAGCATTACTTATCATGGGACACACCATATCAAGTAGGGTGTGATTCTGTCTTTCTGATACACTGTTGTGTTGAAGTGTGTATGGAGTAGTAAGCCGAGAATTCTATTTTCTTTTAGATATTTCAGGAACTAGGCACTTAAGTATTCACCACCCCGATCATATCGGAGTATCTTGATACTTTTGCCGGTTTGCTTTTCCGTTTCATTCTTATACTCCTGGAATTTCTCAAAGGTCTCGGATTTATATTTCATCAAGAATATATTTCCATACCTCGAGAAATCATCGGTGAAAGTAATGAAGTAGGAATAGCCACTTCTTACATGTGTAGACATTGGCCCACACACGTCACTGTGTATGAGTCCCAGGAACTCTGTAGCTCTTTCTCCGTGTTCAGTGAATGGAGTTTTTGTTATCTTTCCACTGATACATGATTGACAACTTGCATATGACTGATACTCAAATGGATCTAAGTATCCTTCTTTATGTAACTTTGTCAGTCGTGTTTCATTGATATGACCAAGTCTACAATGCCATAAGAAAGCTTGGTTTGATTCTAAAGCCTTTCTTTTTAGTGTGTTTTGGACATTGAAAACTTGATGTTGATTGAGAATGTATATTCCATTATTAAGTGTACCTGACCCAACCATTTCATAATTTAGGTGAATGTTTATGACATTTATTTCAAGTGAAAAATTATATCCTTCATTTGATAACAAAGATACAGATATAATATTACACATCATACTGGGTACACAAAAGTAGTTACGTAATAACAAAATATATCCACTCGCCAATCCTAAATGATATTCTCCTACTGCAACAGCATCCACACTGGTTCCGTTGCCAACCTTGAGGGTCATATAACTTTTCCTCAAAACTCTACGGCTTCTCAGCACCTGCAATGAATTACAGATGTAAGATCTTGATCCGGTATCCAATACCCAGGAAGCAGAGTTTATAGAGAACCAGTTTTCGATCACGAACACACCTGAAGCCGAAGCCATAACTTGCTTCGTGTCCTGATTCTTGGCTTTTAGGGCCCGACAATCCTTCTTCCATTGTCTCTTTTTCCGACAATAGAAGCATTCTTCCCTTGTGGCTGCTCCCCCTTCCTTTTCCTTTCCCTTTCCCTGCACCTTCTGCACACCTCCCCTCGGTTTGGTGGGGGCCTTCTTCTTCTTCCCCTTGGTCTTATCCATGGATTAAGCAGAAGAAGATTCCCCAATAAACAGAGCGGGTGTTTCTTTGGATTTCTTCAAGAGCGGGTGTTTCTTTGGATTTCTTCAAGATGACCTCTGCCACTCTCAACATGTTAAGGAGCTTAGGAAGTGAAACTTCCATTTTTTGCATATTGAAGTTCAATATGAATCGGGCATAGGTGGAGAGAAGGGACTGTAGAATTAATTCGGTATACAACTCATTCTCTAACGTAGTTCCTATATTCATGAGCTCTTCAATGAGAGAAATCATCTTTAGGACGTGGTCCTCAACAGACGATCCGACAACCAACCTCTCCTGAAACAATTTCTTCGAGATCTCATATCTTCCGATACGAGATTGCTCTCCATATAAATCTTTGGTATGGAGGAAGATGGAAGTAAGGTCCATCTTCTCGTGCCACCTCTGATGTTCATTATCCATGGAGGCCAGCACAAGGCACTTGCTTTTCGCGCAATCAAGATCCCAGGTCTTACGTACCTCAATGTCCGCGATCGAGGATGCTGGACCATGAACAAGGAGGCTTTCGCCGTGAGGATATAAGCAACCTTATCATATGTAAGGGCCATATGGACGTTCCTCAGCCGGTTTTTATAATTTCCCCAGCGCGTTTATTTTTATCTAATATTAGCTTAAGTCCCGTCATGGTCGGTTCAGTTAGAAGAGAGAAAAGAAACACTCAATATATACTCTTGCAAGTTTAGATTGGTTATTAGTTTATCTAAACAGGATAGCTCCCACTGTTTCCTCGAATTCTCCTTCAAATCCTAAAAGAAAAATTAGTCAGAATTAATTGCACCCTATAAATTCGCTTATCTTTCGGCTAGGCCATTGTTGGTACTTCAGAGGGAGGTTCCCCATGCTTACGCATGTACCTAATTAAATAACCTCGTTTTCCCAGAAGTGTAGCCCCGTTAACACCTTTCTAGATACCTACTTGATTAGCTAATTGCAAAGTAAAAAATTCTCTCGAAGAGTAGCGGATACTCACAGTAGGATCGAGATCCAATTATCATTGTGTGATAATTTTGAAGGAAGCCTACCAAAAATACCACACTTCAGATGGTATGCAATACTAGCAAGTTTCTTGTATGTTTGAAACTCCCGATGTGATTTTTGTCCCGAGCGCTTATATCCTTGACGAAGGTCAAAACATCATAAGTCGCAAGTCAAGTTCAACCCGTCATTGTCCAGATTAATTTAGACCCATTCATCCAAGCCCTTGACAAAGGTCAAATCAGCTGTACGCCTGTCCCAAATTAATGCATTTATTTATATTACAGATAAGTACCCACTAGCTACCAAACACTATGCCTTGGCGAAGATCAAAACACATAGCATAAGTACTAGTAGTTACCTATCTGAAATGACGAAGGGTTACAGATGGTTTTGGCGAAAACCGTTAACGTAATGAACTTGATATAGTCAATGGAACCGAATAGTTTTTGAAAAGGAGCGGTTTAAGCTCCGCTATTAAAAGTTGTTTTTGGAGAAAACCTAGTGGTTTTGCAATTGTTCCAACGACGTCAGATTTTAAGTTTATTACTTTGCATTAATCAATATTAACGCAGTCCCATCAATTAACCTTATCACACAAAAAAATAACGAAAATAGAATGTACGTATATGCCAACCGCATTTGCCTCGGGGCCCCGTCATGCACCGTTAGGTTACTTAACTAACGGCAGAGCGGGGGCTAGACTAGCGCGGATGCAAAACATATACAACATTTATTTACACACACACACACACGCACATATCCATCACAGGCATGATAAGCAACATCACAGAAAACTAATAAGCAACAAGAATAGTGGATAATTTTGGAGCCCTGAGTTTCATTTGAGCCATAAACGAAACTCGACATTTCTTGTTGTGTGGATAGCCTGTGCAATGAAGAACGTAAACCCCTACGAGTGCGGCAAGCTACCCAGCAATCCCGGAAGTGAGGGAACTCTAATCAACAGAGTGAATGGGCCACCCAACGCTTCACGGAATCCGGTAACTTGTGCACCCCATCGTGAGTCATCCTATAACCCCTACGAGTGCGGCGAGTATCCTGCCAATTCTAGAGTAAGGCACCCCGGTCTCAACGCCATGATATGGGGCCCCGTTGCCCTCTAGAATCCGGCTACTCGAGCACTCCTCCGTAGGGTAATCCTAGTACAGAAAAAGAAAATTATATATAATGGTGGCATCGACCTCAACCCGGCCGTGCCTCGATAAAAGAATACATAAACGGGTGGAAACAGCAATACACATGTCGGACGCTTACCCCGCAATAATGAATATACATATGAATCAACCACGTACTGCAACCATTGCACAATAGGCCATCCACTATGACAAATTATCCATATCAACAACACAACATAGAATATCAACGTGAAAATCATGTTCGTAAACCTTTCTGATTGTACATATAGCAATCAGTCGGGTTATACCGCTCAATGATATTCACGGTCGCAGAAATAAATACATAGATAAGCAAGAATTTAGAATTTCGATCGATTAAAACTTTCCGTATTTACCCCATGTACAAACCAGTACATAAACAAATCTGGGCAAAAACCAAATGTACCAAAAATCACATTTCCATGAATCTGAACCCCAGAAAAAATTTGGAGCACATTGGCCACAATTAGGCCGCGGATCCGCGGCCAAATGACCTATTTGGCTGCGGATTAGCGGTCTAATTATGAGCTCATGTGCTCAAATTTTTTTCTTGGTTCCAGAAAAGTCCGCACATAATTTTAAGGTCACTGAAAATATTTTTTGAACAACTTTAAAAGTCGAATAGCAAGCTTGTAACGGAGATGCGATTCAGATAATTTCTGTCTATCGAAGTTCTAAATATGTGCTAACTAGCTGGTTAAGATTTAAGTAGGCTCTGATACCACTGTAAGTCGATATTTCACACCCCACAAGGTTTGTAGGGAGGCGGAATTTACAAAAAACGTTTTTAATACGAGTAACATCGACTAAACCTCCAAGATCATTCAGAAACCTTAACTAACAATACTCACAAGGTTATAAACTACTATGATTGTGTTATATACCTTGATGATTCTAGTCCTTCTGGTCTTCTTCTCCTCTTCTTGAGCTTCTAAAAGATACGGATCGTGCTTGTTCGTCGATCTCCTTGTCTCAAAGACGATCCACCCGAGAGTCTATGGTTCAAGCTCTAATATCAAGAGTGAGGTAACTAAAATACCTAGTTTACTAATCTAGGTAGTTTAGGAGATATAGAGAGTTAATTGGACTATTTTATTTCAAAGAAGCCTATGATTCACAACACATGTGAGGCTTAAAGTTTGAGGAAGAAGAAGGAGAGGAAAATGGAGAGAGAATGCAAAGTGTAGAATGGTGATGGAATGAGCAAGTGAAGAATGGCTAAGTCTTTCTATCAATAATCAAGCATGCAATATTTTTCTATAGAAAAATGCAACCATGCTTGAATAGGAAGGTCAAATGAATAAACTAAAGAATTACCCATGCTTCAAACAATGCCATAAATATCTCCATTTGACACCTCATTATCTATTTTACCAAAATAGGTATAACCAAAATGAGGTGTTCCCTTCTAGAAGCATATCTTGTAAAATTACAAGAATGCATTCACCGTATATTCATACCCGTGTTCGTACTGCAAAAAAATATGAATACAAAGAGATAAAGATAATCTAATAATATAATACTAGAATGCGGATTAATCCTAAGCCCACTAGTATTATCCGTCCAAACAACATCCGTGTAGCTAGTACACGTATATGATCGGAACTTTGCATGTAACACCATACAGCCTCTATATCGTTTCGCTTGAATCAGGGAAACCCTCTGTGTAGGAATCTAAAGACTCGACAGTACGCTGGTAGTAGGTTTAACCACAACTCTGTCAGTGGCACTAGCTGTACGTAACGGCTACACAGATACCCGTCGAAAAGAAGGCCAACGAGCAAACTCATCCGAACCTCTACTGAGCTTGTCTGTGACAATATCTGTACAGTCTGGTCTGTTCGTTTGAGAGTATCGCATGCCGGGTCTAGATGGTGGATCACGTTAGACCGCTGATAACCTTACAAGTCGTGCCAATGTGGCTCAAGACCATCCGAGAATCTACTGGTCTAACTACTAGTAATTCTCAATCCGCCCTGGCCAGGGACTTATGGTGTTGGCCAACCGAACACAGCGCGGCATCGACTCGCTATACCGGAAGAGACGAATCCCCAACAATCGCTCACTGCCTCCATATGGCTCAGGACTGTACCTGACTAAAACCTGCTTGCACGACTCAGTAGTGCCATGGTAAGATAGTAATCAAAGCACGGTGGAAACTCACACGAGACAAATGACGACCTCAGGTTGACAGACTATCTGCACTCATGTCACCAGAGAACTGCTATCTGAAGCTAGGTATAATACCATCTAGCCAGTTCTCGGCGAGTCCGTCCAGTGTACTCACCCCAGTGAGCACCTGTATACAATCTTAGGTGCACTTCACCAATGGCTGCAGGACCAACCATCGTCCCTCGTCAGGATCTAGATATGTATACACTAGTCTACTCTAAAGTATCGACGCCCAGTCTTGATACTCCCACGACTAGGGACATTTTAAGGATGTTCTTATCGACTACCAAGCTCCCACAAGTATGATTGCCATCACAACACTGATATTCAAGCAAAGATCCTACGGGCTTTATCAACATGTATATGAGATATGAAATAACAAGTAAAGCATATCACATATTAAGATAAAGACAAACCAAAAAGCATACTATCATATCGAGCAAGATTGTCCTGTACATACATATCCCTAGCATCCTATACAATAAAGGCCTCTAGAGCATACATATCCAACAATCCATGTATCTTTGTCTATGTGACACGAGGCATGCGCCAGAATTTCTGTGCGCCAATACATATGTTCTATAGCGAATTCTTAGTCTAAATTGACTAAGTACTATAAAGCTTAAGCTTCGATAATATTCCTTGAGCCTATATGCTCATATATTTTAAGTTGATTTTATTCTAAACCAAGATTAATGGTTCTTAAATATATTTCCTAAGTTGATATTAGTCTCGTATACGACTAATGGTCCTTAGATATATACCATGAACTGATTGGAAAATATTACATAGGTTCAACCCAAATCTAAGATGTATGGATTTTGACTAATCCGCGTCCTACGAGCGACGACATATATTAGTCTCTGTATACAATTTAAGGGCAATCCCAACATAAACAACAAATAACACGGCACGAAATGATAGACATGGAGAAGGTGAAAATTGTTATTACATAGTGATAACGTAATTAATCGGAGGGGCTTGCGCCTGCAGGAAAAAGCGTCCCCACAATAAAAGAAACCCTCAAATATGAGGGGGAATCTAATAATTCTGATACAACGATCGCATCTGTCACGCCCCGCTTCCCGGTATACGGCGAGGGGGACGGGACGAGGCCACGACGTATTTACTCTGAAGTAAATACGCTAAGCGTATCTAAGCAATATAAATGTAAATGCATAAGAGACAAGATATAATCAAAATAGCAACTTTATTTATTCACATTCTTCCTATACAATACATGGAAAGTAAATACAACTGATAAAAACAATGCCTAAACAATGGCATAACAGAAATGAAAAAAAGTACTGAATGGAAAGTGTACAATGAACTAGAGCTCGGGGTCTTCACTGAACTGGTCCAAGTCTTCAGCAGAGGGCTCGATTTCAGGAATGTCCAGATCACCTGACGACATTCAAAGAAGAAAAAAAGAGAATGTCGTCAGCGAACAAATCGCTCGGTAAGTTCCAAAGATAAGAGAGAAGTAGGATAGATAGAATAAGAAGGTAACTTTTAATGTTGTATTACATTTTTATAGTGTTGTGTTAACGCTGTTGTTTGTAGCTTGGTACAGAAGATGCCAGTGTATACGAGAGGAGTCCCATTTACACCGCAGACTTTGGTAACCCGTAGTACAAGGCTCCGTCGATAATACCACGGAACAACATCATGGATGTAATTACGTCTTAAGTGACCACCTCATGCCACCTTTAACATATTCCGTACCAGTCTACCCCTTAAACCCCGTGATGTCTTGTTTGTATTGTAACTTGTATTGTCTCGTATTGTAAACCGTATAGATTGTATAATTGGATGACTGACCGAAACTATGATATCAGTAAATGGATGTAACTGGAGAATCATGTATGTAATTGTAGAATCATGGATGTAACTGTATAATCATGTAAATGAAATGTATATCCATGGTTCAGTTCAGTCAAGTTGGTAAATTGAATAATGGATTCATGGATTAATGTTGAATTGTAATATTGTAAGTTGTAAATTGTAAATTGTAGATTGTAGATTGTACTTGAATCATATTCAAGTCAGATTATAATGAGACTCAAACCGAGTCAGACAATTAGAAAAGTAAATTGAAGTCTTGATTGTTTTGATGTTATCGGTAACCGCTGCACATGGACGACAGAATTTGTGTCTTTTCAAAAATGATTACCGTATTGATAACACCGTTGTTAAGTTGTCTACCTTAAATAGGCAAGCACCCACTTCTCTGGCTCCCTGAGGCTCAAGAGATTGGTCCCGCTTAAACCTATGTTTACTAGGGTTCTTAGGGTAATTTATAGAAGTTGAGGGGGCTTACGTAAAAATACTTTGTATAGTTTTCAAAATACACCCCAAGTATTTATTATCGTCTTTAGAATTGTAATAAATGTAGATTTTATATTTGTGACAATTCTAATGAGAATATCCTAAATTCATAATAAAAGGTATTTATTTGTAATATTGGTTTTGTATGAAATTCATGGTATTTTAAGCTAAATTGATTCTTGTGATTTTTAGAAAAAGATGGAATATTTATATCATAACAAAATAGGTATTTTAATGATAAATATATATATATTTATACAAAAATAATCTTAATATATATATATATATATTATATTCTAAAAATCTCATTTTCTGAAAATGCCGTATCTTAAATCTTTCGAGACCGAATACTCGTTGCGGAGGTCTGAATCTCGCACTACTAAGCCCGAGGATGTGTGATAATCCGCACTATCCCGAACGGGTTCCCCAAAATGGGTTGTAGCGGCGCTTTGCAAAGATTTGTATAAATACTAAATACTTTAGAAAACGGTTTTATTAATTATGGTATTTAAATGAAAAAGTGTCGTTTTCCCGTATTCTAAGTCCTCGAGGGTATCGTGCTATGTTGCATATGAGTGTGTAAGGAGGTAGGTCGTTACCTCGTGATCTACTTAAAGGTATAGCAAGTATTGTGATGTTAAAGGTGGAATTGAAACTATGTGGTATTTACATGAAAAATGAGGTAATATGAAATAGCAATTGTTTTGTGATATGAAACTTGATCAATTTGGTTGATTAGTGTTTAATAGTCAATATGAGAGAGTTTAAGCATAATTGTATTAACGAGAAGTGAAGTTTTATAAAGAAACCGATTCCGAAATCGGATTGGTTCCGATTCCGTCGGGTTTTGTAATTCCGTATTTTTTAGAAAGAAAAGAAAGATAGAAATTAGGAATTACGGGTTTAGGACAACCAAGTGAGGGAGATGAATCGGGAGGAGTCGCCGGTGTGTCGTTTCGTCGCCGGGAGCTCCTAAGATGATCGTCGGAAGTTTGCTGGAAATTCCGCCGTAGTTTCGCTTCGTGCTCGATTTCAAAGTACACAAGGTTTCTTGGAAATTTTTGAGAGTTGGCTCAGAGTTTGGGGTGAGTGGGTAGTGTGTAGGGTTGGTATTTATCCGGTTAGGTTAGGGTTAGGATAGATGAAGGGTTTTAATTTAAAAAATGTAAAAATGTATTGAAAATCATTAAAAAAATAGAGTAAATGGTGGTTAATGGGCTCTCTGGAAACGATCCAAATAAATGGAGTGTGCAGGGATGCTGAGAAGGTGAAAAAGCATAAGTTTGCAGTTGGGGACTCGGCCGTCCGGCCGAGTATGGCCAGTGGCGCCGGCCCGAGTCGGCCGAGTCGGGCCGAGTCAGGGCATGGGGAGGTGCGGGGTCATCAGGTGTACACACTGGTATATTTAGTTTTCTATGTGTAGTGGGATTTTTGGAATTTATCACGTGTTGACTGCTGGACTTCTAAAAATTTTAAAACAAAATTATATTAAAAATACTGTGGGGCATGGGATTTGAACTCTGGTGGCTTGGTTCAGCAGTGCAAGCTATTACCAATGAGCTACAAGCTCCTTCTTGTAATTATGGAGCTATTTAATTACTTAAAGTAGTCACAGAAAATGTGAATACCCCAAGTATACATTAATTTTAAAGCAAATTTTTGTACACTAAAAATGGAGTTGTTACAATCTTTTAACTTGTAATTAAAAAGAAAAATAATTACTTATATCTTGTGCTCAGAGTAAAATACCCCTTTATGGGGTTTTTTGAAAAAAAATTGTACAAAAGTTGTATAAGAAATTTGGGGTTGTTACAACAACTATCTAGACCTCCGATATACGATAGTATAATCAACTTGGTATTTTCGGAGGGGTGGACGGATGTGTTCCATATAGCATCAGCCCCCAGATTCAGGCCTGAACGCGCTTGCTGTGCCTCGGTCCGGTTTTTGTCGGTAAACATGGTCTAGTACGTCCGGTGGGACCTTTTTTCTTTTCACTCCACACTTCGTGTGTCGTGTTTCGCGAATCAATCGCTGTATGTTTATGTTGCCTTTAGATATTTGGGTCACTAAAACTGGTGTTTCACTCCCATACAGATCAATGGCCCCACCCAGCAACTCCAACCCCAATTCTAGCTACAACACCGTTCCAGCTAGATTGACTTGGTCAAGGCAGGCCATGGCCCCGTACTCTGCATTCCGATAGACCAAGTGGCATAACAACTCGATGGGCTCTTTTTTAGGACGATACTTCCAACTTTCTCCCTTGCACCCCAACGCTAAAGGAGGAGACGCCGAAGAAGTCGGTCTTTGATAGGCTGAAAACTACTGTTATTGGCTTTGATGATAAACCTGCTCAATATGAAGGTTCAGTTTTCCAAAGGCTGAAGTCCGACTGTGCGGGTTCCTCTAAAAATCCTGCGATCCTAAAGAAT
The DNA here is from genome assembly GCA_030015575.1 of Agapanthus africanus. Taxonomy (NCBI): domain Eukaryota; kingdom Viridiplantae; phylum Streptophyta; class Magnoliopsida; order Asparagales; family Amaryllidaceae; genus Agapanthus; species Agapanthus africanus. The sequence goes on from CM057344.1 coordinate 42,684,523, forward strand.
TCAGTCTTCAAACGGTTGGCATTCACTGTTCCTGATATGACCGGGGCTCCGAAGGAGATGCTCCACCCAAACAGTCTATCTTTCATAGGCTGACACCTCAATCTGCTGATACTCCCATGCCCATACAGTCAGTTATCGAGTTGTAGGATATATATGCCCTATAGGCCATTATTGTATATATTAAGGATCATGTATGCATTAGAGACCGTTTATTAAGGACTCTGTATATATATACTGTCCTTAATAAATTATTAGCGACCGTATATATTATACGGTCTTTATTGAACGGTTGTCAATGTATTGACGACCGCTCATATAATATTAGCTTCCGTTCTAAACAGTCTTTAATATGTCGATCAGATAAGAGCTGTGAAGGCCCTTCTTCCTCCTCATCCCTAATTTCAACCCGCGGCCAAGGTAATCCCCATCCCCTTTTGCTACAAATGTTTGAAAAAATTATAAAATTTAACCCAAAATATTTTTGTAGGTGTTATTGTTGTAGTTGGTGGTGTAGGAGCTTGCAATCGCTTTTTTATTTTTCTACTCCGGGCCAAGATTAGTGTTTTCTCCTCCTAGCCCTAATTTTGTCGATTAGATTATTAAATTTTGAAATTAGATGATTATAATATGTGATTTGTGTTGATTTTGATATATCAAATATGGATAATGAAGAATTGAATCGGTTATAGAATGATGGGTTTGAAATTAGGGTATGATATTTATTATGATTTTGGGGGTTGATGGGTTTTAGCATTAAAATATAATTGAAGAAATTTTTTTAGATAGGTTTTGGAATTGAAAATAGATACAAAATTGAAATATAAATTTGGTAATTTAGGGTTAGATTTGAAGATATAAGGATTATAGGTAATCAATGAATTTACTTAGATTAATTTAGGGTAAGATGGATTATAGAATTATATTAGATGAATTTAGGGTAAAATGTATTACACTTAATTCAGGGGGTGTGAGCGAGTGCGCATGCGCGCATGCGCGCATGTGTGTTTGTGAGTATGTATAAGTGTGTCCGTGTGTACGTATGTGAGCGAGTGTGTGAGCGAGTGTATGTATGAGTGTTTGAGTGCGTGCGCGTATGTGTGCGTGTGTGTGAGTGTATGTGTGTGTGTGCGCACGCCCACATATGAAATATTTCAAAAATATATCCATCATAATTTTTATCTTGTATTTTGAAAATTTAATGATTCAATATCCTTTATTTTATAAATTTAATAATTTGATATCTTGTTACTTATGATTTATTGCTTAGATTTTTTAATTGTAGTATAATTTATAAACCAAATCAATATAAAAATTAAATCCTTTAAAACCAATTAAACTATAGTAGATGCATAAATCAAAAATAAAATCAAACCGATTAAGAAAAATTAACACTAATTAACCTATAACATTAATTACATTAATTAAGAAATGTTAATTAAGACCAAATAATAGTGAACCGAGACCTTGATTAAAAAACGATTAAATAGAAAATTAAGGGATACCTTAAATTTTTGATTAGAAACTTAACTAGGCTTTTATGTTTTTAGTTAATCAGTAAGTTTAAAATCGAAAGGTTTTAAACTTGTTTAGGATCAACCTATAGTTTCCCGTTTGATAATTGGTGTAGGTCAAATTTTTTTCCCGTCTGAATTGATAGGATCACATTATATGTTTGTGAGAGTTGAGTGTCATGTTCAATATTTTCAAACATATGTGTAGTATTCGACGAGAGAATTTGACATACAGTAATTGTCGGATTTGTCCAGTTTGGACATGTTATGAATGCAACAAGGCTCACATCTCACATCCTTCTGTATTTTCGTCCATTTCGAGCAGCTTCAACGATGCTTTCCACTTGTTCCCCGTATACAGATTTATGTACGAACACGGAGAACAGGGGGAAACTGCTGCCGAAATTTTCTCGAAATGGACGAAAAACAGGAGGACGTGAGATGCGAGTGTTGCATTCGTAATGGGAATTAGGACCTTTATCCTTGACAGCCGTGAAACTAATTATTCATTCCGACCTTTTGCCCTGAGTATTTACGCCAATCATAAATGATTTTAGATACTTTGATGCGTCCACATCATGAAATTTTATTTAAAACGTGAAAATTTATTTAATGATGAGTTTGTAATAAACTCATAAAATATGTTAAACTCATATTATTATCTGTGTGATAACATATGAGAATTCTTCCGGATAAATCATTTATGCACATGGGGAAAAAAGATAGGTATAATTTGAGAGACACCAGATTTAAAGATGAGCTTAAAGCCTTTTTAGATTACGCAGATAAGAACCCAAAGCGTAGCCGAGATGGACTTTTGTTCTGTCTTTGTAAGAAAGGTAAGAATAGAGCCCATTTTCAACGTGAAGTGATAGAAGAACATGTGTTTGTAGAGAGTTTTGAACCGAACTATATACATTGGAAATACTATGGCGAGGGAATACGTGACAAGAAAACAAGGATGAATAATGAGACCACAGCTTCGTAAGCTGAATTGCTGACGAGTGACAGGATAGATTACACGCATGAGATATTGGAAGATTTATTTGCTGGAGAGAAAATGAATGATGTTGAACCGTCTGAAGGCACTAGTGAATTAGAAGAATTGAAGAAAATTCTGGAAAAAAATGAACAAGATCTGTACGAAAGCTGTACGGAATTTAGTAGGTTGTCATTTGGAATAAAGCTCCTCCATTTGAAGATGATCAGCGGGATGGCTACGAGCACTTTGACATGCTTCTTGATCTCCTATGCAAGGTAATTCCTGAAGGAAAGCATTCTAGAGAATTATTACCAGGCAAAAAAGATTGTTAAGACACTTGGTTTCTCGTATGAGAAGATCAATGCTTATCCCAATGATTATGTGCTGTATCGCAAGGATTATGCGTCTCTCGATGAGTGTCCCACTTGCAACTTGTCTAGGTAGAAAAAATGTTAAGCGAAATTCAAACGCAGAAACATCCGATGTCAGCAAAAAGTGCAAGAAAACTTCAGCTAAAGTCCTTCATTATTTCCCCCCTGCTAAAATGTTATAAAATTTGTATATTTCAAAGGATATGGCGAAGTGCATGCGATGTCATTCCGATCGTCGGATTAAAGACGGGAAGCTGAGGCATTCAGCTTATGCAGAAGTATGTAAGTGATTAGACAGTGTTGATCATTTTGGAGATGAGCCAAGGAATGTACGTCTAAGTTTGGCAACCGACGGTTTCATGCCTTATGGACTTATGAGCTCTAATTGGTCCACGGTGCCGGTATTGCTTATGCCTTATAATCTGCCTCTCTGGATGTGTATGAAGCAACCATATACTATTCTTTCCTTATTAATTCCTAGAAAATATTCACTTGGCTAGAGCATCGATGTCTATATGGAACCTTTAATTGAACAGCTGATAGAACTCTGGGAATATGGAGTAGAGACATATGATGCGTACGCCGAGAAGAAGTTTAGAATATGAGCGGCTGTTATTTGGACAATCAACGATTTTCCAGCATACTACATGTTCTCTGGATGGTCTACCTACGCGAAACATGCATATCCATCATGTGTTCTTGATTACAGTGCCCTACAGCTTAAGACACATGGTAAGTTTTGCTACCGGTTTCATCATTGGTGGGTATTGGCGAATCATCCGTACAGAAAGATGGCAAATAAGTTTCATGGAACATTGGAAAAGGGTGAAGCACCAAAAAAATTGTTAGGGATAGAAATTTTTGAGTAGATTTCATTGTGTCAATTCCAGCAAGGTTCTAATTGTTTTAACTCGGATAGTTCCTTCAATAAACAAAAAACGGAACCGATCCGAAGATAACGAATTGTTGAGTGTGTGGAAGAAGAAAAGTATATTATGGAATCTTCTTTACTGGAAACATCTATTGATTCAGCACAATATTGATGTCATACATGTAGAGAAGAATGTGTTTGACAATATTGCTGACACATTGTTACAGGACGATTCTAAGTCCAAAGATAAGTTGAGCTCTTGTGAGTGCTTGGAGGAGTTTGGAATCCGACAGGAATTGCATCTGGTATTTCGTGATGATGGTGTCTATGAATTACCAGCTTCGAGCCACATAATATCGAAATTGGCTATGAAAAGATTTTGTGAGGTGCTAAACTGCGTCAAAACCCCAGATGGGTACTCCTCTGACATAGCAAAGAATGTGCAGGTCGAGCCACCAAAGCTCTTGAATCTTAAAACTCACGATTGTCATATTCTTCTGCATCAATTGCTTCTAGTGGCTTTTCGACATAATTTGCCATCCGATGTCACTAAGGCTTTAATAGAGTATTGCGACTTTTTCAATAAACTTTGTTCTGAAGTAATAGATGTGGCCAAATCTGAGGAGTTGCAAAAGAGTATTGTTGAAATCCTCTGTAAGTTGGAGATGATATTTCCACCATCTTTCTTCACTGTCATAGTTCATCTTTCTGTGCATCTTGCTATAGAGGCAATGATTGTTGGACCTGTCTCATATAGGTGGCAATGATTACAAAATATATAGAAGCATCTACTATATATATATATATATATATCGCGGGCATATAATAGTCATCACAAGCGGATAAAAATCATCACAAGCATGCGAACAACGATATGGAATAGCGGATAATCTAGGAGCCTCCCATTTCATTTGAGCCGTAAATGAGACGCGACGTTCCCCAGTCATGTGGATAGCCAGTGCAATGAAGATCATAGACCCTTACGAGTATGGCAAGTTACCCGCCAATCCCCAAAGTGAGGCAACCCCAATCAACAAAGTGAATGAGCCACCCAACACTTCACGGAATCCGGTAACTTGATCACCCCACCGTGGGTCAACCTTTACCCCCTACGAGTGCGGCGAATAGCCTGCCGATTCTACAGTAAGGCCCCCCCGGTCTCAACGCCATGAGATGCGGGCCCTTTGCCCTCTAGAACCCGGCTATTCGAGCACTCCTCTGCAGGGTAATCCTAGTACAGAAAAGAAAATATATAGACAACGGTGACACCGACCTCAACTAGGTCATGCCCCAATAAAAGAATATACAAACTGACAGAAATGACAGTCCACATGTCGGACGCTCGCCCCGCAATAATCAATATATATATGAATCTGAACTGTACATTTAACATTGCACATAAGGTTATCCATCCCAACAATCCATCCATAACATCAGTGAAACACAGAACATCAACCTGAATATTATGTTCGTAAACCCGTCTGATTGTACATATAGCAACCAGTCGGATTGTACCGCACTATGATATTTACGGTCGTAGAAACTATCATATGCACTGAAAAACCACGAATTCAAAATTTCGATCGATTTAAAACTTTTCGCATTGGCCCCAAGCATAAATCACTACTCAAACAAATCTGGGACAATACCAAATATCCCAAAAATCATATTTCCATAAAATAGTGCACCTGAAGAAAATTGGGGCACAACGGCCCTACGATGATGGCGGAACCGCGGACAAATGCCATGATAGGCGGTAGTTCTGCGGCCAAAAATTGGGTTCTTGTGCTCCAATTTCTTTCTGGCCTCTATGATTGCCTGCACATAATTTTAAGGCAAGCAGAACAATTTTTTGAACAACTTTAAAATTCAAACAGGAAGCATTCAAAATGGAAATGCGATTCGGAAAAATCCGTCGATCGAAATTCTAAACAGGTGCAAACTAGCTAGTTAAGATTTATGGAGTGGCTCTGATACCATGTTGGATTTCGGTGCCTGCACTGCGGAAACCGCAGCCGAGGCAGAAGCGAAAACAAAAATTTTAGTGAACCCCGAAAAACCTTAAAACCCAAGATTCGATCCATAGATTTAAACTAGCTAACTAAGAGTGCAAGGGTTGAGAAATTACAACCTTTGTCGCGTGTTCACCCAATTGTGGAAGTCCCCTCCAAGCTTGTAACCGCCGAGATCGTGCTTGAGAATCGACCACCCTTGCTGAAGACGATCAACCTGAAGGAAACCGGAGGAGGTTCTAACCGATATCCAAGCTCGCTAGGTTTGGATGGTCGGTGATGTAGGAATTTTTCACTAAAAATTTCTCTCATGACCCATGCTAAAAAAGAGAGCAAGAAGAAGAAGGAGAAGATGAGAGGATGTAACCAAGAAGCATGAAAACTCAAGTGAAAAAAAATATCAAGTGTTGAAAATGAGGATGGCTTACCATTACAACTATGGTGCAATAGTGCACATAAATGAATTTATCATTTCAAAATCTCCAAGCCATACCTCTCTACGTGCATGCACCATGCTTCATAACTTCTCACTTTACACCTCATTTTCTTAATTAATTTTCTAAAAAGAAAATCAAATATGAGGCGTCCTTCTTCTAGAAGCATTTCCGTATAAATACAGAATACTTCACCCGGTATATGTATCGCTACACATACGTGTATCTGTATAAAAATACGGATAGCAACAAAGAGAGAAAATAAATAGTGAACAATAATACTAAAATATATGTATCAAAATACATACACAAATTATTAAATCAAAACCTGATTTAATAATCCGGATTAATCCTAAGTCGTATAGTATTATCAACCGCCCGATTAAAGTCTGTGTATCGCGTACACGTATTTAATCGAACCCTCTGCACGTACCAACGTACGATTCCTACATCTGTCGCCTGAACCGGGAAAACCCTCTGTGTAGGACTCTAAAAACTTGACTGTTAGTGATATATGCCCTAGATGCCATTATTGTATAGTACTGTTTTGTATATTACATTTTTGAAGCTTGGGATATTCACAGATATAATAACAGTCTTACTCAAAATGGTAGTATGCTACTTAGTTTGATTCTACCTCAATATGTGTATATGTTTATTTTAGCATATCGCTAATACATATTGGTAGAGCCCTTAAGATCTTTGCTTGACTACCAGCGTTGTGATGGTAGTCACACTTGTAGGGGCTGGGTAGTCTATAAGCACATCCTTATACAGGTCCCTAGTCATAGGATTATCGAGACATCGCATCGATACTCCAGAGTAGACTAGTGGATACGCTTCTCATCCCAGCAGGGGAGATGGTCTGTCCCACAGCCATTGGTATGTCATCCCAGAGATAGTATACAGGTGCTCATTGGGTTATAAGTTCCACTGGACGGACTTGTTGGGAACTGCTGGTTGGTATTATACCTATCGTCAGGTAGCAGTTCCCGGGTGGCATGAGTACAGTTTAGTCCGTTGACTTGACATCACTATTTGTCTCGAGTGTGTTCCCACAGTACTTAGATCACTACCCTACCACAACTCAAATGAGTCGTGCAAATAGGTAGTGATTGGGTGCAGTCTCGAAGCACTTGGAGGCAGTAGTGGTTAGATAGAATTCGTCTCTCCCGGTATTGGGGGTTGATATCGCGCTGTGTTCGGAAAACCATTACACAAAGTCCCTGACCAGGGCAAGCGAGATTTACTGGTAGGTACTCCAGTAGTTTCTCAGGGTGTATTGGGCTCTACCCCGGTACGACTTATTGTGCTATTAGGGGTCTGACGGTTACCTTCCTCCTAGGCCCGATATGCAAGTATCTTAGATGAACAGACCGGAATGTATGGAGATTGTCACAGATAGGCTTAGTAAGAGTTCGGATGAGTTTGCTCATCGGCGTTCTTATCGACAGATACCTGGGTAGCCGTTACGTGCATCTAGTATCGCTGACAGACTTGTGGTTAAACCTACTGCGAGTGTACTGTCGAGTCTTTAGAGTCCCACTGAGAGGGTTTTCCTGCTTCGGGCGAAACGATATAGAGGCCGTATGGTTTTACGACAGGGTTCCGATCACATACGTGTACTAGCTGCACGGATGTTGTCCGGACGGATAATACTGGTGGGCTTTGGTTTAAGCCAGATTCTAGTATTATATTATTGGATTATTATTATCTCATTATATTCGTATTTTTCGGAATACGAATATGGGTATGTATATACGGTGAGGGCATTCTTGTAATTTCACAAGAGATACTTCTAGAAGGGGACACCTCATTATTTGGTTTATCTATTTTTGGAAATAAATTAATGAGGTGAAAATTGGAGATATTCAAGGCATGGGGTGAAGCATAGCTCATTGCATTTGTTTATTGGTTTGTGGTTACTATTGAAGTATGGTTGCTATTTTCAATGGGAAAATAATCCATGCTTCATGTGAGATAATGAGTGAACCATTCTTCACTTGCCTTTGACGTAGTTCATTTGCTCATTTTGTTTTCTCTCCATTTTCTCTCTCCTTCTTCCTCAAGACCCTAATCCCTCACATGAGTTGTGAACTATAGGGTCAAGTGAGATTAAATACTCCATTAGATACTCTACATCTTTTAAGCTACCTAGCTTAGCAAACTAGGTACCTTAGTTACCTCGGTTTAGAGGTTGGAGCTTAAAGTATAGACTCTCGGGTGGATCATCTTCGACAAGAAGAGGCCGACGATCAAGCGTGATCCGGATCTTTAAGGAGCTCAAGGAGAGGAGGAGCAGAAGACCCGAAGGACTAGAATCAAGGAGGTATAATACTATCATAGTAGTTAGAACCTCTTAGTAGATATAGCTAGTTAAGGTTTCCGTAAAGATTCTGGAGTTAAAGTGAGTGTTGCATAGTATGAAAAAATCGTTTTTTTGTAAATTCCGCCTCCACACAAGTGCGTGGGGTATGCGACATCGACTTACATCGACAATACGCTGGTAGTGGATTTAACCATAAGCACGTCAGCGGCACTAGTTGTACGTAACGACTACCCAAGTACTTATCGAAAGGGAGGTCGACAATCAAGTGCATCCTTACCCTACTGAGCCTGAATGTGACAACTTCCGTACAGTCCGGTCTCCTCGTTAAAGCGTATCGCATATCGGGTCTAGGGGGTGGATAACGTCAGACCACTACTAACCCAATAAGTCGTGTCTGAGTCAAGCTCACCACCAACAGAGATACCACTGATCGACTATCAGTAAATCTCATCCACCGTGGCCACGGATTTCTAGTGATAGCCAACTGAATACAGCGCGACATCGACTCCTAATACCAGGAGAGACGAATCCCTGACAGTCGACTACTGTCTCCATATGGCTCAGGACTGTACCTAACTAAAACCTGTTTTCATGACTCCTTTGAGCCGTAGTAGGATAGTAATCAAAGTACAGTGGGAACTCACACGAGACAAATGGCAACTTCAGGTCAAAGGACTAACATGTACTCATGCCACCTGAGAACTTCCATTTGACGATAGATATAATACCATCTAGAAGTTCTCAGCAAGTCCGTCCAGTGTACTCACCTCCAGTGAGCACATGTATACCATCTTAGGTGACACAACACCAATGGCTTATGACACCGGCCACCGCCACTCATCGGGGTCAGAAGCGTATACACTAGTCTACTCTGGAATATTGATGCCCAGTCTCGATACTCCCACGACTAGGGACATTTAATGATGTGCTTATGGACAACCCAGCTCTCACATATATGATCACCATCATTATGTTGGTTGTCAAGCAACAATCCTACGGGCTTCATCAAAGATGAAGACAAACCAGATGGCACACTATCATCTCGAGTAAGACTTTATACCTGTATAGGGCTTCCCTCAATCATCATAATCGCCTACTTATGATCATAATAATTACCTTGATGGCACTATATCCAACAAAATTCCCCGTCAACTTCCCCTATACAGGCTCCTCATCAGAGGAAGAAGAGAAGGCAAAAGACTGCAGAAACATCCGTCTGCATAACCGCACCTTTCCCGAGAATAACCTTGGATCTGCAAGCAAAGATCCAAAGAATCAGGATAAGGGTATGGTGAAGATACTCAAAGATATTGTTCTAGATGAAGAGGGGGCCAAAGATCTCGCCGCCAAAGACCCGCCCAAGAAGAGTAAGGTGGACCACAATGTGTTAGCCCATCTGAAGGAGTTACCTTCTCACTTTAGTAAATATGATACTCTACTCTTCTTAAAGGAACCGAGGCGTGCTTTAATCTGAAGAATCTACCCATGTCCCCTACGCGAGTTGTGTAGCAGTGGAGGAATCTTGGAAGGATTTTTTTTGAGTACTTTGACTTTGAGAGCTTGCCTTCACCTTGATCTTAAACGAGAGGACCTTGAGGGTACTTGAGAGTTAGAATTTTTTTTGAGTGTTATTTTCAGAATAATTTAGGAGAAGAACTAAAGGGAAAGACTAGATATTTATAGGGGAAAATATATGTGTAGAGAAAATTAAAGAGATAATAAAAATGTATTAAATGTGAGAGTAAAAGGGATAGATGAAGGGTGGTCTAGGGTTCTCTATTTAATTGTAGGAAAATCAAATAGGAAAAAAGAGTAATGGGGAGCTGAAGGGATGCACAGGTAAAAAATGGAGGATTTTGGGCTATTCCACCCGCTGGTGGCGGTCAAAAAGGAGAAACCGGCGGTCCAAAAGGAGAGTGGGGTCTCGGGTTTCGTGCAGTGCATTCATCTAGGTATTTACATCTCGTTTTTATTGTTTGAATTATTTGCAACACTTTGTTTCTCTGTGTAATGGACGTACAACTCTTAGGCTTCCGAAAAATAAAAAATAAAAAATATTGAAAATAATTGGAAATTCGAACTTGCAGGCTATAGGACAGTATATGAAAAGCTTAACCAGTGAGCTATAAAGAGTTTCTTGTACATAAGCTATTAAAACTAACTTATAACTCGAACCAAGGACAGAAATACACTCTTTTATTAATATTGGATTAATAAAAGTGTATAGGACTTTTAGGGTCGTTACAGTGATCAAAAATCGCAGGGAGGAAAAAAAGAACACTATGGTCAGCTGGAGAATATAATACAGCTATTTTACGGAAGTAATGAGCAAGAAAGATTTGTTATGTTCAAAATTCGTTGGTGCGCTTTTATCCAAATAGATGAGTACGGTTTTCAGCTTGTCAATCTTAATAAAGAAATTTATCAAGATGATAATTTCATGTCAGCTTCATATGCTGAGCAATGTTTCTATGTCAAAGATCCTAATCGTGAAGAAACTTGGATTGCATTGCTGGCACCTCCTAAATCCTTGTTCGATAGTCCTACCGACGAGATTGACCTTGATAAAGCAGATCCGGTTGACATATGAAAAACTTTGCGGTTGTAATAATTTATATATATATGTTATAAACTTTGCAGATGTAAACAATTGTAATCAATTAATATATGTTATAAACTTTGCAGTTATAAAAACTTATAACCACTTGCATCTAAATACAATAACAACCGAGCCTTTTATCCCAAGCATAAAGGGTAGGCTACATGAACCAACATGAGAATCACACCAAGTCTAGCACATGAATCCTCCGCCTCCACTCACTCTTATAGAACAATATACTTCGGTCTCCCTTTCGCAACCATATCTTTTCGTATCACCTCTATCCATGTTTTCTTCGATCTTTCTTTCGCCCTTTTAACATTTCCTATATCGATAGTATCCATTCATCGAAGAGTTACTTCCATAGGTCTGCATCGCATATGATCAAACCATTTTAGTCGGTTTTCCCGCATTTTCTCTTCCATAGGCGCTACACCAACTTTTACATGAATATCATCATTTCACACCTTATTTTTTCTAGTGTTACCACACATTCAACGAAGCATGCGCATCTCTGCTATGTGCATCTTCTGTGTATGATGTTTCTCAGGAGCCCGGCATTCTATAGCATATAATAAGGCATGCCGAATAGCGCACCGATAAAACTTCTCTTTCAACCTTAATGGAAAGTTACGATCGCACAATATCTCTGTTGCATTCCTCCATTTCAACCAACCAGCTTGGATTCTTTGATTAACATAGTTATCGATCTCCACATCCTTTTGGATGATGGAACCTAGATATCTAAACTGATCGCTCGGTGATATCTCTTGTCCTTCAAGTATAATACTAATATGGTCTCAACTTCTCTATTTTCTAAATTTGAAAAGCATATATCCCGTCTTGGACCTGCTCAGTCTGAACCCTCGAGATTCAACGTTTGCCTCCATACCTCCAATTTGTTATTAATCCCTGCTTTCATTTCATTTACTAGAACAATATCATCAGCGATTGGCATACACGAAGGTATCTCATCTTGGATAGTTCTAGTAAGCTCATCCATCACGATGGTAAACAGGAATGGACTTAATGCAGATCTTTGATGTAAGCCAATTGTAATCGGAAAATCACTTGTTAGGCCGCCGCAAGTTCTGACATTTGTCACTACTCCATGCTACATATCCTTGATTATGTCAATATACTTGACATGGACCCCCATTCTTCATCATTGTCTCTCATAATAGCTCTCTAGGTAGCTTGTCATACGCTTTCTCTAAATCAATAAATATCATATGTAGATCTCTTCTCCTCTCTCGAAAACGCTCTACAAGTTGACGAAGTAATGAATAGCCTTTGTCGTCGATCGTTCAGGTATGAACACAAATTGGTTCTCTTTTACCTTGACATCCTTCCTTAACCTATGTTTAATCGCTCTTTCCCAAACCTTCATGGTGTGACACATAAGTTTTATTCCATGGTAATTTGAACAACTTTGAATGTCACCCTTGTTCTTGTAGATAGGTATAAGGGTATTTTTCCTCCACCCATTTGGTATGTTTTTGGTTTGCCAAATCTTATTAAACAGATCTATCTGTCAGTCATTTAACGCCTATTTCTCCTAATAATCTCCAAACCTCGATAGGAATTCCGTCTGGACCAACCGCTTTTCTTGATCTCATTCTTTTCAAAGCCTTTTTAACATCTGGTATTCTTATTTTACGCGTGAAATCATGGTTTATATCTTAAGATTGAACGACAAGTCCATCCAAATTCTTAGTAAAGCTTTCATTGAACAATTTATCAAAATAATCTCTCCACGTTTTCTTGATATTCTCATCTTGAGCTAAAACCTTCTGATCTTCATCTTTGACATACTTTACTACACATAAGTCTCTGGTCTTCCTTTTCCGCATCCGAGCAATCCAATATATATTATTTTTAGCTTCCTTAGTGTCCAACTTCTCGTATACTGCAACAACCCTAATTTTCCTATACAACTTTTTCAAATATTTTTTTCAAAATCCATAAAGGGGTATTTATTGCCTGAGCACAAGACTTAAGTAATTAATTAGCAATTTAATTACAAGAAGGAGGTGGTGGCTCATTGGTAATACCTTGCACTGCTGAACCAAGCCACCATAGTTCAAATCCCCTGCCCCATATTATTTTTTAATATTATTTTGTTTTAATTTCTTTGGAAGCCTAACAGTCCACCTGAGATAACTCCCAAAACTTGAACTGAACCTGAAAAACTAAATATACCAGAGTGTACGTCAGGAGACCCCCCCACCTTCCCATGCCCCGACTCAGCCCGACTCAGCCGAGTCGGCCGGTGGACCGGCCGACTCGGGTCGGCGCCACCGGCCGGACGGCCGAGTCCCCAACATGGGAGTTGTGCCTTTTGAGTTTCTCAACCCCCTGTATACTTTAAATATTGAGATCGGTTCCAGAGAATTCAGAAAGCCCCATTTACTCCAATTTTTAATACATTATATATATTTTTACATTTTTTTCGATTAACCTCTTCACCTACCCTAACCCTAGTCTAACCCTATAACTACCACCCTACCCTCTACCTTCTCACTCATATTTCTGAGCCAACTCTCAAGAAAAATCCTTAGAACCCTAGTGTGCAATCGAAGTGAGCACGAGGCGAAGCTACGGCGAATTTCCTGGCAAACTTCCGGCGATCGTCCTAGGAACTCCCGGCGATGGCGCAACACATCGGTGATTCCACTACTTCCATTTCACTCTCTTGTGTGACCTAAATCCCATAAGTCCCTTTTCTATTTCTCTTTTCCATTCTCAAAATACGAAATTACAAAACCCGATGGAATCAGAACAAATCCGATTTCCGATTCGGTTTTCTATAAAATTCCACTTCTCACTAATACAATCATACTTAAACTTTCTCATGTTGACTATTAAATACTAATCAACCAAATTGATCAAGTTTCATCACATGAAATGATAGCTGTTTCAATTTATCGTATTTTTTCACTTAAATACCACATTGTTTCAACTTTACATTTAGCTCCATTAAACTTGCTATACCTTTAAAGTAGAGCACGAGATAATGACCTACCTCCTCACACACTCATGTACAACCTAACACGATACCATCGAAAACTTAGAATACGAGAAAACAACATTTTCATTTAAATACCATTGACTTAGTAAAACCATTTCTAAAGGTTAGTATTGATACACTTTCTAAATAAACACCTCTTATTATGAAAATATGATAAGTTGTGGACATCAGTCGTTTATCTAAACCTGACTTTTTGGTGTCTAGGCTAGCTAAGTGAGAAAGGTAACTTTAAAAGACCCGTCTCACGGTGATTCGTGAGCGGATTCCTCCTTTCTTCACTTGTACTTACTTGGCCACAATTGGCGGTGAAGAGGCGATTTGAAATATCTCACAACTTGTCATTTTGGATCATTTAGAAATAGTTTAGTTGATTTAGGAGACCCTAGAACATAGAATATGGGAAAATTGACATCTTTACAAATAAATACCACTTACTTCATAAAACCGTTTTCTAAAAGTATTTAGTATTTTACAATTTTTGCAAAGTGCCGCTACAACCCACTTTGGGGAACCCGTTCGGGATGGTGCGGTTTATCACACATCGTCGGGTTTAGAAGTATGAGATTCAGACCTCCGCAAGGAGTATTCGGTCTTGAAAGATTTAAAGTACGACATCTTAAGAAAATGAGATTTTTAGAATATAATAAATATATTAAAATTATTTTTGTATAAATATATGTATATTTATCATTAAAATACTTAATTTGTTATGATATAAATATTCCACTTTTTCTAAAAATCACAAGAACAAATTTTACATTAAATAACATGAATTCCATATAAATCAATATTACAAATAAATACCTTTATTTCTGAATTTAGGATATTTTCATTAAAAATATCACAATATAAAATCCACATTCATTACAACCTTAAAGGCGAATAAAAAGTACTTGGGGTGTATTATGAAAAGTATATAAAAGTATTTTTACATAAAACCCCCTCAAGTTCTATAAATTACCCTAAGGACCCTAGTAAATATAGGTTTAAGAAATAATCAAGACTTCGATTTACATTTCTAATTGTCTGACTCGGTTTTGAGTCTGATTATATCAGACTTGAATATGATTCAAGTATAATCTACAATCTAAGATCTACAATCTTTAATATTACAATTCACCATAAATTCATGAATCCAATTATCAATCCATACAATTTGACTGAACCGAACCAAGGATATACATTCCATTTACATGGTTCTCAAGTTATTTCATTTACATGGTTTTCCAGTTATTCCATTTACATGATTCTACGGTTACATCCGTTTACTGATATCATGGTTTCGGTCAGTCAATCAATTATACAATCAATACAATTTACAAGACAAACAATACAATCAAAACACTACGGGGTTTAAGGGGTAGATTGGTACGGAAGATGTTAAAGGTGGCATGAGGTGGTCACTTAAGACGTAATTACATCCATGCCGTTGTTTCGTGGTATTATCGACGGAGCCTTGTACTCCTGATACCTTAGTCTCCGGGACAAGTGAGACTACTCTCGTATACACTGGCATTCTTCTGTACCAAGCTACAAACAACAACGTTAACACTAATACAACAATATAACAATATAATACAACTGTAAAAGCTACACTCTCTCTTTCTCTTACTCTCTGTCTATTCTATTTCTCCTCTTATTTTTGGGACTTACCGAGCGACCCGTTCACTGACGAACATTCTATTCCTTCTTCTTTGAATGTCGTCAGATGATTTGGACCCGTCAGAGATCGAGCTAACTGCTGAAGACTTGGATCAGTACAGCGATGACCCTGAGCTCTAGACATTGTACATTTTCTTTTCAGTACCTTTAATTTCCTGTCATGCCATTGTTTAGGCATTGCTTTTTATTCAGTTGTATTTACTTTCCATGTATTGTACAGAAAGAATGTTAATAAATAAAGTTGCTGTTCATTTATATATCTTGTCTCTTGTGTATTTACTTTATATTGCTTAGATACGCTTAGCGTATTTGCTTCAGAGTAAATACGTAGTGGACCGGTCGCGTCCCCTTCACCGTATATTGGGAAGCGGGGTGTGACATACACCTTTTTATAAACCTTAGTTTTAGCTTCCCGAACAGTTTTCTTAACTTCCTTTTTAGCCATTTTATACTTCTCAAATCTCTTCGCATCTCTTCGTTTCTTCAAATCTTTATATGAATCCCTCTTGATTTTAATACCAGCCTTTACTTCTTCGTTCCACCATGATATGTCCATAGATAGTGGAGCACCACCTCTCGACTTACCAAGTAGATTTCTAGCTACTCTCTTGATATATCTAGCCATATTGTTCCATATTCTGTCTGAATCATCTTCAGACTGCCAATCCGCCTTTTGAACTACACAATCTGTTAAAGCCTTTTGGTTATCTTTCTTCAGTCGCCACCACTTAATTCTAGGTTCTACCTTACGTCTAATCTTTCTAGGTCCTTTTCTAAATCGAAAATTTAGAACTAAAGGTCTATGTTGAATGTGAATGATTACACTCTTACCTGGCACTATCTTATAATCAATGCAACAACCTTTATCTATCCTTCTCATGAGAAAAAAGTCTATATGACTTGCACTTAATCCGCTCCTAAAGGCAATAAGGTGAGACTCTCTTGCATGTAAATGATAAATGAAAAGCTCTGCAGTTCTAATCACTTATAATGTATTGATTTGTTAGTTTAATGATTTATGCATATTATATATTTTGTATCGTCTTTACTTGTTGGAAATTCACCCGCGCGCGCAAACGCGTATGTTATAGAAACGGATATGAAATGAAGGAAACGGAATGCGCACGCGATATCGTTCTCGTTTTAAATATTTATAACCGCAAGTGCACGACGCGTTGTAGCGAGCCGGCGAGCACGGGTCGATCCGCAGGGAGTTGTGATTAGGTATCATGATTTAAGGTTCAACAAATGAATGAATGGGTTTGGTTATCACAAAATTATAAAAGAATACGAAAACAAGGAAACAAAGAGAAGCAAGAAAACAAGGTAAGAAAGCATGGTTGTGGCTTGGCTCGGAAGGTCGAATCACGACGTTTCCCTCTACATTCCTTGATCATGAGTTGTCCGTTCCTCACGTCGATCCCGGCATGAAGCACGACTTGTCAACGCGGTTGCGGAGCACAAACCGTCAAATTCCGTTATTCACCGAAAAGCACCAAATGAGTCATTTTGATCATTTACCGTTTGTATGTCCGTGCTTATGGTATCAACACTAAACACAAGGGTTAGCAAGCATGCCATAACAACAAAAACACAAAGTGGTTAGTGAGAGCAAATGATTTGGTATTAAGTGTGCTAAGTGCTTGTGATGGTATATGATATATGAAATTAAGCGATTTGTCAAGTCACTTAATAACAAGATATCATATCCAAACTTAGCAAACTTAATACCAAATTGATTTTAACTTAAATATTGAAAATGAGAAAGGGAATGAATACGGTATATGAGGAGGTTATAAGTAACCATTGTTCAAAATACCGTATCATATCAATGCATAAACAATACTCAAGTTAGAATCGTATATTAAGCACATGAAACATAAACAAGAGATGGAGGAGGCAAAGCCTTTCATCTCACTTCCTCACCCACACCACAACCAAAATAAGATTAGTTACACATAAATAAAGAGCAAGTAATAAAAGAAAGCAAGTATAAAAAGAAAGCAACAATATATTATAAACACTTGAAGAAGAGATACTAGGTTTATGGTAGCTTATTCAAGCTCTTTAATGAAGCTTTCCAAAGAGAGCTTCAAGAGGGAAGAAGAAGAAGAAACCAATATAAAGCACACTCACCCTTAAGCTAAACCAAAAGAAAGAAACTAAGAAATATATATTGTATGAGAGATTGAAAGAGAGCCCTCCCCTTGCCACTGATCTGCTTTTTATAGGAACAAAAGATAAATAAACAAACAATAAAAATAAGCTGACATGGCATCAAGAGAGGGACAGTGAAAATATGGGGTCCATTGGGTACTGTTTGGCCGAGCACACCGGTTTGGGAGGGAATGTGCTCGGCCAAAATCTGAGCACATGGTCTCGTGCTTGCAGTGTGGGTTTGTGTGCACTCCAATAGCACTCTGGTGATGTTTGCTTGGTCTAAAATACCCTAATTTGTCTTCAGAGTTTTGGAGGGAACTTGGTTGCTTTAACTCACATCAAAGCTTTTAGCAATAAATGCACAATCAATGCACATCACATCCATATATCCTACTTGCTCTTTAGCCATAATGCCATGGCAGCCCCACTTGGTCCATGCCCAAGAGTTGTGTGCAACATGTATTGTGTTGGACCAAAATTATGTGCACACACTTATTTGCAAAAACTCTTGGGATATCGGTCGGTTCTCCGTTCTGATTGCAGTGTCGGCTCCCAAATGCTATATCCGTGATATTGAGTATGTTTTCAGTGTTTATCACGAATACCTGTAAACTGTAATTAATGAGCAGACACTGATTAATAGCACTGATATATAGCAAAACAGATAACGAATGAGTGGTATTAAAATGCAGTTTTCTGTGGTGAACAAATACCCCCAAATTTATCTTTTGCTCGTCCCGAGCAAAACAAAAAATCCTAGCCTCACGTTCTCAGGGAACGCGATTGCACTGAGTACGTGCAACAAGCCGTTAAAACTCTAGGTGTCCCTAGTAGGAGGAGTGTTGTCTCCTGAGGGTTTTCAGCGGATTACACCTACAAAATCCCGTCAAGCTAGTTTCATAAGTTAACGTCGATTCTACTCCTACAGTCTAGTATCTAAGTTAGAAATTCTATTATCCTAAGTTAGAAATATTCAACCCGTATATTTGACACCTCCTATTTATTCAATCTCAGATAATATGCATATTTACAGTTTAGAAAGATATTGGTATTTCTGAGTTTTCTTTCTAAAGTACAGTCTCCAATCAGGAATTTTTATCAACTTTACAGAAAACATAAGTCTTATTCTTCATTTTTATCTTTCCTCCAAAAATCGATTGTATACCCATACGTGTGTGTAATTTTTCACCCCTACACTTAAGAAATCAATTCAAGCTATAGTACCCTTACCTTAATACCTAATACTACTTCTTTTCATTAATGGATGGACGGTGTTGCTCATACACTTTTTATGCGACTATTAATGCTTCTTGAGGCACCAACAGCCGATTAGTGAATGTATGAGCTTAAAGCGTAAATAGCAGTGTCCAGGTTTTGACTTTATTTATTTTTCTTTTATTTTTATTTTTCTTTTCAAGACCGGATATATTTTTCAATGATGCTCTTTTAGGTGTTTAGTTTTAAATACCGTTTTTTCTTTCATACTAGGCTTTCAGGCAAGTGTATTTCTAGGTATTCTCTACTATCCCAAGTTTCAAGGTGCGTGTAAGTGCAGTTTGTAGGGTATATACTTTCTAAATTTGGACTCAAGAACAGAAACTATTTTTCAGACTTATCTTTCAGTAAAGCTTCAATACTCCCCCTTCATCTCGACTTAACTAATGAACTGAACTCAAGATTACATATTTCTCAAAAAAAAAACCGTAAGGACGTATAATTACTAAGTTTAAACAGAATGAGGGTTATTTTTAGGGTTTTCAATTCCTAAGCCTAGGATTTAGTTATTTCTAACGTATCAACTAAACGTTCGGAATAACAATCTAAGTTACCCTATTAGCTAACTTGACGATAACGTTTTTATATTTTTGAAGATTTTTTTTTAATTCTTATGGGGTTTTCAATATGTATGCAATATGTATGCAATGCAGAATATACACATGATGCAGTGCTCACCCCCAAACCGGAGTTTTACGATGTCCTCATCGTTGCCCCGTCTCCGGTAGCTAGATTTAGACATCGGGATGAGAATTTTATTCAAGAAAAGGGAAAAACCTAAGACTAATTACAACATGTATAAGTTAAAAGATTGGGTTAGTGCAGAAATTAATACGAGCCATTCAAAATTTTTGTCGATATAGAGCCATGGCTGGCAAAAGAATAGGTATAATAAAAAGAAAAAGAGAATACACAAAGAATGGTTAGATGTTAGTAATGGGCATGGGTGTGTAAAAGTAGAGAGCAAAAAATGTTGAAGGTGAAAATGAAGTTTTGAAGCGGTCAAAGCATTGTTTTCTGAATGAATTGAATTTTCAATAAGTTTATGTTGAGTTCCGACGTCAAGTTCGTGTAAAACCTGGAGTTCATCCGCAAAAAGTTCAGCAAAAGAAAGGTTTCTCGGATGTTCCCAAAATGATCCTGACTCCAACTCACCTAAAGTATCAAGTTCATCAGCAAAAATTTCCTCAAAACTCGACATGAAAGAATATTTTTCAACACAGTTTTCCTCCCTAAGATTTTCCACAATCTCACTCTCATTATTCACACTCTCTCCCAAAACGATTTCTTCCTCCTCACATTCAAAAATGGGTAGGTTCATATCATTTAAAAAAGTGGGTTCCTCCACTAACGTTTCTTCCGAAACAATATCAACAGGTGATACAAAAATTGTGGGTTCCTAATCATTGATTTCTTCTAATCTATCCCAACCATACCTGTTAAATTCACAAGCTCCCTCATCTAAAATTGGAAAGCAAAAATCAGTCGGTTCAAGAATTTCCTTATCAAGTATTATTTCTGTTAAATCAATCTTTAGATCACAAGTGATAAGAGGTTCAGTGGATACTTGATGGCTAATGGTGGATTGACTTAGGGGGTTTGCTTGTTTGTCCTGCGAAAACTCAGTCAATTCTGTTGTATCATCATCTATGAAATCATCCAAATTGATCTGATCACTTATTTTACTCGGGTGACGCGCTAGATGACAGATGTTGAAACTATAGGGTTCCGATTGACTGTGCTCACTCCCTAGAATCCTTTCAGCTAAGTATTTCACTTGTTCCTCTATACTAGCCAAAGATTGGGCTTGAGCAAGAAATAATTGCTCAGATTGCTGTATGAACATGGCTAGCATAGTGGGTGATTGATTCTCAACCGCAGTCATCACTTCAATACCTAACTCTAAAGCGGTCAACCTAGCATCCATCTCACTATCACTCCTTAGAGATGGTTCAATTGTTTGGAGGGGTTGTGATGGTGGAGATGCTAACGTAGTCATTCTGTCGACCTCTTTCTCTAAATCCTCAATTATTTGGTCTATGGTTGAAGTGGGACTGGGTTCAGGAGTGTTAGGTGGGTGACCGTTATCAAAATTTTAGGATGGTTGGTCACCCCCTGGAAAAGGACATTTATCATGATTGTGGGAAGAATTTTGGCAATTTGAACAAACAGTTTAGGATTGAGTATAAACAAAAGAATAGGAATCGTGAAAAAATGAATTGAATCGTGTATCACCCATATTAACAAGATGAACAAAAGTCACAAAAATAAAGAATACCCCTAGCAGTCTATGTTATGCTAGTTAACTAGACCTGCTCAAGAACCTGATTGACGAAGTAAAACGGTATCGAGAAATAGGCTCAAGATATACTGATCACAAAGCCAGGTAAGTGCAAGAGAGAAGAGGAGGTTTTCCAACGCTTTCGCGAAGGTCCTTAATTAAATAACCCTTTCTCTTTTAGCGGTTACGCCGTTAACACTTGCCTAGACACCCCGTGAATGATATACCGTTAACCAAAGTTCTAAACACAGTTAACTTCTCCTAGTGAGCGGGAAGTCCTTAAAGTCAAAGTTATAGTTGATTTTAAATTACCGGGGTATGCAAAAATGCAGTTTTGTGATTTGTGGGCTACGGAGAAAAGGTGATGAAATCCTTTACCGTATCTTGTTTGGTCATTTTTGCCCTTAAAAATCCATGTTAATATGCAATGCGCAATCAAATAAAAGAATTTCAAGAAATCAAGCAATATAAACAATTCTTTTTCAATTAAGTATTAGCGCTGCAAAAAAAATACGGTTAGTTCTCTGTGCAAATTGGCGGCAAAAGTTGTGCGAAAAATTCTGCAAAAGATAGAAAATTGGACTGCACCGGATTCGAGCGAAGGTGTTAGGAAATACGCACCGAAGTGATTTGGTTTAAGAAAACCCTTTGAAAGTGATCCGAGTCGTTGGATGTTCGCTTGCGTAGGTCAAACTACCCGGATCTTTGGCACTGTATTTTGCTAACGTCTTGAATTTGCATTTGAACCCCGCTCCGCACGATCGCTGGTCGTAATTCCGCTAAAAACATAAAATGTCGGAAAATACGATATTTAGTGTCAAAAGCGATATATGTGCCCCCAATTCCTGCACACTCAAAATTAGAAAAATCAAACAAGCCCAAAAGAGTACTGACACTTCACTGGAGATCACACAACAAGAAAAAATCAAATATCCCACACTAGACCCGGCGAGCTCGGATTTCAATGGGATGTCGCCGGCCTAATGAAGCCCAATGGTGCTCGAACTTTGTGTGTAATCTCTAGGATATATTAGTGTTCTACTGGTCTCACTTGATTTTTTAATTGATGTTCAGGGTGATAGCAAGTATAAACAACAGAGAACAAATTTAAAAAAAATTAAAAAATCGTATTTGTTAGTTTTGAAAAAAATTATGTTAGAAAGTTAATGAGTTAGTAAGAACCAGAAATAACAATTCCTAATACTACCAACTCCCCGGCAACGGCGCCAAAAACTTGTTGGAAATTCACTCGCGCGCGCAAACGCGTATGTTATGGAAACGGATATGAAATGAAGGAAACGGAATGCGCATGCGAGATCGTTCTTGTTTTAAATATTTATAACTGCAAGTGCACGGCGCGTTGTAGTGAGCCGGCAAGCACGGGTCGATCCGCAGGGAGTTGTGATTAGGTATCGTGATTTAAGGTTCTACAAATGAACGAATGGGTTTGGTTGTCACAAAATTATAAAAGAATACGAAAACAAAGAAACAAAGAGAAGCAAGAAAACAAGGTAAGAAAGCATGGTTGTGGCTTGGCTCGGAAGGTCGAATCATGACATTTCCCTCTACACTCCTTAATCATGAGCTGTCTGTTCCTCACGTCGATCCCGGCATGAAGCACGACTTATCAACGCTGTTGCAGAGAACAAACCGTCAAATTCCGTTATTCGCCGAAAAGCACCAAATGAGTCCTTTTCATTACTTACCGTTTGTATGTCCGTGGTTATGGTATCAACACTAAATACAAGAGTTAGCAAGCATACCATAACAACAAAAAACAAAGTGGTTAGTGAGAGCAAATGATTTTGGTGTTAAGTGTGCTAAGTGCTTATGATGGTATATGATATATGAAACTAAGCGATTTGTCAAGTCACTTAATAACAAGATATCATATCCAAGCTTAGCAAACTTAATACCAAATTGATTTTAACTTAAATATTGAAAATGGGGAAAAGGAATGAATACGGTATATGAGGAAGTTACAAGTAACCATGCTTCAAAATACAGTATCATATCAATACATAAACAATACTCAAGTTAGAATCGTAAATTAAGCACATGAAACATAAACAAGAGGTGGAGGAGGCAAAGCCTTTCATCTCACTTCCTCACCCACACCACAACCAAAATAAGATTAGTTACACATAAATAAAGAGCAAGTAATAAAAGAAAGCAAGTATAAAAGGAAAGCGACAATATATTATAAACACTTGAAGAAGAGATACTAGATTTATAGTAGTTTATTCAACCTCCTTAATGAAGCTCTCCAAAGAGAGTTTCAAGAGGGAAGAAGAAGAAGAAACCAATATAAAGCACACCCACCCTCAAGCTAAACCAAAAGAAAGAAACTAAGAAATATACATTGTATGAGAGAATGAGAGAGAACCCTCCCCTTGCCACTAATCTGCTATTTATAGGAGCAAAAGATGAATAAACAAACAATAAAAATAAGCTGACATGGCATCAAGGGAGGGACAGTGAAAATATGGGGTCCATTGGGCACTGTTTGGCCGAGCACACCGGTTTTGGAGGGAATGTGCTCGGCCAAAATCCGAGCACATGGTCTCGTGCTTGCAGTGTGGGTTTGTGTGCACTCCAATATTACTCTGGTGATGTTTGCTTGGTCTAAAATACCCTGGTTTGTCTTAAGAGTTTTGGAGGGAACTTGGTTGCTTTAACTCACATCAAAGCTTTTAGCAATAAATGCACAATCAATGCACATCACACCCATATAGCCCACTTGCACTTTAGCTATCATGCCATGGTAGCCCCACTTGGTCCATGCCCAAGACTTGGGTGCAACATATATTATGTTGGACCAAAATTATGTGCACACACTTATTTGCAAAAACTTTTGGGATATCGGTCGGTTCTCCGTTCTGATTGCAGTGTCGGCTCCCAAATACTATATCCGTGATATTGAGTATGTTTTCAGTGTTGTATGACGAATACCTGTAAACTGTAATTACTGAGCAGACACTTATTAATAGCACCGATATATAGCAAAACAGATAACGACTGCGAGATATTAAAATGCAGTTTTCTGTGGTGAACATTACTCTTTCTTGAAACAGAAGGGACGAAAAGGTGTATTCGGAAAATTTGCTAAATCATTTTCTTTAAAGAAAAGAGATTGAGATACATCCACTTCGACCCAACCTGATCCTGAGTGTAGGGGTATATATTACGAGTTTTAAATAATCATCGACCATATTATTTAATTCAAATAATTATTGCATTGATTATAATAAATTAAAATGTGTAGGCACATCTGATCAGGAGGATGCAGGTCCATCAGTGCAGCATGATCCATATGCACACCTAGACGAGTAGTGCACAAACTTGAGTAGAGAACCTAGGGTGTTCTTGGATCCCGTCACCGATGAGTGGATTCATGCATTGTCTCTTCCTTGCAATTTAAAAAATGAAAAATCGAATCGAGACAGGGACAATCCGAAGGCACTGGTGTGGTAGGCTGCTGCTCGACCTTAAATCGATATGATGATAGAAGCAGCAGATACGAGTATTGATGAGGCATGGGCCGCAGGAGATAATTTTCCCCGGTTTGAACACCATGGAAGAGGTGTTGCAAACGAAATTATGAAATACGATATGCGTGAAAAAGGCAATTCTGCAATGGGTAGGTGGGAAGCCCGTAGGTCGGGATATGTGGGCTACACATTTTCACGATTATATCGGTATTCTCGTCCGCAATACTGACTTCTGGAACGTGGGATTCATGTTTGCAGATAACCCCTAAGAAGTATGCGTATAGATTTGGCACTCACTCTTGGTAATAAATAATTCAACTATATTTCATCATTACATGCATATCTGTTATATGTTATAAATTTATTAATCTATATTTCAACATTACATGCATATCTGTAATATAAATTTATTAATCTATTAATCTATATTACATAACTCAGCTATAAATTTATTAATCTATATTAATCTATAATTTATTAATCTATATTTCAGCACTACCGCAACACCAAGTTCTTAGTAATACATAACTCAACTATATTTCAACATTAAATAAAATATTTATTAATCTATATTACAGAAATATTTCATCTTAGAAGACGATATATACGGACATTGGACGCATGTCCGGTATGAGATGTCACAAATATTCAAGAGATGGCGTCAAAGATTGAAGAAAAAATTCAAACAGTCCAAGAAATTTACAGATGATTGGGAACATTTTGCCGCTCTTCCCTCCATCATCCCTGGAGATCAGTTTGCATTTCTCCTATTGCCGTAACGACTCTGAAATCCCTGTACAAAATTAACTTGTTTAATGTATAGAAAGGATATTTCAGCCGGATTAGGAGTTATCGGTTACTTTTGTTCAATAAAAATAATAAGCAACTTTTAGCTCACTGGTAAAGCCTCTACACTACTGTGACATGGCCTTTGTGTTCGATTCCCATCAGTCCCAATTATTTTTAATATTTTTCTTTTTAATTTTTTGGAAGTCCAAGAGTTGCACGTGCAATACACGAATAAATGAAAAGTTTCAGAAAAATCAAACATGATAAATGAGGTTTTAATTACGAGTTAAGCACGTGGTACGAATCTCGAGGTAGATGGAGCAAATTCGACCGTCGAAAACCCTCCAAAAACCGCTATCGGCGGTCCGATCTTGCCCAAACGACTCCATTCTTTGCCTGTTGCCCCTTTTAGCTCCTCTCTACTCCCCTACATTGTTTGATTACTCTGCAATTAACTAGAGATCTTTCACTTCCTCATTAATCCTATTTTAATTCTTTTTAATTCCAATTCTTTAACTCACACACCCTCATCCCTATATTATAAATACATCCCATCCCCTAGCTCTCACCATTCTAAAAATCTCTATCAAAATTCTCAAATTTTTTTAAGTTCAAAGAAGAGTTAAGACTAGTTGAGTAGAGTTAGCGATCGATCTCATTCCGTTGAATACCGGAGCCACTCCCGACTATACCACGACACCATAAGACCCTCTTCTTCTTCCTCTTTTCTCCTAGCACAAAACAAGTAAGTCTTTTCTTTCACCCTTTTATTTCATCTCAAATCGTTCTTGAAAACAATATCGAAAATAAAAAGTGGAGTTAACTTAATAACACTCTCCTTACAATATTTCTACTATCATTATCATACTCCATAGATCATAAATAACTTATAACCATAATCTTAAAATAATGTTTATATAATTAACTTTGCACATGTTTAGAATTTCTCGTTAAATAGAACATATATAGAATTTGACACTAAAGTACCATGAACTTTAAAAGTACCCTTTTTCGATAACTAGCATATATATCTCTAGAAAACTCATGGGGTAACGACCTATCATATCACATACACTACGCTTTCATAGCACGAAGTTTTTAGATGTATAGTTAATTTAAAGAATACGGTTTTTCAATAAAATACCATCACTTTATAAAAATACGTTTTTAATCGATATTTTTGGATCCATTGCAATTGCGCCTCTACAACCCTTTTAGAGAAACCAATCTACGGAAGGTGTGGGTTATCGCACGTCCTTGGGATAGTAGGGTGAGATACATAACTTCTCACAGAGAATTCGGTCTCGAAAGGACATAAAAATACGATTTAAAAGAATACGACTTTTTCTAAATCAAATTAAAACTTAAAAAAATTATATAAAATTATGAATCCATATTTTCAATAAAAACAAAATGTGAAAATCATATTTTAAAATGAAAGATTAAAGTTTTAAATAAAAGTACCAACAAGTTTCCAAAAGAGATCGTTTTCATAAAAATACCATAAGCTTTTAAAAACTAGGTTTCATCGCTAAAATACCACTAAAATTAAAATACTTGTTCATAAAAACTCTTAATAATATAAATCACCCTCGAGGTTTATTTTTAAACAATATTAAAGTATTTTTTATAAACCCCCTCGAGGAATGAAAACAATATAAATACAATATAAACAACAATAATAAATATTTAAGGACTCTAGATTAATATAGGTTTAAGTGGTTTCATTTTTCTTGAGCCCCAGGGATTTGGAGAAAGTGAGTGCTTGCCTATCTAGATTAGACAATACTGCAAATTAACGGAGTTATCAATGGCAATTGTCTTGGAAAAAGACACAAATCCTGCAGTCCATGTGCAGCAGTTGTTCGATTACTCCCAAACTTAAGAATTTCAACAGTTAAATCCATTTACAAGAAATGTCTATAACTCAAATACAAACTTGAATTTAAACTCGAACTTGAATCCAAACTCGAACTTGAATCCAACTCGAGCCTAAACTTAAACGTGAACTCGAAATCAATCCACTTGACTAACTTGACTTGACCCAGGATTGCAATGGACACGACTCGTATTCTACTCGACTTACTCGACTTCATTATTAGCTTTTGCATTCTATGGTTTCGATTAAGACATATTATAGTCAACCAATTATATTAACTAAGGATATCTTACAGTTATAATATTTTATACTTGGGATGTTTGGGATAGTCTCTTGTGTGAATCTAACAGAGCTTCAAGAGTCCCATATTAACATATTTTTTCTATTTATTCGAATCTCAGTCAGGTTGACTCCTCCATAGCTTGGAGTCCCAATGCTAACTCATGAAATGAGCCCGTGTTTCCTTACTCTTGGAGCCCTACTGTTGAACTCGTGAATACTTCTATGGTTGTGTTGATATTCATACTTGAAACTTAACGTTAACATAATGACCATATAGAGACTTATACATACATATACTCATATTCAGATCTACACATTTTTTTGGGTCGTTTACATTATTTCTTTATATATTTGTCACTTTTCACTCTTATTCTATTTTTGGAACTTACCGAGCGCTAGTTTGCTGATTTGCATTCTACCCACCTTTCTTTTCTTCGAATATTCGTCAGATACGGTTGAGGCGGAGAATGTGGATGCTACAGAGGAGGATTATGTCCAGATAGCTACTCAGGATTAGCTTAACTTCTTTTTTCTTTCAGCTTATGTATGCCACATGTTTAGACATTTTCTTTTATAGTATTTACTTTTTCAGTTGAACTCATGTATCTGTAAAAATTTCAAATTTTAATGTAAATAAAGATGTTTGTTGAAAATTATACAGTCTCCATTTATTCTTACATTGTGTATTATTATTTCAATACGCTTAGTATATTTATTTAGGGAATGACCTTCTCTGAATAAATATGCCGCGGGTTTGCCACGTCATCGTTTCCGTCTATTAGGAAGCGGGTCGTGACAGGTTTTATTGGTGACCTATGCAGGTCTGTTCTGCATGAAGTCATAAACAATATACTACAAGAATTAATGAATTCAACAAATATTTACATTCTTTGCATTTCAAAATTCCTTGAATTTATCCTAATCTGTCTTTTATATCAAGGTGATGGATGTAGGGTTCCTAGGCACTCTCAAGAGGTCTCACAAGGCATCAACCATGCCAATTTCAAATTTTACGGTGCTGAGAAACCCTAGACTACGGATCGTTAACTAGAAATTTAGGCGAAAGATGCAACTAGTAAACTACTTTACTAAGAGAACGGAAATATAACCTTTGTAGATCCGGTCCTCCACCTCCATAGCTCCGCAATGAAGTCTCCTCGCTGTCCAAATGGAATCCCGGGCTCTAGCGTCGGCTTCATCGGAGAAATGGGCGGACAAGGTCGTCGGCTTCGAGCCGAAGATGATCTACGTCGAAGCATCGCAAGATCAAGCTCCCACTTCACCAAGTCATGAAACTTGTGAAGAAAACACACTCTACTACTTGGCAAGAGGTAGAGGATGAAGAAATAGGAAGTGGGTTCACTTTAGAATTGGATTTCTCACTCTTTTTCATCAATCACCATTGATGAAGTCAAGGTTTCTTCAAGTAGAAGATGAAGAAGAAGAAGAAGATAATATTATGATAAGTATATGTAAAAATGAATAATAAAATCATACTTATCATAATATTAACCATGGTAATGTGTAGAGAGTTAATCATGGTTGAATGGAATGGTAAGGGTTAAGCATGAGACAAAAATGGTCACTTGGTCAAAGTCTTCAAGAAGCTTCAACAACAAACAAAGTTAGCCACCATTTTCTCTTTATGCTTATCATTTTCCAAAATGAATAAACAAATAAATAAATGAATAAGAAAATGAAAAACAAAACCCTAACCATTTAAATAACCATGGTTCAATCTTTACACAAACTCAAGTAAGCATGTATCATCAAACATGATACAATCAAGTGCACAAAAGTATATCACATATACAACTTGTGAACTTCAAGTGAGAAAATCAATTTAAAGTGAACCAATACTAGTTAATGCAAAGTAATATATCAAATATATAATTATACATTAAATCATTAAATCAACACTTGATTTAACGATCCGGTCATATCGCATATAACCGACTAGTATCCTATGTATCGGCTTATCGAATCAATGCTTGATTCGATAACTAGGTTATATCGCATATAACCAATCGATACATTCATCGCGAGAATGAAATACGGTATCACATACACGCATGGTTCTTGGTCCCGCACATATCTCATATGCGCTCCTATTTCGTTTCGCTTGAGCCAGGAAAGCTCTGTGTAGGACTCTAAAGACTCGTCAATACGCCGGCAGCAGGTGATGATCATATCAAACACCCACAAGCCGCAAGCGGTCTGCTAAACGTAACGGCCACCCGGGTATTGAGCGATTAGAAGATCGACGAGCAAGCCCGCTCACACTCCTGTGAATCCAACCAGTAACACTTACCGTACAGTCCGGTCTGATCGTCTGATATGTCGCATATCTCGCCTAGGGGTGGTAAACGTCAGACCCCAATAGCTCGATAAGTCGTGTCGATATGAGGTCTATAACATTTCGAGAAACTACTGGTAACACTTACCAGTAAATCTCAGCAACCCTGGCCAGGGATTTCCGGTTATAGCCAATCGAACACAGCGCAACATCAACCCCCTATACCGTGAGAGACGAATCCCCTCCTATCGCTCATTGCCTCCATGTGACTCGGGACTGTACCCAAAAACCACCGTTTTGCACGCCCTCTTGGACGTGGTAAGATGGAAATCAAAACACAGTGGGAACCACACAAGACTCTATGATGATCTCGGGTCAAGAGACTACTCTGTACCAGTGTCACCAGAGAACTGCCATCTGACGTAAGGTATAATACCATCTGGGAGTTCTCGGCGAGTCCGTCTAGTGTACCCAGTCTCCACTGAGCACCCGTATATCATCTCTGATGTCAAACACCAATGGATATAGGATCATCCATCGCCCATCTGTATGGGTCGAGAAGGTATACGCTAGTCTACTCTGGTATATCGATGCCCCGTCTCGATACACCCACGACTAGGGACTTTGAAGGATGTACTTATGGACTACCATGTCCCCACTAGTATGATCCGCATCATAGTCCAGTAGTCAAGTACACATCCTAAGGGCTTTACCAACATGTAACAGAGAGACAATCAGTGTATACGTTAAGGTAAAGAGCAACCAGATAGCATACTATCATGTCGAGCAAGAAAGTCCTCCCTATATATGTCCAAGCATCCACTACAATATACATCCTATGTATAGTAATGGCCTCTAGGGCATACATATAACTAACAATCTCCCACTTGCACTAGGGCCATCTGATAGCAGTGGTTGTAGTATCTCATACTCAACCATCCCATAAAAATCTCTCTATGGGAACAGGCCTTTGTGAGTGGATCCGCTGTGCTGTCCTCTGAGTCTGCTCTCCAAACCTCGATCATCCTAGAGATCATCTATCTCCATGATCAGGTGATGCAGCCTCAGAATATGTCTGGATCACTGATGGGACCGTCGTTCCTTGGCATAAGCCACACCTCCATTGTCTCACAATGGTTGGAACGTAGTTCATCTCATGAACCAATATACACCCAAACAGCCTCTTTGGTAGCATCTTAAGTAGCGATGTATCCTGCCTTTATCGTCTAGTATGCCACGGTATCTAGCTTGGAACTCTTCCAACATACCGTCCCTTTACTGAGGGTAAATACAATGCCTGTGACTGACATTCAGTCGTCTTTATCACCCTGGAACACTTCCAGTGACTCTCCCCAGGATCGATTGATACCATCTCACTACTACTAGTGAGATTCCTAACATCCAATTAGATCTATCTCATAGATCCAAAATCCAGGATTTAGTAGGTATCACTTTGATCCTATATGGAGAATCCTTGTGATAATCGGAGATTGACCGAGCGTAGCATAGGAAACTCCTTCCCTATCAAGAGTATGTCATCCACGTACTCTACGAGGATCACCACCATACTCCCTACTACCTTTTTGTATATACAAGGTTCATCTACCATTTTGATGATGTCAACTTCTTTGACTAATCCATCAAAACAGATGTTCCAACTCCGCGATGCCTGCTTTATCCTATAAAGCATCTTGCACACGTTTCCGCTGCTCCCACTGTCTACGAGGCCCTCTGGCTGTGTACTTATAGACGCACTCTTCTAAAACATCATTTAGAAAAGCAGTCATGACACCCAACCGCCAGATATCGTAGTCATGGTATGTAGCCGTGGCAAGTAGTATCTGGATGGACTTAAGCATAGGTACTGGAAAAGGTTTCATCATTATCCATGCCTGGTCGATGACGAAAACCTTTAACAAGTCTAGCTTTGAAAGTCTTAACTTTTCCATCTACACCAAGTAATCTTCTCAAGATATACTTGCTCCTGATGGGGATTTAACCCTTCAGATATAGCAACCAAAGTCCATACTTTGTTGGTGTATAAGGATTCCATCTCAGATCACTAAGCATCCAGCCATTCTTATAGAGTCTTACTCCTGATGGCCAGCTCGAAACTAGTTGGGTCATCATCTCATGATGCAATCCTCGCTCCCACTGTCATAGAGAAACTGAAGTATCTCTCTGGTGGGTGAGGAACCCTACTAGATCGGCGGAGAGGCTGAGGTTCGTTGGTAACTATTGAATCCTTTGGTTCTTTCAAATCATCTGCTGTAGTTTGTATAGCTGGAACCATTTCAGTTCTACATAACTGATCTTGCCTCGAGCTTGTCCGGATTTTGCTTTTAGACATAGGCCGGACAACCCCAAATCTTAACCATCTTAAGATATGGGCTCTTCCCTTTCCATATCACATATGAAGTGGTAGGCAACTGATTTGATTTGAACCCTATTCAATAGGTATGCAGCTTCTCAAGTGCATAACTCCCAAAAAGGAAATAGGTAACTCAGTAGTACTCATCATAGAGCACACCTTATCATATAGGGTGAGATTGCTCCGCCCCGATATACCATCGTGCTATGGTGTATACGGAGGAGTAATGCTGAGAGAGAATCTCATTCTCCTTTAGAAAAGTCCAAGAATTTCGTGCTCAAGTATTCTCCTCCTTGATCTCATCAAAGGACATAATACTTATACCCATATTGGTTCTCTACTTCTTGCTTATATTCTGTGAATATCTCAAAAGGTTCGGACTTGTGTTTCAACAGGAACATATGTCTGAATCTTGAGAGATTATCAGAGAATGTAACGAAGTACAAAGAACCAGTTCTGGCATATGTAGACAGGGGACCTACATACATCAACATGTATCATCCCAAGAGTTCACTAACTCTTTCTCTGTTTCCAATAAACAGAGCTATGTTCATCTTATCTTTGTGACATGACTGGCAAGTTTCACAAGATGTAAATTCAAACTGATTTAAATATGCATCTACATGTAACTTCAGCCAGTCGGGTCGCATTGATATGACCTAGTCTACAATGCCTCAAGAAGGATCCGTTCATTTCTGAACTCTTCCTCTTTTGTGTGTTCAATATACTAAAGAACTGTAATTTGATTTAGAACATCAACGCTTTTAGATAACATGCCTGAACCGATCAACTTTTGATATAGGAAATGTTCAAAACATTATCCAACAATACAAAATTTTATCATTTCTTTACTAATAAAGAGACTGATATGATTTTGTATATCAGGTTCGGTATCTAATAACATTCGTTCAGAACCAATGTATTGGTAATACAGGGTGACAGTGACCAACAGACTTGGCTACAACTCTTGCCCCGTTTTCTGCCTCATGAAACTTATCACCCGTTCTCAGTCTTTCTACCCTTTTGTAGCTCTATGTAACAGATTACATATCTGGGATCTTGATCTGGTATCACATACCCAGGACGTAAAGGATACTGAGAAACAGTTCTCTGTAATGAACACACCCGAAGATGATGCATCATCATGCACTCTCCTCGTTTGGGCGGCACGGGAATTCTGGTAATCCCCAATTTCCTGCTCTGTCTTATAACAATTATAAGTTGGAGCGGGACCAACGTTCCCCAGCTCAGTATAACAAGCGGGTTCGGTCAATATTCCGTATTATTATCTTGATTAAGGCGTGATATGGTCGCTACCTGGAGAGAGAGAGAGAAGAAAACACTCAGCGTGCGCTCTTGCAAGAATAGATTGGTTATTATTTTATCTAATCAGGATGGCTCCCACTGCTTTTTATCAAATCTTCCTTCAAACCCTAAAAGAAAAGACTAGCCGGGATTAATTACACGCTACAAGTTCGCCAATCTTTCAGCCAGGCCAGTGTCGGTACTTTGAGGGAGGTCTCTCGTGCTTTCGCACGAACCTAATTACAGTAAACCTCGTTTTCCCAGAGGCGTAACCTCGTTAACACCTTTCTAGACACCTACTTGATCGGCCAATTGTAATGTGTAAAACTCTCCCAGGAGTAACAATTACTCGCAGCGGGTATCGGGATCCAACTATCTCATAGAAGGTATGCAATCTCATTGCAAATTTCAACACTTGAAATTCCCGATAATATTTTGCCCCTAGCGTCCTATGACCTTGACGGAGGCCAAACTACCCATAGTCCGCTAGTCAAGTTCAACCCGTCATTTCCTGATTGAATTAAACCCACCAGCATGACCCTTGACGGAGGCCAAACAACGCCGTACGAATACCCTAATCCAATCGCATCATATGCTAGCAGATAAGCACTAGTTAGCTACCGTACACTACGCCTTGACGGAGGCCAAACTACCGCAGCACGAATACTAACTAGTACTTATCTGAAATGACGGAGGGCTACGACAGGTTTTTCTGAAAACCTATTGCGTAATGAACTTGATACCGTTGTAGGATCGAATGAATTTTGAAATGGAGTGTTTTTGAGGCTTTTCTAGTTTTGCTAAAGGAGTCACTCCCGGTGAAGGGATCGTCGGTCCTTTCCTCGTCGAATGAGGTGCGGGATATATCATATATATCACTGTGCAAAGCAAAACTCTTAAAAGTAATCAAAAGACAAACCGAGAGTTGTAGCATCTGCCAGTTATTGCTAAAGGAGTCACTCCCGGTGAAAGGATCTCGGTCCTTTCCTCATCGAATAAGGTGCAGGATATATCACATATACCGCTGTGCAAAGTAAGAACTGTAGCTACCTGTTTTATTTTGAAATTCGATTCTACAACATCTTAGGTTTCTTTTATTTCATTAATCACATTAATGAAGTCCCATCATTTAAGTACCTAAACATCACAGATAAATACGACGTACACTTATGCCATCCGCATTCGCCTCGATGTCC
Source organism: Agapanthus africanus (assembly GCA_030015575.1). NCBI lineage: Eukaryota > Viridiplantae > Streptophyta > Magnoliopsida > Asparagales > Amaryllidaceae > Agapanthus > Agapanthus africanus. The sequence continues at coordinate 42,719,650 of CM057344.1, forward strand.
CCTCGTGCACCGTTAGGTTAGGTAACTAACGGCAGAGCGGGGCAGGGCTAGCACGGGTGTAAAACATAAGTAACGCCTATATAATATATCATATATACTATATACAGTATCCATCACAGAATATCACATGATCACATCACAGATATCGCAGCAGAAGAATCATATGAAATATTGGATATACTAGGACGTCCGTGTTTTCAATACGAGCCAGTATAAAACACGGATTCCACGGTCGTGATGAATAGCCAAACCCACACCCGTAGACCCCTACGAGAGCGGCAAGCAACCCTACCAATTCTAGAGTTAGGGGACCCGGACTCGACTCCTCGAGTTGGTCTCCCACTGGACTCCAGAACCCGGTTACTTGTGCTCCCCTCCTTGGGTCTATCCTAGTGCGGAAAAGTAAATAATATACAAAAGGTGACATCTTCCGCAACCTGGAAGTGTCCCAAATAAAAGAATATTACATACAAGTTTTTACATGAATGAAAATGAAAAACACTTATCTCACATAAAAACCCCCGGCTATTCAAACACGACGATCCAATATAACATATCCAGCAACACATAACATCACATGTCATCAACGTAAGTAAATATACGCATCCCAATTGTCGTTGACATATAGCAACGAAACCGGCGATATCACATATTACACTTACGGTCACAGAAAAGAAAGTGTAAAACTACAACAGTTGGAATCCGCAACCTGCATAGACATCGCATGCCTAATCAAATGAATACCTTAGACATCACATGCCTAACAATTATAAACCCCGCATTTTAGTCTCATAATCGAAAACACTTTTCAATATCAAGTCGGGCAATTCAACGAGATTCCCGACATCATGATCGAATGCTCGTCGCAAACTTCAGTAGACGGCCGCACCCCTGACGCCGTCGACAAAGTGCACCAAGGAGGAACACCGCTGCCGCGAGCACCCGAACGGATGCTTTCGGCGACGGGCTTCTCCTACAGTCACTTGGTCGAGGCTATGGAGTGAAGCTGTCTATTAAGTTTACCCGGCGAGTATCCGCGTACGCTACGTGATTGCGACGGACTTTTGATCACATCAAAATTCCGTGGCAACCGATCAAGTGAGACTAAAGTGCTATGTTTATAACATTCATTCAGTTATCTCATAACTTCTTGTGAATTCCAATTATTGTATCACATTCCGGATAAATAGAAAATATTAAACTTTCCGATCGAACATTCGAACACCCAAGTTTTCCAGATATAGATCAACACATGAAATAAGTCTAACAACATTCAGTTCGTGCCTCAGTACCAACGGTCCAGCCGTAGAAGGGTCAAGCCAACGCCTCACATGTGGCACGCCGTACTGCCCCAAACCCTAAGGTTCAAAGGGCAGTTCAAGACGGTCACATAATCGAGTTAAGGTTTGTTGTCTTCTAGAGGGACCATCGCGTTACTTGCACTACTTAGAACGTCGTTAAACTACGGAAAAATCCAACACTTGGAAATTTCCCGACAGGGGAAAAATTGGGTATTTATATCCGGTCGAACTTTTTAACATATTCAAAAATTATCCGGAAAGCCACATAGACAAAATCTGATACTCCGATCGAAACACCGAATCCCCAAAACAACCCCAGAAAATTCAACTCTTGAATAAATATTAAAAATTCCCAGAAAATCCAGCATAATAAAATAGGAGTTACTGTGCAAACATTGAATGATGATCTTCTCAACTTGCCGCGGAACCGCCGCATAAGCTAGGCTTATGCCGCGGTTCCGCCGCTCATTAGAGAGATCATGAGAAAATTTTTGCTCCGTAATTCTTATAATTCCCTGCTGAATTTTTTAAGCATTTTTAATCTGGAAAAATCCCAGTTTTTAGAAAAAGTCCAGAGAGCATGTCGGATTAGGGTTTCGGGGTATGTTCGGGTTTCAAACTTCGTCTACGCATCGCCTAAGACTCTAGCTAGGCTCTGATACCACTGTAGGGTTCCTAGGCACTCTCAAGAGGTCTCACAAGGCATCAACCATGCCAATTTCAAATTTTACGGTGCCGAGAAACCCTAGACTACGGATCGTTAACTAGAAATTTAGGCGAAGGATGCAACTAGTAAACTACTTTACTAAGAGAACGGAAATACATACTTTGTAGATCCGGTCCTCCACCTCCATAGCTCCGCAATGAAGTCTCCTCACTGTCCAAATAGAATCCCGGGCTCTAGCGTCGGCTTCATCGGAGAAATGGGCGGGCAAGGTCGTCGGCTTCGAGCCGAAGATGATCTACGTCGAAGCATCGCAAGATCAAGCTCCCACTTCACCAAGTCATGAAACTTGTGAAGAAAACACACTCTACTACTTGGCAAGAGGTAGAGGATGAAGAAATAGGAAGTGGGTTCACTTTAGAATTGGATTTCTCACTCTTTTTCATCAATCACCATTGATGAAGTCAAGGTTTCTTCAAGTAGAAGATGAAGAAGAAGAAGAAGATAATATTATGATAAGTATATGTAAAAATGAATAATAAAATCATACTTATCATAATATTAACCATGGTAATGTGTAGAGAGTTAATCATGGTTGAATGGAATGGTAAGGGTTAAGCATGAGACAAAAATGGTCACTTGGTCAAAGTCTTCAAGAAGCTTCAACAACAAACAAAGTTAGCCACCATTTTCTCTTTATGCTTATCATTTTTCAAAATGAATAAACAAATAAATAAATGAATAAGAAAATGAAAAACAAAACCCTAACCATTTAAATAACCATGGTTCAATCTTTACACAAACTCAAGTAAGCATGTATCATCAAACATGATACAATCAAGTGCACAAAAGTATATCACATATACAACTTGTGAACTTCAAGTGAGAAAATCAATTTAAAGTGAACCAATACTAGTTAATGCAAAGTAATATATCAAATATATAATTATACATTAAATCATTAAATCAACACTTGATTTAACGATCCGGTCATATCGCATATAACCGACTAGTATCCTATGTATCGGCTTATCGAATCAATACTTGATTCGATAACTAGGTTATATCGCATATAACCAATCGATACATTCATCGCGAGAATGAAATACGGTATCACATACACGCATGATTCTTGGTCCCGCACATATCTCATATGCGCTCCTATTTCGTTTCGCTTGAGCCAGGAAAGCTCTGTGTAGGACTCTAAAGACTCGTCAATACGCCGGCAGCAGGTGATGATCATATCAAACATCCACAAGCCGCAAGCGGTCTGCTAAACGTAACGGCCACCCGGGTATTGAGCGATCAGAAGATCGACGAGCAAGCCCGCTCACACTCCTGTGAATCCAACCAGTAACACTTACCGTACAGTCCGGTCTGATCGTCTGATATGTCGCATATCTCGCCTAGGGGTGGTAAACGTCAGACCCCAATAGCTCGATAAGTCGTGTCGATATGAGGTCTATAACTTTTCGAGAAACTACTGGTAACACTTACCAGTAAATCTCAGCAACCCTGGCCAGGGATTTCCGGTTATAGCCAATCGAACACAGCGCAACATCAACCCCCTATACCGTGAGAGACGAATCCCCTCCTATCGCTCATTGCCTCCATGTGACTCGGGACTGTACCCAAAAACCACCGTTTTGCACGCCCTCTTGGACATGGTAAGATGGAAATCAAAGCACAGTGGGAACCACACAAGACTCTATGACGATCTCGGGTCAACAGACTACTCTGTACCAGTGTCACCAGAGAACTGCCATCTGACGTAAGGTATAATACCATCTGGGAGTTCTCGGCGAGTCCGTCTAGTGTACCCAGTCTCCACTGAGCACCCGTATATCATCTCTGATGTCAAACACCAATGGATATGGGATCATCCATCGCCCATCTGTATGGGTCGAGAAGGTATACGCTAGTCTACTCTGGTATATCGATGCCCCGTCTCGATACACCCACGACTAGGGACTTTGAAGGATGTACTTATGGACTACCATGTCCCCACTAGTATGATCCGCATCATAGTCCAGGTAGTCAAGTACACATCCTAAGGGCTTTACCAACATGTAACAGAGAGACAATCAGTGTACACGTTAAGGTAAAGAGCAACCAGATAGCATACTATCATGTCGAGCAAGAAAGTCCTCCCTATATATGTCTAAGCATCCACTACAATATACATCCTATGTATAGTAATGGCCTCTAGGGCATACATATAACTAACAATGGACTCTCCGAACAATACCGGCACCAACGTCAACGACAATACTCCACCACCTACTCTTCCACCACTACTTACCGTTGTAGCGCTTATCAATGAGCAAACAGTACTTCTTGAGGTTATCAAGAGCCCATTGGAGGAAAAAAGGGAGCAGACAACCCTCAGACAACAAGGACCGGTTCGCCCTGAGGCGGAGGCATCCGGAGTTAAGCTGTTTCGGGCACTACACCTAAAGAACTTCTAGGGTAAGGAGAGCCCGCTTGAAGAAGAAGAATGGGCTTAGGCGATTGAGGATGACTTGACAGCGGCTCAAGTACCAGATATAGCTTGGGTAAGAGTTGCTAAGTTGTAACTGATTGATAATGCCAGGGTATGATAGAAAGGCAGAGGAGAGCCATCTCACACAACTAATAGAATGGAAAACATTCCGAGATCTTTTCGATGCGAAATACTTTCCAGTGATTGCCCACTTTGACATGGAGTAGCAATTCATCCATTTACAGCAAGGCTCGATGTGGGTCAAGTCTGTGGATGAATATGATGCTGAGTTTACCATGCTCGGTCGGTAAGTTATGGTCTCAAGTTGAATTTTCTATCTTACTTAAACATTGCTAATAAAAGGTCATAATAGGTTTGCTGCGCATCTCATTCCAATTGCTGAGATCCGGACACGACGATTTCAGTAAGGGTTGGACCCTGAAATACAAGCTGCACTTGCTACAGGAGATTTCCTAACCCACGAGCTTACTTTGAAGGCTGCCCAACGCTATGATGCAGTTGAGAAGAAGAAGGGCAGTCCGTAGCTGGCCGGTGTGAAACGCCCTTTGCACCAGATCACAGGAGGGGCCATTTATAGGCCAGCTTTCAACGGATCATCTTGGAGGCCAGAAGGTTTGTTCGCAAACAACAGGCCAGACTTTTGCAGCCTCTGCAAAAGAACAGGGCATCTAGTGAAGAACTGTCGTAGGGCGAACAACTTGTGCTTGATTTGTGGGTCTTCTACTCACTCTATCGGAGCATGCCTCCAGAACCGAGGGACTAATAACCCTCCTGCTAGACCGGCAATCCATGCTCCTTCTACCCGGTTAGCTCTACCAGCACCGGCTCCCCGCACCCAGACTGCTCAACCTCAATACCAATTGTTTAACTAAGCACAGTGGAAGGTGTCATGACGCCAAGCATTTACCATGTTGGTCGAAGAGGCCAAAGCTACGGGTCGGGTTATTACTGGTAAATCTCTTCTTTCTTTCCTTTCGAGTTATCTCAATTCCTAGCCATCTTATATTTGTTATTCCTAAACCTATCCCATGCGAATTAGGTACAATCTTAGTAGCCACTCTACCTGCACTCGCACTCTTTGATACTAGAGCATCACATTGCTTCATGTCGCAACGTTCACAAGAACTCATACGATCCCAGTTAAGCCACTCGTATCCAGCTGGAATGTCAGTTCAGGAAACGATGTTCTAAAAGAAACCTTGGGATACGATCTGTGTCGAGTGGTCGTCTGTAATTGTGAATTCTATATGGACTTCAAGGTACTGAACATACCGAATTTTGACGTAGTCTTGGGAATAGACTGGCTGGGAACTTTCTTTACTACCATCGACAGCTGCCAAAGGAGGATAGTGCTTAAAATACCAGATCACCAAGTATTCTATTTCAAAAGTGGAGACCGGACATTGGAACCTAGCATCTACCGAGAAAAACCAAAGAAGGAAGATATTACAGCATTGCAAGCAGAAGGATTGAAGCTAGAGGTCGTTGGAGAGTTTGAGGACGTTTTCCCTGAAGATATATCAGGTTTGCCTCCCGATCGAGCTCTTGAATTCAGTATTGATTTGCAACCCGACGTGTTCAGACCAGAATATTGCATTTTAATACCGATCATTCATTATCTATTTTTTGTATTTATCGGTACTATTAACCAGTGTCTGCTCAGTATTACAGACTACAGGTATCTGTGACAAAATACGGGAAATGCACTTAAAATCACGGATATTACAGTTGTGAGCTAACACTGCAACCAGAACCGCAAACCGACCGATAATTCTTGGGTTTCTTTGTGCAACATGCTTGTGTATAAACTTTTTATCTAAATGGACCAACACAATACAAGTGTGTACACAAGTTGCACTAGGACTTAGGGGACTGCCATGGCACACTCATGATGGCTAGAGCAAGTGAGCATGGTGTGATTTGCATTTATTGCATAAAGGTGTGATGCGATTTGTATCTTCAAGTTTCCCTCCAAATCCTGGGTGCAGACCAAGTCTAAATTGAGAAAACTAGCAGAACAAAAGTCATACTGGGGACAACAGAAATGCATACAACAAATACGAGCCCTTGTGCTCGGATTTGACCCGAGCACAAGCCCCATAAAACCAAGGTCGCCGGCCCCATATTCTCTGATGGGTCCCATCTTTCTACTGGCCCTCCATTGCTGCCTTGTCATCATTTTGTTATTGTTTGTTTATTCATTTTTTGTGCCTATATATAGCAGGCAATAGGCAAGGGGTCAAGGGTCTCACTTTTGCTAAAGTTTTTGTTCATATTTTGTAACTTTCAAGTTTTCTTTTCTCTTTTCTTGTACATAGCTTAGCTTTCCCGAGTTCATGCCCTTCTCTTGATCTTGCAACCTCTTTAGTGAGCTTGCAAGTTTAAATTTAGAGTATTGATCTCAAGGTTGTATCTTGGATATAATGAATATATCATTTTGCACACTTTGGTTCTTAGTGTCTCTTTACTTGCTTTTAATTACTTGCCCTTTACATTCTTGCTTTACTTTCTTGCACTTTACATTCATGTTTTACTTACTTGCTCTTTAAATTCCATGTTCTTTAATTACTTGCTTGTAGTCTTTTCTTTTCTTTGTTTCTCTTTTGTTTACTCTTTTAGGTTTGTTGTTTTGATACTTATGAATATGTGTTGTTAGGAATAGATAACGATTTTGTAAGTTAAGGTTTCTTTGCTTATTTCCTTTTCCCGTATTTTCCATTGAACTCCGTCCAAACGTTACGCAAGCGCTCCGTTAGGAATCCTACCATACCAAGATAACGGTGATTCCTAACCGCGACCGGTTGTGTTCGGTTTGGCCGGAGGCAAAAGCAAGAGACAAGAATGGACGGACAAGGGTCAATAAGCCGGATTCCATGAATACCGTGCTTAAATCCCCTAATCCACGTTGTTGCCGATTGTTCTAGCTTCAATCGTTAAGTTCGGCTCAAAGGACTTGACTACGGATTTCCATAACTTACACTATCCTATCTAATCGTTACAAATGGTTACTTTGCATATAACACATAGGTTAGATAAAGAACTATCCGCCCACGTGCATTAACTCGTTACGATAAGAACTAAAACGCTCCGTCTCCCTGTGGATCGACCCGTGCTTAACCGGCTAGCCGCAAAGCGACACCGTCTTGATTGTGGTAACTAAAATTCTTTCAATCAGATGGCATATGATTGAAAGAATTTTATTTACCGAAATAAAAAACGGTGTCGTTTTGCAGCTAGCCGGTTGAGCACGGGTCGATCCACAGGGAGACTGAGCGTTTTAGTTCTTATCGTAACGAGTTAATGCGCGTGGGCGGATAGTTCTTTATCTAACCTTTGTGTTATATGCAAAGTAACCGTTTGTTAGGATTACATAGGATAGTGTAAGTTATGGAAATCCGTAGTCAAGTCCTTTGAGCCGAACTTAACGATTGAAGCTAGAACAATCGGCAACAACGTGGATTAGGGGATTTAAGCACGGTATTTATGGAATCCGGCTTATTGACCATTGTCCGTCTGTTCTTGTCTCTTGCTTTTGCCTCCGGCCAAACCGAACACAACCGGTCGCGGTTAGGAATCACCGTTACCTTGGTAGGGTAGGGTACCTAACGGAGCGCTTGCGTAACGTTTGGACGGAGTTCAATGGAAAATACGAAAAAAGGAAATGAGCAAAGAAACCTTAACTTACAAAATCTTTATCTATTCCTAACAACACATATTCACAAATATCAAAACAACAAACCAAAAAGAGCAAAGAAAAGAGAAACAAAGAAAAGAAAAGACTACAAGCAAGTAATTAAAGGACATGGAATTTAAAGAGCAAGTAAGTAAAGCATGAATGTAAAGTGCAAGAAAGTAAAGAAAGAATGTAAAGGGCAAGTAATTAAAAGAAAGTAAAGAGACACTAAGAACCAAAGTGTGCAAAATGATATCTTCATTATGACCAAGATAAAACCTTGAGATCAATACTCTAAACTTAAACTTGCAAGCTCACTAAATATGTTGCAAGATCAAGAGAAGGGCATGGACTCAAGGGAAAGCTAAGCTATGTACAAGAAAAGAAAAAAGAATACTTGAGAGTTACAAAATATGAACAAAAACTTGGGAAAAAGTGAGACCCTTGACCCCTTGCCCATTGCCTGCTATATATAGGCACAAAAAATGAATAAATAAACAATAACAAAATGTTGATAAGGAAGCAATGGAGGGCCAGTAGAAAGATGGGACCCATCAGAGCATATGGGGCTGGCAACCTCAGTTTTATGGGGCTTGTGCTCGGGTCAAATCCGAGCACAAGGGCTCGTATTTGTTGTGTGCATTTCTGTTGTCCCCAGTATGACTTTGGTGCTGGTAGTTTTCTCAATTTAGACTTGGTCTGCACCCAGGATTTGGAGGGAAACTTGAAGATACAAATCACATCACACCTTTATGCAATAAATGCACATCACACCATGCCTACTTGCTCTAGCCATCATGAGTGTGCTATGGCAGCCCCTCTAGGTCCTAGTGCAACTTGTGTACACACTTGTATTGTGTTGGTCCATTTAGATAAAAAGTGTGTACACAAGCATGTTGCACATAGAAACCCAAGAATTATCGGTCAATTTGCGGTTCTGGTTGCAGTGTTAGCTCACAACTGTAATATCCGTGATTTTAAGTGTATTTCCCATATTTTGTCACGCATACTTGCAATCTGTAATACTGAGCAAACATTGGTTAATAGTTCCGATAAATACAAAAAAAAGTTAATGAATGAGCGGTATTAAAATGCAATATTCTGGTCTGAACAAATACCCCCAAACTTATCTTTTGCTCGCCCCGAGAAAAACAAAATCCTAGCCTCACTTTCACAGGGAACGCGATTGCACTGAGCACGTGCAACAAGCCGTTAAATCTCTAGATGTCCCTAGTAGGAGGAGTGTTGTCCTCTGAGGGTTTTCAGCGGATTACACCCACAAAATCCCATCAAGTTAGTTTCATAAGTTAACGTAGATTCTACTCTTACAGTTTAGTATCTAGGTTAGAAACTCTATCATCCTAAGTTAGAAATATTCAACCCTTATATTTCACATCTCCTATCTATTTAACCTTAGATCCTATACGTTTCAAAAAAGTTTAGAAAGATGTTGGTATCTCATGAGTTTTCTTTCTAAAGTGCGGTCTTAAATCAGAGATTTTTATCAGTTTTACGAAAAACATAAGTCTTATTCTTTATTTCTATCTCTCCTCCAAATATCGATTGTATACCCCTACATGTGTGTAAATTTTCGCCCCTGCACTTGAGAATTCAATTCAAGCTATAGCACCCTTACCCTAATACCTAATACTACTTCTTTTCATTAATGATGGACGATATTACTTATACACTTTTCATGCGACTATTAATGCTTCTTGAGGCACTAACAGCCGATTACTAAATGTGTGAGTTTAAAGCGTAAATAGCAGTTTCCAGGTCTTGACTTTATTTATTTATTTTTCTTTTCTTTGTTTTCCTTTTTCAAGACCAGATATATTTTTCACTGATGCTCTTTTGGTATTTAGGTTTAAATACCGTTTTTTCTTTCATACTAGACTTTCAGGCAAGAGTATTTCTAGGTATCCTCTACTATCCCAAGTTTCAAGGTGCGTGTATGTACAGTTTGAAGGGTATATACTTTCTAAATTTGAACTCAAGAATAGAAACTATTTTTCAGACTTATTCTTCAGTAAAGCTTCAATACTTTCCCATCATCTTGACTTAACTCAAGAACTGAACTCAAGATTACCTACTTCTATAAAAAAAACTATAGGATGTATAATTACCAAGGTTAAACAGAATGAGAGTTATTTTTAGGGTTTTCAATTCCTAAGCCTAGGATTTAGTTATTTCTAACTTATCAACTAAATTTTCGGAATAAAAATCTAAGTTACCCCATTAGCTAACTTGACGACAAAGTTTTTATATTTTTGGAAAATTTTTCAATTTTTGTGGGTTTTTAAATAAGGTATGCAAATGCAAAATACATATGAATGCGAATAAAGAAAGCTTACCGAGCGCACCTCCTAATTTAAACTTGACAGTGCCCTCACTGTCAGGCTACACCAAGAGCATCAAAATTGTCGGCGCTCCCTAAATTTTTTTATACAAAACAAAAAGAAAACCAAAAATATATACACAAAAATCTCCCCTAAACTTAAGTGAAACAGTGTTTCCACCGTTTAAGCGTTAAAGTTCAGAGTTGGGGGGGAGAACACAGTATCAAGCTATACAAGGCCTTACAAAGGCCAAAAGTGAGCACCAACCATTCAAAGATCTTATCTCTATAATATGCAGGTTGGTGAAAGAATACGGTGTGGAAAGAAATGGAGAATACGCAAGACCGTATGGAGATAGAAGCGGGATACGGTCTCGGTGGAGGAGAAGAATGGCGGAAGGGAGAAAGAAGTGGAATACGAACTTGAGGGTGGAAATGGATTGAATAAATTAGTACAATCTGTAATGATCGATGTAAAAAGATGGATTGTACTAATCTCTCAATATGGCGAGAAATTGGGTCAAATCCCTAAAGATTCATGAGAAACCATGGGTAAGCCGAACATGGTAAACCAGACACAGATAATGAAGGTGATATGGTTTCTTGCAAGGTCGGAACGATGGAAATGATGGAGGGGAGTGATTGAGGAAGGTTATCGGTTAAAGGTTCCGGAGGGTGTACACAGTCAATGAAAGGGATAGGATGAATTGGAAAATCCGACTCATCAATTAAAACTGGTTCATCCTCAAAGCTATCCTCAAAATTCATCTTATCTATGCAATTCTCATCAAAATCAAGACGCATATGAAGTTCGGGAAACACAGTGAAAGTCTCGAGATGATGAATTGGAGAGAAAAAATCATTTACAATTGCGGGTTCATCATCCAAAATATTCCCAGCGTCAATATCCTAAATCAAGTGAAAATCAATATTCTCAGACACCTCATCAAAAGCATGGATATCTATCAAGTCAGGTTCTAAGATGGGGGTGTAGAGGTCAAAAGGTTGGGGATTGGTTTCACTCGACAGGGTCTCTTCACAATCTGGTAAATCAAATATTACAAAGTCGTACAACTCATTAAATGTTCTATCGGCAATTTGTGATTCATTTGGGACACTCGATAGACTTTCAAAACCAGAGTTGTGGGATTCAATTTGCAATGGGTAGGTTTGATTTGGAAGTGTGTACATCTCACTCTCACCACTCACATTCTCAGCCTGTCCTACCGCCGCATCATACATTAGAAAATGTGGAGCTGGTTGAAAACTAGCTACCGGGTCACTAGGTTATATGAGGGCGGCCATGGATGCATTCAAATCCATCATCTGTTGGCATGATGCTACCCGAAAGTCTTCTAACGAACGTTTCAGACTAGACATGGATTGTTGGGGAGTTTCAGTAAAAGATTCAAAGCTGTTTGGATACTGGAAACTCCCAAATGGCTGTTCAGAAGCAATGTCTAGGAAGGTGTAAATGTTGGGTAGGAAGGATAGGAATTGAATGGTTGGATAAGAGTAGGACCAACATTTGGATAAGAAGGTGAATGAAATTGTTGATCAAAACAATTGGCAGTGATGAAAGGATTGAAAGATCGGCTACGGGATTGTTCAATACGTTCAGGAATAGACATAGGTCTTGGAGTTACAACAGGATTAGAAAAAGGGGTATCAACGTAAGAAGGTGGTGAAGGTTGAAACGGTTGATACAAAGTGGATTGCGGAGTCCAATTGGTAGTCCTAGACGCGTTTATCCGATCTTTCAAAGAAATTTTGGGCATGGAGGGGTCGTTCGAAATTCGACCAAAGCAAAAACCATAAGAAGTTATGTCTGGCTGTGGGTACCAAAGTTCGGCAAGAGTTTTTCGAGATGGGGTACCCATGATATGAAGAGAAGAAGAAGAAGAAGAAGAAAAAGAATGTGTTTTTTTAGTTAGTTATCAAAAAAAGAATGAAATATACACACAAAAAGAACCTGGACAAAATAATCACGACACAAAAATACCACGCGCCTAATCGGTCTAGGGTTCACCTAGGTCAACTAGACCTGCTCAAGCACTTGATTGTCGAAGTAAAGCTGTGTCGAGAAACGGGCTCAAGATATACTGATCACGAGGCTAGGTAAGTACAGAGATAAGGGGAGGTTTTCCGACGCTTTCGCGAAGGTCCTTAATTAAATAACCCTTTCTCTTTTGGCAGTTTCGCCGTTAACACTTTCCTAGATACCCCGTAAACAATATACCGTTAAGCGGTGTTCTAAATACAGTTAACTTCTTCCAGTGAGCGCGAAATCCTTAAGGCTTAGAGTCTAATTTATTTTAAAATTTGTGCAGGTAATCGTTATGTTCAAGTTCGTGATTTGTGGGCCACGGAAAAAGTGATGAAATCCTTTACCGTATGTTGTGGGGTTCGCTTGCCCTTAAATCTGTATTAATGTATGCAATGTGCAAATCAATGAAATATTTTGTTCAAAATTTCAAACAATCTTTTTTTTATGTTAAGCTCGGCACTACAATAAATAAGGGTTAGTTAATTTTGGCGTTTTGTAGAGAACTTGCAAAGAATCCTGCAAAGATGTTATATTCAATGCGTCGGATTTAAGAAGAAGGTGTTAGTAAAGTACGTACCGATAAGTAGTGGGTTAAGAAACCCCCGTTGAATCAAATCTGGTAAGCTTGAAAAGTTCTTTTGTACGGGTCAAACTACTCGGATCTTTGGCACTGTACTTCGTAATCACCTTATCCTTGAATTTACACTTTGCTCCCCACAATCGCAATTCGCAAATCCGCAAAAATCTGAAATGTCGGAGAAATGGATATTAGTGTGGAAAAGCGATACGAATGCCCAAATACCTGCACACTAAAAATTATAAAAAACAAACAATAAAAATGGAACAGAAACAGAATAGTGGATCATAGAGGAAAAATTGGAGTCAAATGGGGGTAAAGGGGCCGGCGAGCTCGGATCTTGGGCTGATGTCGCTGGCCAACTGATGGTGGATGGTCTCCAACTTTCTTCTGTGTTCACAATGCTCCACTAGTGTCTTACTGATATTGTTTGATTTTTCAATTTAGTTCCAGAGTGTGAGCAGATAAGAATTCCATAGAACAAAATGAGTTAGCAAAGTTAAATTTTTTTTGGTTTTAAAATTTTGAATTTTTTAGTTGCTTTTAGAAAATAGGGTTAGTTGTATAGATGAAATGTACAGAGATTAACCCGAAACAACAAGAATTAAAACGTTACCGTCTCCTCGGCAACGACGCCATCTGATTGAAAGAGTTTTAGTTACCACAATCAAGACGGTGTCGCTTTGCATCTAGCCGGTTGAACACGGGTCGATCCACAGGGAGACGGAGCGTTTTAGTTCTTATCGTAACGAGTTAATGCGCGTGGGCAGATAGTTCTTTATCTAACCTATGTGTTATATGCAAAGTAACCGTTTGTTCGGATTAGATAGGATTGCGTAAGTTATGGAAATCCGTAGTCAAGTCCTTTGAGCCGAACTTAACGATTGAAGTTAGAACAATCGGCAATAACGTGGATTAGGGGATTTAAGTACCGTATTCGTGGAATCCGGCTTATTGACCATTGTCCTTCCGTTCTTGTCTCTTGCTTTGCCTCCGGCTAAACCGAATGCTACCGGTCGCGGTTAGAAATCACCGTTACCTTGGTAGGGTAGGATGCCTAACGGAGCGCTTGCGTAACGTTTGGATGGAGTTCAATGGAAAATACGGAAAAAGGAAATGAGCAAAGAAAACTTAACTTACAAAATCGTTACCTATTTCTAACAACACATATTCACAAATATCAAAACAACAAACCAAAAAGTGCAAAGAAAAGAGAAACAAAGAAAAGAAAAGACTACAAGCAAGTAATTAAAGGACATGGAATTTAAAGAGTAAGTAAGTAAAGCATGAATGTAAAGTGCAAGAAAGTAAAGAAAGAATGTAAAGGGCAAGTAATTAAAAGCAAGTAAAGAGATACTAAGAACCAAAGTGTGCAAAATGATATCTTCATTATGACCAAGATACAACCTTGAGATCAATACTCTAAACTTAAATTTGCAAGCTCACTAAATATGTTGCAAGATCAAGAGAAGGGCATGAACTCAAGGAAAGCTAAGCCATGTACAAGAAAAGAGAAAAGAAAACTTGAAAGTTACAAAATGTGAACAAAAACTTGGGAAAAAGTGAGACCCTTGACCTCTTACCCATTGCCTGCTATATATAGGCACAAAAAATGAATAAACAAACAATAACAAAATGATGACAAGGCAGCAATGGAGGGCCAGTAGAAAGATGGGACCCATCAGAGCATATGGGGCCGGCGACCTCGGTTTTATGGGGCTTCTGCTCGGGTCAAATCCGAGCATAAGGGTTCGTATTTGTTGTGTGCATTTATGTTGTACCCAGTATGACTTGGTGCTGCTAGTTTTCTCAATTTAGAATTGGTTTGCACCTAGGATTTGGAGGGAAACTTGAAGATACAAATCACATCACACCTTTATGCAATAAATGCACATCACATCATGCCCACTTGCTCTAGCCATCATGAGTGTGCCATGGCAGCCCCCTAGGTCCTTGTGCAACTTGTGTACACACTTGTATTGTGTTGGTCCATTTAGATAAAAAGTGTGTACATAAGAATGTTGCACAAAGAAATCCAAGAATTATCGGTCGGTTTGTGGTTCTGGTTGCAGTGTTAGCTCACAACTGTAATATCCGTGATTTTAAGTGTATTTCCCGTATTTTGTCACGTATACCTATAATCTGTAATACCGAGCAGAAACTGGTTAATAGTACCGATAAATACAAAAAATAGATAATGAATGAGCGGTATTAAAATGCAATATTCTGGTCTAAACAAATACCCCCAAACTTATCTTTTGCTCGTTCCGAGAAAAACAAAATCCTAGCCTCACTTTCGCAGGGAACGCGATTGCTCTGAGCACGTGCAACAAGCCGTTATAGCTCTAGGTGTCCCTAGTAGGAGGAGTGTTGTCTCCTAAGGGTTTTCAGCGGATTATACCCACAAAATCCCGTCAAGTTAGTTTCATAAGTTAACGTAGATTCTACTCCTACAGTTTAGTATCTAGGTTAGAAACTCTATCATCCTAAGTTAGAAATATCCAACCCTTATGTTTCACACCTCCTATCTATTTAACCTTAGATCCTATACGTTCCAAAAATGTTTAGAAAGATGTTGGTATCTCTTTAATTTTCCTTCTAAAGTGCATTCTGAAATCAGGGATTTTTATCAGTTTTACGGAAAACATAAGTCTTATTCTTTATTTCTATCTCTTCTCCAAACATCGATTGTATACCCCTACGTGTGTGTAAATTTTCACCCCCACACTTATGAATTCAATTCAAGCTATAACACCCTCACCCTAATACCTAATACTACTTCTTTTCATTAATGATGGACGATGTTGCTTACACACTTTTCATGCGACTATTAATATTTCTTGAGGCATTAACAGACGATTACAGAATGTGTGACCTTAAAGCGTAAATAGCAGTTTTCAGGTCTTGACTTTATTTATTTATTTTTCTTTTCTTTGTTTTTCTTTTTCAAGACTAGATATATTTTTCACTGATGCTCTTTTAGTGTTTAGCTTTAAATACCGTTTTTTCTTTCATACCATGCTTTCGGGCAAGAGTATTTCTAGGTATCCTCTACTATCCTAAGTTTCAAGGTGCGTGTATGTGCAGTTTGAAGGGTATATACTTTCTAAATTTGGACTCAAGATAGAAACTATTTTCCAGACTTATCCTTCAGTAAAGCTTCAATACTTTCCCTTCGTCTTGACTTAACTCAAGAACTGAACTCAAGATTACCTACTTCTATAAAAAAAAATATAAGGACGTATAATTACTAAGCTTAAACAGAATGAGAGTTATTTTTAGGGTTTCCAATTCCTAAGCCTAGGATTTAGATATTTCTAACGTATCATCTAAACTTTCGGAATAAAAATCTAAGTTACCCTATTAGATAACTTGACGACAAAGTTTTTATATTTTTGAAAAAATTTACGATTTTTGTGGGTTTTAAATAAGATATGCAAATGCAAAATATACATATGAATGCGATGGAAGAAAGCTTACCGTGCACAACGCACAACCAGTAATCAAAGCTCCATATCGACTAAGTCTGTGGGGATTGAAGGAGATTCGTATTCAGTTGGACGAACTCCTGAAGAAAGGTTGGATCAGACCCCGTATCTCAAGTTGGGGATCTCCGGTGCTGCTGGTAAAGAAGAAGGAAGGTAACTATAGGACGTGCATGAATTATCAAACTTTGAATGAAGTAACGATTAAGAACAAGTATCCACTATCTTGCATCGATGGCATTTTCGATCAGTTAAGTGGATCTTGTGTCTTTTCAAAGTTAGATCTTCGCTCAGGTTATCATCAGGTGAAGATCAAGGAGTCTGAAATTCCGAAGATGGAGTTTAGGACTCGTTATGGACATTATGAATATCTTGTAATGTCATTTGGAGTGACCAATGCACCAGCCATTTTATGAACGTGATGAACCAAGTTTTTCGAGAGTACTTAGACAGGTTTATATTAGTTATGTATATACCCTAGAGGCCAATGTTGTACATATGATGTATATTATAGTGGATGCTTGGATATATATAGAGAGGACATTTTTGCTCGATATGATAGTATGTTATCTCGTTGCACTTTGTCTTAACGTGTAGACTTGTATCGGAACAATGTCTAGCTCTCACATGTTGATAAAGCCCTTAGGATATGTACTTAACTACTGGGACTATGATGCAGATCATACTAGTAGGGCTAGGGTAGTCTACGAGTACATTCTATAACTGTTCCTAGTCGAGGGTGTATCGAGACAGGGCATCGATACCCCAGAGTAGACTAGCGTATATGCATCTTGACCCATATGATGGGCGATGGATGATCCCACATCCGTTGGTGTATGACATCAAAGATGGTGTACGGGTGCTCAGTGGAGACTGGGTACACTGAACGGACTCGCCGAGAACTCCTAGATGGTATTATACCTATTGTCAGATAGCAGTTCTCCGGTGACACTGGTACAGGTTAGTCTGTAGACCCGAGATCGTTATAGAGTCTTGTGTGATTCCCACTGTACTTTGATTTCCACCTTAACACGTTCATGAGAACGTGCAAAACGGTGGCTTTTGGGTACAGTCCCGAATCACATGGAAGCAATGAGCAATAGGAGGGGTTTCGTCTCTCCCGGTATTGGGGTTGATGTTGCGCTGTGTTCGATTAGCAATAACTGGAAGTCCCTGGCTAGGGATGATATGGAGATATACTGGTAAGTGTTATCAGTAGTTTCTCGACCCGTTATAAGCCTTACATCGACACGACTTATCGGTTACTGGGGTCTGACGTTTACCACCCTAGACTGGATATGTGACGTATCAGACGAAGAGACCGGACTGTACGGTAGTGTTACTGATTGGATTCACAGGAGTATGTACAGGCTTGCTTGTTGATCTTCTGGTTGCTCAATAACCGTGTGGCTATTACGTTTAGCTGACCGCTTGCAGCTTGTGGGTGTTTGATATGATCATCACCTACTACCGGCGTATTGACGAGTCTTTAGAGTCCTACACAAAGGTTTCCTGGCTCAGGCGAAACGGAGTAGGAGCACATATGTGATATGTTCGGGGACCAAGATTAATACGATATGTGATATCGTATTCTATTCTCGCGATATGTGATATCAGCCGGGTATATGTGATATAGCTGGGTTATCGGATCAAGTGTTCATTCGATAAATTGATACATATTATATTAGTCGGTTATATATAATATAGCCGGATTATTAAATCAAGTATTGATTTAATAATTTAATGTATAATTATATATGTGATATATTATATTACATTAACTAATGTAAACTCACTTAAGTAATTCTTTTCTCATTTTGGATATATTGATATATATATATATATATGTGATATATGTTAAATGTATTCTTTTCTTTTGTTACTAAATTATATATATGTGATATGTATAATTGTAACATGCTAGATTATAAATGCAACTAGGGTTTATGAGAGTTAAACCATGCCAGGGTTAAGATTAGGGTTTATATTTATCATAAAGTAATTCAAATATTGTGGATTTTTGTCATGGTTGAAGCATGTAGAAGCTTCTAGTCTTCTTTGATTTTGTCTACTCTTTTTGTCTAGCTTAAGATATTTATCAATCATACCTTTAATCATAGCTCATGGTTAAGTCTGTACAAGGGTTAAGGATGATATACTTGACCCATGGTTACAGTTCTAACCTCACAACAATAATTCATCACTTGCTTCTTCTTCTTCTTCTTCATTGAAAACCCTTGGTAGATTTTTCTAAGTGATGAAATAAGTGAGAAAAAGAAAACTAAAGAGAGAAAAATTCCTACTTTATCATCTTCTTCTATACTAGCCATATATATTAGTGTGTTAGTGTTAGTGTATATGCCCTAGAGGCCATTACTGTATCATAATAGTTTGTATATTACTTGATGGAAGCTTGGGATATTCACCTTGTATAAACAATCTTGCTCAATATAGTAGTATGCTACTTGGTTTGTTTCTACTTCAATGTGTACTTGTGTTTATTTCAGTATATCACTTATACGCATTAGTGGAGCCCTTAGGATCTTTGCTTGATTACCAGCGTTGTGATGGCAGTCACACTAGTGGGGGCTGGGTAATCTATAAGCACATTCTTATACAGGTCCCTAGTCGTAGGACTATCGAGACAGGGCATCGATACTCCGGAGTAGACTAGCGTATGCGCTTCTCATCCCAGTGTGGGAGATGGTCTGTCCCACAGCCATCAGTACGTCGTACTGTATTTAGTATACGGGTGCTCGTTGGGTTACGAGTACACTGGACAGGACTCGTCGGGAACTGACAGGTTGGTATTATACCTATCGTCAGTTATCAGTTCCCAGGTGACATGAGTACAGCTTAGTCCGCTGACTTGACACTGGCACTTCGCCTCGAGTGTGTTCCCACTGCACTTTGATCACTATCCTACCACGGCTCAAAGGAGTCGTGCAAACAGGTGGTGGTTGGGTGCAGTCCCGAAGCACTTGGAGGCAGTGATGGTTAGACAGGATTCGTCTCTCCCGGTATTGGGGGTTGACATCGCGCTGTGTCTAGGAGAGCCATTACACGAGTAGTCCCTTGCCAGGGCAAGCGAGATATACTGGTAGGTTCCAGTGTTATCTCAGGGTGTTTTGGGCTTCACTCCGACACGACTTGTACCGCTATTGGGGGACTGACGTTTTACCGCCCCCTAGGCCCGACATGCGATGTATCAGACGAACAGACCGGACTGTACGGAGACTGTCACATCCAGACTCAGTAGGAGTACAGATGGGGTTTCACCTCGTCAGCCTTCTTATCGACATCTACCTGGGGACCGTTACGCACAGCTAGTGCCGCTTGCGGTCTGTGGTTAAACCCACTGCCAGCGTAGTGTCGAGTCTTTAGAGTCCCACACAGAGGGTATTCGCCTCTGGACAAAACAGAGTAGAGGTCGCATGGTTTTGCGACAGGGTTCGTTCTCATCCGCGCACTTGTGCACGTTTGGAGTCCGGACGGATATTACTGGCTGGCTCTGGTTTGAGTCAGATGCTGGTATATGTTTTGGGGTTGCTTTTATCTCTCAGTATTCATGTTCCTCGGAACAAGGATGCAGGTGTGTATGCACAGTTATTTGAGGAAGAGGAAGAGGACTTTCATTAGGGTTTCGGAACGGGTGCGTATGCACAGTTGACAGTCGTCTTTTTCCAAACCCTAATGGATTTTTGTTTTATCAATTAATAACATATAATAAAATGAAATTATGTCATGGTTGGTTTTTATGTTGACTTGTTGACCATGGTTGACTTGTTGACCATGGTTGAAGTTTTGACCATCATCATTACAAAAGAAAGATGCTCTTTGATTCTAGCAAATTCATTTAATGTTTGAAATGATAATGGTCATTCCTAAACTTTCCATCAACCTTTTCATTTTCATTATTATTATTATTAATTTAGATAATTCTTTTTCTTTTGGCATTATGGTTGCAAGAAAGAAAAAGAGAGCTCATTATCTCATTTAGCTTCTCTCTCCTCACTTCATCTTCTTCTTCCTCTAGCAAAAGAGAACCCTTCTCATGTGTTGAGAATCCCTCTCTTTAAAAAGAAAAGCACCCCTTAGACACTCTCTACTCACTCTAAGATCAAGGGTTTAGCAAGCCGGAGATTCTAGTTCACTCCAAGTTCGAGAAAGAGCCCAAAGGTTGAACCCTCGAGGTGGATCCATCTTCGACGGAAGAAGGCGACAAGAAGAGAACCATCAACCTCTACAAATGTTTGAAGAAGAAGGAGTTCAAGTTTAGGTATAACCATCTTCATCCGAGTAGCTAACTCTCTTTAGCAAGTTTGCTAGTTTTAGTTTAGGAAAAGATCCCGACTTTGTTTAGTCCATGTTGCCCCTTGCGCTAAAAATTTGATTTTTATACCGTTTCCGCCTCCCCGTAAGAACCGAGGGTCGCAACGTGGACTTACAGTAGTATCAGAGTCTAACTAAACTTAAACTAGCTTGGTAGCGAAGTGTATGGAAGTTCGAAACCGAAAAATCGCAAAACCGGAAAAACTAAAACCCTAAGTTTCTGTTGAAATTTTTTCTGCTCTAAATGAAAAACTTTATACTTCTAAATTCGGCTCAGGGTTTTGTGTGAACACCCATGAAAAACGATCCATTGATTCATCTAAACCGCCGCGGTTCCGCGACATGAGGTAGGCATTTGCCGCGTAACCGCCGCCGTTTGTTGTCTTCTCTGCATCGTTTTTCGTGCAGTGTGTCTCTGTGTTGGTTTTGGGATTTTTAAGATATATTATATGTGCCAAGATTTTCCAGAACAGAAATTTACTTTTGGGGTCCTATAATTCCGTATTTTTTTTCGAACTTCGCTACACTTTGGCTATGTTGGTTATATCTGTGATGTTTGCATGTATTGAACGTCGGCTAATCGCTATAAGCCGATTGGTCGGGGTTATACATGATCTGTGTTTGATATTGGAATGTGTATATGAATGTGTTGGACTGTCGCGGGTGAATAGCCGGGGTGGATGTGAGATGAGCTTTTGTTTTTCTTTCATTCATTGTAAATGTAAATTGATGTAATAATATTATTTGTTTGGCCGCACAACCGGGTCGGGGTTGTAGCCGTCATTGTATAATTCTTTTTACTGTTTTTGCTCCTAGGATAGACCCATGGAGGGGGTGCACAAACTGCCGAGTACTTGGCGGGTAGTTTGCCGCACCCGTAGGGGTCTTGGGTGGGGTATTTGGCTATTCACCGCGACCGTGTAATCCGCTTTTCGTTGCAGGCTCGAAAGGATTGCGGATTGCTAGTATATCCAATGTATTCATCTGTGATCTGTAATGTCTATCATTGCTTTCTATTTAGGCGTTGCTTATGTTTTACAGCCGCGCTAGCCCAGCCCCCACTCTGTCGTTAGTTAAGTAACCTAACGAGTGATGACGAGACCCCGTGGCGAATGCGAATGGCATAAGCGTACGTCATATTTTGGTTGTTTTCTGCAATGGTAGGATTAAATGATGGGGCGCATTAAAAGAACTAATGCAAGAATATCACGCATTAAAAGAACTAATGCAAGATAATAAACCAAGTTAAAGTCGTTGGAACACTTTCGAAAAACCACTCGGTTCTTTTCAAAACTAACTTTTAAATGCGGAGCTTGAGCCACTCCTTCTAAAAGCTATCTCGTTCCATCGATTATATCAAGTTCACTACGTTCACGGTTTCGCCAAAACCATCCGTAGCCCTTCGTCGTTTCATATGAATATTCAACAGTATTCAAGCTGTGTTTGTTGGCCTTAGTCAAGGCACAGTGTTTGGTAGCTGGTGGGTATTCATATGTTGCATAGATAGAATGCGTTGGTTTGGGACAGTCGTATTGCCTTGTTGGCCATAGTCAAGGGTATATACGGGTGGGTTCAAATTAACCTGGATAACGACGGGAAGAACTTGACATGTGACTTATGATTTGTTGGCCTTAGTCAAGGTCATAAGAGCATGGGGCAAAAATCCACATCGGGAGTTTCACAAGTACTGAAACTTGCTAGATTTGCATACCATTTGGAGTGTGATGATTATGGTAGGATTCCTTCATTTTCGTCACGCGATGATATTTGGATCCCGATCCTACTGTGAGTATATGCTACTCCTCGGGAAATTTCTCACTAAACGATCAATGCTATAAACCTAGTAGGTGCCTAGAAAGGTGTTAGCGGGGCTACGCCCCCAGGGAAAAGAGGTTCTTAAATTAAGGAACTTCGCGAAAGCGTTGGAAAACCTCCCTCGAAGTACCGACACTGGCCTGGCTGAACGGTTAAGCAAGTATTGTACGGTGGGATTGATCCCGGCTAATTCTTCCTTTGTGGTTTGAGGAGGGATTCGAGAGACAGTGGGAGCCATCCTGTTTAGACAAATTAAAAACCATTCTAAACTTGCAAGAGCATCGTGCTAAGTGTTTCTTCTCTCCCCCTGCAGCGACCAAATCGAAATGACTGGACTTAAGTTACTTCTAGATAAAAACATACTGACAGGGCCAAACTATAAAGATTGGCTCAGGAATGTCAAATTGGCAATCGCTTACGACAAGCTGGGGTATCTTCTTACCACCAAAGCTCCCCCCGTCCCAGGTCCCACCTCCAGCGTCGCGGATAAGGAAATTCGTAAGACTTGGGAGATTGATTGCGCGAAGGCCAGGTGCCTCGTGCTTGCCTCTATGGACAACGAACATCAGAGGAGGCATGAGAATACGGACCTCGAGTCCATATTTCTCCATACAAAAGAACTGTATGGAGAGCAGTCTCGTATCGCAAGATACGAAGTGTCGAAGAAGTTATTTTCGACAAAGTTGGCCGTCGGATCATCGGTAGCGGACCACGTGCTTAAGATGATTGGCTACACTGAGGAGCTCGCGGAACTTGGGACAACGTTGGACAGTGAACTCTATACGGATTTAATTCTCCAGTCCCTTCCATCCACTTACGCCCAGTTTATACTGAACTTCAACTTACAAGAAAAGGAAGTTGAACTTTCAGAACTCCTCAACCTGCTGAGGAGCGCAGAGGGCACCCTACAGAAGAGTAGGGAAACACCCGCTTTGTTTTTAGGAGGATCTTCTTCCTCTAGGTCCAAGGCGAAAGCCAAAGGAAAGAGGAAGAAAGCCCCCGCCAAACCAAGAGGCGGTGTTAGTAAAGTGGGTACGAAGGGAAAGGAAAAGGCAACAAAGATTGCGGGGAAGCTTGTTGGAAAGGAAGAATGCTTCTATTGTCATAAGAGTGGACACTGGAAGAAAGATTGCAGGGCTTGGAAAGCCAGGACACAGGAACTGAAGCAGGTTGCGGCTTCAGCTTCAGGTGTGTATGTTATTGAAAACTGTCTTTCTATAAACTCTACTTCCTGGGTATTGGATACCGGATCAGGATCTCATATCTGTAATTCTTTGCAGGCGTTGAGAAACCGTAGGGTTTTGAAGGAAGGTGACATGACCCTCAGAGTTGCGAACGGAGCTAGCATGGATGCTAAAGCCGTGGGGGACTATCACCTGGGAATGTCAGATGGGCATGTTTTGGTTTTGCGTAATTGCTTTTTTGTACCCAACGCAACTTGTAATATCATTTCTGTATCTTTGGTTTCTAAAGAAGGTTATGAATTTGCGTTTGTAAGTAATGTTGTAAACATTCACCTTAATCAAGTTCTGATTGGGTCAGGTACACTGAGCAATGGTATATACGTATTAAACCAACCACAGATTTTCAATATCCAGAATACACACAAAAGAAAGTCTCCAGATATCAATCAGGCTTTCTTATGGCATTGTAGACTGGGTTACATCAATGAGACACGGTTGACTAAGTTACATAAAGAAGGATACTTGGATCCGTTCGAGTATCAGTCTTATGCCACTTGTGAATCTTGTCTCATGGGAAAGATGACAAAGACTCCGTTCACTGGACACGGAGAAAGAGCGAGCGAGCTTTTGGGACTCGTACACAGCGATGTGTGCGGTCCAATGTCTACACATGCGCGGAGCGGTTATTCATACTTCATTACTTTCACAGACGATTTCTCTAGGTATGGACATGTCTTCTTAATGAAGCACAAATCCGAGGCCTTTGAGAAATTTCGGGATTACAAGAATGAGGTTGAAAAACAAACAGGCAAAAGTATTAAGATTCTAAGATCGGATCGAGGTGGTGAATACTTGAGTGCCGAGTTCCTGGACTATTTAAAAGAGAATGGGATTCTCTCTCAGCGTACTCCTCCATACACTCCGCAACATAACGGTGTATCGGAAAGAAGGAATCGAACCCTATTGGATATGGTTCGTTCCATGATGAGTAAGGCTGAGTTACCGCGATCTTTCTGGGGATATGCACTAGAAACAGCTGCACATCTCTTGAACCAAGTTCCTACTAAGACTGTGCCTACCACACCATATCAGATGTGGAGTGGGAAGAAACCCTGTCTTAAATCCTTTAAGACATGGGGATGTCCGGCTTTTGTAAAAAAGCAGCATGCGGACAAGCTCGAGGCACGCTCAGTACAGTGCAAGTTTGTGGGATACCCAAAGAACTCCAAGGGGTATCTATTCTATTACGCAGAGGAGCAAAAAGTCCTTGTTTCTCGTCATGCCCACTTCTTGGAAACTGAGTTTTTGGAAAATCAGATAAGTGGGAGCGCAGTAGAACTGGATGAAATTCCAGAACCTCAGACTATTACTGAAAGCTTAGTGGAACCAGAGGGTTCAAAAGAACAGGACATTCCTACGCCGCTCCGCAGGAGTAGTAGGCAGTCTCATCCGCCCGAGAGATACTACGGTTTTCTCATAGACGGGGATAGAGAGGATTGCATCATAGATTATGATGAGCCTACTAGCTTCTAACAGGCCGTTCAGAGCGTCGACTCGGTAAAATGGCTGGATGCAATGCGGACCGAAATGGAGTCCATGTACACCAACAAAGTATGGACGTTGGACATTGCTCCAGACGGGGTAAAACCCGTAGGATGCAAGTGGATCTTCAAAAGGAAGATTGGTGTAGATGGACAGGTTGAGACCTATAAAGCTAGACTTGTAGCAAAGGGTTTCCGTCAAAGACCTGGCTTGGACTATGACGAAACCTTTTCTCCAGTGGCTATGCTGAAATCCATTCGGATCCTTCTTGCCATTGCTGCTTTCCACGATTATGAGATTTGACAGATGGACGTAAAAACCGCTTTTCTAAATGGAAATTTAGAGGAGTGTGTCTATATGGATCAGCCAGAGGGTTTCAATCAGAGTGGGAGCAGCGGAAAGGTGTGCAAGTTGCTTAAGTCCATCTATGGACTAAAGCAGGCATCGCGGAGTTGGAACATCTGTTTTGATGAGACGGTCAAGGAATTTGGCTTTATCAAAAATCCAGATGAACCATGCATCTATAGTAGATTTGTAGCGAGAACTGTAGTATTCCTTGTTTTATACGTGGATGACATTCTCTTAATAGGAAATGACATTCCTATGCTACAATCTGTCAAGGGTTTCTTGTCACACAGGTTCTCCATGAAAGACCTGGGTGATGCCTCATACATCCTGGGGATCCGGATCCATCGTGATAGATCCAAGAGGATATTAGGACTTTCACAGTCCAGGTACATCGACACCGTACTGAAAAGATTCAGTATGGAAGATTCCAAGCGCGGTAACCTACCGGCTTGTCACGGGATCACCCTCTCTAAAGAGATGTCTCCCAAGACTGATTTGGAGAGGGATCGCATGTCTATTATACCCTACGCTTCTGCGGTAGGCTCTATAATGTATGCGATGTTGTGTACCAGACCGGATGTAGCTTATGCACTGAGTGTGGTAAGCCGGTATCAGTCAAACCCTGGGGAGAAACACTGGATAGCAGTAAAGAACATTCTCAAGTACCTGAGGAGGACTAAGGAGATGTTCTTGGTGTATGGCGGAAAAGACCTCCAGATCGAGGCCTTTGCTGACTCCAGCTTCCAGAGTGACAAGGATGATTCCAAGTCCATGTCGGGTTTTGTCTTTACCCTCAATGGAGGGGCGGTGTGTTGGAAGAGTTCCAAACAGGAAACCGTTGCAGACTCGACTATGGAAGCGGAATACATCGCTGCATCTGATGCCGCAAAAGAAGCTGTCTGGATAAGGAAGTTCTTAAAAGAACTTCAGGTGGTTCCGTCCATTGTTGACCTAATACCTCTGTATTGCGACAACAACGGGGCTATAGCTTTAGCGAAGGAACCCAGGTCCCATCAGAGATCCAGGCACATCTTGAGGCGGTATCACCTGATCAGGGAGATCGTGGATCGCAAGGAGATCGAGGTTCGGAGGGTTGCTTTAGAAGAGAACACTGCAGATCCATTCACCAAGGCCTTACCCCAGACTCAGTTCGAGCGGCTGATCGAGATGATAGGTCTTCGGTACGCCAGTTCATGGCCTTAGTGCAAGTGGGAGATTGTTAGTGTATATGCCCTAGAGGCCATTACTGTATCATACTAGTTTGTATATTACTTGATGGAAGCTTGGGATATTCACCTTGTATAAACAATCTTGCTCAATATAGTAGTATGCTACTTGGTTTGTTTCTAGTTCAATGTGTACTTGTGTTTATTTCAGTATATCACTTATACGCATTAGTGGAGCCCTTAGGATCTTTGCTTGATTACCAGCGTTGTGATGGCAGTCACACTAGTGGGGGCTGGGTAATCTATAAGCACATCCTTATACAGGTCCCTAGTCGTAGGACTATCGAGACAGGGCATCGATACTCCGGAGTAGACTAGCGTTTGCGCTTCTCATCCCAGTATGGGAGATGGTCTGTCCTACAGCCATCAGTACGTCGTACTGGAGATAGTATACGGGTGCTCGTTGGGTTACGAGTACACTGGACAGGACTCGTCGGGAACTGACAGGTTGGTATTATACCTATCGTCAGTTATCAGTTCCCAGGTGACATGAGTACAGCTTAGTCCGCTGACTTGACACTGGCATTTCGCCTCGAGTGTGTTCCCACTGCACTTTGATCACTACCCTACCACGGCTCAAAGGAGTCGTGCAAACAGGTGGTGGTTGGGTGCAGTCCCGAAGCACTTGGAGGCAGTGACGGTTAGACAGGATTCGTCTCTCCCGGTATTGGGGGTTGACATCGCGCTGTGTCTAGGAGAGCCATTACACGAGTAGTCCGTGGCCAGGGCAAGCGGGATATACTGGTAGGTTCCAGTGTTATCTCAGGGTGTTTTGGGCTTCACTCCGACACGACTTGTACCGCTATTGGGGGACTGACGTTTTACCGCCCCCTAGGCCCGACATGCGATGTATCAGACGAACAGACCGGACTGTACGGAGACTGTCACATCCAGACTCAGTAGGAGTACAGATGGGGTTTCACCTCGTCAGCCTTCTTGTCGACATCTACCTGGGGACCGTTACGCACAGCTAGTGCCGCTTGCGGTCTGTGGTTAAACCCACTGCCAGCGTAGTGTCGAGTCTTTAGAGTCCCACACAGAGGGTATTCGCCTCTGGGCAAAACAGAGTAGAGGTCGCATGGTTTTGCGACAGGGTTCGTTCTCATCCGCGCACTTGTGCACGTTTGGAGTCCGGACGGATATTACTGGCTGGCTCTGATTTGAGTCAGATGCTGGTATATGTTTTGGGGTTGCTTTTATCTCTCAGTATTCATGTTCCTCGGAACAAGGATGCAGGTGTGTATGCACAGTTATTTGAGGAAGAGGAAGAGGACTTTCATTAGGGTTTCGGAACGGGTGCGTATGCACAGTTGACAGTCGTCTTTTTCCAAACCCTAATGGATTTTTGTTTTATCAATTAATAATATATAATAAAATGAAATTGTGTCATGGTTGGTTTTTATGTTGACTTGTTGACCATGGTTGAAGTTTTGACCATCATCATTACAAAAGAAAGATGCTCTTTGATTCTAGCAAATTCATTTAATGTTTGAAATGATAATGGTCATTCCTAAACTTTTCATCAACCTTTTCATTTTCATTATTAATATTATTAATTTAGATAATTCTTTTTCTTTTGGCATTATGGTTGCAAGAAAGAAAAAGAGAGCTCATTATCTCATTTAGCTTCTCTCTCCTCACTTCATCTTCTTCTTCCTCTAGCAAAAGAGAACCCTTCTCATGTGTTGAGAATCCCTCTCTTTAAAAAGAAAAGCACCCCTTAGACACTCTCTACCCACTCTAGGATCAAGGGTTTAGCAAGCCGGAGATTCTAGTTCACTCCAAGTTCGAGAAAGAGCCCAAAGGTTGAACCCTCGAGGTGGATCCATCTTCGACGGAAGAAGGCGACAAGAACAGAACCATCAACCTCTACAAAAGTTTGAAGAAGAAGGAGTTCAAGTTTAGGTATAACCATCTTCATCCGAGTAGCTAACTCTCTTTAGCAAGTTTGCTAGTTTTAGTTTAGGAAAAGATCCCGACTTTGTTTAGTCCATGTTGCCCCTTGCGCTAAAAATTTGATTTTTATACCGTTTCCGCCTCCCCGTAAGAACCGGGGGTCGCAACGTGGACTTACAGTTAGCTTCACTAATTCTACATTAGTGAAGAGATATCTTGAGTTCGTGTTTGCTCGAAGTAGATCGTCTTGGATTTCAAAGACTTCAAGAAGGATGCATCATTCACCTCATGGAGCCTCTCTAGAGTCTGGGAGCTTGATGATCGCAGCAAAGAGACCACAACTTGGAGCTTATGAAGCGAAGGAATGGACTACAAAGGTTGTATTCCCTCTCTCTTAGATGTAAAGTTGTTTACATACAATGTTAACCCTAATTCTCTAGTTAAGATCTTGGTTAGGGTTTCATAGTATCCTAAAATTTTATAAAATGGCATGTGTGATGCCTTGCTAAACCTTGTTGTCGTGCTATAAAACCCTACAGTGGTATCAGAGCCAAACTAGAGCATTAGGCATTGTCTAGACGAAGTTAGAACTCCGATCGAACCCCGAAAGCCTATTTTGGACCCCCTCACTGGAAATTTTTCAAAAAGTTGGATTTTTTCATGTTAAAAATACTCAGAAAATCATGCAGGGAAATCTATGGACACACCTGAAGAACGAAATCCTAAATCATCTAAGTGACCGCGGATCCGCGGCCAAAACCTGGTTTTGGCGGCGGATCCGCGGCACCACTTGAGAGGCTTGGGTCGGCCCTTCAGCTATTGGTCCGTCCTTCAGCTATTGGTCCGTAGGTACTGTGGTATGTCTCTGGTTAATTTTAACTGTGCTCAAGTGTTGAGCTCTCTGGGAATTTTTGGGAATTCGTTGAATCGATTGAATTGTCTAACTTCGCCTAGTTATCTGTGATGATTATGTTTTGCTGTGATATGTTATATTGGATCATCGTGTATTGAATAGCCGGAGGTTTTATGTGAGATGTGGTTTTTATTTTCATTCACGTAAAATTCATTGTATGTAATATTCTTTTATTGGGGCACTTCCGGGTTGAGGATGATATCACCATTGTATATTATTTACTTTTCCGCATTAGGATAGACCCAAGGAGGGGAGCACAAGTAACCGGGTTCTAGGGTCCAGTGGGAGACCATCTCGAGGAGTCGAGACCGGGTCTCCTAACCCTAGAATTAGGAGGGTTACTTACCGTTCTCGTAGGGGTCTAGGGTTGTGGGTTTGGCTATTCATCGCGACCGTGGAATCCGTGTTTTATACAACCTCAAAATAAAATACGGACCTCCTAGTATATCCATTATTTCATATGTTATCTTCTGCTGCTGATATATTATGATGTGATCATTTTATATGCGTGAGACGAATGCTTATACTATCTATATATGATATATAAATATTACTGCTTTCGTTTTTTCTGTGATGTATAGGAAGCTTAATTGATAGGAATTCATTATTGAGATTAATGAAAGATAAAAGAAACCTAAAAGATATTGTAGAATCAAATTTTCAAAAAGGGTAGCTCTAGTTTTTGCTTTGCATAGCGGTATTCCTTGTAGAATATCCAACACCTTATTCAATAAGGAAAGAGCTGAGATCCCTTCAGCGGGAGTGACCTCTTTAGCGAAATTAGCAGATTCCACAACTCACTCGGTTTTGTTTTTGACTGCTTCTATAGTTCTTGCTTTGCATAGCGGTATTCCTTGTAGAATATCCAACACCTTATTCGATAAGGAAAGAGCTGAGATCCTTTCACCGGGAGTGACCTCTTTAGCGAAACTAGTAAAAGCCTAAAAAACTCTCCTTTTCAAAATCACTTATTTCTACAACGATATCAAGTTCATTACGCAATAGATTTTTATAAAAACGTGTCGTAGCCCTCCGTCATTTTGGATAAGTCCTATTTAGTATTCGTGCTACGTTTGTTGACTATGTTAAGGCGTAGTGCGCGGTAGCTAATTAGTATTTATCTGTTAAAGCATGAGATGCGATTGGATTAGGGTAGTCGTACGACTTTGTTGACTATGTTAAGGGTCGTGCGGGTGGGTTTAATTCAATCGGGAAATGACGGGTTGAACTTGGCTAGCAATTATGATTTGTTGACTATGTTAAGATCATAAGTTGCTAGTAGCAAAAGTATTATTGGGAATTACAAGTGTTGAAATTTGCAATGAGATTGCATACCTCCTATGAGATAGTTAGATCCCGATACCCATTGTGAGTAAGAACTCCTGGGAGAGTTTTACATATGACAATTAGCCAATCAAGTAGGTGACTAGAAAGGTGTTAACGGGGTTATGCCCCTGGGAAAACGAGGTTATTCTAATTAGGTCTGTACGAAAGCACGGGAAACCTCCCTCAAAGTACCAACACTGGCCTGGCCGAAAGATTGGAGAACTTGTAAGATGTAATTAATCCCGGCTAGTCTTACCTTTTAGGGTTTGAAGGAAGATTTGATAAAACCAGTGGGAGCCATCCTGATTAGATAAGATAATAACCAATCTAATATTGCAAGAGCGTACGCTAAAGTGTTTTCTTCTCTCTCTCTCTCCAGGTAGCGACCATGTCATGCCTTAATCAAGATAATAATATGAATGTATTGACCGAACCCGCTTGTTATATTGAGCAGGAGAACGTTGGTCCCGTTCTTTCTTATAAATGTTATAAGACTGAGCAGGGAACAGTGAAATATTCGGATTCTTAGGCCGCCCAAACGAAGAACAAGTATGTTGATACATTTTCTTCGGGTGTGTTAGTAATCGAGAACTATTTCTCAGTTCACTCTACGTCCTGGGTATTAGATACCGGATCAGGATCCCACATATGTAATATGTTGCATGGGCTACGGAAAGGTAGAGAACTGGGAATGGGTGATCATTCCGTAAGAGTAGGGAATGGTGCAGATGTTGCAGCCAAAGCAGTTGACGAATATCACCTTGTATTATTACCAAATGGTAATACATTGATTCTAAACGAATGCTATTACATACTGACCCTGATATGCAATGTTATATCAGTTTCTTTATTGAGTAAAAAAGGATATAATTATGTAGTACAGGATAATATTATGAACATCTTCCTGAATCAAAAGTTAATTGGATTAGGCTCGTTAAATAATGGCATATACGTTCTAAATCAAACCACAGTTCTTAATGTACAAAACACATAAGAGGAAGAGTTCAGAAATGAACGAATTCTTCTTATGGCATTGTAGACTAGGTCATATCAATGCGACACGACTAGCTAAGTTACATAAAGATGGATATTTGAATACGTTCGAATTATCATCTTATGAAACTTGCCATTCATGTCTCAAAGGCAAAATAACCAAAACTCCGTTTAGTGGACACGGAGAAAGAGTTACGGAAGTCTTGGGACTGATACATACTGATGTATGCGGTCCCATGTCTACACATGCCAGGAATGGTTCCTCGTAGTTCATTACATTCACTGACGATCTCTCAAGATACGGACATGTGTTTCTGTTAAAACAAAAGTCTGAACCTTTTGAGAAATTCAAAGAATATAAATACGAAGTCGAAAACCAAATGGGTAAAAGTATTAAGATCATTCGATCTGATCGAGGAGGAGAATACTTGAGCAATGAGTTTCTGGACCGTTTAAAAGAGAATGGGATTCTCTCTCAGCTTACTCCTCCTTATACACCAAATCACAACGGTGTATCGGAGCGGAGGAATCACACCCTATTAGATATGGTGCGCTCTATGATGAGCTCCGCTGAGTTGCCTATTTCCTTTTGGGGTTATGCACTGGAGACAGCAGCATACCTATTGAATCAAGTTCCATCTATATCTGTACCTACCACACTACATGAGATATGGAGTGAGAGGAGATCATATTTTAAACGAGTTAAGATATGTGGTTGTCCGGCCTATGTCAAGAGGCAAAATTCGGACAAACTCGAGGCACGATCAGTTCTTTGCAAGTTTGTGGGATATCCTAAAAATTCACAAGGATATATTTTCTACAACACTGAGGAACAAAAACTGTTTGTTTCTCAATATGCCACCTTTTTGGAAAGGGAATTTCTTGCAAAAGAAATTAGTAGCAAAGTGGTAGAGCTGGAAGAAGTTCCAGCAGCACAAACTGCAACTGAAGATTTAGTGGAACCAGAGGATTCAGTAGTTCCCGACGAACCTCAGCCGCTCCGCCGATCTAGTAGGGTTCCTCATCCACCTGAGAGATACTATGGTTTTCTCATCGATGGTGGGAGCGAGGATTGCATCATGGAAGATGATGACCCGACTAGTTTCGAGCAGGCCATCACAAATGGTGACTCTGTGAAGTGGATGGATGCAATACGATCTGAGATGGAATCCATGTACACAAATAAAGTGTGGATTTTGGAAGTTGCTCCTGAAGGGGTAAAACCCATTAGGAGCAAATAGATCTTTAAGAAGAAATTTGGTATAGATGGAAAAGTTGAAACTTTCAAAGCTAGACTTATTGCAAAGGGTTTTCATCAACGACCAGGTGTAGATTATGACGAAACCTTTTCTCCAGTTGCTATGCTTAAGTCCATCCAGATCCTACTTGCCATTGCTGCATTCCATGACTACGAAATCTGGCAAATGGATTTTAAGACCGCCTTTCTAAATGGTGATTTAGAAGAGTGTGTGTACATGACTCAGCCAGAGGACTTCGTAGACAGTGGGAGCAGCAGAAAGGTGTGCAAGCTGCTTAAATTCATCTACGGGTTAAAGCAGGTATCACGGAGTTGGAACATCTATTTTGATGTTGTAGTCAAAGAGTTTGACTTCATCAAAAACGTAGACGAACCTTGTATTTATAAGAAGGTTGCAGAGAGTAAGGTTGTCTTCCTCGTATTGTACGTGGATGACATACTCTTGATAGGAAATGATATTCCTATGCTGCACTCGGTCAAGCTTTTCTTATCATAAAGATTCTCAATGAAAGATCTAGGTGATGCCTCCTGTATTTTAGGGATTAAGATCTATAGAGATAGATCTAGATGGATACTGGGATTGTCCCAATCCAGGTATATTGACACCATACTAAAGAGGTTTAGTATGGAAGAATTCAAGCATGGGAACTTACCCACAATCTCTAGACTCACTCTCTCTAAAGAGATGTCTCCCAAAACTGATTTGGAGAGAGCTCGTATGCAAAGGATACGCTATACTTCGGCAGTAGGCTCTATCATGTATGCGATGCTATGTACCAGACCCGATGTAGCATACTCACTAAGTGTAGTGAGTAGGTATCAAGCAGATCCTGGAAAGGATCACTGGACAACTGAGAAGAACATTCTCATACTTGAGAAGGACTAAAGAGATGTTCTTGGTGTATGGTAACAGAGAACTCCAGGTGGAGTCCTTTACCGATTCGAGCTTCCAGAGTGATAAGGACGACTCTAAGTCGCACTCGGGCTTTGTCTTTACCCTAAATGGAGGGGCGGTTTGTTGGAAGAGTTCTAAACAGGAAACCGTAGCAGACTCGATGATGGAGGCCGAATACATCGCTGCCAACGATGCTGCCAAAGAGGCTGTCAGGATAAAGAAGTTCATAACTGAACTTGGAGTGGTTCCGTCCATTGGGCATCCAATATCTTTGTATTGTGATAACAATGGAGCTGTGATTTTGGCCAAGGAACTCAGGTCCCATCAGAGATCCAGGCATATTCTGAGGCGGTATAACCTGATCCGGGAGATAGTTGATCGCCGGGAGATCGAGGTCAGGAGAGTTGACACGAAGGATAACACTGCGGATCCACTCACGAAGGCCATACCCCAGATACAATTTGAGAGACTCTTCGGCTTGTTGGGTATGAGATACTACAACAGCTGGCCTCAGTGCAAGTGGGAGATTGTTAGTTATGTATATGCCCTAGAGGTCATTGTTGTACATATGATGTATATTATAGTGGATGCTTGGATATATAGAGAGAGGACTTTCTTGCTCGATATGATAGTATGCTATCTGGTTGCCCTTTATCTTAACGTGTAGACTTGTATCGGAACAATGTCTAGCTCTCACATGTTGATAAAGCCCTTAGGATATGTACTTTACTACTGGGACTATGATGCAGATCATACTAGTGGGGCCAGGGTAGTCTACGAGTACATCCTATAACTGTTCCTAGTCGAGGGTGTATCGAGATAGGGCATCGATACTCCAGAGTAGACTAGCGTATATGTATCTTGACCCATATGATGGGCGATGGATGATCCCACATCCGTTGGTGTATGACATCAAAGATGGTGTATGGGTGCTCACTGGAGACTGGGTACACTGAACGGACTCGTTGAGAACTCCTAGATGGTATTATACCTATCGTCAGATAGCAGTTCTCCGGTGACACTGGTACAGGTTAGTCTGTAGACCCGAGATCGTCATAGAGTATTGTGTGATTCCCACTGTGCTTTGATTTCCCCCATACCACGTTCATGAGAACGTACAAAACGGTGGCTTTTGGGTACAGTCCCGAATCACATGGAGGCAATGAGCGATAGTAGGGGTTTCGTCCCTCCCGGTATTGGGGGTTGATGTTGCGCTGTGTTCAATTGGCTATAACTGGAAGTCCCTGGCCAGGGATGATATGGAGATATACTGGTAAGTGTTATCAGTAGTTTCTCGACCCGTTATAAGCCTTACATCGACACGACTTATCGGTTACTGGGTCTGACGTTTACCACCCTAGACTGGATATGTGACATATCAGACGAAGAGACCGGACTGTACGGTAGTGTTACTGATTGGATTCGTGTTCAGTTGATAAAACTGCACATTTAATATGACATTTTTCCTATTATTTCTATATAATAAAAGGTGTTTATTATAATATATGATACATATGAGGGTTTATCTGTAAAAATACTATTTTCATGTGTTTATATATTATAATTAACATTTGGTAGGAAAAAGTAAGCATATAATATCCATGTAACATTTGGCCCATTTGAATATGCTTACCTTATTAAATACCTTTGACCAATTCTTAATGGTTAAGTTAATATCTCAATAAAACAAACTCTACTAATATTATTTGTTAAGTTATTGTGCAGAATTTTCAGGACTGAAATCAAGGAAATCAAAGTTGGCAAAACAAACCTGCCTAATTAAGAAATTAAACTAATGAAATCAACTCTGGCAGTGACGTAGAAAAGATTTTCAGTTTCCAGAAATTCAAAAGATCACCACATGTCATCAAGATGAAGCCCCAGAAAAACTAACAGATGATCTCCTTGTTTGACCGCGGAACCATGGCCAAACCCACCTATTGGCCACAGTTCCGCCGCGTATCAGAAGAGTTGGGAGTCGGGATTTTGCTGTTGGGATCTTAACCACTGGTTTCCATATTAGGAAACTGGGGTTCTGACTCTGGGACTATAAATAAGGACCGGGAGCCACTTGGAAAATTCATCGAGCTGAAGAGATGACGAAGTCCACGACAGGCTCACGCATCCAGGCTGATCATCAATGGTTAATCTACCTCCTTAGAAGAGATCGAGAAGCAAACTAGCATTTTGTAATCATTTTCTAAAGGAACAAAGTATAAATGATTTTTGGTGATTAATAAAGGTAGTTGTTTTCTTATTCTATCTCTTTGTAGTTTTAATATGATTTCTCTCTCCATCTCTTCTTCTCCCAACATGCGCGAGTAATTCTTCGCTTGTTAGGGTTCATGAGATTAGGGTAGGTTAATGGATGATGAAGATCTTTAAACTCTTTTTAAGTCCTATAAAGTTTATAAACTCTATCAAAGGAATAGTTAACATCCTAATTGGGCGCGCTATCAATTCATTGATAATCGCAATGTTAGTGTATATGCCCTAGAGGCCATTACTGTATCATACTAGTTTGTATATTACTTGATGGAAGCTTGGGATATTCACCTTGTATAAACAATCTTGCTCAATATAGTAGTATGCTACTTGGTTTGTTTCTATTTCAATGTGTACTTGTGTTTATTTCAGTATATCACTTATACGCATTAGTGGAGCCCTTAGGATCTTTGCTTGATTACCAGCGTTGTGATGGCAGTCACACTAGTGGGGGCTGGGTAATCTATAAGCACATCCTTATACAGGTCCCTAGTCGCAGGACTATCGAGACAGGGCATCGATACTCCGGAGTAGACTAGCGTATGCGCTTCTCATCCCAGTGTGGGAGATGGTCTGTCCCACAGCCATCAGTACGTCGTACTGGAGATAGTATACGGGTGCTCGTTGGGTTACGAGTACACTGGACAGGACTCGTCGGGAACTGAAAGGTTGGTATTATACCTATCGTCAGTTATCAGTTCCCAGGTGACATGAGTACAGCTTAGTCCGCTGACTTGACACTGGCACTTCGCCTCGAGTGTGTTCCCACTACACTTTGATCACTACCCTACCACGGCTCAAAGGAGTCGTGCAAACAGGTAGTGGTTGGGTGCAGTCCCGAAGCACTTGGAGGCAGTGCCGGTTAGACATGATTCGTCTCTCCCGGTATTGGGGGTTGACATCGCGCTGTGTCTAGGAGAGCCATTACACGAGTAGTCCCTGGCCAGGGCAAGCGAGATATACTGGTAGGCTTCCAGTGTTATCTCAGGGTGTTTTGGGCTTCACTCCGACACGACTTGTACCGCTATTGGGGGACTGACGTTTTACCGCCCCCTAGGACCGACATGCGATGTATCAGACGAACAGACCGGACTGTACGGAGAATGTCACATTCAGACTCAGTAGGAGTTCAGATGGGGTTTCACCTCGTCAGCCTTCTTGTCGACATCTACCTGGGGACCGTTACGCACAGCTAGTGCCGCTTACGGTCTGTGGTTAAACCCACTGCCAGCGTAGTGTCGAGTCTTTAGAGTCCCACACAGAGGGTATTCGCCTCTGGGCAAAACAGAGTAGAGGTCGCATGGTTTTGCGACAGGGTTCGTTCTGATCCGCGCACTTGTGCACGTTTGGAGTCCGGACGGATTATACTGGCAGGCTCTGGTTTGAGCCAGATACTGGTATATGTTTTAGGGTTGCTTTTATCTCTTGGTATTCTTGTTCCTCGGAACGAGAATGCAGGTGTGTATGCACAGTTGCTTGAGGCGGAGGATGAGGTATTTCATTAGGGTTTCGGAACGGGTGCGTATGCACAGTTGACAGTCTTCATTTTCCAAACCCTAATGGATTTATATATTATCTATTAATAATAGTAATTAAATGAGAATTTTGTTATGGTAGATTTTGTTGACTTGTTGACCATGGTTGACTTGTTGACCATGGTTGAATGTTGACCACCATCATGCTTTGAAAGATCCTCCTTGATTCATGCTTACACTTCATTTAAAGAAGCATGATAGTGGTCATTCCAAATTACCATCAACTATTCTTATTTTCAATTATTATTATTTAGATAATTCTTTTCTTTTGGCATTATGGTTGCAAGAAAGAAAAAGATTGCTCATTATCTCATTTAGCTTCTCTCTCCTCACTTCATCTTCTTCTTCCTCTAGCAAAGAGAAACCTTCTCATGTGTTGAGAATCCTTCTCTTTAAAATGAAAAGCAAACCCTAGTCACTCTCTACTCATTCTAGGTTCAAGGTTTAGCAAGCCGGAAACCCTAGTTCACTCAAAGATTGAGGAAGAGCCCAAAGGTCGAACCTTCGAGGTGGATCCATCTTCGACGGAAGAAGGCGACGAAAAGAGAACCATCAACCTCTACAAGATTTCAAGAAGAAGGAGTTCAAGTTTAGGTATAACCTTCATCCGAGTAGCTAACTCCTTTTAGCGTATTTGCTAGTTTAGTTTAGACACGATCCCGACCTTGTTTAGTCCATGTTGCCTCTTGCGATAAAAATTTGTCTTTTATACCGTTTCCGCCTCCCCGTAAGCACCGGGGGTCGCAATATGGACTTACAGTGGTATCAGAGCCTAACTAAACTTAAAGTAGCTTGGTAGCGAAGTGTATGGAAGTTCGAAACCGAAAAATCGCAAAACCGGAAAAACCAAAACCCTAAGTTTCTGTTGAAATTTTTTCTGCTCTAAATGAAAAACTTTATACTCCAAAAATCGGCTCAGGGTTTTCTAAGAACACCCACCAAAAACGATAGCATGATTCCTTCAAAGCGCCGCCCTTCCGCGGCCTCACCTGTTCATAAGGCCGCGGATCCGCCGCTGTTTGATGTCCTCTCTGCATCGTTTTTCGTGCAGTGTTCTTCTGTGTTGGTTTTGGGATTTTTCAGATGTATTATATGTGCCCAGATTTTCCAGAACTGAAATTCACTTTTGGGGTCCTATAATTCCGTATTTTTTCCGAACTTCACTGCACTTTGGCCATGTTGGTTATATCTGTGTTGCTTGCATGTATTGAACGTCGGCTAATCGCTATAAGTCGATTAGTCGGGGTTATACATGATCTGTGTTTGATATTGGAATGTGTATATGAATGTGTTGGACTGTCGCGGGTGAATAGCCGGGGTGGATGTGAGATGAGCTTTTGTTTTTCTTTCATTCATTGTAAATGTAAATTGATGTAATAATATTATTTGTTTGGCCGCACAACCGGGTCGGGGTTGTAGCCGTCATTGTATAATTCTTTTTACTGTTTTTGCTCCTAGGATAGACCCATGGAGGGGGTGCACAAACTGCCGAGTACTTAGCGGGTAGTTTGCCGCACCCGTAGGGGTCTTGGGTGGGGTATTTGGCTATTCACCGCGACCGTGTAATCCGCTTTTCGTTGCAGGCTCGAAAGGATTGCGGATTGCTAATATATCCAATGTATTCATCTGTGATCTGTAATGTCTATCATTGCTTTCTATTTAGGCGTTGCTTATGTTTTACAGCCGCGCTAGCCCAGCCCCCGCTCTGTCGTTAGTTAAGTAACCTAACGAGTGATGACGGGACCCCGTGGCGAATGCGAATGGCATAAGCGTACGTCATATTTTGGTTGTTTTCTGCAATGGTAGGATTAAATGATGGGACGCATTAAAAGAACTAATGCAAGAATATCACGCATTAAAAGAACTAATGCAAGATAATAAACTAAGTTAAAGTCGTTGGAACACTTTCGAAAAACCACTCGGTTCTTTTCAAAACTAACTTTTAAATGCGGAGCTTGAGCCACTCCTTCTAAAAGCTATCTCGTTCCATCGATTATATCAAGTTCACTACGTTCACGGTTTCGCCAAAACCATTCGTAGCCCTCCATCATTTCAGTTAAATATACGGTAGTATTCAAGCTATGTATTTTGACCTCACGCCAAGGCATAGTGATTGGTAGCTGCCGGATATTTATCTGTTGCATAGATAGAATGCGTTGTTTTGAGACAGTCGTACCACCATTTTGGCCTACGTCAAGGGTAGGTACGGGTGGATTCAAATCAACCGGGATAATGATGGGAAGAACTTGACATGTGACTTATGACATTTTGACCTCACGCCAAGGTCATAAGAGCATGGGGCAAAAATCCACATCGGGAGTTTCATAAGTACTGAAACTTGCTAGATTTGCATACCATTTGGAGTGTGATGATTATGGTAGGATTCCTTCATTTTCGTCACGCGATGATATTTGGATCCCGATCCTACTGTGAGTATATGCTACTCCTTGGGAAATTTCTCACTAAACGATCAATGCTATAAACCTAGTAGGTGCCTAGAAAGGTGTTAGCGGGGCTATGCCCTCAGGGAAAAGAGGTTCTTAAATTAAGGAACTTCGCGAAAGTGTTGGAAAACCTCCCTCGAAGTACCAACACTGGCCTGGCTGAACGGTTAAGCAAGTATTGTACGGTGGGAATGATCCCGGCTAATTCTTCCTTTGTGGTTTGAGGAGGGATTCGAGAGACAGTGGGAGCCATCCTGTTTAGACAAATTAAAAACCATTCTAAACTTGCAAGAGCATCGTGCTAAGTGTTTCTTCTCTCCCCCTGCAGCGACCAAATCGAAATGACTGGACTTAAGTTACTTCTAGATAAAAACATACTGACAGGGCCAAACTACAAAGATTGGCTCAGGAATGTCAAATTGGCAATCACTTACGACAAGCTGGGGTATCTTCTTACCACCAAAGCTCCCCCCGTCCCAGGTCCCACCTCCAGCGTCGCGGATAAGGAAATCCGTAAGACTTGGGAGATTGATTGCGCGAAGGCCAGGTGCCTCGTGCTTGCCTCTATGGACAACGAACATCAGAGGAGGCATGAGAATATGGACCTCGAGTCCATATTTCTCCATACAAAAGAACTGTATGGAGAGCAGTCTCGTATCGCAAGATACGAAGTGTCGAAGAAGTTGTTTTCGACAAAGTTGGCCGTCGGATCATCGGTAGCGGACCACGTGCTTAAGATGATTGGCTACACTGAGGAGCTCGCAGAACTTGGGACCACCTTGGATAGTGAACTCTATACAGATTTAATTCTCCAGTCCCTTCCATCCACTTACGCCCAGTTCATACTGAATTTCAACTTGCAAGAAAAGGAAGTTGAACTTTCAGAACTCCTCAACCTGCTGAGGAGCGCAGAGGGCACCCTACAGAAGGGTAGGGATACACCCGCTTTGTTTGTAGGAGGATCTTCCTCCTCTAGGTCCAAGGCGAAAGCCAAGGGAAAGAGGAAGAAAGCCCCCGCCAAACCAAGAGACGGTGTTAGTAAAGTGGGTACGAAGGGAAAGGAAAAGGCAACAAACATAGCGGGGAAGCTTGTTGGTAAAGAGGAATGCTTCTATTGTCACAAGAGTGGACACTGGAAGAAAGATTGCAGGGCTTGGAAAGCCAGGACACAGGAACTGAAGCAGGTTACGGCTTCAGCTTCAGGTGTGTATGTTATTGAAAACTGTCTTTCTATAAACTCTACTTCCTGGGTATTGGATACCGGATCAGGATCTCATATCTGTAATTCTTTGCAGGCGTTGAGAAACCGTAGGGTTTTGAAGGCAGGTGACATGACCCTCAGAGTTGCGAATGGAGCTAGCATGGATGCTAAAGCCGTGGGGGACTATCACCTGGGAATGTCAGATGGGCATGTTTTGGTTTTGCGTAATTGCTTTTTTGTACCCAACGCAACTTGTAATATCATTTCTGTATCTTTGGTTTCTAAAGAAGGTTATGAATTTGCGTTTGTAAGTAATGTTGTAAACATTCACCTTAATCATGTTCTGATTGGGTCAGGTACACTGAGCAATGGTATATACGTATTAAACCAACCACAGATTTTCAATGTCCAAAATACACACAAAAGAAAGTCTCCAGATATCAATCAGACTTTCTTATGGCATTGTAGACTGGGTCACATCAATGAGAGAAGGTTGACTAAGTTACATACAGAAGGATATTTGGATCCGTTCGAATATCAATCATATGCCACTTGTCAATCCTGTCTCAAAGGAAAGATGACAAAGACTCCGTTCACTGGACACGGAGTAAGAGCGAGCGAGCTCTTGGGACTCGTACACAGCGACGTGTACGGTCCAATGTCTACACATGCGCGAAGCGGTTATTCTTACTTCATTACTTTTACGGATGATTTTTCAAGATACGTTTATGTCTTCTTAATGAAACATAAGTCCGAAGCTTTTGAAAAATTCCAGGAATTTAAGAATGAAGTAGAAAAACAAACCGGCAAAAGTATCAAGATTCTAAGATCGGATCGAGGTGGAGAATACTTAAGTGCCGAGTTCCTGAATTATTTAAAAGAGAATGGGATTCTCTCTCAGCTTACTCCTCCATACACCCCGCAACATAACGGTGTATCGGAGAGACGGAACCGGACCCTATTGGATATGGTACGGTCCATGATGAGTAACGCTGAGTTACCGCGATCATTCTGGGGGTATGCGCTAGAAACAGCTGCATACCTATTGAACCGAGTTCCTACTAAGACTGTGCCTACCACACCATATGAGTTATGGAGTGGGAAGAAACCCTATCTTCAGTACCTAAAGATTTGGGGATGTCCAGCTTATGTCAAAAAGCAGCATACGGACAAGCTCGAGGCACGCTCAGTACTGTGCAAGTTTGTGGGATACCCAAAGAACTCCAGGGGGTATCTTTTCTATTACGCAGAGGAACAAAAAGTCCTTGTTTCTCGTAATGCCCATTTTCTGGAACATCAGTTCTTAGAAAAGGAAGTAAATGGGAGCGCAATAGAACTGGAAGAAATTCCAGAACCACGAGCTATTACTGAAAGCTTAGTAGAACCAGAGGGTTCAAATGAACAGGACATTCCTACGCCGCTCCGCAGAAGTAGTAGGCAGTCTCATCCGCCCGAGAGATACTACGGTTTTCTCATAGACGGGGATAGAGAGGATTGCATCATAGACTATGATGAGCCTACTAGCTTCCAGCAGGCCGTTCAGAGCGTAGACTCGGTAAAATGGCTGGATGCAATGCGGACCGAAATGGAGTCCATGTACACCAACAAAGTATGGACGTTGGACATTGCTCCAGACGGGGTAAAACCCGTAGGATGCAAGTGGATCTTCAAAAGGAAGATTGGTGTAGATGGACAGGTTGAGACCTATAAAGCTAGACTTGTAGCAAAGGGTTTCCGTCAAAGACCTGGCTTGGACTATGACGAAACCTTTTCTCCAGTGGCTATGCTGAAATCCATTCGGATCCTTCTTGCCATTGCTGCTTTCCACGATTATGAGATTTGGCAGATGGACGTAAAAACCGCTTTTCTAAATGGAAATTTAGAGGAGTGTGTCTATATGGATCAGCCAGAGGGTTTCATTCAGAGTGGGAGCAGCGGAAAGGTGTGCAAGTTGCTTAAGTCCATCTATGGACTAAAGCAGGCATCGCGGAGTTGGAACATCTGTTTTGATGAGACGGTCAAGGAATTTGACTTTATCAAAAATCCAGATGAACCATGCATCTATAGTAGATTTGTAGCGAGAACTGTGGTATTCCTTGTTTTATACGTGGATGACATTCTCTTAATAGGAAATGACATTCCTATGCTACAATCTGTCAAGGGTTTCTTGTCACACAGGTTCTCCATGAAAGACCTGGGTGATGCCTCATACATCCTGGGGATCCGGATCCATCGTGATAGATCCAAGAGGATATTAGGACTTTCACAGTCCAGGTACATAGACACCGTACTGAAAAGATTCAGTATGGAAGATTCCAAGCGCGGTAACCTACCGGCTTGTCACGGGATCACCCTCTCTAAAGAGA
Organism: Agapanthus africanus; assembly: GCA_030015575.1. NCBI lineage: Eukaryota > Viridiplantae > Streptophyta > Magnoliopsida > Asparagales > Amaryllidaceae > Agapanthus > Agapanthus africanus. Next base: position 42,763,777 of record CM057344.1, read on the forward strand.
TGTCTCCCAAGACTGATTTGGAGAGGGATCGCATGTCTATTATACCCTACGCTTCTGCGGTAGGCTCTATAATGTATGCGATGTTGTGTACCAGACCGGATGTAGCTTATGCACTGAGTGTAGTAAGCCGGTATCAGTCAAACCCTGGGGAGAAATATTGGATAGCAGTAAAGAACATTCTCAAGTACCTGAGAAGGACTAAGGAGATGTTCTTGGTGTATGGCGGAAAAGACCTCCAGATTGAGGCCTTTGCTGACTCCAGCTTCCAGAGTGACAAGGATGATTCCAAGTCCATGTCGGGTTTTGTCTTTACCCTCAATGGAGGGGCGGTGTGTTGGAAGAGTTCCAAACAGGAAACCGTTGCAGACTCGACTATGGAAGCGGAATACATCGCTGCATCTGATGCCGCAAAAGAAGCTGTCTGGATAAGGAAGTTCTTAAAAGAACTTCAGGTGGTTCCGTCCATTGTTGACCCAGTACCTCTGTATTGCGACAACAACGGGGCTATTGCTTTAGCAAAGGAACCCAGGTCCCATCAGAGATCCAGGCACATCTTGAGGCGGTATCACCTGATCAGGGAGATCGTGGATCGCAAGGAGATCGAGGTTCGGAGGGTTGCTTCAGAAGAAAACACTGCAGATCCATTCACCAAGGCCTTACCCCAGACTCAGTTCGAGCGGCTGATCGAGATGATAGGTCTTCGGTACGCCAGTTCATGGCCTTAGTGCAAGTGGGAGATTGTTAATGTATATGCCCTAGAGGCCATTACTGTATCATACTAGTTTGTATATTACTTGATGGAAGCTTGGGATATTCACCTTGTATAAACAATCTTGCTCAATATAGTAGTATGCTACTTGGTTTGTTTCTACTTCAATGTGTACTTGTGTTTATTTCAGTATATCACTTATACGCATTAGTGGAGCCCTTAGGATCTTTGCTTGATTACCAGCGTTGTGATGGCAGTCACACTAGTAGGGGCTGGGTAATCTATAAGCACATCCTTATACAGGTCCCTAGTCGCAGGACTATCGAGACAGGGCATCGATACTCCGGAGTAGACTAGCGTATGCGCTTCTCATCCCAGTGTGGGAGATGGTCTGTCCCACAGCCATCAGTACGTCGTACTGGAGATAGTATACGGGTGCTCGTTGGGTTACGAGTACACTGGACAGGACTCGTCGGGAACTGAAAGGTTGGTATTATACCTATCGTCAGTTATCAGTTCCCAGGTGACATGAGTACAGCTTAGTCCGCTGACTTGACACTGGCACTTCGCCTCGAGTGTGTTCCCACTACACTTTGATCACTACCCTACCACGGCTCAAAGGAGTCGTGCAAACAGGTAGTGGTTGGGTGCAGTCCCGAAACACTTGGAGGCAGTGCCGGTTAGACAGGATTCGTCTCTCCCGGTATTGGGGGTTGACATCGCGCTGTGTCTAGGAGAGCCATTACACGAGTAGTCCCTGGCCAGGGCAAGCGAGATATACTGGTAGGCTTCCAGTGTTATCTCAGGGTGTTTTGGGCTTCACTCCGACACGACTTGTACCGCTATTGGGGGACTGACGTTTTACCGCCCCCTAGGCCCGACATGCGATGTATCAGACGAACAGACCGGACTGTACGGAGAATGTTACATTCAGACTCAGTAGGAGTTCAGATGGGGTTTCACCTCGTCAGCCTTCTTGTCGACATCTACCTGGGGACCGTTACGCACAGCTAGTGCCGCTTGCGGTCTGTGGTTAAACCCACTGCCAGCGTAGTGTCGAGTCTTTAGAGTCCCACACAGAGGGTATTCGCCTCTGGGCAAAACAGAGTAGAGGTCGCATGGTTTTGCGACAGGGTTCGTTCTCATCCGCGCACTTGTGCACGTTTGGAGTCCGGACGGATTATACTGGCAGGCTCTGGTTTGAGCCAGATACTGGTATATGTTTTAGGGTTGCTTTTATCTCTTGGTATTCTTGTTCCTCGTAACGAGAATGCAGGTGTGTATGCACAGTTGCTTGAGGCGGAGGATGAGGTATTTCATTAGGGTTTTGGAACGGGTGCGTATGCACAGTTGACAGTCTTCATTTTCCAAACCCTAATGGATTTATATATTATCTATTAATAATAGTAATTAAATGAGAATTTTGTTATGGTAGATTTTGTTGACTTGTTGACCATGGTTGACTTGTTGACCATGGTTGAATGTTGACCACCATCATGCTTTGAAAGATCCTCCTTGATTCATGCTTACACTTCATTTAAAGAAGCATGATAGTGGTCATTCCAAATTACCATCAACTATTCTTATTTTCAATTATTATTATTTAGATAATTCTTTTCTTTTGGCATTATGGTTGCAAGAAAGAAAAAGATTGCTCATTATCTCATTTAGCTTCTCTCTCCTCACTTCATCTTCTTCTTCCTCTAGCAAAGAGAAACCTTCTCATGTGTTGAGAATCCTTCTCTTTAAAATGAAAAGCAAACCCTAGTCACTCTCTACTCATTCTAGGTTCAAGGTTTAGCAAGCCGGAAACCCTAGTTCACTCAAAGATCGAGGAAGAGCCCAAAGGTCGAACCTTCGAGGTGGATCCATCTTCGACGGAAGAAGGCGACGAAAAGAGAACCATCAACCTCTACAAGATTTCAAGAAGAAGGAGTTCAAGTTTAGGTATAACCTTCATCCGAGTAGCTAACTCCTTTTAGCGTATTTGCTAGTTTAGTTTAGACACGATCCCGACCTTATTTAGTCCATGTTGCCTCTTGCGATAAAAATTTGTCTTTTATACCGTTTCCGCCTCCCCGTAAGCACCGGGGGTCGCAATATGGACTTACACGCAACCACGATTAGAGATTAGATTAACAATTGTTTTGGTAAAGGCTAGATATGAACGGAGCTCTATGTCGAGATAGGGGTTAAGAGTAGGAACCCTTTTCCCTCCAGAAACCCTAATCTACATGCATCACTGTCGTTCTAGTTTTAAATCTATTAAAGGATAAAAAGAGTAATCTTTAATTAATCATCCATAACTACTAAATCCCAATAAACCCTACAAGCCCCCTTCTAATATTAAACTTACATCCGTAGTTACTCTAGATCTATATTTTGCATCCGTGTTTAACGTAGATCTAGAATCTATTTCCACTATTCATTATTCTTCCTCCTTTCTTTCTCAACACGCCTAAAGTAAGAATAAAATATTCAACGTTTCCCAGATGACAACCCATACTCATCTCGGTCTAGCTACACACGACACTGTTATTGATTGCGGTTAGCTACATACACATAAGATAAAGATCTATCAAATGGCACCGTTGCCGGGGATCGAACCCGGGTCACCCGCGTGACAGGAGGGAATACTAATGGCAGCGATGCAAAAGAAACTCGACGCTATTGAGAACAAATTCTCATCAGTCTCCCTAAATCAGGTAACGCTTCCCAAGACAGTGTGTAGTTGCTGTTCAGATCCTTCACACTTGACGGAAGAATGTCCTATGAATGCACCGTTTCAAGGTCACGAGCAAACTAATGCTGCTTTTCAGCAGCGACCTAGAAACGATCCTTATTCTTCCACGTACAATCATGGATTGAGGAATCATCCTAATTTTGCTTGGAACCAAAACCAACCCCAAAATCAAAACCAGTTCCAAAGCAATTATCAAAGACCCTCCTCTACAGCAATAGCAACCACAACCACAAAGTCAGCACCCCTTTCAGTCACAAAATTTTCAAAATCCGGCCAACACTTCTACACCGCAATTGGCCGATACTGATAACTCTTCACTCGTACAAACTTTGGATTTGTTTATGAAACATACCATTCAAATATCGGCTAATATGAAGTCTTTTATTGATACCATAAAGAAAGACTCCGCCTCCCACGGTGAGAGTATTAAATCAATAGAAAACCAAATTGCACAGTTGAACGCCGCAATGAGTGCGAGAGAGAAAGGGACACTCCTATCTCAACCCCTACAGAATCCTGGTCACTTACAAAATCGTAATGTGAATGTCGTTACTACGTTGAGATCGGGAAAAGTGCTGAATAACCGAGTGGGTGAGCAATTTGATGATGTTAGTGATACCAATGATACTCCGACTTCTACTTCTTCCCCTAATTCGTCTAGTCTCCCACCTACTTCCGAGCCTATTCTACGCTTCCTACAAGGCTCCAACCCTCAGCCCACTTCCACAAATCTATCTAAAGCGATCCCCACTCCAATTTTGCGATCCGTTCCATCCCCACAATCCTCTCCAATATTGGACCCAACCCTTATTGATAAAGCACCTTATCCAAACAGGTTAAGGGGCAACAGATCAAGTCCATAAATGGAGAAGATTGTGGAAATTTTTAAGCAAGTTAACATAAACATTCCTCTCCTAGATGCAATTCAACAAGTTCCGTCTTATGCGAAAATCCTAAAGGACTTGTGCACTAGGAAGAGAAAAGTTCAAGTACCTAAAAAAGTTTTCTTTGCGAGTAATGTGAGCACTGCTTTTACACAACAACTACCCAAGAAACGAAAGGACCCCGGAAGTCCTACAATTTCTATTTCTATTGGGGGTAAAAATATCAATCGTGCTCTACTCGATTTAGGTGCTAGTGTTAACTTGCTTCCGTATTCTGTTTATGAGCAATTAAGGATCGGAGAGTTAAAACCTGTACATTTCACTCTTCAGATGGCCGATCGATCTATCACCCAATCTAGGGGTTGTTGGAGATAGTGCCTTCAAAGTCAATTATTGGATCACAGGCACGTGATTGCAATGATTGAGGAAAGACCTATGCCGGTAGGACAGTCTTACTCAAGATGATAGTATGCTATCTGGTTTATATTTATCATCGTGTACTGCTTTAGGTGACCATACAGGTCACTATTGCATGTTGATAGAGCCCCTAGGATTCTTGCTTGACTACCAGCAGTATGAGGGCGATTATCTACGTGGGAGCTGGGGTCTATAAGCACATCCTTAAAAGGTCCCTAGTCATGGGAGTTTCGAGACAGGGAATCGATACTCCAGAGTAGACTAGTGTATACATTCGAGACCCCGACGAGCGGCGGTGGCCGGTCTCACAAGCCACTGGTATCAGTTGGTTCACCTAAGATGTATACAGGTGCTCATTGGGTTATGAGTACACCGGACAGGACTCGCCGGGAACCTGCTGGTTGGTATTATACCTGACGTCAGATAGCAGTTCCGTGGTAACATGTGTACAGGTTAGTTCATCGACCTGAGATCGTCATTTGTCTCGTGTGAGTTCCCACTGTGCTTTGATTACTACCCTACCACGCTCAAAGGAGACGTGCAAACGGGTTTTAGTTGGGTACAGTCCCGAGCCACATGGAGGCAGTGAGCGGATCTGCAGGGGTTCGTCACTCCCAGTATTGGGGGTGAGGTCGCGCTTTGTCTAGGAGAGCCGGTACATGAAAGTTCTTAGCCAAGGCAGGAGATTTACTGGTAGGTATTCCAGTAGTATCTCAGGGTGTTCTGGGCTACACTCTGACACGACTTGTACCGCTTTTGGGGGTCTGACTTTCACCAACCACCTAGGCCCGCCATGCGATGCTCATAGACGAATGGACCGGACTGTACGGATATTTTCACTGACAGGCTCAATAGGGTGTCAGGATGAGTTCGCTCATCGACGTCCCTTTTGGTCAATACCTGGTAGCCCGTTACGTATAGGCTAATACCTCTGACGTGCTAGTGGTTAAATCTACAACCAAGGTGTTGACGAGTCTTTAGAGTCCCCCACAGACCAATTTCTCAAGTTTCGGGTGAAACACTGTAGAGACCGTATGGAGATATGGCAGGGTTCGATCAGATACGCGCGGTATTGCACGGATCGTGATCGGACGGATTTTACTAGCGGGCTTTGGTTTAAACCGGATCCTTGTATTGTATAGTGTAGATTTTGTCTGTTTGAATTTGTATTCAGTGGGAATACAAATGCGGGTATGTATATACAGTTTCGGGATTTTCCTGTAATTTATTACGGGATCAGTTTTCTGAAGTTGCCAGTTTGCATTCCGTTCCGGCCAGTTTTCCTTTGTTCCTTCACGGCCGGACTTTTGTGATGTAGGGGCTAATTTGCAAGTTTGCAAATTAGCATTTGTGGAGGGGTTATTTGAAATTTGAAAGATTATGAAAGCATCTTTTGATTCCATTTCTTTCTTTCATCCTTTCTTGCTTTAATGAGATTAGAAAGGATTAGAAGTTGATATGATATTGTTATCATCATATTTGGTTATGGTCACCCTTTGCTTTTACTACTCTCACCTCCCTTCATGTATTATTCTTTTTCCTCCACCATTTTGAACATAGAGGGGCCGGCCACTTTGGGAGAGAAGGAAGGGGTTCATTTTTGATGAGGGAAATTTGATCATCTCATTTTTGCATGCTACACAAATTCATCAACCTCACTCCAAAGTCCATTGCTCATTCCTCCATCACCAAGGCAACTTCACCCCATTGAGACAAAGTGTTTCTACACTACACCTACAGCACTCTTAGGCACGTCGGCTCGCCAACTTCATGCCCGAGTTGCCTCGGTCCAGAGGTGGGAGCCCGTAAAAGAACCCGGCGATGTGGTGCCCGTTTCGACGAGGAGGCGACGACCGGAGATTCCGCGAGGAGATCGGAATGGAGGCGAAGACCGAAGGGCACGGATCGCTTGGTATAGCATTCTACCCTTTCTCGTATTTGCTAGGAGTAGATTAATGGCCCGATCCAGGTTTTTAGTGCGCGGTGGTGCCACTTTTCTAGTTTGAAAAGTTTTTCGTTTCCGCATTCCGGCGTCGGATTGACGGCCGGGGCGCCGCCGTGCACTTACACTGGTATCAGAGCCACGCCATTAAGCTCGTCTAGCTTGGTCTAATGTGTTTAAAACTTCGATCGAACATTTATCCCAAAACCGCGTTTTCATTGCATTAGTTTCTGTCGAAATTTTTTTGGGCTCTAAAAATTTTTCGGGTTATTGAAGAAATGTGTGCAGGGTATTATGGGAACACCGAAGAAAATTGGTACCTTGATTCCACTGTAGCACCGCGGAACAGCGGCAAAAACCCCATTTTGGCCGCGGTTCTGCCGCCGAACAGTGGCTTCACTTAACCAAATTTCTTCAGTGGGTCTCTGTCATGGAAATAGGGTTTTTGGTATATTCCTTTTGGGCCCAGATTTTCTTTGAGTACTACAGTTGTGCTTGGGGCCCACTTCGGGAAAATTCGATCGATCGAAAATTTTAAACTTGTTAGTTCACAGTATTTACATTATATCTGCGACCGTGAATGTCATTTGATCGGTAAATCCTGTCTAACTGCTATAGCCCTTTTAGACGGATTTGCGAACGTGACATTCATATTGATGTTCTGTATTGTGCTATGATATTGCGGATTGGTCGTGGGGGATAGCCTGGATGCAATATTAGTACAGTTTTGTTATATATGTACATTTGATATTGCGGGGCGAGCGTCCGACATGTGGACTGCCGTCACTGCCTGTTTGTATTATTCTTTTGGGGCACGACCTGGTCGAGGTCGATTTACCCGTTGTATGTATATTTTACTTTCTGTACTAGGATTACCCCGCGGAGGGGTGCACGGATAGCCGGGTTCTAGAGGGAAACGGGCCCGTATCTCATGGCGTTGAGATGGAGGGGGCTTCACTCTAGAATTAGCGGGCTATTCGCCGCACTCGTAGAGGGTATAGGTTGACCCAGGAGGGGTGCCCAAGTTACCGGATTCCATGAAGTGCTGGGTGGTCCATTCACGTTGTTGAAGAGGGCTGTCTCGCTTCAGGTTTTGGCGGGTAACTTGCCGCGCCCGTAGGGGTCTAGGTTTTCATTGCACAGGCTATCCACACGACCAGGGGAACGTCGGGTTTCAGTAGCGGCTCTGTGAAACCCGGGGATCCCAGATATCTGTATTGTTCTGTGATGCTTATTACATTTCTGTGATGTTGCATTTTATCACGCCTTGAGCGAATATTATATATTGATATATATACTAGTAGATGTTGTATATGTTTTGCATCCGTGCTAGTCCGGTCCCCGCTCTGTCGTTAGTTAAGTAACCTAACGGGTAATGACGGGACCTAGTGGAGAATGCGGATGGCATATACGTACATCATTATTTTCGTTCTTTATTGGTGTGATCAATTGATGGGACTGCGTTGATTCGGATCAATGCAAGCTAAACAAACCTATTCTGATGTTGTTGGAACATTTTTCAAAAAGCTGTTATTGTAAGGGCGTTCTCTTTTGTTTTGCACAGTGGTATTCGGTTATGAATATCTAGTTCCTCAGTCGACGAGGCAAGGACCGAGATCCCTTCACTGGGAGTGACCCCTTGGACAAAAGTTTGCGTCAGGGCAATAACTTCACTATAGCCGATTACTTTTGCTTGGCATCGTGGTATTCAGTTGGAATATCCTGCACCTCATTCCACGGGGAAAGAGCCGAGATCTCTTCATCGGGAGTGACCTCTTTAGCAAAAGTTTTCGTCACTATATTTTTAAAAAGCTATCTGGTTCCTTCAACGATATCAAGTTCATTACGTTAAAGGTTTTCGCCCGAAACCATTCGTAGCCCTCCGTCGTTTCATAAGAATAGTCAATAAGTATTCAAGCTGTGTATGTTGGCTAAAGTCAAGGCACAGTGATTGGTAGCTATTAGGTATTCATATGCTGCATAGATAGATGCGTTGGTTTGGGACAGTCGTACTACTATTTTGGCCAAAATCAAGGGTATGTACGGGTGGATTCAAATTAACCTGGAGAATGACGGATAGAACTTGACATGTGACTTATGATATGTTGGCCAAAGTCAAGGTCATAAGAGCATGGGGCAAAAATCACATCGGGAGTTTCTAAAGAAACTGAAACTTGCCAGATATGCGCATACCTTCTGGAGTGTGATAACGTGAGCGGATTCCGTCACGTTATCATGCGATGATAGTTGGATCCCGATTCCCACTGATGAGTTGGTTTACTCCTCGGGTGATCCCGACTAATTCTTCTTTCAGGTTTGGGGAAGAATTTGACGTTACAGTGGGAGGTTTCCTGATTAGATAAAGTGATAACCATTCTGATCTAGGTTAGAGTGCACGCTGAGTGTTTCTTTTCTCTCTCTCTCTTTGGCAGCGACCTTGACCCGACCCTAAACTATGACTCAATGACCAAGATTGACCGAACCTTCTTAAACACTGGCTTTTGGATTGTCAGAGTTGCAAACCTCATTGCCACTCCTATTTTTATCCTTTTCTCCAGGACACCCCGTATTACTACGAACGTCCACTTCCATTGGACAAAACCATCATATGGTTATATACGAACTCGAAGGAATTTATTCGAGGATGGTTTCCGGTTCTGGAGAAAACGAATAGGACTATTCAGTTGTCTTTTCTTTTTACCTTCTCTCAGGTTGCGAGTACTCCTTGGTTTAGGAGATAGTACACCTATTACGCAAATTGGATAGTCTTCTTCCAAACCTTAGGCTGGTGCCGAACGGTAGGGAATGAAGAAAACCAATTAGCATAACGATGGTGTGCAGAAGGTATTAAGTTAAGACAAAGAAAGGGATTAGTAAGAGGGCAAAGTAAATTGCGACTGCTATTCACGACCAAACCAAGTATTTCTTCGCCAATCCTAAATCACATTTGTATTTCTCCAGGACACTCCGTATCACTACGAAGATCCACAGTTTATTGGATACTCCATCGTATGGTTATATATGAACTCGAAAGGAACTTGTTCCAGTTCGGGGATAGATTCTGGTTCGGGAGAAATAGGAATAAGGTTTATTCGGGTGTCTTTTATCTTCACCTTCTCTCGCATTGCGAGTGCTCTTAGGATTAGGACAGTACACCCATTATGCTTATTGGATAGTCTTCTTCCAAACCATAGGCTGGTGCCGAACGGTAGGGAAGGAAGAAAACCATTTGGCTTAAAGGGGTGTACAGAAGGTAACAACTAAAGACATATAAAGGGATTTAGAGAGATGGCAAAGAGATATACGGTTATAGTTGTGAATCTGATAATGGAAGAGGCATTACTAGGAATACCGGAATACCCCATTGAAACATTTTAATGTTTCAGTTTCACTGTGTACTGTTAAAAAAAACTGATTTCCTAATTAGACACTTGCTCCAGGGTATGTATTTACCAGGTATGATTCTCACATCTGTATGGTTTTACAGATGATGAGTGGGAGTAAGTTATTGGAAATTAGGTGATCATCCTCATTATATCGGAATTCATTGTAATTGGTGATATTTGAGGAAGTCACCTGGGTTGTTTGCTGGACGGCAAATATTTGGTTTTGAATATCCGTTGTTATGCACCAATTTCAAATTGATATATCTGTACGTCTATTTTTATAGAGTGAGATATACTTTTTTGAAATTATGTCTATGACATTTACCTATATCAGTGGATGGTTAGGTAAGGAGCATTAAACAGCGGTGTAATTCTTCATAACCAAAGTACAGTTTTCAACCTACGACACACAGAGAATGAGTTATTAAACTCGGGGGAATTATACAGAGGATTGTATATTGTCCAGTGTCCATTAGGACAGAGGGGTTGGTCCTCGTACTATATTCGGTTTGTTTATGACTTCTCTAGTTTTTTAGACAAGTGTTTCGTAGAAACACAGGGTCCAAGTTTTGAGAAGTTATAGGTATATGAGTAAAGTAGAGAACCGGATATTGCAAGTATCGGGATTCTTCAAGGTGATCGAAGATGTAGATACTTGTATATGGTATTCAGTTGATAGTAATGATTAAGAGAACTTGCTTCTCTTTCAGGTTACTCATAATTGGAAGCACTCCTAAGTTGAGTAACGCTGATCGGCCCCTCTCCATTTACTTGACATGCACTGGAGACAGCTGCATGATTTGAATCTGGTTCAATTAAATCAGTGCCTCTGTTTCTGTATTGGATATAGAACAGTTCATATCTTGACATTGTTAAGGTATGGGGAGTTGTCCAGCTTATGCTTAAAACCAGACTTTGGATAACTCAAGGCACGTTTCTGTAATGGCTGTTTGTGGGTTGACCCGGGCTATGACGAGGGTTGACTTTCTACCATCTGGAAGATCAATAGTGATATTATTCTTGACTCGCCACAGTTTTAATAAAAATAGATTTTTTCAGAAAACAGTAGTGGGAGTATGGTAGAACTGGAAGTGATTCCAGAACCGCAAACGATTACTGAAAATTTGATAAGAACCTAAAGATTCAATCTGGCTTGACATTCCATTGGCCACTCTGCAGACATGGTGGGTAACCTCAGGCACCCGAGAGGTACTTCGGTATGCTCAAGGACGGTGGCAGGGAGGTTCTTGATTACCCAGGCTTACCATTGCTGTTGCTCCAGGATGTGAGACCCGACAGGAGGATGAGTATAGCGTCGTTCTGAACTAGCTTTAGAAGTGTACGTCTGTATGACTCTGCCAGAGGGTTGTCGTAGAAAGTAGGAGCAGCGGAAGCATAGTGGACAAGTAGCTTATGTCTATTTGTAGACTGAAGCAGATACAGCGGAGATAGATCATCTATTTCTGATGTGACAGTCATAGGTTTGACTTCATCGGAATAGGGGATGGATCTGTTAAGAAGGTTGTAGGGTGTGATATCCTGGTATTTGGATGACATACACAGAGCAGGAAGTGAAATTCCTATACTACGATCGGTTATACTTTGGTTGTCACACAGTGGTTTCTCCACATAGGATATGGATGTTGTTGTTTTTGCACTAGATGCAATAAGGTGATATTGATCCAATCCTGGAGAAACGTTCGGAAGCAGTTTTAGAAAATAAGTGGATGTTCTAGGGATATGATAACGGCAGCCTCTTTTGGGAGACGGTTATCATTCCAGGCTTCCAAGGTGACCAGGATGACAGAGTGGCTGTCAGAGTTATAGTTTTCCCTCTGACGAGGGGCAGTATTTTGGACAGGTGGTCCAGGTGGATACTGAGGGAAGGATGGCGTAGGATACTGAATAAGTTCAGTTGACGATACAGTCTAAGAAGTTTTGATTTGGAGTTCATTTATGAGCTAGGTCCCATCAGACATCCAATCATATTCTAAGACAGGTATTGCTCATTTCGAGAGATGGTTTTCTCCGCGAACTTGAGATAAAGAGAGACATAGAAAGAAACATCACAGCGGATCCACTCACTGAGGTTATTTCTCGAACGCAATAGTTTCGCAAACGAGCTTTGTGAGACTGACTAGTAGAAGAGTTGGGTATTCAGTATCACACGGGTTGTGAGTATGCGACATCGCAATAATTAGCCTTGAGTGCAAGTGGGAGATTGTTGGAGATAGTGCCCTCAAAGTCAATTATTGGATCACAGGCACGTGATTGCAATGATTGAGGGAGGACCTATGCCGGTAGGACAGTCTTACTCAAGATGATAGTATACTATCTGGTTTATCTTTATTATCGTGTACTGCTTCAGGTGACCATACAGGTCACTATTGCACGTTGATAGATCCCCTAGGATTCTTGCTTGACTACCAGCAGTATGAGGACGATCATATACGTGGGAGCTGGGGTCTATAAGCACATCCTTAAAAGGTCCCTAGTCGTGGGAGTTTCGAGACAGGGCATCGATACTCCAGAGTAGACTAGTGTATACAGTCGAGACCCCGACGAGCGGCGGTGGCCGGTCTCACAAGCCACTGGTGTCAATTGGTTCACCTAAGATGTATACAGGTGCTCATTGAGTTATGAGTACACCGGACAGGACTTGCCGGGAATCTGCTAGTTGGTATTATACCTGACGTCAGATAGCAGTTCCCTGGTGACATGTGTACAGGTTAGTTCATCGACCTGAGATCGTCATTTGTCTCATGTGAGTTCCCACTGTGCTTTGATTACTACCCTACCACGCTCAAAGGAGACGTGCAAACAGGTTTTAGTTGGGTACAGTCCTGAGCCATATGGAGGCAGTGAGCGGATCTGCAGGGGTTCGTCTCTCCCGGTATTGGGGGTGAGGTCGCGCTGTGTCTAGGAGAGCCAGTACATGAAAGTCCTTAGCCAAGGAAGGAGATTTACTGGTAGGTATTCCAGTACTATCTCAGGGTGTTCTGGGCTACATTCCGACACGACTTGTACCGCTTTTGGGGGTCTGACTTTCACCAACCCTCTAGGCCCGCCATGCGATGCTCATAGACGAACGGACCGGACTGTACGGATATTGTCACTGACAGGCTCAGTAGGGTGTCAGGATGAGTTCGCTCATCGACGTTCCTTTTGGTCAATACCTGGTAGCCCGTTACCTATAGGCTAATACCTCTGACGTGCTAGTGGTTAAATCCACAACTAAGGTGTTGACGAGTCTTTAGAGTCCCCCCACAGACCAGTTTCTCAAGTTTCGGGCGAAACGCTGTAGAGGCCGTATGGAGATATGGCAGGGTTCGATCAGATACGCGCGGTATTGCACGGATCGTGATCGGACGGATTTTACTAGCGGGCTTTGGTTTAAACCGGATCCTTGTATTGTATAGTGTAGATTTTGTCTCTTTGAATTTGTATTCAGTGGGAATACAAATGCGGGTATGTATATACAGTTTCAGGATTTTCCTGTAATTTATTACGGGATCAGTTTTCTGAAGTTGCCAGTTTGCATTCCGTTCCGGCCAGTTTTCCTTTGTTCCTTCACGGCCGGACTTTTGTGATGTAGGGGCTAATTTGCAAGTTTGCAAATTAGCATTTGTGGAGGGGTTATTTGAAATTTGAAAGATTATGAAAGCATCTTTTGATTCCATTTCTTTCTTTCATCATTTCTTGCTTTAATGAGATTAGAAAGGATTAGAAGTTGATATGATATTGTTATCATCATATTTGGTTATGGTCACCCTTTGCTTTTACTACTCTCACCTCCCTTCATGTATTATTCTTTTTCCTCCACCATTTTGAACATAGAGGGGCCGGCCACTTTGGGAGAGAAGGAAGGGGTTCATTTTTGATGAGGGAAATTTGATCATCTCATTTTTGCATGCTACACAAATTCATCAACCTCACTCCAAAGTCCATTGCTCATTCCTCCATCACCAAGGCAACTTCACCCCATTGAGACAAAGTGTTTCTACACTACACCTACAGCACTCTTAGGCACGTCGGCTCGCCAACTTCGTGCCCGAGTTGCCTCGGTCCAGAGGTGGGAGCCCGTAAAAGAACCCGGCGATGTGGTGCCCGTTTCGACGAGGAGGTGACGACCGGAGATTCCGCGAGGAGATCGGAGTGGAGGCAAAGATCGAAGGACATGGATCGCTTGGTATAGCATTCTACCCTTTCTTGTATTTGTTAGGAGTAGGTTAATGGCCCGATCCGGGTTTTTAGTGCGCGGTGGTGCCGCTTTTCTAGTTTGAAAAGTTTTTCGTTTCCGCATTCCGGCGTCGGATTGACGGCCGGGGCGCTGCCGTGCACTTACAGGGGTGAGATAGAGGATGTGTTAATCAAAGTCGAGGAATTTATATTTCCTGTGGACTTTATCGTTATTGATACACAACCTGTAGTGAACCCACGAAACCAAATTCCGGTGATTTTAGGTCGACCTTTTCTTGCTACTTCCAACCCAATAATCAATTGAAGAAACGGCTCTATGACCTTATCCTTTGGGAAGAAGTCAATTGAGCTTAACATTTACAAGTTGGGAAGTGAACCTTCCGAACCCTATGCTCATGTGTGTTCTGTCGAAACAATAGATTCCGACAGCAGCGAAATTGTAGAGCTTCATGATACTGATCTCGACTTCGCTATTACGTTGTTGTCCGGACCAACAGCTAACGCTAATTGTGAACCTTTTATGGAGTCAGAGTATCATCCCATTCTTTCTGATGAGATTATTATTCGGGATATCGATGAAAGCTTCAAGAAAATGTTCGCTGATGAACTCGCATTCTTAGAAGACATGGGCGTTGTGATGAATCAACCCCAACCCAAAGAAATTGAACCGCCACATCTTCTTCTTATCAAGAATGAGAATGCGAGTAATCCATCACCATTGATTTTTCTCTACAAATCGAGACGTAAACCTTTTCCATTACACCTCTTATCTCCTCCCCACTTCTTCACGTCAATTGGCGACATGTTCTTCCACGAGCCTTGGTGCTTCATAGAATTTTTTTTGAATGGTTGGTTTTGACTTTTGGTCTTTGCAAGGTTGTACTTTGACCAATAACTTTTACCCTTCCCAATAATTTTAAATGCTTAATATTATTTTACTTAAGTTTGGGGGGGGGGTATATTTCGGCTCTTGAAAATAAATTTTTTTGGTGAGCCAAAAATAAATTTGGGGGAGGATTTTAATGTTTCATGTCCCCATTAATACGTTTTTCCTCCCAAGCTTACAGGTTTTTTGAGCTTTAGCAAATGACAACAGTGATGACACTGTTGAAAACAAGTTTGGGGGAGGTTTTTGCTTATTTACGCATCAATTTGCATCATACTTTGCATAAGCACAACATTTTCAAAAATTGTAAAATTTTTCTTTTATAATAAAAGAGTAGAAAGTGAAAATTTACATATGAAAGATAGGAATAGTTTGAGCAAAACAAGAAAGTTAGAGGTTTTCTTAAACAAAACTAGTAATAAGTAGTTATGAGCTGTTGTCTCAAGGGTTAGTAAGATGAAGGAAATTACTAATCTGAGAATAAAAATAAGCCTGAAAAATAGTTCCTATTCTGGAAGCCAAACATTTGAACGTTGATACCCTACTATACGCGCTCACACACATCTTGAAACTCGGGATAGTAGAGGATACCTTGAAATGCTCTTGTCTAAAAGCCAAAGTTTGAAGAAAATAAAAGTGGAAAATAAAAGATAAAATGGTAAAAAGAAAAAAATGAACACTGGTTCTGTTATCGCCAAGGCAACAATAAAAAAATATAGCGAGGGTGCTTTATCACCTAGTGCCTTAGACCAACTGGTTTGGGAGTCACTGCTAAGCCTTAGGTGTTGTATGACGAGGAATTACGCCTAAATGCGCGAGCACATTTTATAATCGATCGGTTAGTACCTCAAGAAGTATTAACGGTAGCATGAAGAATGTGTGAGCAATTTTATCGAAAATATTCACCAACTATAAAGTACTTTGGAAGATGGATAAGAGTATGATAGCTTGATTTGAATTCTCTAAGTGTAGGGATGTCTTTTACACACACGTAGGGGTATATGATCAATGTTTGGATGAAAGATAGGAAGGAAGACTAAAGGCTATATTTTATTGAGGGATGATGTGATTTCTAATATTTTTTCATGACCATTAAGATAGAGCTCATAGCAACTGAAAAACTGGTATAGTGGAAACTCTGATTTTCAAGTTCTTTCTTTTATAGTTCTTATCTTTATATGTTGTCACACCCTGCTTCCCGATATACGGCGAAGGGGACGCGACGAGATCCGCTACGTATATACTCAGAAGTACATACGCTAAGCGTATCTATGCAATATAAAAATAAATACACAAGAGACAAGATATAATAAAAACATCAACTTTTATTTATTAACATTCTTTTGTACAATGCATGAAAAGAAAATACAACTAAAATAAGACGATGCCTAAACAATGGCATCACAGGAAATGAAAAGTACTGAATGGAAAATGTACAATGAAACTAGAGCTCTGGTTCTTCAGCAAACTGGTCCAAGTCTTCTACAGATGGCTCGATCTCCACCGGGTCCAAACCACCTGACGACATTCAAAGAAGAAAGAATAGAATGTCGTCAGCGAACAAATCGCTCGGTAAGTCCCAAAGATAAGAGGAAGGTAGACAAAGAGTAAGATAGAGAGAGAGAGAGAGTAGCTTTTACAGTTGTATTATATTGTTTTAGTGTTAATGTTGTAGTTATCGTAAGTTCAAGGGTGAATGTCAACTAATCTAAAGAGTGTTCTCAAACCCAATAGGCCACAGTCCAGGGGCAGGGAACCACGGGCCCAAATGATATGTTAGTAGCGGGACTTCGACCGTCGCCGAAATATTCCAAACTCAACAGGCCACAGTCCAGGAGCATGAAAACACGGGCCCTCATGATTGCTTGCTTGTATTAGTAGACATGGATTCATGATATAGGGGGACTCTTGAGATTATGTTGGATTCACGAATGAACTACCCCAATACCTCGTGTAGCTATGTTATTAATAGTACTGTATTGAATTGTATTGTTTTGTAAATTGAATTGTATAATTGGATGACTGACCAAAACAATGATATCAGTAAACGAATATAACTGCATAATCATGTAAATGGAATAACTGGATAATGGATGTATATCCATGGTTTGATTCAGTTAAGTTGTATAGATTGATAACTGGATTCATGGATTCAAGTGTTCATATTGAATTGGAATATTGTAGAATGTAGATTGACTTGAATCGTATTCAAGTCAAATTAATCAGACTCAAACCCGAGTTAGACAATCAGAAGTGTAAATTAGAATCATGATTATTTCTTTAACTTATAATTGCTAAGGTCCTTAGAGTAATTTATAAAACTTGAGGGGGTTTTATGTAAAAACACTTTTATATACTTTTCAAAATACACCTCAAGTATTTATTACTCGTCTTTAGAGTTGTAATGAGGGTGGATTTTATATTCTGACATTTCTAGTGAAAATATCCTAGTTTTTACAAATAAAGGTATTTATCTATAATATTGATTTTTTTGAAGTTCATGGTATTTTAGTGTAAATTCATTCTTGGGATTTTTAGAAAAAAGGTGGAATATTTATATTATAATAAAATAGACATTTAAATGATAAATATACATATATTTATACAAAAATAATTTTAATAAATATTTTATATTCCAAAAAATCTCATTTTCTTAAGATGTCGTATTTTAAACCTTTCGAGACCGAATGCTCCTTGCGGAGGTCTGAATCTCGCACTATTAATCCCGAGGATGTGCGATAATCCGCACCATCCTGAACGGGTTCCCCAAAAATGGGTTGTAGCGGCGCTTTGCAAAAAGTGTAAAATACTAATCCTTTAGAAAACGGTTTTATAAAATAAAAGGTATTTATTTGTAAAATGTAAATTTTCCGTATTTTAGATTCTAGGGTTTCCTAAGTCGACTAGCCTATTTCTAAATGGTCTAAATGACAAGTTGTTAGACGCCTCAAATCGCCTCTTCCCCGCCAATTGTGGCCAGGTAAATACAAGTGACGAAAGGAGAGATCCGCTCACGAATCACCGTGAGACGGGCCTTTTAAAATTATCTTTCTCACTTGCCTAGCCTAGACACCACAAAGTCAGGTTTAAATAAACGACTTATGTCCACAACTTATCGTATTTTCCTAATAAGCGGTATTTATTTAAAAGTGTATCAAATCTAAAACTTTTAGGAATGGTTTTATTAAGAATATGGTATTTAAATGAAAGTAATTTTTTTATCGTATTCTAAGTTTTTGATGATTACGTTTAGGGTTGTATTTGCGTGTGTGGGGAGGTAGGTCATTACCTCGTGCTTTACTTTAAATGTATAGCAAAATTTAGGGGATTAAATGTGAAATCGAAATATTGTGGTATTTTAGTGAAAAATACGATAATTTGAGAACGCTATCATTTCATGTGATGAAATTTGTTCAAATTATTTGTTAAATGTTTAATAGTCAACAATAAGATATTTAAGCATGATTGAATTGGTGAGAAGTAAAATTTTATAGAAAACCGAATCGGAAATCGGATTTGTTCCGATTTCGTCGGGTTTTGTAATTTCGTATTTTAGAGAATAAGAAAGAGAGATAGAATAGGACTTACGGGTTTCGATTAAGCAAAGGAGTGAGAGGGGACTAAAGGGTTTGCCGAGGCGTTGTTTCGTCGCCGGTTGTTCCTAAAAATGTTGCCGGAATTGCCGCCGGAATTTCGTCGGAGCTTCGCCGCGAACTTGTTTTCAAAGTACACAGCTCTTGGAAAATTTTTGAGAGAGTGAGCTTAGGATTTTGGGATGAGAGGGTAGAGGGTAGGGGGTGTATTTATAGGGTAGGCTAGGGGTAAGGTAGGTGAAGGGTTTTTAACAAAAAATTGTAAAAATTATAGAAAATTCATTAAAATTTGAGTAATTAGGTGTTAATGGGTATTCTGGAACCGATCCATTAATTTAAAGTGTTCAGGGGCGTTAGAAAGGCGAAGAGCCCCAACTTTCATGTTGGGGACTCGGCTGTCCGGCGGCGCCGGCCCGAGTCGGTCGGTACCGAGTCGGGCCGAGTCGGGGTGCCGGGGGGTGGGGGGTCTCGTGGGGTAAGTACTGGTATATTTAGATTTTAAAGTTCAGTTCAAGTTTTGGGAGTTATGGTGTGTGGGCTGTTGGGCTTCCAAAGAATTTTAAACAAAATAAATACAAAAATAATGTGGGGCATGGGATTTGAACTCTGGTGGCTTGGTTCAGCAGTGCAAGGTATTACCAATGAGCTACAAGCTCCTTCTTGTAATTAAATTGCTAATTAATTACTTAAGTCTTGTGCTCAGGTAATAAATACCCTTTTTTGGATTTTGAAAAAATTAATTTAAAAATTTGTATAGGAAAAAGTGTATAAGAAAATTAGGGTTATTACATTCTACCCTCCTTATAAAAATTTCGACCTCGAAATTTGTAAAGAAAAGTGTAACAAATTCAAGGAAAGTTTGGTGAGAGTGTGTGAAGAATGACAAAATGATGCAAGGGTGTGAAAAAGGTTGAAGAGAATTAACAGGGTTATCCTGACCAACCGTATCAGCTTCTACGGCCGCCAAATTGTAAACCTGGCGTCTCGGCACGTTCCTCCTAGCTGGATGCATATTCCCCTGTACCCGAGACATGTTTCTCTCTGCCTGATGCAATTGGCGATTTGGCTGAGGAGGGAGTCCACGTGAAGGTGGTGCTGGGAGTGCAGGACGAGTTGCAGGAGCCTGGATAGCTGGCTGCTGCGGGTAGTTGACGGGTGTGTGTACTGGGTTGCGTCTATAAGGACGGTTTCCAATTCCGTGATTGGACGGGCCACAAACCAAGCATAGGCCTTTTGCGCGCCTACAGTCTTTCCACAAGTGTCCTTCCCTCTTGCAATAAAAGAAAAAATTGGGTCTTGGCCGATCCTTGATTTCTTCCAGTCTTTTGAGTTCAACAGCTGGCCTTGAAGAAGCCCCTCCTGCCATTTGAGTGGCAGGGTATTTCACTCCTGCAAATTGAGATCTGCCCCTTGCCTTTATCACTGCTTCATAACGGCGGGCAGCTTCCAGAGCAACCTCGTGAGTCGGAAATTTCCCTATGGCTAGTGCAGCCTGGATTTCCGTGTCCAAACCTTGTTGAAATCGATAGGCTCTGATCTCATCCGTCGGTATCAGGTGTGCCGCAAATCGGCTTAGCATGGTGAATTCAGGGTCATATTCATCCACTAACTTGTCCCGCATTGAACCTTGTTGTAGATGAATGAACTACTGCTCCATAGCAAACCTGGCAGTCACAGGGAATACTTCGCGTCGAACTTCTCGCGAAAAGTCTTCCATTCAATAGGCTGTACAAGACGGTTTTCTTCCGCCTTCTACCAGTTGCGAGCATTGTCCGTGAGTTGCAGTTTCGCCACACGGACCCAAGCTATGTCTGGCATTTGTGCTGCGGCCAGATCATCCTCGATACTCTGAGCCCATTCCTCAGCTTCCAGTGGGCTCCCCTTTCCTGAGAACTGTTTAGGATGTAAAGCCCTGAATTGCTTTACCCCCGGTGCGTCAGTCTCGGGACGGTTCAGGAGTTGTTGCTATCCCTCAAGAAGGCCGTGGATCGCCTCAAGTAGCACTGTTTGCTCGGTGGGTGGTGCAGGAACAGCTGGTGTGAGAGGTAGTGCTGGAGTTGGAGGCGTGTTGTTGACGTTGGTGCTGGTGTTGCTCGGGGAATTCATAACCTTGAAGAAAAATTTATGTTAGGAAGGATTCAAAATATATGATTCAAAGAATAAGAAATGATGGGATTCAAGGAACATGATTGTAAAGAATGTTTTAGTTGCTGGTTCTTGTATTTTATATTGCTTAGGGGTCCATACAGCTCTGACCTGCATGGGCCACCAACAAAACCTATCACGCCCCGCTTCCCGGTATACGGCGAAGGGGACGCGACGAGGTCCGCTACGTATATACTCAGAAGTACATACGCTAAGCGTATCTAAGCAATATAAAAATAAATACATAAGAGACAAGATATAATAAAAATAGCAACTTTTATTTATTAACATTCTTTTGTACAATGCATGAAAAAGAAATACAACTGAAATAAAACGATGCCTAAACAATGGCATCATAGGAAATGAAAAGTACTGAATGGAAAATGTACAATGAAACTAGAGCTCTGGTTCTTCAGCAAACAGGTCTAAGTCTTCTGCAGATGGCTCAATCTCCGCCAGGTCCAAACCACCTGATGACATTCAAAGAAGAAAGAATAGAATGTCGTCAGCAAACAGGTCGCTCGGTAAGTCTCAAAGATAAGAAGAAGGTAGACAAAGAGTAAGATAGAAAGAGAGTAGCTTTTACAGTTGTATTATATTGTTTTAGTGTTAATGTTGTTGTTATCATAAGTTCAAGGGTTAATGTCAACTAATCTCAAAAGTATTCTCAAACCCAATAGGCCACAGTCCAGGGGTAGGGAACCACAGGCCCAAATGATATGTTAGTTGTGGGACTTCGACCGTCGCCGAAGTATTCCAAACTCAACAGGCCACAGTCTAGGAGCATGGAAACACGGGCCCTCATGATTGCTTGCTTGTGTTAGTAGACATGAATTCATGATCTAGGGCGACTCTTGAGATTATGCTGGATTCACGAATGAACTACCCTAATACCCCGTGTAGCTATGTTATTGATAGTACTGTATTGCATTGTATTGTCTTGTAAATTGAATTGTATAATTGGATGATTGACCAAAACCAAGATATCAGTAAACGGATATAACTGCACAATCATGTAAATGGAATAACTGGATAATTGATGTATATCCATGGTTTGATTCAGTCAAGTTGTATAGATTGATAACAGAATTCATGGATTCATGTGTCCATATTGAATTGGAATATTGTAGAATGTAGATTGACTTGAATCGTATTCAAATCAGATTAATCAGACTCAAACCCGAGTCAGACAATCAGAAGTGTAAATTGGAATCATGATTATTTCTTTAACTTATAATTGCTAAGGTCCTTTGAGTAATTTATAAAACTTGAGAGGGTTTTATGTAAAAACACTTTTATATACTTTTCAAAATACACCTCAAGTATTTATTACTCGTCTTTAGAGTTGTAATAAGGGTAGATTTTATATTCTGACATTTCTAGTGAAAATATCCTAGTTTTTACAAATAAAGGTATTTATCTATAATATTGATTTTTTTGAAGTTCATGGTATTTTAGTGTAAATTCATTCTTGGGATTTTTAGAAAAAAGGTGGAATATTTATATTATAATAAAATAGATATTTAAATGATAAATATACATATATTTATACAAAAATAATTTTAATAAATATTTTATATTCCAAAAAATCCCATTTTCTTAAGATGTCGTATTTTAAACCTTTCGAGACCAAATGCTCCTTGCGGAGGTCTGAATCTCGCACTATTAAGCCCGAGGATGTGCGATAATCCGCACCATCCCGAACGGGTTCCCCAAAAATGGGTTATAGAGACGCTTTGCAAAGATTTTAAAATACTAATCCTTTAGAAAACGGTTTAATAAAGTAAAATGTATTTATTTGTAAAATGTAAATTTTCCGTATTTTAGATTCTAGGGTTTCCTAAGTCAACTAGCCTATTTCTAAATAGTCTAAACGAAAATTTGTTAGATGGCTCAAATCGCCTCTTCACAGCTAATTGTGGCCAGGTAAGTACAAGTGAGGAAAGGAGGGAGCCGTTCACGAATCACCGTGAGACGATCCTTTTTAAGTTACCTTTCTCACTTGCCTAGCCTAGACACCACAAAGTCCGGTTTAGATAAACGACCAATATCCACAACTTATCGTATTTTCCTAATAAAAGGTATTTATTTAAAAGTGTATCAAATCTAAAACTTTTAGGAATGGTTTTATTAAGAATATGGTATTTAAATGAAAGTATTGTTTTATCGTATTCTAAGTTTTTGATGATATCGTTTAGGGTTGTGTCGGCCAAGTCGGGGTGCCGGGGGATGGGGGGTCTCGTGGGGTAAGCACTGGTATATTTAGATTTTAAAGTTCAGTTCAAGTTTTGGAAGTTATGGTGTGTGGACCGTTGGGCTTCCAAAGAATTTTAAACAAAATAAATACAAAAATAATGTGGGGCATGGGATTTGAACTCTGGTGGCTTGGTTCAGCAGTGCAAGATATTACCAATGAGCTACAAGCTCCTTTTTGTAATTAAATTGCTAATTAATTACTTAAGTCTTGTGCTCAGGCAATAAATACCCCTTTTTTGGATTTTGAAAAAATTAATTTAAAAATTTGTATACGAAAAAGTGTATAAGAAAATTATGGTTGTTACATATGTAACTTTCACTATCTTTCTTTTATTATGGGATTTTGTGGGTGTAATCCGCTGAAAACCCTCACGAGACAACACTCTTCCTACTAGGGACACCTAGAGGTTTAACGGCTTGTTGCACGCGCTCAGTGCAATCGTGTTGCCTATGAAAGTGTGCTTAGCTTTCTCCTTTCTTTTTCTCCTTCACTTGAATAAACTAGTTAGCTCGGGACGTTCAAAGATAAGTTTGGGGGTATTTGTTCAGTTGATAAAACTGCACATTTAATATGACATTTTTCCTACTATTTCTATATAATAAAAGGTGTTTATTATAATATATGATACATATGAGGGTTTATCTGTAAAAAAACTATTTTCATGTGTTTATATATTATAATTAACATTTGGTAGGAAAAAGTAAGCATATAATATCCATGTAACATTTGGCCCATTTGAATATGCTTACATTATTAAATACCTTTGACCAATTCTTAATGGTTAAGTTAATATCTCAATAAAACAAACTCTACTAATATTATTTGTTGAGTTATTGTGTAGAATTTTCAGGACTGAAATCAAGGAAATCAAAGTTGGCAAAACAAACCTGCCTAATTAAGAAAGTAAACTAAAGAAATAAACTCTGGCAGTGACGTAGAAAAGATTTTCAGTTTCCAGATATTCAAAAGATCACTATGTGTCATCAAGATGAAGCCCCAGAAAAACTTACAGATGATCTCCTTGTTTGACCGCGGAACCGCGGCCAAACCCACTTATTGGCCGCAGTTCCGCCGCGTATCAGAAGATTTGGGAGTTGAGATTTTGCTGTTGGGATCTTAAACACTGGTTTTCATATTAGAAAACTAGGGTTCTGACTCTGAGACTATAAATAAGGACCGAGAGCCTCTTGGAAAATTCATCAAGTTGAAGAGATCACAAAGTCCATGACAGGCTCACGCATCTAGGCTGATCATCAACGGTTCATCTACCTCCTTAGAAGAGATCGAGAAGCAAACGAGCATTTTGTAATCATTTTCTAAGAGAACAAAGTGTAAATGATCTTTGTTGATCAATAAAGATAGTTGTTTTCTTATTCTATCTCTTTGTAGTTTTAATATGATTTCTCTCTCCATCTCTTCTTCTCCCAACATGCACGAGTAATTCTTCGCTTGTTAGGGTTCATGAGATTAGGGTAGGTTAATGGATGATGAAGATATTTAAACTCTTTTTAAGTCCTATAAAGTTTATAAACTCTATCAAAAAAATAGTTAACATCCTAATTGGGCACGCTATCAATTCATTGATAATCGCTACCACGATTAGTGATTAGATTAACAATTGTTTTGGTAAAGGCTATATATGAACGGAGCTCCATGTAGAGATAGGGGTTAAGAGTGGGAACCTTTTTCCCTCCAGAAACCCTAACCTACATGCATCACTGCCGTTCTAGTTTTAAATCTATTAAAGGATAAAAAGAGTAATTTTTAATTAATCATCCATAACTACTAAATCCCAATGAACCCTACAAGCCCCCTTCTAATATTAAACCTACATCCGTGGTTAATCTAGATCTATATTTTGCATCCGTGTTTAACGTAGATCTAGAAACTATTTCCAATATTCATTATTCTTCCTCCATTCTTTCTCAACACGCCTAAAGTAAGAATAAAATATTCAACGTTTTCCAGAGGACGACCCATACTCATCTCGGTCTAGCTACATGCGACACCGTTATTAATTGCGGTTAACTACACACACATAAAATAAAGATCAATCAATTCGCAGGAGTATGTATAAGCTTGCTTGTTGATTTTCTTGTCGCTCAATACCCGGGTGGCTGTTACGTTTAGCTGACCGCTTGCAGTTTTGGGTGTTTGATATGATCATCACCTACTGCCGGCGTATTGACGAGTCTTTAGAGTCCTACACAGAGGTTTCCTGGCTCAGGCGAAACGGAGTAGGAGCACATATGTGATATATGCGGAGACCGAGATTAATTCGATATGTGATATCATATTCTATTCTCGCGATATGTGATATCAGCCGGGTATATGTGATATAGCCGGGTTATCGGATCAAGTGTTGATTCGATAAATTGATATATATTATATTAGTCGGTTATATGTAATATAGCCGGATTATTAAATCAAGTATTGATTTTAATAATTTAATGTATAATTATATATGTGATATATTGCATTACATTAACTAATATAAGCTCACTTAATTAATTCTTTTTCTCATTTTGGATACATTGATATATATATGTGGTATATGTTAAATGTATTCTTTTTTTTGTTACTAAATTATATATATGTGATATGTATAATTGTAACATGCTAGGTTATAAATGAAACTAAGGTTTATGAGAGTTAAACCATGCTAGGGTTAAGATTAGTGTTTATATTTATCATTAAGTAATTCAAATATTGTGGATTTTTGTCATTGTTGAAGCTTGTAGAAGCTTGTAGTCTTCTTTGACTTTGTCCACTCTTTTTGTCTAGCTTAAGATATTTATCAACCATACCTTTAACCATAGCTCATGGTTAAGTCTCTACAAGGGTTAAAGATGATATACTTGACCCATGGTTGCATTTTTAACCTCACAACAATAATTCATCACTTGCTTCTTCTTCTTCATCATTGAAAAAACCTTGGTAGATTTTTCTAAGTGATGAAATAAAGTGAGAAAAAGAAAACTAAAGAGAGCAAAATTCCTACTTCATTATCCTCTTCTATACTAGCCATATAGATTAGTATGTTAGCTTCACTAATTCTATATTAGTGAAGAGATAGCTTGAGTTTGTGTTTCCTCAAAGTAGATCGTCTTGGATTTCGAAGAGTTCAAGAAAGATGCATCATTCACCTCATGGAGCCTCTCTAGAGTCCGGGAGCTTGATGATCGCAGCGAAGGGACTACAACTCGGAGCTTATGAAGCGAAGGAACGGACTACAAAGGTTGTAATCCCTCTCTCTTTGATGTAAAGTTGTTTACATACAATGTTAACCCTAATTCTCTAGTTAAGATCTTGGTTAGGGTTTCATAGTACCCCAAAATTTTATAAAATGGCATGTGTGATGCTTTGCTAAACCTTGTTGTTGTGCTATACAACCCTACAGTTTATTTTTACCTTCATCAACCTCATCCTGGTGTATTTAAAGAATTGGAAAGAGCACGCCGAGCACTTACGCATTGTCCTGGAGACATTATGACAACACCGACACTACGCCAAGTACAACAAGTGTGAATTTTGTCTAGATCAAGTAGGATTTCTCGGACACATCATTTAAGGCGAATGAATTTCTGTGGATCCAGCTAAGGTGTCAGTTGTCAGCGAGTGGTCGACACCAATGACGGTCAAAAATATAAAAAGTTTTTTGGGCTTAGCAGGATATTACAGACGCTTCTTTGAAGGCTTCTCAAAGATCGCAGCACCCCTGACCACTCTTACACGTAAAGATGAAGCATTCATGCGGTTAGAATCATGTGAGAAGGCTTTTGTAGAACTCAAGTCGAAGTTAACCTCTGCACCTATTCTTGTAATACTAGATCGATCTGGCGGATTCGATGTACATTGTGATGCGTCCAGTAAAGGATTAGGATGTGTTCTACACCAGCATGGAAGGGTTGTGGCTTTTGCATCAAGAAAACTAAAAGTCTATGAGCGCAACTATCCAACACATGATCTGGAACTGGCAGTCATAGTCTTCGCACTCAAGATTTGGCGTCATTACCTTTTTAGGAGAACCAGTGGATATATACACCGACCACAAAAGTCTGAAGTATATATTTACTCAGAAAGAACTCAACATGCGGTAGAGAAGATGGCTAGAACTCATGGCGGATTTCAACATCAACCTACAATATCATCCTGGAAAGGTGAACGTAGTTCCTGATGTACTTAGTATCCAATCTTTAGCAATGAATCTCACCGCTCAGTAGAGACCAAAACAAGAATTGCACGGATTGGAGATTGAAGTAGTTATGCCAGGTAATGCTTCATTATTGATGAACTTACAAGTCCAGTCCACTGTTGTCAATCAAATTAAGGCAGCTCAAGTAAATGATGCCAAGTTACAAAAGATCTGAGAACGAGTAGAAAGTGGTCTTCGAAGCGACTTCATCATTCACGAAGATGGATCCTTATGGTATGTGAGCCATTTATGTGTGCCAGTCGGCCCTGTTCGAGAAGAGTTGATGAAAGAATCTCCCATCTATCCTTATTCTGTACACCTTAGTGACATGAAGATGTACAAGGATCTAGCAAGGAGCATAGAAAAGTGTTTAGTATGTCAGCAAGTGAAGGTTGAATATCACAGAATTGTTGGTCTACTTCAGCCATTACCACTCTCAGAATGGAAACGGCAGCACATTACCATGGACTTCCTGACTGCTCTCCCTCGCAGCACGAAGGGTAACGATGCAATCTGGGTTATTGTGGATTGACTCACCAAGTTGGCTCACTTTATTCCATTTAGAGTTGGCCAGTCAACCGAGACGTTGGCAAGAAAGTACATGGAGGTGAGTAGAAAATAAGATTTAAACCTTCAAGATGTACCATACTTGTCTTGATACCCATAAACCCATGCAGGAGATCATGAGATTACATGGGGTACCTGTTTGTATCGTCTCTGATCGTGATACTAGATTCTAATCTCAGTTTTGTCAGAGTCTTCAAGCTAGCCTGGGAACGAGTCTAAATTTCAGCACAGCGTATCATCGCCAAACTGACAAACAGTCCGAGCAAACAATTCAAATCCTGGAAGATATGCTGAGAGCCTGTATGCTAGACTTCGAAGGTTCGTGGGAAGATCACCTACACCTTGTGGAGTTTTCAAATAACAACAGCTACCAGGCAAGCATTGGGATAGCACCATTCGTAGCACTATATGGATGAAAGTGGCGTTCTCCGCTGAGTTGGGACGACGTTGGAGATCGTGAACTCTTTGGACCAGAGATGATCGTGGCAACCATGGATGTAGTTCGCACGATCAAGGAAATGATGCACATAGCCCAAGACCGACAGAAGCATTGGGCAGATGCAAAGCGTCGACACCAAGAGTTCCAACCCAGAAAGCATGTGAACCTGAAGATCTCTCCGAATAGAGAAGTGACACATTTTGGCAAGAGGGGTAAACTCATTCCAAGGTATATCGGACCATTCGACATACTTAAACGAGTTGGAGAAATGGCATACCGTTTGGCACTACTATCCTCATTGGAAGGAGTGCACAATCTGTTCCACATATTCCAGCTACGAAGATATGTGAGCGACCCCAACCACATACTTGATCACTAAGAGCTCACTGTACAGACCAATCTGATTTATGAGCAGCAGCTGGTCGAGATCTTGGATCGAAAGGTGAAGACATTGGGAACTTAGTCCGAGTGATGTGGAGGAAGGATTCGCCAGGAAAATCAACTTGGGCGAGAGAAGATGATATGCATGCGAGATACCCTCACCTCTTTTAAAATTAGTCTTTGGATAAATTTCGAGGACGAAATTTTTATAAGGAGGGTAGAATATAACGACTCTGAAATTCCTGTACAAAATAAAATTGTTTAATGTATAGAAAGTATATTTCAGCCTAATTAGGAGTTATAAGTTATTTTTTTTCAATAAAAATAAGAAGTAACTTGTAGCTCACTAGTAAAACCTCTACACTGTTGTGACATATCCTGTGTATTTGATTCCAATCAGTCCCAATTAGTTTTAATATTTTTCTTTTTAATTTTTTGGAAGCCCAAGAATTGCACGTGCAATACATGGATAAACGAAAATATTTAGAAAAATCAAACAGGATAAATGAGGTTATAATTATGAGTTAAACACGTGGCACAAATCTCGAGATAGATGGAGCAAATCAGACCGCTGAAAACCCTCCAAAAACCGCTACTGGCTGTCCGATCTTGCCCAAACGACTCTATTCTTTGCCTATGCATCCTTTCAGCTCCCTTCTACTCTCCTGTATTGTTTGATTACTCTGGAATTAACTAGAGACCTTTCATTTCCTCATTAATCCTATTTCAATTCTTTTTAATTCCAATTCTTTAACTCACACACCCTCATCCCTACACTATAAATACATCACATCCCTTAGCTATCACCATTCTGAAAATCTTTATCAAAATTCTCAAAAATTCTCTAAGTTCAAAGAAGAGTTAAGACTAATCAAGTGGAGTTAGCGATTGATCTCATTCCGTTGAAGACCGGAGCCACTCCCGATGGTACCACAACGCCACAAGATCCTCTTCTTCTTCCTCTCTTCTCCTAGCACAAAATAAGTAAGTTCTTTCTTCCTCTCTTTCGTTTCATCTCAAATCGTTCTTAAAAACAATATCGAAAACAAAATGTGGAGTTAACTTAATAACACCCTACTTACAATATTTCTACTATCATTATCATATTCCATAGATCACAAATAACTTGTAACCATAATCTTAAAATAATTTTCATATAATTAACTTTGCACATGTTTAGAATTTCTTGTTAAATAGATCACATATCGAATTTGACACAAAAGTACCATGAACTTTAAAAGTACCCTTTTTCGATAACTAGCATATATACTCTAGAATGCTCACGGAGTAACGACCTATCCTATCACATACACTATGCTTTCACAGCATGAAGTTTTTAGATGTATGGTTAATTTAAAGAATACGGTTTTATAATAAAATACCATCACTTTATAAAAATACGGTTTTAATCGATATTTTTGGACCCTTTGCAATTGCGTCTCTACAACTCTTTTAGGGGAACCCATCTACGCATGGTGCGGGTTATCGCATGTCCTTAAGATAGTAGGGTATGAGATACAGAACTCCTCACGGAGAATTCGGTCTCGAAAGGAAATAAAATTACGATTTAAAAGAATACGACGTTTTCTAAATCAAATTAAAACATTAAAAAATTATATAAAATTACAAATCCGTATTTTCAATAAAAACAAATTGTAAAAATCATATTTTAAATTGAAAGATTAAATTTTTAAATAAAAATACCATCAAGTTTCCAAAAGAGATCGTTTTCATTAAAATACTATAAATTTTTAAAAACTAGGTTTCATCACTAAAATACCACTAAAATTAAAAAAAAACATGTTAATAAAAAATCTTAATAATATAAATCACCCTCGAGATTTATTTTTAAACAAGATTAAAGTATTTTTCATAAACCCCCCTCGAGAAATGCAAACAATATAAATACAATGTAAAGAACAATAATAAATATTTAAGGACTCTAGATTAATATAGCTTTAAGCGGTTTCATTTCTCTTGAGCCCCAGGGAGTTGGAGAAAGTGAGTGCTTGCCTATTCATCTTAGACAATACTGCAAATTAACGGAGTTATCAATGACAATTGTCTTGGAAAAAGAACCAAATCCTGCTGTCCATGTGAAGCAGTTGTCTGATTACTCCTGAACTCAAGAATTTCAACAGTTAAATCTATTCACAAGAAATGTCTATAACTCGAATCCAAATTTGAATTTAAACTCGAACTCGAATCCAAACTCGAACTCTAATCCAACTCGAACCTAAACTTAAATGTGAACTCGAAATCAATTCACTCGACTAAGTTGACTCGACCCAGGTTTATAATTAACATGACTCGCATTCTCCTTGACTTACTCAACTTCATTCTTTAACTTTTGCAATCTATGGTTTTGATCAAGACATGTTATAATCAACCAATCACATTTACTAAGGATATCTTACAGTTATAATATATTATACTCGGGGTGTCTGGGATAGTTTCTTATGTGAATCCAACAGAGTTTCAGGAGTTTCGTATTAACCTATTTTTTTCTATTTACTCAAATCTCAGTCAGCCCGAATTCTCCATAGCTTGGAGTCCCGATGCTAACACATGAAATGGGCCCGTGTTTCTTTGCTCTTGTGGCCCCACTCTTGAACTCATGAATATTTCTACGGCTGTGTTGACATTCATACTTGAAACTTAATGTTACCATAATGACCATATAAAGACTTATGGATACATATGCCCATATTAAGATCTACACAATTTTACGGGTAATTTACATTATTTCTTTATATATTTGTCACTTTTCACTCTTATTCTACCTTTGAGACTTACCGAGTGCTAGTTCGCTGATGGGCATTCCACCTACCTTTATTTTCTTGGACGACTGTTCGTCAGATACGGTCGAGACGGAGGAAGTGAATACTATAGAGGAGGATTACGACCAGATAGCTACTTAAGATTAGCTTAACTTCCTTTTTCTTTCAACTTATGTATGCCACCTGTTTAGGTATTTTCTTTTATTGTATTTACTTTTTCAGTTGAACTCATGTATCTGTAAAAAATTCAAGTTTGAATGTAAATAAAGATATTTGTTGAAAATTGTACAGTCTCTATTTATTCTTGCATTGTGTATTATTGTTTTAATAAGCTTTGTTTGTTTATTTACGGAATGACTTTATTTGAATAAATATGCCGCGGGCTTGCCATGTCATCGTTTCCGTCTACTGGGTAGCGGATCGTAACAATTGCATTGTGATACACCCGAAACAAAGGTAATTAAAAATATACTTAAATAATTTGAATACCGAATTTAGATTAAATTACATTTAGAGATTTTATCTTCTGATTAAGCAGGAAGAATCAGAAAGGAATAGGCAGAACGAGGGAAAGCCACAGATGACTATTATGGTGGATCGGTGCCTGCTGATCAGTATAGGGCTAATTTGGTTAGCTAATTTTTAATTACATAAATGTTCGATTTTTCAATTTCATCATTACATATCTTCATGTATAAATAAATCAAATATCCGTTACAAGAGAAGGCTAGGAAAAAGCAGAGCCTCCCTAAGGCTTGGGAGGCATTGCACATGAGAGAGGGCATATCAAAAGAAAGGATGGATATGCCACTCAACATGTGGTAAGCTTGCATTTTTCAAATTTTAAAGTAAATTAATTACACTTGTTAACTTCGTAAAGGAAATTAATTATTGTTTTATTTATCGAAGGAGGATTTCGAGGAGGCGGAGAGGAGCTATCGGGAATCAAATCCCGAATATCCGGCCGGCGATCCTCTTTCTACAGAGACCGAGGTATCTATTATAGAGCAGCTTTTCCCACGATCTAGGGGACACGGTCGTATTCCTTATATGGTGGTCCCGTTACTCTTTCGCAGTCCGGTTCCAGAAGAATCACTTCAAGTTCGTTGACCGCTCGCTTCTACCAAAAATCGGCTGAGGCACAACGGATCAACGAGCTAGACGAGCAGCTCAGGAGGAGGGATGAAGCGGATTAGAAGAGGGCGGAAGTTGAGGTGGCTTGGAGAGCTTAAATGAAGGTATGGTGGGAACAATTCTCGTAACAATACGTTTCGCCTCCTCAACTGTGGTCAGCACAGGGTCCATTGTCGCCGCAGCCGGCATATTACCCTCCTCCGACGCAGCAACCGTATTACCCCACATCACAGGGAACGTCGTACTAACCTTATCCTCCGCTTCCGCAATCACAAGAAGGGTACTACCCTCAGCCATCGCCTCCTCCACAAGATCCTTATTAGCCTCACCCTTCGCCACAGGATCCATATAACCTTGATCAGCCGACCCCATAGGGAGGGTTATTAGGTAACTTTTTTTTGCAGGAGGACTACGACGTTGTGAATCGATACTATTCAAGGCAAGCTTCTGGTGGCGATGGTAGCAATGGGAGTTGGTGAGGTACGTATAGTTATTTTTACACAAATTTAAGCATACAATTAAACTGTGTTGAGTTTTGATATTTAAAATTCATGTTGTATATTCGTAGGGTTCTTATAAGTTAACGGCGAAAGAATTGTTTTGACGATGGAAGTGACGGGAGTTAATGCGGTGCACATATATATGTGTTAGTATAGCTAACATTGTTTCGAAGATTATGATTTTAGTTCATATATTTATTTATTTTTTTTTGATTCATAGGGTTGAGTGAGCTGCGATTGCGCGTGATTTGGAGATTTTTTCGTATTGTTGGACATATATATAGCGTATGTAATGTGTTGTTTGTATTCAAAACAATTTAGTTTATGTATGCTTGTTTATTAAGAATTTAGTTCATATGTGTTTGATTGAGTTGTTGATATTGGTGGATATATCGTGGATAGTGTTTATATGTTGGTTTGTATGCGTATGTGTTCGTATTAGTTGTTGATCTTGTTGGATATGTTGTGGATTGTGCATATATATTTTGATTTGTATGTGAAACACTATTGCGGCGTAATATATTATGATTTTGTGTATTATTGTATCGAATATAGAATTTTTCTCTTTTTTTAAAGGAAAAATAGGTATTAGAGACCGTATTAGCTATAGGAACGGTCGCTAATATCTTATCATCGACCGTTCGCTGATATTAAGAAACGGTTAAATTCGTTGGGATGTCCACGTGTCCCCTTATTATCAACCAGAGCAAATGGTCCCTGATACATATATTAGTAACAGTTATTATTCGAGACTGTTCATGAATGGTCACTAATATATGTATCAGTGACCATTCAATTATCGATCGTGTTTTAGCGACCGTTTAAAATATGAACGGTCGCTAATAGACATTAGCGGTCGTTTATAATTTTTTGGAGACCGTTCCATACAGTGTCTAATATTGACTGTATGTAGTAGTGATGGTGGATGCTTGGACATATGTATCTATAGGACAATTTTTCTCGATATGATAGTATGCTATTTGGTTTGTCTTTATCTTAACATGTGTATATATTTTACTTGTTATTACGTATCGCTAATACATATTGATAAGACCCGGAGGAATATTGCTTAACCACCAGCGTTATGATGGCGATCATATATGTAGGGGATGGGCAATCCATAAGCACATCTTTAAATGTCTCTAGTCATAGGAGTATCAAGACTGGGCATCGATATTCGGAGTAGACTGGTGTATACGTTTCTAGACCCCGACGAAGGGCAGTGATTGGTCCCACAGCCATTAGTGTATGGCACCTAAGATCATACACAGGTGCTCACTGGGGGTCAGTACAGTGGACAGACTTGTCGAGAACTTCTTGATGGTATTATACTTATTTTTAGAAAGCAGTTCTCAGGTGACATGAGTACAAGTTAGTCTTTAGACTCAAGATCGTCATTTATCTCATGTGAGTTCTTACTGTACTTAGATTACTACCCTACCATGGCTCTACTAAGTCGTGAAAATAGGTTTTAGTTGGGCACAGTCCCGAGCCACATGGAGGCAGTGAGTGATTGTTAAGGAATCGTCACTCTCGGTATAGGGAGTCGATGTCGCACTGCGTTCGGTTGGCCAGCACCATAAGTCCTTACCCAAGGAAGTTGAGATTTATTTATAGTTAGATCAGTAGTTTCTTGAATTGGCCCTGAGCCACATTAAAACGAATTATCGGGTTATTAGGGTCTGATGTTTACCACCCCAAGACCCGGTATGCTATACTCTTAGACGAAGAGACCCGACTATACAGAGATTGTCACAGATAGGCTCAGTTAGGGTTCGGGTGAGTTTGCTCGTCGGCTTTCCTTTTCGATAGTTACCTGGGTAGCCGTTACGTACAGCTAGTGCCGCTGACATGCTTGTGGTTATGGATTTATCTTGTACCTCATTGCCAGCATACTGTTGAGTCTTTAGAGTCCCACACAGAGGGTTTTCCTGATTCAAATGAAATGATGTGGTGGGCGTATTTTTGATACGTGTAGGGTTTCGATTAAATACGTGTATTACCTACGCGGATTTTTGATCGAGCGGATGATAATATTAGCCAGCTTAGGATTAATCCGGATTATTAAATCAATTATTATTTTAATAATTTACATATATGTATATATTTCGATATGTATATTCTAGTATTATGTTCATTGTATTATTCTATCTCTTTGGGTATTCGTATTTCTATATGAATATGGGTATGTATATACGGAAATGTATTCTAGTATTTATACAAGTATGCATTCTGGAAGGACACCTCATCATGTATTTTCTATTTTACTTTAAAAAAATAGAAATGAGGTGTAAAGATAAAGAGAGGTGAGGAATGGTGAGAGGAGTTGGGCAAATGAATTTTTAATTCATTTGCCTATACTATTCAAGCATGGTTGCATTTTTTTAAATTGAAAATTGGTTTTACTAAAATTAATATATGTTATGCTTGAATGATATGGCTCTCATTCCTCTCTTGATTCTCTCTCCCCCCCCCTTTTGCTCTAAGTTCTTGAACTCCTCCTCCTTCATCTTTCCTACATTCTCATGCGTTGAGAATTGAAGGAATGAGATAGATAAACACTTGAACAACTTCACTACACCCCAATGTATCACTTCTTAGCAAGTTGTGATTCCTAGTTGCTTCACTTGGTCGATTGGTGTGAAGCGAGAGACTTGAACCCATTCCCTCAAGTGAATCATCTTCGACGTAGGAAGACCTGCTTCCAAACTTGATCCAGCAGCCTCGAGGAGCTAAAGAAGTGGATAGAACACCGAAGAACACAAATCCTTAGGAACACAAATCCTTAGGTATAACCTCCTAACCTAGTAGTTAAAACTCTTTATAGTTTACTAGCTTTAGTGTTTGGTTAGGATTCTGGGTTTTAGTTTCTAGCGCCTCTTGAAATTTTTCGTTTTTCATTCCGCAAAGGCCGTTGTTGTAGCAGCAAGGGCGCTAGGAACTTCATCACAAATGACCGTCACATGTCGAAACATCATATAAATGTAGGGGCAAGATAGTCCGAAAGATTACATGGGGCAGATCCATGAAGCTCCAATAACTAAAGAAGCACCGGCCTCTGTTACCAGAGGTGCCGGACATCGATACTGGCGCCGAGTGAGGCAGGTTGGGCGCAGATCCCAATCTGGGTTGACTCCAGCTGCTCCGATGATCTGAGCTGCTATTCCAAATGTGAACAACTTTGAACCTCTGAAGGTGGTTAAACGCAATTTTCCTACTGCCATACTGAAGAAGCAATCACCTCCTGTAGAAATGCATGACGATTTGAAGACGGTACGTTCGGTCAAACGACTTTTCTCAACCATCCACAGAGTTTGGAAAGAAGTCTAGAACTCTGTCATTGATAACAGCTACACTCGCGGACCAAAGAAACTCAAAGGTCAACAAGATGATGATAGATCCCCTCCCAAATACAACGAGGCTTATTCTAAGAAGGTTCCTTCTATGATAGTTCCTTCCAAAGCAGCTTCTCATAAAAGAGAGAGGCCAGATAAAGTCTTGGTACCCGAGGCAAATTCTAAAGGCCCACACTCCAAACGCCCCAAGTATGGGTCATGATAGTTCATGCAGTATATATGATTAACTCCAAGGATGATAGTCAAGCCTCTGTTTCTCATAGACCAATCACTCGGTCTATAATGAAGGATCAACAGAAGTTGAAAGAGATAATTGTTCAAGCGGCGGAATTCATGAGTCCACTGCCCAATTTAAGCCCTAACAACGCTCCCGAAAAAAGAATGGGGCAGGAGTCTGACATCGACTACCTGAAACGCGTCCTCAAAAAGAAAGATGACAAATCTATGGAAATGAATGCTAGGATGGACAAGATGGTCTTCCTATTCCAAAGCAAGGTCGGGATGATAGCTCAATCGGAACCACAGGCAGATAAGCCACCGGTAGTTATTATCAATGTCAAAGGAGATACGTTAAATCCTCTTCAAGCCCTATCAGCGACGAGTGATGAGACGATCTCCAAAGCAAATCTGGACGAATATATCGCCCAGTAATTTAAAACCCTTCAAGCTAGCGAAATGGCAGAAGAGCTGGTCAAGACTGGTCGATCGTACCTAGCGTGGTATGAACAGAAGAAAATAACCTCCAGGATATACAAGCCCGTCGTTCCAAGTTTACAAGGGGACCGGAAATTCTCGTCAACATATCACTCAATTCAGATCCAAGTGCAGCAACACCGAAAGAGATGATGTATTGCATCTTCGCCAATTAGTTAGGTGTCTATTGGGAACTGCTTTCAAGTAGTATTCGGAGCTTCCTAACGACTCCGTTAAGAAATTCGATGAAATGGAGATGCTCTTCTGCCAAAGATTCGCCAGTGTGAGAAAACACATCACTATGATGACATTGGTCAATGAAAGAATCAAGCCAAATGAGACATAGGTTCAATATTCTATCCAATGGCGGAACTTGTGATCTAAGTGCGAACAACGTATCGACGAATCTCCAACCCTTAGAATGTTCATGGCAACCATCGATCGGCACTCACAAGTGTACCTGTTCATGGCCTTCTTCAAGCCTACTACCTTTCAGGAGATTATTGATAAACTAGCTCAGCTAGATTCGGTGGGTTAAGGTACTTCCTCTTCGGGAGGAGACTCTCTAAACAATAAAGGAAAATACAAGGCGGCGTCTGTCGCCAATGCACAACAGCAGCAAGGCGGCCCGAAAGCTTCCTGTCACCAAAACAATAGTTGTACGGGGCCGACTCTCGAGGAGAGGATGGGGCGCGAATATTCATTCCCTCGCGATAAAAAAAGAAGCTGTTTGAGCTTGCGACGAAGAATGTCCTGCTGACGTTGCCCGAACCACGACGACCTGCCCAAGCTAATGAGGTCAACAATCCCAATTACTTTCCCTACCATCGGGTGGTAAGAAATTCGATCGAATATTGTTACATCCTCGAGAACTGGGTCTAGAACCAGTATAAACAGGGTGAATTCATGCTATCAGATAACTAGATAGTGAATCTTCCCCAAAAGCATACCCCTAAGGGGGCTAATATGCAGGGGCCATCATGTTCATTCATGGAAGAAACTCCCTGGGAGGTGATGTTTTCTCCCAAAACAAAAAAGATGTTAAGGGACCTCCGAGCATGTCCGGAAATTAGATGGAAAAGCCCGCTTGAACCTGAGATCATAGAAGGGAGGCTGAAGCCACGTCCCACTTCGAAAATTACTGATAAAGGGGAAAGCCCCAAAGTCAAGCAGTCTAAGAAGAAGAAAAAGAACGCAAAGAATCCTATGCAGCCAACCAAGCATGTAGACAGTTGTATGGGGATACAAAAGTATATAGATGCGCTAGACGAATATAACCAGAAGGTGAGTTCACCAGTCACTTTTGAGAAATTTCTTCAGCATATCCTTGAGAATAGAAAGGAGCATGAAGATGACGACTCAGAAGGAGAAGAAAAGGAAATAGAAGAACATGTGGAAAGTTGCCGCATGGTCTCTCACTCCTCCATATATGACGAAATTGCTCCGGCTGCGACCGAAAGTGACTCAGACGAACAGGGGGCAGAATTAATGCCAGAAGCTCCAAGTTCGCCACAAGAGGACCCAATTGAGAAGATCCTAAGAGAAGTCTTTCAAAGAAGCAGGGAAAATCAAGAGAGTGAACTGGCCATATATGAGAAAGCCAAGCATTAGCGTCTAAATAGGCAAGCCGCGGAAGAGACGAGTTATATAGATCCCTAACCAAAACAAAATGTACGACCGAAGCAAAAGATACTGCTGGAAAAAAAAGCAAGGCCAAGAAGCACTTCGTTAAGGCTTTACCGAAAGGGTTGAAGTTGCCACCTATGAAGATGTATTCCCCAGAGGTTATAGACTTTGAATGTGGAGAGGAGTACCCAAAATATTGCCTCTTCCACCAGAGAGTCTGTTACCCCATAGATGAATGTAAAACGTTCGGGAAATGGTGGTGAAAGTATGTCTCCCACCAAAGGCGTCTGGAAAAGAGAAGCAGAAGGCCAAGGCTCGCTTGCTCCTTCATGATAACTCCAAAGCAAACAGACAGGCAAGGTCAGTGACCGTGAGCTGTTGTATGGTCATGGCTTAGTCTTCAAAAGAAGGGGTTCAACAGTGCCAACTTTTGGAAATGATTCTGAAGATAAAATTATTGGGTTTCGGTGCCCGTGCCGCAGAAACCGCGGCCAAGGCAGAAGCAAAAACAAAATTTTTAGCGAACAGCAAACACCCTTAAAACCCAATATTCGATCCATAGACCTAAACTAGCTAACTAAAAGTGCAAGGGTTGAGAAATAACAACCTTTATAGCGTGTCCACCCAATTGTAGAAGACCCCTCCAAGCTCATAGTCACTGGGATCGCACTTGAGAATCGACCACCCTTGTCGAAAACGATCCACCTGAGGGAAACCGGAGGAGGCTCTAACCGATGATCCAAGCTCGCTAGGTTTGGATGGTCGGTGATGTAGAAATTTTCACTAAAAATTTCTCTCATGACCCATGCTCAAAAAGAGAGAAAGAAGAAGAAGGAGAAGATGAGAGGAAGAAACCATGAAGCATGAAAACTCAAGTGAAAGAAACATCAAGTGTTGAAATTGAGGATGGCTTGTCTTTTTACGACCATGGTGCAATAGTGCACACAAATGATTTTATCATTTTAAAATCTCCAAGCCATACCTCAAGCCATACCTCTTTACATCCATGCACCATGCTGTAACATTTCAGAAAAATAAAATATTATTTTTGGAATTTAAATAAATAAAATAATAAATTTCATGAATATTATAAAGATATAGAAATTGTTTGTAATGAGGTAGTATGGTTATATACTTATAGTTTGAAAAATAATTGGAAAATTAATATAAATTATTGATTTTGAAAGAAATTATGTGATTTGGATATTTTATAAATTATTATACAAGTAATTGTATATAAGTTAATATTAAACTTGATTAATATTTCACTAATTATGCTTTAATCTTGCTTATGTATATGACATGCAACAAATCGTGTCGCAAACTACTTGTTACATTTTTATGAACCATGGCCTAAATTCTTCATTTTGCATATGAGTATGCTTTTTTGTTTTTGTTTCAAAATAAAAGAAAAGAAAAAAAAGAGAAGATATTATGTGAAATGGGGGAGACATGAGGTATGGGGACCATGTGAGGGGGGAGGGGGAGAAGCTTCTACACTCATCTTTGGCCTTTGACCATGGACTTCATCATTCTCCACTTCACTTCATTATTTTCTCTTCTCCAACTCCTTCTTCTCCTTACTCCACTTCCTCTACCACCCATAGCCACCTCAAAAACCACCACAAAACCTCATACTCCCTTCACAAAAATTGATCACAAGCAAACTACAAACCACTTGGGGACATCAAGTTGCAACTTTGAGGACTTTGGAAAACCCTAAAATTTTCTCTAGTTTCTATTTGAGGTAAATCCTACACTTTTAGCTAAGTTATTAGCTTTCGTACCCTACTTTAGTGCATTAGAGTTAAACTTGTGTAGATCAGTGCGGTTAGAATTTTCCAAGATAGGGTTAGGGATATTTTGAATTGTGAAAGTGTAATTGGGGTGTGGTGAGTGCCTTTCTTGACCTTAGTGGTGTTTACTGGCCTATACCAGAGACTAGAACCAAATACTCGAACTTAGAATTTCCCGATATCGGTTGCTTTGATTTTTAAGGACTATATGGAATCTGGAGCAACATGGGATAATTGTAAGAAAAATAAATAACTACATTGACCTAGTTAGACCACTAGAAGACCACCACAGAAAAATGAGACGAAAACTCTAAGGTGGGGCCGGCGAAATCGGGTGAAATAGCATTCTCGCCTGGCCAAATTTTGGGTTCTGACGTTGGGTTTTGGCCTGTAGCTTATACTCCTCATAACCTAGCCCCTGTATTGTTTGTTTTATCCTAATCTACCTATACAAAAATCTGGGCGCATTTTTAGTTGGTTTTGACAAGGTTTTTCCGATTTCTAAAACTTGGTTTTTAGTATTTGGAATTGGAATTGGTCGTTGGACGTTTTTACGTCAACAACGAGGGTTATTTGGTTGTTTTCGCATGCGTAGGCTATAGGTTCTAACCTATGAGCACTTCGTGTGTCGTGTCTGTTTTCGAATATGATTTTGATATGATACGATGTGTTTTGAACTGTAGGTATCTTCACGTGGACTTCGGGACGACAAGGAAGAGCAAGGCGTCATCGACTTCGGCAAGCGAGGATCATTGGTGAGTAGATGTATATCTACTGGGAAAGTCGGGTAGATGGCGTATATCACCTCCGCAACCATAGAATGGGTTATATATATTTATATATTATATCTATATGTTGGTGCAAGACTTGGTTACTTAGCAGATAGGGTATCTAAGAGACCTTAGGTTAGATTTGGTATAATCAGAGGAAGATCTACCCTAGTATTAATTTCTTAGCTGTGAGCCGTTAGTTTTATTTCATTGCGCGCACACACACTTGCTATGATATGTGGTATATGTATATGTGTGTGTGTGTGTGTGTATGGACATGTTGATATACCTACACATAAACACACACACAGTATATATATACGTGTATGATAGGGATATGATATATTATATGGTTTGAGTCGATAAGATCGAGTAGGATGTCAAGAGATAATTGATATTTTAATTGGGATGAGACATCGTTTATGGTGCGATATATTAAAGGATCGTTGGGTGTTATATACTTTCATGCGATAACATGTGACGTGATGATATAATAGATTGTACGTGATCTTAGATCCGTACCGTGATTTTGATTTTGACCCATACCCTCGATTCTGAGGATGCCGTACGACAGATTTTACCGTACGATATATATTTATATGATGATTGATCTGCACTCTTGACTCGAGAATGCTGTACGATGGATTATACCATACGTGATGCTATGAGGCTGGATTGCCGACTACTAGATATATCGACTCGGAAAATGTTATAGATCTCTTATCACCTTCGACTATGTTCTTAATTTAGTCTTTTAGTTTCTTAGGTAGATATTGATT
This sequence comes from Agapanthus africanus, assembly GCA_030015575.1. Classification (NCBI taxonomy): domain Eukaryota; kingdom Viridiplantae; phylum Streptophyta; class Magnoliopsida; order Asparagales; family Amaryllidaceae; genus Agapanthus; species Agapanthus africanus. The sequence continues at coordinate 42,805,955 of CM057344.1, forward strand.
AGACCCGAGTCATACTTATTTTCAAATCTAACGAATCGTAGGTATTTTCAAAAGGCAAACTGAGGGATACTACGGACTTTTAAAATGATATATCTTTTCTCAAAAACACCGTAACCCCTACTTTTCCAAAACAACGATTCGTGCTATTTCTAATACTAGTACTGTATGGCTCGTATATAGATACGTATATTTTATAATGTTGCGTTTACTGTTCATTTTTCCGCTATATTTATGTTGTTCTCATTTCATTGCATATATACATGTGTTTCTTTAGCTGCTATGATCTCGTCTATTAGGACACATGCCCGTTACCGATGATGCGTATGTTGCACGTACAATTTTCTTGCCGGCTCACACACATCATCATCGGTAATTGCCATGTCACACACACATTAGAAAACGTTACTTCACTTGTATAACCTGATAGCTTGTAGTTAATAGTACTTTTTAGCATACATGATCTCATATGCTAGTTTAGACATTGCATTTCTTATTTAGATGCCACATGTATTTGTATACCTACATTATGGTTATGTACTACAGTTAGGCTCTATGCCGATATTCATTATTCATTATTAGCTCATGATTTTGAGATTCCGATTTTCATGAGATTTATGGATTTAGTAAACCGCATGTGAAATTAAAAACTTATGCTCCTTTTAAAAGAAAAATGCGGTTTTCCTTGAAATGATGTATGGCGTCCACCATGAGATTTCTCGGTTCTGGAGCATATTTGATATATGATTACCCGATTCGAGGAGTGATGCGACACCGTCTGCGGGTACATGGTGAGCCCGGTGCAGTACCCCGAGGCAAGAAGGCTATATAGATGAGACGTTGAGCCCGACAGGGGAACACTACCGACCGGTGATATTTGGCTTGAAGGATATTCGTAGGATACCAATCGGAGTCATGAGATCAGATGATATGGGGCCGATCCGGACAGACGGAGACCGAGATACGAGTATTATGGGTTGCTGACAGACACGGCTTTCATGATGTTTTCGAGTGTCGATTCTGGGCACTCAAGTTTTTATCATGATTTTAGTGTCGTTGCTGGGCACACATTGATTGATGCATTCACACTCATGCATATATTTACATATATCTTGTTACCACTTTATGACCCTGACATGAGTACCTTTGTTTACACTTATGCTTATACTATTACCCTTGTTATTACTCGACGTCATTATATTACTATTATAATTTTGTATGACCTAGAAGATAGTCATACATTCGGTTTCTACTCGGTGATATCTTCTACTCACGAGTTGGTAACTGACCCTCGTTGTGCCACAGTTTTTTGCAGGTTGACCGCACAGATCCGTTGCGGCTTGCTGGCACACCACTTCCTTCAGGGTGATTACATTGATAGGTGGGACACATTGCATCGTGACCACCATTATAATTGTATATTTCATTTCAGTTGTATCTAGTTAAAAGCTCCATCAACCAGACTATGTATATTCGTAGACTTAGAATCTTTGTTGTATATTCTTTCGGCCTTAGAGTCACGCTCATGTATTATTCCTATTTCTCGTTCTTGATGATACCTTGTTTTCTTTTCTTTATTCGTGGTTTTGATCCTCTCCTTCGCCGTTGTATATTTATATTTTTGTGTGATTGTTTCCGCCATTTGGCGAAGAGCTAGCTCCTGCTTGGGGATGCCTATATTTATTATTGCTTGTATTCGTGTTCGGGCTAAAAAAATTACAAAGGAGGTGCTGCCGAAATTTCAAATGACGAAAAGGTTTTCAAGCTCGATACAAACATTGTGTTTTCTTATACTATTACTTATGTATATTAAGAATAAACTTGTTTTCGGTGTACCTTTATTTCCAAAACCGCACCTCCACCATTTTCCCTAAAAAGGTTAAGATTTTTGCGATTTTGGCTTACTTGAATTAGGTGGGGTCCTATAGACTTCACATGATTCAAGTGCCAGTCACGTGCCTTTTCCGGGCCGTGACACATGTTCCATAACTCCTCACTTTACACCTCATTTTCTAAAAAGAAAATCAAATATGAGGTGTTCTTCTAAAAGCATTCCGTATAAATACTGATAGCACCAAAGAGAGAAAATAAATAGTGAATAATAATACTAAAATATATATACTAAAATACATAAACAAATTATTAAATCAAATCCTAATTTAATAACCTGGCTTAATCCTAAATCGGCTAGCATTATCAACCGCTTGATTAAAGTTCGTGTATCGCGTACACGTATTTAATCAGACCCCCAGCATATACTAACATATGGCTCCTACATCTGTCGCCTGAACCAGGAAAACCCTCTGTGTGGGACTCTAAAGACTCGACAATATGCTGGCAGAGGGTTTAACCACAAGCACATCAGCGACACTAGCTGTACGTAACGGCTATCTAGGTACTTGTCGAAAGGGGGTCGACAATCAAGTGCATTCTTACCCTACTGAGCCTGAATGTGAAAATCTCCGTACAGTCCGGTCTCTTCATCAAAGAGAATCATATATCGGGTCTAGGGGTGGATAACGTCAGACCCCTACTAACCCGATAAGTCATGTCTGAGTCAAGCTCATCACCAACAATGATACTACTGATCAACTATCAGTAAATCTCATCCACCGTGGCTACGGATTTCTGGTGATAGCGAACTGAACATAGCACGACATCGACTCTTAATACCAAGAGAGACGAATCCCTGACAGTCGACCACTGCCTCTATATGGCTCGGGACTGTACCCAACTAAAACCTGTTTGCATGACTCCTTTGAGCCGTGGTAGGGTAGTAATCAAAGTACAGCGGGAACTCACACGAGACAAATGACGACTTCAAATCAAAGAACTAACCTGTACTTATGCTACCTGAGAACTTCTATCTGACGATAGATATAATACCATCTAGAAGTTCTCAGCAAGTCTGTCCAGTGTACTCACTTCCGGTGAGTACATGTATACTATCTTAGGTGACACAACACCACAGAATCTTTCCCCGGGTTCGAGGCGCTATTCAGTTCTAGTGACGGGCCCATCGGAATGATCGGGCGGACAGAGGCTAGGGCTGCTTCCTTCCTACCGGCCACCGCCCCTCGTCGGGTCTAGAAGCGTATACACTAGTCTACTCCGGAATATCGGTGCTCGGTCTCGTTACTCCCATGACTAGGGACATTTAAGGATGTGTTTATGGACAACCCAGCTCTCACATATATGATCGCCATCATAATGCTGGTTGTCAAGAGAAAATCCTACGGGCTTCATCAAAGATGAAGACAAACCAGATAGCACAGTATCATCTTGAGCAAAACTGTTATAACTGTATAGGTCCTCCCTCAATCATCATAATAACCTACTTGCAATCACAATAATTGCCTTGAGGGCACTATATCCAACAATCTCCCACTTGCACCTAAGGCTAATTATGGCGGTATCGTATACCCACAGCTCGTGTGGTACTGAATATCCAACTTCTCTACTAATCAGTTTTGCAAACTATGTTTGTAGAACTTAACGTGTTTGAGAAATTGCCTCAGTGAGTAGACCCGCTACAATGTTCCAACTTTATCTCTGTATATCTCAGCTTTGCGGAGATCAACAATCTCACAAACTGAGCGATGCCCCCGCCTCAAGAATTTTTCTGGATACTTGATGTGACCAAGTTCATCAATAAAGAACTCCATCCAACAAACTTCTTGGGCTGTATCCTCTGTTAAGTTATAATTAGCATCCTGCACCATGATTACCTCAATATCCCTATTGGAACACTATCCAATACACTGATCCTCAGAAGAGGCTAAACTCAAGACTTTGACAGCATCTATGTCATCCAGGTCACCTTGAAAGCCTGAACTGATAACCGCCTCCTAGAGGAGGCTACTGTTATCCTATACTAAGAACATTCTCTTATGTTCTTGATAGCTTTCCTTTGTTTCTCGAGGATTGGATTAATATATGCTTATTGCAACTAGTGCAAAAGCAATATCTGGTGTTGTACATGACTTTGCACGATTGACTCAATTGCCTAAGCAAATGATATGTCATTCATGCCAGCCCCTCTCCTCATCTTTCTAGAAGACATCCCTTTCAAAGAGGGTGACTCCATCACCTACGGGTACACCACCACGTTAGGAGTCGTCAATTCTAAAATACTTTTAGAATGCTTTTTAGGTACCTAATTGGGAAACTTCCCAAATCTAAATCTAAAACCAGAATTCCTAATATATTATTTAGCTTGTTTTGTACAAGACATTGCATGATTGACTCAATCGCCTAAATAAATAATATGTCATTCATGCCAGTCTCTCTCTTCATCAGTCTAGAAGACATCTCTTTAGAGAGAGTGACTCCATCACCTACGGGTACACTACCACGCCAGGAGTCGTCCATTCTTAAATACTTTTAGAATGCTGTCTAAATACCCGATTTGGGAAATATCCCAAATCTAGATCTAGTAACCAGAATTCTTGATATACTATCCATATCCAACGTGGATAAAACACTGTGTGATAACCAAAGTTTAACCGATTATAGTATAGGAACATCACTTCCAAATCCAGGACAGTACTCCCTACATCCCTCTTACTAGGTTCATCTTTTGTTTTGATGAAATCAATCACTTTGACTGTCACATCAAAACAGATGATCCATCTCTAGCACACCTTCCGCTGCTCCCACTGACTACGATAACCCTCTGGCAGAATCATATACACATGCACTTCCAAAATCCTATTTGGAAAAACATTGCAGTCATCAACCTGTCAGATATTACAGCCATGAATTACATCGACGCCAAATTATATCCATATGAACTTCAGCATATATACTGAAGTAAAAGTCACATCACAATCCTCAATGGGTATTTGATGAAGACTTTTTACAACAAGTCTAGCTTTATTAGGTTAGTATCTTTTCACCTGGATAGATCTCGAAAGTTCTACTTGCTCCTAATGGGTTTTACCCCTTCAGGAGCACTCAGAAAAGTCAAAAATCCATGATTTGCTGATGTGCGTGGTGTCCATTTTGGGTATGAAATATCTAGTCACCTAGAAGTTACCATATCCTATGACCCCGTTGATAACAAGTAGGGGGTACCGCAGTGTCAAGTCATAACCGTATGGACTTCAGCATAGACACTGAAGTAAGAGTCTCATCACAATCCACAACGGGTATTTGATGAAAACTCATTACAACGAGTCTAGCCTTATTAGGTTAGCACCTTTCCACCTGAACAGATCTCGAAAGATCTACTTGCTCCTAATGGGTTTTACCCTTTCAGGAGCACCCAGTAAAGTCTAAAATCCATGATTTGCTGAAGTGCGTGGAGTCCATCTTGGATATGAAGCATCTGGTCACCTGGAAATTACCAATTCTTATGACCCACTGATAACTAGTAGGGTCATCATCATCATGATGCTGACCTCCCTGTCACCATCTATGAGAAAAACCGAAGTATCTCTCGGGTGTCTGAGGCCTCCTATTAAAATTTGCGGAGTGGCTAATGGTTTGTCAAGTCCAATTGAATCCTTAGGTTCTACTAAATTTTCGGTAACCGTTTATGGTCTTACTTCCAATTCTATCATACCCCCACTAGTTACTTTTGCAAAAAGATCCTTTTATAAAATGGTGGCGAGTCAAGAACAATGTAACTATTGATCTTGCAAATGGTAGAAACAAAATCATGGCGAATGCTTGGTATAATTCACAAACCGCCATTACCAAAGCATGTCTCGAGTTTGTCTAGATTCTGCTTTTAAACAGAAACTAGATAACTCCATATCTTAACAACCTCAAGATATGCAACCTTTCTATATCCATATAGAATCAAGACACTAATTTAGATGGAACCAGATTCAAAATGTCATGCAGGTATTTCCAGTGCATATTACTTAATGGAAAAGGGCCAATATAGCATTTCTTATCATAGAGCGTGTTCATGGATGAGTAACCTGTGAGAGAATCAAGTTCTTGATATTACTTTTATGGAATACCTAGCATAAGTATCAACATCTTCGATCACCTTGAACAATCCTGATACTTCCAACGTATGGTTCTCTACTTTATTCTTATACTTACAAACTTCTCAAAATTATTGGACCTTGAATTACTATGAATGTGTGTCTAAAGCCAGAGAACTAATAGGTAATCCTGAATAAAGTAAGAGTACCAATCGTTTGTCCTGAAGAACACTGGACAATATACATTTTCATGTATAAGTTCCAAGAGTATACCAACTCAAATTCTGTGTTTTGTAAATTGAAAATTGTATCTTGGTTGAGAATGTCTTACACCGTTTATTCAATGCACCTTATCTTATTCTCATCTGATAAAGATAAATGTTTACAACACAATTTTCAAAATGTATATCTCAGTTTATAAAAATAATGGTACAGATATTTCATTTTAAAATTTGATGTATAACAACGGTTATTCGAAACAAAAATATTTGCCGTCGGGCAAAAACCAGGTGATCTTATCCAATATCACTAATTGCAATGAATTCCGATATTTGAGGATTAAATCGTCCATTTCCAATATTCTACTCCTACTCATCATCTGTAACACCGTACAGATGTGAGATCCAAAACTGGTAAATACATACCCTTGAGTTAGAATTGATTGGGAAAACAGTTCTCTATTACATGTACATAGAAAAACTGAAATATGAAAAATGTTTCATAAGGGATGGTAAGGTATTCTTAGTAATCCCTTTTCCATTATCGAGATTCATGACAGTAGTCGCAATTTCATTTACCCTCACTTCAATCCCTTTATATGTCTCTACATCTTACCTTCTATACATCATCCTTAGGCTAATTTGGTTTTCTTCCTTCCCTACCTTTCGGCACCAGCCTGAGGTTTGGAAGAAGACTATCCAATAAGCATAACAGGTGTATTCTCCTAATGCAAGGAGATCTCGCAACCTGAGAGAAGGTAAAGCGAAGAGACAACCGAATAATCCTATTCAATTTCTTTAGAACCTCTCGACTGAAATAACTTCTTCGAGTTCGTATGTAAGTATACGATGGTCGTTTCAAGAAATATGGATTATCATAGTGATAGAAATGAAAAGGGTAGAATAGGAATGGCAGGGATATATGCGACTTTGTCGCGAATCAAGACAATCCGAAGCTCAAGGGTGTGAGAAGGTTCGGTTAACTTGGTTCATAAGTTTTTAAGGTAAGTCATGGGTCACTGTACCACAGAGAGAGAGAGAGAGAAAGAGAGGGAAGAAACACTCAGCGTGCACTCTATCAAGATCAGATTGATTATCACTTTATCTGATCAGGATGGCTCCCACTGTATTCTCGAATCCTCCTTCAAACCCTAAAAGGAGAACTAGTCGGGATCATTTACACTTTACAAGTTCTCTAACCGTTCAGCAAGGCCAGTGCTGGTACTCCGAGAGAGGTCCCCCTTGCTTTCGCATAGACCTAATTAATAACCTCGTTTCCACATAGGCGTAACCTCGTTAACACTTTCTAGACACTTAATAGGTTAGCTAATTGCGAAGTGAAGAAATCTCCCGAGGAGTAATACATACTCATCAGTTTGAATCGGGATCCAACTATCATTGTTGGGGTAAAAATTTACACCCCGGTTGACCAAGTCAAAATCAAAGTCAACCCCAAGCCAAGTGGGCCCAAGCCCAGATCCAGTGGGCCCATGCCCGGGTCGAGCCCGAACATAAAGCGGCCGGCCTCTACCCACGCCAAGATAAAAAATTTTGTAATAAACAATTTTGTTGTATTTCTTTTATTTTATTTTATGGATAAATGTAAGAAAAATAGGCATAAAGCCAAATTTTTGTAAAGCCCATGGCTTATGTGCAAAAAGAAATGGCACATGAGCCATAGGATGGGCAAAATACCATTTTTTGAAGCTCAAGGGGCTATGTGTAAAGTGTACAGCCTATAAAGGCAAAGATAATGAAATATCTCAACAACTTTTTCTATCTCTCAAAATTTTCTTCAGATCTGAGATCTTTTCTCCTTTTTTAAGGTTCCAAAACCTTCCTTTTTCTCTTGAATTAAACCAAGAGTTTTACTCTTCTTTTTATAAAACAAATTAGTTTTTCACCACAAAACCCACAAATGGGAACTTAGATCTATCATTAGATCTAAAAAAGAAGAGATTTTTAGATCTCACATCTCTTGAGCCAGCCAACAGAGGAGGAAGAAGAAGAACCCATTTTCTCAACCAAAATATATTTTCTTTTCCAGGAGTTTAACTCCACTAATTTCTCTTCCGGGAGTTTCTAGGGCTAAAAGCCCTCTTTTCCTCGCCGACGCGCTAGCACTCGAGCGCAAAACGCCCACGTGCCGACACGTGGCGCGTTTGCGCTCCAGCGCACTGCGCGCGAGCGCAAAGCGCCCACGTGCCGACACGTGGCGCGCGCCCTTGTGCTCCAGCGCACTGCGCCCGAGCGCAAAGTGCCCACGTGCTGACACGTGGCGCGCGCGCTTGCGCTCCAGCGCAGTGCGCTTGAGCGCAAAGCGCCCACGTGCCGACACGTGGCGCGCTTGCGCTCATGCGCACTGCGCCCGAGCGCAAAGCGCCCATATGCCGACACGTGGCGCGTGCGCTTGTGCACCAGCACACTGCGCTTGAGCGCAAAGCGCCCACGTGCCGATACATGGCGCGCTTGCGCTCAAGCGCACTGCGCCCGAGCGCAAAGCGCCCACGTGCCGACACGTGGCGCGCATGCGCTCCAGCGTACTGCGCCCGAGCGCAAAGCGCCCACGTGCCGACACGTGGCACGCGCGCTTGTGCTCCAGCGCCTTACGCCCGAGCGCAAAGCGCCCACGTGCCGACACGTGGCGCGCTCGCGCCCGAGCGCCCAGCGCTCATGCGCAAAGCGCCCACGTGCCGACACGTGGCGCGCTCGCGCCCGAGCGCACAGCACCTAAGCGCACAGCGCTCAAGGCGCTGACCCCACGCATCCTTTGGATGTCTTTTCCCCCTTTTTGTTTATATATACATGAATATATATACATATGTATACATATGTACACATACACATACTCCGCAACATTCTCCCCCTCCAAAAAATTTTTGGGCCGGGACGCTGCCCCGAACCCCGCAAGGGGGCTGCTAGCCCCCTTGACCCCCAGCCCGCTATTCGGGTAGCGGGACCCCCGTAAAAACTCTGCGTGGCTTCCGATATATCCAAAAACCCCTTTCAAAACAAAACACACGTACACTGCACATTGAGTTCGTATGACCAGTTTAACCCGTTAATCGGAGGTTCCCTCGCCCCAAAGGCGAGGGGTAATTAACGACAGCTTAGTCCGCGGCTGCCGGAGATTCGGATCCCCACAATCATTAAACTCCGCCCTACCCTAGGCAGGGGGAATCTGTAGTACGCTTGAGAAGCATGCGCGTATTTCCATCTCAATGGGGTGACGAAAAACACCCTACAGATTCTGGCACGCCCGGTGGGACCAATCTCTCCTCCCATATTTCGGGTTAAACGTTCATGCGAACTCAATCAATATATATATCGATTGCCTATACTGAAATGATGTTCTTTTTTCCGTGCAGCAATCAACCTTCGACGCAATGTCTCCCCAGACGAATTCATCTTCCAACATGACCCCGATTCCGTACGTGGTCAAGATCAACGCTCGTGTGGTTCTCCCCGCAAGCCTCAGTCGACAGTGGGAGGAACCGTCCCGCCAGTTTGGCTCCGTCATCATCTACCCTGCCGGAAGCGCTCATCTGGCGGAGTTCCCGGCGGAACAGGTGGCCAAGCCGGTCTCAAGGGGAAAGAGGCCGAATGTCGTGATCGCCAAGGCACCACAACCGAAACTTAAGACGGTATCTGAACGATTCTCTGGTGCTCCAGCTGGGCGCTAGAACTTCGGTACAAAGGGCAAAATCAAATGTTGCGGATGAGCTCAGTCGATGACTCCAACAAATGCACAATCGAGCGTATCTCCAAGGCCCTCCATCCCCCGGTCTGCGGCATCTTCCCAAAGAGTCGAAGTCTGCCAGGTGCTTAGAACAGAAAAGTTAAGGCAGAAGCGGCTCAGGTATCGAGCTAACAAGAGGGCTAAGGCTTCGGCCAAATGGAATCGTGTGAAGTTCCAAGTGCAGGGTTGCCCCACGACGACGGCTGAGTTGGACATAAGAATCAGCAATTCCTTCAGACTCCAATGAAGAGATCCCAGTAGTGACCTGTTACGCCATCCATCTTGGCAGCGACTCCGAGGATGAGCTCTGTTTTCCCGAAGAGGACGAGGAGCTCACCACAAAGGCCAATCAAATCCAGCTCAGAAGCGTCAGGGCTCTACCGCAAAATCAGGGCAACACCCCAAAAGGGAAGGAAAAACAAGTCGCTAATGAAGAAGATGGCAGAGAACCGGCTGATGAAAACATAAGTCCTTCCTCAGTGGACTATAATGTCTTGGCATATCTTCGAAAGCTGCCGTCCCTCCTGAGCATCTACGACGCCTTGGTCCTATCTAAGGAGCTTAGAGATGTTCTCATTCACGCTCTACAAAACTCCGAACGGTATCAGGCTCACTTTGCGGAAATTAACATGAAAGAAGCCCAGCACGCTTTGCATGCCGCCGCAGTCACATTTAAGGATGAAGACTTGCTACTGGGAACGGCTGAGCATAATCGGCCGCTTTACGTGACTGGGTACAGCGACGGAGATCGGATTAATCGCATATTGATTGATCCGGGGTCTTCAGTGAACATCATGAACTTGCGGATGCTGAAGAGTTTGTCAATGGACGTCCGACACCTGTCAAGGGAAAGGATTGTCATTCAAGGTTTCAACCAAAATTGCCAGCAAGTTCTGGGGTCCATAGCTCTGCAAATCAAATTCGGGGATCTGCAAACTGAAGCTAAGATATACGTGATCGACGCCGACACGTCTTATAAGATTCTCTTGGGGCGGCCGTGGCTCCACGATTATGGCATCATTCCGTCAACTCTCCATCAATGCATGAAGTATACTAAAAATGGCGAAGAAAGATGCATTGACGGAGATGTCCAGCCGTTCGGTGTGCATGAAGTGCGCTATGAAGATTCTCGGTACTTTATGAACCACCAAAATGCTAAGCCACAACTGGCTGAGGATAGACCGGCCCCAAGACCCAAAAGCAAATCTGAGTCGGTTGTCACTTTCAAAAGTAAAAACGCCCAAGTGCGCCCACATTTCGGTAGCGATACGGACGAATCTGATGCTGAAGGCCCATCTAGCAGCGAAGTCCGCCCTCATCTTGGCAGTGACACTGAAAAGTCTGAAGAAGAGGACCTGTCGTGCAACAGCTGTGCAGGTTGGCCCCCTATGCAGCAAGCGAAACTACGAGAGACCTTCGAAGTCGCAAAAGGGTCCCTGGCCATCACAAGGGTGCCGGAACGGATGTGCAAAGAGCTCGATGCATTGTCAGTCTCTACCGTGGACCAGCTGAAAACTTTCTACGTGCCCGGAAGGAAAAATGGACAGAAGGGCATCCTGTTTTACAGGTCAAACCCCGTTGTGCACCCAGACGATCTTTCTGTCACGTGCCTTCCCTATGAGAGAGGCATAAGAGCCGTCCTCAATCCCAGATACTATGCGCCCGAGATGCGGGAATACTTTAAGAAGTGCGGATGCCGGTTATATCAAACGGAGTCCGAAGCAAAGTTTTACGAAGGGCTATGGTATCCGCCCCAGGTCCGAGCACTCATCGATGGACGAATTCCAGATAGACGGGGCAAATGCTACATTCAACCTGATTCCAAAGCGTGCTACATGATCCACGTTGGTGAGGCCAGCGAAAGATCCAATGATGACGACGAGATAGCCGAGCCAGAAGAAGCTCCTCAAGAGCTCGAAGATAGTAGACAAGCAACCTTTGACGAGCTAACCGAGATTGACTTAGGAACGCCCGATAACCCAAGGCCGACCTACATCAGCTCGCTCTTGTCAGAGGAAATGAAAGCGCAGATAATTGCCCTGCTGCATGAGTTCGTCGACTGCTTCGCGTCGACATACAAAGAAATGCCTGGCCTTTCCCCTGAAGTGGCCGTACATAAGTTGGCTATATCTCCCGATGCTAAGCCAGTCAAACAAGCTCCTCGAAGAATGAGAAGGGAGTTGGAAGAAAAGGTCATCGAGGAAACCAAGAAACTCATCGATGCCGGCTTCATCAGGGAAGAGAAATATGCGGACTGGATCGCATGCATAGTCCCAGTGAAGAAGAAAAATGGGCAGATCCGAGTTTGTGTCGATTTCAGGGACCTCAACAAGGCGTGTCCTAAAGACGACTTCCCGCTACCGGTCATGGAAATGATGGTCGATGACACCTCAAATTACGAGCTGTTCACCTTTATTGATGGCTCGTCTGTATATAATCAGATCAAGATGTCGCCTGAGGATGAGAAGCACACAGCATTTCGAACCCCGATCGGAATATATTGCTACAAGGTAATGCCATTGGGACTGAAGAACGCAGGTGCTACATATCAAAGGGCAATGACTAATATCTTTGATGACCTAATCCATAAAGTCGTCGAATGCTATGTTGATGATCTGGTCGTCAAGACTAAAGCCAAGGCCGATCATATCCAAGATCTTAGAACCGTTCTCACCAGACTGAGGGAATATGACCTAAAGATGAATCCTCTGAAATGCGCTTTTGGCGTGCCGTCGGGAAAATTCCTGGGCTTCATAGTCCGACATCGAGGGATCGAAGTTGACCCATCAGAGATAAAGGCCATCATGGAGATGCCCTCTCCGAAGAGTTTGACGCAGCTAAGATCTTTTCAAGGCAAGCTTGCTTATATACGGAGGTTTATTTCAAATTTATCGAGGAGATGTAGGCCCTTTCCAAAGCTCATGAAGAAGGGAGCTCCTTTTATCTGGGATGCCGAATGTCAAGCAGCGTTCGAAAGCATCAAACAATACTTGTTGCACCCTCCAGTGCTGGCCGCTCCCATTCCAAATAAACCGTTGATTCTCTATACTGCCGAGCTGGACGAGTCACTCGGTGCGCTCCTTGCCCAGAATAACGAGGAGGGAAAAGAAAATGCCCTCTACTACCTCAGTCGAACTCTAGTCGGGACGGAACACAACTACTCCGCAATCGAAAAGCAATGCCTGGCTCTAATATTTGCTGTAAAGAAGCTGATGCACTATTTGCTCGCTCATCGGGTTATGCTGATCTCCAAGGTCGACCCGCTCAAACACTTGATGACCAAAGCAAGCCTAGCCGGCAGAATGGCAAGATGTGCTGTCATGCTACTTGAGTTTGACATAGTTTATACTCCTCAGAAAGCAGTAAAAGGGCAAGCTCTTGCAGACTTTCTCGCTGCTCATCCCATACCAGAAGGGTCGCCACTCAATTGCGAGTTGCCCGACGAACAAGTGCTGCACCTAGAGAATGACGAGCCATGTTGGGAGCTCTACTTCGATGGGGCCTCATCAATAAGAAGCTCCGGCCGATCAAGCATCTCGGAGGTAAAAGCGGGGATAGGATTGGTGTTCATCACGCCATCAATGGGAACCCTACGGCGTTCTTTCGCTCTCACCGAGCCTCGGACAAACAATGAAGCTGAGTATGAAGCCCTGATAGCTGGTTTGGAGCTCGCCATAGAAATGGAAATCCGTCGGCTACGAGTTTACGGTGACTCCCAGCTCGTCGTCAACCAAGTAAGCGGCGATTATAAATTATACAAACCCGAGTTAGCTCGGTACAGAGGCCGAGTGGTGGAACTCATGAAACGGTTCACTCATATTGAACTAATGAGAGTCCCTAGAGCGTTGAATGGAAAGGCTGACGTACTCGCTCGCTTAGCTAAGGAGCTGGCCGATCCTGACATGGACGAAATTCTGATCACCTTCAGGAGCCGACAAATTCTACCCCTAGTCTCTCTACGAGAAGAGGAAAGCGCGGAATAGAAGAGGAGTCCTGCCGAAGAAGCTTCGATCATCCAAGGCGTGCCCGATTGGAGAGAACCCTTCATAGAGTACCTCCGATACGACAAGCTGCCCGAAGAAAAATCTGCGAGGATTCAGCTGAAGAAAAGAGCTCTTCGATACGTATTTGTAAATGACACATTATACCGCAGGTCATATGACCAACTCTGGCCCAGGTGTCTGTCGTTGGCCGAAGCCTAAAAGGTCATGAAAGATGTTCACTCGGGCGTTTGCGGTGCTCACCAATCTGGCCCCAAGATGCGACTTCAAATCAAACGGCTTGGGTATTACTGGCCCACCATGATACGGGATTGCGTAGAGCATGCAAAGAAATGTCAGATCTGCCAAATCCATGGTGATTTCATTCACAAGCATCCCAATCCGTTGCATCCTACGGTGGCGTAGTGGCCCTTCGAAGTCTGGGGCACCGACATTGTTAGCCCAATTGATCCTCCATCATCCAAAGGCCACCGGTTTATATTGGCCACGACAGACTACTTCTCTAGATGGGCTGAAGCTGTCCCGCTAAAAGAAGTCAAGATAAAAGATATTCTGACATTCTTCCAGCATAACATTCTATACCGCTTCGGTACACCAAGAAGAATCATTTCTGACAACGGGCCTTCTTTCAAGAGCTTCAATGTCTCAAGGTTCGCTACTCAGCACAAGATAGACTGGAGATATTCCTCCATCTATAATCCAAGAGCCAACGGGCTAGCCGAAGCCTTCAATAAGACTCTATGCAAGCTCTTGAGGAAAAATGCTTCAGCCAACAAGAGAGACTGGAATCTCAAACTTCACGAGGTGTTGTGGGCATATCGTACCACGCACCGTACTCCAACACAGTCCACTCCCTACTCATTGCTCTTCGAAGTGGAGGCGGTCCTCCCCCTCGAAGTCAAAGTTCCAAGCTTAAGAATGACCGTTCAGCACGAGTTGACGGAGGAGGAAAACGTTCTCCTTCGACTTGAAGAGCTCGATGCCCTCGAAGAAAAGAGGCTCGCGGTGCAGCAAAATCTGGAGCTATACCGAGCCCAAATGTCACGGGCTTATGACAAGATAACCCGTCTCCGCGCTTTCAAGAAAGGTGAATTGGTATTGGTCCTCAAAAGACCGATCATCCCCAATCGACATGCCAAGGGAAAATTTGAGCCAAACTGGGAAGGACCATACGTCATCGAGAAAGTGTTCGACGGAGGATCCTACCAACTAATAAGTGCCGAGGGAGAAAGGCCCATGCCACCCATCAATGGCCGATATCTCAAGAAATACTACACATGAATGCTCCAAGTTGCAGGCGAATTGAGCACATCAGCCCTACGGTCTGGATCATACATCCTGCAAAACCGTATACAATCCACGGGCGTAAATGGCCCCTATCTCTCCCAAATCCTGCCGGTGAGACTACTTCTAAAGTCCCATCAGCGGCAAAAAAAAAGGAAAAAAAAATAAAAAAAAATAAAAAAATAAAAAAAATAAAAAATAAATAAACGGTATGTCCACAAGCAAAACGGGCACGGATGAAAACCCGAAAGGGCTCCGTGAGTGAAAACAGCAGGACTACCGGCGAGTCTGTGAAAACCCGAAAGGGCTCAAACTCGTGAAAGGAGATGAAATACACTCGCAAAGTCCTCTCGACCTTGTGAGGAGAAAACCCTGCGTGAGATCATTACGATTCACAAAGGAGCAACACACTTGGGAATCCTCACGATTCCTAAGGAGAAAATACACCTGCGGGATCCTTACGACTCGTAGGAAGAAAATGCTTTTATGGGACCCTCACGGTCCATAAAATTGAAAAGCCTTAGGTGATAGGGACCCAAACCTGTCTCCTAAACCATCGTTCCCCAACGGGCAATGGCAAATGATGAGTCGCTCCTGGCATTTCGCTTCAGTGCTAGCGGCGCTGATGCCGACCAAAAACCCAAATCCCAAGTCCTCCCAAGGCAAATGATGAGTTGCTCCTGGCATTATTCCAGTGCAGCAATGCTGATGTTAAACAAGATCCAAATTCCAAGTTCCCAAACGGCGAATGATGAGTCACTCCTGGTACCACATTCCAGTGCAGCGATGCAGACGCCAACCAAAATCCAATTTCTCAAAATTCTCCCGGCCCTACGGTGGGTCCCCAAGTTGACCATCGTATACAATCCACGGGGTCAAATAATTCTCATCATACCCATGCCCCACTGTAATCACCAGTTACGCGGCTGGTCTCCGCTTTGGGAATGACGCTCCATTGATAAGACCCACTCATGTGTCCTCACGATATATGAGGAGAACAAACCTTTGTGGGATCCTTACGACTCATAAAGGAAAAACACACTTAGGAGTCCTCACGACTCCTAAGGAGAAAATACACCTGCGGGATCCTTACGACTCGTAGGGAGAAAATGCTTTTATGGGACCCTCACGGCCCATGAAATTGAAAAGCCTTAGGTGATAAGGATCTAAACCTGTCCTCTAAGCCATCGCTCCCCAATCCCCAAATGGTGAATGATGAGTCGCTCCTGGTACCATATTCCAGTGCAGCGATGCAGACGCTAACCAAATTCCAAATCCCATACCCCAACGGCGAATGATGAGTCGCTCCTGGTACCATATTCCAGTGCAGCGATGCAGACGCCGACAAAGTCCCGAAATTTTTCTGACCCTACGGTCTGGATCATACATCCTACAAAACCGTATACAATCCACGGGCGTAAAACAATCCCAACCTCTCCCATGTCCTACCGGTGAGACCACATTCAAAGTCCCAAAAAGAACAAAAAAAATCCCAAATCCTCCCGGTGCAAATGATGAGTTGCTCCTGGCATTATTCCAGTGCAGCAATACAGATGCCAAACAAAAACCAAAATCCTCTAAATGACAGATGATGATTCGCTCCTGGTACCATATTCCAGTATAGCGATGCTGATGTCAACCTAAATCAAAATCAACAAGTCAACTTTCACTCCGACACAGCAAAAAGCGAAGCAAGTCAGAATCCAATCTCGACACCGCAAGAAGCGGAGCAAGTCAAGTCTACCCCTGACACTGCAAGAAGCAGAGCAAGTCAAATCAAGCATCGACCGTCCAAGTCACAAAAAGGGCAGTATCGACCGTCCAAGTCGCAAAAAGGGCAGCATCGACCGTCCAAGTCGCAAAAAGGGCAGCATCGACCGTCCACGTCGCTAAAAGGGCAGCATCGACCGTCCAAGTAGCAAAAAGGGCAGAATCGACCGTCCAAGTCGCAAAAAAGGCAGTATCGACCGTCCAAGTCGCAAAAAGGGCAGCACCGACTGTCCACGTCGCTAAAATGGCAGCACCGACCGTCCATGTCGCAAAAAGGGCAGAACCGACCGTCCAAGTCGCTAAAATGGCAGTATCGACCGTCCAAGTCGCAAAAAGGGCAGCATCGACCGTCCACGTCGCTAAAATGGCAGCACCGACCGTCCACGTCGCAAAAAGGGTAGTACCGACCGTCCAAGTCGCAAAAAGGGCAGCACCGACCGTCCAGGTCGCAAAAAAGGCAGCGCAGGACTCCTACAAAGCGGGAACCAGATCACTCCGGGCCAGAGAAAACGTCTATCACGGACACTCCATCTCGGAGACATGTCAAGAAACGACCGTCCATGTCGTAAAAAGGGCAGTGCCAGCTTCCCAAAAAGCGGGAACCAAATCAAGTCGCCTCCACGTGAAAGAAGATCCATCAATTTCATGCACACGACCCACATATGTAGTGTGCATTTATTGATGGGGGGCAATTTGTTGGGGTAAAAATTTACACCCCGGTTGACCAAGTCAAAACCAAAGTCAACCTCAAGCCAAGTGGGCCCAAGCCCATATCCAGTGGGCCCATGCCCGGGTCGAGCCCGAACATAAAGCGGCCGGCCTCCCCCCACGCCAAGATAAAAAATTTTGTAATAAACAATTTTTTTGTATTTCTTTTATTTTATTTTATGGATAAATGTAAGAAAATAGGCATAAAGCCAAATTTTTGTAAAGCCCATGACTTATATGCAAAAAGAAATGGCACATGAGCCATGGGATGGGCAAAATACCATTTTGTGAAGCCCAAGGGGCTATGTGTAAAGTGTACAGCTTATAAAGGCAAAGATAATGAAATATCTCAACAACTTTTTCTCTCTCTCAAAATTTTCTTCAGATCTGAGATCTTTTCTCCTTCTTCAAGGTTCTAAAACCTTTCTTTTTTTCTTGAATTAAACCAAGAGTTTTACTCTTCTTTTTATAAAACAAATTAGTTTTTCACCACAAAACCCATAAATGGGAACTTGGATCTATCATTAGATCTAAAAAAGAAGAGATTTTTAGATCTCACATCTCTTGAGCCAGCCAACAGAGGAGGAAGAAGAAGAACCCATTTCCTCAACCAAAATATATTTTCTTTTCCAGGAGTTTAACTCCACTAATTTCTCTTCCGGGAGTTTCTAGGGCTAAAAGCCCTCTTTTCCTCGCCGACGCGCTAGCGCTCGAGCGCAAAGCGCCCACGTGCCGACACGTGGCGCGTTTGCGCTCCAGCGCACTGCGCGCGAGCGCAAAGCGCCCACGTGCGGACACGTGGCGCGCGCCCTTGCGCTCCATCGCACTGCGCCCGAGCGCAAAGCGCCCACGTGCCGACACGTGGCGCGCGCGCTTGCGCTCCAACGCAGTGCGCTTGAGCGCAAAGCGCCCACGTGCCGACACGCGGCGCGCTTGCGCTCACGCGCATTACGCCCGAGCGCAAAGCGCCCATGTGCCGACACATGGCGCGCGCGCTTGTGCTCCAGCGCACTGCGCTTGAGCGCAAAGCGCCCACGTGCCGACACGTGGCGCGCTTGCGCTCAAGCGCACTGCGCCCTAGCGCAAAGCGCCCACGTGCCGACACGTGGCGCGCGCGCTTGCGCTCCAGCGCCTTGCGCCCGAGCGCAAAGCGCCCACGTGCCGACACGTGGCGCGCTTGCGCCCGAGCGCAAAGCGCCCACGTGCCGACACGTGGCGCGCTTGCGCCCGAGCGCCCAGCGCTCATGCGCAAAGCGCCCACGTGCCGACACGTGGCGCGCTTGCGCCCGAGCGCACAGCACCTAAGCGTACAGTGCTCAAGGCGCTGACCCCATGCATCCTTTGGATGTCTTTTCCCCCTTTTTGTTTATATATACATGAATATATATACATATGTATACATATGTACACATACAAATACTCCGCAACATTCCCCCCCTCCAAAAAATTTTTGGGCCGGGGCGCTGCCCCGAACCCCGCAAGGGGGCTGCTAGCCCCCTTGACCCCCAGCCCGATATCCGGGTAGCGGGACCCCCGTAAAAACTTTGCGTGGCTCCCGATATATCCAAAATCCCCTTTTAAAACAAAACACACGTACACTGCACATTGAGTTCGCATGACCAGTTTAACCCGTTAATCGGAGGTTCCCTCGCCCTAAAGGCGAGGGGTAATTAACGGCAGCTTAGTCCGCGACTGCCGGAGATTCGGATCCCCACAATCATTAAACTCCGGCCTACCCTAGGCAGGGGGGATCTGTAGTACGCCTGAGAAGCGTGCACGTATTCCCATCTCAATGGGGTGACGAAAAACACCCTACAATCATCATGTGATAACCTGACGGAATCCACTCAAGTCACCACACTCCAGAAGTTATGCGCATGCCTGGAAAATTTCCCATATGTTTTAAACTCCCAATATGGTTTTTGCCCCTAACGACTTCATGGCCTTGATAGAGACCAACGTGCCATAAATCGCTAGTCAAATTCAACCTGTCATTATCCAAGATTGATTTAGTCCCACCCGTACAAACCCTTGATAGAGACCAACGTGACTATGTGGTTGTCCTAAATAATCGCATATCCATACTATAGAAAAGTATCACGTAGCTACCATACATTATGCCTTGATAGAGACCAACATACATAGCACGGATACTATGAGGTACTTACCTGAAATGACGGAGGGCTACGGTTAGTTTTTGGCAAAAAACCTTTAATGTAATGAACTTGATATCGTTGAAGGAACTCGAGTGGCTTTGAAATGGAGTGGTTTAAACTCCGCATTTTAAAACTAGTAACATAAACTTTTTCTTAAGAGCGAACTCCTATTGAAGGGATCAAGGTTCTTCCCTCGTAGGATAAGGTGCGGGATATTCCTAACCGAATATCTCTATGCAAAGCAAAAGAATACGACTTTGAGTTTTGAAGAAAACCGAGTAGTTTTAAAATTTGTTCCGATAAGATCATTTAAGTTTATTTTTCCTTGCATTATTTAGATAATGCATTCCCATCATTTTAAGTTTCCAAGCCACAAAAGAAAAAACCAAAATAACATGCTTTTTATATGCTATCCGCATTCGCCACGTGGCCCCGTCATGCACCGTTAGGTTACTTAACTAACGGCAGAGCGGGGGCAGGACTAGCGTGGATGCAAAACATATAGAAGTATCTACTATATATATATATAATATATATATATATATATATATCAACATCGTAGGCAGATAATAGTCATCACAGGCAGATAAAAATCATCATAAGTATGTGAACAACAATATAGAATAGCGGATAATCTAGGAGCCCTGCGTTTTATTTGAGCTGTAAATGAGATGTGACGTTCCCCGGTTGTGTGGATAGCCAGTGCAATGAAGATCCTAGACCCCTACGAGTGCGTCAAGTTACCCGCCAATCCCCGAAGTGAGGCAACCCCAATCAACAAAGTGAATGATCACCCAGCACTTCACGGAATCCGGTAACTTCAGCACCCCTCCGTGGGTCAACCTATACCCCTACGAGTGCAGCGAATAGCTCACCAATTCTAGAGTAAGGCCCCCCGGTCTCAACGCGATGAGATGCGGTCCCGTTGCCCTCTAGAACCCGGCTATTCGAGCACTCCTCCACGGGGTAATCCTAATACAGAAAAGAAAATATATATACAACGGTGACACTGACCTCAACCTAGTCATGCCTCAATAAAAAAATATACAAACTAACAGAAATGACACTCCACATGTCGGAGCTCGCCCCGCAAATGAATCTGAATTGTACATCTAACATTGCACACAAGGCTATCTATCACGACAATCCATCCATAACATCAGTGCAACATAGAACATCAACGTGAATATCATGTTCGTAAACCCGTCTGATTGTACATATAGAAACTAGTCCGATTGTACCGCACTATGATATTCACGGTCGCAGAAACTAGCATATGCACTGAAAACCCATGATTCAAAATTTTGATCGATTAAAAACTTTCCGCATTGGCCCCAAACACAAACCAGTGCTCCAACAAATCTGGGCCAATACCAAATATTCCAAAAATCACATTTCCATATAATAGAGCAGTTGAAGAAAATTGGGGCGCAACTGCCCCAAGATGACCGTGGTACCGTGGCCAATTGCCATGATAGGCGGCGGTTCCACGGCCAAAATTTGGGTGCTTGTGCTTCAAATTGTTTTTGGCCTCTATAATTGCCTGAATATAATTTTAAGGCAACCAGAACAATTTTTTGAATAACTTTAAAATTCGAACAGCAAGCATTCAAAATGGAAACGCGATTCGGAAAAATCCGTCGATCGAAATTCTAAAGTGCAAACTAGCTAGTTATGGTTTATGGAGTTGCTTTGATACCATGTTGGGTTTCAGTGCCTACGCCGCGGAAACCACAGCCGAGGCGGAAGAAAAAACAAAAATTTTAGTGAACACCGAATACCCGTAAAACCCAAGATTCGATCCATATACCTAAACTAGTTAATTAAGAGTGCAAGAGTTGAGAAATTACAACCTTTATCGTGTCTCCACCGAATTGTAGAAGTCCCCTCCAAGCTCATAACTGCCGGGATCGCGCTTGAGAATCGACCACCCTTGCCGAAGACGATCCACCCAGGAGAAACCGGAGGAGGCTTTAACCGATTATTCAAGCTCGCTAGGTTTGGATGGTTGGTGATATAGGAATTTTTTACTAAAAATTTCTCTCATGAACCATGCTAAAAAAGAGAGCAAGAAGAAGAAGGAGAAAATGAGAGGATGAAACCTTGAAGCATGAAAACTCAAGTGAAAAAAACATAAAGTGTTGAAAATGAGGATGGCTTGCATTTTTATAACCATGGTGCAATAGTGCACACAAATGATTTTATCATTTTAAAATCTCCAAACCATACATCTCTAAATGCATGCACCATGCTTCATAACTCCTTACTTTACACCTCATTTTCTTAATTAATTTTCTAAAAAGAAAATCAAATATGAGGTGTCCCTCTTCTAGAAACATTTCCGTATAAATACGGGATACTTCATCCGATATATGTATCGTTACACATACGTGTATCCGTATAAAATACGGATAGCACCAAAGAGAGAAAATAAATAGTGAACAATAATACTAACATATATGTATCAAAAAACATACACAAATTATTAAATCAAAATCTGATTTAATAATCCGGCTTAATCCTAAACCGTCTAGTATTATCAACCGCCCGATTAAAATCTGTATATCGTATACACGTATTTAATCGGACCCCCTACACGTAACAACGTACGGCTCCTACATCTGTCGCCTGAACCGGAAAATCCTTCTGTGTGGGACTCTAAAAATTCGACAATACGCTGGCAGTGGGTTTAACATAAGCACTTCAGCGGCACTAGCTATACGTAACGGCTACCCAGGTACTTGTCGAAAGGGTGGTCGACAATCAAGTGCGTCCTTACCCTACTGAGCCTGAATTTGACAATTTCTATACAGTCCGGTCTCTTCGTCAAAGAGTATCGCATATCGGGTCTAGGGGTGGATAACGTCAGACCCCTACTAACCCGATAAATCATGCCTGAATCAAGCTCATCACTAACAGAGATACTACTCATCAACTATCAGTAAATCTCGTCTACTGTGGTCACAGATTTCTGGTGATAGCTAACTGAACATTGCACGACATCGACTCCTAATACCAGAAGAGACGAATCCCTGACAGTCGACCACTTCCTCTATGTGGCTCGGGACTGTACCTAACTAAAACCTGTTTGCATGACTCCTTTGAGCCATGATAGGGTAGTAATCAAAGTACAGTGGGAACTCACACAAGACAAATGACGACTTTAGGTCAAAAGACTAACCTGTACTCATGCCACCTGAGAACTTCCATCTGACGATAGATATAATACCATCTAGAAGTTCTCAGCAAGTCCGTCCAGTGTACTCACATCTAGTGAGCACCTGTATACTATCTTAGGTGACACAACACCAATGGCTTGTAAGACAGGCCACCGCCCCTCGTCGGGGTCTAGAAGCGTATTCATTAGTCTACTCCGGAATATCGATGCCCATTCTCGTTACTCCCACGACTAGGGACATTTAAGGGTATGCTTATGGACAACCCAGCTCTCACATATATGATCACCATCATAATGCTGGTTGTCAAGCGACAATCCGACGGGATTCATCAAAGATGAAGACAAATCAGATAGCACACTATCATCTCGAGTAAGACTGTTATACCTGTATAGGTCCTCCCTCAATTATCATAATCGCCTACTTGCGATCACAATAATAGCTTTGAGGGCACTATATCCAACAAATATCCCCGTCAACTTCCCCTATGTAGGCTTCTCATCAAAGTAAGAAGAGAAGGCAAAAGACTGCAGAAACATCCGTCTGCAGAACCGCACCTTTCCCGAGAATAACCTTGGATCTGCAAGCAAAGATCCAAAGAATCAAGATAAGGGTAAGGTGAAGATGGCCGAAGATATTGTTCTAGATGAAGAGGTAGCCAAAGATCTCTCCGCTAAAGACCCTCCCAAGAAGAGTAAGGTGGACCACAATGTGTTAGCCCATCTGAAGAAGTTACCTTCTCACTTTAGTCTATACGATACTCTACTCCTCTCAAAAGAACTGCGGGAATCTTTAATCAAAGCTCTTGAAGAACCCGATCAATTCCAAGCTTTTTTTGCCGAGGAAGTAATGAAGGATAAACTGGTGGAAGAATATATAGCCAATATTACCTTCAGTGAAGAAGATTTACTCCCGGGATTGTTTGAGCATAATCGAACACTCTACATAGCTAGGTACTGGGTTGATAAGAGGATAAATAAGATCCTCATCGATAACGGCTTTTCGGCTAACCTTTTGAATGTAAAAGTGCTCAAGAAGTTGTCTATGGATGTTCGATATCTCGGGCGTGAAAAGATCACCATTTCGGGATTTGTCTCGCAGTCTTCAAAAACACCGGGGTCCATAGTATTGATATTGCGCTTCGGACAGCTCGTCATAGACATATAGTTTAATGTTATTGAAGGTAAAACGTGCTATAAAGCTTTACTCGGTAGACCTTAGCTATACGAGGATGGCATCGTCCCTTTTACACAATATCAGTGTATGAAGTATTTTCAGGATGACCAAGAGCACACCATTATAGGAGAGTGATTGATCAAAGAATATTTTATATCCGCAATCAAGAACGGCGTCGCTTGGTAGCAAGCCGGTGAGTACGGGTCGGTCCACAGGGATTTTGTGTATTCTCTAATTGTTCTAACGAGTTAATTCCGATTGGTGTCGGATTGATTAAAT
The DNA here is from genome assembly GCA_030015575.1 of Agapanthus africanus. NCBI lineage: Eukaryota > Viridiplantae > Streptophyta > Magnoliopsida > Asparagales > Amaryllidaceae > Agapanthus > Agapanthus africanus. The sequence continues at coordinate 42,830,398 of CM057344.1, forward strand.
CTAAAAACTAAACTGATCTAAACTAAAATCTTGCTAGGGTTAGGTTTAGGTTAAGTTTGGAAAGTCAATATTCCTCACCGCTTTCTATGCCCTATTTAAGATCTATTAGGTGTTATGGTAATAATTAATAAAGTGGATTAGTACCATCGGGAAGAAACGGTGTTTCTTCCTCTAGGTTCTTATCCTTCCTTTCTTAATCCTTACCCTAACCTCCATAGAAAACACGCTCAACCGGTCATTTATACTACGGTATCACCGCTACCTCATGGGATAGGGTGCCATAGGGAGCGGTGTGTGCATGTATGCATGGAGTCCTATAAAAAGGTGTGATGGGAAAGAAAGGGGTGAGAGATCTTCATCTCTCAAGCCTTCCCCAAATCTAACCCTAACAAGCGAGGAGACTACTCGCTCATTAGGGAATTGAAAAACATTTTCTAATTAATTAATTAGGGCAGAGAATAAAGATCTATACTAGGGAAAGAAAGAAATTACCTAGGGCATGGAAATAAATTTAACTAGGGTAATGAAAAGAAAACTTACTCCTAATTTTTATTTGATACTCTCTTCCTTCTTTATAGAAATTTACAGATCTGAATTTAGATAGTGAAATGAGGCACAAGAAGAGGCATAACCTAAAACAGGTTTTAGGATTTCTATTTATAGATTCATAGAAACGCTAGGGTTACAGTCGATGCACATCTGCTTTAAAAATTTTACCCCCTAAGAAACCTAACTACTGCACCGACGCACCGACACGAGGAATTTCCATCGACCCGGGCTTCGCATGGCCGCGGATCCACGGCCAAGAGCATGGTTTGGCCGCGGAACCGCGGCCGTATGGAGAGCTTGGTTGCTGATTTCTTCTGGGTAGTTCTCTGTTGCTTTTGGCTCCTTGTTTCTTCAGTTGTTTTCTCAGATTGGCTTCTAGATTTTTTCCAGATCTCCACAGTGAATAATTGTAGTGGACTTTTACCGTTGCTTCGTGACAAAGTCTTGAACCTTGCACTACCTTTGTTCTTTGTGAACTTGTTCATTGATCTTCAATGTTCCTCAAGATGTAGGCATGATCAAGATTCCACCATTTATCGGTCGAAGTCTCACTTTTGCATCGTCTTTTTCATCATTTTCACTGTTTTGTTCCGAGAACCTGTAACCTGCAACTATGTAGCAGACATGGGTCAAAAGCACTTGTTTATTCGTAAACTGAATAAGAATGGGGAATAAAATAATGCAAAATTATGGTATGAACAAATACCCCCAAACTTATCTTTTGCTCGTCCTCCAGCAAACCTAGTTTTATTCTCAACAAAATCCTAACCTCACTTTCGCAGGGAATCGCGATTGCACTGAGCTCGTGCAACAAGCCGTTAAACCTCTAGGTGTCCCTAGTAGGAGGAGTGTTGTCTCCTGAGGGTTTTCAGCGGATACTACCCACAAAATCCTATCAATTAGACCCATTGACTTTTATTCTCCAATTAGGTTTTTTAACAAGAAATTCTATTATCTTCGACTCATAAATTATCCACCCGTATTTTTCATGCTTCCTTATCATTTAACTTAAGATTATATATATTCTTGTGAATTTACTTAGTTTTTGGTATCTTTCAAGTTTTCCTTCTAAGGTTCCATCTCAACTTAGGAATTTTTATCATCTCTATTAAAGATATAAGTCCTATTCTTCATTCCTATCTCTTATCTAAACCCCAATCATATACCCCTACGTGTGTGTATATATCACCCTTACACTTGAAAATTCAAATCAAGCTATTATACTCTTGTCCATCGTCCAAAGTACTTTTCAATTGGTGAATTTTTAGATGAAATTGCTCACACATTTTTCATGCGACCGTTAATACTTCTTGAGGTACCAACGACCGATTACAAAATGTGTTTGCACATTAAAGCGTAATTCCTCATCTTGCAATACTTAAGGATTTAGCAGTGACTCCCAAACCAGTTGGTCTAAAGCACCAGGTGATAAGGCACGCTCGCTATATATTTTTTTATTAATGCAGTCTTAAGTAATTACAAAATCCAGTGTTCAATTTTTTATCTCTTTATTCACACTTGAATTTTTATTTTATTTTCCTTCATACTAAGGACTTTAGACAAGAGCATTTCAAGGTCTTTTCTACTATTCCAAGTTTCAAGGTTCGTGTTTGTGCAATTTGTAGGGTATATATTTTCAGAATTTAGACTTGAGCTGGGAATTATTTTTCAAACTTATACTTTAATAAGAATATCAATACTCTTCCCTTATTTTAACTTAGCCCAAGAAGTCAACTCGAAATTTGCCTATTTCTAAATAAACTACAAAGACATATACTTTCTACCGTTAAATTTTAAGAAAGGTTATTTTTAGGGTTTTTAATTTACTAAGTCTAAGGTCTAGTTGTTCCTAGCTAATTAACCTATTTGTCAAACTCAAGTTAATTATGGCCAAAATTGAATGTTTCAATTTTTATAATTTTTGAAAATTTTCAATTTTTATGGGTTTTAAAATAAGTATGCGAATGCAAGAATATACACATGAATGCGAAGGAAGAAAGCTTACCGAGCACACCCCCAAACTTAAACTTGACAGTGTCCTTACTGTCAGGCTACACCAAGAGGGTCAAAATTGTCGGCGCTCCCCTGTTTATTTATTTACAAATTTTTTTTATTGTTAAAAGAAAAACAAAATATATATACAAAAAGGTCCCTCCCAAACTTAAGTGAGACAGTGTTTCCACTGATTAAGCGTTAAAGTTCAGAGTTAGGGAGGAGAAAAATCAAACTATACAAGGTCTTACACAGGCCAAAGGTTAGCACCAACCATTCAAAAATTCTATCGTGATAATGGTAGCGTTGGTGGAAGAATTGAGTGTAGAGAAAGGAGTTGAGAAACACACGAGACCGTATGGAAAGAAAGGTGGAATATGGTCTCGGTATATTCGGAGAAGAATAGTGGAAAAGAGAAAGAAGTGTAGTAAAAATTTGAGGGTGTAAATCGAGTGAATAAATTAGCGCAAATTGTGATGACCGATGTGTTAAAAGCGATTGTGCTAATCTATCAACCCGTCGAGAAATGGGGTCAAATCCCTCAAGATTCGCGAGAAAACATGGGTACGTTGAACTTGGTAAACCATCCATTGAAAGTGGAAGCGTGACGAATTCTTACTCGGTCGAAACAATAGGAAGGACGAAAGGGAGTGATTTAGGGATAGTCTTCTTCTCACGTAAGTAATCTGTCTCGAACTCGAAGGATTCCATCAATGGTTCGAAATGACTGTAAGTAACCGAGTCTGATGGTTCAACTAACTCATCTGAAAATTCAAAGGACTTAAAATTGGGCGGTGAGTCTTCAAAATCATCCGAAAAGTGAAGCACTCGTAATCGTTATCGGCTGTGAGAACTGTGTCAGATTTAAAGAGGTACGCACTAGTGGCGTCCAAACTGCTGTGATCGAATAGAAATTTTTCAAGTTCACAGTCCTCCTGCATGGTCGGAACGGCAGAAAGGAGGGATGGTGACTTAGGAAGCATAACAATTAAAGGTTCAGGAGGATGAATTGGAAAATCCGACTCATCAAACAAAAATGGTTCATCCTCAATACTATCCTTAATACTCTCCTCAATACTATCCTCATAATTCTCCTCAAAAGTTATCTCATCCATGCAATTATCATCAAAATCAAGACGCATATAAGGTTCGGGAGAAATATTTAATGACTCGGGATGATGAATTGGAGATAAAAATTCAGTCAAATCTACGGGTTCATCATCCAAAATATTCCCTGCGTCAATATCCTCAATCAAGTGAAAATCAATTTTTTCGGACACCTCATCAAAAGCATGGATATTTATCAATTCAGGTTCTAGATTGGAGGTGTAGTGATCGAAAGAATTAGGTTTGGGTTCACTCGAAAAGGGCTCTTCACAATCAGGTAAATTAAACACTACAAAGTCGCACAACTCATTACACGTTTTATTTTCAACTAGTGAATCATTTGGGACACTTGTTTGAAAACCGGAGTTGTGGGATTCAATTGAGGATGGGTAGGTTTGATTTGGAAGTGTGTAGAACTCACTCTCACCACTCAAATTCTTACTCTGTCCAACCGCCTCATCATACATTGGAAAATTTGGAGCTAGTTGGAAACTAGCTACCGGTTCACTAGGTTGTATAAGGGCGGCCATGGACGCATCCAAATTCCTCATCTGTCTTGCTGCAATGTACGCTTCCAACGACTGTTCCAGAATAGACATGGGTTGTGAAGGGGTTTCAGTAAAAGATTCACAATTGTTTGGATACTTGAAACTCCCAAATGGTTGTGTAGAACTGTTCATATCAGATTTTTGCATTTTCATACCGCCCAATTTTTATCACATTGCTTATCGGTAGATACTCTTGAGCCGTGTTTGCTAGTAAAATGCAGGATACAGGTTCTCGGTTCTAAAATGGTGAAATTCATGGAAAACACGACAAAATCCGGGTTCCTGCCAACCACTGAGAAAACACGGTCTCCGCTCTTCATCCGTATGTTGCCAGATACCAGTTTAAGAGACAAAATGTCAAATCAATGTGGTTTTCATGCACAAGGCTCAATGGCAGCACAAGATCCAAGAAATCTACGCGGAGCTCGAGGCAATCATGACAAAAACATCCACAAAAAGTCCACCTTTCCCTCAACAGAAATTCTGGAAAAATCGTGAAGACAATTTGAGAAAATACATATGCCAGAATAAAGTACACAGCAAACCAAGGATCACCAAAAATCCCATGCCCTAACTCCACCAGAGTGCGGCGGATCCGCGGCATAGGGAGGCTTAGGCCGCGGATCTGCGGCCACTCTGTGGAGTCAGAGCATGGGCTTTGGGGGTATTTGGGTCTTTTCATATGTGTTCTGGTGGTTGCCCTAGATTTCCATTCTCCAGCCTATAAATAGCCCAGAACTTTGAGAAGGAAAGGGTACATAATCTTGTATTCTTTTTCTAGGTTTTAGAATACATGTTCTTCTTCTTCTCATCTCTTCTCCATTAAAACTTGTAGTGAGCTTTGTGAGTGAAGAATGGTGAATAAAGAAGTTCATTTTATTTTCATGCTTATCTTGTTCTTTCTATAATTGTTGTAATTTTCATTTGTTAACTAGTTGTTGTTATTTCGTGTTGTTTCTTTCTTCTCTCTTTTTCTTTATCCTTAAAACGACTATGATGCTTACGCTCGATCCTCGCCAAGGTGAGGTCGCAAATAGCTAGTTGTTATCTTCTAATCTCTTTCTTTCTATCTTCCTCTTTTGTTTTGTTTTATTTTTCCGTATCATGATGTGTGAGTAGTTTAATACTTGTTAGGGTAGGATAAGGAAAGTTTGAGAGAAGGAAATCTCTCTCACTCTTTCCTTGCCCAACAGCTTAATTCGACTCCCGTTAATTGAACCACAATCCGCTCCTTACGGCACCCTATCCTACATGATAGCGGTGATTCCGTAGTGAGACCGGTTGTGGTTGAATTAACCGGAGGTTATGGCTAAGAGCCAAGAACGGACGGACAAGCACCAAAAGGAAGAACTTATGCGTTGGAAAGCCTAGCTTATACTCGCAAGTTCCTTCTTAGTCGTGCTAATCCCCGTTGTTGCCGATTACCGTAACACCGATATTAAGAGGGGCAACGAAAGATGTGGAGACTCCTAACTCAAACTAACCTAATCCTAACCCTAACAAGCTCTCTTTACATATCATTTTACCGCTTAACTAATCACAACAAAATCTGAAAAACTGGACTTAACTCGTTAAAGCACATAGAAAAAGATTCACATCTCCCTGCGGACGACCCGTACTCAACCGGCTAGCTACGAGCGAAACCGTCTTGATTGCGGTATTTAACTAAAACTTGAACACGCAGAATCGCTAACAATCAAATGGCGCCGTTGCCGGGGAGACGGTAGTTTATTTCTTTGTGTAATTTCCGGTTAACTTGTGAATATAAATATAACCAAAACAAAAAAAAATATACATTGTAAAAAAAATCATTTTGTTATTTTGATTAGTTTTTGTGCAAGTGTGCAGGAAAATACGAAGTTCAAGATCGGCGCCAAAGACGTCGGATAAGACAGAGTTCAAGTACAGTGCCAAAGACGTGGGAAGATAGACCCACATTTCGCGGCTACACCGCAACGGATCAAAACGGAACAAACGGTCTACTGTTAAGATCTGGAGCAGGTACAGTGAGCAAATAAAAATTCAGAAGATCCATACAAGCAGAGGACAAACACAGGAGCTCACACCAAAAACCCAGAAGCCCAAGTCCCTGTTCCTGCCGCGGAACCGCGGCGAAATAGGGCTTAGGCCGCGGATCCGCGGCCACTTGGTGCCTTTGGGCTGCCAAATTCTCTCGGTAAGTCTCTCTCCTCTCTCCCACTCCTCTAGACTCCAATAAATTGTTTTTTCTGCAGATTTCTTTGCGCAAACTCTTCTCCCCCTTCCAATAAACTGTTCTTGTGCAGGATTCTTTGCGCCGCAAATAAAAATTGTTTGCAGTTGCTTTGTTACTGCTTTGCATTTCTTTAATACGGACTTAAGGGGCTTGAAACCAATCCAGATTGGGTGGGGATTTCATCACCCTTCCCAGGACCCCAAAAATCACAAAAGCATATGCATTGTCCATTGTAAATTAAAAAATACTAGACTTCAGCCCAAAGGACTTCGCGCTCATTAGGAGAAGATAAACCGTGTTTAGAACCTAGCTTAACGGTATATTGTTTACGGGGTGTCTAAGAAAGTGTTAACCGCGCAACCGCCAAAAGAGAAAGGGTTATTTAATTAAGGAACTTCGCGAAAGCGTTGGACAACCTCCCCTTATCTCTGCACTTACCTGGCCTCGTGATCAGTGTATTTTTAAGCCCGTTTCTCGACACTGTTTAACTTCGACAATCAAGTTCAGGAGCAGGTCTAGTAGACCTAGGTTACCCTAGATCTAGGTGTGATTGTGCATATCTTGTTTGTGATTACTTAAGCCGTATTTCCGTACATATTTCTGTAAATCTCTTTCTAAAAACAAAACAAAAAGAAAAAAATCAAAAACCTTTATAAAAACTTGCCCTTTGTCGCCAAATCCATTTTTCGCCCACCACCCATCACCTTTCTCCATTGACGTTTTCTTACCCTCACCTTCTCCGCTTTGACTATACTAAACTTGTTTAGTGTATGTCCGCTTGGACTCGGGACACTAGCGCCCGTCTAGTCCGCGTTACGTTAGTCGCTACCGACTACGCGATTGACTCCGAAGTCGATCCTCCGTCCACTCCTCTTTCACCCCTTCCTTTGCCGGCCAACTCCGACGTTGACCGGAATTCTATTCATACATCTTCACCTTCACCTTCACCAACCTCTTCTTCCGCGATGTCAGGATTTAATCCGAACATCTCTTTGACCACCCCTGGATTGGCTCCACCTCCTATGGAGACCAATATCCCACCACCACCGCCTGTTGTAGCGCCACAGCGAATCGCGCTCCAGGATCGTTTCTATCCCACCCGTTCTGCACTTCCCACCTTCCTTTCTCTTCTTCCGGCTAATGGGGACAACTTTGAAATTAAGCCCCACTTCATCAACATGCTTCCACGTTTTCATGGGCTTGAATCTGAAGATGCCTATATCTTCATCAACAAATTTCAAAACGTCTGTGCCATGATGAAAACCACCCAGCTGTCGGACGATGCTATACGTCTATGGGTCATTCCGTTCACTTTGTGCGATCTTGCTGAAAAATGGCTGTATAGCACCGCTTCCCACTCAATCACCAGCTGGGACGAGTTTGTTAAAGCATTCCTAAAAAAATTCTATCCGAATCATAAGACCGCAAAGATTCGAAATGAAATCAACCAATTCTCCCAGCTTCCTTCTGAACCCTTCTGGAAGTGCTTTGACCGGTACAAAGACCTTCTTGTTCAGTGTCCTCACCACGGTATAGAGAAATGGCAACTTTGCCAAACCTTATACGAGGGCCTGAACCCAGCAACGAAGCAGTTGTTGGAGACCATCTGTCAGGGCCACTTCCTATCGAAATCTGACGAGGAAGCGTGGCAGTTCTTTGACGACCTTGCGGAGCAAACGCTACAATGGGAGAGCACCAGACCGACTTCTTCTTCTTCTACCTCCACTTCTACCGGTCAGTCTAGGGTAGGAATCCACCAACTTGATATCTCTATTGCGATGAAAGCTGAAATGGCTGCAATAACAAGAAAGCTTGAAGCGATAGAGAGCAAATTTTCTGCTCCTGCTCCTGCCCCTGTTCTCCCCCTTCGTACCATCTGCGCTTGTTGTTCCGATCCTTCTCACTTGACCGAAGAGTGTCCTTACAATCCACCCTCGTAAGGACAGGATCAGGTTAATGCTGCATTCCAGCAAAGACCGAGGAATGATCCATACTCTTCCACCTACAATCCCGGTTGGAGGAACCACCCCAATTTCGCCTGGAATCAGAATCAGAATCAATTCCAAGGCAACAATTTCCAAAGGGCCCCTCCACCGCAACAACAAGCGCAACAACAAACTCAACATCAATATCAGCAGCCTTTCCAACCCCAACCTTTTCAGAATCAGACGAACAACTTTGCACCCAACAATTCTTTTCCACCAAACAACTTTGTTCCGTCAAACAACGATAAGGTTTCCTCGCTCGAGCGAAGTCTGGAGGCGTTCGTTAAACAATCGACTCAATCCACCGCCAACATCCAGTCTTCCATTCAATCCTTAGTGCAACACACTGCCGCACACGGGCAAAGCATCAAGACCATCGAGGCCCAGATTGCAAAGCTGAACGCGGCCTTAAGCGAGCGAGAAAAGGGGAAGCTCCCGTCCCAACCACTCCCAAATCCCGGTCTCCCACATAATGCACATGTTGCTCTTGAACAGAACCATAATGTGAGTGCTGTGACCACACTGAGATCGGGAAGGATGCTGCAAAACAACATTGGCAAACGGATCAACGATGACACCCCGGCCGCTTCTTCTTCTTCTTCTTCTTCTTCGTCTTCTGAGCTTATTCTCCGTTCTTCACAAGGCTCCCCTCCCTCTTCTTCTGCTCTGAACGGACCCACTTCTCACTCCACGAAGACACCTATTCTGGGATCCGTTCCAACTCCACAATCTCCTCCTCCAGCATTAGACTCAACCAATTTTCAAAATGTTCCATTTCCAAACAGGTTGAGGTCTAATAAACAAAATCCTCAAATGGAGAAGATTCTGGAGTTATTTAAGCAGGTTAACATTAACATTCCTCTTTTAGATGCTATCCAACAAGTCCCGTCCTACGCGAAAATCTTAAAGGACTTGTGCACGAAAAAGAGGAAGTCTCAGGTACCCAAGAAAGTTTTCTTGGCTAGTGCTGTGAGTGATGCCCTTACCCAATCTTTACCATAAAAACGGAAGGACCCTGGCTGTCTTACGATTTCAATTACTATTGGGGATAAGAACATCAATCGCGCACTATTAGATCTTGGTGCCAGTGTTAACCTGCTTCCGTATTCAGTATACGAGCAATTAGGCGTCGGAGAGCTGAAACCCACAAACTGCACTCTCCAAATGGCCGAACGATCGATCACCCATCCTAGGGGTGAGCTAGAGGATGTGTTAATCAAAGTCGGGGACTTCATATTCCCCGTTGACTTCATTGTATTAGACACACAGCCTGTAGCTAACCCTGGAATCAAATTCCGGTGATACTCGGTCGCCCATTTCTCGCAACCTCAAATGCTGTGATCAATTGTCGCAATGGTTCGATGAACCTCTCTTTTGGAAATATGACGATTGAACTCAACATTTTTAGGTTGGGGAATCAGCCCGCCGAACCTAATGCTCATATACTGGACGTCTGCTCGATCCAGGAGATCACCCCAGAAGAGTGTGAATTCGAGGAGTTTCTGTTTGATCATGATAATCTTGACGCCACTAGTGCGTTTCTCTTCGAACCTGCTGCTGTTTCTGCGCCAGACAACGACTACGAGTGTTTCACGTTTTCGAACGATCTTAGCCGCGCACAACCCGAGTTTGAATCCTTAGACTTTCCGGATGAGTTACCTGAACCATCCAACTCGGTTGCCTACACTCGCTTTGAACCTTTGCTGGAGTCCTTTGAGTTCGAGACCTTTGCACCAATCTTGCCTTCCATCGTTTCACCTCCAACGCTCGAACTCAAGCCTTTGCCGTCTCACCTTAAGTACGCTTACTTAGGTGAGAACGAGACCCTCCCTGTCATCATCTCGGCTTCTCTAGCTCCCGAGCAAAAGAAAGCCCTTCTCGCGGTCTTGCACAGCAACAGGAAAGATTTTGGCTGGTCCATGGCGGACATCAAGGGGATTAGTCCCCTGATCGTTGAGCATCACATTCATCTGATGGATGATGCCAAACCAGCCCGGGATCCACAAAGACGTCTTAATCCAGTCATGAAAGAGGCTGTGAAGAAGGAAATCGTAAAATGTCTAGATAGTGGTATCATTTACCCTATCTCTGATAGCCAGTGGGTTAGCCCCATTCACGTTGTCCCCAAGAAGTCAGGCATCACGGTCATCACTAACGAGGCGAATGAGTTAATCCCTACTCGCACCCAAACTGGGTGGCGAGTATGCATTGATTACAGAAAACTCAACGCCGCAACGCGGAAAGACCACTTTCCGCTACCCTTCATTGAACAGATGCTTGAACGATTGGCCGGACACGAGTACTACTGCTTTCTTGATGGCTACTCCGGCTATAATCAAATTCCCATCGCCGAAAAAGACCAGGACAAGACCACTTTCACTTGTCCTTTCGGCACGTTTGCATATCGTCGCATGCCCTTTGGGTTATGCAATGCGCCCGCTACCTTCTAGCGGTGTATGATGGGTATCTTCTCAGACATGGTGGAAAAATTTCTGGAGATTTTCATGGATGACTTCTCCATCTTCGGCGACTCCTTCAACGAGTGTTTGCTGCATCTTGACACTGTCCTTACCCGATGTAAGGACAAGAATCTCACTTTGAACTGGGAGAAATGCTACTTCATGGTGCGCGAAGGTATTGTCTTAGGACATATCATCTCGCAAAATGGCATAGAGGTTGACAAAGCAAAGATTGAGGTCATTTCCAATCTGCCTCCTCCCCGATGCGTCAGAGATATCCGTGCCTTCCTTGGCCATGCCGGTTTCTATAGACGGTTCATCAAGGACTTTAGCAAGATTGCTGGCCCTTGACTCTTTTGCTGGCCAAGGACACGCCATTCAACTTCAACTCGAGCTGTGTGACTGCCTTCGAGTCATTGAAACGCTCACTCACTTCCGCTCCCGTTCTTTCCTCACCTGACTGGACACACCCATTTGAGATTATGTGCGATGCATCCGACTTTGCCATCGGTGCTGTCCTTGGACAACACATCAACAAGATGCCGCACGTAATCTATTATGCGAGCCGAACCCTGAACGACGCCCAACTCAATTATACAACAACTGAGAAGGAATTCTTAGCTGTTGTATTTGCTTTAGAAAAGTTCAGGCCCTACCTCATCGGCTCTCCAGTCATTGTCTACACAGACCATTCTGCTCTGCGCCATCTTTTTGCGAAGAAAGATGCAAAATCTCGGTTAATCCGTTGGATCCTCTTGCTTCAAGAGTTTGACCTTGTCATTAAGGACAAACGAGGATGTGAAAACGTGGTTGCCGACCATCTCTCACGACTTCCTTCTTCGCCTTCGCTTCCAATTCCGATCAACGACGTTTTCCCGGATGAACAACTCTTGACAGTATCTTGCGAACCCTGGTTCGCAGATATTGTGAACTATTTGGCCACAGGATTACTACCGACTGAATGGTCAAGTCAGGACAGACTTCGCTTCTTATCCCAAGTAAAACACTTTTACTGGGACGAACCCTATCTGTTCAAGTACTGTCCCGACCAGATTATTCGTCGGTGTGTCCCTGACGAGGAATTCAAGAGTGTGCTGTCATTTTGCAACGATCAAGCGTGTGGCGGGCATTTCGGGCCCAGAAAGACAGCTGAGAAGATCTTGCAATGTGGTTTCTATTGGCCACAACTCTTCAAAGACGCTCATGACTATTGCAAGACTTGCTCCCGGTGCCAACACATTGGCCGGATATCCCGGAGGAACGAGATGCCGCTCCAACCGATCTTGGTTGTGGAGATTTTCGATGTTTGGGGGATAGATTTCATGGGGCCGTTTCCCAGCTCTTTCGGGAACTTGTACATCCTTCTTGCTGTTGATTACGTCTCTAAATGGGTCGAGGCTGTGCCCAGCCGGACTAACGACAACAAAGTTGTCGTTAGGTTCCTTAAAGAAACCATTTTCTCCCGTTTTGGGCACCCTCGAGCGATCATTAGCGACAATGGAAGTCATTTCTGCAACAAAACTTTCGAAGCCTTGATGCGGAAATACTCCATTAATCATAAGCTCTCTACGCCCTACCACCCCCAAACCTGCGGGCAGGCCGAAGTTTCAAATCGGCAAATCAAGCAGATATTGGAGAAGACGGTTTCCAAGAACCGTAAGGATTGGTCGCTGAAACTCACTGATGCCCTTTAGGCCTTTCGAACCGCTTATAAGACCGACCTTGGCATGTCTCCCTATCGGCTTGTGTACGGAAAAGCCTGCCACCTACCTGTCGAAATTGAGCATCGCGCATTTTGGGCGATAAAGGAGCTGAATCTGTCTCTCGAGGATGCGGGCAGCCATCGGAAGCTGCAGTTGAATGAACTAAGCGAGCTTAGGGATGAGGCTTACGATAACGCGGTTGTCGTTAAGAACCGAACGAAGGTGTTTCACGATAAACACCTTTTGCGCAAAACCTTCGTACCTGGTCAGCAGGTACTGCTTTACGACACCCGACTTCACTTCCATCTTGGAAAGCTCAGATCTCGCTGGAAAGGACCGTATTTTGTGCGGAATGTGTATCCGCAGGGCGCTGTGGATTTGGAAAATCCAAAGGACGGTTCATTTTTCAAAGTGAACGGACACCGATGCAAACCGTACCTTAGCGCCGAACCAACAGAGGAGCTCCTGTTCTTACAGGAGCCGGTTTACCCTGAATGATCTTCCTCTGCCTACCTCCAAACTTCGGTTATCCAGCCAAGAACAGTGGACACTGTTCCAAATAAGTTTGGGGGTATGTACAAACCATTTTGTATATATTTGTGTATATTTTTTTCTTTTCTTTAAAAACAAAACCAAATAAAAATTTGTGTATCACTAACTGACAATTTTGACCCCTCAAATGATCTCTTCATGCAACGACAGTGAGGACACTGTCCAGTTTAAGTTTGGGGGTACGCTCGGTACGCATTTCTTACCTTCGCATTCATGTGTATATTTTGCATCTGTATATTAAAATCCATAAAATCCATAAAAATCTGAAAATTTTCTAAAAAATATAAAAACTTTTTTGTCAAGTTAGCTTGTGGAAGAACTCTGATTCAACATTTCGACGGTTTTTGTTTAAAAAAATAGGAATAACTAAATCTTATGTTTAGATTCTGAAAACCTGAAAGATAACTCTCCTTTGAAGTTAACTATAGCTGATATACGTCTTTACATCACACTACACGTGTCGTGAGTTTTTGAGAATTAGATGACAAGTCTGTTATGTTTAAAAACTTTTAAACAGATAGATGATTTTCTGAGGATCAAATAGGTTTGTTCTGAAATAAGTAATGTCAAGAATAGTTTTCTGAGGATCAAATAGGATCACACTACACGTGTCGTGAGTTTTTGAGAATTAGATGACAAGTCTGTTATGTTTAAAAACTTTTAAACAGATAGATGATTTTCTGAGGATCAAATAGGTTTGTTCTGAAATAAGTAATGTCAAGAATAGTTTATGAAGTAAAGCGAATATGAAGGAATGTTATTGATGCCGTAATTGGAACTAAGTCTGAAAAATAACCCATCTGAAACTTGATTGGAATGATTACACACCGAACCCACTAAACACGTCTTTTATCCAAAAAAATAATTGAACTGCCGGTTATATCTCCGTTCGTATTAAATCATCTGATTTTCACGCCAAACTGTCTTTTGTTTTTGGACCTAGGTAACTTGAGTAATTAAGTCCGCTGGGGTGTTTCTACACCTAATGCCCTAAAACCAACTGGTTTGGGTGCATTGGCCTAAAGCTCGCTAAGAAGCCTAGAAAGTCCAGATTAAAACAAAGTCAAGCAAGTGTTCTTTCCGAGTTAAAATTCCTAACGGTTCTTTGTGTGAGAATAATCTTGATAAAAGACAGGCTTTTATAAAAAATTTTAACGGAGATATGAAGGTTTTATTCTATGATAAAGACTATTGCACGTTCACAGAGGTGTGTATGAAATGAAAACAAGAAAAAGGTGGAGTGAAAAATATGACTTAGTTTCCTGTTAAGGAAGATAGAAATTCTGAAGTTGAAACCTTACTGGAAAACGAAACTTGAAAAATGTTTAACTCTTTATAAAACTTATGTGATCCTTTTAAAATTGTTATCTGGGATTTATTGTGCGACATGATGACTTTATTCGATCTTTCGGGAACTTAACGACACTATTTGCACTGCACGTAAAGACATATAAAATCTGTAGTTAAATAAGAAGTGAGGTGTGAAAAATAAAGGTTCGATAGTCTAGACTTAGGATTATAGAATTGTTATTTTCTGAAACAAAACTTTAGGATTTGAATCTTAGTTATTTTACAAAACCAACTTGACCGGATTTTGTGGGCAGTATCCGCTGAAAACCCTCAGCAGACAACACTCCTCCTACTAGGGACACCTAGAGGTTTAACGGCTTGTTGCACATGCTCAGTGCAATCGCGTTCCCTGCGAAAGTGAGGTTAGGAAATTTTTTGTGAATAAATTGGCTTTGCTCGGGACGAGCAAATGATAAGTTTGGGGGTATTTGTTCATATCAGATTTTTGCATTTTCATACCGCCCAATTTTTATCACATTGCTTATCGGTAGATACTCTTGAGCCGTGTTTGCTAGTAAAATGCAGGATACAGGTTCTCGGTTCTAAAACGGTGAAATTCATGGAAAACACGACAAAATCCGGGTTCCTGCCAACCACTGAGAAAACACGGTCTCCGCTCTTCATCCGTATGTTGCCAGATACCAGTTTAAGAGACAAAATGTCAAATCAATGTCGTTTTCATGCACAAGGCTCAATGCAGCACAAGATCCAAGAAATCTACGCGGAGCTCGAGGCAATCATGACAAAAACATCCACAAAAAGTCCACCTTTCCCTCAACAGAAATTCTGGAAAAATCGTGAAGACAATTTGAGAAAATACATATGCTAGAATAAAGTACACAGCAAACCAGGGAATCACCAAAAATCCCATGCCCTAACTCCACCAGAGTGCGGCGGATCCACGGAATAGGGAGGCTTAGGCCGCGGATCCGCGGCCACTCTGTGGAGTCAGAGCATGGGCTTTGGGGGGTATTTGGGTCTTTTCATATGTGTTCTGGTGGTTGCCCTAGATTTCCATTCTCCAGCCTATAAATAGCCCAGAACTTTGAGAAGGAAAGGGTCCATAATCTTGTATTCTTTTTCTAGGTTTTAGAATACATGTTCTTCTTCTTCTCATCTCTTCTCCATTAAAACTTGTAGTGAGCTTTGTGAGTGAAGAATGGTGAATAAAGAAGTTCATTTTATTTTCATGCTTATCTTGTTCTTTCTATAATTGTTGTAATTTTCATTTTTTAACTAGTTGTTGTTATTTCGTGTTGTTTCTTTCTTCTCTCTTTTTCTTTATCCTTAAAACGACTATGATGCTTACGCTCGATCCTCGCCAAGGTGAGGTCGCAAATAGCTAGTTGTTATCTTCTAATCTCTTTCTTTCTATCTTCCTCTTTTGTTTTGTTTTATTTTTCCGTATCATGATGTGTGAGTAGTTTAATACTTGTTAGGGTAGGATAAGGGAAGTTTGAGAGAAGGAAATCTCTCTCACTCTTTCCTTGCCCAACAGCTTAATTCGACTCCCGTTAATTGAACCACAATCCGCTCCTTACGGCACCCTATCCTACATGATAGCGGTGATTCCGTAGTGAGACCGGTTGTGGTTGAATTAACCGGAGGTTATGGCTAAGAGCCAAGAACGAACGGACAAGCACCAAAAGGAAGAACTTATGCATTGGAAAGCCTAGCTTATACTCGCAAGTTCCTTCCTAGTCGTGCTAATCCCCGTTGTTGCCGATTACCGTAACACCGATATTAAGAGGGGCAACGAAAGATGTGGAGACTCCTAACTCAAACTAACCTAATCCTAACCCTAACAAGCTCTCTTTACATATCATTTTACCGCTTAACTAATCACAACAAAATCTGAAAAACTGGACTTAACTCGTTAAAGCACATAGAAAAAGATTCCCATCTCCCTGCGGACGACCTGTACTCAACCGGCTAGCTACGAGCGAAACCGTCTTGATTGCGGTATTTAACTAAAACTTGAACACGCAGAATCGCTAACAATCAAGAATCAATGTCTAGGGAAGGTGTGAAAGTCGGGTGGGACTGGTAGGAATTGAATGGTTGGACAGGAGTAAGATCAACATTTGGATAAAAAAAAGTGAATGGACTTGTTGATCTCAAGAACTAGAAGTGTTGAAAGAAGTGAAAGATCAGTTACGAAATTATTCAATATGTTCAGCAATAGACATGGGTTTCGGAGTTACAACAGGACTCGAAAAAGTAGTATCAACATAAGAAAGTGGTGAAGGTTGAAATGGTAGATACAAAGTAGATTGCAGAGTCGAACTGTTTCTCCTAGACGTTTCTATTCGATCTTTCAAAGAAATTTTGGGCATGGAAGGGTCGTCCGTAATTCAACCAAAACAATTCGCGTAAGAGGCAATGTTTGTTTGAGGGTACCAAAGTTCAGCAAGAGTTTTGGCAGGAGGGGGACCCATGATGTAAGAAAGGAGAAGAAAAAGAATGTGGGGTGCACGGATTTCTTAGCGACAAGTTGCAAGTTTTTGTAATTTTGTTTTCCTTTTTGTGTTTTATTTATGGAGCTTTTTGCGAAAAGATTTTCAATAAAAGGCTTAGACACATGTTCAATCAGTCACAAATGCACAATCAGGCCTAGATCTAGGGTCGCCTAGGTCAGTTAGACAGCTCCTAACTGTTCCAAAGGGCAAGAAGTAGGAGCTCAAACTGCCTCTTCACCGCCAATTGTGGCCAGGTAAGCACAAGCAGAGAATGGAGGGATCCGCTCACGAATCACCGTAAGACGGGCCTTTTAAAGTTACCTTTCACTACCTGTCTAGCCTAGGCACCACAAAGTCAGGTTAGGATCAACGGTCGATGCCTACAACTATTCCTTTGTCCTATTGAGCGCGAAATCCTTAGGACTGAGTCTAATCTTTTTCAATTAATTGATGGACAATGCAACATGCCTTATGTGATTTCTGGGGTCCTGGGAAGGGTGATGAAATCCCTACCCAATTTGGATTGGTTTCAAGCCCCTTAAAGTCCGATTAAATATGCAAAACAGTAAACAACCACTTGCAAACAATTTTTTTATTTTTAGCGCGGCGCAAAGAATCTTGCATAAGATCGATTATTGGAAGGGGGAGAGATTTTTTAGCGCAAAGAATCTTGCAGGAGTTTTTACAGAGGAGATATTGGGGTTTGCAAAGAAGAAGAGAGAAAGCTCATAGTGATTTTTCCTCATGTTGATGTAACCAGGAAGCGGCGGTTCCGCCGTAAAGAGGGGGTTTCGGCGGCGGAAGCGCGGTCTCCTGATAGGTTCGGGTCCCGAGAAATTTTTGGAGATGATGATGTCACCTCCTGAGCGTAGATCCGCGGCAGAAGTATGGGTGGCGCGGCGTAAACGCGGTGTAAGGTATGGTTCAGTACTCCAAATTTCTTCTGCTCCTCTGTTGTTATAATTCTTTGCTATTCAAATCTGCCTTTTTCTGTTTTGCTCTCTGGATTTTTCCAGATCCGAACTCGTTCGTCGATCCTGCAAAATTCCAACGAAAATACCTTCATAAAATAACAAGATGATAAATTTTTATATTTTTTTTATTTTTCAGTTTTTATGATTTTTCAATTTTATATTAACCCAAAATTACAAAAAGAAAATAACAACGCCATCCCCGACAACGGCGCTATTTGGTTGATCAAAGAATATTTTATAACCGCAATCAAGAACGGCGTCGCTTGGTAGCTAGCCAGTGAGTACGGGTCGGTCCACAGGGATTTTGTGTATTCTCTAATTGTTCTAACAAATTAATTACGATTGGTGTCGGATTGATTAAATCTAAAAACTAAATTGATCTAAACTAAAATCTTGCTAGGGTTAGGTTTAGGTTAAGTTTGGAAAGTCAATATTTTTCGCCACTTTCTATGCCCTATTTAAGATCTATTAGGTGTTATGTTAATAATTAATAAAGTGGATTAGTACCATCGGGAAGAAACGGTGTTTCTTCCTCTAGGTTCTTGTCCTTCCTTTCTTAATCCTTACCCTAACCTCCATGGAAAACACGCTCAACCGGTCCTTTATACTATGGTATCACGGCTACCTCGTGGGATAAGGTGCCGTAGGGAGCGGTGTGTGCATGTATGCATGGAGTCCTATAAAAACGTGTGATGGGCAAGAAAGGGGTTAGAGATCTTCATCTCTCAAGCCTTTCCCAAATCTAACCCTAACAAGCGAGGAGACTACTCGCTCATTAGGAAATTGAAAAAAAATTTCTAATTAATTAACTAGGGCAGAGAATAAAGATCTATACTAGGGCAAGAAAGAAATTACCTAGGGCATGGAAATAAATTTAACTAGGGCAATGAAAAGAAAACTTACTCCTAATTTTTATTTGATGCTCTCTTCCTTCTTTACAGAAATTTACAGATCTGAATTTAGATAGATGAAATGAGGCACAAGAAAAGGCATAACCTAAAACGGGTTTTAGGGTTTCTATTTATAGATTCATAGAAACCCTAGGGTTACAGTCGATGCACATCTGCTTTTACAATTTTACCCCCTAAGAAACCTAACTACTGCACCGACGCATCGACACGAGGAATTTCCACCGACCCGGGCTTCGCACGGCCGCGGATCCGCGGCCAAGAGCATGGTTTGGCCGCGGAACCGCGGCCGTATGGAGAGCTTGGTTGCTGATTTCTTCTGGGTTGTTCTCTGTTGCTTTTGGCTCCTTATTTCTTCAGTTGTTTTCTCAGATTGGCTTCTAGATTTCTTCCAGGTCTCCACAGTGAATAATTGTAGTGGAATTTTACCGTTGCTTCATGACGAAGTCTTGAACCTTGCGCTGCCTTTGTTCTTTATGAACTTGTTCATTGATCTTCAATGTTCCTCAAGATGTAGGCACGATCAAGATTCCACCATTTATCGGTCGAAGTCTCACTTTTGCATCGTCTTTTTCATCATTTTCACTATTTTGTTTCGAGATCTGTAATCTGCAACTATGTAGCAGACATGGGTCAAAAGCACCTATTTATTTGTAAACTGAATAAGAATGGAGAATAAAATAATGCAAAATTATGGTATGAACAGAGAGCCCAACCCCTTCTCCGTAAATGAAGTATGGAAATATGAAGATGCCAAGTACTTTCTGTCGGATTTTGAAGATACTGAGAGGTGCGGCAAGTTGCAGAACAAACAAGTACAAGCGGCCATGATTAGTCAAAAATAGGGCACATTTGTGTAAACATTTTCCCTACTATTATTAATAAATAAAATGTGTTAATTGTAAATAAAGAACATATGTGGGTTTAGTTGTAAAAGTTTATAATCATATGTTTCTTCATTTATAATTAATATAATTAGGGAAAATATACGCATATAATATTTAAATGAAATACTAGTAATTAAAATATGCATATCATATCAAATATTCCTAATCAATATTCTTAAGATATTATATAATGTAAATGGTTGGAATAATATCTCAAAAACACCAAATGCTACTAACACTTTGATTTGAGATATTGTGCAGGTATTATAAAAGATTAGCTCAGGTTTGAAATCTATGTAGGAGATCCAAGTCAAATCGGGATAACGAAACTGAATCTGCCAAATTTTAGAAGCAAATCGAGGAATCTAGCAACGGCAAAGACTCAGAGCAATATTTTCAGAATCTATATATCAAAAGAATCTCCAAATATCAAGAAGTAAAGCCATAAAAAATCCTAAGAACTGAACCATCAATATGGCGGCGGAACCGCGGTCAAACGTGGCTAAGGACGGCGGTTCTGCGGTTCTTTAGAGGCCGCAGGATCTGGAATTTTAGGGGCATGATCGTATCTTCAACCACTCTAATATGGCATTTAGGATTTGTACTTTGAGATACAATATAAAGGACCGAGAGCTGTCTATCAAAAACAATTCAAGATCCCATAATCTAATCATCTATTCATCTACCTCCATAAAGAGAGAGATCTAGAGCGAAACTAGGGTTCTTGTAATTTACTTTTGAAGGAGAAAAATTGTAATGTAATAGTTGATTAATAAATTTAGTTTTCGTTTTAATTCCTTTTGCATTTACTTTCCGCATTACTATTACGACCCAAATGTGGCACGTGACCGGCACTTAAATCACGTGACATCGAAACACGTTGACACGGTTCAAGTAAGCCGAAACCAGGAATCTAAGCCCTTTTTTGAAAAATATTGGAGGTGAGTTTAAAATAGTCATCAGATGGAATCCGTTTAAATAACATTTAAATTTAACTAAGTATGTTTGAAAGCATCTATGACGTTTTGAATTTCGACAACACCTCTTTTGTATTTTTGTATAACACGATACAACATAACAATAAAATAGCATTCCAAAGGGAGCTAGCTTTCATGCCCAAACGGCGGAGCAACCAAGCAAACTATATAAAAGGTCGACTTCAAAGAGTGCGACATCACAACACACCATTTCTAAGTCTCGTTTCTAAGTCCACAATATACTATTTCTAAGCAGATGGAGTTTTCACTAGATACAAGAATATATGAATAATCAAGTGAGAGCACGATACAATAGCAACCCACTTACCAATCAATCACCGAAAGGAATGTGCGCCCAAGCCGCTGAAAATCCAAGCGGTAAAATCTGCAAGAAACTGTGGCACAACGGGGATGAGTTGCCAACTCAGTGAATAAAAGTACATCACAAAGTAGAAATCGAAATGCACGACGATACCTAAGTCATAAATATAGAACTATCATATCCTGTACTAATATAATAAGATATGCATATGTATCATAATGCAACACTAACTATCATGCAATCGCAGGTAGAATATATCAAATGCAAATGACCCGTATCTAGGTATGAGCCCAATGTAGCCGAATATATATATAAACCTCTTCTTTAAAATAGCCGCGGAATAGATATGGCAAGGCATAAAAGCAGATGTGATAGTATGAACTAAAATAGGTATCTTACTTAAGATATACGTCCTCCTGTTTTGATGAAAAATGTTAAGAGGTTTATAATTTAAAGATCCTAGTGTCATATCAGACATTTTAAAATGAGTCTATAGCTCGTGTTTGAATTCTTTTTTATGTATGCAACTACTCATAAAAAAGTATGCGGGTACTGTCCCCCGGATCAGTCCTGGCTGGCTATAATAACTATGATATAACTGTGTACCTTGTGATAGTAACATATTAATATATATGTATGTCCAGCATTGACATCCGAAATCAGAAATCCCTCGTGTCCAAGATCGACACCAAATGCAGATACCGTCGACACCATCTCAATAGATGATCGCCACCCGATATCCCTGGCCCGGTCGGTATCCCCTGGATATCCGCCGTGCTCAATTGAATCCTGGTCAGTATCCTCTGGATATCTGCCGTGCTCATCTCTATCTCCGGTATCGAGTATCCTCGCTAGGCTCCCCGTCTATAATGCGGCTTTCCTGCCTCTCGGTCTCGAACCGGGTCCACCATGTATCCGGCTGTATAACTATCCCATTCAGTCCGGATAAGTCACAAGTCCGAAACCGTATAGCTACCCTACTCGGTTCGGAATAAAATAGTCAGAAAATATCAAACTCATGGTGGACGCCAACTCATCACATCCAAAAATATCAAGTAAAGAGGAGAATATTTGCATAGGTTATCCTGATGATATATTATATATATATACATATATAACAGTATCCCATACCACTGATATATATCATCAAAAATAAAACATCCAGAAAACTCATAAAATCAAATATAAATATCCATAGTACTGTTATTCACAATGCTTAACAGATAATAAGGTAAAGTGTGTAAATAAATCATACAAGCAAATAAACGTATCAATTCTACTGTGTTATGGAAATACTAATGATGTGTAGTGTAACATACGCGTCTGTGCTCATGCAGTATGGAAATCATTAGTATTTGTGTAAGTGTTCTAAAGGTGTAATAGCCTACTCATATAAACATCTATATACATATTACATAACATAACAGTTCTACAGTGACATGGCGGTACTAATGAGGTGTGGTGTAATATATACGTATATGCTTGTGCAATATAATACTCATTGGTAATTGTGCAGTGTTCTATCAGAGTGTTCGTATCACGGAAACGTATAATATCGTTAAAGATAACGTGAACATGTTGAATAAATCTAAGCATAACTGATAACTATAACTACTTACTATGAGCTATACTATTATCCTTGAAAATGGGACGAAACGTTGGTTTTGAAATAAGGAAGCCGCCTTAAGTTAAAATAGATATTCGTTTTGGTAATTGGCATTTGCACCCTTGTCTTTTATCATTAAAAAGAGAAACGAATCGTAGTTTTTAAAAGAGTATAGCTCACACAAGTATTACGTTCTAAAACGGAGTATAATCTAACTCTACGAGTCTAAAGGAAAACTTGGCCGTTATTCGATATACGAATCTCATCATCATCAATACAGTATAATTTCAATTCCTCACATTATCACTATATATAAATCATCCTTAGTACAGCATGATCCATCGTACCAATCCGGCAAATCATGAATAACTATATGCAAATGAATGTCATGCTCGATGCAAATTAACTTTAATATCAATATTTTGACTACTATTGAAACTAACTATATTTCATACAACTATTTATAATATTACGGGGGTGCTATACGCCATCCACTCGACTTCCCTTGTATATATAAATCGACTCACCAACTCGTTGTGCTCGCTGAAATCCATGCTGCTATGTCTGCCAACTCCGTCTTGAAAACCTTCGCGATCGTACCTGTAACCGTAGTTATAAAATACGGGCGTAAATATCATATCAAAAACTAAAACAACGAGCTAAGCACCCGTAGGTTAGAACCTACAGCTTAGTTACCCCAAAGCGACAATACAATCCTGTTGTTCACGTACAAACGTTTAACGGTTCAGTTGCAGTTCAAAATACGAAAACCCGTATCGAAATATCTGAAATTTGATAAAACCTTTACTAATCATTCTCAGATTTTACTGTATACCTATTGGAACAAATCAAATAATACTACAGATCATAAAATAGCCAAAAGAAGCTACAGAAGAAAAACCAACACAAAAAGCCTAGGGATGGCTTGCGAGCTCGGAAAATGGGTGATTGTCGCCGGGTCAATTGAGGAGTTTGGAGTTCGGGATTTACATGAAGTTTCCTAGTGGTCTTATGACACTTCTGGTGTTGCTAGATTTTCTAGTGGTGACAGATAGTGGTTCCAGATTCCATATCTGTAGCTAAATATCACAAAACTATTGTTTTTATATTACAGCATATTAAAACAGATATGGAACATATTTGATATTTGAAAAGAAAGAAAGTATTATACCTATGGAGATGATTCACAAAAGAACACCAACTCAAGAATTGTATGATGGAATCATCTAAGGGTTGCAGTGTATTAAGCATGATAAAGTGCACACTTGGTGAAGGAGATCATGGCTTTCTCTTTTGATATGAAGAACACTTAGAACTTTCAGTTTAGAGCTTAGAGTAGCTTTGTTTTCTTAAGTTTAGAAAACTAAAAGAAATCTAAGTGTGGTGATAAGATAAGGTGGGAGTTATTAGGATTTATGTAGAGAATGCATGAGATGGAGGTTGAGAGGTGGAGGTGGCATGAGAGGAGTAGGATGTGTCACACTTGAAGTGAGGTGGCGTGTTCATACAAGGAGGAGGTGGAGAGTTATGAGCAAGGGTGAGAGTGAGTTATGTGAAGGTTTAACCTAAAATATCATATGCCAACCATGGATAAAAGAAATGCAACATTAAAGAAAAACTTTCATATTATAAATCTAAATCCATATAACATAAAAGATATGAAATGATAACTCTATCACTTAATTATCATTAGCTAATTGAAAAATACAATGTCATGTTAAAATAATTCAAATATCATTTTCTATGACATCACACACCTTTATTCATATTTACCGAAATAACTATAATTTTACGGATATAATCCCGATACCAAAAGTTGTATGTGATATCACTTTTATGAACTTATTATTTTTATATTTCAAATTATAATTTAATATTTATAATTTTTCAAAATGTTACAATCTCTCCCCCTTAAACAAATTCGGTCCCCGAATTTAAATTAAAACCCCCATCATAAAAATATTTTTCTTATTAACCCAACTCTTTTCGAATCGTTTTGTCGGGGTCCAAAATTTTAAAATACAAAGTCCGCTCAAATATTGGAACTCTAAAGTCCCACATGAGCTAAAACGCATCATATTGCAACAGTGTATAAAATCTCAAGGATATAATTTCACATAACTGTAACTCTAGCGGTTGCTATGAGAATTACTCCAGTTATGATGAAAATTGTCAAATACGAAAACCATTATATATCCTCAGTACACAATCAATGCCACAATCGTAGTGCAATATCCGTGCATACTACTAAGCAAAAAATAAGTAAATCAAATCTATAACATATCCTATCAAGTGCAAAACATGAAAACAAAATCAACCCTAATGGGTTTTGCGTGCAAATCTCAAACCACACATTACGGTGTGCATGAAAACAAAACAGCGCTAAGTGCAACAGGCGTGCAAGAAACGATATCCACTGCATCTACTGTGCATGGAACAAAAGTGTACAAAATAGTATCAAGTGCATCGAGGTGCACAAAATAAATCTCGAGTGCATCGGAGTTCACAAAATCAACATCAAAGGCATCAGAGTGCACAAAATTAAAACGTACAACTGGTGTGCACGAAAACATACCAAGTATACCTAGGGTATATATATATAAAATCTCTTAACCATGTGCATCTGATGTGCACGGAACTATCATTGTAGTGCATCTGGTGTACACAATACTCCAATCGAGTGCAGTCACCTCAGACGAAAATCTCAACAAGTGCATCTGGTGTGCACAAAACATAAATTAAAATGAAATTATTGTACATGGAAATCTCATCAAGTGCACCAGGTGTGTACAAAACATAAATTGACCGTCAAATCCTCAAAATACACATATCAAAGTAACGGACGTTGAGTTGTTCTTTCTTCAACATTGAAAATGAAATATTTTAGATCGTAAAAATGCAAATCAAACTCAAAGGACATCGAAGCCTATCCTCTTCAATGTCGGAAGGGGTTTATACCAACGGAATTGGCATAGCAAGGATTACTACTTTCCGTCTGCCACGTTCTAATGTTCTCTATCTCTGAATTTTGGTTCTTGTTACGGATCTCTAATACCACGGCTTCTTCATGCGATCGTCCGGTAAGGAATAACGACACCATTCATCTTATTGCTGATACATCCCATCACATCTTCTTGACCAATAGTCCAGTCACTTGTAACGCAACATGTTGAAAACGAAAATCTCTATCCTCTGCTTGTATGCTAACAACTGATATTGGATCCAATCTTACTTATTATCAACTTTCAGAAAGGACCCCTTCAAGTCTCCTGCTGATCTCATCTATCCAGCCTGCCCGGAACTAGTACTCATTACTGAATCCGCTTACTCTTTAGTAACCACTGTCATTCCTTTTTTATTTCCTCCTGAAAGTGTAGTCATACGCGTCTCAGTATATGCATCAAATCTTCAATATCAACTGTGAAGAACAACTGTCCACTGAAACTTCCCACCAATCTCCTGTTCCATAAATCTCTAATATCAACCACTTAAGGAGCAAATCACGATAATCATGCGAGTTGCAAGTCATTCTCGATTATGACCATGCCCAGAGCCTTATAAGACTTCCAAAAATACGAATCCGACATCTCTGATACTCTGTAGAAGAATCTGGCTAAGCTCACCTTCGAAAACTTATCCCTATTCATCGGAGGAAAACTGACTGCACGATCTCTTTCTCGAGCAACTTGCATCAGGTCTGAGCAAGATCCATCTGAAGAAGCAATTCAATTTCACCGATCTCGTATCGGAGCGCCACAACGGATTAAAAGTCCTAACCATCCCACATCTGAACGGCTACGAATCCTATTGATCCATCTATACTTGTAAACATTATCAAATTTTAACTTCGTGAACTCTGGAAGCATCATCTCGATAACCTCGGCAATGATTAGTTCTGCTGTCTGAACCATACGGAACACCACGACCTTTGGAGAGGGGAAAACATCATGCCTCAAGTCCGAATGATCTCCAGCAATCACTCGACCATCTGGTGTGGATCCCGAATAACTCGCTTCAACATTAGAACCTGATCGAATATGACTAAACGACATAACTCTACATCACCGGAAAGTAACCCCGGTCAGTCCTTGTCCCAGACAGGTCAGCTCTGACCGTATCTCTAACTACAGCTCTCTCGGCTCTCATAAACATGGTGACCAAAACAATCAACTTGCATTGACGAGAATAGATCAACAGAATGAATAGAAGGAAGATCTCAAGATATAAATCCTAAGGTAACTTAGGCAGAGTATCGTATCGTAAATATGCCGCGGAACATATGTACGGTGTGTCACTCTACATAGTACCTACTCCACCAACCAAGGTCATCATATATAACGAAAGTTCGGGTATAAGAACCCCAAAGTCAAATCTATGTCCTATAAGGTAAGTCCAGGTAACAAAAATTGCATGCCTAGACCCCATATAGCCAAACCTAGACTAGAACAAAGGTTAAACCAAACGCTGTAATACCAACTTTGTCACGACCCAAATGTGGCACGTGACCGGCACTTAAATCACGTGACATCTAAAGACGTCGACGCGGTTCAAGTAAGCCGAAATCCGGAATCTAAACCCTTTTCTGAAAAATATTGGAGGTGAGTTTAAAATAGTCATCAGATAGAATCAGTTTAAATAACATTTAAATTTAACTAAGTATGTTTGAAAGCATCTATGAAGTTTTGAATTTCGACAGCACCTCCTTTGTATTATTGTATAACCCGATACAACATAACAATAAAATAGCATCCCAACGGGAGCTAACTTCCACACCCAAACGGCGGAGCAACCAAGCAAACTATATAAATGGCCGACTTCAATGAGTGCGACATCACAACATATAATTTCTAAGTCTCGCTTCTAAGTCCACAATATATTATTTCTAAGAAGATGGAGTTTTCACTAGATACAAGAATATATGAATAATCAAGTGTGAGTATGATACAAAAGTAACCCACTTACCAATCAATCACCGAAAGGAATGTGTGCCCAAGCCGCTGAAAATCCAAGCGGTAAAACCTGTAAGAAAGTGTTGCACAACGGGGATGAGTTGCCAACTCAGTGAATAAAAGTACATCACAAGGTAGAAATCGAAATGCACGACGATACCTAGGTCATAAATATAGTATTATCATATCCTGTACTAATATAATATGATATGCATATGTATCATAATGTAACACTAACATCATGCAATCCCAGGTAAAATATATCAAATGCAAATGATCCATATCTAGGTATGAGCCCAATGTAGCCTAATATATATGTGTGTGTGTGTGTGTGTGTGTGTGTGTGAACATCTTCTTTAAAATAGCCGCAAAATAGATATGTCATGGTAGAAAAGTAGACGTGATAGTATGAACTAAAATAGGTATCTTACTTAAGATATACGTCCACTGTTTTGATGAAAAATGTTAAGAGGTTTATAATTTAAAGATCCTAGTGTCATATCAGACATTTTAAAATGAGTCTATAGCTCGTGTTTGAATTCTTTTTTATGTATGCAACTACTCGTAAAAATGTATGCGGGTACTGTCCCCCGGATCAGTCCTGGCCGGCTATAATAACTATGCTATAACTGTGTACCTTGTGACAGTAACATATCAATATATATGGATGTCCAGCATCGACACCCAAAATCAGATATCTCTCATGTACAACACCGACACGCAAATGCAGATATCGTCGACACCATCTCAATAGATGATCGCCACCCGATATCCTTGGCTTAGTCGGTATTCCCTGGATATCCGTCGTGCCCAATCGAACCCCGGTCAGTATCCTCTGGATATCTGCCGTGCTCATCTCTATCTCCGATATCGAGTATCCTCGCTAGGCTTCCCGTCTATAATAAGGCTTTCCATCCCCTCGGTTTCGAACCGGGTCCACCATGTATCCGACTGTATAGCTACCTCACTCAGTCCGGATAAGTCACAAGTCCGAAACCGTATAGCTACCCCACTCGGTTTGGAATAAAATAGTCAGAAAACAACACACTCATGGTGTACACCAACTCATCATATTCAAAAATATCAAGTAAAGAAGGAGAATACTTGCATAGATTATCCTGATGATATATTATATATATATACATATATAACAGTATCCCATACCACTGATATATATCATCAAAAATAAAACATCCAGAAAACTCATAAAATCAAATATAAATATCCATAGTACTGGTATTCATAATGCTTAACAGATAATAAGGTAAAGTGCGTTAATAAATCATACAAACAATTAAACGTATCAATTCTACTGTGTCATGGCAATACTAATGATGTGTAGTGTAACATACGCGTCTGTACTCGTGCAGCATGGCAATCATTAGTGTTTGTGCAAGTGTTCTAAAGGTGTAATAGCCTACTCATATCAACATCTATATACGTATTACATAACATAACAGTTCTACAGTGACATGGCAATACCAATGAGGTGTGGTGTAACATATACGTATGTGCTTGTGCAATATAGTACTCATTGGTAATTGTGCAGTGTTCTATTAGAGTGTTCGTATCACGGAAACCTATAATATCAATAAAGATAAAGTGAACATGTAGAGTAAATCTAAGCGTTACTGATAACTGTAACTACTTACTATGAGCTATACCATTATCCTTGAAAATGGAACGAACCTTTGGTTTTGAAATAAGGAAGCTGCCTTAAGTTAAAATAGATATTTGTTTTGAAAATTGGCATTTGCATCCTTGTCTTTTATCATTAAAAAGATAAACGAATCGTATTTTTAAAAGAGTATAGCTCACACAAGTATTACGTTCTAAAACGGAGTATAATCTAACTCTACGAGTCTAAAGGAAAACTTGGTCGTTATTCGGCATACGAATCTCATCATCATCAATACGGTATAATTTCTTGAACAATTCCTTACAGTATCACTATATCTAAATCATCCTTAGTACAACATGATCCTTCGTACCAATCCACCAAATCATGAATAACTATATGCAAATGAATGTCATGCTAGATGCAAATTAAATTTAATATCAATATCATGACTACTATTAAAACTAACCATATTTCATACTACCATTTATAATGTTGCGGGGGTGCTATACGCCATCCACCCGACTTTCCCCGTAGATATAAATCTACTCACCAACTCGTTGTGCTCGTTGAAATCCACGCTGCTATGTCTGCCAACTCCGTCTTGAAAACCTTCGCGATCGTACCTATAACCGTAGTTATGAAAAAGCGGCGTAAATATCATATCAAAAACCAAAACAACGAGCTAAGCACCCATAGCTTAGAACCTACAGCTTACTTACCCCAAAGTGACAATACAATCCTGTTGTTAATGTACAAACGTTTAATGGTTCAGTTGCAGTTCAAAATACGAAAACCCGTATCGAAATATTTGAAATTTGATAAAACCTTTACTAATCTTTCCCAGATTTTACTGTATACCTATTGGAACAAATCAAACAATACTACACATTATAAAATAGCCAAAAGAAGCTACAGAAGAAAAACCAACACAAAAAGCCTAGGGGGCCGGCGAGCTCGGAAAATGGGTGATTGTCGCCGGGTCATTTGAGGAGTTTGGAGTTCGGGATTTTCATGATGTTTCCTAGTGGTCTTATGGCACTTCTGGTGTTGCTAGATTTTCTAGTGGTGACAGATAGTGGTTCCAGATTCCATATCTGTAGGCTAAATATCACAAAACTACTGTTTTATACTACTGCACATTAAAACAGATATGGAACAGATTTGATATTTGAAAAGAAAAAAAGTATTATACCTATGGAGATGATTCATAAAAGAACACCAGCTCAAGAATTGTATGATGGAATCATCTAAGGGTTGTAGTGTATTAAGCTTGATAAAGTGCACACTTGATGAAGGAGATCATGGCTTTCTCTTTTGATATGAAGAACACTTAGAACTTTCAGTTTAGAGTTTGAAGTAGCTTTGTTTTGTTTAGTTTAGAAAACTAAAAGAAATCTAAATGTGGTGATAAGATAAGGTGGGAGGTATTAGGATTTATGTAGAGAATGCATGAGGTGGAGGTTGAGAGGTGGAGGTGGCATGAGAGAAGTAGGATGTGTCACACTTGAAGTGAGGTGGTGTGTTCATGCAAGGAGGAGGTGGAGAGTTATGAGCAAGGGTGAGAGTGAGTTATGTGAAGGTTTAACCTAGAATATCATATGCCAACCATGGATAAAAGAAATGCAACATTAAAGAAAAACTTTCATATTATAAATCTAACTCCATATAACATAGAAGATATGAAATGATAACTCTATCACTTAATTATCATTAGCTAATTAAAAAATACAATTTCATGTTAAAATAATTCAAATATCATTTTTTATGACATCACACACCTTTATTCATATTTACCGAACTAACTACATTTTTACAGATATAATCCCGATACCCAAAGTTGTATGTGATATCACTTTTATAAACTCATTATTTTTATATTTCAAATTATAATTTAATATTTATAATTTTCCAAAATGTTACAATCTCTCCCCCTTAAACAAATTGGGTCCCCGAATTTAAATTAAAACTCCTATCATAAAAACATTTTTCTCATTAAACCAACTCTTTTCGAATCATTTTGTCGGGGTCAAAAATTTTAAAATACAAAGTCCGCTCAAATATTAGAACTCCAAAGTCCCACATGAGCTAAAACACATCATATTGCAACAGTGTGCGTAAAAAATCAAGGACATAATTTCACATAACTGTAATTCTAGCGGTTGCTATGAGAATTACTCCTGTTATGATGCAAATTGTCTAATACAAAAACCATTGTGTATTTTAAGTACACGATCAATGCCACAATCGTAGTGCAATATCGATGCATACGACTAAGTGAAAAATATGTAAATCAAATCTATAACATATCCTATCAAGTGCAAAACACGAAAACAAAATCAACTCTAATGGGTTTTGCGTGCAAATCTCAAACCATACGTTACGGTATGCATGAAAACAAAACAGCGCTAAGTGCAACAGGCGTACACGAAACAATATCCACTGCATCTACTGTGCATGGAACAAAAGCGTACAAAATAGTATCAAGTGCATCGAGGTGCTTAAAATAAATCTCGAGTGCATCGAAGTGCACAAAATCAACATCAAGGGCATCAGAGTGCACTAAATTAAAACGTGGAACTGGTGTGCACGAAAACATACCAAGTATACTTAGGGTATATATATAAAATCTGTTAACCATGTGTATCTGATGTGCATGGAAATATCAGTGTAGTGTATCTAGTGTACATAACACTCCAATCGATTGCAGTCACCTCGCACGAAAATCTCAACAAGTACACCTGGTGTGCACAAAACATAAATCAAAATGAAATTATTGTACATGGAAATCTCATCAAGTGCACTTAGTGTGTACAAAACCTAAATTGGCCCTCAAATCCTCAAAATACATATACCAAAGTAACGGACTTGAGTTGTCCTTTCTTCAACGTTGAAAATGAAATATTTTAGATCATAAAAACTCAAAGGATATCGAAGCCCATCTTCTTCAATGTTGGAAGGTGTTTATACCAACGGAATTGGTATAGCAAGGATTACTAGTTTCCGTCTGCCACGTTCTAACGTTCTCTGTCTCTGAACTCTGGTTCTTCTTACGGATCTCTAATACCACGGCTTCTTTATGCGACCGTCCAGTGAGGAATAACGACACCATTCGTCTTATTGCTGATACATCCCATCGCATCTTTTTGACCAATAGTCCAGTCTCTTGTAATGCAACATGTTGATAACGGAAATCTCTATCCTCTGCTTGTGTGCTAACAACTGATACTGGGTCCAATTTTACTTATTATCAACTTTCAGAAAGGACCCCTTTCAAGTCTCCTGCTGATCTCAGCTATCCAGCCTGTCCGGAACTAGTACTCATTACTGAATCCACTTTCACTTTAGTAACTACTGTCAATCCTTTTTTATTTCCTCCTGAAAGTGTAGTCGTACGCGTCTCGGTATATGCATCAAATCTTCAATATAAACTGTGAAGAACAACTGTCCACTGAAACTTCCCACCAATCTCCTGTTCCATAAATATCTAATATCAACCACTTAAGGAGCATATCAGGATAATCATGCGAGTTGCAAATCATGCTCGATTATGACCATGCCCGGAGCCTTATAAGACTTCCAAAAACATGAATCCGACATCTCTTATACTCAGTAGAAGAATATGGCTAAACTCACCTTCGAAAACTCGTCCCTATTCGTCGGAGGAAAATTGACTGCACGATCTCTTTCTCGAGTGACTTGCATCAGGTCTGAGCAAGATCCATCTGAAGAAGCAATTCAATTTCACCGATCTTATCTTGGAGTGCTACAACGGATTAAAAGTCCTAACCATCCCACATCTGAATGGCTACGAATCCTATTGATCCATCTATACTTGTAAACATTGTCAACTTTTAACTTCGTGAACTCTGGGAGCATCATCTCGATAACCTCGGCAATGATTTGTACTGCTGTCTGAACCGTACACAACACCACGACCTTCGGAGAAGGGAAAACATCATGCTTCAAGTCCGACTGATCTTCAGCAATGCCTCGACCATCTGGTGTGGATCCCGAAGAACTCGTTTCAACATTAGAACCTGATCGAATATAAATAAACGACATGTCTCTACATCACCGGAAAGTCACCCTAGTCAGTCCTTGTTCCAGACAAGTCTGCTCTGACAGTATCACTAACTGCAGCCATCTCGGCTCCTATAAACATGGTAACCGAAACAATCAACTTGCATTGACGAGAATAGATCAACGGAATGAATAGAAGGAAGTTTTCAAGATATAAATCCTAAGGTAACTTAGGCGGAGTATCGTATCGTAAATATGCCGCGGAACATATGTACGGTATGTCACTCTACTTAGTACCTACTCCATCAATCAAGGTCATCCTATATAACAAAAGTTCGGGTATACGACCCCCAAAGTCAAATCAAAGTCCTATAAGGTAATTCCAGGTAAGAAAAATGCATGCATAGACCCCATATAGCCAAACCTAAACTCGCACAAAGGTTAAACCAAATGCTCTGATACCAACTTTGTCACGACCCAAATTTGGCACGTGACCGGCACTTAAATCACGTGACATCTAAAGACGTCGACGCGGTTCAAGTAAGCCAAAACCCGGAATCTAAACCCTTTTTTGAAAAATATTGGATGCGAGTTTAAAATAGTCATTAGATGGAATCAGTTTAAATAACATTTAAATATAACTAAGTATGTTTGAAAGCTTCTATGACGTTTTGAATTTCGACAGAACCTCCTTTGTATTTTTGTATAACCCGATACAACATAACAATAAAATAGTATCCCAACGGGAGCTAGCTTCCACGCCCAAACAGCGAAGCAACCAAGCAAACTATATAAAAGGCCGACTTCAATGGGTGCGGCATCACAACACATTATTTCTAAGTCTCGCTTCTAAGTTCACAATATACTATTTCTAAGCAGATGGAGTTTTCACTAGATACAAGAATATATGAATAATCAAGTGTGAGTACGATACAAAAGTAACCCACTTACCAATCAATCACCGAAAGGAATGTGTGCCCAAACAGCTGAAAATCCAAGTGGTAAAACATGCAAGAAACTGTGGCACAATGGGGATGAGTTGCCAACTCAGTGAATAAAAGTACATCACAAGGTAGAAATCGAAATGCACGACGATACCTAAATCATAAATATAGTACTATCATATCCTATACTAATATAATATGATATGCATATATATCATAATGCAACACTAACTATCATGCAATCCCAGTTAGAATATATCAAATGCAAATGACCCGTATCTAGGTATGAGCCCAATGTAGCCGAATATATATATATATATATATATATATATATATATATATATATATATATATATATATATATATACCTCTTCTTTAAAATAGCCGCGGAATAGATATGTCATGGCATAAAAGCAGACATGATAGTATGAACTAAAATAGGTATCTTTCTTAAGATATACGTCCTGCTGTTTTGATGAAAAATGTTAAGAGGTTTATAATTTAAAGATCCTAGTGTCATATCAGACATTTTAAAATGAGTCTATAGCTCGTGTTTGAATTCTTATTTATGTATGCAACTATTCGTAAAAAGGTATGCGGTTACTGTCCCCCGGATCAGTCCTGGCCGGCTACAAAAACTATGATGTAACCGTGCACCTTGTAAGAGCAACATATCAATATATATATGGATGTCCAGTATCGACACCCAAAATCAGTAATCCCTCGTGTACAACACCGACATGCAAATGCAGATACCGTCGACACCATCTCAATAGATGATCACCACCCGATATCTCTGGCCCGGTCGGTATCCCCTGGATATCCGCCGTGCTCAATCGGACCCCGGTCAGTATCCTCTGGATATCTGCCGTGCTCATCTCTATCTCCGGTATCGAGTATTCTTGCTAGGATCCCCGTCTATAATGCGGCTTTCCATCCCCTCGGTCTCGAACTGGGTCCACCATGTATTCGACTGTATAGCTACCCCACTCAGTCCGGATAAGTCACAAGTCTGAAACCGTATAGCTACCCCACCGGGTTCGGAATAAAATAGCCAGAAAACATCAAAATCATGGTAGACGCCAACTCATCATATCCAAAAATATCAAGTAAAGAAGGAGAATACTTGCATAGATTATCCTTAAGATATATTATATATATATATATACATATATAACAGTGTCCCATACCACTGATATATATCATCAAAAGTAAAACATACAGAAAACTCATAAAATCAAATATAAACATCCGTAGTACAGGTATTCATAATTCTTAACAGATAATAAGTTAAAGTGCGTAAATAAATAATACAAGCAATTAAACGTATCAATTCTACTGTGTCATAGCAATACTAATGATGTGTAGTGTAAAATACGCGTCTGTGCTAGTGCAACATGACAATCATTAGTATTTGTGCAAGTGTTCTAAAGGTGTAATAGCCTACTCATATCAACATCTATATAAGTATTACATAACATAATGGTTCTACAGTGACATGGCAGTACCAATGAGGTGTGGTGTAACATATACGTATGTGCTTGTACAACATAATACTCATTGGTCATTGTGCAGTGTTCTATCAGAGTGTTCGTATCACGGAAACGTATAACATCGATAAAGATAAAGTGAACATGTAGAGTAAATCTAAGCGTAACTGATAACTGTAACTACTTACTATGAGCTATACCATTATCCTTGAAAATGGGACGAAACGTTGGTTTTGAAATAAGGAAGCTGCCTTAAGTTAAAATAGATATTCGTTTTAGAAATTGGCATTTGCATCATTGTCTTTTATCATTAAAAAGAGAAACGAATCGTAGTTTTTAAAAGAGTATAGCTCACACAAGTATTACGTTCTAAAACGGAGTATAATCTAACTCTACGAGTCTAATGGAAAACTTGGCCGTTATTCGGCATACGAATCTCATCATCATCAATACGGTATAATTTCTTGAACAATTCCTTACAGTATCATTATATCTAAATCATCCTTAGTACAGCATGATCCTTCGTACCAATCCACCAAATCATGAATAACTATATGCAAATGAATGTCATGCTAGATGCAAATTAAATTTAATATCAATATCTTGACTACTATTAAAACTAACCATATTTCATACTACCATTTATAATGTTGCGGGGGTGCTATACGGCATCCACCCGACTTCCCCCGTAGATATAAATCTACTCACCAACTCGTTGTGCTCGCTGAAATCTACGCTGCTATGTCTGCCAACTCCGTCTTGAAACCTTCGCGGTCGCATCTATAACCGTAGTTATGAAATAGCGGCGTAAATATCATATCAAAAACCAAAACAACGAGCTAAGCACCCGTAGGTTAGAACCTACAACTTACTTACCCCAAAGCGACAATACAATCCAGTTGTTAACGTACAAACGTTAACGGTTCAGTTGCAGTTCAAACTACGAAAACCCGTATCGAAATATCTGAAATTTGATAAAACCTTTACTAATCTTTCCCAGATTTTACTGTATACCTATTGGAACAAATCAAACAATACTACAGATTATAAAATAGCCAAAAGAAGCTAAAGAAGAAAAACCAACACAAAAAGCCTAGGGGGGCCGGCGAGCTAGGAAAATGGGTGATTGTCGCCGGGTCATTTGAGGAGTTTGGAGTTCGGAGTTCGGTATTTACGTGAAGTTTCCTAGTGGTCTTATGACACTTCTGGTATTGCTAGGTTTTCTAGTGGTGACAGATAGTGGTTCCAGATTCTATATCTGTAGGCTAAATATCATAAAACTTCTGTTTTTATATTTCTGCACATTAAAACAGATATGGAACAGATTTGATATTTGAAAAGAAAGAAAGTATTATACCTATGGAGATGATTCACAAAAGAACACCAGCTCAAGAATTGTATGATGGAATCATCTAAGAGTTGTAGTGTATTAAGCTTGATAAAGTGCACACTTTATGAAGGAGATCATGGCTTTCTATTTTGATATGAAGGACACTTAGAACTTTCAGTTTAGAGCTTGAAGTAGCTTTGTTTTGTTCAGTTTAGAAAACTAAAAGAAATCTAAGTATAGTGATAATATAAGATGGGAGGTATTAGGATTTATGTAGAGAATGCATGAGGTGGAGGTTGAGAGGAGGTGGCATGAGAAGAGTAGGATGTGTCACACTTGAAGTGAGGTGGTGTGTTCATGTAAGGAGGAGGTGGAGAGTTATGAGCAAGGGTGAGAGTGAGTTATGTGAAGGTTTAACCTAGAATATCATATGCCAACCATGGATAAAAGAAGTGCAACATTAAAAAAAACTTTCATATTATAAATCTAAATCCATATAACATAAAAGATATGAAATGAAAACACTATCACTTAATTATCATTAGCTAATTGAAAAATACAATGTCATGTTAAAATAATTCAAATATCATTTTTTTATGACATCACACACCTTTATTCATATTTATCGAAATAACCACATTTTTACGGATATAATCCCGATACCAAAATTTGTATGTGATATCACTTTTATAAACTCATTATTTTTATATTTCAAATTATAATTTAATATTTATAATTTTCCAAAATGTTACAATTAGTTTTCCGCATTAATTTTCTGCACTTTTAATTATGGTTTTATTCATCTTCAACCTTTCTTTTAAATTGCTACTAATAATGAGCGAGTAATTTCTTACTTGCTAGGGTTTGCAGGATATGGTAGAATAATGGATGAAATATCATTAAATTTTTTTTTGACATTTTAATGTTTATAAACTTTAGCAAAATAAATGTTAACCCTCTTATCGGGCGCGCTATCAATTAATGATTGCCACGACCACAATTTGAGATTAGTTAAACACTTGTTTTGTTAAGGGCTTGAGATTAATAAAGATTAATGGAAGGACAAGGGGCAGTAGTGGGAAACCCTAATTCCTTTCAAGAACCCTTAATCCACATTCGTCGCTATCTCTCTAAGTTTTAAACTATTAAAAGATAAAAAGAGACATTTTTAAATATTCAACCATTAACTACTAAGTCCTATAAACCCTACAACCCTTTCCGTTATAAAATTTTATATCCATCTTAATAAAAATGACAACAACCCATCCTCAATTTTATCAACTCGTCTAAAACAAGAAATGAAGTTCATGTTTCCCTGCGGACGACCCGTACTCATCGCAGCTAGCTATTTGTGACACCGTCTTGATTGCGGTTATTTACAACACAACATACAACATTTTTTTGCACCCAATCAGACCACTATCCCGATCTTTGGAAGCGATTCTAAAGAAGAAAAGATAGTGTTCATGGGTCAACGTTCAAGTGAATCCAATAAACATAGCTCTTCAACCCCCATTCCAGTTGTTTACCGCCGAAAACAGAGACGAAACAACGTAGGTCGTCTTGCCTGAATTTAAGGGCAGATGCTATTTGGTTTTATCCGTCCACCTCTCCGAAGATGCCAAGTTGATTTATGGCACCGTGTATTGGAGGTTTGGACAGATGCGGCCGTTGTAGCAGACTTCGTCAGATTCCCCCTCCTTGTGAGGGGTTTTTGATTGTGGGGACGCTCTTCCCTGCAGACGCAATCCACTGCAGTAAATTACGTTACCGCGTAGCGATAACCACTTTCTCTTGCTCCAGATTTTCACTTCGTGTCGTATTTTTTTGTTTTCTTTTTGGTTTCCCGTGGATTGTATACGGAGACTAATTTATGTTGTCGCCCGTAGGGCGGGGATTAGTCCAAATCCGTACTTTCTTAGATTTGGGTTTGGTTTTTTTTAAGGCTCGTTAATCTAGTTTGAGATAAAGATCAACTTAAATATTTGTTGAGGATACGTTAGTCTAATTTTAGACTAAGATCTACTCAACGGGGGTTCAGGATCATTTTTGATCCAACAAAAGAGCATTTGGTCTCTATCGTTTTAGTTTAAGGATGTCACAGTCCATTAGGTTTAAGGACATCATAGTCCATAGAGTTTAGTTTAGGGACGTTGCGGTCCATCGGGTTTAAAGACGTCATAGTCTATGGAGTTAAAGGACATCATAGTCTATTTAGTTTAGGGACGTTGCGGTCCATTGGGTTTAAGGACATCATAGTCCGTAGAATTTAGTTTAGGGACATTGCGGTCCGCAGTTAGTTTAAGGACATTATGGTCCTTCGTTAGTTTAAGGACATTACGGTCCATAGGAGTTTATCCATGGGTTTGGAAATGTACCAAAAAGTTGTTGGTTGTCGGGACCCGCCACCTCCCTGAAAACGTTGAAGAAATACAACGACATGTATCAGAGGTGTGGACAGATGTACCCTTGAACTATTGTCCCGACTGAGGGGGATGGGATGAACATCATTTTAGATGCCATCTGTTAGGAGCTCATTAGCTATCTTTGGGACTGAGATCGGTTTGGGGGACCCTGAGCCTGAGGGGCTCAATTGATTGTCCTCGGGAGATTTGGTCTATGTTTTGCTAATATTAGCCTCTCATAGTGTTAAACACTAGTATATGTTCAGCGCTCACGTTCTCCTACGTGCGGCTTTAAAGTAGTGTTAAACACTAAAAATCTGAGGTGCTCACGTGGGGTCATATGAGGCGCTTGAAGTAGTGTTAAACACTAAAACTTTGAGGTGCTCACGTAGGGTCACGTGAGGCGCTTGAAGTAGTGTTAAACACTAAAAATTTGAGGTGCTCACGTGGGGTCACATGAGGCGCTTGAAGTAGTGTTAAACACTAAAAATTTGAGGAGCTCAGGTGGGGTCACGTGAGACGCTTGAAGTAGTGTTAAACACTAAAAATTTGAGGCGCTCACGTGGGGTCACGTGAGGCACCTGAAATTTGGCGCTGTCTCTTTGGGTTTATTCCCTTTTGCTTTATAAGTGCTAAGCACTATCAGAGAGGGGGGTCATGTGTGAACACGTGATCCATTTCAGTCTCTCTTTTGAGTTCATCACAGGTGGTCACGTGTGAACAGGTGATCATCAATATGCATGGAATTCTTTCTCAAATCCCTTATTATATATTTTTTATAAGGATTTAATTCCTTGGACTTAGTTCTTCTCTTAGGTTGTGGATCTGCATGACAGAGTCTCCATGATGTGAATTAAATTCTCAACTTATAGGGAAATCTGTTTCTGCAGATCTCTCACCAGAAGAAAGATCTAAGTTCTTATATGAAGGGTTAAACCCTAGTTTCATCAGAGGAATGAAATTCATATATGCCTTTTGGGAGAATTAAATTCTATGAACACAGATCTTCTCTTAGGTTTTGGATCTGCATGGAAGAATCTCCCCGATGAGAATTAAATTCTCAACTTGTGGGGAGATCTGCTTCTACAGATCATTTTACCAGAAGAAAGAACTAAATTCTTTGGAAGAGTTAAACTCTTATGGAGACGAAGAAGAAGTAAGATGTTCTCTGTGTTTTGTTCCTTCTTAGCTAGGGTTTCTTCTTTTCTTTTGAACTTGCAATTTATCTGGGGGATTCTTCTTTTTAGACTTGAAGTCTTGGGGCCTTTATATAGCGGAGGCTAATTTGTTGATTCAGTTGAGGAAATCTCTCGTTGAGAGATTTCTTAATTGATTTGGTGAATTTATCCACCGTTGGATTTTTGACCAAGAACTTTTGTTTTACAGAAGATTTTTTTTTGTTTTTAACAAGATTGGAATTTTTTTTTCCATATAGAACTTATTCTGTATCTTGGAGATTTTTAATCACCATTGGATCTTTGATCCGACGGTGCTCTGATTTACATGGCACAATCTTTTTTGTTTAGAAAGATTGGGGAAAATATTTCCAAAATAGGGTTCTGATCCCTTTTACTTAGAATTTAATTCTATCGGCTCAGAAGGCATTAGAAGCCCTCACGTGCAGCACGTGACTCCATGAAGTTAAGCCCACCAATCGGCTCAGAAGGCATCTTAGACCTCTCACGTGCAGCACGTGACCCTTCACAGAATTAACTTGGTTCATTTGTATGCAGCAATCCAAACAGAGGGAAGGCATCGCGTAGTAATACGTGAGCTTCTTTGCTCTTTGTTTGTTTTGTAACTGGGTCCTACACGTTTTGTGTAAAAGATGATCACGTGCTTGCACGTGATACTTTAATTGCCACTTACTAAGTGGAGCCGCTTACTCTGTATACAGATGCATCACGTGCTTGCACGTGATGCTCCATTAGCGGGAAGTTTTTCCTTTCCCTCTCTGAGTCTCTTTATAAAGGATCGATGATCACGTGCTTACACGTAATATTTTTATTAGTGGGGAATTTTCCCTTCCCCTTATCTTTCTGAATTTTTATAAGGGAACAAATGCCCCCACATCGTTGTTCTCACGTGGCTGCACGTGAGTGCAACGCTGTCATCTTTACAGCCGTTGGATCTGCCTAGGGAACGGGGAAGATGAACCGTTTCCCATCATGTCTAATAAATGTATGGGTCTCGTCTCTGCAACGCCTCCGTTCCTTCATCTCTTTCCTTCTTTGCTTTCTTTGAGAATTTAATTCTCCTCTTCAGAGCTTAGTTCTCTGTCCATTGAAAATTTTCAGAGTTTAGCTCTGCCAAAAAGAAACGCTTTTTTAGGTAAAGCTTTTGAACATCAAAGAACCCTTTTCTTAAAGAAAGCCTATGGATTTTAAATCCATCATAAGGGCTTTGCTCTCCTCTAAAACTCATCTCTTAGAGATCCAAAGATGTGATCTTTGAGTAATAACTCTCAATGTCACTGGGTTTCTAGAATTTAATTCCATCATATAAAATGATTTTAATTCCTCACCGCTCTGAAAGATCAAGAGAGCCCTTCAGGAATTTGATTCCCAATGTTCTTGAAAATCTATTTAAGGGATTTTTCCATTATCTTTACCCATTCGACAGAGTTTGTAGTGAGTGTTCTTTTGTGAGGATGTCCAAAGTTGTTTGAACTCCAATGTGCATTTATTGAGAATCTTTTTTTTATTCTCACAATGATTACCCTGCCTCGCGATTGGCGAGCCGTCATACTGATTTTGTGGGGTCCATTATTTTTGCAATCAATGGTCCCATGGAATAAACTTCTTGTCGTTTTCTTCCGCTGTTTGTACATACATACATACATACATACATACATATGTATGTATGTATATATATATATATATGTACATACACACACACGTATAAGTTACATTAATAGTTTTTCCTCCCTTATTTCAGGAATAATGGCTTTTCTTCCTTACTTTACTTTCACTCACTCAGATGCTGCTTTTCCACAATCGCGGTCGGACGAAGAAGCAATGGCGATCATCAGGACTCATGACAGGGATTGTACCAGTTTGCTATTATGGCGAATTTGGTATGGACATATCATCTGGGGCCGCCGCAGCTTTATTTGCGAAGTGCCAACAGAGCCTCTTCACCCAATTTTGCCAATGGAGCGTCCGCAGACCGCTTTTGCGGTGGAGGTGGCTGATTGGACTCCTATAGGCCGACTTAAACCGTCGACAATTGGGATACCCAACCAACCTTTGCCGGCCATAGATATTTTGGGGCGTCGCATTGTCACGGTGAAGCTCAACCCTGAGGACAAATTTATAAGATAGGGCTTACCCTTCACCACCCAACTGGCTATCTTCCATGAGCTCGATATGTTCTATCCGCCCATCGTGCACGATTGCAGAAGTTCAGGCTATATCAGGCGGTGTATGCGTCTCTTTTTCATTATCATTCCCCTCATGTCTGGTGGGTTAAGGTTTTTGTGAACCAGTGGAATCTTCCCACCAACACCTTCTTGCTAGGGGATCGTGGGGTCTCTATTTCATTGGAAGAGTTTTGCGAGATTTCGGGACTACTAATCAGGGGAGAGCATTATGAAGAGTTGCTGCCTCCCGATGAGTATGTGTTTGAGACGATGCCGGCTTCGCTTGTCGGCTTGACGACTGAAAACGCCGTCCGCCATAAGCACCCTAGCTTAATCAAGGTTTTGGTTATTTTCGAGAAGCTGCTCGCGGCTTCGGAAGGTCATGGCGTCACTTTTGAGAGCTTCATTGCCTGCTTCATCCGCGAAGATGCTTTGTCCAAGACGGCTCCAATGTTTGCGAACATCGATGACCCTTTTGGGTTTGGGTTAGACAAACTGCCGGCCAAAGAAAAAGATTTAGCGCAGTTTTATATCCCGATCTTGTTGGTCGTGTCCTTTGATTCGATTGCGGCTCCCGGAATGGACGAAGAGACCTTCTTTGTTGGCTTTATCAGCCTTTGGTTCAGTTGGTTCACCATTCCAACGCATCGTCACTTCATGAGAACTTCGGCCATCTATCCTGCTCATCGCGTGGCTGAAGGGATACGACTGGCCATGGGCATTGTGGGGCTATCGCACTTATACCATGGGCTGAGTGCTGCGGCCAATACTTCGACCCCGGGTGTAGATGTTGTGAGTTTCTCCCTCCAATACTTTACGTCATGGATCGAGATGCATGTATTGGGGGAGTTCGCAGCGCATCGAAGGCCAGATTTCTAGGACGCTTACACCTTCCCGTGGCTCATGAGGTTGGTGGATGCTTCTGCTCATGATCCAACTCAGCTAGGGCCCAATCATGTGTTTCTTAACCCGTATGCTAACTAAGGTGGGATGATATTCAACGACCGAGTCCTCTCTGCTCCTTCGGGACCTGTTCAGCAACTATTCGATTTATCTAAAGGGGAGAACCATCCTTAAAGCCTAAGGAGATTATACATCTATACTCGATTAATCCGGGTTTCTTGGTATTTCGTCAGAGTAACATGGTTCTTTTTATGCGGTATAATCTGCATCGCTTTGCCCAACAGTTGGGTTATGGCCAAGTTGTTCCTTTTGAGGCGTTCTTAGTCGAGCCTACTTCATCACTGGCGAGTAT
Source organism: Agapanthus africanus (assembly GCA_030015575.1). NCBI lineage: Eukaryota > Viridiplantae > Streptophyta > Magnoliopsida > Asparagales > Amaryllidaceae > Agapanthus > Agapanthus africanus. The sequence continues at coordinate 42,874,366 of CM057344.1, forward strand.
TCACGATGCTATCCATCATTTTATGCGGCTAAACACTGGTTCCTGTTTCATGATCCCCGAGGCTTATCATCTTCCAAGGCATGTGGGGTCTTTTACGGGTTGGTACCGTCATCGAGTTGGTCCCGTCATTGCCGAGGAGAAGCGGATACTCTTCGGATATAGAACTCCCGTCCCGACCTAAGCTACGGGCGTTCCATCGCGACCACGAACAGTGGTTCACCCTCCATTGAGGGGTAACGGTGCCTTACTTATCCTTGAGGCGGCAGATGCGGAATTGACTCCTCCCATAGTTGGTATGCTAATGCGCACTAAAGCCCAGGCAAAGGCTTCCGATAAGGCGCCAGCAGTAGTTTCATCAGTTGCGGCATCATCAATGGCAGTGTCATCACCGGTAGTACCACCAAAAGAAGATACTGGAGGCGAAGTTGGCCAACGTCGCGCCAAAGCGCCGGGGGCAGGAAGCGATCTTCTTCTAGCGTTAGCTCCAGCTCAAAAAGGAGGAAGAAAACAGTTGACGGCTTTCTTGACTTTCTGCTAGAATCTGAGCCTATTGTTCAAGAAGAACCAATATCGATGTAAGAGCCGGATGATGGTCTCATTTACCCTGGCTCATCTGCTGAGGAAGCCGCGCAATTGGCTGAAGTTTTAAGGCGTTCGCAGGATGAGACCGAGAATGTACACATCCCTAAAAGGCCCTATCCCCCGGTTATCTTCTACGAAGATCCTCCATCGCTACGGAGAGTACATATGGGTCCTCTGTGATGGGAAGACGAGATAGCCCTCAAGCAGCCTATCTCAGCCACTTCCGAAGATGAGCTGGCACTGAAGATCGGTTGCTATGAGTCTGCTTTCGAAGCTCGGCGAGCACGTCTCCTCAAGAAGGAACAACGTCTTGAAAAAGCTATAATAGAAGCGTCCTAGCGTATCGATATGCACATTTTCCTTATTTTCCATTTAGCAAGTAGTTTGTATTGCTTTTATATCTTCTTATCTTTGCAAAAACTTTGCAGGGACTTCAGCAATGACAGAGGATTTGAGCCCAATTCGCGTCCTGACTGTGGATTCCGTAAATATTTCTGATGAGGCACCAGTAGGTGCGGAGGAGATCGTTATAGCTGCTATTCCAGCTGTAGAGCTTCCACTGGTGGCCTCTGTTCCCTCGGTGCCTGTTCTTCCAGAAGAGGTGACCTTACCGGCCGTAGATCTAATGGAACTTTTTGGTGACGGCTTGAAGATTGTGGAAAGAGTAGCTGAGACTACCGTCCTTTCATTGGAGCTTAAAGTGGCAGCTGGTTTCCTTCAATTGGAAGCTTCCACACCAGCAAATGTCTCCGGTGATTCTCTTGAGGGCATGGAGGAGGCTGTCGAAGCTGCTATCCCTCCGGTTCAAGGCGGGAAGAGCATCGAAGGTAGTTTTCTATACTTTATTTTAATAGTCTTTCCACTATCTAAACCTTTCTTTCCTTTCAGAACTACGAGAATTGGCAGCTTCCATCATGGATCTATCTCCCAGAAAGTCTTTCCAGCATCTGCTCGAGATGGCCGCCCTGTAAGTGATATCTCCGCAAAGCATAGTTCTTTGTTCTGGGCAGGGTAGGTGTTGTCTGACCCTTTCATTTGACTATCATTCGTTATTTTACAACGATGCCAATATGTCCTCTGCAGTTCTGGAAGCTGACGACGAAGTTGAGATCCTTGATGGGCCCGGGAATCTTTCAAACCCCCTTTGCATGACTGTGGGTAAGTAAGTTTTTATCCTTGATATTGTTTTATCTACTCTATGTTCGCAAGTCTCACTGATCGTTCATGGATTTCGGCAGCTTTGCCCATGCTTACTCTATTAGAGTCTCGTATTATTATGCCGGCAGGCCCTTATACCCGGCGTGCGTCTGAAAGGATGGCGAAATAAAGTATTCACTCCTTATCAGCTCTCATTGAAGATCTTTGTGCTGGTAGCTCAATCACAGCTGAAGAATTCACTGCCGAAGCCAACATCTCTTTGCCTATTCTCGCCACTTATCACGATGAAGCATTGGTGCATATCTGGGTTGAGTATTGTCACCGAGTGGAGGCTTGCTTACATAGTCTTGAATGCCTACGCCTTCTTTCCGAGCTTCTGACCGCAAAGGCAAGCCTGCGGGGGTGGATTGAGCGGTGCGCCGCTAATCTACAGTCTTGCTAGAAGATTCTCAATCGGAAATTTTCGGAGAGGGCATTAGCCTCAAATGCTTTAGGGGAACTCCAAGCTCAGCTCACTACCAAGACTACTCATGCGTACAAAATTTGGCGAGTACTTCATGAAGCTATCACCGAGGTGGTCGCTCTTGATAAAGCCATCATCTTTACCCACGAGATGATTGGAGCTCATAAGGTCGCTAAAAGACAGCTCGAAAGTCGGTTTGCTTCTTATCAGACTCAACAGGCTCAGGCGGGAACTCGACTTGCAGCTATAACGAAGCTTGAGGCCGAGGTCCAGCGGAAGACCGACGAGCTTACAAGCCTGCTGCACCGTCCACTGGCTTAAGTATTTTTATTCGTTGTATATTTTTGTATTCATTTATGAATAGGAATATCTTGTATTCATTTTGATTCATTTTATGACATGTACCTTGTATTCATTTAGATTTATGAATAAAAAAAATATTTCATTTCATATTGGCGTGTCCCTTTAGCGAAAGCGTGTTGTAGATAGTCTATCTTGATCTCTTTGCAGGGCAGTGATGGCTTAGGAGACAGGGCTGGGATCTGCCACCTAAGAGTTTTCAACTTTATGAGCCATGAGGGTCTCAAAAAGACTTTTCTCCCGACGAGTCGAGGGGATCCCGTAGGTGTATTTTCTACTTAGGAGTCGTGGGGATTCCTAAGTGTGTTTTCTCTTGAGAGTCGTAACAATCTCACAAGAGAATTTTCTTTTTATGCGCGGGTGATTCGTATGTCAAAAACTATTTTTAAACCGCAATCAAGAACGGCGTCGCATGAAGCTAGCCGGTGAGTACGGGTCGGTCCACAGGGATTTTGTGAATCTCTTAATCGCGCTAACAAGTTAATTCCGAAGGGTGTTCGGATTGGTTATTAAATCTAAAAACCTAATTATTCTATACTAATTATCTAGATCTATTCTTGCTAGGGCTAGGTTTAGGGATGGTTTGGAAATGCAATTAAATCTCACCGCTTTCTATACCCGAATGAAGATCTATGAGGAGTTATGGTAATTATCAATAAAGGGGATTAGATCCATTCGGGAAAGTGTTCCTTCCTCTAGGTTCTTTTCCTTCCTTTAGAGATCCTTACCTTAACCTCCATGGAAAACGCGCGCAACCGGGCCTTTACACTACGGTGTCATCGTTACCTCGAGGGGTAGGATGCCGTAGGGCGCGATGTGTGCGTGTATGCATGGAGTCCTATTGTAAATATTTGATGGGTAAGAAAGGGATGAGAGATCTCATCTCTCAAAATCCTTCCCCAAAGCTAAACCCTAAACAAGTTCCTAGGGCATGAAATTAAATCTACCTAGGGCAAAGAATTAAAATCTACACTAGGGCGAGAAATTAAATCTACTTACAGATGCATCCCTCCAATCATCCATGCAGGGTTGTCAGATCTGAATTTCTGAATGGAAAGGAAACACCGATGCTCTCCAAAAAGAGATCTGAAATTTATTATTAAAAGGAGGCATAGGAATTACAATGATTAGAGTTCCTATTTATAGAAAATAGAAACCCTAGGTTACATTTTGATCCGCATGTTTACAATTACAAAAATACCCCTAAGAAAAGACATATTCAGCACCGCCTCAGACTTTGGAAAGAATTTCTCGAAGTACGGGCACAAGATGGCCGCGGAATCGCGGTAATGGCGGGCTTGGGCCGCGGTTCCGCGGCCCATTGGAGGGTTCATTTCCTCATTTTTCCTGTGCTTTCTTTGGGTTTTCTAGGCTCTGTTATTCTTTAATTCTTTTCTCAATTGGGCTACCAAGTTGGTTCCAGATCTCCAGTGAACAATTTGCTAAGGATTTTTTAACCATTTGCCTTGTAATCTTGGACCTTGCATTGTCTTGTATTTTGTGAATTTAATCTTTGATGTAGGCTTCATCAAGAGTCTTCTGTTTGTTGGTTAAAGTCCACTTTTGCATCGTCTTTTCCTCGTCTTCACTGTTTTCTGTCTAAGAACCTATAACCTGTAACATGTAGCAGACATGCGTCAAAAGTACCTGTTTATTTATAAAAAGAATAAGAATAGGGAGTATAATAATGCAATATTATGGTGTGAACAGCGGGGACCTAATTTTCCTAGGGGTCAAGATGAATCGAGAGATTCTTGCAAAGACACTGATTTCCTTGCAGGCCGAAACGAATCGAGAGATTCTCGACAAGGATTCTGATTTCCCTGAATCGAGAGATTTTGCCAAGGATACTGATTTCCCTAGATCGAGAGGTTTATGAGTTGACTTGATTTCGAGATGGAGCATTGATCTGGCGGGGAGGTTATTGATTGACTTGTTTCCGAGACTGAGCGTTGATCCGGCGGGGAGGTCATTGGCTGACTTGTTTCCGCTTTCTGCGGTGTCTGAGTTGACTTGCTCCGCTTTCTGCGGTGTCGGTGTTGACTTGCTCTGCTTCCTGCGGTGTCCGGGTTGACTTGCTCCGCTTTCTGCGGTGTCGGGGTTGACTTGCTCCGCTTCATGCAGTGTCGGGGTTGACTTGCTATGCTTCCTGCGGTGTCGGGGTTGACTTGCTCCGCTTCCTGCGGTGTTAGGGTTCACTTGCTCCGCTTTCTACGATGTCGGGGTTGACTTGCTCCGCTTTCTGCGGTGTCGGAGTTGATTAGCTCCGCTTTCTGTGGTGTCGGGGTTGACTTGCTCCGCTTTCTGCGGTGTCGGGGTTGACTTGTTTCGCTTTCTGTGGTGTCGGGGTTCACTCTAGGTTGTCTGTGAACCGTGGAGTCTTAGAACTAGGGACTCCGCTGTGGCTCCGATTGGTGCTGTTGCGTCCATATCCTGCTGGAATGAGGAGGAACGTCGTTGCTAATCTCTTGGCTGTAGGTGTTGCCATTGAGATCTGGCTTCCCTTCGACAGAGTCTGGTGGGGAAATATAGTCCCCTTTTCGTTTATGCCCATGGATTGTATACATGGGTCAAAATGGACTTACCTGCAGGGCAAAAGTTTCATCTATTTTTTGTTTTTCTTTCTGCGATGCTCTATCATTTCAGTTTTTTATATCGTGAAAGTCGCGATTGCCCAATCATTTCGGCTATTTTTTGCTATGCCCAATCATTTCGGCTCTTTTTCTTTTTACTCGCTATTTTTTATTGTGAGTTGCCCAATCATTTCGGCTATTTCATGTATTTTTAGCTTGCTGATTTTGTTGCGAGTATGGACCTAAGATCTGATACCAATCTTAGCGTCAGCATCGCTGCGACTGGAATATTTCCAGGAGCGAATCATCACTTGCCGTGAAAGGACTTGGAGTTTGTTACCGATTTAGGCATCAGTATCATTACAACTGGGATATTGCCAGGAGCGAATTATCATTTGCCTTTGTCAATTTGAACAAAGGTGGCTGAGCAAACAAGGTTAGGACCCTGTCGACTAAGGCTTTTGACTTCGTGAGCAGTAAGGGTCTCATAAAGGTGTTTCTCCTTAAGAGTCGTGAGGATCTTGTAGGTGCGTTTTCTCCTTAGGAATCGCTAGGATTCCTAAGTGCATGTTCTCTTATAAGTCGTAAGGATCTTACAAGAGCGTTTTCTCCTTATAAGTCGAGAGAACTTACAAGTATCGTTCACCACATAAGGACATTTCACGCCATTGGTGGAACTTGGTGGGGGAGACGTTTATTTGTGCCCGTGGATTGTATACAAGGGTCAATATTGAACCGTTTGTAGGGCAATCTGGGGAATGTGATGGCTTAAGAACAGGTTCAGATCCTTTTAGCTGAAGGCTTTTGAATTCTTTGAGCTGTGAGGGTCTCATAAGAGGATTCTCCTTACAAGTCATGAGGATCTCGTAAGTGTAATTTCTCCTTAGGATTCATGGGGATCCCTAAGTGTGTTGCTCCCTTGTGAACCGTAAGGATCTCACGCAGGTATTTTCTCCTTACAAGGTCGAGAGGACCTTGCAAGTGTGCACGAATTTCTTTTACGAGTCTGCGCCCTTTCGGGTTTTCACAAACTCGCCGGTAGCCCTGCTGTTTTTACTCACGGAGCCCTTTCGGGTTTTCATCCGTGCCCATTTCGCTTATGGACGTACCGTTTTTTTTATTTTTTTTTGCCGCGTTAGCCTTAGGATGTTGCGGTTTGTAGTAGTTTAAGGACGTTGCGGTCCATTGTTAGTTTCAGGACGTTGCAGTCCATTGTTAGTTTTAGGACTTTGCGGTCCATTGTTAGTTTATGGACGTTTCGGTCCGCAATTAGTTTAAGGACGTTGCGGTCCTTTATTAGTAATTTAGGGACGTTTCGGTCCGTTGTTCGTTTATGCGGTGAAGTTTTGCCGAATAGAACTTACAGAGTTTGGTACTCAGGAAGACAGCGAGTGGACACAAGCGTCGTCATCTATCATTAACCTGGGCTGTGACTCGTCAGGCATAGTATTTCTTTAGGGATCGGCCATTTATTGGCCGGAAGGGTTTTTCTCCATGCATATCCATGAGCAAGTAAGCCCTACCTTGGTAGACTTTGTCTATGATGTACGGGGCCTCAAAGTTTGGCTCGAATTTCCCCCGTTTGGCACGATTAGGGATCATGGGTCTTTTTACAATTAGCACGAGTTCGCTTTGGCGGAATGTTCTCGGCCTAGTCAACCTTTCGTATGAGCACGTCATCCTTGCTTTGTAAGCTTCTAGGTTTTGCTGCGCCATGAGACGAGTTTCATCGAGGGCATCGAGCACCTCGAGCCGAAGATGAGCATTCTCTTCATCTGTTAGTTCATAATGAACCACCACTCATAGAGAGGGTAGCTCTATCTCCAAGGGGAGTACTGCTTCCGTGCCGAATACCAATGCATACGTCGTTGTATTCGTAGCCGTTTTGAACGTAGTTTGATACGTCCAGAGAGCTTTATGCAGTCTCTCGTGCCAGTCCTTTTTATTTTTGGACACCGTCTTCTTTATGATCTTTGTCATGGTTTTGTTGAAAGCCTCAGCTAGACCGTTAGCCTGGGGATTATAGTCTGAAGAGTATCTCCAGTCTATGTTATACTGCTGTGTGAAGCGACTGATTCTGTGACTTCTGTAGGCTGGCCCGTTATCGGAGATAATCCGCCGCAAAGTGCCAAACTGATAGATGACGTGCCTCTTGAAGAAATGGAGGATGTTTTCTGTTTTCACTTCTCTTAGCGGTATGGCTTCTGCCTACTTAGAGAAGTAATCGGTTATCGCCAATATGAACCGATGTCTTTTGGACAATGCTGGTTCGATAGGCCCAATTATGTCGGTTCCCCATATTTTGAACGGCCAACTTGCTACTGTTGGGTGTAGCGGGCTTGGATGCTGGTGGATGAAGTCTCCATGAATTTGGCACGAGTGGCACTGCTTCGCGTATTCAAGGCAGTCCTGAATCATTGTGGGCCAGTAATAGCCCATCCTTTTGATCTTCAGCTTCATTTTTGTGCCGGCCTGATGAGAACCGCAGAGTCTGTCGTGAGTTTCTTAGACGGCTTTCCTTGCTTCTTCCGATCCCAGGCATCTTAGCCATAGAGAGTCGAACGATCTCTTATACAGAGTATCATTGACGAAGGCGAAAGACAGAGCTTTTTTCATAAGCTGGTGCCTTGAAGATGCATCTTCAAGTGTTCGAAGGGATTTGAAGTAGTCTATAAAGACTTCTCTCCAGTCGTTAACCCCTCTTTGGTCCTCTATTTGCAGGGTTGTTTGCTTGGTCGCTTCCTTTTCTTCAGACGACTCCGGAGATATTTCTGTTGGTGCAAGAACCCGACGGTTTTGCACAACAATCCTTACGTCATCAAGGTTTTCGTCAGCCAATTCTTTAGCGAGCTTGGCTAACGCATCCGCCTTGCTATTTTCCGCACGCGGTATTCTTTTTAGGGCGTATGAAGGGATTTGAGTCAGCAACTGTTGCACTCTCTTGCCGTACTTTACCAACTCTGGCTTGCACGTCTGATAGTCACTGTTTACTTGGCTAACGACCAGCTGGGAGTCTCCGTATATGAAGAGGTTTTCGATTCCCATGTCGACCGCAATCTCAACACCTGCTATCAAGGCCTCATATTCTGCCTCATTGTTTGTCCTCAGCTCTATTAAGGAAAAGGCAAAGCGCATTATCCCTCATTGTGGAGTCACGAAAATGAGGCCTACCCCAGATTTGATTATGGGGGAGGTGTGCTTTCGCTTCTTCATGGAAGATGCCCCATCGAAGTAGAGTTCCCCTCGGTTATCACATCCTCCTTTCTCTTCGTCGAGCGTGTCAAATGCGTGCTCGTCTGGTAATTCGCAATTTAACGGTGAATCTGCCGGTATCGGATGCTTACCGAGGAAGTCGGTGATTGCCTGGCCTTTCACTGCCTTGATGGGTCGATATTTTATCGAGAATTCCATCAAGAGTAGGGCACATTTAGTGAGTCGTCCCGTTAGTATGGATCTTGACATCAAATATTTGAGAGGATCCACTTTTGATATGAGATGGACCTCATGCGCCGGAGCATAATGCCGAAGCTTCGTTATCGCGAAGATTAACGCCGGGCAGTGTTTTTCAATAGGGAAGTAGTTGTTTTCTGCCCCCAGGAGAACTTGACTCAAATAGTAAAGGGCTCTCTCTTTCCCTTGGTCGTTCTCCTGTGCCCATAGCACGCCTAACGAACCTTCGAGGGCTATTGCGTATAGGATGAGGGGCTTTCCCTTGACCGGAGCAGTCAATACCGGCGGATTCTGCAGGTATTGCTTGATTTCGTCCAGTGTACTTTGGCATTTATGATCCTTAACGAACGGGGTTCCCTTCTTCATCATGTGACTTGCTCATATCAGAATTTTGCGTTATTATCTCGCCCATTCTTAATCACGTTACACATAAATAGGTGCTTTTGATCCATGTCTGCTAAGTAGTTGCAGGTTATAGGTTCTCTGATCGTTATAGTGAAATTCGTGAAAATTCGCTACAAATATAAGACTACGATCAACAATAGATGAATCCGTGTGATGCCGCCTACCAGTTCAAGGAATAAATGAAATTAGTAGACTGTTCAATACACAAAGCATAAGGGCGGCACAAGATTCAAGACTTCAACGCGAAGCTCAAGGCAAAAGTCCACATCATTCTGCACTGTTAGAAATCTGAAAGAAAATAGAAGAGATTCTGAGGAACTAAGTAAAGAAAATAGAAGATAAAAGCAACATGAAGCAACCCTGAAAGTTTGAAACCAAGAACCCACTAATTAGCCACGAAACCGCGGCCAAACAGGGCTTTCTGCCGTGGAACCGCGGCCGTACGGTGCATATGTCGGTGGGTGTCGGTGCTTTGACCGGGTTTTCTTAGGGTAGTCTTGTAAATTCAAGTGTAGATCAGAATGTAACCTAGGGTTTTTTCTATCTATAAATAGGAAAGCCAAGGTACCTCTTTTTGGTGTGTGCCTCTTTTTGGGTGTGCCTCTTTGGAGGATGCCTCTGTTTATTTCTAGATCTAGAATTTAATTCTCCATTGTAATGAGCTTTTAAGAGGTATCAATAAAAAGTAAGTTCCTTTATTTTTCTCGCATTTTTCTTATCATATTTTAGCATCGGCGATTATTATTTGTTAATCTAGTTGTAGAATTTAATTTGCATTTTTCTTATCATGAATTTTATTATTATCTTCCTAATGAGTGAGTAATTTCTCACTTGTTAGGAATATGAGAGGGAAGGTTTGAGAGAAAGAAATCTCTTTCACTCCTTTCTTTGCCCAAATAATTTTATTTAAAGGACTCCCTTTAAATCAACTACACTCCGCTCACTACGGCACCATGTCCTACATGATAGCGGTGATTCCTTAGTTAGACCGGTTGTGGTTGAATTAACCGGAGGTTAGGCCTAAGAGCCAAGAACGGACGAACAAGGACCAAAAAGAAGAAATTAAGTTTCTTCCCAGTTGTGCTAATCCCCGTTGTTGCCGATTACCCTAACACCTTTATTCACAACTAGGGCATTGAAAGAAGTGAGAAGATCTCTATTTCGAACTAACCTAATCCTAACCCTAGCAAGCTTTTTATCAACTTATTCTCATTCATAGATCTTAAAACAAACCACCAAATTTTTGGACTTAACTCGTTAGAACACAAAGAAAAGAACTCCTTCTCCCTGTGGATCGACTCGTACTCAACCGGCTAGCTACCAAGCGACACCGTCTTGATAGAAGTATTCTTAAATTTAAAAACACGCGTACTAAACAACAAACAATCAAATGGCGCCGTTGCCGGGGATACGGTAGTTATTTTCTTTTTGTAATTTCGGGTTAATTGAAAAAATATATAAAAATTGAAAAAATAAAAACATAAAAAATATCATCTTGTTATTTTTTGAAGGGTTTTGTATGAATTGCGCAGGAAAAGAAGACGGACAGATTCAGATCTGGAAAAAGCCCAGTGAACAAATCAATAAACAGAAGATCTGAACATACAGAGGAGAACTACAACAGACAACAGAAAAATTTTAGAGGATTGAACCAACTTATCCACCGCGGAACTGCCTCAGTATTAAGCATTTGACCGCAGATCCGCGGCCGCTTGCTGACGTCAGCACTTCAAAACTCTCTATAAGTATTTTTGTCTTCTCTGTAACCCCCTGAACTTCATTGAAAAATTTTCGCGCAGGGTTCTTTGCGCAAAACTTCTTCTCCCTCTCCAATAAATCATTTTTGTGCAGGATTCTTTGCGCCGCAAAAAAAAGAAATTTTTTTTGGCAAGTGTTTTAGATTTTGTGTGTTTACTGCTTTGCATTTTTAAAACGGACTTTAAGGGGCTATAACACCAATCCAGATTGGGCAGGGATTTCATTACCCTTCGTAAGACCCTAAAAATCACTAAAAACATATGCATCACCCTTGAGCTAATTAAAAAATATCTAGACTCAGCCAATTATGAACCGTCACGCTCATTAGGACAGAGGAAGGTTGTGGGCATTCAGTCATTTATCTAAACCTGATTTTGTGGTGCCTAGGCTAGACAAGTGAGAAAGGTAACTTTAAAAGGCCCGTCTCACGGTGATTCGTGAGCGGAACACTCCTTTCTTCACTTGTGCTTACCTGGCCACAATTGGCGGTGAAGAGGCGATTTGAGGGATATCTCACAAGTTGTCGCTTTGGACCAGTTAGGAGCAGTCTAGTTGACTTAGGAGACCCTATCTCTAGGTTTGAATGTGCATTGTGCAGTAGATCCGTACAAATTTTTGCAAAAACTCTTTCTAAAAAAACCACTTTCAAAAATTTCAAAACTCCAAAAACAAACATATTTTTAATATATATATATATATATATATATATATATATCACATTCTTTTTCTTCTCCTTTCTCTCATCACATCATGGGCACCCCACCTCGCAAAACTCTTGCTGAACTTTGGTACTCTCAACCAGAAATTACTTCCTATGCTTCTTGTTTTGGTCGAATTTCGAACGACCCCTCCATGCCCAAAATTTCTTTGAAAGATCGAATAGACGCATCTAGGACAACCAGTTTGACTCCGCAATCTACCTTATATCAACCATTTCAACCTTTACCACCTTCTTACGTTGATACCCCTTTTTCGAGTCCTGTTGTAACTCCGAAACCCATATCTATTGCTGAACATATTGAACAATCTCGTAACCGATCTTTCACTCCTTTCACCATAGCGAATTCTTTGGATCAACAATTCCATTCACCTTCTTATCCAAATATTGATCCTACTCCTGTCCAACCATTCAATTCCTACCAGTCCTACCCGACTTTTGTACCTTCCCTAGACATTGCTTCTACACAGCCATTTGGGAGTTTCACGTATCCAAACAACTTTGAATCTTTTACTGAAACCCCGTCACAACCCATGTCTAGTCTGGAACAGTCGTTGGAAGATTTTAGGGTAGCGTCATGCCAACAGATGATGGAGTTGAATGCGTCAATGGCCGCCCTCATACAACCTAATGACCCGGTAGCTAGTTTCCAATTAGCTCCACATTTTCCAATTTATGATGAGGCGGTAGGACGGTTTGAGAATTTGAGTGGAAAAAGTGAGCTGTGCACCCTTCCAAATCAAACCTATCCATCCCCAATTGAATTCCACAACTCCGGTTTTGAATGTCTATCAAGTGTTCCAAATTATTCACCATTTGAAGATAAAACGTTTAATGAGTTGTGCGATTTTGTCGTGTTTGATTTACCTGATTGTGAAGGGTCCCTTTCAAGTGAAACCATCACCAATCCTTTTGACCTCTACACCTCCACTCTAGAACCTAAAATGATTAATATCCATGCTTTTGATGAGGTGTCTAAGAAAATTGATTTTCACTTGATTGAGGATATCGACGCTGGGATTATTTTTGATGATGAACCCGCAAATTTGACTGAATTTTTCTCTTCAATTCATCATCCCGAGTCATTAAATGTTTCTCCCGAACTTCATGCGCGTCTTGATTTTGATGAGAATTGCATGGATAAGCTAAATTTCGAGGAGAGTATTGAGGAAATTATTGAGGATGAAGCAGTTTTTACTTGTGGAGTCGGATTTTCCAATTCATTTTATCCCTCTTATTGACCGCACACACACTCCTGAACCTTTAACCGATACACTTCCTAAATCACTTCCCTCCATCCTCGCTCCGACCTTGCAAGAAACTGTTACACTTTCATTTTCAATGTCTGGTTTACCAAGTTCGACGTACCCATGTTTTTTCACGACTCTTGAGAGATTTGACCTCATTTCTCAGTGGATTGATAGATTAGCACAATCGTTTTTTACACATCGGTCATTGCAAATTGTGCTAATTTATACACTCCATCTCCACCCTCAAGTTCGTATTCAACTTTTTTCTCCCACTTTCTATGGTTCTTCTTCTAATAATCCTTTAATGATAGCAAGTGTTAATGAATCACAATCCGATATTTTGAGTTCGATAATTCTAGAAAAACAACTTGATTTAGACTCTTTTGAGAATAAGGTAAATGCGCCTTACGAGTCTCCTACCTCCGTATTTTTTGAAAAATCAAGTGTGTTGAATTCTGGCGCGACACTTATTGACATTGAAACACTCAATCGGACCATCGATGAAAGTTTCGAAAATATTTTCGCCGACGAACTCGCATTCCTAAACGACACGGATTTTGTGAATAATCAACCTCTACCTGAAGAAGTCGAACCACCACCATTTCTTTTTATCCCATACGAGAATGTGACCATTCTTCCCATTCCTAATCATCCACATTCTCGTTTCCGTTAACCATTATTGTTTCGTCTCTACAAATTGAGACGTAAACTTTTTCCATTACACCATTTATCTTTACCCCATTTCTTCCTAACTATATACAACATGTTCTTTCACCAACCGCCGCTTTATAACTATAAATTTTTTGAATGGTTGGTGCTAACGTTTGGCCTGTGTAAGACCTTGTATAGCTTGATACTGTGTTTTTCTCCCCCCAACTCTGAACTTTAACGCTTAAAAAGTGGAAACACTATTTCACTTAAGTTTGGGGGGACCTTTTTGTATATATATTTTGTTTTCTTTTTCTGTTAATTTTTTTTAAATAAACAGGGGAGTGCCGACAACTTTGACCCTCTTAGTGTAGCCTAACAGTGAGGGCACTGTCAAGTTTAAGTTTGGGGGTGTGCTCGGTAAGCTTTCCTCCTTCGCATTCATGTGTATATTTTTCCATTTGCATACTTATTTTAAAACCCATAAAAATCAAAAATTAAAAAAAATAAAAATTGAAAATTTCAATTTTAACTATATTTGACTTAAGTTCAACATAATGGTTGAATAGTAGAGAAAAACTAGATCCTAAACTTAGTAAATTAAAAACCCTAAAAATAACTTTTCTTAAAGTTTAACTGTAGAAAATATATATCCTTGTAGTTTATTTACAAATAGGCAAATTTTGAGTTCAGTTCTTGGGCTAAATCAAAATAAGGAAAGAGTATTGAAATTTTTATTTGAAGTGTAAGTCTGAAAAATAATTCTGAATCTTAAGTCTAAATTCTTAAAATATATACCCTACAATTTGCACGTACACACACCTTGAAACTTGGGATAGTAGAGGATACCTTGAAATGCTCTTGTCTAAAAACCTTAATATAAAGGAAAATAAAATAAAAGTATAAGTGTTGAATAAAGAGATTAAAAAATGAACACTGGTTTTGTAATTGCTTAAGGCAGCATAAATAAAAAAAATATAGCGAGGGTGCTTTATCCCCTAGTGCCTTAGACAAACTGGTTTGGGAGTCACTGCTAAGCCTTAGGTGTTACAAGGCGAGGAATTACACCTAAATGCGCAAGCACATTTTGTAATCGGTAGTTTAGTAGCTCAAGAAGTATTAACGGTCGCATGAAGGATGTGTGAGCAATTTCATCTAAAATTCACCAACTAAAAGTATTTTGGAAGATGGACAAGTGTATGATAGCTTGACTTGAATTTCCAAGTGTAGGGGTGATAATTACACACACGTAAGGGTATATAATTGGAGTTTGGAGGAGAGATAGGAATAAAACATAGGGCTTATATCTTCAATAAAGATGATAAAAATTCTTGAGTTGAGATTGCACCATAGAAGGAAAATTTAAAAGATGCTGAAAGCTCAATAAATTTGCAGAACATATATGATCTTAAGTGAGTGTGAAAAATACGGGTTGATGATTTCTAAGTTGAAGATAATAGAATTTCTTGCTAAAATACCGAATTGAAGAATGAAAGTCAACAGGCCAAATTGATCGGATTTTGTGGGTAGTATCCGCTGAAAACTCTCAGGAGACAATACTCCTCCTACTAGGGACACCTAGAGGTTTAACGGCTTGTTGCACGAGCTCATGCAATCGCGTTCTCTGTGAAAGTGAAGTTAGGAATTTTTGAGAATAAAATTGGTTTTGCTCGGGACAAGCAAAAGATAAGTTTAGGGGTATTTGTTCATATCAGAATTTAACATTATTATATCGCCCATTCTTAATCACATTACACATAAATAGGTGCTTTTGATCCATGTCTGCTAAATAGTTGCAGGTTACAGGTTCTCAGATCGTTATATTGAAATTCGTGAAAAGTCGCTACAAATGTGAGACTACGACCAACAATAGATGAATCCGTGTGATGCCGCCTACCAGTTCAAGGAACAAATGAAATCAGTAGATAGTTCAATACACAAAGCACAAGGGTGGCACAAGATTTAAGACTTCAACGCGAAGCTCAAGGAAAAAGTCCACATCATTCTGCACTGTTGGAAATCTGGAAGAAAATAGAAGAGATTCTGAAGAACCAAGTAAAGAAAACAGAAGATAAAAGAAACATGAAGCAACCTTGGAAGTTTGAAACCAAGAACCCACTAATTGGTCGCGGAACCGCGGCCAAACAACGCTTTCTGCCGCGGAACCGCGGCCGTACGGTGCATTTGTCGGTGGGTGTCGATGCTTTGACCAGGCTTTCTTAAGGTAATCTTGTAAATTCAAGTATGGATCAGAATGTAACCTAGGGTTTTTTCTATCTATAAATAGGAAAGCCAAGGTGCCTCTTTTTGGTGTGCGCCTCTTTTTGGGTGTGTCTCTTTGGAGGATGCCTCTTTTTATTTCTAGATCTAGAATTTAATTCTCCATTGTAATGAGCTTTTAAGAGGTATCAATAAAAAGTAAGTTCCTTTATTTTTCTCGCATTTTTCTTATCGTATTTTATCATCTGCAATTATTATTTGTTAATCTAGTTGTAGAATTTAATTTGCATTTTTCTTATCATGAATTTTATTGTTATCTTCCTAATGAGTGAGTAATTCCTCACTTGTTAGGGATAGGAGAGGGAAGGTTTGAGAGAAGGAAATCTCTCTCACTCCTTTCTTTGCCCAAATAATTTTATTTAAAGGACTCCCTTTAAATCAACCGCACTCCGCTCACTATGGCACCCTATCCTACATGATAGCGGTGATTCCCTAGTTAGACCGGTTGTGGTTGAATTAACCAGAGCTTAGGGCTAAGAGCCAAGAACGGACGGACAAGGACCAAAAGGAAGAAACTAAGTTTCTTCCCAGTCGTGCTAATCCCCGTTGTTGCCGAGTACCCTAACACCTTTATTCACAACTAAGGCATTGAAAGAAATGAGAAGATCCCTATTTCGAATTAACCTAATCATAACCCTAGCAAGCTTTTTATCAACTTATTCTCATTCATAGATCTTAAAACAAACCACCAAATTTTTAGACTTAACTCGTTAGAACATAAAGAAAAGAACTCCTTCTCCCTATGAATCGACTTGTACTCAACCGGCTAGCTACCCAGCGACACCGTCTTGATTGCAGTATTCTTAAATTTAAAAACGTACGTACTAAACAACAAACAATCATGACTGTAGGGACAGCATTTTCTGGAGAGGTTGGCTATGAACTGCCGGATATACACGAGATTTCCTTGGAGAGACCGCAATTGTTTTAAAGTTCTTAGAGTAGGCATTTCCATAATCGCCTTGATATTTGACGGATCTATTTCGATGCCCCGGTGTTGTATGATGAACCCTAGAAATTTTCCTGAGGAAACTCTGAATGCGCATTTCAGAAGGTTCATCAACGGGTTGTATTTCCGAAGGCATTGAAACACTATCTTCAGAAGCTCGCCGTGCTCCTTGTACGATTTTCTTTTCACCATGAGGTCGTCAATATAATATTCGACAATCTTGTGTATGAGGCCATCAAAAATCTTTATTATGTAGCGCCTGCATTCTTCAGACCGAAAGGCATCACTTTATAGCAAAATATGCCCCGAGGATTCCGGAAAGCGGTATGCTTCTGGTCTTCGGGATGCATCTTTATTTGATTGTACCTTGATGATCCATCCATGAAGGAGAAGACTTCGTGAGTGGACGTGTTGTCTATCATCAGCTCAGTAACCGGTACGGGGAAATCATCCTTCAGACAGGCTTTGTTGAGGTCCCGAAAGTCCACACAGATGCGCACCGTCCCATTTTTCTTTATCACCGGGACAATGTTAGCTATCCAGTCAGGGTATTGGACATCTTGGATGAAGCCAGAGTCGATCAGCTTCTTGACCTCGGCGTTGATACTCATTCCAAGTTCAAGCCGCATTCTTCTGGGTGCTTATTTAACTGGCTTGACGTCCGGAGATATCGCCAATTTGTGCACAGCTATTTCTAGATCTAGTCCCGGCATCTCGGAATATTTCCATGCGAAGCAGTCCTTATACTGCATGAGTACGTCTTTTAGCACAGCCACCTGTTCTTTAGACAGCAGCTCACTGACGAACGTTGGCCGCGGGTCGTTTGCTGTCCCCAAGTCGATTTTCCTTAGGTTGTCCGCAGTAGTATGTATCCCATCTTCCAACACTTTTGGCGCCAGTGGAAATTCTGAGATCACCTCATCTTCATCCTCATTTTCGAAGCATCAGGAGAGGTCATCCATATTCTCGGGCACACCTTCTTCTGAAAGCATTATTACGTGGTAGGTACGAGATTGTTTCCAAGACCAATTTTGATCTGGTTCTACTCTTGCCGTACACATTGCTTTTGGCACATGCCTTTGCGGTGGGTCTACCCTCTAACTGTTGGATAGAGCAAACCTGTCGAGTTGATATTGGTCTTCGACCCAGTTTTTGAAAATGAAGCAGTCTTCAAGATGATGTCCGATCACTCGATGATAGGAGCAATAGTCCGGGTGATGAACCGCGTTTGCTTGATCGGGGTTCTTAGACTCCGGGAGCGTAATCATTTGATATTTCACGACGAGGTCAAATATCTTCCTTATCTTGTCTCGAGGGAAAGAATATGCTCGACCCATCTTTTTCATAAGAGACGGATTCCGGATGACCTTTTCTTGATCGCGGGGCCTTTTGGATCCGTTTTGCCTTTGCTGAACGCTTTTTCCGTTCTTTAACTTGTTTTTGCCTCCGCGTTGGGCCTTTTTCTTGTCTTGGGAATGCATGGCGGGCTGACGGTGAAGGGCATCGTCATCCTCCGTGGCCTGCTGAAGGAGGCGTTGCGCCTTGGCTTTCTCGTAAATGGCCATTTCACAGCTGTGGTCGTTTCGAACCTTTTGACTCGCTTCCTTTACTATCTTTTCTATCTGTTCTTCAAACGACGAACTCGGCAATTTTATGGCAAGACATCGTTCTGGCTCAACGTCAGCGTCTTTCAAAAGAACATCCCCTTCTTCATCGAGGTCATTTGTGACATAGCAGTCATGGAATTGCTCCCGTTTTTTGGACTGGACATATACAGGCCCAATCGTTTCCATTTTTCTGTTTGGCAATTTTCGCTGAGTTCCGGGAATGTTCCAGATCCTGTTGTAGAACTGAGCTTGTCGAGGAGTCTATTTGAAAGGTACGCTCACTAGTAAAATAAGGGGTTGCCCCTACGGATAATATCATCCGTAGGGGCAATAAAAGTTTGGCCCTACGGATTAATCCGTAGGTCAAAGTAGTTGCCCCTACGGTCGTTCAATATTTATTTAAAATTTATTAAATCTTAAAGTGTTTTTTGCCCCTACGGTGGCGCAAACCAAGCACCTACGGGTATATCCGTAGGGGTATATAAATAGGGATTTAATAGATCGATCCCTACGCTGATTATTTCTCTTTCCTATTCTCGCGCGAAACCAAATTTCCCAAATCGAGATCGTCGTCGCCGCCGCCGCCGCCGCAGTGATCTTGTCGTCACCGAATCCAAGCCGAATCGTCGTCGCCACACCTGCGCAGTGATCTCGTGGTCGCCACCGTGCTCCGTTCTCGTTGTCGCCACCGCCCTTGTCGTCGCTGATTGCGTCTCCGTCGTCGCCTACAGGTAATTACTTAAACATTATTATAATGATGTTAGGGTAGCGATCAATGAGGGTTAGGATTAGGTATCGGTTGTGGTTAGGGTTAGGATTAGGGTTAGGGTACGGGTTCGATCGGCGGTTGGGGTTCGACGACTGGTGTTGGGGTTAGGGTTAGGGTTAGGGTTTCGGTTGGGGTTTGGTGTTGGGGTTGGGGTTCGGCTGGGGCTGGGTTGGAGTTAGGGTTAGGCCGGGTTAGGGTTTGGTGTTGGGTTGGGGTTCGGCTGGGGCTGGGTTGGGGTTAGGATGAGTTGGAGAGATTGAAGGCGAGCTGGGTTTTGGGAGAAGAGAAGGAAATGGCACTGCTTAATTGCTGCTTCAATTTTTTGATATAGATAGATAATTAGTTCTCCGAGTTAAAATTTAGGGGGAATTGGATACCTCATGTCAAATAGAAAACAGACTAGGTCCATGCTTGCATACGCACACCAGGCATCTAATTTCAAAAGATCCGATGGTATATAGGATTATGGCTCATACAAGACTAGATCAAGAAAGTTAGTATAAAATGGAGAATGCTCTGTTGCTCCCCTCTACTTCAGCTTACATACAATCCATATAAGGTTCTTTTGGGATTTTGGAGGGGTTTTAATTTGGGGGAAATAAATAGCTTTGGAGATGAAATGGGGCATTTCGGTAATTTGATTCTCTGTTGCAAATATTATTTATCAATATATTTAATTATATATATTAAATAAAATAAAGTAAACTATAAATAATATGAAACCAATATATGATACTCGATGATAATACGAAACCTTCATATTCCCATCGATACCCATATATGAAACTAAAAGCGCCACTTAGTCCCCGTCTATCGGTTAACATACGTGCGATGCTCGTCGTGACCTAGAATTATACGAAAGTTGTTAAATATCGGACAGTATAGCTCGATACTAACAACCGCCGTATAGTCTACGCGACGAGAAAATTCAATCGTATGGTAACCCATAGATTTGTCCCGTGTGGACAAGTTAAGAATGTATAAAGCAAACGCCTTCATTCACTTGTGTTTTCATCCGTTTCGAGATATTTCGTCGGTACCTTTCCGCTGGTTCTCCGTGTACAAAGATGGATTAGATGTTCATTTCAACGTTGTTTCACAGCTTTGAAATGATTATCTATTCTATTACAGTGTACTCGGAGAACAGCGGGGAGGTGCTGCCGAAATTTACTCGAAACGGTTGAAAGCACAAGTGATGGGCGTTCGCTCTATACATTCTTAATGGGATAGAAGCCTACCCTCGACAGCCGGAACACATACATACAAACGCATAATTAGAGAGCGACTCGAGATGTTCGGGTTAAAACCAATATATGATACTCGATGATGATATGAAACCTTCATATTCCCATCGATACCCGTATATGAAACTAAAAGCGCCACTTAGTCCCCGTCTATCGGTTAACATACGTGCGATGCTCGTCGAGACCTAGAACTATACGAAGGTTGTTAAATATCGGACAGTATAGCTCGATACTAACAACCGTCGTATAGTCTGCGCGACGAGAAAATTCAATCGTATGGTAACCCATAGATTTGTCCCGTGTGGACAAATTAAGAATGTATAAAGCAAACGCCTTCATTCACTTGTGTTTTCATCCGTTTCGAGATATTTCGTCGGTACCTTTCCGCTGGTTCTCCGTGTACAAAGATAGATTAGATGTTCATTTCAACGTTGTTTCACAGCTTTGAAATGATTATCTATTCTATTACAGTGTACTCGGAGAACAGCGGGGAGGTGCTGCCGAAATTTACTTGAAACGGTTGAAAGCACAAGTGATGGGCGTTCGCTCTATACATTCTTAATGGGATAGAAGTCTACCCCCGACAGCCGGAACACATACATACAAACACATAATCAGAGAGCGACTCGAGATGTTCGGGTTAAAACCAATATATGATAATATGAAACCTTCATATTCCCATCGATACCCATATATGAAACTAATTAAAAGCGCCACTTAGTCCCCGTCTATCGGTCAACATAACGTGCGATAATTTATTCTTTTCAACGACAAACGCACACACAAAGCATATACATGGATTTTCTCCTTTGTCAGTAACTATCCCGTTCTTATATTTCTCAATATAGTCAGCATAACCTACAATTTATATGTTATTCAGTCTAACATGGCCCATGAGTACGTCAGAGTTAAGGACTGGATGTATGTGGATTGGAAACAACGTATGCAACCTAAGTTTGTCGCAGGGGTTGCTGCTTTCCTTGAATTTGCACGAGCACATAATAAGATCATAATAGAGAAGATTCTCTGTCCGTGCGATAGATGTGGCAATAAGTACTGGCAGAAGATAGAATTGGCAGAGCTTCATATTGTAAAACATGGGTTTACTAGACTTTATTCAATTTGGAAATATCACGGGGAAGGAGAAGAATGCAGTACTGCGGTAGAAGAAGGAGAACACGATAATGCGGCAGGAGAAGAAGAAGAATTCGGTAATACGGCAGGATACGGAAACTTATTTCCATCAGAAGAAATGGAGGATATGGTAGAGGCTGCCCTAGGTGAATCTATTCGTACCGAAGATGACATTCCTTCCGGTCAAGGACCGCGTGTGGATAAATATGAAAATTTCATGAATGATGCTAGGAAACCAATTTATGAGAATGCGAAGTATTCCACCCTCTCATGGTTCGTCCAACTTTTCCAAATTAAGTGCCTAAATGGATGGAGCAACAAGTCATTCACAATGCTTCTTTCGTTCTTGAAAGATTCTATGCCTCCGGGAAATAATGTGCCCGAAAGCTGGTACGAAGCCCAGAAAATGATGTCTGATTTGGGTCTAAAGTGCGAGAAGATTCAAGCATGTCCTAAAAATTGCGTGTTGTACCGGAAAGAGAATTCAGATTTGAAAGAGTGTCCAACATGCGGAGAGGCCAGGTATAAGCCGAAAGATTCTGATAAGAAGCCTGATATACCTGTGAAGATAGCACGATATTTTCCCATAACACAGAGGCTACAGAGGCTATTCAGGTGCAAGAAAACAGCCGAGGCAATGATTTGGCATCATCGTGCTCCTCCAAGCGAAAATGGAAAAATGAGCCATCCAAGAGATTCACCGGCATGGAAGGATTTCGATAGGAGGCACACAATATTCAGTAGCGATCCCCGCAATGTCCGGCTCGGACTGGCTGCCGATGGCTTCTGCCCATTCAACTATATGGCTGGAAGTCACAGTACATGGCCCGTTGTAATGATAATTTATAATCTGTCGCCTTGGTTGGCTATGGACCAATCATACTTTATGATGCCTCTTCTTATCGACGGACCAAACTCACCGGGGAACAATATCGACGTCTATCTCCGACCTCTGATTGAGGAGCTGAAAACTTTGTTTATTGATGGTGTAGAGACATATGATTCAAACACAAATACAACCTTCATACTGCGTGCGGCTTTAATGTGGACAATTAATGACTTTCCTGCATATGGAATGCTTTCAGGTTGGTCCGTACATGGTCACAAAGCATGTCCTCATTGCCATGAACACACAACATCAAAATTTTTGAATTTTAGCAGGAAGGTTTGTTATTGCGGCCATCGACGTTTTCTGCCTCCAGACCACCCCTACAGGTTAGACACGGTTCACTTTGATGGTCATCAGGAGCTTCTTGGGCCTCCATCCCCATTGTCCGGAGAGGACGTGACTGCTAAATGGGATGGTTACAATAACGTGACCTTCGGGATGGATCCGACGAGACAGGTCAAACCACAATATTGGAACAAGTTAAGCATTTTCTTCGAGCTTCCGTACTGGTCTACAAATTCAGTGCGTCATTGTCTGGACGTCATGCATATAGAGAAGGGAGTATCAGAGCACATACTTAACTTGCTTCTGTGTAAAGACGGGAAATCGAAAGACAACATGAATGCCCGGATGGATCTACAAGAGTGGGGAATAAGAAGTGAACTGCACCCTAAACCGGTAGCGGGTAAACCGGGCAAGTTTGTACTTCCCAATGCCGCTTATCATATGTCACAACCGGAGAAGAAAAGATTCCTGCAGGTGTTGCATGATTTGAAAGTCCCCACAGGTTTCTCAGGATCATTCAGCAAGAAAATAAAAATTGTGAAGGGCAAGATCGATGGGCTGAAAAGTCATGACCACCATGTTATCGTGGAGCACCTTCTTCCATTAGCCCTCAGGACTTCTCTCCCCGACTCGGTTGGTCTAGTAATCAACGACCTATGTTGTTTTTTCAGGGAGTTGTGTGCTAAAACGCTGGAGGTTGCGACGCTGGATAAACTAGAAAATTCTATTGCGTTGATACTTTGCAAGTTTGAGCGTATTTTCCCACCGTCATTTTTCGATATCATAATACACTTGACGGTTCATCTTGCAACTGAGGCGAAGTTAGCCGGACCGGTACAATATCGATGGATGTATCCCGTCGAGAGGTACGTGTAATTTTTCGTTTCGCGCAATTTATAAATTTATTTTTGTCATGTATGCCCGTGTTTATTTATTCAACATATTCTCATTAGGTACCTTTACACTCTTAAGAAGTATATACGCAATAAAAATCGACCAGAGGGTTCTATCATGCAAGGTTATCTTCTTGATGAAGCAACCACATTTTGTTCCCGCTATCTGGACGAGAACATTGAGACAAGGCTTAACCGACCTCGAAGAATTCAAGACGGGCCATATGGTAAAGCCGAGTATAAGAGGGTAGACACTATGTTTATCAACAAGATATACCGGTTTATCTTGCTTAATTGCGAATGTCTTGAACAAATTAGAGAGTAAGTTCTTTTGGATTAATTGTTATATCTGTGTTTGTGTGTGTATGAAATGACATAATATTAATGTCACAATTATTTGTCGAAAACAGAACTCATTTTAACGAGGTACGTGAGGGGCATCCTGATTGGAACGAAGAGCGTTTGGAAAAATACCATCAGGATAATTTTTGTGATTGGGCCACAGAGCATGTAAGTTATTCGAATTACATTTTATTGCTATCATTTTTAATCTAAACTTGTATCGTTATGTATTTATCGTAAAATTTGTTTTGTTAGATCCACGATCCGAACTTGTCTGCATCATTTGAGAGTGATTCAAGATGTTTAGCTCAATTTCCTAGTATGGAGGTTGCACATTACAAAGGATTTGGTGTCCTTGGATACAAATTCGAAATTAAGGACATAGAAACATCTAGAATCACTCAGAATAGTGGTATTGCGACGGTAGGATCGGACGGTGTGATTTACTATGGGTACTTAAATTGTATACTCGGCATCCACTATCCCGGACGATCAGAACCCTTTTATATATTCCACTGTACTTGGTACGATCCGCGAACCGATACAGACAGGTGGAGAAGCAGTCTTGGGACTTGGAAAGATGAATATGGATTGACCAGTGTGAACACACTTCGATTTTACGGTCAAGACGATCCGTTTATCTTTCCGAACCAAGCGTTCCAAGTATACTACTCACAGTGTTTGAAGCATCCGGGGTGGAGTGTTGTATGCCGATGGAAACCTAGAGATGTCTACGATGTCCCAGAATACGAGGACAGCGATGAGGACGAAGAAGAGAGAAGGCTTAAAGTGCTCCGACCGTCTGTTTCGAAGGACGGGTTGTCTTCGACCGATCATGAAGTTACGTGGGTTAGAAATGACATCGACGATGAAATCCAAGTAGATATGTATGATGTGCCCACGAAACGAAAAAGGTTATCAGTAATGTTATATTATTACTTCACATTTTACGCTCTAGATCATATATAGTCAATACTTTTAATGATTGTCTAATGCGTCCACGAACCGTTTATCTAGATTGGATGACGATGTCGGGAGCAGCGAGGGGCGGCAGGAGCTCCAGCCGCGGCAGAGGCAGAGGCAGAGGCAGAGCGGTTCTGCCGCCCGGAGAGCTCCGTAGGGAGCTTCAGAGGGCCGGTCTTGCACCCAGATCGGAGACCCCTTCGGATGCCTCCTTCCGTGTGGATTTTGCCACACCTCCAGGTATACTGCACGCATATCCATTTTCAATTTAATATTACAGATATTCATGCCTTTTTATGTCAAAATTACTTATATTGTCAATGTTTGATTGTCTAGTTGTTGGTCCTGCGTCCACATCTGGGACAGAGGCCACCCCCGCTCCTCCAGGTATGTTTATATATCATATAGTGTATGTATATTGATTTAGAATGCTATATCATAAATATACACATTCCTTTTGCTCTTACTTAGCAATTTTTATTATTGTCTAGCTGTAGGTGGTGACACCACCGCACCTGCGGGTATGTTTATATGTCCTATAGTGCATGCATATTGATTTAGAACGTTATATTATTGATCTACACATTCTTTTTGCAATTACTTATCAAATCTATTTTTAATTGTCTAGTTGTTGGTCCTGCGTCCACATCTGGGACAGAGGCCACCCCCGCTCCTCCAGATATGTTCATATATCATATAGTGTATGTATATTGATTTAGAATGCTATATCATAAATATACACATTCCTTTTGCTCTTACTTAGCAATTTTTATTATTGTCTAGCTGTAGGTGGTGACACCACCGCACCTGCGGGTATGTTTATATGTCCTATAGTTCATGCATATTGATTTAGAACGTTATATTATTGATCTACACATTCTTTTTGCAATTACTTATAAAATCTATTTTTAATTGTCTAATTATAGGTGGTGCGTCCACACCTTCCACAGGGGCCACTCCTGCCGCTTCCGTACCCTCCGCATCGTCTGCAGGTTAGTATGAATAAATTTAAAATATTTATTTATTTTACATATGCTCTATAGAATAAATATGAACTTCATGGATATTTAGCGTCGATGTTTATTTTATAGTTGGAGGGGATGCGTCCGGGTCCGGGACCCCGGTTGTTCCTCACCGGAGGAACTATCGTCCCGCTCGTGCTGCTGCTCGGGCCCAGGCTCGTGCGTTATTCACCGGAGGTATATATCACACTTGAATTTTTGTTTAACCTTGATTTCTTAATACAACTTTGTATTATTATTGATTGTCTTGATATTTCGTGCAGACGCAGGGCCTCTCCATCCCCAGAGGGGGACTCGAGGCCCGAATCAGTCCCATAGGCTGAGGCCTAATAGAGCTAGGGGGGAGGCAGCATTCCCCCTATTTTTTACCCTTGACTATCGCTATACCGGTCCTCATGCCGAGAGGTTCGGCCGGTATTTGGGGGACGAGAGCCGGATCGTAAAGAACTATCCACTTCACGTTGAGTGGGGCGAGCAGCACCAGCGCTCATTCGCCTTCTTCTTTGAACATGCTCGGGTATGTATTAATATATATTTTCATTTGATCTATCCAATATATTTATTATTAACACTTGCAATCTAATAACAATGTTTTTTTTGTATTTTCAGTTGGATTACGATTTTCAGCCTGTAGCCGACCCTGATCACTCGGGGAGGGTGCTCGACCTTCATGCTCTGTACAATGGCCTGATGAAGAACATGCAGGCCAAGGTCCGATACAACAGGAATGAGCTGAAGGCCGACTGCTACTCCCTGTGGATAGCGACCCCCGAGGCAGAGAGAGCGGCCCTCCTATCTACTCCGGCGTTTGCGAGAGTCGACGTAGAGACATGGCCTCTATTGTGCGCTTATTTCGACTCCGAACGCAAACAAGTATGTATTTTAAATTTAATTCATTATTTATGATATAATTTATTTCTTTGTGTTTCTTAATTAGAAAACTAAATGTTAATGCGTTGTGCAGAAACAGGCCGCTCAGAATACGGAGAACAGGAAGTCGGCGAAGAGGGGTCGCCCCACTTACACAGGTGGCTCGAGGAACATTACTCGAGCCATGGAGTTATCGGTAAATTAAGTGTTATTCTCTAATATTCTGCAATATTAAGAGTTATTCTCTAATATTTCTAATATTAAGAGTTACTTTCTAATATTGCAGACATCTCGGACCGTGGCGTCAGGTGGTACACCGAGCGTGCTGTCCGCATATCTTGCCGTCCACGGCACCTCGACAGATCCCGCCACGGGCGAGCTTCGATGTCCCGACGTCGCTACCCAGGAGTACTGCGTAAGTGTTAATATTTTTTCTACCCAAATTTGAAATTTTAGTTTTGGAAGGTTCAAGTTTAAATTTTATACTTATACTTTACTGCTTAATGTGGGTGTAGGAGCGGGTGGTTGAGCAGGCCCAGGCCTCGGGGATCGATTTTACCGGACAGAACGATCTGAGGCTGCTGACCCCAGTTCTGGACGCCGCACACGGAGGGCACCACGGAGGTTGGGAGAGAGGCCGGGGATTGGGCCCTAGCAGGGCCCATATGAGGTTGGACTCCACCCCGGCGGTTACTTCCTCCGTCTCCAGTGGCCGGCATGTCCATCAGGAACTGGATAGCTTGAGGGCCACCGTTCAGGAGTTGAAGGAGATGCTGGTATGTATACTACTTTATAGTAAAATATCATTTCATATTATATACATATCAACATATCCATAATTAGTACGTAGGTTGAGCTTATTTGGTTTTAGACTTAAGTCTGATTAATCATACATACATATGTAATTAAAATAAACAACGCTTTTCCAAACTAGATATCCAAACAGGGTTTCGAAATAACTTAATAATGAAACGAATTCGAATAATACACAGTTCTTAGACGCTTCTTACACACGTTATGTCCAGACGCGACAGGGTAGATCGGCCGAGCCTCCACATACATCTCCTTCGGCTGCGGCTCCGCAAGCCACTACATCGGCTGCGGTTCCGCAGACAGCTCCTGTAGCTCCACCGCCCACTCAGACTCCCGCAGTCGCGGCTCCACAAGCGACTACCTCGACGGCGGCTGCGCAGACCACATCGCCAGCTCCACATGCCGCTCAAACTCCCTTATATGCAGCATTGGAGAGTGTATTTACCGAGGAGCAGGCGCGCGTTATTCGAACGTTATTCGGAGGTGGAGCTGGACCGAACTAGGGTAGCTTTTTGGTTCTTATTTTTTGAAACATGTATTTATTTATATCACATTGTACTACATTTTGAAACGATATTGATATTGGTTTGTATTTATATCATATTCAGTTTTTGGGTTTCTTTTGTATATTATATATATGCGAGAGATGTGATTATGAATACTGCAATATATGATTTGATTGATGTATATAGTATTGTGCACAGGGCGGCAAAAAATCTGGCAGCCCATTTTTAAAAAAAAAACACAGACAATATGTACCTACGGATTAAGCCGCAGGTACATATGTTGCCCCTACGGATATATCCGTAGGGGCAAACTATCAGGAAACCTGATATTTTCCCACCTGATATCAGCGCAGGGTGTTGGGGTTGTCCCTACGGATATGTCCGTAGGGGCCAGTGGTTATCCCCTACGAATTTATCCGTAGGGGAAAATATCAGGTTTCTTGATATTTTCCCACCTGATATCAGGCTAGGGTGTTGGGATAAGCCCTTACGGACATAACCGTAGGAACTACTGTATATCCCCTACGGATATATCCGTAGGGATATAAAGGGGACCTACGGGTATATCCGTAGGTATATACAATATATTCAAAAAAAAAATTACATTTATGATTTTATTACCCCTACGGGGTACTCCGTAGGGGCTATAACACCTACTGATATATCCGTAGGGGCTTAAATTTGTCCGTAGGGGCACGTTCAGGGCCTCAACTTGCACCTGCGGCCTTTGCACCTACGGGGTCTTTTTTCGCCCCTACGTATATATCCGTAGGGGCAGTGGGTTGCCCCTACCGATAAATCCGTAGGGGCAACCCTTATTTGTAGTAGTGGCTTTGGCATCTTAATAACCTTTCCAATCTCTCGGTGTAGTATCTGGGCAGACGGATAGGTTGGAGCCTGTCGAGCGTAAAATCGGCACCATGCCAGACTTCTCTTTCGACTTTAGTCTACGTGGATCGATAGAATAGGATCTCCTTTTTCACCTCTTCGCCTGGGAGGGACGTAGAATGTCTGCAGCTCTTGCACACTATATGTCTCAAGCGCATCAAGCTCTCTGTTGTGCTTCCGCGGAACCATGGCGATTTGCAAATTCTGATTATCTCCAGTGAGGGCCTAAATTGATGATTGGACCGAGAACACTGCGTTGACTTCATCTTCAGAGTCGCTACCAAAGACCAGAATAGGGGTAGATGGTCCTGGCTTATTGCATTAGGGCGGTCCAAAATAGACTATCTCTTCTTCCTCCTCGGTATCGCTCCCGAAGACCGAAATAGTGGTCATAGCTTTTTGCTTATTCTTCGATTTGTGGCATCTTTCCGTTTCTTCAAAGTCTGGTAAGAAATACTTTGCATCTTCGTATTTTCGTACTTTATTTATGGAGAATGGGTTTAGTTCCCCCATTACGGTATACTCGAGACCATCTTCGAAATACTTCATACACTGATATTGTGTAGAAGGGATGATGTTGTACTCGTGTAACCAAGGCCTGCCGAGCAAAGTGTTGTAGCAGGTCTTGGCGTCAATGACATGAAACTTAATGTCAGTGACGAGCAGCCCAAAGAGTAACGTCAGTATTACAGACCCAAGCGTCCGTGATGACTAGATGTCGAACCCGGAGATGGTGATTTTATCTCGAGCGAGGTGTTGAACACTCATGCAGATTTCTTTTAGCACCCTCATATTTAGGAGGTTGACAGAGGACCCGTTGTCAACTAAAATCTTCCTTATCTTGATGTCATGGCAGTACCCGGTGACAAACAGGGGACGGTTGTGCTCGCACATTCTGAGGAGGAGATCTTCGTCGTCGAAAGTGATGTCAGCTGTGTGCACTTTTTCCAGCTCGTCCTTCATCTTTTCTTCGGCAAGGAAAGCTTGGAACTGCTTGGGTTCTTGTAATGCTCTGATCAGAGAATCTCGTGTCTCTTTGGACAGGAGGAGAGCATCCAGTATGCTCAGTTGTGAGGGTATCTTTCTCAGGTGTGCTAGGACATTGTAATCCACTTTGTTTTTCTTGGGTGGGTCCTTGGCTGCCAGCTCTTCGACGAGTCGATCATCGAGGGCGATATCCTCAGGGACTTTTTTCTTCCCCTTATATTTTTTGTTCGACCCTTTGTTTGTGGGTCCGAGATTCTTTTCAGGCAACGTACGGTTACGCAGCTGAATATTCTCACAGTTCTTTATCTCCTCTTCTTTTTTAGAGGTGGATTCCTTGAAGAGAGGGCTGAGGGCTATTTCTTCGTCAGAATCGCTTCCGAAGATAAGAACTTGTGATCCCCTAGTATCAACCATGTGACAAATGCCGGCAGTTCTTTTGTGCTCATCTGTCGTGCTTCTCTGCTCCTGACGATTTTTGCGCTTCATCCGCTTGAAATGTTGTCGGTGAGCAACGTATCCCTGCTACCACTTTTTAAAGGACATGCATTCTTCGGTAGGGTGTGCACTCCTCTGATGGTATAAGTAGTAGTTAGGATGTACATCCGCTTCATCAAGGTGTATACCGCCAGGAGTATTTCCTTTGAAAGATGGCAGCTTCATTTCCATTGACAGGGCTTTAGTAAACCGTTTCCTTGTCTTAAGCCTGTTTTTGTCTGCCGCGGGCGTGCTTCGATCTGGTTGGAGTGCTTTGAGACTCATCCATACCATGAATTCTTCAACTTGATGCCAATGCCTGGCCCTTTCGAATATAGCCATTTCACGCTCTTGATCAGTTTTGCTCTTCTGAATGGTTTCGTTCAGCAGCATGTCAATCATCTCGTCTGACGGTTCCAAGGATTTTGGTACCAATCCTGCCCCCAGCTCTTCTATGTTATCTTCTGATGCTGAGCGAGCTTCTTCATCATTTATTGGTGAATGAGAGATCATGTGACAACTTGCCACATAATCCTTGGGTTCTTCTAAAGAGTCATTTTCGTCGTCATTGTCATTATCTCCGCTCTCAAGAATATGGTTGAGAAACTCTTGGAGTGTGACCTGTGTCCGCGCCTTCTGGTTATATTCCTCCAGTGCGTCAATATGCCTTTGCAAATCTGTGCGTTTATCATCAGACTGTGCGGGCTTTTTGGTCTTCTTTTCCTTCTTCAAAGATTTCTACGGCTGGGCCTGGGTGTTTTGCCTTTTGCTATCTACTCTCGATGTTAGGCGCGGTTTCAGCATCCCTTCAATGATCTCTGGCTCTAGCGGTCTTTTACACCTAATCGCCGGACATGCTTGAAGATCTTTCAGCATTCTTTTAGTTTTTGCCGAAAGAACAACTTCCCACGGAGCTTCCTCTATGAATGAGCATGATGCCCCGGGCGTGTCCATCTTTTTCGGAGCATATGGTTGTGGTGGGTTTACCTTCCAGTTTTCAGGAAGCACGAATTTGCCTTGCTGGTACTGGTCCTCAATCCAGTTTTTGAAGACAAAGCAATCTTCGATTGGATGGTTTAATATTCGGTGGTAGGGGCAATAGTTAGAACCGTTGACGTCACCGGGCTGCAGTGGGTGTTTTGGATCGGCAGGGTGATGAGCCTGTTGCGCACTGCTAGTTTGAACAGTCTCCTCATTTTATCCCGGGGAAACGAGTAAGGATGTCTCAACTTCTCGTCGAGGAATCGCGTTTTATTGCCTTGGTGAGAAGCTGGTTTCGGATCACTCAGCTGTTGCTGAGCGTTGGCGACGAAGATCGCTTTTCCTTTGCCTTTTTCATTTCGAAGCTCCATTTTCGAGAAAGGTGGTCTATGGCCCATCAGGTCCATTTAGGCCAGCTTGTCGATCAAGGCTTGGAAAGTGGTCGTCTTGAAAAACATCATAAATTAGGATATAGTTGCCTGCAGATCCAGGGTCCCATGAACATGCCAACGGCGGAAGCTTCTTCTATGCGTTGTTCGCATCTCGACCACAGGTTTCTCCACCGAATCGCATACTGAACCCAAGTCTTTTCTGGCTTTACCCTGGCATTGATCAATGTCGTGATTGGGGTGCGTTCACTGGCGCTCGTGAAAAACTGGGTGAATAGAAACTCCATTTCTATGAATGTTTTGATGGAGTCATTCGGAAGCTCCGAGTACCATTCAAATACCGTCTCCGCTAAGCTGCCGACGAACTGGCGAAGCAGCAGTTTGTTGTCACCTCCAGTATTGCCGCATAGAGCCCTGAACTGAGCGACGTGCTGATTAAGGTTGCCTGGCCCCTTATACACATGAAATATAGGGATCGTGTATCCTGGAGGGTACTTAATTTGATCATACCAGCTTGGATAGGGTCGCCCAGTTCTGAAGACTTGGCCCGTAGTTTCACTTGCCTGATGAGCCCGTATTTGTTGAGCTATGTAATCATCAAGCGCAGCTTTCGAGATCGTCTCCTCCCTAGCTGCTGATAAAGACGGAAGAGGGTTTGATATCTCCCCTCTGTCGTCTTCAATGATTACTGGGGGATCTTCGGCTGGAGGGTCCGGCTGGATCATCATTCCCACCATATCTTGGAACATGAGTGCCATTTGTTTTATATTTGTCGCTTGTTCCGCGGCCTCTTTATCTTTTTTCTCGAGCATCCTTCGCAGGAACTCGGTGTCGGTTTCTTGTTCCTGGCGT
Source organism: Agapanthus africanus (assembly GCA_030015575.1). Taxonomy (NCBI): domain Eukaryota; kingdom Viridiplantae; phylum Streptophyta; class Magnoliopsida; order Asparagales; family Amaryllidaceae; genus Agapanthus; species Agapanthus africanus. The sequence goes on from CM057344.1 coordinate 42,906,868, forward strand.
TGATCCGACGATACCTCCAAGCTTTCCTTCTACCCAGTGAGTGCGGGCATCTTTATCAGCATCTCCTGAAGCTTTTGTTGTTGCTCCTGAGTTCTCGTCACAGACCGTGTGAGTGGTCGATGACCCGCAGAAGTACGGATTTCCTCTTTTCCGAAAGCCATGTAGACGGTGTGCACTACCATGCCCCCAGACTTGGGGCGTTTGGATTCAGCACCATTGAGATTTGTCGTAGATACGGGGATCATCTCCGGCCTTTTCCTTTTATGGGCGGTCGAAGTTGATGGGGCTGTTGCAGACGATACTTTCCGTGGTTTGGTAGAGGGATGGCCCTCCTCTTGCCGAGCCTTCGTCTTCTTCAGCCGGCGAGAATAATCTTTGTCAATCATAGAGTCTTGGACTCTTCGCCAGACCCTATGGATTTTGGAGGACAGCTACTAAGGAGGCTATTCCGGCTATACCTTTGTAACGTTCTCCATAGGTGGAGGAGACTTTTTCAACAAGGCAGTTGTAGAGTTCTTCCGCACCCTCCTGAGCGGGTCAAAGCTGTTCCCAGTCGGAACAGCAGCGTCAATTTCCACCATTGGAGATGGTGGAGTCTGTCAAGAGGGAGGGCTTCCTCCAGTTTTCCTCACTCGGCGCCAGTGGCGACGTCGAGCATGTCTTGCAGATGGGACTGACTCAGCTACCGGGGTGGCTTCATCATGCCCTATGTTCTGGTGAAGATCCGCTGTTGGTGCCAGCCTATCAGAGACTGACGTCCGCTGAGAAGATCATCTAACACATCGAAGAATGACTTTCGGGTAGGGGAAGCACTTGTAACGACCTCACCCACAGTAGGAATCAGGAGGACTATCCTTTTTGGGATAGCCTTCTCTGGTATCGCGAGCCTTTTTGCAAGCCCACTGGAACTTTGGCTTAGCCGGTTGAAGACTGAGATGTTAGAATTGGACGACCCGTTAAGAAGGGCCGTGTTAGTTGTAAGCCGATCGAAGACTGACTTCTTCGGAGCTTCCTCTGAAGGCACTGGAGCGTTGAAGCTTATCGGTGGGAGCATGGTCTCGAAAACAATCTAGTGGTGGCATGTGTCACCTGCTCCACTGGCATTGCGAAGATGGAGGCCGCTTGGGGCCCATAAGTCACTCCTCCAGCAGGGACAGAGTGGGAGTTGTTGTTGCAGTTGGTGCAGCTGGAAGCCATTAATCTTCTTTTCTCTACACGGGGGCAAGACACCAAATCTTAGTACCTCGGATCCACAGGCAACCATATTAAACCGCGATTCGTTCGCGAACACGACACACGAAGTGTGGAGTGTAAAGAGGAAAAGGTCCTACAGGGCATACCAGAATCTGTTTACCACCGGAAACAGAAATGAAACCGCGTAGGTCGTCTTGCCTGAATTTGGGGGCAGATGCTATTTGGTTTTATCCGTCCACCTCTCTGAAGATGCCAAGTTGATTTATGGCACCGTGTATTGGAGGTTTGGACAGATGCGGCCGTTGTATCAGACTTCGTCAGATTCCCCCTCATTGTGAGGGGTTTTTTGATTGTGGAGATGCTCTTCCCTGCAGGCAGAAGCCCCTGCAGTTAATTACGTTACCACGTAGCGATAACCACTTTCCCTTGCTCCAGATGTTCACTTCGTGTCGTGTGTGTTTGTTTTCTATTTGGTTGCCTGTAGATTGTATACGGAGACTAATTTATGTTGTCGCCCATAAGGCGGGGATTAGTCCAAATCCGTACTTTCTTAGATTTGGGTTTCGTTTGTTTTAAGGCTCGTTAATCTCGTTTGAGATTAAGATCAACTTAAATGTTTGTTGAGGATACGTTAGTCTAATTTTAGACTAAGATCTACTCAACGGGGGTTCAGGATTATTTTTGATCCAACTAAAGAGTATTTGGGCTCTATCATTTTAGTTTAAGTACGTCACGGTTCATTGGGTTTAAGGACATCATAGTTCATAGAGTTTCGTTTAGGGACGTTGCGGTCCATCGGGTTTAAAGACGTCATAGTCTATGGAGTTTAAGGACATCATAGTCCATTTAGTTTAGGGACGTTGTGGTCCATTGGGTTTAAGGACATCATAGTCTATAGAACTTAGTTTAGGGATGTTGCGGTCCATAGTTAGTTTAAGGACATTACGGTCCATAGTTAGTTTAAGGACATTACGGTCCATAGGGGTTTATCCATGGGTTTGGAAATGTACCAAAAAGTTGTTGGTTGTCGGGATCCGCCACCTCCCTGAAGACGTTGAAGAATTACAACAACATGTATTAGAGGTGTGGAGAGATATACCCTTGAACCAATGTCCCGACTGAAGGGGGACGGGATGGACATCATTTTAGATGCCATATGTTAAGAGCTCATTAGCTATTTTTAGGACTGAGATCGGTTTGGAGGACCCTGAGCATCAAGGGCTCAATTGATTGTCCTTGGGAGATTTGGTCCAAATTTGGCTAATATTGGCCTCTCATAGTGTTAAACACTTGTATATGTTCAGCGCTCACGTGCTCTTACGTGCGGCTTTAAAGTAGTGTTAAACACTAAAAATCTGAGGTGCTCACGTGGGGTCATGTGAGGTGCTTGAAGTAGTGTTAAACACTCAAAAATTGAGGCGCTCATGGGGGTCATGTGAGGTGCTTGAAGTAGTGTTAAACACTAAAAATTTGAGATGCCCGTGTGGGGTCACGTGAGGCGCTTGAAGTAGTGTTAAACACTAAAAATTTGAGGCGCTTACATGAGGTCACGTGAGGCACTTGAAAGTTGGCGCTGTCTCTTTGGGTTTATTCCCTTTTGCTTTATAAGTGCTAAGCACTATCAGAGAGGGGGGTCACGTGTGAACACGTGATCCATTTCAGTCTCTCTTTTGATTTCATCACAGGTGGTCACGTGTGAACACGTGATCATCAATATGCATAGAATTCTTTCTCAAATCCCTTATTATATATTTTTTATAAGGATTTAATTGCTTGGACTTAGTTCTTCTCTTAGATTGTGGATCTGCATGACAGAGTCTCCATGATGGGAATTAAATTCTCAACTTGTTGGGAGATCTTCTTCTGCAGATCTCTCACCAGAAGAAAGAACTAAGTTTTTATATGAAGGGTTAAACCCTAGTTTTATCAGAGGAATTAAATTCCTATATGCCTTTTGGGAGAATTAAGTTCTCTGAACTCAGATCTTCTCCTATATTTTGGATCTGCATGGTAGAATCTCGCCAATGAGAATTGAATTTTCAACTTGTGGGGAGATCTGCTTCTGTAGATCTTTTTACCAGAACAAAGAACTAAGTTCTTTGGAAGAGTTAAACTCTTGTGGAGACGAAGAAGAAGTAAGCTGTTCTCTGTATTTTGTTCCTTCTTACTTAGGGTTTCTTCTTTTCTTTTGAACTTCCAGTTTATCGGGGGGATTCTTCTTTTTAGACCTGAATTCTTGGGGCTTTTATAAAGTGGAGGCTAATTTGTTGATTCGGTTGAGGAAATCTCTCGTTGAGAGATTTCTTAATTTATTTAGGGAATTTATCCACCGTTGGATCTTTGATCCAAGAACTTCTATTTTACAGAAGGCATTTTTTTTATTTTTAACAAGATTGGAAAAATATTTTCCCATACAGAACTTATTCTGTATCTCGGTGATTTTTAATCACCATTGGATCTTTGATCCAACGGTGCTCTGATTTATAGAGCACAATCTTTCTTATTTAGAAAGATTGGGGAAAAAATTTCCAAAATAGGGTTCTGATCCCTTTTATTTAGAATTTAATTCTATCGGCTCAGAAGGCATTAGAAGCCCTCACGTGCAGCACGTGACTCCACGAAGTTAAGCCCGCCAATCGGCTCAGAAGGCATCTGAGACCTTTCACGTTCAGCACGTGACCCTTCATAGAATTAACTTGGTTCGTTTGTATGCGGCAGTCCAAACAGAGGGAAGGCATCACGTGGTAACACGTGAGCTTTTTTGCTCTTTGTTTGTTTTATAACTGGGTCCTACACGTTTTTTGTGAAAGACGATCACGTGCTTGCACGTGATGCTTTAATTGCCGCTTACTAAGTGGAGCCGCTTACTCTGTATACAGATGCATCACGTGCTTGCATGTGATGCTCCATTAGCGGGAAGTTTTTCCTTTCCCTCTCCGAGTCTCTTTATAAGGGATCGATGATCACGTGCTTACACATGATGCTTCCATTAGTGGGGAATTTTCCCTTCCCTTTTTCTTTCTGAATTTTTATAAGGGAACACCAGTCTTCGGCAGTGACTCAAAAGAAGAAGCCGATGCAGTATTCTCTACCCACCCGCAGGTGAAGATTTGCAATGAAACAGACCGAGCTATACATATTGCGATGGTTCTGTCTTGCCACTATAAAGAACTCGGTGCATTCATCACCTACAGCGTGCAGGAGTTGGTCACTTTTCATGTACCTCCCAGATATAAAGGTGAGAAGGCGTTTCTCTTCTACAAATCAGAAGGGGCCAAAGTGAAGAAAGTGATTTGGCTTGGACTTGATCAAAATCTCGATAGTTTGTAGCCCATCCGCATGCTGAGATACTTCACAAAAGGATTAAGGGAATTCTTGAAGTATCAGGGAATGCCATTCGAACAAACTGTCAGTCGGAATCAATATTACAAGAGGATCTGGGAAGTGCCAAGGACTCGCCAAATCAAACCGAACGGAAAGATGGATACTACTGGCTTAGGATATATACAACCTAAGAAGGGGGAGCGAACTTATAACTACTATGCTTTAAGAGGAGTGGAGGACACTCGGCTGGTAGATGTCGCGACAGAGGAAGAGGGTGATACCCTGCAAAGCGCATCAACCCAACTATCAGAAGAGCCAATTGAGACGCTGATGAAAAACGTGGTTCAAGAAGTTGATGAGCTCGAAGAAAGTATAATGGCCCTATATGAAAAGGCCATGCGGTTGCCTCCGACCGAGCAATATAATGGAGAAATGAGTTATGATAGCCCGGCTTTGTAACAACTACCTCTGCCTTTCCTTTATAAGAGAGGAGGTTCTAACCGACGACAACGACATTAGGGCGACAACTACATCCAACCCTCATCCAAAACAAGACAATCTCGGGAAATTGCGTCAACGAGAAAAATTTCACCCAAGCTCATCCCTTATATATAGAAGATGGGACGGGGTTACTCTTTCCCCCGTGATAAGACAAAGAAGATATTCGCCCTCGTCATGAGGCACCATATGTTAACACTGCTGTTCATACCATAATTTTGCATTATTATATTCCCCATTCTTATTCAGTTTATAAATAAATAAACAGGTGCTTTTGATCTATGTCTGCTACATAGTTGCAGGTTACAAGTTCTTGGATAAAAAACAGTGAAAAAGATGAAAAGACGATACAAAAGTGAGACCACGACCAACAAATGGAAGAATCTTGATCAAGCCTATAGTTTGAAGATTAAACGAAGATCAATGGAAAAAGGCAGTGCAAGGTTCAAGACTTCGACACGAAACAAATGGTAAAGTCCAAGACATTATTAACTGTGGAAATCATGAAGAAATCTAGAAGCCAATCTCAGAAAGCAACTGAAGAAAATAGAAGACACCAGCAGCAGACATAACCCCAGGAAATTTCAGCCCACAAGCCCACTAAATGGCCGCGGAACCGCGGCCAGACCAGGCTTTTGGCCACGGTTCCGCGGCCACGTGTCCCCCGTATCGGTGCAAAATCTTTGTGGAAGCAAGCGACGCGTTGACTAGTTTTTTCTTAGGGGGTAAACTTGTAATTGCAGATGTGAGTCGATTGTAACCCTAGGGTTCTATGATCTATAAATAGAAGCCCTAAAACCTTTTTTAGGTTATGCCTCTTCTAGTGCCTAATTTTATATCTAAAAATTCAGATCTGTAAATTTCTGCAATGAATGAAGAGTGCATCAAATTAGAGTAAGTTTTCAATTCTTGCCCTAGTTAATTTTATTTCATTGCCCTAGTATAATTTCTTATCTGCCCTAGTTAGATCTTTTATTTTCTGCCCTAGATAGATAGTTTAGAAATGTTTTCCAATTCCCTAATGAGTGAGTAGTCTCCTTTGCTTGTTAGGGTTAGTTTTGGGGAAGGCTTGAGAGATGAAAATCTCTCACCCCTTTCTTACCCATCACACGTTTTTATTCGACTCCATGCATACATGCACACACCGCTCCCTACGGCGCCCTATCCCACGAGGGAGCAGTGATACCGTAGTATAAAGGCCCGGTTGAGCATGTTTTCCATGGAGGTTAGGGTAAGTATTAAGAAAGGAAAGACAAGAAACTAGAGAAAGAAACACCGTTTCTTCCCGATAGTACTAATCCCCTTTATTAATAATTACCATAGCACCTAAATAGATCTTAATTTGGGCATTGAAAGCGGTGGGAAATCTTTGCATTTCCAAACTTAACCTAAACCTAATCCTAGCAAGATTCTAGTCCTAGTCTAGATCAAACATAGTTTTTAGATTTAATCAATCCGACACCAATCGGAATTAACTCGTTAGAACAATTAGGAAATTCATAAAATCCCTGTAGACCGACCCGTACTCACCGGGTAGCTACAAGCGACGTCGTTCTTGATTGCGGTTAACAAATATTTTTGATTCATCTTTTTAAAAACGCATACGCATTAAATCTTCCAATCAAATGGCACCGTTGCCGGGGATAGCGTGTTATTTTCTTTTTGCTATTTCGGGTTAATATAAAATTAAAAAAATCATAAAAACTGAAAAATAAAAAAAATATAAAAATTTATCATCTTTTATTTTGTGAAGGGTATTTTTCGTGTGAATTTTGTAGGACCGCAAAACAAATTCAAATCTAGAAAAATCCAAAGATCGAAACAGAAAACGGCTGATCTGAAAAATAGGGGAAAATCAAAACAGAGGAACAGAAAAAAATCTCGGGAACCGAACCTTCCAGAAGGCCGCGGAACCGCCGCAGGACCCCTCTTCCGACCGCGCATCCGCCGCTGCTTGGTCGAGTCAGCACGTGAAAAAAATCTTGGGAATCGAACTGAATATTGTACCGCGGAACCGCGGCAGTAACCCTCCTTTGGCGGCGGAAAAGCGTTTGTGGGGTCGAGTCATCATGTGGAAAAATCTCTGTGAGCTTTCTCTCTCCTCCTCTGAATCCCCTTGATATCTCCTCTGTTAATTTTCCTGCAGGATTCTTTGCGTTAAAAAATCTTTCCCCTTCCAATAATTGATCTTGTGCAGGATTCTTTGCGCCGTGCTTAAAAAAATAAAAATTTGATTGCAAGTGATTGTTACTGCTTTGCATATTTTTAATCAGACTTTAAGGGGCTTGAGACCAATCCAGATTGGGTGGGGATTTCATCACCCTTCTCAGGACCCCAGAAATCACATAAGGCATATGCATTGAGCATTATTAATTAAAAAAGATTAGACTCAGCCTTAAGGACGTCGCGCTCAATAGGACAGAGGACTAGTTGTAGGCATCGGCCGTTGATCCTAACCTGACTTTGTGGTATCTAGGCAAGTGTGTCTAAGGCGAGTGGTTACTTAATTAGGGTCACTACTTGTAGTGGAGAGCCTCCCACTCACCTGGCACTTACCTGGCCGCAATTGGCGGTGAAGAGGCGGTTTGAGGTCATATTTCTAACCCTTTGGAACAGTTAGGAGCTGTCTAGCTGACCTAGGTGACCCTAGATCTAGGCCTGTTGTGCATTTGTTGTTGATTGCATTTGTGTCAAAACCTTTTATCGAAAATCTTTTTTGCAAAAAGCTCCACATAAAAAAGGAAAAAAGGAAATTTTTTTATAAAAACTTGCAAATTTTGTCGCTAAGAAATCCGTACACCCCACCTTCTTTTTCTTCTCTTTCTTACATCATGGGTACCCCACCTCACAAATCTCTTGCCGAACTTTGGTACCCTGAACCAAACTTTGCTTCGTACGCGAATTGTTTCGGTCGAATTACGGACGACCCCTCCATGTCTAAAATTTCTTTGAAAGATCGAATAGAAACGTCTAGGAGAAACTGTTCGACTTTGCAATCCACTTTTTATTAACCATTTCAACCTTCACCACCTTCTTACGTTGATACTCCTTTTTCGAGTCCTGTTGTAACTCCGAAACCCATGTCTATAGCTGAACATATTGAGCAATCTCGTAACCGATCTTTCACTCCTTTCAACACTTATAGTTCTTAGGATCAACAAGTCCATTCACCTTGTTATCCAAATGTTGATCCTACTCCTATCCAACCATCCAATTCCTACCAGTCCTACCCGACTTTCTCACCTTCACTAGACATTGCTTCGACACAACCATTTGGGAGTTTCACGTATCCAAACAATTTTGAATCTTATACTGAAACCCCTTCACAACCCATGTCTAGTCTAGAACAGTCGTTGGAGGCTTATATTGCAGCAACAAACCGATAGATGAGGAATTTGGATGCGTCCTTTGCCGCCCATATGCAACCTAATGAACCAGTAGCTAGTTTCCAACTAGCTCCAAATTTTCCAATGTATGATGAGGCGGTTGAACAGAGTGAGAATTTGAGTGGTGAGAGTGAGTTCTACACACTTCCAAATCAAACCTACCCATCCTAAATTGAATCCCACAACTCCGGTTTTAAAACAAGTGTCCCAAATGATTCACGAGTTGAAAATAAAACGTTTAATGAGATGTGCGACTTTGTAGTGCTTAATTTGCCAGATTGTGAAGGGTCCCTTTCGAGTGAAACCATCACCAATCCTTTTGACCTCTACACCTCCAATCTAGAACCTAAATTGATAAATATCCATGCTTTTGATGAGGTGTCTAAAAAAATTGATTTTCACTTGATTGAGGATATTGACGCTGGGAATATTTTGGATGATGAACCCGTAGATTTGACCAAAATTTTATCTCCAATTCATCATCCCGAGGCATTAAATGTTTCTCCCGAAGTTCATATGCGTCTTGATTTTGATGATAATTGCATGGATGAGAAAACCTTTTAGGAGAATTATGAGAATAGTATTGAGGAGAGTATTGAGGATAGTATTGAAGATGAACCATTTTTGTTTGATGAGTCGGATTTTCCAATTCATCCTCCTGAACCTTTAACTGTTATACTTCCTAAATCACCCCCCTCCTTTCCATCATTCCGACCATGCAAAAGATCACGCAGGAGGACTGTGAGCTTGAAAAATTTCTATTCGATCACAGCAATTTGGACGCCACTAGTGCCTTCCTCTTTGAATCTGACACAGTTCTCACAGCCGATAACGATTACGAGTGTTTCACTTTTGCGGACGATTTTGAAGACTCACCGCCCGAGTTTGAGTGCTTTGAATTTTCAGATGAGTTAGTTAAACCATCAGACTCAGTTGCTTATAGTCATTTCGAACCATTGATGGAATCCTTCGAGTTCGAGACAGTTTGCTTAGGTAAGAATAAGACTATCCCTAAATCACTCCCTTTCGTCCTTCCTATCGTTTCGACCAAGCAAGAATTCGTCACGCATCCACTTTCAAGGGATAGTTTACCAAGTTCAAAGTACCCATGTTTTCTCGCAAATCTTGAGGGATTTGACCCCATTTCTCGACGAGGTGATAGATTAGCACAATCGTTTTTAACACATCGGTCATCATAAATTGCGCTAATTTATTCACTCGATTTACACCCTAAAGTTCGTACTACACTTCTTTCTCTCTTCTTCCATTCTCCTCCTCCACCGAGACCGTATATCGCTTCTATCTCCACACGGTCTCGTATGTTTCTCAACTCTTCTCTTTACACTCCATTCTTTCACCAACCCTACCATTATCATGATAGAATTTTTGAATGGTTGGTGCTAACCTTTGGTCTGTGTAAGGCTTTGTATAGTTTGATTGTTCTCCCCCCTAACTCTAAACTTTAACGCTTAAAACAGTGGAAACACCGTCTCACTTAAGTTTGGCGGGGCTTGTTGTATATATATTTGTTTTTCTTTTAACAATAAAAAAAATTGTAAATAAATAAATAGGGGAGCGCCGACAATTTTGACCCTCTTGGTGTGGAATGACAGTGAGGACACTGTCAAGTTTAAGTTTGGGGGTATGCTCGGTAAGCCTTCTTCCTTCGCATTCATATGTATATTTTTTGCATTTGCATACTTTTTTTAAAACCCATAAAAATTGAAAAATTTCAAAAATTATAAAAACTGAAAAGTTCAATTTTGGCAATATTTGACTTAAGTTTGACATAACGGTTAACTAGCTAGGAACAACTAGATCCTAGACTTAGTAAATTAAAAACCCTAAAAATAACCTTTCTTAAAATTTAACGGTAGAAAGTATATGTCTTTGTAGATTATTTAGAAATAGGAAAATTTCGAGTTGACTTCTTGGGCTAAGTCAAGATAAGGGAAAAGTATTGATATTTTTTATTAAAGTATAACTTTGAAAAATAATTCTTAAGATTAAGTCTAAATTCTGAAAATATATACCCTACAAATTTCACAAACACGCACCTTGAAACTTGGAATAGTAGAGGAGACCTTGAAATGCTCTTATCTAAAGTCCTTAGTACGAAGGAAAATAGAAAATAAAAAGTGTGAATAAAGAAAAAAAAATGAACACTGGTTTTTGTAATTACTTAAGGCTGCTTTAATAGAAAAAATATTTAGCGAGAGTGCTTCATCACCTGGTGCCTTAGACCAACTGGTTTGGGAGTCACTGCTAAAACCTCAAGTGTTACAAGACTAGGAATTACGCTTTAATACGCATACACATTTTGTAATCGGTTGTTGGTACCTCAAGAAGTATTAACGATCGCATGAAGGATGTGTGAGCGAAATTCATCTAAAAATTCACCAATTAAGAAGTGCTTTGGACAACGGACAAGAGTATGATTGCTTGATTTGAATTTCCAATTGTAGGGTTGATTTATACACACATGTAGGGGTATGTGATTGGGGTTTAGATAAGAGATAGGAATGAAGGATAGGACTTATATCTTTAATAGAGATGATAAAAATTCTTAAGTTGAGATGGAACCCTAGAAGGAAAACTTAAGAGATACCAAAAGCTAAGTAAATTCACAAGTATATATATAATCTTAAGTTAAATGATAAGGAAGCGTGAAGAATATGGGTGGATAATTTACGAGTCGAAAATAATAGAATTCCTTATTAGAAAACCTAATTGGAGAATAAAAGTCAATGGGACAAATTGATAGGATTTTGTGGGTAGTATCCGCTGAAAACCCTCAGGAGACAACACTCCTCCTACTAGGGACACCTAGAGGCTTAACGGCTTATTGCACGAGCTCAGTGCAATCACGTTTCCTTGCGAAAGTGAGGTTAGGTTTTTTGTTGAGAATAAAAACTAGGTTTGCTCGAGAACGAGCAAAAGATAAGATTGGGGGTATTTGTTCATACCATAATTTTGCATTAATATATTCCCCATTCTTATTCAGTTTACAAATAAACAGGTGCTTTTGATCCATGTCTGCTACATAGTTGCAGGTTATAGGTTCTCGGAACAAAAACAGTGAAAAAGATGAAAAGACGATACAAAAGTGAGAACACGACCAACAAATGGAAGAATCTTGATCAAGCCTACAGTTTGAAAATTAAACGAAGAGCAATGGAAAAAGGCAGTGCAAGGTTCAAGATTTCGACACAAAGCAAACGGTAAAGTCCAAGACATTATTAACTGTGGAAATCATGAAGAAATCTAGAAGCCAATCTAAGAAAACAACTGAAGAAAACAGAAGACACCAGCAACAGACATAACCCCAGGAAATTTCAGCCCACAAGCCCACTAAATGGCCGCGGAACCGCGGCCAGACCAGGCTTTTGGCCACGGCTCCGCGGCCACCTATCCCCCGTATCGGTGCAAAATCTTTGTGGAAGCAGGCGACGCATTGACTAGTCTTTTCTTAGGGGGTAAACTTGTAATTGCAAATGTGAGTCAATTGTAACTCTAGGGTTCTATGATCTATAAATAGAAGCCCTAAAATCTTTTTTAGGTTATGCCTCTTCTTGTGCCTAATTTTATATCTAAAAATTCAGATCTGTAAATTTCTGCAATGAATGAAGAGTGTATCAAATTAGAGTAAGTTTTCAATTCTTGCCCTAGTTAATTTTATTTCATTGTCCTAGTATAATTTCTTATCTGTCCTAGTTAGATCTTTTATTCTCTGCCCTAGATAGATAGTTTAGAAATGTTTTCCAATTCCATAATGAGCGAGTAGTCTCCTTGCTTGTTAGGGTTAGCTTTGGGGAAGGCTTGAGAGATGAAGATCTCTCATCCCTTTCTTGCCCATCACACGTTTTTATAGGACTCCATGCATACATGCATACACCGCTCCCTACGGCGCCCTATCCCACGAGGGAGCGGTGATACCGTGGTATAAAGACCCGGTTGAGCGTGTTTTCCATGGAGGTTAGGGTAAGTATTAAGAATGGAAGGACAAGAACGTAAAGGAAGAAACACCGTTTCTTCCCGATGGTACTAATCCCCTTTATTAATAATTACCATAACACCTAAATAGATTTTAATTTGGGCATTGAAAGCAGTGGGAAATCTTTGCATTTCCAAACTTAACCTAAACCTAACCCTAGCAAGATTCTAGTTCTAGTCTAGATCAAACTTAGTTTTTAGATTTAATCAATCCGACACCAATCGGAATTAACTCGTTAGAACAATTAGGAAATTCACAAAATCCCTGTGGACCGACCCGTACTCACCGGCTAGCTACAAGCGACGCCGTTCTTGATTGCGGTTAACAAATATTTTTGATTCATCTTTTTAAAAACGCATACGCATTAAATCTTCCAATCAACTGCCCAAGTCTAAGCGGCCTTATTAAGTAAATGCCTTTGATCATCCAGATTACTGTCTTTACCATCGGATCATCGACCATCAGATAAAAGATTACTTCATCTTCAAGAATTGGATGGAAGAGCAATAAATGCAAGGCATGTTCACACTACGTGATAGCTGGAGAGTGGGGCCCCCGCAAAAGCATCCACCAACTCGAAACTACTCTACCAAATAGGAGTGTGGCTAGCCCAAGAAGCGGAAGCTCACCCACGTTTGCCATATGATAAGACTTTATAATGAAAATGAAGATGAAGAAATTCTTGTGCTTTTCGATTGCCTCGCCAATGAAGATGAGGAGATCTCGGAACTGCTACCAGCACCTAAGGAGCTAGAAGATGGAATCCATACCATTACTGATGAATTAAAGAAGGTAGATTTAGGAGCAGAGGATGATTTGAGACTAACGTTCTTCAGTGAGCTGCTGAAGAATAGGCAGCCACTTTAAGAGAAGTTCTCATGGAATACAGAGACTGCTTCACTTGGACTACTCTTAGATGCCGGGTCTTGATCCAGAAATAGTAGTGCATAAGATGGACATAATGCAGGGATAAAGCATATCAAGCAGTCTCCAAGAAGGATGCGACTCGAGCTCAAGATGAGCGTCAACACCAAAGTCAAGAAGTTAATTGACTCCGGCTTCATCCATGAAGTCCAATATCCCGACTGGATTGCCAATATCGTCCCTATGATGAAGAAGAACGTGAATGTTCGCATCTGCATGGACTTTTGGGACCTTAATAAGGTGTGCCCAAAAGATGACTTCCTCATGCCAGTTACGGAATTAATGATAGAAAATACGTCTAGTCATGGGGTCTTCTCTTTTATAGACAGATCTTTAGGGTACAATCCTATAAAGATGGATCCCGAAGACTAAAAGAACATGGCATTCCGCACCCCGCCGGGCATCTTCTGTTATAAAATGTTGCTATTTGGACTGAAGAATGCTGGAGCAACATATCAGAGAGCGATGACTAAGATCTTCTACGATCATATTCAAGAGATAGTCAAATGTTATATAGATGGTCTTCTGGTCTAGAGCATGTCTCACGAAGAGCACTTGGAGCACTTAAGGATAGTCTTCAACCGCCTTTGAAAGTATAACCTGAAGATGAACCCACTGAAATATGCATTCAGAGTCTCTTCCGGCAAGTTACTGGGTTTTATAATCTGCCATCGAGGGATCGAGATCAACCCTTCCAAAATCAGGGATATTACGGAAATGCCCCCGCCAAGAAATCTCAAGCAGCTGCGATCTTTCCAAGGAAAGCTCACCTATTGTAACGACTCTAAAATTCTTATTCAGAATTTTTTATTCAAATGTATAGAAAGGGTATTTCAGCTTGTATAGGAGTTATAAGTCATTTTTTTTAATAAAAGCAAGAATCAATTTGTAGCCTGTATAGGAGCAAGATGCATAACTCCTCACGGAATATTCGGTTTCGAAGGAAATAACAATACGGTTTTTAAGAAATACGACTTTTCTAAAAAAACCTAAACTTTGGAAAATTATATAAAACTATGAATCCATATTTTCAATCAAGACATGTTATAACCAATCAATCAATTTAATTAAGTATACTATATAGTTATAAACTATTTATACTCGGGGTGTTTGCGATAGTTTCTTGTGTGAATTCAACGGAGCTTCAGGAGTCTCGTATTAACCCTTTTTTATTTTACTCGAATATAAGTCGGGTTGAATCATCCACAGCCTTGAGCCCCGATGCTAACACATAAAACGAGCCCATGTTTCCTTGTTCCTGGGGCCCCTCTTGAGCTCATTAATACTTATATGGCTGCGTTGACATTCACACATGGAACTTAACATTAACATAGTGACCATATAAAGACTTATAGTACATATTTTTCCCATGATTATATACTTTTACTCGTCATATATACATACATACATACATATATATATATATATTCTACACTTGTCATTTTTACTCTTACTTTATCCTTGGGATTTACCGAGCGCTAGTTCGCTGACGGGCATTCCACCCTTGTTTTCTTGGAATGTTCGTCAGATAGGTCAAGACGGAGGAAGTGGAGGCCACAGAGGAAAACTACAACCGGATTGCCTCTCAGGATTAGCTTAACTTCACTTTCTATTCAGCTTATGTAAAGCACATGTTTAGGCATTTTCCTTTATTGTATTTACTTTCCTGTTGAAACTCATGTACTTGTAAATATTGGAAGTAGAATGTAAATAAAGATGTTTGTTGAAAAATTTTACAGTCTCCATTTATTCTTGCATTGTGTATTATTGTTTCAATTCGCTTAGTATATTTATTTAGGGAATGACCTTCTCTGAATAAATATGTCGCGGGCTTGCCACGGCATCGTTTCTGTCTACTAGGAAGCAGGGCATGACACGTTTTTTTGGTTGTCCATGCAGGTCAGCTCAGCATGAAGTCGTAAACAATATACCATAAGAATTAATTAATTCAATAAACATTTACATTCCTTTCATTCCAAATTCCTGGAATCTATCCTAACCTATCTTTTATAACAAGGTGATGGACTTTCCGAACAATACCAATACAAACATCAACGACAATACTCCACCGCCTACACCACCACCACCATCTACAGCTGCAGCTCCTATCAATGAGCAACCGGTACCGCTTGAGGCTATCAAGAGCCTATTGAAGGGTCAGCAGCAGCAGCCTGCTATCCTTATGAACCGCCCCGAAACCGAAGCATCCGGAGTTAAGCAATTTTGGACATTGCACCCAAAGAACTTCTTGAGTTAAGAGAGTCCGCTTGAAGCGGAAAAATGGGCTCAAGCGATCGAGAATGACCAGGCAGCAGCTCAAGTGCCAGATATAGCCTAGGTGAGAGTTGCTAAGTTGCAACTGACCGATAACGCCAAAGTTTGGTAGAAGACTGAGGAGAGCCGTCTCGCGCAACCGATAGAATGAAGAACATTCTGACACCTCTTCAATGCCAAGTAATTCCCAGAGACTGCCCGCTTTGACATGGAGCAGCAATTCATCCATTTACAATAAGGCTCGATGTGGGTCATGTCAGTGGATGAATATGATGCTGTGTTTACCATGCTCAGCAGGTAAGATATAGTCTCAAATTCAATTTTCTGATCTCACTCACAACACTGCTAACATAAGGTCGTAACAGATTTGCCGCACACATTATTCCCACTGCTGAGATTCGGGCACGACGATTCCAGTAAGGATTGGACCCCGAAATCCAAGCTGCACCCGCTACAAGGGATTTCCCAACCCATGAGCTTGCTTTGAAGGCTGCCCGACGCTATGAGGCAGTTGTGAAGAAGAAGGGCAGACCGCAGGCTGCCGGTGTGAAACGCCCAGTGCACCAGATCACAGGAAGGGCCTTGATCAGTCAAATTTACTGCACCTTTGTAAGGACATTTTCCCTATTATTATTAACTATTAAAAGATTTTAATTGTAAATAAAGAACATATGTGGGTTTATTTGTAAAAAGACTATTGTCATATGTTTCTTAAATTATAATTAATATAATTGGGAAAATATATGCATATCATATTTAAATAAAATATCCATGAGATTATTATTAAAATATGCATATCATATCAAATATTCTTAACCAACATTCTTAAGATATCATATCATATAATTGGTTAGAATAATGCTAACTTATAATTTGATTTGAGATATTGTGTAGGTATTATAATAGATCAATTCATGTCTGAAGTACAACTAGGAGATCTATCGCAAATCGGTTCACCAAACCAAATCTGCCGAATATTAGAAGCAAATTGAAGAATCTTACAACGACAGAGACTAAGAGATATATTTTCAGAATCTTTTTATTAGAAAGATCTCCAAATATCGAGAAGAAAAAGCACGAGAAATCCAGAGACCAATCCACCAAACGACGGCGGATCCGCAATCTATAAGGACAATAAGTGGCGGAAGCGCGATCTGTTTGTAGCCGTAGGATTTGAAAACTCAGGGTCTTGATCGTAATTTAAAACACTTCAACATGACGTCTAGGGTTTCACATTTCAGAGTCTATAAATATGACCGAGAGCTATCTATCAAGAATATATTCATCTATCCATTGATCGAGAGAGATTTAGCGAGTAAACTAGGGTTTTTATAATTTACTTTTTCAGCGAGCAATTTTGTAATGCAATAGTTGATCAATATACGGTAGCTTTTTATTTTAATTTTTTTCGGATTTAATTTCTGCATTTACTTTCTGCACTTATTTTCTACATTTTTAATTTTAATTATGGGCTCCGTTTTCTTCAGCCTTTCTTCTACTTCATTATTCTCCATGAGCGAGTAAATTCTTGCTTGCTAGGTTTTGTAGGATATGATAGAAAAATGGATGAACAATATCTCTTCAATTTTTTTAAAGTTTTAATTTTTATAAATTTTAGCAAAATGAATATTAATTCTCTTATCAGGCACGCTATCAATTCATGATAGTCACGATCATGATTTGAGATTCGTTAATAATTATTTTGTTAAGAGTTTGAGATAAATAGAGATCAATGGAAGGACAAGGGTCAGTAGAGGGAAATCCTAATTCCCTCTAAGAACCCTAGTCGATATTCATTGCTATTTCTCTAGTAATAAATAATTAAAAGATAAAATGAATTATTTTTAAAACTCTATCCATTAACTACTAAATGCAATAAACCATACAAGCCTTCTATTATAAACTTTTCAAACCTTCTGAGTAATAAACGATAACAATTCCACCTTTTCTCTATCAACTCGTCTAAAACAAGAAAAGAAGCTCACCGTTTCTCTATGGACAACCCATACTCACTAACGGCTAGTTATTGCGACAACGTTATTGATTGCGGTATTTAGAACACATATAGACACACTTTCACGATCAATCAAATGGCGTCGTTGCTGGGGAAACGGCCGTAATTATTTTTCTTATTATTCGGGTTGATTTCTAATATAAAACCAAAGAAAATATAAATATAAATAAAAAACCGTATTTTCTATTTTTAATGATTTTTGTGCGAGTTTTGCGAGAAATCTGGAGCATTTGGAGCGAACCAACAGAGATTTAGAGATTGTCCAATAGGATCAGAAAAACATTAGAGTGTGGTGCCAAAATTTCAAGGAGAGATTCCATCAAACGGCGGCGGAGCCGCGGCCCAAACAAGCTATTGGCATCGGAAGTGCGGCCACTTTGGTGAGTTAAACACCCAAAATTTTTTGGTATTATTCTATAGTCTTCCTCTCTCCTCTAAAACTCCAATAAACTGTTTTTACCAGCAGGATTCTTTGCAAACAATGCCGCTAAAAATCTTTTTGCGTATTTTAAATTTTGGTTTGTTTTGCATATTTAAAATGGACATTAAAGGGAAAGAAACCCAAATTTATATTAGCTGGAGATTTCATCATCCTTCCTAGGCCCCACAAATCACAAACAAGCATATGCATAACCCTACATTAATAAAAAAAATATCTAGATCAAAGTCTCTAAGGACAGTCGCGCTCAATTAGGACAAAGGAGGTTCGTGAGTAATCTGTTGCTTTTCCGCATTTCTCTTGTGGTGTCTAAGAAAAGTGTGACTAAGCTAAGTGGTTATTTAATTAGGCCCGCTATTTCAGTGATCCGTATAGCAGATACCTTCCACTTACCTGGCTGCAAGATTGATAAGGGGGTGATAGAGGATTGATCCTACGTCTTGTTCTATGGAAGTCTTGGAGCGGTCTAGTGATTTGAGCTAGGTGACCCTAGCTCTAGGGACTGTTTGTGCACGTTTGTGATTAGTTGAATCGAGTCCCTCTTTCAAAGCAAAACAATTTCAAATTTTTTTGGTATTATCACCCTATTTTCTTTTCACTATCTTATGATGGGTAACCCAAACCGATCAACTCTTGGCGAGCTTTGTTATACACAACCAGATATTTCTTTATATCGTTTTTGCTTTGGTAAAAATTTCGACCCTACCATTTCTTTAAGAGATAGGATAGAGCGCTCTAGAAATAACAGTTGGACACCTCACTCAAATTTCTATCAACTGCGTCAAAATTCAACACCTTCTTAAGTTGATAATCCTTTTAAGACTAATGAGGAAACTTCTAAACCTATGTCCATTGCTGAGTATATTGCAAAGGCTCGTAGCCAAAGTTTCATACCTTTCACTTTTCCAAAAACCTTAGGACAACAATTACAATTATTTCCATATGAAAATGTTGATACTCCTTTTGAGGCGAATATGACATCTTTTACACCCATGACCATTGCTGAGCAAATTGCAAAAGCCAATCGCAAACTAACCAACCAATCTCAATCTTTTTCATATCAAAATGTTGTTGGAGATAGTGCCCTCATAGTCAATTATTGGATCGCAGGTACGTGATTGCAATGATTGTGGAGGACCTATACCGGTAGGACAGTCTTACCCGAGATGATAGTATACTATCTGGTTTGCCTTTATCAGTTGTGTGCATGTTCAGGTGACTGATTACATGTTACACTTTGATAGAGCCCTTAGGATCTTGCTTTACTACCAACTGTATGATGGCGATCGTATACGTGAGAGTTGGGTAGTTTATACGCATATCCTTAATTATGGTCCCTAGTCGTGGGAGTTTCGAGACAGGGTATCGATACTCCGGAGTAGACTAGTGTATACAGTCGAGACCCGGACGAGGGGCGGTGGCCGGTCTCACAAGCCACTGGTGTCAGTTGGATCACCTAAGATGTATACAGGTGCTCATTGGGTTATGAGTACACCGGACAGGACTCGCCGGGAATCTGCTAGTTAGTACTATACCTATCGTCAGATAGCAGTTTCCTTGTGACATGTGTACAGGTTAGTTCATCGACCTGAGGTCGTCATTTGTCTCGTGTGAGTTCCCACTGTGCTTTGATTTCTACCCTACCACGGCTCAAAGGAGTCGTGCAAACAGGTAGCTTTTGGGTACAGTCCCGAGCCATATGGAGGCACGTGAGCGGATCGGCAGGGGATTCGTCTCTCCCGGTATTGGAGGCGAGGTCGTGCTGTGTCTAGGAGAGCCATTACACATAGTCCATGGCCATGGCAGGAGATTTACTGGTAGGTACTCCAGTAGTATCTCAGGGTGTTATTGGGCTACACTCCGACACGACTTATACTGCTTCTGGGGGTCTGACGTTACTAGCCCCCTAGGCGGATATGCGATACTCATAGACGAACGGACCGGACTGTATATACATTGTCACTGTTAGGCTCAGTAGGGTTTCTGGATGAGTTCGCTCATCAGCCTCCCTTGAGGTCAGTCCATGGGCAGCCGTTACGCATAGCTAGTGCCGCTGACGGTTTGTGGTTAAACCCACTGCCAGGGTACTGACGAGTCATTAGAGTTCCCCACAGACAGTTTCCCAAGTTCGGGTGAAACGTTGTAGAGGCCGTATGGTTTTATGGCAGGGTTCGGAAAATGCACGTGCGTTTACGCACGTGTCAGTTTTCGGGCAGATGATACTGGTCGGCTTTGGTTTAAGCCGGATCCGAGTATTATAGTGAGTATGTATAATATCTTTGTCTCAGTTGCATTTGTATTCGGTCGTAATACAAATGCGGGTATATTTATACAGATACGGGGTTATCCTGAAAGTCGTTTCAGGATCACTTTTGGAAGTTGCCAGTTTTCAGTTTTCTATCAGCCGTCTTTTAACATTTGGTTAAAGGCGGATTTATCTTTTCTTGGATGAGGGTCAGTCATGCTTCTAGAAGGTTCTAGAAGTTTCTAGGATGGTGACTAGGTTCATGAACCTTTAATTGCATTTATTATGTGATGACTAGGTTTAAGTGAGTCATGGTTTGCTTTATTGCTTTTTGTTTTGGTTAAGATCTTTTCTTCATGATAAGCTTTGTGCTATGGTCACCATTTCCCTCCTACACTCACCCCCCCTCCTTTTTAGTGGCCGGCCCTCTCTCTCCTCCTTCTCTCTCCCATTTTGAGAAATTATGGTTGCTAAAAAGAAAAGACTAAAGTTTTGGATGATAGTTCATTTCTTGTTCCATTTCATTTCCATCGGCAACTTCATTTACCGATCGTCCACGGACTTGGATGAAGTGAGACAAAGACATCTACTCATTCTCTACATCAATCTTGGTCGTCTCTTTTAGCAAACTTGACGACCGAGTTGCCTCGAGTCAGAGGCGGGAGCCCGTTTAAAGAATCAGTGATGTGGTGCCACCTGGACGAGCAGATCAGAGATCGACGAGATCGGAGCAGCCGCAACAGAGCGTGGGATGATGGTTAAAGAACGAAGGACTCGGATCGTTCGGTATAACCTTTCTACACTCTTTACAGTTTGTTAGTTTAGCAATAATGGCAGATCCGGGTTAAAGTATACGATAGCGCCAGTTAAAAAGTTTTTGTTCCACATTTGGCGTCTGTAGACGGCCGGGGCGCTAGCGTAGACTTACAGTGGTATCAGAGACTCACCATTTTGCTATACTAACTTGTGCTAACGCGTTTAAAACATCGATCGAACCGGAAATCAAAAACTGCAAAATCCAAGCTTGACAGTTTCTGTTGATTTTAAACGGTGTCCTAAAAATATTTTGACCATACCAGAAAATCAAGCAGGGTTTTTTAGAAATACTGTAGAAATTCGAGGAAGTGACTCCACTGTTCCGCCGCGGATCCACGGTCTAAGTCAAGGTTTGCCGCGGATCCGCCGCAGAAAAGTGAGATCACTCACTCAATTTTCTACAGTGCATTCCATGTTGGAATTTGGAGTTTTTGGTATATATCTTTTGTGCCCAGGTTTTGTTACTGTTCAGCAGATTTGCGTGGGGCCCACTTTGTGATATTTAGTCGATCGAATTTTAAACATGTTAGTTTACAGTGCTTACATTATATCTCCGACCGAGAATGTCATTTGATCGGTAAACCGCGTCCGATTGCTATAGTTCTTTTAGACGGGTTTGCGAACGTGACATTCACGTTGATGTTCTGTGTTGTGCTGTGATGTTGCGGATTTGTCGTGGTGGATAGCAGTGTGCAATGGTAGTACAGTTTGAGTTTATTTATACATTTGATATTGCGGGGCGAGCGTCCAACTTGTGGACTGCCGTCACTGCCTGTTGTATAATATTATTTTGGGGCACGACCAGGTTGCGGTCGATGTACCTGTTGTACTATTTTTCATTACTGTACTAGGTTTTACCCCGAGACGGAGTGCACGAATAGCCGGGTTCTGGAGGGCAACGGGTCCGCATCTCATGACTTTGAGAGGCAGAGGGGTCCCACTCTAGAATTGGCAGACTATTCGCCGCACTCGTAGGGGGTACAGGTTGACCTAAGGAGGGGTGCTCAATTTACCGGATTCCGTGAAGTGCCGGGTGTTCCATTCACTATGCTGTGGGGACTACCTCGCTTCAGGTTTTGGCGGGTAACTTGCCGCACCCGTAGGGGTCTAGGTTTCATTGCACAGGCTATCCACACGACAGGGGAACGTCGGGTTTCAGCAGCGGCTCTGTGAAACCCGGGGATCCCAGATTATCTGTATTGTTCTGTGATGCTTATTACTTTTCTGTAATGTTGCATATTATCACGCCTGGAGCGATTATTGTATATTGGTTTATATACTATTAGATTTTGTATATGTTTTACACCCGCGCTAGTCCATTCCCCGCTCTGTCGTTAGTTAAGTAACCTAACGGGTGATGACGGGACCCAGTGACGAATGCGGATGGCATATACGTACATTTTATTTTCGTTCTTTTCTGGTGTGATTATTGATGGGACTGCGTTGATTCTGATCAATGCAAAGTTAAACAAACCTGTTTGATGTTGTTGGAACAATTTAAAAAGTGTTATTGCAAAGACGTTTCCTTTTGTTTTGCATAGCGGTATTCAGTGGAATATCCTGCACCTCATTCGACGGGGCAAGGGCCGATATCCCTTCACCGGGACTGACCCCTTGGGCAGAAGTTTGCGTCAGGGTAATAACTTCACTATAGTCGATTACAAGTTGCTTTGCATAGCGGTATTCAGTGGAATATCCTGCACCTCATTCCACGAGGAAAGAGCCGAGATCCCTTCACCGGGAGTGACCTCTTTAGCAAAGGTTTTCGCCACTATATTTTAAAAAGCTATCAGGTTCCTTCAACGAGATCAAGTTCATTATGCTAAAGGTTTTTCGCCAAAAACCAGTCGTAGCCCTCCATCGTTTCTTATGGATGGTCAGTAGTATTCAAGCTATGTTTGTTGGCATACGTCAAGGCATAGTGTTTGGTAGCTGCTGGGTATTCATTTGTTGCATAGATAGATGAGTTGGTTTGGGACAGTCGTATTACCTTGTTGGCATACGTCAAGGGTATGTACGGGTGGGTTCAAATTAACAAGATAATGACAGGTAGAACTTGACATGTGACTTATGATTTGTTGACATACGCCAAGGTTATAAGAGCATGGGGCAAAAATCAGATCGGGAGTTTCTAAAGAAACTGAAACTTGCCAAGTATGCGCATACCTTCTGGAGTATGAGTAACGTGGATGCATTCCATCACGTTATCATGCGATGAGAGTTGGATCCCGATTCCCACTGATGAGTTGGTTTACTCTTCGGGTGATCCCGATTGATTCTTCTTTTAGGTTTGGAGGAGAATTTGACAGGACAGTGGGAGGTTTCCGGATTAGAAAAAGTGATAACCATTCTGATCTAGGTTAGAGTGCACGCAGAGTGTTTCTTTTCTCTCTCTCTTTGGCAGCGACCTTTGACCGACCCTAGACTATGACTCAGTGACCAAGTTGACCGAACCTTCTTAAAATAATGGCTTTTGGATTGTCTATGTTGCATAAGTCATTGCCACTCCTTCTTTTACCCTTTGAATTTCTCAGAACACCCGTATAACTACGGATATCCACTTCCATTGGATAGATCCATCGTATGGTTATATACGAACTCGAAGGGACTTCTTCGAGGATGGATCCAGGTTCAGGAGAAATAGAATTGGATCCAGGTTCAGGAGAAATAGAATTGGTTTATTCAGTTGTCTTTTATTATCACCTTCTCTCAGGTTGCGAGAGCTCCTTGGTTTAGGAGAGTACACCTATTACGCTTATTGGATAGTCTTATTCCAAACCATAGGCAGGTGCCGAAAGGTAGGGAATGAAGAAAACCAATTAGCCTAAGTAGGGTGTGCAGAAGGCTATAACTAAAGACAAAATAAAGGGATTAGAAAGAGGGCAAAGTAAATTGCGACTGTTATCATTCACGACCAAACCGCGTACTTCATCGCCACTCTTATTTCACCTTTAAAGGAATAAGGTATTATTCAGTTGTCTTTTATCATCACCTTCTCTCGAGATGCGAGTACTCCTTAGTTTAGGAGGGTACACCTATTATGCTTACTGGATAGTCTTCTTCCAAACCATAGGCTGGTGCCGAACGGTAGGGAAGGAAGAAAACCATTTAGCCTAACGATGGTGTACAGAAGGTAACGACTAAAGGCAAATAAAGGGATTTGGAGAGATGATAATAAAATATACGGTTGAAGTCATGAATTGGATTATGGAAGAGGCATTGCTATGAATACCAGGATACCCCTACGAAACATTTTCATGTTTTAGTGCATTGTTAAAGAAAAACTGTTTTCCCGATTAGACACTTACTCCAAGGGTATGTATTTACCAGGTTTCATTCTCATATCTGTATGGTTTTACAGATGATGAGTGGGAGTAAGTTATTGGGAATTAGCTGATTATCCTCATTATATCGGAATTCGTTGTAATTGGTGATATTTGAGGAAATCGCCAGGGTACAGTTTTCAACCTACGAAGCACAGGTTTTGAGTTATTCAACTCAGCGGACTTATACAGAGTATTGTATGTTGTCCAGTGTCCATCAGGACAAAGGAGTAGGTCCTCGTACTATGTTCTATTTACTTATAACTTCTCTAGTTTTTAGACAAGTGTTTCGTAGAAATACAAGGTCTAAGTTTTGAGAAGTTGTGGGTATAAGAATAAAGTAGAGAACCAGGCGTCACAAGTATCGGGATTCTTCAAAGAGATCGAAGATGTAGATTCTTGTGATTGGTATTCAGATGATAGTGATGGTTTTGAGAAATGTGTTTCTCTTTCAGGTTACTCATAATTGGATGGATTCCTAAGTTGAGTAATGCTGATTAGCCTCTTTCCATTAAGTTGATATGCACTGAAGACAGCTGCATGATTGAATCTGGTTCCAATTAAATAAGTGCCAAAGTTTCTGTATTGGATATAGAATGGATCATACCTTAAAAGATGTTATGGTACGGGGAGTTGTCCAGCTTATGCTTAAAACCAGACTCTGGATAACTCAGGGCACGTTTCTGTAATGGCTGTTTGTGGGTTGACCCTGGCTATGACGAGGGTTGATATTCTACCATTTGGAAGATCAATAGTGATATTGTTCTTGACTCGCCACAGTTTTAGTAAAATGGATCTTTTTCAGAAAACAGTAGTGGGAGTATGGTAGAACTGGAAGTGATTCCAGAACCGCGAACGATTACGGAAAATTTAATAGGACCTAAATATTCAATCAGGTTTGACATTCCATTAGCCACTCCGCAGATATGGTGGGTAACCTCAGACACCCGAGAGGTACTTCGGTAGCCTCAAGGACGGTGACAGGGAGGTTCTTATCTACCCAGACTTGACACTACTGTTGTTCCAGGTTATGAGACCCGATAGGAGGGTTGTCGTAGTCAGTGGGAGCAGCAGAAGTTTAGTGGGCAAGTAGCTTATGTCTATTTATAGACTAGAGCAGTTATAGCGGAGATAGATCATCTAATTTTGATGTGACAGTCATGGGTTTGACTTCAATCAGAATAGAGGATGGATCTGTTAAGAAGGTAGTAGGGTGTGATGTCATGGTATCTGGATGACATACACAAAGTAGGAAGTAAAATTCCTATACTACGATCGGTTGTAGTGTGGTCGTCACACAGTTGTTTCTCCAGACGGGATATGGATATAATATTTAACATTCTGGTTTCTGGATCTATGCTTTTAGATCTGGATTTGGGTAGTTTCCCAATGTGGGTACTTTGACAGATATTCTAATGGTTTTTAGAATAGTTGACTCCTAGCATGGTAGTGTACCTGCAGGTGATGGAGTCACCCTCTCTAAAGGTGTCGTATAGACTAAAGGAGAGAGAGAAGTGCATGATTGGCAGATCACTTGCTTAGGCAATTGAGTCAATCATGAGATGTCAAGTACCACACCAGATGTTGTTTTTGCACTAGATGCAATGAGTTTGTATTAATCCAATCCTGGAGAAACAAAAGGAAGCAGTTTTAGAACATAGGTGCATGTTCTACGGATTTGATGACGGCAGCCTCCTTCAGGAGACGGTTATCATTCCAGGCTTCAAAGGTGATATGGATGACAGAGTGATTGTCAGAGTTATAGTTTTCCCTCTGACGAAGAGGGACAATATTATGGATAGGTGGTTCAAGAGGATACTGTGGGTGGCATGGTGCCGGATACTGATTAGGTTCAGTAATCGATACAGTCTAAGAAGTTTGGATAAGGAGTTCATATTATGAACTAGGTCCCATCAGATATCCAGACATATTCTAAGACAGGTATTACTCGATTCGGGAGATGGCTTTCTCCGCGAACTTGAGTTTTAGAGAGATATAGAAAGAAACATCTAGGCGGATCCACTCACTGAGGCTATTTCTCGAACCCAATAGTTTTACAAACGGGCTTTGTGAAACTGATTAGTAGAGGAGTTGGATGTTCGGTTTCACACGGGCTGTGAGTAGTCAACATCGCAATATTAGCCTTGAGTGCAAGTGGGAGATTGTTGGAGATAGTGCCCTCATAGTCAATTATTGGATCGCAGGTACGTGATTGCAATGATTGTGGAGGACCTATACCGGTAGGACAGTCTTACCCGAGATGATAGTATACTATCTGGTTTGCCTTTATCAGTTGTGTGCATGTTCAGGTGACTGATTACATGTTACACTTTGATAGAGCCCTTAGGATCTTGCTTTACTACCAACTGTATGATGGCGATCGTATACGTGAGAGTTGGGTAGTTTATACGCATATCCTTAATTATGGTCCCTAGTCGTGGGAGTTTCGAGACAGGGTATCGATACTCCGGAGTAGACTAGTGTATACAGTCGAGACCCGGACGAGGGGCGGTGGCCGGTCTCACAAGCCACTGGTGTCAGTTGGATCACCTAAGATGTATACAGGTGCTCATTGGGTTATGAGTACACCGGACAGGACTCGCCGGGAATCTGCTAGTTAGTACTATACCTATCGTCAGATAGCAGTTTCCTGGTGACATGTGTACAGGTTAGTTCATCGACCTGAGGTCGTCATTTTTCTCGTGTGAGTTCCCACTGTGCTTTGATTTCTACCCTACCACGGCTCAAAGGAGTCGTGCAAACAGGTAGCTTTTGGGTACAGTCCCGAGCCATATGGAGGCACGTGAGCGGATCGGCAGGGGATTCGTCTCTCCCGGTATTGGGGGCGAGGTCGTGCTGTGTCTAGGAGAGCCATTACACATAGTCCATGGCCATGGCAGGAGATTTACTGGTAGGTACTCCAGTAGTATCTCAGGGTGTTATTGGGCTACACTCCGACACGACTTATACTGCTTCTGGGGGTCTGACGTTACTAGCCCCCTAGACGGATATGCGATACTCATAGACGAACGGACCGGACTGTATATACATTGTCACTGTTAGGCTCAGTAGGGTTTCTGGATGAGTTCGCTCATCAGCCTCCCTTGAGGTCAGTCCATGGGCAGCCGTTACGCATAGCTAGTGCCGCTGACGGTTTGTGGTTAAATCCACTGCCAGGGTACTGACGAGTCATTAGAGTTCCCCACAGACAGTTTCCCAAGTTCGGGTGAAACGTTGTAGAGGCCGTATGGTTTTATGGCAGGGTTCGGAAAATGCACGTGCGTTTACGCACGTGTCAGTTTTCGGGCAGATGATACTGGTCGGCTTTGGTTTAAGCCGGATCCGAGTATTATAGTGAGTAGGTATAATATCTTTGTCTCAGTTGCATTTGTATTCGGTTGTAATACAAATGCGGGTATATTTATACAGATACGGGGTTATCCTGAAAGTCGTTTCAGGATCACTTTTGGAAGTTGCCAGTTTCCAGTTTTCTATCAGCCGTCTTTTAACATTTGGTTAAAGGCGGATTTATCTTTTCTTGGATGAGGGTGAGTCATGCTTCTAGAAGGTTCTAGAAGTTTCTAGGATGGTGACTAGGTTCATGAACCTTTAATTGCATTTATTATGTGATGACTAGGTTTAAGTGAGTCATGGTTTGCTTTATTGCTTTTTGTTTTGGTTAAGATCTTTTCTTCATGATAAGCTTTGTGCTATGGTCACCATTTCCCTCCTACACTCACCCCCCCTCCTTTTTAGTGGCCGGCCCTCTCTCTCCTCCTTCTCTCTCCCATTCTGAGAAATTATGGTTGCTAAAAAGAAAAGACTAAAGTTTTGGATGCATGGAAATTTCATAGTTCATTTCTTGTTCCATTTCATTTCCATCGGCAACTTCATTTACCGATCGTCCACGGACTTGGATGAAGTGAGACAAAGTCATCTACTCATTCTCTACATCAATCTTGGTCGTCTCTTTTAGCAAACTTGACGACCGAGTTGCCTCGAGTCAGAGGCGGGAGCCCGTTTAAAGAATCAGTGATGTGGTGCCACCTGGACGAGCAGATCAGAGATCGACGAGATCGGAGCAGCCGCAACAGAGCGTGGGATGATGGTTAAAGAACGAAGGACTCGGATCGTTCGGTATAACCTTTCTACACTCTTTACAGTTTGTTAGTTTAGCAATAATGGCAGATCCGGGTTAAAGTATACGATAGCGCCAGTTAAAAAGTTTTTGTTCCGCATTTGGCGTCTGTAGACGGCCGGGGCGCTAGCGTAGACTTACAAATGTTAATACTAATCCTGTTTATGAAAATTGGATACACCCTTCTAACTCTTATCAACAGTACCAAACTTTCACACTCTCTCATGTTGATAATTCTCTTGAGGCTAATGCGACAATTCATAAACTCATTTCTATTGCGGAATACATTGAACTCGCCCGTAGTCAACAATTAAACGCATTCCAACCATACTCAACTTTTGCACCTTATCTAAACAGTGCTTCTGAACATCAATTAGGAAGTTCCACGGTTCAAAGAGAATCTTTCATTGAAAGTTCTTCACAAACAATGTCTAGTTTTGAAGTAGAGTTAGAATTGAGTAGTAAGAAAGAAAAATGGATCCTTCAAAGTCAAACCAATACCAATTCTTTCGATCTTGACACCTTCCATCCTGAGCTCCAATCGAATGTATTTGATGATCAACCGCTTAATAATCTAATTGATGAGGTGCCCGAGAATAACATGTTTGACTTTCCCAATCATGAGAGCGAAAGAGAGCCTTACACCATTCCAAATCAAACCGATCCTTATCCGACTATTGAGGATAGTATAATTGATGATTTTTTTAAAGAACTATTTGTTTGATTTGACCGAAGGTGCTAGTGAGAGCGGTGATGCGAATATCTTTGAATATGAATTCACAATGTTAGATGAGTTGGATTCACCGACCTATTATGTTCTTTCTGTTGAATGTGAATATCTTCCTATACATTTAAGCGATCCTATTCTTACCACAGACCTATCCGACATGCAAAACGATATTCAGCCTTCATCTCCCATATCTGGATCAACAATGCTCGACACTCAAGTTCGTTTATCCATTTCATTACACACTTTCTTTTGTTCTTCTCATCTTCTTTCAATTCCACCGAGCCTTGATGAACTACACTCCGATATTTCAAGTTCTATGATTCTTGAAAGACCACTCGGGTTAGACTTTTTTGAAAATAAGGTAGATGAGCTTTTCGAGTGTCCTGCCTCCATAATTTCTGACGAATCGAGTGTTTTGAATCCTGGTGCGCAGCACATTGACCTTGAAACTTTCAACCTTCCTAATGGATCTACCTATTCCATTAACATGGAAATTGATTCCTTTCTTTCGGATGAGATCATCATTCGGAACATCGATGAAAGTTTCGAGAGTATTTTCACCAAAGAACTCGCGTTCCTTGAAGACTTGGATTCTATGATGAATCAACCTCCACCGGAAACTCGTGCGCCTCCCTTTGATGTTGAAGAAGTTGAACTGCCACCCTTTCTTCTTATCACATACGAGAATGCGACTATTTCACCCATTCCTTATCTTTCAAATTCTTATTTTCATTCACATTCACTTTTTCTTCTCCACCAATCGAGACGTAAAACCTTTCGATTATACCTCTTATCTTACCCCGCCCACTTCATCTCTTTTAGTTACTCTCATTTCTGTTTCTTCTACTTGAGATATGATACAACCTCCATTCTTATACAGTCTCGAGTCTTCTTCATGCATATCCGTTACGCATTCTTCTATCAACCATGGTGTTAACTAGATAAAATATTTATATGGTCGGTTTTAAATTTTGGTCTTTGTAAAGCTTTGAGTAGACCGATAATAATTGGCCCCCTCTTATGAATTTCAATGAAAAAACTGTTTTACTCAAGTTTGGGGGGAAGAAGAAAAATATTTTTAAAATGGCTCTTGAAAGAAAATAAATTTCTGCACGATTATGAGCCAAGAACAAGTTTGGGGAGAGGATTTTACTGTCATTCACTCTTGACCCCTTCTTTATACCATCTTATTGAACTGTTCCTTTTAGTCTTCAGGTTTTGAGCTTACAGGACAGCATCAGTGAGGACACTGCTGCAAACAAGTTTGGGGGGATAGTTTGTATATATCCACGCATCATATGTAAATATTGTATTGCATAAATTTTGAAAATAAAAGTTAGAATGTGAAAAATACATATGAAAGAAAGGAAAAAATTTAAGAAATGCAATAAAATTAGATTTTTTTAAAACGAAGCTAGTAATACGTAGTCATGAGCTGTTGTCCCAAGGGTTAGTAAGATAAAGGAATTACTTTTCTGCGGATAGAAATAAGTCTGAAAAATAGTCTCTATTCTTGAGTCCAAATTTCTGAATGTTGATACCCTACTATAAACACTTGGACACATCCTGGAACTTGGGATAGTAGAGCATACCTTGAAATACTCTTACCTGGAAGTCTTAGTATGAAGGATTGACAAAGTATAAGTGGTGCATAAAAATATTAAAAAGTAAAATTAACACTGGTTTTGTAATTACTTAAGGCAGTATAAAAAAAATATAGCGAGGGTGCCTAATCACCTAGTGCTTTAGACCAACTAGTTTAGGAGTCACTGCTAATCCTTAAGTGTTGCAAGACTAGAAAATTGCTAATTACGCCTTAATAAGCAAGCACATTCGGTAATCGGTTGGTTAGTACCTCAAGAAGTATTAAACGGTCGCATGAAGAATGTGTGAGCAAATCCATCTAAAACATCACCGACGGAAAAGTACTAAGGAATATGGACATAAAGGTATGATAGCTTGAATTGAATTCTTTGTCTTTTACACACACGTTAGTGTATATGATCAATGTTTGGAGGAAAGGTAGGAAGAAAGACTAAAGACAATATTTTATTGAGGGATGATGTGATTTCTGACACCTTTTCAAGACCATTAAGATAGGGCTCATGACAACTTAAAAAGCTAGTGTAGTTTGAAACTCTTATTTTCAAGTTATTTCTTTTATATGTTCCTTATCTTTACATGTAATTTTCGTTTTCTTTCTTTTATTGGACTTTGTGGGTGTAATCCGCTGAAAACTCTCAGGAGACAACACTCCTCCTACTAAGGACACCTAGAGCTTTAAAAGCTTGTTGCACGAGCTAAGTGCAATCGTGTTACCTACAAAAGTATGCTAGATTTTTCTTTTTCTTTTTTGATAATAAATAGTTTGCTCGGGACGATCAAAAATACGTTTGGGGGTATTTGATCAGTCAAATTTAATGCACCTTTGTATGGACATTTTCCCTATTATTATTAACTACTAAAAGGTATTAATTGTAAATAAAGAACATATATGGGTTTATTTGTAAAAAACTATTGTCATATATTTCTTAAATTATAATTAATATAATTGGGAAAATATATGCATATCATATTTAAATAAAACATCTAGGAGATTATTATTAAAATAAGCATATCATATCAAATATTCTTAGGATATCATACCATATAATTGGTTAGAATAATATCTCAAATAAAACAAATGCTATGAACAATTTGATTTGACATATTGTGCAGGTATTATAATATCAGCTCATGTCTGAAATACAAGTAGGAGATCCACAACAAATCGGTTCACCAAACCAAATCTGCCGAATATTAGTTTCAAACTGAAGAATCTTACAACGGCAAAGACTAAGAGATATATTTTCAGAATCTTTTTATCAGAAAAATCTCCAAATATCGAGAAGAAAAGGCAAGAGAAATCCGTAGACCCAAATCCACTAAACAGCGGCGGATCCGCGATCAACAAGGGCAATAGGTGGCGAAAGCGTGGTCTGTTGGTAGCCGTAGGATTTGAAAACTCAGGGTCTTGATCGCAATTTGACATACTTTAACAAGCCGTCTAGGGTTTCACATTTCAGAGCATATAAATTGGACCAAGACCTATCTATCAAGAATATATTCACCCATCCATCGATCGAGAGAGATCTAGCGAGCAAATTAGGGTTTTTGTAATTTACCTTTCGGCGAGCAATTTTGTAATGCAATAGTTGATCAATAAATGGTAGTTCTTTATTTTAATTTTGTCGCATTTTAATTTCCGTATTTACTTTCTGCATTTTTAATTTTAATTATGGGTTTCGTTTTCTTCAACCTTTCTTCTGCTTCATTGTTTTTCATGAGCGAGTAAATTTTTGTTTGCTAGAGTTTGTAGGATAGGGTAGAAAAATGGATGAACAATATCTCTTAAATTCTTTTTAAAGATTTAATTTTTATAAATTTTAGCAAAATGAATATTAACTCTCTTATCGGGTGTGCTATCAATTCATGAAAGTCACGAACACGATTTGAGATTCGTTAGTAATTGTTTTGTTAAGAGCTTGAGACAAATAGGGATCAATAGAAGGGCAAGGGTCAGTAGAGGGAAACCCTAATTCCCTCCAAGAACCCTAATCCACATTCATTGGTATTTCTCTATTAATAAATAATTAAAAGGTAAAAAAATTATTTTTAAAACTCAATCCATTAACTACTAAATTGTATAAACCCTACAAGCCTTCTATTATAAACTTTTTAAATTTTCTTAGTAATAAATGATAACAATTCCACCTTTCTTCTATCAACTCGTCTAAAGCAAGAAAAATAGTTCATCATTTCTCTGTAGACGACCCGTACTCACTAGCGGCTAGCTATTAAGACACCGTTATTAATTGCGGTATTTAGAACACATATAGACACACTTTTTCGAATCAATCAGGCCCCTTCCACGCCAGCTTTCAATGGACCATCTCGGAGGCCAGTAAGTTTGTTCATCAACAACAAGCCAGAATTTTGCATCTAATGCAAAAGAAAAGGGCACCTTGTGAAGAACTATCGTAGGGCGAACAACTTTTGCTGATCTATGGGTCTTCTACTAACGCCATCGGAGCATGCCTCTAAAACTGAAGACCCAACAGCCTTCATGCTAGACCGACGATCCAAGCTCCTCCAACCTGGTTAACTCTACCAGCTCCAACTCTCCGCACCCAGACCGCTCAACTCTAACGCCGAGTGTTTAACCAGGCATAGAGGAAAGTGCCACGACGCCAAGCATTCACTATGTCGGTCGAAGAGGCCGAAGATACAGGTCATGTTATCCTAGCAAATCTCTACCCTGTTCTCTTTCAAGTCCTTTCAATTCATAGTCATCTTATATTAGTTATACCTAAACCTATCCCACACAACTTAGGTACAATCTTAGTAGCCTCCCTACCTGTACTCGTGCTCTTCGACACTGGAGCATCACATTGCTTTATGTCACAATGGTTCGTCCGAACTCATGCGATCCCAATTAAACCGCTCGTATCCTGCTGGAATGCCATTTCAGGGAATGACATTCTAAAAGCAACTTTGGGATACGATCTGTGTCAAGTGGTCGTCTGCAGTCGAGAATTCTATGCGGACTTCAAGGTGCTAGACATATTGAATTTTGACGTAGTCTTAGGAATGGACTGGCTAAGAACTTTCTTCACTACCATCGACTGTCGCCAAAAGAGAATAGTATTTGAAATACCAGATCACCCAGTGATTTACTTCAAAAGTGAAGACCGGACCTTAGAGCCTAGCATCTACAGAGTAAAACCAAAGAAGGCAGAGATTACAGTGTTGCAAGTGAAAGGATTGAAGTCAAAGGTAGTTTGAGAGTTTGAGGATGTATTCCCGGAAGATATATCTGCTTTGCCTCCCGATCGAGCTCTTGAATTCAGCATTGATTTGCAACTTGGCGCACAACCAGTAATAAAAGCTCCGTATCCATTAAGTCCAGAGGGATTGAAAGAGATCCGTACTCAATTGGACGAACTTCTGAAGAAAGGTTGGATCTGACCCGGTAATTCTAGTTGGGGATCTCCGGTGTTACTGGTGAAGAAGAAGGAAGGTACCTACAGGATGTGCATGGATTATTGAGCTCTGAACAATGTGACAATTAAAAACAAGTATCCACTACCTCGCATCGATGACCTTTTCAATCAGTTAAGTAGATCTTATGTCTTTTCAAAATTAGATCTTTGTTTAGGATATCATGAGGTGAAGGTCAAAGAGTCCGACATCCCGAAGACGATATTTAGGACTCGTTATGGTCATTTTGAATATCTCGTAATGCCATTTGGAGTGACCAATGAATCTGCCATATTTATGAACTTGATGGACCAAGTTTTCTGAGAGTACTTAGATAGGTTTTTTGTTATATTTATCGATGACATTCTGGTGTATTCAAAGAATGGGAAAGAGCACGCCAAGCACTTACGCATTGTCCTAGAGACATTACGACAACATCAGCTCTACGCCAAGTATAACAAGTGTGAATTTTGGCTAGATCAAGTCGGATTTCTAGGACATATCGTTTCAGGCGAAGGAAACTCTGTAGATCCAGCTAAGGTGTCAGCTGTCAGTGAGTGGCCGAAACCAAAGACGGTGAAAGATATAAGAAGTTTCTTACGCTTAGCAGGATACTACAGACGATTTATTGAAGGATTCTCAAAGATCGCAGCCCCCCTGACCAAGCTCACACGTAAAGATGAAGCAATCATGTGGTCAGAAGCATGTGAGAAGGCTTTTGTAGAACTCAAGTCGAGCTTAACCTCTGCTCCTATTCTCGTAATACCGGATCAATCTGGCGGAATCGATGTGCATTGTGATGCGTTCGGTAAAGAATTAGGATGTGTTCTTCATTAGCAAGGAAAAGTAGTGGCTTTTGCATCAAGGCAATTAAAAATTCATGAACGCAACTATCCCACACATGATCTGGAACTGGCAGCAGTGGTCTTCGCACTCAAGATTTGGCGCCACTATCTTTTAGGAGAACGAGTGGATATATGTACTGACCACAAGAGCCTGAAGTATGTGTTTACTCAAAAAGAACTTAACATGCGACAGAAAAGATGGATAGAACTCATGGCGGATATCGACATCAACCTACAGTATCATCCTGGTAAGGTGAACGTAGTTCCTGATGCACTTAGTCGCCAGCCATTAGCAATGAACCACACCGCTCAGTGGAAGCTACAATAAGAATTGCACGGATTGGAGATCGAAATAGTTATGCCAGGTAATGCTTCATATTTGATGAACTTACAAGTCCAGTCCACTCTTGTAAATAAAATCAAGACAGCTCAAGAAAATTATGCTAAGCTACAAAAGATCCGAGAACAGGTAGAAAGTGAACTTCGAACTGACTTCATCATCCACGAAGAAGGATCCTTACGATATGGAAGCCGTTTATGCGTGCCAATCGGACCTGTTCGAGAAGAGCTGATGAAAGATGCTCCCAGCTCTCCTTATTCTGTATACCCCGGTAGCACGAAGATGTACAAGGATCAACGGCAACACTACTGGTGGAATGGAATGAAGCGCGAAGTAGTAAGGAGCATAGCCAAGTGTTTGGTGTGTCAACAAGTAAAGGATGAACATCACAGAACTGCTGGTCTACTTCAGTCATTACCAATCCCAGAATGGAAGTGGCAGTACATTACCATGGATTTCATTACTGCTCTCCCTCGCAGCACGAAGGGTAACGACGCAATTTATGTTATTGTGGATCGTCTCACCAAGTCGGCTCACTTTATTCCATTAAGAGTAGGCTAGTCAACTGAGACGTTGGTAAGGAAGTACATGGAGGAGATCGTGAGATTACATAAAGTACCTGTCTGCACCGTCTTCGATCGTGACACGAGATTCCGATCACGGTTTTGGCAGAGTCTACAAGCTAGCCTGGGGGCGAGTCTAAATTTCAGTATGGCATATCATCCACAAACGGACGGACAGTCCGAGCGAACAATTAAGATATGTTGAGAGCCTGTATGTTAGATTTTTGAGGTTCGTGGGAAGATCACCTACACCTTATGGAGTTTTCATACAACAGCTACCAGACTGGTATTGGGATGGCACCTTTCGCAGCACTCTACCGACGGAAGTATCGCTCCCCTCTGAATTAAGACGACGTTGGAGATCATGAACTCCTTGGGCCTGAGATGATTGTAGCAACTGTAGATGTAGTTCGCACGATCAGGGAAAGGATGCGCATAGCCCAGGACCGACAGAAGTATTGGGTATATGCAAAACGATGACATCTGGAGTTTTAACCCAGAGAGCATATTTTCTTGAAGATCTCTCCAAACAGAGGAGTGATACGTTTTGGAAAGAGGGGTAAATTATGTCCAAGATATATTGGACCGTTTGACATACTAGAGCGAGTTGGAGAAGTGACGTACCGTTTAGCATTACCACCCTCGTTGGAAGGAGTGCACAACGTGTTCCATAAATCCAAGCTACGACGATATGTGAGCGACCCCAGCCATGTACTTGATCATTCAAAGCTCACGGTACAAACTAATCTAATCTGCGAGCAGCAACCAGTTGAGATCCTAGACCAAAAGATAAAGACATTATGGAACAATGAGGTAAACTTGATCCGAGTGATGTGGAGAAGGAATTTGCCGGGAGAATCAACTTGGAAAAGAGAAGAAGATATGCGTACATGATATCCTTACCTTTTTGAAAATTAGTCTCTATATAAATGTAAATTTCGAGAACGAAATTTTTATAAGGAGGGTAGAATGTAATAACTCTGAAATCCCTATACAGAATTATTTGTTTAAATATATAGAAAAGGGTATTTCAGTATGTATAGGAGTTATAAGTTATTTTTGTGTAATAAAAGCAAGAAGCAACTTGTAACTCACTGGTAAATCCTCTATACTGCTGTGACATAGCACATGTGTTCGATTCCCATCAATCCCAATTATTTTTAAAAAAATTCGTTTTAATTTTTCGGAAGTCCAAGAGTAGCACGTGCAATTCAAGGAGAAACGAAAATTTTTAGAAAAATAAACAGGCGCAAAGAGGAATAAACACACATCTAGACATGTGGCACGGATCTCGAGGCAAAACACCCAAATCCGATCACCCATTTCTTGCTATTTCCCACCGCTGACGGTCCATATTGGCCCGATCACCTCCGTGCTTTGCACACACGTCTCTTCAGCTTCCTTCAACTCGCATGCACTGTTTGATTTCCCTGTAATCAAACAGAGACTCTTCAAATCCCTAATTAACACCATTAAATCCATTTTAATTCATTTTTATTTCACACCCTCTTTCATTTTTACCCTATAAATACCACCCCACGCCCTAACTCTCCTCTATTCTTAAAATTCCTAAAAAATTCTCTCAGTTCAAGAAGGGTTAAGGCTATTCAAGTGGAGTTAAGCAAGCCAAGGGGAGTAGCGATCAAATTTCGATGACCGGAGCATCTTCGACGAGACTAAGACCCCATCTCTCTTCCTTACCCTTTTTCTAACAATATACAACCAGTAAGTCCCTTCATCTCTCTCTCTCTTTTCATTTCTACATAATTTTTAAGACATATTGACAAAAGTGGAGTTAGCGTCGATATATGTTTTTCTCAACATTTGTACTCCACATTATAAGAAAAATAGGTCAAAATAATATCCTAATACCACTCTCAATGTTATGTATATCATTTATTTTTTAGTTTAATAAATTTTTCCATGTGAAATAATCATAAAACGAACTTTTCATTAAAATACCATGAAGTTTAGTATAACTGTTATTTCGATAAATAGTTTACCTACCTATAAAACCTTCACGGTGTAACAACGTACCCCACATGCACACTATGGTTTCATAGCATGAGATTCTAAATATATGGTTTGTTTAAAGAATAGGTTTTACATTAAAATACCAAAGTTTTTCAAAACGAGTTTCTTTTAATCGATGTTTTAAAATTCTTGGCAATTGCGCCTCTACAACTCTCGTTAGGGGATCCGCTAATGGATGGTGCGGATTATCGCACATTCTTGGGATATTAGAGTGAGATGCAGAACTCCTCACGGAGTATTCGGTCTCGAAAAGAAATAAAAATACAGTTTTTAAGAAATACGACTTTTCTAAACAAAACAAAACTTTGGAAAATTATATAAAACTATGAATCCATACTTTCAATAAAAACAAATTATGAAACTATATTTTTTAAAATTAAAGATTATAATTTTTAATAAAATAATATCAAGTTTCCAAAAGAGCTAGTTTTCATAAAAATACCATAAACTTTCAAAAAGCTAGGTTTTAACACTAAAATACCATAACAATTAAAATACATGTCCATGAAAACCCTAAATATTATAAATCACCCTCGAGCCTTATTTTTAAACTATATTAAAGTATTTTTCATAAAACCCCCTCGAGGTTTACAAACAATATTTTAAGGATTCTAGATTAATATAGGTTTAGGCGGTATCATTTCTCTTGAGCCCCAGGGAAATGGAGAAAGTGAGTGCTTACATATTCAGGTTAGACAACTTAACGGAGTTATCAATGGCAATTGTCTTAGAAAAAGGCACAAATTCTGCCGTCCATGTGTAGCAATTGCCGATTTCTCCCGAACATAAGATTTTTATCTGTTTAAATCAATTCATATAAAAAAGACCTGAACTCGAATCCAAACTCGAATCTAAACTCGAACTCGAGCTCAGTCTACTCGAACTAACTTGATTCAAACCAAGATTGCAATTGACATGACTCGCATTTTACTCGACTTCATTCTACACCTTTTTCAATTTATGGTTTCGATCAAGACATGTTATAACCAATAAATCAATTTAATTAAGTATACTATACAGTTATAAACTATTTATATTCGGGGTGTTTGAGATAGTTTCTTGTGTGAATCCAATAGAGCTTCAGGAGTCTTGTATTAACCCCTTTTTTATTTTACTCGAATATCAGTCGGGTTGACTCATCCAAAACCTTAAACCCCGATGCTAACACATGAAATGGGCCCGTGTTTCCTTGCTCCTGTGGCCCCAATCTTGAGCTTGTGAATACTTCTATGGCTGCATTGACATTCATACATGGAACTTAACGTTAATATAGTGACCATATAGAGACCTATAGTACATATTTTACCCATGATCATATATTTTTACTCGCCATATATATATTCTACACTTGTCATTTTTACTTTTACTTTATCCTTTGGACTTACCGAGTGCTGGTTCGCTAACGGGCATTCCATCCTTTTTTTTCTTAGAATGTTCGTCAGATATGGTCGAGACGGAGGAAGTGGAGGCCACAGAAAAAGAATACAACCGGATTGCTCCTTAGGATTAGCTTAGCTTCACTTTCTATTCAGCTTATATATGCTACATGTTTAGGCATTTTTCTTCATTGTATTTACTTTCCAATTGAAACTCATGTACTTGTAAATATTGGAAGTTGAATGTAAATAAAAATGGTTGTTGAAATTTTTTACAGTGTCCATTTATTCTTGCATTGTATATTATTGTTTCAATACGCTTAGTATATTTATTTAGGGAATGACTTTCTCTGAATAAATATGCCGTGGGCATGCCACATCATCGTTTCCATCTACTGGGAAGCAAAGCGTGACACCTATATTCGACGACTCATTGCCAACCTCTCTGGAAAGTGCCGTCCATACAACCATCTGATGAAAAAAGGGACTTTCTTTATATGGGACCAGAAATACCAGAAAGCGCTGGAGGAAATCAAGCACTACTAGCAGAATCCACCAGTGTTGGCCGCTCCGATTAAGAGAAACCTCCTTATTCTATATACAACTTCTCTTGATGGTTCTCTACGTGCGCTATGGATACAGAACAATGACCAAGGAAAGGAAAGGACCTTGTACAATCTAAGTCGAGTCCTGCTGGCAGCAGAAAGCAACTACTCCCCTATCGAGAAGTATTGCCAGGCACTGATCTTCATGATAACGAGGCTTAGACACTACACCTTGGCCTATGAAGTGCACCTTATATTAAATGTGGACTCTCTTAAATATCTTATGACGAAAGTTATACTAACGGGAAGGCTCGCCAAGTGGGCCCTACTGTTGATGGAGTTCATGATCATATATTTCCCCCTCAAAGTGGTAAAATGACATGCTATCGTCGATTTCCTCACTAAACACCCGATCTCTGCCAATTCTCCACTAAATTGTGAGCTGCTGGATGAATATCCATTCAACGCGGTCGAAGAGAAAGTAGAAACAGAGAAGCCTCATTGGGAATTATACTTCGAGGGAGCCTCCTCAATAAAAGCGCAGAAAAAGAGAATTCCGATAATCAGAGCCGGGATAGGCCTCATTTTTGTGGCCCTTCAAGGAGGAATAACCAGCTATGCCATCTTGTTGACGGAGCCTAGGACCAACAGCGAAGCCACATATGAAGTACTTATAGTCGGTCTGGAGATTGCGATCAACATGGGCATCGAAGATCTCCATATATTCGAGGATTCTCAGTTAATTGTCATGCTATCCAATGGAGATTACAAAACATGCAAGGTCGAACTGATAAAGTATGGCGAAAAGGTGCAACAACTGCTGACGCAATTTCCTTCATATACGCTGGAAAATGTGTCGCGAGCGAAAAACAACAAAGCAGATGCATTAGCTATGTTGGCCAATGAGTTAGCTGATGAAAACCTTGACGACGTAAGGATCATTGTCCAAAGTTACAGGATCTTGACCCTGGCGGAGATATCTTCATAACCTCCAACCGAAGCCGTAAATGAAGAAATCCTTCAAGCGAAAGAAGCCGAAAAAGAAGAAGATGACTGGCGATAAGTATTTATAGACTACTTCAAGTCTCAACGGATACCTGAAGATGCGTCCCAAAGGCATCAGCTCATGAAACGAGCCTCGTCGTTTGCCTTAATCGATGGAACTCTATATAAAAGGTCTTTCGATCATATATAGCTAAGATACCTAGGACCAAAGGAAGCCAAGGAGGTTGTCCAAGATATTGCCGATGGACTCCGCGGGTCCATCAAGTTGGTCCAAAGATGAAACTAAAGATCAAGATGATGGGTTACTAATAGCCCATGATGATCCAAGACTACATCGACTATGCAAGGCGATGCCACTCATGCCAGATACATGGGGATTTCATATATCAGCACCCCAACCTGCTGCATCCGCCCGTAGCCAGTTGCCGTTCGAAATATGGGGGACCGATATAATAGGCCGGCCCATCAAGCCAGCATCACCCCGAGGACATCGTTTCATCTTTGTGGCGACTGATTACTTCTCCAAATGGGCAGAGGCAATACCGCTGAGAGAAATAAATACGGAGATTATCCTCCATTTCTACAAAACCCATGTCATATACTGGTTTAGAGTTCCACCGCGGATAGTCTCAAACAATGGATCAGCATCTAGAAGCCACAAAATAAGTCATTTCGCCAAACAACACAAAATAGATTGAAGATATTCCTCCGTCTATAATCCCTGAGCTAACGGTTTAATTAAAGCTTTCAACAAGACGCTAACCAAGATTATAAAGAAGATGGTGTCCAAGAATAAAAAGGACTGGCATGAAAGGCTACATGAAGCTCTTTGGGCATACCGAATGACATTCAAGACAGCTACGAAGACAACATCTTATGCATTGGTGTTTGGCGTCGAAGCGGTGCTCCCTCTGGAGATAGAACTCCCTTCACTGCGGATGGCGGTTCAATATGAACTTACGGACGAAGAGAATACCCATCTCCGGCTCGAATAACTTGAAGCTCTTGACGAGACCCACTTTATAGCACAACAAAATCTATAAACTTACATGGCAAGCATGACGCAATCATATGAAAGGCTAACCGGAGCGAGGACATTCCGCCAAAGCGAACTCGTATTGGTTTTCAAAAGGCCAATGATCCCTAACCGCGGGAAACATAGGAAGTTCGAGCCGAACTATGAAGGCATGTATTTCATAGATAAGGTCTACTAATGTGGAGCTTTCTACTTATAGATATGCACGGAGAAAGACCGTTTCGGCCAATAAATGGCCAATTTCTTAAGAAATACTATGCTTGAAGAATCACGTCATGGGTCAATGATAGATGGAGACGTCCATGTCCACTCGTTATTCCCACTGGATCATATGTACCCCCGTTATGCAGATGTTAGACCACTATGTCCCTAAACTAGAATGATGGACTGAAATGACCCTAAACTAATATGTTGCTCTACAGCATGGATCATATAATTAGCAGTATACAATCCACGGGCATAAAATATCTATGCCTCGCATATGTTCTTCATGGCTCCCTTGGACTGCGATCCCC
The DNA here is from genome assembly GCA_030015575.1 of Agapanthus africanus. Classification (NCBI taxonomy): domain Eukaryota; kingdom Viridiplantae; phylum Streptophyta; class Magnoliopsida; order Asparagales; family Amaryllidaceae; genus Agapanthus; species Agapanthus africanus. The sequence goes on from CM057344.1 coordinate 42,949,445, forward strand.
TTAATCTAACATGTGCCCCACGGAATCCTTCAGATCCACGTTGCACATGAAGTCCTACCGGTGAAGATTGCAAAATCTAGTCCCGTCGGCGAGGCTACACCTGAAGTCCTACCAGCTATAAAGCCCCATCGATGATGTAGTCCTCTAAAAGATGTTGTGCCTTATGGCTGATCTCCATATTGATCACCGTAGAAAATCCACGGGAATAAATGATCCATATCTCGCCTAAGTCCCACTGGCAAGCGATACTGGGTCACCCGCAGGGAAGCTACGTCCGAGAGATTTTCATTGCAAAAAAAGGTATGTCCACAGGCAAAATTGGCACGGATGAAAATCTGAAAGGACGCCGTGAGTAAAAACAACAGGATTACCGGCGAGCTTATGAAAACCCAAGATGTCATAAACTCGTTGAGAGAAAAGAAAGATGCACTTACAAAGTCCTCTCGATTTTGTAAAGAGAAAATACCTACGTAGGATTCTTACGACTCACAAAGGAGCAACACACTTAGGAATCCATATGATTCCTAAGTTGAAACTACACTTACGAAATCCTCTCGAATTGTAAGGAGAAATATCTCTATAAGACCCTCACAGCTTATAGAATTCAAAAACCTTAAATTCTGCATGGACATGCGGGTCAATTCTGTATGAAGTCCTAAGCAATATAACACAAGAATCAGCAACTAAAAAACATTCTTTACATTTCATATTCCTTGAATCTTACAATTTCATATACTTGAATCTATCTTAACCCAAATTTTTCTTTCAAGGTTATGGATTCTCCAAACAACACCAGCACCAATTTCAACAACACACCACCACCTCTACCGCTTACACCTATCGTTGCTGCTCCGATCAATGAGCAGACGGTACTGCTTGAGGCAACCGTACCCTCCTAGAAGGACAGCAACATCAAATTGCTATCTTGATGAACCGTCCTAAAGCGGAAGCGACCGGAGTGAAACAATTCCGGGCATTGCACCCAGAATAATTTTCAGGAAAAGAGAGCCCTCTGGAAGCGGAGGAATGGGCTCAAAGTATTGAGGATGATCTGGCAGCGGCACAAGTGCCAGAGATCGCTTGGGTTCGAGCTGCGAAGCACCAACTCACTGACAATGCCTGAGCCTGGTGGAAGGCGGAAGAAAGCCGTCTTGAGCAACCTATCGAATGGAAGACTTTTCGTGATATGTTCGACGTGAAATACTTCCTAGAGACTGCCCGATTTGACATGGAGCAGTAGTTCATCCACCTACAATAGGGTTCTATGTAGACCAAGTCCATGGATGAGTATGATTCCGAGTTTACCATGCCCAGTAGGTAAGATATGTCTCAATGTTCGATTTTCAAATATCACATATCACACAGCTAACACAAGACCTTAACAGGTTCGCGGCACATTTAATACCAACTGTTGAGATCAGATCCAGAAGATTTCAGCAATGGTTAGATTCAGAAATCCAAGCTGCCTTAGCTACAAGGTATTTCCCAACCCACGAATTGGCCCTCAAAGCTGCCCGCAGATATGAGGCATTGGTGAAGATGAAGGGCAGACCCCACTCTGTCGGGATGAAGTGCCCTGCCACTCAGATGGCAGGAGGAGCCTCTTCAAGGCCACAATTTATGCCCAGGAGACCGGGAGTACCGAACAACCGGCCCATCCCAGCCTTTTGCACTTTCTGCAGGAGAGATGGACATTTGGAGAAAGACTGTCGGCATGCAAATCGCCTTTGCTTAGTCTGCGGCTCAGCCACTCATGACATTGGGTTTTGTCCTCATAGACATAACCCAAATGCGGCATCCAGACCAGCAATTACTTATCAGCAGCACCCAGCCATCCAGGCACCTGCTCCACGACTCGCTCTCCCTGCTCCACCTCCTCATAGACCGACCGCACCTCCTCCTCATCAGTTCCATCAAGCTCAAAGGAATGTACCTCAAGTACAAAGAAACGGGCAGAGGAATGCTCCTCCGGCAAGGAGGAATGTACCGAGGCAATTGGCTTTTCACAATGACTGTGGAAGAAACTGAAGCCACCGGCCAAGTCATCACTGGTAACAATTTCCTTCCAAACTTTTTTCCAGTCTATATACATACCTATATATCTTTTCCTTATACCTAAAACCTATCCCACATAACTTAGGTACAATCTTAGTAGCCTTACTTCCTGCACTAGAACTCTTCGATACTGGAGCATCTCATTGCTTTATGTCGCAACGGTTCGTCCGAATTCATGCGATTACAGTCAAACCGCTCGTATCTTGCTAGAATGTCAGTTCAGGGAATGTCGTTTTAAAGGCAATAAGGGGATACGACCGGTATCCAGTGGTCGTCTATAGCAGAGAATTCTATGCTGACTTCAAGGTGCTGGACATACCGAATTTTGATCTCGTTTTGGGTATGGATTGGCTCGGAACTTTTTATGCTACCATCGACTGTCATCAAAGGAGGGTATTGTTCGAGATTCCAGACCATCCGGTCTTTTATTTCAGAAGTGGAGACCGTACCCTGGAGCTAAGCACATACAATGCAAAACCGAAGAAGGCAGTGATTGCAACACTTCAAGCGGAGGAAGGATCGAAGCCAGAGGTAGTTGGAGAGTTCGATGATGTGTTTCCCGAAGACATATCAGGTTTGCCTCCCGATCGAGCTCTTGAATTCAGCATTGATTTAGTACCTGGAGCACAACTGGTGATCAAAGCACCGTATCAGTTAAGCCCTGAAGGTTTGAAGGAGGTCCGTACTTAGTTGGACAAATTATTGACGAAAGGATGGATTCGTCCCAGTACTTTAAGTTGGGGATCACCATTTGTACTTATAAAGAAGAAGGAAGGTTCATATCTAATGTGCATTGATTATAGAGCTCTGAACGATGTAACTATAAAGAACAAGTATCCACTCCCGCGTATCGACGACCTGTTCGATCAGCTAACTGGATCTTGCGTTTTCTCCAAGTTGGATTTTCGTTCGGGTTATCATCAGGTGAAGGTCAAAGAATCTGATATCCATAAAACGGCATTCAGTACTCGCTATGGACATTACGAATTTCTTGTGATGCCATTTAGAGTGACCAACGCACCGGCTATATTCATAAACCTAATGAATCAAGTTTTCCGAGAGTACCTAGATAGGTTTGTTGTCATTTTCATCAAAGATATCCTGGTGTATTCTAAGAGTCGGAAAGAACATGCCGAACACCTATGAATTGTCCTGGAAACTTTACGACAGTATTAACTCTATGCCAAGTACAGCAAGGGCGAGTTTTGGCTAGATCAAGTTGGTTTTCTCGGACATCTTGTATCAAGCGATGGAATCTCTGTAGATCCAGCTAAAATATCAGTAGTAAGCGAATGGCCGACACCGAAGTCAGTGAAGAACATTCGAAATTTCTTGGGTTTAGCAGGATATTACAAAAGGTTTATTAAAGGATTTTCGAAGATTGGAACACCCCTGACCAAGCTCACGCGTAAAGATGAAGAATTCGTGTGGTCAGAAGCATGAGAACAAGTTTTCGTAGAACTCATGTCAAGATTGACATCAACGTCTATCCTTGTCATACCGGATCAATCCGGAGGTTTCGAAGTGCATTGCGATGCATCCGGTAAGGGATTAGGATGTATTCTACATCAGCACGGTAAAGTTGTAGCTTATGCTTCAAGACAGCTAAAGATTCATGAGCGCAATTATCTGACGCATGATTTAGAGTTGAGAGCCGTAATCTTTTCTCTTAATATTTGGCGCCATTATCTTCTTAGTGAATGAGTGGACATATACACAGATCATAAGGGTCTAAAATATGTGTTTACTCAGAAAGAGATGAATATACGGCAAAGAAGATGGTTAAAACTCATGGCGGACTTCGACATCAACCTACAATATCATCCAGGGAAGGAGAATGTAGTACCTGATACACTTAATCGCCAACCATTAGCATTGAATCTCACCACATAGTGGAAACTTCAACAAGACTTGCATCAAATGGAGATTGAAGTGGTCATGCCAGATAACGCTTCAAGTTTGATGAACTTGCAAGTTTAATCTACCATTGTCAATCAGATCAAAGCAGCTCAAGCTAGTGATACTAAGTTGCAAAAGATCAGAGAACAAGTAGAAAGTGGACTTTGAACAGACTTCATCATCCATAAAGACGAATCTTTGAGATACGGTAGTAGGTTGAATGTTCCAAAAGGTTCTGTGCGTGAAGAGTTGATGAAAGAAGCTCACAGCTCTCCTTATTCAGTATACTCTGGAGGTACAAAAATGTACAAAGATCTGCGTCAAAATTACTGGTGGCATGGAATGAAGCATGAAGTAGCCAGAAGCGTCGCTAAATACTTGGTGTGTCAGCAAGTAAAGGCTGAGTATCACAGGACTGCTTGATTACTTCAATCGTTACCTATCCCAGAATGGAAGTGGCAACACATCACAATGGATTTCGTGACTGCTCTTCCTCGCAGCACAAAAGGTAACGATGCAGTATAGGTTATTGTGGATCGACTCACAAAGTCGGCTCATTTTATTCCCTTTTGAGTTGGCCAAACTACCGAGACACTAGCAAAGAAGTACATGGAGGTAAGAATCTAAGTAAGATTTATCTCTTCGATATGTGCTATCTCTGATACCCATGAACTCATGCAGGAAATCGTGAGATTACATGGAGTACTGGTTTGCATTTTCTCCGACCGTGACACCAGATTCCGATCGTAATTTTGGCAAAGTCTGCAAGCTAACTTGGGAACAAGTCTGAACTTCAGCACAGCTTATCATCCACAAACAAATGGTCGGTCTGAGCGAACTATTCAGATCTTAGAAGATATGCTAAGAGCGTGTATGCTAGACTTCGGAGGATTGTGGGAAGATCACCTACATCTTGTGGAGTTTTCATACAACAACAGCTACCAAGCAAGTATAGGAATGTCACAGTTTGCAGCTTTATATGGAAGGAAGTGTCGATCGCCATTAAGTTGGGACGACATTGGAGATAGAGAACTTCTTAGACCTGAGATGATAGTAACAACTGTAGATGTGGTTCGCACTATCAAGGAAAGAATGCGTATAACCTAAGATCGACAGAATCACTGAGCCGATACAAAGCGCCATCACTTGGAGTTTCAACCGGGAGGACATGTATTTTTGAAGATATCTCCGAACCGTGGAGTGATTCGTTTTGGAAGAAGGGGTAAGCTCAGTCCGAGGTATGTTGGACCGTTCGACATACTCAAACGAGTCGGTGCAGTGGTTTATCGCTTGGCACTTCCACCTTTATTGGAAGGAGTGCACAATGTGTTCCACATATCCTAACTCAGAAGGTATGTGAGTGACCACAGCCATATTCCTGATCACTCCGAGCTCACTGTACAGCTAGATTTATCCTGTGAGCAACAATCTGTTGAAATCCTGGATAGAAAGGTGAAGTTACTTAAGAACAAGGAAGTCAACTTGGTTCGAGTGATGTGGAGAAGAGATTCACCAGGAGAATAAACATGGGAACGTGAGGACGACATGCGTGCAGGATACCCTCATTTATTTGTAAACTAGTTCTTAAAATAAATTGTAAATTTTGAGGACAAAATTTTTATAAGGAGAGAAGATTGTAACAAATCCAATTTCAATGTACAGAAAATTGTTTAAAAGTTAATGTACAATTGAGGTATTTGCAATCCTGTCTATGCTATAAGAATTTGATTTTCTTTTTAACAGCAAGAAAGCACTTGTAGCTCATTGGTAAAGCCTTGCACTACTGTAACGTAGCCTCTGTAATCGAATCCCTCCAGCCACATATATTTTTTAATTGATTTTCATTTAATCTTTTAGAAGCCCAATGGTTTGCATGTGCACTACACGTAAGATGATAAGTTACAGAATAAACAAACATGTGCACTGAAGAAAACCAAGCGTCACCAACACGTGGCCAAGGATCCAAGCCCCACCACCGGAATTCGACCGGCGAGATCAATAAAAAGACCGATACCGACGGGCTTAGCCGTAGGTACTGCTCTGAGATTTTTTTGCCTAGCACCTCTTGTAGAGTGTTTTTCATCACCCCATTGAGATAGGAATATGCGCACGCTTGTCAGGCGTATACTACAGATTCCCCCTGCCTAGGGTAGGCCGGGGTTTATTGATTGTGGAGATCCGAATCTCCGGCAGCCGCGGACTAAGCTGCCGTTAATTACCCCTCGCCTTTGGGGCGAGAGAACCTCCGATTAACGGGTTAAACTGGTCATGCGAACTCAATGTGCAGTTTACGTGTGTTGTGTTTTGAAAGGGGGGTTTGGATATATCGGGAGCCACGCAGAGTTTTTACGGGGGTCCCGCTACCAGGATAGCGGGTCGGGGGTCAAGGGGGCTAGCAGCCCCCTTGCGGGGTGTGGGGCAGCGTCCCGATAGAATTTTTTTTCTAACAGGGGCAGTGTCGTGGAGTATGTGTATGTGTACATATGCATGCATGTGTATATATATATATGTATATATGTATATATATATATAAGAAGGAGGGGGAAAAGGCATCCAAAGGATGCGTGGGGCCAGCGCCTTGGGCGCTGTACGCCGAGGTACCGTGCGCTCAGGCGCTAGCGTGCCACGTGACGGCACGTGGGTGCTCTGCGCTTGAGCGCAGGGCACTGTAGCGCAAGCACGCCACGTGTCGGCACGGGGGCTCTCTGCGCTTCAGCGCCTGACGCTCGAGCGCAAGCGCGCCACGTGTCGGCACGGGGGCGACTTGCGCTTGAGCGCTAGGCGCCTAAGCGCAAGTGCGCCACGTGTCGGCACAGGGGCGACTTGCGCCAGAGCGCTGTGCGCTTGAGCGTAAGCGCGCCACATGTCGGCACTAGGGTGACTTGCGCTGGAGCGCAAGCACGCCACGTGTCGGCACGTGGGCGCTCTGCGCTCGAGCGCAGAGCGCTGTTGTGCAAGCGCGCCACGTGTCGGCACGTGGGCGCTTTGCGCTTGAGCGCAAACACGCCACGTGTCGGGACATGGGCGCTCTGCACTTAAGCGCCGGCGAGGGAAAGAGGCTTTTAGCCTAAAAAGATTCTCGGAAGAGAAATCAGAGTGGAATTGGACTCCTAAGTGTGTTTTTGGGGTTAATGGAAGGGGTTCTCCTTCTTCCTCCTCTGTTAGCTGGATCTTGAAGATCAAGAGATATGAGATCTCAAAATCTCTCCTTTTTGGGATCTAAAGACAGATCCAAGTTCTCCTTTGTGGGTTTGGTGGTGAAAAACTATCTTGTTTTTGAAAAGGAAGAGTAAAACTCTTGATTTAATTCAAAAGAAAGAAGAAGCTTTGAAACCTTCAGAAAAGGGAAAGAAATACAAACCCTAGGTTTTTTTGAGAGAATGCAAGTGTTTTTTATTCATCATCATGTTGCTTTTTATAGGCTTATATATTTACATATAGCCCCTTTGGCTTCACAAAATGGCATTTTAGCCATCCCATGGCTCATGCGTCATTTCTTTTTACACATAAATCATGGGCTTACAAAATATTGGCTTTATGCCCATTTAGTTTACATTCATGCATAAACAATTACATAAAAACTATTTATTACATGATTTTGTTATTGGCATGGAGAGGCTGGCCACGGGCTCGACTTGGGCATGGACCCGCTTGACCTGGGCTTGGGCCCACCTGGCTTGGGGTTGACTTTGATTTTGACTTGGTCAACCGGGGTGTAAATTTTTACCCCAACAAATTGCCCCCATCAATAAATGCACACATCATATATGGGTCGTGTGCATGAAATTGATGGATCTTCTTTTGCGTGGAGGCGACTTGCTTTGGTTCCCACTTTTTGGGATGCACTGCCCTTTTTACGACATGGACGGTCGGTTCTACCCTTTTTGCGACTTGGACGGTCGGCGCTTGACGCGTCTCCAAGACGGAGTGTTCGTGGTAGACGTTTCTCTGACCCGGAGTGTCTGTGTTGGACGTATCCCCGATGCAGAGTGTCGCTTGTTGACGTGTCCCCGGCACGGAGTGTCTGCTTGACATTTCCCCGGCATGGAGTGTTATTGTCGGACGTTTCCCTGATGCGGAGTGTCTGTGTTGGACGTTTCCCCGATGCACAGTGTTGCTTGTTGACGTGTCCCCAGCACGGAGTGTCGCTGGTTGACTTCTCCCAGGCACGGAGTGTCGCGGATCGACTTTTCCCCGGCACGGAGTGTTGGGTTGACTTTTCCCCGGCACGGAGTGTCGCTGATCGAATTTTCCCCAGCGCGGAGTGTCGGGTTGACTTTTCCCCAGCACTGAGTGCCGCTGGTCGACTTTTCCCCGGCGCGGAGTGTCGCTTGTTGACTTTTCCCCGGCACGGAGTGTCCCTGATCGACTTTCCCCGGCGTGGAGTTTCGGGTTGACTTTTCCCCGTCACGGGGAGTCGCTGATTGACTTTTCCCCATCGCGGAGTGTCGGGTTGACTTTTTCCCGGCACGGAGTGTCGCTGATCGACTTTTCTCCGGCGTGGAGTGTCGGGTTGACTTTTCCCCGGCGCAGAGTGTTGCTGATCGACTTTTCCCCGGCACGGAGTGTCGCTGGTGGACTTTTCCCCGGCACGGAGTGTCGCTGATCGACTTTTCCCCGGCGCGCAGTGTCGGGTTGACTTTTCCCCGGCGCGGAGTGTCGTTGATCGACTTTTCCCCGGCGCGGAGTGTCGGGTTGACTTTTCCCCGGCACGGAGTGTCGCTGATCGACTTTTCCCCGGCGCCGAGTGTCGGGTTGACTTTTCCCCGGCACCGAGTGTCGCTGATCGACTTTTTCCTGGCACGGAGTGTCGGGTTGACTTTTCCCCGGCGCCGAGTGTCGCTGATCGACTTTTCCCCGGCGCGGAGTGTCGGGTTGACTTTTTCCCGTCACGGAGTGTCGCTGATCGACTTTTCCCCGGCGCGGAGTGTCGGTGGTGGACTTTTCCCCGGTACAGAGTGTCGCTGATCGACTTTTCCCCGGCGCGGAGTGTCGCTGTTTGATTTTGAGTCGAAGCATATTTCCGACATGGAAGGCAGATACGCCTGAGGCGAAGCAAGATTTCGACACGGGGTATATTCTGGTATGAAGCATGATTCCGCCACAGCCATTGTTGGTTTGATTTGTTTGATTTGAGTTGACATCAGTATCGCTATACTGGAATATGGTACCAGGAGCGAATCATCATCTATCTTTGAGAGGATTTGGTAATTGGTTTTTTTGGGCATCTGCTTTGCTGCGCTGGAATAATACCAGGAGCAACTCATCATTTGCCCCGAGAGGATTTGGGAATTAGTTTTTGTTTGGCATCTGCATTGCTGCACGGGAATAATGCCAGGAGCAACTCATCATTTGCCCCGGGAGGATTTGGGAATTGGGGTTTTTGTTTGGCATCTGCATTGCTGCACCGGAATAATGCCAGGAGCAACTCATCATTTGCCCCGAGAGGATTTGGGAATTGGGGTTTTTGTTTGGCATCTGCATTGCTGCACTGGAATAATGCCAGGAGCAACTCATCATTTGCCCAAAGAGGATTTGGAAATTGGTGGCTTAGGAGACAGGTTTAGATCCCTATCACCTAAGGCTTTTCAATTTTATGGGCCATAAGGGTCCCATAAAAGTATTTTCTCCCTACGAGTCGAAAAGATCTCGTAAGTGTATTTTCTCCTTAGGAGTCGTGGGGACTTCTAAGTGTGTTGCTCCTTTGTGAGTCGTAAGGATCTCACGCGGGAATTTTCTCCTCACAAAGTCGAGAGGACTTTGCGAGTGCGTTTCATCTCTTTTTCATGAGTTTGCGCCCTTTCAGGTTTTCACAAACTCGCCGGCAGTCCTGCTGTTTTTACTCACGGAGCCCTTACGGGTTTTCATCCGTGCCCGTTTTGCTTATGGACATACCCTCTTTTTTTTTCTTTTTTTTTCTTCTTCTTTTTTTTTGGCCGCTGGTGGGACTTTAAAAGTAGTCTCACCGGCAGGATTTAGGAGAGATAGGGGTCATTTATGCCCGTGGATTGTATACGGTTTGCAGGATGTATGATTCAGACAGTAGGGCTGGAAAACTTTCGAGACTTTGTTAGCGTCTGCATCGCTGCACTGGAATATGGTACCAGGAGCGACTCATCATTCTCCACTTGGGGATTGAGAAGCAATGGCTTAGGAGACAGGTTTAGATCCCTATCACCTAAGGCTTTTCAATTTTATGGGCCGTGAGGGTCCCATAAAAGCATTTTCTCCCTACGAGTCGTAAGGATCCCGCAGGTGTATTTTCTCCTTAGGAGTCGTGAGGACCTAAGTGTGTTTTTCCTTTGTGAGTCGTAAGGATCCCACAAAGGTTTGTTCTCCTCATGCATCGTGAGGACACATGAGTGGATTTCCCTTCGTCCCTAGTTTAATGACTTAGGGGTCATCTGTTTCCAGTTTAACGACTTAGAGGTCATCTGTTTCCAGATTAAAGACGTAGAGGTCATCTGTTTCCAGTTTAACGACGTAGTGGTCATCTGTTTCCAGTTTAACGACGTAGAGGACATCTGTTCAATTTTAACGACTTGGTGGTCATCTGTTTCCAGTTTAACGACGTAGAGGTCGTCTGTTTCCAGTTTAACGACTTGGTGGTCATCTATTTCCAGTTTAAAGACTTAAAGGTCTATCGATGGCGAGCTTGGAATTTTGGGGTAGGGGCCGGCATCAACGTTGCTAACACTGAAGCACATATGCCAGGACACATAAGTGGGTCTTCCCAATGGAGCATAATTCCGAGGGCGGAGACCAACCGCTGGACTGGTGATTGCAGTGGGATATGGGTATGATGAGAATTATTTGAGCCCGTGGATTGTATATGGCAGTCAAGTTGGGGACTAACCGTAGGGCCAAGGTAATTTTGAAAAATTGGATTTTTGCCGGCGTCTGCATCGATGCACTGGAATATGGTACCAGGAGCGACTCATCATTCGCCATTGTTTTTTTTTACCGCGATTGCTCTATCATTATGGATTTTATTCGCGGTTTCCCCATCATTTCGGATTTATTTTCATCTTTATTTTACTCGCTGATTTTTATTGCGAGTTGCCCTATCATTTCGGCTTTTCTTTATTTTTCTTTTATTTACACATTTTTTGTTTATTTACATATATATATAGATATACACACATTTTTTTTACATTCCCAGTTTAACGACTTAGAGGTCGACGGTTCCCAGTTTAACGATGTGGTGGTCATCAGGTGTTCCCAGTTTAACGATGTGGTGGTCCTTTTTGCTTATCCCAGCTCCTTGAACTTTGATCTTGGTGGACCTGTGTTGATGACTTAGCTCTGTGGCTTGCCGATACATCCGAGGATTGTGAGGTTTTTCCAAGCTTATATTGGTCATCTGCCCAATCTTTAAAAATATAGCAGTCTTCGATGGTATAACCCACCACTCTATGATATGGGCAGTATATGGGATTGCCGGTCATGTTCATTTCCTGTGGCCTCTTTGGAACAGGCAGTTGCAGACCATTGTTCAAGGCGTCCATGAATATTTTGCGGACTTCATCCCTCCTGAAGGAGTATACCTTCTTCTTTCTCTCCATTGAAGTAGGTGCTTTTACTGATGCTGGTCCTCGAAGCCGATCGGTCTTTGGTTCGCCCTTTTCAGATAATGGCACATGTCTGGGAGGATTAGGTTCCCGAAAGGCTTCGGTCTCCATTTGCATGAAATCGGCAGTCGTAGCTTGACTGTTTGCTAACGCGCCTTTGGACAGTTCTATCTCTCCCGTCCTGTATTGCCTTTCGACCCAATCTTTGAAGATGAAGCAGTCCTCAATGGCATGACATATCACCCTGTGATAGGGGCAATATTCTGGGTCGTCGGTCATATTCGCTTCTTGCGGTCTCTTTGATTCCGGCAGTTGTAGACCGTTTCATAGGGCGTCCCTGAATATCTTATGGACTTTTTCCCTTTTGAAGGAATAGACCTTTCCCAGCTTCTCTTTCAGAGGTGATTCCCCCCCGGCGTATGTATCGGAGGGACTGGAGGCTGATTGCGGCCGTTTTTCACGAAGGCGCTCCGCTGTTAGGTTGAAAGGGATATCAGTTGGCTGCCTCCGGGTATCAATCCCTGACTCATGAACCAAAATTTGACCCTGCTGTAATTGCAATCGGGCGACTTGGGCCGCGAGATCTGCCACGACGTTTGCCAGCTCGTCGACTTTGGAATAGACCTCGGCCATCTTCTCATCCCTGTCCTGAAATTGCCTTTGAAGCCATTGGAATAATGCTTGTTCTGTAGTTCCGGCTATGACAACCGGGTAATCTTTATTGCTTGAGCTCAATTCCGTAGGAACCACGGGCTTCACTGGCTTATCAGCCTGAGCGGGCTCTTCATCATTTAGATCGAGCCGATGCTGGGTCGCTTCAACCATATCATCATCATGGCTGTGAAGAAGAGGAGGGTTCGTTTCTTCATATCCGGCCATGTAGACAGTGTGGATAACACATTCAGCCATTCTTTCATCACTGGCAGCTGATTTCGTGGAGCGGTCCGGGCTCATAAATTTTAACATGGCCAGAGCCCTAGCCCTTTTGTTGGCTTTGTATCTGAGCCGCTTCTGCCTCAGCTTCTTTGCCTTGAGCGCTTGGCAGGCTTCTGCTCTTCGGGAAGCCGCCATGGGCTGAGTGATGGGGAGACTTGAGAAGACACCCAATCAAGCAGTTGTCAGAGACGCCGCCGGAGCTTGCGCGAGACGCCCAGTTGCTTTGTTAGTGCTGATGGCCTTGCCCCCAGCTGGGGCCAAGGAGAGTCGTTCAAACACCGACTTGTGTTTGAGTTGGGGCGCCTTCGAGACCACCACATTCGGCCTCTTGCCTTTCGAGACCGGTTTGTCTGTCACCGAGGCTTGAGGAGCTGGGATGGCGCCAACTGGCATGAACATAATAGAGCCAAATGGTAGCAGCGGCTCCTCCCATTGTCACCCGAGACTGGCCGGAAGGACCGTCCTGGAGTCTATCTTCATCGTGTAGGAGATGGGAGCTGAGTTCATCTTTGGAGACATTGTTGAGAAGTGATTGCTTGAAAACCTGCATGAAAGAGCATTATTTCAGTATAAATATAGGTATGTATATTGACTGAGTTCGCATGAACGTTTAACCCGAAATATGGGAGGAGAGATTGGTCCCACCGGGCGTGCCAGAATATGTAGGGTGTTTTTCGTCACCCCATTGAGATGGGAATACGCGCGCGCTTGTCAGGCATTTACTACAGATTCCTTCTGCCTAGGGTAGGCCGGGGTTTATTGATTGTGGGGATCTGAATCTCCGGCAGCCGCGGACTAAGCTGCCGTTAATTACCCCTCGCCTTTGGGGCGAGGGAACCTCCGATTAACAGGTTAAACTGGTCATGCGAACTCAATGTGCAGTGCACGTGTGTTGTGTTTTGAAAGGGGGGTTTGGATATATCGGGACACACACAGAGATTTTACGGGGGTCCCACTACCCGGATAGCGGGCTGGGGGTCAAGGGGGCTAGCAGCCCCCTTGCGGGGTGCGTGGCAGCGACCCGTTAGAAATTTTTTTCTAACAGGGGCAGTGTCGTGGAGTATGTGTATGTGTACATATGCATGCATGTGTGTATATATATATATGTATATATGTGTATATATATATATAAAAGAAAGAGGGGGAAAAGGCATCCAAAGGATGCGTGGGGCCAGCGCCTTGGGCACTGTGCGCCCAGGTGCTGTACGCTCAGGCGCTAGCGTGCCACGTGTCGGCACGTGGGCGCTCTGCGCTTGAGCGCAGGGCACTGTAGCGCAAGCACGCCACGTGTCGGCACGTGGGCGCTCTGCGCTTGAGCGCTAGGCGCCTGAGTGCAAGTGCGCCACGTGTCGGCACGGGGGCGACTTGCGCCAGAGCGCTGTGCGCTTGAGCGTAAGCGCGCCATGTGTCGGCACTGGGGCGATTTACGCTCGAGCGCTTGCGCTGAAGCGCAAGCGCGCCACGTGTCGGTACTGGGGCGACTTGATCTCGAGCGCTTGCGCTTGAGCACAAGCGCGCCATGTGTCGGCACGTGGGCACTTTGCACTCGAGCGCAGAGCGCTATTGTGCAAGCGTGCCACGTGTCGGCACGTGGGCGCTTTGCGCTTGAGCGCTGAGCGCTTGAACGCAAACGCGCCACGTGTCGGCATGTAGGCGCTCTGGGCTTAAGCGCCGTTGAGGGAAAGAGGCTTTTAGTCTAAAAAGATTCTCGGAAGAGAAATCAGAGTGGAATTGGACTCCTAAGTGTGTTTATGGGGTTAATGGAAGGGGTTCTTCTTCTTCCTCCTCTGTTAGCTGGATCTTGAAGATCAAGAGATGTGAGATCTCAAAATCTCTCTTTTTGGGGATCTAAAGACAGATCCAAGTTCCCCTTTGTGGGTTTGGTGGTGAAAAACTATCTTGTTTTTGAAAAGGAAGAGTAAAACTCTTGATTTAATTCAAAAGAAAAAGGAAGGTTTGAGACCTTCAGAAAAGGGAAAGAAATACAAACCCTAGGTTTTTTTTGAGAGAATGCAAGTGTTTTTTATTCATCATCATGTTGCCTTTTATAGGCTTACATATTTACATATAGCCCATTGGGCTTCACAAAATGGCATTTTAGCCATCCCATGGCTCATGCATCATTTCTTTTTGCACATAAGCCATGGGCTTACAAAATATTGGCTTTATGCCAATTTAGTTTACATTCATGCATAAACAATTACATAAAAATTGTTTATTACATGATTTTGTTGTTGGCATGGGGAGACTGGCCGCGGGCTCGACTTGGGCATGGACCCGCTTGACCTGGGCTTGGGCCCACCTGGCTTGGGGTTGACTTTGATTTTGACTTGGTCAACCGGGGTGTAAATTTTTACCCCAGCACCTCTTGGCCTACCCCACTTCTCTCATGCTGTTTATTTTCTCTGCACATTTTGCAGAGAATTAAAATTGAGCATTACTCCTGGATTTAATGCATTTAATTCTCTAATTCATACCATAAACCCTAATCCTACCCTATCAATACAACCCTACCCTTTGGCAATCCTCATTCTGAAATCAAGTGCCAAAACTCTCTAAAATTCTCAAGTTCAAGAAGTTGTGCAAGTGGAGTTAGCAAGAGACGGAGTTCCCACGAAGTTCCAAGGAGATTCCGGCGACGAAATAACGCCCCGACACTTTCCTAGTCTTCCCCCTTCTCCCCTCTAACCTTGTAGCCAGTAAGTCCCCTCTTCCCCTCTCTTTTTTTATTCTAAAAACTTTCATTTTTAAAACTCGACGAAAGCGGAGTTAATCCAACTTTCGTTTCATTTTTCTTTAAAAATTCTAACTTTTCCTAAACCATCTAATACCACACTCTCATATAAGGTTTAACAAACAAATTAAAACAAGTTTCATCTCAAAAGAATCTTTTATGCAACTTTTATCGCATTTTTACGGTAAAATACTATATACTTTATATTTCAACATAAATCAACATATTTCTTTGTATTACCTTAGAAAACTCACGAGGTAATGACCTAGCTCATCACAACACACATCTTGGACATAGCACGATTTACTTTTGGGCAATATTTCGAGGAATAATTACGAGTTACAATAAAATACCCTAAACTATTACAAAACCGTTTTCTTTAAAAAGAGTATTATCTAATTCCTTGCAATTACGCCTCTACAACCCATTTTGTGGAACCCTGATCGGGATGGTGCGGGTTATCGCACATCCTCAGGTCTGGTAGAGCGAGATGCAGACCTCCGCAAGGAGCATTCGATCTCGATGGAATTTTTAATGCTATTTTTAAGAAAATGAGATTTTTACAAAATAAATAAAATTTATTTATATTAAATTTATAGTTATATATGAATATTATCAAAAGATATATTTTCATATATTATACAAATGTTCCAAGTTTTCAAAATCAAAGGAAACAAAATTTACAGGAAAATACCATTACAAAACAATATAAATCCAAATATTTCATTAAAATACCATATACAATGAAAACTAGGTTCTACTCACTAGAAATTTCACTTTTATAAATTATACATCTATGAAAACCCTAAAGACGATAATTAAATACTTAAAGAGTATTTTGAAATTATATCAAAACTATTTTTACATAAAAACCCCCAAGTTATACTAATTTACAATATGGACCCTAGTAAATATTGGTTTAAGCGAGACCGGTTCTCTTGAGCCTCAGGGAGCCGAGATATGGGTGCTTGCCTATCTAAGGTAGACAATCCAAACAACAGTGTTATCAACACAGTAATTGTCTTGAAAAAAGACACAAATCCTGCCGTCCATGTGCAGCAGTTACCGATAACATCAAAACTAATTCAGGACTTCAATTTCTTTTCAAAGTGCCTGACTCAGACTGAGTCTCAATATAATCAATCTGACTTGAATATGATTCAAGTATAAACTACAATTCAACATGAATCCGTCTATTCAATCTGTACCAATCTTTATTGACTGAACCGAACCATGGATATACTCCGTTTACATGAATATCCATTATATCCATTCCATTTACTGATATCATGGTTTCGGCAAGTCATCTATCTATATAACCAAACAATACAATCAATACAAAAGACATTATAGGGTTTTAAATGGGTTGATTGGTACGGAAGGTGTTAGAAGTGGCATGAGACTGTAACCATAATACACCTAACCTGAATATCCATTGCCGTTGTACCATGGCTAAATGGTTCCTTATGCTCCGTATACCTTAGTCTCCAGAATAGTAGGACTCCTCTCATATACGCTGGCATTAGTGGCACGAGACTGTAACCATAATACACCTAACCTGAATATCCATTGCCGTTGTACCATGGCTAAACGGTTCCTTATGCTCTGTATACCTTAGTCTCCGGAATAGTAGGACTCCTCTCATATACGCTGGCATTTTCTATACCAAGATACAAACAACCGCGTTAACATTATAATAAAACATTACTAGTTATATTCTCTTTCTGTCTTTTCTATCTCTACTCACCTTTGGGACTTACCGAGCGATTGTTCGCTGACGGCATTCCTTTTCTTCTTTCTTTAGAATGTTGTCAGGTGGATCGGACTCACTGGAGATCGAGCCCAATACCGAAGACTTGGAGCAGTTAGCATTTGACCTAGAGCTTCAGATACTTGTACATACTATTTCTATTTCAGTTATGCCATTGTTTAGGCATTGCTTTCTATTCATGTATTTACATTTCCGGTTGTACTTGTAAAGAATTGTTAATAAATAAAAGTTTCTATTCAATTACATATATTGTCATTTTTCTTGTGTATATTTTACCTTATATTGCTTAGATATGCTAAGCGTGTTTACTTCGGAGTAAATACGTAGCGGGCCTTGTCACGTCCCCTTACCGTATACCGGGAAGCAGGGCGTGACATATGTGCAGGACAATCTTGCTCGATATGATCGTATGCTATTTGGTTTTACTTTATCTTAACATGTGTAAATGTTTTACTAGTTATTTCATATTGCTAACACATGTTGATAAAGCCCGTAGGATCCTTACTTGACTACCAGTGTTTTGATGGCATTCATACTTGTAGGAGCTGGGTAGTCGATAAACACATCTTTAAATGTCCCTAGTCGTAGGAGTATCGAGACTTGTCATCGATATTCCAGACTAGACTAGTGTATACGTTTCTAGACCCTAACGAGGGGCGGTAGTTGGTCCCACAACCATTGGTGTGTTTCACCTAACATTGTATACATATGCTCACTGAGAGTGAGTACACTGGACAGACTCGCCGAGAACTGGGTAGATAGTATTATAGCTATCTTCAGATATGAAAGTATGGCTTAGCACCTCTACTAGGTTTATATGAGCATCAAGTATACAATTTTAAAAATCTAGAGTGCTAAGTATACTAAACAAGAATCGAAACTAGAGAATTAGGGTTTTAAAGTAGGCAAACAAGATTCTATATAAAGTGAAATGAGTCTAGAACCTTTGTAGTCTAGTCCTTCACTTCTAAAGCTCCGAGTAGTAGTCCCTAGAACTCTTCTTGAGGCTCCACTTGAAGAAAAGATCGAGCTTGCTTGTTGTCATCGTTGCCGAAGATGATCCACCTTGAAGTCTCACTCATTCAATCTCACACTTCACTAATCAAAGTATTAGTGAAGATAACAACCTAAACTAATGGGCTAGATTAGTGTAGATTGATGAAGTAGAAGATTTGCTCACTAAAAATATTTTTCTCTTTTCTTTTTCTTAACTCAAGAAAATTCTAGTGAAGAGATCAAGAGGGAGATGAACTGGGATGTCTTTTGAATCATATCTCAAAGAGATAAGATAAGATAGGAATGATTAAACATCTAACAATAAAACATGAATTAAAGATGAGTCATGGCTTCTCAATGCTTCTCTAAGCATCCAAATCTATGACTCATTCTCTTTTCTTGTCTTTTCTTCAAATTATAAATCTTTTCTTTTCTTTTTTAACTCTTGTGTGATTCTCATACATCCATGTTCTATGTATCATCAACCATGATATAATTTAAATTCATATATATATATATATATATATATATATATAAAGAGAAGAAAATCTTAAGTGAGCTTAATATTAATTAACATATGTATATATCAAATATATAAATATATTAAATTATTAAATCAACACTAGATTCAATAATCCGGTTATATCATATACAACTAGCTAATATCATATATATATATATATATATATATGTATATCAAAACACTAAATCAACACTTGATTCAATTATCCGGTTATATCATATATAACCGCTAATATTCAATATTAGATATTAAATCAACACTTGATTCAATAATTCGGTCATATCATATATAACCGGCCAATATCAAATATATATATATATATATATCAAATCATTGAATCAACACTTGATTCAATAATCCGGTTATATCACATATAACCTGGCTGATATTTAGGAAACCTCAATATGGGACTCTAAAGAATCGTCAATACGTTATCACTAGGTAATGATCACATAAGATACCCACAAGCCGTCAGCGGTACTAGCTGGACGTAACGGCTATTCAGGTATTGAACGAATAGAGGATCAACAAGCAAACTTGTCCAAACTCCCGTAGAGCCTATAAGCAACACTTATCGTGCAGTCCGGTCTTTTCGTCTGATATGTCGCATATCGAGTCTGGGGATGGAATCGTCAGACCCCAATAACTTGATAAATCATGCCGATGTATGGCCTATAACCTTTCGAGAAACTACTGATAACACTTACCAATAAATCTCATCATCCGTGGCCAGGGACTTGATGTTATAGACAATCGAGCATAGCGCAACATCAAATCCCAATACCGGGAGAGACGAAACCCCTCCTATTGCTCACTGCCTCCATATGACTCTGGACTGTACCCAAAATCCACTTGTTTGCACGTCTCCTTTGACCCGTAGTAGGGAGGAAATCAAAGCACAGTGGGAACCACACAAGACACCATGACGATATCGGGTCTACTGACTAACCTGTACAAGTGTCACCAGAGAACTGCAATCTGACGATAGGTATGTTACCATCTAGGAGTTCTCGGCGAGTCCTGTTCGGTGTACCCATTCTCTAATTAGCACATGTGTACAATATTTGATGTCAAACACCAATGGTTGTGGGATCAACCATCGCCCCATACAGGGTCAAGAAACGTACACACTGGTCTACTCTGGAATATTGATGCCCTGTCTTGATATTCCCTCGACTAGGAACTTTTAAAAGATGTGCTTGCGGACTACACATGCCCCATTAGTATGATCTGCATCATAGTTCTGGTAGTCAAGCCAACATCCTATGGGCTTTATCAACATCTATCACAAAGACAGTAAACTAAAACAAGTGTACATGTTATAATAAAGAGCAACCAGATAGCATACTATCATGTCGAGCAAGAAAGTCCTCTATATATATGTCCAAGCATCCACTACAATAATGGCCTCTAAGGCATGCGTATTCCTAACAATCATCCATATTATCACTTGCCTCATGGTTCATTTAACCTCATAACTCATCCAAGTTCATCATCATCTTCTTCTTCACTTTCTCTTTAGAATTTTCTTGAATTGAAGAAAAGAAAAGAGAAATATATTTCTAGTGAGGAAATCTCCAACTTCATCAACCTACACTAATCTAACCCATTAGTTCAAGTTGTTTGCTTCATTAATACTTTGATTAGTGAAGAGTGAGCTTGAGTTAGAGAGACTTCAAGGTGGATCATCTTCGGCTTCGAAGACAGCAAGCAAGATCGATCCTTTCTTCAAGTGGAGTCAAAGAAAAGTTTTAGGAACTACTACTTGGAGCTTTAGAAGTGAAGGACTGGTCTACAAAGCTTGTATACTCTCTCCACTTAGTGTAGAACATATTTGCTTTACTCAAAAACCCTAATTCTCTAGATCGATTTTTGTTTAGTATAACTTAGCACTCTAGATTTTTTAAAATTGTATACTTGATTCTTGTATAAACCTAGTAGAGGTGCTAAGATATACTTTCATGGTATCAGTTCTCTGGTGACATGAGTACAGATAGTCTGTCAACCTGAGGTCGTCATTTTTCTCATATGAGTTCCCACCGTGCTTTGATTACTACCCTACCATGGCTCTACTGAGTCATGCAAATAGGTTTTAGTTGGGTAAAGTCCTGAGCCACATGGAGGCAGTGAGTGATTGTTAGGGATTCATCTCTCCTGGTATAAGGAGTCGATGTCGCGATGTGTTCGGTTGGCCAATACCATAAGTCCCTTGCCAGGGCGGTTGAGAATTGCTGATGGTTAGAGCAGTATATTCTCGGATGGTCTTGAATCACATCTGCACGACTTGTCTGGTTATTAGGGGTCTGACATTTTCCACCCCTAGACCCGACATGCGATACTCTCAGATGAACAGACTGGAATTTACGGAGATTGTCACGGACAAGCTCAGTAGGGGTTCAGATGAGTTTTCTCGTCAGCCTTCTTTTCGACAGATACTTGGGTAGTCGTTACGTACATCTAATGCCACTGACGTACTTGTGGTTAAACCCTCTGCCAGCATACTGTCGAGTCTTTAGAGTCCCACACAGAGGGTTTCCCTAGTTCAGGAGAAACGTTATAGAGGCCGTATGGTTTTACGTTCAGGGTTCCGATCAAATATGTGCACTTACTGCACGAATTTATGTTCGGACGGTTAATAGTAGCGGGCTTAGGATTAAGCCGCATTATTGAATCAAGTATTAATTTAATAATGATCTATTATTATATTATTAGATTATTCTATCTCTTGGTATTCAAATTTTTTTGTAGTACGAATACGGGTAAGTATATACGGTTTATGTATTTTTGTATTTATATAAGAACGTTTCTAGAAGATGACACCTCATTATATGTTTTTATATTTATTAGAAAAAGAAAATGAGGTGGAGGGTGAGTTGGCTTTGAGCATGGTGAGAGGCATTGCTATTTTATTTGTTTATTCATTTGTGAAAACTATTCAAGTATAGCTACTTATTTTATTTGGAAAAAGGGAAATGATACATATTTTTTCCTAGCCATTTTCATCTCATTCTCACTATTACCTTCCCTTTCCTTTCTTGAGCTCCCTCTTCTTCTTCAACCCTAACCCCTCTCATGTGTTAATAACCATAGGGTTTTGGAGATAGAAAAATCTAATTAACACTCTCTACATCTTCTAAATAACCTAGATTAGCAAACTTGGTCATTTAGTCACTTCATTTTTGTAGTTGACGCTTGAACTACAAACTCTCGGGTGGATCAGCTTTGATTCGAGGTGACCAATGACCAAGCTCGATCTCGACGGACTAGGAGCTAAGGAAGAGAATTTTGAAGACCCGAAAGACTCAATCTCATAGGTATAATTACTATCCGAGTAGATTAGATCATATGATGTTTTTGTTAACTAGAGCTTATGGTAGTTCTTGGGTTGCTAGTTGATGTTGCATGCCTAAAACTCGTTTTTCATAAATTCTGCCTCTCTATAAACCCCATAGAGTGTGCAGCATCAACTTACATATTTAATGTTATGCCGAGTTTGTATTTACTTAAGGAGCTGGTGAGGTAAGTCCGGAAGAGGAACTACCCCCAGCTTTCTCACTCGGGGCCTATGGCGACGTCGAGCATGTCTTACAATGGGAACCGTCTTAGCATCAGAGGCTCCATAATCATGCCCCCTATGTTTCTTTGGGGTTTGGCCTATCTTCAATACCTCTATATGTTATCGGGTACTGCCACGACATTAAGATACGGAAAATTCTTGTCGATAATGGATCCTCTGTCAACCTCCTCAAAATCAGAGTGCTGAAGGAGATATGTATGGATGTTCAGCATCTTACCCGAGACAAAATTACTATCTTGGGGTTCAACTTACAATCATCATGGAAGCTTTGGTCTGTAATATTAACACTCCGCTTCAGGCAGTTCATCACTAACATCAAATTCCATGTCATTGATACCAAGATCTGTTATAGTTCCCTACTCGGCAGGCCTTGGCTATATGAATGCAACGTCATCCTTTCTACACAACATCAATGTATGAAGTATTTCAAAGATGAATTGGAGCACACCGTCATAGGAGAACTTAATCCTTTCTCAGTGAATAGGGTGAGAAAGGATGAAGATACAAAATACTTTCAGCTAGATTTCGAAGATACTGAAAGGTGCCACAAGCCAAAAAATAAGAAAAAATCCATGGCCACCATCCCGGCCTTCAGAAGCGATACTGAAAAAGATGAAAAAATAGTCTACTCGGGACAGCTTAAAAGGGAGAACAATAAATCCGGACCATCGGCCCATATCCTGGACTTCGGCTGTGACTTCGAAAACAAAACTAGTACGGTTTTCTCCATTCGTCCGTTGATGCGGACTCTTGCCGAAACGGACCAGACTCTGCATATTTTGAAGCCTGCGCATCGACACTATAGGGAACTTGATGCACTTAATACTTATAGCATGCAAGATTTGGAAACTTTCTATGTGCCTCCAAAGTGAAGAGGTGAAAAGGCGATTCCCTTATATAAAATCTTTGGATACCAAGGTGGAAAAGGAAATACGGCATGGCGTCGATCCAAATATTAACAAATTCTAGCCCATCCGCTTGCTAAGATATTATGCGAAGGGATTAAAGGAGCTATTAAAGCACTATGGTGTGCCTCTTGAACAAACTGTTTGGCAAACCCAATTCTATAAAAGGATTTAGGATATCTTTAGGACACAACGAAAGAAGCCTAACGGGAAGATGGAAACAACTGGGATGGGATATGTTCAGTCTAAGAAACGGGAGCAAATTTATAGTTGCTACACCATAAACTGCTTGAATAGAGAAGTAGATGTTTCCCCAAGTAGCTATGTCACCGAACGAGGGAAAAATCTCGATCAAAGAACTCCAAGTCTTTCACTTGAAGAGCGAATTGACAGGATAATAAAGAAAGCTTGTTAAACGAGCCGAGACAACCACAGTCACGAAATGGCCATATATGAAAAGGCCAAGACGTGGCGTCTCAGTGAACAATCAGTGGAAGAAGTAGATCATGATACTCACTATCTACAGCCCATTATGTACTCTCGCGAGGAAGGAAAATCCTAAAGCGGAGACAAGAATAAGGCGGTGATCGCAAGTAGCGTTAAAGGACAACAAAACATGTCTAAGACGCCGTTTAATAGAGAAAAGTTCGGTTGCAGCCCACCCCTCATAAAGAAGATGGGTCGAAAATATTCGTTTTCTCGAGACAAGACAGGGAAGAATCTTCGGTCTTGTCATAAAGCACCAAATGATGACGCTTTTGGAGTCGCGGCACCCTGGACAGATAAATGAATTCAATCATCTGGATTATTGCACCTACCACAAGGCGATAGGTCACCCACTCGAAGACTTTTTCATGTTCAAGAACTGGATGGAGGACCAGTATCAACAAGGCAGGTTCATGCTATCCGATAGATGGAGGATAAGCCTGCGACAAAAGCATGAGATGAAGAAGACCTATACCATCAGGATGGGATCGACTCAACAGTGAAACCGGAAGCTGACTCATACCTGTTATATGGAAAAATTCTCAAAAGAGAGGGATGATGAGAATATGATTGACCTCTTCAGATACTTTACGAATAAAGACGATGACGAGGAGATCTCAGAAATTCCACCGGCACTGATTGGTATAAGATTTCATGTGTTGTATTTAAGTTCTAAAGTTACCGCAATCAAGACGGCGTCGCATGTAGCTAGCCGTGAAGAGTACGGGTCGTCCGCAGAGAGATGGTACGTTTTAGGTTCTTGTTCTCACGAGTTAAGCCAAAGGTCGGAAAAGTTCGATTCTAACCTAAGTGTTATGTATATATGCAAAATAACTCTTGTTAGGGATTGAGTTAGGTTAGTTTAAGTTAGGAAAATCCATATGCTTTGCTTTGTGCCTCACTTGACTATTGATGCTAAGGTAATCAGCAACAATGTAGATTATGGTGATTAAGCACAGTATTTACGAAATCCGGCTTATTGGCCTTTGTCCTTCCGTTCTTATCTTTAACTTCCGCTTTCCTCCAAACCAAACGGAACTGGTCACATTTAGGAATCATCGCTACCATGGTAGGAAAGGGTGCCTAACGGAGCACTTGCGTGTGGTTTGGACGGAGTTCAATAGGTAAGTTAAAGGGAAAAGGAAAGCATAAAGAGAAACCTAATTTAAGCATCACCTCTCATTCCTTAACAAGAAGGATTACTCACAAGCTATCATAAACATCAAAAGAGAACACAAGAGAGAAAAGATCAAAGAAAACATTATAAGTATGTAAATAGCATTGATTGATCGTAAGTGAAGAAAGTGTTTTTGTAAATAACCGCAATCAAAACGGTGTCGCTAATAACTAGCCGCGATGAGTACGGGCCGTCCGCAAGGAAACATGAACTCTTTTCTTACTTTAGACGAGTTGATGAAAGATGGGTGATTGTTTATCGTTATATTTTAAAACAGATATAAGATTTATAATGGAAAGGATCGTAGGGTTCATAGTACTTAGTAGTAATGGATGAATAATTAAAAATGACTCTTTTATCTTTTAATAGTTTAAAACCAGTTAGATAGTAATGAATGTAGATTAGCGTTTTTTGGAAGAAACTAGGGTTCCCCACTATTAACTCTTGTCCTTTCATTGATCTATATTCATATCTAGCCCTTAACAAAACAAGTGTTAAACCAATCTCAATCGTGGTCGAGCCTATCAATAAATTGATAGCGCGCCCGATAAGGAGGTTAACATTTATTTTTTCTAAAGTTTATAAACTTTAAAATGTATAAAAGAAGTTTAAGAGATCTTTTCATCCATTATCTTACCCTATCCTACGAACCATAGCAAGCTAGTAATTACCCGCTCATGGTTAAGTTAGAAGAAAGGTTGAAAAATGAAAGCATACTGATGATGCAGAAAAGTAAGTGCAGAAATTAAATGCGGAAAATAAATGCAAAAAGAAATAAACTGAAAACTACCTTTATTAATCAACCATTGCATTTACTAATCTCCTTAGAAAGTAGAATACAAGAACCCTAGTTTGCTCTAAATCTATCTTGTTGGAGGTAGATGAATAGATGATGATCACTCGGATACGTAGATCTCTTGGATCTCTTCGATGATCCTCTTCAATGTACTGCTCTCGGTCCCTTATATAGTCCTTGAAACCAGAAACCCTAGATTTCATCTGAGAATATATGCTGTTACGATCTAAGACACCAAATATCAAATCTGACGGCTACCAATGAGTCGCGGATCCACCGCAAATACCCCCTTTTGGCCGCCCATCCGCCGCAACTTGGCGGAATCAGGATTTGGGATTTCTTCTGGCCTCTTGTGTTGCCATGTAGAGATCATTTTGATGTCTTGATTCTGAAAATAATGCTCCGAGTCTCTACCATAGCTAGATCTCTCGATTTGCTTCTAAATTTTGGCAGATTCGGTTTCGATATCCCGATTTGACTCAGATCTCCTACTTGGATTCCAGACCTGAGCTAATATCTATACAATATCTCAAATCATAGTGTTAATGGTATTTGGTATTTTTAAGATATTATCCTAACCATTTAAATGATATAATATCTTAAGTAATTTGCTTCGAAATATTTGATATGATATGCATATTTTAATTACTAAGATTTCATTTAAATATTATATGTATATATTTTCCCTCATTATATTAATTATAATGTAGAAACATATGATAATAAACTTTTTACATATAAACCATCATATGTTCTATATTTACAATAAACACCTTTTAGTACTTAACAATAGTAGGGAAAATATTCATTCAAATGTGCAATATTTTAGACTAATCAAATACCCCCAAACTTATCTTTGATAGTCCCGAGCAAACTAGTTATTAAAGAGAAAAAGAAAAAGAAAAACTATGTAGCACACTTTCATAGGTAACACGATTGTACTTAGCACGTGCAACAAGCTTTTAAACCTCTAGGTGTCCCTAGTAAGAAGAGTGTTATCTCCTGAGAGTTTTCAGCAGATTACACCCACAAAATCCCATAATAAAAGATAAAAGATGAAAATTACATACAAAGATAAGGAACATATAAAAAAAAGAACTTGAAAATAAGAGTTTCAAACTATACTAGCTTTTTAGTTACCAAACCCAATCTTAATAGTCGTGAAAAGATATCAGAAATCACATCATCCCTCAATAAAATATCGTCTTTAGTCTTCCTCCTTTCCTTTCGTCCAAATATCGATCATATACCCTTACGTGTAAGTAAAAGACATTCCTACACATAGAGAATTCAATTCAAGGTATCATACTCTTGTACATCTTCCTTAGTACTTTTTTGTCGGTGAATATTTTCAGATGGATTTGCTCACACATTCTTCATGCGACCGTTAATACTTCTTGAGGTACTAATCAACCGATTACCAAATGTGCTCACTCTTCTAAGCATAATTAGCAATATCTTAGTCTTGCAACACCTAAGGCTTAGAAGTGGCTCCTGAACCAGTTGGTCTAAGGCACTAAAGTGATAAGGCACCCTCGCTATATTTTTTTACGCTGCCTTAAGTAATTACAAAACTAGTGTTCATTTTTCTTCACCGTTTATATTTTCTATGTCATTTTTATCTTTGTTTATATATTTTTTTCTTCGTACTAAGACTTTTAGACAAGAGCATTTCAATGTATCCTCTACTATCCCAAGTTTCAAGATGTGTGCAAGTGCGTAAACTAGGGTATCAACATTCAGAAGTTTGGACTCAAGAATAAAGACTATTTTTCAGGCTTATTTCTATCCTCAGATTGGACAAAATCTCATGACTACCTATTACTAGCTTTGTTTTAAAATATTTAATTTTCTTGCTTTTCTTACATCTCTTCCTATCTTTCATATGTATTTTTCACTTTCTAATTTTTACTATCAAAAAAATTTGGTGCTTTTATTTAGTATAATACAAAATGATACGTGAATAAGCACAAACCTCCCCCAAATCTATTTACAGCAGTGTCTCTGCTGAGGTCATCTTTTAATATCAAGACCTGTAAACTTGGGAAGAAAAGTTCTCAATGATTAGCAAAAGGGGACAAAAGTCAATGACAGTGAAATCCTCCCCCAAACTTATTTTTGGCTCACAATTGTGTAAAAATTTTCTTTTTTTTCAAGAGCCCAAAATATTTTTCTCCACCTAAACTTGAGTAAAACAGTTTTTTATTATTTTTTTAAGCATTTAAAATTATAAGGGGGATAAAGTTATTTGTCTATGCAAAGCTTTACAAAGACCAAAAGTCAACACCAACCATTCGAATATTTTACCAATATAACACTATGGTTGGTAGATGATCACGTCACAGATAGACGTGATGACATGGGGAGGAAATAAGAGGTGTGATCGAAAGGATTTACGTCTCGGTTGGTAAAGACGAAATAGTAATGGTGAACGAAAACGAGAATATGAAAGATAAGAAGTAGGTGGAATATTCTCATTCTCGTATTTGATAAAAGAAAGGGGTGGTGGTTCAACTTCTTCGGGTGGAGATTGATTCATCACAACATCCAAGTCTTTAAGAAACGCAAGTTCTTCGGCAAAAATATTTTCGAAATTTTCATCGATGATGATCCCATCGGAAAGAAAAGAATCAGTGGAATAATCAAATTCTCTAGGAAGACTGAAAGTTTCAAGTTCAATATTTTTCGCGCCAGAATTCAACACACTTGATTTGTCATAAATTATGGAAGTAGGAGCCTCGAAAAGCTCATCTACCTTATTTTCAAACGAGTCTAAATCAAGTGGTCTTTCAAGAATCATAGAACTAGAAATATCGGAGTGTGAATCATCAAAACTCGGTGGTGTTGAAAGAAGATTAGAAGAACCAAAGAAAGTGGGTGATGAAATGGGTAAACAAACTTGTTTGTCGAGCGTTCTTGAACCAGATATAAGAAATGAAGGCCGAATATTATTTTGCATATCGGATAGATCAGTGGTAAGAATATGATCGGTTAAATGTACAGGAAGATGTTCACTTTCAATAGAAATGACATGATGGGTAGGAGAATCCAACTCATCCAACATAACGGGTTTATCTTCAACGATATTTTCATCACCGCTCCCACTAACACCTTTGGTCAAATCAAACGAATATGTATTTAAAAATTTATCAATTATACTATCCTCAATCGATAAATCACTTAGTTCACTTGATGGAATTGGAAGATTTGAAATATCTAGTGTAGTCGAATAATGACCGGTTTGATTTGAAATGGAATAAAGCTCTTTTTCACACTCACTATTAGAAAAGTCAAACATGTTATTCACGGACACCTCATCACTTAGACTATGAAGCGGTTGAACATCGAATACATTCGGTTGGGGTGCAGGATGGAAGGTGTCGAGGTCAAAAGAATAGGCTTTGGTTTGACTTTGATGGATCTCTTGTTCTTTTTCACTACTCAATTCCAACTCTACTTCATGACTAGACATGGGTTGTGAAGAAGTTCTAATGAAGGATTCTCTTTAAACCGTGGAACTTCCTAATTGATTTTCAGAAGCAATGTCTAGATAAGGTGAAAATTTTGAGTATGGTTGGAATGTGTCTAATTGTTGGCTACGGGTGAGTTCAATGTGTTCCGCAATTGACATGCGTTTATGATTTGCCACATTAGCCTGAAGAGGAATGTTAAGAAGAGATACCTTTAATTGTTGGTTATGGGCAAGTTCAATGTGTTCCGCAATCAACATGCGTTTATGACTTGTCCCATTAGCCTCAAGAGAAGTGTCAACATGAGAGCGTGTGAAAGTTTGGTATTGTGGATAAGAATTAGAAATGTTTATCTAAGTTTCATAAACAGGATTAGGATCAACATTGTGATATGAAGAATATTGAGATTGGTTGGTTAGCTGGCGACTGGCAATTGCAATTTGTTCAGCAATGGTCATGAGTGTAAATGATGTCATATTCGCCTCATAATGAGTATCAATATTTTCATATGGAAATGATGGTGTTTGTTGTCCTAAAC
Organism: Agapanthus africanus; assembly: GCA_030015575.1. NCBI lineage: Eukaryota > Viridiplantae > Streptophyta > Magnoliopsida > Asparagales > Amaryllidaceae > Agapanthus > Agapanthus africanus. The sequence goes on from CM057344.1 coordinate 42,978,879, forward strand.
GTTTTGGATTAGTGAAAGGATTGAAACTTTGGCTATTAGCCTTCGCAATATGCTCAGCGATGGACATGCGTTTAGAAGTTCCCTTATTAGCCTTAAACGGATTATCAACATAAGAAGATGTTGAATTTTTATGCGGTTGATAGGACCTTGAGTGAGGTATCCAACTGTTCTTTTCTGTGCACTCTATCCTATCCCTTAAAGACATGGTAGAGTCGGATTTTGTACCGAAGCATGTACGAAAATAAGAGATATCTGGTTCCGGATAGCAAAGCTCGGTAAGAGTTCGTCTATTTGGGTTACCCATTATAAAAAAGTGAAAAGAAAAGAGGGTGAAATGGTAATAATTTAAGATCTCTTTGGTTTTGGAATTTGTTTTGCTTTGAAAGAGTGAATCAACAAACGTGCACAAACAATACCTAGAACTAGGGTTACCTAGGTCAATTTACTAGACCGCTCCTAGACTTCCAAAGGACAAGTTGCAGGATCAATTCTCTACTTATCAATCTTGTGTCCAGGTATGTGCCAGGTAAGTGGGAGGTATCCGCTATACGAATCACTGAAATAGCGGGCCTAATTAAGTAAACACTTCCCTTAGTCACACTTGTCTTAGACACCACAAGAAAAATGCGGATAAGCAATAGATTACCCACAACCTTCCTTTGTTCTCATTAAGCGCGACAGTCCTTAAGGCTTGGTTTAGATATTTTTTATTAATGTCGGATTATGCGTATGCACGTTTGTGATTTGTGTGACTTAGGAAGGGTGATGAAATCCCCACCAAATCTGAATTTGGGTTTATTGCCCCTTAATGTCCGTTTTAGATATGCAAAACAAACCAAAATTTAAAGCACGCAAAAATATTTTTAACGGCGATGTTTGCAAAGAATTCTGCAGGTAAAATCAATTTATTGGAGTTTTAGAAGAGAGAGAAAGATAGTACGAAATTACCACAGATGTTTTGGGGCCCAACTCCACCAATGTGCCGCGGTTCCGCCGCCAAACCTACTAAACCGTCGCGGTTCCGCCGCCGCCTTGGGGGATCTTCTACTAATTTTTCTTCAGGGCCCTTTTATACTCCTCTGGTCCAAGTTGAAATCTCCGAATCTCTATTTTCTTACTCCAGTGACTCTAAATTTCCTTGCAAAGCTCACACAATAATCGTTAAAAGTGCAAGATGCGGTTTTGTTTATTTTATATTCGCTGGATTTTATAAGAAATCAACCCGAATAACAAGAAAAAAATTACGACTGTTTCCCCGGCAACGGTGCCATTTGATTTATCGTGAAAAAATGTGTTCGAAAATAATCGCAATCAAAACGGTGTCTCTAGTAGCTAGCCGCGATGAGTACGGGTCGTCCGCAGGGAAATGTGAACTCTTTTCTTTCTTTAGACGAGTTGATGAAAGATGGGTGATTGTTTGACATTATATTTAAAACAGATATAAGATTTAAAAGAAAAGGATCGTAAGGTTTATAGGACTTAGTAATAATTGATGAATAATTAAAAATGACTCTTTTATCTTTTAATAGTTTAAAACTAGATCGATAGTGATGAATGTAGATTAGGGTTTTTTGGAAGAAACTAGGGTTTCCCAACTATTAACCATTGTCTTTTCATTTATCGCCATTCATGTCTAGACCTTAACAAAATAAGTGTAAACCAATATCAAATCGTGGTCGAGCCTGTCAATAAATTGATAGCGCCCGATAAGGAGGTTAATATTTATTTTGCTGAATTTTATAAACTTTAAAATTTATAAAAGAAGTTTAAGAGATCTTTTCATCTATTATCCTACCCTATTCTATGAACCCTAGCAAGTTAGGAATTACTCGCTCATGGTTAAGTTAGAAGAAATATTGAAGAATGAAAGCATAATGAAGATGCAGAAAAGTAAGTGCAGAAATTAAATGCGGAAAATAAATGCAAAAAGAAATAAACTAAAAACTAGCTTTATAAATCAACTATTGCATTTACAATTCTCCTTAGAAAGTAAAATACAAGAAGCCTAGTTTGCTCTTAATCTCTCTGTTGTTGGAGGTAGATGAATAGATAATGATCACTCGGATACATGGATCTCTTCGATTATCCTCTTCAATGTACAGCTCTCGGTCTCTTATATAGTCCTTGAAACAAGAAACCTTAGATTCCATCTGAGAATATATGTTGTTACGATCCAAGACACCAAATATCACATGCAACGGCTACTAATAAGCCGCGGATCCGCCGCAAATGCCCCACTTTAGCCACCCTTTCGCCGCAACATGGTGGAATCAGGATTTGAGATTGCTTCTGGCCACTTGTGTTGCCATGTGGAGATCCTTTTGTTGTTTAGATTCTGAAAATAATGCTCTGAGTCTCTGCCGTTGTTAGATCTCTCGATTTGCTTCTAAATTTTGGCAGATTCGGTTTCGATATCTCGATTTGACTTGGATCTCTTACTTAGATTCCAGATCTGAGCTAATATCTGTACAATATCTCAAATTATAGTGTTAGTAGCATTTTTGAGATATTATCCTAACCATTTAAATGATATAATATCTTAAGAATTTTGATTAGAAATATTTGATAGATATGCATATTTTAATTACTAAGATTTCATTTAAATATTATATGCATATATTTTCCCTCAGTATATTAATTATAATGTAGAAATATATGATAATAAACTTTTTACAAATAAACCATCATATGTTCTATATTTACAATAAACACCTTTTAGTACTTAATAATAGTAGGGAAAATATTCATTCAAATGTGCAATATTTTAGACTAATCAAATACCCCCAAACTTATCTTTGATCGTCCCAAGAAAACTAGTTATTAAAGAGAAAAAGAAAAAGAAAAACTAACTAACACACTTTTGTAGGCAACACGATTGTACTTAGCACGTGCAATAAGCCTTTAAATCTCTAGATGTCCCTAGTAGGAGAAGTGTTGTCTCCTGTGGGTTTTCAGCGGAATACACCCACAAAATCCAATAACAAAAGAAAGAAAATAAAAGTTACATACAAAGATAAGGAACATATAAAAGAAAGAACTTGAAAATAAGAGTTTCAAACTACCAGTTTTTTAGTTGCCATGAGCCCTATCTTAATAGTCGTGAAAAGATATCAGAAATCACATCATCTCTCAATAAAATATCGTCTTTAGTCTTCCTCCCTACCTTTTTTTCCAAACATCGATCATATACCCCTACGTGTGTGTAAAAGGCATCCCTACACTTAGAGAATTCAATTCAAGCTATCATACTCTTGTCCATCTTTCTTAGTACTTTTTAGTCGGTGAATATTTTCAGATGGAATTTCTCACACATTCTTTATACGATTATTAATAATTCTTGAGGTACTAACCAACCGATTACCAAATGTGCTCACCCTTTTTGGCGTAATTAGCAATATCCTAGTCTTGCAACACCTAAGCCTTAGGAGTGGCTCCCAAACAAGTTAGTCTAAGGCACTAGGTGATAAGGCACCCTCGCCATATTTTTTTATGCTGACTTAAGTAATTACAAAACCAGTGTTCATTTTTCTTCACCATTTATATTTTCTGTGTCATTTTTATCTTTGTTTATATATATATATTCTTCATACTAAGGCTTTTAGACAAGAGAATTTCAAGGTATCCTTTACTATCCCAAGTTTCAAGATGTGTGCAAGTGCGTATAATAAGGTATCAACGTTCAAAAATTTGGACTCAAGAATAAGGACTATTTTTTAGACTTATTTCTATTCTCAGATTAGTGATTCTCTTCATTTTAGTAACTCTTGGGACAAAAGCTCATGACTACCTATTACTAGCTTTGTTTTAAAATATCTAATTTTCTTGCTTTTCTTACATCTCTTTCTGTCTTTCATATATATTTTTCACTTTCTAACTTTTACTATTAAAAAATTTAGTGGTTTTACTTAGTATAATGAAAAGTGATGTGTAAATAAGCACAAACCTCTCCTAAACCTATTTGCAGCAGTGTCCTCACTGATGTCGTCTTTTAATATTAAGACCTGTAGACTTGGGAGGAAAAGTTCTCAATGATTAGCAAAAGGGGAAAAAAGTCAATGATAGTAAAATCCTCCCATAAACTTATTTTTGGCTCACAAATTTGTAAAAATTTTCTTTTATTCATGAGCCCAAAATATTTTTCTCCCCACCAAACTTGAGTAAAACGGTTTTTTTAATATATTTTTTAAGCATTTAAAATCATATGGGGGTAAAGTTATTGGTCTATGCAAAGCTTTACAAAGACCAAAAGTTAACACCAACCATTCGAATATTTTATCAATATAACACAATAGTTGGTAGATGATCACGTCACAGATAGACATGAAGAAATGGGGAGGAGATAAGAGGTGTGGTCGAAAGGATTTACGTCTCGGTTTGTAGAGACGAAATAGTGATGGTGAATGAAAACGAGAATAAAAATGATAAGGAGTAGGTGGAATATTCGCATTTTCGTACTTGATAAGAAGATGGGGTGGCGGTTCAACTTTTTCGGGTGGAGGTTGATTCATCACAATACCCAAGTCTTTAAGAAACGTGAGTTTTTCGGCGAAAATATTTTCGAAACTTTCATCGATGATGATCCCAACGAAAAGAAAAGAATCAATGGAATAAGCAGATTCTCTAAGAACACTGAAAGTTTTAAGTTCATCAACAAAAACAAACAATATACTTGAGATGATATAACAACTTGGAATGACCAAAAGAAAAATGGAAGCATGATGAGAAAGTTAGACCGCTGAAAGCGGGAAAATTGAATATTCAGGCGGTCGATTGGCAGCTGGTGGGTCCCGTCTTCTTGTGGTGATTTCTTGACCTCTCCACCATCTCTCTGGTATTGTTTATTTTTTTTAATATAAAATTGGGTTTTAATCTGTAGAATTGGAGGGAAATTGTCAGTCTTTAAACCATCACATCACAACTTTAACTCTTCACTCATCACCCATGCCGACTTGCACAATACACTTGCCCACTTGCATCAAGCTGTCCCATGAGCCAAAATATGTGTTCACACTTGTACAACTTGCATCATATTGGACCATCTTCGATAAAAAGTTATACACTTGAATTATTTTGCAAAATCTTTTTGAATAATGATCGGTTTTCTATTCCGGTTGTAGTGTCGGCTCACAAATGTCGTATCCGTGCATTTTGAGTGTGTTTCTAGTGTTTTGTCATGAATAGATGTATCTTGTACTTATTGAGCAAACATGGATTAATAGTACCTATATATCACAAAATTGATAATGAATGTGCGGTATTGAAATGCAGTTTTTCGTGATGAACAAATACCCCAAATTTATCTTTTGCTCGTCTCGAGCAAAAAAAAAAATCCTAACCTCACTTTCGTAGGGAACGCGATTGCACTGATCTCGTGAAATAAGCCGTTAAACCTCTAGGTGTCCCGACTAGGAAGTGTTTTGTTTTCTGAAGGTTTTCAGCGGATTACACCCACAAAATCCCGTCAAACTTGTTTTGCGAAATCACAGTCAATTCTAACCCTAAGGTTTAGTATCAAAACTAGAAATTCTATTATCCTAAGTTAGTAATATCGAACCCTTATTTTTCACATCTCGCTTCTTATTTAACTTAAGATCGTATACGTCTTTACGTGCGGTGCAAATATAGTTGTTACGTATCAAAAAGTTTGATTAAAGTCATAATGTCACAAAATTAAGACCGGATAAAACTTCAAAAGGATCATACAAGTTTATAAGGAGTTAAGTTTTTCTCAAGATTCGTTCTCCAGTTAGGTTTCAAATTCAGAATTTCTATCGTCCTTAACATAAAACTAGGTCTTATTCTTCAATCCACCTTTTACTTGTTTTCGCATATATACATCTTTGTGAACGTGCAATAGTCTTTATCATAGGATAAAACCTTCATATCTCTGTTAAAAATATTTTTATAAAAACTTGTCTTATGTCAAGATTATTTTCACACAAAAAACAGTTAGTAATTTTAACTCGGAGAGAACACTTACTTGATTTTTTTTTAAAACAAAATTTCTAGACTTCTTAGCGAGCTTTAGGCCAATGCACCCAAACCAGTTGGTTTTAGGACATTAGGTATGGAGACACCCCGGCGAACATAATTGCCCAAGTCACCTAAGTCCTAAAACAAAAAGACTCATTTCAGCGTGAAAATCATAACAATTTACTACGAACAGAGATATAGCCAGTTTTTTCTTTTATTTTTAAGATCAAAGACGTGTTTGTGTAGATATATGTGTAATCACTCCAATCAAGTTCCAGATGAATTATTTTTTAGACTTAGCGTCTATTAAAATTTCAATAATATCCTTTCATATTCACTTCACTTTATAAACTATTCTTGATATTACTTAATTCAAAACAAACCTGTTTGATCCTAAAAAATAGTTTATCAATTTAAAAGTTTAAAAATATATCAAACTTGTCATCTAATTTTCAAAACTCACGATACGTGTAGTGTGATGCAAAGATGTATATTAGATAGGGTTAAACTCAATAGAGGGTTATCTTTCGGGTTTTCAGTTTCTAAAAATAGGATTTAATTGGTCCTATCTTATTAAACTAAACCGTTGGAATTCCAAATCTAAGTTCTCCTACTAGCTAACTTGATGACAAAATTTTAATGTTTTTGGAAAATTTTCTGATTTTTATGGGTTTTTGAATATGTATGCAAATGCAAAATATACAAATAAATGAAAAAATAGAAATGCTTACCGAGCATACCCCCAAACTTAAACTTGACAGAGCTCTCACTGTCATGGTACATAACGAGGGGCAAAATTGTTGAGTGGTCAAAATCTGTCGGTTCTCCCTTTTTTATATAGATATATACAAGAAAAAGAAAACAAAATATATACACAAAAAAGGTCCCTCCAAACTTAAGTAAAACAGTGTTTCCACTGTTAAACGTTGAAATTCAAAATTAGGGGGAGGGAACATCATCAATCTATACAAGGCCTTACACATACCAAAGGTTAACACCAACTATTCAAAAATTCTATCATGATGCGACCAGGGTTGGTGGAAGAACGCGGAGAGAAAGAAAACGAAGAATACGCAAGACCGTGTGTAGATGGAAGTGGTATACGGTCTCGGTAGATGAGGAGATGAACGGAAGGGAGAAAGAAACGGAGTGTGAACTCGAGTATGAAAATTGATGGAATAAATCTATATAATCTGTATTGATTTGAAATTAGAGTTTTCTAACTGTACTAATTTATCAATACGTTGAGAAATGGGGTCAAATTTTTCAAGATTCGCAAGAAAATATGGGCTCGAACTTGGTGAACCAGATGAAGGAAATGAAGGCATTAAGTAGTCTTGTGGTAGAGAAATGATGAGAACGATGGAGGGAAGTAATTGAGGAATGTTATCGGTTAGAAACTCAGGAGAATGTTCACAGTCAGTAGAGGGGACATTGTGAATCGGAAAGTCCAACTCGTCCAATAAAACGGATTCATCCTCAAAGATATCCTCAAAATTCTCTGCAAAATCAAGATTATCCATGCATTCATTCAAATCTTCATCAATAATATCTAGAAGTAAATGGGGTTCAGAAAAATAGTTAAAACAGCGGGATGATGTCCACACGGATCTGAAGGGAAGTGTTGAATTGGTGAGAAAAACTCATCCAAATTTGTGGATTCATCATCAAAATTATCCTAAATATCTATTTCCTCAATCAAGTCAAACTTAAAGTTTTCAAACACCTCAACAAAAGCATGGTTTTCAATTGGTTGGGTTTCTAGAGTAGGGATGTAGAGATCAAAGGGAGTGGCCTTGGTTTCATCTGAAAAGGATCCTTCACAATCAGGTAAATCAAACACTACGTAGTCACACAAATTATTAAACATGCTATCTGTAGATGGTGAATCATTTGGGACGCTTGATAGATTTTTTGAACCGGAGTTGTGGATTTCAATTGAAAATGGGTAGGTTTGATTTTTGAAGAGTTGATTGCGCACTTTCACTACTCAAATCATCAAATTGTTCTATAGCCATATCATACATTGTAAAATTTTGAGCTAGTTGGTAACCAGCTGCCGGTTCGTAAAGTTGTATGAGTGTGGCCATGGATGCATTCAATTTCTCAATCTGTCGGCACGAAGCTACCCGAAATTCTTCTAATGTCCGTTCAAGACTAGACAAGGGTTGTGCAGGGATTTTGATGAATGATTCAAATTCATTCGGATACATAAAACTCCTAAATTGATGTTCAGAAGCAATGTCTACGGAAGGTGTGAAAGTCGGGTAGGATTGATAGGAATCGAATGGATGCGTAAAATAGGTAGGATTAGGATCAACATTTTGATAGGAATACGGTTGGAATTATTGTCCTAAAGAATTCGGAGTTGTGCAAGGTGTGAAAGGTCGGCTACGGGATTGTGCAATACGTTCAGCAATGGACAAGGGTTTAAGAGTCGCCACGTTACCCTCGGGAGGGGTATCAACATAAGAAGGGGTGAAAGTTTGAAATGGTTGATATGACGTGGATGTGGTGTCCATGTGATGTTTTTAAAAGCATTTATCCGATCTTTCAAAGAGATTTTGGTCATGGATTGATCGTTTGAAGTTCTACTAAAACAAGAGCCGTAGGAAGAAATATATGGTTGAGGGTACCAAAGTTTGGCAAGAGTTGGTCGATGTGGAGTACCCATGATATGAAAAGAAGAGGGGATGAAAAAGGATGTGAAGGTTTTTTTTTAAATTTTTTTATATATATGTTAGTTATTAACAAAAGAATGAAATACAGACGCAAAAAGCTAAAACAAAAACTATCATGACACAATACCACACACCTAATCGGTCCAGGATTCACCTAGGTCAACTAGACCTGCTCAAAAACTTGATTATCGAAGTAAAACTGTGTTGAGAAACGGTCTCAAGATATATTGATTACGAGGCCAGATAAGTACATGGATAAAGAGAGGTTTTCTAACGCTTTCTTGAACTTCCTTAATTAGAATAACCCTTTCTGTTTTGGCGGTTGCACCGTGAACACTTTTCGAGACATCCCGTAAACGATATAACGTTAAACGGTGTTCTAAACATGGCTAACTTCTCCTAATAAGCACGAAGCCCTTAGAGTCTAGTTTCTTTAAAATTTGTGCGAGTAAACGTTATTTTCAGTTTCGTGATTTGTGGGCCACAGAAAAGGTGATGAAATCCTTTACTGTATGTTGTGGGGTTCGCTTTCCCTTAAATTCATATTAAATAGATGCAATGCGCAATCAATGAAAAAAGTTGTTCAAAACATCAAACAATCGTTTTTTAAGTTTAAGCGCAACAATGCAACAAATACGAGTTAGTCAATTTAGCTTTCGACGGCGAACTTGCAAAGAATCTTATAAAGATAGAATAGTGGATGTGTCGGATTTGAGAAAGGAGTTAGGAAATACGTACCGATTTGTTTTGGGTTAAGAAACCCCCGTTGAATTGATCCCCTAGTGCTTGAAAAGTTCGCTTGCGCGGGTCAAACTGCCTGTTCCCCTCCGAAAGACGGCCAAGACAGGGACGTCTTGCCTGAGATTCGGGGCAGATGCTATATGGGTGCTATCCATCCACCTCTCCGAAGATGCCAAGTTGATTTATGGCACCATGTATCGAAGGTTTAAACGGATGCGGCCGATGTAGCAGACTTCGTCAGATTCCCCCTCGCTCGAGGGGTTTTTGATTGTGGGGACGCTCTTCCCTGCAGGCGCAAGCTCCTGCAGTTAATTACGCTACCGCATTGCGGTAACAACTTTCTCCTTCTCCAGATAGTCACTTCGTGTCATGTGTGTTTGTTTCGTGTTCGGTTGCCCGTGGATTGTATATGGAGACTGAGTTATGTCGACGCCCGTAGGGCGTGGACTAGTCCAAATCCGTATCTTTCTTAGATTTGGGTTTGGGGGTTTAGGTTTAAGGATGCGTTAGTCTCGTTTGAGACTAAGATCGACTTAAACGTTTATTAAGGATACGTTAGCCTAGTTTTAGACTAAGATCAACTTAACGGGATCGTTTAGATCCAACAAGAGAGCAATAAAGGGGGGGCCCTGTTGTTTAGTTTAGTAACATTACGGTCAGTAGGTAGTTTAAGGACATTGCGGTCCATAGGTAGTTTAAGGACATTGCGGTCCAATGTTAGTTTTAAGACGTTACGGTCAAGGTTAAGGACGTCGTAGTCCGTGGATTTAAGGACTCCACAGTCCGATGTTAGTTTTAAAACATCACGGTCAAGGTTAAGGACGTCGTAGTCCGTGGATTTAAGGACTCCACAGTCCGATATTAGTTGTAAGACATTACGGTCAAGGTTAAGGACGTTGTAGTCCGTGAGTTTAAGGACCCTACAGTTCGATGTTAGTTTTAAGACATTACGGTCAAGGTTAAGGACATCGTAGTCCGTGGATTTAAGGACTCCACAGTCCGATGTTAGTTTTAGGGCATTACGGTCAAGGTTAAGGACGTCGTAGTCCGTAGGTTTAAGGACCCCACAGTCCGATGTTAGTTTTAAGACATTACGGTCAAGGTTGAGGACATCGTAGTCCGTGGATTTAAGGATTCCATAGTCCGATATTAGTTTTAAGACATTACGGTCAAGGTTAAGGACGTCGTAGTCCGTGAGTTTAAGGACCCCACAGTCCGTATCAATGTGTGTGGTTATCGGGACCCGTCGCCTCTTTAAAGACGTTGAGGAATTACAACGACAAGTATCAAAGGAGTCAAGAGATGTACCCTTACACCGAGGTAGATTAAATGATCTGTAGCTCAATTTGGAAACTAAGATCAGTTATTATATTATGATCCCATTGGCCCAGTTAAGTTTGAATTGAGGACTTATGGCCAGCTTGGGCTAAGTCCAATGGTATCTGGGATATTGGCCCTCTGTTGATTCATTGAAGGAGAGGCTTTGCCACTGGAAACTAAGCCATTAGGCTAAGGCTAGTGTTAAACACTAGAGACCAACAGTGTTGAACACTGGGAAAAGATTAACAAGTTAGTGTTGAACACTAAAAAATAATCGGTGTTGAACACTGGGAAAAGATTAACAAGTTAGTGTTGAACACTAAAAGATAATCGGTGTTGAACACTGGGAAAAAGGGCTTTCAAATTAGTGTTAAACACTAAACAAGTCAGTGTTAAACACTGCAAATATAGTTTTCCAGATTAGTGTTAAACACTAAGTAGAGTCAGTGTTAAGCACTGGATACAGAGGGTTCAATTTAGTGTTAAACATTGAGGCAAGAGGGGTCACGTGGTAACACGTGAGAGCGCCCTTCTTCTCTTTATTTTGTTCTGCAGGTAAGTGTTTAACACTTTCAGTTGTGAAAGCCATCACGTGCGGGCATGTGATGAGGGCTCATGCTCTGGTTTATTAGAATACTCATTAGGGGTCACGTGGTGACACGTGAGGGCGCCCCAGAGTTCTCTTTTATTTTGCTATTTCTTTATGTGCTTCAGGGATCACGTGGGACACGTGAGGCATTGCCTCAAAGTTCTCTTTATATATCTTCGCAGGAGTCACGTGGTAACACGTGAGGTGTCTGCTTCAGAGTTCTATTCTGTAGGTCTTTACAGGGGTCATGTGGTAGCACGTGGCTCTGCGTGTTTTTAAAGTTCTGTTCATAGGGTTAAACCCTAAACTTTAGAGGAATTAAATTCCTGTTTTCTTCTGAAGAATTATATTCTTAGTTAGGGTTAAACCCTGATTTCTTTTAATAAAGGAATTAAATTCCTGTGAGTTTGAGAGAATTATATTCTCAGTTAGGGTTGAACCCTAGTTCTGTTCATCTTGAAGGAATTAAATTCCTATATCATAGGGTTAAACCCTAACTTTTTGTCAAAGGAATTGAATTCCTATCATTTTGTGAGAATTAAATTCTCTGAACTCAGTTCCTCCTCTGTGTTTTGGATCTGCCTGGCAGGATCTCAACCCAATGAGAATTAAATTCTCAATTCATGGGGAGATGTGCACTTTACAGATCCCCCACCAGAGAAAGAACTAAGTTCTCTTCTTTTATGTAAGAGTTAAACTCTTTTGAGAATTAAATTCTCCTTTGAAGCCTCCCTTTTCCTTTCTTACCTAGGGCTTTCATTTTTGCAGAGAATTCAAGGCTCTCTCTCTCTCTCTATGTATATAAAAAAAAAGATCCAAAGGACTTAAGGTTTCAGAGAAAGGTTTTAGAAAAAAGGTCTTCGAAAAAGGGCCCCCCTCTTCTTCTTTTCTTGGCTCCTATTTATAAGAGAAGGAAGAGAATCAATCTGCTTAGTAAATTTCTCATTTAGAGATTTGATTTGTATGTTGAGAGATTTGATTTATATTTATCATTAATCCGGGCCTTTAGATTGTTAGGTGAATTTTATTCACCATTGGATTTTAAATCCAAAGATATCCCTTTGTTATTTCGGTTAGATTTTAAGGGGAAATCTTTCCAAGTTCAAGATTTTTCATAAATAGGTGATATTTAATCACCTTCAGATTTTTAATCCAACGGTTTCAAATAATCATTCTCTATTTGGAAAGATTTGAATGATCTCTTCTCAGAATTTAATTTTGTTAAATAATAAGGCTTTTAAAGCCGGTCACGTGTGGCCACGTGACCCCTGGTCACGTGTGGCCACGTAACCCCTGGTCACGTGTAGACACGTGACCCCTGGAATGGGCCTTTCTTCTCCTTTTGCGCTCTGTTCTCTGGCCGTTGCTCAGCCGTCACATGCCAACACGTGACCCCTGGTCACGTGTGAGCACGTGACCTTTTCTGGAGCCTTTTCTTGAATGAGCTTTGTGCCTCTGCTTTGATCGTCATGTGCCAACACGTGACCCCTGGTCACGTGTAAGCACGTGACCTTTTCTAGAGCCTTTTCTTGAATGGGCTTTGTTCCGCTGCTTTGATCGTCGCGTGCCAACACGTGACCACTGGTCACGTGTGAGCACGTGATGCCTCTTCTGAGTCCTTTCCTGATTTTTAATCAGGGAACACTACCCGGATCATTGGCACTGTATTTCACTATCATCTTGGCCTTGAATGTATACTTTGCTCCGCACGATCACAGTTCACAATTCATTAAAATCTGAAAATGTCGGAAAACAGATATTTAGTGCGAAAAAGCGATATAAGTGCCCAAACTACTAGACATACAAAATTATGAAAATCAAACTATAAAAATGGGATAATAATAGAACAAAAGATCCTAGAACAAAAAATTAGAGCAAACGAAGAAGCTTTGGCCGCCGGTAGTAGGAAGTAGGAATAAACTAGCGGTCGAATTGGAGAATTTTGGCTCTAAGTTTCTACAGTGTTCTCTATATTCTAATAGTGTCCCAATTTTATCGTTTAAGTTTTTTAATTAATCTCAGAGTGTTAGAAGATCAAAATATCAGAGAATAAAAAGTTAGAAAAGTGTTAATTTTTGTTTTGGTTTTTGAAATTTTTCCGATTTTTGTTTTTTTTTCAGAATAGTGGTTAGTATAAGGTTTCACATGTCGTATTTAAATTTTAAAGTTACCGAAGTCAAGACGGCGTCGCGTGTAGCTAGCCGTGATGAATATGGGTCGCTCGCAGGGAGATGGTAAGTTTTAGGTTTTTGTTCTCATGAGTTAAGCCAAAGGTCGGAAAAGTTCGATTCTAACCTAAGTGTTATGTATATATGCAAAATAACGCTTGTTAGGGATAGAGTTAGGTTAGGAAAATCCGTATGCTTTGCTTTGTGCCTCACTTGACTATTGATGCTAAGGTAATCGGTAATAACGTGGATTAGGATGCTTAAGCACGGTATTTGCGAAATCCGGCTTATTGACTCTTGTCCTTCCGTTCTTATCTCTTAACTTTCGCCTCCGGCTAAACCAAACGCAACCAGTCACGTTTAGGAATCATCGCTACCGTGGTAGGATAGGGTACCTAACGGAGCACTTGCGTAGGGTTTGGATAGAGTTTAATAGGTAAGTTAAAAGGAAAAGGAAAGCATCACTACTAGAATAGGGGGTTGCCCCTACGGATATTGAAATCCGTAGGGGCATATTTATTTTGGCCCTACGGACTAATTCGTAGGGCCTGAAGGTTGCCCCTACGGTCCAAGACACACCAACGTAAAAATATTAAATCTTAATTTGTTATATTACCCCTACGGAGCCGCAAACCAAGGACCTACGGACATATCCGTAGGGGCATCTAAATATGGATTTAATAGAAAAGAAACATAATTTCCCTACGCGTTGATTATCCTCCTCCTCGATCGAGCGCGCGAAACCTCGCAAATCGCCTTTTCTCGTCTCCACGTCACCGACCTCTCCGATCTCGTCGCCGACCTCGCCGATCTCACCGATCTCGTCGCCGTTCTCTCTCTGTCGTTCCCGATCTCATTCCCTATCTCGTCGCCGTTCTTCCTCGTCACGGATCCACCGAACAGGTAACTAATTAAATCTTCAATTAAAGAGTTTTTTGGTTATTTTAGGGGTTGGGGTTGCAGTTGCAGTTGGGGTTCGGCTAGGGTTGCGGTTGGGGTTGGGTTCGGCTAGGGTTGCGGTTGGGGTTGGGGTTGGGGTTGGGGTTAGGGTTAGGGTTAGGGCTGGGGCTGGTGCTGCTGCTGGGGATGCGGTTGGGTTGGGGTTGGGGTTAGGGTTAGGGTTTGGCTGGGGGGCGCATAACTGTTGGGGTTGCGGTTGGGGTGGGGTTGGGGTTGGAGTTAGGGTTAGGGTTAGGGCTGGGGCTGGGGCTGGGGCTGGTGCTGGTGCTGCGGTTGCGGTTGGGTTGGGGTTAGGGTTAAGGTTAGGGTTGGGGTTCGGCTGGGGGGGCGCATAACTGTTGTCTTGCATGGTAAACAATAAAGGGGGTTTGTGCAATAAACCCTGATTATTGCGCTGTGCTTGCAATGAGTACTTATTCATGTAATGCATGTTGGTTCCCACTTTTGTTCGCTTGCTTGCATATATTGTAGATATGAGCTTATTTTTTTGTTGGGTTTGTTTGTTTCTTATTCCATTGATGGGCACATCCAAGCAGTATGAAATTGCATCTTCCTTTTGCTACCAACAACTAGCTAGGTTAGATTACGCAGTTGTGCCTTTCTTTTTAGATTTTGGATAGATTTTCCACTTTACATTTCTATCCATAATTGATTGGATAATTTATCGACCAAAGCTCTCTACTTGAGAAACCGAGCAGCATTAGTGTGACAATGTCATCATGTGAAACTTCCGTTGACTGCCTAAATTCACAAATTTCTTTTTCTATCTGTTAGTTTAGGGGCATGCATAATTTGTTTCTAGCCGTAAATGGCTCTAGTTATATATTTCTCCGTCATGTTTGAATTGTGTATCACAAAATTTGCCTAAATGGTTCATTATATGTTCCCTCATTCATGCATGTATAACACACACACATATTAGCTTTTGTGCCAGATACTTTTGGAAATAAAACTTTCAACACTAATTTTGATCTGAGACCCGTGTCATGTAGCATTAATTATGAATTTATATTATATTCATCTTGT
The DNA here is from genome assembly GCA_030015575.1 of Agapanthus africanus. Classification (NCBI taxonomy): domain Eukaryota; kingdom Viridiplantae; phylum Streptophyta; class Magnoliopsida; order Asparagales; family Amaryllidaceae; genus Agapanthus; species Agapanthus africanus. Next base: position 42,994,337 of record CM057344.1, read on the forward strand.
TTATTATTTTTTTCCTATGTTAAAGGTATGCATCTCAATCCCAAGTCTAATGCATCTTAGTTCTTTAATACTCAATTCTTCATATATCTTATTCTCAAGTTGCAATTTGCAAGTAACTAAGCAAGTATTATTTCATAAGTTTAAAATCATGTTAAACATATAACACGAATGCACAACAAACGCATCATTAGAGAGTGATTCAAGATGTTCAAGTTAAAACCAATATATGATACTCGATGATAATATGAAACCTTCATATTCTCATCGATACTCATATATGAAACTAAAAGTGCCACTTAGTCCCCGTCTATCGGTTAACATACGTGCAATGTTCGTCGTGACATAGAACTATACGAAGATTGTTAAATATCGGACGGTATAGCTCGATACAACAACCGTCGTATAGTCTACGCGATGAGAAAATTCAATCGTATGGTAACCCATAGATTTGTCCCGTGTGGACAAGTTAAGAATGTATAAAGCAAACGCCTTCATTCACTTGTGTTTTCATCCGTTTCGAGATATTTCGTCGGTACCTTTCCGCTGGTTTTCCGTGTACAAAGATAGACTAGATGTTCATTTCAACGTTGTTTCACAGCTTTGAAATGATTATCTATTCTATTACAGTGTACTCGGAGAACAGCGGGGAGGTGCTGCCGAAATTTACTTGAAACGGTTGAAAGCACAAGTGATGGGTGTTCGCTCTATACATTATTAATGGGATAGAAGCCTACCCCCGACAACCGGAACACACACATACAACAAGAATACACAACAAACGCATAATTAGAGAGTCATTCGAGATGTTCAAGTTAAAACCAATATATGATTCTCGATGATAATATGAAACCTTCATATTCTCATCGATACTCATATATGAAATTAAAAGCGCCACTTAGTCCCCGTTTATCGGTTAACATACGTGCGATGTTCGTCGTGACATAGAACTATACGAAGGTTGTTAAATATCGGACGGTATAGCTCGATTCTAACAACTGTCGTATAGTCTACGCGACGAGAAAATTCAATCGTATGGTAACCCATAGATTTGTCCCGTGTGGAAAAGTTAAGAATGTATAAAGCAAACGCCTTCATTCACTTGTGTTTTCATCCGTTTCGAGATATTTCATCGGTACCTTTCTGCTGGTTCTCCGTGTACAAAGATATATTAGATGTTCATTTCAATATTGTTTCACAGCTTTGAAATGATTATCTATTCTATTACAGTGTACTCGGAGAACAGCGGGGAGGTGCTGCCGAAATTTACTCGAAACGGTTGAAAGCACAAGTGATGGGTGTTCGCTCTATACATTCTTAATGGGATAGAAGCCTACCCCCGACAGCCGGAACACACACATACAACAAGAATACACAACAAACGCATAATTAGAGAGTCATTCGAGATGTTCAAGTTAAAACCAATATATGATTCTCGATGATAATATGAAACCTTCATATTCTCATCGATACTCATATATGAAACTAAAAGCGCCATTTAGTCCCCGTCTCTCGGTTAACATACGTGCGATGTTCTTTATGGCATAAAACTATACGAAGGTTATTAAATATCGGACGGTATAGCTCGATACTTACAACCGTCATATAGTCTACACGACGAGAAAATTCAATCGTATGGTAACCCATAGATTTATCCCGTGTGGACAAGTTAAGAATGTATAAAGCAAACGCCTTCATTCACTTGTGTTTTCATCCGTTTCGAGATATTTCGTCGGTACCTTTCCGCTGGTACTCCGTGTACAAAGATAGATTAGATGTTCATTTCAACGTTGTTTCACAGCTTTGAAATGATTATCTATTCTATTACAGTGTACTCGGAGAACAGCAGGGAGGTGCTGCCGAAATTTACTCGAAACGGTTGAAAGCACAAGTGATGGGTGTTCGCTCTATACATTCTTAATGGGATAGAAGCCTACCCCCGACAGACGGAACACACACATACAACAAGAATACACAACAAACACATAATTAGAGAGTGATTCGAGATGTTCAAGTTAAAACCAATATATGATTCTCGATGATAATATGAAACCTTCATATTCTCATCGATACTCATATATAAAACTAAAAGCGCCACTTAGTCCCCGTCTATCGGTTAACATATGTGCGATAATTTATTCTTTTCAACGACAAACGCACACACAAAGCATATACACGGATTTTCTCCTTTGTCAGTAACTATCCCGTTCTTATATTTCTCAATATGGTCAGCATAATTTACAATTTATATGTTATACAGTCTAACATGGCCCATGTGTACGTCAGAGTTAAGGACTGGATGTATGTGGATTGGAACAACGTATGCAACTTAAGTTTGTCGTAGGAGTTGCTGCTTTCCTTGAATTTGCACGCGCACATAATAAGATCATAATAGAGAAGATTCTCTGTCCGTGCGATAGATGTGGCAATAAGTACTGGCAGAAGGTAGAATTGGCAGAGCTTCATATTGTAAAATATGGGTTTACTAGACTTTGTACAACTTGGAAATATCACGGGGAAGGAGGAGAATGCAGTACTGCGGCAGAAGAAGAAGGAGAGCACGATAATGCGGCAGGAGAAAAAGAAGAATTCGGTAATGTTGCAGAAGGAGAAGACGGTAATTTATTTCCATCAAAAGAAATGGAGGATATAGTAGAGGCTGCCCTAGGTGAATCTTTTCGTACCGAAGATGACATTCCTTCCGGTCAAGGACCGCGTGCGGATAAATATGAAAATTTCATGCATGATGCTAGGAAACCAATTTATGAGAATGCGAAGTATTCCACCCTCTCATGATTCGTCCAACTTTTCCAGATTAAGTACCTAAATGGATGGAGCAACAAGTCATTCACAATGCGTCTTTCGTTCTTGAAAGATTCTATGCCTCCGGAAAATAATGTGCCCGACAGCTGGTACGGAGCCCAGAAGATGATGTCTGATTTGGGTCTAAAGTGCGAGAAGATTCAAGCATGTCCTAAAAATTGCGTGTTGTACCGGAAAGAGAATTCAGATTTGAAAGAGTGTCCAACATGAGGAGATGCCAGGTATAAGTCGAAAGATTCTGATAAGAAGCCTGATATACCTGTCAAGATAGCACGATACTTTCCCATAACACAGAGGCTACAGAGGCTATTCAGATGCAAGAAAACAGCCGAGGCAATGATTTGGCATCACCGTGCTCCTCCAAGTGAAGATGGAAAAATGAGCCATCCAAGAGATTCATCGGCATGGAAGGATTTCGATAAGAGGCACGCAATATTCAGTAGCGATCCTCGCAATGTCCGGCTCGGACTGGCTACTGATGGCTTCTGCCCATTCAACTATATGGCTGGAATTCACAGCACATGGCCCGTTGTAATGATAATTTATAATCTGTCGCCTTAGTTGGCTATGGACCAATCATACTTTATGATGGCTCTTCTTATCGACGGACCAAGCTCACCGGGGAACAATATTAACGTCTATCTCCGACCTCTGATCGAGGAGTTGAAATCTCTGTTCATTGATGGTGTAGAGACATATGATGCAAACACAAATACAATCTTCATACTGCGTGCAGCTCTAATGTGGACAATTAATGACTTTCCTGCATATAGAATGCTATCAGGTTGGTCAGTACATGTTCACAAAGCATGTCCTCATTGCCATGAACACACAACATCGAAATTCTTGAATTTTAGCAGGAAGGTTTGTTATTGCAGCCATCGACGTTTCCTGCCTCCAGACCACCCTATAGGTTAGACACGGTTCACTTTGATGGTCATCAAGAGCTTCTTGGACCTCCATCCCCATTTTCCGGAGAGGACGTGACTGCTAAATGGGATGGTTACAATAATGTGACCTTCGGGATGGATCCGACGAAACAGGTCAAACCACCATTTTGGAACAAGTTAAGCATTTTCTTCGAGCTTCGGTACTGGTCTACAAATTTAGTGCGTCATTGTCTGGACGTCATGCATATAGAGAAGGAAGTATCGGAGCACATACTTAACTTGCTTCTTTGTAAAGTCAGGAAATCGAAAGACAACCTGAATGCTCGGATGGATCTACAAGAGTGGGGAATAAGAAGTGAATTGCACCCTAGACCGGTAGAGGGTAAACCGAGCAAGTTTGTACTTCCCAATGTTGCTTATCATATGTCACAACTGGAGAAGAAAAGATTCCTGCATGTGTTGCATGATTTTAAAGTTCCCACAGGTTTCTCAGGATCATTCAGCTAGAAAATAAAAATTGTGAAGGGCAAGATCGATGGGCTGAAAAATCATGATCACCATGTTATCGTGGAGCACCTTCTTCCATTAGCCCTCAGGACTTCTCTTCCCGAATCAGTTGGTCTAGTAATCAACGACCTATGTTGTTTTTCAGGGAGTTGTGTGCTAAAACACTGGAGGTTGTGACGCTGGATAAACTAGAAAATTCTATTGCGTTGATACTTTGCAAGTTTGAGCGTATTTTCCCACCGTCATTCTTCGATATCATAATACACTTGACGGTTCATCTTGCAACTGAGGCGAAGTTAGCCGGACCGGTACAATATCGATAGATTTATCCCGTCGAGAGGTACGTCTAATTTTTCGTTTCACGCAATTTATAAATTTATTGTTGTCATGTATGCCCGTATTTATTTATTCAACATATTTTCATTAGGTACCTTTACACTCTTAAGAAGTATATACGCAATAAAAATCGACCAGAGGGTTCTATCATGCAAGGTTATCTTCTTGATGAAGCAACCACATTTTGTTCCTGCTATCTGGACGAGAACATTGAGACAAGACTTAACCGGCCACGAATAATTCAAGATGGGCCATATGGTAAAGCCGAGTTTAAGAGGGTAGACACTATGTTTATCAACAAGATACACCGGTTTATCTTGCTTAATTGCGCATTTCTTGAACAAATTAGAGAGTAAGTTTTTTTGGATTAATTGTTATATCTGTGTTTGTGTGTGTATGAAATGATATAATATTAATGTCTCCATTATTTGTCGAAAAAAGAATTCATTTTAACGAGATACGTGAGGGGCATCCTGATTGGAACGAAGAACGATTGGAAAAATATTATCAGGATAATTTTTGTGATTGGGTCACAGATAATGTAAGTTAATCGAATAACATTTTATTGCTATCAGTTTTAATCTAAACTTGTATCGTTATGTATTTGTCATAAAATTTGTTTTGTTAGATCCATGATCCGAACTTATCTGCATCATTTGAGAGTGATTCAAGATGTCTAGCTCAATTTCCTAGTATGGAGGTTGCATATTACAAAGGATTTGGTGTCCTTGGATACATATTCGAAGTTAAGGATATAGAAACATCTAGAACCACTCAAAATAGTGGGATTGCGACGGTAGGATCGGACGGTGTGATTTATTATGGGTACTTAAATTTTATACTCGGCATCCGCTATCCCGAACGATCAGAACCCTTTTATATATTCCAGTGTACTTGGTACGATACGCGAACCGATACGGACAAGTGGAGAAGCAATCTTGGGACTTGGAAAGATGAATATGAATTGACCAGTGTGAACACACTTCGATTTTACGGTCAGGAAGATCCGTTTATCTTTCTGAACCAAGCGTTCCAAGTATACTATTCACAGTGTTTGAAGCATTCGGGATGGAGTGTTGTATGCCGATGGAAACCCAGAGATGTCTACGATGTCCCAGAATTCGAAGACAGTGATGAGGACGAAGAAGAGAGAAAGCTTAAAGTGCTCCGACCGTCTGTTTCGAAGGACGGGTTGTCTTCGACCGATCATGAAGTTACATGGGTTAGAAATGACATCAACGATGAAATCCAAGTAGATATGTATAATGCGCCCAAGAAACGAAAAAGGTTATCAGTAATGTTATATTATTACTTCACATTTTACGCTCTATACATATATAGTCAATACTTTTAATGATTGTCTAATGCCTTCACGAACCATTTATCTAGATTTGATGACGATGTCGGGAGCAGCGAGGGACGGCAGGAGCTCCAGCCCCAGCAGAGGCAGAGCGGTTCTGCCGCCCGGAGAGCTGCGTAGGGAGCTTCAGAGGGCCGGTCTTATACCCAGATCGGAGACCCCTTCGGATGCCACCTTCCGTATGGATTTTGCCACACCTCCAGGTATAATACACGCATATCTATTTTGAATGTAATATTACAGATATTCATGCCTGTTTATGTCAAAATTACTTATATTGTCAATGTTTGATTGTCTAGTTTTGGTGATACGTCCACATCTGGGACAGAGGCCACTCCAGCTCCTCCAGGTATGTTTATATCATATAGTGCATGTATATTGATTTAGAATGCTATATCATAAATATACACACATTCCTTTTGCTTTTACTTAGCAATTTTTATTATTGTCTAGCTGTAGGTGGTGACACCACCGCACCTGCGGGTATGTTTATATCCTATAGTGCATGCATATTGATTTAGAACGCTATATTATTGATCTACACATTCTTTTTGCAATTACTTATATAATCTATTTTTAATTGTCTAATTATAAGTGGTGCGTCCACATCTTCCGCAGGGGCCACTCCTGCCGCTTCCATACCCTCCGTATCGTCTGCAGGTCAGTATGAATAAATATAAAATATTTATTCATTTTACATATGCTCTATAGAATAAATATGAACTTCATGGAAATTTAGCGTCAATGTTTATTTTCTAGTTGGAGGGGATGCGTCCGCATCCGGGACCCCGGTTGTTCCTCACCGGAGGAACTATCGTCCCGCTCGTGCTGCTGCCCGGGCCCAGGCTCGTGCGATAGTCACCGGAGGTATATATCACACTTCAATTTTCGTTTAAGCTTGATTTCTTAATACAACTTTGTCTTAATATTGATTGTCTTGATATTTCGTGCAGACGCAGGGCCTCCCCATCCCCAGAGGGGGACTCGAGGCCCGAATCAGTCCCATATGTTGAGGCCAGACAGAGCTAGGGGGAGGCAGCATTCCCCCTCTTTTTTACCCTTGACTATCGCTATACCGGTCCTCATGCCGAGAGGTTGGGCCGGTATATGGGGGACGAGAGCCGGCTCGTGAAGAACTATCTACTTCACGTTGAGTGGGGCGAGCAGTACCGGCGCTCATTCCCCGTCTTCTTTGATCAGGCTCGGGTACGTATTAATATATATTTTCATTTGATTTCTCCAATATATTTATTATTAACACTTGCAATCTAATAACAATTTTTTTTTGTATTTTCAGTCGGATTACGATTTTCAGCCTGTACCCGACCCTGATCACCCTGGGAGGGTGCTCGACCTTCATGCTCTGTACAATGGCCTGATGAAGAACATGAAGACCAAGGTCCGATACAACAGGAATGAGCTGAAGGCCGACTGCTACTCTCTATGGATGGCGACCCCCGAGGCAGAGAGAGCGGCCCTCCTATCTACTCCGGCGTTTGTGAGAGTCGACGTAGAGACATGGCCTCCAATGTGCCAATATTTCGACTCCCAACGCAAACAGGTATGTATTTTAAATGTAATTCATTGTTTAGGATATAATTTATTTTTTTGTGTTCCTTAATTAGAAAACTAAATGTTAATGCGTTGTACAGAAACAGGCCGCTCGGAATACAAAGAACAGGAAGTCGGCGAAGAGGGGTTGCCCCACTTACACTGGTGGCTCGAGGAATATTACTCGAGCCATGGAGTTATCGGTAAATTACAATAGACCGACCTTTATGATATTCTGCAATATTAAGAGTTATTTTCTAATATTTCTAATATTAAGAGTTATTTTCTAATATTACAGACAGCTTAGACCGTGGCGCAAGGTGGTACACCGAGCGTGCTGTCCGCATATCTTGTCGTCCACGGCACCTCGACAGATTCCGCCACGGGCGAGCTTCGATATCCCGACATTGCTACCCAGGAGTATTGCGTAAGTGTTAATATTTATTCTACCCATATTTGAAATTTTAGTTTTGGAAGGTTCAAATTTAAATTTTATACTTATACTTTACTTAATGTGGGTGTAGGAGCGGGTGGTTGAGCAGGCCGAGGTTTCGGTGATCGATTTTACTGGACAGAGCGATCCGAGGCTGCTGACCCCAGTCCTGGACGCCGCACACGGAGGGCACCACGGAGGTTGGGAGAGAGGCCGGGGACTGGGCCCTAGCAGGGCCCATATGAGGTTAGACTCCACCCCGGCGGTTACTTCCTCCGTCTCCAGTGAGCGACGTGTCCAGCAGGAACTGGAGAGCTTGAGGGCCACCGTACAGGAGTTGAAGGAGATGCTGGTATGTATACTACTTTATATTAAAATATCATGTCATATTATAGATATCAACATATCCATAATTAGTACGTAGCCTGAGCTTATTTGGTTGTAGACTTAGGTTTGATTAATCATACATACATATTTAATTAAAATAAACAACGGTTTTCCAAACTAGATATCCAAATGGGGTTTTGAAATAACTTGATAATGATACGAATTCGAATAATACATAGTTCTTACACGCTTATTACACACGTTAGTTCCAGACGCGACAGGATACATCGGCCGAGTCTCCACATGCATCTCCTTCGGCTGCGGCTCCGCAAGCCACTACATCGGCTGCGGTTCCGCAGACAGCTCCTATAGCTCCACCGCCCGCTCAGACTCCCGCAGCCGCGGCTCCGCAAGCTACTACCTCGACGGCGGCTGCGCAGACCACATCGCCAGCTCCACAGGCCGCTCAGACTCCCGCACGCGCCGAATTGCATGGTTTATTGACCGAGGAGATGGCGCGCCAGATTCTAGCGTTTATCAGAGGTGGAGCTGGACCGAGCTAGGGCATCTTTTTGATTCTTATTTTCTGAAACATGCATTTATTTATATGATACATATTGTACTACATTTTGAAACGATATTGATATTGATATTGGTTTATATTTATATCATATTGGATATTTTGGTTTCTTTTGTATATTATATGCGTGAGATGTGATTATGATTACTGCGATATATGTTGTGTGATGATTAATTTTATATTTGATTGATGTATATATTATTGTGCACAGGGCGAGAAAAAATCAGGCAGCCCTTTTTAAAAAAAAAACAGATAATATGTACCTACGGATTAACCTGTATGTACACATGTTACCCCTACGGATTTAACCGTAGGGGCACAATATCAGCATTAACTGATATTTTCCCTCCTGATCTCAGTATCAGGGGGTTGGGAGTGCCCCTACGGATATATCCGTAGGGGAAAACAAAAGCCCCTACGGATATATCCGTAGGGGCAAAATATCAGGATTTCTGATATTTTGTCCCTATGGATCAGTACCTACGCATGTATCCGTAGGGGCTATGACTTAGACCTACGGAGTAATCCGTAGGTACAATTAATATATTTAAAAAAACCGTACATAAAATAATGTTTTTGTCCCTACGGCCTACTCCGTAGGGACTACAAGACCTACAGTGAAATCCGTAGGGGCAGTTTTTTGTCCGTAGAGGCAAGTTCAGGGCTTCCACTTGCACCTACGGCGTTTGCACCTACAGGTTATTTTCTTGCCCCTACGGACATATCCGTAGGGGCAGTGGTTTGCCCCTATGGGTTAATCCGTAGGGGCAACCCCTCTTTGTAGTAGTGCATAAAGATAAATCTAATTTAAACATCACCTCTCATTCCCTAACAAGAAGGATTACTCACAAGTTATCACAAATATCAAAAGAGAACACAAGAGAGAAAAGATCAAAGAAAACATTACAAGTAAATAGCATCAAAGAAAATTGTAAGTAAGTAACTGCAAGTAAAGAACAAGTAGAAGAGATACTAGGAACCAAATGAATCAAATGCAAAATAAACAGAAGTTTCATTGATCTTCAAATCTAAGGTACAAGGTAAGCGTTCAATAACCAAAATCTAAACTTGTAAGCACAATGAAGAGGTTGTAAGATCAGGAGAAGGTAACGAACTCAAAGTTACTAACTATTATGTATAAAAAACTAAAATTACAAAATGTGAAATGAAGATTAGTATGAAAATTCTTGGAAAAAGTATAGCTCAAACTTGCTCTCTGTTCTGGTATATATAGGCAGTTCATCGACAAAAACAAACAATAAACTTGAAATGATATGACAATTTGGAATGACTAGAAGAAAAATGGAGGCATGATGAGCAAGTTGGACCGCTGAAAGCGGGAAAATTGAATATTCCGGCGGTCGATTAGCGGCTGGTGGGTCCCGTCTTCTTGTGGTGATTTCATGACCTCTCCACCATCTCTCTAGTATTGTTTGATTCTTTTATATAAATTTTGGTTTCAATCTGTAGATTTGGAGGAAAATTTTCTGGCTTTAAACCATCACATCATAACTTTATCTCTTTAGTCATCACCCATGCCCACTTGCATAATAAAATTGCTCACTTGCATCAAGCTGTCCCATGAGCCAAAATTTGTGTTCACACTTGTACAACTTGCATCATGTTGGACCATCTTGGATAAAAAAATTATACACTTGAATTTTTTTGCAAAATCTTTTTGAATAATGATCGGTTGCAGTGTCGGCTCACAAATGTTGTATCTGTGAATTTTGAACGTGTTTCCAGTGTTTTGTCATGAATGCCTGTATCTTGTACTTATTGAGCAGACATGGACTAATACTACCGATATATCACAAAATTGATAATGAATGAGCAGTATTGAAATGTGGTTTTTCATGATGAACATGCACCAAAAGAGCTGGAGGATGGGATACATACCACGACGGACAATCGAAGGAAATTCTACTTGGGAACGAAGAATAATCCGAGACCGACGTTTGTCAGTGAGCTGCTATCCGAAAGGCAAGTAGCCACATTAAAAGATGTTCTTATGCAGTATAAAGGTTGCTTCACTTGAAACTACATAGAAATGCCGGGTTTATATCCAGAGGTAGCGGTACACAAGCTGGCCATATCACCATAGATAAAGCCAGTCAAGTAAGCAATAAGAAGAATGAGGCTTGAACTCAAGATGAGTATCAACACCGATGTCAAGAAATTAATCGACTCCGGCTTTATACAAGAAGTTCAATATCCCGACTGGATCGCTAATATAATTTCGGTGATGAAGAAAAATAGGACTATTCGGATCTGCGTGGACTTTTGGGACCTCAACAAGGCATGCCCGAAAGATGACTTCCCAGTGACCGTTACTGAGCTAATGATCGATAACACATTCACCCATGAAGGCTTCTCCTTTATGGATGGATCTTCATGATACAACCAAATAAAGATAGATCCTGAAGACTAGAAGCATACCACTTTCTGGACACCGTTGGGCATATTTTGCTACAAGGTGATGCCCTTCGGTTTGAAGACGCCGGAGCCAAATACCGAAGGGCTATGACGAAGATATTCAATGACCTCATACATAAGATCGACGAATGTCATATTGATGACCTCGTGGTCAAAAGCAAATCTCATGAGGAGCACTCGGAGCATCTAAAGATCATGTTTGGGCATTTTCGGAAGTATAATCTGAATCTGAACTCTCTAAAGTGCGTGTTTGGTGTCTCTTTAGGAAAATTACTAGGCTTTATCATCCGCCTCCGAGGTATCGAAATTGATCCCTCAAAGATCAAGGAAATCATGGAAATGCCCTCACCAAGAACCCTCAAACAACTGCGATCTCTCGAAGGAAAACTCGCATATTTTCGGCGGTTCATAGTCAGCCTCTCCAGAAAATGCCGCCCCTATAGCCATCTGATGAAGAAGGGAACCCCTTTCGTATGGGATTAGAAATGCCAAAACGCATTGGAGGAAATTAAACAATACCTGCAAAATCCGCCGATATTGGCCGCTCCAATTAAGGGAAAGCCCCTTATCTTATATACAACAGCCCTTGAGGGTTCTCTAGGCGCGCTGTGAGCATAAGAGAACGATCAAGGAAAAGAGAGAGCTCTTTACTATCTAAGTCAAGTTCTTTTGGGGGCAGAAAGAAACTATTCCTCTATCGGAAAGCACTGCTTAGCATTGATCTTCGCAATAACGAAGCTCTGACACTACGCTTTGGTGCATTAGGTCCATCTCATATCAAAGGTGGATCCTCTTAAGTATCTGATGTCAAAGTCCATACTGACGGGAAAGCTTGCCAAATGGGCCCTCCTGCTAATTGAATTTTTGATAATATATCGACCCCTCAAAGCGGTGAAAAGGCAAGCCATCGCCGACTTTCGTGCGGAACATCCGATACCAACTGATTCTCTCCTAAAATGCGAGTTACCGGATGAACACACGTTCGACACAGTCGAGGAGGAGAAAGAGGAAAATGAGTCTTGGTGGAAACTCTACTTAGATGGAGAATCTTCCATGAAGCGGTGAAAGAAGAACACTCCCATAATCAAAGCCGGCGTAGGTCTTATCTTCATTACTCCTCAAGGAGGAATATTGCGGTATGCTCTTTCCTTGACGGAACCCAAAACCAATAATAAAGTGGAATATGAAGCTTTGATAACCGATCTTGAGATCGCTATCGACATGGGAATCAAGGACATCCTAACATATGGAGATTCTCATCTGATCGTCAGTCAGGTAAATGGTGACTAACAGACATACAAACCAGAACTGATAAGGTATGGCGACAGAGTGCAGCGGTTGCTAACCCAAATCCTTTCCTATACCTTTGAAAACGTGTCATGAGTGGAAAACAGCAAGGCGGATGCGTTAGCCATGTTGGCTAAAGAATTGATCGATAAAGACCTCGATGACGTAAGGATCATTGTTCAAAGCCGCAAGATCCTAGCATCAGTAGATATACCTTCAAAAGTTCTGATGGACCTACCCGAAGAAAAAGGAGCAAACGAAGAAGATGCTCTCCAAATAGAAAACAGAGAAGAAGTTGAGGAATGGAGAGGAGTCCTTATAGACTACTTTATGTGCCAACACACACCTGAAGTTGTGTCATATAGACATCAGCTTATGAAACGATCTTTTTCATTCGCCTTCATCAATGATACGCTATACAAGGGATCCTTCGAGTTCGTATGGTTAAGATACCTAGAGCTGAAGGAATCAAAGAAAGTCGTCGAAGAAATACACGACGGACTTTGCGACTCCTATCAAGCAGGTCCAAATATGAAGCTGAAGATAAAATGGATGGGCTATTACTGGCCAACGATGATTCAGGACTATCTCGAATATGTGAAACGGTGTCACTCGTGCAAAATACACAGGGACTTCATACATCAGGATCCAAATGCATTGCATTTGACAGTAGCTAGTTGGTCGTTCGAGATGTAGGGAACGGATATAATCGTCCCAATCGAACCAGGGTCATCCAGAGGACATCGGTTTATACAGGAACAACCGATTACTTCTCTAAGTGGGCAGAAATAATATCGCTAAGGGAGTGAAGACGGAGAATATCCTCCACTTCTTCAAAACTCATGTCATCTACCGGTTCGAAACTCCACGACGAATATTCTTGGATAATAGACCAACCTATTGAAGCTACAAAATAAGCTGCTTCACACAGCAACACAAGATAGACTGGAGATACTCCTTGATCTATAATCCTCGGGCCAATGGTTTAGCTAAAGCATTCAACAAGACTTAGAACAAGATTATAATGAAGTCGGTGTATAAAATCAAGAAGGACTACCACGAGAGACTGCATGAAGCTGTTCAGGCATACCGAACGACGTTCAAGACGGCCACAAAAACAACACTATATGCATTGGTCTTTGGCACTGAAGAGTACTCCCACTGGAGATAGAACTCCACTCATTACGAGTGGTAGTTCAATACGAGCTAACGGATGAATAAAATGCTCATCTCAAGCTTGAGGAACTCGATACTCTTGATGAAACCCACCTTATTGCATAGAAAAATCTGGAAGTTTACAGGGCAAGGATGACACGATCATATGAAAGACTAACCAGGCCGAGAACATTCCGCCAAGGCAAACTCGTGCTGGTTGTCAAAAGACCAATGATTCCCAATCGGGCAAAACGGGGGAAGTTCTAGCCAAACTATGAAGACCCGTACATCATAGATAAGGTCTAGCAAGATAGAGCTTACCTACTTATGGATATGCATGGAGAAATGCCATTTCGACCAATAAACGGTCGATTCCTAAAAAAATACTACGTTTGAAGAGTCGCGACTTAGGTCAATGATAGATGATGACACTTGTGTCCGCTCGCTATCTTCTTGAGTCAAAACTCTGAAAGTCGTATGCTCCCCATTATGCAATATTGGATCACTACTTCCTTAAACTGGTATCGGACTGAAATGTCCTTAAACTACCATTTCGTCCCGAACATGGGAATATTGGACCGAAATTTTCCTAAACTTATATGTCATCTCATGCATGATAATAATGGACCATTACGTCCTTAAACTGGTATCGGACCAAAATGTCCCTAAACTACCATTTTGTCCTGAACATAGGAATGTTGGACCGTAATGTCCCTAAACCAATATGTTGCCCTGCGGCTGGTCTCCATATTGATTACCGTATACAATTCATGGGCTACCCATAGCAAATATTTCGCCCCAAGTATCAAATGATGGACCACAACATCCTTAAACTGGTATTGGACCGTAATCTCCTTAAACTAATATGTTGTCCTACGGTTGATCTCCATATCGACCACCGTATACAATCCACGGGCACAAACAATATGACCCCATACTATATTCCTATGGAGCGTGGTGTCCTTAAATTGGTATTTGACCGAAACGTCCTTAAACTAATGTTGGAACGAAACGTCCTTAAACTAATATTGGACCGAAACGTGTCTAAACTAATATGTTTGGCCCTATGGTATGAGTCATATAACCGAACGTATACAATCCAAGAGCATAAACAAACCATATCTCTCCCAAGTCCCATCAGTAAGACTACACTGGCCGGGAAGCTCTACCAATGATGTCGTCCTAAGAAAAATGTCATGACCAACGGCTGATAGTGCGTTATCTTACAGATCGCCTGTCTCCTCGAGCAATGTTGGATCATCCACAGTGAGGCAAAAAATAGTATGTCCACAAGCAAAATGGATACGGATGAAAACCCTAAAGGGCGCCGTGAGTAAAAACAGCAGGGCTATCGGCGAGCTTGTGAAAACCCGGAAGGGCGCGAACTCGTTGAAAGAAAGAAAAGATGCACTTGCAAAGTTCTCTCGACTTTATAAGGAGAAAACACATGCGTGAGATCCTTACGACTCACAAAAAAGTAACACACTTAGAAATCTATACGACCCTTAAGGAGAAAATACACCTACGAGATCCTCTTAACTCGTTGGGAGAAATACCTTTACGAGACCTTTACAGCTCATAAAGTCAAAAAGCCTTAGTTGGCAGGGATCTAAACCTGTCTTCTAAGCCACCTTTGTCCAAATAGGCAATAGTAAATGATGAGTCGCTCCTGACACTATTCTGGTTATAGCGACCCTGATACCAAGATTAGTATCAGACTTAAAAATACATATGAAATATAGACGAAATGATGGGGCTACTCGCAATAAAAGCAGCGAGTAAAAATAAAATGAAATAAGACAAAATGATGGGGCAACTCGCAATAAAAATCAACGAGTAACAATAAAATGAAATAGCCGAAATGATTGGGCAATCACGACTTTCGCGATATGAAAAGGTAAAAAGATGGAGTATCGCAGAGAATAAAAAAAATTTAAAAAGAGAAAAAAGAAAGTAAGATAAAAAAATTCCGCCCTGCAAGTAAGTCCATAATAACACTTGTATACAATCCATGGACACAAATGAAATAAAAGGAACCAAATTTTCCCACAATGATTCGTCAAAAGAAGAACCGAGTCTTGACGGCACATATATAGCCTAAAGATTATTTGGACGTCTCTCTTACTCCAGCAAAGTACAGACGTGGTGTCGACAAAGCTCCAAGGAGTCAAATCAAAATGGAGCAATGGTATATTCCTAACTCCAGATCTCAATAGCAATATCTACAGTCTAGAGATCATCTCGATGTTCTTCCTCATTCCATTAGGGTGCGAGCACAACGGTCAAATAAAATCGGAGTAATGGCATATTCTTAACTTCAGATCTCAATGGCGATACGTATGGCATAGTGTTCATACGGATGTCTACCACACTTCAGTGAAGGATCAATGTGACACCAAACCAAAAGCGAAACGACGGCATATGCCTAGTTCCAGGTCTTCATGGAAAGTATAAAAACAATTGGATGTCATTCCACCCCAGAAAAGCGCAGTTATGACTCATCGGGGCTCCAAATTGAGCCTAACCATAAGTAAAGCGCCTTGGCAATACCTAACGCTGAGTCTTCCGACGGTAATTTGGATATTCCAACCTAAGAAGATAACTTGAAGACGTCGTGTCCAGCCTCAGAAGGGATCAGAGATATGACAGACGCGTGGCTACTTGAGCCGCAACCTAAAAGACCGTGTGTCGATAAAATATCAGCGATTGATCGTGAAAAAGTGTTTATAGAATAACCGCAATCATTAACCTTGTCGCTCGTAGATAGCTGAGATGAGTACGGGTCGTCCTCAGAGAAACGCGGAACCTTTATCTTGCTTTAGACGAGTTGATTGAAAAGAGAGAGAATAGTTTTAAGATCTATTTTAAATACGAATATAGATTTTATAAGGAAAATGCTCGTAGGGTTCATAGGATTTAGTAGTTGATGGATGACTAATAAAGATGATTCGTTTTATCTTTTGATAGATTTAAAACTAGATTGATAGTGATGAATGAGGATTATGGATCTTAGAAGAAACTAGGGTTTATCGATCTTTATTGATGTCTATTCCTTAACAAAATAATTGTTAATCTAATCTCAAATCGCGGTCGAAACTATTAATAAATTAATAGCACACCCAATAAGTATCTTAACGATTCTTTTGCTAAAGTTTATAAACTTCATAAGATGTAAAAGAAGTTCAAATAGTTTTTTTTCCATTGTTCTACCATAATCCTACAAACCCTAGTAAGCTAGGAATTACTCACGCATATTTTGAGAAGAAGAAGAAAGGATAGTTAAAGAAATCATAATGCAGAAAGTAAAAAATCCAGAAAATAAATAATTAAACAAAATGATCTACTTTTATTAATCAACTTCATAAGTACAAATCCTACGAATTTAGATTACAAGAGGAAGTAGTTGCTCTCGATTTCTGCCCTGTAGGAAGTAGATGCTCCGTCGATTTTCACGTTGTCCTATCACGTCGAATCGTGGACCGGTCGTGGATCTCTTGTTCTTTGACGGTGATTTGCTTAGTATAAAGGTGATGAGTTTTAATTTTAGCTCTCGGTCCTTTATATAGCCTGTAAATCAGAAACCCTAAATCTCATAAGTTTAGACTTACCATAAAAATCCACTTTCCAAGTTTTAAGATCCTACGGCTATAATGAAGCCGCGGTTCCGCTGCAATTAGGGCACTTTGGCCGCGGAAGCGCCGCGCTATAGAGGAGTTAGGGTTTGGATTTTCTTGTATGGCCTCTTTTTGACACGTGGAGATCTTTTCCATACTTGGATTCTTCGAATATTTCCTGAGTCTCTGTCAGTATTGATTCTACGGTTTTAGCAAATTTTTGATCCTGACATCTTGAAAATCTTGATCTCCGTACCTGAGCTAAATCTTGCACAATATCTCCATGAATAATGTTAGTACTATTTATTAAATTAGAGAGAGTATCTTAATCACTTTATATGATAATAAATTTTTAAGAAACTTGATTAAGAATATTTGATATGCTATGCATCTTTTAATTACTAAAATATTATATAAATATAAAATGCATATATTTTCCTTCATAATATTAATTATAATATATAAACATATGGTAAATAGTATTTTGCAGATAAACCCAAATATGTTCTATATTTATAATAAACACCTTTAAATATTTAAGAAAAGTAAGGAAAATGTTACATCAAAAGTGCAATATTTTCAATTGAACAAATACCCCCCAAACTTAACTTTGATCGTCCCGAGTAAACTATTTATTCAAGAGAGGGGAAAAAATAAAAATAAAAACCTAGCACACTTTCGTAGGCAATCACGATTGCACTGAGCACGTGCAATAAGTCTTTAAACCTTTAGGTATCCCTAGTAGGAGGAGTGTTATCTTAAGAGGGTTTTCAGTGGATTACACCCACAAAATCCCATAATAAAAGAAAGATGGTGGAAGTTACATACAAAGATATGAATATATAAAAGAAAGAACTTGAAAAGAAGAGTTTCCAACTACACTAGCTTTTCGGTTGCAATGAGCCCTATCTTAGTGGTCATGAAAAAATGTTAGAAATCACATTATCCCTCAATAGAACATTGCCTTTAGTTTTCATCCCTACATTTTATCGAAACATCAATCATATACCCCTACATGTGTGTAAAAGACATCCCTACAGTTAGAGAATTCAATTCAAACTATCATACTCTTGTCCATCTGCCAAAGTACTTTTTAGTTAGTGAATACTTCAGATGGATTTGCTCACACATCCTTCATGCAATCGTTAATACTTCTTGAGGTACTAATCGACTGATTACCAAATGTGCTTGCTTATTTAGGCGTAATATTCTCGTCTTACAACACCTAAAGCTTAGCAGTGGCTCCTAAACTAATTGGTCTAAGGCACTAGATGATAAAGCACCCTCACTATATATTTTTTATGCTACCTTAAGTAATTACAAAACCAGTGTTCAATTTTTTGTTTCACCAATTTTTTTATTTTTTATTTTTATTATTCTTCATACCAAGGCTTTCAGACAAGAGCATTTCAAGATATCCTCTACTGTCCCAAGTTTCAAGATGTATGCAAATGCGTATAGTAGGGTATTAACATTCAGATTTTTGGATTCAAGAATATGGACTATTTTTCAGACTTATTTTTATCCTCAGATTAGTAATTTCCTTCATCTTACTAACCCTTAGGACAATGGCTCGTAACTACTTATTACTAGCCCCGTTTATGAAAATATCTAACTTTCTTGCTTTTCTCAAAATATTCCTACCTTTCATATGTAATTTTCCACTCTCTAATCTTTTGTTATCACAAAAAAATTTTATAGTGCGTACTGCCAAAATATAATTCAGTGAATACAAACCTCCCCCCCAAACCTGTTTTTAACAGTGTCCTCACTGATGTTGTTCTTTGAGCGCATATACCTGTAGACTTGGGGAGAGAAAATAATAGGGATAAAAATATAATTAAATGAAAACTACCCCCAAACTTGTACCTTGGCACGCACGGATATTCAGTTAAGTCCTTTTTCACTTACCTCCATTCTTAAGATGAGACAATGTTACCAAAATATAGAGGTGAGGTGGAGAAAATTTAGTTATGATAAAGCGGCTCCTGTAAAAACAGGACCTCTTCCGCTGGGTCGGCAGAAAAATACGGTTTCAATCGCCCATTTACTTTAAAAATTGAACCATTTTTTAATATTTTCAACTTCTACTGCCATGTGCGGGTATACATACCGCACCACAAAAGGTCCTTTCCAACGAGATTTTAGCTTACCTAAATAAAGATGGAGACGGGAATCGTAAAGAAGGACTTGTTTTCCTGGAGTGAAGGTTTTTCTAAAAAGGTTTTTATTATGGAATACTTTAGTCCGATTCTTTACTATAACCGCATTATCATAAGCTTCATCGCGGAGTTCGCTTAGCTCACTTAATTGCAACATCCGATAGCTACTGGCTTGATCAAAATCGAAGTTAAGCTCTTTAATAGCCCACATTGCTTTATGTTCGATCTCGACAGGAAGGTGGCATGCCTTTCCAAACACAAGGCGGTATGGAGACATACCAAGATCAGTCTTATAAGTGGTGCGAAATGCCCAAAGAGCATCTGTCAATTTGGTTGACCAATCTTTACGGTTCTTAGAAACTGTCTTCCCCAAAAAAAATTTGATCTGCCTATTAGAAATCTCAGCTTTCTCGCTCGTTTGGGGATGATAGGGCGTAGAAATTTTGTGGTTGATTGAATATTTCCGCATCAAAGTCTCGAAAGACCGATTACAGAAATGCGTCCCGTTGTCACTAATTATAGCGCGATGGTGTCTGAATCGCGAAAAGATATTTTCTTTAAGGAACTTAATAACAACCTTGTTGTCGTTAGCGCGACACGGTATTGCTTCCACCCATTTTGAGACATAATCGACCGCTAACAAGATATATAAATTTCCAAAAGAATTTGGAAAAGGCCCATAAAATCAATACCCCAAATATCGAATATCTCCACAACCAAGATAGGTTGGAGAGGCATCTCATTTCTTCATGAAATCTGACCCATGTGTTGACACCGTGGGCAAGTTTTTCAATAATCATATGCATCTTTAAATAATGTTAGCCAATAAAAGCCACATTGCAAAACTTTCTCCGCCGTTTTATATGGACCAAAGTGACCGCCACATGCCTGATCATGACAAAATGACAATAAACTCTTGAATTCATCGTTAAGGACACATCTGTGAATGATTTGATCGGGAAAATACTTAAACAAATAAGGCTCATCCCAATAAAAGTGTTTTACTTGGGATAGAAATCGAAGATTGTCTTGTTTCGACCAATTGCTGGGAATAAGTCACGTTGCTAGATAATTCATAATATCCACGGACCAAGGTTCGCAGGATACGGTCAAGAGCTGTTCGTCAGGGAAGGAGTCGTTTATTGGTGAAGAATTGATGCGTGAAAGATGGCCAGCTACGACGTTTTCACATCCACTATTGTTTCGTATGATAAGATCAAATTCTTGTAACAACAGGATCTAACGTATTAGACTGGCCTTAGCATCCTTCTTCGATAAAAGGTGTCGTATGGCAGAGTGATCGGTGTAAACCACTATTGGTGAGCCAATCAAGTAGGGCCTGAATTTTTCTAATGCAAATACAACTGCCAAGAGTTCTTTCTCGGTAGTTGTATAATTAGTTTGGGCATCGTTCAAGCTCCTACTTGCATAATAAATTACATGCGGCATCTTATCAATGTGCTGTCCTAAGACTGCACCAATAACAAAATCTGATGCGTCACGCATAAGCTCGAATGGGTGATTCTAATCCGGAGATAATAGAACGGATGTTGTAGTGAAGGAACTTTTAAGTGATTCAAAAGCAGCCTCGTAATCCGAATCGAAGTGAAATGTTGTATCCTTAGCTAAGAGAAGGGTTAAAGGTCTAGCAATTTTGCTAAAGTCCTTAATGAATCTCCTATAAAATCCTGCATGAATAAGGAATCGTATATCTTTGACGCATTTGGAAGGAGGAAGGTTATGGATGACATTTATTTTATCTCTTTCTACCTCAATTCCTTTTCGTGAAAGGATATGTTTAAGGACAATACCTTCATGGACCATAAAATGGCATTTTCCCCAATTTAAGCTTAATCTCTTATCCTTACAGAGGGTAAGAACCGCGTCAAGATGACATAGGCATTCCTCAAAGGAGTCCCCAAATATAGAGAAATCGTCCATAAATATCTCCAGAAAATTCTCGACCTTATCTGAGAATATCCCCATCATACACCGCTGAAATGTAGCGAGAGCGTTGCATAACCCAAAGGGCATGCGTCTATGAGCAAAAGTACCGAAAGGACAAGTAAATGTTGTTTTATCTTGATCCTTTTTGGTGATGGGGACCAGGTTATTGCCAGAGTATCCATCCAAGAAACAATAGTATTCATGTCCAGCTAATTGTTCCAACATCTGGTCAATGAAAGGTAGAGAGAAGTGATCTTTCCTCGTTGCGGCATTAAGTTTCCTATAATCAATACATACGCGCCACCCAGTTTTGGTGCGTGTTTGGATCAACTCATTAGCCTCATTAGTTATGACCGTGATGCCAGACTTTTTAGAGACCACATGAATAGGACTTACCCATTGGCTATCAGATATTGGGTAAATTATACAACTGTCTAGGCACTTGACGATTTCTTTCTTTACCGCCTCTTTCATAACGGGATTTAACCGTCTTTGTGGGTCTCGGGCTGGTTTTGCTTCATCCATCAAATGTATATAATGTTCAACAATTAAGGGACTAATCCCTTTGATATCCGCCATTGTCCAACCAAATGCTTGCCGATTTGATCTCAATACCGTCAAAAAAGCGTTCTCTTGCTCTAAAGCTAGAGAAGCAGATATGATCACTGGCAAAGACTCATTCTTATCTAAATATACATATTTAAGATGAGAAGGTAGCGGTTTGAGATCTAGTGTCGGCGGAGAGACGAAAAAAGGTGGGGTAACGGAATGATACTCAGACTCCCTAAGAGGTTCATAACTTGCGTAGGATATTGACTCAAAAAGTGCTACTGACTTTTGCGACGAGTTAAAGGATTCAAATTTGGGGGTGGACTGGTCGAAGGTGTCCTCACTATAATAATTTGCTAGATCAAACAATGCTGTCGTCGAGATCATTATAGCAGAGTTCCACAACTTCGCAGCTGTCGGAAGCTATCTCGTTGATAGAACAGACATCGATTAGATGAGCAGAAGGTTCAGATGGTTGACTTTCAAGCTTGTAAATATTAAGCTCAATTGTCATCTTCCCGAAGGATAAGTTCATAAAACCTTTATGATAATTAATTACAGCGTTGGAAGTTACCAGAAAAGGCCGACCTAGTATCACCGGGATTTGGTTATGTGGGTTCGTCGTAGGTTGTGTATCTAAAACAATAAATTCCACAGGGAATACGAATTCCCCGATTATAATTAACACATCCTTTAGCTCACCCCTACGTTGGGCGATAGATTGGTCTGCCATCTGAAGAGTGCAGTGGGCAGGTTTCAACTCTCATATACCTAGCTGCTCATAGACAGAATATGGAAGCAAGTTAACACTAGCGCCGAGGTCAACAAGAGCACGATTGATTCTCTTACCCCCCATAGTTATAGATATTGTAGGACAACCGGGGTCCTTACGTTTCTTAGGCAATTGTTGGGTAAAAGCTGTGCTCACGTTACTTGTTAAGAATACATTTTCGGCACTTGAATTTTTCTCTTCCTAGTGCAAAAGTCCTTAAGGATTTTTGCATAAGATGGAACTTGTTGAATAATATCTAAGAGAGGGATATTTATGTTAACTTGCTTAAACATTTCCACAATCTTCTCCATTTATGCATTAGGTTTGTTGGCCCTCAACCTGTTTGGAAACGGAGCTTTATCAATAAGTTTTGGGTCTAACATTTGTGGAGAAGTTTATAGGGATGTAATCGATCCCAAAATAGGAGTTGGGATCATTTTAGGTTGACTCGAGGAAGTGGGCGGAGGGTTCGAACCTAGTGGGAAACAGAGAATAGGCTCGGAAGAAAGTGGGAGACTAGATGAGTTAGGGCAAGAAGTGGAAGCCGGGGTTTCGATTGATTCATCATCATCAATCTGTTCACCCACTTGGTTGTTCAGCACTCTTCCCGGTCTCAACATGGTTACAGCACTCACATTATGACTTTGTGAGTGGCCAGGATTCGGTAGGGGTTGATATGGAAGTTTCCCTTTCTCTCTCGCACTCATCGCGGCATTTAATTGCACAAGTTGTGCTTCTATCGACTTTATACTTTCACCGTGGGAGGTGGTGGTCTGCGTTAATGTTTGGATAGAAGACTTTAATTCATCCATCGTTTGCATGGAATGTTTAATAAACATATTCACGCATCGTTCGAGTGCAGACAAGTTTTCAGTACCGGTGGTTTGAAAGAATTATTATAATGTGTAGAATAGTTGGCCGGATTTCGAAAAGGTTGCGATTGAAATGGGTGCTGACTCTGTGGTGGTGGTTATTGTTGCTATGGAGGAGGTCTTTGATAATTGCTTTGGAACTGGTTTTGATTTTAGGTTTGGTTTTGGTTCCAAGAAAAATTAGGATGATTCCTCCATCACTGATTGTATGTGGAAGAATAAAGATTGTTTCTAGGTCGTTGCTGCAAAGCAGCATTAGTGTGTTCTTGACGTTGAAACGGAGGATTCAAAGGACATTCTTCCATCAAATGCGATGGGTCCGAACAGCAACCACACACGGTTTTAGGAAGCGTAATTTGTTTTAGGGAGGTTAAAGAGACTTATTTTCTATAGTATCGAGTTTCCTTTGTAAAGAGGCCATTTCGGCTTTTACTGCGATGGAAATATCGAGATGATGGATACCTCCCCTAGATGATGATGGTCTAACGCTTTCCCACTGCAAAGTTTGTTCAGCGAGATCTTCCAGAAATTGCCAAGCTTCACCATCGTTTTTAGATATGAAATGACATTAACAAATGGTTTCAAGCATCTGCTTTGTCGCTGGATTAACACCCTCATATATAATTCGGCATAGATCCCTTCTATTTATTCCGTGATGAGGACATTGGACAAGCAGATCTTTAAACCGTTCAAATCATTTCCAAAATGGTTCATTGGGAAGCTGGGTAAACTGGTTGATCTCGCTCCGAACACGGGCGGTCTTATGATTGGGATTAAATTTCTTACGGAATGCTATAACGAATTCATCCTAATTGGAAATAGTGTGTGCGGCAATGTTATAAAGCCATTTTTCTGCTAAATCGCACAAAGTAAAAGGGAGAAGACGCAATCTCATAGCATCCACTGAAAGTTGTGAAGTGCCCATCATTGCGTATACGTTTTCGAATTTGGTGATAAAAACGTATGCATCTTCAGACTCGAGCCCGTGAAATTTGGGCAGCAGGTTGATGAAGTGGGGTTTAATTTCAAAATTATCCCCATTGGCTGGTGAAATAGATAGACAAGTAGGAAGGGGACCGTATATAGGATAGCATCTTTCTTGGAGAGAGATGCGCGGTGGATTCTGTGCACTGACGGGTGGTAGCAGGGTGGTGTTGTAATCTGATGGAGAACCGTCCATCTCGGTCGATGTGGTGGGTGGAGGGGAAAATGAAGATGAAGAAGTACTGACTTCGGAGTCAATAGCTGGAACGCGGACAAGACGGGCACTAGAATCCCGTGTCCAGCCGAGCATGCACTAAGAGGATTTAGTGCAAGTGGCAGCATGTGAACGATAAAAAAAATATGGTTTGTTTTGAAAGAGAAGGACGTGAGACAAAACACACAAAAATGCACAATCAACCCAAGAACTAAGGTCACCTAGGTCAAGTCGCTGGACCGCTCCTAAACTTCCAAAGGACAAGCCGCAGGATTAATCCTCTATCATCTCTTTATTACTCTTATGGCCACGTAAGTACCAGGTAAGCGGGAGGTATCCGCTATACGAATCACCGAAAACAGTGGGCCTAATTAAGTTACCACTTGCCTTAGACACACTTTCCTTAGACACCACGAAAGTACTGCGGATAAGCGATAGATTAACCACGACGTTCTTCTGTCCTAATTGAGCGCGACGGTTCTTAGAGTCTTGGTCTAGATATTTTAATTAATGTAAGGTGATGCGGATACTCGTCTTGTGATTTGTGGGGCCTAGGAAGGGTGATGAAATCCCCACCTAATCTGAATATTGGTCGTGCCCCTTAAAGTCCGTATTAAAATATGCACAAATAAACCAATTACAAAACTCGCAAAATGATTTTTGAGCGGCAATATTTTGCAAAGAATCCTGCAGAAAAATATTTTATTGGATTTCAGAGGAGAGAGAAAGATATGTAGAAGATACCAGAGGAGTTTGGGTGTATGATCCTTCAACCCCGCCGTGGTTCCGTCGCTAAAAGTTCCTTGTTACCGCGGTTCCGCCGCGTGAATGAGGGTTCTTTTGAAAAAATTTCCACTGTGGCCTCCTTTTCTCCTTTAGTGCTCTCTGAAAGTCTCTGAATCTCAAATTTCTCGTTCAAGTGACTCCAGATTTCCTTATAAAATTCGTAAAATAATTGTTAAATACACAATTTTTTGTTTGTTTTATTATGATATGAATTGAATAAGAATTCAAGCCGAATAGCAAGAAAAAAATTACGCACATATCTCCGGCAACGACGCCATTTGATTGATCGTGAAAAAGTGTTTGTAGAATAACCGCAATCAATAACGGTGTCTCTCATCGCTAGCCGAGATGAGTATGGGTCATCCTCTGGGAAACGTGGAAGCTTTATCTTGCTTTAGATGAGTTGATTGAAAAGTGGGATAATGGTTTTAAGATCTATTTTAAATACGGATATAGATTTTATAAGGAAAATGCTCGTAGGGTTCATAGGATTTAGTAGTTGATGGATGACTAATAAAGATGACTCTTTTTATCTTTTGATAGATTTAAAACTAGATTAATAGTGATGAATGAGAATTAGGGTTCTTGGAAGAAACTAGGGTTTCCCCACGATTGACCCTTGTTCCTTCATTGATCTCTATTCATGTATATCCCTTAACAAAACAATTGGTAATCTAATCTCAAATCACGGTCGTAACTATCAATAAATTGGAGCACGCCCGATAAGGATGCTAACGATTCTTTTGCTAAACTTTATAAACTTCATAAGATGTAAAAGAAGTTAAAATATTTTCTCATTCATTTTTCTACCCAAATCTTACGAATCCTAGCAAGCTAGGAATTACTCACGCATATTTTGAGAAGAAGAAGAAAGGATAGTTAAAGAAATCATAATGCAGAAAGTAAAAAATACAGAAAATATATAATTAAACAAAATGATCTACCTTTATTAATCAACTTCACAAGTACAAATCCTACGTATTTAGATTACAAAAAGAAGAAGTTGTTCTCAATCTTTGCCCGGTAGGAAGTAAATGCTCCGTCGATTTTCACGTCGTCCTATCACGTCGAATCGTGGACCTGTCGTGGATCTCTTGTTCTTTGATGGTGATTTGCTTAGTGTAAAAGTGATGAGTTTTAACTTTAGCCTTCTGTCCTTTATATAGCTCTCAAATCAGAAACCCTAGATCTCATAGGTTTAGACTTGCCATAAAGATCCACTTTCCAAGTTTTCAGATCCTATGGCTATAATGAAGCCGCGGTTTCATCGCAATTAGGGCACTTTGGCCACGGAAGTGCCGCGCTATGGAGGAGTTAGGGTTTGGATTTTCTTGTGTGGCATCTTGTTGACACGTGGAGATCTTTTCCATACTTGGATTCTTCGAATATTTCCTGAGTCTCTGTCAGTATTGATTCTACGGTTTTGGCAGATTTTTGATCCCGACATCATGAAAATCTTGATCTCCTGACCTGAGCTAAATCTTGCACAATATCTCCATGAATAATGTTAGTACTATTTATTAAATTAGATAGAGTGTCTTAATCACTTTATATGGTAACAAATCTTTAAGAAACTTGATTAAGATTATTTGATATGCTATGCATCTTTTAATTACTAAAATATTATATAAATATAAAATGCATATATTTTCCATCATAATGTTAATTATAATATATAAACATATGGTAAATAATATTTTGCAGATAAACTCAAATATGTTCTATATTTATAATAAACACCTTTAAATATTTAGGAAAGTAAGGAAATTTTATAACAAAAATGCAATATTTTCGACTGAACAATCATCCAACGCGACGGTACGATGGACTTAACCCATTACCACAAACCTAACGGACTCCTGTATCAAAAATGGTTATCTATATTTCACATTAAGGTATACCCGCGAGATCCTCTCGACTCGTAGGTAGTAACATCTTTATGAGACCCTTAGAGCTCATAATGTTGAAAAGTCTTAGGTGACTGTGATATAACCTGTCTTCTAAGCTATTGTTGCCCTGTAGATGGTTCGAATCTCGAATTGTAGTCAGTTCAAGGATGTCTGACTGACTCCGGTAAAGTACGATTACGACGCCAGCAAGGAACAAAGGGTCAAATTAAAGCAGAGTAATGGCAAAGTCCTAGTTCTAGATCTCGATGCAAATATCTACAGCCTAGAGATTATCTCGACGTCCCTCTAGCTTTGATGTAACACGTGAGATTAAAACAGTGAGAAAATATACAAATCAAGATATCTTTTTATTCATCTATCAAAATTGAAGAGTGAATACAAAGATGTTTATAAAAAAAGGGGAATACAACAAAGAAAAAGCCTAGGACGGCGGATTATTCAGCAGGCCAGCCATATTATCGCTCTTCTGTTGAACCTCTATCTCGAGCTCTATCAGCACAGCGAACTGAGCTCCTGCTTGCTCCTTCCGTCGTTGGTACTGTTAGTTGTATGTATGCCCTAGAGGCCAGTATTGTACAGATGATGTATATTATATTGGTGCTTGGACATATATAGAGATAACTTTCTTGCTCGATATGATAGTATGCTATCTGGTTGCTCTTTATCTTAACATGTACACTTGTCTCTTTATACTGTCTTATAGTTACATGTTGGTAAAGCCCTTAGGATATGTACTTGACTACCTGGACTATGATGCAGATCATACTAGTGGGGACATGGTAGTCCATAAGTACATCCTTCAAGGTCCCTAGTCGTGGGTGTATCGAGACGGGGCATCGATATACCGGTGTAGACTAGCGTATACGCTTCTCGACCCATGTGATAGGCGATGGATGATCCCATATCCATTGGTGTTTGACATCAGAGATGGTGTACGGGTGCTCAGTGGAGACTGGGTACACTGGACGGACTCGCCGAGAACTCCCAGATGGTATTATACCTCACGTCAGATGGCAGTTCTCAGGTGACACTTGTACAGGTTAGTCTGTAGACCCGAGATCGTCATAGAGTCTTGTGTGATTCCTACTGTGCTTTGATCTCCACCTTACCACATCCATGAGGGCGTGCAAAACGGTGGTCTTTGGGTACAGTCCCGAGTCACATGGAGGCAATGAGCGATAGGAGGGGTTTCGTCTCTCCCGGTATTGGGAGTTGATGTTGCGCTGTGCTCGATTGGCCGTAACAGGTAAGTCCCTGGCCAGGGCTGATCAGAGATTTGCTGGTAAGTGTTACCAGTAGTTTCTCGACCCGTTATGAGCCTCACATTGGCACGACTTATCGGTTATTGGGGTCTGACGTATACCACCCCTAGACTTGATATGCGACATATCAGACGAACAGACCGGACTGTACGGTAAGTGTTACTGGTTGGATTCACAGGAGTGTGAGCGGGCAAGCTCGTCGATCTTCTGATCGCTCAATACCCGGATGGCCGTTACGTTTAGCAGACCGCTTGCGGCTTGTGGGTGCTTGACATGATCATCATCTGCTACCGGCGTATTGACGAGTCTTTAGAGTCCTACACAGAGGTTTCCTGGCTCAAGCGAAACGAAATAGGAGTGCATATGAGATATGTGCGGGAGCGATAATAATGTGTGTATGTGATACCGCATTTCATTCTCGCGATAAATGTTTCGATTGGTTATATTCGATATGACCTAGTTATCGAATCATTGATTCGATAAATCGATACATTGAATACTAGTCGGTTATGTGCGACATGACCGGATCATTGAATCAAATGTTGATTTAATGATTTAATGTATAATTATATATTTGATATATTACTTTGCGTTAACTAGTATTGGTTCACTTTATACGGATTTTCTCACTTGATGTGCAAGTTGTATATGTGATATACTTTTGTGCACATATATGTATCATGTTTGATGATACTTGATCATTTGGTTAAGTGTGAAGAATTAAACCATGGTTAAATGATAATTAGGGTTTTGCCTTATCATTTATTTATTCATTTCTTTATTTATTTTATTGGATAAATGAAGAGATAATGGTTTGTTTTGTCATGAAGCTTGTTGAAGCTTCATGAAGCTTTGACCAAGGAGACCATTTTGTCTTCATGCTTAACCCTAACCCATCCACTTACCATGGTTTATTCTCTACACTTAACCCTAGTTAGATTATGATAAGTATGGATTTTTCTTTTCATTTTAAAAATAACTTATCATAAACTAGCTTCATCTTCTTCCTTCTTCTTCAAGATAGAAACCTTGATGCCATCAATGGCAACTTGAGTTTTAGTGAGAGAAATCCAAATATAAAGTGAACCCACCTCCTATTTCTTCATCCTCTACCTCTTGCCAAGTGGTTTTGGGTGTTTTCTTCACAAGTTTCACAACTTGGTGAAGTCGGAGCTTGAACTTGTGCAACCTCGACGTAGATCGTCTTTGACACGAAGCCGACGACCTTGCTCGCCCGTTTTTCCGATGAAGCCGACGAATGAGTCTAGGATTCGTGATGGACAGCGAGAGCACACCCACGTAGAGCTAAGGAAGTGGGAAACCGGATCTACAAAGGTTGTAGCATCTAACTTTTAGTTAAGTAGTTAACTAGATTCTCTTTTCGCCTAAACATCTAGTCAACGATCCGTGTTAGGGTTTCTCGGCACCAATAATTTTTGAAATTGGCATGGTTGATGCCTTGTGAGACTTCATTAGGATGCCTAGGAACCCTACAGGTACAAGGCGAATCGGCGTCGAGCTCGCCCTCGGCAACTTTATGACTCTCTACCATTTCCTTTGTGAAGTTAACGGCTCTATCAAGAGCCACCACTTCCATAACGACTTGTAAGAGAGCTCGCCAGACCTCATAAGCCCGTGTGGCATTAGCTGTTGGTCATAGTGTCCTCAAAGAAATTATTGTAATCGCAGGCAGGCGATTATGATGATTGCGGGAGGACTTATACGGGTAGAACAGTCTTACTCGAGATGATAGTATGCTATCTAGTTTGTCTCTATCTTCATGTACATACATTATGTGGTATTACAGATCATTATTACATTTGATAGAGCCCATAAGATTCATTCTTAACTACCAGCATTATGATGACGATCATATACGTGGAAGCTGGGTGGTCTATAAGCACATCCTTAAATGTACCAAAGTCAAGAGAGTATCGAGACTAGGTATCGATACTCCGGATTAGACTAGTGTATACTTATCGAGACCCCGATGAGGGGCGGTGGCAGGTCTCACAAGCCATTGGTGTCAGTTAGTCACCTAATATAGTATACAGGTGCTCATTTGGTTATGAGTATACTGTACGGACTAGCTGGGAACATGCTAGTTGGTATTATACCTATTGTCAGATAGCAGTTCCCAGGTGACATGAGTACAGGTTAGTCTGTCGACCTGAGATCGCCATTTGTCTCGTGTGAGTTCCCACTGTGCTTTGATTACTATCCTACCACGGCTCAAAGGAATCGTGCAAACAGGTTTTAGTTGGGTATAGTCCCGTGCCACATAGAGGCAGTGAGCGGATCGTCGGGGATTCGTCTCTCCCGGTATTAGGGGTTGATGTCGCGCGGTGTATAGGTGGATGAGAATTGATGATTTGGATCAGTAGTTTCTCAGTGGGTGATGAGCTTCACACCGACACAAAATATCGCGTTATTAGGGGTCTGACTTTATCCACCCTCTAGACCCGATATGCGATACTCTTAGACGAACAGACCGGATTGTATGGAGATTGTCATGGACAGGCTCAGTAGCGGTTCAGATGAGTTTGCTTGTCGGCCTTCCTTTCGCTCAATACCTGGGTAGCCGTTACGTACAGCTAGTGCCGCTGACGTGCTTGTAGTTAAACCTACTGCCAGCGTATTGACGATTATTTAGAGTCACACATAAAGGGTTTTCCTGGTTCAGGTGAAATGATGTAGCAGACGTATTTTGATACGTGCATGGCTCTGATCAAATGATTGTACTAGTTACCCAGAATTTCGATCGGACAGTTGATAATACTAGCCGGCTCGGGTTTGAGCCGGATTATTAAATCAGGTATTGATTTAATAATTTACATATATATATTTCGATATGTATATTTTAATATTATGTTCTTTGTGTTATTCTATCTCTTTGGGTATTCGTATTTTGGTATGAATACGGGTATGTATATACAGATGAGTGTATTCCGTATTTATACGAAAAACATTCTTGAAGGTGGACGCCTCATTTTGGATTATCCATTTATTAATTTAAATGGAAATGAGGTGTAAAGGTAGTGAGATGAGAATGGTGAGAAGAATGCTTGAATGGTGTTGACAAATGAATTGTTAATTCATTTGTGGAAACTATTCAAGTATGGTTGCTAAATGTTTATTGAAAAATATGTTTTACAAAACCATACTTCATCTTCTTCTCTCTCATAGGATTTCTCATTCTCACCATTTTGGTTATCTCTCCTCACTTACATTTATTGAGCTCCTCTTTCACCTTCTTCATCTTCTACTCTACCATCTCATATCTAGATTAGCAAGCTAGAGTCCCTAATTGCTCTACTAGATTCTTAGTATGGTGTTAGAGCCATGTGCCACATCCCTCGGGTGGACCATCTTCGATGGAGGAAGACCGGCGGTCAAGCTCGATCAAGGTGACCTCAAGGAGCTAAGGAAGAGCGTAGAAAACCAAAGAACACGGATCATTCGGTAAAACAATTCTAACTCAGTAGCTAGATCTCCTTTTGTTAGTTAGTTAGGTTTATAGTTCGATTCCAGGACGGGTTTCTAGCGCCAAAAATTTTAAACACCGTTTTTGTTCCGCATCGGCTACGGTAGATGGTCAGGGTGCTAGCAAACCCCAACATGGTGTCAAAGCCATCCCATAAACCTTTACTAGCTAGTTTGCACAAGTTTAACTAGCTAGAGATAAGAAAACTGTTGCTTGCTGTTCGAATTTCAAAGTTGTTCAAAAAAATTTTCTGGTTGTATAAAAATTATGTGCAGGAAAAACTAGAGATAAGAAAAAAATTTGGGTGCCTAATCCTAAAAAACGACCGCAGAGCAGAAGCAAAATGGCACATTCGACGGCTGAACCGCGATCCTTTTTGGGCTACAATGCCCCAAATTTTTTCTGGGGCTCTAGTTCATGGAAATATGATTTTTGGGATTTTTTTTGCCCCAGATTTGTTTGTGTACTGGTTTGTACTTTGGGGGCCAATGCAGAAAGTTTTAATCAATCGAAATTTTAAATTTGTGTTTTTCTGAGCATTTGTTTCTATGACCGTGAATATCATCGAGCGGTATAACCCGAATAATTGCTATATGTTCAATTAGACGGATTTGCGAACATGGCATTTACGTTGATGTTCTGTATTGTGATGATATTGTGGATGAATTGCCATGGTGGATAGCCTATAGTGCAATGGTAGTAGTACAGTTCATATTAATTTATATATTTATTATTGCGGGACGAGCGTCTGACATGTGGATAGTTGTTTTTGCCAGATTGTAAATTCTTTTATTGCGGCACGACCGGGTTGAGGTCGATGTCGCCATTGTATATATACTTTTCTTTTCTATACTAGGATTACCCCGTGGTGGAAAGCTCGAGTAGCCGGGTTCTAAAGGGAAACGAGCATGCATCTCATGGCTTTAAGATGGAGGGGGCCTTACTCTAGAATTGGCTGGCTATTCGCCGCAATCGTAGGGGGTATAGGATGACCCACGGAGAGGTGCTCAAGTTACCGGATTCCGTGAAGTGCTGGGTGGCCCATTCACTTTGTTGATTGGGGTTGCAACACTTCTGGGATTGGCGAGTAACTTTCCGCACTCGTAGGGGTCTTAGTTTTTCATTGCACAGGCTATCCACACGACCGGGGAACGTCGGGTTTCATTTGTGGATCAATGGGGACCCGGGGCTCCTAGATTATCCGTTATTCGGTGTTGCTTATTTCTTTTCGGTGATATTGCTTATATCATGCCTGGGACGAATGTTTTATATATATATATATATATATATATATATATATTAGTAGATGTTGTATATGTTTTGCATCCGTGCTAGTCCAGCCCTCGCTCTGCCGTTAGTTAAGTAATCTAATGGTGCATGACGGGGCCCCGTGGCGAATACGGATGGCATATACGTTTATTATATTTTCGTTCTTTTTTGGAATGATATGAATTAATTGAAGGGACTGCGTTAATTTTGATTAATGTAAGGAAAAATAAACCTAAATGATGTTAGAACCAATTTTTGAAAAGTGACATTACAGACGTTTCCTTTTATTTTGCACAGCGGTATTCAGTTTTGAATATCCAGCACCTTATTCGACGAGGTAAGAGTCGAGATCCTTTTATCGGGAGGGACCTTTTGGGAAAAAGTTTGCATCATTATAATAACTTCACTATAGTCGATTCTTTTATTTTGCATCGTGGTATTCAGTTAAGAATATCCTGCACCTCACTCAGCGAGAAAACAGCATAGATCCCTTCACAGGGAGTGACCTCTTTAGCAAAATTTTACGCTACTATATATTTTGAAAGTGTACGTTAGCACCACCACTTGGTTTTACTAGTATTAAGCATGCCGTTTTTAAAAATTTCGGGGTGCTAATCTACACTAACCAAGATCTTAAACTAGATGATTAGGGTTTAGCTTGATATCATAAACTATAGCTAAGAGATGGATGGCTACAACCTTTGTAGACCGTGTCCTTCTCTTCTAAAGCTCCGGGTTGTAGTCCACGCAACTCCACTAGGCTCCACTTGAAAGTTGAACGGACTTCCTTTTAAGGACCTTCGTGTCGAAGATGATCCACCCGTAGTCCGCTAATCCAAGCTACCTCTTCACTAAACTCTTTAGTGAAGTAAACACACCACACCAAAGTGCTAATCTAGTATAGGATGGTAAAGTAAAGCTGTTGTTTTCTCACTAGGGTTCTCACAAACTCAAGGGATCACAACTCATGTAAGAGATTGAGCTTGGAGAAGGAGGTGAAGAAAATGGAGAGAGCTAGAGAGCAACTCATCACATGAGCTCTCAAGTGAAGAAAAATAACTAAGTGTGGAATGAAGTGTTGAAAGATCTAGCATAGCTGAAGCATACAATTTTTAATACTTAAAAATTGTAGCCATACATCAATAGTGCAAGCAAATGAATATAATATAGAATAAGCCATGTTATGCCCATGCCTCCAAAGTCTCCCCATTTATCATCTCAATTTCTATTTTCTAAAAATAGAAAAACCATGCCATGCTTCATAACACACACACACACACACACACACACACATATACATATACATATATATACACATATACATATACATACATACATACATACATACATACATACATACATATATATATATATATATATATATATAGACATATACATATACATATACATATACATATATATATATATATATACATATACATATATCAAGATAAGCATATAATTAGTGAGCAATAATATTAGTCAATATATAATTATATCAAATATAAATATATATCATATTATTAAATAAACACTTGATTTAATAATCCGTTTATATCACATATAACCGACTAATATCATTTATCTATATATCACATTATCAAATCAACACTTGATTCAATAATCCGGTTATATCACATATAACCTGACTGATAACAAATAGCTGCCACATTATAATACGGTATCTCATACTCATATTTAATCTGGCCCCCGCACATATCAATTTATGTGCCCTAGTTCGTTTCGCTTGAACCAGGAAACTTCTATGTAGGACTCTAAAGACTCGTCAATACACCAACAGTTGGTGATGATCACATCATTCACCCACAAGCCGTCAGCGGTACTCGCTGGACATAACGGCTACCCAGGTATTGAGCGAATATAAGATCAACAAGCAAGCTTGTCCAAACTCCTTTGAAGCCTAAAGGTAACACTTAGCATACAGTCCGGTCTCTTCATCTGATATGTCGCATATCAAGTCTGGGGGGTGGAATAGTCAGACCCCAATAACTTGATAAGTCATGCCGATGTAAGGCCTATAACAGTACGAGAAACTACTGATAACACTTACCAGTAAATCTCATCAACAGCCCTGGCCAGGGACTTCCAGTTATAGCCAATCGAGCATAGCGCAACATCAACTCGCTATACCGGGAGAGACGAAACCCCTTCTATCGCTCATTGCCTCCATGTGATTCAGGACTGTACCCAAAATCCACCTGTTTGCATGACACCTTTGAGCCGTGGTAGGGAGGAAATTAAAGCACAGTAGGAACCATACAAGACTCTATGGCGATCACGAGTCTATAGACTAACCTGTACCAATGTCACCAGAGAACTACTATCTGATGATAGGTATAGTACCATATAGGAGTTCTTGGCGAGTCTTGTTCGGTGTACCCAATCTCTAATGAGCACCTGTGTACAATCATTGATTTCAAACACCAATGGATATGGGATCAACCATCGCCCCATATAGGGTCAAGAAACGTACACACTAGTCTACTCTGGAATATCGATGCCCTGTCTCGATATTCCCTCGACTAGGTGTAGGGTTCCTAGGCACCCCAAGGAGGTCTCACAAGGCATCGAACATGCCATATTAAAATTTTACGGTGCCTACAAACCCTAAACTACGGATCGTCGGCTAGATGTCTAGGCGAAAAAACTAACTAGTTAACACTTAACTAAAAGTTTAACGGAAATACAACCTTTGTAGATTCGGTGCTCCACCTCCATAGCTCCGCAACGAGATCCTCTCCGCTGTCCAAATCAAATCCGGGCTCTAGCGTTGGCTTCGTCGGAGAATGGGAAAGCTAGGTCGTCGATGTCCATGCCGAAGATGATCTACGTCGAAGTATCGCAAGATCAAGCTCTCACTTCACCAAGTCATGAAACTTGTGAAGAAAACACACTCTACTACTTGGCAAGAGGTAGAGGATGAAGAAATGGAAGTGGGTTCAATTTAGAATTGGATTTCTCACTCTTTATCATCAATCACCATTGATGACCTAAGCTTTTCTTCTTTGAAGAAGATGAAGAAGAAGAAGCTAGTTCTTATCATAAGTTATTTTTAAAATCAATAGAATATCAAAACTTATCATAATGTTAACTATAGTCAAGTGTAGAGAATGAATCATGGTTAGTGGGAATGGTTAGGGTTAAGGATGAGATAAGAATGGTTGACTTGATCAAAGCTTCATGAAGCTTCAACTAAACTCCAAAACTAGCAACCATTCTTTTCTCTCCTTTTCCAAAATGAATAAACAAATAAATAAATGAATAAATAAAGGAAATGAAACCCTAGCCATTCTTTTAACCATGGTTTAATTCTTTGCACTTAACCAAGTAAACATGTATCATCAAACATGATACAATCAAGTGCACAAAAGTATATCACATATACAATGTGTACATCCGAGTGAGAAAATCCATTTAAAGTGAACCAATACTAGTTAGTGCAAAGTAATATATCATATATATAATTATGCATTAAATCATTAAATCAACACTTGATTCAATGATCCGGTCATGTCGCACACAACCGACTAGTATTCAATGTATCGGCTTATCGAATCAATACTTGATTCGATACCTAGGTTATATCGCATACAACCATTCGATACAATCATCGCGAGAATAGAATACGGTATCACATACACGCATTATTCTCGGTCCCGCACATATCTCATATGCGCTCCTATTTCGTTTTGCTTGAGCCAGGAAACCTCTGTGTAGGACTCTAAAGACTCGTCAATACGCCGGCAGCAGATGATGATCATATCAAACACCCACAAGCCGCAAGCGGTCTGCTAAACGTAACGGCCACCCGGGTATTGAGCGATCTGAAGATCGACGAGCAAGCCCGCTCACACTCCAGTGAATCCGACCAGTAACACTACCATACAGTCCGGTCTGATCGTCTGATATGTCGCATATCTCGCCTAGGGATGGTAAACGTCAGACCCCAATAGCTCGATAAGTTATGTCGATATGAGGTCTATAACTGTTCGAGAAACTACTGGTAACACTTACCAGTAAATCTCAGCAACCCTGGCCAGGGATTTTCTGTTATAGCCAATCGAACACAGCGCAACATCAACCCCCTATACCGGGAGAGACGAATCCCCTCCTATCGCTCATTGCCTCCATGTGACTCGGGACTGTACCCAAAAACCACCGTTTTGCACGCCCTCTTGGACGTGGTAAGATAGAAATCAAAGCACAGTGGGAACCACACAAGACTCTATGACGATCTCGGGTCAACAGACTACTCTGTACCAGTGTCACCAGAGAACTGCCATCTGACGTGAGGTATAATACCATCTGGGAGTTCTCGGCGAGTCCGTCCAGTGTACCCAGTCTCTACTGAGCACCCGTATATCATCTCTGATGTCAAACACCAATGGATATGGGATCATCCATCGCCCATCTGTATGGGTCGAGAAGGTACACGCTAGTCTACTCTGGTATATCGATGCCCCGTCTCGATACACCCACGACTAGGGACTTTGAAGGATGTACTTACGGACTACCATGTCCCCACCAGTATGATCCGCATCATAGTCCAGGTAGTCAAGTACAGATCCTAAGGGCTTTACCAACATGTAACAGGGAGACAATCAGTGTACACGTTAAGGTAAAGATCAACCAGATAGCATACTATCATGTCGAGCAAGAAAGTCCTCCCTATATATGTTCCAGCATCCACTACAATATACATCCTATGTATAGTAATGGCCTCTAGGGCATACATATAACTAACAATCTCCCACTTGCACTAGGGCCATCTGATAGCAGTGGTTGAAGTATCTCATACTCAACCATCCCTTAAAAGTCTCTCTCTGGGAAAAGGCCTTTCGTGAGTGGATCCGCTGTGTTGTCCTCTGAGTCTATTCTCCAAACCTCGATCACCTTGGAGATCAACCATCTCCATGATCAAGTGATACTGCCTTAGAATATGTCTGGATCACTGATGGGACGGACGTTCCTTGGCATAAGCCACAACTCCATTGTCACACAATGGAAGGAACTAAGTTCATCTCATGAACAAGTATACACCCAAACAGCCTCTTTGGTAGCATCTTAAGTAGCGATGTATCCTGCCTTTATCTTCTAGTATGCCACGGTATCTAGCTTGGAACTCTTCCAACATACCGTCCCTTTACTGAGGGTAAAGACAATGCCTGTGACTGACACTCAGTCGTCTTTATCACCCTGGAACACTTCCAGTGATTCTCCCCAGGATCGGTTGATACCGTCTCACTACATCTAGTGAGTATCCTAACATCCATTTAGATCTATCTCATAAATCCAAAATCCAGGATTTAGTAGGTATCACTTTAATCCTATATGGAGAATCTTTGTGATAAGCGGAGATTGATCGAGCGTAGCATAAGAAACTTCTTTCTTATCAAGAGTATGTCATCCACGTACTCTACGAGGATCGTCACCATACTCCCTACTACCTTTTTGTATATACAAGGTTCATCTACCATTTTGATGATGTCAAACTCTTTGACTAACACATCAAAACAGATTTCCAACTCCGCGATGCCTGCTTTATCCTATAAAGCATCTTGCACACGTTTCCGCTGCTCCCACTGTCTACGAGGCCCTCTGGCTGTGTACTTATAGACGCTCTCTTCTAAATCATCATTTAGAAAAGCAGTCAAGACACCCAACCACCAGATATCGTAGTCATGGTATGTAGCCGTGGCAAGTAGGATCTGGATGGACTTAAGCATAGGCACTTGAAAAGGTTTCATCATAATCCACGCCTGGTCGATGACGAAAACCTTTAACAAGTCTAGGTTTGAAAGTCTCAACTTTTCCATCTACACCAAGTAATCTTCTCAAGATATACTTGCTCCTGATGGGGATTTAACCCTTCAGATATAGCAACCAAAGTCCATACTTTGTTGGTGTATAAGGATTCCATCTCAGATCGATAAACATCCAGTCATTCTTACAGAGTCCCACTCCTGATGGCCAGCTCGAAACTAGTTGGGTCATCATCTCATGATGCAATCCTCGCTCCCACTGTCATAGAGAAACCGAAGTATCTCTCAGGTGGGTGAGGAACCCTACTAGATCGGCGGAGAGGCTGAGGTTCATTGGAATCTACTGAATCTCTTGGCTCTATCAAATCATCTGCTGTAGTTTGTTGTATAGCTGGAACATTTCCAGTTCTACATTACAGACTTTGCCTCGAGCGTGTCCGGATTTTGCTTTTAGACATAGGCCGGACAACCCCAAATCTTAACCAACTTAAGATATGGGCTCTTCCCTTTCCATATCACATATGAACTGGTAGGCAACTGATTTGATTCGAACCCTATT
Organism: Agapanthus africanus; assembly: GCA_030015575.1. Classification (NCBI taxonomy): domain Eukaryota; kingdom Viridiplantae; phylum Streptophyta; class Magnoliopsida; order Asparagales; family Amaryllidaceae; genus Agapanthus; species Agapanthus africanus. The sequence goes on from CM057344.1 coordinate 43,034,186, forward strand.
CAATACGTATGCAGCTTCTCAAGTGCATAACACCCAATAGGAAAAAGGTAACTCAGTAGTACTCATCATAGAGCACACCATATCATATAGGGTGTGATTGCTCCGCCCCGATATACCATCGTGCTATGGTGTATACAGAGGAGTAATGCTGAGAGAGAATCTCATTCTTCTTTAGAATAATCCAGGAATTCCATGCTCAAGTATTCTCCTCCTCGATCTCATCATAGGACATAATACTTATACCCGTAGTTTGGTTTTCTACTTCTAACTTATATTCTGTGAATATCTCAAAAGGTTCGGACTTGTGTTTCAACAGGAACATATGTCTGAATCTCGAGAGATTATCAGAGAATGTAATGAAGTACAAAGAACCGGTCTTGGTATATGCAGACTGGGGATCTACATACATCAACATGTATCATCCCAAGAGTTCACTAACTCTTTCTCTGTTTCCAATAAACAGAGCTAGTGTCAGTATATCTTTGTGACATGACTGGCGAGTTTCACAAGATGTAAATTCAAACTAATTTAAATATGCATCTTTATGTAACTCTAGCTAGTCGGGTCACATTGATCTGACCTAGTCTACAATACCTCAAGTAGGATTCGTTCATTTCTGAACTTTTCCTCTTGTGTGTGTTCCGTATACTAAGAACTGTAGTTTGATTTAGAACATCAATGCTTTTAGATAACGTGCCTGAACCGATCAACTTTTGATATAGGAAATGTTCAAAACATTATCCATCAATACAAAATTTTATCGTTTCTTTACTAATAAAGAGACAGATATGATTTTGCATAACAGGTTCGGTATCTAATAACATTCGTTCAGAATCAATGTATTGTAATACAGGGTGACAGTGACCAACAGACTTGGCTGCAACACTTGCCCCGTTTTCTGCCTCATGAAACTTATCACCCGTTCTCAGTTCTCTACCTTTCTGCAGCCCTATGTAACAGATTACATATCTGGGATCCTGATCTGGTATCACATACCCAGGACGTAAAGGATACTGAGAAACAGTTCTGTATAATGAACACACCCGAAGATGATGCATCAGCATGCACTCTCTTCGTTTGGGCGGCACGGGAATTCTGGTAATCCCCTAATTCCTGCTCTGTCTTATAACAATTATAAGTTGGAGCGGGACCAACGTTCCCCAGCTCAGTATAACAAGCGGGTTCGGTCAATAATCCGTATTATTATCTTGATTAAGGCGTGATATGGTCGCTACCTGGAGAGAGAGAGAAGAAAACACTCAGCGTGCGCTCTGTCAAGAATAGATTGGTTATTATTTTATCTAATCAGGATGGCTCCCACTGCTTTTTATCAAATCTTCCTTCAAACCCTAAAAGGAAAGACTGGCCGGGATTAATTACACACTACAAGTTCGCCAATCTTTCAGCCAGGCCAGTATCGGTACTTTGAGGGAGGTCCTCCGTGCTTTCGCACGAACCTAATTAATGTAAACCTCGTTGTCCCAGAGGTGTAACCTCGTTAACACCTTTCTAGACACCTACTTGATCGGCTAATTGTAATATGTAAAACTCTCCCAGGAGTAACTCTTACTCGCAGCGGGTATCGGGATCCAACTATCTCATAGAAGGTATGCAATCTCATTGCAAATTTCAACACTTGAAATTCCCGATAATATTTTGCCCCTAGCGTCCTATGACCTTGACGCAGGCCAACAAACCATAGTCCGCTAGTCAAGTTCAACCCGTCATTTCCTGATTGAATTAAACCCACCCGCACGACCCTTGACGCAGGCCAACAAAGTCGCACGACTACCTTAATCCAATCACATCATATGCTTATGCAGATAAGCACCAGTTAGCTACCACACACTACGCCTTGACGCAGGCCAACAAACGTAGCACGAATACTAACTACTACTTATCTGAAATGACGGAGGGCTACGACAGGTTTTTCTGAAAACCTATTGCGTAATGAACTTGATATCGTTGTAGGATCGAATGAATTTTGAAATAGAGTGCTTTTGAGGCTTTTCTAGTTTTGCTAAAGGAGTCACTCCCGGTGAAGGGATCGTCGGTCCTTTCCTCGTCGAATGAGGTGCGGGATATATCATATATATCACTGTGCAAAGCAAAAACACTTAAAAGCAATCAAAAAACAAACCGAGTGTGTAGCATCTGCCAGTTATTGCTAAAGGAGTCACTCCCGGTGAAGGGATCTCGGTCCTTTCCTCATCGAATAAGGTGCAGGATATATCACATATACCGCTGTGCAAAGCAAGAACTGTAGCTACCTGTTTTATTTTGAAATTCGATTCTACAACATCTTAGGTTTCTTTTATTTCATTAATCACATTAATGAAGTCCCATCATTTAAGTACCTAAACATCACAGATAAATACGACGTACACTTATGCCATCCGCATTCGCCTCGATGTCCCCTCGTGCACCGTTAGGTTAGGTAACTAACGGCAGAGCAGGGCAGGGCTAGCGCGGGTGTAAAACATAAGTAACATCTATATAATATATCATATATACTATATACTGTATCTATCACAGAACATCACATGATCACATCACAGATATCGCAGCAGAAGAAACATATGAAATATTGGATATACTAGGACGTCCGTGTTTTCAATACGAGCCAGTATAAAACACGGATTCCACGGTCGTGATGAATAGCCAAACCCACACCCCTAGACCCCTACGAGAGCGGCAAGCAACCCTACCAATTCTGGAGTTAGGAGACCCGACCTCGACTCCTCGAGTTGGTCTCCCACTGGACTCCAGAACCCGGTTACTTGTGCCCTCCTCCTTGGGTCTATCCTAGTGCGGAAAAGTAAATAATATACAAACGGTGACAACTTCCGCAACCTGGAAGTGCCCCAATAAAAGAATATTACATACAAGTTTTTACATGAATGAAAATGAAAAACACTCATCTCACATAAAAACCCCCGGCTATTCAAACACGACGATCCAATATAACATATCCAGCAACACATAACATCACATGTCATCAACGTAAGTAAATATGTCCATCCCAATTGTCGTTGACATATAGCAACGAAACCAGCGATATCACATATTACACTTACGGTCACAGAAAAGAAAGTGTAAAACTACAACAGTTGGAATCCGCAACCACCTCAGACATCACATGCCTGACCAAATGAATTACTTAGACATCGCATGCCTAACAATTATAAACCCCGCATTTTAGTCTCAAAATCGAAAACACTTTTCAATATCAAGTCGGGCAATTCAACAAGATTCCCGGCATCCTGATCGAATGCTCGTCGCAAACTTCAGTAGACGGCCGCACCCCCGATACCGGCGACGAAGTGCACCAAGGCGGAACACCGCTACCGGGAGCACCCGAACGGATGCTTTCGGCGACGGGGTTCTCCTACAGTCACTTGGTCGGGGCTATGGAGTGAGGCTGTCTATTAAGTTTATCGGCGAGTATCCGCGTACGCTACGTGATTGCGACGGACTTTTGATCGCATCAAAATTCCGTGGCAACCGATCAAGTGAGACTAAACTGCTACGTTTATAACATTCATTCAGTTATCACATAACTATTTGTGAATTCCAATTATTGTATCCCATTCCAGATAAATAGAAAATGTTAAACTTTCCGATCGAACATTCTAACACCCAAGTTTTCCCGATACAGATCAACACATGAAACTAGTCTAACAACATTCAGTTCGTACCTCAGTACCAACGGTCCAGCCGTAGAAGGGTCAAGCCAACGCCTCACATGTGGCACGCCGTACTGCCCCAAACCCGAAGGTTCAAAGGGCAGTTCAAGACGGTCACATAATCGAGTTAAGGTTTGTTGTCTTCTAGAGGGACCATCGCGTTACTTGCACTACTTAGAACGTCGTTAAACTACGGAAAAATCCAACACTTGGAAATTTCCCGACAGGGGAAAAATTGGGTATTTATATCCGGTCGAACTTTTTAACATATTCTAAAATTTATCCGGAAAGCCAAACAGACAAAATTTGATAAACCCGATCGAATCATAAATGCTCCAAAACATCCCAGATTATTCAACACTTGAATAAATATTAAAAATACCCAGAGAATTCACCACAGAAAACAATGAATTACTGTGCAACTTTAATAGGCTGACGTCATAAATATACCGCGGAAGCGCCGCCTAAATCAGTATTCTGCCGCGGATCCGCGCTATATTACACTGTTCATGGCCCCAATTTTGCGCCGTAATTCTTATATTTTCCTGCTTATTTCTCTGCATATTTTTAATCATGAAAAATCACTGTTTTTAGAAAAAGTACAGAGAGCACATTTTGGAGTTGGTTTCGGGTTCGTTCCGGTTTCAAATTCCGTCTGGACTTCGCCTAAGGCTCTAGCTAGTCTCTGATACCACTGTAGGGTTCCTAGGCACCCCAAGGAGGTCTCACAAGGTATCGAACATGCCATATTAAAATTTTACGGTGCCTACAAACCCTAAACTACGGATCGTCGGCTAGATTTCTAGGCGAAAAAACTAACTAGTTAACACTTAACTAAAAGTTTAACGGAAATACAACCTTTGTAGATCCGGTGCTCCACCTCCATAGCTCCGCAACGAGGTCCTCTCCGCTGTCCAAATCAAATCCGGGCTCTAGCGTCGGCTTCGTCGGAGAATGGGCAAGCTAGGTCGTCGATGTCCATGCCGAAGATGATCTACGTCGAAGTATCGCAAGATCAAGCTCTCACTTCACCAAGTCATGAAACTTGTGAAGAAAACACACTCTACTACTTGGCAAGAGGTAGAGGATGAAGAAATAGGAAGTGGGTTCAATTTAGAATTGGATTTCTCACTCTTTATCATCAATCACCATTGATGACCTAAGCTTTTCTTCTTTGAAGAAGATGAAGAAGAAGAAGCTAGTTCTTATCATAAGTTATTTTTAAAATCAATAGAATATCAAAACTTATCATAATGTTAACTATAGTCAAGTGTAGAGAATGAATCATGGTTAGTGGGAATGGTTAGGGTTAAGGATGAGATAAGAATGGTTGACTTGATCAAAGCTTCATGAAGCTTCAACTAAACTCCAAAACTAGCAACCATTCTTTTCTCTCCTTTTCCAAAATGAATAAACAAATAAATAAATGAATAAATAAAGGAAATGAAACCCTAGCCATTCTTTTAACCATGGTTTAATTCTTTGCACTTAACCAAGTAAACATGTATCATCAAACATGATACAATCAAGTGCACAAAAGTATATCACATATACAATGTGTACATCCGAGTGAGAAAATCCATTTAAAGTGAACCAATACTAGTTAATGCAAAGTAATATATCATATATATAATTATGCATTAAATCATTAAATCAACACTTGATTCAATGATCCGGTCATGTCGCACACAACCGACTAGTATTCAATGTATCGGCTTATCGAATCAATACTTGATTCGATACCTAGGTTATATCGCATACAACCATTCGATACAATCATCGCGAGAATAGAATACGGTATCACATACACGCATTATTCTCGGTCCCGCACATATCTCATATGCGCTCCTATTGCGTTTTGCTTGAGCCAGGAAACCTCTGTGTAGGACTCTAAAGACTCGTCAATACGCCGGCAGCAGATGATGATCATATCAAACACCCACAAGCCGCAAGCGATCTGCTAAACGTAACGGCCACCCGGGTATTGAGCGATCTGAAGATCGACGAGCAAGCCCGCTCACACTCCAGTGAATCCGACCAGTAACACTACCGTACAGTCCGGTCTGATCGTCTGATATGTCGCATATCTCGCCTAGGGGTGGTAAACGTCAGACCCCAATAGCTCGATAAGTCGTGTCGATATGAGGTCTATAACTGTTCGAGAAACTACTGGTAACACTTACCAGTAAATCTCAGCAACCCTGGCCAGGGATTTCCTGTTATAGCCAATCGAACACAGCGCAACATCAACCCCCTATACCGGGAGAGACGAATCCCCTCCTATCGCTCATTGCCTCCATGTGACTTGGGACTGTACCCAAAAACCACCGTTTTGCACGCCCTCTTGGACGTGGTAAGATGGAAATCAAAGCACAGTGGGAACCACACAAGACTCTATGACGATCTCGGGTCAACAGACTACTCTGTACCAGTGTCACCAGAGAACTGCCATCTGACGTGAGGTATAATACCATCTGGGAGTTCTCGGCGAGTCCGTCCAGTGTACCCAGTCTCTACTGAGCACCCGTATATCATCTCTGATGTCAAACACCAATGGATATGGGATCATCCATCGCCCATCTGTATGGGTCGAGAAGGTACACGCTAGTCTACTCTGGTATATCGATGCCCCGTTTCGATATACCCACGACTAGGGACTTTGAAGGATGTACTTACGGACTACCATATCCCCACTAATATGATCCGCATCATAGTCCAGGTAGTCAAGTACAGATCCTAAGGGCTTTACCAACATGTAACAGGGAGACAATCAGTGTACACGTTAAGGTAAAGATCAACCAGATAGCATACTATCATGTCGAGCAAGAAAGTCCTCCCTATATATGTCCCAGCATCAACTACAATATACATCCTATGTATAGTAATGGCCTCTAGGGCATACATATAACTAACACTAGGAACAATTGAAGGATGTGCTTATAAACTACCCAGGTCCCAGTAGTATGATCCGCATCATAGTCCTGGTAGTCAAGCCAACATCCTAAGAGCTTTATCCACATGTTTATGAGAGACGGTATAATAATACCAGTGAACATGTTAAGATAAAAACAACCAGATGGCATACTATCATGTCGAGCAAGAAATTCCTCCATATTTATGTCCAAGCATCCACTATATCATACAATAATGGCCTCTACGGTATACATATCACTAACAATCTCCCATTTGCACAAAGGCCAGTTGTTGTAGTATCTCATACCTAATATCCCAAAAAGTCTCTCGATGAGCATCTAGGGGAGGGCCTTGGTGAGTGGATTCGCTGTGTTATCCTCTGTGTCAACTCTCTAGACCTCGATCTTCCGGCGATCTACTATCATCCAAATCAGGTGATACCGTCTAAGAATATGTATGTAACTCTGATGGGACCGGGGTTCCTAGGCCAAAGTCACAGCTCCATTATTATCACAATACAGAGGTATTGGATGCTCAATGGTAGGAACCAAACCAAGTTCAGCTATGAACATGTTCATCCAGACAGCCTCTTTGGCAGCATCGTTGGTAGCGATATATTCAGCCTCCATCGTCTAGTCTGCTACGGTATATAGCTTGGAACTCTTCAAACATACCGTCCCTCCACTGAGGGTGAAGACAAAATCTGAGACCGACTTACAGTCATCCTTATCACTCTGAAAGCTCAAATCGGTAAAGGACTCCACCTGGAGTTCACCGTTACCATACACCAAGAACATTTCTATGGTCCTTCTCAAGTACTTAAGAATATTCTTCACATCTATCCAGTATTTCTCCCCAGGATCTGATTGAGTCGGCTACATACGGTCTAGTACATGAGATCGCATATATGATTGACTCGACTGCCGAAGCATAGGGTATCCCTTGCATGCGAGCCCTTTCCAAATCAGTCTTGGGAGACATCTCTTTAGAGAGAGTGATTCCTTAACAAGCGGGTAAATTACCACGCTTAGAATCTTCCATACTGAACCTATTTAGTATGGTGTCTATGTACCTGGATTGGGACAATCCCAACATCCGTCTAGATCTATCTCTATAGATCTTTATACCCAAGATATAGGAGGCATCACCTAGATCTATCAAGAGTGATAAGAAGAGCTTGAACGAGTGTAGCATAGGAACGGCGTTTCCTATCAAGAGTATGTTATCCACGTACAATATAAGGAGCACAACCTTACTCTCTACTACCTTCTTATATTTACATGGTTCATCTACATTTTTGATGAAGTCAAACTCTTTGACAGCTTTATCGAAACAGATGTTTCAGCTCCGCGATGCCTGCTTTAATCTGCAAATTGATTTAAGCAGTTTGCACATGCTTCTGCTGCTCCTACTATCTATGAAGCCCTCTGGTTGTGTCATTTACACGTTCTCTTCTAAATCACCATTTAGAAAATCAGTCATTACATCTAACTGCCAGATTTTGTAGTCATGGTATGCAGCAACAGCAAGTAGGATCCTAATGGACTTAAGCATAGCCACTGGAGAAAAGGTTTCATCATAGTCGACACCTAGTCATTGACGAAAACTTTTTGCTACAAGTCTAGCTTTGAAAGTCTCAACTTTTCCATCTACACCAATTATCTTCTCAAGATCCACTTCTCCCGATGGGTTTTACCCCTTCAAGAGCAACTTTCAAAGTTCATACTTTGTTGGTGTACATGGATTCCATCTCAGATCGCATAGCATCTAGCCATTTCACAGAGTTTCTACTGGTGATGGCCTGCTCGAAACTAGTTGGGTCATCATCTTCCATGATGCAATCCTCGCTCCTACCTTCTATGAGAAAACCGTAGTATCTCTCAGGTGGATGAGGAACCCTACTAGATCTGCGGAGTGGTTAAGGTTTGTCGGAGACTATTGAATCCTCTGGTTCCACCTTGCCTTGAGCTTGTCCAGATTTTGCTTTTTAAAATAGGCCGGACAACCCCATATCTTAACTCGTTTAAGAGATGGTCTCTTCTCATTCTATATCTCATATAGAGTGGTAGGCAACGGATTTGGTCGAACTCTATTCAATAGGAATACAGCTATCTCAAGTGCATAACCCCTAAAAGGAAATAGGAAACTCAGCATTACTCATCATAGAGCGCACCATATCTAATAGGGTGCGATTCCTCCGCTCCGATACTCTGTTATGCTGTGGTGTATACGGAGGAGTAAGCTGAGAGAGAATCCCATTCTCTTTTAAGTAGTCTCTGAATTCCGTGCTCAAGTATTCTCCTCCCCGATCATATCGAAGGATTTTAATATGTTTACCCATCCGGTTCTCAACTTTGTACTTATATTCCTTGAATTTCTCAAAAGATTCAGATTTGTGTTTCAACAGGAACACATGTCTGAATCATGAGAGATCAACGGTTAATGTAATAAAGTACGAGGAACCATTCCTGGCATGTATAGACATAGGACCGCATACATCACTATGTATCTGTCCCAATAGTTCGGTAGCTCTTTCTCTGTGTCCAGTAAACGGATTTTTGGTCATCTTTCCTTTGAGACATGACTCGCAAGTTTCATAAGTTGTAAATTCGAACGGATTAAAATATGCATCCTTAAGCAACTTAGCCAGTCTTGTCGCATTGATATGACCTAGTCTACAAAGCCACAAGAAGTCTTCGTTCATTTCTGAACTGTTCCTCTTGTGTGTGTTCTGTATACTTAGAATTGTAGTTTGATTTAGAACGTATATACCGTTATACAATGTACCATACCTAATCAACACTTGATTTAGGAAAATATTCACAATATTTTTGGTACGAAATAACAGTTGCTCAGAATCATTGTATTACCAGTTGGTAACACTAGGTGATATTCGCCAACTGATTTGGCTGCAACAATTGCACCATTCCCTACTACTAAAGACATATCATCCTTTCCCAGTTCTCCGCCTCTCTTTAGCTCATGTAACAAATTATATACGTGGGATCCTGATCCGGTATCTAATACCCAGGACGTAGAGTAAACTGAGAAACAGTTCTCGGTTACGAACACACCCGAAGATGATGCATCAACATGCTTATTCTTCGTTTGGGTGGCGTGGGAATACAGATATTCCCCTATTGCTTGCTCAGCCTTATGACAATCATAAGATAGAGCGGAACCTAGCCCAGTATAACAAATGGGTTCGGTCAATACATCCATATTATTATCTTGATTAAGGCGTGCCATTGGTCGCTACCAGAAGAGAGAAAAGGATAATCACTTTCCGTGCGCTCTTTGCAAGATTAAATTGGTTATTATTTTATCTAATTAGGATGGCTCCCACTTTTTTTTATCAAATCTTCTTTCAAACCCTAAAAGGTAATATTAGCCAGGATTAATTACACCCTACTAGTTTGCCAATCGTTCGTCCAGGCAGGTATTGGTACTCCGAGGGAGTCTCCCCATGCTTTCGCATGGAACTAATTAAATAACCTCGTTTCCGCGGGAGCATCACCCCGTTAACACCTTTCTTAGACATCTAATGGATCGGCTAATTGTAAAGTGGAAAACTCTCCCAGGAGTATCTCTTACTCGCTGTGGATATCGGGATCCAACTATCATATACAAGGTATGCAATCTCATTGCAAATTTCAACACTTGAAATTCCCAATATCTGTTTTTACCCCTACCTTCCTATGACCTCGATGGAGGCGAACAAACCATAGGCCGCTAGTCAAGTTCAACCCGTTTATTTCTTGATTGAATTAAACCCACCCGTACGACCCTTATCAGAGGCCAACAAAGTCACACAACTACCCTAATCCAATCACATCACATGCTGCAAATAAGCACTAATCAACTAACGTACACTACGCCTTGACGGAGGACAACAAACGCAGCACGAATACTAAATAGTACTTATCTGAAATGATGGAGGGCTATGGCTGGTTTTTAAGAAAACCTTTAATGTAATGAACTTGATATCATTGTAGAAACTAGTGATTTAAAAAGGAGTGGTTTAAGCTCCACTTTTAAAATCGAGTAGTTTTCAAAAACAAACCAAATAACTTTTACTAGATTTTGCTAAAGAGGTCACTCCCGGTAAAGAGATCACGACTCTTTCCTCATCGAATGAGGTACTGGATATCCATCAAGGAATACCACTATGCAAAGCAAGAACTACAGAAGCTATGATGATAAACCGAGTGGGTTATAGCATTTGCTAGTTTTGCTAAAGAGGTCGCTCCCGGTGAAGGGATCTCGGCTCTTTCCTCATCGAATGAGGTGCTGGATATTCATCAAGGAATACCACTATGCAAAGCAAGGACTAGAGCTACCTTTTTAAAAACTTTTGATTCTACAACATCTTTAGGTTTATTTTCTTTTCATTAATCTCATTAATGAAGTCCCATCATTTAATGTTTCCTAAAGATCATAGAAAATGAAACGAAAATAGAACGTACGCTTATGTCATCCGTATTCGCCACGGGGCCCCGTCATGCAGCGTTAGGTTACTTAACTAATGGCAGAGCGGGGGCTAGACTAGCGCGGGTGCAAAACATAAGCAACGTTTATTATATATCATATATTAAACCATTCGTCTCACGCAGTTATATGATCACATCACAGAACTAAGCAGTAGAAGTCAACATATGAAATATTGGATATACTAGGAGGTCCGTGTTTTAAATTAAGCCAATAATGAAAAACACGGATTCCGCGGTCGTGATGAATAGCCAAACCCACATCCCTAGACCCCTACGAGAGCGGCAAGTAACCCTGCCAATTCTAGAGTTAGGAGACCCGGTCTCGACTCCTCGAAATGGTCTCCCACTGGACTCCAGAACCCGGTTACTTGTGTTCCCCGCCTTGGGTCTATCCTAATGCGGAAAAGTAAATAATATACATCAATGGTGATATCATCCTCAACCCGGAAGTATCCCAATAAAAGAATATTACATACAAATTTTACATGAATGAAAATTGTAAAACTCTCATCTCACATAAAACACTCGGCTATTCATTCATGACGATCCAATATAAAATATCACAGCAACACATAACATCACATGTCATCAACGTAAGTAAATACGCGTATCCTAAATTCCATTGACATATAGCAACGAGATTTGGGATACCCCACATATTACACTTACGGACGTAGAAAAGAAATGAAAAACTAAAATAATTAGAATCCTCATTTTCTTAGACATCATAAACCCGGAATATCTCATATTCCAAATTTCATGCCTAACCCTATAAACCTTTCATTTTAGTCTCATATCGAAAACACTTTTCAATAACTTAGTTGGGTAATTCAACAAGATTCTCGACTACCCGATCGAATACTCGTCGGGAACTTTAGTAGATGGCCGCACCCCAGATGCCGTCGACCAAGTGCACTTAGGCGGAACACCGTGGCCGCGAGCACCCGAGTGAATACTTTTAGCAATAGGGTTTTCATAAAGTAACTTGGTCGGGGCTATGGGGCATGGCTACTTAGTAAAGTTATCTGGCGAGTATTCGCGTATGATACGCGATTGTGACAGAGTTTCGATCCGAATCGAAACTTCATGGCAATCGATCAATAGAGACCAACATGCTAGATTTACAAACAAACTAGTTTTCATAAAACTAATTAAATATGGATTCCAACTAGTGTATCACATATCAAAATTTAAACACAAAACGATGTTAAAATTACGACTACGAAACACTCCGAGTTTCCATAGCAAAAAAGTTAATATCACATGCAAACTTGGTCAATCAAACATGACTTGAAACCCTAAAACCAAGAGCTAAGAACACCATAAAAAAACCAAAACCCAACACATTAGAAAAACCGGCCAGGCCGGATTTTTGGCCTATTTGGCCGGCCAAAATGAAAAATTTAGGGTTCATTTTCGTAAGGTGTTCTAATTACATCATATGTAACACTCTGTAGTTGTTTAAAAAAATATCAGAGTGCTTTTGAAAATCAACAGAGAATGGGGTTTCACGGCGACTGTTTCGGAGTTGTTTCGTTTTCGTAATTCTATAAACATCGTCTAATCTTCTAGCTTTGGCTCTGATACCATGAAAGTGTACGTTATCAACACCACTAGGTTTTACTAGCATCAAGCATGCCGTTTTTAAAAAATCCGGGATGTTAATCTACACTAACCAAGATCTTAAACTAGATGATTAGGGTTTAGCTTGATATCATAAACTATAGCTAAGAGATGGATGGCTACAACCTTTATAGACCGTGTCCTTCTCTTCTAAAGCTCTGGTTTGTAGTCCATGCGACTCCACTAGGCTCCACTTGAAGGTTGAACAAACTTCCTTTTGTTGACCTTCATGCCGAAGATGATCCACCCGATGTCCGCTAATCCAAGCTACCTCTTCACTAAACTCTTTAGTGAAGTAAACACACCACACCAAAGCGCTAATCTAGTGTAGGATAGTGAAGTAGAGGTGTTGTTTGCTCACTAGGGTTCTCACAAGCTCAAGGGTTCACAACTCATGTGAGGGATTGAGCTTGGAGGAGGAGGTGAAGAAAATAGAGAGAGCAACGCATCACATGAGCTCTCAAGTGAAGAAAAATAACTAGGTGTGGAAGGAAATGTTGAAAGATCTAGCATGGCTCACACATTATTGAAGCATATAATTTTTAACACTTAAAAATTATAGCCATGCTTCAATAGTGCAAGCAAATGAATATAATATAGAATAAGGCATGCTATGCCCATGCCTCCAAAGTCTCCCCGTTTATCATCTCAATTTCTATTTTCTAAAAATAGAAAAACCATGCAATACTTCATATATATATATATATATATATATATATATATATATAAGCATAAGCATATAATTAGTGAGCAATGATATTAGTCAATATATAATTACGGTATCTCATACTCGTATTTAATCAGGCCCCCGCACATATCAACATATATGCCCTACTTCGTTTCGCTTGAACCAGGAAACTTCTATGTGGGACTCTAAAGACTCATTAATACTCCAGCAGTAGGTGATGATCACATCAGTCACCCACAAGCCGTCAGAGATACTAGCTGGACGTAACGGCTACCCAGGTATTGAGCGAATAGAAGATCAACAAGCAAACTTGTCCAAACTCACATGAATCCTATAGGTAACACTTACCGTGTAGACCGGTCTCTTCGTCTGATATGTCGCATATCAAGTCTGGGGGTGGAATCGTCAGACCCTAATAACTTGATAAGTCATGCCGATGTAAGGCCTATAACGGTATGAGAAACTACTGATAAAACTTACCAGTAAATCTTATCAATAGCCCTGGCCAGAGACTTCCAGTTATAGCCCATCGAGCATAGTGCAACATCAACTCCTTATACTGGGAGAGACAAAACCCCTCCTATCGCGCATTGCCTCCATATGACTCGGGACTATACCCAAAATCTACCTGTTTGCACGACTCCTTTGAGTCGTGGTAGGGAGGAAACCAAAGCTTAGTAGGAACTACACAAGTCTCTATGATGATCTTAGGTCTACAAGCTAATCTGTACCAGTATCACCAGAGAACTGCTATCTGACGATAGGTATAGCACTATCTAGGAGTTCTCGGCGAGTCCTGTTCGTTGTACCAATTCTCTAATGAGTACCTTGTATAATCTTTGATGTCAAACAACAATGGATATGGGATCAACCATCACCCCATACAGGGCCAAGAAACGTATACACTAGTCTATTCTGGAATATCGATGCCATATTTGGATTTCCCTCGACTAGGAACAATTGAAGGATGTGCTTATGGACTACCCAGGTCCCAGTAGTATGATCTGCATCGTAGTCCTGCTAGTCAAGCCAACATCCTAAGGGCTTTATCAACATGTATATGAGAGACAGTATAATAATACCAGTGAACATGTTAAGATAAAGATAATCAGATTGCATACTATCATGTCGAGCAAGAAAGTCCTCCAAATATATGTCCAAGCATCCACTATATCATACAATAATGGTTTCTAGGGCATACATATCACTAACATATTTGTAAAACTACTCGAGTTCCTTCAATGATATCAAGTTCATTACGTTAAAGGTTTTTCGCTAAAAACCAGCCGTAGCCCTCCGTCATTTCCTACGAGTAGTACTTAGTATTCGTGCTGCGCTTGTTGAGTTTGTCAAGACGTAGTGTGCGGTAGCTAAGTGGTGCTTGTTTGTAGCATGCGATGCGATTGATTAGGACAGTAGTGCAGCCTTGTTGACTGTGTCAAGGGCTCGTGCGGGTGGGTTTAATACAATCAAGATAATGACGGGTTGAACATGAATAGGACCTTTTGATTTGTTGACTGTGTCAAGGTCACTTAGGTCTTAGGAGCAAAAACCACTTCGGGAGTTTCAAATGTACATGAAACTTGCCAGGCATGCGCATACCTTCTGGAGTGTGGTGACTTGAGTGGCTTCCATCAAGTTATCATGTGATGATAGTTGGATCGCAATTCCCACTGATCAGTAGGTGTTACTCCTCATGTGATTTTTAGATGATCCCGACTACTTCTCCTTTTATGGTTTGAAGGAGAATTCGAGGAAACTGTGGGAGCCATCCTGATTAGATAAAATGATTAACCAATCTAATTTAGGTTAGAGTGCACGCTGAATGTTTCTCTCTCTCTCTCTCTCTCTCTCTCTGTGTGTGTGTGTGTGTGTGGCAGCGACCATGGTTTGATCTTAAACTAAAACTCATAAACTAAATTAACCGAACTTTCTTACACATTTTGGCTTTTGGATTGTCATGGTTCATGATAAAGTCGCATATATCCTTGACACTCCTACTTTCCCTTATCATTTCTCCAGAACACTCCGTATCACTACGAAGATCCATATTGCTTGGATATTCCATCATATAGTTACATACGGATACGAAGAAACTTATTTCTGTTCGAGGATAGATTCCGGTTCTGGAGAAATTGAATAAGATCATTCGGTTGTCTTTTCTTTTTCCCTTTTCTCAGGTTGCGAGAGCTCCTAGTATTAGGAGATTGCCCCTATTACGCTTATTGGATAGTTTTCTTTCAAACCTTAGGCAGGTGCCGAAAGGTAGGGAAAGTAGAAAACCAATTAGCCTAAGTGTGGTGTACAGAAGGTAAGAAGTAAAGACATATAAAAGGATTAGATTTAGGGCAATGCAAATTGCGACTACTATCATTCACGACGAAGCCGCGTATACCACTGCCACTCCTACTTCCCCTTTACATATCTCCTGAACACTATGTATCACTACGAAGATCCATATTGCTTGGATATGCCATCGTATAGTCACATACGAACTCGAAGGAACTTGTTTCAGTTCGAGGATGGTTTCCAGTTCGGGAGAAATTGAATAAGATTATTCAGTTGTCTTTTTTTTTCCTTTCTCTCAGATTGTGAGAGCTCCTAGTATTAGGAGAGTACATCTATTACGCTTATTGGATAGTCTTCTTCTAAACCTTAGGTTGGTGCCGGAAGGCAAGGAAGGAAGAAAACCAATTAGCCTAACTATGGTGTACAGATGGTAAGAAGTAAAGACATATAAAGGGATTGGGCTAAGGGCAAGGAAATATACGGTTACTGTCATGAATATGGATAGTGGAAGAGACATTACTAGGAATACCCAGCTACCCCTTCGAAACATTTTCATATTTCAGTTTTACTGTGCGGTGTTAATAGAAAACTGTTTTCCCAATTAGATTCTGAATCCAGGGTATATATTTACCAGACTTGATTCTCACATCTGCATTGCGTTATAGATGCTGATTGGGAGTAGGATATTGGGAATTGGGTGATTAGATCCTCAATATATCAGAATTCTTTGTAATTGGTGATATTTGAGGAAATCACCTGGGTCTTACGTAATGACAAATATTTGGTTTTGAATATCCGTTGTTATACACCAGTTTCAAACTGATATATCTGTACGTTTATTTTATAAAGTGAGATATAACTTTTTGAAATTATGTTTATGATATTTACCTATACCAGTTGATGGTTAGGTAGGATGCATTCAACAACGGTATAATTCTTCTTAACCATAGCACAGTTATAAACCTACGACGCACAAGATTTGAGTTATTAAACTCAGAGGACTTATACAATGTATTGTATGTTGTCCGATGTCCATTAGGACAAAGAGGTTGGTAGTTTTACTATATTCTGTTTACTTATGACTTCTCTAGTTTTAGACAAGTTGTAATATTTCAGAAAAATAAAATATTATTTTTGGAATTTAAATATTAAAATAATATATTTCACGAAAACTATTCGATTTGCGAATTTAGGGTTTTCGTAAAATAGTATAATTAAATACCAATATTTGGAAAATAATTGGAGATTTATGTTGTATTATTTACTAAAAAGGTATTTATTGGATTTGGACGTTTTATAACTAATTATGCAATTATTTATATGCAAGTTTAAATTAAACTTGATTAGTACACTACTAATCATGATTAAGCCAAATCCGTATTTTTAAAATATCCATGGTTAGTGTACCATGACATGTTGCATTTTGATTATATGTTGGTTTCATTTGTATTTATGTTAGTTTTAAATAAGTGAGGGATAAAGAGAAGAGAAAAGAAAAGGAGAAGACATGATTGATGAGAGAAAGGGGACAACATGATGAGGCATGCGCATGCCATAAGAGAGAAAGAGATGAGAGTAAAGCTCTTACACCATCCTTCTTCATTCATTTCTTCATTTCACCATTTTCTTCATCTCCTCCTTCCTCCTTCACCCTCCTTCACCTCCTCCACAAACACTCCAAATCTTCATCTAAACCCCTAACTCCCTTCATTAAAAATGCACACAACCTCATCCTACACCCCATAGTTGAATCAAGTTTGGATTTTGAGCACTTTGGTGCTTCTAGGGTTTTTCTTGAGTTGCTTCCTAGAGGTATAACCTTCTTTTCTCATCTTGTTAATTATTTCAGTACCTCCTATAGTAGTTTGGAGTTAAAATAGTATAGGTTTATGATCTTAGAATTTTCTAGATTGATGTTTAGTGCGAGACTTGACTTGTAAAGTGGTAATTGAGGTTTAGTTAGTGTTTACAAGACATTAGTGATGATTTCCTAACCAGACCAGAGACTAGAACCTAAACACACGAACTTAGAATTTTCCCGATGTCGGTTTTCGTTGATTTTGATGTTCAAATGGAATCTGGAGCAACTTAGGGTCTTTATAAGAAAAACAAACAACTACATTGACCTATTTAGACTGCTAGAAGACCACCACAGAAGAGTGAGACCAAAATTTCAAAATTGGGCCGGCCGCATCGGTTACTGTAGCACTTCTCGCCGGCCAAATTTTGGAGTTTGATGTTAGGGTTTGTCTTGTAGCTCACATTCCTCATAACTTATCCACTGTATTATTAGTTTGTCCTAGACTATCTGTGCAAAAATCTGGGGGCATTTTATGTTGGTTTTGACAATGTTTTTCCGATTTCTAAAACTTGGCTTTAGGTATCTGAATTTGGACTTGGTCGTTGGACGTTTGTACGTCAACGACGAGGGTTATTTAGTTGTTTTTGCATCCATAGGCTATAGGTTCTAACCAATGAGCACTTTGAGTGCCGTATCGGTTTTCAGACTTGGTTTTAATAACGTTACAACGTATGTTGATATGTAGGTACCTTCGCGTGGACTTCCGAAACGACGAAGGAGATCAAGAAGCACATTGACTTCGACTAAGCAAGGATATTGCAGGTGAGTAGATTTATATCTACGGGGGAATTAGGATGGATGGCGTCTAGTATCCCTGCAATCATTGATATGGAAAAATCGATATATAAATTATAATTTGGAGAAAATATAGACTATGAACTTATGGATATGGTCAAAAGATTTAGTATGAGATGTATGACTAATTCAAGATGATGTCAATTGAGATGTCAATATGATGATATAAGAGGATATGAGCGGATATGCTTGATATGAGGATGTAAGGCAATGTAAATATTTATATGCATATGCCTAGATATGAAATGAGATTGTTAATGAGAGAATATGAGATCGATAAGGATATGACATGAGATATATATATACGTAGGTATATATGAGAATAAAAGATGATATATCGTACGAGACCATAGTGTTGGATATGAATGCCCTAGAGGCCTTTATTGTATAGGATGCTATGGATATGTATGTACATAAATAATCTTTGCTCAATATGATAGTATGCTATCTGGTTTATTTTTATCTTAATATGTAATGTGTTTTACCTAGTTTTTCATATCTTGTTTACATGTTGATAAAGCCCTTAGGATCTTTGCTTGACAACCAGGACTACGATGTAGATCATACTAGTGGGGCATGGGTTGTCCATAAGCATATCCTTTAATAGTTCCTAGTCGAGGGAATATCGGATCAGAGCATTGATATTCCAGAGTAGACTAGTGTGTAAGTTTCTTGACCCTGTATGGGGCGATGGTTGATCCTATAACCATTGGCGTTTGACATCAAAGATTGTACACAGGAGAGAATGGGTACACCGAACAGGACTCGCCGAGAACTCCTAAATGGTATTATACCAATCTTCAGATAGCAGTTCTCTGGTGACACTTGTATGGGTTAGTCTGTAGACCCAAGATCGTCATAGTGTCTTGTGTGGTTCCTACTGTGCTTTGATTTCCTCCCTACCACGGCTCATCAGAGTCGAGCAAACAGATGGATTTTGGGTACAGTCCCGAATCACATAGATGCGGTGAGCAATAAGAGGGGTTTCGTCTCTCCCGGTATAGGGAGTTGATGTTGTGATATGTTCAATTGGGTATAACAGCGAATCCCTGGCCAAGGTTGTTGAGATTTACTGATAAGAGTTATCGGTAGTTTCTCAAACCGTTATAAGCCACACATCGGCATGACTTATCAAGTTACTAGGGTCTGATGTTTTCCACTTATAGACTCGATATGCGACGTATCAGACAAAGAGATCAGACTGCACGGTAAGTGTTACTCATAGGCTCATTCGGGTTAGCATAAGTTCGCTCGTCGGCCACCTTTTCGACAAGTACCTGGATAGCCGTTACGCACAGCTAGTGTCGCTGACGGGCTTGTGGTTAAACCCACTGCCAGTGTACTGCCGAGTCATTAGAGTCCCACACAGAGCGTTTCTCTAGTTCAGAAGAAACGATGTAGAGGCCGTAAGGTGTTACGGCAGGGTTTCGATCGTATACGTATACTGGCTACACGGATGATAATCAGAAGGATAATACTGGTAGGCTTTGGTTCAAGCTGATTACCGGTATTAAATTATTTGATTATCAGTATCTCATTGTATTCGTATTTTACGGAATATGAATATGGGTATATTTATACAGTATAGGTTGAGGAGAATTCTTGTAATTGTACAAGAATGAATTTTAGAAGAAGACACCTCATATATATTGATTTTCTTTTATGGAAAATTACAAAAATGAGGTGGAATTTGGAGACACTTGAAGCATAGATGAAAGCATGGCTTGTAGTATTTTATATTCATTTTGCTTCACTATTGAAGCATGGTGGATTATTTGTGGTAAAAAAATAATCCATGCTTCTATTATTTTTTCAAGAGACTTAGCTATTCTTTCACTCTCTTATGCTAGCTCATTCTCACTCTAACATTCTCTCTCCAAGTTATCTTCTCCCTCAAGCTCAAGCTTAACTCTTCACATGAGTTTTGAATCATAGGCTTTGAGATCAAGTAATCCACTAGATAATATCTGCATCATCTAAGTAGTCTTTCTTAGCAAGCTAGACTTCTTAGTTACCTCTTTAGTGGAGGTTGAAGCTTGATCCAAAGCTCTCGGGTGGATCATCTATGACCTAGTGGTGACCGGAGATCAAGATCGTCTCAAACACTCAAGGAGCTCAGAAATGCATTGGAAAGAAGACCCGAAGGACCGGTTCAAGAAGGTATAACCCCTATCATAGTAGCTAAAACTCCTAGACAGGGTTACTAGTTATGGTCTAGTGTAAGATTCGGCAGTAAAAGTCGATGTTGCATGCTAAAAAATTATTGTTTGCTACTTCCGCCTCCCCACAAGTGTTGTGGTGGTGTGCAACATCTACTAACATGGTATCAGAGCCTAACTAAACCATAATTAGCTTATTAGCAAATAGTTAGAATTTCGATCGACGGATTTTTTGCCCGAACTCATTTTTCAGACCATGCTTGCTGTCAATTTTTTAAAGTGTTCAAAAAATCATTTCATTGGCCTTAAAATTACAAACAGGGGTTTTAAGAACACAGCAGTAAAATGAGGTTCTAACTCACCAAGACCACCGCGGAATAGCGGCTAAACTCATTGTTTAGCCGCTGTTCCGCGGCCGAGTCGAGGCCGAGTTGACTTGTTTTTCTCCAGTGGGTCTCAAATGAGGAATTATGGTTTCTGGCATATGTGGTTTCTACCCAAAGTTGTTGGTGTACTGGATTGTGCATAGGGTAGAAACGGTTTTAGATTATCGATCAAAATTCTAAGAATTTGGCTCATCGGGTTTTCTGAGTTTGCATATGTGTTATGAAACGCCCACTAATTGCTATACGTCGATTAGTGGGGGTTGCACATATTAGTATCATATGATGGTATATGTATATAAATGTGTTGAATTGTCATGGATGAATAGTTCGGGGATGTGAGAAGATTGTTTTCTTTTATTTCATTCTTGTAATTTGTAAAAGTAATATAATATTATTTTGCGGGGCACATCCGGATTGAGGTTGTAGCCACCGTTGTATTATTTCTTTTTACTGTTTTTGCTCCTAGGATAGACCCAAGAAGGGGTGCACAAACTACCAGGTTCTTGAAATGTCGAGTGGCCTACTCATTTTATTGAGGGAGATTGCTTCGCTTCGGGAATTTGGCGGGTAGTTTGCCGCGCCCGTAAGGGTCTAAGGTAGGGTTTGGCTATTTATCACGACCGTGGAATCCTTCTTTCTTTCAGGGCTTAAACGAAACACGGAATTCCTAGTATATCCAATGTATTCATCTGTGATCTGGAAATGCTTATTATTGCGTGAGACGAATGGCTATATATATATGAAATATATATCAAACGTTACTTATGTTTTGCACCCGCGCTAGTCCAGCCCCTGCTCTGCCATTAGTTAAGTAACCAAACGGTGTATGAAGGGGCCCCGTGGCGAATGTGGATGGCATAAGCGTACGTTCTATTTTCGTTTCTTTTTCTGCAATGATAAAGTTAAATGATAGGAAAACATTGATGAGATTAATGTTAAGAAAAGAAACCTCAAGATGTTGTAGAATCAAAAAAAAATCAAAAAAGAGTAGCTCTAGTTATTGCTTTGCACAATGGTATTCCTTGATGAATATCCAGCACATCATTCGACGAGGAAAAAGCCGAGATCCCTTCACCGGGAGTTAGCTCTTTACCAAAACTAGCAAATGCTACAACCCACTTGGTTTATCATGATAGCCTCCCTAGTTCTTGCTTTGCATAGTGCTATTCCTTGATGAATATCCAATGCCTCATTCGATGACGAAAGATCCGAGATCCCTTCACCGAGAATGACCTCTTTAGCAAAAGCTATTAGGTTTGTTTTTGAAAAACTACTCGATTTTTAAAGCGGGGCTTAAACCACTCCTTTTCAAATCGCTAGATTCTACAACGATATCAAGTTCATTACGTTAAAGGTTTTTATCAAAACCATTCGTAGCCCTCCGCCATTTTAGGAAGTAGAGTATTTAGTATTCATGCTACGTTTGTTGACTATAGTTAAGGCGTAGTGTACGGTAGCGAAGTGATGTCTTCCTACAAAGCATATGATGAGATCGATTAGGACATTCGTATGAATTTGTTGACGATAGTTAAGGGTCATACGAGTGGGTCTAAATTGATCATGAAATGACGGGTAGAACTTGACTGGCGCTTATGATTTGTTGAATATAGTTAAGGTCATAAGACACTAGGGGTAAAAACCATATCGGGAATTTCAAGTGTTGAAATTTGCGATAAGATTGCATACTTTCTATTTGATAATTGGATCCCGATCCCACTGTGAGTAACAGTTACTCCCAGGAGAGTTTTACACTTTACAATTAGCTAATACAGTAGGTTTCTAGAAAGGTGTTAACAAGATTATGCCTCTAGAGAAACGAGCTTTATTTTAATTAGGTCTGTGCGAAAGTACGGGGAATCTCCCTCGGAGTACCGACACTAGCCTGGCTGACCGGTTAGCGAACTTGTAGAATGTAATTAATCCTGGCTAATTTTCTTTTTAAAGATTCGAAGGAAAATTTGATAAAAAGCAGTGGTCGATTGGATAAGATTAATAACCAATCTAATCATGCAAGAGCAATCGCTGAGTGTTTTCTTTTCTTTCTCATAATGGAAGATACCAATGTCGGGACTTAATCTTCTATTAGACAAAATTAAACTCACAGGACAAATTATAAAGAATGGTTGAGGAACGTAAATATTGCCCTTACTTATGACAAGGTTGTATACGTCTGGACCGCTCCAGCCCCTCCCCTCCCAGGCCCTGATTCCTCTATTGCGGATAAGGAAATCCGCAAAACATGGGATATAGATTGCGCCACAGCCAAATGCCTTGCGCTTGATTCGATGGACAACGAACATCAGAAGAAACACGAGAAGATGGATGTACAATCCATCTTTCTCCTTACAAAGGACATGTATGGGGAGCAATCTCGTGCCCTGCATTAGGAGGCCTCAAGAAAGTTGTTTCAGATGAGGATGGCTGCTGGCGCATCTGTAGATGATCATGTGCCGAAAATGATAGGACTTATTGAAGAACTAGAGGACCTGGGATGGACGATGGAGAACGAACAATATGTTGATATAGTTCTACAGTCTTTCCCCCCTGCCTATGCTCAGTTTATAGTGAACTTCAACATGCACAATCTGGAAAAGTCACTGCCTTAATTTCTTAATATGTTGAGGAGTGCAGAGAGCACGCTAAAAGTAGTGAAAACTCCATCTCTAGTTGCTGGGCTATCTTCCTCTTCCATCCCGAAAGCTAAAGTTAAGGGAAAGAAGAATAAGAAACCCATCAAACCGAGAGGTGGAGTTCGAAAGGCACCGGGAAAACACAAGTCAGGGGCTGCGGCATCGGGAAAAGGGGAATGCTTCTACTGCCACAAAACTGGGCACTGGAAGAGAAACTGCGTTGGGTACCTCGCTGATCTCATGAAGAAGAAGCATGCTGATGCTTCTGCTTCTGCTTGAGGTGTGTTTGTTACCGAAAACTGTTTTTCAATCAACTCTGCTTTCTGGGAATTAGATACTGGGTCAGGATCTCATATCTGCAATAGTGTGCAGGGATTGAGAAATAGCAAGATGTTGAAGAAAGGTGATCACACTCTCCGTGTTGGGAATGGTTCGAATGTACATGCTGTATCAGTAGGAGAGTATCACCTTAGTTTACCTTCATTGGTTTTGAACCTGTTTTATTTTGTACCTTCCATGTTATGTAACATAATATCAGTATCTCTGTTGGATAATGAAGAATATAATTTTGTGTTACAAAGTAATGTTATGAACATTAACCTAAATCAACAGTTGATTGGGTATGGAACATTAAATAACGGGATCTACGTCCTGAATCAACACACAGTTTGGAGTAACGGGTGAAACAACTAACCTATCAGTAAGAGTACAACACACAAAGAAAAGTAATATTTTAGACATAAATGAAGCTTTCATTTGGCATTGTAGACTTGGTCATATTAACGAAACAAGACTAACCAAGCTACATAAAGGTGGATATTTACACCCGTTTGAATATAAATCTTATGCGACTTGTCAGTCTTGTATCAAGGATAAAATGACCAAAACTCCATTTACTGGACACGGAGAGAGAGCTACTGAACTCTTAGGCCTCATACATAGTGATGTATGTGGACCGATGTGTACACATATAAGAAGTGGTTTTTCATACTTCATAACTTTTACTGATGATTTCTCAAGATTTGGACACGTGTTCCTGTTGAAACATAAGTCTGAAACTTTAGAAAAATTCAAGGAGTATAAACTTGAAGTAGAAAAACAAACTGGGTTGAGTATCAACAAACTTTGATCTGATCAAGAAGGAGAGTACCTACGTACAGAATTTCTAGATTTCCTGAAAGAGAATGGGATTCTCTCTCAGCTCACTCCTCCGTACACACCACAGCACAACGGTGTGTCAGAACAGAGAAATCGTACCCTATTAAATATGGTAAGTTCGATGATGAGTGATGCCGAGTTACTACTTTCGTTTTAGGGGCATGCATTGAAGACTACAATATAACTATTAAGCAGGGTTCCGACCAAAACCGTGCCTACCACTCCATATGAGATATGGTATGGGAAGATGCAATCTCTTAAATGAGTTAGGATATGGGGTTGTCCTGCTTTTGTTAAAAAGAAGAATCAAGACAAACTCGAGACACGATCGGTTTTGTGTAAATTTGTGGGATATCCCAAACATTCATATGGGTATCTTTTCTACCGTAAGAAGGAAGAAAGAGTGTTTGTTTCTCAGAACGCCACATTTTAAGAAAATGGAATTTTTACAAATGATACTGTTGGCAATACAATAGAGCTGGAAGAAATTTCAGAGCCACAAACAAATACTGACGATTTGGTTCAACCTGAAGTTTCAATAGAACCCAAGGAGTCTCAGTCACTCCGTAGATCTAGTAGAACTTCTCGCCCACCGAATAGATACTATGGTTTTCTAATTGATGGTGATAGAGAAGATTGCATCACAGATGATGACCCTACTAGTTTTCAGCAAGCTATCACGAGTAGTGACTCGGTGAAATAGCTAGATGCTATGCGATCCAAAATGGAATCCATGCACACCAACAAAATATGGACTTTGGAGGTTACACCTTCTGGAGTAAAACCCATAGGGTGCAAGTGGATTTTTAAGAAAAAGATTGGTGTAAATAGACAGATGGAGACCTATAAAGCTAGGCTTGTGGCAAAAGGATTTCGTCAATGACCAGGATTGGACTATGACGAAACTTTTTCTACAGTTGCAACGCTTAAATCCATTCAGATCCTGCTTGCTATTGCTGCTTACTACGACTATGAAATCTGGCAGATGGACGTTAAAACAGCATTTCTAAATGGTTATTTAGATGAATGTGTTTTTATGGATCAGCTGGAGGGCTTCATTGACAGTGGGAGCAGCGAAAAGGCATGCAGGTTGCTTAAATCCATTTATGGATTAAAGCAGGTATCACGAAATTAGAACATCTGCTTTGATGATACAATCAAAGATTTTGATTTTATCAAAAATGTAGATAAACCTTGCATTTATAAAAAGATTGTAGGGAGTACAGTCACATTTCTCGTATTGTACGTGGATGACATTCTCCTGATAGGAAATGAAGTTCCTATGCTACAATCGGTCAAACTATTCTTATCGCAAAGGTTCTTCATGAAGGACCTGGGTGATGCCTCATGCATTCTGGGCATTAAGATTTATAAAGATTGGTCTAAAAGATTGTTGGGATTGTCCCAATCGAGGTATATAAACACCATACTAAAGAGATTTAGTATGGAAGATTCCAAGCGAGGTAATTTACCCGCTTGTCACGGGATCACCCTCTCTAAAGAGATGTCTCCAAAGACTGATGAAGAGAGGGCTCGCATAAGCATTATACCTTACGCTTCGGCAGTAAAATCTATAATGTTATGTACTTGCCCAGATATAGCTTACGCATTGAGTGTAGTAAGCAGATATCAATCCAATCCAGAGAGAAACACTGGACAGCTGTGAAGAACATTCTTAAGTACTTGCGAAGGACTAAAGAAATGTTCTTGGTGTATGATAATGGAGATCTCCATATGGATACCGATTCCAATTTCCAGAGCGATAAGGATGACAGCAAGTCCATCTCAGGGTTTGTATTTACCCTTAATGGAGGGGCGGTATGTTGGAAGAGTTCCAAGCAAGATACCATCGCTGACTCTACGATGGAAGCTCAGAATATTTCTGCTAATGATGCTGCAAAAGAGGTAGTCTGGATGAGGAAGTTTGTTTCTGAACTTCAGGTAGTTCCATCCATTGCTAATCCAATACTTTTCTATTGTGAGAACAATGGCAACATGGTTCGGGCAAAAGAACCACGGTCCCATCAGAGATCCATACATAACTTGAGGCGGTATCACCTCATCAGGGAGATCATGGATCGCCAAGAAATCGAGGTGCGGAGATTGGACACAAAAGACAACACAGCAGATCCATTCACCAAGTCCATCTTTCAAGTCCAGTTCGAGAGACTGTTCGAGATGTTGGGCATGCGGTACGCCAGCAACTGGATATAGTGCATACGCTCGGTACTTATTGTGCCAACTAAAGGCCTCAGTGCAAGTGGGAGATTGATGGATATGTATGCCCTAGAGGCCTTTATTGTATAGGAAGCTAGGGATATGTATGTAAAGAAACAATCTTTGTTCAATATGATAATATGCTATTTGGTTTATCTTTATCTTTACATGTGATGTATTATACCTAGTATTCCATATCTTGTATACATGTTGATAAAGCCCTTAGGATCTTTGCTTGACTACCAGGACTATGATGTAGATCATACTAGTGGGGCTTGGGTAGTCCAGAAGCATATCTTTTAATAGTTCCTAGTCGAGAGAATATCGAGACATGGCATCGATATTCCAGAGTAGACTAGTGTGTGCGTTTCTTGACCCTGTATGGGGCGATGGTTGATCCCATAACCATTAGTGTTTGACATCAAAGATTGTACACAGGTGCTCATTAGAGAATAGGTACACCGAACAGGACTCGCTGAGAACTCCTAGATGATATTATACCAATCGTTAGATAGCAGTTCTCTGGTGACACGGGTACAGGTTAGTTTGTAGACCCGAGATCGTTATAGTGTCTTACGTGGTTCCCACTGTGCTTTGATTTCCTCCCTACCACGGCTCATCAGAGTCATGCAAACAGGTGGATTTTGGGTACAGTCCCGAATCACATGGAGGCGGTGAGCGATAGGAGGGGTTTCATCTCTCCCGGTATAGGGAGTTGATGTTGCGCTATGCTTGATTGGATATAACAGCAAATCCTTGGCCATGGTTGTTGAGATTTACTGATAAGAGTTATCAGTAGTTTCTCAAACCATTATGAGCCACACATCGGCATGACTTATCAAGTTACTGGTGTCTGACGTTTCCCACCCCTAGAATCGATATGCGACGTATCAGACGAAGAGACCGGACTGTACGGTAAGTGTTACTCATAGGCTCGTTGGAGTTAGGATGAGTTCGCTCATCGGCCACCTTTTCGACATGTACCTGGGTAGCCGTTACGCACAGCTAGTGCTGCTGAAAGGCTTGTGGTTAAACCCACTGCCAGCGTACAGTTGAGTCTTTAGAATCCCATACAGAGGGTTTTCTTGGTTCAGGAAAAACGATTTAGAGGTCGTAAGGTGTTACGGCAGGGTTTCGATCGTATATGTCTACTGGCTACACAAATGATGATCGTAAGGATAATACTGGTAGGCTTTGGTTTAAGCCGAATACCGGTATTATATTATTGGATTATTGGTATCTCATTGTATTCATATTTTTTGGAACACGAATACAGGTATATTTATACAGTATACGTTGAGGGGGATTCTTGTAATTGTACAATAATGACTTCTAGAAGGAGACACCTCATATATATTTATTTTCTTTTATGGAAAATTACAAAAATGAGGTGGAATTTGGAGACACTTGAAGCATGGATGAAAGCATGGCTTGTCATATTTTATATTCATTTGGCTTCACTATTGAAGCATGGTGGATTATTTGTGGTAAAAAATAATTCATGCTTCAATTATTTTTTCAAGAGAATTATCCATTCTTTCACTCTCTTATGCTAGCTCATTCTCACTCTAACATTCTCTCTCCAAGTTATCTCCTCCCTCAGCCTCAAGCCTAACCCTTCACATGAGTTGTGAATCATAGGCTTTGAGATCAAATAATCCACTAGATATTCTCTACATCATCTAAGTAGTCTTTCTTAGCAAGCTAGACTTCTTAGTTACCTCTTTAGTGGAGGTTGAAGCTTGATCCAAAGCTCTCAGAAGGATCACCTATGACCTAGTGGTGACCGGAGATCGAGACCTTCTCAAACTCTCAAGGAGCTCAGAAACGCAGTGGAAAGAAGACCCGAAGGACCGGTATAAGAAGGTATAACCCCTATCATAGTAGCTAAAACTCCTAGATAGGGTTACTAGTTATGGTTTAGTGTAAGATCCAGGAGTAAAAGTCGATGTTGCATACTAAAAAATTATTGTTTACTACTTCCGCCTCCCCACAAGTGCTGTGGTGATGTGTAACATCTACTAACACATAGATCCGTACCCTTATCGATGAATAGGATGATAGATCCTTAATCTAGATAGAGGAAACTGTAAGATGGATTACCGTACGGGATGAGTTATAACGGATGATTGATCCGCGCTCGTGATTTGAGGATGATGATCGAGGATATTACCATATCGGATATTATGAGGCTGGATCGCCGACGTAAAGATTTCACCTGAACCATACTTATTTCCAAAACCGACGAATCGTATGCACATTTACTGGAAACCTCAAAGGAAGTTACGGATTTTCAAATGGTGTATTTTCCTCAAAAACACCGTAGACCCCACTTTCAAAATTACGATTCGTATCATTTAAACTGGCCGTACAGTTCATGTGTAGTTGTATAACTTATTATAGTTCATGTTATTGTTGGATTATCCATCATCTGTGTACGTGTTATGTTCCCGGTATTTATCCTTTATGATATCATCTGATAATACGCATGCACAATTACCGATGATGCACATGTTACACTTACACCGATTTTCCGGCACACACATTCATCATCGGTAATTGTCATGCCACTTGCACAGTAGAACTGTCATATCATGATATTGTTCTTAACTGTAAAGTACATTCATTGTTTAGCACTATCATAGGACATGCTTGCTTGATATACTTGACATGCTCATATTACTGTTCTATGTTTGCATATATCATACTTTATGGTTATATGCATTGATATGCTGTTTCATGAGATCTCTGGATTTGAGAACCGTGGTTATATTTAAAAGGAAATTGTATATTGTTTTAAAAACTCGGTTTCTCTTGATATGATATTTTGTGTCCACCATGAGTTCTCTTGGTTTTGAGCTTGTTTTCGAGACCCGGTTCGAGGAGGTGGATGAACCGTCTGCGGGTACATGGTGGACCCGGTAAGGTATCCCGGGGCAAGAAGATCATGGGGATGACGATGAGTCTAGCAGGGGGGTACTACCTACCAGTGATAGTTTGGACCCGGAGGTTATCCGGAGGATACCGACCGGAGTCGTGAGATAGATATGAGGGCCGATCTAAGGATGTGGCGCCTGAGATATGAGGATTTACATGTCGATACTGGATATGGGTTTCATGATGTTTCGAGTGTCGGTGTTGGGCACTTAGGTTCCATGTTGTTGATATGTCGTTTATGGACACATGTGGATGATATCCACATGCATACGGGCATATGATTTCATATGTTTGTTTTTACATGTTATTTGCATTGACTCTATTGTTGACATATATGCATACATGATCATCCTAGATATTATAGTATTACCATCATGATACAGTAGGGCCTAGAGATAGCCGTTTATCGATTTCTACCTGCTGATATTTTCTACTTACGAGTTGGCAACTCACCCCCGTTGTGCCATAATTTTCTTGCAGGTTCGTCTGCTTGGATCATTAGCGGTATCACTGGCACACAGTTCCTTCATGGTGCTTGCTTCGGTAGGTGGGACAAAAATTGGATCGTGACCACCCTTGTACTTTTATATTCTATTATATCTAGATAAACTCCATCAAATCAGAAACTAGTTTTTGTATATTGATAGACTTAGACAGACATGTGTTGCGAGACTTAGAACGTTGGGTGTTTGTTCACTATTTGGGGTTTTTGATATCTTGCTTTATTTATTGTTCTTTCTGGGTTTGATCTTCTCCGTAGGACGTCGTATATATGTTTATTGCGTGGTTGTGATTCCGCCAATTGGCGAAGAGCTAGCTCCCGCTTGGGATGCCTTTTATTTGTATGTATGTGGTTTTGGATCAAAATATACAAGGGATGTGCTGCCTAATTTTTTTAAAGAACGAAAAATGTTTTCAACTAGTATATAATTCACTTGCATTTTCATATATGATTGTTTATGCATTTAAAGAAAAACTTGATTTCATTATACGTTTATTTCAAAATTGCACCTCCAATATTTTCCGCAAAAAGGTTTAGATTTCTGGGTTTCAGCTTACTTTAATTATGTTACGCCTTTAGACGTTGCGTGATTCTTGTGCTGGTCACGTGCCAAATTTCCCGATAGTGACAAAGTTGGTATCAAAGCGTTAGGTTTAACCTTGGTTCAAGTTTTGTTTGACCTTATGGAACTTAAACTTGACTGAGAGGGGTATTAGACCCGAACTTTCTTCTTGTAGATTGACCTTTGTTAATAGAGTAGGTAGCTTGAGTAGAGTGACATACCGTGTGTATGTTCTGTGGCATACTTATGACACGGTGCTCCGCTTAAGTGACCTTAGAATGTACATTTCTTAAGATCCGTGATTCTATTCGTTCCTATGATCATACTCCTATTGATTTCATTCTTTCCTATGATCATATATCCATTTTGGACCTATTGATTTCTTTCGTCCCTTCAATCTATCTTCATCGATAACTGCTTGAGGTTCCTGTCAGCATGACTTGAGAGCAGATTGAGCTGCTGCTAGAGTTGCAGTCAGAGCGAGCTCGTCAGGGATGAAGGCTGACCATGATATTTTATGGTGACATAGGAACGTATCGGTATAGTGTTTGTGTTGAGATCTCTCATTTGAGGCGAGTGTTCGGATTTGCACCAGATGATCGGGCCATTGATAGAGGCTGCCAGATTAAGAGGACCGTTGATGTATAGACTACCCCAGAGTTTGCGATGTTGTCTACCGTGCAAATAGATGACCCAGCTGTTGCTGAGATTGACAGGATGTAGCCTCTAAAGTTTATGAGCTGAAACCACTGGAGCTTCCAGACAGAGATGTGACAGAAGACCGATAGTCCATCTTGAATAGAGTGACGGAGATGATTAGTCTAATTGGATGCCGATGCAGGCTCGGTTAAGTTGAAGAATTCTAGTTTGAAGGATTTTTACTCAGATCTAGAGTAAATCGATCAAGAGAAGACATTGTTCGTTGGATGCTCCGATGTGAGATCAGTAAGTTGACCAGTTTCGGATAGAAGGATCTCATCCGGATGCGTTGTGAGTTGATCGAGAACGGACGAATGAAGCGTATTCCTACGATAATTTGGACGAGTTCCCGAGAATGTAATCGGCTTGATATCTTCCACAGAGTGGTGAAGATACCCGAGTTCGGATTTCGAGTCCGTATGAGAGACTCCAGATTGACTGTAGCCACGAACGAATTGCAGTACGCAGCCAGCAAGATATAACGTCGAAGTGGATGATAATGAAGACGGGTAAGATAATAGGTTCGTGCGAGATGTTAACGAGCTGTTGTTACTCCCCGTTGATGCCAGAGGATTAATATGTATGCAAAGGCGTTGGATACGGAAAAATTCCAGAGGAAAGCCGTGCTGAGGATGCAGCTGTCCGGATGAGAAAAAGAGTTAAGCGTGAGTGCCAACATTCGTATAGTTCGGCATAGGTCAGATCAGAAGAGATCCTAAGCAGGTTCTTCCAGGTTGTCGCAGCAATAAAGATTTGCATCCAGGATCATTTGCATCGGACTTATTTAGAGGGCTAGATGCTGCCGTCAGTAACATGCCATTTTGCGAGTGGTCATATTAATTGTCTAAGAGATGATCAGAGAAGTGCCAGAGCGGAACTGTTTCGTCATTATACCCAACCGGGCCGACGAGCGGAAGGATGGTGGGATTGGTAACCACAGAGAAGACGAGGACCCAGAGACAGAGGACGCCAGACCATGAGTAGGAGGAAAGTGGATGTTCTTGCTCTGCCAGCCTTGGGCGCGCTGGTATTTTTCTACATTGTGTTGGGATTTCGCCTGCGCCCTGGCCATCTACCGTGGCCGATACGGAACAAAACTGGCGTTTAAAAACTTTGGCAGAAACAAAACCCGCTCTAAGATCGAAACCATAAACCATACTAGCTAACTAGAGAGTGCTAAACTACTAGGATAAAGATGGTTATACTGAATGAACCAAGTCCTTCGGTCTTCTACCACCTTCTTTAGCTCCTAGGCATTACGGATCGAATTTGGTTGCTGGTCTTCCTCCATCGATGATGATCCACCCGAGGGAAACGACACAGGCTCCAGCCTCGCTTAGCGAGGCAACCAATGCTCCAAGGTTGCTAGCAATGGAGAGTGGAGATGTAGGAATGTCTCACTATATTTTTCTCTCATGTGACATGCTCAAATGAGAAACCCAAGAAGATGAAGAAGGAGGTGAGGAAACTAGTAGCATGAGCAACCATGGTGAAAGCTAAGTCTCATAAGTGAGTGAGAGTGTGAATATCATGAGGCAACTGAAGAAAAGAATGAATGGATGGCATGTAAAGAATGACTATAATAATTTACAACCATGCATACAAAATATCTCTTTCAATTTTCCAATAAATAAAACCAAGAGCCATACCTCTCTACATGCCAAACAATGTTCATGCCATGCTCACGCCAACTCGTCCCTCCACCTCATTTTTAAAACAAATGATTTTCTAAAAAGAAAATCATACAAATGAGTTGTTCATCTTCTAGAAAATATTCCGAATAAATACGGAATACAATCTGGTATACGTATCGAAATATATATACGCGTATTCGAACAAAAATACTAATAGGCAAGAGAGAAAATAAATAGTGAAAAATAATACCAGAATACATATATAAAAATATATATATAAATTATTAAATCAAAACCTGATTTAATAGTCCTTCTTAATCCTAAGCCGCTCGTATTATCAACCGTCCGATCAAAATCTGTGTAGCCCGTACACATATTTAATCGGACACCTGTATGTACCAACATACGTCATCTACACCATATCTCCTGAATCGTGAAAACCTTCTGTGTGGGACTCTAAAAACTCATCAATACGCTGGCAGTGGGTTTAACCATAAGCACGACAGCGGCATTAGCTGTATATAACGGCTACCGAGATATTGAGCGAAAAGAAGGACGATGAGAAAACTAATCTGAACCCTTACTGAGCCCGTCCATAACAATCTCCATACAGTCCGATCTGTTCGTCTAAGAGTATTGCATATCGAGTCTAGGGGTGGATAAAATTAGACCTTTAATAAGGCGACATTTCGTATCGGTATGAAGCCCATCACCACCTGAGAAACTACTGATCCTAGACCAGTAATTCTAGACTATCTTGGTCAAGGATTGCTGGTGATGGCCACCCGTGCACAACGCGACATCAACCCCCAATACCGAGAGAGACGAATCCCCGACGATTCGCTCATTGTTTCCATGTGGCTTGGGACTGTACCCAACTAAAACCTGTTTGCACGACTCCTTTGAGCCGTAGTAGGGTAGTAATCAAAGCACAGTGGGAACTCACACGAGACAGATGACGATCTCAGGTCGACAGACTAAGCTGTACTCATATCACCTGGGAACTGCAATCTGACAATAGCTATAATACCATCTAGCAGGTTCCCGGTGAGTCCGTCCAGTATACTCATAACCTAATGAGCACCTGCATACTATCTTAGGTGATTAACTGACACCAATGGCTTGTGAGACCGGCCACCGCCCCTCTTCAGGGTCTCGTTAAATATACACTAGTCTACTCTGGAGCATCGATGCCCAATCTCGATAATTCCACGACTGGGGACATTTAAGGATGTGCTTATAGACCACCCAGCTCCCACTTTTATGATCGCCATCATAATGCTGGTAGTCAAGAAAGAATCCTATGGGCTCTATCAACAAGTAATAGTGATCTGTAATGCCACCTAATGCTATACATGATGATAAAGATAAACCAGATAGCATACTATCATCTCGAGTAAGTCTGTTTTCCGCGTATAGGTCCTCCCTCAATCATCACAATCGCTTGCCTGCGATTCAATAATTGACTTGAGGGCACTATAGCCAACACATTGAAGGAAGTGTATCTCAATGTCATTTATTGCATTTGTGTTTCGTGATCCGAGTATCACACTTTTATCGCTTGGGCTTGACTTTTGATGATTCAGATTCATGATATTTGTTTTCGTGCACTATCGCTGCACCTGCTGGACATTTTCATTTGTGCACAGTCATTGCACTTGAATTATGTTTTATACACCGTTACATTGGTTTACGATTTGTGAATATCTGTTGCACTTGATATCAATTTTGTGCATTTGATTGCACGTATTTATGATTCCATGTATTTCGTACAGTCGATTTGATTTCGTTCATGTTGTATGCACTCGACTTGACTAATGCACTTGGTGTAGCTCACATGTGATTGCAGTGCATTGGTACGGATTTTGTGCACGCAGTATCACACGTTTATGGTTTTATACATCTTGGCACGCTTAGTGTTGTTTTTGTGCGCTTTTAGTGCATTGGCGAGTTTTCGGGCACGTAGCGCACCTGATATTGTTTTTCGTGCATTTGCTGCACAAGATGTTTTGTGCGGACCTGATGCACTTGATTTAGATTTTCGCGCATACTGGGCGCATGGGTTGAGATTTTGTGCGCATCGGATGCACTTGATTGAGATTTTTATTCATGCATGTTAGTTACACTTGGTTGTGATTTTCTTGCACTCTAGATGCACTTAATGTTGTTATCCTGCACACCAGTTACACTTGACAGATGCTTTCATGCACACCGGTTGCACTTAGTTTTTACTTTTGTGTGCATTCGTGGCACTTGAATTTGGCTTTGTTTTCGTGCGCACCAGACGCACGTGATGTTAGATACGCCTTTTGAGGCTGATTTTACTCATGAGCATCATATTTTCATGATGGGTACCATATTATGTGGTAGCCGAGTAGGACTGATTTGAGGACAGTACCTCCGTACTTTTGCATGCATAAAATTTTACCAAGGGGTTTTCAAAAAGGAGCTATAGTCTCGCTATTTCTTACGTGCCCAGGAGTGACACGAAATTTTACCTGGCCACATGCAAAAGGATTGTCGAAGGAGGCTGGGACTCTGTTTGGTTTGTGGAGCAGCAGATCACGCCGTTAATGCTTGTCCGTCGAGGCTTCGTACGAGAGATGATATTCAGAAGCCTCCGCAGAGACCTTCCCAAGGGCAGAAACAACTGACTCAAGGACCTAATCAAGCTCGAGCTTTCACCTTGACAGCTGAGGAAGCCAAGGCATCAAGAGAAGTTGTTTCTGGTACTTTACTCGTTCATGGTTTTCCCACATTTGCATTATTTGATTCTGGTGCATCCCACTGTTTTATGTCATCCAAATTTATAACTACACACTCAATTACCTGCACGGCCCTGTCTAGTTTCTAGGACATACACACTGGGAATGGGAAAATCATATCTAGTAGGGAGTGTAAAGATTGTACGGTTGTCGTGTGCAGACGGGAACTCTTTGCAGATTTCTTGGTGATTGATACGGGCAGCTATGAAGTCGTCTTGGGAATGGATTTTCTTGGCACTTTCCACGCTCACATTGACTGTAGAGCAAAGGAAGTAATTTTCTAGATTCCCGGACATCCCGAGTTTACCTTCACTGGAGGAAGAAGTTCTGTTGGGCCAGTCGAGTTTAGGGCTAGGCTGACAAACAGTATTCTTGCAGCAATGGAAGTTGATAGTAGGGAAGAGCCGGCGGTTGTTCGCGATTTTAGGGACGTATTTGAAGATATATCGGGTTTACCGCCGAAGCGAGACGTGGAGTTCGCAATTGATCTTATTCCTGGTGCAGCGCCAGTATCTAAAGCGTATTATCCAATGGCACCAGTAGAATTGGAAGAAGTTAAGAAACAGGTTGCTGAATTGCTTGAGAAAGGTTGGATTCGAAGCAGTAACTCGCCTTGGGGAGCTCCAGTTCTTCTAGTAAAGAAGAAGGATGGCACAAGAAGAATGTGCATCGACTATCGAGAATTAAACCGGGTAACTGTTAAGAACAAGTACCCGATCCCTCGCATTGGAGAACTTTTTGAGCAACTTAGTGGCGCGAGGGTATTCTCGAAGCTGGATTTGCGATCCGGATATCATCAGGTTCGAGTGAAAGCAGAAGATATTTGCAAGATGGAGTTTCGAACTCGGTATGGACATTACGAGTACTTAGTGATGCCCTTCGGAGTAACGAATGCGCCGGCAGTATTCATGGACTTGATGAACCGAATCTTTTCACCGTTCTTGGACCAGTTTATTGTGGTGTTCATTGACGATATTCTGGTTTACTGGAAGAGCTTTGAGGAGCATACGGAGCATTTAAAGATCACACTGCAGACGTTGAGACAGGAAAAATTGTACGCGAAGATGAGTAAGTGCAAATTTTGGCTGGAGAAAGTGAAATTTCTGGGGCATGTTGTGTCGGGCGATGGAATCGCCGTCGATCCCGAAAAGATTGCAGCAGTTCCAGATTGGCCTATTCCAAAGAATGTTGCTGAGATAAGAAGTTTCCTTGGGTTAGCCGGATACTACAGGAGATTTGTGGAGAACTTTGCTCGTCTGGCAGAGCCATTGACCAAGCTCACGCGCAAGGAGGTACCTTTTGTAAGGACGGATAAATCTGCGTTAGCTTTTGAGACATTGAAGCAGAAATTGACAACCGCCCCTATTCTGACCGTGCCGGAAAACTCCGGAGGATTGGTGATTCACAGCGACGCATCTGGAAAAGGATTGGGATGTGTTTTGATGCAGCATGGGAAGGTTGTAGCATACGCATCGAGACAACTGAAGACCCATGAGAAGAATTATCCAACTCATGACTTGGAGCTTGCGGCTGTGATCTTCGCTTTGATGATTTGGAGACACTACCTTTTGGGCGAAAGGGTCGAAGTTTTTACAGATCATAAGAGCTTGAAGTATGTGTTCACGCAGAAGGAGCTTAATATGAGGCAGCGTAGATGGTTGGAGCTGATGGCTGACTACGATCTTGATCTTAAGTACCATCCGGGGAAGGTGAATGTTGTGCCGGATGCGCTTAGTCGGTTACCAGCATTTCAGGTGTTAACTAAGCAGAAGGAGATCGTTGCAGATTTTCGAAGATTTGACTTGGAGGTTGTGCTACCGCGTTCTACAGGACAGTTGATGCAGCTGCAAGTGCAGTCGTCTTTGATTGAGAAAATTAAGGCAGCACAATCGCAGGATTCTAGACTGCAAAAGTTTCGAGAGCAGGTTGAAGCTGGACTACGAACAGATTTACTGATCCACGAAGATGGTTAGTTGAGGTATGGTAGCCGTTTGTGTGTGCCTAAGGGAGATGTTCGTGAAGAGCTTATGAAGGAGGCACACAGTTCGGCTTATTCTGTACATCCATGAGGCACAAAGATGTACCGTGATATTCGACAACATTTCTGGTCGGAAGGCATGAAATGGGAGATTGCTCGCTTTGTGGCTAAGTGCTTGGTGTGTCAGCAAGTTAAGACTGAACATCAAAGGGTTGCTGGTTTATTACAACCACTTTCGATTCCTCAGTGGAAGTGGGGGCATATAACCATGGATTTCGTGATTGCTTTACCGCGGAGTCTAAAAGGCAACAATGCAGTATGGGTGATTGTTGATCGGTTGACCAAGGTAGGTCACTTTATTCCCTTCCGGGTTGGTCAATCAACAGAGACACTGGCAGAGCGGTACATGCAGGAGATTGTAAGATTGCATGGAGTACCGGTGAGCATCGTGTCCGATCGGGACACTCGATTCTTATCACACTTCTGGAGGAGTTTACAGGAAAGTTTTGGGACTCGATTGAAGTTTAGCACAGCTTATCATCCTCAAACTGATGGCCAGTTGGAGAGAACGATTTAAACTCTTAAAGATATGTTGAGAGCATGCACGTTGGACTTCAAGGGTTCTTGGGAGGATCATCTACACTTGGTAGAGTTTTCTTACAACAACAGTTTTCAGGCAACTATCCAGATGGCTCCGTTTGAAGCTTTGTATGGTCGTAGGTGCCGTTCACCTGTTTGTTGGGATGATGTCGGTGAACGAAGATTATTAGGACCAGATTTGTTTGTACAGACAATTGAGAAGGTTAACACTATCAAAAATAATATGGAGGCAGCACAAGACAGACAGAAGAGTTGGGCTGACACGTCAAGAAGACCTCTAGAGTTCGCCGTGGGTGATTTGGTATTCTTGAAGATATCACCGACTAGAGGGGTGATTCGTTTTGGGAGTCGAGGAAAACTTAGTCCTCGATTCGTTGGACCCTTTGAGATCTTGGAGCGTGTTGGAGAGGTAGCGTACCGTTTGGCGTTACCGCAGTCCTTGGCAGGTGTGCACGATATGTTTCACGTATCTCAACTACGAAGGTATGTTCGAGATGAAACACACGTTTTGGATCATTCAGAGCTAACAATACGAGAAGACTTGACTTTTGAGGAGCGACCGGTTGAAATCGTAGATCGAAGGGAAAAGGTTCTTAAGAACAAGGTTATCCCCCTTGTGCTTGTTTCTTGGGGTAATCGATCGCATGGAGAGTCCACTTGGGAACGAGAAGATGAGATCCGACAGAAGTTTTCTCACCTTTTTCTGTAGTTTTCTATCTTGTATTCTTGGAATTTCGAGAACGAAATTCTTTTTGTAGTTGGGTATAATGTAACACCCGAGCCCAATACTACTATTTTCTGTTACTAGTTGAGCATTAGATGGTACTCATTTCATTTAGCTTGCCTGTTTTTCACTTACTGTAAAATTTTATCTGGCAAAGTCATTTCTGCATATAACAAATTTTAGCATCTAAAATGAAATTAAAAATATCTATCTTGGCCTACTCGACACTCCTTGCCTTGTGGTAGCGTTCGTGCATCGTGTTCTCGTCCCGTTCGGTGAAACGGTCGAGTTTGGACGGCTACGCGCGCGTACAGGTGTCCGTCTTGGGGCTATGCCTTTTAATCATAAAACACATCATTTTAAAATTTGGAACCCGGTTAAAATCCTATTATTTAAATTTCAAATTTTTGGACCCAACCCGGGCGCGATTTTTTTCCTCTAGCCAATCATCACGAGGACGTTACCCCGGGACCCCACCTTCAATCTCTCTCTCTCTCTCTCTTTCTCTATCTCTCTCTCTCTCTAAATCTATTCTTCCTCTTTCTCTCTTCTCTTTTAAATGCTACTGTTTCTTTTCCATTTTTCCCCATGAGAACAGAACCAGCGAGCCGAGTCTCAACGCAACCCTAGCCACCTTCACCCGTCACCGCCGCAGCCCCAACGCCGACGCCGATACCACCAGCACCCTCGCCTCCTCCTCCTCGTCTCACCCATATCCTCCTTGCCTGCACCCTCACAGCCACCAGAGCACCCCCGCCTGTAGTCTTCCCTGCAGCCGTCTGCTCGCCACCGGCGACCACCTGCGCCGCCCCGGCCGTCGCCGACGATCCCCGACCACCCAAGTACACTTGTAAGTGGTTCTTCATCTCACCCTTCCTCTCTTCATTTGTTCAAAACTGAAAAACTGCGGCTGGATCTTTCTGCAAATCGTCGGAGACGCCGTTCTCGCCGCCGTCGATCTCGCCGTCGTTGCTAGTGCCCTATGAGACCAGTGAATATTCCCATCTTCTTCCTTCTCTGTTCATTTCCTTCTTTTCCATGATCTACGCCCGTAGAAACCCTATTCACTGTTTTTGAGCTCGCCGGAATCCGGCCGTGCCGGCGACGTGTCCCGACGATCCAGCAGAGTACTCTGACCCGTGTGGTTCCTTGGTTCGTTGTTTGGGTTCAATCCGTGAACCGTGCGTTCGTCGCGAGTTTCCCTGCCGACGTTACGTTCCGTTTTTCCCAGTTCGCAACCCGTCGAGGCAAGTACCCCTTGCTACATGCTATATAATATATTTATATATGTTTTGACACCCTAAACCTGTAAAACTTAGCTTGGTACAATCGTTTTCCCATTTCGGTTACAATGTTGCATTATATCTTTTTACTATTAAAAATGGAATTTACGGTTGCAACCCAATAATCAAATCTACCTGTTCAATCACATTTTACTGTTAAAATAGCCGGTAGCAATTATCCCTATAGTTCTGTTACATTTGGACACTCGTATGCATTTAACCTGATATAACTATATTGAACCATCACATAAATCATTGCACCGCTAAGGGTGCTTAAACCTGTTAACATGACTAAACGGCTACATTGTATTACTGCACTCTTGTGATTGAATGAAACTGCTTATTATTTAATTCATTGCTTATTTCATGTTGTTAATACCCACGTGTGATTATATATCTGATTGGGAGCACACTCATGATATTGCGTACATCTTGACCCGACATGGTACCGTATACTGCTTGACTTGACCTGATGTACCATGACTTGACCCATTACCTGATCCTGTGTTTAATGCCAACAAACCTGACATGTAGTCCTCATGGACCGTTCCTGTTGTCTATCCAGACAAACCTGTTTACCTGATCCTGTGTTGGCATTAGTTTCTTGATTTTCGGAATTCCTGACTTGACATACACATATAACTTGGGGGTATGGGGAAATCAAAGGTGAAACCTGACTTGTAACTCGACAGTTCACTACCTGTTCTGGGTGTACGCATTCTTGTTTTGTGCCTAGCGGCATGTCTCGGTTTCGGCCGAGAATATTGTGGCCGTGGTCCCGGGTATGTACGGGATACTATCGAGTGTACACATTCCTGTTTTGTGCCTAGCGGCATGTCTCGGCTGCAGCCGAGAATATTGTGGCCGTGGTCCCGGGTATGTACGGGATACTATTGAGCTAAATCGACGATTCATCAATTGATTTCAAAGACTTTAGACTAGAAAACCTGATAGAACAGTTTAGTTACCGACTGCACACTACCATGCACTGCTTGTTTCACATTATTGCTTTATTCATGTTTATTTTTGCATGGAATGTTACATTGTTCATATTATATTACTTGTTGACATGATATGCTGATGTTTGGGTTTTGCATGGCCCAGATTCTGTACCGCTGTCGCAGTCCGAGTAGGAGTACTTCAGCCAGCAGGCTGAGTTGTGAGTTCAGTAGTAGTTAGTTTTATTTCCATGCATTCATTTCCTGATGTGAGCCCGCTTATGGGACATACCTTTCAGTTATTTGTATTGGCTCATTTTCTTCCGCATTTATTTATTATTGACTCTTGTTATTCTGGATTATAGACATATTTTTTTTTATTATTTTAGCTTGTTCTTGATATCTCTACAGCCGTAATATGACTGTGGATGGATATTTCCTACCCACAGGTAGCATGGTTGGCTACGTCACGTGCCCAATCTAGCGTACTCTGGGAAGCGGGGCGTGACATGGTTCTTTTGGTATCAGAGACATAGGTTAGTTGGGTTGATTCTTTTGTAGTTGGGTATTGTACCCAATACACGAATCAGAATGCCCGTGTTAGGAAAGATGTCCTGCCACCTTGCCGTTTACCATTCTTAAATCACATTCTTCCTGATTATATCTTTTACGACGTACAAACTTACTTTGCATGTCGACTCGAAAACATGATTTCTTGTTATCTCAGGACTTAGGCGACTTGGGTGGAGTTAAGTAATTGTGGCTATGATACCGCAGCATAGTTACAATGCGGTACTCTATTTAAGTATCTTGGAGTTCTAGCCTTGATCTATATATTGAATCTATCATCATGCTAATGTTGGGTGTTTTTGATTTCAGGAATATGGCAGATAAGAATTTCAAGACGTACCAGAGGCGTGTGGACGAAGCCGCCATGCTTGGAGTAATAAGAGGAATGCTGGAGAATCAAAAGAGGCAGACTGAGCTGATCCAGCAGCAAGCAGATTCGTTTCAGGAAGGTTTGCAGATCGTTCAGCAGTCTGTAAACAACGTTGGAGCTAAACCATTTGACCGAGTAGGGACCGTGGCAGATTTCAGACGTTTGGGTCCGTCTACATTCACTGGTTTGGAGGAGCCGTTGCCATCCGAGCAGTGGCTAGTTGACACGAAGAATTTGCTGATTGCGGCACAGATTCCAGAGGACAAAAGAGTTGATGTGGTACGCATTCAGTTAGTGGACTACGCCCGAGAATGGTGACTTGTGGAGGAGACCCGTTTGCCCAAGCCGATCAAGTGGGTGGATTTTTCTAAGAGTTTCCTGGAGAAGTTCTTCCCGCGGACTGCACGGGAGTAAATGGAAGAAAAATTTATTAGGCTAAGGCAGAATGGAGCACCCGTGGACGTGCATGCAGCAGAGTGGACGAGACTCAGCAGATTCGCTGGACCTTTAGTCGCCAACGAGGCAGACAGGGCACGAAGGTTCATGCGCAGCTTGGATGTGGACATCCAAAGGCAGATTGTCTCCCTGGGTTTGACAACTTTCTCACAGGTTCTTACGGCAGCTCGGGAACAACAGATTTTATCTGTGATGAAAGGGAGCTTACAGCAAACAGCAGTTGCGGTCAGGAAGCCCGCATTTGTACCTAACCGAGCTCATGGTCGCAAGGGTATTCCAGTGGACCGTCGTGGTGTAGCACCAATGATGAAGCCTGTGATTGTTGATCGAAGAAAGAGCGTAAATTGTAACTATTGCAATTTACCTGGCCACATGCAAAAGGATTGTCGAAAGAGGCTGGGACTCTATTTGGTTTGTGGAGCGGCAGATCACGCCGTTAATGCTTGTCCGTCGAGGCTTCGTACGAGAGATGATATTCAGAAGCCTCCGCAGAGACCGTCCCAAGGGCAGAAACAGCTGACTCAAGGACCTAATCAGGCTCGAGCTTTCACCTTGACAGCTGAGGAAGCCAAGGCATCAGGAGAAGTTGTTTCTGGTACTTTACTCGTTCATGGTTTTCCCGCATTGGCATTATTTGATTCTGGTGCATCCCACTGTTTTATGTCATCCAAATTTATAACTACACACTCGATTACCTGCACGACCCTGTCTAGTTTCTGGGACATACACACTGGGAATGGGAAAATCATATCTAGTAGGGAGTGTAAAGATTGTACGGTTGTCGTGTGCGGACGGGAACTCTTTGCAGATTTCTTGGTGATTGATACGGGCAGCTATGAAGTCGTCTTGGGAATGGATTTTCTTGGCACTTTCCACGCTCACATTGACTGTAGAGCAAAGGAAGTAATTTTCCAGATTCCCGGATATCCCGAGTTTACCTTCACTGGAGGAAGTAGTTCTGTCGGGCCAGTCGAGTTTAGGGCTAGGCCGACAAACAGTATTCTTGCAGCAATGGAAGTTGATAGTAGGGAAGAGCCGGCGGTTGTTCACGATTTTAGGGACGTATTTGAAGATATATCGGGTTTACCGCCGAAGCGAGACGTGGAGTTCGCAATTGATCTTATTCCTGGTGCAGCGCCAGTATCTAAAGCGTATTATCCAATGGCACCAGTAGAATTGGAAGAAGTTAAGAAACAGGTTGCTGAATTGCTTGAGAAGGGTTGGATTCGAAGTAGTAACTCGCCTTGGGGAGCTCCAGTTCTTCTAGTAAAGAAGAAGGATGGCACAAGAAGAATGTGCATCGACTATCGAGAATTAAACCGGGTGACTATTACGAACAAGTACCCGATCCCTCGCATTGGAGAACTTTTTAAGCAGCTCAGTGGCGCGAGGGTATTCTCGAAGCTGGATTTGCAATCCGGATATCATCAGGTTCGAGTGAAAGCAGAAGATATTTGCAAGACGGCGTTTCGAACTCGGTATGGACAATACGAGTACTTAGTGATGCCCTTCGGAGTAACGAATGCGCCGGCAGTATTCATGGACTTGATGAACCAAATCTTTTCATCGTTCTTGGACCAGTTTATTGTGGTGTTCATTGATGATATTCTGGTTTACTCGAAGAGCTTTGAGGAGCATACGGAGCATTTAAAGATTGCACTGCAGACGTTGAGACAGGAGAAATTGTACGCGAAGATGAGTAAGTGCGAATTTTGGCTGGAGAAAGTGAAGTTTCTGGGGCATGTTGTGTCGGGCGATGAAATCGCCGTCGATCCCGAAAAGATTGCTGCAGTTCGAGATTGGCCTATTCCAAAGAATGTTGCTGAGATAAGTAGTTTCCTTGGGTTAGCCGGATACTACAGGAGATTTGTGGAGAACTTTACTCGTCTGGCAGATCCGTTGACCAAGCTCACACGCAAGGAGATACCTTTTGTATGGACAGATAAGTGTGCGTTAGCT
This sequence comes from Agapanthus africanus, assembly GCA_030015575.1. NCBI lineage: Eukaryota > Viridiplantae > Streptophyta > Magnoliopsida > Asparagales > Amaryllidaceae > Agapanthus > Agapanthus africanus. The sequence continues at coordinate 43,079,058 of CM057344.1, forward strand.
TTTGAGACATTGAAGCAGAAATTGATAACCGCCCCTATTCTGACCGTGCCGGAAAACTCCGGAGGATTGGTGATTCACAGCGACGCATCTGGAAAGGGATTGGGATGTGTTTTGATGCAGCATGGGAAGGTTGTAGCATACGCATCGAGACAACTGAAGACCCATGAGAAGAATTATCCAACTCATTACTTGGAGCTTGCGGCTGTGATCTTCGCTTTGAAGATTTGGAGACACTACCTTTTGGGCGAAAGGGTCAAAGTTTTTACAGATCATAAGAGCTTGAAGTATGTGTTCATGCAGAAAGAGCTTAATATGAGGCAGCATAGATGGTTGGAGCTGATGGCTGACTACGATCTTGATCTTAAGTACCATCCGGGGAAGGTGAATATTGTGCCGGATGCGCTTAGTCGGTTACCAGCATTTCAGGTGTTAACTATGCAGAAGGAGATCGTTGCAGAATTTCGAAGAATTGACTTGGAGGTTGTGCTACCGCGTTCTACAGGACAGTTGATGCAGCTGCAAGTGCAGTCGTTTTTGGTTGAGAAAATTAAGGCAGCACAATCGCAGGATCCTAGACTGCAAAAGTTTCGAGAGCAGGTTGAAGCTGGACTACGAACAGATTTACTGATCCACGAAGATGGTTCATTGAGGTATGGTAGCCGTTTGTGTATGCCAAAGGGAGATTTTCGTGAAGAGCTTATGAAGGAGGCACACAGTTCGGCTTATTCTGTACATCCAGGAGGCACAAAGATGTACCGTGATATTCAACAACATTTCTCATGGGAAGGCATGAAACGGGAGATTGCTCGCTTTGTGGCTAAGTGCTTGGTGTGTCAGCAAGTTAAGGCTGAACATCAAAGGGTTGCTGGTTTATTGCAACCACTTCCGATTCCTCAATGGAAGTGGGAGCATATAACCATGGATTTCGCGACGGCTTTACCGCGGAGTCCAAAAGGCAACAATGCAGTATGGGTGATTGTTGATCGGTTGACCAAGGCAGCTCACTTTATTCCCTTCCGGGTTGGTCAATCAACAGAGACACTGGAAGAGCGGTACATGCAGGAGATTGTAAGATTGCATGGAGTACCGGTGAGCATCGTGTTTGATCGGGATACTCGATTCTTATCACACTTCTGGAGGAGTTTACAGGAAAGTTTGGGGACTCGATTGAAGTTTAGCACAGCTTATCATCCTCAAACTGATGGCCAGTCGGAGAGAACGATCCAAACTCTTGAAGATATGTTGAGAGCATGCACGTTGGACTTCAAGGGTTCTTGGGAGGATCATCTACACTTGGTAGAGTTTTCTTACAACAACAGTTTTCAGGAAACTATCCAGATGGCTCCGTTTGAAGCTTTGTATGGTCGTAAGTGCCGTTCACCTGTTTGTTGGGATGATGTCGGTGAACGAAGATTATTGGGACCAGATTTGGTTGTACAGACAATTGAGAAGGTTAACACTATCAGAAATCATATGATGGCAGCACAAGATAGACAGAAGAGTTGGGCTGACACGTCAAGAAGACCTCTAGAGTTCGCCGTGGGTGATTTGGTATTCTTGAAGATATCACCGACTAGAGGGGTGATTCGTTTTGGGAGTCGAGGAAAGCTTAGTCCTCGATTCGTTGGACCCTTTGAGATCTTGGAGCGTGTTGGAGAGGTAGCATAGCGTTTGGCGTTACCGCAGTCCTTGGCAGGTGTGCACGATGTGTTTCACGTATCTCAACTACGAAGGTATGTTCGAGATGAAACACACGTTTTGGATCATTCGGAGCTAGCAGTTCGAGAAGACTTGACTTTTGAGGAGCGACCGGTTGAAATCGTGGATCGAAGGGAAAAGGTTCTTAAGAACAAGGTTATCCCCCTTGTGCTTGTTTCTTGGGGTAATCGATCGCATGGAGAGTCCACTTGGGAACGAGAAGATGAGATCCGACAGAAGTTTTCTCACCTTTTTCTGTAGTTTTCTATCTTGTATTCTTGGAATTTCGAGAACGAAATTCTTTTTGTAGTTGGGTATAATGTAACACCCGAGCTCAATACTACTATTTTCTATTACTGGTTGAGCATTAGATGGTACTCATTTCATTTAGCTTGCCTGTTTGTCACTTACTGTAAAATTTTATCTGGCAAAGTCATTTCTGCATATAACAAATTTTAGCATCTAAAATGAAATTAAAAATATCTATCTTGGCCTACTCGGCACCCCTAGCCTTGTGGTAGCGTCCGTGCATCGTGTTCTCGTCCCGTTCGGTGAAACGGGCGAGTTTGGACGGCTACGCGTGCGTACATGTGTCCGTCTTGGGGGTATGCCTTTTAATCATAAAACACCTCATTTTAAAATTTGGAACCCGCTTAAAATCCTATTATTTAAATTTCAAATTTTTGGACCCAACCCGGGCGCGATTTGGAAATGTTTTGTTTAGTACCAAAATCCCAAATTTCTATAATCTTTAAAACCTTATATATATTTCGTTAACATTAACCAATCAAATATTCTTAACAGAATAAATATTTCTCAACAGTTTAAATCTTTGCAATTTTTTTTTCCTCTAGCCAATCATCACGAGGATGTTACCCCGGGACCCCACCTTCAATCTCTCTCTCTCTCTCTTTCTCTATCTCTCTCTCTCTCTCTCTAAATCTATTTTTCCTCTCACTCTCTTCTCTTTTAAATGCTACTGTTTCTTTTCCATTTTTCCCCACGAGAACAGAACCAGCGAGCCTCGCCTCAACGCAACCCTAACCACCTTCACCCGTCACCGCCGCAGCCCCGACGCCGACGCCACCAGCACCCTCGCCTCCTCCTCCTCGTCTCACCCATATCCTCCTTGCCTGCACCCTCGCAGCCACCAGAGCACCCCCGCCTGCAGTCTTCCCTGCAGCCGTCTGCTCGCCACCGGCGACCACCTGCGCCGCCCCGGCCATCGCCGACGGTCCCCGACCACCCCAGAACACTTGTAAGTGGTTCTTCATCTCACCCTTCCTCTCTTCATTTGTTTAAAACTGAAAAACTGCGGCTGGATCTTTCTGCAGATCGCCGGAGACGCCGTTCTTTCCGCCGTCGATCTCGTCGTCATTGCTAGTGCCCTCTGAGACCAGTGTGTATTCCCATCTTCTTCCTTCTTTGTTCATTTCCTTCTTTTCCATGATCTACGCCCGTAGAAACCCTATTCACCGTTTTTGTCCTCGCCGGAATCCGGCCGTGCCGGCGACGTGTCCCGACGATCCAGCAGAGTACTCTGACCAGTGTGGTTCCTTGGTTCGTTGTTTGGGTTCAATCCGTGAACCGTGCGTCCGTCACGAGTTTCCCCGCCGACGTTACGTTCCGTTTTTCCCAGTTCGCGACCCGTCGAGGCAAGTACCCCTTGCTACATGATATACAATATATTTATATATGTTTTGACACCCTAAACCTGTAAAACTTAGCTTGGTACAATCGTTTTCCCATTTCGGTAACAATGTTGCATTATATCTTTTTACTATTAAAAATGGAATTTACGGTTGCAACCCAATAATCAAATCTACCTGTTCAATCACATTTTACTGTTAAAATAGCCGGTAGCAATTATCCCTGTAGTTCTGTTACATTTGGACACTCGTATGCATTTAACCTGATATAACTATATTGAGCCGTCACATAAATCATTGCACCGCTAAGGGTGCTTATACCTGTTAACATGACTAAACGGCTACATTGTATTACTGCACTCTTGTGATTGAATGAAACTGCTTATTATTTAATTCATTGCTTATTTCATGTTGTTAATACCCACGTGTGATTATATATCTGATTGGGAGCACACTCACGATATTGCGTACATCTTGACCCGACATGGTACCGTATACTGCTTGACCTGACCTGATGTACCATGACCTGACCCGTTACCTGATCCCGTGTTTAATGCCAACAAACCTGATATGTAGTCCTCATGGACCGTTCCTGTTGTCTATCCAGACAAACCTGTTTACCTGATCCTGTGTTGGCATTAGTTTCTTGATTTTCGGAATTCCTGACTTGACATACACATATAACTTGGGGGTATGGGGAAATCAAAGGTGAAACCTAACTTGTAACTCGACAGTTCACTACCTGTTCTGGGTGTACGCATTCTTGTTTTGTGCCTAGCAGCATGTCTCGGTTTTGGCCGAGAATATTGTGGCCGTGGTCCCGGGTATGTACGGGATACTATCGAGTGTACATATTCCTGTTTTGTGCATAGCGGCATGTCTCGGCTGCAGCCGAGAATATTGTGGCCGTGGTCCCGGGTATGTATGGGATACTATTGAGTTACATCGATGATTCATCAATTGATTTCAAAGACTTTAGACTAGAAAACCTGATAGAACAGTTTAGTTACCGACTGCACACTACCCTGCACTGCTTGTTTCACATTATTGCTTTATTCATGTTTATTTTGCATGGCATGTTACATTGTTCATATTATATTACTTGTTGACATGACGCGCTGACGTCTGGGTTTTGTATGGACCAGATTCTGTACTGCTGTCGCAGTCCGAGCAGGAGTACTTCAGCCAGCAGGCTGATCTGTGAGTTCAGTAGTAGTTAGTTTTATTTCCATGCATTCATTTCCTGATGTGAGCCCGCATTATGGGACATACCTTTCAGTTATTTGTATTGGCTCATTTGCTTCCGCATTTATTTATTATTGACTCTTGTTATTCTGGATTATGGACATGTTTTTTTTTATTGTTTTAGCTTGTTCTTGATATCTCTACAGCCGTAATGTGACTGTGGATAGATACTTCCTACCCACAGGTAGCATGGTTGGCTACGTCACGTGCCCAATCTAGCATACTCTGGGAAGCGGGGCATGACAAATCGGGCGACCGGTGCGGCAGTTTCGCAGATTTTATTGCCCGCTTCATTCTCCCGGAGTTCCTATCCGAGCGGAGTGAGAAGTTCGCCCAGCTCGATGACCCTTTTGGTTTCGGTTTGGACCGCCGACCCGTATCGGAGAATGATCAAAGGGATTTTTATCTCCCCGGTGCCGCCATCGTCCCTTTCTCAGAAATCGCCGTCCCGGGCATGGATGAGGAGACCTTCTTTACTGGGTTCTTGGGCTTGTGGCTATGCAGCTTTGTGCTCCCCATGCACCCGCGCCACATGCGGCCTTCCGTCTTTTACCCAGCGCATCGGATGGTGGCTGGTTTGCAGTTATCGGTAGGAATCTCCGGGCTGGCTTACCTTTATAATGGACTTAGCGTAGCGGCGGACGCTAGTGAGCCTGGGGTACAGCCTGCTAACTTCCCGATGCACTACTTCACCTCCTGGATGGAGATGCATGTGCAAGGGGTGTTTGGTGCCCATAAGATTCCTCCGTTCTTTGAGAAATGCAGGCTCCCGAGAGTCATGCGGTTGGTCCGTGCTTCAATTGTGGTTGCATCCCCGCGGGAGTCTAGGGGGCTGCTCCTTCGTCCACATCTGGTCGGAGCGAAGGTTTCTTTTGTGGATAAGGTCATAACCATAGGCTCAGAGACCACTAAGTCAGTGGTGCCACTGCGCGATGATTTTAATGACGGGGCTTCCATATTGAAGGCTCGGGAAATCCTCCACCTCTACTCCATTCGTCCGGGCTACCTAGTGTTTAGGCAGAATGAGACAGCACTCTTCATGAGGTATAACCCTCACCGGTTTGCTCAGCAATCGAGCTACAATCAGGGGATCCCGATGGAAGCCTTCTTGGAAAAGCCCATGGTTAGCCGGGAGGGAATAAAGAATGCAATGCACCACTTTATGCGGCTTAACACGGGTTCTTATTTCTTTATCAGTGAGCCGAGCTGCGTCCCCAAAGTCCTCAACGCGTACGTGGCCTGGTATGCGCATGCGATGGGGCCCGTTATTTTGATGGAGAAACGTATGCTGGTTGACCGCAAGGGTGCACCTCCCGGCGGCGATCGCAAGGCTCCCTTGAGGCCGAGGACTCCGGTCATTCCTCTATTGAAAGGTGCTGGAGACGGACCTCCGCGCGTGTTAAGTCCCCCGCGCGGATTGCCGCTTCGTGATGCTGTGGATGCGCCACCAGCCCCCCGTGCTCCAGTGGAAATGGTAACTGTGGTATCGCCGGAACCCGGTGTAGGCGCGGATATCGGGACCCGCCGCCCCAAGGTGTCTGCTAAACGCAAATCAGTTCCGGGTGCATCCAGAGTTGGCGGGCAAAAGAAGAAGAAGTCGCTCCTTTCTCTTGACGCGATTCTTGGCTTAGAGCTTGAAGCCCCTCTTACCGAAGGAATAAGTGAATATGGCAGCAATAAGGGCTTCGCGGTAGACCCCGCAGACACCGACATGGCGGCCGCCATTGCGGCTTCTGAGCGATCAGCGAGGCTTGAAGCGTGGTTGAGTAAACTCGCTGAGTCAGGTAATTATTAGCTGCTTTCCTCATCATTTCATTGCATTTTTATCATTATTCTTGACTATTACTTTTCCCCATTTTCAACAGGTGTCTCTACCGAAGAAGCTATTGCTGACTCTTTGAAAACCTTCCAAAAGGAGGAGGAGAAACGCGCTTTAGCGGGCGCCGGTATGTCCCACCCCTTTTTTTTTAAAAAAAATTTCATTATCTTTTTCTATGGTTAATCTAACTTTCTTCCTTTGTTTCTTTATAGGGGTTATACTAGTCGATGAGGGGATCCTCTCTGAACCTGTTATTGGAGTTCCGGTCTCGTCGGGGCTGCTGCAAGTGCCTTGACTTGACAAGTCGACGAGGGATGCCTTGAAGAATTTGGAGGCATCCCTGTGTACAGACGAGGACGCCTCAATGAAAGAGGCTCTGGTAAGGTCCATTTCAACGGCACGAGAGGAAAGGAAGCGGCTGAGGCATGAGGCGAAGGCGCGCCTGGCTGCTTTGGCTATGGGAGCGGGCCCAAGCACCATCCCTCGTGCCGACACTCCGTCAGAAGAGTCCCCGGTTGCTTTGTCTACCGCTCATAGACAGGCGATCCGCGCCAATAGAGAGGCTAACGACAAGTCTACCTCAGGTAGCACTTCTTTCAGAATTTCATTATAAGACTCATAAAGCTGTCGGTTCTTATATACCTTATCTTGCAGGGCCAAGTCCGACCGAGGGGGAGGCGGAGACCGTTGAACCCAAGGAAACAGAGGAGGGGGCGCATGCCGAACCTGAGCCGACGGTAGGCAACGTCGCTGAGGCTTCGGAGCCTGAGATGGAGGTTGGGGGGTCTGTAGCCGAGAAGGTCATTGATACCGAGCCTGAACTGGCGGCAGATGAAATGATCATTACAACCAAGCCCAGGGTGGTGGCGGACGAGGTGCTTGAAGCCGGCGACCTTGTGGCGGCGGCGGATAAGCTGATGGAAATTGCGGAGCCCGAGGAAGTAGCGGGTGAAATGGGCACGACTCTTGGGGAAGAGTCAGTCGCTCTCTCTCAAGAGTCCGGCAATGCTCCGATCATTGCCCTCCCCGTCTACGATCTTCCGCTGTCTCCTGGCCACGCGAGCACGACGACGGTCCCCATCGAGTCGGGTGATGAGGCCATGGGCGGCGGCCTCATGTCGATAGAGGAGGGAGTCGCCTCCGTTTCAGCCGGGAGCTCCTCAGGTAAACCCCAAGTTGCTGTTTTTCTTTACTTTACAATTCTTTCTGACAAGTTCACTTTCCTTGTAACACAGGTGCAGCCAGCGCCGATGCCCCACTGCTTGAGGGGGCGCCTTCAACGACTGCCTTGGCGGTGGTCACCTCTCAACCCCCTCTCATACCCTCGAAGATGTTGGAAGGTATGGGTTTGCAATTTATTAATCTTATCTTCCAGACGCATAATTTGTGTACTAAAGTCACACTGTTGTGTCTTTCAGGAGTGCTTTTTTACCATCTCTATCAAGTGTTGCTCCCACACTTCTCCTTCCCATCTGAATTCGCCTCTCCCTCTGGTGGCGCTGGTGAGTACCGTCCCCGAGTGATATCTTTGTTTTTCAGTAGTAGAATTATTTATAACTCTCTCTTGTCCTGACTGCAGTGTTACAAATCGAAGGGGGAAAAGGAAGATCGGTTGTACCACCGGCCCTTCCGGCCTTTTCACCTGTCTCAGCTGGTATGGCGACTATCACATTAATGACTTTCCCCTTTTTTATTCCCTGAACAGTTATCTAATCACATCCTGTTTCTTTTCAGCGGTCGTTCCGGTCTCGGCGCCCTTCGAGTCTCGCATCATCATGCCGGCAGGTCCTTTCCAAAGATGTCCATCTTCGAAAGGCGCCGCGAACAGCTTACGCATGTTGAACAACTACATTGAGGAGCTCGACATCGAGACCCCTACTTCTGCTATGGATTTCGCTATAGTGGTTAACCCGATGTTGGTGATACTCGTGAATTTCCATGACGAGGGTATCATCGCATCTTGGGTTAATCATTGTATGGAGATCGAGGCTCGCCTGCATAAGCTAGAGTCGATGCGTACCGCCCCCGAGACTTTAGCCGCGAGCAATGAAAAAGCAGCATGGATCGAGGGAAGCACTTCTTTTGTCCACCACTTGGAACAAGAAGCAGCTTTAAAGCTAAAGGAATGCCAAGAGACCTCGAGCGAGATGGCCTGTCTGCGTGCTGAGATTGAAGCGAATGCTGCCCAAGTGAAGACTATCTTCGAGGGTCTTCTGGAGCGCATCTCCCATGGGCTAAACTTGAAGCGAAAGCTTGATGTAGCTGAGCGCGATACTCCAGGTCGGGAAGCTGCTTATCAGGCCGTCAGGGAGCGGCTTGCATCTATCTTGCAGCAACGGGCCCAAGTGGAGGCGGAGCTGGCAGTGGCAGCAGATCAGGAGAAAGTGAGGAAAGAATTGCGCGAACAATTGCTAGATCTATGCAAGATGTTTCCTTCTCAGTAATTCTCCTTGTATCGTTTGTACTTGTGAATAAAAAAAATGTATATATGTTTCTTTTTTATTCTTTAGCACAATGTATCCTGTACTCAACCAAGTTTATGAATAAAAGATATACATCTTCTGTAATGTCTTGTGTTATTTCTCCGCCTTTTCGTTCTTTTATTATCAGCACGCCACCTTAGTAAACATGGTCAACAGATAATAGAGCACGCATCTTGACTTCTTAAGAAATAGCGATGGCTTAGGCCGCAGGTTCAGATCTGCTGCCTAAGACTTTTCAACTCTATGAGCCGTGAGGGTCTCATAGAGACTTTTCTCCCTACGGATCGAGAGGATCTCGTAGGTGGGTTTTTCTCCTTAGGAATCGTGAGGATTCCTAAGTGTGGTTTTCTCTTATAAGTCGTAAGGATCCTATAAGAGAATTCTTCCCTCTTACAAGTCGAGAGGACCCGTAAGCGTTTGTTTCCCTCCTTGTCGAGATTCGACTTTGGAGAGTGAGACCCGTGAATAGTATGCAAGAGATCGTCTAGATCGATTTGCAGGGTCCCACTGTTCAGGAAGCAAGTTTTTTAATCCCTGCTGCCTAAGGCTTCATCTTGCAAGTTGAGACGAATCGGGAATTTTCCCGCGGAGACACTGGTTTCTCTGCGAGCCGACGTGAATCAGGAGGCTCTTGTCAAGGAGTGTTTGTATCCGTGAGTCGAGGAGTTTGCTAGGGATTATTTGTTTCCCAAGCTCCAAGGATTATTTGTTTCCTTGGGGTTTGAAATGAGTCGAGGATTTCCCATGGAGGCACTGGTGGCTCTGCGAGTTGACGCGGATCAGGAGGCTCTCATCAAGGAGTGTTTGTATCCGTGAGTCGAGGAGTTTGCTGGGGATTATTTGTTTCCCAAGCGCCAAGGATTATTTATTTCATTGGGGTTTGAAACGAGTCGAGGATTTCCTACGGAGGCACTGGTGGCTCTGCGAGTCGACGCGGATCAGGAGGCTCTCGTCAAGGAGTGTTTGTATCCTTGAGTCGAGGAGTTTGCTGGGGATTATTTGTTTCCCAAGCGCCAAGGATTATTTGTTTCCTTGGGGTTGAAACGAGTCGAGAATTTCCCACGGAGGCGCTGGTGGCTCTGCAAGTCGACGCGGATCAGAAGGCTCTCGTCCAGGAGTGTTTGTATCCGTGAGTCGAGGAGTTTGCTGGGGATTATTTGTTTCCCAAGCGCCAAGGATTATTTGTTTCCTTGGGGTTTGAAACGAGTCGAGGATTTCCCATGGAGGCACTGGTGGCTCTGCGAGTCGACGCGGATCAGGAGGCTCTCGTCAAGGAGTGTTTGTATCCGTGAGTCGAGGAGTTTGCTGGGGATTATTTGTTTCCCAAGCGCCAAGGATTATTTGTTTCCTTGGGGTTGAAATGAGTCGAGAATTTCCCACGGAGGCGCTGGTGGCTCTGCGAGTCGACGCGGATCAGGAGGCTCTCATCAAGGAGTGTTTGTATCCGTGAGTCAAGGAGTTTGCTGGGGATTATTTGTTTCCCAAGCGCCAAGGATTATTTGTTTCCTTGGGGTTGAAACGAGTCGAGAATTTCCCACGGAGGCGCTGGTGGCTCTGCGAGTCGACGCGGATCAGGAGGCTCTCGTCAAGGAGTATTTGTATCCTTGAGTCGAGGAATTTGCTGAAGACACTGGTTTCTTCGAAGTTGGACTGAACCGTTGAGATTTGGCCTCGTCTTCTGGCGGAACCTGTTGGGAAAGTATGGTTCCCTCTTGTTTGTTTACGCCCTTAGATTGTATACAGGGATCGATGTGATCTTAACTGTAGGGCCAAAGTTTTATCATCTTCCTTTTTTTTGTTTTATTTCCGCGATGCTCTATCATTTCAGCTTTTATATCGTGAAGGTCGTGATTGCCCAATCATTTCGGCTATTTTTCGCGGTGCCCAATCATTTCGGCTATTTATTTTATTTTTACTCGCTGCTTTTTATTACGAGTTGCCCAATCATTTCGGCTGTTTTGCATGCATACATTTTTACTTGCTGCATTTTATTGCAAGTTGCCCAATCATTTCGGCTATTCCGTATGCATGTGCGGCCTACTGGCTTTCCGCCGTAAATCTGGAATTAGACACCGATTTCGGCATCAGCACCGCTACTACTGGGATATTGCCAGGAACGAATCATCATCTGCCTCCGTCGATGTTGAACAAAGGTAGCTTAGCGACCAGGGTTAGGGTTCTGTCGTCTAAGGCTTTGACTTCATGAGCCGTAAGGTTCTCACAAAGTTATTTCTCCCTACAAGTCGTGAGGATCTTATAGGTGTATTTTCTTCTTAGGAATCGTGAGGATTCCTAAGTGTTCGTTTCCTCTGCATGTCGTAAGGATCCTACAGGAGGGTTTTCTCCTTGTAAATCGAGAGGACTTACAAGGGTCGTGCGAACATATCCCCAGTCACGGATGGATCTTGGTTAGGGAAATGTTTATTCGCGCCCGTGGATTGTATACAAGGGTCAGTATTGAGCCACTTGTAGGGCAATATCGGGAGTTGTGGGAGTTGCTTAGGCACAGGTTTAGGTCCCTGTAACTTAAGACTTTCAACTCTTATGAGCCGTGAGGGTCCCATAAGAGAGTTCTCCTTACGAGTCGTGAGGATCTCGCAAGTGTATTTTCTCCTTAGGAATCGTAGGGATCCCTAAGTGTGTTGCTCCCTTGTGAGTCGTAAGGATCTCACGCAGGTGGTTTCTCCTTACAAGGTCGAGAGGACCCTATAAGTGTCCTTTAATGAGGTTGCCCTTTCAGGTTTTCACAAACACTCGCCGGTAGCCCTGCTGTTTTTACTCACGGAGCCCTTTCGGGTTTTCATCCGTGCCCATTTTGCTTATGGACATAGCGTTTTTTTTATTCTTTTTATTTTCTTTTTCTCTTTTTTTTTACGAGGTCGCGCCCTTTCGGGTTTTCACGAACACTCGCCGGTAGCCCTGCTGTTTTTACTCACGGAGCCCTTTCGGGTTTTCATCCGTGCCCTTTTTGCTTATGGACATACCGTTTTTATTTATTATATTTTTTCTTTATTTATTTTTTTTATTCATCTCATCATCCTAAGGATGCCGCGGTATTAGTTTAAAAACGTTTCGGTCCACTATTAGTTTAAGGACATTTCGGTCCGACTTTGAGAAGGCTGGTTACTCTGATAGAGTTTGAGCTTAGGAAGATAGCGAGCGGACATAGTCGTCGTCATCTATCATTGACCTAGGCTGTGGCTCATTAAGCGTAGTATCTCTTTAGGAAGCGACCGTTTATTGGCCTGAAAGGCCTTTCACCGTGCATGTCCATGAGTAGATAGGCCCCACCCTGGTAGACCTTATCTATGATGTACGGGCCTTCATAGTTTGGCTCGAATTTCCCCGCTTGGCTCGACTGGGGATCATAGGCCTTTTGACCACTAGCATGAGTTCGCCTTGGCGGAATGTCCTCGGTCGGGTCAATCTTTCGTATGAGCGCGTCATCTTTGCTTTACAAGCTACCAGATTTTGTTGCGCTATGAGCCGTGTTTCTTCAAGGGCATCAAGCTCCTCAAGCCGAAGGTTAGCATTTTCTTCGTTAGTCAGCTCGTAGTGGACTGCCATTCGTAGAGAGGGTCGCTCTATCTCGAGGAGAAGTACTGCTTCTGTACCGAACACCAACGCGTACGGCGTTGTGTTCGTGGCCGTCTTGAACGTAGTTCGATACGCCCAAAGAGCTTCTTACAGTCTTTCGTGCCAGTCCTTCTTATTTCGGGATACCGTTTTCTTTATGATCTTTATCAAAGTCTTGTTGAAGGCCTCGGCTAGACCATTAGCTCGTGGATTATAAACTGAGGAATATCTCCGGTCTATATTGTACTGTTGCGCGAAGCGACTGATCTTGTGGCTTCTGTAGGCTGGCCCGTTATCGAAGATGATCCTTCTTGGCGTTCCAAATCGATATATGACGTGCGTCTTGAAGAAGTGGAGGATATTCTCCGTCTTTACTTCCCTCAGCGGTACTGCCTCTGCCCATTTGGAGAAGTAGTCAGTCGTTGCCAGGATGAAACGATGTCCCCTAGACGATGATGGTTCAATGGGGCCGACTATATCAGTTCCCCACATTTCGAATGGCCAGCTAGCCACTGTCGAGTGTAGCGGATTTGGATGATGATGGATGAAGTCCCCATGAATTTGGCATGAGTGGCATTGATTCGCATATTCGAGGCAGTCCTGGATCATTGTGGGCCAGTAGTAGCCCATCCGTTTGATCTTCAACTTCATCTTTGGGCCCGCTTAGTGAGAACCGCAGAGTCCGTCGTGAACTTCCTGAACGACTCTTTCTGCTTCGTCAGGTCCTAGGCATCTCAGCCACAGAGAATCGAATGACCTCTTGTACAGAGTATCGTTGACGAAGGCGAAAGACAGAGCTCGTTTCATGAGCTGATGTCGTGTGAACGCATCTCCGGGCATTCGGTGGGACTTAAAGTAGTCTATAAAGACTTCCCTCCAATCCTCAGCCTTTCTTCGTTCTTTTATTTGTAGGGTTGTCTGTTCAGTCGCTCCCTTCTCTTCGGATGATTTCGGAGATATTTCTGCTAGGGCAAGCACTTGATGGCTTTGTACCACGATTCTAACGTTATCGAGATTCTCGTCAGCCAGTTCTTTAGCAAGTTTGGCCAATACGTCTGCTTTGCTGTTTTCTGCGCGCGGTATGTTTTCCAAAGTGTAGGAAGGAATTTGGGTCAACAGTTGTTGCACCTTTTCGCCGTACTTTACCAACTCCGGCTTGCACGTTTGGTAGTCGCCGTTTACTTGACTAACGACCAGTTGAGAATCCCCGTATATGAGGAGATTTTCAATTCCCATGTCGATGGCGATCTCGAGGCCTGCTATCAGAGCTTCATATTCGGCTTCATTGTTTGTCCTCGGCTCTGTTAAGGAGAAAGCGAAGCGCATTATCCCTCCTTGTGGAGTCACGAAGATGAGGCCTACCCCCGATTTGATTAGAGGGGTACTTTGTTTGCGCTTTTTCATGGAAGATGCTCCATCGAAATAAAGTTCCCATTGGGTATCACCACCGTCGATCGCGTCAAACGCATGTTCGTCTGGCAAATCGCAATTCAGAGGAGAATTAGCCGATATCGAATGCTCAGCGAGGAAATCGGCGATGGCCTGGCCTTTCACTGCCTTGAGAGGTTGATACGTTACCGAGAACTCCATCAAGAGCAGAGCCCATTTAGCGAGTCGACCTGTCAATATGGCCCTTGATATTAGATATTTAAGAGGGTCCACCTTCGAAATGAGACGGACTTCATGTGCTGATGCGTAATGTCGGAGCTTTGTTATCGCAAAGATTAGCGCCAGGCAGTGCTTCTCAATGGGAGAGTAATTGCTTTCTGCTCCCAGCAGAACTCGACTTAAGTAGTAGAGTGCTCTTTCTTTCCCTTGATCGTTCACTTGTGCCCATAATGCGCCTAAGGAACTTTCGAGGGCTGTTGTATAAAGAATGAGGAGTTTTCCCTTGACCGGAGCAGCCAACACCGGCGGGTTCTGCAGGTACTGCTTGATCTCGTCCAGTGCGCCTTGGCATTTGTGATCCCAGACAAATGGGGTTCCCTTCTTCATCAGGTGGCTATAGGGACGGCACTTGCCTGAAAGGTTGGCTATAAATCGCCGTATGTATGCGAGCTTCCCTTGGAGAGATCGCAACTGTTTGAGAGTTCTCGGAGGAGGAATTTCCATGATCGCTTTGATCTTTGACGGATCTATTTCAATATCTCAGTGTCGAACAATGAATCCCAGAAATTTGCCTGAGGAAACTCCGAATGCACACTTGAGCGGGTTCATCTTCAAGTTGTATTGCCGAAGGCGTTGAAATACGGTCTTCAAATGCTCGAGATGTTCCTCGTATGTTTTGCTTTTAACCACGAGATCGTCGATATAGCATTCGACGATTTCGTGTATAAGGTCATCGAAGATCTTTGTCATGGCCCTTTGATAAGTGGCACTAGCATTCTTTAAACCGAAGGGCATCACTTTATAACAGAATATACCTAGAGGGGTCCTGAAGGCGGTGTGCTTCTGGTCTTCGGGATGCATCTTTATCTGATTATATCCTGATGAGCCATCCATGAAGGAGAAAACCTCATGAGTGGATGTATTGTCTATCATCAGTTCGGTGATTGGCACTGGGAAATCATCCTTCGGGCAAGCTTTATTGAGATCCCGAAAGTCCATGCATATGCGCACCGTCCCATTTTTCTTCATCACCGGGACGATGTTAGCGATCCATTCAGGATATTGAACCTCCTGGATAAAGCCAGAGTCGATCAGCTTCTTGACCTCGGCGTTGATACTCATCTCGAGCTCGAGCCGCATTCTCCTCGGCGCCTGTTTGACTGGCTTGATGTCCGGGGATATCGCCAATTTGTGTACAGCAATTTCTGGATCTAGTCCCGGCATTTCGGAATAGGTCCACGCGAAGCAATCTCTATGCTGCAGAAGCACATCCTTTAACGCAGCTACCCTTTCTTCAGATAGTAACTCCCTGATGAATGTCGGTCGTAGATCGTTTGCCGTCCCCAACTCAATCTTCTTGAGGTTATCTGCAGTGGTATGGATTCCATCTTCCAGCTCTTTTGGCGCTGGTGGGAATTCTGAGATTATCTCGTCGCTGCTATTTTCGAAGCACCAAGGGAGCTCATCTATGTCCTCGGGCTCTTCTTTTAATATTGTAATCATGTGACAGGTGCCAATTCGCTTCCAATCCCAATGTGGAACCGGTTCTTCTTTCGTGGCCTTGGGCTCGTGCTTCTGTGGCGGCGCTACCCTCCAGTTGTCAGACAGAGTGAATTTGCCAAGCTGATACTGATCTTCGACCCAATTCTTGAAGGTGAAGCAATCTTCAAGAGGATGCCCTATTACTCGATGGTAAGAGCAATAGTCCAGGTGTGAGATTTCGCCCGCTCGTTCAGGATGTTTAGACTCTGGCAATGTAAGCATTTGATGTTTTAGAGCAAGATCAAGTATCTTCTTCGTCTTGTCCCGAGGAAACGAGTACGCTCGACCCATTTTCTTCATGAGGGATAGATCAATAACGCTCAACTCCCATTTGCGTGGCTTCTTAGCCCTGGTTTGTTGTTGTTGAGCGTCTTTTTGGCCTTTCGACTTATTTCTGCTTTTGCGCCAAGCCTTCTTTATAACAGGTTGACAAGGAGCGGCATTTTCATCCTTTACGGCCTGTTGGAGAAGGCGTTGCGTCTCGGCTTTCTCGTAGATGGCCATCTCGCGGTTGTGATCATCTCGGACTTTTTGACCAGCTTTCTTTATAAGTTTGTCCATTTGTTCCTCGAACGACGGACTGGGCTCCTTTGCATCTGGAACTTTCATTGGCTTAGAATTAGCGTCCTCCCATTGAGCATCCGCTTCTTCATCAAGGTCATACACGACGTAGCAGCCGGGTAGTAACTCTCGTTTCTTTGACCGGATGTATCCAAGCCCTTTTGTTTCCATTCTCTCGTTAGGCAGTTTGCGTTGAGTCCCGGGGACGTTCCAGACCCTGTCATAGAATTTGGCCTTTCTAACGGTCTGTTTGAAGGGTATCCCCTGGCGTTTCAGCAGCTTTTTCAAACCTTCCGTATAATATCTGGGGAGACGGATAGGCTGAAGCCTGTCGAGCGTAGAATCCGCGCCATGCCAGATTTCTTTTTCTACCTTGGTTTCTTCAGAGCGGTAAAACAGAATTGCTTTCTCGCTCTCTCGCCTGGGAGGGATATAGAATGTCCGCAACTCTTCTATACTGTAGATATTAAGTGCATCCAGTTCTTTATGGTGTTTAAGCGGCACTATGGCGACTTGTAGACTTTGCTCTTCGTCAGCGGATGTTTGTATTGAAGGTCGAGCAGAGAATACAGCAAGGACTTCATCTTCCGAGTCGCTGCCAAAGATCAATGTAGGAGCCGATGGTCCCGGCTTGTTGTGTTGGGGCGGACTCGAATAAACTATCTCCTCTTCCTCCTCAGTATCACTACCAAAGACAGGGATGGTAGCGTTAGTTTTATTCTCCGGCTTGTGACACTTCTCTATGTCTTCGAAATCCAGTAAGAAGTATTTGGCGTCTTCATATTTGCGGACCTCGTTCACAGAGAACGGGTTCAGTTCTCCCGTCACGGTATACTCGAAACCATCCTTAAAATACTTCATGCACTGATGTTGTGTAGAAGGGATGATGTTGTACTCGTATAACCATGGTGGCCGAGCAAAGCGTTGTAGCATGTCTTGGCGTCTATGACGTGGAACTTAATGTCCATGACGAGTAGCCCGAAGCGTAGCGTCAGTATCACAGATCCAAGAGTCTTTGACGATTGGGAGTCGAACCCGGAGATGGTGATCTTGTCTCGAGCAAGGTGCTGGACGCTCATGCAGATTTCCTTCAACACCCGCACGTTGAGTAGGTTAACAGACGACCCGTTATCGATCAGGATTTTGCCTATCTTTATATCATGGCAGAATCCCGAGACATAGAGAGGGCGATTGTGTTCGCACGTCCCAAGTAGAAGGTCTTCATCGCCAAAAGTAACATCGGCCGTGTGCACTTCCTCCAATTCATCCTTCATCTTTTCCTCGGCCAGGCATGCTTGGAATTGTTCTGGGTCTTGGAGCGCCTTAATCAACGAATCTCTCGCCTCTTTTGATAGCAAAAAGGCGTCAAGAATGCTGAGCTGTGAGGGCAGCTTCCTCAGATGTGCTAAGACGTTGTAATCCACCTTATTCTTCTTTGGCGGGTCTTTGGCAGCTAGCTCTTCCACCACTTGGTCATCTAAGATGATATCTTCAGGGGCCTTTTCTTTCCCTTTATCTTTTCTGTTCGAGAGTCCGAGGTTCTTTTCGGGCAGCGTGCGATTACGTAGCCGGATATTTTCACAGACCTTCGGTTCTTCTTCTTTTCCTGAAGCGGACTCTTTAAAGAGAGGGGCAAGTTCTAGCTCTTCATCAGAATCACTCTCGAATGTAGGCACTTGTGATCTACCGGTGTTAACCATGCAACAATCGCCAGCAGTTCTTTTAAGCCCTTCGGTCGTATTTCTTTACTCTCGACGAGTTTTACGCTTTTCCCGCTTAAAGCGTTGTCGATGAGCAACATATCCCTGCCACCATCTATCGAAAGCTTTGCACTCTTGACTGGGGTGTGAAATCTTTTGATGATATAAGCAATAGGAGGGGTGCATTTCCATTTCACCGGTGATGTTTCCTTCAGAGGATGGTAGCTTCATGCCAATTGATATGGCCTTAGCAAACTTTTTCCTCATCTTGAATTGGCTTTTGTCAGTAGTGGAGGTGTTTAGCTCCAACGGGATCGTTTCAGCTTCTTCATCAAGTCGCTGGCGCTTGGCCCTTTCAAATATAGCCGCCTCGCGCTCCCGATCAGCTTTACTTTTCAACCGAGCTTCATTAAGGAATGCGTCAATTACTTCATCTGATGGCCCCAGAACTTTTGGTTCAGGATCTGCCCCCAGCTTTTCAGTGCAAGGAGTCTCCTCATCGTTCGTGATCGAATGGGAAATCATATGACAGCTCGCCACATATTCCTCGGATTCATCCGATGAACTTTCTCCCTCATCTTCTTCTTGAAAGACGTGATTGAGGAACTCTTGGAGCGTAATGGGAGTCCGTGCCTTTTGGTTGTATTCATCCAGCGCGTCAATTTTCTTTTGTAAGTCCGTGCGCTTGTCGCCAGGCTTCACGGGCTTCTTTGACTTATTTTTCTTCATCTTCGAGGATTTTGACGGCTGGTTGCGAGTGCTTGAGCCACTACCATCGGTCTTTGGAGTTGGACGTGGCTTCAACATCCCCTCAATGACCTGCGGTTCTAACGGGTTCTTCCACCTAATCGCTGGACATGTCTGAAGGTCGTTCAGCATCCTCTTTGTCTTGGCTGATAATACGACCTCCAAAGGAGCTTCTTCAATGACGGAGCATGTTTCCCCCGGCGTATTCGTCCCCTTAGAGGTGTGGGGCTGCGGGGGATTCATCTTCCATTTGTCAGATAACGCGAACTTGCCCTGTCGGTACTAGTTTTCAAGCCAATTCTTGAAAACGTAGCAATCTTCAATCGGATGGCCTAGTACTCGATGATAAGGACAGTAGTTAGGCTCGTTGACGTCACTTGGTTGCAACGGACGTTTTGCATCCGGCAGATTTACGAGTCTGTTGCGCAACGCCAGCTCGAATAACCTCCTTGTTTTATCGCGGGGAAAGGAATAAGGACGTTCCATCCTATCCTCAAGGGATACATACGGGCGCATATTATTTTGACGAGCAACCGGCTTCGAGTTGCTCGGTTGTTGTTGAGCATTAGCGACGGCGATCGCTTTTCCCTTCCCTTTGTCATTTCGGGAGTCCACCTTGGAAGAGGGGGTTTATGGCCCATTTGATCCATTTGCGCTAGTTTGTCAATCAAGGCCTGGAAGGTAGTTGGCTTGAAAAACATCATAAATTGTGATATGGTTGCTTGCGGATCAAGGGTTCCCACAAACATACCCACCGCAGGAGCTTCTTCAATACGCTGCTCACACTTTGACCATAAGTTCCGCCATCGTATAGCGTACTGAACCCACGTCTCGCCTGGCTTTACTCTGGCGTTAATCAGTGCTGTCATCGGGGTACGTTCACTGGCGCTTGCAAAATGCTGAGTAAACAATAACTCCATTTCCGTGAAGGTTTTGATAGAGTAGTTCGGGAGCTCAGAGTACTACTCGAACGCCGTATCCGATAAACTTCCATCAAACTGGCGAAGTAAAAGCTTGTCATCACCACCAGTGTTGCCGCAGAGCGCCCTGAACTGGGCAACGTGCTGGTGAGGATTGCCCGTCCCCTTGTAGACATGGAACTTAGGAATTGTGTAACCTGGCGGGTATTTAATTTGGTCATACCAACTTGGATATGGCCGCCCCATTTTTACGACCTGGCCGGCTACATCGGTCGTATGATGAACCCGTATTTGTTGGGCTATGTACTCATCCAAATCAGCTTTGGAGATTGTATCCTCCTTAGCTGTTGATAGGGCTGGCGGAGGATTTGATGTCTCTCCCCTATCATCTCCAAGGACAATCGGGGGCTCTTCGGTCGGAGGATCTTGTTGTATCATCATCCCTATCATGTCTTGGAAGAGGAGGCCCATACGCTGTATGTTGGCTGCTTGTTCAGCAGCCTCTTTTTCCTTCTTCTCCAATATCCGACGAAGGAATTCAGCGTCGGTTTCTTCCTCCTGATGTTCATCCGAGGACGTTTCAGGGTTTTCTTTTGGCCCTGTAAGTGCGGCCATGGCGTTCATCATTTCTTGGAGCTTCTGCTGCTGCTCTTGAGCCTTGGTCACTGACCTCGTGTGCGGTCTATGACCTGTTGATATGCGGCTTTCCTCTTTTCCCGATGCCACATAAACTGTATGAACTATCATGCCCCCGAACTTAAGACGTTTAGGCTCACCACCTTTGGCATTTGCCGCGGGTGCGGGGGTTTTCTCCGGCCTTCTTCTTTTGTGGGCCGTTGAGGTTGGAGGGGCCGTTGCAGTGGGCACCCTAGTGACTGTCATCCTTTCCTGTTTGATCGGACGGTCCTTTTCTTTTTCCACCTTCGCCTTTTTCTGTTGACGAGAGCGACCTGGGTCAATCACGGAGTCTTGAACTCTCCGCCAAACTTTATAAATTTTTGAGGACAGATATTGAGGGGGCTGTTCTTGCTTCGTTTCCGGAACTCTCTCCGTGGGTGGAGGAGATCTTTTCAATGTAGCGGTTGGAGAGTTCTTCCGTACCCTTCTCAGCAGTTCAAAGCTGTTCCCAGTTGGAACAGCAGCGTTGACTTCCACCACTGGAGCCGGTGGAGTTATCCCGGAGGGGAAGTTGCCCCCTGCCTTCCTTACTCGTTGCCAGTGGCGACGTCGAGCACGACGAGCCGTTGGGACTGGCTCGGAGATAGAGGTTGCTTCTTTTTGCCCCCTGTCTGAATGAGGTGCGGCTGGTGTTAACCTCTTAAAGACTGAGGTTGTCTTTTGAGGGGTGATATTTAACCTGTCGAAGACAGATCCTCGGGCAAGGGCAGGAGCCGGAATCGTCAGTCTTGAAAAGACTGACTCTTTGACAGGGGAAGCCGCCTTGACGACTTCTGGAGCAGTAGTTATTGCTTTCCTTGGGACAGCCAATTTAGAGTTCTGATTTAGCCTGGTGAAAACAGAGGTTGTCGGTTTGGTAGTGGGCGACCCGTTGACAGGGGTCGTCGTAGCAGTAAGCCGGTCGAAGACCGACTTCTTGTTCATTTCCGGTGTAGGTATTGGCTCAAAGAAGCTTGTAGGTGGGATCATGGTCCCGAAGAACAGGCCAGTGGTGGCCTGGGTCACCTGGTCTACTGGCAGAGTGAGGAAGGAAGCCGTTTGTGGCCCATATGCTACACCTCCCAGTGAGGTAGAGCGTCCGTTGCAGTGGCACTTCGAGCAGTTAGTGCAATTAGAGGCCAATGAATCTTGAGTTCTACGCCAGGAAAAAGACCAAATCTTAGTAACTTAAAATCTGAAGGCAACCATTAACAAACCGCGACTTGTTCGCGAAGACGACACACGAAGTGTGGTGTGGAAAGAGGAAA
This sequence comes from Agapanthus africanus, assembly GCA_030015575.1. NCBI lineage: Eukaryota > Viridiplantae > Streptophyta > Magnoliopsida > Asparagales > Amaryllidaceae > Agapanthus > Agapanthus africanus. The sequence continues at coordinate 43,100,531 of CM057344.1, forward strand.
AGGTCCCACCGGGCGTGCCAGAATCTGTTCCCCTCCGAATGGCGGCGCGCAGGACTGGAATCTGTTCCTCTCCGAATGGCGGCGCACAAGACTGCGATGTCCTGACGCTGAGATTCGGGGCAAATGCTATTTGGTTTTATCCGTCCACCTCTCCGAAGATGCCAAGTTGATTTATGGCACCGTGTATCGGAGGTTTAGACGGATACGGCCGATGTAGCAGACTTCGTCGGATTCCCCCTCGCTTAAGGGGTTTTTGATTGTGGGGACGCTCTTCCCTACAGGTGCAAGCCCCTGCAGTTAATTACGCTACCGCATCGCGGTAACAACTTTCTCCTTCTCCAGAATTTCACTTCGTGTCGTGGATGTTTGTTTTATTTGTGGTTGCCCGTGGATTGTATACGGAGACTAAGTTAAGCCGTCGTCCGTAGGACGTGGATTAGTCCAAATCCGTATTTACTTAGATTTTGGTTTGGTATTTTTGTTTAAGGATACATTAGTCGCGTTGCGGCTAAGATCAACTTAAACGTTCGTTAAGGATACGATAGTCCTGTTTGAGACTAAGATCAACTTAACGTGATAATCCATTTAATATTTGGCCATCAGGACTCATCACCTCTCTGACGTCGTTGAAGGATTACCATGATAGATGTCAGAGGAGTTCAGAGATGTACCCTCGAACCAAAGTCGATTAGGATTTTTATAGTCCACTTGAATGTTTAAGGATACGTTAGCCCTGTTTGGGGGCTAAGATCAACTTAAACGGGATCGTTTAGATCCAGCAAAAGAGCATTTGGAGGCTCTATTATTCCAGTTTAGGGACGTAGTGGTCCATAGGTAGTTTAGGGACATTGCGGTCCATATTCCAGTTTAGGGACATGGTGGTCCGCATTCCAGTTTAGGGACGTGGTGGTCCGTCATTAGTTTAAGGACATTTCGGTCCATCGCCAGTTTAGGAACGTCGTGGTCCATCATTAGTTTAAGGACATTTCGGTCCAATATTAGTTTAAGGGCGTTCCGGTCCAACATTAGTTTAAGGACGTTTCGGTCCATCAGTTTAAGAACCCCGCAGTCCGTATTCATGTGTGGTCGTTGGGACCCGTCACCTCTCTGACATCGTTGAGGAATTACAACGATAGGTGTCAGAGGAGTTCGGAGATGTACCCTCGAACCGGATGTAAATTGATTTAGGGAGCGGCCGTGCTCAGTCAATTTAATTTGAGGACTTATGGCCACGACTGGGCTAAGTCCAGTTTCAATATTCTTTTGTCTTTGGCCTATTGGACTTGTGCTAGGGCCTTGCCCCTTCACTGCATTATTTTTCTTTGTTTTGGTTGGGCTCTGCCCTTTATAAATGATGCAGAGCATCTATTTTGTTTGGGCTCTGCCCTTTTTAAAATGCATAGCATTTTTGATTAGGCCTGTTAGGCCTTTTAATTGGGCTCTGTCCCTTTTCTTTAATAATGCAGAGCATTAAGTACTCTGACAGTGCCCCACGTGGCTTGTCAGGCGCTTTGCGCCAAGTAATGAGCGCAAGCTCATATGGTGGTGACACGTGTCACGCTCTGGCGAGCGCAAGCGCAACAGCGCAGTGCGCTATGTCAGTGCGCTGCGCTGCTGCGCTACTGACACGTGGCGCTTCCTGGTGGCTTATGCCAATACAGGAGCGCAACAGCGCAGTTCTTGCAAGTGCAGAGCACTGTTTTATCTTTTGATCGATTTTAAATCAAAGAAAACAAGTTTTTCTTGTTTTCAAGGAACCAATGGTTCATAAGCAAGTGCAAAGCACTATTATTAGTTAGTTTTCTTTCTTACTGAAGATCACTGATCTTGTTTTTAGATCAATGATCTGTTTTTAAGAGAATTTTCTCTTTTTCTGAAGGTTTTTACCTTTTTTGCTCTTGAGGAATTCTTCAGAGTTCTCTTTTTTTTCTCTCAGAAAATGTTGATACCTTTGAATTGAGGCTTGTGGTCCTTTTTATAGTGCCCATAAATTAGTTAAATTTGTTAAAGAGATCTTTCTCTGAGTGATTTGGGGAATTTTCCCCACCGTTGGATTTTTGATCCAAGAGCTTCTGTTTTACAGAAGAAAATCTTCTTGTTTATAACAAGAACAGAAAAGATTTCTTTAGAATTTTAATTCTGTTTGGTGCAAATGTCCCAGCGCGTGACACGTGTCGCGCAGCGCACAGCGCAGCGCAAGCGCATCTGCGCTGATACGTGTCGCGCAGCGCACAGCGCTAGCGCATCTGCGCTGACACGTGTCGCGCAGCGCAGTGCTTGCGCAACTGAAGCGTTGCTTCCTTTAATTTTACTTAAAATAGAGGTTTGCTCTGATTGGGCGCATTGCCTTGGGCGCTGCGCTGCCGTATCAGCTTCTGACACGTGGCGCTTTGCGCGCAGCGCAGAGGATCTGAAGCGTTGCTTCAAAATTTGAATTTTTGAAATTCAAACAGAGCCTTGCTCTGATTGGGGGAAACAATACGTATTGTGATTTTGACTATAGTATATTTGGATTTCAGTTGTGGATTTCGATATTTGTATTTTCATTATAACTCCAGTGATTGCGTGACGCCTGACGGAGTTTGATTTTTGAGTTTCGCATTCGTTTTCATGCGCACACGATGCGCTATGGTATTTCTGTGTATTCCGTGATTTTGGAGCCCCGTTGATTTAAACTGATTATTGAAATGTTTTAGTATTTGGGGGTTAAATTTAAATTCGGAGTCCGAATTTATTTAAGGGAGGAAGATTGTAACGTTTCAGAAAAATAAAATATTATTTTTGGAATTTAAATATTAAAATAATATATTTCACGAAAACTATTCGATTTGCGAATTCGGGGTTTTCGTACAATGGTATAATTAAATACCAATATTTGGAAAATAATTGGAGATTTATATTGTATTATTTACTAAAAAGGTATTTATTGGATTTGGACATTTTATAATAAATTATGCAATTATTTATATGCAAGTTTAAATTAAACTTGATTAGTGCACTACTAATCATGATTAAGCCAAATCCGTATTTTTAAAATATTCTTGGTTAGTGCATCATGACATATTGCATTTTGATTACATGTTGGTTTCATTTGTATTTATGTTGGTTTTATATAAGTGAGGGATAAAGTGAAAATAAAATAAAGAGAGAAGACATGATTGCTGAGAGAGAGAGAGAGAGTGGGGACAACATGATGAGGCATGGGCATGCCATGAGAGGGAGAGAGAGATGAGAGTATGGCTCCAACACCATCCTTCTTCATTCATTTCTTCACTTCACCATTTTCTTCATCTCCTTCTTCCTCCTTCACCCTCCTCTACCTCCTCAACAAACACTCCAAATCTTCATCTAAACCCTACACTCCCTTCATTAAAAATTCACACAACCTCACCCTACACCCCATGGTTGAATTAAGTTTGGATTTTGAGCACATTGGAGCTTTTAGGGTTTTTCTTGAGTTGCTTCCTAGAGCTATAACCTTCTTTTCTCATCTTGTTAATTGTTTCTTTACCTCCTATAGTAGTTTGGAGTTAAAATAGTATAGGGTCGTGATCTTAGAATTTTCTAGATTGATGTTTAGTGGGAGACTTGACTTGTAAAATGGTAATTGAGGTTTAGTTAATGTTTACAAGACTTTAGTGATGATTTCCTGACCAGTCCAGAGACTAGAACCCTAAACACACGAACATAGAATTTTCCTGATGTCGGTTTTCGTTGATTTTGATGCTCGAATGGAATCTGGAGCAACTTGGGGTCTTTATAAGAAAAACAAACAACTATATTGACCTAGTTAGACCTCTAAAAGACCATCACAGAAGAACGAGACCAAAATTTCAAAATTGGGCCGGCGACACCGGTTACTGTAGAAATTCTCGCCGACCAAATTTTGGAGTTTGATGTTGGGGTTTGGCATGTAGCTCACACTCCTCATAACTTAGCCACTGTATTATTAGTTTTGTCCTAGACTATCTGTGCAAAACGCTGGGAGCGTTTTGAGTTGGTTTTGACAATGTTTTTCCGATTTCTGAAACTTGTTTTTTAGTATTTGAATTTAGATTTGGTCCTTAGACGTTTGTAAGTCAACGATGAGAGTATTTGGTAGTTATTGCATGCATAGGCTATAGGTTCTAACCTATGAGCACTTCGTTTTCTGTATCGGTTTTCAGACTTGGTTTTGATAACGGTACGACGCGTGTTGATATGTAGGTACCTTCGCGTGGACTTCCGAGGTAACGAAGGAGATCAAGAAGCACATCGACTTCGACTAAGCGAGGACATTGCAGGTGAGTAGATTTATATCTACGGAGGAAGTCGGGTGGATGGCGTATAGCACCCCTGCAACCATTGATATGGAAAAATCGATATATAAATTATAATTTGGAGAAAAGATAGACTATGAACTTACGGATATTTTCAAAAGAGTTAGTATGAGATGTTATGACTAATGCAAGATGACGTCAATTGAGATGTCAATATGATGAAATAAGAGGATATGAGTGGATATGCTTGATATGAGGCTGTGAGGCGATGTAGATATTTATATACATATGCCTAGATATGAAATGAGATTGTTAATGAGAAGATATGAGATCGATAAGGATATGACATGAGATATATATACGTAGGTATATATGAGAATAAAAGATGATATGTCGTACGGGACCATAGATCCGTACCCTTATCGATGAATAAGACGATAGATCCTTAATCTAGATTGAGGCCACCGTACGATGGATTACCGTACGCGATTAGTTATACCGGATGATTGATCCACGCTCGTGATTTGACGATGATGATCGAGGATATTTCCATATCGGATATTATGATGCTGGATCGCCAACGTAAAGATTTCACCTGAACCATACTTATTTCCAAAATAGACGAATTACTTTTTAATGGAAACCACAATAGGAGCTATGGATTTTCAAATGGTGTCTTTTACTCAAAAACACTGTAGCCCCCACTTTCAGAACTAAGATTCGTATCATTTAAACAGGCCGTACGGTTCATGTGTAGTTGTATACTTTATTATAGTTCATGCTATTGTTGGCTTGTCCCCCGTCCATATACATGTTATGTTCCCGGTATTTATCGCTTTATGATATCATCTGATAATACACCTATACAATTACCGATGATGCGCATGTTACACTTACACCGATTTGCCGGCACACGCATTCATCATCGGTAATTGCCATGTCACTTGCACAGTAGAAGTGCCATATTATGATATTATTTTTAACTGTAAAGTACATTCATTGTTGAGCACTATCATAAGACATGCTTGCTTGATATACTTGACATGCTTATATTACTGTTCGATGTTTGCATATATCGTACTTTATGGTTATATGCATTGAGATACTATTTCATGAGATCTCTGGATTTGAGAACCGTGACTTTATTTCAAAGTAAATTGTATATTGTTTTAAAAACCCGGTTTCTCTTGATAAGATATTTTGTGTCCACCATGAGTTTTCTCGTTTCTGAGCTTGTTTTCGAGACCCGATTCGAAGAGGTGGACGAACCATCTGCGGGTACATGGTGGACCCGGTAAGGTACCCCGGGGCAATAATATCGTGGGGATGATGATGAGCCTGGCAAGGGGAACACTACCTACCGGTGATAGTTTGGACCCGGCAGTTATCTGGAGGATACCGACCGGAGTCGTGAGATAGATATGAGGGCCGATCTAAGGATGCGGTGCCTAAGATATGAACATTTACGTGTCGATGCTGGACATGGGTTTCATCATGTTTTGAGTGTCGGTGTTGGACACTTGATTGATCTATTTTTTAGAAGTGTGTAGTAACCGCAATCAGAACGGTGTCGCGCGTAACTAGACCGAGGTGAGTACGGGTCGTCCTCAGGGAAACGTGGAACCTTTTATTCTTACTTTAGGCGTGTTGAGAAAGGGGAAGAATAAAGAATGGTGGAAATAGTTTCTAGATCTACGTTAAACAAGAATGCAAAATATAGATCTAGATTAACTACGGAGGTAAGTTTAATATTAAAAGGGGGCTTGTAGGGTTCATTAGGATTTAGTAGTTATGGATGATTAATGAAAGATTACTCTTTTTATCCTTTAATAGATTTACAACTAGATTGACAGTGATGCATATAGATTAGGGTTTCTGGAGGGAAAAGGGTTCCCACTCTTAACCCCTATCTCGACATGGAACTCCATTCATATCTAGCCTTTACGAAAACAATTGTTAATCTAATCTCTAATCGTGGTCGCGATTATCAATGAATTGATATCGCGCCCAATTAGATTGTTAACTATTCTTTTGATACAGTTTATAAACTTTATAGGACTTAAAAAGAGTTTAAGGATCTTCATCATCCATTAACCTACCCTAATCCCATGAACCCTAAGAAGCGAAGAATTACTCGCGCATGTTGGGAGAAGAAGAGATGGATAGAGAAATCATATTAAAACAACAAAAAAATAAAATAAGAAAACAACTACCTTTATTAATCAACAAAAATCATTTACACTTTGTTTCCTTAGAAAATGATTACAAAATGCTGGTTTGCTTCTCGATCTCTTCTAAGGAGGTAGATGATTAGTTGATGATCAGCCTGGATGCGTGAGCCTGTTGTAGACTTCATGATCTCTTCAGCTTGATAATTTTCCAAGAGGCTCTCAGTCCTTATTTATAGTCCCAGAGCCAGAATCATAGTTTCCTAATTTGAAAACTAGTTGTTAGGATCCTAACTACCAAAATCCTATATCTCAACTCCTCAAATCAGCGGCGGAACTGCGGCCAATAGGTGGGTTTGGCCGCGGTTCCGCAGCCAAGTAGGGCGAACATTATTTTTCTGGGGCTTTATCTTGATGACACGTGGTGATCTTTTCACATCTTTGGAAACTGAATATCTTCTCTTCGTCACCACCAGAATTTATTTCTTTAGTTTACTTTCTTAATTAGGCAGGTTTGTTTTGCCAACTTTGATTTTCTTGATTTCAGTCTTGAAAATTCTACACAATAACTCAACAAATAATATTAGTTTGTTTTATGGAGATATTAACTTAACCATTAAGAATTGGTCAAAGGCTTTTAATAAGGTAAGCATATTTAAATGGGCCAAATGTTACATGGATATTTATGCTTACTTTTTCCTAGATAATGTTAATTATAATATATAAACACATGAATATAGTATTTTTATAGAAAAACCTTCATATGCGTCATATATTATATAAACACCTTTTATTATATAGAAATAGTAGGAAAAATGTCATATTAGATGTAAAGTTTTATCAACCGAACAAATACCCCCAAACTTATCTTTGATCATCCCGAGCAAACTAGTTATTCAAGAGAAAGGGAAAGAAGAAAAAAGAAAAATCCTAAGTAGCACACTTTTGTACGCAACACGATTGCACTGAGCACGTGCAACAAGCCGTTAAACCTCTAGGTGTCCCTAGTAGGAGGAGTGTTGTCTTCTGAGGGTTTTCAGCGGATTACACCCACAAAATCCTATAATAAAAGAAAAATAGTGAAAGTTATATACAAAGATAAGAATTATGAAAGAAAGAACTTGAAAATAAAAGTTTTCAACTACACCAGTTTTTCAGTTGCTATGAGCCCTATCTTAATGGTCGTGAAAAAATATTAGAAATCACATCATCCCCCAATAAAACATCGCCTTTAGTTTTCCTCCCTATCTTTCTTCCAAACATTGATCATATACCCCTACGTGTGTGAACTGGACATTCCTACACTCGGAGAATTCAATTCAAGCAATCATACTCTTGTCCATCTACCTTAGTACATTTTAGTCGGTGCATATTTAGATGGAATATGCTCACACGTTTTTCAAGCGACCGTTAATACTTCTTGAGGTGCTAACTAACCGATTACTCATGTGCTTGCTGATTAGGCGTAAGTAGTATTTTCCTCGTCTTGCAACACCTAAGGCTTAGCAGTGACTCCCAAAGGTGATGAAGCACCCTCGCTATATTTTTTATTGCTGCCTTGGAGATAACAAAACCAGTGTTCATTTCTTTTCTACACATATATTTTATTTTATTTTCCTTCATACTAAGGCTTTTAGACAAAAGCATTTCAAGATATCCTCTACCATCCCAAGTTTCAAAATGTGTGTAATTACGTATAGTAGGGTATCAACATTCAGATGTTTGGCTTCTAGAATAGGGACTATTTTTCAGACTTATTTTTATCCTCAGATTGGCAATTTCCTTCATCTTACTAACCCTTGGGACAACAGCTCATAACTACTTATTACTAGTTTTGTTTAAGAAAACCTCTAACTTTCATGTTTTTCTCAAACTATTCCTATCTTTCATATGTAAATTTTCACTTTCAAACTTTTATTATCAAAATTTTTTTGTGTGCTTATATATAGTATAAGCCAAAGTAATGCGTAAATAAGCACAAAGCTCCCCCTAATCTGTTTGCAGCAGTGTCCTCTCTGTTGTTTCTTTTAAATCTTAAAAACCTGTAGACTTGGGAGGAAAGATTATTAACGGGGGCAACAAAAATTGAAAGTGAAAATCCTCCACCAAACTTATTTTTGGCTCACAATTTTGAGGACAAATTTTATTCTCAAGAGCCAAAAATATACCCCCCAAACTTGAGTTAAACAACATTAAGCATTTTAAGGGGGTACAGTTATTTGGTCAATATAAGACTTTACAAAGACCAAAAGTTAATACCAACCATTCAAACATTTTATCGGTGTAACGTATAGGTCGGTGGAAGAACATGTTATATAGAGCCAAGAAAAAGTGGGAAAGAGATAAGTGGTGGTATAGAAAGGGTTTGCGTTAACATGAATGTGAAGAGATAAGAGATGATGATAAATAAAAACGATAATGTGAATGATCAGAAATGAGTGGAATATTGGCATTCTCGTATTTTATAAGAAGAAAGGGTGGTGGTTCAACTTCTATAGGTGGAGGTTGATTAATCACAAAATCCGTGTTATTTAGGAATGCAAGTTCGTCAGCAAAAAGTTCTTCAAAACTTTCATCGATGGTGTAATTAAACATTTTGCTGTCAGTAAGTTTTGTGCCAGAATTTATCATACTTGATTTGTCAAAAATTATGGAGGTAGAAGACTCGAAAAACACATCTACCTTATTTTCAAAAGTATCCAAATCAAGTTGGCTTTTTGGAATTATCAAACTTGAATTATTGGATTGTTATTCATCAACACTCACTGAAATTATAGCAAGAATAGAAGAAGAACCTGAGAAAGTAGAAGGTAAAATGGGTAAACAAGTTGGTGTGTCGAGTATCGCTGAAACAGATGTGAAAGATGAAGGCTGAATTTCGGTCACCTGTTCGGTTATACAATTATCAACTTTAAGATGCATATGGGATTCCGGAAGAATAATTAAAGGCTCGAGATGATGACCACAAGGAAGTGAAAGGATCTGATGAATTGGTGGGACAAACTCATCCAAAATTTCGGGTTCATCATTCAATATATCCCCAACGTCAATCTCCTCATTCAAGTGAAGATTAGAATTCTCAAATACCTCATTAAAATTATGGTTTTTAATCAATTTTAGTTCAAGAGTGGAGGTGTAGAGATCACCAGGGTTGGGTATGGTTTCACTTGAAATGGACCATTCACAATTGGGTAAATCAAACACTACAAAGCCACACAACTTATCAGACATTCTATCTTTAATTGATGAATCATTTGGTGTACTCGATGAATCTAAGAAACTGGAGTTGTGGATTTCAGTTTGGAATGGGGAGGTTTGATTAGGAAGGGTGTACAGTTCTCTCTCACTACCCAAATTCTAACTTTGTCCTATGGCCGTATCATACACTGAAATTTTTTGAGCTGGTTCAAAACTAGTTGCTCGTTTATACTCAGCCATGCTTTCTGCCAATTCCTTTCTGAGGCGGCGCATCAATTCCACACCTTCTTCTAATTTTCGCTCAAGACTAGAGTTGGGTTGATAAGGGGTTTCAGCATAAGATTGAAATTCTTATGGATAAGTAAAACTCCCAAATGACTTATTAGAAGGACTATCTAGAGAAGGTGTAAAAGTCGGGTAGGATTGATAGGAATTGAATGGTTATGAAAATGGGGCAGGAGTAGGATCAACATTATGATAAGAAGAATATTGATATGGGTTGGTTGGTTGGCTATTTTCAATAGACATCATATATGCCACAAACTGATTATGAAGTTCTTCTTTATAAAGTGGTGGTGATAGTTGATGTTGGTCTGGATTGAAACGTTGGCCATTAGTCCTCGCTATATGCTCAGCAATGGACATGCATCTAGGGGTATCCTCACTCGGAGTATCAACAAAGAAGATGTAGAATTTTGATGTAGTTGATATGACCTAGAGTGAGGTGGCCAACTGTTTTTTTTCGCTTGTTCTATCCAATCTCTTAAAGAAATGGGTGAGTCGGATGGTATACCGAAACGATTACGAAGACAAGAAATATCTGGTTGTGGATAGCAAAGCTCGACAAGAGTTCGTCTGTTTGGGTTACCCATTATAAGAAGGTGAAAAGAAAAGAGGGTGAAAAGATTTAAGCTCTATTTGGATTGTTTTACTTTGAAAGTGGACTTGGGGGTTTACTCACAAAAATCACAAAATGCATAAGCAAACCATAGAACTAAGGTCACCTAGGTCAAGCATTAGACCGCTCCTAGACTTCCAAAAGACAAATCACAGGATAAATCCTCTACTGCCTCTTTATCTCTCCTGTGGCCAGGTAAGTGCCAGGTAAGTGGGAGGTATCCGCTATACGAATCACCGAAAATAGCGGGCCTAATTAAGTAACCACTTGCCTTAGACGCACTTGCCCAGACACCACAATAGAAATGCGGATAAGCGATAGATTACCCACGACCTTCCTCTGTCCTATTTGAGCGCAACGGTCCTTAAGGTCTTGATCTAGATATTTTTTAATTAATATAGAGTGATGCGGATGCTCGTTTTGTGATTTGTGGGGCCTAGGAAGGGTGATGAAATCCCCACCTAATCTGGATTTGGTCTTTGCTCCTTAAAGTCTGTATTAAAATATGCAAAAACAACCCGCAAAACGAAACTCGCAAAATGATTTTTGAGCGGAGATATTTTGCAAAGAATCTTGCAGAAAAGATATTTTATTGGATTTCAGAGGAGAGATAAGGATATAGAGATGATACCAGAGAATTTGAAAACCCTAAATCCCCTAATGAGCCGCGGTTCCGCCGCCGACTAGGAAGATTTGATGAATATTTTTGCTACGTGGCCTCCCTTGCTCCTCTGGATCTTGATGAATGTCTCTGAATCTTTATCTCATAGCTAAAGTGACTCCAGATTCGCTCGCAAAAATCACACAATAATCGTTAAATATAAAATTTGCAGTTTTGTTTATTTATGATATATATCGAAAAAGAATTCAGCACGAATAGTAAGAAAAATAAATTACGCACGTATCCCCGGCAACGGCGCCATTTGATTGATCTATTTTTTAGAAGTGTGTAGTAACCGCAATCAGAACGGTGTCGCGCGTAGCTAGATCGAGGTGAGTACAGGTCGTCCTCAGGGAAACGTGGTACCTTTTATTCTTACTTTAGGTGTGTTGAGAAAGGGGAAGAATAAAGAATGGTGGAAATAGTTTCTAGATCTACGTTAAACAAGGATGTAAAATATAGATCTAGATTAACTACGGAGGTAAGTTTAATATTAAAAGGGGGCTTATAGGGTTCATTAGGATTTAGTAGTTATGGATGATTAATGAAAGATTACTCTTTTTATCCTTTAATAGATTTAAAACTAGATCGACAGTGATGCATGTAGATTAGGGTTTCTGGAGGGAAAAGGGTTCCCACTCTTAACCCCTATCTCGATATGGAACTCCGTTCATATCTAGCTTTTACCAAAACAATTGTTAATCTAATCTCTAATCGTGGTCGCGATTATCAATGAATTGATAGCACGCCCAATTAGGATGTTAACTATTCTTTTGATACAGTTTATAAACTTTATAGGACTTAAAAAGTGTTTAAGCATCTTCATCATCCATTAACCTACCCTAATCCCATGAATCCTGACAAGCGAAGAATTACTCGCGCATGTTGGGAGAAGAAGAGATGGATAGAGAAATCAAATTAAAACTACAAAGAAATAAAATAAGAAAACAACTACCTTTATTAATCAACAAAAATCATTTACATTTTGTTTCATTAGAAAATGATTACAAAATGCTAGTTTGCTTTTCGATCTCTTCTAAGGAGGTAGATGAACAGTTGATGATCAGCCTGGATGCGTGACCCTGTCGTGGACTTCATGATCTCTTCAGCTTGATAATTTTCTAAGAGGCTCTCGGTCTTTATTTATAGTCCCAGAGCCAGAACCCTAGTTTCCTAATTTGGAAACTAGTTGTTAGGATCCTAACCACCAAAATCCCATATCTCAACTCCTCAAATCCGCGGCGGAACCACGACCAATAAGTGGGTTTGGCCGCGGTTCCGCAGCCAAGTAGGGGGAATATTGTTTTTCTGGGGTTTTATCTTGATGACACGTGGTGATCTTTTCACATCTCTGGAAACTGAAAATCTTCTCTTCGTCACTGTCAGAATTGATTTTTTTTGTTTACTTTCTTATTTAGGCAGGTTTGTTTTGCTAACTTTGATTTTCTTGATTTTAGTCCTGAAAATTCTGCACAATAACTCAACAAATAATATTAGTTTGTTTTATGGAGATATTAACTTAACCATTAAGAATTGGTCAAAGGCTTTTAATAAGGTAAGCATATTTAAATGGGCCAAATGTCACATGGATATTTATGGTTGTTTTTTCCTACATAATGTTAATTATAATATATAAACACATGAAAATAGTATTTTTTTAGATAAACCTTCATATGCGTCATATATTATAGAAACACCTTTTATTATATAGAAATAGTAAGAAAATGTCATATTAAATATACAGTTTTATCAACTGAACAACACTTAGGTTCCATGATGTTGATGTGTCGTTGATGGACACACGTAGATGATATCCACATGCATACAGGCATATGATTTCATATGTTTGTTTTTACATATCATTGGGATTGACTCTATTGTTGACATATCCACATGCATCTTGTTAATTGTGTTGCGAGACTTAGAGCGTTGGGTGTTTGTTCACTATTTGAGGTTTTTGATGTCTTGCTTTATTTATTGTTCTTTCTTGGTTTGATCTATGCCGTAGGGCGTCGTATATCTGTTTATTGCGTAGTTGTGGTTCTACCAATTGGCAAAGAGCTAGCTCCTGCTTGGGGATGCCTTTTATTTGTATGTATGTGGTTTTGGATCAAAATATACAAGGAAGGTGCTACCCAAATTTTTTAAAGGACGAAAAATGTTTTCAACTAGTATATAATTCACTTGCATTTTCATATATTATTATTTATGCATTTAAAGAAAATATTGATTTCATTATACCTTTATTTCAAAACTGTACCTCCACTATTTTCCATAAAAAGATTTAGATTTCTAGGTTTCGGTTTACTTGAATTACGTTACGCCTTTAGACGTTGCATGATTCTCGTGCCGGTCACATGCCAAATTTCTGGGTAGTGACACAATTATTTCGATGAAATACAAGGTCCAAATTTTGAGAAGTTATAGATATAAAAATAAAGTAGAGAACCATATGTTGCAAGTATCTAGATTCTTCGAGGTGGTCGAAGATGTAGATACCTATATTAGGTATTTCGTTGTAAATAATATATTTGTGAACTTGCTTCTCTCCCAGGTTACTCATCCGTGAGTGCGCTCCTTGATGAGTAATGCTGCTTGGCCTTCTTCTATTTAGTTGATATGCACTGGAAACAGCTGCTTGATTTTTGAATATGGTTCCAATTAAATTAATGCCTTTGTTTCTATATTGGATATAGAATAATTCATATCTTGACGATGTTAAGGTATATGGAGTTGTCCAGCCTATGCTTAAAACCAGAATCCAAATAAATATAAGGAATGTTTCAGTAATGGCAGTTTGTGGGTTATCCCGGGTTTTAACATGGGTTAACATTCTACCACTTGGAAGATCAATAGTTATATTGTTCTTGACTCGCCACCCGTTTTAGTAAAATGAATTTTTTTTTCAGAAAACATTAGTGAGAGTATGGTAGAACTGGAACTGATTTCAGAACCACAAATGATTACTAAAAAGTTAGTAGAACCTAAACATTCAATTGGATTCAACAATCCATTAGCCACTCCGCGGATTTGTGTTAGTGTATATGCCCTAGAGGCCATTACTGTATCATACTGGTTTGTATATTACTTAATGGAAGCTTGGGATATTCGCCTTGTATATACAATCTTGCTCAAAATAGTAGTATGCTACTTGGTTTGTTTCTACTTCAATGTGTACATGTGTTTATTTTATCATATCACCTATACGCATTAATGGAGCCCTTAGGATCTTTGCTTGATTACCAGCGTTGTGATGGCAGTCACACTAGTGAGGGCTGGGTAATCTATAAGCACATCCTTATACAGGTCCCTAGTCGCAGGACTATCGAGACAGGGCATCGATACTCCGGAGTAGACTGGCGCATGCGCTTCTCATCCCAGTGTGGGAGACGGTCTGTCCCACAGCCGTCAGTACGTCGTACTTGAGATAGTATGCGGGTGCTCGTTAGGTTACAAGTACACTGGACAGGACTCGTCGGGAACTGACAAGTTGGTATTATACCTATCGTCAGTTATCAGTTCCCAGGTGACATGAGTACAGCTTAGTCCGCTGACTTGATACTGGCACTTCGCCTCGAGTGTGTTCCCACTGTATTTTGATTACTACCCTACCACGGCTCAAAGGAGTCGTGCAAACAGGTGGTGGTTGGATGCAGTCCCGAAGCACTTGGAGGCAGTGACGGTTAGACAGGATTCGTCTCTCCCGGTATTGGGGGTTGACATCGCGCTGTGTCTAGGAGAGCCATTACACGAGTAGTCCCTGGCCAGGGCAAGCGAGATATACTGGTAGGCTTCCAGTGATTATCTCAGAGTGTTTTGGGCTTCACTCCGACACGGCTTGTACCGCTATTAGGGGACTGACGTTTACCGCCCCCCTAGGCCCGACATGCGATGTATCAGACGAATAGACCGGACTGTACGGAGACTGTCACATTCAGACTCAGTAGGAGTTCAGATGGGGTTCACCTCGTCAGTCTTCTTATCGGCATCTACCTGGGGACCGTTACGCACAGCTAGTGCCGCTTGCGGTCTGTGGTTAAACCCACTGCCAGCGTAGTGTCGAGTCTTTAGAGTCCCACACAGAGGGCTATTCGCCTCTGGGCAAAACAGAGTAGAGGTCGCATGGTTTTGCGACAGGGTTCGTTCTCATCCGCGCACTTGTGCATGTTTGGAGTCCGGACAGATATTACTAGCAGGCTCTGATTTGAGCCAGATACTGGTATATGTTTTGGGGTTGATTTTATCTCATAGTATTCATGTTCCTCGGAACAAGAATGCGGGTGTGTATACACAGTTGATTGAGGCGGAGGAACAGGATTTTCATTAGGGTTTCGGAACGGGTGCGTATGCACAGTTGACAGTCGTCTTTTTCCAAACCCTAATGGATTTATGATATATCAATTAATAATATTAATTAAATGAAATTATGTCATGGTTGGGTTTGTTGACTTGTTGACCAAGGTTAACTAGTTGAAAGTTTGACCATCATCATTACATATCAATGATGCTCTTTGATTCTAGCAAAATCATTTAATGTGTGTAATGATAATGGTCATTCCAAACCATCCATCAACTATTTCATTTACATTATTATTATTATTTTTGATAATTCATTTCTTTTTATGTTATGGTTGTAAAATGAAAAGCTCTCATTCTATCATAACTCTTCTCTCTCCTCTCTTCTTCTTCCTCCTCCTCTAGTTCAAGGAGCTCCCTTCTCATGTGTTGAGAATCCATCTCCTTGAGATAAAAACACCCCAAAGCCACTCTCTACTCACTCTAGGGTTAGAGGTTTAGCAAGCCAAAGATCCTACTTCACTCAAAGTTCGAGAAAGAGCCCGAAGGTTGAACCCTCAGGTGGATCCATCTTTGACGGAAGAAGGCGACGAGGAAAGCACCATCAACCCCTACAAAGGTTTCAAGAAGAAGGAGTTCAAGTTAGGTATAACCTCTTTTCCGAGTAGCTAACTCTCTTTAGCTTTCGTGCTAGTTTAGTTTGGAAAAGATCCCGACTTTGTTAGTCCATGTTGCCCCATGCGCTAAAAATTTGATTTTTATACCGTTTCCGCCTCCCCGCAAGAACCGGGGTTGGCAACGTGGACTTACAGTGGTATCAAAGCCTTACTAAACTTAAACTAGCTTAGTAGTAAAGTGTATGAAAGTTCGATAGGAAAAATCGCAAAAACCGGAAAATCAAAACCCTAACTTTCTGTTGAAATTTTTTGTGCTCTAAAAATAAAAAGTTTTACTCCTAAAATCGGCTCAGGGTTTTGTGAAAACACCCACCAAAAACGGTCGCCTGATTCCCTCAAACCACCGCGGTTCCGCGGCGATAGGTATGAATTTGCCGCGGAACCGCCGCCGTTTGGGATCCTCTCGTGATCGGGTTTTGTGCAGTGTTCTTCTGGTAGGGTTTTGGGATTTTTCAGATGGTTTATTTGTGCCCAGGTTTTCCAGAAAAGAAATTTGTTTTTGGGGGCCTATAAATCCGTATTTTTATCGAACTTCACTACACTTTGACTATAATGGTTATATCTGTGATGTTTATATGTATTGAACGTCGGCTAATCGCTATATGTCGATTAGTCGGGGTTATACATATCTGTGATCTGTGTTTGATGATGGTTTGTGTATATGAATGCGTTGGATTGTCGCGGGTGAATAGCCGGGGTGGATGTGAGATGAGTGTTTCTTTTTCTTTCATTCATTGTAAAATGTAAATTGATGTAATATTATTATCTGTATGGCCGCACAACCGGGTCGGGGTTGTAGCCGTCATTATATAATTCTTTTTGCTGTTTTTGCTCCTAGGATAGACCCATGGAGGGGTGCACAAACTACCGGGTATCTCGAAGTGCCGAGTGGCCTACTCACGGCGTTGAGGGAGGTTGCTCCACTTCGGGTACTTGGCGGGTAGTTTGCCGCACCCGTAGGGGTCTTGGGTGGGGTATTGGCTATTCACCGCGACCGTGTAATCCGCTTTTCGTTGCAGGCTCGAAAGGATTGCGGATTCCTAGTATATTCAATGTATTCATCTGTGATCTGTAATGTCTATCATTGCTATATATTTATAACTATTTAGGCGTTGCTTATGTTTTACAGCCGCGCTAGCCCAGCCCCCGCTCTGTCGTTAGTTAAGTAACCTAACGGGTGATGAGGGGCCCCGTGGCGAATGCGAATGGCATAAGCGTACGTCATATTTTGGTTGTTTTCTGCAATGGTAGGATTAAATGATGGGACGCATTAAAAGAACTAATGCAAGAATATCACGCATTAAAAGAACTAATGCAAGATAATAAACCAAGCAAAAGTCGTTGGAACACTTTCGAAAAACCACTCGGTTCTTTTCAAAACCAACTTTTAAATGCGGAGCTTGAGCCACTCCTTTTAAAAGCTATCTCGTTCCATCGATCATATCAAGTTCACTACGTTCACGGTTTAGCCAAAACCATTCGTAGCCCTCCGTCGTTTCGTATGAAAATTCAATAGTATTCAAGCTATGTTTGTTGACCTTCGTCAAGGCATAGTGATTGGTAGCTGTTGGGTGTTCATATGTAGCATAGATAGATGCGTTAGTTTGGGACAGTCGTATTACCTTGTTGACCTTCGTCAAGGGTATATATGGGTGGGTTCAAATTAACCTGGAAAATGACGGGCAGAACTTGACATGTGACTTATGATTTATTAACCTTCGTCAAGGTCATAAGAGCATGGGGCAAAAAATCCACATCGGGAGTTTCATAAGTACTGAAACTTGCTAGATTTGCATACCATTTGGAGTGTGATGATTATGGTAGGATTCCTTCATTTTCGTCACCCAATGATATTTGGATCCCGATCCTACTGTGAGTATATGCTACTCCTCGGGAAATTTCTCACTAAACGATCAATGCTATAAACCTAGTAGGTGTTAAGAAAGGTGTTAGCGGGGCTACGCCCCCAGGGAAAAGAGGTTCTTAAATTAAGGAACTTTGCGAAAGCGTTGGAAAACCTCCCTCGAAATACCGACACTGGCCTGGCTGAACGGTTAAGCAAGTATTGTGCGGTGGGATTGATCCCGGCTAATTCTTCGTTTATGGTTTGAGAAGGGATTCGAGAGACAGTGGGAGCCATCCTGTTTAGACAAATTAAAAACCATTCTAAACTTGCAAGAGCATCGTGCTGAGTGTTTCTTCTCTCTCTCCTAATTGCAGCGACCAATCAACATGACTGGACTTAAGTTACATCTAGATAAAAACATACTGACAGGGCCAAACTACAAAGATTGGCTCAGGAATGTCAAAATGGCAATCACTTACGACAAGCTGGGGTATCTTCTTACCACCAAAGCTCCCCCCGTCCCAGGTCCCACCTCCAGCGTCGCGGATAAGGAAATCCGTAAGACTTGGGAGATTGATTGCGCGAAGGCCAAGTGCCTCGTGCTTGCCTCTATGGACAATGAACATCAGAGGAGGCACGAGAATATGGACCTGGAATCCATATTTCTCCATACAAAAGAACTGTATAGAGAGCAGTCTCGTATCGCAAGATACGAAATGTCGAAGAAGTTATTTTTGGCAAGATTGGCCGTCGGATCATCGGTAGCGGAATACGTGCTTAAGATGATTGGCTACATTGAGGAGCTCGTAGAACTTGGGACCACGTTGGAGAGTGAGCTATATACGGACTTGATTCTCCAGTCCCTTCCTTCCACTTACACCCAGTTTATACTGAACTTCAACTTACAAAAAAAAGAAGTTGAACTTTCAGAACTCCTCAACATGCTGAGGAGCGCAGAGGGCACCCTACAGAAAGGTAGGGAAACACCCACTTTGTTTGTAGGAGGATCTTCTTCTTCTAGGACCAAGGCGAAAGCCAAGGGAAAGAAGAAGAAAACCCCCGCCAAACCAAGGGGCGGTGTTAGTAAAGTGGATACGAAGGGAAAGGAAAAGGCAACAAAGATAGCGGGGAAGCTTGTGGGTAAAGAAGAATGCTTCTATTGTCATAAAAGTGGACACTGGAAGAAAGATTGCAAGGCTTGGAAACCCAGGACACAGGAACTGAAGCAGGTTGCGGCTTCAGCTTCAGATGTGTATGTTATTGAAAACTGTCTTTCGATAAACTCTACTTCCTGGATATTGGATACCGGATCAGGATCTCATATCTGTAATTCTTTGCAGGCGTTGAGAAACCGTAGGTTTTTGAAGGCAGGTGACATGACCCTCAGAGTTGCGAACGGAGCTAGCATGGATGCTAAGGCCGGGGGGACTATCACCTGGGAATGACAGATGGGCATGTTTTTGTTTTTTGTAATTGCTTTTTTGTACCCAACGCAACTTGTAATATCATTTCTGTATCTTTGGTTTCTAAAGAAGGTTATGAATTTGCGTTTGTAAGTAATGTTGTAAACATTCACCTTAATCAAGTTCTGATTGGGTCAGATACACTGAGCAATGGTATATACGTATTAAACCAACCACAGATTTTCAATGTCCAGAATACACACAAAAGAAAGTCTCCAGATATCAATCAGGCTTTCTTATGGCATTGTAGACTGGGTCATATCAATGAGACACGGTTGACTAAGTTACATAAAGAGGGATACTTGGATCTGTTCGAGTATCAGTCTTATGCCACTTGTGAATCTTGTCTCATGTGAAAGATGACTAAGACTCCGTTCACTGGACACGGAGAAAGAGCAAGCGAGCTCTTGGGACTCATACACAGTGACGTGTGTGGTCCAATGTCTACACATGCGCGAAGCGGTTATTCGTACTTCATTACTTTCACAGATGATTTCTCTAGGTATGGACATGTCTTCTTGATGAAGCACAAATCCGAGGCCTTTGAAAAATTTCGCGAATACAAGAATGAAGTTGAAAACCAAACAGGAAAAAGTATTAAGATTCTAAGATCGGATCGAGGTGGAGAATACTTGAGTGCCGAGTTCCTGAACTATTTAAAAGAGAATGGAATTCTCTCTTAGCGTACTCCTCCATACACTCCGCAACATAACGGTGTATCGGAAAGGAGGAATCGAACCCTATTGGATATGGTTCGTTCCATGATGAGTAAGGCTGAGTTACCGCGATCTTTCTGGGGTTATGCACTAGAAGCAGCTGCATATCTCTTGAACAAGGCTCCCACCTAGACTGTGCCTACCACTCCATATCAGATGTGGAGTGGGAAGAAACCCTGTCTTAAGTACCTTAAGATATGGGGATGTCCAGCTTTTGTAAAAAAGCAGCATGCGGACAAGCTCGAGGCATGTTCAGTACAGTGTAAATTTATGGGATACCCAAAGAACTCCAGGGGGTATCTTTTCTATTCCGCTGAGGAACAAAAGGTTTTTGTTTCTCAACATGCCAGCTTCTTGGAAACTGAGTTTTTGGAAACCTAGATAAGTGGGAGCGCAATAGAACTGGAAGAGATTCCAGAACCACAAGCTATTACTGAAAGCTTGGAAGAGCCAGTAGTTTCAAAAGAACAGGACATTCCTACGCCACTCCGCAGGAGTAGTAGGTAGTCCCATCCGCCCGAGAGATACTACGGTTTTCTCATAGACGGGGATAGAGAGGATTGCATCATAGATTATGATGAGCCTACTAGCTTCCAGCAGGCCGTTCAGAGCGTTGACTCGGTAAAATGGCTGGATGCAATACGGATCGAAATGGAGTCCATGTACACCAACAAAGTATGGACGTTGGACATTGCTCCAGACGGAGTAAAACCCGTAGGATGCAAGTGGATCTTCAAAAGGAAGATTGGTGTAGATGGACAGGTTGAGACCTATAAAGCTAGACTTGTAGCAAAGGGTTTCCGTCAAAGACTTGGTTTGGACTATGATGAAACTTTTTCTCCAGTGGCTATGCTGAAATCCATTCGGATCCTTCTTGCCATTGCTGCTTTCCACGATTATGAGATTTGGCAGATGGACGTAAAAACCGCTTTTCTAAATGGAAATTTAGAGGAGTGTGTCTATATGGACCAGCCAGAAGGTATCATTCAGAGTGGGAGCAGCGGAAAGGTGTGCAAGTTGCTTAAGTCCATTTATGGACTAAAGCAGGCATCGTGGAGTTGGAACATCTGTTTTGATGAGACGGTCAAGGAATTTGGCTTTATCAAAAATCCAGATGAACCATGCATCTATAGTAGATTTGTAGCGAGAACTGTAGTATTCCTCGTTTTATACGTGGATGACATTCTCTTAATAGGAAATGACATTCCTATGCTACAATCTGTCAAGGGGTTCTTGTCGCATAGGTTCTCCATGAAAGACCTGGGTGATGCCTCATACATCCTGGGGATCCGGATCCATCGTAATAGATCCAAGAGGATATTAGGACTTTCACAGTCCAGGTACATCGACACTGAAAAGATTCAGTATGGAAGATTCCAAGCGCGGTAACCTACCGGCTTGTCACGGGATCACCTTCTCTAAAGAGATGTCTCCCAAGATTGATTTGGAGAGGGATCGCATGTCTATTATACCCTATGCTTCTGCGGTAGGCTCTGTAATGTATGCGATGTTGTGTACCAGACCGGATGTAGCTTATGCACTGAGTATGGTAAGCCGGTATCAGTCAAACCCTGGAGAGAAACACTGGATAGCGGTAAAGAACATTCTCAAGTACCTGAGAAGGACTAAGGAGATGTTCTTGGTGTATGGCGGAAAAGACCTCCAGATCGAGGCCTTTGCTGACTCCAGCTTCCAGAGTGACAAGGATGATTCCAAGTCCATGTCGGGTTTTGTCTTTACCCTCAATGGAGGGGCGGTGTGTTGGAAGAGTTCCAAACAGGAAACCGTTGCAGACTCGACGATGGAAGCGGAATACATCGCTGCATCTGATGCCGCAAAAGAAGCTGTCTGGATGAGGAAGTTCTTGAAAGAACTTCAGGTAGTTCCGTCCATTGTTGACTGTTCACAACAGAATACTGCATTTTATACCGCCCATTCTTATGCTCGTGTGTTTATAGGTAGGTACTTTTAATCCGTGTTTGTTACATATTTACAGAGTACAGGTTTTCAGTCCATACATTGCAAATCAAGACAAAATCTCCACAGTTACACCAAATACAGAACATCTGTCACAACAGATAAAAGCCGGGTTCCGGTCATCCATATCCGTCCAGTGCCGAGTACCAGTTCCAGAGACAAGACATATGACAGTGGTCATTCGTGTCTCGGACAAGCACAGAGCACGAGGGGGCAGCACAAGAATCAATGGGTGCGCGGAGCTCGAG
The DNA here is from genome assembly GCA_030015575.1 of Agapanthus africanus. NCBI lineage: Eukaryota > Viridiplantae > Streptophyta > Magnoliopsida > Asparagales > Amaryllidaceae > Agapanthus > Agapanthus africanus. The sequence continues at coordinate 43,122,938 of CM057344.1, forward strand.
GGAGAGAGAAGTCAAAAGTGAAAAAGATAATGCAATCTTGGACTTGGATATCTGCTGTTATTCCAGAAGACTTTTATGCATTTTGAAGTTTGCAAACACGAGGAAACATCCAACCAGGGACCCCGACCAAATCCCACGACATGACTCACCCAGGGAGCCGCGTTTCCGCGGCCAATATGGGGTATTGGCCGCGGAAACGCGGCCATTACGGCGCCTCATCTGGTGGGTTTTTGGGGGTATTTTGGGTGTTTCATTTTATATCTGATGGTTGCCCTAGATCTTCAACTCCCTGCCTATAAATACAGCAGAACTTGCCAAAGCCAAGGGTCATTCTTTTGTTCCTCTTTTTGTTAGGATTTAGTCTTTTTCTTCTTCTTCTTCATTTCTTTTTCCATGAAAATTGTAGTGAGAGCTTTTTGAGTGGGAGATCAATGAAGATGAGGGCTTTTTGTATCGTTCTCTTTTGTTTCTTCTTCCCCTTGAGATTCTTGCTTTCTCTTGATCATTCAACCTCTTCATTGAGCTTGAATGGTTAAGAGTTAGTTATTAATCTCAAGGGTCGTATTCTTTCATGGAATTAGCACTTCATTTCACATGCGTTCTCTACCCTTCCCTTGATCTTGCAACTTCTTGATTGAGCTTGCAAGTTTAAGGGTTGGCTATTAATCACATGCTTGTCTTGAGTCCTAGTTTCTTGTTCTTTTTATCGCTTTTTATTTCTTGCTTATTATATCTTGCTTTACTTTCTTGCAATTTAATTCATGCACTTAATTACTTGTAATCTTTTCTTTTCTCTTTTCTTTTCTTTGTTCTTTTCTTTTGCTCTTTTGGTTCTTTTTGTGAATGTTGTAATTATCATTGTTAAGAAGAAATACGATATTATAAGTTAAAGATTTTCTTTTCTCATTTCCTTTTCCCGTTATTTTCCATTGAACTCCGCCCAAACCATACGCAAGCGCTCCGTTAGGCACCCTACCCTAACAAGGTAACGGTGATTCCTAACCGCGACCGGTTGCGTTCGGTTTGGCCGGAGGCGAAAGCAAGAGACAAGAACGGAAGGACAAGGGTAAACAAGCCGGATTCCACGAATACCGCGCTTAAATCCCCTAATCCACGTTGTTGCCGATTGCGCTAGCTTCAATTGGTCAAGACTCGGCTCAAAGGTTTTGAGTACGGATTTCTTTAGCATACAATTTCGTATCTCTTTCTTAACAACTTTATACTTGCAAATAATATACATAGGATAGTCTCGAACAAACATACACAAATTCTTTATTGACTCGTCTAAGACAAGAAAGGACATACAACCATCTCCCTGTGGATCGACCCGTGCTCAACCGGCTAGCTGCATAGCGACACCGTCTTGATTGCGGTTAACTCAAATTCTTTCAATCAAATGGCGCCGTTGCCGGGGAGACGGTAGCGTATTTTCTTTCTTGTTATTCAGGTTAATATTCTTTTTGTATATATATATAAAAAAAAAATCTTTTTGTTTTTTTTGATCATTTTTGTGGGCAAGAGTGCAGATTTTTGCAGATTTGCAAACTGCGATTGTGGGGAGCAAAGTGTACATTCAAGGTTAAGGTGATTACGAAGTACGGTGCCAAAGATCCGGGTAGTTTGACCCGCGCAAGCGAACCTTTTCAAGCTTACCGGATTTGATTCAACGGGGGTTTCCTAACCCAAAACTTAATGGTACGTATTTTACTAACACCTTCTTCTCAAATCCGACGCTTCCAATATACTATTCTTTGTAGGATTCTTTGTAAGTTCGCTAGAAAACGCTAAAAAATTGACTAACCCGTATTTGTTGCAGTGCCGTGCTTAAAACTAAAAAACGATTGTTTGATTCTTTATAGAATTTTTTTGAATTGCGCATTGCATACATTAATACGGACTTAAGGGCAAGCGAACCCCACAATATACGGTAAAGGATTTCATCACATTTTCCGTGGCCCACAAATCACGAACTTGAGCATAACGATTACCCGCACAAATTTTAAAAGAAATTAGACTTTAAGCCTTAAGGACTTCGCGCTCATTAGGAGAAGTTAATTGTGTTTAGAAACACGCTTAACGGTATATTGTTTACGGGGTGTCTAGGAAAGTGTTAACGGCGAAACCGCCAAAAGAGAAAGGGTTATTTAATTAAGGAACTTCGCGAAAGCGTTGGAAAACCTCCCCTCCTCTCTGCACTTACCTGGCCTCGTGATCAGTGTATCTTGAGCCCGTTTCTCGACACAGTTTTACTTCGAAAATCAAGTTCTGGAGCAGGTCTAGTTGACCTAGGTGAACCCTAGTGTGTGGTATTTTTGTGTCGTGATTATTTTTGTCCATATTATTTTTGTGTATATTTCATTCTTTTGTTAATATATATTTAAAAAAAAATCACATTCTTTTTCCCCTCCTTTTCTCTACCTTTCTTTCATTCTCTCTTCATATCATGGGTACTCCACCTCGCAAAACTCTTGCCGAACTTTGGTACCCACAACCAGACATTACTTCATACGGTTCTTGTTTTGGTCGAACTTCAAACGACCCCTCCATGCCCAAAATTTCTTTGAAAGATCGGATAGACGCGTCTAGGACGAACAACTGGACCCCGCAATCCACTTCGTATCAACCATTTCAAACATTCACCCCTTCTTGCGTTGATACCCCTTTTGAAAGTCCAGTTGTAGCCACAAGACCTATGTCTCTTGCTGAACGTATTGAACAATCCCGTAGCCGATCCTTCACTCCTTTCACCACTTCAAATTCTTGGGATCAACAATTCCATTCACATTCTTATCCAAATGTTGATCCTGCTCCTGTCCAGCCATTCAATTCCTACCAGTCCTACCCGACTTTTGCACCTTCCCTAGACATTGCTTCTACACAGCCTTTTGGGAATTTTCAATATCCAAACAACTTTGAATCTTTTACTGAAACCCCTTCACAACCAATGTCTAGTCTAGAACAGTCCTTGGAAGACTTTAGGGTAGCGTCAAGCCAACAGATGATGGATTTGAATGCGTCCATGGCCGCTCTCATACAACCTACTGACCCGGTAGCTAGTTTCCAGCTAGCTCCAAATTTTCCAATGTATGATGAGGCGGTAGGACAGGCTGTGAATTTGAGTGGAGAGAGTGAGCTGTACCCCCTTCCGAATCAAGCCTACCCGGCCCATATTGAATCCCACAACTCCTGTGTTGAAAGTCTATCAAGTGTTCCAAATGAATTATCAGTTGAAGATAGAATGTTTAATGAGTTGTGCGACTTTGTAGTATTTGATTTGCCAGATTGTAAAGGGACCTTGCCAAGGGAAACCACACCCAAACCTTTTGACCTCTACACCTTCACTCTAGAACCTGAATTGATTGATATCCATGCTTTTGATGAGGTGTCTGAGAATATTGATTTTCACTTGATTAAGGATATTGACGCGGGGAATAATTTGGATGATGAACCCATAGATTTGGCTGAGTTTTTCTCTTCAAATCATCATCCCGAGTCATTAAATGTTTTTCCCGAACCCCATATGCGTCTTGATTTTGTTGAAAATTGCATGGATGAGATAAATTTTGAGGAGAATATTGAGGATAGTACTGAGGATGAAACAGTTTTAATTGATGAGTCGGATTTTCCAATTCATCCTATCCCTTCCACTGACTGTGTACACCCTCCTGAACCTTTAACCGATAACCTTCCTCAATCACTTCCCCCCACCCTTTCCATCGTTCCGACCATGCAAGAGACCGTCTCACTTTCATTTCGTATGTCTGGTTTACCAAGTTCGGCGTACCCATGGCTTCTTACGAATCTTGAGGGATTTGACCCAATTTCTCGCCATATTGATAGATTAGTACAATCCATCTTTTCACATCGATCATTACAGATTGTACTAATTTATTCAATCCATTTCCACCCTCAAGTTCGTATTCCACTTCTTTTTCCCTTCCACCATTCTTCTTCCTCTCAAATACCGAGACCGTATACCACTTCTATCTCCATACGGTCTCGCGTATTCTCCATCTCTTTTCTCTACGCCTTCTTCCACCAACCGGTACATTATAGCGATAAAATCTTTGAATGGTTGGTGTTAACTTTTGGCCTGTGTAAGGCCTTGTATAGCTTGATACTGTTCTTTCCCCCCTAAACCTGAACTTCAACGCCTAACAGTGGAAACACTGTTTTACTTAAGTTTGGGGGGAATACCTTTTTTTGTATATATTTTTTTTTGGTTTTCCTTTTGTATATAATTTGTTTTTAGGGAGCCCCGGCAATTTTAACCCTCTTGGTATAGCCTGACAGTGAGGGCACTGTCAAGTTTAAGTTTAGGGGTGTGCTCGGTAAGCTTTCTTCCTTCGCATTCATTTGTATATTTTGCATTTGCATACCCTATTAAAAACCCACAAAAATTGAAAATTTTCTAAAAACATAAAAACTTTTCTGTCAAGTTGCTAGTGGAAAAACTCTGATTCAACATTTCGACGGTTTTTGTTTGAAAAGATAGGAATAACTAAATCTTATGTTTAGATTTTGAAAACCTGAAAGATAACTCTCCTTTGAAGTTAACTATAGCTGATATACGTCTTTACATCACACTACACGTGTCGTGAGTTTTTGGGAATTAGATGACAAGTCTTATATGTTTAAAAAAACTTTTAAACAGATAAATGATTTTCTGAGGATCAAATAGGTTTGTTCTGAAATAAGTAATGTCAAGAATAGTTTATGAAGTAAAGCGAATATGAAGGAATGTTATTGATGCCGTAATTGGAGCTAAGTCTGAAAAATAACCCATCGGAAACTTGATTGGAATGATTACACACCAAACCCACTAAACACGTCTTTTATCCAAAAAAATAATTGAACTGCCGGTTATATCTCCGTTCGTATTAAATCATCTGATTTTCACGTCAAACTGTCTTTTGTTTTTGGACCTAGGTAACTTGAGTAATTAAGTCCGCTGGGGTGTTTCTACACCTAATGCCCTAAAACCAACTGGTTTGGGTGCATTGGCCCAAAGCTCGCTAAGAAGCCTAGAAAGTCCAGTTTAAAACAAAGTCAAGCAAGTGTTCTCTCCGAGTTAAAATTCCTAACGGTTCTTTGTGTGAGAATAATCTTGATAAAAGACAGGCTTTTATCAAAAAAATTTAACGGAGATATGAAGGTTTTATTCTATGATAAAGACTATTGCACGTTCACAGAGGTGTGTATGAAATGAAAACAAGAAAAAGGTGGAGTGAAAAATACGACTTAGTTTCCTGTTAAGGAAGATAGAAATTCTGAAGTTGAAACCTTACTGGAAAACGAAACTTGAAAAATTCTTAACTCTTTATAAAACTTATGTGATCCTTTTAAAATTGTTATCTGGGCTTTATTGTGCGACATGATGACTTTAATCGATCCTTCTGGAACTTAACGACACTAATTGCACTGCACGTAAAGACATATAAAATCTGTAGTTAAATAAGAAGCGAGGTGTGAAAAATAAAGGTTCGATAGTCTAGACTTAGGATTATAGAATTGTTATTTTCTGAAACAAAAACTTTAGGGTTTGAATCTTAGTTATTGTACAAAACCAACTTGACCGGATTTTGTGGGTAGTATCCGCTGAAAACCCTCAGGAGACAACACTCCTCCTACTAGGGACACCTAGAGGTTTAACGGCTTGTTGCACATGCTCAGTGCAATCATGTTCCCTGCGAAAGTGCGGTTAGGATTTTCTTTTTTGCGAATAATTGGTTTTGCTCGGGACGAGCAAAAGTTAAGTTTGGGGGTATTTGTTCACAACAGAATACTGCATTTTATACCGCACATTCTTATGCTCGTGTGTTTATAGGTAGGTACTTTTAATCCGTGTTTGTTACATATTTACAGAGTACAGGTTTTCAGTCCATACATTGCAAATCAAGACAAAATTCCACAGTTACACCAAATACAGAACATCTGTCACAGCAGATAAAAGCCGGGTTCCGGTCATCCATATCCGTCCAGTGCCGAGTACCAGTTCCAGAGACAAGACATATGACAGTGGTCATTCGTGTCTCGGACAAGCACAGAGCACGAGGGGGGCAGCACAAGAATCAATGGGTGCGCAGAGCTCGAGGGAGAGAGAAGTCAAAAGTGAAAAAGATAATGCAATCTTGGACTTGGATATCTGCTGTTATTCCAGAAGACTTTTGTGCATTTTGAAGTTTGCAAACACGAGGAAACATCCAACCAGGGACCCTGACCAAATCCCACGACATGACTCACCCAGGGAGCCGCGTTTCCGCGGCCAATATGGGGTATTGGCCGCGGAAACGCGGCCATTACGGCGCCTCATCTGGTGGGTTTTTGGGGGTATTTTGGATGTTTCATTTTATATCTGATGGTTGCCCTAGATCTTCAACTCCCTGCCTATAAATACAGCAGAACTTGCCAAAGCCAAGGGTCATTCTTTTGTTCCTCTTTTTGTTAGGATTTAGTCTTTTTCTTCTTCTTCTTCATTTCTTTTTCCATGAAAATTGTAGTGAGAGCTTTTTGAGTGGGAGATCAATGAAGATGAGGGCTTTTTGTATCGTTCTCTTTTGTTTCTTCTTCCCCTTGAGATTCTTGCTTTCTCTTGATCATTCAACCTCTTCATTGAGCTTGAATGGTTAAGGGTTAGTTATTAATCTCAAGGGTCGTATTCTTTCATGGAATTAGCACTTCATTTCACATGCGTTCTCTACCCTTCCCTTGATCTTGCAACTTCTTGATTGAGCTTGCAAGTTTAAGGGTTGGCTATTGATCACATGCTTGTTTTGAGTCCTAGTTTCTTGTTCTTTTTATCGCTTTTTATTTCTTGCTTATTATTATCTTGCTTTACTTTCTTGCAATTTAATTCATGCACTTAATTACTTGTAATCTTTTCTTTTCTCTTTTCTTTTCTTTGTTCTTTTCTTTTGCTCTTTTGGTTCTTTTTGTGAATGTTGTAATTATCATTGTTAAGAAGAAATACGATATTATAAGTTAAAGATTTTCTTTTCTCATTTCCTTTTCCCGTTATTTTCTATTGAACTCCGCCCAAACCATACGCAAGCGCTCCGTTAGGCACCCTACCCTAACAAGGTAACGGTGATTCCTAACCGCGACCGGTTGCGTTCGGTTTGGCCGGAGGCGAAAGCAAGAGACAAGAACGGAAGGACAAGGGTAAACAAGCCGGATTCCACGAATACCGCGCTTAAATCCCCTAATCCACGTTGTTGCCGATTGCGCTAGCTTCAATTGGTCAAGACTCGGCTCAAAGGTTTTGAGTACGGATTTCTTTAGCTTACAATTTCGTATCTCTTTCTTAACAACTTTATACTTGCAAATAATATACATAGGATAGTCTCGAACAAACATACACAAATTCTTTATTGACTCGTCTAAGACAAGAAAGGACATACAACCATCTCCCTGTGGATCGACCCGTGCTCAACCGGCTAGCTGCATAGCGACACCGTCTTGATTGCGGTTAACTCAAATTCTTTCAATCATTGACCCAATACCTCTGTATTGCGACAACAACGGGGCTATAGCTTTAGCGAAGGAACCCAGGTCCCATCAGAGATCCAGACACATCTTGAGGCGGTATCACCTGATCAGAGAGATCATGGATCGCAAGGAGATCGAGGTTCGGAGGGTTGCTTCAGAAGAAAACACTGCAGATCCATTCACCAAGGCCCTACCCCAGACACAGTTCGAGCGGCTGATCGAGATGATAGGTCTTCGATACGCCAGTACATGGCCTTAGTGCAAGTGGGAGATTGTTAGTGTATATTACCTAGAGGCCATTACTGTATCATACTGGTTTGTATATTACTTAATGAAAGCTTGGGATATTCACCTTGTATATACAATTTTGCTCAAAATAGTAGTATGCTACTTGGTTTGTTTCTACTTCAATGTGTACATGTGTTTATTTTATCATATCACCTATACGCATTAGTGGAGCCCTTAGGATCTTTGCTTGATTACCAGCGTTGTGATGGCGGTCACACTAGTGGGGGCTGGGTAATCTATAAGCACATCCTTATACAGGTCCCTAGTCGCAGGACTATCGAGACAGGGCATCGATACTCCGGAGTAGACTGGCGCATGCGCTTCTCATCCCAGTGTGGGAGACGGTCTGTCCCACAGCCGTCAGTACGTCGTACTTGAGATAGTATGCGGGTTCTCGTTAGGTTACAAGTACACTGTACAGGACTCGTCGGGAACTGACAAGTTGGTATTATACCTATCGTCAGTTATCAGTTCCCAGGTGACATGAGTACAGCTTAGTCCGCTGACTTGACACTGGCACTTCGCCTCGAGTGTGTTCCCACTGTATTTTGATTACTACCCTACCACGACTCAAAGGAGTCGTGCAAACAGGTGGTAGTTGGGTGCAGTCCCGAAGCACTTGGAGGCAGTGACGGTTAGACAGGATTCGTTTCTCCCGGTATTGGGGGTTGACATCGCGCTGTGTCTAGGAGAGCCATTACACGAGTAGTCCCTGGCCAGGGCAAGCGAGATATACTGGTAGGCTTCCAGTGATTATCTCAGGGTGTTTTGGGCTTCACTCCGACATGACTTGTACCGCTATTAGGGGACTGACGTTTACCGCCCCCTAGGCCCGACATGCGATGTATCAGACGAACAGACCGGACTGTACGGAGACTGTCACATTCAGACTCAGTAGGAGTTCAGATGGGGTTCACCTCGTCAGTCTTCTTATCGACATCTACCTGGGGACCGTTACGCACAGCTAGTGCCGCTTGCGGTCTGTGGTTAAACCCACTGCCAGCGTAGTGTCGAGTCTTTAGAGTCCCACACAGAGGGCTATTCGCCTCTGGGCAAAACAGAGTAGAGGTCGCATGGTTTTGCGACAGGGTTCGTTCTCATCCGCGCACTTGTGCACGTTTGGAGTCCGGACAGATATTACTAGCAGGCTCTGGTTTGAGCCAGATACTGGTATATGTTTTGGGGTTGATTTTATCTCATAGTATTCATGTTCCTCGGAACAAGAATGCGGGTGTGTATACACAGTTGATTGAGGCGGAAGAACAGGATTTTCATTAGGGTTTCGGAACGGGTGCGTATGCACAGTTGACAGTCGTCTTTTTCCAAACCCTAATGGATTTATGATATATCAATTAATAATATTAATTAAATGAAATTGTGTCATGGTTGGGTTTGTTGACTTGTTGACCAAGGTTGACTAGTTGACCATCATCATTATATATCAAAGATGCTCTTTGATTCTAGCAAAATCATTTAATGTGTGTAATGATAATGGTCATTCCAAACCATCCATCAACTATTTCATTTACATTATTATTATTATTTTTGATAATTCATTTCTTTTTATGTTATGGTTGTAAAATGAAAAGCTCTCATTCTATCATAACTCTTCTCTCTCCTCTCTTCTTCTTCCTCCTCCTCTAGTTCAAGAAGCTCCCTTCTCATGTGTTGAGAATCCATCTCCTTGAGATAAAAACACCCCAAAGCCACTCTCTACTCACTCTAGGGTTAGAGGTTTAGCAAGCCAAAGATCCTAGTTCACTCAAAGTTCGAGAAAGAGCCCGAAGGTTGAACCCTCAGGTGGATCCATCTTTGACGGAAGAAGGCGACGAGGAAAGCACCATCAACCCCTACAAAGGTTTCAAGAAGAAGGAGTTCAAGTTAGGTATAACCTCTTTTCCGAGTAGCTAACTCTCTTTAGCTTTCTTGCTAGTTTATTTTGGAAAAGATCCCGACTTTGTTAGTCCATGTTGCCCCATGAGCTAAAAATTTGATTTTTATACCGTTTCCGCCTCCCCGCAAGAACCGGGGTTGGCAACGTGGACTTACAATTTGGTGGGTAACCTCAGCCACCCGAGAGATATTTCAGTCTCCTCAAGGACGGTGACAAGGAGGTTTTGATGACTCAAGCTTGCCACTACTGTTGTCCTAGATTATAAGATCTGGAAGGTGGATGAGTATAACGTCGTTTTAAATTAGCTTTAGAAGTGCACATGTATTTGACTCTGCCAAAGGGTTGTTGTTGTCAGTGGGAGCAGCGGAAGGATGGTGGAAAAGTGGCTTATATCTATTTACAGATAAAAGCAAGTATAGCGGAGATAGATCATCTATGTTTGATGTGACGGTCATAGAGTTTGATTTCATTAGAATAACAGATAGACCTGGCAAAATGGTAATAGGGAGTGATGTCCTAGTTTTCATATGGCATGCTCTTGATATGTCATAACCCGAATTTGGCATGTGACCAGCACTTAGATCGTGTGACGTCTAAAGATACCGACACAATCCGAGTAAGCCAGAAAACCAAGATCTAAAACCTGTTTGCGGAAATAAGAAAGTACTGTTTTTAAAAATAAAGAAAATGAGGTCGCATGTCGAGTGGGTTTTTAAAATGAAGTAAAAACAATTGGTTTAGTTTCAGAAATTTCGACAGCACCTCCTTTGTAATCTTTAAGAAAAGAAAGTACATAAACATTTAATATAAAGGCATCCCCTATTTGGGAGCAAAATCAACGCCAATCGACAGAAAAAACCCACACAAATATTATACGATGCTCAGAAGCGAAAAATCGCATGCATAAAAGTAACAGAAAGCACAATCAAACATAACTAGTCAATTCTACTCAATCGGCCCAAAAATAGAAACATAAGTATACCCTCGTTCTAAGTCAAATAATATACATAGTCTGATGGAGTGACACTAGATACAAGATACAAAATACCCAAAAGAGGCGGTTACTAAACATGTAACCCACCTAGCATGATAAATGACGGAAGCTGTAATATCTGAGTCCGCAATGCAGCCATGCATTCACACGTCTCCTGCAAGGAATTAAGGCACAACGAGGGTGAGTTGCCAACTCAGTAAATAAACTAATATCCAACAGTTGAAACTGTATGCATAATGAAATAGTGACTAAAACTATGCATCAGGTAAACAAGATATATGATAACATATGAAATATGAATATGTAACTATAGTGCCGATATAAAAGGAAATAGAAATCTCAACAAATATTCCGAAATCTAGGTGATTTTCATAATGATCCTCAAATCTGGTGTCAAGTATCGACACAAATCTTCAGTTTTAGCAGGCATCGTTCCCCGAATGATCCTGACAGCCAACAACAGCGGTCGGTATTCTCCATATATCCACCGTGTTTCTCAACCATCTCTGGTATCGAGTGTCCTCGCTAGGCTCCCGCCTTTAATTCAAATTTCCTGCCCCTCGATCTCGACCGGGTCCACTATGTATTCGACTGTATATCTCCCCCCCACTCAGTCTGGATAACGTAAAAATCCGTAACCGTATAGCCCCACCACTCGGTTCGGAATAAAACCAAATCATAAAAACAACTCATGGTGGACATACCACATCAATCACGAAGAACCGTAGAAAATATAACTAGTAGTGCATAAAACTCGAAATAAGGAAAATCTCATAATCCAATATATCATGATACAAGTAATAGCAGTGAACATGAGATATGATATGTGTCAAAACAATAGCAATGGTGCGTAACAACAGTTATTAATGATACTAATGGTGTGCAATAGATTATAGGTGACATAGCAAGTTCTAAGTGTGTACGTAACATGTTAATTACCGATGAGGTGTAGTGCAGCAAATAAGTATGTGCAAGTGCTACATAAATCATCGATAATAGTGCAAGTGTCCTAAAAAGTGTTAAGCAACAACGATTAATAAGTATGGATGCATACTATGCACTACTAAGTCTAATTATGCAGCAACATGAATAGAAAATCAGTATATGGCGCTATACACCATCCATACAATGTCCCCGGTAGATATTTAGTCTACTCACCGGAACAAGTCATGATCTACTCTGATCCCATAACTCCTTTTCCCTTCTTCGCTGCCTCCGAAGTTCTCGCAGTCGAACCTAACATCGAGAAGAACTTTCGTATATAAGCGGCTAAATTCCGATATGGTGAAAACGTAAATGCTAAAAGAACTTACATACGTAACGTGATACGTGAGAATATTGTGTGCTATACAAACCCTAGTCTAACTAGAGCTACCCCCCCATTCGTCGTCTTTTCAGAAAACACAAAACGTGACATGAACTGTCCGTATCATACGTTAAAATATTATAAAAAGCAAAGCAATTAGCTTCCAGATTCTATTTACAGACTAATTAGGAAAATCAAAGTGTGCTAAATACCCTAAATAACCTACAGAGAGCTACCCACAAAAACTCGACACCCAACTCCACAAAAGAACCGGCGGTGCAGGGAAAAACAAGGATTTCGCCGGTCGAAGAGTATAGGAACATGTCCGGGTTTCTACGGTACACTCTGGGTCTAGTTATTATGCTACTGTACTGTTAGTTTTATTTAGAGATTAGCATAATTATAACAGATACTAACAGAGATAAGATTTTGACAAAACAAACGTTTTTACCGATATCGTAAACACTACAATTACAGAACTCAAATTGAGACCTGAAAGGTCGAGAGTTATACCTATAAGAAGGATTCCACTGAGCTAAACCTTCAAGATGTGCACAAGGAGTTGAGGATCCTAGGTTGAGGGATTTGAATCAAAGTGTGAGGAACTCTAACTTTCTTTTCTTTTTTCTCTTTAAGTGAGAGTGGAGCTTCACTATGTTAAGTATTTTGAAATTCTAATTTCAGTTTGATACTGAACAATATAAAGGAGTTATGTGTTAATAAGGGAGGAGGAGGTGTCACCGTGGAGAGGTGATGTACAAGTGGGCAAAGGTGAAGTGTGGGCTTGAGATTCATCTTTTGGTGTAGTGTAGGTGAGGTTCATCATAGCCTTAACCTCAATTAACACAATATGCACCTAAACCTCCACTCAACTCAATATACCACATAGAAATTAAACTTTCCACTAAAACCCTTACTTACAAACTAATGTTACCTAAACTAATTACTATTTTACTTAAATACCCTAACCATATATAAAAAGTCTTTTTATTAATTTTAAAGTTTTAAAATAACATCTTTTAAATAAAATAAAATAATTAATTATTTAAGAATTATTCCGAAACGTTACAATATCCCCCCTTAAGAAAATTCGGTCCCCGAATTAAAACCTAAACACACATACCTTCGAAAAGATGCGGGAATTTCTTCCGTATCGCATCCTCGGCTTCCCAAGTGACCTCTTCGCTATTTGGTCCTAACCATAAAACCTTTACAGATGGTAGTACCCTTGATCACAATTTCTTCACCTGTCGGTCGAGAATAGATACCGGCTGCTCAGTGTAAGATAAATCACGCTCGAGCTATACAGTCTGATGCTGGACAGCTTGAAAAGGATCATGAAGGTACTTGCGCAGCATAGACATATGGAACATAGGATTCACATCGGGAAAACTTGGCGGAAGTGCTAAACGATATGCTACAGCACCCACCCTCTCAAGAATCTCATAGGGTCCAACATATCAGGGACTGAGTTTCCCTTTTTTTCCAGAATCGCATCACACCCTTCATCGGAGAGACACGGAGAAATACATGGTCTCCCACATCGAACTCAAGTCTATGGCGATGACGATCGGCATAAGACTTCTTCTTGCTCTGAGCTGCTCTCATCCTATTTTGGATCATCTGGACTTTCTCAGTAGTCTCCTGGACCAACTGAGGCCCTAAGAGGCTGCTCTCGCTAAACACAGTCCAACAAACCGGCGACCGGTACTTCCTCCTATATAACGCCTCAAATAGTGCCATCTGAATCGTCTCTTGAAAGCTATTATTATAGGAGAGTTCAATCAAAGGTAAGTGACGATCCCAACAACCACCCAAATCTAGTATACAAACTCGGAGCATATCCTTAAGAGTCTGAATCGTACGCTCTGACTGGCCATCAGTCTGTGGGTGGAAGGCAGTACTGAAACTCAAGCGAATGCCCAAAGCATCCTGAAGCTTCTGCCAGAGACGACTGGTAAACTGTGGGCATCTGTCAGAAACAATACAGGTCGGAACTCCGTGCACCCGCACAATTTCGTCTATATAAACTTGGGCGTACTGCGCATACCCGAAAGTAGTCTTCACCGGAAGAAAGTGAGCTGCCATTGTCAATCGATCCACAATCACCCAAATGGATTCATACCCTCTGCTAGACCTGAGTAGACCCACAACGAAATCCAGGGAGATCTGCTCTCATTTCCACTGCAGAACGGGTAGAGGCTGTAACTCTCCGGTCGGCCTCTGATATTCGGCTTTGACTTGCTGACAACACAGGCATTTCAAAATGAAGTCAGACACATCGCGTTTCATCCCTTCCCACCAGTACACGTCTCGTAAATCATGATACATCTTGGTAGACCCTGGATGAACGCTGAAGGAAGACTGATGTGCCTCTTCTAATATCATACGCCTCAGCACATCAATGCTGGGTACACATAACCGGGTCCCAAACCATAGCACTCCATCGCCGTCAATCGTAAACTAAGAATCCCCATACTGCCGAACTCGCTCTGAAATCTCTGAAAGTCGTGCATCCTCGGATTGTGCCTCCCTGATACGATCAAGCAAAAGTGGATGAGCACGAACATGGGCAAACTGTCTACCTACGGGGGTAAACTCAAACTGGACACCACTGTCGCATAAAATCTGCCAATCAGCATCTGACTGCCTCCGAACCGAACACAAGTATGACAAGCTAATCCTAGGCCTCCTACTCAACGCGTCAGCCACTACATTTGCCCTTCCCAGATGATAAAGAATCTCACAATCATAGTCTTTCACTAGCTCCATCCAACAACGATGCCTCAAGTTCAGATCTCGCTACTGGAATATATACTTCAGACTCTTATGGTCTGTAAAGATCTGGCATGACTCTCCATATAGATAGTGTCTCCAAATCTTTAGTGCAAAGACCACCGCGGCCATGTCTAAATCGTGAGCAGGGTAATTCTGCTCATGTTTCTTCAGCTGCCGAGAAGCATAAGCAATAACTCTGTCATGCTGCATCAATACGCAACCTAAGCCAACACGAGACGGATCACAATATACCACAAATCCGCCTGAGCCTGAAGGTAAAGATAGAATGGGCGCAGTCGTCAGACGAGTCTTCAACTGCTGGAAACTCTGCTCACATCTCTCAGTCCATAGAAACGGAACTCCCTTTCAGTTCAAACTGGTCATAGGTGCTGCAATACGAGAGAAGTCCTGTACAAAGCGACGGTAATAACCCGCTAAACCCAAAAAGCTACGAATCTCAGTCACTAACACGGGTCTGGGCCAATGCTGTACCGCCTCAATCTTCCTCGAATCAACCTGCATCCCATCTCTCGTAACAATATGACCTAAGAATTCCACACTGTCAAGCCAGAAAGCGCACTTCGAGAATTTGGCGAATAACCGATGCTCTCTCAAAGTCTGTAATGCAACCCTCAAGTGATGCTCATGTTCCTCCCTAATCCTAGAGTAAATCAAAATATCATCTATGAAAATAATAATAAATTGGTCGAGGAATGACTTGAAGATCCGGTTCATCAGATCCATGAACGTTGCTGGGACATTGGTGAGTCCGAATGACATCACCAGGAACTCGCAGTGCCCGTAGCACGTCCGAAAGGCAGTCTTTGGAATGTCATAATTCCGGACTCGCAATTGATGATATCCGGACCGCAAATCAATCTTCAAGAAATAGCCGGCTCCCTGCAGCTGATCGAACAAGTCATCTATATGAGGTAATGGATACCTATTCCGCACCGTAACTCGATTCAGCTGCCGATAGTCAATACACAATCTCATGATGCCGTCCTTCTTCTTAACGAACAGGACCGGAGCTCCCCATGGCGATACACTCGGACGGACGAGTCCTCTATCAAGCAATTCTTGCAACTGACTCTTGAGCTCCTTCAGCTCCGTCGGGGCCATCCGATAGGGCGGTATAGAAATAGGCCGCGCACCAGGAATAAAGTTAATACAGAACTCAATATCACGCTCTGGTGGCAACCCTGGCAACTCAGCTGGAAACACATCAGGAAATTCTTATACGATCAGAACCTGGTCCAATGGGACCTCTGCGGCTCTCACATCCTGAATAAACGCCAAGAACCCATGACACCCCTTCTTCAAAAGCCGTCTAGCACTAAGTGCAGAAATTAGGTTGGCAGGAGTACTTCTGTAGTCCCCCTGCACAACGAAAATCATCTCACCGGGAAAAAAAAATCTGACCGCTTTTCCTTGGCAGTCAACGTACGCATGACAACCGGCCAGCCAATCCATACCGTGAAGTACGTCGAAATCTAGCATATCGAGAAGAATCATGTCGACTAACGAATCTTTATCACCAATGCGTATAGAACATGACATGAATACGCGACGGGATACGAAAGAATCTCCCACTGGAGTAATCACAACAAGCGGTAACTCTAACAACGACAAATCTTTTCCCAGAGAAAGTGCGAAGTGTGCAGACGCGTATGAGTGCGTAGAACCGGGATCAAACAAAATATGTGCATCTAAGGAACATACAGGAAGAGTACCTGTAACAACTGCATTGGATGCCTGGGCATCCTAGGTGGTCAAAGCAAAAACCCTAGCCTGACCCCTACCTACGTCCTGATGTCCTCTCCCTCGGTTTCCTCATCCCCTCTGAGTACGTCCGGCAAAACCACAGCGGTGCAACAACCTGGCGTAGAGTAGAAGCTGGTGGAAGAAGAAATTCCATCGAAGAAGAAGGTGGAGGGGGTAAAGCAGCCTGCGGAACTACAGTCCCTCCATGGCGTCTACACTCTCTAGCCCAATGCCCTAGATGCCCGCAACTAAAACATGTCGACGGTGGCCTCAGCTCCTCAGGGTAAAAGCCATACATCCGGCCCTGAGCCCCACTCGACCACTACTGCGTCGTGGAGCAAATCTGGTTCGGCCTCTGCCAAACTGCCTGGAAACTAATCCAATAGGTCTGGCGCTCTTTGATTCTGGAACAACCCCCATCTCGTTCAGACGCTCCTCCACTCGAATCGTCGCATCCATAGCCTGTACATAAGTATCGAAGTGCTGGGAGCCCATGGCAAGGAACAACTGTGTATCTAGGCTCCTCACAAATCTCTTCACCCGGATCTCCTCCGTGGGAACTAAATATGGAGCATAACGCGACAACTGGGCAAACTGCAAATCATAATCTGCCACAGACATATCTACAGGTTTTAGCAATGCCTCAAAACTGCTGGCTCTAGCATCTCTCATACTCTGCGGAAGGAATTTAGCAAGGAAAACATCGAAAAACTCTGTCAATGTCATCGGAGGAAGATCAGTTGCTCGCCCTCTCTCTATCGACTCACACCATGTTTGGGGAAGTCTCTCCAACTGAAAACTGGTCAGCTCCACTGACCTCGTATCTAAACATCTCAAAGACCTACCGATCCTAGCCATCCTGTCAAGAAACGACTGGGGATCCTCTGCAGTGTCTGTCCCTGTGAACACCGAAGGTCTCAAACTCATGAACTCCAGGAGTGATACCTCCATAAACCTCGCGACTACAGGTGAGATTGTTTGAACGGGGTATACTACGGGCTCTACAATAGTAAATGCCTGATCCTGCCTTTAAACACGGGTCGCCTCAGCAAATTGTCCTAACATCTGCTATAAGCCTAACATGCCCTCCTCCAGTCTAGTCATCCGATTGGGAAGAGGAGGATCAACATGCCCCTGTGCCGTCGGGATGTCCTGTAGGTCAGTCGCCGTTACTGGCGAATCTATCCAAGCTGCATCCCTAGCTGAGGCTCGCCTACCTCGCGTGGCCATGGCAACTGGAACATGAAACGAGAGTTGGTAAGGAGTATGAATAACAAGTATAGAGAGTCAAAGGAAGAATTAATCAAGATATACATCATAAGGTTACTTAGGCGGGCTATCGTATCGTAAATATAACATGGAACATAAGTACGGTACGTTACTCTTCTCGAGTTACCTACTCCATCAATCCAAAGGTCAATCTAAATAACGAAAATTCGAGCCTAATAACTCCAAAGTCATTTCTAGGTATCGTAAGGTTAATCCTAAGCTCTGATACCAAATTTGTCATGACCTGAATTTGGCACGTGACCGGTACTTAGATTTTGTGACGTCTAAAGATGCCAACACAATCCGAGTAAGCCAGAAAACCAAGATCTAAAACCTATTTACGGAAATAAGAAAGATCTGTTTTTAAAAATTGTTGGAGATAGTGCCCTCAGAGTCAATTATTGGATCACAGGCATGTGATTGCAATGATTGAGGGAGGATCTATCCCGGTAGGACAGTCTTACTCGAGATGATAGTATGCTATCTGGTTTACCTTTATCATCGTGTACTGTTTCAGGTGACCTTACAGGTCGCTATTACACGTTGATAGAGCCCCTAGGATTCTTGCTTGACGACCAGCAGTATGATGGAGATCATATTCGTGGGAGCTGGGGTCTATAAGCACATCCTTAAAAGGTCCCTAGTCGTGGGAGTTTCGAGACTGGGCATCGATACTCCATTAGTAGACTAGTGTATACAGTCGAGACCCCGACGAGGGGCGGTGGCCGGTCTCATAAGCCACTGGTGTCAGTTGGTTCACCTAAGATGTATACAGGTGCTCATTGGGTTATGAGTACACCGGACAGGACTCACCGGGAACCTGCTAGTTGGGATTATACCATACGTCAGATAGCAGTTCCCAGGTGACATGTGTACAGGTTAGTTCATCGACCTGAGATCGTCATTTGTCTCGTGTGAGTTCCCACTGTGCTTTGATTACTACCCTACCACGGCTCAAAGGAGTCGTGCAAACAGGTTTTAGTTGGGTACAGTCCCGAGCCACATGGAGGCAGTGAGCGGATCTGCAGGGGTTCGTCTCTCCCGGTATTGGGGGTGAGGTCGCGCTGTGTCTAGGAGAGCCATTACACAAAGCCCTCGGCCGAGGCAGGAGATTTAATGGTAGGTATTCCAGTAGTATCTCAGGGTGTTCTGGGCTTCACTCCGACACGACTTGTACCGCCTTTGGGGGTCTGACTTTTACCAACCCCCTAGGCCCGCCATGCGATGCTCATAGACGAACGGACCGGACTGTACGGATATTGTCACTGACAGGCTCAGTAGGGTGTCAGGATGAGTTCGCTCATCGACGTCCCTTTTGGTCAATAGCTGGTGGCCCGTCACGTATTGGCTTATACCTCTGACGTGCTAGTGGTTAAATCCATAACCATAGTATTGACGAGTCTTTAGAGTCCACCACACTTTTAGTTACTCATGCTTTCGGGCGAAACGCTGTAGAAGCCGTATGGAGATATGGCAGGATCCGATCAGATACGTGCGGTATTGCACGGATCAGGATCGGACGGTTTGTACTAGTGGCCGTATGGATATATGGCAGGGTTTGATCGGATACGTGCGGTATTGCACGGATCAGGATCGGACGGATATTACTAGCCGGCTTTGGTTTAAGCCGGATCCTAGTTTAGTACAGTGTAGATTTTGTCTCTTTGCATTTGTATCCGGACGGAATACAGATGCGGGTGTGTATGCACAGTATCGGGGTTTTCCTGTAATTTATTACGGGACCAGTTTTCTGGAGTTGCCAGTTTGCATTCCGTTCCGGCCGGTTTTCCTTTGTTCCTTCCCGGCCGGACTTTTCCGATGGAGGGGGTCATTTGCAATTGTGCAAATAACTTTTGTGGAGGGGGTTTTCTTGCAAATGTATTCATTATGATAGAATAAGCATCCTTACTTTTTCATGATGATTTTTGCATTAATGAGATTTGAAAGGGTATGGAGTGATAAGCATGGTTGATGTTTGGATGTGGTCACCATTCTCTTTATCCTACACTCACCTCCCTTAGTTGATTCCCCCCCACCATTTCCCACATGATATTGGCCGGCCACATTAGAGGAGAGAAGATGAGAGGTTCATTTGATTTTGTGAGGGTGTGGGAAAAATTATTCATTCATATCATTTTTTCATTGCTACCAAAAATCCCCAAGTTCATTTCTCAATCTCATTCCTCCATCAAGGCAACATAACCCCAAAGAGACAAAGCACTACACAATCTACAGCAATTCTTGGGCACGTCGACTTGCCAGCTTCGTGCCCGAGTTGCCTCGGTATTGAGGCGGGAGCCCGTAAAAGATGCAGACGACGTGGTGCCCTTCCGGCAAGGATGCGACGACCGGAGTTTCCGCGGGAGATCGGGACGACGACGAGAAGACCGGAGGACTCGGATCACTCGGTATATCTCTCACCCTTCTCTTGATTGCTACTATCGATTAATGGTTTCGATCCGGGTTTATTGTCCGCGGTAGCGCCAGTTTAAAAGTTAAGAAAATTTTGATTCCGCATTTTGTCCTCGGATAGACGGCCGGGGCGCTGCCGTGGCGCAACATGGTATCAGAGCCTCGCCATTAACTTCGTCTAGCTTCGTTTGATGTGTTTTGCATTTCCGATCGACCAAAATTCCAAAATCTACATTTTCACTCACATCAGTTTTCTGTCGAATTTTTTCTGGCTCTAAAAATTTTTCAGGTGATTGCAGAATGATGTGCAGGGAGTTCTAAGACTGCTGTAAAAATTCGACGCAGTGAGTCGATTAGTGAAGCGCGGAACCGCGGCCAAACCCCCCCTTGGGCCGCGGTTCCGCCGCACATTGGTGTCCTCACTGTGTCCAATTTCTCCAGTGGGCTTATGGGCTAATTTTAGGGGTTTTGGAATATTAATATTGGGCCCATATTTTCTGTGAGTGCTACAGTATTACTTGGGGGCCCACTTGTTAATTTTTGATCGATTGGATATTTTAAACATATTATTTCACAGTATTTACATTATATCTGCGACCGTGAATATCACTTGATCGGTAAATCCTGTCTAACTGCTATAGCCCGGTTAGACGGATTTGCGAACGTGATTTTCACGTTGATGTTCTATGTTTATGCTGTGTTGTTGCGGATCGGTCGTGGGGGATAGCCTGGATGCAATGCTAGTACAGTTTTGTTGTATTTTGTACATTTGATATTGCGGGGCGAGCGTCCGACATGTGGACTGCCGTCACTGCCTGTTTGTATTATTCTTTTGGGGCACGACCTGGTTGCGGTCGATGTACCCGGTGTATGTATATTTTACTTTCTGTACTAGGAATGCCCCGCGGTGGGGTGCACGGATAGCCGGGTTCTGGAGGGCAACAAGCCCGCATCTCATGGCATTGGGACGGAGGGGGCTTCACTCCAGGATTGGCGGGCTATTCGCCGCACTCGTAGGGGGTACAGGTTGACCCAGGAGGGGTGCCCGAATTACCGGATTCTGTGAAGTGCTGGGTGGTCCATTCACGTTGCTGAAGGGGGCTGCCTCGCTTCAGGTTTTGGCGGGTGACTTGCCGCGCCCGTAGGGGTCTAGGTTTTCATTGCACAGGCTATCCACACGACCAGGGGAACGTCGGGTTTCAGCAGCGGCTCTGTGAAACCCGGGGCTTCCAGATATCTGTATTGTTCTGTGATGCTGTACATTTCTGTGATGTTGCATTTTATTCACGCCTTGAGCGAAATATAATATATTGGTATATATATTAGTAGATGTTGTATATGTTTTTCATCCGCGCTAGTCCAGTCCCCGCTCTGCCGTTAGTTAGCTAACCTAACGGGTGATGACGGGACCCAGTGGCGAATGCGGATGGCATATACGTACGTCAGTATATTTTCGTTCTTTGTGGTGTGATCAATTGATGGGACTGCATTGATTCGGATCAATGCAAGATAAACAAACCTAATCTGATGTTGTTGGAACATTTTTCAAAAAGCTGTTATTGCAAGGACGTTCACTTTTGTTTTGCATCGTGGTATTCATTTGGAATATCCTGCTCCTCAGTTGACGAGGCAAGGGCCGAGATCCCTTCACCGGGAGTGACCCCTTAGACAGAAGTTTGCGTCAGGGCATTAACTTCACTATAGCCGATTACTTTTGCTTTGCATCGTGGTATTCAATTGGAATATCCTGCACCTCATTCTACGGGGAAAGAGCCGAGATCCCTTCACCGGGAGTGACCTCTTTAGCAAAGTTTTTCGTCACTATATTTTTTATAAAAGGCTATGCAGTTCCTTCAACGATATCAAGTTCATTACGTTAAAAGTTTTTCGCCAAAAACTAGGCGTAGCCCTCCGTCATTTCTTACAAGTATTACTTAGTATTCGTGCTGCGTTTGTTGACTGTGTCAAGGCGTAGTGTGCGGTAGCTAAGTAGTGTTTGTTTGTAGCATATTAATGGGATTGGTTAGGACAGTCGTGCGGCCTTGTTGACTGTGTCAAGGGCTCGTACGGGTGGGTTTAATGCAATCCAGGATAATGACGGGTTGAACTTGACTAGGACTCTTTGATTTGTTGACTGTGTCAAGGTCACTTGGGTCCTAGGGGTAAAAATCACATCGGGAGTTTCAAAAGAACTGAAACTTGCCAGATATGCGCATACCTTCTGGAGTGTGGTGACTTGAGTGGATTCCGTCAAGTTATCATACGATGATAGTTGGATCCCGATTCCCACTGATGAGTTGGTTTACTCCTCGGGTGACCCCGACTAATTCTTCTTTCAGGTTTGGGGAAGAATTTGAGGTTACAGTGGGAGGTTTTCAGATTAGATAAAGTGATAACCATTCTGATCTAGGTTAGAGTGCACGCTGAGTGTTTCTTTTCTCTCTCTCTTTGGCTGCGACCATTGACCCGACCCTGGACTATGACTCAGTGACCAAGTTGACCGAACCGTCTTAACACTGGCTTTTGGATTGTCAGAGTTGCAAACCTCATTGCCACTCCTACTTTTACCCTTTTCTCCAGGACACCCCGTATTACTACGAACGTCCACTTCCATTGGACAAAACCATCGTATGGTTATATACGAACTCGAAGGACTTCGAGGATGGTTTCTGGTTCTGGAGAAAACGAATAGGATTATTCAGTTGTCTTTTCTTTTCACCTTCTCTCATTGCGAGTGCTCCTTGGTTTAGGAGATAGTACACCTATTATGCAAATTGGATAGTCTTCTTCCAAACCTTAGGCTGGTGCCGAACGGTGGGGAATGAAGAAAACCAATTAGCATAACGATGGTGTGCAGAAGGTATTAAGTTAAGACAAATAAAGGAATTAGTAAGAGGGCAAAGTAAATTGCGACTGCTATTCACGACCAAACCGAGTATATCTTCGCCAAACCTAAATCACCTTTGTATTTCTCCAGGACACTCCGTATCACTGCGAAGATCCACAGTTTATTTGGATACTCCATCGTATGGTTATATACGAACTCGAAAGGAACTTGTTCCAGTTCGGGGATGGATTCTGGTCCAGGAGAAATAGGAATAAGGTTTATTCGGTTGTCTTTTATCTTCACCTTTTCTCGCATTGCGAGTGCTCCTAGGATTAGGACAGTACACCCATTATGCTTATTGGATAGTCTTCTTCCAAACCATAGGCTGGTGCCGAACGGTAGGGAAGGAAGAAAACCATTTGGCCTAAAGGGGTGTGCAGACGGTAATGACTAAAGACATATAAAGGGATTTGGACAGATGGCAAAGAGATATACGGTTACAGTTGTGAATCTGGATAATGGTAGAGGCATTACTAGAAATACCAGGATACCCTATCGAAACATTTCAATGTTTCAGTTCAACTGTGTACTGTTAAAAGAAAACTGATTTCCCGATTAGACACTTGCTCCTGGGTATGTATTTACCAGGTTTGATTCTCACATCTGTATGGTTTTACAGATGATGAGTGGGAGTAAGTTATTGGGAATTGGGTGATCATCCTCATTATATCGGGATTCGTTGTAATCGGTGATATTTGAGGAGATCACCTGGGCTGTTTGCCGGTCGGCAAATATTTGGTTTTGAATATCCGCTGTTGTGCACCAATTTCAAATTGATATATCTGTACGTCTATTTTCATAGAGTGAGATATACCTTTTGATATTATGTCGATGACATTTACCTATATCAGTGGATGGTTAGGTAAGGAGCATTAAACAGCGGTGTAATTCTTCTTAACCATAAGTACAGTTTTCAACCTACGACACACAGTGAAAGAGTTGTTAGACTCGGCGGACTTATACAGAGTATTGTATGTTGTCCAGTGTCCATTAGGACATTGGGGTTGGTCCTCATACTATATTCTGTTTACTTTTAACTACTCTAATTCTTAGACATGTGTTTCGTACAAACACAGGGTCTGAGTTTTGAGGAGTTATTGGTATAAGAATAGAGTAGAGAACCAGGTATTGCAAGTATCGGGATTCTTCAAGGTGATCGAAGATGTAGATACTTGTGTATGGCATTCAGTTGATAGTAAAGAGAACTTGCTTCTCTTTCAGGTTACTCATAATTGGAAGCATTCCTAAGTTGAGTAACGCTGATCGGCCTCCTTCCATTTAGTTGACATGCACTGGAGATAGCTGCATGATTTGAATCTGGTTCATTTAAATCAGTGCCTCTGGTTCTATATTGGATATAGAACAGTTCATATCTTAACGATGTTAAGGTACGGGGAGTTGTCCGGCTTATGATTAAAACCAGACACTGGACAACTCAAGGCACGTTTCTGTAATGGCTGTTTGTGGGTTGACCCAGGCTATGATGAGGGTTGACTTTCTACCATCTGGAAGATCAATAGTGATATTGTTCTTAACTCGCCACATTTTAAAAAGAAATGGTTATTTTTCAGAAAACAGTAGTGGGAGTATGGTAGAACTGGAAGCGATTCTAGAACCGCAAACGATTACTGAAGATTTGATAAGGAACCTAAAGATTCAATCTGGTTTGACATTCTATTGGCCACTCCACAGATACGGTGGGTAACTTCAGGCACCCGAGAGGTACTCCGGTAGCCTCAAGGACGGTGACA
This sequence comes from Agapanthus africanus, assembly GCA_030015575.1. Classification (NCBI taxonomy): domain Eukaryota; kingdom Viridiplantae; phylum Streptophyta; class Magnoliopsida; order Asparagales; family Amaryllidaceae; genus Agapanthus; species Agapanthus africanus. The sequence continues at coordinate 43,147,769 of CM057344.1, forward strand.
GGGAAGTTCTTGTTTACCCACACTTGCCATTGTTGTTGTTCCAGGCTGCGAGACCCGACAGGAGGATGAGTATAACGTCGTTCTAAACTAGCTTTAGAAGTGCACGTCTATATGACTCTGCCAGAGGGTTGTCGTAGTCAGTGGGAGCAGCGGAAGCATTGGTGGACATCAGGCTTATGTCTATAGACTAAAGCAGATATAGCGGAGATAGATCATCTATTTCTGATGTGACAGTCATAGGTTTGACGTCATCAGAATAGGGGATGGATCTGTTAAGAAGGTAGTAGGGTGTGATGTCCTGGTATTTGGATGACATACACAGAGTAGGAAGTGATATTCCTGTACTACGATCGGTTATACTTTGGTTGTCACACAGTGGTTTCTCCACACAGGACTTGGATATTATATCAGACATTCTGGTTACTAGATCTATAGTTTTAGATCTAGATTTGGGTGGTTTCCTAATCTGGGTACCTTGACAGCATTCTATGAGTATTTAGAATGGACGACTCCTGGCACGGTAGTACACCTGCAGGTAATGGAGTCACCCTCTCTAAAGGTGTCTTACAAACTAAAGTGGAGAGGGATACGCATGATTGACAGATCACTTGCTTAGGCAATTGAGTCAGTCATGAGATGTCAAGTACCACACCAGATGTTGTTCTTGCAGTAGATGCAATAAGTTGATATTAATCCAATCCTGGAGAAACAATCGGAAGCAGTTTTAGGACATAAGTGTGTGTTCTAGGGATGTGATAACGACAGCCTCTTTTAGGAGACGGTTATCATTCCAGGCTTCCAAGGTGACATGGATGGCAGAGTGGCAGTCAGAGTTATAGTTTTCCCTCTGACGAGGGGCAGTATATTGGACAGGTGATCCAGACAGATACTGAGGGAGGCATGGCGCTGGGTACTGATTAAGTTCAGTTACCGATACAGTCTAAGAAGTTTGGATTTGGAGTTCATTTATGAGCTAGGTCCCATCAGATATCCAGACATATTCTAAGACAGGTATTGCTCATTTCGGGAGATGGTTTTCTCTGCGAACTTGAGATATAGAGAGACATAGAAAGAAACATCACAGCGGATCCACTCATTGAGGCTATTCCTCGAACGCAATAGTTTCGCAAACGAGCTTTGTGAGACTGACTAGTAGAGGAGTTGGGTGTTCGGTATCACACGGGCTGTGAGTACGCGACATCGCAATAATTAGCCTTAAGAGCAAGTGGGAGATTGTTGGAGATAGTGCCCTCAGAGTCAATTATTGGATCACAGGCACGTGATTGTAATGATTGAGGGAGGACCTATCCCGGTAGGACAGTCTTACTCGAGATGATAGTATGCTATCTGGTTTACCTTTATCATCGTGTACTGTTTCAGGTGACCTTACAGGTCGCTATTACACGTTGATAGAGCCCCTAGGATTCTTGCTTGACGACCAGCAGTATGATGGCGATCATATACGTGGGAGCTGGGGTCTATAAGCACATCCTTAAAAGGTCCCTAGTCGTGGGAGTTTCGAGACTGGGCATCGATACTCCATTAGTAGACTAGTGTATACAGTCGAGACCCCGACGAGGGGCGGTGGCCGGTCTCATAAGCCACTTGTGTCATTTGGTTCACCTAAGATGTATACAGGTGCTCATTGGGTTATGAGTACACCGGACAGGACTCGCCGGGAACCTGCTAGTTGGGATTATACCATACGTCAGATAGCAGTTCCCAGGTGACATGTGTACAGGTTAGTTCATCGACCTGAGATCGTCATTTGTCTCGTGTGAGTTCCCACTGTGCTTTGATTACTACCCTACCACGGCTCAAAGGAGTCGTGCAAACAGGTTTTAGTTGGGTACAGTCCCGAGCCATATGGAGGCAGTGAGCGGATCTGCAGGGGTTCGTCTCTCCCGGTATTGGGGGTGAGGTCGCGCTGTGTCTAGGAGAGCCATTACACAAAGCCCTCGGCCAAGGCAGGAGATTTACTGGTAGGTATTCCAGTAGTATCTCAGGGTGTTCTGGGCTTCACTCCGACACGACTTGTACCGCCTTTGGGGGTCTGACTTTTACCAACCCCCTAGGCCCGCCATGCGATGCTCATAGACGAACGGACCGGACTGTACGGATATTGTCACTGACAGGCTCAGTAGGGTGTCAGGATGAGTTCGCTCATCGACGTCCCTTTTGGTCAATAGCTGGTGGCCCGTCACGTATTGGCTTATACCTCTGACGTGCTAGTGGTTAAATCCACAACCATAGTATTGACGAGTCTTTAGAGTCCACCACACTTTTAGTTACCCATGCTTTCGGGCGAAACGCTGTAGAAGCCGTATGGAGATATGACAGGGTCCGATCAGATACGTGCGGTATTGCACGGATCAGGATCGGACGGTTTGTACTAGTGGCCGTATGGATATATGGCAGGGTTTGATCGGATACGTGCGGTATTGCACGGATCAGGATCGGACGGATATTACTAGCCGGCTTTGGTTTAAGCCGGATCCTAGTTTAGTACAGTGTAGATTTTGTCTCTTTGCATTTGTATCCGGACGGAATACAGATGCGGGTGTGTATGCACAGTATCGGGGTTTTCCTGTAATTTATTACGGGACCAGTTTTCTGGAGTTGCCAGTTTGCATTCCGTTCCGGCCGGTTTTCCTTTGTTCCTTCCCGGCCGGACTTTTCCGATGGAGGGGGTTATTTGCAATTGTGCAAATAACTTTTGTGGAGGGGGTTTTCTTGCAAATGTATTCATTATGATAGAATAAGCATCCTTGCTTTTTCATGATGATTTTTGCATTAATGAGATTTGAAAGGGTATGGAGTGATAAGCATGGTTGATGTTTTGATGTGGTCACCATTCTCTTTATCCTACACTCACCTCCCTTAGTTGATTCCCCCCCACCATTTCCCACATGATATTGGCCGGCCACATTAGAGGAGAGAAGATGAGAGGTTCATTTGATTTTGTGAGGGTGTGGGAAAAATTATTCATTCATATCATTTTTTCATTGCTACCAAAAATCCCCAAGTTCATTTCTCAATCTCATTCCTCCATCAAGGCAACATAACCCCAAAAAGACAAAGCACTACACAATCTACAGCAATTCTTGGGCACGTCGACTTGCCAGCTTCGTGCCCGAGTTGCCTCGGTATTGAGGCGGGAGCCCGTAAAAGATGCAGACGACGTGGTGCCCTTCCGGCAAGGATGCGACGACCGGAGTTTCCGCGGGAGATCGGGACGACGACGAGAAGACCGGAGGACTCGGATCACTCGGTATATCTCTCACCCCTTCTCTTGATTGCTAGTATCGGTTAATGGTTTCGATCCGGGTTTATTGTCCGCGGTAGCGCCAGTTTAAAAGTTAAGAAAATTTTGATTCCGCATTTTGGCCTCGGATAGACGGCCGAGGCGCTGCCGTGGCGCAACAAAAATAATGAAAATGAGGTCGCATGTCGAATGGGTTTTTAAAATGAAGTAAAAACAATTGGTTTAGTTTCGGAAATTTTGACAGCACCTCCTTTGTAATCTTTAAGAAAAGTAAGTACATAAAATTTAATATAAAGGCATCCCCTATTTGGGAGCAAAATCAACGCCAATCGGCGGATACAACCCACGCAAATAATATACGATGCTCAGAAGCGAAGAATCACATGCATAAAGTAATAGAAAGCATAATCAAACATAACTAATAGATTCTACTCAATCGACCCAAAAATACAAATATAAGTATACCCCCGTTCTAAGTCAAATAATATACATAGCCTAATGAAGTGACACTAGATATAAGATACAAAATATCCAAAAGAGACGGTTACTAAATATGTAACCCACCTAGCAAGATAAATGACGGAAGCTATAATATCTATGTCCGCAACGCAGCTATGCGTTCACACGTCTCCTGCAAGGAACTAAGGTACAACGGGGGTGAGTTGCCAACTCAGTGAATAAATTAATATCCAACAGTTGAAACTGTATGCATAACGAAATAGTGACTAAAACTATGCATCGGGTAAATAAGATATATGATAACATATGAAATATGAATATGTAACTATGGTGCCGGCATAAAAGGAAACAGAAATCTCATCAAATATTCCAAAATCTTAGTGCTTTTCATAATTATCCTCAAATCCAGTGTCAAACATCGACACAAATCTTCATTTTTAGCAGGCATCGTTCCCCGAACGATCCAGACAGCCAACAACATCAGTCGGTATTCGCCAGATATCCGCCGTGTTTCTCAACCATCTCCGGTATCCAGTGTCCTCGCTAGGCTCCCCGCCTCTAATGCGGCTTTCCTGCCTCTCGGTCTCGACCGGGTCCACCATATATACGACTGTATATCCTCCCCCCCACTCAGTCTGAATAACGTAAAAATCCATAACCGTATAACCCCCCCACTCGGTTCGGAATAAAACCAAATTATAAAAACAACTCATGGTGGACATATCACATCAATCACGAAGAACCGTAGAATATAACCAGTAGTGCATAAAACTCGAAACAATGAAAATCTCATAATCCAATATATCATGATACAAGTAATAGCAGTGAACATGAGATATGATATGTGTCAAAACAATAGCAATAGTGCATAACAATAGTTATTAATAATACTAACAGTGTGCAATAGATTATAGGTGACATAGCAAGTTCTAAGTGTGTACGTGATATGTTAATTACCGATGAGGTGTAGTGTAGCATGTAAGTATGTGCAAGTGCAACATAACTCATCAATAATAGTGCAAGTGTCCTAACAAGTGTTAAGAAACAATGATTAATAAGTATGGATGCATGCTATGCACTACTAAGTCTAATTATGCAGCAACATGAATAGAAAACAAGTATAACAAAAGTTTTGGTTTCGGGCGCTATTCGCCATCCATACAATGTCTCCCGATAGATGTTTAGTCTACTCACTGGAACAAGTCGTAATCTACTTAGATCCCTTAACTTCTTTTCCCTTCCTCGCTGCCTCCGAAGTCCTCACGGCCAAACCTAACATCGAGAAGAACTTTCGTATATAAGCGGCTAAATTCCGATACGGCGAAAATGTAAATGCTAAAAGAACATACATACGTAACGTGATACGTGAGAATATCGTGTGCTATACAAACCCTAGGCTAACTGGAGCTACCCCACCATTCGTCATATTTTCAGAAAACACAAAATGTGACACGAACTGTCCGTATCATACGTTAAAATATTATAAAAAGCAAAGCAATTAGCTTCCAGATTCTATTTACAGACTAATTAGGAAAATCAAAGTGTATCAAATATCCTAAATAACCTACAGAGAGATACCCACAAAAACTCAACACCCAACTCCACAAAAGTACCGGCGGTGCCAGGAAAAACAAGGATTTTGCCGGTCGAAAAGTATAGGAACATATCCGGCTTTCTAGGGTACACTCTAGGTCTAGTTATTATGCTACTATACTGTTAGTTTTGTTTAAAGATTAGCATAATTATAGAAGATTCTAACAGAGCTAAGATTTTAACAAAACAAACGTTTTTACCGATATCGTAAACACTACAATTACAGAACTTAAATTGAGACCTGAAAGGTTGAGGGTTATACCTATAAGAAGGATTCCACTCAGCTAAACCTTCAAGAAGTGTACAAGGAGTTGAGGATCATAACTTGAGGGATTTGAATCAAAGTGTGAGGAACTCTAGCGTTCTTTTCTTTTTTTTCTCTAAGTGAGGGTTGAGCTTCACTATGTTAAGTGCTTTGAAATTCTAATTTCAGTTTGATACTGAACAATATAGAGGAGTTATGTGTTGATAAGGGAGGAGGAGGTGTCACCATTGAGAGGTGATGTGCATGTGGGCAAGGGTGAGGTGTGGGCTTGAGATTCATCACTTGGTGTAATGTAGGTGAGGTTCATCATAGCCTTAACCTCAATTAACACAATATGCACCTAAACCCCCACTCAACTCAATATACCACATAAAAGTTAAACTTTCCACTGAAACCCTTTCTTACAAACTAATGTTACCTAAACTAATTACTATTTTACTTAAATACCCTAACCATATATAAAAAGTATTTTTATTAAATTTAAAATTTTAAAATAACATCTTTTAAATAAAATAAAATAATTAATTATTTAAGAATTTTTCCAAAATGTTACATGATAAGAAGTGATCTTCCTATATGACGATCGGTTATACTGTGGTTGTCACAAGTTGTTTCTCCACATAGAATCTGGATAAAATATCATGGATTCTGGTGACTAGATCTATAGTTTTAGATCTAGATTTGGAAAGTGTCCCAATTCGGATACTTGATAGTATTCTAAATTGTTTTAGAATGGACGACTCCTGACGTGGAGGTGTACCCGCAGGTGATGTACTCACCCTCTCCAAAGAGATGTCTTCTAGACTCATGAGGAGAGGGATTTGCATAATTGGCATATCACTTTCTTAGGCAATTGAGTCAATCATGAAATGTCAAGTACCACACCAGATATTGCTTTTGCACTGGATACAATAAGAATATATTAATCTAATCCTGGAGAAACATTAGGAAGCAGTTATGAACATAAGAGGATGTTCTTGGTATATAGTAACGACAGCCTCCTTCAGGAGGCGGTTATCCTTTAAGGCTTCCAAGGTGACCTGGATGACAGAGAGACTGTCAGAGTTATAGGTTTCCCTTTTTTGAGGGGCAGTATGTTGGACAATTGATCCAAGCGAATACTGAAGAAGGAATGGTCACTAGTAAAATAGGGGGTTGCCCCTACGGATATTGAAATCCGTAGGGCCAGATTTAACTAGGCCCTACGGATTAATCCGTAGGGCTAAAAGGTTGCCCTTACGGGCCCAGACGTCCAAGAATAAAAATATTAATTCTTAATTTGGTGTTTGCCCCTACGGAGCCGCAAACAAAGGACATACGGGAAAATCCGTAGGGGCAACTAAATATCGATTTAATAAAGGCACAGATCGATCGCCTACGCTCACTTTCTTCCTCTCTCTCTCGATCGCACGCGAAAAAAATCCCCAAATCGCTACGCCGTTCTCGTCATCGCCACCGCCGTTCTCCTCGTCGCCACCGCCATTCTCGTCGCCACCGCCGTTCTCTTCGCCAACACCGTTCTCCTCGTCGCCACCGCCGTTCAGGTCGTCGCCACCGCCGTTCAGGTGAGTAAATCTTCAAGTAAATTAAAGAATTTTTTGATTATTTTGGGCTTAGGGTTCATGGCTGGGTCTGGGGTTGCGTGCGCGAGATGGGGTTCGGCAGGGGTCGCGGTCAGGGTCGGGGTCGGGGTTGGGGTTAGGGTTAGGTTTGGGGTTCGGCTGCTGCTGGGGCTGGGGCTGGGGTTAGGGTTTGCCTTAGGGTTGGTGTTGGGGTTTAGCTGGCCGCGCTGGGGTTAGGGTTAGGTTGGGGTTAGGGTTAGGTGGATTGATGACAACAAAATACCATAATTTATAACTATATTACTCATCTAATGTGTATGGCATGTGAAAGCTAGATGAAGGTCGAGGCAAGCACAACAAATTTGTTGGATGGGACAAAATCAATAGGAGCTCAATGCTATTTGGAAAAATAATAATTCAAAGACATAGTGGAGTTTCCGATTGGTGGCATGGACTAGTTTGATGTATGTAGTTGGTTTGATTTATGAAAAAATAGGGAGACAACATGCATGTATGCATATAGGTAACATCTGCCAATATGCCATATCCAGACCGCAATCTATTTTTGCCTATTGGCTAATATGAAAATATCGGCCCGCGTATATGACATAATCAAAGTTGTTAAATCTTGATACGGTTTGTGTTTCGTTTTTTTATTTATCAGTTCTATCAATATTGCGTATAACGCTTTATGATATCAGTATCCTACATTTGTAGTTTTAATTGTTGATTGTTATAGATGAATACCATTGCAATAATAGTTTTTGGTTGATGAATGCTATTGCAATGTAGGATGATCAGTTCTATCAATCTTGATCTCAATGGTTTAAAATCATGTTACACATACAACACGAATGCACAACAAACGCATAATTAGAGAGCGATTCGAGATATTCAGGTTAAAACCAATATATGATACTCGATGATAATATGAAACCTTCATATTCCCATCGATACTCATATATGAAACTAAAAGCGCCACTTAGTCCCCGTCTATCGGTTAACATACGTGTGATGCTCGTCGTGACCTAGAACTATACGAAAGTTGTTAAATATCGGACAGTATAGCTCGATACTAACAACCGTCGTATAGTCTACGCGACGAGAAAATTCAATCATATGGTAACCCATAGATTTGTCCCGTGTGGACAAGTTAAGAATTATAAAGCAAACGCCTTCATTCACTTGTGTTTTCATCCGTTTCGAGATATTTCGTCGGTACCTTTCCGCTGGTTCTCCGTGTACAAAGATAGATTAGATGTTCATTTCAATGTTGTTTCACAGCTTTGAAATGATTATCTATTCTATTACAGTGTACTCGGAGAACAGCGGGGAGGTGCTGCCGAAATTTACTCGAAACGGTTGAAAGCACAAGTGATGGGCGTTCGCTCTATACATTCTTAATGGGATAGAAGCCTACCCCCGACAGCCGGAACACATACATACAACAAGAATACACAACAAACGCATAATTAGAGAGCTATTCGAGATGTTCGGGTTAAAACCAATATATGATACTCGATGATAATATGAAACCTTCATATTCCCATCGATACTCATATATGAAACTAAAAGCGCCACTTAGTCCCCGTCTATCGGTTAACATACGTGCGATGCTCATCATGACCTAGAACTATACGAAGGTTGTTAAATATCGGACAGTATAGCTCGATACTAACAACCGTCATATAGTCTACGCGATGAGAAAATTCAATCGTATGGTAACCCATAGATTTGTCCCGTGTGGACAAGTTAAGAATGTATAAAGCAAACGCCTTCATTCACTTGTGTTAAGAGTGTCCAACATGCGGAGAGGTCAGGTATAAGCCGAAAGATTCTGATAAGAAGCCTGATATACCTGTGAAGATAGCACGATACTTTCCCATAACACAGAGGCTACAGAGGCTATTCAGGTGCAAGAAAATAGCTGAGGCAATGATTTGGCATCACCGTGCTCCTCCAAGAGAAAATGGAAAAATGAGCCATCCAAGAGATTCACCGGCATAGAAGGATTTCGATAGGAGGCACGCAATATTCAGTAGCGATCCTCGCAATGTCCGGCTCGGACTAGCTACCGATGGCTTCTGCCCATTCAACTATATGCTGGAAGTCACAGTACATGGCCCGTTGTAATGATAATTTATAATCTGTCACCTTGGTTGGCTATGGACCAATCATACTTTATGATGCATCTTCTTATCGACGGACCAAACTCACCGGGGAACAATATCGACGTCTATCTCCGACCTCTGATCGAGGAGCTGAAAACTTTGTTCATTGATGATGTAGAGACATATGATTCAAACACAAATACAACCTTCATACTGCGTGCGGCTTTAATGTGGACAATTAATGACTTTCCTGCGTATGGAATGCTATCAGGTTGGTCCGTACATGGTCACAAAGCATGTCCTCATTGCCATGAACACACAACATCAAAATTTTTGAATTTTAGCAGGAAGGTTTGTTATTGCGGCCATCGACGTTTTCTGCCTCCAGACCACCCCTATAGGTTAGACACGGTTCATTTTGATGGTCATCAGGAGCTTCTTGGACCTCTATCCCCATTGTCCGAAGAGGACGTGACTGCTAAATGGGATGGTTACAATAACGTGACCTTCGGGATGGATCCGACGAAACAGGTCAAACCACAATATTGGAACAAGTTAAGCATTTTCTTCGAGCTTCCGTACTGGTCTACAAATTCAGTGCATCATTGTCTTGACGTCATCCATATAGAGAAGGGAGTATCAGAGCACATACTTAACTTGCTTCTGTGTAAAGACGGGAAATCGAAAGAAAACATGAATGCTCGGATAGATCTACAAGAGTGGGGAATAAGAAGTGAACTGCACTCTAAACCGGTAGCGGGTAAACCGGGCAAGTTTGTACTTCCCAATGCCGCTTATCATATGTCACAACCGGAGAAGAAAAGATTCCTGCAGGTGTTGCATGATTTGAAAGTCCCCACAGGTTTCTCAGGATCATTCAGCAAGAAAATAAAAATTGTGAAGGGCAAGATCGATGGGCTGAAATGTCATGATCACCATGTTATCGTGGAGCACCTTCTTCCATTAGCCCTCAGGACTTCTCTCCCCGACTCGGTTGGTCTAGTAATCAACGACCTATGTTGTTTTTTCAGGGAGTTGTGTGCTAAAACACTGGAGGTTGCGACGCTGGATAAACTAGAAAATTCTACTGCGTTGATACTTTGCAAGTTTGAGCGTATTTTCCCACCGTCATTCTTCAATATCATAATACACTTGACGGTTCATCTTGCAACAGAGGCGAAGTTAGCCGGACCGGTACAATATCGATGGATGTATCCCGTCGAGAGGTACGTGTAATTTTTCGTTTTGCGCAATTTATAAATTTATTGTTGTCCTGTATGCCCGTATTTATTTATTCAACATATTCTCATTAGGTACCTTTACACTCTTAAGAAGTATATACGCAATAAAAATCGACCAGAGGGTTCTATCATGCAAGGTTATTTTCTTGATGAAGCAACCACATTTTGTTCCCGCTATCTGGACGAGAACATTGAGACAAGGCTTAACCGACCACGAAGAATTCAAGACGGCCATATGGTAAAGCCGAGTATAAGAGGGTAGACACTATGTTTATCAACAAGATATACCGGTTTATCTTGCTTAATTGCGCATGTCTTGAACAAATTAGAGAGTAAGTTCTTTTGGATTAATTGTTATATCTGTGCTTGTGTGTGTATGAAATGACATAATATTAATATCATAATTATTTGTCGAAAACTGAACTCATTTTAACGAGGTACGTGAGGGGCATCCTGATTGGAACGAAGAACGTTTGGAAAAATACCATCAGGATAATTTTTGTGATTGGGTCACAGAGCATGTAAGTTATTCGAATTACATTTTATTGCTATCAGTTTTAATCTAAACTTGTATCGTTATGTATTTGTCATAAAACTTGTTTTGTTAGATCCACGATCCGAACTTGTCTGCATTATTTGAGAGTGATTCAAGATGTTTAGCTCAATTTCCTAGTATGGAGGTTGCATATTACAAAGGATTTGTTGTCCTTGGATACAAATTCGAAGTTAAGGACATAGAAACATCTAGAACCACTCAAAATAGTGGGATTGCGACGGTAGGATCGGACGGTGTGATTTACTATGGGTACTTAAATTGTATACTCGGCATCCACTATCCCGGACGATCAGAACCTTTTTATATATTCCAGTGTACTTGGTACGATCCGCGAACCAATACGAACAGGTGGAGAAGCAGTCTTGGGACTTGGAAAGATGAATATGGATTGACCAGTGTGACCACACTTTGATTTTACAGTCAGGATGATCCGTTTATCTTTCCGAACCAAGCGTTCCAAGTATACTACGCACAGTGTTTGAAGCATCCGGGGTAGAGTGTTGTATGCCGATGGAAACCCAAAAATGTCTACGATGTCCCAGAATACGAGGACAGCGATGAGGAAGAAGAAGAGAGAAGGCTTAAAGTGCTCCGACCGTCTGTTTCGAAGGACGGGTTGTCTTCGAACGATCATGAAGTTACGTGGGTTAGAAATGACATCGACGATGAAATCCAAGTAGATATGTATGATGCACCCACGAAACGAAAAAGGTTATCAGTAATGTTATATTATTACTTCACATTTTACGCTTTATACATATATAGTCAATACTTTTAATGATTGTCTAATGCGTCCACGAACCGTTTATCTAGATTTAATGACGATGTCGGGAGCAGCGATGGGCGGCAGGAGCTCCAGCCGCGGCAGAGGCAGAGGCAGAGGCAGAGCGGTTCTGCCGCCTGGAGAGCTCCGTAGGGAGCTTCAGAGGGCCGGTCTTGCACCTAGATCGGAGACCCCTTCAGATGCCTCCTTCCGTGTGGATTTTGCCACATCTCCAGGTATACAGCACGCATATCCATTTTGAATGTAATATTATAGATATTCATGCCTGTTTATGTCAAAATTACTTATATTGTCAATGTTTGATTGTCTAGTTGTTGGTGATGCGTCCACATCTGGGACAGAGGCCACCCCCGCTCCTCCAGGTATGTTTATATATCATATAGTGTATGTATATTGATTTAGAATGCTATATCGTAAATACACACATTCCTTTTGCTCTTACTTAGCAATTTTTATTTTTTTCTAGCTGTAGGTGGTGACACCACCGCACCTGCGGGTATGTTTATATATCCTATAGTGCATGCATATTGATTTAGAACGTTATATTATTGATCTACACATTCTTTTTGCAATTACTTCTATAATCTATTTTTAATTGTCTAATTATAGGTGGTGCGTCCACATCTTCCGCAGGGGCCACTCCTGCCGCTTCCATACCCTCCGCATCGTCTGCAGGTTAGTATGAATAAATTTAAAATATTTATTCATTTTACATATGCTCTATAGAATAAATATGAACTTCATGGAAATTTAGCGTCGATGTTTATTTTCTAGTTGGAGGGGATGCATCCGCATCCGGGACCCCGGTTGTTCCTCACCAGAGGAACTATCGTCCCGCTCGTGCTGCTGCCCGGGCCCAGGATCGTGCGATAGTCACCGGAGGTATATATCACATTTGAATTTTCGTTTAACCTTGATTTCTTAATACAACTTTGTCTTATTATTGATTGTCTTGATATTTCGTGCAGACGCAGGGCCTCCCTATCCCCAGAGGGGGACTCGAGGCCTGAATCAGTCCCATAGGCTGAGGCCTGACAGAGCTAGGGGGAGGCAACATTCCCCCTTTTTTTACCCTTGACTATCGCTATACCGGTCCTCATGCCGAGAGGTTCGGCCGGTATTTGGGGGACGAGAGCCGGCTCGTGAAGAACTATCCACTTCACGTTGAGTGGGGCGAGCAGCACCAGCGCTCATTCGCCCTCTTCTTTGATCAGGCTCGGGTATGTATTAATATATATTTTCATTTGATCTATCCAATATATTTATTATTAACACTTGCAATCTAATAACAATGTTTTTTTTGTATTTTCAGTTGGATTACGATTTTCAGCCTGTAGCCGACCCTGATCACCCGGGGAAGGTGCTCGATCTTCATGCTCTGTACAATGGCCTGATGAAGAACATGCAGGCCAAGGTCCGATACAACAGGAATGAGCTGAAGGCCGACTGCTACTCCCTGTAGATGGCGACCCCCGAGGCAGAGAGAGCGGCCCTCCTATCTACTCCGGCGTTTGCGAGAGTCGACGTAGAGACATGGCCTCTATTGTGCGCTTATTTCGACTCCCAACGCAAACAGGTATGTATTTTAAATGTAATTCATTATTTATGATATAATTTATTTCTTTCTGTTTCTTAATTAGAAAACTAAATGTTAATACGTTGTGCAGAAACAGGCCGTTCAGAATACAGAGAACAGGAAGTCGGCGAAGAGGGGTCGCCCCACTTATACAGGTGGCTCAAGGAACATTACTCGAGCCATAGAGTTATCGGTAAATTACAATAGACCGACCTTTGTGATATTCTGCAATATTAAGAGTTATTTTCTAATATTTCTAATATTAAGAGTTACTTTCTAATATTGCAGACATCTCGGACCGTGGCGTCAGGTGGTACACCGAGCGTGCTGTCCGTATATCTTGCCGTCCACGGCACCTCGACAGATCCCGCCACGGGCGAGCTTCGATATCCCAACGTCGCTACCCAGGAGTACTGTGTAAGTGTTAATATTTTTCTACCCAAATTTGAAATTTTAGTTTTGGAAGGTTCAAGTTTAAATCTTATACTTACACTTTACTGCTTAATGTGGGTGTAGGAGCAGGTGGTTGAGCAGGCCCAGGCCTCGGGGATCGATTTTACCGGACAGAGCGATCCGAGGCTGCTGACCCCAATTCTGGACGCCGCACACGGAGGGCACCACGGAGGTTGGGAGAGAGGCCGGGGACTGGGCCCTAGCAGGGCCTATATGAGGTTGGACTCCACCCCGGCGGTTACTTCCTCCATCTCCAGTGACCGACGTGTCCATCAGGAACTGGAGAGCTTGAGGGCCACCATTCAGGAGTTGAAGGAGATGCTGGTATGTATATTGCTTTATAGTAAAATATCATGTCATATTATATAGATATCAACATATCCATAATTAGTACGTAGCTTGAGCTTATTTGGTTTTAGACTTAAGTTTAATTAATCATACATACAGATGTAATTAAAATAAATAACAAACTAGATATCCAAACGGGGTTTCGAAATAACTTAATAATGATACGAATTCGAATAATACACAGTTCTTACACGCTAATTACACACGTTAGGTCCAGACGCGACAGGTTACATCGGACGAGCCTCCACATGCATCTCCTTCGGCTGCGGCTCCGCAAGCCACTACATCGGCTGCGGCTCCGCAGACAGCTCCTGTCGCTCCACCGCCCACTCAGACTCCCGCAACCGCGGCTCCGCAAGCGACTACCTCGATGGCGGCTGCGCAGACCACATCGCCAGCTCCACATGCCGCTCAGACTCCCGCTCGCGACGAATTGCAGAGTTTATTGACCGAGGAGCAGGCGCGCGTTATTCTATCGTTATTCAGAAGTGGAGCTGGACCGAACTAGGGTAGCTTTTTGGTTCTTATTTTTTGAAACATGTATTTATTTATATCATACACATTGTACTACATTTTGAAACGATATTGATATTGGTTTGTATTTATATCATATTCAGTTTTTGGGTTTCTTTTGTATATTATATATATGCGTGAGATGTGATTATGAATACTGCAATATATGATTTGATTGATGTATATATTATTGTGCACAGGACGGGAAAAAATCAAGCAGCACATTTTTAAAAAAAAATACAGACAATATGTACCTACGGATTAATCCGTAGGTACACATGTTGCCCCTACGGCTATATCCGTAGGGGCACAATATCAGCAGTAACTGATATTTCCCCCCTGATCTCAGTGCCAGGGGGTTGGGAGTGCCCCTACGGACATATCCGTAGGGGCCAATGCCTATCCCCTACGGAGTTATCCGTAGGGGCTAAATATCAGGAATCCTGATATTTTTCCCCTACGGAAAAGTACCTACGCATATATCCGTAGGGGGTGGTACATGGACCTACGGTTATATCCGTAGGTACATGTAATATATTCAAAAAAAACCGTAAATAATATAAAATCTTATACCCTACGGATTTATCCGTAGGGGCAAAAGGACCTACACATAAATCCGTAGGGGCAAGAATTTGCCCGTAGGGGCAAGTTCAGGGCCTCAACTTGCTCCTGCGGCCTTTGCACCTACGGGGTATTTTTTCGCCCCTACGGATATATCCGTAGGGGCAGTGGGTTGCCCCTATGGATAAATCCGTAGGGGAAACCCTTATTTGTAGTAGTGGGTGCAAGATACTGATTAAATTCAGTGGAAGATATGGTCTAAGAAGTTTGTTAGATTTAAAGTTCATTTGTGAACTGGGTCCCATCAGATATCCAGAAAAATTCTAAGACATGTATCACTCATTTTGGGAGATAGTTTTTCTCCGCAAAATTGAGATATAGAGCGATAAAAATAGAAACATTGGAGCGGATCCACTCACTGAGGCTATTTCTTGAACGCGAAAGTTTCGCAAACAAGCTTTACGAGACTAATTAGTAGAGAAGTTGGGTGTTCGGTATCACATGGGCTGTGAGTATGTGACACCGCAATAATTAGCCTTAAGTGCAAGTGGAAGATTGTTGGTTATAGTGCCCTCAAGGCAATTATTGTAATCGCAGGCAGGCGATTATGATGATTGCGGGAGGACCTATACGGATAGAACAGTCTTACTTGAGATGATAATATGCTATCTGGTTTTTCTCTATCATCATGTACATGCATTATGTGGTATTACAGATCATTATTACATGTTGATAGAACCCATAGGATTCTGCTTGACTACCAGCATTATGATGGCGATCATATATGTGGGAGTTGGGTGGTCTATAAGCACATCCATAAATGTCCCTAGTCGAGGGAGTATCAAGATTGGGCATCAATTCTCCGGATTAGACTAGTGTATACTTTTCGAGACCCCGACGAGGGACAGTGGTCGGTCTCACAAGCCATTGGTGTTAGTTAGTCACCAAAGATAGTATACAGGTGCTCATTGGGTTATGAGTTATACTGGACGGACTCGCCGGGAACATACTAGATGGTATTATACCTATTGTCAGATAACAGTTCTCAGGTGACATGAGTACATGTTAGTCTGTCGACCTGAGACCATCATTTGTCTCGTGTGAGTTCTCACTGTGCTTTGATTAATACCCTACCACGATTCAAAGGGGTCGTGCAAACAGGTTTTAGTTGGGTACAGTCTCGAGCTACATCGAGGCAGTGAGCGGATCGTCGGGGATTCGTCTCTCCCGGTATTGGGGGTTGATGTCGCGCTGTGCACGGGTGGCCATCATCAGAAATCCTTGGCCAAGGTGGGGGAGAATTACTGATTTGGATCATTAGTTTCTCAGTGGGTGATGGGCTTCACATAGACACAAAATATCGCTTTATTAGGGGTCTAACATAATCCACCCCCTAGACCCAATATGAGATACTCTTAGACGAATAGACTGGACTGTATGGAGATTGTCACAGACAGGCTCAGTAGGGGTTCGGATGAGATTGCTCGTCGGCCTTCCTTTCTCTCAATACCTGGGTAGCCATTACGTACAGCTAGTGCCGCTGACGTGCTTGTAGTTAGAAACACTGCCAACGTATTGACGAGTCTTTAGATTTCCACACTAATGGTTTCCCTGGTTCAGGCGAAATGATGTAGTAGTCGTATTTTGATACATGCAGGGCTCCGATCGAATGATTGTACTAGTTACCTGGACTTTCAATCGGACAGTTGATTATAGTAGCCAGCTCGGGTTTGAGACGGATTATTAAATCAGGTATTGATTTAATAATTTACGTATATGTATTTCGATCTTTATATTCTAGTATTATGTTCTTTTGTTATTCTATCTCTTTGGGTATTCGTATTTTGGTATGGATACGGGTATGTATATACAGATGAGTGTATTCCGTATTTATACGGAAAATATTCTAGAAGGTGGACACCTCATTTTGGATTATCCATTTATTAATTTAAATGGAAATGACGTATAAAGGTAGTGAGGTGAGAATGGTGAGAACCGTGCTTGAATAGTGTTGACAAATGAATTGTTAATTCATTTGTGCAAACTATTCAAGTATGGTTGTTAAATGTTTATTGAAAAATATGTTTTACATGACCATGCTTCATCTTTTTCTCTCATGGGATTTCTCATTCTCACCATTTTGGTTATCTCTCCTCACTTACCTTTCTTGAGCTCCTCCTCCTCCTTCTTCATTTTCTACTCTACCATCTCATGTGTTGAGAATCAAAGGTATAAGAGAGATCGATATACACTCAGAGTAAATCAATACATCCCTAGACACTCTAGATTAGCAACCTAGAGCCCCTAATTGCTCCACTAGATTCTTAGTGTGGAGCTAGAGCCATGAGCCACATCTCTCGGGTGGATCATCTTCGACGGAGGAAGACCGGTGGTAAAGCTCGATCAAGGTGACCTCAAGGAGCTAAGGAAGAGAGTAGAAGATCGAAGAAGACGGATCATTTGGTAAAATAGTTCTAACTCAGTAACTAGATCTCAGTTTGTTAGTTAGTTTAGGTTTATGGTTCGATTCTAGGACGGGTTTTTAGCACCAAAAATTTCAAACACCATTTTTGTTCCGCATCGGCCACAGTAGATGGCCAGGGTGCTAGCAAACCCCAACATTGGCCGCTAGTTGAGCTTGGAGATCTTCCAAGGTCTCAGAAGCTAGCTCCCACTCTGAAAATTTCCGAGTCAGCTTCTTCTCACAAAACCAGAGATAGGCGCCACATCTCTCAATCCACTCATTCAACCTAGCCTTCAGAGATAAGATGTTCAAGGGAAGGCATTTGTGTTCAAGATCATGAAGAAAGGTTTCTACGCGCTGACAGTATTCAACCCAAGTATGCACCAGCACCTCGTCATGATAGGTGGCAAGAACAAATAAAGAAGCGCTAGCCTCAGCAACAAACTCCTATACGATGAATGAAGTACCGGTGCGAAGGTCTTCAATGAGATCGGCCAGCGAGTGTAGGTTGTTCCTCGCCATCCTTTCAGACATACGTTTTGTGTAAGAACCCTCAAACATACAACTGTGAGACTCAAATAGGGCCGGGGCCGGCAGAACTATGTCAAAGCAAGAAAACACAGGAAGGTTAGACGCATCTCCGAGATGGGAAATAGACAAAATAATACAAGGATCGAAGGGTCACTCACCCACGGTCACAGGAGAAAAATTTAGGAGATCCCTAGGTTCGTCCAAAATCTCGACTTTGTCATCATCCTGCAAGACTGCAAACAAACACGTCAGTATCGCTCTAGAAAAGATAATGGAAAGAAATAGAAAGATATCAACCATTTCCAGAAGAGAGGATGATACGCTGGGGAGGTATTACATGCGGGGCCACCATACCGGATAGACGCGAGAAGGATTCATCTAGAGAACTTTCCAATATGAAAGACGCTAACTTCTGCAACTCTGAAAGCACCATAAGAAGTCAGGTTTACTGAGAGATTGTCAAATGAAAAGAGGTAAAAGATAGGGTTACTTTCGATGCTCCTCCCACTCTTAGGGAAGACCGGCTGAGACCCAACATGGGCTGAAGGTGCAGCGGCATCGGGAACATCCTCCATATCTTCTGGCGCATCACCAATGATATCTACAGAGTCCGTCGATGGTCCATTAGCTTCATCCGAAAGAATCAGAGCTGTTTTAGGAGTTTTAAGGACATGTTGTTGGCTCAAAATTGCACCCACCACAGAAGTCCCTACAGAACAAAAAGAGAATGTAAGGACAAGAACAATATGAGTCATTTGCTAAAGAACATGAAAAGATAAATACCGATACCCCACGGAGCCTGGAGTATAACTTCCTCAAGTCGTTGCTTTTTTCTTGTTAGCCACGCATGTCGGGCTTCAATTGAAGAAGGAGATTTACCTGCTCTCCGAGCGGCTTTATCCTCAGAAGTGGCTGATACCGGTCGTTTTAGACCCCTTTCCTTTGCCAACGTTAAAGGAGCCTGTTCACACCAGAATACTGCATTTAATACTGCTCATTCTTATGCATATTTGTATATGGGTAGGTGCTATTGATCCATGTTTGCTACATTATTACAGATTACAGGTTCTCAATCCAAAACAATGCAAACTACGCACAATCTCTACAGTTATGACAAAATTCAGAACAACAGCCGAAAACAGATAAAATCCGGGTTCCGGTCATCTACACCCGTCAGGTGCCGCTTACCAGTACAAGAGACAAGATCAAGCGATGGTCATTCGTGTCTGGGAAAAGCACAGAGCATGAGGATGGCAGCACAAGGATCAAGGTGGCAACGCGGAGCTCGAGAGAGATCAAGGCCAAAAGACAAAAAGAGTTGTCATTTTGGACTGTTGAAAATCTGAGAATATTTTGGAACTATTTTGCAAATTTGAAACTGTTAAACAGAAGAAGAAAGTAACTCAAGAACCCACAAGAAACACAGTGCACCAATTCCTCCAAACGGCTGCGGAAGGGCGAAAATTTGGCTATAATGGCGACGGATTCGCGGCAATACCAGAGTGTCTCGCAATGAATTTTCAGGAGTGTTTTTGTAATTGTATACAGGCTAAGAATATAACCCTAGGGTTTCACTTCTCTGCCTATATATGCTCCAGATGTATGCCAAACCAAATATTTTTTACTTTTCTTAGGATTAGTGTTAGATTTGTTAGTTTTCTTCTTCATCTTCATCTTTTCTCCGTTGAAATGTAGTGAGAGTTTTTGAGTGGAAAAACAATGAAGATGGGAGCTTTTCTACCATGTATCTTTATCTTCTTGCATTGTCTTTTAATTTTCAGTATAACTTTTATTATTTGTTTGTTAAGTAGTTGTTGGTTTTATTGTTTTTTCTTCTCTTCTAATCTCTATTTTTAAGCCATGATACTCAATGGAGTCCCTTGCTTAGGTAAGGGGCCCAAGTAGTTAGCTTGCTATCTTTGTTCTAATCATATTCTTTTATTTTTTCTTCTCTTCTTCTTGTTTTATTTTCTTCTCATGTGTGAATAGTTTAATCACTTGTTAGGGTTAAGAAAGAGTGGTAGGAGGGATGGAAAAATCCCATGTATTTCTCTTCGCCAAACAACTTGAAATCGAACATAGACCAAACAAACATAACCCTTTCCCTTAGGCACGCTATACGTGACATATAGCCGCGACCTAAATCGAGAATTCCCTTAGGCATACTACAACATGACATGTACTTGAGACCTAATTGGAGACTTGTTGTGTGTGTTTGGCCTAGAGTTGGAAATAAGAGTATGGAATGGATGGAAAAGAGGCACTAGGAATAGATTTAGCATTGAAAACCTTGCTTAAACTCGCAAATAGAATTCCTATGTCCTCTTAATCCCCGTTACTTCTGATTATTCCAACATCATTTTAATGATGGTACAATATACGCAAAAGATTAATTCCCAACAATACTAACCAACCCTAACCCTAACAAGTCCTCTTTGAACATAAAAATACAAACACTTAGGATAGAACTGAAAAAACTTGTATATTTTTACTTAACTCTTCTAAACTAAGAACGAAGCACTAACCATATCCCAGTGGACGACCCGTACTAAACCGGCTAGCTACATGCGAAACCGTCTTGATTGCGGGTAATAGAACATATAGAACGCATAACACAAACATAACAATCAGGGCCGCCGGTGGCGCGACAGAGGGTAGGTCAACGCCCCGAAAAATGACATGAGCAAGGCGTCCCCTCTGGAGGCGAACATCCTCGGTCTCTTCTTGTGACATTTAGAAAGCCTCAGCAAGCTGAGCGGCCTCCTCGGCGGACATGTCCGAGAATATAAGGCCATCATCTAGTTCGTACCCAGGCATGTTGTCACCATCAGGAGTATGAAACTCGGGCTCGTGCAGTGCATCCATCGGACGCATAGCAGACTTCTTCTTTCGGGGACCTAAGCTAATGCTTGCAGAAAAACGTTTCCTCCCTTTAGAATGTTTGGACGACGTTGCCCGATCTCAGCTTTATGATCCGACTTAAATAATACAACGGCCTTTGCAGCGCTCCAAGTCTCTACACCAGATTCAGTGCGAATTGGCATACCTACCGCACGAGGGGCCGGCACCTGGACTGTGAAAGTCCAAGTAATCTCTTGGATCTATCTCTGTAGATCTTAATCCCCAGAATGTATGAGGCATAACCCAGGTCCTTCATGGAGAACCTTTGTGACAAGAACAACTTGACCGATTGTAGCATAGGAATATCATTTCCTATCAAGAGAATATCGTCCACGTACAAGACTAGGAACACGACAATTCGTCCTACAATCTTCTTATATATACAAGGCTCATCCTCTCAAATCCCTTGACTGTTTCATCAAAATAGATGTTCCAGCTCCGCGATGCCTACTTTAATCCATAAATGGATTTAAGCAACTTGCATACCTTCCCGCTGCTCCCACTATCTACGAAACCTTCCGACTGATCCATATAAACACACTCTTCCAAACTTCCGTTCAGAAAAGCCATTTTTACGTTCATCTGCCAGATCTCATAGTCATGGAAGACAGCAATGACAAGTAGGATCCGAATGGATTTGAGCATAGCCACTGGAGAAAAGGTTTCATCATAGTCCACACCTGGTCTTTGACGAAAACCTTTTGCAACAAGTCTAGCCTTATAGGTTTCCACTTGTCCATCTACACCAAATTTCTTTTTGTAGATCCATTTGCATCCAACGGGTTTTACCCCAGGTGGAGTAATATTCAAGGTCAACACTTTATTGGTGTACATGGACTCCATTTCGGATCGCATAGCATCCAGCCACTTATCAAAGTCCCTACTGATAATGGTCTGCCAGAAACTAGTAGGGTCATCTTCTTCCAAGATGTAATTCTCTCGATCCCCGCCTATGAGAAAACTGTAGTATCTCTCGGGCAGATGAGAAATCCTACTAGATCTGCAGAGTGGCTGAGGTTCGACTGGGACTTCTAAATCTTGAGGTTCTACCAAATCTTCAGTTACATTTTATGGTTCAGAAATTTCTTCCAGTTCTACCGTACTCCCACTAACTTCTTTTGCAAGAAGTTCCTTTTCTAAAAAGGTGGCATGGCGAGATACAAACACCTTCTGTTTCTCAGTGTAGTAGAACAGATATCCTAATGAATTCTTAAGATATCCCATAAATTTTCATAGAACTGACCGTGCCTCAAGTTTGTCCGGTTTCTGTGTTTTTATATAGGCCGGAAAACCGTACGTCTTAAAGAATTTAAGACATGGTTTCTTACCACTTCATATTTCATATGGAGTCTTAGGCACAGATTTGGAAGGAACCTGATTCAAAAGATATGCTGCTGTTTGTAGCGCATGTCCCCAGAATGAAAGAGGCAACTCAGTACTACTCATCATGGAGCGAACCATATCCAAAAGGGTACTATTCCTCTACTCTGACACACCATTGTGCTGTGGTATATATGGAGAAGTAAGATGAGAGAGAATTCCATTCACTTTTAGGTATTATAGGAATTCCGTGCTTAAGTAATCCCCTTCTCTATCAGATAGGAGGATCTTGATACTTTTGCCAGTCTGGTTCTCTACTTTGTTTCTGTATTCTTTGAATTCCTTAAAAGTTTCAGATTTGTGTTTCATAAGATACACATATCCGAATCTAGAGAGATCGTCAGTGAATGTGATGAAGTACAAGAACCCACCCCTTGCATGTATAGACATTGGACCATATATATCACTGTGTATGAGTCCCAAGAGCTCTACTGCTCTTTCTCCGTGTCCGGTGAACGGAGATTTGGCCATCTTTCCTTTGAGACAGGACTGACAAGTTTCATAAGATGAAAATTAGAACGTGTTCAAATATCCATCTTTATGTAACTTACTCAGTCTTTTCTCTTCGATATAACCAAGTCTATAATGCCACAAGTAGGATTCGTTCTCTTCTGAACTCTTCCTCTTGCTTGTGTTTTGTACATTGAAAACTGTGTTTTGATTAAGAACATAGATACCATTCCACAGTGTACCTTATGCAACCAATACCTGATTAAGGTAAATGTTCATCATATTTCTATCAAGAACAAACTTATATCCATCTTTATCAAGTAAAGAAACTGATATGATGTTGCAAACCATGGAAGGTACATAGTAGCAATTGTTCAAAATCATAGTATTGTCATTTGGCAATGCTAGGTGATATTCACTGATAGTAGAAGCATCAACTTTTGCTCCGTTCCCTACTCTGAGGGCCATATCACCAGGTCCAACCATCCTACTTTTTCTCAGTCCCCATAATAAATTACAGATATGAGATCCTGATCCGGTATCTAGTACCCAGGAGTTAGGACTGACCGAAAAGCAGTTCTCAATAACAAGAACACGTGAAGGAGACACATTGGTATGTTTCTTCTTCGATGGGGTCATCAAGGAATTCATGCAATCCTCTTTCCTTTCCTCATACTCATGACGACTTTCATAAGTCAGAGCCAAACCGACGTTCCCCAGCCCCGAATAAGAATTCGAATCGGTCAAGCGATACATTTTATTATCTTGATTAGGGCGTGAATTGGTTGCTACCTGGAAAGAGAGAAAAGAAACACTCAGCGTGCGCTCTTATAATATTAGATTGGTTATTAGTTTATCTAATCAGGATGGCTCCCACTGTTTCCTCGAATTCTTCTTCAAACCCAAAAAGAAGAACTAGTCAGGATTAATCGCACGTCATAATACTTGCTTAACCTTTCGGCCAGGCTAGTGTTGGTACTTCGACGGAGGTTTTCCAACGCTTTCACGAAGTTCCTTTATTACATAACCTCTTTTCCCTAGGAGGCGTAGCCCCGCTAACACCGTTCTAGACAACTACTTGGTTTATAGTATTGATTGTTAAGTGAGAAAATCTCCCAAGAGTAACCTACTCATCAGTGGGATCGGGATCCAACTATTATTGTATGATAACCTAGATGGAAGTCACTCTAGTTAGCACACTCCAGAAGGTATTCAACACTAGCAAGTTTCATGTATATTTGAATCTCCCGATGTAGTTTTTGTCCCTAGGACCCAACTGACCTTGACGAATAATCAACAAATCAAAAGGTCCTAGTCAATTTCAAGCCGTCGTTGTCCAAGATTGCATTAGACCCACCCGCATGATCCTTGACAAATAATCAACAAAATCATACGACTGTCCTAACCAATCGCATCTATCTATGCAACAGAGAATCATTACTCAGCTACCGTTCACTGCGCCTTGACGAATAATCAACAAACGCAGCACGAATACTAAGTACTAATTATCTGAAACGACGGAGGGCTACGGATGGGTTTTTGGAGAAAAGCCCTTCAAAATAATGAACTTGATATCATTGAAGGAATCAGATAGCTTTGAAAAAGGAGTGGTTTAGGCTCCGCTTTTGAAAACTAGTGGTTTTGAAGAAAACCGAGTAATCTACGGTATAAACTTTTGCTCAAGAGGTCACTCCCCACGAAAGAATCTCAGCTCTTGCCTCCTGGAATGAGGTGATGGATATTCACAACCGAATACCACTATGCAAAACGAAAGAATATAACTATAGTTTTTCGAAATTTGTTCCAACAACATCTTTTAGGTTTCTTATCTTGCATTAATCAAAATTAATGCGGTCCCATCATTTAAACATATCACACCACAGAAAGGAATGAAAAATAAAATGTACGTATATGCCATCCGCATTCGCCACTGGGCCCCATCATGAACCGTTAGGTTACTTAACTAACGACAGAGCGGGGGCTGGACTAGCGCGTGTGCAAAACATATACAACATCTAGTAGTATATATATATAAATATATATAACATTCGTCCTAGGCATGAAATAAGAAATATCACAGAATCTCAGCAAGAAATACATAACGGTGGATAATCTTGGAGCCCCGGGTATCATTTGAACCGCAAATGAGACCGGACATTCCCGGTCGTGTGGATAGCCCGTGCAATGGAAACCTGAACCCCTACGAGCACGGCAAGTTACCCGCCAATCCCAGAAGTGAGGCAATCCCAATCAACAAAGTGAATGGGCTACCCAGCACTTCACGAGACCCGGTAACTTGAGCGCCCCTCCGTGGGTCATACCTATACCCCTTACGAGTGCGGCGAATAGCCCGCCAATTCTAAAGTGAAGCCCCCTCTGTATCAACGCCATGAAATACGGGCTTGTTGCCCTCTAGAATTCGGCTATTCATGTACTCTCCCGTGGGGCAATCCTAGTATAGGAAATAAAAATATATGTACAAAGGTGACATCGACCTCAACCCGGTCATGCCCCAATCAAATAATATACAACACGGCAGTAACGGCAGTCCACATGTCGGACGCTCACCCCGCAATAACAAATGTACAAATGAATATTAAACTGTACTAAACCATTGCACCACCGGTTATCCGCCACGACAATCCAACCACAATGTCAGCACAATCACAGAACATCAACGTGAATGTCAAGTTCGTAAACCTGTCTAAGAGAACATATAGCACATAGATGGGTTATACCAATCAAATGACATTCAAGGTCGCAGATGCTAAACTAAATATTGATAACTATTAAACAGTGTTAAAATAGTGACTTGGAAATACACCGTAATGCCCCAAAACTCAAGATAACTGAAAAATCATTCTGGGCAAAATCAAACATATCCAGAAACCCCAAATCCAAGAGATATAGAGCACCAAACAAAAACGAGCACATTTCACCACAACAAAACCGGCGACGCCGGCCTTTTTGATGTTTTCACCAGCCAGAACAAGGAATCATGAGCTCGTTTTTCTCTGGTGTTCTAGTTATAGTAAAAATAGCACTCTGTAGTTGTTTAAAAGATTTCAGAGGCTGTTTAAAAATTTGACAGTAACTTGAATTCAAGGTTTTGTGTTTTGGAGTTATTTCGGTTTCGTTATTTTAAACGTTGTTTAAACTGCTAGTATAGGTTTTATGGTCTGGCTCTGATACCATGTTGGGTTACCCTAATGCCCTAGCCATCATCCGTGGCCATTTGCGGAACAAAAATTTTTCTACCAAAGTAAAAACGGTGCTAAAATAAACCATTAAACCGGATCTAACCATAAACCTAACTAGCAAAGCTAAGGAGCTAACTACTATGACAAGAAAGCCTCACCAAAAGATCCGTGTCCTTCGGTCTTCTCTCCTCATCATATGCTCCAAGTGACCTCCTTGAACAAACTTGATCTTCATTTGTTGCTCCATCGGTTCTCCACGATCGATCTTGTTCTCCGGTCTTCCTTTGTCATAGATGATCCACCCGTAGGATGTGATCCATGGCTCTAGCTCCACACTAAATGTCAAGTGGAGCAACTAGAGAACTTGGGTTGCTAATCTAAGAAGTCTACGATATAGTGTGAGGTTCTAAGTGTTACTATCTTTATCTTGCCACCTCTCTTGTTTCTCAACACATGAGAGTGTAGAGAGGAGGAAGATGATGAGGGTGATGAAGCTCAAGATAAGGACATGAGGGTGAAGCAAAATGGTGAGAGCAAATCAAATGAGGCAACCATGAGAGAGAAAATATCTCACCAAGGTTTTGTAAAACAATATCCATGAATAAACAATATTAACCATGCTTCAATAGTTGCCACAAATGAATTAATAATTCATTTGACAACTATTAAATCCATGGTTCTCACCATACCCCCCTCTCCTTCACTTTACACCTCATTTACATTTATGAATAAATGGAAAAATCCATGATGAGGTGTCCACCTTCTAGAATGTTATCCGTAATAAAATACGGATTACACTCTACAGTATATACATACATGCATTCGGATAAAAAACGAATACCCAAAGAGATAGAATAACACGAAGAAAATAATACTAGAATGTACATATCGAAATACATATATTTAAATTATCAAATCAATACCTTATTTAATAATCCAGCTCAAACCCGAGCCAACTAGTATACCAACTGTCCGATCGAAAGTCCGGGTATAAAGTACATCAATCGATCGGAACCCTGCATGTATCCAATACGGCTACTACATCATTTCGCCTGAACCAGGAAAACCCTCTGTGTGGGACTCTAAAGACTCGACGGTATGCCGACAGTGAGTTACCGGATAAATCCATAACTACAAGCACATCAGCGGCACTATCTGTACGTAACGGCTACCCGGATACCTGTCAAAAAGGAAGGCCGACGAGCAAACTCATCCGGATCCCTACTGAGCCTATCCATGACAATCTCCATACAGTCTTGTCTCTTCGTCTGAGAGTATCGCATACCGGGTCTAGGGGGTGGTAAATGTTAGACCCTAATAACCCGATAATTCGTGCTGATGCGGCTCAGGACCAATCCGGAAAAATACTGATCAGCCTATCAGTAAATCCCAACTGCCTTGGCCAAGGCCTTATGGTCCTGACCAATCGAACACAGTATGATATCAACTCCCAATACCGGGAGAGATGAATCCCCGACAATCGCTCACTACCTCTATATGGCTCGGGACTGTACCCAACCAAAACCTATTTGCATGACTCAGGAGAGCCGTGGTAGGGTAGTGAAAGTGGGAACTCACACGAGAAAAATGATGATCTCAGGTCTAAAGATTAACCTGTACCCATGTCACCTGAGAACTTCCATCTGACGATAAGTATAATACCAATTAGAAGTTCTCGGCGAGTCCGTCCGGTGTACTCACACCCAGTGAATTACGATCTTAGGTGCAAAAGACCAATGGTTGCGGGACCATACCATCGTCCCTCGTCGGGGTCTAGAAACATATACACTAGTCTACTCCGGAATATCGATACCCAATCTCGACACTCCCACGACCAAGGACCATTTAAGGATGTGCGTACTAACTACTCAGCTCCCACAAGTATGATCTCCATCACAACGCGGGTAGTCTAGCAATGATCCTACGTTTTTTATCAACATGTATGAATGATACGTAATAGCAAGTAAAACATATGCACATGTTAAGATAAAGACAAACCAGATAGCATACTATCATATCGAGCAAGACTGTCATGTATATATATATGTCCAAGCATCCACATGTATATATATACAATAATGGTCTCTAGGGCATACATATCCAACAACACGCACACTTGGTTTGATAGCACGATACTCATTGAATGTATTTTTGTTATGAAGATAATATTACAATAAAATACCACATAACTTTAAAAAAACAGGATTTCTTTTTAAGCGGTATTTTATATCCTTTGCGATTACGCATCTACAACCCTCTTTAGGGGACCCGCTAATGGATGATGCAGATTATCACACATCCTTGGGCTAGTAGAATGAGATGCATACCTCCTCACGGAGCATTCGATCTCGAAACGATTTAAATACAGTTTTTAAGAAAAACGAATTTTCTAAATAAAATAAAATTATTTTCAAAATTAAAATTATATAAAATTATAAATCAATACTTTCAAAATATAATAAATCCATATTTTTTTTTAAATGAAAAGATTAATAAATGAAAATAAAATACCATCAAGATAGCAAAAAGGCAAGTTTTACAGTAAAATACCATGAACTTTCTTAGCTAAGTAATCATCACTAAAATATCCAATACTTAAAATCCATGCTCATGAAAACCCTAAATAATACTAATCACCCTCGAGGTTTACTTTTGAACTATATTAAAATATTTTTCATAAAACCCCCTCGAGATATATAAAACACTATTTAAGGATTTTAGTAAATATAGGTTTAAGCGGGATCAATTCTCTTAAACCCTACGGAGCCGGAGAAAGTGAGTTCTTGCCTATTTAAGGTAGACAGCTTAACGGTGTTATCAATGGTAATTGTCTTGGAAAAAGACACAAATCCTGCCGTCCATGTGCAGCAGTTACCGATAACTCCCGAATATAATTCAAGATCTTAATCATTTTACAAGTGTCTGGCTCAATCTGAGTCTAATTTAAATTTGAATCCAAGATCAAACACAAAAACCTAATCATGAATATGAATACTTGAAATCAAACATCAATATCAAACATGTATACTTGACTCGACTTGACCAAACCCTGGTTATAATTGGACATGAACTTAATATGAATACCAGAACACAATGGTTGCTATTGAAACTGACTTGACTCGAACCATGGATACAACTTGATATGAATACTTGACACGAATACATGATATTGACATGAACTCAATCTTGCAACTTGATGTATTCATGGATTCGAGCAAGACTGGGAATCTTAACTGTAACGTAGAATACACGGGGTGTCGGGGTAGTTCTTGTAAGAATCCAACGGAATCTCAGGAGTCGCCCTAGATCATGAATTCATGTCTACTAACACAAGCAAGCTATCATGAAGGCCCGTATTTCCTTGCTCCTGGATTATAGCCTATTGAGTTTGGAATACTTCAACACTAGATTGAAGTCCCGTTACTAACACTTAATTCGGGCCCGTGGTTCCTTACCCCTAAATTATAGCCTGATGGGTTCGAGAACACTCTTGAGATTGGTTGATATTCACCCTTAAACTTACGTAACATTAGTTGACCCATGTAAAGACCTTTTATGACACTTACATTCACTTCATGTTCACTATACCTACACTCCACGGCCATGTTATACTCATTTTCTATGCTCATGTTATATTTTCATACTTACATAGTTGCCAATAACATTACCATATTATACGTGTCCATGTTTCATTCCCATTCATACTATACCACATGTTACCTTGCATATTTATTTATATACATTCATCCCACCTTTATTGGGGCTTACCGAGCGAAAGTCCACTGACGGGCATTCCACCCATCATTGTTTCTTGGAATGTTCATCATATACTGTGGAAATTGAGGAGGTGAACACCACTGAGGAGGACCATGAACATATCACGACACAGGACTAGACTAGCTATTTTTCTCAGTTTATGTATGCCGCATATTTAGGCATTTCTCTTCTTGTATTGTATTTATTTTCATATGAACTCATGTATTATAAATGCTTCAAGTTGAATGTAAATAAAGTTGTTGAACTTTAAATCTCATGTTTATTTCTTGTCATTTTATATTTCTTATTTTACGCTTAGCGTATTTATTCCGGGAAATGACCTTCTCGAAATAAATACGTCACGGGCCTCGTCACGTACCTGCTTCCATCTTTTGGGAAGCGGAGCGTGACAAATGTCAATAGCCACTGGAGGTTAGTTGGGTATCCCCACTGACGATGGCTTAAGTCGGCCTTCAGGGGTCCAGTTAACCACTTCCATCACGTAAGCAGTACATGGATGCTTCATATGCTGAATTGAACGGATAGGCTCTGTTGGTTCTCCACAGGTGAAGCTACGGCAGTCCCTTATGATGTGACCATACCAGGTACCTCATAAGAGAAGACTCTCTTCACTTCTATCATGGTTCCTGATCATAACCAGCACTTCTTCGTCTGAAGATGACTGCGGGAAGGCAACTTCCGAACGGGTGTATAGGAAGAAAGGAACTGAAGCCATTTGTACCTGAAAAAGGATAAAAGAAGCATCAGCAAAAGAACGTGAGTTCATTTTGTGGAGCAACTAACTCTAAAGCTAGTAGACCCCCTGAAATCAAAGTGGTGGCTCACTAATGATGGAACATGTGCCCATTATGGGAATCAAAAAGGATTCTCATAAAATGAGCAGATAGAGTTAAACTCCCAATATCCCAAAAGTGGGTTCTTTTTAATAACAGAAGGTTCAAATCTATTCAAATCTGTGAAATAGAGATTTAACCCTTAAAAACCTAGAAGAATATAAGTTCAAGAAAAGGAAAGAAAATCAAGATGGTATTAAATTCCCAAGATTCCTAATAAGATAAACTTTTCAAAGTGTCGAATTAGAGCTAAGCTCTGCAAACGAGAAAATAATAATGGGATTAAATCCCAGAGCTCCCACATTGGAAGCTCATTGTTCGCACATGTTTAAGTGCATATCAGATGTCAAGAGCGCACATGATGAAAGTGACTTGATCGACTTGCGCATCTATATACATGCACACATGATAGAAATGGCTTGATCAACTTGCGCTATATATATATATATATATATATATATATATATATATACATGATAGAAATGACTTGATCAACTTGCGTATATATATACATTTATACATGATAAAATTGGTTCGATTGACTTGCATGTCTATGTAAGTGTACACATGAAGGCACATGCACGATACATGTGTATACGCTAATGACAGACTCTTATAATAAATGTAAGTCCATTTCAACACAAAATGAAAAAGAAGCGCAAATGTAAAAGAAGAGGTGCTTTTCATTGATACGTTAAAAAATGGGATTACAGACAAGTAAAAGACAAATAAAAGCAAAGGCCGCTACATCGTTCAATGTTCACAGTGGAAAAAGAGTAGCGTCAGTGCATATATTTTCAAAATCACAGAGAAGGCCATGCAGGACGTCCCAGGCAGCATCCTCCATCTGCTGATGCTTCCGCTCATGAATACGAGCATCAGGGTCGCCGTTGATATCTTCTGCCCTACCGTATGAAGTGGTGATTGCCTTCTGCTGATATATCTGGTGCAGGATGTCTATTGCACGATCTCTTTGATTCTTGAAGATCAAACACATTAGATAGACCGAGTGCACTTTATCCTCGGCCTTATCTAGAGTATGAAGCGGCATTGCCTCAATAAGCCTGGGTGAACATTCCAGATCGTGAATAAAATCATCTGTAAGAGGGAAGACCGGTGAGAGAGCAACCACGCGCAATGATCCTCAAGACGACGGAGTATAGCCTCGTATTGGGCATCACTATAAGCAGGTTCGTAAAAGCGGACATTAGCATGGGAGACAATCTCCGTGATCAAATACAGATGGCTGGCCATGATACCTGAAAGAAAAAGATTGGAGAGGCGTCAATTCACTAAAAGGGTGGACTAAGAATATCCAACTTCAAAACTGAAAAGGAAAAAATGGGTTGATTTAGGCCAAACTTAAGTGACATTCTTGAAGTTAAAGAAACTTTTAAGGTTTATCTTAAGTTAAGTCCGTAATCAAAAGGGTGCGTAAGTTAAGTCAAATACCCAACCAAAAGAGGTGTACGGCACAAATTGAGTGCGTAAATGCAGAGGTGTGCAAGCGCACTTACCAAATTAGTAAGAAAGAAAAGGCTTCTAGTAGAAAACAAGAGCATCAGAAAAGTACAAATCTAAAGAGAATGAAGAAAATGACACTGATTAGTCAAAAATATTGCACATTTGTATGAATATTTTTCCTACTATTATTAACTAATAAAAGGTGTTAAATATAAATAAAGAACATATGTGGGTTTATTTGTAAAAAAATTATTATCGTGTGTTTCTTTATTTATAATTAATATAATTAGGGAAAATATATGCATATAATATTTAAATGAAATATTAGTAATTAAAATATGCATATCATATCAAATATTTCTAATCAATATTCTTAAGATAAGATATCATATAAATGGTTGGAATAATATCTCAAAAATACCAAATACTACTAACACATTGATTTGAGATATTGTGCAGGTATTAGCTCAGATCTGAAATCTAAGTAGGAGATCCAAGTCAAATCGAAATATCAAACCGAATCTGCCAAATATTAGAAGCAAATCGAAGAATCTAGCAACGGCAGAGACTAAGGGCAATATTTTCAGAATCTATATATCAAGAGGATCTCCAAATATCAAGAAGAAAAACCAGAAAAAATCCCAAGACCTAAACCAACAATATGGCGGCGGAACCGCGGTCAAACGTGGCTAAGGGAGGCGGTTCCGCGGTCCTTTAGTGGCTGTTGAATATGGGATTTTGGGGGCATGATCGTAATCTCACCTACTCCAACATGGTACCTAGGGTTTGTACTTTCTGGGGTTATATAAAAGACCGAGAGCTGTGGATACAATCATATATATATATATCATCTATTCATCTACCTCTATAAAGAGAGAGATCTATGAGCGAAAACTAGGGTCCTTATAATCTACCTTTTTAAGAAGAAAAGTTATAATGCGATAGTTGATTAATAAAGGTAGTTTTTGTTTTAATTCTTTTCGTATTTTACTTTATGGATTTACTTTACGCATTAATTTTACACATTACTTTTCTACACTTTTAATTATGGTTTCATTCATTTTCAACCTCTCTTTTAAATTGCTACTAATCATGAGCGAGTAATTTCTTACTTACTAGGGTTTATAGGATAAGGTCGAATAATGGATGAAATATCGCACAACTTCTTTTGACATTTTAATATTTACAAATTTTAGCAAAATAAATGTTAACTCTCTTATCGGGCGCGCTATCATTTAATGATAGTCACGACCACGATTTGATATTATTTAATAATTGTTTTGTTAAGGGCTTGAAATAAATTGAGATCAATGGAAGGACAAGGGACAATAGTGGGAAACCCTAATTCCTTCCAAGAACCCTAATCCACATTCATCGCTATCTCTCTAGTTTTAAACAATTAAAAGATAAAAAGAGTCATTTCTAAATATTCATCCATTAACTCCTAAATACTATAAATCCTACAAGCTTTTCTATTATAAAATTTTCTATCCATCTTAAATTAAAACGACAACAATCCCTCATCTCTTTTATCAACTCGTCTAAAACAAGAGAAGGAATTTACGTTTCCCTGCGGGTGACCCGTACTCATCGCGGATAGCTATTTACGACACCATCTTAATTGCGGTTATTTACAAACATACAAACACACCTTTTCGCATCCAATCAGACACCTATTTATAAGGTCTGAAAAGACAGTTCGCATTTTGGAAAGTCCTGAGACAGAATCAATGAATTATAGCTCGACACTTGTTTGTCACTTCGAAAACATGTGAAGATACAAGTGCGCGCGCATGTTTAATGACAAAGTCATATGACACAGGCACACATGCAACAAGTGCGCATATGATAAATGCGCATATATTTGCAGTATACACGCATGGGTGCAATGCGCACTTAATCAATAACAAGTGCAAATATATGTGCATTCCCTCAAACATACACTTATTAAAAAAGGAATAAATCTTGATTAATGAGCAATAAAAATCCTTAATTAACAGAAAAATATTAAGTTAGTTAAACCCTTAACAAAAAATATATGTGAATCAAAGATCTAACGATGCGCATGTCATCCTTAATTAAGTAATTTTTTTTAAATCAATGAAATCAAATTGAGATCGAAGCAAACTAAAGCAAACTGTAATTTCTTCTCTCATATAAATAGGAGCCTCATATGAAGAAATCGAGGACAGAAAATCTCCCCATAAGCTTGAAAAAATTTCAAAACTTCTCATTCATCAGCAAAATTTGCGCAAAGTAGAAATAGAGAGAAAAAATTCTCTTTTCGTCCATCTAAAATCTTTCGCTTTTATACATATGCATTTACTTCTTTTTGAATCTACTGATTCTCTATTAAGAGATCAAATGATCTTAGGGATCATCCCTTGTTCATAAAGTGGGTAATCCTAACATCTAAAAATAAAAATAAGATGCGCACCATAAAATGCATGAATGCCTAAATCGAAAACAGACAAGAATCGAGGTTTTCATTCCTCTGAAAATAAGAGAAAAAGATAAAACAGAAGTCATGGCTTCTTAACGAAAATGTGTGCTTTCTGATAGAAACAAGTGCGCACCCAAATCAGTGTATGCTTAAGGATAAAAGTCACTGCTATTAGGAAAATAATCCCCTGGGGATATGCGCATCATGTGATACTCACGTGTACGCGCTTGATAAAAATTACCTCTGAAGGCATGCGCATCACGTGATACCCACGTATATGCTCTTAATAAAAATTGCCTCTGAAGGCATGCACAACACGTGATACCCACGTGTACGCACTTAATGAAAATTTCCTATGAAGGCATGCGCATCACGTGCAATGCACGTTGACCTACTAAATATATACGCATGTACATGTGAACATATATAACTTAAAACCCATAACAGATGTGTCATGTAATACACATGTGCAACATCTTTGAAATAAAACAGTGCATACCCACGTGCAACGCACGTGTGCACCCTTTTCAAATGAAATAAACGGGCATGTGCGTCATATATACTTGCGCACTTGTACCATAGAACATCAGTTAATTACTTAAAAAAAGTTTAATTAAATGATGAAGCTTCTGGTTTCGCACACGCAATGTATTGATCAAAATATCATAAGTGATCTTAGTCTCAAAGATGGCTAAAGGTCCTTAATCCGTATTTGTTAAGTTGATTTTAATCCAACACAGGATTAACGAGTCCTAACCATATATTCCTGAGTTGATCTTAGTCTCAAAGACGACTAACGATCCTCAGATGACATGTTTAGAACTGATGGACCTCGGTTACATAAGACCTGCTTCCTAAGTTCGACCCCCATAACAAATATATACGGATTTGGACTAATCTACGCCCTACTGGCGACGACATAAACTAGTTGTTCAGTTGATAAAACTGCACATTTGTTATTACATTTTTCCTACCATTTTCATATTAAAAAAAGGACTTTATTATAATATATCATACATATGAGGGTTTATGTGTAAAAATACTATTTTCCATGTGTTGATATATTATAATTAGCATTTGGTAAGAAAATGTATGCAAATAATATTATTGACCAAATCCTAGTAGAACTAAGTCTACTAAATATTATTTAAGTTGTTGTGCAGAATTTTCAGATCTTAAATCAAGGAAATCAAGTTGTTAAAGCTAACCTGCCTAATTAAGAAATCAAAATGAAGAAATCAATTCTGGCAGAAGAAAAGAAAATATTTACAAATTCTGAAGATTCCAAGGATCGCCACATGTCACAAGGAAAATTACCATAAAAAATTGATCAATGGATCTGATCTTCTGGCCGCGGATCCGCGGCCAGAGACGCTTGATGCCGCGGATCCGCGGCATGATTGAGGAGATAGAGGGTGATCTTTCTGTGGGTGAATCTTTGCTGTAAAATGTTATGGCTTTGGGACTATAAATAAAGACCGAGAGCCCCTTGGAAAATTTATCAAGCCGACGCGATCACGAAGTCCAAGACGGCTCACGCATCCAGACTAATCATCAACTATTCGTCTACCTCCTTGGAAGAGATCGAGAAGCAAACTAGTCTTTGTAATCATTTTCTAAGGAACCAAAGTGTAATGAATATTGTTGATTAATAAAGATAGCTTTCTTTTTCATATTCTATTTCTTCGTACTTTAATTAAGCATTTTCTCTCCATCTCTTTTTCTCCCAACATGCGCGAGTAATTCTCCGCTTGTTAGGGTTTGTAGGATTAGGGTAGATTAATGGATGATGAAAATACCTAAACTCTTTTTACGTCCTATAAAGTTTATAAACTTTATCAAAAGAATCATTAACATCCTAATCGGGCGCGCTACCAATTCATTGTTAGTCCCGACCGCGATTAGAGATTAGATTAATGATTGTTTTGGTAAAGGCTAGATATGAACGGAGTTCCGTGTCTAGATAAGGGTTAAGAGTGGGATTCTTTTTCCTCCAGAAACCCTAATCTACATGCATCACTGTCGTTCTAGTTTTAAATCTATTAAAGGATAAAAAGGGTAATTTTTAATTAATCATCCATAACTACTGAATCCTAACGAACCCTACAAGCCCCTTCTTATATTAACTACATCCATAAATAATTTAGATCTATATTTTGCATTAGTGCTTAACGTAGATCTAAAAATCATTCTACAATATTCTTTATCCCTCCTCTCTTTTACAACACATCTAAAGTAAGAATAGAAGGTTCCACGTTTCCCAGAGGACGACCCGTACTCATCTCGGTCTAGCTACACGCGACACCGTTATTGATTGCGGTTAACTACTACAAACACTTTTTCGCAACAATCAAATGGCGCCGTAGCCGGGGATACGTGCGTAATTTTTTATTTTTACTATTTGTGTTGAATTCTTAGACGATTTATATCATTATTAACACAAAACTGCAAATTGCATATTTAACGATTTGTGCGTGAATTTTGCAAGGAGATCTGGAGTCACAGAATTGAGGAAAATAGAAGACAGAGACATTCTTAGAGATCCAGAGGAGCAAAGGAGGCCACAGAAAAATTTTCATCAACTGTTCTCTCCACAGAGCGGCGGAACCGCAGCGCAAAGGGGCTTTCTGCGGCGGAAACGCGGCGGTTTAGAGGATTTAGGGTTACAAAACTCTCTGGTATCTTTCTTAACTCCTTCTCTCTCCCCTCAAATCCAATAAAATCTATCTTCTGCAGGATTCTTTGCAAAATAGCGCCGCTCAAAAATCTTTTTGCAAAAGTTTTGTGATTGGTTTTGTTTTGTATATTTTAATACGGACTCTAAGGGGCAAAGACCAAAT
This sequence comes from Agapanthus africanus, assembly GCA_030015575.1. NCBI lineage: Eukaryota > Viridiplantae > Streptophyta > Magnoliopsida > Asparagales > Amaryllidaceae > Agapanthus > Agapanthus africanus. The sequence continues at coordinate 43,185,339 of CM057344.1, forward strand.
CAAGATTAGGTGGGAATTTCATCACCCTTCCTAAGCCCCATAAATCACAAACCGAGCATCTAGATCTACCCTTCATTAATTTAAAAAATATCTAGACCAGACTCTAAGGACTGTCGCGCTCAATAAGAACAGAGGAAGGTCGTGGGTAATCTATCGTTTATCTGCATTACTTTTGTAGTGCCTAGGCAAGTGTGTCAAAGGCTAGTGATTTTTAATTAGGCCCACTACTGTGGTTCCTTCCTACTTACCTGGCACTTACCTGGCTACAAGGGTAGTACAGAGGCGGTAGAGGATTGATCATGCGGCCTGTCCTTTGGAAGTCTAGGAGCGGTCTAGAGACTAGACCTAGGTGACCTAGGGTTGCTTGTGCATCTTAGAGTGATTTGTCTTGAGTCCCACTTTTTCAAAACAGACCAAATTTTAAATCACACACACGCTGCCACTTGCACTAAACCCGCTTAGTGCATGCTCGGATGGACACGGGATCCTAGTGCCCGTCTTGTCCGTGTTCCTGCTATCGACGCCGAAGTCGGTATTTCTTCATCTTCTTTTCCCCCGCCCCACACCACGACCGAGATGGACAACACTCCATCAGAATGTAACACCACGCTGCCACCGCCCGTAAGTGCGCAGAATCCACCGCGCATCTCTCTCCAAGAGAGATGCTATCCTATCCGTGGTCCTCTTCCCACTTGTCTATCTCTTCCACCAGCGAACGGGAATAATTTCGAAAGTAAACCCCACTACATCAATCTGCTGCCCAAATTTCACGGGCTTGAGTCGGAAGACGGGTACGTTTTCATTACCAAATTCGAAAACGTATGCGCAATGATGGGTACTTCATAATTGACTTTAGAGGCTATGCGGTTACGTCTTCTCCCATTCACACTGTGCGACTTGGCAGAAAAATGGCTTTATAATACTGCCGCACACTCTATCACTAATTGGGATGAATTTGTCATAGCATTTCTTAAGAAGTTTTACCCAAACCATAAGACTGCCCATATTAGGAGCGAGATCAACCAGTTCACCCAGCTTCCCAATGAACCATTTTGGAAGTGCTTTGAACGTTTCAAAGATCTGCTTGTCCAATACCCCCATCACGGAATACGAAGATAAGATTTATGTCGGATTATATATGAGGGCATTAATCCAGCGACAAAGCAGATGCTTGAAACAATGTGTCAATGCAATTTCATGTCTAAAGATGACGGTGAAGCGTGGAAATATCTGGAAGACCTTGCTGAACACACGTTGCAGTGGAAAAGCGTAAGACCATCTTCAACTAAGGGAGGTATTCACCAGCTTGATGTTTCTATCGCGGTAAAAGCCGAAATGGCAGCGATACAGAAGAAACTCGACACTATTGAAAACAAGTTCTCATCATTCTCCCTAAATCAGGTCACGCTTCCTAAGACCGTCTGTGATTGCTGTTCAGATCCTTCACACTTAACGGAAGAATGTCCTATGAATGCATCGTTTCAAGCTAATGCTGCTTTTCAGCAGCGACCTAGAAACGACCCTTATTCTTCCACGTACAATCAAGGATGGAGAAATCATCCTAACTTTGCTTGCAATCAAAACAAATAAAGCAATTATCAAAGACCTCCTCCACAGCAACCACAACCACAGAATCAACCCCCCTTTCAGTCACAGAATTTCCAAAATCTGGCCAATATTTCTACACCACAAGTGGCCAGTACTGACAAATCACTTACACAAACTTTGGATATGTTCATGAAACAATCCATGCAATTGTCGGCTGAGATGAAGTCTTCTATTGATACCATAACGAAAAACTCCGCCACCCATGGTGAGAGTATTAAATCATTAGAAAACCAAATCGCACAGTTAAACGCCGCAATGAGTACGAGAGAGAAAGGGAAACTCCCATCTCAACCCCTACCGAATCCGGGCCATTCACAAAATCATAATGTGAATGCCGTTACTACGTTGAGATCGGGAAGAATACTGAATAACCGAGTGGGTGAGCAATTTGATGTTAGTGACACATTTGATACCCCAGCTGCTTCTTCTTCTTCTTCTTCTTCTCCTAATTCGTCTAGTCTCCCACCTTCACCCGAGCCTATTCTCCGTTTTCCCCAAGCCTCGAACCCTTCGCCCATTTCGCCAAATCTATCTAAGTCGATTCCCACTCCAGTTTTGGGATCGAATCCGTCCCCACAATCCTCTCCAATGTTGAACCAAACCCTTATTAATAAAGCACCTTATCCAAACAGGTTAAGGGGCAACAGACCAAATCCACAAATGGAGAAGATTGTGGAAATTTTTAAGCAAGTTAACATAAACACTCCTCTCCTAGATGCTATTCAACAAGTTCCGTCATATGTGAAAATCCTAAAGGACTTATGCACTAGGAAGAGAAAAGTTCAAGTACCTAAAAAAGTTTTCCTTGCGAGTAATGTGAGCACATCTTTTACACAACAACTACCCAAGAAACGAAAGGACCCTGGAAGTCCTACAATTTCAATTTCTATTGGGGGTAAAAATATCAATCGTGCTCTACTCGATTTATGTGCTAGTGTTAGTTTGCTTCCGTACTCTGTTTATGTGCAATTAGGGATCGAAGAGTTAAAATCTGCTCATTACACTCTTCAGATGGCCGATCGATCTATCACCCAACCTAAGGGTGAGCTAGAGGATGTGTTAAACAAAGTCGGGGAATTCATATTCCATGTGGACCTTATCGTTATAGATACACAACCTGTAGCGAACCCACGCAATCAAATCCCGGTGATACTCGGTCAACCCTTTTTGGCCACTTCCAACGTAGTAATCAATTGTAGAAACGGCTCTATGACCCTATCCTTTGGAAAGAAGTCAATTGAGCTTAACATTTACAGGTTGGGAAGTGAACCCTCCGAACCCTATGCTCATGTGTGTTCTGTCGAATTAATGGATGTCGACAGCAGCGAATTTGATTAACCTCATGATACTGACTCTTTTCATATGTTGTTGTTTGACCCAACCATGTACTCTTCCACCGAGTTGTCCGGGTCAACATCTAACGCTGATGAGGAACTTTTTATAGAGTCTGACGATCACCCCATTTTTTCTGATGACATTATTCTTCGGAGTATCGATGAAAGCTTTGAGGAAATTTTCGCTGATGAGCTCGCATTTTTACAAGACACGGGTGTTGAGATGAATCAAATCCAAGATGAAGAAATTGGACCTCCACCCCTTCTTTTGGACAAACATGATAATGCGAGTAATCCATCATCACTATCACTGTGTCGTCTCTCCAAATTAAGACGCAATCCTTTTCATTTACACCTCTTATCACCTCCCTACTTCTTCACGTCGAAAGGTAACATGTTCTTCCACCAACCTTGGTATTTCATCGATAAAATTTTTGAATGGTTGGTGTTGACCTTCGGTCTTTGCAATGCTTGGCATTGACCAATAACCATGACCCCATCGTGTGATTTTAAAAGATTAAAATTGTTTAACTCAAGTTCGGGGGTGTGGTATATTTTGGCTCTTGAAAGAAAATGATTTTTACAAAATTGTGAGCCTAAAATAAGTTTGGGGGAGGATTTTCACTTTCATATATTCTTACCCCCATTAATAATTTCCTCCCAAGTCTACAGGTTTTTGAGCTTAACAGGATAACATCAGTGAGGACACTGCTGTAAACAGGTTTGGGGGAGGTTTGTGCTTATTTGCACATCAATTTGCATCATACTTTGCATAAGCACAACATTTTCAAAAATTTAAAAAAATAATTTTTATAACAAAAGGGTAGAAAGTGAAAAATTACATCCAAAAGATAGGAATAGTTTAAGAAAACCGAGAAAATTAGAAGTTTTCTTAAACGAATTAGTAATAAGTAGTTATGAGCTGTTGTCCCAAGGGTTAGTAAGATGAAGGAAGTCACTAATCTGAGCATAAAAATAAGTCTGAAAAATAGTTTCTATTCTGGAAGCCAAACATTTGAATGTTGATACCCTACTATATGCACTTACACACGTCTTGAAACTCGGGATAGTAGAGGATACCTTGAAATGCTCTTGTCTAAAAGCCAAAGTATGAAGGAAATAATGAAATAAATGAAGAAAAATATAAAAATGGTGAAAAGAAAAAAATGGACACTGGTTTTGTATCGCCAAGGCAGCAATAAAAAAATATAGCGAGGGTGGCTCTTCACCTAGTGCCCTAAGGCCAACTGGTCTGGGAGTCACTGCTAAGCCTTAGGTGGTGCAAGACGAGAAAAATATTATCACCTAATCAGCAAGCACATGAGTAATCGGGCAGTTAGTACCTCAAGAAGTATTAACGGTCGTATGAAAATGTGTGAGCAAATCTAAATATTCATCAAGTAAAAAAATACTGAGGTAGATGGATAAGAGTATGATAGCTTGAATTGAATTCTCTGAGTGTAGGGATGTTCATTACACACACGTAGGGTTATATGATCAATGTTTGGACGAAAGGTAGGAATGAAGAATAAAGACGATGTTTTATTGAGGGATAATATGATTTCTGACATTTTTTCATGACTATTAAGATATAGCTCATGACAACTGAAAAGCTAGTGTAGTTGGAAATTCTTATCTTCAAAGTCTTTCTTTTATGGTTCTTATCTTTATATGTAAATTCCACCATCTCTCTTTTGTTATAGGATTTTGTGGGTGTAATCCGCAGAAAACCCTCAGGAGACAACACTCCTCCTACTAGGGACACCTAGAGGTTTAACGGCTTGTTGCACGTGCTCAGTGCAATCGTGTCTGCCTACGAAAGTGTGCTTAGTTTTCTCCTTTCTTTTTCTCTTCCTGAATAAACTAGTTTGCTCGAGACGATCAAAGATAAGTTTGGGGTTATTTGTTCAGTTGATAAAACTGCACATTTGTTATTACATTTTTCCTACCATTTTCATATTAAAAAAAGGACTTTATTATAATATATCATACATATGAGGGTTTATGTGTAAAAATACTATTTTCCATCTGTTGATATATTATAATTACAATTTGGTAGGAAAATGTATGCAAATAATATTATTGACCAAATCCTAGTAGAACTAAGTCTTCTAAATATTATTTAAGTTGTTATGCAGAATTTTCAGGTCTTAAATCAAGGAAATCAAGTTGTTAAAGCTAACCTGCCTAATTAAGAAATCAAAATGAAGAAATCAATTCTGGCAGAAGAAAAGAAAAGATTTACAAATTCTGAAGATTCCAAGGATCGCCACATGTCACAAGGAAAATTACCATAAAAAATTGATCAATGGATCTGATCTTCTGGCCGCGGATCCGTGGCCAGAGACGCTTGATGCCGCGGATCCGCGGCATGATTGAGGAGATAGAGGGTGATCTTTCTGTGGGTGAATCTTTGCTGTTAAACTTCCATATTTGGAAGCAAATGTTATGGCTTTCGGACTATAAATAAAGACCGAGAGCCCCTTGGAAAATTTATCAAGTCGACGCGACCACGAAGTCCAAGACGGCTCACGCATCCAGACTGATCATCAACTGTTCGTTTACCTCCTTGGAAGAGATCGAGAAGCAAACTAGTCTTTGTAATCATTTTCTAAGGAACCAAAGTGTAATGAATATTGTTGATTAATAAAGGTAGCTTTCTTTTTCTTATTCTATTTCTTCGTAATTTAATTATGCATTTTCTCTCCATCTCTTTTTCTCTCAACATACGCGAGTAATTCTCCGCTTATTAGGGCTCGTAGGATTAGGGTAGGTTAATGAATGATGAAAATACATAAACTCTTTTTACGTCCTATAAACTTTATAAACTTTATCAAAAGAATCATTAACATCCTAATTGGGCGCGCTACCAATTCATTGTTAGTCCCGATCGCGACTAGAGATTAGATTAATGATTGTTTTGGTAAAGGCTGGATATGAACGGAGTTCCGTGTCGAGATAAGGGTTAAGAGTGGGATTCTTTTTCCTTCAGAAACCCTAATCTACATGCATCACTGTCGTTCTAGTTTTAAATCTATTAAAGGATAAAATGGGTAATTTTTAATTAATCATCCATAACTAATAAATCCTAACGAATCCTACAAGCCCCTTCTTATATTAACTACATCCATAAATAATTTAGATCTATATTTTGCATTAGTGCTTAACGTAGATCTAGAAATCATTCTACAATATTCTTTATCCCTCCTCTCTTTTGCAACACATCTAAAGTAAGAATAGAAGGTTCCACGTTTCCCAGAGGACGACCCGTACTCATCTCGGTCTAGCTACACGCGACACCGTTATTGATTGCGGTTAACTACTACAAACACTTTTTCGTACCAATCACTAGTCTCCGTATACAATCCACGAGCAACTATAATAAACAATAAATATAACATAACACGAAGTGACCTACTGTCACGCCCCGCTTTCCGGTGTACGGCGAAGGGGACGGGACTAGCCGCTACGTATTTACTCAGAAGTAAACACGCTAAGCGTATCTAACCAATATAAGTAAAATGCACAAGAGACAATGACAATGGATATAATTGAATAGCAACTTTATTTATTAACATTCTTTTTACAATACATCTGAAAAGTAAATACATGGAATGGAAAGCAATGCCTAAACAGTGGCATGACAGAAATGGAAATTACTGAAATGAAATGTACAAGTAACTAGAGCTCTGAATCGAAAGCTAGCTGGTCCAAATCCTCGCTGGTGGGCTCGATCTCCAGTGACTCCGAAACACCTGATGACATTCCAAAGAAGAAGAAAGAGAATGTTGTCAGCGAACAAATCGCTCGGTAAGTCCTGTAAATAGACAAGAATGGAATAGATAGAATAGAGAGTATATTATTATAATGTTGTATTTAATGTTAACACTGTTGTTTTTAGCTTGGTACAAAAGAGGACGGTGTATACGAAAGGAGTCTCACTAAACCAAAGACTATGGTATACCTAGTACAAGGAACCGTTCAGCCACGGTACAACGGCAATTGAATTCATGTTAGGTGTCTTTATGGTTGCTGTCTCGTGCCACTTCTAACACCTTCCGTACCAGTCTACCTCGATGTCTTGATTGTATTGTTTATATTGTATATTGAATATATATGGATGACTTGCCGAAACCATGATATCAGTAATGGAACGGATAAAATGGATGAACATGTAGATGGAATATATACATGTGCCACGCCCGTGTACGGGCAGAGGATGCGATGAGGCCGCTACGTATATACTCAGAAGTACATACGCTAAGCGTATCTAAGCAATATAAAAGTAAATGCACAAGAGACAAGATATAATAAAAAAACAACTTTATTTATTCACATTCTTTTTGTACAATGCATAGAAAAATAAATACAACTGAAGGAAAGCAATGCCTAAACAGTGGCATAACAGAAAAGGAAAAGTACTGAAATAAATGTGTACAATGAACTAAAGTTCTGGGTCTTCAATGAAGTGGTCCAAGTCTTCACTAGTGGGCTGGATCTCCGGAGTGTCCAGATCACCTGACGACATTTAAAGAAGAAAGAAAGAGAATGTCGTCAGCGAACAAATCGCTCAGTAAGTCTCAAAGATAAGCGAGAAATAGAATAGACAGAAGGAGAAGATAGCTTTTAAAGTTGTATTATATGAGTGTTTGATGTTAATGTTGTTGTTTGTAGCTTGGTACAGAAGGATATCAGTGTATACGAGAGGAGTCTCTATATGCCAGAGACTAGAGGCAAGTGTCGTACAAGGAACCGTTTATGCCACGGTACAACAGCAACTGGATTCAGGTTAGGTGTATTAAATCTTACTGTCTCGTGCCACTTTTAATACCTTCCGTACCAATCTATCTCTTAAACCCCGAGATGTCTTGTTGTATAGTTATATTGTATTGTATTGTATTGTAAACTGTATAGATTGTATAATTGGGTGACTTTCCGAAACCATGATATCAGTAAATGGATGTAACTGTAGAATCATGGATGTAAATGGAGAATCATGTAAATGGAAGTATATCCATGGTTCGGTTCGGTCAATATAGATTGAATATATGTATTCATGTTGAATTGTAATATTGTAGATTGTAGATTGTAGATTGTACTTGAATCATATTCAATTCAGATTATTAATGAGAAGACTCAGTCCGAGTCAGAACAATTAGAAAAGAAATTTAAGTTCTGATTGTTTTGATGTTATCAGTAACCGCTGCACATGGGCGGCAGGATTTGTGTCTTTTTCAAAGACGATTACCGTGTTGATAACACCGTTGTTAAGTTGTCTACCTTAGTTAGGAAAGCACCCATATCTCCGGCTCCCTAAGGCTCAAGAGACCGGTCCCGCTTAAACCTATATTTACTAAGGTCCTCATGGTAATTTATAGAACTTGAGAGGGTTTTGTAAAAATACTTTTGTATAATTTTCAAAATACTCCCCAAGTATTTAGTTATCGTCTTTAGAGTTATCATAAATGTAGATTTTATAATAATGATATTTCTAGTGAAAATATCCTAAATTCATAATAAAGGGTATTTATTTGTAATATTGACTTGTATGGAATTCATAGTATATTAATATAAAGTGATTCTTGTAATTTTTGAAAAGAGTTGGAATATTTATATTATCACAAAATAGATATTTTAATTATACATACATATATATATTTATATAAAAATAATTTTTAATATATATTATATTTCTAAAAATCTCATTTTCTTAAGATTTTGTATTTTGTAAATCTTTCGAGTTCGAATGCCCCTTGCGGGGGTATGAATCTCGCACTGCTAAGCCCGAGAATGTGCGATAATCTGCACCATTCCGAACGGGTTCCCCAAATTGGGTTGTAGCGGCGCTTTGCAAAGACTTGTGTAAAATACTTAATCCTATAGAAAATGGTTTTATTAATTCATGGTATTTATTTGTAATGGTTCGTTTCCCGTAATCTATGTTCCCCAAAAGTACTGTGCTATGCTTCATATGAGTGTTGTGAGGAGATAGGTCATTACCTCGTGATCTACTTAAAAGTATAGCAAGTTTGTGATGTTTAAATGTCGAAAATGAAACTATATGGTATTTTATTGAAAAGTACGGTAAAATGGAAATAGCAATTTCTTTTGATATGGAACTTATTCAATATGATTAGTTAGTGTTTAATAGTCAACATGTAATGGTTTAACAAGATTGTATTAAAGGAAAAATGAGATTTTAGGAAGAACCGAATCGGAAATCGGATATGCTCTGATTCCGTTGGGTTTTAGAATTTCGTATTTTCAAAAAGAGTGGAGAAGGGGGATGTTAGTTATATGTATGCCCTAGAAGTCATTACTATACATAGGATGTATATTGTAGTGGATGCTTGGACATATATAGGGAGGACTTTCTTGCTCGACATGATAGTATGCGATCTGGTTGCTCTTTACCTTAACGTGTACACTGACTGTCTCTCTGCTACATGTTGGTAAAGCCTTTAGGATGTGTACTTGACTACCTGAACTATGATGCGGATCATACTAGTGGGGACATGGTAGTCCATAAGTACATCCTTCAAGGTCCCTAGTTGTGGGTATATCGAGACGGGGCATCAATATACCAGAGTAGACTAGCGTATACCTTCTCGACCCATACAGATAGGCGATGGATGATCCCATATCCATTGGTGTTTGACATCAGAGATGATATACGGGTGCTCAGTGGAGACTGGGTACACTGGACGGACTCGCCGAGAACTCCCAAATGGTATTATACCTCACGTCAGATGGCAGTTCTCTGGTGACACTGGTACAGGTTAGTCTGTAGACCCGATATCGTCATAGAGTCTTGTGTTATTCCCACTGTGCTTTGATTTCCACCTTACCACGTCCAAGAGGGCATGCAAAACGGTGGTTTTTGGGTATAGTCCCGAATCACGTGGAGGCAATGAGCGATAGGAGGGGATTCGTCTCTCCCGGTATAGGGAGTTGATGTTGCGCTGTGTTCGATTGGCTATAACCGGAACTCCCTGGCCAGGGTTGCTGAGATTTACTGGTAAGTGTTACCGGTAGTTTCTCGAACTGTTATAGACCTCATATCGACACGACTTATCGAGCTATTGGGGTCTGACGTTTACCACCCCTAGGCGAGATATGCGACATATCAGACGATCAGACCGGACTGTACGGTAAGTATTACTGGTTGGATTCACAGAAGTGTGAGCGGGCTTGCTCGTTGATCTTCTGATCGCTCAATACCCGGGTGGCCGTTACGTTTAGCAGACCGATTGCGGCTTGTGGGTGTTTGATATGATCATCACCTACTGCCGGCGTATTGACGAGTCTTTAAAGTCCTACACAGAGGTTTCCTGGCTCAAACGAAACGAAATAGGAGCGCATATGAGATATGTGCGGGACCGAGAATAATGAGTGTATGTGATACCGTATTCTATTCTCGCGATGAATAAATCGATTGGTTGTATGCGATATAACCTAGTTATCGAATCGAGCATTGATTCGATAAGTCGATATATTGGATATTAGTCGATCATATGCGATATGACCGGATCGTTAAATCAAGTGTTGATTTAATGATTTAATGTATAATTATATATTTGATATATCACTTTACATTAACTAATATTTGTTCACTTATGAAGGATTTTCTCACTTGATGTGCACATTGTATATATGATATATTTTTGTGCACTTGTTTGTATCATGTTTGATGATACATGCAAACTTGGATGTGTATGTTTTAAACCATAGTTTAGGTTAATGGTTAAGGTCTTATTTTATTTCTTTATTTATTTTTGGAAAAACAAAATGGTGGCTTTTCTTATTTTGGCTTGAAGCTTCATGAAACTTCAAAGCATCTTTGAATAAGTCTTACCATTTTGTTTTATTCCTTAACCCTAACCATTTACCTTAACCCTAGTTTATTCTCTACACAAGTTAACTCACCCATGGTTGCTAAATGATAAGCATCACTTGAATTTTCAAGAGGATTATTCATTTTTTCTTTTCTTTCTTCTTCTTCTTCTTCATGAAGAAAGAAAAACCCTAGCTAGAAAATTCTAAGTGATGATTCCAAGTGAGAAATCCAAATCCAAAGTGAACCCACTTCCTATTTTCTCATCCTCTACCACTTGCCATGTAGTATAGGGTGTTTTCTTCACAAGTTTCATGGCTTGGTGAAGGTGGAGCTTGATCTTGAGTTGCCTCGACGTAGATCATCATTGGCATCGAAGTCGACGACCTAGCCCGATCATTTCTCCGACGAAACCATCGCCAGGGTCCGGGATCCGATAATTGCAGCGGAGGGACGTCAACACGGAGTTATGGAGGTGGAGGACCGGATCTACAAAGGTTGTATTTTCCGTTCACTCTTAGTTAAGTTGTTAACTAGCTTCTAGTTTCGCCTAATTTCTAGTTAACGATCTTCATTAGGGTTTCTTGGCACCTAGACTTTTGAATTTGGCATGGTTGATGCCTTGTGGAACCACTTGAGTGTGCCTAGGAACCCTACAGGGGAAGGTGGGACTTACGGGTTTGGCTTAAAGAGGACGGGGAGAGGGATCGGGAGGAGGCACCGGTTCGTCGTTTCATTGCCGGGATCTCCTAGGATTGTCGCTGGAAAATTCGCCGGAGCTTTGCCTCTTTGTTCACTTCAAATGCATACTAGGGTTCTAGGAAATTTCTTGAGAGTTTGCTCAGAATTTTGGAGTGAGAGGGCAGTGTGTAGGGGTTGTATTTATAGGGTTAGGTTAGGGCTAGGGTAGATGAAAGGTTTAATAGGAAAAAATGTAATAAAATATATTAAAATGTATTAAAAGTAGAGTAATTGGGGTTTTAAAAAAGCTCTGGAAATGGTCTGAGGAAATAAATTATGCAGGTGTTCAGGGGAGACCAAAAGACACATTTTTTGTGTTGGGGTCGTCGCCGGAATCGGCCGACTCGGCCGCAACTCGGCCGTGACTCGGCCGGCGGCCTGAGTCGGCCGATTCGCCGGCCAAGTTGGATGATTCCGTCCGAGTTAGGTGGCCGGAATCCTCCCCCGACGGCTAGTCTATCATTTGGTACAGTTACATTTCAGGGTGTAGTGGGGTTTTTGTGAGATATGCACATGTAAACTCTTGGTATTCTGAAAAATCAAAATAAAATAATATTAAAAATAATGTGGGGGTATGGGATTTGAACTCTGGTGGCTTGGTTCAGCAGTGCAAGGTATTACCAATGAGCTACAAGCTCCTTCTTGTAATTAATTAGTAAGACAAGTATTTATGGTACTCATAGAAATGTAATTACTCCAAGTATACTTTTATTTTTAAATAAATCTTTGTAGACTAAAATTGGAGTTGTTACAGTCTAGCCTCCTTACAAAAATTTCATCCTCGAAATTTACAACTTTTATTTTAAGGACTAGTTTACAAAGAGGTAAGGATATCTTGCACGCATTTCATCTTCCCTTTCCCAAGTCGACTCTCTTGGAGTGTCTTTTCTCTACATCACTCGGACCAAGTTAACTTCCTTGTTCCGAAGTGACTTCACTTTCCTGTCCAGAATTTCCACAGGTTGTTACTCACAAGATAAGTCGGGTTATATAGTGAGCTTTGAATGATCAAGTGCATGGCTAGGGTCACTCACATACCTTCTGAGTTGGGATATGTGGAACACATTATGCACTCCTTCCAATGAAGGTGGAAGTGCTAAGCGGTATGCCACTTCACCGACTTGTTCGAGTATGTCGAACGGTCCAATGTATCTCGGACTTAGATTACCCCGTCTTCCAAATCGGATCACTCCGCAGTTCGGAGATATTTTTAAAAATACATGATCTCCCGGATGGAACTCCAAGTGACGTCTCCTTGCATCAGCCCAGTGCTTCTATCGATCTTGGGCTATGCGCATTTTTTCCCTGATAGTAGGAACTACATCGACAGTCGCTACTATCATCTCAGGTCCAAGAAGTTCCCTATCTCCGATGTCGTCCCAATTTAATGGCGATTGACACTTCCTTCCATACAATGCTGCAAAAGGTGCCATTCCGATACTTGCTTGGTAGCTGTTGTTGTACGAAAACTCCACAAGATGCAGGTGATCTTTCCACGATCCTTTGAAGTCTAACATATATGCTCTGAGCATATCCTCCAAGATCTGAATAGTTCGCTCAGACTGAACATCTGTTTGTGGATGATAAGCCGTGCTGAAGTTCAGACTTGTTCCCGAGTTTGCTTGCAGACTCTGCCAAAATTACGATCGAAACCTGGTGTCACGATCGGAGACAATGCAGACCGGTACTCCATGAAATCTTACAATTTCCTGTATGAGTTCATGGGTATAAGGGATTGTACATATTTAAAGAGTTTAAATCTTAAGTAGATTATTACCTCCATGTACTTCTTTGCTAATGTCTTAGTTGATTGGCTAACTCGGAATGGGATGAAGTGAGCCGACTTTGTGAGTCGATCCACAATGACCCATACCGCATCGTTACCCTTTGTGCTGCAAGGAAGAGCAGTCACAAAATCTATCGTGATGTGTTGCCACTTCCATTCTGGGATTGGTAACGGTTGAAGTAATCCAGTTGTCCTGTGATATTCAGCCTTTACTTGCTGACACACCAAGCATTTTGCGATACTTCTGGCTACTTCACGCTTCATTCCATGCCACCATTAATTCTGACGTAGATCCTTACATACGCTAAGCGTATCTAAGCAATATAAAAATAAATGCACAAGAGACAAGATATAATAAAATAGCAACTTTATTTATTTACATTCTTTTTGTACAATGCATGGAAAAGTAAATACAACTGAAGGAAAGCAATGCCTAAATAGTGGCATAACAGAAAAGGAAAAGTACTGAAATAAAAGTGTACAATGAACTAAAGTTCTGGGTCTTCAATGAAGTGGTTCAAGTCTTCACTAGTGGGCTCGACCTCCGGAGTGTCCAGATCACCTGACGACATTCAAAGAAGAAAGAAAGAGAATGTTGTCAGCGAACAAATCGCTCGGTAAGTCCCAAACATAAGGAAGAAATAGAATAGACAGAAAGAGAAGGTAGCTTTTAAAGTTGTATTATATGAGTGTTTGATGTTAACGCTGTTGTTTGTAGCTTGGTACAGAAGGATACCAGTGTATACGAGAGGAGTCTCTATATGCCAGAGACTAGAGGCAAGTGTAGTATAAGGAACCGTTTATGCCACGGTACAACAACAACTGGATTCAGGTTAGGTGTATTAAATCTTACTGTCTCGTGCCACTTCTAACACCTTCCGTACCAATCTACCCCTTAAACCCCGAGATGTCTTGTTGTATAGTTGTATTGTATTTTCTTGTATTGTAAACTGTATAGATTGTATAATTGGGTGACTTGCCGAAACCATGATATCAGTAAATGGATGTAATTGTAGAATCATGGATGTAAATGGAGAATCATGTAAATGGAAGTACATCCATGGTTCGGTTCAGTCAATATAGATTGAATATATGTATTCATGTTGAATTGTAATATTATAAATTATAGATTGTACTTGAATCATATTCAAGTCAGATTATTAATGAGAAGACTCGGTCCGAGTCAGAACAATTAGAAAATAAATTAAAGTCCTGATTGTTTTGATGTTATCGGTAACCGCTGCACATGGGCGGCAGGATTTGTGTCTTTTTCAAAGACAATTACCGTGTTGATAACACCGTTGTTAAGTTGTCTATCTTAGATAGGAAAGCACCCATATCTCAGTCTCCCTGGGGCTCAAGAGACCGATCCCGCTTAGACCTATATTTACTAGGGTCCTTAGGGTAATTTATAGAACTTGAGAGGGTTTTATGTAAAAATACGTTTGTATAATTTTCAAAATACTCCCCAAGTATCTAGTTATCGTCTTTAGAGTTATCATGAATGTAGATTTTATAATTGTGATATTTCTAGTGAAAATATCCTAAATTCATAATAAAGGGTATTTATTTATAATATTGACTTGTATGGAATTCATGGTATATTAATATAAAGTGATTCTTGTGATTTTTGAAAAAAGTTGGAATATTTATATTATCACAAAATAGATATTTTAATTATACATACATACATACATACATACATACATACATACATATATATATATATATGTATATATGTATATTTATAAAAAAAATAATTTTTAATATATATTATATTTCTAGAAATCTCATTTTCTGAAGATTTTGTATTTTGTAAATCTTCCAAGACCGAATTCCGCTTGCGGGGGTCTGAATCTCGTATTACTAAGCCCGAAGATGTGCGATAATCTGCACCATCCCGAACGGGTTTCCAAAATTGGGTTGTAGCGGCGCTTTGCAAAGACTTGTGTAAAATACTTAATCCTTTAGAAAATGGTTTTATTAATTCATGGTATTTATTTGTAATGGTCTGTTTCCCGTATTCTATGTTCCCAAAAAGTATTGTGCTATTTTTCATATGAGTGTTGTGAGGAGGTAGGTCATTATCTCGTGATCTACTTAAAGGTATAGCAAGTTTGTGATGTTTAAATGTCGAAAATGAAACTATATAGTATTTTAATGAAAGGTACAATAAAATGGAAATAGCAATTTCTTTTGATATGGAACATGTTCAATGTGATTAGTTAGTGTTTAATATTCAACATGTAATGGTTTAAAAAGATTGTATTAAAAGAAAAGTGAGATTTTAAGAAAGACCGAATCGGAAATCGGATTTGCTCCGTTTCCGTCGGGTTTCAGAATTTCGTATTTTTAGAAAGAGTAGAGAAGGGGGAAGGTAGGACTTACAGGTTTAGCTTAAAGAGGAGTGGGAGAGGGACCGGGAGGAGGCGCCGGAATCTTCTAGGGTTGTCGCCGGAATCTTCTAGGGTTGTCGCCGGAAAATTCACCGGAGCTTCGCCTCTTTGTTCACTTCAAATACACACTAGGGTTCTAGGAAATTTCTAGAGATTTTTCTCAGAATTTTGGACTGAGGGGGTAGTGTGTAGGGGTTGTATTTATAGGGTTAGGCTAGGGTTTGGGTAGATGAAAGGTTTAATTGGAAAAAATATAATAAAATATATTAAAATGTATTAAAAGTGGAGTAATTAGGGTTTTAAAAAAGCTCTGGAAATGGTCTGAGGAAATAAATTATGCAGGTGTACAGGGGAGACCAAAAGACACATTTTTTGTGTTGGGGTCGTCGCCGGAATCGGCCGACTCGGCCGTGACTCGGCCGGCAGCCTGAGTCGGCCGGTTCGCCGGCCAAGTTGGCCGATTCCGGCCGAGTTAGGTGGCCGGAATCCTCCCCCGACGGCTGGTCTATCCTCTGGTACAGTTACATTTCAAGGTGTAGTGGGGTTTTTGTGAGATATGCACGTGTAAACTCTTGGTATTCTAAAAATTCAAAATAAAACAATATTAAAAATAATATGGGGTATGGGATTTGAACTCTGGTGGCTTGGTTCAGCAGTGCAAGGTATTATCAATGAGCTACAAGCTCCTTCTTGTAATTAATTAGTAAGACAAGTATTTATGGTACTCACAGAAATATAATTACTCTAAGTATACTTTTATTTTTAAATAAATCTTTATACACTAAAATTGGAGTTGTTACACCACGGTTCGGTTCGGTCAATATAAATTGATTAGATTGAATAGACGGATTCATAAATCCATGTTGTTTTGAATTTTGATACTTGAATCATATTCAAGTCAACTTAATTATATTGAGATTCAGTCTGAATCAGACAAACAAAAAAAGAAATTGAATCCTGAATTATGTTTTGGTGCTATCGGTAACTGCTGCACATGGACGACGGGATTTGTGTCTTTCTCAAAGACAATTACCGTGTTGATAACACCGTTTGTTAAGTTGTCTACCTTAAATAGATAAGCACCCATATCTCCGGCTCCCTGAGGCTCAAGAGACTGGTCCCGTTTAAACCTGTGTTTACTAGAGTTCTTATCGTAATTTAGTATAACTTGAAAGGGTTTTAGGCAAAAATAATTTTTTGTATAATTTTCAAAATACACCTCAAGTATTTTATTATCGTCTTTAGAGTTTTCATGGATATATATTTTATCAATGTGACATTTCTAGTGAATAAAACCTAATTTCATAATATATGGTATTTATTTGTAATATTGGAATTGTATGGTATTTTCTTATAAATGGAATGTTTTTCTTGAATTTTGGAAATGTGGAATATTATAAATATTAAAAATAGATATTTTGATATTAATTACATATATATTTATTTATTAAAAATATAAGTTTTATTTATAATAGAAATCACATTTTCTAAAGAAAAATGTATTTTAAATCTTTCGAAATCGTATGCTCCTTGCGGAGGTCTGCATCTCACTCTACTAGGCCCGATGATCTGCGATAATCCGTACCAAACCAAACGGGTTCTCCTAAATGGGTTGTCGAGGCACATTTGCAAAGATTTGTTAAAATACACTTCTTGTAGAAAAAGGTTTTTTATAAGTCGGAGGTAGTTATGTGTAAGATCGTATTTTTCCCAAATCTATGTTCCCAAATATTATCTTCTATGTTATATATGAGTGTCGTGAGGACGTAGATCATTACCTCATGAGTTTTCGAAGGTAATACGGTTTTAAAAAGTTTAAGCATGTCGCAATGAAACATAAGGGTATTTGAATGTAAAAGTGGAATAAAACTTGCTACGGTTATTATTTTGATGCCAGACTTGTTTTATTATCTTAGTTAATGTTTAATGGTCATGACATAAGAGTTTAGTATTATTGTGTTTAAGAAAAATAGAATTTTTAAGGAAAAACCGAATTGGAAGTCGGATTAAGTCCGCTTCTGTCGGATTTTAGTTTTGAATATTCTTAGAATAGAGAAAAGAAGAAGAATTAGGGGCTTACCGGTTATTTAACTAGAAGAGAGAAGGAGGAAGAGGTAGGAGATGCCGGTGCATCGTTTCGTCGTCGGAATCTCCTCGGATCGTCGTCGGAAGTTCGTCGGAGCTTCGCCCTTTGCTAACTCCACTTGCACACAAAAAGTCTTGGGAATTTTCTTGAGAGTTTGGGCAGGGATTTGTGGGTGAGGGGGGTGATTTTAGGGGTGGTATTTATAGGAAAATCTAGAGTTTAGGCTAGTGAAAGGGTGTGATAAAAATTGTATTTAAATTTGCATTAAAAGGGATCAAAAGAGGGTATTCTAATTCTCTGGTTAATTGCAGATATTTTAAACAGTGCAGGGGGAGTGGGGTAGTCCAAAGGGTGCAAGGGGTTCAAGAAAAGGTGGGATCAGACCGAGTTGACCCAGTGGCGCCGGCCGAGTCAACCGAGTCGCCGGCCCGAGTTGGGCGAGTCGGGGCGTGTCTTGATGCCACGTGCCCCTGATGCTTGGCCTACTGCAATGGACTCGTTTGTTTTATGTATGAGGCTTGGTTTTACGGGTTGTGCACGTGTAGACCTTTGGGCTTCTAAAAGATTAAAAGAATTTAATTTAAAAAAAGTATGGCTGATGGGATTTGAACTCTGGTGCTTTGGTTCAGCAGTGCAAGGTCTTACCAATGGGCTACAAACTCCTTCTTGCTGCTCAAAAGCAAATCAAATTCTTATAGTACTCACAGGAATTGTAAATACTCTAAGTATACATTAACTTTTAATGAATTTTATGTACACTAAAATTGGAATTGTTACAGTCTACCCTCCTTAAAAAAAATTCGTCCTCGAAATTTACAATTTATTTTAAGGACTAGTTTACAAATAAGTGAGGATATCTTGTACGCATCTCATTTTCCCTTTCCCATATCGATTCTCCTGGAGTGTTTTTCTCCACATCACTCGAACCAAGTTGATTTCTTTGTTCCGAAGTGACTTCACTTTCCTGTCCAGAATCTCAACAGGTTGTTGCTCACAAGATAAGCCGGGTTGTACAGTGAGCTCGGAATGACCGAGAATATGGCTGGGGTCACTCACATACCTTCTGAGTTGAGATATGTAGAACATATTGTGCACTGCTTCTAATGAAGGTGGAAGTGCCAAGCGATAAGCCACGTCATCGACTCGTTCGAGTATGTTGAATGGTCCAATATATCTCGGACTTAGCTTACCCCGTCTTCCAAATCGAATCACTCCACGGTTCGGTGATATCTTCAAAAATACATGAACTCCCGACTGGAACTCCAAATGACGTCGCTTCGCATCAGCCTAGTGCTTCTGTCGATCTTGGGCTATGCGCATTCTTTCCCTGATAGTGCGTACTATGTCAACAGTTGCTACTATCATCTCAGGTCCAAGAAGTTCTCTATCTCCGATGTCGTCCTAACTTAATGGAGATCGACACTTCCTTCCATAGAGTGATGCAAAATATGACATTCCAATACTTGCTTGGTAGCTGTTGTTGTATGAAAACTCCACAAGATGTAGGTGATCTTCCCACGATCCTCCAAAGTCTAACATACACGCTCTGAGCATATCTTCCAAGATCTGAATAGTTCGCTCAGACTGACCATCTGTTTGTGGATGGTAAGCCGTGCTGAAGTTCAGACTTGTTCCCAACCTTACTTGCAGACTCTGCCAAAATTGTGATCGGAACCTGGTGTCACGATCGGAGACAATGCAGACCAGTACTCTATGAAGTCTCACAATTTCCTGTATGAGTTCATGGGTATCAGAGATAGTACATATTTGAAGATTTAAAATCTTACTTAGATTCTTACATCCATATACTTCTTTGCTAATGTCTCAGTAGATTGACCAACTCGAAATGGGATAAAGTGAGCCGACTTCGTGAGTCGATCCACAATGACACATACCGTATCGTTGCCCTTTGTGCTGCGAGGAAGTGCAGTCACAAAATCCATCGTGATGTGTTGCCACTAACATTCCGGGTTAGGCAACGGTTAAAATAATCCAGCAGTCCTGTGATGTTCAACCTTTACTTGCTGACACATCAAGCATTTAGCGACGCTTTTGGCTACTTCACACTTCATTCCATGCCACCAGTAATTTTTACGCAGATCTTTGTATATCTTTGTACCTCCAGGGTGTACTGAGTAAGGAGAGCTGTGAGCTTCCTTCATTAACTCTTCTCGCACAGAACCTTTTGGTACACACAACCTGCTGCCGTATCTCAAAGATCCATCTTCATGGATGATAAAGTCTGTTCTGAGTCTATTCTCCACTTGTTCTCTGATCTTTTGCAACTTAGCATCACTTGCTTGAGCTGCTTTGATCTGATTGACAATTGTTGATTGAACTTGTAAATTCATCAAATTTGAAGCGTTACCTGGCATGACTACTTCAATCTCCATCTGATGCAAATCCTGTTGGAGCTTCCACTGGATGGTGAGATTAAATGCGAATGGTTGGCGACTACGGGCATTAGGTACCACATTCATCTTCCCTGGGTGATATTGCAGGTTGATGTCAAAGTCCGCCATGAGCTCTAACCATCGTCTATGTCGCATATTGAGCTCCTTCTGAGTAAACACATATTTCAGACTCTTGTGATCTGTGTATATGTTCACTCGCTCACCAAGAAGATAATGACGCCAAATCTTAAGAGCAAAGATTATGGCTGCCAATTACAAATCATGTGTCGGATAATTGCGCTCATGAATCTTCAGCTGTCTTGAAGCATAAGCCACAACCTTATCGTGCTGATGTAGAACACATCCTAATCCTTTACCGGATACATCGCAATGCACTTCGAAACCTCCAGATTGGTCTGGTATAATGAGAATAGGCGCTGATGTCAATCTTGACTTAAGTTCTACGAAAGCTTATTCGCATGCTTCTGACCACACGAATTCTTCATCTTTACGTGTGAGCTTGGTCAGGGGTGTTGCTATCTTCGAAAAGCCTTCAATGAACCTTATGTAATATCCAGCTAGACCAAAAAAAACTTCGAATGTCTTTCACTGACTTTGGTGTCGGCCATTCGCTTACTGCTGAAACTTTTGCTGGATCCACAGAAATTCCTTCGCCTGATACAATATGACCAAGAAAACCAACTTGATCTAGCCAAAATTCGCATTTGCTATACTTAGCATAGATTTGATGTTGTCGTAGAGTTTCCAGGACAATTCGTAGGTGCTCAGCATGTTCTTTCCGACTCTTAGAATACACCAGGATGTCGTCAATGAAGATGCAACGAACCTGCCTAGGTACTTCCGGAAAACTTGATTCATTAGGTTCATGAATATTTTTTGTGTGTTGGTCACTCCAAATGGCATCACAAGAAATTCGTAATAACCATAGCGAGTTATAAATGCTGTTTTATGAATATCAGCTTCCTTGACCTTCACCTGATGATAACCTGAACGAAGATCTAATTTGGAGAAAACACAAGATCCATTTAGCTGATCGAATAAATCGTCGATACGCGGTAGCGGATACTTGTTCTTTATCGTTACTTCGTTCAAGGCTCTATACTCGATGCACATTCTGTATGAACCTTCCTTCTTCTTCATGAGTAGAACTGGAGATTCCCAACTTGAAGTGCTGGGACGAATCCATCCTTTCACCAATAATTCGTCCAACTAAGTTCGGACCTCCTTTAAACCTTCCGGACTTAATCGATAAGGTGCTTTGATCATCAGTTGTGCTCCTGATACTAAATCAATGCTGAATTCAAGAGCTCGATCGGGAGGCAAACCTGATTTATCGTCAAGAAGCACATCTTCGAACTCTCGAACCACTTCTGGCTTTGATCCTTCCTCCACTTGAATTGCTGCAATTACTGCTTCCTTTGGCTTCGCTTTGTAAGTGCTTGGCTCCAGTATACGGTCTCCACTTTTGAAATAGAAGATCGGATGTTCTGGAATTTCTAATACTACCCTCCTTTGACGACGGTCAACGGTAGCATAAAATGTTCAGAGCCAATCCGTACCTAGAACCACATCGAAGTTCGGTATGTCTAGCACCTTGAAGTCAGCATAGAATTCTCTGCTGCAGACGAATGTTGGACACAAGTTGTATCCCATTGTTTCCTTTAGAACGCCATTTCCTGAACTGACATTCCAGCTGGATACAAGCAGTGTGACTGGGATCGCATGAGTTCAGATGAACCGTTGCGACATAAAGCAATGAGATGCTCCAGTATCGAATAGTGCTAAGGCAGGAAGTGAGGCTACTAAGATTGTACCTAAGTTATGTGGGATTTGTTTTAGGTATAGCAAAAATATGTAGGTAGGTGTTAAGACTGAAAGAAAAGCTTGAGAAGAAAGGGTTACCGGTGATGACTTGGCCAATGGCCTCAGCTTCTTCCACGGTCATCATGAAAGCCTGTCGCCGTGGTACATTCCTCCTGACCGGAGGAGCATTCCTATGAACGTTCCTTTGAGCTTGATGGAACTGACGAGGAGGAGGTGCAGTCGGTCGTCCTCTAGGTGGTAGAACAGGGAGAGCGAGTCTTGGAGCAGGTGCCTGAAGGGCTGGTCTCTGCTGGTAAGTGATTGCTGGCCTGGGTGCAGCAATTGGGTTGTGTCTTCGGGGACCAGACCCAATGTCATGAGTAGCTGAGCCGCAGACTAAGAAAAGAATATTTGCACGTCGGCAGTCTTTTATCAGATGTCCATCTCTCCTACAGTAGGTACAAAAGGCCGGGCTGGGACGGTTGATTGGTACTCCCGGTCTCCTTGGCACAAATGGTGGCCTTGAAGAGGCTCCTCCTGCCATCTGGTTGGCAGGGCGCTTAACTCCAGCAGATTGAGATTTGCCCCTCATCTTTACCACTGCCTCATAACGGCGGGAAGCTTTCAGAGCCGATTCATGGGTCGGAAAATCTCCTGTGGCTAGTGCAGCCTGGATCTCCGAATCTAACCCTTGTTGAAATCAATGGGCTCTGATCTCATCCGTCGGTATCAGGTGTGCCGTAAATCTGTTAAAGTATTGTGTTAGCTGTGTAGTATGTGATTTATTGAAAGAATCGAATTATTGAGACATATCTTACCGACTGAGCATGGTGAACTCAGCATCGTATTCATCCACTGATTTGGTCCACATCAAACCCTGTTGTAAGTGGATGAACTATTGTTCCATGTCGAAACTGGCAGTCTCTGGGAAATACTTTGCGTCGAACATGTCGCGGAAAGTCTTCCATTCGATGGGTTGATCAAGACGGCTTTCTTCCGCCTTCGATGGGTTGATCAAGACGGCTTTCTTCCGCCTTCCACCAAACCAGTGCATTGTCCGTGAGCTGCAGTTTCGCAACACAAACCCAAGCTATCTCTGGCACTTGTGCCGCTCCTAGATCATCTTCGATTCTTTGAGCCCATTCCTCCGCTTCTAGAGGGGTCTCTTTTCCTGCGAAATATTTTGGGTCCAAAGCTCTGAATTGCTTCACCCCAGGTGCTTCTGCCTCTGGTCGGTTCATCAAGATAGCAGTCTGCTGCTTTTGTCCTTCAAGGAGGCTGCAGATTGCCTCAAGCAGAACCGTCTGCTCGTTGATCGGAGCAGCGACGGCAGGTGTGAGTAGTAGTGGTGGGGGAGTGTTGTTGACATTCGTGCTAGTGTTGTTTGGGGAATCCATAACCTTGAAAGAAAAATTTTGGGTTAGGACAGATTCAAAGTATATGAAATAATAAGATTCAAAAAGTATGAATTGTAAAGAATGTTTTCAGTTGCAGGTTCTTGTATTATATTGCTTAGGTTGTCTACGCAGAACGGAACTACATGGTAGGGTTACATACAGCTCTGACATGCATGGGCCACCAATAAAACCTGTCACGCCCCGCTTCTCGGTGTACGGCGAAGGGGACGCGACTGGCCGCTATGTATTTACTCAGAAATAAAAACGCTAAGCGTATCTAAGCAATATAAGTAAAATGCATAAGAGACAATGACAATGGATATAATTGAACAACAACTTTATTTATTAACATTCTTTTTACAATACATCAGAAAAGTAAATATATGGAATGGAAAGCAATGCCTAAACAGTGGCATAACAGAAATGGAAAGTACTGAAATGAAATGTACAAGTAACTAGAGCTCCGGGTCGAAAGCTAGGTCGTCCAAATTCTCACTGGTGGGCTCGATCTCCAGTGAGTCCGAAACACCTGACGACATTCCAAAGAAGAAGAAAGAGAATGTCTTCAGCGAACAAATCGCTCGGTAAGACCCGTAAATAGACAAGAATGGAATAGACATAATAGAGAGTATATTGTTATAATGTTGTATTTAATATTAACGCTGTTGTTTGTAGGTTGGTACAGAAGAGGCCAGTGTATACGAGAGGAGTCTCACTAGACTGGAGACTACGGTATACGGAGTACAAGGAACCGTTCAGCCACGGTACAACGGTAATTGAATTTAGATTAGGTGTCTTTATAGTTGCTGTCTCGTGCCACTTCTAACACCTTCCGTACCAGTCTACCCCTTATAAACCCTGCGATGTCTTGATTGTATTGTTTGTATTGTATATTGAATATATATGGACGACTTGCCGAAACCATGATATCAGTAATGGAACGGATATAATGGATGAACATGTAGATAGAATATATCTATGGTTCGGTTCGGTCGATATATATTGATTAGATTTAATAGACGGATTCATAGATCCATATTGTTTTGAAGTTTGATACTTGAATCATATTCAAGTCAGCTTGATTATATTGAGACTCAGTTTGAGTCAGACAAACAAAAAAAGAAATTGAATCCTGAATTATGTTTTGGTGCTATCGGTAACTGCTGCACATGGACGGCAGGATTTGTGTCTTTTTCAAAGACAATTACCGTGTTGATAACACCGTTTGTTAAGTTGTCTACCTTAAATAGGCAAGCATCCATATCTCCAGCTCCGTGAGGCTCAAGAGACTGTTCCCGCTTAAAGCTATGTTTACTAGGTTCCTTATTGTAATTTAGTATAACTTGAGGGGGTTTATGTAAAAATAATTTTTGTATAATTTTCAAAATACACCTCAAGTATTTTATTATCGTCTTTAGAGTTTTCATGGATGTATAT
Organism: Agapanthus africanus; assembly: GCA_030015575.1. NCBI lineage: Eukaryota > Viridiplantae > Streptophyta > Magnoliopsida > Asparagales > Amaryllidaceae > Agapanthus > Agapanthus africanus. The sequence continues at coordinate 43,210,175 of CM057344.1, forward strand.
TTTATCAATGTGACATTTCTAGTGAATAAAACCTAATTTCATAATATATGGTATTTATTTGTAATATTGGATTTGTATGGTATTTTCTTGTAAATGGAATGTTTTTCTTGAATTTTGGAAATGTGGAATATTATAAATATTAAAAATAGATATTTTGATATTAATTACATATATATTAATTTATTAAAAATATTAGTTTTATTTATAATAGAAATCACATTTTCTAAAGAAAATTGCATTTTAAATCTTTCGAGATCGTATGCTACTTGCGGAGGTCTGCATCTCACTCTACTAGGCCCGAGGATGTGCGATACTCCGCACCATACTGAATGGGTTTCCCGAAATAGGTTGTACAGCCGCATTTGCAAAGATTTGTTAAAATACACTTCTTGTAGAAAAAGGTTTTTTATAAGTCGGAGGTAGTTATGTGTAAAATCGTATTTTTCCCAAATCTATATTCTCAAATTTTATCGTGCTATGTTGCATATGAGTGTTGTGAGGAGGTAGGTCATTACCTCGTGATTTTTCTAAGGTAATACGGTTTTAAAAAGTTCAAGCATGTCGAAATGAAACATAAGGGTATTTCAATGTAAAAGTGGAATAAAACTTGCTACGGTTATTATTTTGATGCCAAAATTGTTCTATTATCTTTGTTAATGTTTAATGGTCATGCCATAAGAGATTGTTATTATTGTGTTTAAGAAAAATATAACTTTTTAAGGAAAAACCAAATCAGAAGTCGGATTAACTCCGCTTCCGTCGGGTTTTAATTTTGAATATTTTTAGAATAGAGAAAATAAGAAGAATTAGGGACTTACCGGTTATTTGACTAGAAGAGAGAAGGAGGAAGAGGTAAGAGGTGCCGGTGTGTCGATTCGTCGTCAAAATCTCCTCGGATCGTCATCGGAAGTTCGTCGGAGCTTCGCCCTTTGCTAACTCCACTTGCACACAAAAAGTCTTGGGAATTTTCCTGAGAGTTTGGGCAGGGATTTGTAGGTGAGGGGTGATTTGAGGGGTGGTATTTATAGGAAAATCTAGGGTTTAGGGTAGTGAAAGGGTGTGATAAAAATTGTATTTAAATTAGCATTAAAAGGGATTAAAATGGGGTATTTTAATTCTCTGGTTAATTGCAGATAATTTAAACAGTGCAGGGGGAGTGGGGTAGTCCAAAGCGTGTAAGGGGTTCAAGAAAAAGTGGGATCAGACCGAGTTGACCCGGCGGCGCCGGCCGAGTCAACCGAGTCGCTGGCCCGAGTTGGGCGAGTCGGGGCGCGTCTTGATGCCATGTGTCCCTGACGCTTGGCCTACTGCAGTGGACTCGTTTGTTTTATGTGCGACTCCTGGTTTTACGGGTTGTGCACGTGTAGACCTTTGGGCTTCTAAAAGATTAAATGAATTTAATTTAAAAAAAGTGTGGCTGATGGGATTTGAACTCTAGTGCTTTAGTTCAGCAGTGTAAAGTGTCTTACCAATGAGCTACAAGCTCCTTCTGCTGTTCAAAAGCAAATCAAATTTTTATAGTACTCACAGGAATTGTAAATACTCCAAGTATACATTAACTTTAAATGAATTCTATGTACTCTAAAATTGGAGTTGTTACACCTACTAGAGCAGATGAAAGTGGTTATCGTAATGCGATAACGTAATTAACTGCAGGTGCTTGCACCTGCAGGGAAGAAAGTACCCAGAATCAAAAAAACCTTAAAGAAGGGGAATTTGATAAAGTCATGCTACAATGGTCACATCTATCCAAACCTCCGATATACAGCGTCATATATCAACTTGGCATCTTTGGAGAAGTGGACGGAAATGTCCCAAATAGCATCTGCCCCAAATTCAGGCAAGACGATCCATCCCGATTCATCTCTATTTTCGGCGGTAAACAGATTCTGGCACGCCCGGTAGGACCTCATCCTCTTTCCACTCCACACTTCATGTGTCGTGTTTCGCGAACAAAATCGTGGTTCGCTATGTTCATGGTTGCCCTTGGATTCAAAATACTAAAACTTGGTATTTCACTTTTGTGCAGATTTAATAGCCTCTCACTGCACTTCCTGCAAATGAAACTCCCACTCCATCCCAGTCGGAGGAGTGACGTATGGGCCCAACGCAGCCTCCATCTTCTAGATGCCGGTAGGATAGGTCACTCAAGTCACTACCAGACTATTCTTTTGGACCATGCTCCTACCTATGAGCTTTGGTGCCTCAACACCCCAAGAAGAAGCTCCCCGAAAGTCGATCTTTGATCGGCTGGCTACTGTGGTAGCTCCTATCAGCAAGCCATCCAACTCTGAAGTCTCAGTCTTTAATAGGCTGAAGAACCACTCAAAGGGGTCCGTAAAGAATCCTATGATTCCAGAGGGTGTTGCTCCAAAACGGCTAGCCCTCCCTGCTCCTGCAATGCATGAAGCCAGCAAAAGTGCTTCACCTCCAAGTCGGTCGGTCTTTGACAGATTGACCAACTCTGCTCCAGCTCCACTAAGAACATCCGTCTTCCATAGGCTGACACCAAGCAAAGCTCCCCAGCAATGCCCGAGGCATAATGAGGGTGCCGCCAATACTGAGGCAGTTCCCACCCGAAAACATGCTCGATATCGCCACTGGCGCTAAGTGAGACAGGCTGGGGGCAACTCTCCACCTGGGCTTACTCCACCAGCTCCTATGGTGAATATAGACGTTGTTGTTCCGATTGGGAACAGCTTCGAGCCGCTTAAGAAGGTGCGCAAAAACTCCTAGATGGGGGTACTAAATAGATCGCCTCCGCCTGCAGAACCTTCAGTGTTGGCAAAGCCGGAGCAGCCTTATCAGCGGATCTCCTCACAAATCTAAAGAGTTTGGCAGAAAGTCCAAGACTCGGTGCTTGATGAAAGTTATTCTCATCGATCGGAGAAATCCAAGCTCCGAAGAGAAAACGATTGCTCATCCGCCATACAACGGGGTACTTCTCGTAAAGAGGTGCCTATCATAGCGACTCCTCCTGCTTGAACCTCTCATAAAAGAGTGAGTTCGGAGAAAATTTTATCACCAGCGGCAAAATCCAAAAGCGAAGGCTCCAAACACCCCAAGTCTGGGGGGATAACCGTACATACAGTCTATATGACTAATGGTAAGGAGGAGAGCCATGCTTCTGTAAGTCACAAACTGCATACCCGGTCGTTAACAAAAACTCAAGAGCAACAGCTGAAGCTTCAAGATATGCTAGCCAAAATGGCAGTGCTCACCGGACCCTAAGAAAGTCCGGCAAAGGAAATTGAACAGCGCCAGGAACAAGAAATCGATACAGAGTTCTTGCAACGGGTACTGGAAAAGAAGGATAAGGAAGCTGCAGAGTAGGCTGCCAACATAAGGCAGATGACTCTTCTATTCCAAGATATGGTTAGGATGATGATCCAACCAGAACCACCGGCTAAAGATCCTCCAGTGATTATCGAAGATGATAAAGGAGAAACATCAAATCCTCTCCATGCCCGATCAACGGCTAAGGAGGAAACGATCTCCAAGGCAGCATTGGATGATTACATTGCTCGGCAAATCATAGCTCATTAGACCAATGAAGCCGCAAACTAGCTGGTCAAAACCGAGCGACCCTATCCGGCCTGGTAGGACCAGATAAAGTAGCCACCGGAATATATGATCCTGAAGTTCCATGTATATAAAGGAACGTGTAATCACCATCAGCACGTTGCACAATTCAGAGCTCTGTATGGCAATACCGGAGGCGATAACAAACTTCTGCATCGCCAATTCGTCGGAAGCTTATCAGAGACAGCTTTCGAATGGTACTTGGAGCTCCCAAATAACTCCGTAAAAACTTTTTCTGAAATGGAGCTGCTGTTCACGCAAAGAATCGCCAGTGCAAGTGAACGCACTCCAATCACAGCGCTGATCAATGCCAATGTCAAGTCTGGGCGAACGTGAGTCTAATACACGATCCGATGGCGGAACTTATGGTATGAATGCGAAAAACACATTGAAGAGTCTCCGGCTATAGGGATTTTCATTGGGACTCTTGATCCTTAATTTACTGTATCCTAGTTCATGACCTTCTTCAAGCCCACCATGTTCTAAGCGCTGATGATAAGCTGAACCAGATGGATCAGATAGGTCATGGTCCTTCCTTTTCAAGCAAGGACCCCCGAAATAACAAGGGCAAACGAAAAGCAGTCTTTGTTGCCAACACACAGCAACAACCAGGTGGACCGAAAGCAGCCGTCCATCAAAACAACACCCGTACGTGCTTGTCCTTGGAAGAAAGGCCGGGACGTGCTTATTCGTTCCCTCGTGATAAGACAAAGAGATTGTTTGAGCTGGCAATGCGAAACAATCTGATCACATTGCCAGACTCAAGGCGACCCACACAAGCCGGCGACATCAATAACCCCAACTACTGCTCCTATCATAGGGTCATGAGCCATCCAATAGAGGACTGTTACGTCTTCAAAAACTGGGTCGAGGACCAGTACCAGCAGGGGAAATTCGCACCGTCCGATAGCTGGAGGGTAGATCCACCTTAAAAGCACGCTACCAAAAAAGTGGATGCGCATGGGGCATTCTGCTCGCTCATGGAAGAAGCTCCATGAGAAGTATTTTTTCAGCAAAAACTAAAAGAATGCTGAAAGATCTACAAGCATGTCCGATGATCAAGTGGAAAAGTCCGCTTGAGCCCGAAATTATAGAAGGGATACTAAAACCGCGTCCCACGCTGAAAGTCACTGACAAAGGGAAAAGCCTCCAGGTCAAGCCTTCAAAGTCTTCTAAGAAAAAGAAGAAGATTAAGAAGCCTGTGCAGCCTGCTGAATATATCAACAGGTGCATGGACTTTTAGAAATATATAGATGCACTAGAAAAATATAATCAGAATGCGCGAATGCTGGTCACATTGAATGAACTCCTCAATCATATTCTTGAGGTCGTGGACAGTGACAATGATGAGGAAAATGACTCATCAGAATAAATGGAAGAGCATGTAGAAAGCTTCCAAATGATCTCCCATTCATCACTATATGATGAAGAAGCTCCGCCAGTGTCAGAAAGCGACGTAGATGAACTTGGGGCAGAATCACCGCTAAACTCCCCGAAACTGCCAAAAGAATAACCGATTGAAAAGCTGCTAAAAGAAGCATTCCAAAAGAGTAAAGATGACCAAGAAAGCAATACGGCCATATATAAAAAGGCTAAATGTTAGCATCTAAACAAAGAAACTGCAGCGAGGATAAGTCATAAAACTCTCCGACCAAACCAAGGCATGCTTGCAACAAATAAGAGCAGGATCAAAGCTGAGAAGCGGTTTGCCAAATCCCTATCACTGAGGATGAGGCTACGACCTTTCATGATGTATACTCCTGGGGTCCCATATTTCGACGGTGGAGAGGGACATCCAAAATACTGCTCATACCACCGAAGGATTGCCTATCCCATCGAAGAATGCAACGCCTTCAAGAAGTGGTGGTAAGGATATGTTGCCCACAGAAAACACTTTAAGAAGGAGAAGCATGAATCTCACGCTCGTCGAGATGAAAACGATGAAATGGTAGTGCACAAAGAAACAACTGGCAGTTGTCATATGGCTGGTACCAGTTCAAAAGGGAAAAATCTCGTGTTCTCATGTTCGGGAGCGATTTTAAGGATGAAATGCCCCTCAACCTTCACTTTGAAAACTCCGACCTGGAAAAAGAAGAAGAGGAGAAAGATTAAGAGAACATCCAGCTACGTAACCGTACGCTACCTAAAAATAATTTCGGACCTACAAACAAGGGTTCGAATAAAAAGGATAAAGGAAAGGGAGAAAATACCCAACGAGATTGCCCTTGATGAAGAGGTGGCCAAAGAGCTGACCAAAAAACCTGCCTATGAAAACTAAGGCAGATTATAATGTCCTTACGCAGCTGAGGAAAATACCCTCACAACTGAGCATAATAGATACTTTTCTCTTATCTAAAGATGCACAGGACTCCTTGATCAAAGCCCTGCAATAGCCTGATCAGTTTCAAGCCTTCCTCACGGAAGAGAAGATGAATAATGAATTGGCAGAGATCCACATGGTTGACATCACATTCAGCGATGAAGATCTACTTCTTGGTACATACGAACATAATCGACCGCTATATATCACCGGGTACCGCCATGACATCAAGATAAGTAAAATCCTTATCGACAATGAATCTTCTGTCAATCTTCTCAACAAGAAAACTTGCACCATAAGGTTGGGACCAGCTCAACCGCGAAAATGGAAGCGGACTTGAACCTTTCATATGATAACACCCTTAAGAGAGGGAAGGGAAGAGGATATGATTGACCTCTTCGGATGCTTCGCAAATGAAGACGATGACGAGGAGATCTCAGAATATCCACCGGTACCAAAAGAGCTAGAGGATGGCAAACATATCACAACGGACAACCTAAGAAAAATCAACTTGGTAACGGAGGATGATTCGAGATTGACGTTTGTCTATGAGCTGCTGTCCGCAAAACAGGTAGCCACATTAAAAGATGTGCTTATGAAGTACAAAGACTGCTTCACTTAGAACTACTCCTAAATGTCGGGTTTAGATCCAGAGGTAGCGGTACACAAGCTGGTCATATCGTCAGACATAAAACCAGTCAAACAGGCGCCAAGAAGAATGCCGCTCGAACTTGAGATGAGTATCAACGCTGAACTCAAGAAATTAATCGACTCCAGCTTCATCCAAGAAGTTCAATATCCCGACCAGATTGCCAACATCGTTCCGGTGATGAAGAAAAATAGGAAAGTTCATATTTGCATGGACTTTCGGGACCTCAATAAGGTATGCCCGAAAGATGACTTCCCAGTGCCCTTTATCGAGCTGATGATCGATAACACATCCACCCATGAAGTCTTCTCCTTCATGGATGGATTTTTAGGATACAACCAGATGAAGATGGATCCTGAAAACCAGAAGCATACCGCCATCCGGACACCATTATGCGTATTCTGCTAAAAGGTGATGCCCTTCGGTTTGAAGAACGCCGGAGCTACATACCAAAGAGCTATGACAAAGATATTCAATTACCTCATACACGAGATCATCGAATATTATATCGATGACCTTGTGGTCAAAAGCAAATCTCATGAGGTGTTGGATATGTATGCTCTAAAGGCCGGTATTGTATATGTATACATATGGATGTTAGGGATATCTATGTACAGGACAATCTTGCTCAGTTTTATAGTATATTATTTCAGTTGTCTTTATCTGATATGTGTATTCGTTTTTATTGATGTTTTATACAGCTTGCATATATTGATAAAGACATAATACGGTAGTATACTATTATGGATTATCTTTATCTTATATATTGCGGTTACATGTTGATAAAGTCCGTAGGATCTTGCTTGACTACCTGCGATGTGATGGCGATCATACTTGTGGGACCAGGGTAGTCCATAAGAACATCCTTAAATGGTCCTTAGTCGCATGAGTATCGAGACTGGGCATTAATACTCTAGAGTAGACTAGTGTATACGTTTCTAGCCCCGTCAGGGGATGGTTGGTCCTGCAGCCATTGGTCTGATGCACCTAAGATCGTATATAGGTGCTCACTGGGTGTGATTACACTGGTCGGACTCACTGAAAACTTCCAGATGATATTATACCTATCATCAGATGGACGTTCTCAGGTGACATGTGTACAGGTTAGTCTTCGGACCTGAGATCGGCATTTGTCTCGTGTGAGTTCCCACTGAGCTTTGATCACTACCCTACCATGACTCTACTGAGTTGTGCAAACAAGTTTTGGTTGGGCACAGTCCCAAGCCACATGGAGGCAGTGAGCGATTGTTGGGGATTCATCTCTCCCGATATTGGGAGTTGATATCGCACAGTGATCGATTGGTCAGGACCATAAGACCTTGGCCAAGGCAGTTGGGATTTACTGATAGGTTGATCAGTGGTTTCCCGGATTGGTCCTGAGCCACATCAGCACGAATTATCGGGTTATTAGGGTTTGACATATACCACCCCCTAGACCCGATATGCGATACTCTTAGACGAAGAGACCGGACTGTATGAATATTGTCATGGATAGGCTCAGTAGGAGTTCGGACGAGTTTGCTCGTCGGCCTTCCTTTTCGACAGATACCTGGATAGAATGCAACAACCCTAAACTTTCTGTACAATTTTTTTCAAAAATACAGAAAGGGGTACTTGAGCCTGAGCATAAGTTATAAGTTTGATTTGCTTTTGAACAGCAAGAAAGAGCTTGTAACTCATTGGTAAAGACTTTGCACTGCTGAACCAAAGCACCAGAGTTCAAATCCCATCAGCCACACTTTTTTTTAAATTAAATTCTTTTAATTTTTTAGAAGCCCAAGAGTCTACACGTGCACTACACATAATAGGGTAAGTTACAGAATAAACAAACATGTCAACGTGGCTAGACCAAGCGTTAGGGACACGTGGCATCAAGACGAGCACCGACTCGCTTGACTCAGGCCGGCGAAAGGCGTGACTCGGTCGGCGCCGTCGGTCTGACTCAGCTAAAACCCTAATTTTCTTTACCTCTTGCGACTCCTGAACTCCCCCCATAACCCCTGTATTTTTTGTTTTCACTGCACAATTACAGAGCACAATAAAACTCACATTTAATCCATTTTTAATAAAAATTTTAATACACCCTTTGACTACCCTAAAACCCTAATTTTTCCTATAAATACCACCCTCAAAATCACCCCTCCTCACTCACAAATCCCTGCCAAAACTCTCAAGAAAATTCCCAAGTCTTTTGTGTGCAAGTGGAGTTAGCAAAAGGGCGAAGTACCGACGAACTTCCGACGGCAATCCGAGGAGTTTCCGATGACTAAACGATGCACCGGCATCTCCCACCTCTTCCTCCTTCTCTCTTCTAGTCAAATAACATGTAAGTCCCTACTTCTTCTTCTTTTCTCTATTCTAAAAATATTCAAAACTAAAACCCGATGGAAGCAGAGTTAGTCCGACTTCTGATTCGGTTTTCTTTAAAAACTATAATTTTTCTTAATCAAGATACCTTCATATCATCACATATTGTTCATTAAACATTAAAAAAATTAATAAAACAAGTTGCACATCAAACTAATTATTTTTGTAACTTTTATTATACTTTTTCAGAAAAATACCATATAGTTTAGTTTCGACATAAACCATCATAATTCCTTATTATACCTATAGATAGCTAACGAGGTAATGACCTACCTCCTCACAACACTCATATCTAACATAGCACAATGGAATTTGAGAACATAGATTTGGAAAAACATGACTTTACATATAACTACCTTCAACTTATAAAACCTTTTTCTACAAAAAGTGTATTTTAACAAATCTTTGCAATTTCACCTCTACAACCCATTTTGGGAAACCCGTTCAATATAGTGCAGATTATCGTACATCCTCGGGTCTAGTAGAATGAGATGCAAACCTCCACAAGGAGCATACGATCTTGAAAGATTTAAAATACAATTTTCTTTAGAAAATGTGATTTCTATTATAAATAAAACTTATAATTTTAATAAATATATATATATATATGTAATTAATATCAAAATATCTATTTTTAATATTTATAATATTCCATATTTCCAAAATTCAAGAAAAAATATCTCATTTACAAGAAAATACCATACAAATTCAATATTACAAATAAATACCATATATTATGAAATTAGGTTTTATTCACTAGAAATGTCATATTGATAAAATATACATCTATGAAAACTCTAAAGACGATAATAAAATACTTGAGGTGTATTTTGAAAATATAACAAAACTATTTTACATAAAAACCCCTCGAGTTATACTAAATTACAATAAGGACCCTAGTAAACATAGGTTTAAGCGGGACCAGTCTCTTGAGCCTCGGGGAGTCGGAGATATGTGTGCTTGCTTATTTAAGGTAGACAACTTAACAAACGGTGTTATCAACACGGTAATTGTCTTTGAAAAAGACACAAATCCTGCCGTCCATGTGCAGCAGTTACCGATAGCACCAAAACATAATTCAGGATTCAATTTCTTTTCTAATTGTCTGACTCAGCCTGAGTCTTAATATATTCAATCTGACTTGAATATGATTCAAGTATCAAACTTCAATACAATATGGATCTGTGAATCCGTCTATTCAATCTAATCAATCTATATTGACCGAACTAAACCATGGATATACATTCATCTACATGATTCTCCAGTTATATCCATTTACTGATATCATGGTTTCGGTAAGTCATCCATATATAAACAATATACAATATAAACAATATATCAATACATCAAGACATCGCAGGGTTTATAAGGGGTAGATTGGTATAAAAGGTGTTAGAAGTGGCACGAGACAGCAACCATAAAAATACCTAACCTGAATTCAATTGTCATTGTACCGTGGCTGAACAGTTGCTTGTACTCCGTATACCATAGTCTCTGGTCTAGTGAGACTCCTCTCGTATACACTGGCCTATTCTGTACTAAGCTATAAACAACAGCGTTAACATTAAATACAACATTATAACAATATACTCTTTTTCTGTCTATTCCATTCTTATCTATTTACTGGACTTACCAAGCGATTTGTTCGCTGACGACATTCTCTTTTTTCTTCTTTGGAATGTCGTCAGGTGATTCAGACTCACTGGAGATCGAGTCCACCAGCGAGGATTTGGACCAGCTAGCTTTCGACCCGGAGCTCTAGTTACTTGTACATTTCATTTCAGTACTTTCCATTTCTGTTATGTCACTGTTTAGGTATTGCTTTTCATTCCATGTATTTACTTTTCATATGTATTGTAAAAAGAATGTTAATAAATAAAGTTGATGTTCAATTATATCTATTGTCATTGTCTCTTGTGCATTTTAGTTATATTGCTTAGATACGCTTAGCGTGTTTACTTCAGAGTAATTATGTAGCGGCCTCATTGCGTCCTCTGCCTGTATATTAGGAAGCGGTGCGTGACATAGCCGTTACGTACAGCTAGTGCCGCTGACGTGCTTATGGTTAAACCCACTGCCAGCATACTGTTGAGACTTTAGAGGCCCACACAGAGGGTTTCCCTGTTTTGGGCGAAACGATGTAGAGACCGTATGGTTTTACGGCAGAGTTCGATCACATACGTCCACTTGTGCACGTATGATGTTCGGGCGGATAATACTAGCGGGCTTTGGTTTAAGCCGGATCCTAGTATTATATTCTTGGATTATTTTGTCTCTTTGTATTCATATTTTTCGGAATACGAATACGGGTATGTATATACGATGAGGGTCATTCTTGTAATTGTACAAGATGCTTCTAAAAGAAGACACCTCATTATTTAGATTTACCATTTTTGATAATGGATTAATGAGGTGGAGAAATGAGGTGTACATTTTCATTAAATGAAGCACGGCTAGCTTGATGGCTCATTACATGACTCATGGTTTACTATTCTTCCATGGTTGATATTTTGTGGAGATATTTTTGCTTTCATTATTATCTCATTCACTTAGCCATTCTTCATTGTTTTTCTAGCTCACTCTACACTCTCATCTTCTCCTTGCTCTCTTCTTCTAACACTAACCCTAATTGTCTCATGAGTTGAGAAACCTAAGGTTAGTGAGACAAAGCATTCCATAATCACTCTCTACACACTCTAGTCTACTTAGATTAGCAATCTAAGTATTCTAGTTACCTTAATTAGGAGGTAGGAGCTCTTAATTGGCACTCTCGGATGGATCATCATTGACGCGAGGAGGCCGAAATTCAAGCACGATCCATACTTCCATCGAGGAGCTTAAGGAGAGGATCAAAGACCCGAAGGACTTGGTTTCTTTAGATATACTTTCTATCATGGTAGATAGAACCCTTATTTGCTAGTTAGGTTTATGGTTAAGATCCGGGTTAAGGGATATTCTAGCACCATGTTCTAATCGTTAGAAAAAATTTTGTTCCGCATTTGGCCACTGAAGTTGGCCGGGGCACTAGCGTAACCTTTCATGGTATCAGAGCCAGCCCATAAACCCTACACAAGCAAGTTTAAACAATGTTAAAACAACGAAACCGAAACAACTCCAAACATAGAAACCAAACTTCAAGTTTCTGTCGATTTTTGCAGAGGCTCTAAAAAAATTTTAAACAATTTGCAGAGTGTATTCACAGAGGGATGAACACTGAACAAAAATGAAACGATTCTAACTTGTTTTGGCCGGCCAAATCTTGAAAAATTTCTGGTGTCACCGGTTTTAGTATAGTGTTTTTTCTCGAGTTTTGGTTTGTGTTCTTATCTCATGGAGTTTGGGTTTCAGGTGTTGTTTATTTTTGCCCAAGTTTGATGTTCTGTTGTTTATGAGTTAGGGGCATTTTGGAGTGTTTCGAAGTCGTTATATTTGACACTATTTAATAGTTTTCAGTATATTCACTTTTATCTGCGACCGTGAATGTCATCCGATCGGTACAACTCGTCTAATTGCTATATGTTCTTTTAGACGGGTTTGCGAACATGACATTCACATTGATGTTTTGTGATTGTTCTGTGATTGTGGTTGGATTGTCATGGTGGATAGCATGTGGTGCAATGTTAGTGGTACAGTTAAAGATTCATTTGTATATTCATTTTGCAGGGCGAGCGTCCGATATGTGGACTGCCGTCTTTGCCGGGTTGTATATTATTTGTTTGGGGCACGACCGGGTTGAGGTCGATATCACCATTTGTACATATTATTTTCTTTTTCTGTACTAAGATTACCCCGCGGTGGAGTGCACGAATAGCCAGGTTCTAGAAGGCAACAAGCCCGCATCTCATGGCGTTGGGATGGAGGGGGCTTCATTCTAGAATTGGCGGGCTATTCGCCGCCCTCGTAAGGAGTATAGGTTGACCCAAGGAGGGGCTCCCAAGTTAACGGATTTCGTAAAGCGCTGAGTGGCCCATTCACTTTGTTGGAGAGGCTGCCTCACTTCTGAGATTGGCGGGTAACTTGTCGTGCTCGTAGGGGTCCAGGTTTTCATTGCACAGGCTATCCACACGACCGGGAACGTCGGGTTTTATTTGCGGTTCAAATGAAACCCGGGTCTCCAAGATAATCAACTATTCTGTATTTTTGGCTGAGATTCTGTGATGTTGATTATAATCATGCCTGGGACGAATGTTGTGTGTGTGTGTGTGTGTGTGTATACTTACTAGTAGATATTGTATATGTTTTGCACCCGCGCTAGTCTAGCCCCCGCTCTGTCGTTAGTTATGTAACCTAACGGATGATGACGGGGCCCAGTGGCCAATGCGGATGGCATATACATACATCATATTTTCGTTCTTTTCTGATGTGATAGGTTAATTGATGGGACCGCATTAATTTTTAATTAATGCAAGGAAATAAACCTAAAAGATGTTGGAACAAATTTCAAAAAACTACAGTTATATTCTTTCGCTTTGCATAGTGGTATTCGATCATGAATATCCTGCACCTCATTCCATGAGGCAAGAGCCGAGATCCCTTCATGGGGAATGACCTCTTGAGCAAAAGCTTATACTATAGATTACTCGGTTTTTTCCAAAAACCAGAAATTTTCGAAAAGCGGAACCTAAACCACTCCTTTTCAAAACTACTCAGGTTCCTTCAACGATATCAAGTTTATTATGTTAACGAGTTTTTCGTCAAAAACCCAGCCGTAGCCCTCCATCATTTCCTACAAGTACTACTTAGTATTCGAGCTACGTATTTTGGCATTGTCAAGGCGTAGTGATCGGTAGCTGAGTATTGGTTGTTTGCAGCTTTGTTTCCGATTATTTAGGACATTCGCATTGCTATGTTGGCATTGTAAAGGGTTATGCGGGTAGGTCTAAGTTAATCAAGATAATGACGGGCCGAACTTGACAAGCGGCTTATGATATGTTGGCATTGTCAAGGTCATAAAGCCGTTAGGGGCAAAAACCACATCGGGAGTTTTAAACATACAGGAAACTTGCAGATTTAGCATACCTTCTGGAGTGTGGTGACTAAAGTAGATTCCATCTAGGTCAATCACACAATGATAGTTGGATCCCGATCCCACTGATAAGTAGGATTACTCTCGGGACATTATTGCACTAAACAATCAATGCTATAAACCAAGTAGATGTCTAGAACAGTGTTAGCGGGGCTACACCTCCAGGGAAAAGAGATTATATAATTAAGGAACTTCGCGAAAGCGTTGGAAAACCTTCCTCGAAGTACCAACACTGGCCTGGCTGAAAGGTTAAGCAAGTATTGTGACGTGCGATTAATCCTGACTAGTTCTTCTTTTAAGGTTTGAATAAGAATTTAAGGAAACAGTGAGAGCCATCCTGATTAGATAAAATAATAACCAATATAATCTTGCAAGAGCGCATGCTAAGTGTTTCTTTTCTCTCTCTCTCTAGGTAGCTACCATTTCACGTCCTAATCAAGATAATAAAATGTATCGCTTGACCGATCCGAATTCTTATTCGGGGCTGGGGAACGTCAGTTCGGCTCTAAACTATGACAGCAGTCATGAGTATGAGCAAGGGAAAAAGGAAAGCATGAATTCCTTGATGACCTCATCGAAGAAGAAGCATATTATTGCATCTCCTTCAGGTGTTCTTGTAGTTGAGAACTGCTTTTCGGTCAGTCCTGCCTCCTGGGTAGTAGATACCGGATCAGGATCTCATATCTGTAATTTATTGCAGGGACTGGGAAAAAGTAGGATGGTTGGACCTGGTGATATGTCCCTCTGAGTAGGGAACGGAGCACAAGTTAATGCTGCATCCGTCGGTGAATATCACCTAGTGTTGCCAAATAGCAATACTATGAATTTGAACAATTGCTACTATGTATCTTCAATGGTTTGCAACATTATATCGGTTTCTTTACTTAATAAAGATGGATATAACTTTGATGATAGAAATATCATGAACATCTACCTTGAAAAGGTATTGGTTGCAGAAGGTACACTGTGTAATAGTATCTATGTTCTAAACTAGAACACGGTTCTCAATGTACAAAACACACGCAAGAGGAAGAGTTCAGATACAAACGAATCCTACTTGTGGCATTGTAGACTTGGTCATATCAGAGAGAAAAGACTAAGTAAGTTACATAAAGATGGACTCTTGAATACGTTCGAATTTTCATCTTATGAAACTTTTCAGTCTTGTCTCAAAAGAAAGATGACCAAATCTCCGTTCACCGGACACGGAGAAAGAGCAGAAGAGCTCTTGGGACTCATACACAGTGATGTATGTGGTCCATTGTCTATACATGCACAGGGTGGGTTCTCCTACTTCATCACATTCACTGACGATCTCTCTAGGTTCGGATATGTGTATCTTATGAAACACAAATCTGAAGTTTTTGAGAAATTCAAAGAATTCAGAAACGAAGTAGAGAACCAGACTAGCAAAAGTATCAAGATTCTTCAATCTGATAGAGGAGGGGAGTACTTGAGCACTGAATTCAGGGACTTTCTAAAAGAGAATGGCATTCTCTCTCAGCTTACTCCTCTGTATACGCACAACGGTGTATCAGAGCAGAGGAATCGTACCCTACTGGACATGGTTCACTCCATGATGAGTAATGCTGAGTTACCTCTTTCATTCTGGGGACTTGCGCTTGAAACAGCAGCGTACTTATTGAATCAGGTTCCGTCTAAATCAGTGCCTAAGACTCCATATGAAATATAGAGTGGTAAAAGACCATATCTTGAACGTATTAAGATATGAAGTTGTCCGGCGTATATAAAGGTACAAAATCCGGACAAGCTACAGGCACGATCAGTGTTGTGCAAGTTTGTGGGATATCTGTTCTACCACACTGAGGAACATAAGGTATTCGTTGCTCGTCGCGCCACTTTTTTAAAGTGGTAATTTCTTGCAAAAGAAATAAGTAGGAGCACGGTAGAACTGGATGAAATATCAGAACCACAAACTCAAACTGAGGATTTGGTAGAACCAGAAAATTCAATGATCTCAGACGAGCCTCAGCCGCTCCGCAGATCTTATAGGATTTCTCATCCGCCCAAGAGATACTACGGTTTTTTCATAGACGGGGATCGAGAGGATTGTATCTTGGAAGAAGATGACCCTACCAGTTTCAGGCAGGCCATTATCAGTAGGGACTCTAATAAGTGGCTGGATGCTATGCGATCTGAAATGGAGTCCATGTATACCAATAAAGTGTGGACCTTGGATATTGCTCCACCTGGGCTAAAACCCGTTGGATGCAAATGGAACTATAAAAGGAAACTTGGTGTAAATGGGCAGGTGGAAACCTATAATGCTAGACTCATTACAAAAACTTTTCGTTAAAGACCAGGTGTGGACTATGACAAAACCTTTTCTCCAGTGGCTATGCTCAAATCCATTCGGATCCTACTTGCCATTGCGGCCTTCCATGACTATGAGATCTGACAGATGAACGTAAAAACGGCTTTTCTAAACGGCGGTTTGGAAGATTGCATTTATATGGATCAGCCAAAAGGTTTTGTAGACAGTGGGAGCAGCGGAAAGTATGCAAGTAGCTTAATCCATTTATAGATTAAAGCAGGCATCGTGGAACTGGAACATCTATTTTGATGAAACAGTCAAGGAATTTGACTTCATCAAGAATGAAGATGAGCCATGTATTTATAAGAAGATTATAGATCGAACTGTCGTATTCCTAGTCTTGTACGTGGACGACATTATTTTGATAGGAAATGATATTCCTATGCTACAATCGGTCAAGTTGCTCTTGTCACAAAGGTTCTCCATGAAGGACCTGGGTGATGCCTCGTACATTCTGGGGATCAAGATCTATAGAGATAGATCTAAGAGATTATTGAGACTTTCGCAGTCCAGGTACATAGAGACCGTACTAAAGAGATTTAGTATGGAAGATTCCAAGCGCAGTAACATACCCGCATTGCATGGAATCACCCTCTCTAAGGAGATGTCTCCTAAGACTGACAGGAGAGGGTTCGCATGAGCATTATACCCTACACTTCGGCGGTAGGATCTATAATATATGCGATGCTATGTATAAGACCAGATATAGCTTACGCGCTAAGCGTGGTGAGCCGGTATCAGTCAGACCCAGGTGAGAACCACTGGGCAGCAATAAAGAACATTTTCAAGTACCTGAGATGGACTAAGGAGATGTTCCTGGTTTACGGTAATGGAGACCTAAGGGTCGAGTCCTTTACCAATTCAAGCTTCCAGAGTGATAAGGATGACAGCAAGTCTATCTCGGGTTTTGTGTTTACCCTCAATGGAGGTGCGCTGTGTTGGAGGAGTTCCAAACAGGACACCATCGCAGACTCGACGATGGAGGCAGAATACATTGCTACAAGTGATGCCGCAAAAGAAGCGGTCTGGATGAAAAAGTTCATAGCTGAACTTCAGGTAGTTCCGTCCATTGTTGATCCGATACCTGTGTATTGTGATAACAATGGGGTTATAGTTTTAGCGAAGGAACCACGGTCCCATCAGAAATCTAGACACATCTTAAGGCGGTATCACCTGATCAGAGAGATCATAGATCACCAGGAGATCGAGGTCCGGAGAGTGGATACAAAAGAAAACACGGCGGATCCATTTACAAAGGCTCTCCCTCAAGCGCAGTTCGAGCGGCTTTTTGAGATGTTGGGTATGCGGTACGCCAGCAGCTGGCCTTAGTACAGACGTTGGGTATTCGATATGCCGATTACTGGCCTTTAGTGCAAGTGGGAGATTGTTGGATATGTATGCCCTAGAGGCCAGTATTGTATATGTATACATATGAATGCTAGGGATATTTATGTACAGGACAATCTTGCTCGGTTTTATAGTATATTATTTCAGTTGTCTTTATCTGATATGTGTGTTTTTTTTATTGATGTTTTATCCAGCTTGCACATATTGATAAAGACTTGATACGGTAGTATACTATTATGGTTTGTCTTTATCTTAACATGACATATGTTATACTCGTTATTACATATTGAGATTATATGTTGATAAAGCCCGTAGGATCTTGCTTGACTACCTGCGTTATGATGGCGATCATACTTATGGGAGCAGGGTAGTCCATAAGCACATCCTTAAATGGTCCATAGTCGCGTAAGTATCGAGACTGGGCATTGATACTCCAGAGTAGACTAGTGTATACGTTTCTAGCCCCGTCGAGGGATGGTTGGTCCTGCAGCCATTGGTCTGATACACCTAAGATCATATACAGGTGCTCACTGGGTATGAGTACACTGGACGGACTGGGCGAGAACTTCTAGATGGTATTATACTTATCGTCAGATGGAAGTTCCCAGGTGACATGTGTAAAGGTTAGTCTTTGGACCTGAGATCGGCATTTGTCTCGTGTGAGTTCCTACTGAGCTTTGATCACTACCCTACAACGGCTCTACTGAGTCGTGCAAACAGGTTTTGGTTGGGCACGGTCCCGAGCCACATGGAGGCAGTGAGCGATTCTTAGGGATTCGTCTCTTCCGGTATTGGGAGTTGATATCGCACAGTGATCGATTAGTCAGGACCATAAGACCTTGGCCAAGGCAGTTGAGATTTACTGATAGGTTAATCAGTGATTTCCCGGATTAGTCCTGAGCCACATCAGCATGAATTATCAGGTTATTAGGGTCTGACGTATACCACCCCCTACACTCGGTATGCGATACCTTTAGAAGAAGAGACCGGACTATACGGATATTGTCATGGATAGGCTCAGTAGGAGTTCGGACGAGTTTGCTCGTCGGCCTTTCTTTTCGACGGGTACCTGGGTAGCCGTTACGTACAGCTAGTGCCGCTGACGTGCTTGTGGTTAAACCCACTACCAGCGTACTGTTGAGTCTTTAGAGTCCCAAACAGAGGGTTTCCCTGCTTCGGGAGAAATGATGTAGAGATTGTATGGTTTTACGGCAGGGTTCGATCACATACGTACACTTGTGCACGTATGATATTCGGGCGGATAATACTGGCGGACTTATCCTAGTATTATATTCTTGGATTATTTTGTCTCTCTGTATTCGTATTTTTCAGAATACGAATACGGTATGTATATACGATGAGAGGCATTCTTGTAATTGTACAAGATGCTTCTAGAAGAAGACGCCTCATTATTTAGATTTACCATTTTTGATAATGGATTAATGTGGTGGAGAAATGATGTGTACATTTTCATTAAATGAAGCATGGCTAGCTTGATGGCTCGTTACATGACTCATGGTTTACGATTCTTCCACGGTTGATATTTTGTGGAGATATTT
Source organism: Agapanthus africanus (assembly GCA_030015575.1). Lineage (NCBI taxonomy): Eukaryota > Viridiplantae > Streptophyta > Magnoliopsida > Asparagales > Amaryllidaceae > Agapanthus > Agapanthus africanus. The sequence continues at coordinate 43,229,360 of CM057344.1, forward strand.
TTGCTTGCATTATTATCTCATTCACTTAGCCATTCTTCATTTTTTTTCTAGCTCACTCTACACTCTCATCTTCTCTTTGCTCTCTTCTTCTAACACTAACCCTAATTGTCTCATGAGTTGAGAAACCTAAGGTTAGTGAGACAAAGCATTCCATAATCACTCTCTACACACTCTAGTCTACTTAGATTAGCAAGCTAAGTATTCTAGTTATCTCAATTAGGAAGTAGGAGATCTTAGTAGGCACTCTCGGGTGGATCATCATTGACGTGAGGAGGCCAATGTTCTAGCACGATCCATACTTCCGTCGAGGAGCTTAAGGAGAGGATCAAAGACCCGAAAGACTTAGTTTCTTTAGGTATACTTTCTATCATAGTAGATAGAACCCTTATTTGCTAGTTAGGTTTATGGTTAAGATCCGAGTTAAAGGTTATTCTAGTGCCATGTTCTAATCGTTAGAAAAAAATTTGTTCCACATTTGGCCACGGAAGTTGGCCGGGGCGCTAGCGTAATCTTTCATGTGGAACACTGGGAGCATCCAAAGATCGTGTTCGAGTATCTTCGGAAGTATAATCTGAAGATGAACCCTCTAAAGTGCGCGTTTAAAGTCTTCTCAGGCAAATTCCTAGGCTTCATCATCCGTCACCGAGGTATTGAAATTGATCCTTCAAAAATCAAGGTGATTATGGAAATGCCCTCGGTAAGAATCCTTAAATAACTGCGATCTCTCCTAGGAAAGCTCGTATATATCTGGCGGTTTATATCCAACCTCTCCAGAAAAATTCGTCCCTATAGCCATCTGATGAAGAAGGGCACCCCGTTCGTCTGGGATCAGAAATACCAAAATGCATTGAACGAAATCAAACAATACCTGCAAAATCCGTCGGATTGGCATCTCCGGTTAAGAGAAAGCCCCTTATCTTGTATACGACAGCCCTTGAGGGTTCTCTATGCACGCTATGTGCACAAGAAAACGATCAAGGAAAGGAAAGAGCTATGTACTATCAAAGTTGAGTTCTCCTAGGGGCAGAAAGAAACTGCTCCCCCATCGAAAAGCACTGCTTGGCACTGATCTTCACAATAACGAAGCTTAAACACTACGCCTTGACGCATGAGGTCCATCTTATATTAAAAGTGGATCCTCTTAACTATCTGATGTCCAAAGCCATACTAACAGGAAGGTTTGCCAAATGGGCCCTACTGTTGATAGAATTCTCGATAATATATCGACCCCTCAAAGCGGTGAAAGGACAAGTCATCGCCGACTTTCTCGTGGAACATCCGATACCAACCGACTCTCCCCTAAATTGTGAGTTGCCGGATGAACACACGTTCGACACAGTCTAAGAGGAGAAAGAAGAAAATGAGTCTTGATGGGAACTCTACTTCGATAGAGCATCTTCCATGAAGCGGCGAAAGAAGAACACTTAATCAAAGTCGGGGTGGGTCTTATCTTCGTGACCCCGCAAGGAAGAATATTGCGTCACACCCTCTCCTTGACGGAACCCGGGACCAATAATGAAGCGGAATATGAAGTTTTAATAGCCGGTCTTAAGATCGTTATCGACATGGGAATCAAGGACCTCCTCATATATAGAGATTCTTAGCTGATTTTCAGTCAAGTAAATGGTGACTACAAGACAAGCAAGCCAGAACGAATAAGGTATGGCGAAAGAGTCCAGCAGCTGTTGACCCAAATCCCTTCCTATACTTTGGAAAGCGTACCGCGAGCGGAAAAAAGCAAAGTGGATGCGTTAGACAAGTTGGCTAAAGAATTGGCTGATGAAAACCTCGATGACGTAAGGATCATTGTTCAAAGCTGCAGGATCGTAGCGCCAGCAAATATGCCTTCGAAAGCCCTGATAGAACTATCCAAAGAAAAAGAAGCGACCGAACATGAAGTTCTCCAAATAGAGAATGAGCAAGAGGTCGACGACTGGAGAGAAGCCTTCATAAGCTACTTCATGTCCCAAAGCACACCTGAAGATGCGTCATCTAGACATCAGCTTATGAAACGAGATTTGTCATTCGCTTTCATCAATGATACTCTATACAAGAGATCCTTCAACTTCATATGGTTAAGATGCCTAGGGCCAAAGGAAGTAAAGAAAGTCGTCCAGGAAGTACATTACGGACTTTGCGACTCTCATCAAGCAGGACCAAAAATGAAGCTGAAAATAAAAAGGATAGGCTATTACTGGCCCCCGATAATTCAGGATTGCCTCGAATATGTGAAGTAGTGTCACTCGTGCCAAATACATGGAGACTTCATTCATCAACATCCAAATCCGCTGCATCCAAAAGTAGCCAGTTGGTTGTTCGAGATGTGGAAAACAGATATAACCGGCCCTATCGAACCAGCGTCATCCAGGGGATATCGGTTTATACTAGTAACAACCGATTTCTTCTCTAAGTAGGCAGAAGCAGTGCTGTTATGGGAGGTGAAGACGGAGAATATTCTCTACTTCTTCAAAACCCATGTCATCTACCGGTTCGGAACTCCACGACGGATAATCTCGGATATTGGACCCACCTATAAAATCCACAAAATAAGTCGCTTCGCACAACAACACAAGATAGACTAGAGATACTCCTCAGTCTATAATTCTCAGGCCAATGGTCTTGCTGAAGCATTCAACAAGATCTTGATTAAGATTATAAAAAGATGGTGTCCAAAAACAAAAAGGATTGGCATGAGAGACTGCATGAAACTCTTTGAGCATATCGAACAACGTTGAAAACAGCCATAAATACAACACCATACGCATTGGTGTTTGGTGCTGAAGCAGTACTACAACCGGAGATAGAACTCCTTTCATTACAAGTGGCAGTTTAATACAAGCTAACGGATGAGGAAAATGCTTATCTTAGGTTCAAGGAACTCGATGCTCTCGACGAAACATACCTTATAGCACAGCAAAATCTGGAGACTTATAAGGAAATGATGACGTGGTCATATGAAAGACTGACTAGGCCGAGAACATTCCGCCAAGGAGAAATTGTGCTGGTTTTCAAAAGACCAATGATTCTCAATCTTGCAAAACGGGGAAGTTCGAGCCAAACTATGAGGGCCCATACATCATAGATAAGGTCCACCAAGGTGGAGCTTATCTGCTCATGGATATGCATGGTGAAAGGCCATTCCAGCCAATAAACGGTCGATTCCTCAAAAAGTACTACGCCTGAAAAGTCACGATTTAGGTCAATGATGGATAACGACGCTTGTGTCCGCTCGCTATCTTCCTAAGTCAAACCTCTGAAAGTGATGCCAAATAATACTTCGTCCTGAACACGGGATTGATGAACCGAAACGTTCCTAAACTAATGTTGGACCAAAACGTCCCTAAACTAATATTGGACCGTAATGTCCTTAAACTAATATATTGCCCTACGGTAGGTCTCTATATCGAGCATCATATACAATCCATGAGCATAAAGAAATTAATATCCTTCCCAGGTCCCATATGATACGGTCCTTCGAAGAATGTCGTGATCTACAACTGTTAGTGTGTTACCTTACGGGCCGCCAAAAAAAGGGTATGTCCACAAGTGGAGTGGGCACAGATGAAAAGCCGAAAGGGCGCCGTGAGTAAAAGCAGCAGGGCTACCGGCGAGCTTGGGAAAACCCGAGAGAACGCAAACTCGTTAAAAGAAAGGAAAAGATGCACTTGCAAAGTTCTCACAATTTTGTAAGGAGAAAACACCTGCGTAAGATTCTTACGACTCACAAAAGAGCAACGTACTTAGAAATCTATACGATTCCTAAGGAGAAAATACACTAACGAAATCCTCACGACTCGTAAGGAGAATATATCCTCTATAAGACCCTCACAGCTCACGGGATTCAAAAAAACATTACGCTACAAGGATCTGAACCTATTCTTAAATCATCATGACCCCACAAAATTTATGCCCTACCAGTGGTCCAATATCGACCCTTGTATACAATCCACTGGTGTAAATAAACATATTCTTGACCAATTCCCTCCAAAAACGAGAAATATTGCTCGACAAGGTGAACGACACTTACAAGTCCCCTCGACTGGCAAGAAAAAAGTGTTCCTATAAAATCCTTACGACTTATAAGAGTAATATACACTTAGGGGTCCCCAAGACTCCTAAAAAGAAAATACACCTATGAGATCCTCATGACACGTAGGGGAAATACTTCTATGAGATCCTTACGGCTCGTAAAATCAAAAAAGCCTTAGTTAGTAGGGATCTAAACCTGTTACCTAAGCCACCACTTGGCCGAAATTGGAAATGGCATATGATGAGTCACTCCTAGCAATTTTCCAGTTGCAATGATACTGATGCCGAAGCTGGAATTAAACTCCAAGTCTCTAACTCACAGCAAAATTGATAAGTAAAAAAAATAGCCGAAATGATATAGCAACTCGCAATAAAAAATAGTGAGTAAAAACAAAAAAAATAGCCGAAATGATTGGGCACCGCGAATAAAATAGCCGAAATGATTGGGTGATCGTGATTTTCGCGATAAAAAAAGCTGAAAAGGTAGAGCATCGCAGAAATATAAAAAAATTAATAAAAAAAATTATGCCCTGCAAGTTGGTCCATACTGACTCTTGTATACAATCCATGGGCATAAATGAAAGAAAGACAACCATATCTTCCCACCATACTTCGTCAAAATAAGTGCCAAGTCTTGACGGTACTTCTATAACCTAAAGACTACCTCGACGTTCCTCCTCATTCTAACAGGGTGCAGGCACAACTGTCAAATAAAATCAGAGCAATGGCTTATTTCTAGCTCCCGATCTCAATAGCGATACATACAGCATAGAGGTCATATGGATGTCTACCTTATTTCAGCGAAAAATTGGTGCGACATCAGAGCAAAAACGAAGTGACGACATGTGCCTAGTTTCAGGTCTTGATGGCAATCCTAAACACCATTGGATGTCATCCCACCCCGAAAGGGTGCGGTTATGACCCATCGGGGCTTCAAACCAAGCCTAATCTCAAGTAAAGCGCCACGGCAATACCTAACACTTGATCTTCCGATAGTAATATGGATATTCCAACCTAAGAAGGTTACTTAAAGACATCTTGTCCAGCCTTAGAAGGGATCAGAGACACGACAGACGCGTGGCTACTCAAGCCGCAACTTAAGGGATTGCATTTCAAGAATATATTAGCCAACGTGACGGTACGATGGACTTAATCCAGTACCAGAAACCTAACGGACTCTTATCATAAAAAAGGGGGTTATCTATATTTAACGTTAGGGTGAGTTTGTCTATAAACCTAAGGGAAAGGTAAACTAAGTACTCCGAAATGAGTAAATAAACTGAACACTCCAAAATGAGTAAATAAACTAATCCACACCAGGTCTGGGCAATTAAGAGGCAGGGAGATGCAAATACAAAAGGAGATATCTTTTATTCATGAATCAAAGTTGTTAAAAGATACAATCTGTAAAAAAAAGGTACAAAAAATATGTATATATGCATTTCAAGGAAGTGGAGCTCCTAGCAAGTTAGAAAAATATTTGTTCCTCTCTTCAAGCTCACTCTTTCTATCCTCCAAAGTTGCTAACAGGGCTTCGGTCTCTTCCTTTTAGCAATGGTGTTCGGCGAGTTTATTGTCGATTGCACGCTTCTCAGCAATATGGACCTGCACCACCGCTTCCATAGCCGCTACTTCATCGTCCAAAGCCAGTCCTCTGGCCATGGCTTGGGCAAGTTCTCTGCGAAATGCATGTACCCTATTAGCAGTGGTTATCCGCTCGCTTCTTAAGCGTCCAAGTTCCCGGGATGCCGCTTCACCCTCTGACTTTTCCAGGTCAGCCTCTGCTCTTCAGACTCGATAAGGGCAACGCACCGCTCGACTCGTTCGGTTAGCTGAGCCCTTGACAAGTGTACTTCAGTGGCTGAACGCTTAAACTCGCTCTCATGAAAGTATGCTTCAATTTGCCGACAATAGTCAACCCAAGTGCAAACCAGGGATTTTTTATGATAAATACTGAAAGTGCCTGACATGAGGTTGACTACCTCAGTAAATTCTCCTACGGAATATGAAACTCTAGCATTCAGCTCCGCGATGAGAGCCACCAGCAACTGTAAACTGCTTACTGCCAATACCGTAGACGTGCGTTGGGAAAAAGACCCCGCGGGCATGACGACCTGGGACTCAAAATAGATCGGATCTGCTGGAGCTGGCAAATTGGGAAGTGCAGCAGGTTCTCTCTTGCTTTCGTCATGTATAAGCTGCAGAACTGTATCACAAATCATTCCCTTTATGAATGTTAATCTTTGTAAGGGAACTGGAAAAGAACGGGATAGAGATAAAGCTTACCGACGCTGGACCCAAATGCTAGGCGAGGAGATGAGCTATGACCTAGTCTTGCCAAAATAGCATTGGAAAGTTGGGACACCATCAGACCCATCGCTGAAACATCAGGCAGATAGTATAAGAACAAAGTTGGCCTGAAAGATGATAAACAATAAAATCGAAAAGTACATTCCTTTCATCATTGCAAAAGAAGTAGGAGAAGAAAAATTGGTCATGATGCCAGCCTCCCAAATCTGTAGAACATCTAGAGTTGCAAAAGAGGCATCTCTCAATATTGAAGATGATGAAGTTGTCGGCACGCTTGTTCCTGAAACAAAAAGTGACGCGTCAGCAAATATATCTGGTGAAGATGAAAATGAGCGTAAAGTAAATGCAGCAGAAAATACCAATAGGCCCTGTAGGAGTCAATAGGACTGGGTCCACAGACGTTCCCCGAACGCTGCTAACCTCAACGCCTGCCTCAATAGAACCACTTCTATTCACAGAATCGGAAAGAGCCGAGGCTCTTGAGTCAACAGCCACTGTCGCCACACTATTGGCCTCGTCAGATGCCTGGGAGCCACTAATAGAGGCTGTGTCTTCAGGAGCAACCAGATCATACATATCAGATTCCGAATAGTCGAGTTCGTCCATGTAAGGGTTGACCTGTTCGTCATTCACCGGCTCCACAGGTGGCACAAGGACCTCCACTGAAGGGATTTCACCTTCTTCATAGGTAGCGGCAACAACTTGATTACTTGAACTAGCGCTAGCTGTAGAAACTGTCAACAAAGGGTTAATAAAGTAATCACTTGAACTATGATAAATAGAAAGAAAGACCTTTTTACCTGAAGAGGCTCGAAGTACGGCTTCCTCATGGAGATGGCGTGTTTCTTCCGCCTGAGCCGTCCGAAGAGATCTTCTATAGGCATGTAACAGTTGGACCTCTTCTTCGTCAACAGGTTCGGTGTCAAGAGCGGCTGGCACAGGCTGTTTAAGTGCTCTTTCCCGCAACAGCCGGGAAGGGCCGTCAGCAAAAGTCGGCAACCCCAACGAACGCGTGATAATTGTTCATGAAGGGATATCTGATATATGAATACCAGATGATCGTTTGCTATCATCTGTTAAGAAAATCACAAAAAGAAGAAATCGATAAACGTACAAAATAAATGGTGCATCGTGCAGATAGAAGGTCAGAAAAAGGATCTTACTGGAACCCTGGGTGGCTCGTTGCCTCATGCGTACTTCTTCTCGGTATGAATCGAGGGATGCTTGGATGACTTCTTCAGTGGATATAGCTACAGAAGAAAGAAAAAATGATTAGACACACAATATCATTTATGAAAAAATAATACTTGAAGAAAAGCAGAAGAACTATACTGGTTGCCGCAAACACCCATATCCTCTCCGCTTCTTCCGTGGCTAGTTGTGCAGAGGAGGATAACGTTGCCTGAAGATCGGCACCATCATCCTCTGCCAATGATTCTACAATGGCTACTGCAAGATCTACAGCCTCTGCAACGGATAACATCGACATTCATCCCATACTCAGAGATGCTTTGGATCAGTGAAGCTTGGGTCTCCGGTCCATATACAGGGCCAACTGTGAAAGAAATCATTCGCCTCTTGTGGGTGCCAGTGGCGGCTGGAAAGACCATCTTCTTGCTTAACGGTACCTCGGCCGATGCTTCCCGATTTCTGAATTGGATAGTGAGTCACCCGCAATGCCATCTCCGCCAAATGATCTTGCTTCCGGTGTAAGTACAGGATCATCAGCAGGTAAAACGCCGCCAGTATAACATGACCTGCCGGATGGCCTAGAAACAATTGGCGATGGAGCTCGCTTCCTACCGGCGGCCATTCTTCTCTTGGTACCAGGAACATGTTCTGTTTGAATGCTTCTGAAAGCACGAGCTGTCCTGAGTTCCTGGACAGCGGAAGAAGCTGTTGGTGTCCCTTCTCAAGGCAAATAAGGAAATATGACCGACCTAGGTCTTAAGGGAAAGCCAGGTTTCGATGCCCTCATCACACCCCGACGACCAAGGAAAACATGCTTCTCGTGATCGATGACCACAGCCATAGATGATGAGTACCATGATTCGAAGGCCGATAATAATCGAGGAACGCAGTTCGGATCGGGAATTGCGAAGCGGGATCCGGTGCCCAGCCTCATAAATCGGTGAATGGCGTTTTTCACTGAATCCCTTGTAAAAACGAGCTCACAACAAAAAGCTTGGAGCGGAATTCCTTGATCATACCCAAATTGCAGAGAGAAGCAGTATGGACTATATGGCCTATAGGAGACATCGTTACTCCGCCGGTACACCAGGAAACCCGGTTGGATCGAAAAAAGATAGGCGGTGTCCCTATTTGACAAGCTCAAATTACTCTCTTTTAGCACAACTAGTAAAGGTTGACTGGTATGGTGAGACCTTACAAGCACCCAATCATCAAAATAAATTTGCTTCTGCTCTCAGAGATTGAAAGGGTCGAGGCACAGCCGATGGATGTCTCTGTTTGGTTTGATCCCTGCAACCCTGACGAGTTTCATTACCATGGGAAATGAGCCTGTATCGCTCGATATATGCCCTGTTCACATGCAGGTGGATCCACGTGCCGAAATAGTGCAGTGGCATGTACACATGCTCCTCCCCGGGGGCATCCGAGGCGGCTAATTCAGTGAGACCCTGATATAGGAATGATAGCCCGGCGATACTAATGGCTAGCCTTGTACTAGAAGCTATGAGATCGGCAGGGTAGAAAATGGAGGCCTACATCAGTCTTGGGTGAACAGGGATCATGAACCAACTTAACCATAGGCCTATGAAAGCTATAAGAAAGGAGTTTCGATCGATCACCGGAGCTACAATATCCTTAAACTCATAAGGGGATGCGCTGAGACAGAAATATTCCTCAGTCATCGCGGGATCTTTCCCCTGCATGCGTAGACTGAAGGATTTCTCATGTCAGCATGCCTGTCAATATCGGCCCTAAGAATGTGCGGGTGCATGAATCTAGCAAAGAAGGATTCAAAAGTAACTTCTCCTCTGGAGGCCTTATGCATCTCCTAAAAAATGGTTAGCACTTTCTTAAGGCCCGGTCGCAAGAAAGGTATCGTATTATCACTCGTCAAATCTCCGGTAGTCGGGCCCGCGGCAAAGACAAATTCGTCATGGGGAACTGCTTTCTCGTAATGTTCACCCGTGATTAGCAACCCAGATATATGCTGGAATTCCAACAGAGAGATGGATGACTCCCTATCAGACATCATAAAGGTGCTTGCACGTTCCACTGTTCGGAGAAAGACTTCATCCACCTCGGCCCAGTCTTAAGGTACACGAACAGTGAAGTATAAACCGCTCCATAAAGATCGGTGTGCTTCGGCAAAGTCCTCTCCATCGACAGGATAAACCTGGTCCAGCCGATGTAGCTGGCCAAATATCTCGGGATCGTACCCACATTGTAAGGTATTCCCTGTCACGCCGCGCTTCCCGGTATACGGCGAAGGGGACACGACTGGTCCGCTATGTATTTGCTCAGAAGCAAATACGCTAAGCGTAGCTAAGCAATATAAAAGAAAATAAACACAAGAAACAAGGTATAATGAAAACAGCAAATTTATTTATTCACATTCTTTCTGTACAATGCATGGAAAGTAAATACAACTGAAATAAAAGCGATGCCTAAATAATGGCATAACAGGAAATGAAAAGTATTGAATGGAAAATATACAATGTCTAGAGCTCAGGGTCTTCACTGTACTGCTCTAATTCTTCTGCAGTTGGCTCGATCTCTGACGGTTCCAAATCACCTGGCGACATTCAAGAAGAAATCGTCGGCGAACAGATCGCTCGGTAAGTCCCAAAGATAAGAGAAGAATAAAATAGACAGAGAGTAAGAGAGAGAGAGAGAGAGAGAGAGTAGCTTTTACAGTTGGATTATATTGTTATATTGTTGTATTTAGTGTTAACGCTGTTATTTGTGGCTTGGTACAGAAGGATGCCAGTGTATACAAGAGGAGTCTCACTTGCCCTGGAGACTAAGGTATCAGGAACTCAAGGAACTGTTTATGCCACGGTACAACAGCAACTGGATTCATATTAGGTGTCTTAATCTTACCGGCTTGTGCCACTTTTAACACCTTCCGTACCAATCTACCACTTAAACCCAGTAGTGTTTTGATTGTATTGTTTGCCTTGTAAATTGTATTGATTGTATAATTGGTTGACTGACCGAAACCATGATACCAGTAAACAGATGTAACCTTAGAATCACGTAAATGGAATAACTGGAGAACTATGTAAATGGAATGTATATCCATGGTTCGGTTCAGTCAAGTTGTATAGATTGATAATTGGATTCATGGATTCATGTTGAATTGTAATATTGAAGCTGGTAGATTATAGATTGTAAACTGTAGATTGTAGATTGTACTTGATTCATATTCAACTCGGATTATACTAAGACTCAAACTGAGTCAGACAATTAGAAAGTAAATTGAAGTCCTGATTGTTTTTATTACTTTGTCTAGCTTAGATAGGCAAGCACCCATTTCTCCGGCTCCCTGGGGCTCAAGAGATTGGTTCTGCTTAAACCTATGTTTACTAGGGTCCTTAAGGTAATTTATAGAACTTGAGTGGGTTTTATGTAAAAATACTTTTATATACTTTTTCAAAATATACCCCAAGCATTTATTATTCATATTTAGGGTTGTAATGAATGTGGATTTTATATTGTGATATTTCTAATGAAAATATCCTAAATTCAGAAATAAAGGTATTTATTTGTAATATTGATTTATATGGAATTCGTGGTATTTTAGTGTAAAATTGATTCTTGTGATTTTTAGAAAAAGGTGGAATATTTATATCATAACAAAATAGGTATCATAATGATAAATATATATATATATATATAAATAATTTTAATATATTTTTTTTATATTCTAAAAATCTCATTTTCTTAAAATGTCGTATTTTCATTCTTTCGAGACCGAATGCTCCTTGCGGAGGTCTGAATCTCGCACTACTAAACCCGAGGATGTGCGATAATCCGCACCATCCCGAACGGGTTCCCTAAAATGGGTTGTAGTGGCACTTTGCAAAGATTTGTAAAATACTAAATCCTTTAGAAAATAGTTTTATGAAGTAAATGGTATTTATTTGTCAATTTTCCGTATTCTATGTTTTAGGGTCTCCTAAGTTAACTAGACTATTCCTAACTAGTCCAAATGATAAGTTGTGAGATACCTCAAATCGCCTCTTCACCGCCAATTGTGGCCAGGTAAGTACAAGTGAAGAAAGGAGGGATCCGCTCATTAATCACCGTGAGACGGGCTTTTTAAAATTACCTTTCTCACTTGCCTAGCCTAGACACCACAAAGTCAGATTTAGATAAACGACCGATGTCCACAACTTATCGTATTTTCATAATAAGAGGTATTTATTTAAAAAGTGTATCAATACTAAATCGTTTAGTAATGGTTTTATTAAGTCAAGGGTATTTAAATGAAAATATTGTTTTCTCGTATTCTAAGTTTTCGATGGTATCGTGTTAGATTGTTTATAAGTGTGTGAGGAGGTAGGTCGTTACCTCGTGCTCTACTTTAAAGGTATAGCAAGTTTAGTGGAGCGAAATGTAAAGTTGAAATAATGTGGTATTTAAGTGAAAAATACGATAAATTGAAATAGCTATCATTTCATGTGATGAAACTTGATCAATTTGGTTGATTAGTGTTTAATAGTCAACATGAGGAAGTTTAAGTATGAGTGTATTAGTGAGAAGTGGAATTTTATAAGAAACCAAATCGGAAATTGAATTTGTTCCGATTCCGTCGGGTTTTGTAAAACCGTATTTTTAGATAGAAGAGATAGGTAGAAATTGGGACTTATGGTTTTAGGACACACAAAAGGGTGAGAGGGAAGTAGTGGAATCGCCGATGTGTTGCGTCGTCGCCGGTGGTTCCTACAACGATCGCCGGAAATTCGTCGTAGGTTCGCCGCGTACTCACTTCGATTGCACACTAGGGTTCTAAGGATTTTTCTTGAGAGTTGGCTCAGAAATGTGAGTGAGAGGGTAGAGGGTAGGGTGGTATTTATAGGGTTAAGCTAGGGTTAGGGTAGATGAAGGGTTTTTGATTTAAAAATGTAAAAAAAATGTATAAAAATCATTAAAATGGAGTAAATGGGGATTTCAAAGGTTTCTGGAACCGATCTGGGGAAATGAAGTGTGCAGAGGGGTAGGGGAGGCCAAGAGACAAAACATTAGTGTTGGGGACTCGGCGGTCCGGCCGACGGTACCGGCCCGAGTCGGTTGGTCGGAGTGGTCCCCGTCGCTTGGTGATCCTTCTGGCATATTTAACTTTTTGGGTGTAGTTGGGTTTTTGTGAGATATGCACGTGTAAACTCTTGGTATTCTAAAAATCCAAAATAAAACAATATTAAAAGTAATGTGGGGTATGGGATTTGAACTCTGGTGGCTTGGTTCAGCAGTGCAAGGTATTACCAATGAGCTACAAGCTCTTATAATTATGATGTAAATTAATTACTTAAAATGATAGCAGCAAGAGTAAATACTCCAAATATACATTAAATTTAAAGTAATTTCTTGTACACTAAAAATGGAGTTATCACATTCTTGTAACTTGTAATTAAAAACAAAATAATTACTTATATCTTGTGCTCAGGCTAAAATACCCCTTTATGGATTCTGAAAAAAAATATTTGAAAAAATTTGTATAGAAAAATTATGGTTGTTACATTCTACCCTCCTTATAAAAATTTCGTTCTTGAAATTTGTAAAAGGAAAGTGTAACAATTTCAAGGAAAGTTCGGTGTCTGGAGTACTTGATAGTGTATAAAAATAACAAAGTGATATAAGGGTGAAAAAGGCTTACCGGTGTTACTTTGACCTACGGTCTTGGCTTCTACGACTTCTAATGTGAATGTCTGTCGCCGTGGTACATTCCTTCTAGCTGGAGGCACATTCTTTCTTGGGGGCCTGTTTCTCTGCCCTCTAGGCATGTCCCTCATTGCTTGTTGGAATTGGCGAGTAGGCTGTGCAGGTGGTGGAGCAGGTAGTGCAAGACGGGTAGCAGGAGCCTGGATAGCTGGCCGCTGCGGGTAGTTGGTAGATATGTGAGCTGAGTTATAACTATATGGACAGATCTCAATTCTGTGATTGGACGCGCCACAACTAGGCACAGGCCTTTTGCGCGCCTACAGTTCTTTATCAAATGTCCATCTCTCTTGCAATGAAAATAGAAATGTGGTCTTGGCTGATTATTGGGTTCTTCAGTTCTCCTGGGTTCAAACGATGGCCTGGAAAAGGCTCCTCCTACCATTTGAGTGGCAGGGCGTTTAAATCCAGCAGATTGGGGTCTGCCCCTCACCTTTATTACTGCCTCATAACTGCGGGCAGCTTCCAAAGCATTTTCATGTGTCAGAAATTTCCATGTGGCTAGTGCAGCCTGGATTTCCATGTCCAAACCTTGTTGAAATCGACGGGCTCTGATCTCATCCATCGGTATCAGGTGTGCCGCAAATCTGTTACGGTCTTGTGTTAGTTGTGTAGTATGTGATATTAAAAAATTTGGAATACTGTGACATATCTTACCGACTTAGCATGGTGAATTCAGCGTCATACTCATCTACTGACTTGTCCTAAATCGAACCTTATTGCAGATGAATGAACTGTTGTTCCATGGAAAACCTGGCAGTCACAGGGAAGTACTTCACGTCGAACTTCTCACGAAAAGTCTTCGATTCAATAGGCTGTACAAGACGGTTTTCTTCCGCCTTCCACCAGTTGCGAGCATTATCCGTGAGCTGCAGTTTCGCCACCCGGACCCAAGCTATGTCTGACACTTGTGCTGCCGCCAGATCATCCTCTATACTTTGTGCCCATTCCTCGGCTTCAAGTGGGCTTCCCTTTTCGGAGAACTGCTTGGGATGTAAATCCCTGAATTGCTTTACCCCAGGTGCGTCAGTCTCGGGACGGTTCAGGAGTTGTTGCTGTCCCTCAAGAAGGCTGCGGATCGCCTCAAGTAGAACCGTTTGCTCGATGGGTGGCGCAGGAACAGCAGATGTGAGAGGTAGTGGTGGAGGTGTGTTGTTGACATTGGTGCTGGTGTTGTTTGGTGAATCCATAACCTTGAATGAAAAATTTAGGTTAGGACAGATTCGAAGTATATAATTCAAAGAATAAGAAATGATGGGATTCAAGGATCATGATTATAAAGAATATTTTAGTTGCTGGTTCTTGTGTTTTATATTGCTTAGGGTTCCATATAGCTCTAACCTGCTTGGGCCACCAACAAAACTTGTCACGCCCCGCTTCCCGGTATACGGCGAAGGGGATGCGACCGGTCCGCTACGTATTTGCTTAAAAGCAAATACGCTAAGCGTAGCTAAGCAATATAAAAGAAAATAAACACAAGAAACAAGGTATAATGAAAACAGCAACTTTATTTATTCACATTCTTTCTGTACAATGCATGGAAAGTAAATACAATTGAAATAAAAGCGATGCCTAAACAATAGCATAACAGGAAATGAAAAGTACTGAATAGAAAATGTACAATGTCTAGAGCTCAGGGTCTTCGCTGTACTGCTCTAATTCTTCTGCAGTTGGCTCGATCTCTGACGGGTCCAAATCACCTGGCGACATTCAAGAAGAAAGTAAGAGAATGTTGTCGGCGAACAGATCGCTCGGTAAGTCCCAAAGATAAGAGAAGAATAGAATAGAAAGAGAGTGAGAGAGAGAGAGAGAGAGTAGCTTTTACAGTTGGATTATATTGTTATATTATTGTATTTAGTGTTAACGCTATTATTTATAGCTTGGTACAGAAAGATGCCAGTGTATACGAGAGGAGTCTCACTTTCCCCGGAGACTAAGGTATCAGGAACTCAAGGAACCGTTTATGCCACGGTACAACAGCAACTGGATTCATGTTAGGTGTCTTAATCTTACCGTCTCGTGCCACTTTTAACACCTTCCATACCAATTTACCCCTTAAACCCCGTATTGTTTTGATTGTATTGTTTGCCTTGTAAATTGTATTGATTGTATAATTGGTTGAATGACCAAATCCATGATATCAGTAAACGGATGTAACCGTAGAATCATGTAAATGGAATAACTGTAAATGGAATGTATATCCATGGTTCGGTTCGGTCAAGTTGTATAGATTGATAATTGGATTCATGGATTCATGTTGAATTGTAATATTGAAGCTGGTAGATTATAGATTGTAAACTGTACATTGTAGATTGTACTTGATTCATATTCAAGTCGGATTATACTGAGACTCAAGCTGAGTCAGACAATTAGAAAGTAAATTGAAGTCCTGATTGTTTTTATTACTTGTCTACCTTAAATAGGCAAGCACCCTCTTCTCCGGCTCTCTGGGGCTCAAGAGATTGGTTCTGCTTAAACCTATGTTTACTAGGGTCCTTAGGGTAATTTATAGAACTTGAGGGGTTTTATGTAAAAATACTTTTATATACTTTTTCAAAATATACCCCAAGCATTCATTATTCATATTTAGGTTTGTAATAAATGTGGATTTTATATTGTGATATTTCTAATGAAAATATCCTAAATTAAGAAATAAAGGTAATTATTTGTAATATTTATTTATATGGAATTCGTGGTATTTTAGTGTAAAATTGATTCTTGTGATTTTTAGAAAAAGATGGAATATTTATATCATAACAAAATAGCTATTTTAATGATAATTATATATATATTTATACAAAAATAATTTTAATATATATTTTTTTATATTTTAAAAATCTCATTTCCTTAAGATGTCGTATTTTAAATCTTTCGAGACCGAATGCTCCTTGCGAAGATCTGAATCTCGCATTAATAAGCCCGAGGATGTGGGATAATCTGCACCATCCCGAACGGGTTCCCCAAAATGGGTTGTAGTGGCGCTTTGCAAAGATTTATAAAATACTAAATCCTATAGAAAACGGTTTTATGAAGTAAATGGTATTTATTTGTCAATTTTCCGTATTCTATATTTTAGGGTCTCCTAAGTCAACTAGACTATTCCTAACTGGTCCAAACGACAAGTTGTGAGATACCTCAAATCGCCTCTTCACCGCCAATTGTGGCCAGGTAAGTACAACTGAAGAAAGGAGGGATCCGCTCACGAATCACCGTGAGACGGGCCTTTTAAAGTTACCTTTCTCACTTGCCTAGCCTAGACACCACAAAGTCAGGTTTAGATAAACGACTGATGTCCACAACTTATCGTATTTTCATAATAAGAGGTATTTATTTAAAAAGTGTATCAATACTAAATCGTTTAGTAATGGTTTTATTAAGTCAAGGGTATTTAAATGAAAATATTGTTTTCTCGTATTCTAAGTTTTCGATGGTATCGTGTTAGGTTGTTTATGAGTGTGTGAGGAGGTAGGTCGTTACCTCGTGCTCTACTTTAAACGTATAACAAGTTTAATAGAGCAAAATGTAAAGTTGAAACAATGTGGTATTTAAGTAAAAAATACGATAAATTGAAATAGCTATCATTTCATGTGATGAAACTTGATCAATTTGGTTGATTAGTATTTAATAGTCAACATGAGAAAGTTTAAGAATGAGTGTATTAGTGAGAAGTGGAATTTTATAAGAAACCGAATCGAAAAACGGATTTGTTCCGATTCCGTCGAGTTTTGTAAAACCGTATTTTTAGATAGAAGAGATAGGTAGAAAGTGGGACTTACGGTTTTAGGACACACAAAAGAGTGAGAGGGAAGTAGTGGAATCGCCGATGTGTTGCGTCGTCACCGGTGGTTCCTAAAACGATCGCCGGAAGTTACGCCGGAAATTTTTCGTTTCTTCGCCTCGTGCTCTCTTCGATTGCACACTAGGGTTCTAAGGATTTTTCTTGAGAGTTGGCTCATAAATATGAATGAGAGGGTAGAGGATAGGATGGTATTTATAGGGTTAGGCTAGGGTTAGAGTAGATGAAGGGTTTTTGATTTAAAAATGTAAGAAAAATGTATAAAAATCATTAAGATGGAGTAAATGGGGATTTCAAAGGTTTCTGGAACCGATCTGGGGAAATGAAGTGTGCAGAGGGGTAGGGGAGGCCAAGAGACAAAACTTTGGTGTTGGGGACTCGGCGGTCCGGCCGGCGGCGCCGGCCCGAGTCGGCCGGTCTGCCGGCCGATTCGGCCGATCCCGTCCGAGTCAGTCGGTCAGAGTGGTCCCTATCGCTTGGTGATCCTTCTGGCATATTTATCTTTTCGGGTGTAGTTGGGTTTTTGTGAGATATGCACGTGTAAACTCTTGGTATTCTAAAAATCCTAAATAAAACAATATTAAAAATAATGTGGGGTATGGGATTTGAACTCTGGTGGCTTGGTTCAGCAGTGCAAGGTATTGCCAATGAGCTACAAGCTCCTTCTTGTAATTATGGTGTGAATTAATTACTTAAAATGATGGAAGTAAGAGTAAATACTCCAAGTATACATTAAATTTAAAATAATTTCGTGTACACTAAAAATGGAGTTATCATATTCTTGTAACTTGTAATTAAAAATAAAATAATTACTTATATCTTGTGCTGAGGCTAAAATACCCCTTTATGGATTTTGAAAAAAAATATTTGAAAAAATTGGTATAAGAAAATTAGGGTTGTTACATTCCCTATGGCCAAGCCTCATCTTGGCTCATCCGATGTCCTAAAAGATCTGGTGTCGGTGCTATCACTCCTTCCGCGGATGGCTGCAACCTATTGTGAGCTATCCAATCCTCCACCTCTGCCGTGATAGCAGTTGGCAGAGGCTCTGTGTACTGGATTGACCCCAAAGGATTGGATGGTGCCTCACACTGAAAGCTAACCCGGCCCTAGACTATTTGGTTATACCTTCCAGCCCATAGATGTAGACACTATATCATGGGCATTTATCATTTGAAAGATCTCTTGGTATGTCAGTTCATCCGGACGCAAGTTCTCCTGACGCTCGTAACCGAAGTCTAATAGATATGTCATTCTATCTGAAAGGGCAAAAGAAAATAGGAGGGCGTTAAAATAGAAATCGTGGAATATTCTGAACAGTGGGAGTCCTAATGACGAAGTTAAGAAAATCAACAAGAGTACTGAGCAAAATTGTCTAAATATTTAGGCCTAAGTTTTTAAGTCTTAAAAAAAGCCCTTAAACAAAAATGTTTGAATTTCTTTGGGGTGCTTAAACTAAGGTCTAAGTCAAAATGACGCCTCTAAAACAAGTGTGCAATTAACAAGCCAATGGCAAGTGCGTAAGTCATAGGTGCGCACTAGGCATGTGGATCAAGAACGAAAGAGCACAGCACACTTACCGCTTGAAGCTAAGGAAGCAAAAGCTTCTGAAAGGAAGCGAAAGTTTTGAGCAAGTGCGTAAGCACTAGAGAGGCAAGTGTGCAAAAAGAACAGTTCTTAAAATGCGCAAGCGAAGGTAAAAAAAGGTAACGCAGTTCAAAGAAGAGGGTGCGACCCTTTTATAGGGGTTAAAAGTCGGTTCACCTTCAGCAAATCTTGAGGAAAATCTGGTGGTTCACAGTTCGACATTGATCACACCCGCATGCATGTTACATGCGTGCAATCGACAGGGGGCATTTGTTCACACCTGTTTAAGTGCGTATCAAATGTCAAGAGCGCACATGATGAAAGTGACTTGATCGACTTGCGCATCTATATACATGCGCACATGATAGAAATGACTTGATCAATTTGTGCATATATATACATGCGTACATGATAAAATTGGTTCGATTGAGTTGCACATCTATGTAAGTACGCACATGAAGGCACATGTACGACACGTGTGCATATGCTAACGACGGACTCCTATAATAAAAGTAAAACCATTTCAACACAAAATGAAAAAGAAGCGCGAATGTAAAAAAAGAGGTGCTTTTCATTGATACGTTAAAAAGAGAGATTACAGACAAACAAAAGACAATAAAAGAAAAGGCTACTACATCGTTCAAAGTTCACAGCGGCAAAAGACTAACGTCATGTAGGACGTCCCAGAAAGCATCATCTATCTGCTGATGCTTCCATTCATGAATACAAGCATCAGGGTCGCCGGTAATATTTTCTACCCTCGCGTATGAAGTTATGATTGCCTTCTACTGATATATTCAATGTAAGATATCTATTGCATGATCTCTTCGATTCTTGGAGATCAAACATATTAGATAGACCGAGTGCACTTTATCCTCGACCTCATCTAGAGCATGAAGCAGCATTGCCTCGATAAGCCCAAGTGAAGTATTCCAGATCGCGAGGAAAATAATCTGTAAGAGGGAAGACCGGCGAGAGAGAAACCGCCTGCAATGATTCTCAAGATGACGAAGTATAGTTTCGCATTAGGCATCACTATAAGCAGGTTTTTAAAAGCGGAAATCGGTATGGGAGACAATCTCCCTGATCGAATACAGACGGCTGGCTATGACACCTGAAAGAAAAAGATTAGAAAGGCGTTAGTTCACTAAAAGGGTGGAATAAGAATATCCAACTTCAAACCTAAAAAATAAAAAATGGATTGAATTAGACCAAACTTAAGTGACATCCTTGAAATTAAAGAAACTTTTAAGTTTTATCTTAAGTTAAGTGCGCAACCAAAAGGGTGCGCAAGTTAAGTCAAATGCCCAACCAAAAGAGATGCGCGGCTCAAGTTGAGTGCGTAAAGGCAGAGTTGCGCAAGCACACTGATCAAATTAGTAACGAACCAAAGGCTTCTAGTAGAAAATAAGAGCTTCAGAAAAGTACAACTCTAAAAGGAGTGTAGAAAATAACACCTATTTATACGATCTGAAAAGACTGTTCGCGTTCTGGTAAGTCTCGAGACAGAACCAATGAATTATAGCTCGACACTTGTTTGTCGCTTCGAAAACATGCGAAGATACAAGTGCGTGCGCATGTTTAATGACAAATTAATATGACACGAGCATACATACAACAAGTGCGCATATGATAAATGCGCATATATCTGCCGTATACACGCACGGACGTAATGCGCACTTAATCAATAACAAGTGCAAATACATACGCATTCCCTGAAACAGATGCTTATTAAAAAAGGAATAAATCTTAATTAATGAGCAATCAAAATTCTTAATTAAAAAAAATATTTTGTTGGTTAAATACTTTAACAAAAAATATCTGTGAATCAAAAGATCAAACGGTGCGCATGTCACCCTTAATTAATTAAATCTTTTTAAATAAATCTGAAATCAAGTTAAGCTCAAAACAAACCAAACAAACCCTAATTTTTTCTCTCCTATAAATAGGAGTCTCATATGAAGAAATCAAGGACAGAAAATCTCCTTATAAGCTTGAAATAATCTCAAGACTTCTCATTCATCAGCAAAAATTGCGCAAGGTAGAAATAGAGAGAAAAACTCCTCTTTTCCTCCATCTAAAAGATTTTGCTTTTATACAGAAGCCTCTGCTTCTTTTCAAATCTACTGATTCGCTATTACGAGATCAAACGATCTCACGGTTCGTCTCTCGTTCATAAAGTTTGTACTTTTCGAGAGGTTGATCCTAAAATTTAAAAATAAAAATAAGATGCACACCATAAAACGCATGAATTCCTGTCACGACCCGGAATTTGGCACGTGACCGGCACTTAAATCACGCAACGTCTAAACGCGTAACGTAATTCAAGTAAGCCGAATCCCAGAAATCTAAAACTTTTTGCGGAAAATAGTGGAGGTATAGTTTTGAAATATCGGCATAAGAATTCAAGACTTTCTTTTAAAAATATAAGTCATATCATATGAAAATATAATGATTGTATACTAACTTGAAAACATTTTCGTCCTTGAAATTTAGGCAGCACCTCCCTTGTATATTTTGATCCAAAACCACATACATGCAAAATATAGGCATCCCCAAGCGGGAGCTAGCTCTTCACCAATTTGCGGAATCAATACCACGCAATAAAGCATATATATGACACCCTATGGCGAAGATCAAACACAGAAAGAGAATAAGTAAAACCAAGATATCATCCAGCTCAAATAGCGAACATACACACATCTCGCTCTAAGTCTCGCAAATATACAAGTCTGGGTCTGGGTCTAACAAATATACAAAGTCTGGTTTCAGATTTATGGAGTTTTAACTAGATACAATAGAAATAATAGGTATAAGAGTGGTCATGATCCAAATGTGTATCTCACTTACCAAAGCAAAACACACCGAAGAAAGTTGTGTGCCAGCGATACGGCTACTGATCCGAGCGGTCGAACTTGCAAGAAAACCATGGCACAGCGGGGGTGAGTTACCAACTTATGAGTAGAAAATATCAGCAGGTAGAAATCGAATAGACAACGATTCCTAGGTCCTACTGTATCATGAAGGTAATAATATGGTATCTAGGGTGACCATGTACGCATATGTATCAACAAAAGAGTCGTGCCAATGTCTACATGTAATGATAGCCATCTGAAATGTATGCATATATGCATGTATATCAAGCAATGTGTGTCCATCAATGACACATCAATAGCATGAAACCTGAGTGTCCAACATCGACACTCGAAACATCATGCAACCCGTGTCCAGCATTGACACATCAACTTCATGAAAGCTGAGTGTCCAACATCGGCACTTGAAACATCATGAAACCCGTGTCCAGCATCGATACGTAAATCCTCATATCTCAGACACCGCATCATCGGATTGGCTCTCATATCCATATGATCTCATGACTCCAGTCGGTATCCTCCGAATAACCGCCGGGTCCAAACGATCTTCTTACCCTGGGGTACCTTACTGGGTCCACTATGTACCCGCAAACGGTTCCTCCTCACTCCTCGAATCGGGTATCACATAGCTCAGAACCGAGAAAACTCATGGTGGACACGAAATATCATATCACGAGAAACCGCATTTTTTAAAACAATACATAATTTCCTTTAAAATATAACCGCAGTTCTCAAATTCAGAGATCTCATGAAAACAGCATCTCAATGCATGCAACCATAAAGTACAGTATATGCAACATAGAACAGTACTGTAAACATCTCAAGTATTATCATGTAAGCATGTCATGTGATAATTACTAAACAGTGAATGTACTTTACAGTTAAGAATAATACCGTGATATAGCAGTTCTACTGTGTAAGTGGCATGGCAATTACCGATGATGAATGTGTGAGCCGACAAATCTGTGTAAGTGTAATATATGCATCATCGATAATAGTGCGGTGTACTAGTAGACAAAACCATATACAGATAACGCTGGGAGCATAGTACGTATATCATGGAGAATAATACAGCATAACATGAACGGTAATAAGATATGCAACTACCCCTGGATACATCAAATATAACACATTATCCACTAAGGTGTTTAGCAGCCAAGATTCTCTGAATCAAGACAAATCCATAAGTCGGCGATCCAGCCTCATAGTATCAGATGTGATATAATCCTCGTACATCATCCTCGAGTCGAGAGTGCGGATCAAGTATCCGGTATCTTATCAAGTACGTTATAATCTATCGTACGATGTCATCAAATCAGAATAAGGATCAATCTTCCTAATACCTAACATCATCTCATATTCTCATATATATACACATACATATATAAATATCTCATGTTATATCTATATCAACCTCGTATCATATCTATATCAATCTCACATCATATCTCATCAATCTCATAACATATCTTGGCATGTGTATCTATATTTTCATATCGCCTCACATCCTCATATCAAGCATATCCGCTCATGTTATCTTATTTCATCATATCCTCATATCAATATACATCATCCCGTACTTGTCTTCTGTTCAATTATATATCTATATATCGCTTCGCATCCTCATTTCATCATATCAATATATCAATCCAAATCATCTTATATTTATCATATCGTCTCATACTAAATCTCTTGATCATATCCGTAAGTTCATAACATAGGTTTCCCTAACAATGCACTATATATATCGGTTTTCCATGCGGGGGTGCTATACGTCATCCACCCGACTTCTCCCGTAGATATAGATCTACTCACCTGCAATATCCTTGCTTATCTGAAGTCGATGAACATATTGATCTCCTTCGTCGTCTCGGAAGTCTACGCGAAGGTACCTATAAATCAATGCACATCGTAACGATATTAAAACCAAGTCCGAAAACTGATACGGCACACGAAGTGCTCATAGGTTAGAACATATAGCCTATGCATACAAGAACAACCAAATAACCCTCATCGTTGACGTATGAACCTCCAACGACCGAGTCAAAACACAAATATCCAAAAATCAAGTTTCAAAATTCACAAAACATCGCCAGAAATAAAGTAAAACGACTCTGGATTTTTCTTTAGGTGAAATTAGACTTTTTTGCATACAGGGTAGGTCTAGTTATCTAATGAGTAAGCTACAGACCAAGTTTCACACCCTAATTCCAAAATTGCGGCCAAATCGAATAAAATGGCGGCCAGAAAATGAAGGATTAGGATCAGGGTTCTAGGTGTTAGTTATATGTATGCCCTAGAGGCCATTGCAATACATAGGATGTATATTGTAGTGGATGCTTGGACATATATAGGGAGGACTTTCTTGCTCGACATGATAGTATGCTATCTGGTTGTTCTTTACCTTAACGTGTACACTGATTGTCTCTCTGTTACATGTTGGTAAAGCCCTTAGGATGTGTACTTGACTACCTGGACTATGATGCGGATCATACTAGCGGGGACGTGGTAGTCCATAAGTACATCCTTCAAGGTCCCTAGTCGTGGGTGTATCGAGACGGGGCATCGATGTACCAGAGTAGACTAGCGTATACCTTCTCGACCCATACAGATGGGCGATGGATGATCACATATCCATTGGTGTTTGACATCAGAGATGATATACGGGTGCTCAGTGGAGACTGGGTACACTGGACGGACTCGCCGAGAACTCCCAGATGGTATTATACCTCACGTCAGATAGCAGTTCTCTGGTGACACCGGTACAGAGTAGTCTGTTGACCCGAGATCGTCATAGAGTCTTGTGTGATTCCCACTGTGCTTTGATTTCCACCTTACCACGTCCAAGAAGGCGTGCAAAACGGTGGTTTTTGGGTACAGTCCCGAATCACATGGAGGCAATGAGCGATAGGAGGGGATTCGTCTCTCCCGGTATAGGGAGTTGATATTGCGCTGTGTTCGATTGGCTATAACCGGAAATCCCTGGCCAGGGTTGCAGAGATTTACTGGTAAGTGTTACCAGTAGTTTCTCGAACTGTTATAGACCTCATATCGACACGACTTATCGAGCTATTGGGGTCTGACGTTTACCACCCCTAGGCAAGATATGCGACATATCAGACGACGAGACCGGACTGTACGGTAAGTGTTGCTGGTTGGATTCACAGGAGTGTGAGCGAGCTTGCTCGTCGATCTTCTGATCGCTTAATACCCGGATGGCCGTTACGTTTAGCAGACCGCTTGCGGCTTGTGGGTGTTTGATATGATCATCACCTACTGCCGGCGTATTGACGAGTCTTTAGAGTCCTACACAGAGGTTTCCTGGCTCAAGCGAAACGAAATAGGAGCGCATATGAGGTATGTGCAGGACCGAGAATAATGCGTGTATGTGATACCGTATTCTATTCTCGCGATGAATGTATCGATTGGTTGTATGCGATATAACCTAGTTATCGAATCGAGGATTGATTCGATAAGTCGATACATTGGATATTAGTCGGTCATATGCGATATGACCGGATCGTTAAATCAAGTGTTGATTTAATGATTTAATGTATAATTATATATTTGATATATTACTTTACATTAACTAGTATTGGTTCACTTAGGATGGATTTTCTCACTTAATGTGCACATTGTATATATGATATAGTTTTGTGCACTAGTTTGTATCATGTTTGATGATACATGCAAACTTGGGTGTGTGTGTGCTTTAAACTATGATTAGGTTAATAGTTAGGGTTTGTTTGTTTTATTTATTTATTTATTTATTCATTATGGAAAGGATAAAATGGTGGTTTTCTTTTCTTTCTTTGCTTGAAGCTTCTTGAAGCGTCAAAGCATCTTTGAAAGTCTACCATTTTGTCTTTATCCCAAACCTAACCATTCAACCAAACTAAAGTTTATTCTCTACACTAAACCATGGTTGCTAAAATGATAAGAATGACTTTATTTTCTTTTTTCCATTATTCTTATCATATTCTTTTTCTTCTTCTTCTTCTTCTTCTTCAAGAAGAAGAAACCATTCTAGCTTCAATAGTGCCTTGAGAAAAAGAGTAAGAAATCCAATTCTAAAGTGAACCCACTTCCTATTTCTTCATCCTCTACCACTTGCCATGTAGTATAGGGTGTTTTCTTCATAAGTTTCATGACTTGGTGAAGTTGGAGCTTGATCTTGAGTTGCCTCGACGTAGATCATCTTCGGCATCGAAGTCGACGACCTAGCCCAATCATTTCTTCGACGAAACCATCGCTAGAGTCCGGGATCCGATGATCGCAGCGGAGGGACGTCAACACGGAGCTATGGAGGTGGAGGACCGGATCTACAAAGGTTGTAGTCTCTTTCACTTAGCAGTAAAGTTGTATACTAGCTTGTAGTTTCGCCTATTCTCTAGTTAACAATCAAGTTTAGGGTTTCTCGGCACCGGAAAATTTTGAATTTGGCATGGTTGATGCCTTGTGAGACCTCATTAGTGCCTAGGAACCCTACACTAGGGTAGCTTCCTATGGGTCTGCACATCTCACTATATCTGATAATTAATTTTCAGAATCTTCGAGTTATAGCAGATCCTAATTCATCATCACATTTTTCACAAAACCCGATATCGGAAAAACCTAAGTTCGTGTTTGGGACTTCTGAACTCAGTTTGGTCCAGAATTCTAACACTAGAAGGGTTGTGGTCACTAACTAAACCTTAAATACATCTCTATTAGTGCATTTATCCACTAACATATTTTAGAAATTTCCAAAGTCGTTAATCTAACTAAATCAGACACTAAACATGACTAGGAGGTCAAGAAACTTGATAATATGAAGGATGGTAAAGGTTATACATCTTGGAGCAACTGAAGAAAATTCCTAGATGGTTGAAAGTCCTCAAAATCCTAAATTGAGCTTGCTAGTGGGTGTAGGATGATATGGTGCACATTTTTAATGAAGATAGTGTGGGGTTTTGATGATGATTTTAGGGATTGTTTGTAAGGGTGGAAGTGAGGTGGAGAAAGGAGGAGGAGATGAAGATGAAGAAGTTGAAGAAAGAATGCAAATGAAGAAGGAACCATGGTGACTAAAGATCCTTCTCTCACTCTCTCCCATCTCTCTCATGCCCATGCCCTCCATGTCTCACATGCCTCCATGTCATATTTTCTTTTCTCCTTTTCTTTTTCTTTCTCTCTTTTCCTTTTCTTTTCTCTTTTCATTTAAAAACCAATACCCAAAATACAAAGAAGCCATGCATAAATCAACACAGCATGTCATGTGCACTAGCCATGGTTATTTAAAAAATGGATTTGGCTTAATCATAATTAGTAGTGCACTAATCAAGTTTAACATAAACTTACATATAATTAATTGCATAATTATTTATAAAATATCCAAATCTAATAAATGCCTTTATAATAAGTAATTTATATTAACATCCAATTATTTTCCAAATATTGGTATATAATTATACCATTTTACGAAAACCCCAATTCGTAATCGAATAATTTTCGTGAAATATATTATTTTATTATTTAAATTCCAAAAATAATATTTTATATTTCTAAAATGTTACAAAGCCTAATTCGCAAACAGATGAGAATCGAGGTTTTCATTCCTCTGAAAATAAGACAAAATGATAAAACATAAGCCATTGCTTCTTAACGAAAGTTTGTGCTTTCTGATAGAAATAAGTGCACATCTAAATCAGTGCGTGCTTAAGGATAAAAGTTGCTGCTCTTGGGAAAATAATCCTCCGGGGATGTGCGCATCATGTGATACTCACGTGTACACGCTTAATAAAAATTGCCTCTGAAGGCATATGCATCACGTAATACTCACGTGTACGCACTTAATAAAAATTGCCTCTGAAGGCATGCACATCACGTGATACCCACATGTACACACTTAATGAAAATTGCCTCTGAAGGCTTGCGCATCACATGCAACGCACGTTGACTTACTAAATATTTACGCACGTACATGTGCACATATATAAATTGAAACACATATCAAATGTG
Source organism: Agapanthus africanus (assembly GCA_030015575.1). NCBI lineage: Eukaryota > Viridiplantae > Streptophyta > Magnoliopsida > Asparagales > Amaryllidaceae > Agapanthus > Agapanthus africanus. The sequence goes on from CM057344.1 coordinate 43,256,864, forward strand.
TCATGTGATACACATGCGCAATATCTTTAAAATAAAACAGTGTGTAACCACATGCAACGCACTTGCGCACCCTTTTCAAATGAAATAAACGGGCATGTGTGTCACATATTACATGCGCACTTGTACCATAGAACATCAGTTAATCACTTAAATAAAGTTTAATTAAATGATGAAACTTCTAGTTTCTCATACGCAATGTATTGATCAAAATATCAATAAATCTAAATGATCTTAATCTCAAAGATGGCTAAAGGTCCTTAATCCATACTTATTATGTTGATCTTAATCCAAAACAGGATTAACGAGCCCTAACCACTTATTTCTGAGTTGATCTTAGTTTCAAAGATGAGTAACGATCCTCAGATGACATATTTAGAACTGATGGACCTTGTTTACATGATATCTGCGTCCTAAGTTCGACCCCATAACATATATATACCGATTTGAACTAATCCGCGCCCTACTGATGACGACATAAACTAGTCTCTGTATACAATTCACGGGCAACCATAATAAACAATAAATATAATACAACACGAAGTGACCTACCGGAGAAGGTGAAAGTGGTTATCGTAATGCGATAACGTAATTAACTGCAGAGGCTTGCGTCTGTAGGGAAGAACACCCCCACAATAATAAAAAAACCTCAAAGAGGGGGAATATAATAAAGTCACTTTACAATGGTCGCATCTGTCCAAACTTTTGATATACAGTGCCATAAATCAACTTGGTATTTTCGGAGAGGTGGACGGATATATTCCAAATAGCATCTGCACCAAATTCAGGTAAGACGGTCCATCCCGGTGTTGGATATAGTGCCCTCAGAGTCAATTATTGGATCACAGGTACGTGATTGCAATGATTGAGGGAGGACCTATACCGGTAGGACAGTCTTACTCAAGATGATAGTATGCTATCTGGTTTATCTTTATCATCGTGTACATGCTTTAGGTGACATTACAGGTCACTATTGCACGTTGATAGAGCCCATAGGATTCTTGCTTGACGGCCAGCAGTATGATGGCAATCATATACATGGGAGCTGGGGTCTATAAGCACATCCTTAAAGTGGTCCCTAGTCGTGGGAGTTTCGAGACTGGGCATCGATACTCCATTAGTAGACTAGTGTATACAATCGAGACCCCGACGAGGGGCGGTGGCCGGTCTCATAAGCCATTGGTGTCAGTTGGTTCACCTAAGATGTATACAGGTGCTCATTGGGTTATGAGTACACCGGACAGGACTCGCCGGGAACATGCTAGTTGGTATTATACCTGACGTCAGATAGCAGTTCCCTGGTGATATGTGTACAGGTTAGTTCATCGACCTGAGATCGTCATTTGTCTCGTGTGAGTTCCCACTATGCTTTGATTACTATCCTACCATGGCTCAAAGGAGTCGTACAAACAGGTTTTAGTTGGGTACAGTCCCGAGCCACATGGAGGCAGTGAGCGGATCGGCAGGGGTTTCGTCTCTCCCAGTATTGGGGGTGAGATCGCGCTGTGTCTAGGAGAGCCATTACACGAAGTCCTTGGCTAAGGCAGGAGATTTACTGGTAGGTATTCCAGTAGTATCTCAGAGCGTTCTGGGCTACACTCCGACACGACTTGTACCGCTTTTGGGGGATCTGAGTTTTACCAACCCCCTAGGCCCGACATGCGATGCTCATAGACGAACGGACCGGACTGTACGGATATTGTCACTGACAGGCTCAGTAGGGTGTCAGGATGAGTTCGCACATCGACCTCCCTTTTGGTCAATACCTGGTAGCCCTTTACGTACGGCTAGTACCACTGAAGTGCTAGTGGTTAAATCCACAGCCAAAGTATTGACGAGTCTTTAGAGTCCCCCACAGACAGTTTCTCAAGTTTCGGGCGAAACGTTGTAGAGGCCGTATGGTATATAGCAGGGTTCGATCATATACGTGCAGTAGTGCACGGATCGTGATCGGGCGAATCATACTAGTAGGCTTTGGTTTAAGCCGGATCCTAGTATTAGATTTGTTGGATTACTTTAGTCTCATCGCATTCGCATTCAGTCGGAATGCGAATGCGGGTATGTATATACAGGTGAGGGGTATCCTTATGATCCGTCACGAGTTTACTTTAGATGTTGCCGTATCTTTTTACTGTCATAAACATTTGGGTTAATATTTATTTTGGTGGAAAATGTGAGTGGTTTTCATGATGAGGTGCATTTAATATGACATGGACTTGCTTAGTGACTCATGGTCTCTTTTTTTGTGCTAATGTCGTATTAGGATTGATTTATGTGTTGAAATGATAAGAGGAGAGAGAGGGGGCAGCTATATGGCTTGAGTTCGCTCGTGTTTATGGATTCTTACTCTCACTTTATCATAGCAACACATAAGAAAAAGAAAAGCACTTCTTCTTCTTCTTCCTCTTGCTTCTTGAGCTCACCATTTCCACCAATGGCATCACCTTCAACCTCCATCCATACACTCTCATGTGATGAAAATCAATGGATGCTTGAGACAAAGTTATCACATGCATTCTCTACATCTCCTTGGACACGTCGGCTAGCGAACTTCGTGCCCAAGTTGCTTCGAATGACGCGGGAGCCCATAAAAAGACTCGAAGATGTGGTGCCCTTTTCGACGAGGAGACCGGAGATCGGAGATGCCGCGAGGAGCTAGGGATGGTGGCTAAAGACCGAAGGACACGGATCGATCGGTATAGATTTTCTAACCTTTCTCTAGTTGCTAGTTGTAGGTTAATGGTTCGATCTGGGATTAAAGTCTGCGATAGCTCCGGTTTCTAGTTTAGAAAAAGTTTTCGTTTCCGCATTTTGGCCTCGGACAGACGGCCGGGGCGCTACCGTAGACTTACATGGTATCAGAGCCACGCCATTAACCTTTACACTCTTGTTCCAACATGTTTAAAACATCGATCGGCCGAATTTTCCAAAACCACAATTCCAATTTTGCAGTTTCTGTCGAATTTTTTTTGTGGTCAAAAAATTATTTTGAGTATTGCAGAAAATCAGCCAGGATTTTTTAAGAAATCTGAGAAAATTTGGTACACTGATTTCACTGTAGAGCCGCAGAACCGCGGCCGTACCCACGTTTTGGCCGCAGTTCTGCCGCAGTACTGTAGCAACAATGCACCAAATTTTTTGCAGTGGTCTCTGACTTGGAATTGGGGTTTCTGGTATTTTTAGTTTTGGCCCAGATTATTTTGAGTGCTGGATTTGTGCTTGGGGCCCACTTCGGGAAATTTTGTCGATCGAAAAGTTTAAATATGTTAGTTTACAGTTCTTACATTATATCTGCGACCGTGAATGTTATTTGATCGGTAAATATTGTCTAATCGCTATAGCCCCTTTAGACGGATTTGCGAATGTGACATTCACGTTGATATTCTGTGTTGTGCTGTGATGTTGCGGATTTGTCGTGGTGGATAGCCTGGATGCAATGGTAGTACAGTTTGGTATTATTTGTACATTTGATATTGCGGGGCGAGCGTCCGACATGTGGACTGCCGTCACTGCCTGTTTGTATATTATTCTTTTGGGGCACGACCGGGCTGAGGTCGATGTACCCGTTGTATATATTTTACTTTCTGTATTTGGATTACCCTGCGGTGGGGTGCACGGATAGCCGGGTTCTAGAGGGCAACGGATCCGCATCTTATGTCTTTGAGACGGAGGGGGCTTCACTCTAGAATTGGCGGTCTATTCGCCGCACTCGTAGGGGATATAGGTTGACCCAAGGAGGGGTGCAAAAGTTACCGGATTCCGTGAAGTGCTGGGTGGTCCATTCACTTTGTTGAATGCGGCTGCCTCGCTTCAGGTTTTGGCGGGTAACTTGCCGCACCCGTATTGGACTAGGATTTCATTGCACAGGCTATCCACACGACCATGGGAACGTCGGGTTTCAGTAGCGGCTCTATGAAACCCGGATATCCCAGATTATCTGTATTGTTCGGTGATACTTATTACATTTCTGTGATGTTGCATTTTTTATCACGCCATGAGCGAATATTATATATTGATATATATACTAGTAGATGTTGTATATGTTTTACACCCGCGCTAGTCCAGTCTCCGCTCTGTCATTAGTTAAGTAACTTAACGGGTGATGACGGGACCCAGTAGCGAATGCGGATGGCATATACGTACATCATATTTTCGTTCTTTATGGTGTGATTAATTGATGGAACTGCATTGATTCGGATCAATGCAAGCTAAACAAAACTATTCTGATAATGTTAGAACATTTCTCAAAAAGCTGTTATTACAAGGACGTTCTCTTTTGTTTTGCACAGTGGTATTCGGTTATGAATATCCAGCACCTCAGTCGACGAGGCAAGGGCCGAGATCTCTTCACCGGGAGTGACCCCTTGGACAGAAGTTTGCGTCAGGGTAATAACTTCACTATAGCCGATTACTTTTTGCTTTGCATCGTGGTATTCAGTTGGAATATCCTGCACCTCATTCTACGGGGAAAGAGCCGAGATCTCTTCACCGAGAGTGATCTCTTTAGCAAAGGTTTTCGCCACTATATTTTTGTAAAAAGCTATCCGGTTCCTTCAACGATATTAAGTTCATTACGTTAAAGGTTTTTCGCCAAAAACCATTCATAGCCCTCCGCCATTTCAGAAAGCTAGCACTTAGTATTCATGCTATGTATGTTGGCCTTCGTCAAGGCATAGTGTATGGTAGCTATTTGTTATTTTTCTGTTGCATAGATAGATGCGTTAGTTTGGGACATGCATACTACTATTTTGGCCTTCGTCAAGGGAATGTACGAGTGGGTTCAAATTAACCTGGATAATGACGGGTAGAACTTGACATGTGACTTATGATATGTTGGCCTTCGTCAAGGTCATAAGAGCATGGGGTAAAAATCACATCGGGAGTTTCTAAAGAAACTGAAATTTGCCAGGCATACGCATACCTTCTGGAGTGTGATAACGTGAGTGGATTCCATCACGTTATCATGCGATGATAGCTGGATCCCGATTCCCACTGATGAGTTAGTTTACTTCTCGGGTGATCCCGACTAGTTCTTCTTTCAGGTTTGGAGGAGAATTTGAGGTTACAGTGGTAGGTTTCCTGATTAGATAAATTGATAACCATTCCGATCTAGGTTAGAGTGCACGCTGAGTGTTTCTTTTCTCTCTCTCTTTGGCAGCAACCATGACCCGACCCTTGACTATAACTCAGTGACCAAGTTAACCGAATTTTCTTAAAACATTGGCTTTTGGATTGTTTGAGTTGCATACCTCATTGCCACTTCTACTTTTACCTTTTTCTCCAGAACACCCCGTATTACTACGAACATCCACTTCTATTGGATAAAACCATCATATGGTTATATACGAACTCGAAGGAACTTGTTCCAGATTTGAGCATGGTTTCCGGTTCTGGAGAAAATGAATAAGACTATTCAGTTGTCTTTTCCTTTTACCTTCTCTCAGGCTGTGAGTGCTCCTTGGATTAGGAAAGTACACCTATTACTCTAATTGGATAGTCTTCTTCCAAACTATAGGCAGGTGCCGAACGGTAAGGAATGAAGAAAACCATTCAGCCTAAAAGGTGTACAGAAGGTATTAAGTAAAGACAAATAAAGGGATTAGTAAGAGGGCAAAGTAAAGTGCGACTACTATTCATGACCAAACCAAGTATTTTATCGCCACTCCCACTTCACTTTTGTATTTCTCCAGGACACTCCGTATCACTACGAAGATCCACGGTTATTTGGATACTCCATCGTATGGTTATATACGAACTCGAAGGAACTTGTTCCAGTTCGGGGATGGATTCTAATTTAGGAGAAATAGGAATAAGGTTTTATTCAGTTTTCTTTTATCTTTACCTTCTCTCGGGTTGCGAGTGCTCCTAGGATTAGGGGAGTACTCCCATTATGCTTATTAGATAGTCTTCTTCCAAACTATTGGCTGGTGCCGAACGGTAGGGAAGGAAGAAAACCATTTGGCCTAAAGGCGGTGTACAGAAGGTAATGACTAAAGACATATAAAGGGATTTGGAGAAATGGCAAAGAAATATATGGTTACAGTTGTGAATCTGATAATGGAAGAGGCATTACTAAAAATACCCGGATAACCCTTCGAAACATTTTCATGTTTCAGTTTCACTGTGTATTGTTAAAAGAAAACTGATTTCCCAATTATCCCTTGCTCCAGGGTATGTATTTACCAGGTTTGATTCTCATATCTGTATGGTTTTACAGATGATGAGTGGGAGTAAGTTACTGGGAATTGGGAGATCATCCTCATTACATCAGGATTCGTTGTAATTGGTGATATTTGAAGAAATCGCCTGGGTTGTTTGCTGGACGGCAAATTTTTGGTTTTAAATATCCGTTGTTATACACCAATTTCAAATTGATATATCTATACATTTATTTTTATAAAGTGAGATATAACTTTTTGAAATTATGTTCATGACATTTACCTATATCAGTGGATGGTTAGGTAAGGAGCATTAAACAGCGGTGTAATTCTTCTTAACCATAAGTATAGTTTTCGACCTACGACACACAGGGAATGAGTTATTAGACTCAGGGGACTTATACAGAGTATTGTATGTTGTCTAGTGTCCATTAGGACAGAGGGGTTGGTACTCGTACTATATTCTGTTTACTTATGACTTCTCTAGTTCTTAGACATGTGTTTCGTAGAAATACAAGATCCAAGTTTTGAGAAGTTATAGGTATATGAATAAAGTAGAGAACTAGGTATTGCAAGTATCAGGATTCTTCAAGATGATCGAAGATGTAGATACTTGTGTATGGTATTCAGTTGATAGTAATGATTTGAAAACTTGCTTCTCTTTCAGATTACTCATATCTGGATGTATTTTTAAGTTGAGTAATACTGATCGGCCTCTCTCCATTTAGTTGACATGCACTGGAAACAGCTGCATGATTTGAATCTGGTTCCAATTAAATCAGTGCCTCTCTTTCTATATTGGATATAGAATAGTTCATATCTTAACATTGTTAAGGTACGGGGAGTTGTCCGGCTTATGCTTAAAACCAGACTCTGGATAACTCAAGACACGTTTCTAAATGGCTATTTGTGGGATGACCCGGGCTATGACGAGGGTTGACTTTCTACCATCTGGAAGATCAGTAGTGATATTGTTCTTGACTCGCCACAGTTTTAGTAAAATAGATTTTTTCAGAAAACAGTAGTGAGAGTATGGTAGAACTGGAAGTGATTCCAGAACCGCAAACGATTACTGAAAATTTAATAGGGCTTAAAGATTCAATCTGGTTTGACATTCCATTGGCCACTCCGCGGATATGGTGGGTAACCTCAGGCACTCGAGAGGTACTTCGGTATGCTCAAGGACGGTGACAGGGAGGTTCTTGTTTACCCAGACTTGCCATTGCTATTGTTCCAGACTGTGAGACCCGAAAGGAGGATGAGTATAGCGTCGTTCTAAACTAGCTTTAGATGTGTACGTGTATATGACTCTGCCAGAGGGTTGTCGTAGTCAGTGGGAGCAGCGGAAGCATAGTGGACAAGTAGCTTATGTCTATTTATGGACTAAAGCAGATATAGCGGAGATAGATCATCTATTTCTGATGTGACAGTCATAGATTTGACTTCATCAGAATAGGGGATGGATCTGTTAAGAAAGTAGTAGGGTGTGATGTCCTGGTATTTGGATGACATACACAGAGTAGGAAGTGAAATTCCTATACTATGATCGGTTATACTTTGGTTGTCACACAGTGGTTTCTCCACATAGGATATGGATATTATATCAGATATTCTTGTTACTGATCTATGGTTTTAGATCTAGATTTGGGTAGTTTCCCAATCTGGGTACTTAGACAGCATTCTAAAGGTGTTTTAGAATGGACGATTCCTGGCACGGTAGTGTACCTGCAGGTGATGGAGTCACCCTCTCTAAAGGTGTCTTACAGACTAAAGGGGAGAGGGATGTGCATGATTGGCAGATCACTTGCTTAGGCAATTGAGTCAATCATGAGATGTCAAGTACCACACCAGACATTGTTTTTTGCACTAGATGCAATAAGTTGATAATAATCCTATCCTGGAGAAACGTTCGGAAGCAGTTTTAGAACATAAGTGGATGTTCTAGGAAAATGATAACGGCGGCCTCCTTCGGGAGACGGTTATCATTCCAGGCTTCCAAGGTGACCTGGATGACAGAGTGACTGCCAGAGTTATAGTTTTCCCTCTGACGAGGGGCAGTAGTTTGGACAGATGGTCCAAGCGGATACTGAGGGAGGCATGGCGCAGGATACGGATTAAGTTCAGTTGACGATACAGTCTAAGAAGTTAGGATTTGGAGTTCATTTATGAACTAGGTCCCATCAGATATCCAGACATATTCTAAGACAGGTATTGCTCATTTCGGGAGATGGCTTTCTCCGCGAACTTGAGATAAAGAGAGAGATAGAAAGAAACATTATGGCGGATCCACTCACTGAGGCTATTCCTTGAACGCAATAGTTTCGCAAACGGGCTTTGTGAAACTGATTAGTAGAGGAGTTGAGTGTTCGGTATCATACGGGCTGTGAGTATGCGTCATCGCAATAATTAGCCTTGAGTGCAAGTAGAAGATTGTTGGATATAGTGCCCTCAGAGTCAATTATTGGATCACAGACACGTGATTGCAATAATTGAGGGAGGACCTATACCGGTAGGACAGTCTTACTCAAGATGATAGTATGCTATCTGGTTTATCTTTATCATCGTGTACATGCTTTAGGTGACATTACAGGTCACTAATGCACGTTGATAGAGCCCATAGGATTCTTGCTTGACGGCAAGCAGTATGATGGCGATCATATACGTGGGAGCTGGGGTCTATAAGCACATTCTTAAAGTGGCCCTAGTCGTGGGAGTTTCGAGACTGGGCATCGATACTCCATTAGTAGACTAGTGTATACAGTCGAGACCCCGACGAGGGGCGGTGGCCGGTCTCACAAGCCATTGGTTTCAATTGGTTCACCTAAGATGTATACAGGTGCTCATTGGGTTATGAGTACACCGGACAGGACTCGCCGGGAACATGCTAGTTGGTATTATAACTGGCGTTAGATAGCAGTTCCCTGGTGACATGTGTACAGGTTAGTTCATCGAACCTGAGATCGTCATTTGTCTCGTGTGAGTTCCCACTGTGCTTTGATTACTATCCTACCATGGCTCAAAGGAGTCGTGCAAACAGGTTTTAGTTGGGTACAGTCCCGAGCCACATGGAGGCAGTGAGCGGATCGGCAAAGGTTTCGTCTCTCCCGGTATTGGGGGTGAGATCGCACTGTGTCTAGGAGAGCCATTACACGAAGTCCTTGGCCAAGGAAGGAGATTTACTGGTAGGTATTCCAATAGTATCTCAGGGTGTTCTGGGCTACACTCCGACACGACTTGTACAGCTTTTGGGGGTCTGACTTTTACCAACCCCCTAGGCCCGACATGCGATGCTCATAGACGAACGGACTGCACTGTACAGATATTTGTAGGGTTCCTAGGCACACTCATGAGGTTCTACAAGGCATCAACCATGCCAAAGTCAAAATTTTTATATGCCGAACGACCCTACGCAAGATCATATACTAGAGGTAAGGCGAAACTAAAAGCAAGCAAATTACTTTGCTACTAAGTGAAAGGGATTACAACCTTTGTAGATCCGGTCCTTCACTTCTAAAGCTCCGTGTTGACGTCCCTTCGCTGCGATCATCGGGATCCCGGACCCTAGCGATGGTTTCTTCGAAGAAATGAGCGGGCTAGGTCGTTGGCTTCGAGGCCGAAGATGATCTACGTCGGGGAGACTCAAACTCAAGCTATTCCTTCACTTGGTCAAGAACTTTGTGAAGAGAACACCCTATACTACATGGCAAGTAGTAGAGGATGAAGAAATAGGAAGTGGGCTCACTTTAGAATTGTTTTTCTCACACTTTTTCTCATGGCACCATTGGAGCTAGAAAGCTTTTGATGAAGCTTGATGAAGAAGAAGAAGAAGAAAAGAATAAAGAATAATGAATCCAAATGAAACTTATCCTTTTAATTATGGCACCATGGTTGAGTTAAGACCTCATGCTTAACTCATGTAGAGAATTAACAAAAGTATTAGGTTAAGGGTTGGGTTAACTAATAACCTAAGGAAATGACAAAGGAGTTGACTTTGTCAATGTTTCTTCAAGCTTCATGAAGCTTGATAACTTTGACCAAAGTTTCATCTCTTTTGTTATTTGTTAGGAAATTAGTAAACCCTAATTTAACCTTGATTTGTTTTAAGTCTCATACACTCATCTTGTATGTATCATCAAACATGATACAAACATGTACACTTGCATATATCACATATAAACAATGTGCACAATCTAGTGAGAAAATCAATCTTAAGTGAACCAATACTAGTTAATGTAAAGTAATATATCAAATATACAATTATACATTAAATCATTAAATCAACACTTGATTTAACGATCCGGTCATAACCGACTAATATCATGTGTAACAACTTATCGAATCAACACTTGATCCGATAACCCGGCTATATCGCATAAAACCGATCAATGTCATAAATCACGAGAATAGAATACGGTATCTCATATCGTATTAATCTCGGTCCCGCACATATCTCATATGCGCTCCTATTTCGTTTCTCTTGAGCCAGGAAACCCCTGTGTAGGACTCTAAAGACTCGTCAATACGCCGGCAGTAGATGATGATCATATCAAACACCCATAAGCCGCAAGCGGTCTGCTAAACGTAACAGCCATCTGGGTATTGAGCGATCAGAAGATCAACGAGCAAGCCTGCTCACACTCCTGCGAATCCAATCAGTAACACTTACCGCACAGTCCGGTCTGTTCGTCTGATATGTCGCATATCTCGCCTAGGGGTGGTAAACGTCAGACCCCAGTAGCTTGATAAGTCATGCTGATATAAGGTCCATAACAAGCATGAAACTACTGATAACACTTACTAGTAAATCAGTGCAACCCTGGCCAGGGATTTCCAGTTATGGCCAGTCGAGCATAGCGCAACATCAACCCCCAATACCGGGAGAGACGAATCCCCTCCTATCGCTCATTGCCTCCATGTGAATCGGGACTGTACCCAAAAACCACCTGTTTGTACGACTCAGTAGAGCCGTGGTAGGGTGCAAATCAAAGCACAATGGGAGACACACAAGGCTCTATGAAGATCTCGGGTCAACAGACTAAGCTGTACCAGTGTCACCAGAGAACTGCCATCTGACGTAAGTTATAATACTATCTGGGAGTTCTCGGCGAGTCCGTTCAGTATACCCAGTCTCTACTGAGCACCCGCATACCATCTCTGATGTCAAACACCAATAGATATGGGATCATCCATCGCCCATCACATGGGTCGAGAAGATATACGCTAGTCTACTCTGGAATATCGATGCCCCGTCTCGATATTCCCACGACTAGGAACATTGAAGGATGTACTCATGGACTACTCAGGCCCCACTAGTATGATCTACATCATAGTCCTGCAAGTCGAGCATATATCCTCAGGGCTTTTTCAACATGTAATAGAGAGACATCAAGTATACATGTTAAGATAAAGAGTAACCAGATAGCGTACTATCATGTCGATCAAGAAAGTCCTACCTATATATGTCCCAGCATCCACTACAATATACATCCTATGTACAGTAATTGCCTCTAGGGCATACATATAACTAACAATCTCCCACTTGCACTATGGCCATCTGTAGCGGTGGTTGCAGTATCTAATACTCAACCATCCCATCAAAGTCTCTCTTTGGGAAAAGGCCTTTGTGAGTGGATCCGCCGTGTTGTCCTCTGAGTCTATACTCCTAACCTTGATCACCCTGGAGATCTACTATCTCCATGATCAGGTGATGCTGCCTCAGAATATGTCTGGGTCACTGATGGGACCTGATTGATGTGAAAAATCGTGTTTTTAGTTTAACCGCAATCAATAACGGTGTCGCACGTAGCTAGACCGAGATGAGTACGGGTCGTCCTCTGGGAAACGTGGAACCTTTTAATTTTACTTTAGATGTGTTGAAAAGGAGAAAGAAATAAGAATGGTTGTAGGATGGTTTCTAGATCTACGTTTAATAAGAATGTAAATATAGATCTAGAATAGTTTAAAGATGTGATTAATTATAATAAGAAGGGCTTGTAGGGTTCGTTAGGATTTAGTAGTTATGAATGATTAATTAAAGTTACCCTTTTTATCCATTAATAGATTTAGAACTAGAACGACGGCGATGCGTGTAGATTAGGGTTTCTGGAGGGAAAAGGAATCCCACTCTTAACCCTTATCTCGACACGGAACTCCGTTCATATCTAGCCTTTACCAAAACAATCATTAATCTAATCTCTAATCGCGGTCGGAACTAGTAAAGAATTGCTAGCGCGCCCGATTAGGATATTAATGATTATTTTGATAAAGTTCCTAAACTTTATAGGACTTAAAAAGGGTTTAGATATTTTTCATCGTTCATTAGCCTACCCTAATCCTACGAACCCTAACAAGCGGAGAATTACTCGCGCATGTTGGGAGAAGAATATGAAAAGAAAGAGATGGAAAACATAATGTAAAAGAAAACAAACAATTAAATAAAAACTACCTTTATTAATCAACTCCTTCAACTACACTTTTAATCCATAGAAAATGATTACAAAACTTGATTTGCTTCTCGATCTTTCCTAGGGAGGTAGTCGAACAGTCGATGATCAGCCTGGATGCGTGAGCGTCGGGAGCTTCGTGATCTCTTCGGCTTGATAGCTTTTCCAAGAGGCCCTCGGTGCCTTTATATAGTGAAAACCCAGAATCTTTTTGTTCAGAAGTTGGTAAAATTCAGCATTTGAAAATCTCCCAAAATCTTGTATTCTCTCTCCTCCTACTTGCGGCGGTTCCGCGGCCCCAGGGTGGGTTTGGCCGCGGAACCGCGCTCGATGGTGGTGATCTCCCTGTTGTTTCTCTTGGGCTCTCTGATGGTGACATTTGGAATTCCTAAACATCTTCAGAATCTGAAAATATTTTCTCGGCTGCTTCCAGACTTAGTCTCCAAGTTTGCTCTTTAATTTGGAAAGTATTCTTCAACAAATTGATTTGTTTGTTAAATCCTTCATAACAACTTGGAAATAATCTGCACAACAACTCAAATAAGATTTTAGTAGACTTTGTTCTACTAGGATTAGACCAGTAATATTATTTGCATACATTTTCCTACCAAATGATAATTAAATATATTAACACATGGAAAATAATGTTTTTACACATAACCCCTCATATGTATAATATATTATAATAAAGTCCTTTTTTTTAATATAAAAATGGTAGGAAAAATGTACTACAAATGTGCAGTTTTATCGACTGAACAAATACCCCCAAACTTATCTTTGATCGTCCCGAGCAAATTAGTTTATTTAAGAGAAGAAAAAGAAAGGAGAAAACTAGGCACACTTTCGTAGGCAGACACGATTGCACTGAGCACGTGCAACAAGCCGTTAAACCTCTAGGTGTCCCTAGTAGGAGGAGTGTTGTCTCCTGAGGGTTTTCAGCGGATTACACCCACAAAATCCTATAACAAAAGAAAGATGGTGAAATTTACATATAAAGATAAGAACCATAAAAGAAATACTTTGAAAAGAAGAGTTTCCAACTATACTAGCTTTTCAGTTGTCATGAGCCCTATCTTAATAGTCATGAAAAAATGTTAGAAATCACATCATCCCTCAATAAAACATCGTCTTTATTCTTCATTCCTACCTTTTGTCCAAACATTGATCATATAACCCCACGTGTGTGTAAAGAACATCCCTACACTCAGAGAATTCAATTCAAGCTATCATATTCTTGTCCATCTACCTTCGTACTTTTTCTTTGATGAATACTTAGAATTGCTTACACATTTTCATGCGACCGTTAATACTTCTTGAGGTACTAACCGACCGATTACTCATGTGCTTGCTGATTTGGTGATAATATTTTCCTTGTCTTGCACCACCTAAGGCTTAGCAGTGACTCCCAGACCAGTTGGCCTTAGGGCACTAGGTGAAGAGGCACCCTCGCTATATTTTTTTATTGCTGCCTTGGTGATACAAAACCAGTGTTCATTTTTTTTCTTTTCACCATTTTATATTTTCTTCATCATTTCCTTCATACTTTGGCTTTTAGACAAGAGCATTTCAAGGTATCCTCTACTATCCCGAGTTTCAAGACGTGTGTAAGTGCATATAGTAGGGTATCAACATTCAAATGTTTGGCTTCCAGAATAGAAACTATTTTTCAGACTTATTTTTATCCTCAGATTAGTGACTTCCTCTATCTTACTAACCCTTGGGACAACAGCTCATAACTACTTATTACTAGTTCGTATAAGAAAACTTCTAATTTTCTTGGTTTTCTTAAACTATTCCTATCTTTTGGATGTAATGTTTCACTTTCTATTCTTTTGTTATAATTTTTTTTTTATTATTATTATTATTTTTTTTTTTAATGCCCGGTGTCAAAGATAATTCAGTGAATACAAACCTCCCCCCCAAACCTGTTTTTAGCAGTGTCCTCACTGATGCAGCCTTTTGAGAACATGGACCTGTATACTAAGGGAGAGATACAAGGGATAAAATAATAGTTAAATGATAAATTCCCCCAAACTTATTCTTTGACACGCACAGATATTCAATCAAATCATTTTTTACTCACCTCCATTTTTAAAATGAGAAAATGTTTTTTTTTTTTTAAAAACATGGAGGTGAGGCGGAGGAAATTTAGTTTTGATAAAGCGGCTCCTGTAAAAACAGGAGCTCCTCCGCGGGGTCAGCAGAAAAATACGGTTTTAATCTATGCCCATTTACTTTAAAAATCGAACCGTTTTTCAAATTTTCGACTTCAACCGCCCCGTGCGGGTGTACATACCGCACCACAAAAGGTCCTTTCCAACGAGATTTAAGCTTACCCGGATGAAGATGGAGACGTGAATCATAAAGAAGGACTTGTTGCCCCGATGTGAAGGTTTTTCTAGAAAGATTTTTATCGTGAAACACTTTAGTCCTATTCTTTACTATCACCGCATTATCGTAAGCTTCATCGCGGAGTTCGCTTAGCTCATTTAATTGCAGCTTCCGAAAGCCGCCAGCATGATCAAGATCAAAATTAAGCTCTTTAATAGCCCACATTGCCTTATGTTCAATCTCAACAGGGAGGTGACATGCCTTCCCAAACACAAGGCGGTAAGGAGACATACCAAGATCGGTCTTATAAGCGGTGCGGAATGCCCAAAGAGCATCCGTCAATTTGGTTGACCAATCCTTACGGTTTTTCGAAACCGTCTTCTCCAATATCTGTTTGATCTGCCTATTTGAGATCTCAGTCTGCCCGCTTGTTTGGGGGTGATAGGGCGTAGAAAGCTTGTGAGTGATTGAATATTTCCGCATCAAGGTCTCGAAAGACCTATTGCAGAAATGTGTCCCGTTGTCGCTAATGATAGCGCGAGGGTGTCCGAATCGCGAGAAGATGTTTTCTTTAAGGAACTTAATGACAACTTTGTTGTCATTAGTGCGACACGGTATAGCTTCCACCCACTTCGAGACATAATCAACTGCTAACAAGATATATAGATTCCCAAAGGAGTTGGGAAAAGGGCCCATAAAATCAATACCCCAAACATCAAATATTTCCACAACCAAGATAGGTTGGAGCGGCATCTCATTCCTACGTGAAATCCGACCCAAATGCTGACATCGCGGACAAGTTTTGCAATGCTCAAATGCATCTTTAAATAATGTTGGCCAATAAAAGCCACATTGCAAAACTTTCTCCGCCGTTTTTCGAGGTCCAAAGTGACCGCCGCACGCCTGATCATGACAAAATGATAACACGCTCTTGAATTCATCGTTAGGGACACACCTGCGAATGATTTGATCGGAACAATACTTGAATAGATATGGTTCATCCCAGTAAAAATATTTTACTTGGGATAAAAACCGAAGTTTGTCTTGTTTCGACCAATCGCTAGGTATAAGTCCCGTCGCAAGATAGTTCACGATATCTCCGAACCAAGGTTCGTAGGATACATTCAAGAGCTGTTCGTCGGGAAATGAGTCATTTATCGGCACGGTCACAGTTGGCGAAGAAGTGATGCGTGAAAGATGGTCTGCTACTACGTTTTCACATCCACTCTTGTCTTTGATAACAAGATCAAATTCTTGTAACAATAGGATCCAACGTATTAGCCTGGCTTTTGCATCCTTCTTCGTTAAAAGATGTCGGAGGGCGGAGTGATCTGTGTAAACCACAATAGGCGAGCCAATCAAGTAGGGCCTGAATTTCTCTAATGCAAATACAACTGCTAAGAGTTCTTTCTCGGTAGTTGTGTAATTTATTTGTGCATCATTCAGGGTCCTACTTGCATAGTAAATTACATGTGGCATCTTATCAATATGCTGTCCCAAGACAGCACCAATAGCAAAATCTGATGCGTCACACATAAGCTCGAACGGGTGGTTCCAATCCGGAGATGATAGAACGGGGGCTGTAGTGAGTGATTCTTTAAGTGATTCAAAAGCAGCCTCACAATCCGAATCGAAGTGAAATGTAGTGTCCTTGGCCAATAGAAGGGTTAAGGGTCTAGCAATTTTGCTAAAGTCCTTAATAAATCTCCTATAAAATCCTGCATGACCAAGGAAGGATCGTATATCTTTGACGCAATTGGGACGAGGGAGGTTTTGAATGACATCTATTTTAGCTCTGTCTACCTCAATGCCTTTATGTGAAATTATATGTCCAAGTACAATACCTTCTTGAACCATAAAATGACATTTTTCCCAATTCAAAGTCAAGTTCTTATCCTTACAGCGGGTAAGAACAGCGTCAAGATTACGAAGGCAGTCCTCAAAGGAGTCCCCAAAAATGGAGAAATCGTCCATAAAAATTTCTAGAAAATTTTCCACCATATCTGAAAATATCCCCATCATGCACCGCTGAAATGTAGCGGGAGCGTTGCATAACCCAAAGGGCATGCGTCTATAAGCAAAAGTTCCGAAAGGACAAGTAAAAGTGGTTTTATCTTGATCCTTTTCGGCGATGGGGACCTGGTTGTAACCAGAGTATCCGTCCAAGAAACAATAGTATTCGTGTCCCGCTAATCGTTCTAACATCTGGTCAATGAAAGGTAGAGGGAAGTGATCTTTCCTCGTCGCGGCATTGAGTTTCCTGTAATCGATACATACGCGCCACCCAGTTTGGGTGCGTGTTTGGATTAACTCGTTAGCCTCGTTAGTGATTACCGTGATGCCAGACTTTTTAGGGACCACATGAATTGGACTTACCCATTGACTATCAGATATGGGGTAAATTATTCCACTATCAAGACACTTGACGATTTCTTTCTTTACCGCCTCCTTCATAACGGGATTTAACCGTCTTTGTGGGTCTCGGGTTGGTTTGGCTTCATCCATCAGATGTATGTGATGTTCAACAATTAAGGGACTAATCCCTTTGATGTCGGCCATTGTCCAACCAAATGCTTCCCGATTCGATCTCAACACTGCCAAAAGTGCATTCTCTTGCTCTAAGGCTAGAGAAGCGGAAATAATCACTGGCAAAGTCTCATTCTCTCCTAAATATGCATATTTAAGATGAGAAGGTAGCGGTTTGAGATCAAGAATTGGCGGAGAGACAATAGAAGGAGGGGTAACGGAATGATACTCGGACTCCTTAAGAGGTTCAAAACTTGCATAAGATATTGACTCGGAAAGTGCTGCTGACTTTTGTAACGAGTCAAAGGGTTCAATCTCAAGGTCGGACTCATTGAACATATCCTCACTGTGAAGTGGTGCAAGATCAAACGATGTCTCATTAGTGTTGTCGAGAACATCAAAGCAAAGTTCCTCATCCATGCAGCTTTCAGGAGCTATCTCGTGGATGGAACAAACGTCCAGTAAATGAGCAGAAGGTTCTGATGGCTGACTTCCTAGCTTGTAAATATTAAGCTCAATTGTCATTTTCCCGAAGGATAAGTTCATAGAACCGTTACGACAATTAATCACAGCGTTAGAAGTTGCTAGGAAGGGTCGACCAAGTATCACCGGGATTTGATTGCGTGGGTTTGCCACAGGCTGTGTATCTAAAACAATAAAGTCCACGGGAAATATGAATTCCCCGACTTTAATTAACACATCCTCTAGTTCGCCCCGAGGTTTGGTGATAGATCGATCAGCCATTTGAAGAGTACAATGGGCGGGTTTTAACTCTCCAATTCCTAACTGCTCGTATACCGAATAAGGAAGTAAGTTGACGCTAGCGCCTAGATCGAGTAAAGCACGATTTATATTTTTACCCCCAATAGAAATAGAGATTGTAGGACAGCCGGGGTCCTTACGTTTCTTTGGTATTTGTTGGGTAAAAGCTGTGCTAACATTACTCGTCATGAAAACCTTTTTAGGCACTTGAGTTTTTCTCTTCCTAGTGCACAAGTCTTTAAGGATTCTTGCATAAGATGGGACTTGTTGAATAGCATCTAGAAGAGGAATATTCATGCTAACTTGCTTAAACATTTCCACAATCTTCTCCATTTGCGGGTTAGGTCGGTTGGCCCTTAATCGGTTTGGAAATGGAGCACGATCAATAAGTTTTGGGTCCAACGTTTGTGGAGAAGACTGTGGCGACTGATTCGATCCCAAAATTGGAGTGGGCATCGACTTAGATAGATTTGGCGAAATGTTTGAGCCTTGGGGAAAACGGAGAATAGGCTCGGATGAAGGTGGGAGACTAGACGAGTTAGGGGAAGAAGAAGAAGAAGGGGTATCAAATGTGTCACTATCATCAACCTGCTCGCCCACTTGGTTATTCAGCACTCTCCCCGATCTCAACGTAGTGACGGCATTCACATTATGACTTTGTGAATGGCCAGGATTTGGTAGGGGTTGAGATGGGAGTTTCCCTTTCTCTCTCGCACTCAATGCGGCGTTTAACTGTGCGATTTGGTTTTCTATTGATTTAATACTCTCACCATGGGAGGAGGAGTTTTTCGTTAGGGCATCAATAGAAGACCTCATATCAGCCGAATTTTGCATGGATTGTTTCATGAACATATCCAAAGTTTGTGCAAGTGAGTTGTCAATACCGGCCACTTGTGGTGTAGAAATGTTGGCCGGATTTTGGAAATTTTGTGACTGAAAGGGGGGCTGATTCTGTGGTTGTGGTTGCTGTGGAGGAGGTCTTTGATAATTACTTTGTTGGTTTTGATTCCAAGCAAAGTTAGGATGATTCCTCCATCCTTGATTATATGTGGAAGAATAAGGATCGTTTCTAGGTCGCTGCTGAAAAGCAGCATTAGCTTGAAACGATGCATTCATAGGACATTCTTCCGTTAAGTGTGAAGGATCTGAACAGCAACCACAAACGGTCTTAGGAAGCGTAACCTGATTTAGGGAGAATGATGAAAATTTGTTCTCCATAGCATCGAGTTTCTTTTGCATCGCTGCCATTTCGGCTTTTACTGCGATGGAAACGTCGAGTTGGTGAATACCTCCCTTAGTTGAAGGTGGTCTTACGCTTTCCCACTGCAAAGTGCTTTCTGCGAGATCTTCCAGATATTTCCATGCTTCACCGTCATCTTTAGACATGAAATTGCATTGACACATTGTTTCAAGCATCTGCTTTGTCGCTGGATTAATGCCCTCATATATAATCCGACATAAATCCCATCTTTGTATTCCGTGATGGGGGCATTGGACAAGCAGATCTTTGAAACGTTCAAAGCACTTCCAAAATGGTTCGTTGGGAAGCTGGGTGAACTGATTGATCTCGCTCCTAACATGTGCAGTCTTATGATTTGGGTAAAACTTCTTAAGAAATGCTACGACGAATTCATCCCAATTAGCGATAGAGTGTGCGGCAGTATTATAAAGCCATTTTTCTGCCAAGTCGCATAGTGTGAATGGGAGAAGACGTAAGCGCATAGCATCTAAAGTCAATTGTGAAGTACCCATCATTGCGCATACGTTTTCGAATTTGGTGATGAAAACGTACGCGTCTTCCGACTCAAGCCCGTGAAATTTGGGCAGCAGATTGATGTAGTGGGGTTTAATTTCGAAATTATCCCCGTTAGGTGGTGGAAGAGATAGACAAGTAGGAAGGGGACCACGGATAGGATAGCATCTTTCTTGGAGAGAGATGCGCGGTGGATTTTGCGCACCTGCGGGTGGTGGCAGCGTGGTGTTATAATTAGATGGAGTGTCGTCCATCACGATCGATGTGGTGTGTGGTGGGGGAAAAGAAGATGAAGAAGTACCGACTTCGGTGTCGATAGCAGGAACGCGGACAAGACGGGCACTAGGATCCCGTGTCCAGCCGAGCATGCACTAAGCGGGTTTAGTGCAAGTGGCAGCGTGTGTGTGATTTAAAAATTGGCTTGTTTTGAAAAAGTGGGACTCAAGACAAATCACCCTATGATGCACAAGCACCCTAGAACTAAGGTCGCCTAGGTCTGCTAGACAGCTCCTAACTAAGGCTAGAAATAGGACCTCAAACCGCCTCTTCACGGACAAGTACGGCCAGGTAAGTGGGAAGGAACCACCACTACAGTGGGCCTAATTAAAAACCACTAGCCTAGACACCGCAATGTCAGTTAGGATAAACGGCCGATGCCTATACTAGTCTTTTTCCTATTGAGCTCGACAGTCCTTAGAGTCTGGTCTAGATATTTTTTAAATTAATGAAGGGTTGATCTGTATGCTCGGTTTGTGATTTATGGGGCTTAGGAAGGGTGATGAAATCCCCACCTAATCTTGATTTGGTCTTTGCCCCTTAGAGTCCGTATTAAATATGCAAAACAAAACCAATAACAAAACTTTTGCAAAAAGATTTTTGAGCGGCGCAATTTGCAAAGAATCCTGCAGAAAATAGATTTTATTGGATTTGGGAGGAGAGAGGAGGAGTTAAGAAAGATACCAGAGAGTTCTGTAGCCCTAATCCATCCAAGACGCCGCGCTTCCGCCGCCAAAGATGCCTTTATGCCGCGCTTCCGCCGCGAGGTGGTTGGATCGCTTGATGAAAAATTTCCTGTGTCCCTCTGTGCTCCTCTGGATCTCTAAAAATGTCTCTGTTTCCTGTTTCCCTCAATTCTGTGACTCCAGATCTCCTTGCAAAAATCCACGCACAAATCGTTAAATATGCAATTTGCAGTTTTGTGTTAATAATGATATGACTCGTCTAAGAAATCAACACAAATAGTAAAAATAAAAAATTACGCACGTATCCCCGGCAGCGGCGCCATTTGATTGATGTGAAAAATCGTGTTTTTAGTTTAACCGCAATCAATAACGGTGTCGCACGTAGCTAGACCGAGATGAGTACGGGTCGTCCTCTGGGAAACGTGGAACCTTTTAATTTTACTTTAGATGTGTTGAAAAGGAGAAAGAAATAAGAATGGTTGTAGGATGGTTTCTAGATCTACGTTTAATAAGAATGTAAATATAGATCTAGAATAGTTTAAAGATGTGATTAATTATAATAAGAAGGGCTTGTAGGGTTCGTTAGGATTTAGTAGTTATGAATGATTAATTAAAGTTACCCTTTTTATCCATTAATAGATTTAGAACTAGAACGACGGCGATGCGTGTAGATTAGGGTTTCTGGAGGGAAAAGGAATCCCACTCTTAACCCTTATCTCGACACGGAACTCCGTTCATATCTAGCCTTTACCAAAACAATCATTAATCTAATCTCTAATCGTGGTCGGAACTAGTAAAGAATTGCTAGCGCGCCCGATTAGGATGTTAATGATTATTTTGATAAAGTTCCTAAACTTTATAGGACTTAAAAAGGGTTTAGATATTTTTCATCGTTCATTAGCCTACCCTAATCCTACGAACCCTAACAAGCGGAGAATTACTCGCGCATGTTGGGAGAAGAATATGAAAAGAAAGAGATGGAAAACATAATGTAAAAGAAAACAAACAATTAAATAAAAACTACCTTTATTAATCAACTCCTTCAACTACACTTTTAATCCATAGAAAATGATTACAAAACTTGATTTGCTTCTCGATCTTTCCTAGGGAGGTAGTCGAACAGTCGATGATCAGCCTGGATGCGTGAGCGTCGGGAGCTTCGTGATCTCTTCGGCTTGATAGCTTTTCCAAGAGGCCCTCGGTGCCTTTATATAGTGAAAACCCAGAATCTTTTTGTTCAGAAGTTGGTAAAATTCAGCATTTGAAAATCTCCCAAAATCTTGTATTCTCTCTCCTCCTACTTGCGGCGGTTCCGCGGCCCCAGGGTGGGTTTGGCCGCGGAACCGCGCTCGATGGTGGTGATCTCCCTGTTGTTTCTCTTGGGCTCTCTGATGGTGACATTTGGCATTCCTAAACATCTTCAGAATCTGAAAATATTTTCTCGGCTGCTTCCAGACTTAGTCTCCAAGTTTGCTCTTTAATTTGGAAAGTATTCTTCAACAAATTGATTTGTTTGTTAAATCCTTCATAACAACTTGGAAATAATCTGCACAACAACTCAAATAAGATTTTAGTAGACTTTGTTCTACTAGGATTAGACCAGTAATATTATTTGCATACATTTTCCTACCAAATGATAATTAAATATATTAACACATGGAAAATAATGTTTTTACACATAACCCCTCATATGTATAATATATTATAATAAAGTCCTTTTTTTTAATATAAAAATGGTAGGAAAAATGTACTACAAATGTGCAGTTTTATCGACTGAACAGGACCGTGGTTCCTGGACCAAAGCCTCACTTCCATTGTCATACAATGGTAGGAACCTAGTTCATCTCATGAACTAATATACACCCAAACTGCCTCTTTGGTAGTATCTTTGATAGCGATGTCACCAGCCTTTATCGTCTAGTCTACCACGGTATCTAGCTTGGAACTCTTTCAACATACCGTCCCTCCACTGAGGGTAAAGACAATGCCTGCGACTGACATTCAATCGTCCTTATCACCCTGGAACCTTTCCAGTGATTCTCCCCAGGATCGATTGATACCATCTTACTACAATTAGTGAGAATCCTAATATCCATTTAGATCTATCTCATAGATCCAAATCCCAAGATTTAGGAGGTATCACCTTTATCCTATTTGGAGAATCCTTGTGATAGAAGGAGATTGACCGTGCGTAGCATAGGAAACTCTTTTCCTATCAAGAGTATGTTGTCCACGTACTCTACGAGGATCACCACCATACTCCCTACTATCCTTTTGTATATACAAGATTCATCTACCATTTTGATGAAGTCAAACTCTTTGACTACCACATCAAAACAGACGTTCCAACTCCGCGATGCCTGCTTTATCCTGTAAAGCAACTTACACACGTTTCCGCTGCTCCCGTTGTTTACGAAGTCCTCTGGCTGTGTACTTATAGACATTCTCTTCTAAATCAGCATTTAGAAAAATAGTCATGACACCCAACCACCAGATATCGTAGTCATGGCATGTAGCAATGGCAAGTAGGATCTGGATGGACTTAAGCATAGCCACTGGAAATGGTTTCATCATTATCCACGCCTGGTCAATGACGAAAACCTTTAACAAGTCTAGCTTTGAAAGTCTCAACTTTTCCATCTACACCAAGTAATCTTCTCAAGATATACTTGCTCCTGATGGGGATTTAACCCTTCAGATATTGCAACCAAAGTCCAGACTTCGTTGGTGTACATGGATTCCATCTCAGATCGCTAAGCATCCAGCCATTCTTACAGAGTCCCTACTCTCGATGGCCTGCTCGAAACTAGTTGGGTCATCATCTCATGATGCATTCCTCGCTCCCACTGTCATCGAGAAACCAGAGTATCTCTCAGGCGGATGAGGAACCCTGCTAGATCGGCGGAGAGGCTGAGGTTCGTCGGAATCTATTAAATCTTTTGGTTCTACCAAATCATCTGCTGTAGTTTGTATAGCTGGAACTCCTTCCAGTTCTACAGAACTGACCTTGCCTAGATCTTGTCCGGATTTTGCTTTTGACATAGGCTGGACAATCCCAAATTTTAATTTACTTAAGAGATGGGCTCTTCCCATACCATATCTCATATGGAGTGGTAGGCATTGATTTGATTGGAATCTAATTCAATAGGTATGCAGCTTCTCAAGTGCACAACCCCCTAAAGGAAATAGGTAACTCGGTAGTACTCATCATAGAGCGCACCATATCACATAGGGTGTGATTGCTCCGTCCCGACACACCGTCGTGCTGTGGTGTTTACGGAGGAGTAATGCTGAGAGAGAATCTCATTCTCCTTTAGAATAGTCCAAGAATTCCATGCACAAGTATTCTCCTCCCTGATCTCATCATAGGACATAATACTTATACCTGTATTAGTTCTCTACTTCTGGCTTATATTCGGTGATTATCTCAAAAGTTTCGGACTTGTGTTTCAACAGGAACGTATGACTGAATCTTGAGAGATCATCAGAGAATGTAATGAATTACAAAGAACCGGTCCTGGCATGTGTAGACAGGGGACCTTGCATACATCATCATGTATCAGTCCCAAGAGTTCACTAACTCTTTCTCTGTTTCCAGTAAACGGAGCTATGGTCATCTTATCTTTGTGACATGACAGGCAAGTTTCACAAGATGTAAATTCAAACTGATTTAAATATGCATCTAAAATGTAACTTAAGCTAGTCGGGTCACATTGATATGAACTAGTCTACAATACCTCAAGAAGGAATCGTTCATTTCTGAACTCTTCCTCTTGTGTATGTTCTGTAAACTAGAAACTGTAGTTTGATTTAGAACGTCAATGCTTTTAGATAACGTGCCTGAACCGATCAACTTTTGAAATGTTCAAAACAATATTCAACAATACAAAATTATATCCTTCTTTAATAAATAAAGAGATTGATATGATTTTGTATATCGGGTTCGGTATCTAATAACATTCGTTCAGAATCAATGTACGGGTAATACAGGGTGACAGTGACCAATAGACTTGGCTGCAACACTTGCACCGTTTTCTGTCTCATGAAACTTATCACCCGTTCTCAGTTCTCTACCTTTCTGTAGCTCATATAAAAGATTATATATTTGGGATCCTGATTCGGTATCAAATACCCAGGACGAAGAGGGTACTGAGAAACAGTTCTTTATAATGAACAAACCCGAAGGAGATGCATCTCATGCACTTTCTTCGTTTGGGCGGCATGGGAATCTTGGTATTCCCCTATTTCCTACTCGGTCTTATAACAATTATAAGTTTGAGCGGGACAAACGTTCCCCAGCTCAGTATAACAAGCGGTTTCGGTCAATACATCCATATTATTATCTTGATTAAGGCGTGATATGGTCGCTACCTCGAGAGAGAGAGAAGAAAACACTCTGCGTGCGCTCTTGCAAGATTAGATTGGTTATTTATTTTATCTAATCAGGATGGCTCCCACTGTTTTTATCAAATCTTCCTTCAAACCCTAAAAGGAAAGACTAGCCGGGATTAATTACACTCTACAAGTTCGCCAATTTTTCAGCCAGGCCAGTGTCGATACATTGAGGGAGGTTCCCCGTGCTTTCGCACGGACCTAATTAAAATAAAGCTCGTTTTCCCAGGGGCGTAACCCCGTTGACACCTTTCTAGATACCTACTTGATCGGCTAATTGTAAAGTGCAAAACTCACCCAGGAGTAACAATTACTCGCAGTGGGTATCGGGATCCAACTATCTCATAGAAGGTATGCAATCTCATTGCAAATTTCAATACTTGAAACTCCCGATAAAGGTTTTTACCCCTAGCACTTATGACCTTAACTATGGTCAACAAATCATAAGTACTAGTCAAGTTCTACCCGTCATTTCGTGATTAATTAGACCCACCTACATGACCCTTAACTAAGGTCAACAAAGTCACGCGACTGTCCTAACTAATCGCATCATATGCGGTATAGGAAGACATCACTTAGCTACCATACACTGTGCCTTGACTATGGTCAACAAACACAGTACGAATACTAAGTACTCTACTTCCTAAAATGACGCAGGGTTGCGGATGGTTTTTAAGAAAACCTTTAACGCTTTGAACTTGATCTCGTTGCGGAATCAAATGGTTTTTAAATGGAGTGTTTTTTAGGCTTTTCTAGTTTTGCTAAAGGGGTCACTCCGGGTGAAGGGATCGTCGGCCCTTTCCTCATCAAATAAGGTGCAGGATATATCATATATACCGTTGTGCAAAGCAAAAACTATAGAAGCAATCAAAAAACAAACCGAGGGTTGTAGCATCTTCTAATTATTGCTAAAGAGGTCACTCTCGGTGAAGGGATCGTCGGCTCTTTCCTCATCGAATAAGGTGCTGGATGTTCTACAAGGAACACCGCTATGCAAAGCAACAACTAGAGCTACCTAATTTTTGAAATTCGATTCCACAACATCTTTTAGGTTTATTTTCTTTCATTTATCTCATTAATGAATGTCCCATCATTTAAGTCCACCTAAACATCACAAATAAATACAACGTACGCTTATGCCGTCCGCATTCGCCTCAATATCCCGTCTGCATCGTTAGGTTAGGTAACTAACGGCAGAGCGGGGCAGGGCTAGCGCGGGTGTAAAACATAAGCAACGTCTATATAATATATCATATATACTATATACAATATCAATCTGAACATATCACATGATCACATCACAGATAACGCAGCAGAAAATATCATATGAAATATTGGATATACTAGGACGTCCTTGTTTTATTTTGAGCCTGAATAAAACACGGATTCCACGGTCGTGATGAATAACCAATCCCACACCCCTAAACCCCTACGAGAGCAGCAAGCAACCCTACCGATTCTAGAGTTAGGAGACCCGGACTCGACTCCTTGAGATGGTCTCCCACTGAACCCTAGAACCCGGTTACTTATGCTCCTCTCCTTGGGTCTATCCTAATGCGAAAAAATAAATAATATACAATGGTGACATCATCCTCAACCCGGAAGTGCCCCAATAAAAGAATATTACATACAAGTTTTTACATGAATGAAAAAGAAAAACACTCATCTCACATAAAAAAAAACCGGCTATTCAAACACGACGATCCAATATAACATATCCAGCAACACATAACATCACATGTCATCAACGTAAGTAAATATGCCCATCCCAATTGTCGTTGACATAT
This sequence comes from Agapanthus africanus, assembly GCA_030015575.1. Lineage (NCBI taxonomy): Eukaryota > Viridiplantae > Streptophyta > Magnoliopsida > Asparagales > Amaryllidaceae > Agapanthus > Agapanthus africanus. The sequence goes on from CM057344.1 coordinate 43,283,975, forward strand.
AGCAACGAAACCGGCGATATCACATATTACACTTACGGTCGCAGAAAAGAAAGTGTAAAACTACAACAGTTGGAATCCGCAACCTTCTTAGACATCGCATGCCTAACCAAATGAATTCCTTAGACATCGCATGCCTAACAATTATAAACCCCGCATTTCAGTCTCATTATCGAAAACACTTTTCAATATCAAGTCGGGCAATTCAACAAGATTCCCGACATCCTGAATGAATGCTCGTCGCAAACTTTAGCAGACGGCCGCACCCCCGAATACCGTCGACGAAGTGCACTAAGGCGGAACACCGCTGCCGCGAGCACCCGAACGGATGATTTCGGCGACGGGGTTCTCCTACAGTCACTTGGTTGGGGCTATGGGGCGTGGCTATCTATTAAGTTTACCGGTGAGTATCCGCGTACGCTACGTGATTGCGACGGACTTTTGATCACATCAAAATTCCGTGGCAATCGATCAAGTCAGACTAAACTGCTAGATTTATAACATTCAAATTAGTTATCTCATAACTACTTATGGATTCCAAATATTGTATCACATTCTAGATAAATAGACAATGTTAAACTTTCCGATCGAATAATCAAACACCCAAGTTTTCCCAAAATGCTCAACACATGAAATAAGTTTAAAAACAATCACTTCATGCCACAGTACCAACGGTCCAGCCGTAGAAGGGTCAAGCCAACGCCTCACATGTAGCACGCCGTACTACCCCAAACCCTAAGGTTCAAAAGGCAGTTTAAGACGGTCACATAATCGAGTTAAGGTTTGTTGTCTTCTAGAGGGTCCATCGCGTTACTTGCACTACTTAGAACGTTCTTAAACTACGGAAAAATCCAACATTTGGAAATTTTCCGGCAGGGGAAAAGGTAAGATATTGATATCCGGTCGAACATTTTAACACGTTCTAAAATACCCGGAAAAACAAAATAAACAAAGTTAAATAATCCGATCAAATCATCGAGTCCCCAAAACAACCCAGAAAACTCAACTGTTGATTATAGATTAAAAATTCCCAGAAGAAACAGGAAACTGATACGGGCATTACTGTATGAAAAAGAATCCATAACCATTACATACGGCCGCGGAACCGCCGCCAAAAGCAGGGTAAGGCCGCGGTTCCGCGGCGCTACAGTAGAGTTAGGGCTTCGTTTTGTACAGTAAACCTTATATTTCCCTGCTCTATTTTCTGAGCATTTTTAATTCACAAAAATCCACAGTTTCAGAAAATGTACAGAGAAGGGTATCGATTAGGGTTTCGGGGTTCGATCGGGTTTCTAACTTCGTCTACATTTCGCCTAAAGCTCTAGCTAGGCTCTGATACTACTGTAGGGTTCCTAGGCACACTCATGAGGTTCTACAAGGCATCAAACATGCTAAAATCAAAATTTTTATGTGCCGAACAACCCTATGCAAGATCATATACTAGAGGTAAGGCGAAACTAAAAGCAAGCAAACTACTTTGCTACTAAGTGAAAGAGATTACAACCTTTGTAGATCCGGTCCTTCACTTCTAAAGCTCCGTGTTGACGTCCCTTCGCTGCGATCATCGGGATCCCGGACCCTAGCGATGGTTTTTTTCGAAGAAATGAGCGGGCTAGGTCGTTGACTTCGAGGCCGAAGATGATCTACGTCGGGGAGACTCAAACTCAAGCTATTCCTTCACTTGGTCATGAACTTTGTGAAGAGAACACCCTATACTACATGGCAAGTAGTAGAGGATGAAGAAATAGGAAGTGGGCTCACTATAGAATTGTTTTTCTCACATTTTTTCTCATGGCACCATTGGAGCTAGCAAGCTTTTGATGAAGCTTGATGAAGAAGAAGAAGAAGAAAAGAATAAAGAATAATGAATCCAAATGAAACTTATCCTTTTAATTATGGCACCATGATTGAGTTAAGCCCTCATTCTTAACTCATGTAGAGAATTAACCAAAGTATTAGGTTAAGGGTTGGGTTAACTAATATCATAAGAAAATGACAAAGGAGTTGACTTTGTCAATGTTTCTTCAAGCTTCATGAAGCTTGATAACTTTGACCAAAGTCTCATCTCTTTTGTTATTTGTTAAGTAATTAGTAAACCCTAATTTAACCTTGATTTGGTTTAAGTCTCATACATTCATCTTGTATGTATCATCAAATATGATACAAACATGTACACTTGCATATATCACATATAAACAATGTGCACAATCTAGTGAGAAAATCAATCTTAAGTGAACCAATACTAGTTAATGTAAAATAATATATCAAATATATAATTATACATTAAATCATTAAATCATTAAATCAACACTTGATTTAACGACCCGGTCATAACCGACTAATATCATGTGTAACAACTTATCGAATCAACACTTGATCCGATAACCCGGCTATATCGCATACAACCGATCAATGTCACGAATCACGAGAATAGAATACGGTATCTCATGTCGTATTAATCTCGGTCCTGCACATATCTCATATGCGCTCCTATTTCGTTTCGCTTGAGCCAGGAAACCCCTGTGTAGGACTCTAAAGATTCGTCAATACGCCGGCAGTAGGTGGTGATCATATCAAACACCCACTAGCCGTAAGCGGTCTGCTAAACGTAACGGCCACCCGGGTATTGAGCGATCAGAAGATCAACGAGCAAGCCTGCTCACATTCCTGCGAATCCAATCAGTAACACTTACCGCACAGTCCGGTCTGTTCGTCTGATATGTCGCATATCTCGCCTAGGGATGGTAAACGTCAGACCCCGGTAGCTTGATAAGTCATGCCGATGTAAGGTACATAACAAGCATGAAACTACTGATAACACTTACCAGTAAATCAGTACAACCCTGGCCAGGGATTTCTAGTTATGGCCAGTCGAGCATAGCACAAAATCAACCCCCAATACCGGGAGAGACGAATCCCCTCCTATCACTCATTGCCTCCATGTGAATCGGGACTGTACCCAAAAACCACCTGTTTGCACGACTCAGTAGAGCCGTGGTAGGATGGAAATCAAAGCACAGTGGGAGACACACAAGGCTCTATGACGATCTCGGGTCAACAGACTAAGTTGTACCAGTGTCACCAGAGAACTGCTATCTGACGTAAGGTATAATACCATCTGAGAGTTCTCGGCGAGTCCGTTCAGTGTACCCAGTCTCTACTGAGCACCCGCATACCATCTCTGATGTCAAACACCAATGGATATGGGATCATCCATCGCCCATCACATGGGTCGAGAAGATATACGCTAGTCTACTCTGGAATATCGATGCCCCGTCTCGATATTCCCACGACTAGGAACATTGAAGGATGTACTCATAGACTACCCAGGCCCCACTAGTATGATCTACATCATAGTCCTGCAAGTCGAGCACATATCCTAAGGGCTTTATCAACATGTAATAGAAAGACAGCAAGTATACATGTTAAGATAAAGAGTAACCAGATAGCGTACTATCATGTCGAGCAAGAAAGTTCTACCTATATATGTCCCAGCATCCACTACAATATACATCCTATGTACAGTAATGGCCTCTAGGGCATACATATAACTAACAATATTGTCACTGACAGGCTCAGTAGGGTGTTGATCGCACGCTTTTGGCGTGTCGGATGTTCAAAGTTCTAAAGTTATAACCGCGATCAGGACAGTGTCGCTATGCAGCTAGCCGGTTGAGCATGGGTCGATCCACAGGGAGATGGTTGTATGTTCGTTCGAGTTTTAGACGAGTCAATAAAGAATTTGTATATGTTTGTTCAGTTCTATTCTAAGTGTATATGTAAGTATAAAGTTGTTACGAAAAAGATACGAAAGTGTAAGCTAAGAAAATCCGCACTCAAAACCTTTGAGTCGAGTCTTGATCAATTGAAGCTAGAGCAATCGGCAACAACGTGGATTAGGGTACTTAAGCATGGTATTCGTGGAATCCAGCTTATTGACCCTTGTCCATCCGTTCTTGTCTCTTGCTTTCGCCTCCGGCCAAACCGAACGCAACCGGTCGCGGCTAGGAATCACCGTTACCTTGGTAGGGTAGGGTGCCTAACGGAGCGCTTGCATAACGTTTGGGCGGAGTTCAAAGGAAAATAACGTGAAAAGGAAATGAGCAAAGAAACATTCACTTACAATATCATATTTATTCTTAACAACAATAATTACAACCATTCACAAAACAAACCAAAAAGAGCAAAAGAAAAGACAAACAAAGAAAAGAAAAGATTACAAGAAAGTAATTAAAGTGCATGGTAATAAATTGCAAGTAATAAAAGACAAGAATGAAAAATGCAAGAAAGAGATAAGCAAGAAAGTAACACTAAGAACCATAGAACTCAAGACAAGCCATGGGATCAATAGCCAACCCTTAAACTTGCAAGCTCAATCAAGAGGTTGCAAGATCAAGAGAAGGGTAAAGAACTCATGTGAAATGAAGCACAAAAGAGAGAACAAAATTATACAACCCCTTGAGATCAATGACCCAAGCTTAAACTTGCAAGCTCACTTAAGAGGTTGCAAGATCAAGTTAAGGTAGAGAGCTCAAGGGGGAAGCTAAGCAAAAAAAGAATGATACAAAAACCCTCATCTTCATTTAACATCCACTCAATACTCTCACTACATTTTCATGGAGGAAAGAATGAAGAAGAAGAAGAAGACTAAAAACTAACAAAAGAGAGGCATGAGAATGAACTCCTTGGCTTGGCTCAGAACTGGGGTATTTATAAGCAGGGAAATGGAAACCTAGGGCAAGAATATGGCTCTACATAAAATGTCCAAACAGCCCTTGAAAAATCATCAATTGCGGCGCCTATATGGCCGCGGATCTGTGGCCTAGACCCCCTATTGGCCGCGGATCCGCGGCCGTATAGGGGATTTGGGTCTTCGGGTTTTGTGTGCTTTCCTGGTTTCATTTTTCCTTGTGTTTGAAATCTTTAAACTGCAACAAGTCTTCCAGAATATGTTCAGATTTCTTAGTCCAAGATTGCTTTATTTTCTTCACTTTTGACGTCTATCTCCCCGAGCTCCGCCCACCCATTGATTCTTGTGCTGTCCCCCTCGTGCTCTGTGCTTGTCCGAGACACGAATGACCACCGTCATATGTCTTGTCTCAGGAACTGGTACGTGGCACTGGACGGATACGGATGACCGGAACCTGGCTTTTATCTGCTATCAACAGATGTTCTGTATTTTGGTGTAACTGTGGAGATTTTGTATGATTTGCGTTATTTTGGACTAGGAACCTGTAGTCTGTAAATATGTAGCAAACACGGATTAAAAGCACCTACCTATAAACAAACGAGCGTAAGAATGGGCGGTAGTAAAAGCAATATTCCGGTATGAACAAATACCCCCAAACTTAAATTTTGCTCGTCCCGAGAAAAACCAATTATTCAAAAAAAATTCCTAACCGTACTTTCGCAGGGAACGCGATTGCACTGAGCACGTGCAACAAGCCGTTAAAACTCTAGGTGTCCCTAGGAGGAGGAGTGTTGTCTCCTGAGGGTTTTCAGCGGATACTACCCACAAAATCCGGTCAAGCTAGTTTTACAAAATAACTATGATTCAAACCCTAAAGTTTTGTTTCAGAAAATAACAATTCTATTATCCTAAGTCTAGACTATCGAACCTTAATTTTTCACATCTCGCTTCTTATTTAACTTAAGATTTTATATGTCTTTACGTGCAGTGCAAATAGTGTCGTTAAGTTCCAGAAGGGTCGAATAAAGTCATCATGTCATACAATAAAGCCCAGATAAAAATTTTAAAAGGATCACATAAGTTTTATAAAGAGTTAAGCATTTTTCAAGTTTCGTTTTCTAGTAAGGTTTCAACTTCAGAATTTCTATCTTCCTTAACAGGAAACTAGGTCTTATTTTTCACTCCACCTTTTTCTTGTTTTCATTTCATAGACACCTCTGTGAACGTGCAATAGTTTTTATCATAGAATAAAACCTTCATATCTCCGCTAGAAATATTTTTTATAAAATCCTGTCTTTTGTCAAGATTATTCTCACACAAAGAACCGTTAGGAATTTTAACTCGGAGAGAACACTTGCTTGACTTTGTTTTAATCAGGACTTTCTAGGCTTCTTAACGAGCTTTGGGCCAATGCACCCAAACCAGTTGGTTTTAGGGCATTAGGTGTAGAGACACCCCAGCGGACTTAATTACTCAAGTTACCTAGGCCCAAAAACAAAAGACAATTTAGCATGAAAATCATGATGATTCAATGCGAACGGAGATATAACCGGCAGTTCAGTTATTTTTTTGGATAAAAGACGTGTTTTAGTGGGTTAGGTGTGTAATCATTCCAATCAAGTTTCAGATGGGTTATTCTTCAGATTTAGTTCCAATTAAGGCATCAATGACATTCCTTCATATTTACTTTACTTCATAAACTATTCTTGATATTACTTATTTTCAGAACAAACCTATTTGATCCTCAGAAAATCATTTATCCATTTAAAAGTTTTTAGACATAAAAGACTTATCATCTAATTTCCAAAATTCACGACACGTGTAGTGTGATGTAAAGATGTATATCAGCTATAGTTAACTTCAAAGGAGAGTTATCTTTCAGGTTTTCAAAATCTAAAAATAAGATTTAGTTATTCTTATCTTATCAAACAAAACTGTTGAAATGTTGAATCAGAGTTCTCCCACTAGCTAACTTGACAAAAAGTTTTTATGTTTTTAGAAAATTTCCTGATTTTTATGGATTTTTAAATAGGTATGCAAATGCAAAATATACAAATGAATGCGAAGGTAGAAAGCTTACCGAGCACACCCCCAAACTTAAACTTGACAGTGCCCTCACTATCAGGCTATACTAAGAGGGTCAAAATTGTCGGCACTCCCTAGAAACAAATTATATACAAAACAAAAAAGGAAAACAAAAAATATATACAAAAAGGTCCCCCCCCCAAACTTAAGTAAAACAGTGTTTCCACTGTTAAGCGTTGAAGTTCAGGATAAGGGGGGAAAGAACAGTATCAAGCTATACAAGGCCTTACACAGGCCAAAAGTAAGCACCAACCATTCAAAGATCTTATCGTGATAAAGCAGTGGCTGGTGAAAGAATGCAGAGAGGTAAGAAATAGAGAATACGCGAGACCGTATTGAGATAGAAGCGGGATACGGTCTCGGTATATGAGAAGAAGAATGGCGGAAGGGAGAAAGAAGTGGAATACGAACTTGAGGGTGGAAATGGATTGAATAAATTAGTACAATCTGTAATGATCGATGTGAAAAGATGGATTGTACTAATCTATCAATATGGCGAGAAATTGGGTCAAATCCCTCATGATTCGTGAGAAACCATGGGTACGCCGAACTCGGTAAACCAGACATATGAAAAGAAAGTGAGACGGTTTCTTGCAAGGTCAGAATGATGGAAAGGATGGAGGTAGGTGATTGAGGAAGGTTATCGGTTAAAGGTTCACGAGGGTGTACACAGTCAATGAAAGGAACAGGATGAATTGGAAAATCCGACTCATCAATTAAAACTGGTTCATCCTCAAAAATATCCTCAAAATTCAGCTTATCCATGCAAATTTCATCAAAATCAAGACGCATATGGGGTTCAGGAAAAATAGTTAATGACTCGGGATGATGAATTGGAGAGAAAAACTCTGCCAAATCTACAGGTTCATCATCCAAAATATTCCCAGCGTCGATATCCTCAATCAAGTGAAAATCAATATTCTCAGTCACCTCAACAAAAGCATGGATATTAATCAATTCAGGTTCTAGAGTGGAGGTGTAGAGGTCAAAAGGATTGGGTGTGGTTTCACTCGAAAAGGACCCTTCACAATCGGGCAAATCAAACACTACAAAATCACACAACTCATTATATGTTCTATCTTTAATCAATGAATCGTTTGGAACACTAGATAGACAATCAAAACCGGAGTTGTGGGATTCAAGTTGAAACGGGTAGGCTTGATTCGGAAGGGGGTACATCTCACTCTCTCCACTCAAATTCTCAACCTGTCCTACCGCCTCTTCATACATTGGAAAATTTGGAGCTAGTTGAAAACTAGCTATCGGGTCACTAGGTTGTATGAGGGCGACCATGGACGCATTCAAATCCATCATCTGTTGGTACGACGCTACCCTAAAATCTTCCAATGACTGTTCCAGACTAGACATGGGTTATGAAGGGGTTTCAGTAAAAGATTCAAAATTGTTTGGATACTGAAAATTCCCAAATGGCGGTTCAGAAGCAATGTCCAGGGAAGGTGTAAAAGTCGGGTAGGACTGGTAGGAATTGAATGGCTGGACACGGGTAGGATCAACATTTGGATACGAAGGTGAATGGAATTGTTGATCCCAAGAATTTGAAGTGATGAAAGGAGTGAAAGATCGGCTATGAGATTGTTCAATACGTTCAGCGATGGACAAAGGACGACTTGCAAAAGGGGTATCAACATAAGCGGGTGCGGGAGGTTGAAAAGGTTGATATAAAGTGGAATGCGGAGGGCAAGTGTTTGTCCTAGACGCGTCTATGCGATCTTTCAATGACATTTTGGGCATGGAGGGGTCGTTCGATATTCGGCCAAAGCAAGAACTGTAAGAAGTTATGTCTGGTTGTGGGTACCAAAGTTCGGCAAGAGTTTTGCGAGGTGGGGTACCCATGATATGAAGAGAGAAAGAAAGAAAGGCAGAGAAAAGGAGGGGAAAAAGAATGTGATTTTTTTTTTAATTTTTTAGTTAGCTATTAACAAAAGATTGAAATATACACACAAAAAGAATCTGGACCAAAAAAAATAATCACGACACAAAAATACCACACACATAATCGTTCTAGGGTTCACCTAGGTCAACTAGACCTGCTCCAGAACTTGATTATCGAAGTAAAACTGTGTCGAGAAACGGGCTCAAGATACACTGATCACGAGGCCAGGTAAGTGCAGAGATAAGGGGAGGTTTTCCGATGCTTTCGTGAAGGTTCTTAATTAAATAACCCTTTCTCTTTTGGCGGTTTCGCCGTTAACACTTTCCTAGACACCCCGTAAACAATGTACCGTTAAGCGAGGTTCTAAACACAGTTAACTTCTCCTAGTGAGCGCGAAGTCCTTAAGGCTTAAAATCTAGTTTTTTTTAAAGTTTGTGCGGGTAAACGTTATGCTCAAGTTCATGATTTCTGGGCCACGGAAAAGGTGATGAAATCCTTTACCGTATGTTGTGGGGTTCGCTTGCCCTTAAGTCCGTATTAATGTATGCAATGCGCAATTCAATAAAAATTCTATAAAGAATCAAACAATCATTTTTTTTTTAGTTTAAGCGCGGCACTGCAACAAATACGGGTTAGTCAATTTTTAGCGTTTGCTAGCGAACTTGCAAAGAATCCTGCAAAAAATAGTATATTGGATGCGTCGGATTTGAGAAGAAGGTGTTTAAGAAATACGTACCGTTAAGTTTTTGGGTTAGGAAATCCCCGTTGAATCAATTCCAGTAAGCTTGAAAAGTTCGCTTGCGCGGGTCAAACTTTCCGGATCTTTGGCACTGTACTTCGTAACCACCTTAACTTTGAACGTATACTTTGCTCCCCACAATCGCAGTTTGCAAATCTGTAAAAATCTGCACACTTGCACACAAAAATGATCAAAAATAACAAAAGATTTTATTTTTTTTATTTATAAATATATACAAAAAGAATATTAACCCGAATAACAAGAAAGAAAATACGCTACCGTCTCCCCGGCAACGGCGCCATTTGATCGCACGCTTTTGGCGTGTCGGATGTTCAAAGTTCTAAAGTTATAACCGCGAACAGGACGGTGTCGTTATGCAGCTAGCCGATTGAGCACGGGTCGATCCACAGGGAGATGGTTGTATGTCCGTTCGAGTTTTAGACGAGTCAATAAAGAATTTGTATATGTTTGTTCAGTTCTATCCTAAGTGTATATGCAAGTATAAAATTGTTAAGAAAAAGATATGAAAGTGTAAGCTAAGGAAATCCGCACTTAAAACCTTTGAGCCGAGTCTTGACCAATTGAAGCTAGAGCAATCGGCAACAACGTGGATTATGGTACTTAAGCACGGTATTCGTGGAATCCGGCATATTGACCCTTGTCCGTCCGTTCTTGTCTCTTGCTTTCGCCTCCGGCCAAACCGAACGCAACCGGTCGCGGTTAGGAATCACCGTTACCTTGGTAGGGTAGGGTGCCTAACGGAGCGCTTGCGTAACGTTTGGGCGGAGTTCAAAGGAAAATAACGGGAAAAGCAAATGAGCAAAGAAACATTCACTTACAATATCGTATTTATTCTTTACAACAATAATTACAACCATTCACAAAACAAACCAAAAAGAGCAAAAGAAAAGATAAACAAAGAAAAGAAAAGATTACAAGCAAGTAATTAAAGTGCATGGTAATAAATTGCAAGTAGTAAAAGACAAGAATGAAAAATGTAAGAAAGAGATAAGCAAGAAAGTAACACTAAGAACCATAGAACTCAAAACAAGCCATGGGATCAATAGCCAACCCTTAAACTTGCAAGCTCAATCAAGAGGTTGCAAGATCAAGAGAAGGGTAAAGAACTCATGTGAAATGAAGCACAAAAGAGAGAACAAAATTATACAACCCCTTGAGATCAATGACCCAAGCTTAAACTTGCAAGCTCACTTAAGAGGTTGCAAGATCAAGTTAAGGTAGAGAGCTCAAGGGGGAAGCTAAGCAAAAAAAGAATGATACAAAAACCCTCATCTTCATTTAACATCCACTTAATACTCTCACTACATTTTCATGGAGGAAAGAACGAAAAAGAAGAAGAAGAAGACTAAAAACTAACAAAAAAGAGGCATGAGAATGAACTCCTTGGCTTGGCTCAGAAATGGGGTATTTATAGGCAGGGAAATGGAAACCTAGGGCAAGAATATGGCTCTACATAAAATGTCCAAACAGCCCCTGAAAAATCATCAATTGCGGCGCCTATATGGCCGCGGATCCGCGGCCTAGACCCCCTATTGGCCGCGGATCCACGGCCGTATAGGGGATTTGGGTCTTCGGGTTTTGTGTGCTTCCCTGGTTTCATTTTTCCTTGTGTTTGAAATCTTTAAACTGCAACAAGTCTTCCAGAATATGTTCAGATTTCTTAGTCCAAGATTGCTTTATTTTCTTCACTTTTGACTTCTATCTCCCTCGAGCTCCGCGCACCCATTGATTCTTGTGCTGCCCCCTCGTGCTTTGTACTTGTCCGAGACACGAATGATCACTGTCATATGTCTGATCTCAGGAACTGGTACGTGGCACTGGACGGATACAGATGACCGGAACCCGGCTTTTATCTGCTGTCAATAAATGTTCTGTATTTTGGCGTAACTGTGGAGATTTTGTATCATTTGCGTTATTTTGGACTAGGAACCTGTAGTCTGTAAATATGTAGTAAACACAGATTAAAAGCACTTACCTATAAACAAACGAGCGTAAGAATGGGCGGTAGTAAAAGCAATATTCCGGTATGAGCAGGTGTCAAGATGAGTTCGCTTATCGACCTCCCTTTTGGTCAATACCTGGTAGCCCGTTACGTACGGCTGGTACCACTGACGTGCTAGTGGTTAAATCCACAGCCAAAGTATTGACGAGTCTTTAGAGTCCCCCACAGACAGTTTCTCAAGTTTCGGGCGAAACGTTATAGAGGCCGTATGATATATGGCAGGGTTCGATCATATAAGTGCAGTAGTGCACGAATTGTGATCGGATGGATCATACTAGTGGGCTTTGGTTTAAACTGGATACTAGTATTAGATTTGTTGGATTACTTTAGTCTCATCGCATTCGCATTCAGTCGAAATGCGAATGCAGGTATGTATATAAAGGTGACGGGTATCCTTGTGATCCGTCACGAGTTTACTTTAGATATTGATGTATCTTTTTACTATCATAAACATTTGGGTTAATGTTTATTTTGGTGGAAAATGTGAGTGGTTTTCATGATGAGGTGCATTTAATGTGACATGGACTTGCTTAGTGACTCATGGTCTCTTTTTTTGTGCTAATGTCACATTAGGATTGATTTGTGTGTTGAAATGATAAGAGGAGAGAGAGAGGACAGCCATATGTCTTGAGTTTGCTCTTGTGTTTATGGATTCTTACTCTTATTTTATCATAGCAACACATAAGAAAAAGAAAGGCACTTCTTCTTCTTCTTCCTCTTGCTTCTTGAGCTCACCATTTCCACCAATGGCATCACCTTCAAACTCCATCCATACACTCTCATGTGATGAGAATCAATGGATGCTTGAGACAAAATTATCACACGCATTCTCTACATCGCCTTGGACACATCGGTTAGCGAACTTCGTGCCCGAGTTGCTTCGGATGAAGCGGGAGCCCGTAAAAAGACTCGAAGGTGTGGTGCCATTTCCGACGAGAAGACCGAAGATCGGAGATGCCGCGAGGAGCTAGGGATGGTGGCTAAAGACCGAAGGATACGGATCGATCGGTATTGCTTTTCTAACCTTTCTCTAGTTGCTAGTTGTAGGTTAATAGTTCGATCCGGGATTAAAGTCTGCGATAGCGCCGGTTTCTAATTTAGAAAAAGTTTTCGTTTTCGCATTTTGGCCTCGGACAGACGGCCGTGGCGCTACCATAGACTTACACCCGGTTCTTCTCTTTTTTCGGCGGTAAACACTCATGGGTTGAACAAGGGAATTGAATTCCAGAAAATCCATAAAACTTCAAGATTGACAACGGGGTAAAATCCCTACAAAAGAAAAATAATCGGAGTTAAACTCACGAATGTCCATCAATTTGAACTCTCGATCAGGACATCAAGATATATGATCTGCAAAAAAACCTTTTTAAGATCTCCAAGAGATCAGTTCGAGATCAAGAGTCATGCTCTGATGAACGTGTTAATGGATTTAAAATCTGATAATGTCCAAAATATGTTTAGAGCTAAGCTCTGTACATGATCCTTACCAAAAAATTTGGTAGAGTCGACTTTGTTCGAAAGGATTTTTGGAGGCAGAGAACTAAATTCCAAACGAGAATTAAATTCTCAAGAAAAAGAAAACTCAACAAAGAAGATGAACAAACAGTTGTCACTTCAGAGCCAAAAGCTCTATTTATAGGGCATGATAGGATCGGTTCGACTCCCTCATTTCTCTAGATGATCCAACGGCTGTAAAACTAACATCGTTACACTCACATGCAAGGTACGCGAGAACAATGTTGGAGGGCATTTGTTCCTTTATATATAAAAAAAGAAAATATGCAACGAAACCCTCCCACGTGTTTAACCCTTGAGCGGCCACATGCAAAGCATGCGATCTCCTGCTTCAAGAACGATTAGAATCCTATGGCTTCACTTGTTGAACATGTAAGCGTTCACATGCAAAATATGTGAGTGCTGAATTCAAATAAAATTAAAACTCATACGGGCCCCACGTGTTAAAGCGCTCATGTACAAAGCACGTGAGCGCTACTGCTATATATATATATATATATATATATATATATATATATATATATATATATATATATATATATATATATATATATATATATATATATATATATGACCGCCCTAACATGAAAGACACGTGAGCGCATCAGTTTGAAATGCTAGGTTCAGATAGACTTAAATTCTATTTAGATCTAAATTTTATTTGAGAAATATTTTCCCTTGATCTTTCTAATACTAGAAAGATTTTCTCTACTAGAAAGATTTTCTCTGTTAAACAGAGAGCCTCTACATTCAAAATCCAATGGTGATTATAATATCACCGACCAAATCAGAAAATAGAATTCTCTTTGTTAGGAAAATATTTTCCTAATATTGCCAAAACAAACAAAAAATATTTTCTGTTAAATAAAATTTCCCGGATATTAGATCCAACGGCGGATATAATTACCCGAGTGATCTTTGAGATCGATTGATCAATCAAGATCTCTCAATGAGAAATTCTTTCAAACTTATTGATATTTTTCCTCTCTTATATAAAAAACCGAAGACTTAAAGTTTCAGATACAGAAAACCATCTATAAGCTTCTGCAAGAGAGAAAATCCCCTCCGCAGACTTCTACAAACAAACGAGAATTTAATTCTCTTCGAAGAAAGATCATCTTCCTCCTTCCAAAACCCTATGTAAAAAATATAGAGATAAAAGAATCTCTTTTACCTATCATATGCATACATAAGGGTTTAACCCTTCAAAATAACTTAGTTCTTTTTCTGGATCCGAGATCCATAAGACAAATCTTCCACAATATGAGAATTTAATTCTCATCGGGAAGATCTTGTTCTTCAGACTCAAGATCTAGAGGAAAACTATGATATTTTATCACTCTCCATAAGAACAGAAGAAAAGAATATGGAAAAAAGAAGAAAAAACAAGATGGAATTTATATTCCAGAAACTTAGTTTCATTAAGATATGTTTTTATCTAAAAATAGGGTTTTTTTCCTACTAAGAACTTAGTTCTCATATAAAAAAAACTTAGTTCTTGCAGTTGATCTCTGCATGAATATGGTAAAGTCATACACGAAAGACACTTGAACATCTTAAAAACAAACACTCACGAGAAAGGCACATGAAAACCCAAGAAAACAATGACTCGTGTGAAAAGCACGTGAGCACTCAAAAGGAAAACATGAATAAGCGTCTCGCATGATATTCATGTAAGCGCTCCAAAAGAAGCCATCCGAGATTTAAAATCTTACGTGAAAAGCACGTGAGCACTAGGAAGAAAAAACAAAGTGCGCCACGTAATATCCACGTGAGCGCTTGAAGCCAAAGGCATGCGCGTCATGTGATATCCACGTGAGCGCTTGAAGCTAAAACGGAAGTGCGCGTCACGTGAAAAGCACGTGAGTGCCTAAAGCTAAATAGAAAATGTGCATCACATGATATCCACGTGAGCATTATATGAACGAGTGCTTAACACTACTCACGTGAAAGGCATGTGAACACCAAGAGGCATAGCTACTCACATGATAGCACGTGGGTGCCAAAGAAACAAGAGTACTCGTGTGATATTCACATGAACACTGAAGCGGGATGGATATTATATCCTATGTTGAAACTTAAGCTTTTAGGCCCAGTGCTTAGTACTGTTGGGTTATGTAAAACCTAAAACAAAATGTATGGCCTATTGCTTAGCATCTTTGGGTAACGGAAAGTCCGACATTTAGTCTAAAATAGACTAACTCCCTGAAGTTTTAAACTTCTTCGATTTTAAAAAGAAAAACCAATCAAGCTCATATATTTTAAGTCAACCTTAATATAAAACAAGATTAACGGTCCTTAACCATATTTTAAGTCATTCTTAATCTAAAGAAAGATTAACGATCCTTAAACCATTGAACTGATGGAACATATGACCTAGGTTCAAATCCAAGTTTGATATGTACGGATTTGGACTAATCCGCGCCCTACGGACGACAACATAAACTAGTCTCCGTATACAATATAAGGGCAACCCCATAATAAACAAACATAATATGATACGAAGTGATCTGCCTAGAGCAAATGAAAGTTGTTATCCCAACGCGGTAAAATAATTAACTGTAGGGGTTTGCGCCTGCAGGGAAGTGCAGCCCCACAATCAAAAAACCCTCAAAGAGGAGAACCTGATAAGTCATGCTACATCAGTCGCATCTGTCCAAACCTCCGGTATACTGTGTCATAAAGCAACTTGGTATCTTCGGAGAGATGGATGGATAAGTTTCAAATAACATTTGCCTCCAAATTCAGGCAAAACGTTCTATCCCGGTTCATCTCTGTTTTCAGCAGTAAACATATATGATATTTCCTATTACTCCTCGACTTGAATGGACATTTGAATTATGGTCAAGTGGACATCTGTATTATGGTCCTAGTGGATATCTGAATTATGGTTAAAAGGGGACATCTATATTATGGTCAAAAAGGTATATGTGTTATGGGATGTATATATCTGACTCATGACGTCATTCATCTGTATGTCGAAATGCATGTATCTGACTCATGATATCATTCATCTGTATGTTGACATGCATATATATGACTCATGACATCATTCGTCTGTATTGAATATGATATGTTTCCGTGTTTCACTCATTGGTTTCAAATACCTGTAGAATAGATAACTGCTAGTGACATTGACACATAAATTCAACATGACATGATTGGTTTGCAATATCCTGCTTGTTATGTCATCGGTTATTGCTAATATTATTGTATGGTCACTTGACATCATTCTTGTATCATGTTATATTTACATATTCATTTCAGTTATTATCTTTATGACATTATATTCGACGTTCTGATGTCTGAGTTTTGCATGGCCTAGATATTTGACATTAGAACCGCTGGATCAGGACTACTAAAAGGGGATAGCCAAGCAGTGAGGTGAATCTATTATTCCAGTTATTAGTCATTTAATTTATTTTAGTGTTGAACTCTGTCTTTAGTTTCTTTGTAAGCCCGTAAGGAAAAAATACCGTTTATTGTTCTTACTTATTCTTGGGTTTATTAAGACTTGTTATTCCAGTTTGGTTCCGCTATTGATTCTGCTATTGTTTTATTGTGGATATTGGACATGTGTTAGTTAGATAAACTATTTTGTGCTTGATTACTGCATGAAAATTTTAATGTGACTATGGAAGGATGATTCCTTACAGGAGGTAGCACAGATGGGTGGTCACATTCCGTATTTTTTGTGTATTTTGGAAGCGGAATGCGACAATACTATATGGAGATATAATTGAATAAAATGTATAGTACACCTTACCTTAGATGAGATCCATGTGGTGTTGTGCTTAGAGCTTGTGAGTCCTTGAGTTTTAATAATGAGTCCAACTCTCATTAGCAGCAATTTAAATGTTTTTATAATAACTTTATTTTATTCTTTTCTTTTCTTTTACACAAAAATCCATATAGTTATTCATTTGCAAAAGTTTTATTAGACGGTAAACTTTTCTTGATTATATGTTGAATTACTAACTAATTATTATAGTTTTTATATAATACAGTCAATTTACAAATGTTTCGTCTCTTAATAAATTTTTTAGCATAATTTTTTTTAAATGGTTGCTCATAATCTAACTTAAAAGCATTAATCCACTATAAACCCTATTTTATTGTATTCTCAAACACAAAACTAAATGATGTTATATATATGCAAAAGTATTTAGAATGTAAACCGAAAAACTTTTCTAAAATGTATTTGGAGCATATACTTAGAATTTTTATGGAGAAAAAAATTTACTAGTGTTTTTATTATTTAATAAAATTCTTTATATATGATAATCCAAAAATTAAGTTTAAATGTTCGCAACGATTTTATCTTCTTAAACTTTTTGACCTGCGTCATATTAAATCATGGCTTCGTCAGACTTATATGGTAAATTTTTCGTCTATCTGACGATAGGTTCAGGATCCGCCGCTGCCCTCCCACCTCAAAATCCCCAACCATCGCCCCTCTCCACCGACGTTGTCCCCTGATCATCTTCTTTCTTTTCTCCTAAGCACAATTTAACCCGACCCTAGCCCTCTAGTTCGATCCTATCTTGTGTTTCATTTCTTTTGGAACAATCACAAAAATTGGCCACGACAACCTTTCTCGCGTCCAGTGACGACCTCTTCCACCTTTCGCTGCCAGTCACTCGTCCACCATCCCCGTTAACCATTATTGAAAAACTTAATAGAATAATTAATTTATATTTGTTTTAATTAATTACATTTCTTAAAAGAACAAAATATCATGCTCCATGGAGACCATTAATATTGCCGGTATTGACAGTTAGTCATCATAGTTTTTCCCTAACTAGGGAGGTCTTTTGATAATTTATTGCCTAGCAGATAAAACTTTTGGATAGATTTTCTTTGGAATTGAGCCTATACAGTAACGGAGAAAAGAAAACAACTAGATATATACTGTGTATTGGAAATAAAGTATAAAATGGTTAGTGGTGATGTAAAAATATTCCCACAGTTCCCTCTATGGTTGGCGGTAATTATAAATATTGATACTTATTAGTGAAGGCAGTACTGAAACATAAGGTATATATATGTTTTCCCACTTGATCAAAATTGATTTATGCAAAACGAACAGTTAAACATCCAGATATCACTAGATCCCACTGATTGACTAAATTCCCCCCTCCCCCCCCCCCCTTCTGTTGATCATGATCCGATGGATTTGAAATCAAGGGACTCAAGAGCTGCAACAGCTGGAATTGAGTAAATATTTGAATATTCAAACAAAAGCTAGTTCCCTACATGCATTTAAAGTTCTAGACATGTTCTTACAAGGTGAATAATGTGCACTTTGTCTTTTTTCCCTAGAATTTTAAATCTTTCACTATTGAAGCCATGATCATGAAGCATGTCTGAGTTTGGATCATTGAACTGTATATCAACAATGTTTTTGATTTACCTTTTTTAAATTATTATATCAAAAAAATTATATATCAACAATATTCTTGATTTGGTTGACTCGGGGCCGACAGTGGCCCAACCCGTCTAATCAAGTGGGTGGGTCGAGCCCACCTAGGGAGCCAAGATCATGCCCCTAAAGGTTCGGCTCGGTTGTCTACACCAATTAGGAATGCTATGGTTCGGATAATGCAGAACCCTGGTCCACAAGGGTTCGGGCGTTTTTTTCTTATCTTGGTCATCCATCATATTTTCCCCAAGGCTATGAAAGGAATCTATTGGAGGAGATGTGTTGTTTTTGTGATGCAAAATCATATAAGCCTAAACCTAAGTTTTTGAGTCCAAACCCAGGTTCTAGGGTGCTTTTAGAAGAAGTCTAAAAGTTCTAAAGATCTAGAAATTGTTTTGCAATAGCTCTAGACTTTTTTTAAAAGAACATATAGAGTCTAGAAATTCTAGAGAGATTCTAGAAGCTTTTTAGAACCATGTATTGATCCCATAAATACATGAAGGTCATTTGAGATAGGCTATCAAGCAAACCACAAATACTTATGAACTGGAGTGAGCTTTGTGAATTGTGAGAGATTAAGAGTTTGCGAGATCTAGTAATATTTCGTAATGCTAAAATTCTTTTGTAAAATAGTTTTATCTTTATTGGTGCAAAGTTTTCTTTCGCCGATAAAATGCTCTTATCATTTATCCCTTATTTGCTATATTCCATCCAAAACCAGCGTTTTTTCCAACAACCGGTATCAGAACCAGGTTAGGTTCTGGATTTGATTCCGAAGTATGGCATCGATGAACATCAAGGTGGAGAAATTCGATGGGCGAAATAGCTTCAAGCTCTGGAGGAACAAGACGATCGCCGTATTGAAGCAATAGGGCATCTACAAGATTGTGTTCAAGCCAGACAAACTCCCGAAGGAGACTACACCAGAGGTGAAAGAGGAAATGGAGATGAAAGGACACGGTGCGATCCAATTATTGTTGGCCGATGAGGTGCTCCGAGAGGTTGCCGAAAAGGAGACCGTGTCCAAGTTTTGGAAAAAGTTAGAGTTGCTCAATTTGAAATGGTCTCTCACAAATCGGTTGTACCTATAGGAGCGCCTATAAACTTTTTGGATGAAGCAAGGTATGTCTATTAAAAACAGCTCAAACGAGCTGAATAGGATAGTGGTGGATTTGAAGAATATCGACGTGAAGATTGAAGACAATAATAAAGCTATGATTCTCTTATGCTCACTAACTCCATCATATGGTCAGTTCGTTAAAAATATGGTATATGGGTGAGACAGCCTTTCACTGCATGATGTGAAAGTCGGGCTGCACTCAAAAGAGCTCCGAGAGAAGGTGTCATCAGATCATGGAGAAAATCAAGAAAATGGATTGCTTTCTAGAAGACGCTCACTAACGCTTGACGATAGAGGCCCCAAAAATAAATCTAAGGAAAGAACAAAATTGAGAAACCAAAGAGACGACAAGTGCTATTATTGCAAGAAAAAGGGAACTGAAAGAAGGTCTGTCCTCAGCTGGAGGATAAGGATAAGAAGCCTTCAGACACGACAAGCGTTGCAAAGGAGGCTTCAGATTACGGCAGTGATGACTTGGTTCATACTATTTGCATATCAGTCGATGTGCAAAGCTTTTGGATCCTAGATTTAGGATGTTCCTATCATATGACCCCAAATCGGAGTCACTTTTCAACGTATCGTGACTTCGATGTGGACTAGTTCCCATAGGCAATGATATGGTGTGTAAATTCGTTGGGATAAGGACGGTCCAAATCATGATGTATGATGGGACTGAAAGAACGTTAACAAACGTCAATTATGTGCCGGATCTTAAGAAGAGTCTTATTCTTTAGGTGCTCTGGATTCTCTTGGTTGCAAAACCGTGCTAAAGGGTAGTACTATGAAGATCCTTCGGGGATCTATAGTCATCATAAAAGGAAAGAAAGCCGGTGTAGGGTGTTTTTCATCACCCCATTGAGATGGGAATATGCACGCGCTTGTCAGGCGTATTACAGATTCGCCATGACTAGGGTAGACTGGGGTTTATTGATTGCGGGGATCCGAATCTCCGGCAGCCGCGAACTAAGTTGTCGTTAATTACCCCTCGCCTTTGGAAAGAAATAACTTTCGATTGACAGGTCAAACATGTCATGCGAACTCAATGTCCAGTGTTGTGTTTTGAAGGGGTTTTAGATATATCGGGGGCTCCGCAGAGTTTTTACGGGGGTCCCGCTACTTGGATAGCGGGCTGAGGAAGAAGGGGGCTAGCAGCCCCCTTGCGGGGTGCGGGGCAGTGCCCCGTTAGAAATTTTTTTTAACGGGGACAGTGTTGTGGAGTGTGTGCGTATGAAAAAAAGGGAAGAATAGCATCCAAAAGACGCGTTGGTGCCAGCGCCTCACGTGCCTAGCATGCGGGCGATGGACGCTGGGCGCTTGACCGCTGGGCACTTGGGCGCTAGCGCCTCACGTGCCCGCATGTGGGCGCTGGACGCTTGGGCGCCGGCGAAAAGAAGGGTTTTTTACCCCCGGACGTAGGAGTTAAACTCCAAAAGAGGATTTTGTGTGGAGTTAAACTCTAAAAGATTTAGATTTGGAGTTAAACTCCTAAAAGATCTGGATTAGGAGTTAAACTCGTTTGAGGATTTGGGTCTTGGAGTTGAACTCCCCAAAAATCTTCAGAGGTTCTTCTCTCTTAAATCTTGGATCTTCTTTTAAGCCTTGGGACTTTTCCGAAGTGGGATTTTCGGAGATGGGTCTCCTTCTTCCTCCTCTTTGTTGGCCGGATCTTGAAGGAAAAAGAGGGTGAGATTCAAAATCTCCTCTTTTTAAGATCTAATGGAAGATCTGAGCTTCCCTTTGTGGGTTTTGTGGTGAAAACCTATTTATTTTTAGAAAAAGAAGAGTAAAACTCTTGATTTAATTCAAAAGGGGAAGAAGGTTTTAGAACCTTGAGGAAGGCGAAAGAGGCACAAAAATCCTAGATTTTGAAGAGAATGAAAAGTTCTCTTTTATTTCATCATCATGTTGCCTTATATAGGCTTATAAAATTACACATAGTCCCTTAGGCTTTACAAAATGGTATTTTGCTCATCCCATGTCTCATGTGCTCATTTCTTTTGCACATAAGCCATGTGCTTTACAGAAATTTGGCTTTATGCCCATTTTCTTACATTCATGCATAAAAAATTATATCAAAATTATTTATTACATGATTTTTTATTTCGGCATGGGGGAGGTCGGCCGCGGGGCTCGACTTGGGCATGGGTCCACTTGATCTGGGCTTGGGCCCGTTTACTTGGGGTTGACTTTGACTTTGACTTGATCAACCGGGGTGTAATTTTCGACCCCAACAGCCGGTAACTTATATTTGCTTCAAGAGCACACTATCACAGGTGGGTCTGCATTTATATCTTCCAATAGAGATCTAGATTCATCGCGATTGTGGCATCTACAACTTGGCCACATGAGTGAACGAAATCTAAAGGTGCTCCACAATAGACGTTTGATTGGGGGTGTAAATTTTGAGAAGCTGGACTTCTTTGAAGAGTTTGTATTAGGAAAGCAACATCGGTGAAGTTCGGTACAGGCGTGCATGATACCGATGTGTGGGGACCAACGCTGATTCCTTCTCATGGAGGAGCTAGATATTTTGTATCTTTCATTGATGACTTCTCAAGGAAGCTTTCGATATATTTAATGAAGATTAAATCTGAAGTATTTGAGAAGTTCAAGCTTTGAAAAGCTATGGTGGAAAAGCATATGGGTAAGTTTTTGAAGGTCATAAGGTCTGATAATGGCAGTGAGTACACCTCTGATGAATTCAAAAGGTTCTGCAAATCTGAGGGTATTGTACGCCACTACACCACTTCCAGAGATCCACAATCAAAAGGTGTTGTAGAGCGCATGAATCGGACGATGTTGGAAAAGACACGATGCTTACAGATTACCGTTGGACTTCCAAAGAAATTTTGGGCTAAGATCCTAACTACTGTCGCTTACCTCATCAACAGGTCACCATCATCAGCAATTGCTTTGAAGACTCCCAAGGAAGTATGGACTGGTAAGGTCGCTTATTACTTGATACTCTGAATATTTAGGTGTCCAACTTACGTTCATGAGAAGAATAGTAAGATTGATCCAATCGCAAAGAAGTGTATCTTTCTTGTCTATGGAGATAGAGTAAAGGGATACATGTTGTGGTGTCCTGAAACCAATAAAGTCGTAATCAGTAGGCACATGACCTTCGATGAATCTACGATCCTCAATAAGCAAGTTCAAAGTGAAGATGGTGAGAGGACGGCGAAATCTCCTAATCAGGTGGTGACAAAGGTTCCAGTCTAGGGTATTAAAGATGAGGTACCAAGAATTCAGACTCAGGAAGTTCCAGTTCAGTAAGTTGAGCCAATGACTTCGCCAGTTCAGCAGGCACAGAAAAGGTCGCAGTGAGATTAGCGTCCACCAAATTGGTATGGAGATTGGTCGACTTACAGTTTTGAAGACATGACAACACATGCTTTGACTATTGAAAATGAAGAACCACTTTCTTATAAAGAAGGCTACCCACTCATGAAACTTTGCAAAATGGGGATTTGTCATGCCCCTTTTCCCAGTAGACGAAAACAGTGACGTGTCAAACCCGCAAGGTATTTACTATGAAAATATATTAAACGTAATTAAGCAATATAACAATATAAAAGAATGACAAGAGTAATAAAATGAAACAACAACTTTATTTACATTCAACTTAACATACAACTATCTGTAATAGAAAGATATAATAAAAAAATAAATTCCTAAATAATGGCATACTGAAAGTAAGTACAGGCAGGAGCTAGTAGTCAGGCTCAGCGGAAAACTGGTCCAAGTCCTCCGGGTTCGGCTCTATTTCATCAGAGTCTGTTCCTCCTGGTGAACATTACAAAGAAAGAAATAGAGAGGAATGTCGTCAGCGAACCAGCGCTTGGTAACTCCCCAAAATAAGTAAAAAGAGATGAATGAATGGTATATAAAGTAAATAGAAACCAAGTAAATATGAATAGGTAAGGTTGTATATGAGAGTATCTAAACATGATCATTTACAGGTATAAAATAGTTATTCTAACGTGCTTATTTGTAATTTGATAAATAAGGTATTCATGTATACGAGAGCAGTCCATCTTACCCCGTAGATTATGGTAACAAGTAGTACAAGGCCCCGTCATAACCCACAGGACAACGACACATGAATTCACGTAGGTGTCTTTTAAGTGACCTCCCGTACCACGATATACATTTCATACGAACCTACCCCTTTATCCCCACATATTTTAAATTTATAGTTCAAGTTAACAGGTCTTGATCGAATGCATGAATATAAAAAATATACAGGTTCATGTTCAAAATGTAATCATATATTCAGGGATTTATATCAAATTCATGTCAAGTTATATTCATGGTTTGATCAAATTGAGTCAAGTATCAAATTCAAGTTTGATTTTTTTTAATTCGAGTGTTCAGGTTAATGTTCAAGTATTCAAGTTTTTATTTGATTTTGGATTTGTAAGTCGATGTACAACACCCCAATACTTGTGGGGAGGCGGAATTTTCGAAAACGAACTTGTTTAGTGAACAAATATCGACTAACCGTTTAAATCGAAGCTAAACGATAACTAACCAAACACATAGTTGTTCTAAACTACTATGCTTAGGGATTATACCTATCGAACCAAGTCCTTCGGCTTTACGATCTCCTCATCCTCCTCGGCCTTCTCGATGTAGTAGATGATCCACCCGAGAGCAAAACTCCAAGCTTAGCCTCTAAACTTGAGGCAACTAACCTTCTTGTATTGCTAATCAAAGAAGATAGATGAGATAGAGTGAGGGTTATGGATTGTTTAGTCTAACTAATCCTTGTTCTCAACACATGAGAGGTGAGGATTAGGGTTTGAAGAGAGAGAGCTTGAGGAGAGAGAATGTGAATGATATTATCAAGTGAGAATAGTAAGTTATCATAATATATATGAAACTTTAAAATTCATCAATAAAAGAAAAACAAATGATGAATAATCAAGTTTCATAAATATCTAATGGTGATTCATAACCATGACTCATTAAGCATTTATTGTGCATTAATGATATGGATGAATCACTCTCATGACTCACTAAACCCATTTAATGCATATGACACATAAACCTCCTTAGTCACCATCTTCTAGAAACTTCTCGCACAATTACGAGAACGCCCCTCCTTTCCGCAAAAATACGGAAAAACTTTAGACTGTATAAATCCAATAACCGGATACCAATAACTGGCTTAAACCAAAGCCGACTGGTAAAAACTGTCCGAAAGTCGTACGTGCCTAAACACACGTATGCGTCCGAACCCTTTGTCGTAAAACCATACGACCTCTATATCGTTTCGCCTGGAGTAGGAAACTCTCTGTGTGGGACTCTAGAGACTCGACTACTACGCTGGCAGTGGGTTTAACCACAGACCGCAAGCGGCACTAGCTGTACGTAACGGTCCCCAGGTAGTTGTTGATAAGAAGGCCGATGAGGAAACCCATCCGAACTCCTACTGAGCCTGCTGTGACAATCTCCATACAGTCCGGTCCGTTCGTCTTAGACTATCGCATATCGGGCCTAGGGGGCGGCAAGCGTCAGTCCCCTAATAGCGGTATAAGTCGTGTCGGAGCGAAACCCATTACACCCTGAGAAACTACTGGAACCTACCAGCAAATCTCGCTTGCCCTGGCCAGGGACTTTGCGTAATGGCTCTCTGACACAGTGCGATATCAACTCCAAATACCGGGAGAGACGAATCCTGTCTAACCGCCACTGCCTCCAAGAGCTCGGGACTGCACCCAACTGCTACCTGTTTGCACGACTCCTTTGAGCCGTGGTAGGGTAGCAATTTAAGAACAGTGGGACACACTCGAGGCGAAGTAGCAGTGTCAAGTCTGCGGACTATGCTGTACTCATGTCACCTGGGAACTGTTCACTGACGACTGGTATAAAACCAACCAACAGTTCCCTGTGAGTCATGTCCGGTGTACCCGTAACCTAACGAGCACCTGCATACTATCTCCAGTACGACGTGCTGACGGCTGTGGGACAGACCATCTCCCCAACTGGGATGAGAAGCGTATACACTAGTCTACTCAGGAGTATCGATGCTCTGTCTCGATAATGCAACGACCAGGGACCTGAATAAGGATGTGCTTGTAGACTACCCAGCCTCCACTAGTGTGACTGCCATCACAACGCTGGTAGACAAGCAAGATCCTAAGAGCTCTATCAATACGTACACTCACATATTAAGATAGAAAAACCAAGTAGCATACTACCATGTTTAGCAAGACTGTTATATACATGTGAATATCCCAAGCTTCCATTAAGTAATATACAAACTAGTATGATACAGTAATGGCCTTCTAGGGCATAAACACTAACAATCTCCCACTTGCACTAGGGCCATGTACTGGCGTATCGTAGACCAATGATCTCGAGTAGCCTCTCGAACTGAATCTGGGGTAGGGCCTTCGTGAATGGATCAGCAATGTTCTCTTCAGAAGCAACTCTCCGAACCTCGATCTCCTGACGATCAATGATCTCCCTGATCAGGTGATACCGCCTTAAGATGTGTCTGGACTTCTGATGGGACCTTGGTTCCTTCGCTAAAGCTATAGCTCCGTTGTTGTCGCAATACAGAGGTATTGGATCAACTATGGTAGGAACCACCTGAAGTTCTGTTAGGAACTTCTTCATCCAGACTGCTTCTTTTACGGCATCGCAAGCAGCTATATACTCCGCTTCCATCGTCGAGTCAGCAACGGTGTCCTGCTTGGAGCTCTTCCAGCACACCGCCCCTCTATTGAGGGTAAAGACATAACCCGACATGGACTTGGAATCGTCCTTATCACTCTGGAAGCCGGAATCAGCAAAGGCCTCCAACCTGAGGTCTCTTCCGCCGTAAACCAAAAACATCTCCTTAGTCCTTCTCAGGTACTTGAGAATGTTCTTTACTGCTATCCAGTGCTTCTCCCCTGGGTCCGACTGATACCGGCTTACCACGCTCAGTGCATAAGCTACATCTGGTCTGCTGCACAACATCGCATACATTATAGAGCCTACCGCAGAAGCGTAGGGTATAATAGACATGCGTTCCCTTTCCAAATCAGTCTTGGGATACATCTCTTTGGAAAGGGTGATTCCGTGACAAGCCGGTAGATTACCGCGCTTAGAATCTTCCATACTGAATCTTTTCAGTACAGTGTCGATATACCTGGACTGTGAAAGTCCCAACATCCTCTTGGATCTATCACGATAGATCCGGATCCCCAGAATGTAAGAGGCATCACCCAGGTCTTTCATGGAGAACCTGTGTGACAAGAATCCTTTGACAGATTGTAGTATAGGAATGTCATTTCCTATCAATAGAATGTCATCCATGTACAAGACGAGGAATACGACACTTCTGGCTACAACTTTACTATATATACACGGTTCATCTGGATTTTTGATAAAGTCATATTCTTTGACTGTCTCATCAAAACAGATGTTCCAACTCCGCGATGCCTGCTTCAGTCCATAAATGGACTTAAGCAGCTTGCATACTTTCCCGCTGCTCCCACTCTGATTGAAACCCTCTGGCTGATCCATATAGACGCTCTCTTCTAAATTTCCATTCAGAAAAGCCGTCTTTACGTCCATCTGCCAGATTTCATAATCATGGAAGGCAGCAATAGCAAGAAGGACCCGAATGGATTTGAGCATAGCCACTGGAGAAAAAGTTTCGTCATAGTCCAAACCAGGTCTTTGACGAAAACCCTTTGCAACAAGTCTAGCCTTGTAGGTTTCTACCTGTCCATCTACACCAATCTTTTTCTTGAAGATCCATTTGCATCCTATGGGTTTTACCCCATCTGGAGCAAAGTCCAAAGTCCATACTTTGTTGGTGTACATGGACTCCATTTCGGTCCGCATTGCATCTAGCCATCGTACCGAGTCGCCGCTCTGGATGGCCTGCTGGAAGTCAGTAGGTTCATCATCATCTATGATGCAATCCTCTCTATCCCCATCTATGAGAAAACCGTAGTATCTCTCAGGCGGATGAGACGGCCTACTACTCCTGCGGAGGGGTGCGGGAATGTCCTGTTCTTCTTGAACTACTGGTTCTACCAAACTTTCAGTAGCAGTTTGTGGTTCTGGAATTTCTTCCAGTTCTATTTCGCTCCCACTTATTTCCTTTTCTAAAAACTGATTTTCCAGAAAATGGGCATTACGAGAAACAAAAACCTTTTGTTCCTCTGCGTAATAGAAATAATATCCCTTGGAGTTCTTTGGATATCCCATAAACATACATTTTACTGATCGTGCCTCGAGCTTGTCCACATGCTGCTTTTTAACAAAAGCTGGACATCCCCAAATCTTCATATGTTGAAGATGGGGTTTCTTCCCAGTCCACATCTGATATGGAGTGGTAGGCACAGTCTTGGTAGGAGCCCTGTTCAAAAGATATGCCGCTGATTCTAGCGCATAACCCCAGAAAGATCGCGGTAACTCAGCATTACTCATCATGGATCATACCATATCCAATAGGGTTCGATTCCGTCTCTCCGATACACCGTTGTGCTGTGGAGTGTATGGAGGAGTAAGCTGAGAGAGAATTCCTTTCTCTTTTAGGTAACCTAGGAACTCGGCACTTAAGTATTCTCCACCTCGATCAGATCTTAGTGTCTTAATACTTTTGCCGGTTTGGTTTTCTACTTCATTCTTATACTCTTGGAATTTTTCAAAAGCCTCGGATTTATGTTTCATCAGATAAATGAATCCGTACCTTGAGTAATCATCCGTGAAAGTAATGAAATAGGAAAAACCACCTCTTGCATGTGTAGACATTGGACCGCATACATCGCTGTGTATGAGTCCTAAGAGCTCGCTGGCTCTTACTCCTTGTCCAGTGAATGGAGTCTTTGTCATCTTTCCTTTGAGACAAGATTGACAAGTGTCATAAGTTTGATATTCGAACGAGTCCAAATATCCTTCTCTATGCAACTTAGTCAACCTTCTCTCATTGATGTGACCCAGTCTACAATGCCATAAGAAAGCTTTATTTAAATCTGGAGACTTTCTTTTTAGTGTGTTCTGGACATTGAAAATTTGGAGTTGGTTTAAAACATATATACCGTTATTTAGAGTACCGGACCCAATCAAACCATGATTAAGGTGGATGTTAACAACATCTCTTACAAACGTGAAATCATAACCTTTATTTGATAACAAGGAAACTGATATGATATTATACGTTAAGCTTAGTACAAAATAACAGTTATGTAAAACCAAAATGTGTCCACTCGTCAATCCTAGGTGATAATCCACGACGGACGCAGCTCCCACGCTAGCTCCGTTAGCAACCTTTAGGGTCATATCACCTTCCTTTAGCACTCTACGGTTTCTCAATGCCTGCAATGAATTGCAAATATGAGATCCTGATCCGGTATCCAATACCCAGGAAGTAGAGTTGATCGACAGACAATTCTCAATTACAAACACACCTGAAGTCGAAGCCACAGCTTGCTTCGGTTCCTGGTTCTTGGCGTTCCACGCCTTGCAATCCTTCTTCCAGTGCCCTTTCCTGTGACAATGGAAGCACTCATCCTGGCCCACTACCGGTACCGCAAACTTTTTCTTTCCCTTCCCTCCCACCTTACTTACACCTCCTCTAGGTTTGGATGCGGCATTCTTCTTCCTTCCTTTGGCCCTAGCCTTGGACCCGGAAGAAGATGCACCGCCAACAAACATAGCGGGTGTTTCCCTTGCCTTCTGCAAGGTGCCCTCTGCACTCCTTAACATGTTCAGGAGTTCCGGAAGTTCAACTTCTTTTCCTTGAAGGTTGAAGTTCAGGATAAACTGGGCGTAGGTGGGAGGAACGGACTGGAGAATAAGGTCTGTATATAGCTCATTATCCAAAGTCGTCCCAAGGTCTGCGAGCTCTTCAATATAGCCGATCATCTTTAGGACATGTTCTCCTACCGATGACCCGACAGCCAACCTCGCTCGAAACAAGTTCTTAGAGGTCTCGTATCTTGCTATACGAGATTGCTCTCCATAAAGTTCCTTTGTATGGAGAAATATGCCATCTAGGGTCATATCCCCGTGCCTCCTCTGATGTTCATTGTTCATTGAGGCAAGCACGATGCACTTGGCTTTCGCGCAATCTAAATCCCAGGTTTTGCGGATTTCCTTATCCGCATTGCTGGATTTGGGACCAGGGACAGCAGGTGCCGTAGCGGTGAGGATGTACCCCAATTTGTCATAGGTCAAAACCATTTTGACATTCCGCAGCCAATCTTTATAGTTTGGCCCTGTCAGTATATTTTTCTCTAAAAGTAACTTAAGTCCAGTCATTTTCAGGGTCGCTGCAATTAGGAGAGAGAGAAGAAAACTCTTTAGCATGATGCTCTTGCAAGTTTAGAGTGGTTTTTAGTTTATCTAAACTGGATGGCTCCCACTGTTTCTCGAATCCTTCCTCAAACCATAAAAGAAGAATTAGCCAGGACTATTCTCACCGTACAATACTTGCTTAACCGTTCAGCCAGGCCAGTGTCGATACTTCGAGGGAGGTTTTCCAACGCTTTCGCGAAGTTCCTTAATTAAATAACCTCTTTTCTCTGGGGGCGTAACCCCGCTGACACTTTTCTGGACACCTACTTGGTTTATAGCATTGATCGTTAAGTGACGAATATCCTGATAAGTAGCATATACTCACAGTAGGATCGGGATCCAAATATCATCGTATGATAATGTTGAAGGAATCCTACCAACATTCATCAAACTCCAAATGGTATGCATCTCTTTGCAAATTTCAGTTTCTTTAGAAATTCCCGATATATATTTTTGCCCCATGCTCTTATGACCTTGGCTTTGGTCAAAATGTCATAAGTCACATGTCAAGTTCTACCCGTCATTATCTTGTCAATTTGAACCCATCCGTATATACCCCTGACTTTGGTCAAATGATAATACGACTGTCCCAAACTAACTCATCTATCTTATGCAACAAATGAAAACCCAGCAGCTACCAAACACTATGCCTTGACTTTGGCCAAAATGCATAGCTTGAATACTACTGAATACCCAAATGAAATGACGGAGGGCTACGAATGGTTTTGGCGAAACCGTGAACGTAGTGGACTTGATATAACCGAAGGAACCTGATAGCTTTTAAAAGGAGTGGTTAAAGCTCCGCATTTAAAAATATCTGCTTTTAAAATTAACCGAGTGGTTTCTTTTAAACTGTTCCAACGATTTAAACTTTGGTTTGTTTTTCTTTGCATTATAGATAATGCGTCCCATCATTAACCTATCATTGCAGAAAACAACGAAAATACAACGTCCTCTTATGCCATCCGCATTCGCCACGGGGTCCCGTCATCACCCGTTAGGTTACTTAACTAACGACAGAGCGGGGGCTGGGCTAGCGCGGGTGTAAAACATAAGTGACGTCTAAATAGCTATCATATATAGATATTGTACATTCGTCAGACGCAATAATAGGCATTCCAGATCACAGATGAACTTTATTGGATTTGCAAGTAATCCGTGTTTGTTTTGAGCCTGCAACAAAAGACGGATTACACAGTTGTGATGAATAGCCTTTACCCCACCCAAGACCCCAACGGGTACGGCAAACTACCTGCCCGGCAGTTTGTGCACCCCACCTTGGGTCTGTCCTAGGAGCAAAAACAGTAAAATGAAATAATACAACGGTGGCTACAACCGCAACCTGGATGTGCCCCGCAAAATAATATTACAACAAATTACATTTACATCAAATGAATTAAATAATAACCCATCACAAAACCCCGGCTAAACATCACAACAGTCCAACACAGTTCATATCCACAAACAGTAAAAACCATTACAGAAATGTGCAACCCCCTGCCAACCGACATACTAGCAGTTAGGGGAGGTTTACGAACACATTATACAAACACAGATATAATCCAACAAGCAAATACTGTATAATTTCGATCGATTAAACACTTTTAATTTTGCTCCAATACTGCTCTGCAAATCTGAAACCTGAGCAAAAATTAAATATTCCAGAAAATCCCAAATATCACACAGAACCATCACAAGAAAAATGGGTCCCTGAATCGTCAACTCGGCGGCGGAAGCGCGGCGGGATCTGTGCTATCCGCCGCGGATCCGCGGCGCCGTAGGCGATTCAGGGGACCAAATTTTTTGTGCTTTCTACTACTGTTATTTTAAGCTTTCTGAACATCCCTGAAAAAATTTTGGACTTCATTTATAAATCGACAGAAACATGATATTTTAGGGTTTTCCGGTTTCGTTTTTTCCGTTCGAAATTCATACAAATTTGCAAAAAAGTTATTTATTGTTTAGCGAGGTTCTGATACCACTGTAAGTCGATGTACAACACCCCAATACTTGTGGGGAGGCGGAATTTTCAAAAACGAACTTGTTTAGTGAACAAACATCGACTAACCGCTTAAATCGAAGCTAAACGATAACTAACCAAACACATAGTTGTTCTAAACTACTATGCTTAGGGATTATACCTATCGAACCAAGTCCTTCGGCTTTACGATCTCCTCGTCCTCCTCGGCCTTCTCGATGTAGTAGATGATCTACCCGAGAGCAAAACTCCAAGCTTAGCCTCTAAACTTAAGGCAACTAACCTTCTTGGATTGCTAATCAAAGAAGATAGATGAGATAGAGTGAGGGTTATGGATTGTTTAGTCTAACTAATCCTTGTTCTCAACAAATGAGAGGTGAGGATTAGGGTTTGAAGAGAGAGAGCTTGAGGAGAGAGAATGTGAATGATATTATCAAGTGAGAATAGTAAGTTATCATAATATATATGAAACTTTAAAATTCATCAATAAAAGAAAAACAAATGATGAATAATCAAGTTTCATAAATATCTAATGGTGATTCATAACCATGACTCATTAAGCATTTATTGTGCATTAATGATATGGATGAATCACTCTCATGACTCACTAAACCCATTTAATGCATATGACACCTAAACCTCCTTAGTCACCATCTTCTAGAAGCTTCTCGCACAATTACGAGAATGCCCCTCCTTTCCGCAAAAATACGGAAAAACTTTAGACTGTATAAATCCAATAACCGGATACCAGTAACTGGCTTAAACCAAAGCCGACTGGTAAAAACTGTCCGAAAGTCGTACGTGCGTAAACACACGTATGCGTCCGAACCCTTTGTCGTAAAACCATACGACCTCTATATCGTTTCGCCTGGAGTAGGAAACTCTCTGTGTGGGAATCTAGAGACTCGACTACTACGCTGGCAGTGGGTTTAACCACAGACCTCAAGCGGCACTAGCTGTACGTAACGGTCCCCAGGTAGTTGTCGATAAGAAGGCCGATGAGGAAACCCATCCGAACTCCTACTGAGCCTGCTGTGACAATCTCCATACAGTCCGGTCCGTTCGTCTTAGACTATCGCATATCAGGCCTAGGGGGGCGACAAGCGTCAGTTCCCTAATAGCGGTATAAGTCGTGTCGGAGCGAAGCCCATTACACCCTGAGAAACTACTGGAACCTACCAGCAAATCTCGCTTGCCCTGGCCAGGGACTTTGCGTAATGGCTCTCTGACACAGCGCGATATCAACTCCCAATACCGGGAGAGACGAATCCTGTCTAACCGCCACTGCCTCCAAGTGCTCGGGACTGCACCCAACTGCTACCTGTTTGCACGACTCCTTTGAGCCGTGGTAGGGTAGCAATTTAAGAACAGTGGGACACACTCGAGGCGAAGTAGCAGTGTCAAGTCTGCGGACTATGCTGTACTCATGTCACCTGGGAACTTTTCACTGACGACTGGTATAAAACCAACCAACAGTTCCCTGTGAGTCCTGTCCGGTGTACCCGTAACCTAACGAGCACCTGCATACTATCTCCAGTACGACGTACTGACGGCTGTGGGACAGACCATCTCCCCAACTGGTATGAGAAGCGTATACACTAGTCTACTCCGGAGTATCGATGCTCTGTCTCGATAATCCAACGACCAGGGACCTGAATAAGGATGTGCTTGTAGACTACCCAGCCCCCACTAGTGTGACTGCCATCACAACGCTGGTAGACAAGCAAGATCCTAAGAGCTCTATCAATACGTACACTCACATATTAAGATAGAAAAACCAAGTAGCATACTACCATGTTTAGCAAGACTGTTATATACATGTGAATATCCCAAGCTTCCATTAAGTAATATACAAACTAGTATGATACAGTAATGGCCTTCTAGGGCATAAACACTAACAGGATTCTAGTTTGAGTTTGGATTCAGTTTGGAGTCAGTATCTTATGAAAGGATTTAGCTCTTGAATTTCTTAAGTTCGGGAGTAATCAGACAGTTGCTGCACATGGACGGCAGAATTTGTGTCTTTTTTCAAGACAATTGTCATTTGATAACACCGTTAATTTGTCTAACCTGATTAGGCAAGCACTCACTTTCTCCGGCTCTCTAAGGCTCAAGAGAAATGATACCGCTTAAACCTATATTAATTTAGAGTTCTTAATATTTATTATTTTGTTATTTACAATGTATTTATCTTGTTTGCATTTCTCGAGGGGGTTTTATGAAAAATACTTTAATATTGTTTAAAATAAATCTCAAGTGTGATTTATATTATTTAAAGTTTTTTTTATGAACATGTATTTTAATTTTTAGTAGTATTTTAGTGATAAATCTAGTTTTTAAAACTTTATGGTATTTTTATGAAGACTACTGCTTTTGAAAAATTGGTGGTATTTTATTAAAATTTCAATCTTTTATTTTAAAAGATAATTTTCACAATTTGTTTTTATTGAAAATAGGATTTCATAATTTTATATCATTTTCCAAAGATTTAATGTTGATTTAGAAAAGTCGTATTCTTTTAAATCATATTTTTATTCCTTTCGAGACCGAATGCTCCGTGAGGAGTTCTGTATCTTACTCTACTTTCCTAAGGACGTGTGATAAACCACACCATTCGTATATGGGTTACCCTAAAAGGGTTGTAGAGTCGCAATTGTAAAGGATTTTAAAAATAACGATTAAAAACATATTTTTATAAAGTGATGGTATTTTATTGAAACTTGTTTCATTTAGATGAAAAATTCTAATCAAAATATCGTGTTATGAATCAAAAGTGTGCGTGTGGGGTAGGTCATTACCCCGTGAATATTCTAGAGATATGTATCACTAATTATCGAATAAAGAGTTATAACTAAGTTCATGGTATTTATGTGAAAAAGTTTGTTATATGATCATTTCACATGGAATTTTAATTTGCATAAAAAGATAAACAAAGAGAAGAACATTTTAAAGTTATGTTAGATATTGGTGTGACTTAAAAAGCGAATTAAAATATTGAAAATAAATATTATCGGAGTTAAATCCACTTTTGTCGATATCGTTTTAGAGATTAGTTTGAGATAAAAAGAAAGAGAAGGTAAGGGACTTACTGTTTTATAATGTCGAGAAAAGAGTAAAGAAGATAGAGAAGCCTGTTTCCTGATTTAAAATCATGAAAGCCCACGGCAGAGGCTTCAGAAAAGGGTCACGTGCTTACACGTGACCAGCAGTCACGTGCTGGCACGTGACATCTAAAAGCATCGGCAAGGCAGATTCAGCTTCCCGTACATCAAGGAAAAGGGCTCCAAAAGAGGTCACGTGCTCCCACGTGACCAGGGTCACGTGTTGGCACGTGATACTCAAAAGCAGCAGACTTGTTCTCCAGTGAAATCAAGGAAAGAGGCTTCAGACAAGGGTCACGTGCTCACACGTGACCAGTGGTCACGTGTTGGCACGTGATGACCAAGCAGCGGCAAAGGTAAAGCGCAAAGAAAGAAGAGGGCTCATTCCAAAGAAGGTCACGTGCCCACACGTGACCATGGGTCACGTGGTCACACGTGACCGGCTTTCAAAGCCCATTTTGTTAACAGAATTAAATTCTGAAAGAGATTCAAATCTTTCCAAAGGAAAGCGATTATCCGGAACCAACCAAATTAAAGATTTAAAGATGATTGAATATCATCTACCTATGGGAAAATCGTGAAATTGGAAAGATTTCCCCTTAAAATCCAATCGAAATAACAAAGGAGCATCTCTGGGTTTAAAATCCAACGGTGGATAAAATTCACCTAATAATCCAAAGGTCCAGATGAATGATGGATGCAAATCAAATCTCTCAATGAAAGATTCACCAAAAACCAATTGATTCGGTTGCTTCTCCTATAAATAGGAGCCAAGAGACACGCAAAAAATATATACGCAGAGGGAAGAAAAGACAGAGAGCCTTGATACTTGAGAGGAATTTGGATCTTCTACAAAAGAAAACCCTAGGTAAGAAAGGGAAGGTTTCATTGAAAGAAAGAGAATTTAATTCTCAACAGAGTTTAACTCTGATGTAAAACAGAAGGACATATTTCTTCTCTCTTTGGTGGAGGATCTGTAAAGTGCACATCTCCCCTTGAGTTGAGAATTTAATTCTCAATGGGTTGAGATCCTGCCATGTAGATCCAAAGCATAGAGAGGGAATGGAAGCACGGGAATTTAATTCTCACAGAACTATAGGAATTTAATTCCTTCAAAATAAAATTTGGGTTTGACCCTGTGTTATGGGAATTTAATTCCTTCAGAATGAAAAGAATCAGGGTTTAACCCTAGTTAAGAACTTAGTTCTGTTAAAACAACAAGAATTTAATTCCCTTAATCTTATTCCCCAGAATAATTCTCTAACAGAGAGTGTGGGTTAATTCCTTAAAGCTTTTATTAGGGTTTAACCCTATTCAGTTCTTCACATATATGAGGAATTTAATTCCTATAGAAGATTCAGAGTTCAACTCTTCAAAAGGAACTAGGAATTTAATTCCTCTGAAATTATTGTCAGGGTTCAACCCTACGAGGAATTTAATTCCTGAAAGGGATTAACAGATCTTCTAAACAACTACAGAAAAGCAGGGTCACGTGTCACCACGCGACCCCCCCCAAAGATCTACAGAAAGCCTTTAGAGGCAGTGCCTCACGTGACCCACGTGACCTCTGAAGCACAAGGAATAGAAAAGAGCTCTAGGGCGCCCTCACGTGTCACCACGTGACCCCTAGTGAGCATTATAACGCACAGAGCATGGGCTTTCATCACGTGCTCGCACGTGATGGCCACCAGAACTAAAGTGTTAAACACTTACCTGCAGAATAAAATAAGGGGAATCAGGGCGCTCTCATGTGTCCACATGTGACCCCTCTCTCCTTAGTGTTTAACACTAATCTGAAGACTTTGTCCTCAGTGTTTAACACTGATTTTCTTAGTGTTTAACACTAATTTGGAAAACTCTATTTGCAGTGTTTAACACTGATTTGCTCAGTGTTTAACACTAATGCGAAAACTCTGCTCCCAGTGTTTAACACTGATTATCTTTTAGTGCTTAACACTAACTTGCTAATCTTATTCCCAGTATTCAACACTGTTGGTTTCTAGTGTTTAACACTAGCTTTAGCCCAATTGGCTAAGTTTCAGAGGCAAAGCCTCTCCTTCAATGGACCAGCAGAGGGTCAATGTTTCAAACTTAATTGGACTTAGCCCAAATTGGCCATAAGTCCTCAAATCATCTTAAACTGAGCACACTTGCTCTTTCAACAAACTCATTGGTTCAAGGGTACATCTCTGAACTCCTCTGACATCTGTCATTGTAAGCCTTCAACGTCGTCAGAGAGGTGACGGGTCCCGATAACCACACATTAATACGGACTGTGGGGTCCTTAAACTCATAGACTAATGCGTCCTTAAATCAAGATACGGACTGTGGGGTCCTTAAACCCATGGACTACGACGTCCTTAACCTTGACCGAGATGTCTTAAAACTAACAATGGACTGTGAGGTCCTTAAACCCATGGACTACGACGTCCTTAACCTTGACCGAGATGTCTTAAAACTAACAATGGACCGCAATGTCCTTAAACTACCCATAGACCGCAATGTCCTTAAACTAGCGATGGACCACTATGTCCCTAAACTGGAACAATAGAGCCAATCGCTCTTTTGTTGGATCTAAACGATCCCGTTTAAGTTTATCTTAGCCTTAAATATGGCTAACGTATCCTTAAACCTTTCAAACAGACTTTAGTCTCAAACTGGACTATAGATCCCCCCAATTAACTCTGGCTCAAGGGTACATCTCTGAACTCCTCTGACATTTGTCGTTGTAATCCTTCAACGACGTCAGAGAGGTGATGGGTCCCGACGGCCATACATTCAATGGACCACCATGTCCCTGAACTGGAGCAATCGAGCCTCCAGACGCTTTTTTGTCGGATCTAAACGATCCCGTTAAGTTGATCTTAGTCTCAAATCGGACTAACGTATCCTTAACGAATGTTTAAGTTGATCTTAGTCTCGAATGAGGCTAACGTATCCTTAAACCCAAACCCCCAAACCTAAATCTAAGATAATACAGATTTGGACTAGTCTACGCCCTACGGGCGACGACATAACTCAGTCTCCGTATACAATCCACGGGCAATCACAAACAAAACAAACATCCACGACACGAAGTGAAATTCTGGAGAAGGAGAAAGTTGTTGCCGCGAAGCGGTAGCGTAATTAACTGCAGGGGCTTACGCCTGTAGGGAAGAGCGTCCCCACAATCAAAAACCCCTCGTGCGAGGGGGAATCTGACGAAGTCTGCTACATCGGACGCATCCATTTAAATCTTCGATATACGGTGCCATAAATCAACTTGGCATCTTCGGAGAGGTGGACGGATAGCACCAATTAGCATCTGCCCCGAACTTCAGGCGAGACGTCCATGTCTCGGCCGCCGTTCGGAGGGGAACAGATTCTGGCACGCCCGGTGGGACCTCTTCCTCTTTCCACTTCACACTTCGTGTGTCGTGATTCGCGAACCAATCGCGGTTCGCTAATGGTTGCCCTTGGGTTTCAAGGTACTAAGATTCGGCGTCTTGCTCATTGCAGAAAGCGAAGGATCGATGGCTTCTACTTCTGCGAAATGCTCCAACTGCTCTGACTGCAATTGCGACCAACGCTCTGCCTCGCCAGGAGGTATAGCCTACGGACCCCAAGCTGCTTCATTGTTTACTATGCCCGTGGAACAAGTCACTCAAGCCCCCACAGGATTGTTCTTTGGGACTATGTTCCCGCCGACAAGCTTCGCCGCTCCGATGCTGACAAAGGAAGCTCCCAAGAAGTCGGTCTTTGATCGTCTTACCCCTGCCATGGACCCTCTCAACGGGTCGCCCAACACCAGCGCCTCGGTCTTCTCTAGATTGGGCCAGGACTCCTGTGGATCCACAATGGGACCTACAATCCCAGAGAAGGCTGCTTATAAGAAAATGACCAGTCCTGCTCCCGAAGTCGTCAAGGCGGCCCCCTCTGCCAAAAAGTCGGTCTTTATGAGATTGACTGTTCCAGCTCCCGCTTCTGTTACCCAAAGGACATCGGTCTTTGACAGGCTGACACCAGCAGAAACCCCCCACCTGCACAAGGGGCAAGACGAAGCCGTTCTCACCGCTGAACCAGTGCCGTCCGCTCGACACGCTCGACGTCGCCATTGGCGCCGAGTAAGGAAGGCTGGGGGCAACTCCCCCTCTGGGCTAACTCCAGCAGCCCCGACGACAGAGGTTGATGCTGCTGTTCCAACTGGGAACAGCTTCGAGATGCTAAATAAGGTGCGAAGGAATTCTCCTACCGCGGTGCTAAAGAGGTCTCCCCCTCTGCCAAAAAGGGCTATAGAAGTGAAGCCAGAGCAGCTCCAATCCCCTCAACGGCTGTCTTCCAAAATCTATAAGGTTTGGCGGCAGGCCCGAGATTCGATGATCGATCCAAACTTCTCCCGCCAGCACAAGAAACTGAAAATCCAATCGGAAGCCGGTCACCAGGCTAAACCGCGAAAGGCTGTCTGGACGCCCACCTCAACGGCCCCCTCGACCTCCACTGCTCATAAAAGGAGGAAACTAGAGAAGATCCCCCAGCCTGCAATGACAGCTAGAGGCACTAAGCCCAGAAGCCCTAAGTCTGGGGGCATGATGGTCCATACCGTATACATAGCGTCAGGAAAAGAAGACGGCCGTGCGTCTACAGGTCATAGACCGCTTACACGGTCGGTGACCAAAGCTCAGGAGCAACAGCAAAAGCTCCAGGAAATGATGAATGCTATGGCCGCACTTACCGGGCCAAAAGAAAACCCAGAAACGTCCTCGGACGAACGCCAGGAGGAAGAAACCGACACTGAGTTCCTTCGCCGAGTATTGGAGAAGAAGGACAAAGAGGCTGCTGAACAAGCAGCCAACATACAGCGTATGGGCCTTCTCTTCCAAGATATGATAGGGATGATGATCCAACAGGATCCACCCGCTGAGGATCCCCCGATCGTCCTTGAAGACGACAGCGGAGAAACGTCAAATCCACCACCGGCCCTCTCAACGGCCAAGGAGGAGACAATCTCTAAGGCTGACTTGGTCGACTATATAGCCCAGCAAATCCGGGTTCATCATGCGACGGAGGCAGCTGGTCAAGTCGTAAAAACGGGACGGCCATATCCAAGCTGGTACGACCAAATCAAGTACCCGCCGGGTTACACAATTCCCAAGTTCCATGTTTACAAGGGGACCGGCAATCCCCACCAACATGTCGCCCAATTCAGGGCTCTTTGCGGTAACACCGGCGGAGATGATAAACTGTTGCTTCGCCAGTTCGTGGGCAGCTTATCAGAAACAGCGTTCGAATGGTATTCGGAACTCCCGAACGATTCTATCAAGAAGTTCGCTGAAATGGAGTTACTATTCACTCAGCGATTCGCAAGCACCAGCGAACGCACTCTAATAACGGCACTAATCAACGCCAGGGTAAAACCAGGCGAAACTTGGGTCCAGTATGCTATACGATGGCGGAATTTATGGTCGAAATGCGAGCAACGCATTGAGGAAGCGCCCGCGGTAGGCATGTTCGTGGGAACCCTAGACCCTCACGCCACTATCTCCCAGTTTATGATGTTCTTTAAGCCAACCACATTCCAAGCTTTAATCGACAAGTTGGCTCAGATGGACCAAATGGGTCATAGACCGTCTCCCCCGAAGCCGGAACCTCGGAATGACAAGGGTAAAGGAAAGGCCACCTTTGTCGCGAATGCCCAGCAGCAACCCGATGCCCCAAAGCTGACGGATCAACTGGAAGAAAGACGCCGGTATTATAATGAGAAGATGAAGCGTCCCTACTCATTCCTACGGGACAAGATGAAACGGTTATTCGAGCTGGCAGTACGCAACAGGCTTATAAACCTGCCAAATCTAAGGCGACCGCCACAACCCACTGAGGTGAATAACCCTAACTATTGCCCTTACCATCAAACGGTAAGTCATCCGATTGAGGATTGCTTCGTCTTCAAAGGATGGATTGAAGATCAATACCTCCAGGGGAAGTTTGCACTGTCCGAAAAATGGAAGGTGAACCCACCACAACCGCATACTCCTAAGAAAGCAGATACACCGGGGGAAACCTGTTCCTTTATTGAAGAAGCTCCATGGGAGGTCGTGCTGTCGAATAAAACCAAAAGAATGCTGAGGGACCTTCATGCGTGCCCGGCGGTCGAATGGAAGGACCCGCTCGAACCTCAAATTATCGAAGGGATGTTGAAGTCGCGCTCAACTACGAAGACTCGTGGTGATGGCCCAAGTACCCACGCCCAACCGTCAAAATCTTCGAAGAAAAAGAAGAAGAAATCTAAGAAGCCCGTGAAGCCTGGAGACAAGCGCACGAACTTGCAGAAGCAAATCGACGCGCTGGAAGAGTACAATCAAATGGCGCGAACTCCTGTCACGCTGCAAGAGTTCCTCAACCACATCTTTCAAGAGGAAGATGATGGAGAGAGTTCGTCGGATGAATCCGGGGAATATGTGGCGAGTTGTCATGTGATTTCCCACTCGGAAGATGAAAGAACTCCTGACACTGAGAAACTGGGGGCACGACCTGAACCAGAACTTGCATGGCCAACGGATGAAATGATCGACGCTTTTCTAGACGAGATTCGTTTGAAAAGTAAAGCCGATCAGGAGCGTGAGATGGCTGCATCGGAAGGAGCCAAACGCAAGCGACTGAACGAAAGAGTCGAAGCACTCCCGCCAGATCAAAAGACATCCGATGTAGACAAAAAGATATTCAAGACGAGGAAAAGGTTTGCCAAAGCCATGTCAATGGGAATGAAGCTACCACCCTCGGAAGAAAACACTCTCAATGGGGTGGAGAGGCACCCTGATTATTGTGCATATCATCGGAAAATTTCACACCCCACGGAGGAGTGCAACGCCTTTAAAGATGGTGGCAAGGATATGTTGCTCATCGGCAACATTTTAAGCGCATGAAACGCAAGACTCGTCGAGAACAAAGAAGTACTGCTGACGAGCACAACAGGACCACTGGCAACTGTTACATGGTTAACGCCGGAAGGTCACAAGTTCTCACCTTTGGGAGCGACTCCGATGAAAAAATGGCTCTGGGCCCTCTCTTTAAAGAATCCGTTTTAGGGAAAGAGGAGAAATCGGAGGCCTGCGAGAACATTCAGCTGCGCAGTCGCACACTCCCAGAAAAGAATCTCGGGCCCGCGAGTAGAAAAGATAAGGGAAAGGAAAAGGTCACTGAAGATATCACTTTAGATGACCAAGTCATGAAAGAGCTGGATACCAAAGACCCTCCTAGGAAGGGTAAGGTGGACTATAACATCCTAGCGCATCTAAGGAAGCTACCTTCTCAGCTTAGCATTCTCGATACCCTCCTATTATCAAAAGAAGCGCGAGACTCACTAATTAAGGCGTTACAAGAACCTGAGCAATTCCAAGCCTTCCTCGCCACTGAAAGGATGAAGGATGAATTAGAGGAAGTGCATACGGCCGACATCACTTTCGGTGACGAAGACCTCCTTCTCGGGAAGTGCGACGACAACCGTCCCCTATATGTCTCTGGATACTGCCATGATATCAAGATAGGCAAGATCCTAGTGGATAATGGATCCTCCGTCAATCTCCTTAATGTTCGGGTGTTGAAGGAAATCTGCATGAGTGTGCAACACCTCGCTCGTGACAAAATTACTATCTCTGGTTTCGATTCACAATCGTCACGGACTCTCAGATCCGTGATACTAACATTACGCTTTGGACTCCTCATCACAGACATCAAATTCCATGTCATTGACGCCAAGACCTGCTACAACGCCTTGCTCGGTCGTCCTTGGCTACATGAGTACAACATCATCCCTTCTACACAACATCAGTGTATGAAGTACTTTAAGGATGGTTTCGAGTATACCGTAACAGGTGAGTTGAACCCATTTTCCGTGAACGAAGTCCGCAAATACGAAGATGCGAAGTACTTTTTTCCAGATTTCGAGGATACAGAAAGGTGCCGCAAGCCGGAGAACAAAGCCGCCGCCGCCATCCCTGTTTTCGGGCGCGATACCGAAGAAGAAGAAGAGATAGTTTATGCCGGGCCATCTCAACGCAACAACACGGGGATGTCCGCCCCCATGTTGGTCTTTGGAAGTGACTCGGAAGAAGAGATTAATGCCATGTTCTCCAATCGGCTGTCAATACAAGCACCCCCTAGCGATGATCAGAGTTTGCAAATCACCATGGTGCCGCGGGAACACTATAAGGATCTCGACACACTTCAAGCTGACAATGTGCAGGACGTGCAAACATTTTGCGTCCCTCCCAGACAAAGGGGTGAGAAGTTAATTCTATTCTACCGATCCTCAGAGTCGAGAGCAGAGAAAGAAATATGGCATGGCGCGGATGCTACACTCGACAGGCTCCAACCCATCCGTTTGCCCAGATACTACACAATTTGATTAAAGAGGCTATTGAAGCGCCAAGGAATACCCTTAGAACAGACTGTTCGACAAGCTCGGTTCTACAACAGGATTTGGGATGTCCCTGGGACTCAACGCAAATTGCCCAACGGGAAAGTGGAAACACTTGGGCTTGGATACGTGAGAGCCGGAAAACGGGAACAGGACCACAGTAGCTATGCTATATATACCTTTGATGAAGAGGAAGACGCCCTGTCAGGAAATGCCAACCCCTTATCAAAACTAGATCCCGCGATTGAAGTGCCGAGTCCGTCGTTTGAAGAACGAGCGGACAAGCTTATCAGGAAAGTGGGTCAAAAAGCTCGGGAAGACCACAACCGTGAGATGGCCATCTACGAGAAGGCCAGGACGCAACGTCTGTTTCAACAGGCTGCAAAAGACAAAGATTCTCATCCTTGTCAACCCGTTGTACGAAAGGCCCGACGCAGAGACAGAAATAAATCAAGAAGCGGAAAGAGGAGCCGACAACAACGACGCAGGATTAGAGAGTCACGTGAGCGGGCATTACGCGGTCCGGATTTGTCCCTCGCGAAGAAGATGAGTCGAGCGTATTCCTTCCCTCGAGACAAGACGGAGAAGTTACTCGAGCTCATTATAAAACATCAAATGATCACGCTTCC
The DNA here is from genome assembly GCA_030015575.1 of Agapanthus africanus. Taxonomy (NCBI): domain Eukaryota; kingdom Viridiplantae; phylum Streptophyta; class Magnoliopsida; order Asparagales; family Amaryllidaceae; genus Agapanthus; species Agapanthus africanus. The sequence continues at coordinate 43,327,865 of CM057344.1, forward strand.
AGAATCTAGACACCCTGAGCAAGCTAACAGGGCTTCTCATCTGAGCTATTTCTCTTATCACCGAGCCATAGGACATCCTACCGAAGACTGCTTCACCTTCAAGAACTGGGTCGAGGACCAGTACCAACAGGGCAGATTTGCTTTGTCCAACGGCTGGAGGGTAACGCCGCCACAAAAGCACGAACCCAAAGCCGCAAGAGCAGGACCGGATCCACCTCGGTCCTGGAAGCGAATTCGCACCTGTTATACGATTACAACATTAAAAGAAGAGCCCGAGAACATGGATGACCTTCCCTGGTGCTTTGAGAACAGCGATGATGAGGTGGTCTCAGAATTTCTGCCAGCTCCGAAAGAACTGGAAGATGGCATACATACTACTGCAGATAACCTCAGGAAGATTGAGCTAGGATCGGCAGATGATCCGCGACCGACATTCGTCAGCGAGCTGCTATCTAAAGAAAGGGTGGCCGCATTAAAGAACGTGCTTCTACAGCATAAAGACTACTTCGCGTGGAACTATTCCGAGATGCCAGGATTAGATCCGGAGATTGCTGTGCATAAATTAGCGATATCCCCAGATATCAAGCCAGTCAAGCAGGCGCCAAGAAGGATGCGACTCGAGCTTGAAATGAGCATCAACGCCGAAGTCAAGAAGCTGATCGATTCTGGATTTATCCAAGAAGTCCAGTATCCCGATTGGATCGCCAATATCGTCCCGGTAATGAAGAAGAATAGGACAGTGCGCATATGTGTGGACTTCCGGGATCTCAATAAAGCCTGTCCGAAGGACGACTTCCCAGTACCGGTCACCGAGCTAATGATAGATAACACGTCCACTCACGAGATTTTCTCCTTTATGGACGGCTCGTCAGGATACAATCAGATAAAGATCCATCCCGAAGACCAAAAGCATACCGCTTTCCGAACCCCTTTGGGTATATTCTGCTACAGGGTTATGCCCTTTGGTCTAAAGAACGCTGGCGCTACCTATCAAAGGGCCATGACAAAGATCTTTGACGACCTCATACATGACATCGTCGAGTGCTATATCGATGACCTTGTAGTAAAGAGCATGTCATACGAAGAGCATTTAAAGCATCTGGAGACTGTATTTCAACGCCTTCGGCAATATAATCTGAAGATGAATCCCCTCAAATGCGCGTTTGGAGTCTCCTCGGGTAAATTCCTGGGATTCATCATCCGACACCGAGGTATCGAAATAGATCCATATAAGATCAAGGCGATCATGGAAATGCCTCCGCCAAGAACCCTCAAACAGTTGCAGTCTCTCCAAAGGAAGCTCGCATACATCCGGCGATTTATCGCCAATCTTTCAGGCAAATGTCGTCCTTACAGCCACCTGATGAAGAAGGGAACTCCATTCGTTTGGAATCATAAATGCCAAGGTGCACTAGACGAGATCAAGCAGTACCTGCAGAACCCTCCGGTGTTGGCTGCGCCGTTCAAGGGAAAACCCCTCATTCTTTATACAACCGCCCTCGAAGGTTCCTTAGGCGCATTATGGGTACAAGAGAACGATCAAGGGAAAGAGAGAGCACTCTACTACTTAAGTCGAGTTCTGCTGGGGGCAGAAAACAATTACTCGCCCATTGAAAAACACCACCTGGCGTTAATCTTTGCGATAACAAAACTCAGACACTACGCGTTGGCGCATGAAGTTCGTCTCATCTCGAAGGTGGACCCTCTTAAATATCTGATGTCGAAGGCTATACTGACGGGTCGACTCGCTAAATGGGCTCTACTCCTGATGGAGTTCTCAATAACGTATCGACCTCTTAAGGCAGTGAAAGGCCAGGCCATTGCCGACTTCCTCGCTGAGCATCCAATACCTGCCGGTTCTCCTCTGAACTGCGATTTGCCGGACGAACATGCATTCGACACGATCGGCGGCGGTAATACCCGATGGGAACTCTATTTTGACGGGGCATCTTCCATGAAGAAGCGCAAACAATGTACCCCCATAATCAAATCGGGAGTAGGCCTCATCTTCGTAACCCCACAAGGAGGAATAATGCGCTTTGCTTTCTCCTTAACGGAATCGAGGACGAACAATGAAACCGAATACGAAGCTTTGATAGCGGGCCTCGAGATCGCTATTAACATGGGAATTGAAGACCTCTCTATATACGGGGATTCTCAATTGGTTGTTAGTCAAGTAAATGGTGACTACCAAACGTATAAACCGGAGTTGGTGAAATACGGCGAAAAGGTGCAGCAACTATTGACCCAAATTCCCTCCTACACTTTGGAAAGTATACCACGTGCGGAAAATAGCAAAGCAGACGCGTTAGCTAAGCTCGCTAAAGAACTGGCTGACGAGAACCTCGATGACGTCAGAATTGTGGTACAAAGCCGTCGAGCGCTCGCCCCGGCACAAATATCTCCAGAATTATACGAAGAAAAGGGGGCGACTGAGCAGACGACCCTACAAATAAAAGACCATGAGAAAGCCGAGGACTTGAGGAAAGTCTTCATAGACTACTTTAAGTCCCACCGAATGCCCGAAGAAGCGTCTTCAAGACATCAGCTCATGAAACGAGCTCTATTTTTTGCTTTTGTTAATGACACTCTATACAAAAGATCGTTTGATTCTCTGTGGCTGAGATGCTTAGGACCTGACGAAGCAGAAAGAGTCGTTCAGGAAGTTCACGACGGACTCTGCGGTTCTCACCAGGCAGGCCCGAAAATGAAATTGAAGATCAAACGGATGGGCTATTATTGGCCCACGATGGTCCAAGACTGTCTCGAGTATGCGAAGCAATGCCACTCGTGCCAGATTCATAGAGACTTTATCCACCAACATCCGAACCCACTACACCCAACGGTGGCTAGCTGGCCATTCGAAATGTGGGGGACTGACATAGTTGGCCCCATCGAGCCAGCATCGTCCCGGGGACATCGTTTCATCCTGGCGACAACTGATTACTTCTCCAAATGGGCAGAAGCAGTACCGCTGAGGGAAGTGAAGACAGAGAATATCCTCCACTTCTTCAAGACGCATGTCATCTATCGGTTTGGAACCCCACGGCGGATTATCTCCGATAATGGGCCAGCCTACAGAAGCCATAAGATTAGCCGCTTCGCGCAGCAGCACAATATAGACTGGAGATATTCCTCAGTTTACAATCCACGAGCTAACGGTCTGGCCAAGGCCTTCAATAAGACCTTGATGAAGATAATAAAAAAGACGGTGTCCCGAAATAAGAAAGACTGGCACGAAAGGCTGCAAGAGGCCCTTTGGGCCTATCGAACTACATTCAAGACGGCCACGAACACAACGCCGTACGCGTTGGTATTTGGGACGGAAGCAGTGCTCCCCCTCGAGATAGAGTTACCCTCTCTACGAGTGGCAGTCCACCACGAGCTGACAGACGAAGAAAATGCTCACCTTCGGCTTGAGGAGCTCGATGCCCTCGACGAAACCCGACTCATAGCGCAACAAAATCTGGAAGCTTATAAAGAAAATATGACGCGCTCATATGAAAGATTGACCCGACCGAGGACATTCCGCCAAGGCGAACTCGTGTTAGTGGTCAAAAGGCCTATGATCCCCAACCGAGCGAAGCGGGGAAAATTCGAGCCAAACTATGAAGACCCATATATCATAGATAAGGTCTACCAGGGTGGGGCTTATCTACTCATGGACATGCACGGTGAAAGGACTTTCAGGCCGATAAACGGTCGCTTCCTAAAGAGATACTACGCTTAACGAGCCACGGCTTAGGTCAATGATAGATGACGACGACTATGTCCGCTCGCCATCTTCCTAAGCTCGAGCTTTATAAGCGGTAGCCGGCCTTCTCAATAACGGACCGAAATGTCCTTAAACTAACGACGGACCGAAACGTCCTTGAACTAACGACGGACCGAAATGTCCTTAAACTAACGACGGACCGAGACGTCCTTAAACTAACGACGGACCGAAACGTCCCTAAACTACTACCGCAGCATCCTTAGGCTGACACAAAAAGGGAGAAAAAGAAAAATATATATAAAAAAAATGATGATGATAAAAAAAACGGTATGTCCATAAGCGAAATGGGCACGGATGAAAACCCGAAAGGGCTCCGTGAGTAAAAACAGCAGGACTACCGGTGAGTGTTTGTGAAAACCCGAAAGGGCGCAACCTCGTTAAAAGACACTTACAGGGTCCTCTCGACCTTGTAAGGAGAAAACACCCGCGTGAGATCCTTACGACTCACAAAGGAGCAACACACTTAGGGATCCCCACGATTCCTAAGGAGAAAATACACTTGCAAGATCCTCACGACTCGTAAGGAGAATTCTCTTATGGGACCCTCACGGCTCATGAGACTTGAAAGTCTTAAGTTACAGAAACCTAAACCTGTTCTTAAGCAAATCCCCCACAACCTTCGATAATGCCCTACAAGTAGTCCAATATTGATCCTTGTATACAATCCACGGGCACGAATAAACATTTCCTTAACTAAGTCCCATCCGAGACTAGGGATATGTTTGCATGGTAAACAACACTTGTAAATCCTCTCGACTTACAAGGAGAAAACCCTCCTGTAGGATCCTTACGACTTACAGAGGAACAATACACTTAGGAACCCTCACGATTCCTAAGGAGAAAATACACCTATAAGATCCTCACGACTTATAGGGAGAAATACCTTTGTAAGACCCTTACGGCTCATGAAGTCAAAAGCCTTAGTCGATAGGACCTTAACCCCGTTTGCTAAGCCACCTTTGTTCAACATCGACAGAGGCAAATGATGATTCGCTCCTGGCAATATTCCAGTTGCAGCGATGCTGATGCCTAAACCAGTATCAAATCCCAAGTTCTTTCATGGCAAATGATGATTCGCTCCTGGCAATATTCCAGTCGCAGCGATGCTGATGCTAAGATTGGTATCAGATCCCAAGTTCCACACTCGCGATATATAAAAAAATCAGCGAGCCAAAAATGCATATGAAATAGCCGAAATGATGGGGCGGCTTGCAATAAAAAAAAACAGCAAGTAAAAATGTATGCATGAAAAATAGCCGAAATGATAGGGCAACTCGCAATAAAAAGCAGCGAGTAAAAATGAAATAAATAGCCGAAATGATTGAGCACCGCGAAAAAAATAGCTGAAATGATAGGGCAATCACGACCTTCGCGATATAAAAGCTGAAATGATAGAGTATCGCGGACAAAGAAATAAAATAAGAATAAAATTTATGCCCTACAGGTGATGTTACATCAACCCCTGTATACAATCCAGGGGCACGAACAAAAAAAAAAAGAAAGGTAACATACCTCCCCCCAGGTTTCATCATAAGAAGAAGCAAAATCTCGACGGGCCGCAAGCGACCTAGAGATCATCCCGGCACTCGTCTCGTAACGACAGACACAACTTCAAGCTAAACGAAACAGCGGCAACTCCCAGTTCCATGGCTCGGCGGTATACATATCGCCAACAGTCAAACCTCCATCCCGTGAAATGCGGATACAATCGACAAAATTCCTGGTTACGTGGAACGCGGATAACGTCACTCTTTAACCCCGTGGAAAATGTCCAGAGCGGATCCTGGTCCTCGCAGAGCACGGCAGTGAACCCGTGTAAAGCATCCAGAGCGGAGCCTAGTCCTCGCCGAGCGCGGCAGTGAACCCGTGTGAAGCATCTAGTGCAAAATTCCTGGTTACGTGGAACGCGGATAACGTCACTCTTTGACCCCGTGGAAAACATCCAGAGCGGATCCTGGTCCTCGCAGAGCACGGCAGTGAACCCGTGTGAAGCATCCAGAGCGGAGCCTAGTCCTCGTCGAGCACGGCAGTGAACCCGTGTGAAGCATCTAGTGCAAAATTCCTGATTACGTGGAACGCGGATAACGTCACTCTTTGACCCCGTGGGAAACGTCCAGAGCGGATCCTGGTCCTCACAGAGCACGACAGTGAACCCGTGTGAAGCATCCAGAGCGGAGCCTAGTCCTCGCCGAGCACGGCAGTGAACCCGTGTAAAGCATCTAGTGCAAAATTCCTGGTTACGTGGAACGCGGATAACGTCACTCTTTGACCCCGTGGAAAACGTCCAGAGCGGATCCTGGTCCTCGCAGAGCACGGCAGTGAACCCGTGTGAAGCATCCAGAGCGGAGCCTAGTCCTCGTCGAGCACGGCAGTGAACCCGTGTGAAGCATCTAGTGCAAAATTCCTGGTTACGTGGAACGCGGATAACGTCACTCTTTGACCCGTGGAAAACGTCCAGAGCGGATCCTGGTCCTCGCAGAGCACGGCAGTGAACCCGTGTGAAGCATCCAGAGTGGAGCCTAGTCCTCGCCGAGCGCGGCAGTGAACCCGTGTGAAGCATCTAATGCAAAATTCTTGGTCACGTGGAACGCGGATAATGTCACTCTTTGACCCCGTGGAAAACGTCCAGAGCGGAGCCTGGTCCTCGCCAAGCACGACAGTGAACCCGTGTGAAGCATCCAGAGCAAATACCGGACTGTGGAGTCCTTAAAATCCACGGACTATGACGTCCTTAACCTCGACCGCAATGTCTTAAAACTAACGATCAACCACCCCGATTCCCTATGGATTCTCCCTTGGTTAAAGGGTACATCTCTTCACTCCTTTGATATTCGGCGTTGTAATTCCTCAACGTCTTCAAAGAGGTGACGGGTCCCTGCGACCAAACATCGGACTGTGGAGTCCCTAAATCCACGGACTATGAGGTCCTTAACCTTGACCGTGATGTCTTAAAACTAACATCGGACTGTGGAGTCCTTAAATCCACGGACTATGAGGTCCTTAACCTTGACCGTGATGTCTTTAAACTACGATACCTTGAGCGACCCCTGACCCCGTGAAACACGGATAAGGGCGACCACATCCAACACTTGCAGGTCCTCACGACCTGCGAGGAAGAAAAACTCTCTTGTGAGATCCTTACGACTTTCAAGGGAAAAGCCCACTTAAGAACCTTCACGATTCTTAAGAAGGACTTACACCTATGGGATCCTCTCGACTTGTAGGGAGAAAAGCTCTTTATGAGACCCTTGTGGCTCTTAAAATGCAAAAGTCTTAGGAAGCAGATCTTAACCCTGAGTCCTAAGCTATCGCTGCCCTGCGAGGAGATCAAGATAAATTGTCCACAAACGCATTCAATGAAAGGGGACACATCGTTAAGAAGAAAAATGTATCTTTTATTCATAAACCAAAATGGATACAAAGTACAATTCATGAAAGAAACAAAAAGGAAAGATACTCTCATTCATGAGTATGTAAAAAAAAGGGGGGAGAAAAGATACAAGTCCTCAAGCCGGCGGGCGGTGCAGTAATTTTACCAGCTCATCGTTCTGTTGCTGAGCCACGGCTTCATGACGCAAGATCTCCAGAAGACGAGCCTCCGCCTGAGCTTGCTGAACCTGATACGAAGCAAGCCAAGCCTCGAGCTCTTTCTCGATGGCTTTATGAGCCCGACCCTCTCACGAGTAAACGTGGCAGCTTTATCGAGAGCCACCACCTCTTTTATGGACTCCTGAAGCACCCGCCAGAGTTCGTACGCTTTGTTGGCCTAAGACTCGCCTGAAGCTCACTCAGCGCCTTAGAAGCCAGCTCCCTCTCCGAGAATTTACGGCCGAACCCCTTTTCTCGCACGACAATATGTTCGCCACGCATCGCCCTATCAGGCTATGTAAGCTCACTTTTGCGACCGCAACCTTGGAAACGGGACATACACGTTCAAGACCACATAAATGGGCTTCCGGTCGACGGCAATAGTCGATCTAAAAACGCGCTCACATAACCTGGTATGAAAAGCAACGAGAAACTTTCCGATGATTATCCTATCGGGCATGTGTTCGCAATCATATGAGCATCCGAAAAAGGAATAAAATTCGAAGCTTTAATGCGCATGCGACATGACAACAGTGTTGATAACTGAAGGAAGTTTTCATAAAAGGAACACAAAATTTATTCATGCAAGCGAAAAACATGCATACGAGTGCCGAGCCTACATGGAAGTTCAACCTAAAGCATACAAAAAAAAGGACTAATTTAAAAATGCTACGCTAACGGGAAAAGGTCACCAAACACGGGATCAATGGCACAGGGGTTAATGAAGCAGAGGACAAAATTCTCCATCTCTCTTTCTGCTTTCTCCAGCACATCAAAGTGACGGTTCTCACGAGGAGTCGCTCCCCATCGATTGGCGCCATGTTCGTCCGCAAAAGCAGACATAATAGCTCGCCGGGCCTTTATCTGGCTCAGCAGATGAATTGAGCAATCCTTCAAACCCTGAGTAATCAGGCACTCCTCATGAAAGCCCTTAAGCTTTTCTTCAGCCGCGTCAAGCATCGCCAGGGTCATCTCTGCCGGGTGAGGAGGGATGTCGGCAAGCACGGCCGTGAGAATCATCCGAAGCCAGAGGGAACCCATCGGGAGGGGGGACCCCCTACGGATCGAGAGTTCATACATTGCTGAGTCGCATTCGTCGTTGGTAAGGAGTGGATCCACCAACCGAGCAGCAAAGCGGGGGATCATCTCCTCGATAGGAACTTCCCATGGCTGTCGACGAGCATGAGGGCGATTGTAGGCCACGGCGCTCGTTTGTTTCTCAAGACAAGTTACACCAAAATAAAAAAAAATATAAATCTCTCTGTGAAGAGAAAAGGAAAACCATTGCCTCAGATATAAAGGGGAGCATTAAGTGCTGTGCGCGGAAAATCTTGCATGGTAAAGCTATTTCCAAAGCCAAAAAAGGAGAGGCATCGAAAATCAAGGGGATGGAACTATTTCCAAGGCCCTCTTTCTGCATCTGACATTGTGCACTGAAAATATGGCATGGGAAAATTTTTTGAACAGCCCCATCGAGGGACCCCACGTGCAGAACACGTGAGGCCCAAACTTGATGTAAAAAAAATGGATGGAGTAGCACCCTGCATATTAAAAGCATCAACAACAATAGTAGCGAAATGATGAAATCCCAGAGAAAGGCATGCAAGCAGGGAAAAACATAATAAAACTTGTCACTCATACTTCAAGAAGTTCATACAAACTAAAGAGGACACGTTTACAATGGTAAGACTTCGGACGCGGGACATGGGTTGAGAAACTCAAGATTAACTTTGTCCAAGATTCTCCAAGCATTTCGAACCTCCCGAGTATGCTTCCTCTCGCGATCGTAAACGTCGGGGTCCTCACGAATATCCTCCACCCTCCGATAGGCGGCAAGTATGGCTGACTGCTGAAAGGCTTGGTGCAAGAGATCAATAAGGTGATCTCGCCTCCTCTTTGAGATCAAGCCCATTAGGTACACCGAATGTACCTTATCCTCAGCAGTGTCCAAAACTCTGAGCGGTATGCCGGTGCAAAAGAGAGGAAGTGCCTCCCGGATCGCCAGCACGATTAGCCTCAGAAGAGAAGAGCGACGGGGGAGTAGCCGATGGTTGTACTCGTCAAAGCGGCTCATGATCTCGGCACACTGAGCATCGGTGAATTCCTGGTTCTGACTGCGGCCCAGTGCACGAATATTCCCATAGGAAATAATCTCGTCAAGACCATACAGATGGGCATCCATGATACCTGAAATAAAGGTCATGAGAATCACTAGAAAGCTCTTGTTTCATTAATTGCAGAAGGACAACCTCGGGTCAAGAGCACCCAAGAAGCTTCCGTGTGAAGAAACTGAGTTCTTCATTGGAATTAAATTCCTTATTAAGAGAAGGGAATTAAATTCCCAGAAACATTTTTAGATGGAATTAAGTTCCATGGAGTTGAAACGCCATCATCATCTCCCCAAAGATCATCTAAGCCCTAAGAGACTTACAATCCGAAGGTTAGGTGGTTTCCTGTTCTTATGGAAAAACTTGAAGAAAAATGATATCCTTGTTAAAAAAGAGTAAAAACCCTTGTTTTGGATTTAAAATCCAAAGGAATGTGGAAATTCGCTGTTTGTCCAAGAACGTTAGCTGAGGAGGAAAAGTCCTTTTAAAAAGAGTTAAACTCTGAAAATGTTTCAAGGCAGAGAACTAAGCTCTGGAAGAAGAGAATTAAATTCTCAGAAAAAGTTTGCAAGGAAGAAGATGAACAAAGTGGAAGCGTCTCTGAAATGACCCCAGTATTTATGGGGGGTGATGGAAACGTTTCATCTTCCCAAATCCCTAAAGGAATCCAACGGTCGCAAAAGGTGACAGCGTTGCACTCACGTACGGACACGTGAGAACAACGCTGTGGGGGCATTTGTTTCCTGATTTAAAATCATGAAAGCCCACGGCAGAGGCTTCAGAAAAAGGTCACGTGCTTACACGTGACCAGCAGTCACGTGCTGGCACGTGACATCTAAAAGCATCGGCAAGGCAGATTCAGCTTCCCGTACATCAAGGAAAAGGGCTCCAAAAGAGGTCACGTGCTCCCACGTGACCAGGGTCACGTGTTGGCACGTGATACTCAAAAGCAGCAGACTTGTTCTCCAGTGAAATCAAGGAAAGAGGCTTCAGACAAGGGTCACGTGCTCACACGTGACCAGTGGTCACGTGTTGGCACGTGATGACCAAGCAGCGGCAAAGGTAAAGCGCAAAGAAAGAAGAGGGCTCATTCCAAAGAGGGTCACGTGCCCACACGTGACCATGGGTCACGTGGTCACACGTGACCGGCTTTCAAAGCCCATTTTGTTAACAGAATTAAATTCTGAAAGAGATTCAAATCTTTCCAAAGGAAAGCGATTATCCGGAACCAACCAAATTAAAGATTTAAAGATGATTGAATATCATCTACCTATGGGAAAATCCTGAACTTGGAAAGATTTCCCCTTAAAATCCAACCGAAATAACAAAGGAGGATCTCTGGGTTTAAAATCCAACGGTGGATAAAATTCACCTAATAATCCAAAGGCCCAGATGAATGATGGATGCAAATCAAATCTCTCAATTATAGATTCACTAAAAACCAATTGATTCGGTTGCTTCTCCTATAAATAGGAGCCAAGAGACACGCAAAAAATATATACGCAGAGGGAGGAAAAGAGAGAGAGCCTTGATACTTGAGAGGAATTTGGATCTTCTACAAAAGAAAACCCTAGGTAAGAAAGGGAAGGTTTCATTGAAAGAAAGAGAATTTAATTCTCAACAGAGTTTAACTCTGATGTAAAACAGAAGGACATATTTATTCTCTCTTTGGTGGAGGATCTGTAAAGTGCACATCTCCCCTTGAGTTGAGAATTTAATTCTCAATGGGTTGAGATCCTGCCATGCAGATCCAAAGCATAGAGAGGGAATGGAAGCACGAGAATTTAATTCTCACAGAACTATAGGAATTTAATTCCTTCAAAATAAAATTTGGGTTTGACCCTGTGTTATGGGAATTTAATTCCTTCAGAATGAAAAGAATCAGGGTTTAACCCTACTTAAGAACTTAGTTCTGTTAAAACAACAAGAATTTAATTCCCTTAATCTTATTCCCCAGAATAATTCTCTAACAGAGAGTGTGGGTTAATTCCTTAAAGCTTTTATTAGGGTTTAACCCTATTCAGTTCTTCACATATATGAGGAATTTAATTCCTATAGAAGATTCAGAGTTCAACTCTTCAAAAGGAACTAGGAATTTAATTCCTCTGAAATTATTGTCAGGGTTCAACCCTACGAGGAATTTAATTCCTGAAAGGGATTAACAGATCTTCTAAACAACTACAGAAAAGCAGGGTCACGTGTCACCACGCGACCCCCCCCCAAAGATCTACAGAAAGCCCTTAGAGGCAGTGCCTCACGTGACCCACATGACCTCTGAAGCACAAGGAATAGAAAAGAGCTCTAGGGCGCCCTCACGTGTCACCACGTGACCCCTAGTGAGCATTATAACGCACAGAGCATGGGCTTTCATCACGTGCTCGCACGTGATGGCCACCAGAACTAAAGTGTTAAACACTTACCTGCAGAATAAAATAAGGGGAATCAGGGCGCTCTCACGTGTCCACATGTGACCCCTCTCTCCTTAGTGTTTAACACTAATCTGAAGACTTTGTCCTCAGTGTTTAACACTGATTTTCTTAGTGTTTAACACTAATTTGGAAAACTCTATTTGCAGTGTTTAACACTGATTTGCTTAGTGTTTAACACTAATGCGAAAACTCTGCTCCCAGTGTTTAACACTGATTATCTTTTAGTGCTTAACACTAACTAGCTAATCTTATTCCCAGTGTTCAACACTGTTGGTTTCTAGTGTTTAACACTAGCTTTAGCCCAATTGGCTAAGTTTCAGAGGCAAAGCCTCTTCTTCAATGGACCAGCAGAGGGTCAATGTTTCAAACATAATTGGACTTAGCCCAAATTGGCCATAAGTCCTCAAATCATCTTAAACTGAGCATACTTGCTCTTTCAACAAACTCATTGGTTCAAGGGTACATCTCTGAACTCCTCTGACATCTGTCGTTGTAATCCTTCAACGTCGTCAGAGAGGTGACGGGTCCCGACAACCACACATTAATACGGACTGTGGGGTCCTTAAACTCATAGACTAATGTGTCCTTAAATCAAGATACGGACTGTGGGGTCCTTAAACCCATGGACTACGACGTCCTTAATCTTGACCGAGATGTCTTAAAACTAACGATGGACTGTGGGGTTCTTAAACCCATGGACTACGACGTCCTTAACCTTGACCGAGATGTCTTAAAACTAACAATGGACCGCAATGTCCTTAAACTACCCATGGACCGCAATGTCCTTAAACTAGCGATGGACCACTATGTCTCTAAACTGGAACAATAGAGCCAATCGCTCTTTTGTTGGATCTAAACGATTCCATTTAAGTTGATCTTAGCCTTAAATATGGCTAACGTATCCTTAAACCTTTCAAACAGACTTTAGTCTCAAACTGGACTATAGATCCCCCCAATTAACTCTGGCTCAAGGGTACATCTCTGAACTCCTCTGACATTTGTCGTTGTAATCCTTCAACGTCGTCAGAGAGGTGATGGGTCCCGACGGTCATACATTCAATGGACCACCATGTCCCTGATCTGGAGCAATCGAGCATCCAGACGCTCTTTTGTCGGGTCTAAACGATCCCGTTAAGTTGATCTTAGTCTTAAATCGGACTAACGTATCCTTAAAGAATGTTTAAGTTGATCTTAGTCTCGAATAAGGCTAACGTATCCTTAAACCCAAACCCCCAAACCTAAATCTAAGATAATACGGATTTGGACTAGTCTACGCCCTACGGGCGACGACATAACTCAGTCTCCGTATACAATCCACGGGCAATCACAAACAAAACAAACATCCATGACACGAAGTGAAATTCTGGAGAAGGAGAAAGTTGTTGCCGCGAAGCGGTAGCGTAATTAACTGCAGGGGCTTGCGCCTGCAGGGAAGAGCGTCCCCACAATCAAAAACCCCTCGTGCGAGGGGGAATCTGACGAAGTCTGCTACATCGGACGCATCCGTTTAAACCTTCGATATACGGTGCCATAAATCAACTTGGCATCTTCGGAGAGGTGGACGGATAGCACCAATTAGCATCTGCCCCGAACCTCAGGCGAGATGTCCATGTCTCGGCCGCCGTTCGGAGGGGAACAAAGCCTTTGTGGCGCCGCGGTAGCTCTGGAAAAAACTCTGATCTTCAACGAAGAGAACCTGTTCGCTAACTCCACTTGACTCCATTGTACTTAGAAAATTTTGGGAAAATTTTGATAGAGATTTTTCAGAATGGGGAGAGTCATGGGATGGGATGTATTTATAGTGTAGGGATAAGGTGTGTGAGTTAAAGAATTGAAATTAAAACGAATTAAAATAAGATTAATGATGAAATGAAGGGTCTCTGGATGAATGCAGAGTAATCAAATAGTACAGGTGAGTAGAGAGGAGTCAAAAGGACGCGTGAGTGAAGCACGGAGGCATTTGGAGCCGATCCAACCGCCGGTAGCGGCCAAAAGGCAAGTTTAGGTGGTCGGATGGGGGCCACGTGGCTCGAGACCTTAGGCAGGGGTATTATTCTGTGTTAACTCCTCATTTATCCTGTTTGATTTTTCTGAAACTTTTCTTTTCTCCATGTATTGCACGTGCAACTCTTGGGCTTCCGAAAAGTTAAAAAAATATATATTAAAAATAATTAGGATTGATGGGATTCGAACATACGGGCTATGTCACAGCAGTGGAGAGTCTTAACCAGTGAGCTACAAGTTGTTTCTTACTTTTATTGAGCAAAAATAACTTATAACTCTTAATGAGGCTGAAATATCCTTTCTATACATTTGAATAAGTTACATTTGTATAGAGATTTCAAAGTCGTTACAAGACTCGATATGGAGGAGGAGATGTAATCACTTCAAAGGAACGGTACATGGGATCTAGTACCGTTGCCAGAAGGCAAACACGCCATAGGATGCAAGTGGGTCTTCAAACTAAAGAAGGGTTCTTTAGAAAAGGGCTATGTCCGATACGAGGCAAGACTTGTGGCTAAAGGGTACGGTGAAAAGGGAGGAGTACATTCTTGCTCGACATGATAGTATGCTATCTGGTTTACTTTATCTTGACATGTTCATTTGATCATGCATCTTACTCATTTGGTACATGTTGATAAAGCCCTTAGGATATTTGCTAGACTACTGAGACTATGATGTAGATCATACCAGTGGGACAAGTGTAGTTTATAAGCATATCCTTGAAATGTTCCTAGTCATAAATGTATCGAGACGGGGCATCGATATTCCAGAGTAGACTAGCGTATACGGTTCTTGTCCCATATGATAAGCGATAGATGATCTCATATCCATTGGTGTGGTGACACCAAAGACTATATACGGGTGCTCAGTGAGACTGGGTACACTGAGCGGACTCGCCGAGAACTCCTATGTGGTATTATATCTATCGTCGGATAGCAGTTCTCAGGTAACACTGGTACAGGTTAGTCTGTAGATCCGAGATTGTCATAGAGTCTTGTATGTTGTCACGCCCCGCTTCCCAGAGTGTGCTAAGATCGGCACGTGACAGAGCCAACGATGCTAGATGTGGCTAGGAAACATCCTTCCACATTCACATTACGGCTGTCTATAAGATATCAAGAACAGTAAAATAAAATATAAAACTATCTAATACATGTCCATATGCCAGAATAAATGAGTCAAGAAATAATATGAGGAAGCAATAAATCTAATAAACAATAGCATCTGGAAAGTACATCCCAAATACGGGCTCACATCAGGAAATGAAAATGCTGAAAGAAAACTAAACCAAACAAAGCTAAATACTAACAAGATCCTCACTGCTCATCCTGTCGGCTGAAATACTCCTGATCAGCCTGCGAAAGAGATAAAGGATCTGGGCCATGCAAAACCCAGACGTCAGTGCGTCATAATATCAAACAATAATAAATGAACAGGATACACGAGATATGTAGGCATGAATATAAACAATGACATGAATGTAACCAGTAAACATGGATATGCAACAATGAAGTATATACATACAGGTGAAGTGCAGTGAATAATCTAAACTATACTACTAGGTTATCTATTCTAAAGTCCTCGAAATCAATTAATGTAATTCTCACCGTAATCCATCGGTCTATGCTCCGTTCATTCCCCACGGGACCACGGTAACAGGATTATTCCGTAACGCCCGGAAAAATGGCAAACAATATATTCCGTAACGCCCGGAAAAACGGCAAACAATATATTCTGTAACGCCTGGAAAAACAGCAAACAATATAATAGCCTTTTGAGTTGCGTTCGGTTACATTCTTGATTTCCCCTACCCCTAAGCTTATGTGTTCAAGTCAGGTATTGCCAATCGATATCTAATGCCAACGCAGGATCAAGCAGGTACAGGTTTTGTTTATACAGACAACAGTAACGTCTATCGAGACAACAAGTCAGGGTTGTCGGTATTAGTAACATGATCAGGTATCAAGTCAAGCAGTGGTGTATTAGGTCATGTCAGGTGGTGCACAGTGTATCAACGGATGCACATAATAAAACTGTAGCAAGTACGGATGCACGATAAAGTACGGATGCACAGTACAACACGGATGCACAAGTATTTATCATGGATTACATCTACAACTCCATAACTACGTAGGATATACGTTATCAAGTATGGGGTGCTAATATAACAGTAATATGAAATAATATGATATGGCATGCAGCTAGATATGCAATAAATGATACGTGCGAATGGATATCGGAAAACGGTAAGACTGTAACATGGATGCACGATACATTAAATATGCAATATTTTTATTAATTTATATACGAGTATAATAATATAGCCTTTGTCAAGCTAACTTGCATGCAACTAGATATGTAATTAATGATATGGATGCGTACGGATATCCGAAAACAGTAAGACAATAATATGGATATATAATGCAGTCAACATGTGATATTTTTATTCATATGTATGAAAAATATGTATCATAGCATGTAGCAAGGTAAACTTACATGCGACTAGATATGTAAATAATGGTATGGATGCATATATCGAAAAACTGTAAAATAGTAATTTGGATGCATAACTAAACAATATGTAATATTATTATTCGCATGGATGCAAAATATAGTAGTATAGCATGTAGAAAGATAAACTTGCCTGATCGGATCTCACGACGGGGTGCGTACGCTGCGTCCGACGTCGGGTAAATGCCACAAAGCATACATGGCGTACAGAACAGGACCAGCCAAATCAAGAACACGACCATGCTGGTTGGGGATGTCCACTGGGTCGCCTGGATCGTCAGCGACGGCACCGGCGGTGAGCGGAAACAAGAAAACAACAAATCAAGAGAAGAAAGAAGAAGAAGAATAAGAAGAAGGTCTGGGTTTAGGCTCTGGTTTGGAGCTATGGGTTAGAGGAGGCGAGGGGAGGTGACGACGAGTCGAGCTTTTTCCGGCGAGGGTTCACGGCAAGGGCAGTGGGGTTGCGGGTTCTGTGCAGGGTAGATGCTCTGGTGTTGGGAGAAAGGAGGAGTGAGGAGTATGAGGTGGTGGCGACGGGGTGAGGCCGACTAGGGTGGTCGGCGGCGAAGAGTAGGTGAGGCTAGGTCGTGGGTTCCTGAGTTGCAGTGGGTTTGCACGGGGATGTGCAAGGGTTTCCTCGGCAGTGAAGGGGAGGGAGGTGAGGTGGTCAGGGAGATAAGTGGAGGAGGTAAACGTCGAGGGTGGAGTGGCGAGGGGCGACGGCGACGAGGGTGGCGAGGACGGGTTTGGGTGCTTGGTTTTAGCGGGGGAGAGGCGTCGGGGAAAGAGAGGAGATGAGGAGGTCGAGAAGGGGAGATGGTGACGAGATGATGGAGGCGAGGGGTCGGCGGTGGTGGCGACGGCGAGGTTGTCCCAGGTGTGGGTTAGGGTTGAGGCGAAGGCGGGAGAAGCACTGGGGAAGAAAAGAAAGGACGTGGGGGAACAGTGGGTTTTAAAAATGAAATAGGGTTAAGAAAATATAAAAGGATATATATAGATATGAGAAGAGATAAAGAGAGAGCAGGTGAGGTTGTTAGGGTATTATGATAGTAATTTAAAAGATTTTAAAAAATATATATATAAACGTAATATATAATATTAAACAGTTAAGGTATTGATTTTTACTGTTTGAATAGAATAGTAAGAATATAATATTAATAAAACTTCAGTTTTAGGCTAAATACAAAATAGTCTAAAAATGCCCGGGTTGGGTCTAAAATTATGGTTTGAAAATACGGTTAATATAAGTGTCAACCAAAACAAAAAATATAATATCCGGATAACGAAAATGCATACCCCCAAGAACGGATACACGTAGCGTGCACGTAGCTATCCAAACGGGTCCGTTACACTGAACGGGACGAGAACACGATGTACGGATGCTACGATAAAATTAGGGGTATCATGCAGGCCATACTAGATATTTTTAAAATATTTTATTTGACTTTATTTGTTTTATTAAAAAAAATGTATATGTCAGATATAATGCCAGTATGCAATATAAACAAAAAATATGAAAGTGCACGGATCCCCATAAATAGCCGAGATAAATCATAAATAGGAATCAAGATGAGTTTCCAGCAAGCGGGTCGGGTCGGATGCGAAAACAGATACCAATTATACTATTTGCACCCAAACAGCAATAAATCAAGAAATGGCCATAAATAAAGAAATACCCAAAATAGAACTGGTATAAATGAACTAGGGTGTTACATGTGTCCTCCCACTGTACTTTGATCTTCACCCTACTACGCTCTACTGAGTTGTGCAAACAGGTGGATTTTGGGTATATTCCCGAGGCACATGAAGGCAATGAGCGATAGGAGGGGTTTAGTCTCTCTCGGTATTAGGGGTTGATGGTGCGTTATATTCGATTGGCTATAACAGGAAGTCCCCAGCCAGGGCTGATGAGATTTACTGATAAGTGTTATCAGTAGTTTCTCGATCTGTTATGAGCCATATACTGGTATAACTTATTGAGTTATTGGGGTCGACGATGCCATACCTAGACTCGATATGGAGCATATCCGACGAAGATACCGGACTGTACGGTAAGTGTTGCCAGTTGGCTCGATGGGAGTTTTGACAGGTTCGCTTGTGTTTCTTCTGATCGCTCAATACCTGGGAGCCGTTACGTACAGCTTGTGCCACTGATGGTTTGTGGGTATGTGATATGATCACTGCCTACTGCTAGCGTATTGACGAGTCTTAGAGTCCTACAAAGAGGTCTCCTAGCTCAGGCGAAAAGATGTGGGGTGCATATGGGATATGCGCGGTAACTCAATTAAATGCATGTATATGATACCGTATTTTAATCGGGTGTTTACTATTGGACAGATCGTATGTGATATGACCGGGTTATTAAATCAAGTGTTGATTTAATATTATGTCCATTAGCTTATTTATTAAAACCTATTTCTTTATGATGCATGCATGAGTGTATGTATATGTTGATATGGATGCACATATGCAAGCATACTTTGTCATGGTTGATGATACATTGGTGGTGGCAATGCAAGACTCACATAGTAATATATTTATATATTTTGATTATTTGAGAAAAGCAAAATAGGAATAAAATCACGATTGACTATTCAACTCTTTTCTCTTGAGTTGACCAAAGTCAATACCATGGTTTCATTGCCCATGGTTTTTGTAGCCCATGGTTTTGCTTAAGCTCAAGTCTCAAAATATCTAGATATTTTGTAACCATAGTTAAGCATGGCATAACTCTCATTCACTTGGGATTATATTGATTATTATTCTCACTTGAGTCGAGTTTAGCCATCTCCTTCTTCCTCTCTCCTTCAAGCTCTCTAGGGTTTCAAAAGTGAGAGAAGAAAATAAAAAGAAAAGGTTTTTAAGTGAGATCCAAAACCACATCACCAATCTATACTAATCTAATTCATTAGTGTAGGTTGTTTTCTCCACTTCTTCATAGATCAAGTGAAGCTAGGAGCTTGAGCAAAGGGACTTCGTGGTGGATCATCGTGGACTTGGAAAGATTCAAGCGAACCGGTTCAAACCCTACTCGATCCAAGGAGTCACAAGAGGAGGTCTACAAAGGTTGTATTACTTACCTCTTAGTGTTAGACACTACTTAGTATGTGATACTATATGTTGTTACTCTATTTTTCTAGTTCAATTCATGGTTGGTATTGTTTAGCACCCCCTAAAATTTTAATATAGCATGTATGATGCAATCCAAAACCTAGGATGGTGCTAGAAAATCTCTACAGTTACAGTGGTATCAGAGACAGGTTAGAAACTTAGACGATGTTGGATTAATTATGAAACCGAAACAACTCCGAATTAACGATTTCTAGAACCCTGAAATATTGCTCTCTGTCGATTTTTAAATGGACTCAAAAAAAAATTTTAGCAAATGCAGAATCATATATGTGATGTACTGAGAACACTGGAGAAAAACGAGGCAAATCCAACACCATTGAACCGGCCACATTGCTCATATTTCCGGCCTGGCCGACCTTCCTGCCTCAGAACAGCCTCGTTTTCCTCTGGTGCTCTGGTCTATAGTTTTTGGGGTTTCAGGTATTGTTTGTTTAGCCCAAAATTTCATGTGATGTTAATTTTGTTTAGGGGCTAATTCGGAGTATTTCGTAGTCATAATTTTAACATTGTTTTTGATAACTTGGACGATATTAAATAGTTCGAACGAGCATCATACACCACCTCATTACCCTCGTTGGAAATTTTCCAAGTGTTAGAAGTTTCCAAGTTAAAGATATTTGAATGTTCATGCACCCTATGGACCCTCTAGAGGAACGTAACCCTAACTCAATTCTATGATCATGGAACCACGGCCAAACCTTAGGGTTTGTCGTAGTGCTGTGGCTTCATAGGTGAGGCAAGGGTTGACCCTTCTACGGTTGGTCCATAGGCACAGTGGCATTTTTTTGGGTATTTTAGCTTTGCTCAAGTGTTGAGCTCTCGGGGTAATTTGTGGGTGTTTGTTGACTCGATCGAAAAGTTTAACATTGTCTAGATATTTATGAATGTGATACAATAATTGGAATCTACACTAATTAGTTTTTTGAAAAGTGATTAGTTGCGTGTAAATCTAATATTTTGGCCTCGGTAGAATCGGGAATCTTGTTGAATTACCCGACTTCTTTTGAAAAGGTATTTTCATAGTTGAGACCTAAATATAATATTTGCATTGTTAGGCATGAAATCCAGAATATGTGACATTCCGGGTTTATGATGTCTAAAGGCAGTGTTGATTCCAATTGTTGTAGTTTTTCACTTTCTTTTCTGCGACCGTAAGTGTAGTATGTGATGTATCGCAGGTTTCGTTTCTATACATCAATGATAATTGGGGTACGCATACTTACTTACGTTGATGATATGTGATATTATGTGTTGCTGAGATATGATGTACAGGATCGTCGTGAATGAATGGCCGGGGGTTTTATGTGAGATGAGAGTTTTTCTTTTCATTCATGTAAAATTAATTGTATATAATATTCTTTTATTGGGGCACTTCCGGGTCGAGGATGACGTCACCATTGTTGTATATTATTTACTTTTCCGCATTAGGATAGACCCAAGGAGGGGAGCACAAGTGACCGGGTTCTAGGGTTCAGTAGGAGGCCATCTCGAGGAGTCGAGACCGAGTCTCCTAAACTCTACAATTGGTAGGGTCACTTGCCGCTCTCGTAGGGGTCTAGGGATGTGGGGTTGGCTATTCATCACAACCGTGGAATCCGTATTTTCTATTGTTGGCTAAATACAAAATACGAACCTCCTAATATATCATGTATTTTCATATATGTGCTTCTGCTATGGATATTTTGTGATGTGATCACTTTATATGTTGAGACGAATGATATATTATATATATGATATATAATAAACGTTGCTTATGTTTTGCATCCATACTAGTCCCGTCCCGCTATGCCGTTAGTTAAGTAACCTAACGGTGTATAGCGGGACACTGTGGCGAAAGCGGATGGTATAAGCGTACGTTCTATTTTCGTTTCTTTTCTGTGATGGCTTAAGGACTTAAATGATGGGACTATGTAACACCCAGTCTTCATCTACGCCAATACTTGTATTCAAATAAAATATTTTTTTACCCATTTTACGTTTTATATTTCAATCTAATTATTTTTATTTATTTTTTTGCTTTCCTATGAACCCAACCCTAGGCCCAAGTCTATATTTAAATCCTACATTTTCCTTCAAAATTCTTGAGCCCAAGCCCAACAACCAAAGACCTTATTTTAAAACAACAAATTATATTCAAATTATTTACCTTCTCCTCTCTTTTCAAAATTCAAAATTTTATACCCTCATTTTAAACCCAAATCTTACCCAATTAAAATTTCATTAAAAACCTATTAAATTTTATTCCCGTTATCTCTCTCTCTCTCTCTTCTTTATTTTTTTTAATTAAAACCCACGTTTTATTTTCTCTCTTCCTCACGTTATCTCTCTCTTTCTCTCCCACGTTACATTCTCTCTCTCCCTCACATTCTCTCTCTCTCTCTTTCTCCCGTTCTTCTCCATTCCCGCTCCCTCCTTCGAACCCACGCCCACGCCCACGCCCGCGCTCGTCTTGTCGCCGTCGTCACCATCGCCGACATCACCCTCGCCTTCCTCCCTCTCTCCTCTCTCCAAAACCCCGAGCCCCTCCTCACCTCACTGCACACCCGACCTCAACCCAAACAACCGCTGCCCCCACTGCATGCCAGCCACCACCTCCACCATCGGTGCTCACCAACCGTCACCCCTCGCCATTGTGACCTCCCCGTCTCCAGCTGCTGCCCTCCGCATCCGCTAGCCAACCCCTGAGCTCCCCACTGCCTCCTCTCCTGTGCACCTCGCCGTCTCCTCCTCTTCCGGCCACCAGTACAGTCCAGGCCAACTCCTGCATCTGACCTCGTCGGCCACCTCCCTCCATCATCTGCGTCAACCCCACCTCCTCTCCCGAGCACCTCGTCGTTGCAACCCACCTTGCCGGCCCAACCTCCAAGCTTCGGCCACCCGTCGCTGCGCTCACCTCCTCGGAAGATCGAGCAGCCGACCTTCAGACCGAGCCAATTCCAGCATCCAAGCTGGAGCCCATCATCGCTGCGGCACCATCGCCATCATCGTCCTCAGGCAAGTGATTTCCACTTGCTTTACATGCTATTAGTTTTGTACACATAGTTATATTTTATATATAACAACCTAATTAATTGTTAAATCATGGATTCTAAATAATGTTTTACAATCCCTGTTTATATGTATAGTTTTACTTGGTAGAGAAATCGGGTCTTTTATCCGGCTCTAACGACATAAAGAATTCATGTGAACTAAATCTTGCTTTGACCGATTAAACGAAACCAAAACTTCGATTACCATACGTATAAACAAGCATTCGATGCTAAATTTTAAGTGAAAACCGATCTTTAAATGACAGAACTTGTGACCGTTAAACCCTTTTACTGTTCATAGAGGTACCACAGAAATCTGGTTGAAAATAAATATCGTTTCACCTATAAAATATTACCCCCGATAATCATTGCGAAATCAGAATTTTCCTGAACATGCTAGATCGTTAAATTCATATTAAATCTTTTACAAATCGGATTTTAGTGTTCCATGGCTTGTAGAGAAGCTAACAGATTAAACTACAGTACTCTATAGTTTATCTCTAAATTTTAACAAGTTATGATAGAGAAAACTGAAGAGAATTACGATTCTGGACTGCATTCCAGAGCAGAAATCCCAGTTAACCCCTGGTTTTAAATCACTGTATATCCTTGTTCAAATGCGAGAATGTGCATAAACCTATATCGTTAGCTTAAAAATTGAGTTATATTTCTTACCCCACTGGTTTCACTGGATTCCAGTTCTGTATGATATTTTTAACACATTTTATAATGTCGATGTGTCCAGCTGAATTCTGCAGTGACAGATTTTACACATCGAACTTAATCTGACCATAACTCCCTGTTGATATAGGATATTACTGATACGCCAATTGTGTTGGAAGCCTAACTGACAATCCTAAATATTGTTCAACCATAGTGTCGTCTAATTTTGATTCCAAAAGGGTGAAAACTGTGTTACGAAATGGACTTTCAGTTCAGGAACTGAATTTTCAGTAGTGAACACTTAAAATGAAACGACTGTAAATTACGAACCTGAAACCCGATTGACTTGAAACCAATTTCGTTGAACTTCTGACTGAGTTTACTTGCTATCTATTTTATATCATTTTACTAAATTCTGAATGTATGATTTAATGCGATTTTTATAAGTTCATAAGGCGCATAATAACTTGCATTGCACATGATTTGTTTAGCGGCATAAATGCACATATTATACCCGACTGTACTACCTCTAGTGATAGTGCGTGTCATTATTAAGTTTCAGTGTACCATGCATTGTCGAGTGTGAATGGTATCAGTTTAGGAGTGTCAAGTACGCCAGTGAAAAGTGAATGGTTCGTGAGAGTGACAATACAGTGAACAGTGAATAAAAAAACGTGTTATTGGTGCGTACTTGTACACAACTAGACCATACTCCTAAATAGTGAAACCTGGGGAAAAAGGGGGAAATCAAAGTGGAAAGGAAATCGTATTTAGCGAGGTCAGTGATTTAGAGGATGATCATTCGAACAACGACTCTTATATATTAGGTTTGGACCTAGCGGTTCGGCTGACAGGGTTATGTCCCGGGCGACAGTGTGCCGTAGTCTCGGGTACGTACGAGACTCTTGTTAAACATGATCACTCCTCTCCACAACTCGATTTCGAAGTGACTTAGAGACCGATAGGGACACAGATCATACATTGCATCAGTTGGTGATATATTGATTGCCTGCATTTATTATCTCCACCATTATTACTTTTATTTTCTTGTCTATCATGATTATTATAATATTGCTATTTCGTCGTCCTGACGACCTGAGTATGCATGCTCAGAGTTTGAAGAGGACCGGATTCAGGAGTCAGACCTACCCTTCGAGCTCGCAGAGATCTAGACGGCCGTGCATTCAGTACTTTTACTGCTTTCCATAAATCAATCTTGTATTCGCACTTGGTTAGTAATTTCTTTTATTTCATTCTGTTGTACACTGTGAACAATGAAAGTTAGTGTAATAAACTAGTAATGTGTTTCCTTTACTTCTGTGCTGTAATTACTGATTACCATGCAATGCTAGAAGCCGAAGTGTGACTACGGCGGGATTATCCTTGACCGTAGGAGCATGGCTGGCCTAGTCGCCTCCGGTATTCCGTATTTTGGGAAGCAGGGCATGACATGGTTTTGAATGGTATCAGAGCCCAGGCTTAATATTAAGGGATAACATTAACTACGCTTTATTATATGTTCACTTCACTACTTCTCGTTTTCATCCTTGAATCTAATCATATCCGTTCATCTATTTTCAGCGACATGACTTCACCGAACGATCTCTCCTCAGACTCTGGTTCTCAGGATCGCACAGAGAGGATCCTGAATGCACTAACGACCCTCGCGGAAGCCCAAGAGAGAAAGATAGACCTACTTACCGAAGGACTCAGGGCGATTACCGCATTAAGGGGATCCACCACTCTCATTACCGCTCCCGAGGACACCGCTAAACCAGCTACGTCTGCCAGGACTGGCACGGTGTCGGATTTTCGGAGATTACACCCAGCTGTTTTTACGGGACTAGCCGAAGCACTCGAGGCCGAACAATGGCTGGTCAATGTGGAGAACCTACTGACGGCCGCACGGGTACCCAACGAAGAAAAGGTGAATGTAATAAAGATTCAGTTGGAGGGCGAAGCCCGTACTTGGTGGTCCGTCGAAGAGAGCAGACTCGATGGGCCGATCGAGTGAAGCAAGTTCAAAGAGTGTTTCTTCGACCACTACTTTCCCCCCACCGCCAAGGCAGAGATGGAAGAGAAATTTATCTTACTGAAGCAGAACGGCCGTCCTGTTGACGTGTATGCAGCAGAATTCAACCGGCTAAGCCGATTCGCTTCATATATAGTCACATCAGAGGCCACCAGGGCCAGGCGTTTCTTACAGGGACTTGACTTTGAGCTGCAACAGTTGATTGCGTCACTCGAGTTGCAGACCTTCGCACAGGTGCTCAACGCTGCACGAATTCAGGAGAAGCTAATCAGTAAATTCAGGGGGGCCAGCTCGAGTGATAGGAGGCACCCAGTTGTTCTGGCGCGTACTCACACACCGTCTCGAGGGGTCATACCAGTTCACAGGCCAGGAACGACACAGATGAAGCGTCCCTTCGTGCCCCAGCATCGTCCACAGAGTAATGCCTTAGTCTGCGGCTACTTCCATAGGGATGGACATACCCAGAAGGACTGTCGCCGCGCCAAAGGACAATATTTAATTTATGGATCCAACCAGCACCAGGTGAGTGGGTGTCCTCGGCGAGCAGAGCTACAGGAAGGGCCTGGACCACAACAGCAGAGGTCACTAGAACAGAGGCAAACCAACACAGGCCGCGGTCAAGGGAGGGCTTTCACCCTGACCGCGGAGCAGGCAGAGGCCTCAGGAGAATTTGTTACAGGTACTCTACTCATACATTCTATACCAGCTAGAGTACTGTTTGATTCCGGTGCATCACACTGTTTTATATCTGCATATTTTGTCGATACACACTCCATACCACACGAACCATTGATCAAGGGATGGGAAATACATATGGGTAATGGTACTATAGTGTCCAGTCGACAATGTAGATCTTGTCCAGTAGTAGTTTGTGGCAGGGAATTCTATGCGAATTTCCTTTTAATCGGAACAGGCAGCTATGATGCAATTCTCAGGATGGATTGGATGAGTACATTCCACGCGATTATTGATTGCCGAGCCAGGAATGTGACTTTCCGCATCCCCAATCACCCAGAATTTGTCTTTGAAGGGGGGAGCAAGTCTTTGGAGCCAGCCAGGTATAGAGCCAAACCGAAAATATTGACAGCCATGGAGATTGATGAAAACCCCGCACTAGAAATCGTTCGGGATTTTCTTGACGTGTTTCCTGAAGATTTACCAGGTCTACCACCTCCACGCGTTTTGGAATTCTAGATAGATTTGATCCCAGGTACATCTCCAGTTTCTAAGGTACCGTACAGAATGGCACCGGTGGAGTTAGCTAAATTGAAGAAGCAAATTGGAGAACTCATGGAGAAAGGATTTATTCACCCAAGCGCTTCGCCGTGGGGTGCACCAGTCTTGTTGGTGAAGAAAAAAGATGGATCGCTATGGATGTGCATAGACTACCAGGAGCTGAACAGAGTAACGATAATGAATAAATACCCCATTCCACGCATCGACGATTTATTTGATCGGTTGGGTGGTGCCAAGCTATTTTCGAAGCTGGACCTTCGTTCGGGCTATCACCAGATCAGAGTAACGTCCGAAGATATATGCAAGACGGTTTTCAGGACCCGATACGGACACTATGAGTTTCTGGTGATGTCGTTTGGCGTCACCAATGCCCCAGCTATATTTATGGATCTGATGAATAGAGTATTTGCAAAATATTTGGACACTTTTGTCGTTGTATTCATCGATGACATACTAGTCTACTCTAAGACTCGAGAGGAGCACGTCGAACACTTGCGAACGGTACTACAAATTCTTCGGGAAGAGAAGCTATACGCGAAATTGAGCAAGTGTGAGTTCTGGCTCGACAAAGTGCAATTTTTGGGACACATTGTTTCGGGCGAAGGCATCTCAGTGGACCCAGCAAAGATAGAATCTGTTAGAGATTGGCCGACACCAAAGTCAGTGGCCGAAATCAGGAGCTTCTTGGAATTGGCGGGATATTATCGGTGGTTCGTTCTAGATTTTGCACGAGTCGCTGAAACTCTGACAAAACTGACACGGAAGGAAGTACCGTACGTATGTACGGAGGAATGTACTCGGGCTTTAGAAGTACTGAAACAGAAGTTGACCACGGCACCTATTCTTACAGTGCCAGAAAATTCGGGTGGCTTGGCGATACACAGCGATACTTCAGGAAAAGGCTTAGGCTGCGTTCTGATGCAGCACGGTCGGGTAATTGCTTATGCCTCACGACAGCTGAAGAATCACGAGAAGAACTACCCAACACACAACTTGGAGTTAGCCGCAGAGGTTTTCGCATTGAAGATCTGGAGACATTACCTACTGGGCGAAAAGGTGGAGGTGTACACGGATCATAAGTGAAATACGTGTTCACTCAAAGAGAACTAAATATGAGACAACACCGATGGCTAGAACTAATGGCAGACTACGACTTGGATTTACAGTATCATCCAGGAAAAGTAAATGTCGTACCCGACGCCCTCAGTCGCAAGCCAGCGGTCATGACGTTGACCAGGCAGAGGAGCATCATTGAGGATTTTCAGAAGCTCGAACTAGAGCTTGTTACACCGAGTGCAATCAAGCAGTTTTGGCAGTTATAGGTGCAGTCTTCTCTTATAGATCGTATTAAGGCTGCGTAAGCTGACGATCCTCAACTGCAGAAGTTCAGAGAGCAGGTGGAAGCCGGGCTGAGGACAGACTTACTTATACATCGAGACAGTTCTTTGAGATTCGGTAGCAGACTCTGCATTCCCAAGGGAGATGTTAGAGAAGAAGTACTAGCTGAGGCTCACAATTCAACTTATTCTGTACATCCGGGAGGCACGAAAATGTATCGAGATCTGAGGCAGCATTATTGGTGGAACGGGATGAAGCGAGAGATTGCACGGTTTGTATCCAAGTGCTTAGTATGTCAGCAAGTAAAGACTGAACACCAGAGAACGGCTGGACTGTTGCAACCGCTTGCAATACTAGAATGGAAATGGGAGCACATCACTATGGATTTTTTGACTGCTTTACCGCAGAGTCCACGAGGCAACAACTCCGTTTGGGTTATCGTCGACCGTCTTACGAAAGCAGCACACTTTATACCCTTCCGGGTAGGATAATCGATATAGTCGCTTGCGGAGAAATACATGCAAGAGGTAGTGCGACTACATGGAGTTCCGGTAAGTATAGTATCAGATCGGGACACTAGATTCATTTCGCACTTTTGGAAAAGCTTACAGGAGAGTCTGGGTACACGTTTCAAGTTCAGAACGGCTTACCATCCACAGACGGACGGACAGTCCGAGCGTACTATTCAGACACTCGAGGACATGTTGAGAGCATGCATGCTTGACTTTCAAGGTTCTTGTGAGGATCACCTCCATCTAGTGGAGTTTTCTTATAACAACAGTTTCCAAGCTAGCATCCAGATGGCCCCATTCGAAGCACTGTACGGACGGAAATGTCGATCTCCTGTTTGTTGGGATGACGTGGGTGAGCGAAGATAATTGGGCCCCGAACTTATTGTTCAGACAGTAGACAAGGTTCAGATGATCAGACGGTGCATTAAGATGGTTCAGGACCGATAGAAGAGTTGGGCGGATGTCAGCAGGAGAGCACTAGAATTCGAGGTCGGAGATCATGTGTTTCTGAAGATTTCTCCTACCCGCGGTGTTATCAGGTTTGGAAGTCGCGGGAAATTCAGTCCCCGATTCATCGGACCATTCGAAGTTTTGGAACGGGTCGGAGAAGTGGCTTACCGGCTTGCTTTACCCCCTTCATTAGCGGGTGTACACAACACATTTCATGGGTCACAGTTGCGGCGCTACGTTCGAGACGACAGTGGTGTTCTCGATCATTCTGAATTGACCTTGGGTGCCGATTTGACTTATGTGGAACAGCCTACTACCATACTCGACCGTAGAGAGAAAATGCTGAAGAGTAAAGTCATTCCGTTAGTCCGAGTGTCTTGGGACGGCCGTTCACTGGCGGAATCTACCTGGGAACGTGAGGAGGATATCCGTTCACGATTCCCACATCTTTTCGAGTAACCATTTTTGTATCACCGTTTTCTTTTCGTCTCTTTAATTTCAAGGACGAAATTTTTGTAAGCGTGGTATGATGTAACACCCGGTCTTCATCTACGCCAATACCTGCATTCAAATAAAATATTTTTTACCCATTTTACATTTTATATTATATTCTAATTAATTTTTTTTGCTTTCCTATGAACCCAACCCTAGGCCCAAGTCTATATTTAAATCCCACATTTTTCCTTAAAAATTCTTGAGCCCAAGCCCAACAACCTGAGGCCTTATTTTAAAACAACAAATTATATTCAAATTATTTACCTTCTCCTCTCTTTTCAAAATTCAAAATTTTATACCCTCATTTAAACCCAAATCTTACCCAATTAAAATTTCATTAAAAACCTATTAAATTTTATTCCCGTTATCTCTCTCTCTCTTCTTTATTTTTTTAATTAAAACCCACGTTTTATTTTCTCTCTTCCTCACGTTATCTCTTTTTCTCTCTCCCACATTACATTCTCTCTCCCCCTCACATTCTCTCTCTCTCTCTTTCTCCCATTCTTCTCCCTTCCCGCTCCCTCCCTCGAACCCACGCCTACGCCCATGCCCACGCTCATCTCGTCGCCGTCGCCGCCACCACCGACATCACCTTCGCATCCCTCCCTCTCTCCACTCTCCAAAACCCCGAGCCCCTCCTCACCTCACCGCACACCCGACCTCAACCCAAACAACCGCTGCCCCCACTGCGTGCCAGCCACTACCTCCACCATCAGTGCTCACCAACCGTCACCCCTCACCATTGTGACCTCCCTGCCTCTAGCTGCTGCCCTCCGCATCCGCCAGCCGACCCTTGAGCTCCCCACTGCCTCCTCTCCCGTGCACCTCACCGTCTCCTCCTCTTCCGGCCACCACTATAACCCAGGCCAACTCCTGCACCGGACCTCATCGGCCACCTCTCTCCATCATCCACGTCAACCCTACCTCCTCTTCCAAGCACCTCGTCGTTGCAACCCACCTTGCTGGACCAACCTCCAAGCTTCGGCCACCCGTCGCTGCGCTCACCTCCTCGGAAGCTCGAGCAACCGACCTTCAGACCGAGCCAATTCCAGCATCCAAGCCGGAGCCCATCATAGCTACGGCACCATCGCCATCATCGTCTTCAGGAAAGTGATTTCCACTTGCTTTACATGCTATTAGTTTTGTACACATAGTTATATTTTATATATAACAACCTAATTAATTGTTAAATCATGGATTCTAAATAATGTTTTACAATCCCTATTTATATGTATAGTTTGACTTGGTATAGAAATCGGGTCTTTAATACGGCTCAAACGAAGTTAAGAATTCATGTGAACTAAATCTTGCTTTGACCGATTAAACGAAACCAAAACTTCGATTACCATACGTATTAACAAGCATTCGATGCTAAACTTTAAGTGAAAACCGATCTTTAAATGACGAAACTTGTGATCTTTAAACCCTTTAACTATTCATAGAGATACCACAGAAATCTGAATGAAAATAAATATCGTTTCACCTATAAAATATTACCCTCGATAATCATTGCGAAATCAGAATTTTCCTGAACACGCTAAACCGTTAAATTCATATTAAATCTTTTACAAATCGGATTTTAGCGTTCCTTGAATTGTAGAGAAGCTAACAGAATAACCTGCAGTACTCTATACTTGATCTCTAAATTTTAACAAGTTATTATAGAGAAAAATAAGGAGAATTACGATTCTGGACTGCAGTCCAGAGCAGAAATCCCAGTTAACCCCTATTTTTAAATCACCGTATATCCTTTTTCAAATGCGAGAATGTGCAGAACCCTATATCATTACGTAGAAAATTGAGTTAGCTTTCTTAATCCACTAGTTTCACTGGATTCCAATTCTGTATGATATTTTTAACATATTTTATAATGTCGATGTGTCCAGCTGAATTCTGCAGTGACAGATTTTACACATCGCACTTAATCTGACCATAACTCCCTGTTGATATAGGATATTATCAATCCTCCAATTGCGTTGGAAACCTAACCAACAACCCTAAATATTATTCAACTATAGTGTTGCCTAATTTTGATCCCAACAGGATGAAAACTGTGTTATGAAATAAACTTTCAGTTCAGGAACTGAATTTTCAGTAGCGAACACTTAAAATGAAACGACTGTAAATTACGAACCCGAAACCCGATTGACTTGAAACCAATTTCGTTGAACTTCCGACTGAGTTTAATTGCTATCGCTTTTATATCATTTTACTAAATTCTGAACATATGATTTAATACGATTTTTATAAGTTCATAAGGCGCATAATAACTTACATTGCACATGATTTGTTTAGCGGCATAAATACACATATTATACCCGACTGTACTACCTCTAGTGATAGTGCGCGTCATTATTAAGTTTCAGTGTACCATGCATTGTCTAGTGTGAATGGTATCAATTTAGGAGTGTCAAGTATACCAGTGAAAAGTGAATGGTTCGTGATAGTGACAATACAGTGAACAGTGAGTAAAAACCATGTTATTGGGTGCATACTTGTACACAACTAGACCATACTCCTAAATAGTAAACCTAGGGAAAATGGGGAAATCGAAGTGGAAAGGAAATCGTATTTAGCAAGGTCAGTGATTTAGAGGATGATCATTCGAACAGCGACTTTTATATATTAGGTTTGGACCTAGCGGTCCGGCTGACAGGGTTATGTCCCGGGCGACAATGGGTCGTAGTCTCGGGTACGTACGAGACCCTCGTTAAACATGATCACTCCTCTCCACAACTCAATTTCAAAGTGACTTAGAGACCGATAGGAACACAGATCATATATTGCATTAGTCAGTGACATATTGATTGCCTGCATTTATTATCTCCACCGTTATTACTTTTATTTTCTTGTCTATCATGATTATTATAATATTGCTATTGCGTCGCCCTGACGACCTGAGTATGCATGCTCAGAGTTTGAAGAGGACCGGGGAGTCAGACCTACCCTTCGAGCTCGCAGAGATCTAGACGGTCGTGCCTTCAGTACTTTTACCGCTTTCCATAAATCAACCTTGCATTCGCACTTGATTAGTAGTTTCTTTTATTTCATTCTGTTGTAAACTATAAACAATGAAAGTTGGTGTAATAAACTAGTAATGTGTTTTCTTTACTTCTGTGTTGTAATTACTGATTACCATGCAATGCTAGAAGCCGAAGTGTGGCTACGACGGGATTATCCTTGACCGTATGAGCATGGCTGGCCTAATCACCTCCCGTATTCCGTATTTTGGAAAGAGGGGCGTGACAGACTACATTAATGAGATTGTTGTAAAGAAAAATGAACCTAAAAAATATTATAGAATCGGATTTGAAACCTACCCGGCTTTTTATGAAAAAGCAAGTTTTCAAAGTGCGGAGCTTAAGCCACTCCTTTTAAAATCATTTGATTCTATAACGATATCAAGTTCAAAGCGTTAATGGTTTTCTTAAAAACCATCCGCAGCCCTCCGTCATTTTAGGAAGTAGAGTACTTAGTATTCGTACTACGTATGTTGATTATAGTCAAGGTGTAGTGTACGGTAGCTAAGTGATGTCTTCCTACACAGCATATGATGCGATTAATTAGGACATTCATGTGATTATGTTGAGTATAGTCAAGGGTCATGTGAGTGGGTCTAATTAATCATGAAATGACGGGTAGAACTTGACTAGTACTTGTGATATGTTGATTATAGTCAAGGCCATAAGTTACTAGGGGTAAAAACCATATCGGGAGTTTCAAGAGTTGAAATTTGCAATGAGATTGCATACCTTCTATGTGATAGTTGGATCCCGATCCCACTGTGAGCAAGAGTTGCTCCCAGGAGAGTTTTACACTTTACAATTGGCTAACCCATTAGGTGTCTAGAAAGGTGTCTACGGGGCTACGCTTCTGGGAAAACGAGGTTTACTTTAATTAGGTCCGTGCGAAAATAGGGGGAACCTCCCTCAAAGTACCAACACTGGCCTGGCTGAACTGTTAGCGAAGTTGTAGACTGTAATTAATCCTGGCTAATTTTTTTAAGGTTTGAAGGAAAATTTGATAAATGCAGTGGGAGACATCGATTATATAAGATAAATAACCAATCTGATCTTTGCAAGAGCTTTCACTGAGTGTATTCTTTTCTCTCTCTTAATGGCAGATACCAATGACAGGCCTTAAGATTTTACTAGATAAAAACAAGCTGACCGAACCGAACTATAAAGACTGGTTGAGAAACATTAATATTGCTCCCATATATGATAAGGTATCATATGTCCTCACTGCCCTAGCCCCACCCATCCCAGGCCCTGAATCTTCTGTTGCGGATAGGAAGATTCACAAAACGTAGGATATTGACTGTGCCACTGCCAAATGCTTCGCGCTTGCATCGATGGACAATACACATCAAAAGAAGCACGAGGAAATGGATGTTCAATCCATCTTTCTCTATACAAAAGAGTTGTATGGGGAGCAATCTCATATCCTACAATATGAAGCGTCTCGAAAGCTGTTTCAGATGCGGATGGCTCCTGGCACACCAGTAGGTGACCACGTTTTGAAGATGATAGCTCTTATTGAAGAGCTTGAGGGCCTCGGATGGATAATGGAGAACGAACAATATGTTGATATTATTCTACAGTCTCTTCCCTCTGCCTTTTCTCCATTCATAGTGAACTTCAATATGCATAACATGGAGAAGTCACTACCTGAACTTCTAAATATGTTGAGAAGTGTGGAGAGCACGCTTAAAGCAAAGTCTCCCTCTCTGCTTATTGGACAATCTTCCTCTTCCGTCCCAAAAGCCAAGACCAAGGGAAAGAATAAGAAGAAATCCACCAAACCGTGAGGTGGAATCAAGAAGGCAAAGTGAAAAGACAAATCCAAAGCTGCAGAGTCGGGAAAAGGAGAATGTTTCTATTGCAAGAAGTCAGGGCACTGGAAGCGAAATTGTACTGAGTACTTGGATCTCGAAAAAGAAGCATGGTGATGCTTCCGCTTCAGGTGTGTTTGTAACTGAAAATTGTTTCTCTATTAACTATGCTTCCTGGGTATTGGATACCGGATCGGGTTCTCATATCTGCAATTCTGTGCAGGGTCTGAGAAATAGCAGAGTTTTGAAGACCGGTGATCATATTCTCCGAGTTGGAAATGGTTCCAATGTACATGCAGTTTCAGTGGAAGAGTATCACCTGGGGTTGTCGTCGGGTTGTATATTGGTTTTGAACCCATATTATTTTGTACCAAGCATGCTTTATAATATAATATCCATTTCTTTGTTAGACAATGAAGGATATTATTTTGTATTGTAGCATAATATTATGAACATTAAACTAAATCAAGAGTTGATTGGTTCTGATATACTTAATAACGGGATATACGTCCTAAATCAACACACAGTTTTCAACATACAACATACAAATAAAAGAAAATTTTCAGATATAAATGAAGCTTTTCTTTGGCATTGTAGACTTGGTCATATTAATGAAACAAGACTAAATAAGCTTCATAAAGATGGATATTTAAATGCTTTTGAGTATAAATCTTATGCAACTTGTCAGTCTTGTATCAAAGGGAAAATGACCAAAACTCCGTTTACTGGACACGGAGAAAGAGCTACAGAGCTCTTGGGCCTCGTACATAGTGATGTATATGGGCCAATGTCTACACATGCGAGAGGCGGTTTTTCTTACTTCATAACTTTTACTGATGATTTCTCAAGATTCGGTCATGTGTTTTTAATAAAGCATAAGTCTGAGACTTTCGAGAAATTCAAGGAGTACAAACTTGAAGTAGAAAAACAAACAGGAATGAGCATCAAGATACTTCGATCAGATCAAGGTGGAGAGTATTTTAGTATAGAGTTTTCAAACTTCCTGTAAGAGAATCGGATTCTCTCCCAGCTCACTCCCCCTTACACACCACAGCACAACGGTTTGTCCGAAGGCGGAATCGAACCCTATTAGATATGGTGCGATCCATGATGAGTGATGCTGAGTTGCCCCTCTCCTTTTGGGGACATGCATTAGAGACTGCTGCATATCTGTTGAACAGGGTTCCAACCAAAACCGTGTCTACCACTCCATATGAGATATGGTATGGGAAGAGACCATCTTTTAAGGAGTTAAGATTTGGGGTTGTCCGGCTTTTGTCAAAAAGCAGAATCCGGACAAACTCGAGACACGATCAGTCAAGTGTGTATTTGTGGGATATCCAAAAAATTCATATGGATATCTATTCTACACAAGGAAGAATAAAGGGTGTTTGTTTCTCGAAATGCCACATTTTTAGAAAATAATTTTTTTTCAAATAATACTGATGGTAGTGTGGTAGATATAGAAGAGGTTCTAGAGACACAAGTTACGAATGACGACTTGGTTGAACCTGATGTTGCAACAGAATCTTATGAACCTCAGCCACTCCGTAGATCTGGTAGGACTTCTCGCCCACCGGAGAAATACTACGGTTTTCTCATTAATGGTGATAGAGAAGATTGTATCATGGATGATGATGACCCTACCGGTTTTCAGCAAGCTATCATGAATGGTGACTCTGTGAAGTGGCTGGATGCCGTGAGATCAGAAATGGAGTCTATGTACACCAACAAAGTATGGACTTTGGAGGATGTACCCTCTGGGGTAAAACCCGTAGGGTGCAAATGGATCTTTAAAAGAAAGATCGGAATAGATGGGCAGGTGGAGACCTATAAGGCAAGGTTGGTAGCGAAAGGTTTTCATCAAAGACCAGGACTGGACTATGACGAGACTTTCTCTCCGGTAGCCATGCTTAAATCCATTCAGACCCTACTTGCTATTGCTGCTCACTACAACCATGAAATCTAGCAGATGGACGTTAAAACTGCATTTCTAAATGGTGATTTAGAAGAATACGTTTTTATGGATCAGCCAGAGGGCTTCATTGACAGTGGGAGCAGTGGGAAAGCATGTAGGTTGCTTAAATCCATTTATGGATTAAAGCAGGCATCACAGAGTTGGAACATCTGTTTTGATGATGTTATCAATGAGTTTGATTTCGTCAAAAATCCAGATGAACCTTGTGTTTATAAGAAGACTGTAGGGAGAACTGTCGTATTCCTCGTATTATACGTGGATGACATTCTTCTGATAGGAAATGACACTCCTATGCTACAGTCAATCAAATCATTCTTATCACAAAGGTTCTCCATGAAGGACCTGGGTGATGCCACGTACATATTGGGCATTCGGATCTATAGGGATAGATCCAAACGGTTATTAGGATTATCCCAAACCAGGTACATCAACACCATCCTAAAGAGATTTAGTATGGAAGACTCCAAGCGGGGTGCCTTACCCGCTTGCCATGGAGTCACCCTCTCCAAGGACGTTTGCCCAAAGTCTGGTAAAGAGAGAGCTCGCATGAGCATTATTCCCTATACTTCAGCCATAGGATCAATAATGTATGCGATATTGTGTACATGCCTTGATGTAGCTTATGCACTAGGTGCAGTAAGCAGGTATCAGTCAAACCCAGGGGAGAAACACTGGACTGCTGTGAAGAACATTCTTCGGTACTTGCGAAGGACTAAAGAATTGTTCTTGGTGTATAGTAATGGGGATCTCCAAATGGAGGCCTTTACCGATTCTAGATTCCACAGTGATAAAGATGACAATAAGTCTATCTCAGGGTTTGCATTTACTCTCAACGGAGGGACGGTGAGTTGGAAGAGTTCCAAACAGGATACCGTTGCAGACTTTACGATGGAAGTTGAGTACATTGCTGCAAATGATGCTGCCAAGGAAGCCGTCTGGATGAGGAAGTTCATCTCGGAGCTAGGAGTAGTTCCAACCATTATTGATCCAATACCATTGTATTGTGATAATAATAGGGTTGTGGCATTGGCCAAAGAGCCCAGGTCCCATCAGAAGTCCAGACACATCCTGAGGCGATATTATTTGATCCGGGAGATAGTTGATCACCACGAGATCGAGATTAGGAGAGAAGATACAAAGAATAACACTGCAGATCCACTCACCAAGGCCCTCCTTCAGCCGCAGCATGAGCGACTTTTTGAGATGTTGGGTATGAGATACGCCAAAATTGGCCTTAGTGCAAGTGGGAGATTGTTGGATATATGTATGCCCTAGAGGCCATTATATGATAGTGGATGTATCGATATGTGTATATATATATTCAGTGGACATTCTTGCTCGACATGATAATATGCTATCTGGTTTATTTTATCTTGACAAGTTCATTTGATCATGCATTTTACTCATTTAGTACATGTTGATAAAGCCCTTAGGATATTTGCTTGACTGCTGAGACTATGATGTAGATCATACTGGTGGGACAAGTGTAGTTTATAAGCATATCTTTGAAATGTTCCTAGTCGTAGGTGTATCGAGACGGTGCATCAATATTCCAGAGTAGACTAGCGTATATGGTTCTTGTCCCATATGATGGGCGATGGATGATCCCATATCCATTGGTGTGGTGACACCAAATACTGTATACGGGTGCTCAGTGAGACTGGGAACACTGAACAGACTCACCGAGAACTCCTATATGGTATTATATCTATAGTCGTATAGCAGTTCTCAGGTGACACTGGTACAGGTTAGTCTGTAGACCTGAGATCGTCATAGAGTCTTCTGTGTCCTCCCACTGTACTTTGATCTCCACCCTACCACGGCTCTACTGAGTCGTGCAAACAGGTGGATTTTGGGTACAGTCCCGAGGCACATGGAGGCAATGAGCGATAGGAAGGGTTTCATCTCTCCCGGTATTGGAGGTTGATGTTGCGCTATATTCGATTGGCTATAACAGGAAGTCCCTGGTCAGGGCTGATGAGATTCACTGATAAGTGTTATCAGTAGTTTCTCGATCTGTTATGAGCCATATACCAACATAACTTATTGAGTTATTGGGGTCGACGATGACATTCCTAGACTCGATATGCAATATATCTGACGAAGAGACCGGACTGTACGGTAAGTGTTGCCAGTTGGCTCGACGGGAATTTTAACAGGTTTGCTTGTGTTTCTTCTGATTGCTCAATACCTGGGAGCCGTTACGTACAGCTTGTGCCACTGACGATTTATGGGTATGTGATATGATCACTGCCTACTGCTAGCGTATTGACGAGTCTTAGAGTCCCACAAAGGGGTCTCCTAGCTCAGGCGAAAAGATATGGGGTGCATATAGGATATACGCGGGAGCTTAATTAAATGCGTGTATATGATACCGTATTTTAATCAGGCGTTTACTATTGGACGGGTCGCATGTGATATGACTAGGTTATTAAATCAAGTGTTGATTTAATATTAAGTCCATTAACTCATTTATTAAAACCTATTTCTTTATGATGCATGCATGAGTGTATGTATATGTTGATATGGATGAACACATGCAAGCATACATGTGTCATGGTTGATGATATATTGGTGGCGGCAATGCAATACTCACATGGTAACATATTTATGTATTTTGATTATTTGAGAAAAGCAAAATGGGAATAAAATCATGATTGACTATTCAACTCTTTTCTCTTGAGTTGACCAAAATCAATACCATGGTTTCATTGCGTATGATTTTTGTAGCCCATGGTTTTTCTTAACCTCAAGTCTTAAAATATCTAGATATTTTGTAACCATAGTTAAGCATGGTATAACTCTCATTCACTTAGGATTATGTTGATTATTATTCTCACTTGAGTCAAGTTTAGCCATCTCCTTCTTCCTCTCTCCTTCAAGCTCTCTAGGGTTTCAAAAGTGAGAGAAGAAAATAAAAAGAAAAGGTTTTTAAGTGAGATCCAAACCCACATCACCAATCTATACTAGTCTAGCCCATTAGTGTAGGTTGTTTGCTCCACTTCTTCATAGATCAAGTGAAGATAGGAGCTTGAGTAAAGGGACTTCGTGGTGGATCATCGTGGACTTGGAAGGATTCAAGCGAACCGGTTCAAATCCTACTCGATCCAAGGTGTCACAAGAGGAGGTCTACAAAGGTATTGCTTATCTCTTAGTGTTAGACACTACTTACTATGTGATACTATATGTTGTTACTCTATTTTTCTAGTTCGATTCATGGTATTGTTTAGCACCTCCTAAAATTTTAATATAGCATGTGCGATGCAACCTAAAACCTAGGATGGTGCTAGTGAATCCCTGCAGGAATGCTTCACTAAATTTTTCTCTCTTTTATCTCAAACTAATGTGAGCAAGAGGAGGAAGAAGAAGGAGAAGGAGGTCTGCATGAAGCTCATGACGCGTGAAGAGAATGAAGCATCAAACCCAAAAATGAAAAAGAGAATGGCTAAGTAAATCATAACTATGATGCAATGGTGCACCAATGAATGCACATCACAATCCATGCCATACCTCTTTATTTTTCTAGCCATGCTTCATGCCACCTCATTACCATCTCATTTTCCATTTGTTTTTCTAAAAAGAAAAACAAATATTAGATGTCATTCTTCTAGAAGAATTCCCATATAAATACGGAATACTTCTCCTGGTATATGTATCACTTCATATACTCGTATCCATATAAAAACACAGATAGCACCAAAGAAAGAAAATGAATAGTGAAAAATAATACAAAAATATATGTATCAAAATACATATATAAATTATTAAATCAAAACCTGATTTAAAAATCCGGCTTAATCCTAAGCCGACTAGTATTATCAATCGTCTGATTAAAATTCGTGTATCCCGTACACGTATTTAATCGTACCTATGCATGTACCAACGTACGGCTCCTACATTTTTCGCATGAACCAGAAAAACCCTCTGTGTGGGACTCTAAAGACTTGACAATACGCTGACAGTGAGTTTAACCACAAGCACGTCAGCGGCACTAGCTATACGTAGTGGCTACCCAGGTACTTGTCGAAAGGGGGGTTGACAATCAAGTACGTTCTTACCCTACTGAGCATGAATGTGACAATCTCCATACAGTCCGGTCTCTTCATCAAAGAGTATCGCATATCGGGTCTAGCGGGTGGATAACGTCAGACCCCTACTAACCCGATAAGTCGTGTCTGAGTCAAGCTCATCACCAACAGAGATACTACTGATCAACTATCAGTAAATATCGTCCACCGTAGCTACGGATTTCTAGTGATAGCCGAATGAACACAGCGCGACATCGACTCCTAATACCAGGAGAGACGAATCCCTGACAGTCGACCACTGCCTCCATGTAGCTTAGGACTGTACCCAACTAAAACTTGTTTGCATGACTCCTTTGAGTCGTGGTAGGGTAGTAATCAAAGTACAGTAGGAACCCACACTAGACAAATGACAACTTCAGGTCAAATGACTAACATGTACTCATGCCACCTGAGAACTTCCATCTAATGATAGATATAATACCATCTAGAAGTTCTCAGCGAGTCCGTCCAGTTTACTCACCTCCAGTAAGCACCTGTATACTATTTTAGGTGACACAACACTAATGGGTTATGAGACCGGCCACCGCCTCTCGTCGGAGTCTGGAAGCATATACACTAGTCTACTCCGGAATATCGATGCCCGGTCTCGATACTCCCATGACTAGGGATAATTAAGGATGTGCTTATGAACAACCTAGCTCCCACATATATGATCTCCATCATAATGATGGTTATCAAGCAACAATCCTATAGGCTTTATCAATGATAAAGACAAACCAGATAGCATACTATCATCTCTTATAAGACTGTTATACCTGTATAGGTCCTCTCTCAATTATCATAATCTCCTACTTGCGATCAAAATAATTGCCTTGAGGGCATTATATCCAACAATCTCCCACTTACACTTAAAGCCAATTATTGCGGTATCGCATATCCACAGCTCGTGCGCTACCGACTACCCAACTTCACTACAAATCAGTTTCGCAAACCATATTTGTGAAACTTAATTTGTTCAAATAAATAGTCTCAGTGAGTGGATCCGCTACAATGTTCCAACTTCATCTCTCTATATCTCAACTTTGTGGTGATTAACAATCTCCCAAACTGAGCGATACCCCGTCTCAAGAATTTATCTGGATACTTGATGGGACCAAGTTCATAAATGAACAACTCCATCTAACAAACTTCTTGGGTTATTTCCTCTGTTGAGTTATAGCTAGCACCCTGCACCATGATTGCCTCAGTATCTTTATTGGAACACTATCCAATATACTGATCCTTAGAAAAGGCTAAACTCAAAACTCTGACAGCATCTCTGTCATCCAAGTCACCTTGGAAGCCTTAACCGATAACCGCCTTCTAGAGGAGGCTGCCGTTATCTTAT
The DNA here is from genome assembly GCA_030015575.1 of Agapanthus africanus. Lineage (NCBI taxonomy): Eukaryota > Viridiplantae > Streptophyta > Magnoliopsida > Asparagales > Amaryllidaceae > Agapanthus > Agapanthus africanus. The sequence goes on from CM057344.1 coordinate 43,369,394, forward strand.
ACCATGAATATCCACTTATGTTCTTTACTGCTTCCCAATATTTCTCTAGGATTGGATTAATATTCGCTTATTGCAACTAGTGAAAAAACAATATCTGGTGTTGTACAAGACATTGCATGATTGACTCAATTATCTAAGCAAATGATATATCATTCATGCCAATCTCTCTCCTCATTGGTCTAGAAGACATATCTTTAGAGATGGTGACTCCATCACCTGCAGGTACATCACCACGCCAGGAGTCATCCATTCTAAAATACTTTTAGAATGTTGTTCAAGTACCCGATTGGGAAACTTCCCAAATCTAGATCTAAAACCCGAATCCCTGATATATTATCCATCTGGTTTTGTACAAGACATTGCATGATTGACTCAATTGCCTAAGCAAATGATATATCATTCATGTCAGTCCCTCTCTTCATCAGTCTAGAAGACATCTGTTTAGAGTGGGTGACTCCATCACCTGCGGGTACACTACCACGTCAGGAGTCATCCATTCTAAAATACTTTTAGAATGTTGTCTAAATATCCGATTTAGGAAACTTCTCAAATCTAGATCTAGTTACCAGAATTCTTGATATACTATCCACATCTAATATGGAGAAAACACTTTGTGACAACCAAAATTTGACCGATTGTAGTATAGGAACATCACTTCCTATCTGGAGTATGTCATTCAAATCATAAACAGTACTTCCTACATCCTTCTTATTAAGTTCATTTTTGTTTTGATGAAGTCAACCACCTTGACTGTCACATCAAAACAGACGATCCATCTCCGCTATCCATGCTTCGGTCTACGAATAGACATAAGTAACTTGCACACCTTCCACTGCTCCCACTGACTACGTAACCCTCTGGCAGAGTCATATACACGTACACTTCCAAAATCCCATTTGGAAAGACGTTATAGTCTTCCACTTGCCAGATATCATAGCCATGAACTGCATCAGCGCCAAATCATACCCATATGTATTTCAGCGTAGACACTGAAGTAAAATTCACATCACAAACCACAACGAGTATTTGATGAAAACCCTTTACAACAAGTATAGCTTTATTAGGTTAGTACCTTTCCACCTGCACAGATCTCAAAAGATCTACTTACTCCTAATGGGTTTTACCCCTTCAGAAGCACCCAGCAAAGTCCAAAATTCATGATTTGCTAAAGTGCATGGAGTCCATCTTAGGTATGAAATATCTGGTCATCTGGAAATTACCACTTCCTATGACCTGCTGATAATAAGTAGGGGGAACAGCAGTGTCAAGTCATATCCGTATGAACTTCAGCATAAACACTGAAATAAAAGTCTCATCACAATCCACAACAGGTATTTGATAAAAACTCTTTACAACAAGTCTAGCCCTATTAGGTTAGTGCCTTTCCACCTACACAGATATCAAAAAATCTACTTGCTTCTAATAGGTTTTACCCCTTCAGGAGCACCCAGCAAAGTCCAGAATCCATAATTTTACTGAAGTGCGTGGAGTCCATCTTGGATATGAAGTATCTGGTCACTTGGAAGTTACCACTTCTTATGACCTGCTAACAACTAATAGGACCATCATCACCATGATGCCAACCTCCCTGTCACCGTCTATGAGAAAACTGAAGTATCTCTCGGGTGTCTGAGATCACCTGCTAAAATCTGCGGAGTGGCTAATGGCTTGTCAAATCCAATTGAATTTTTAGGTTCTACTAAATTTTCGTTAACCGTTTATGGTTTTGGAATCACTTCCAATTCTACCATACTCCCACTAGTTTCTTTTGCAAAAAGATTCCTTTTATAATAAGGTGGCGAGTCAAGAACGGTGTAACTATTGATCTTGAAAATGGAAGAAAACAAATTCCTAGAGAATGCTTGGGATAATCCATAAACCGTCATTACCGAAGCGTGCCTCGAAGTTGTCCGAATTTTGCTTTTAAATAGAAACTAGATAACTCCATATCTTAACAATCTCAAGATATGTAACCATTCTATATCCATATAGAATCAAGACACTAATTTAGATAGAACCAGATTCAAATGTCATGCAGCTATTTCCAGTGCATATTATCTAATAGAAAAGGGCCAATACAATATTACTCATCAAGGAGCGCATCCACGGATGAGCAAGCTGCTAGAGAATCAAGTTCTCAATATTAGTATGATGGAATACCTAGCATAAGTATCTACATCTTCGATCATCTCGAAAAATCCTGATACTTCCAACATATGATTCTCTACTTTATTCTTATACCTATAAACTTCTCAAAAATTTTGACCTTGTATTATCTCGAATGCGTGTCTAAAACCAGAGAACTCATAGATAATCCTGAATGAAGTAAGAGTACCAACCCCTTGTCCCGAAGGATATTGGACAACATACATTTTCATGTATAAGTTCCAAGAGTATGCTAACTCAAATTCTGTGTTTTGTAAATTAAAAACTGTATTTTGGTCGAGAATGTCTTATACCGTTATTCAATGCACCCTACCTTATTCTCAACTGATAAAAGTAAATGTTTACAACACAATTTTCAAAATGTATATCCCACTTTATAAAATAAAGGTACGAATATTTCATTTTAAAATTTGGTGCATGACAACGGTTATTCGAAACCAAATATTTGCCGTTAGGCAAAGCCAGGCGATTTAATCCAATATCACCGATTGCAACGAATTCCAATATTAACAATCAAATTATCCATTTCCCAATATACTACTCCTACTCATCATCTGTAACACCGTACAGATGTGAGATCCAAAACTAGTAAATACATACCGTGGAGTCAGAATTGATTGGGAAAACAGTTCTCTATTACAAGTATACAGAAATACTGAAACATAAAAATTGTTTCATAGGGGGTGGTCAGGTATTTCTAATAATGCATTTTCCATTATTCAAATTCATGACAGTAGTCACAATTTCCTTTGCACTCACTTCAATCCATTCATATGTCTTTACATCTTACCTTCTGTACACCGCACTTAGGCTAATTGATTTTCTTCATTCCTTACCTTTCGGCACCAGTCCGAGGTTTGGAAGAAGACTATCCAATAAGCGTAACAGGTGTACTCTCCTAATGCAAGGAGCTCTCGTAATCTGAGAGAAGGTAAAGGGAAAAGACAACCAAATAATCCTATTCAATTTCTCCAGAACCTGTGGCCATTCTCGACTGAAGTAACTTCTTTGAGTTCGTATGTAACTATAAGATGGCCGTTCTAAACAATATAGATCATCGTAGTGATATGATGTGTTCTGGAGAAATGCAAAGGGTAATGTAGGAGTGGTAGGGATATATGCGACATTGTCGTGAATCAAGACAACCCAAAGCCAAAAAGTGTAAGAAGGTTTGGTTAACTTGGTTTATGAGTTTTTAAGGTAAGTCATGGGTCACTATACCAAAAAGTGAGAAAAGAAACACTTAGCGTGCACTCTATCAAGATTAGATTGGTTTTCACTTTATCTAATCAGGATGGCTCCCACCGTTTCCTCGAATTCTCCTTCAAACCCTAAAAGGAGAACGAGTCGGGATCATTTACACTTTATAAGTTCGCTAACCGTTCAGCCAGGCCAATGTTGGTACTCCGAGGGAGGTCCCCCGTGCTTTCGCACAAACCCAATTAATAACCTCGTTTCCGCAGAGGCGTAATCTCGTTAACACTTTCTTGACACCTAATAGGTTAGCTAATTGTGAAGTGAAAAATCTCCTGAGAAGTAATACATACTCATCAGTGAGAATTGGGACCCAACTGTCATCATGTGACAACCTGACGGAATCCACTCAAGTCACTACACTCCAGAAGGTATACGCATGCCTGACAAGTTTCCCGTATGTTTGAAACTCCCGATATGGTTTTTACCCCAAGCGTCTTATGACCTTAATAAGGTCAAAATGTCATAAGTCGCAAGTCAAGTTCAACCCGTCATTATCTTGTATTAATCTTAACCCACCCGCACGTGCCCTTGACAAAGTCAAAATTATTAGATATAGTGCCCTCAAGGCAATTATTGTGATCGCAAGTAGGCGATTATAATAATTGAGAGAGGACCTATACAGGTATAACAGTCTTACTCGAGATGATAGTATACTATCTGGTTTGTCTTCATCATTGATGAAGACCGTAGGATTGTTACTTGACAACCAGTATTATGATGGTGATCATATATGTGAGAACTGGGTTGTCCATAAGCACATCCTTAAATGTCCTTAGTCGTGGGAGTATCGAAACTGGATATCGATATTCCGGAGTAGACTAATGTATACGCTTCTGGACCCCGATGAAGGGCGGTGGCAGGTCTCACAAGCCATTGGCGTTGTGTCACATAAAGATAGTATACAGGTGCTCACTGGAGGTGAGTACACTAGACGAACTCGCCGAGAAATTGTAGATAGTATTATATCTATAGTCAGATGAAAGTTCTCTGATGGCATGAGTACAGGTTAGTTTTTTGACCTGAAGTTATCATTTGTTTTGTGTGAGTTCCCACTGTATTTTGATTACTACCCTACCATGGCTCAAAAGAGTCGTCCAAACAGGTTTTAGTTGGGTACAGTCCCGAACCACATGGAGGCAGTGGTCGACTGTCAGGGATTCGTCTCTCCTGGTATTAAAAGTCGATGTCATGCTGTGTTCAGTTGGCTATCACCAGAAATCCGTAACCACGATGGATGAGATTTACTGATAGTTGATCAGTAGTATCTCTGATAGTAATGAGCTTGACTCAGACACGATTTATCGGGTTAGTAGGGGTATGACGTTATCCACCCCCTAAACCCAATATGCGTTACTCTTTGATGAAGAGACCGGACTATACGGAGATTATCACATTCAGGCTCAGCGGGGTAAGGACGTACTTGATTTTCGACCCCCTTTCGATAAGTACCTGGGTAGCCGTTATGTACAGCTAGTGCCGCTGATGTGCTTGTGGTTAAACCCACTGCCCATGTATTGTCGAGTCTTTAGAGTCCCACACAGAGGGTTTTCCCGATTCATGCGACAGATGTAGGAGCTGTACGTTGGTACGTGCAGGGATCCGATTAAATACGTGTACAGGATACACGGACTTCAATCGGACGTTTGATAATACTAGTCAACTTAGGATTAAGCCGGATTATTAAATCAGGTTTTAATTTAATAATTTATATATGTATTTTGATACATATATTTTAGTATTATTGTTCACTATTCATTTTCTCTCTTTGGTGCTATCCGTATTTTTATACGGATACGCGTATATGTAGCGATATATATACCGGATGAAGTATTCCATATTTATATGGGAATGTTTCTAAAAGAAGAATACCTCATATTTATTTTTCTATTTAGAAAAATAAAAAGAAATGAGGTGTAAAGTGAGGAAACAAGAAGCATGATTGTGGACATGTAGGAAAGTATGGCTTGGGATTTTATATTGTTAAAATGATTTGGATGCACTATTGCACCATGGTTGGATTATATAGTAGCCATTCTTTTCTATATGTGAGACTTGATGATTTTTTCCTCTTCTTGAGTCGCTTCATACTTCATGGTTGCGAGCATGAGCAACCACCTTCTCCTCTTCTCCTTCTTCTTCGTGCTCTCACTTGAGCATGGATTCTAAAAAGAGAGAAATTTAATGAAATATTCTTACATCACCGACCATCCACACCTAGCAAGTCTGGATCATCGATTAGAGCCTCCTCCGATTTCCCTTGGGCAGATCGTTTTCGACGAGGGTAGTCGATTTTCAAGAGCGATCCCAACGGCTACGAGCTTGGAGAGATCTTCCACAATTGGGTGGACACACGATAAAAGTTGTAGTTTATCAACCCCTGCACTTTTAGTTAGCTAATTTAGGTTATTGGATTGTATCTTGGGTTTTACAGGCATTCGGTGCTCGCTAAAGTTTTTTTGTTTTCGGTTCCACCTCGGCCGCGGCTTCCGCGGCGTGGGCACCGAAACCCAACATGGTATCCGTGCCACTCCATAAACCTTAACAAGCTAGTTAGAGTTTCGATCGACGGTTTTTTCCAAATCGCATTTCCAAATTCACTGCTTGATATTCGAATTTTAAAGTTGTTTAAAAAATTGTTTGGGTTGCATTAAAATTATGTGCAGGAAAAACTAGAGGCCAGAAAAAAATTTAGGCACATAAGCCTAAAATTTGGCTGCGGAACCGCCACCAAACATGCCATTTGGCCGCGGTTCCGCAGTCCAATTTGGGCCGTTGTGCCCCAAAATTTTTCTGGTGCTCTATGGTATGGAAATGTGATTTTTGGAATATTTGGTTTTGGCCCAGATTTGTTTGAGTACTGGTTTATGCTTGGGGCCAATGCGGAAAGTTTTAATCGATCGAAATTTTGAATTCATTGTTTTCAGTGCGCTTGTTAGTTTCTACGACCGTGAATATCATAGCGTGATACAATTCGACTGGTTGCTATATGTACAATCAGACGGGTTTACGAACATGATATTCATGTTGATGTTCTGTGTTGCACTGATATTATGGATGGATTGTTGTGATGGATAGCCTTGTACGCAATATTAGATATACAGTTCAGATTCATTTGTATATTGATTATTGCGGGGCGAGCGTCCGACATGTGGACTGTCGTTTCTGGCAGTTTGTATATTCTTTTATTGGAGCACGACCTGGTTGAAGTTAATATCACCGTTGTATATACATTTTCTTTTCTGTATTAGGACTACCCCACGGAGGAGTGCTCGAATAACCGAGTTCTAGAGGGCAACGGGCCCGCATCTCATGGCGTTGAGACCGGGGGGCCTCAATCTAGAATTGACTGGCTGTTCGCCACACTCGTAGGGGTATAAGTTGACCCACAGAGAGGGGCTCAAGTTACCGGATTCCGTGAAGTACCGGGTGGCCCATTCACTTTGTTGATTGGGTTGTCTCATTTCGGGGATTGGCGGGTAACTTTCCGCACTCATAGGGGTCTAGGCTCTTCATTGCACCGGCTATCCACACGGCCGGGGAACGTCGTGTCTCATTTATGGCTCAAATGAAACGCGGGGCTCATAAATTATCCGCTATTCCATATTGTTATTTGCATACTTATAATGATTTTTATCTGCCTGTGATGACTATTATCTGCCTGTGATATATATATATATATATATATAGTAGATACTTATATATATTTTGCATCCACGCTAGTCCTGCCGTAAGTTAAGTAACCTAACGGTGTATGATGGGGCCCCGTAGCGAATGCGGATGGCATATAAAAAGCATGTTATTTTGGTTGTTTCTTTTGTGGCTTGGAAACTTAAAATGATTGGAACGCATTATTTGAATAATACAAGAAAAATAAACCTAAATGATGTTGTCGGAATAAATTTTAAAACTACTCGGTTTTCTTCAAAATTCATAGTCATATTCTTTTGCTTTGCATATAGATATTCTGTTAGGAATATCCCGTACCTCATTCTATGAGTGAAGAGCCTTGATCCCTTCACTGGGAGTTCGCTCTTAAGCAAAAGTTTATGTTACTAGTTTTAAAAAATGGAGCTTAAACCACTCCATTTCAAAGCCACTCGAGTTCATTCAACGATATCAAGTTCATTACGTTAAAGGTTTTTCGTCAAAAACCAACCGTAGGCCTCCATCATTTCAGATTAGTATTGCTTAGTATTCGTGCTACGTGTTTTGACCTTGTTAAGGCGTAATGTTCGGTAGTTATGTAATGCTTTTCAGTTGCATAGTGATGCGATTATTTAGGACAGTCGCGCGGTCATTTTGACCTTGTCAAGGGTACGTGCGGGTGGGTTTAGATTAATCCAGGATAATGACTGGTTGAAATTGACTTGCGACTTATGACATTTTGACCTTATTAAGGTCATAAGACGCTTGGGGCAAAAACCATATCGGGAGTTTCAAACATACGGGAAACTTGCCAGGCATGCACATACCTTCTGGAGTGTGGTGACTTGAGTGGATTCCGTCAGGTTATCACATGATAATAGTTGGGCCCCGATTCTCACTGATGAATATGTATTACTCCTCAGGAGATTTTTCACTCCACAATTAGCCAACCTATTAGGAGTCTAGAAAGTGTTAACGAGGTTACGTCTCTGCGGAAACGGGGTTATTAATTGGGTCCGTGCGAAAGCACGAGAGACCTCCTTCAGAGTACCAACACTAGCATGGTTGAACGGTTAACGAACTTGTAAAAGTGTAAATGATCCCGACTAGTTCTCTTTTTAGGATTTAAAGGAGAATTCGAGAATAGTGGGAGCCATCCTGATTAGATAAAGTGAAAACCAATATAATCTTGATAGAGTGCACGCTGGGTGTTTATTTTCTCTCCCTCTGGTACAGCGACACATAACTTACCTTAAAAACTCATGAAGCAAGTTAACCAAACCTTTTTACACCCTTGGACTTCGGATTGTCTTGATTCGCGACAAAGTCGCATATATCCCTGCCACTCCTACTCTACCCTTTGCATTTCTTCAGAACACATCGTATCACTATGATGATCTATATTACTTGGAGCAACCATTGTTTAGTTATATACGAACTCGAAGAAGTTACTTCAGTCGAGAATAGCAACAGGTTCTAAAGAAATTGAATAGGATTATTCAGCTGTCTCTACCCTTTACCTTCTTTTAGGTAGTGAGAGCTCCTTGTATTAGGAGAGTACACTCATTATGCTTATTGGATAGTTTTCTTCCAAACCTTAGACTGGTGCCGAAAGGTAGGGAAGGAAAAAATTCAATTAGCCTAAATATAGTGTGCAGAAGGTAAGATGTAGAAACATATAAAAAGATTGAAGTGAGGGCAAAGAAAATTGCGACCACTGTCATGAATCTGGATAATAGAAAAGCCATTATTAGGAATACCTGGCCACCCCCTATGAAACATTTTCATGTTTAATATTTTCTGTGTATTTGTAAGAAGAGAACTGTTTTCCCAATTAATTTTGACTCCAGGGTATGTATTTACCGTATTTGAATCTCACATCCGTACGGTGTTACAGATATTGAGAAAGAGTAGAGTATTGGAAAATGGACGATTTGATCCTCAATATCGGAATTCGTTGTAATTGGTGAAATTGGATTAAATCGTCTGGTTTTTGCCTGACGGTAAATATTTGGTTTCGAATAACCTTTATTATGAACCAAATTTTAAAATGAAATATATGTACCTTTATCTTATAAATTGAGATATACATTTTGAAAATTGTATTTTAAACATTTACCTTTATCAGTTGAGGATAAAGTAAAGTGCATTGAATAACGGTGTAAGACATTCTTAACCGAGATACAGTTTTCAATTTACAAAACACAGAATTTGAGTTAGTATACTCTTGGAACTTATACAAGAAAATATATGTTGTCCGGTGTCTTTGGGGACAAGGGGTTGGTACTCTTATTTCATTCAGGTTTGCCTATAAGTTCTCTAGTTTAGACACGCATTCGTAGTAATGCAAGGTCAAAGATTTTGAGAAGTTTATAGGTATAAGAAAAAAATAGAGAAGCATACGTTGGAAGTATCAGGATTCTTCAAGATGATCGAAGATGTAGATACTTATGCTAAGTATTCCATCATAGTATTGAGCACTTCATTCTCTCACAGGTTGCTTATCCGTGAGTTCGCTCCTTGATGAGTAATATTGTATTGGCCTTTTTCTATTAGGTGATATGCACTGCAAACAGCTGCATGACTTTTGAATCTGGTTCCATCTAAATTGGTTCATTGATTCTATATGGACATAGAATGGTTATATATCTTGAGATTGTTAAGATATGGAGTTATCTGGTTACTGTTTAAAAGCAGAATCCGGAAAAACTCGAGACATGCTTCGGTAATGGCGGTTTGTGGATTATCCCAAGCATTCGCTAGGATTTTAATTTCTACCATTTTCAAGATCAATAGTTACGTTGTTCTTCACTCGCCATCATTTTATAAAAAGATATTTTTGCAAAAGAAACTAGTGAGAGTATGATAGAATTGGAAGTAATTCCAGAACCACAAACGGTTACCGAAAATTTTGTAGAACCTAAGGATTAAATTGGACTTGACAAACCGTTAGCCACTCTGCAGATTTTAATAGGTGACCTCAGTCACCCGAAATATTCTTCGGTTTTCTCATAGACGGTGACAGAGAGGTCAGCATCATGGTAATGATAACCCTACTAGTTATCAATAGGTCATAGAAAATGGTAACTTCCAGGTGACCAGATGTTTGTATCCAAGATGGACTCCATGCACTTCAGCAAAATTATGGAATCTGGACTTTGCTGGGTGCTCCTAAAGGGGCAAAACCCATAAGGAGCAAGTAAATATTTCGAGATATGTGCAGGTGGAAAGGTACTAATCTAATAAGGTTAGACTTGTTGTAAAGAGTTTTCATCAAATACCCGTTGTGGATTGTGATGAGAATTTTATTTCAGTGTCTATGCTGAAGTCCATACGGATATGACTTGACACTTTTGTTCCCTCTACTTGTTATCAGCAGGTTATAAGAAGTGATAACTTCCAAGTGACCAGGTACTTCATACCTAAGATGGACTCCACGCGCTTCAGTAAATCATGGATTTTGGACTTTGTTGGGTGTTTCTGAAGAGGTAAAACCCATTAGGAGCAAGTATATCTTTCGAGATCTGTGCAGGTGGAAAGGTACTAACCTGATAAGGCTGGACTTGTTATAATGAGTTTTCATCAAGAACCCGTTGTGGATTGTGATATGACTTTTACTTCAGTATCATGCTGAAGTTCATATGGATATGATTTGGCGCTGATACAGTTCTTACCTATGATATCTGGTAGGTGGATGATTATAACGTCTTTCCAAATGAGAATTTGGAAGTGCACGTGTATATGACTCTGCCAGAGGGTTATTGTAGTCAGTGGGAGCAGCGGAAGATGTGCAAATTGTTTATGTCTATTCGTAGACTCAAGTATGGATAGCGAAGATGGATCATCTGTTTTGATGTGACAATCAAGGCGATTGATTTCATCAAAACAAAAGATGAACCTAGTAAGAAGGATGTAGGGAGTACTGTCCTGGATTTGTATGATATACTCCAAATAGGAAATGATGTTCATGTACTACAATCAGTCAAATTTTGGTTGTCACATAGTGTTTTCTCCACGTTGGATGTGGGTAGTATATCAGTAATTTTGGTGACTAGATCTAGATTTGGGATGTTTCCCAAATCGTGTACTTAGACAGCATTCTAAAAGTACTTTAGAATGGACGACTCTTGGCGTGGTAGTGTACCCGCAAGTAATGGAGTCACCCTCTCTAAAGAGATGTTTTCTAGACTGATGAAGAAGGGGACTGGCATGAATAGCATATCATTTGCTTAAGCAATTGAGTCAATCATGCAATGTCTTGTATAAAACCAGATAGATAATATATCAGGGATTCTGGTTTTAGATCTAGATTTAGGAAGTTTCCTAATCAGGTACTTGGACAACATTCTAAAAGTATTTTAGAATGGACGACTCATGGTGTAGTAGTGTACTTGTAGGGGATGGAGTCACCCTCTCTAAAAATGATGTTTTCTAGACTGATAAAGAGAGGGACTGGCATGAATGACATATCATTCGCTTAGGCAATTGAGTCAATCATGCAATATCTTGTACAAACCAGATATTGCTTTTGCACTAGTTGTAATAAGTATATATTAATCCAATTCTCGAGAAACAAAGGGAAGCTATAAATAACATAAGAGAATGTTCTTGGTATAAGATAACAGCAGCCTCCTCTGAAAGGCGGTTATTGGTTCAGGCTTCCAAAGCGACCTAGATGACAGAGATGCTGTCAGAGTTTTGAATTTAGCCTCTTATGAGGATCAGTATATTGGATAGTGTTCCAATAAGGATACTGAGGTAATCATGGTGCAGGATGCCAGTTATAACTCAACAGAGGATACAACCAAAGAAATTTGTTGGATGGAGTTGTTCATTTATGAACTTGGTCCCATCAAGTATCCAGACAAATTCTTGAGACGGGGTATCATTCAGTTTGGGAGATTGTTAATCTCCACAAAGTTGAGATATACAGAGATGAAGTTGGAACATTAAAGTGGATCCACTCACTGAGGCTATTTCTCGAACAAATTAAGTTTCACAAATATGATTTGTGAAGCTGATTAGCAGAGAAATTGGGTATTCAGTAGCACACGAGCTGTGGGTATGCGAAACCGCAATAATTGCCCTTAAGTGCAAATGGGAGATTGTTGGATATAGTTCACTCAAGGCAATTATTGTAATCACAAGTAGGCGATTATGATAATTGAGGGAGGACCTATACAGAGATAACAGTCTTACTCGAGATAATAGTATACTATCTGGTTTGTCTTCATCGTTGATGAAGCCCGTAGAATTGTTGCTTGACAACCAGTATTATGATGGCGATCATATATGTGGGAGCTGAGTTGTCCATAAACACATCCCTAAATGTCCCTAGTCATAAGAGTATCGAAACTAAGTATCGATATTCCGGAGTAGACTTGTGTATACGCTTCTAGACCCAGACGAGGGGCGGTGGCCGGTCTCACAAGCCATTGGTATTGTGTCACCTAAGGTAGTATACAGGTGCTCACTGGAGTTAAGTACACTGGACGGACTCGCCAAGAACTTCTAGATGGTATTATATTTATCGTCAGATGGAAGTTCTCAGGTGGCATGAGTACAGATTAGTCCTTTGACCTGAAATCGTCGTTTGTCTCGTATGAGTTCCCACTGTACTTTGATTACTACCCTCCCACGGCTCAAAAGAGTCGTGTAAACATTTTTTGTTAGGTACATTCCCAAGCTACATAGAGGCAGTGGTCGACTGTCAGGGATTTCTCTCGCCTGGTATTAGGAGTCGATGTCGCGCTGTGTTCAGTTGGCTATCACCAGAAATCCGTGGCCACGGTGGATAAAATTTACTGATAGTTGATCAGTAATATCTCTGATGGTGATGAGCTTGACTCAGACATGACTTATTGGGTTAGTAAGGGCTCTGACGTTATCCACCCCTAAACCCGATATGCGATACTCTTTGACGAAGAGACCGGATTTTATGGAGATTGTCACGTTCAGGCTCGGTAGGGTAAGGGCGTACTTGATTATCGACCCCCTTTTGACAAGTACATGGGTAGCCATTACGTACAGCTAGTGCCGCTGACGTGCTTGTGATTAAACCCACTGCCGGCATATTAACGAGTTTTTAGAGTCCCACACAGAGCTTTTTCCCGATTCAGGTGACAGATGTAGGAGTCGTACGTTGGTACGTGCAGGGGTCTGATTAAATACATGTATGGGATACACGGACTTTAATCATACGATTGATAATACTAGCCGGCTTAGGATTAAGCCGGATTATTAAATCAGGTTTTGATTTAATAATTTATATATGTATTTTGATACATATATTTTAGATTATTTTTCACTGTTCATTTTCTCTCTTTGGTGCTATCCGTATTTTTATACGGATACGCGTATATGTAGCGATACATATCCCGGGTGAAGTATTTCGTATTATAAGGAAATGCTTCTAGAAGAAGGACATCTCATATTTATTTTTCTATTTAGAAAAATAAAAGGAAATGAGGTGTAAAGTGAGGAAACAAGAAACATGGTTATGAACATATCGGAAAGCATGGCTTGGGATTTTATATTGTTAAAATGATTTGGATGCACTATTGCACCATGGTTGGATTATATAGTAGCCATTCTTTTCTACATGTGAGACTTGATGATTTTTTCCTCTGCTTGAGTTGCTTCATACTTCATGGTTGCGAGCATGAGCAACCACCTTTTCCTTTTCTCCTTCTTCTTCGTGATCTCACTTGAGCATGGATTCTAAAGAGAGACAAATTTAGTGAAATATTCCTACATCACCAACCATCCACAACTAGCAAGTCTGGATTATCGGTTAGAGCCTCCTCCGGTTTCCCTCGGGTGGATCGTCTTCGACGAGGATGGTCAATTTTCAAACGCAATCCCGGCGGCTACGATCTTGGAAAGATCTTCCACAATTTGGTGGACACGCGACAAAATTTGTAGTTTCTCAATCCTTGTACTCTTAGTTAGCTAGTTTAGATTATTGGACCTTATCTTGGGTTTTACGGGCGTTCGGTGGTTGCTAAAGTTTTCCGTTTTCGTTTCCGCCTCGGCCGTGGCTTCCGCGGCGTAGGCACCGAAACCCAAAAAAAATGACCGTGCGACTATCCTAGATAATCGCATCACTATGCAGCAGAAAAGTATTATATAGCCACCAAACACTACGCCTTATAAAGGTCAAAACACATAGCACAAATACTAAGCAATACTAATCTGAAATGACGGAGGGCTACGGCTGGTTTTTGGTGAAAAAACTTTAACGTAATGAACTTGATATTGTTGAAGGAACTCGAGTGGCTTTAAAATGGAGTAGTTTAAACTCCGCTTTTTAAAACTAGTAACATAAACTTTTTCTTAAGAGCGAACTCCCAATAAAGAGATCAAGGTTCTTCCCTTATAGAATGAGGTGTGAGATATTCCTAACTGAATATCTCTATGCAAAGTAAAAGAATATGACTATGAGTTTTGAAGAAAACCGAGTAGTTTTAAAATTGGTTCCGACAATATCATTTAGGTTTATTTTTCTTTGCATTAGTCAGATAATGCGTTCCCATCATTTGAAGTTTCCAAACCACAAAAGAAACAACCAAAATAGCATGCTATTTATATACCATCTGCATTCACCACGGGGTCCCGTCATGCACCGTTAGTTTACTTAACTAGCGACAGAGTGGGGGCAGGACTGACGCAGATGCAAAACATATAGAAACATCTATTAAAGATATAATATATATATATATATATCAATATCGCAGGTAGATAATAGTCATCATAGGCAAATAAAAATCATCACAGGCATGCGAACAACAATATGGAATAGCGGATAATTTAGGAGCCCCGTGTTTCATTTGAGCCATAAATAAGACGCAACGCTCCCCGGTCGTGTGGATGGCCAGTGCAATGAAGAACTTAGACCCCTGCGAGTGCGGCAAGTTACCCGCCAATCCCCGAAGTGAGGCAACTCCAATCAACAAAGTGAATGGGCCACCCAGCACTTCACGGAATCCGGTAACTTGAGAACCCCTCCATGGGTCAACATATACCTCCTACGAGTGCGGCGAATAGCCCGCCAATTCTAGAGTAAGGCCTTTCGGTCTCAACGTCATAAGATGCGGGCCCGTTGCCCTCTAAAACTCAGATATTCGAGCACTCCTCCATGGGGTAATCGTAATACAGAAAAGAAAATATGTATACAACGGTGATATCGACCTCAACCCGGTCGTGCCCCAGTAAAAGAATATACAAACTGGCAGAAACGGTGGTCCACATGTTGGACACTCGTCCCGCAATAATGAATATATAAATGAATCTGAATTGTACATCTAACATTGCACACAAGGCTATCCATCACGACAATCCATCCATAATATCAATGTAACACAGAACATTAACATGAATATCATGTTCATAAACCCGTCTGATTGTACATATACCAACTAGTCGAATTATACCGAGCAGTGATATTCACGGTCGTAGAAACTAACAAACGCACTGAAAACCACGAATTCAAAATTTCAATCGATTAAAACTTTCTGCATTGGCCCCAAGCACCAACTAGCACTCAAACAAATCTGGACCAAAACCAAATATCTCAAAAATCACATTTGCATATCTTAGAGTGCCACAAGAAATTTGAGGCACAACGGACCAAAGTTGACCGCAGAACTGCGGCCAAATGCCATGTTAAGCTGCGGTTCCATGACCAAAATTTGAGATCATGTGCTCCAATTTCTTCATGGCCTCTAGTATTTGCCTGCACATAATTTTAAAGCTACCAGAACAATTTTTTGAACAACTTTAAAATTCGAACAGTAAGCGATGATTTAGAAATGCGATTCGGAAAAATCTATCGATCGAAACTCTAAATAAGTATAAATTAGCTAGTTATGGTTTATGGAGTGGCTCTGATACTATGTTGGGTTTCGGTGTCCACGCCGCGGAAGTCGCGGACGAGACGAAAGAGAAAATAAAAACTTTTGCGAGCACCAAACGCTCGTAAAACCCAGGATACAGTTCAATAACTTAAACTAGCTAACTAAGAGTGCAAGAGTTGATAAACTGCAACCTTAGTCGCTGTTGGGGTCAAAAATTATATCCCAGTTGACCAAGCCAAAGTCAAAGTCAACCCCAAGCTAATTAGGCCTAAGCCCAGGCCAAGTGGACCTATGCCCAAGTCAAGCTCGAACATGAAGCAGCCGGCCTCCCCCATGCAAAGAAGAAAATTATGTAATAAATAAGTTTGATGTAATTTTCATGCATGAATGTAAAATAAATGGGCATAAAACCAAATTTTTGTAAAACTCATGGCTTATGTGCAAAAGAAATAAGCACATGAGGTATGGGATGGGCAAAAATACCATTTTGTAAAACCCGATGGACTATATGTAAATTTGTAAGCCTATAAAAGGCAACATGATGATGAAATGAAGGGCAATAATTCATTCCCCCTAAAAAATTAGGGTTTTTGTGCCTCCTTCTCCTTCCTCAAGGTTCTAAAACCTTCTTCCCCTTTTTGAATTAAATCAAGAGTTTAACTCTTCCTTTCCCGAAAATAAACAATTTTTCACCATCAAAACCTTGAAAGGGAACTCAGATCTATCATCAGATCTCAAAAAAGGGAGATTTTTAAGTCTCGCCCCCTTTTCTCCAAGATCCGGCTAACAGAGGAGGAAGAAGAAGATCCATCTCCAAAAATCCCACCTTGGAAAAATCTAAGGCCTAAAAGAAGATCCATGGCAAAAAGGGGAGAAGAAAGAGGTTCCCTTTGATCATCCCTAAAGATTTCTAGGAGTTTAACTCCATTCAATATCTATTGGGGTTTAACTCCATAAATCAAACCCTTTTTTATAGGAGTTCAACTCCATTCAACATCTGTCGGAGTTTAACTCCATAAATAAATACCCTCTTTCGGAGTTTAACTTCTATTTCCGGGGCTAAAAACCCCCTTCGTGAGGCGCTAGCGCCCAGTGCCCACACGCCGGGTGCGTGAACCGCCAGCGCCCAGCGTCCACATGCCGGACGCGTAAGGCGCCAGCGCCCAGCTCCCTAGCGTCTTTAATACGTTCTTCACCCTACTTTTTCCCACACTATCCCACACTCAAAATACACCCCCGTTAGGAAAAATTTTCTAACGGGACGCTGCCCCGCACTCTGCAAGTGGGCTGCTAGCCCTCTTGACCTCTAGCCCACTATCCGAGTAGCGGGACCCCCGTAAAATCTGCAGGCCCCCCGATATATCCAAAACCCTTTTCAAAACATACGTACACTGCACATTGAGTTCGCATGACCAGTTTGACCCGTCAATCGAAGGTTCCCTCGCTCCAAAGACGAGGGGTAATTAACGGCAGCTTAGTCCGCGGCTGCCGGAGATTCGGATCCCTATAATCAATAAACCCCCGCCTATCCTACACAGTGGGAATCTGTAGTATGCCTGATAAGCGCGCGCATATTCCACTCAGTAGGTTGACGAAAAACAACCTACAGTCGCGTGTCCACCCAATTGTGGAAGACCCCTTCAAACTCGTAACCGTCTGGATCGCGCTTAAAAATCGACCACTATCGCCGAAGACGAACAACCCGAGGGAAACCGGAGGAGGCTCTAACCGATGATCCATACTTGCTAGGTGTGGGTGGTCGGTGATGTACGAATACTTCACTAAATTTTTCTCTCTTTTATCTCAAGCTCATGTGAGCAAGAGGAGGAAGAAGTAGAAGGAGGTGTGCATGAAGCTCATGAATCATGAAGAGAATGATACATCAAACCCAAAAATGAAAAAGAGAATGGCTAAGTAAATCACAACCATGATGCAATAGTGCACCAATGAATTCACATCACAATCCAAGCCATACCTCTTTATTTTTCTAGCCATGCTTCATGCTATCTCATTACCACCTCATTTTCCATTTGTTTTTCTAAAAATAAAAACAAATATGAGGTGTCCTTCTTCTAGAAGCATTCCCGTATAAATACAGAATACCTTACCTGGTATATATATCGCTACATATACGCATATCTGTATAAAAATACAAATAGCACCAAAGAGAGAAAATGAATAATGAATAATAATACTAAAATATATGTATCAAAATGCATATATAAATTATTAAATTAAAACCTGATTTAATAATCCGGCTTAATGCTAAGCCGGCTAATATTATCAATCGTATGATTAAAGTCCGTGTATCTCGTACATGTATTTAATCGGACCCCTGCACGTACCAACGTACGGCTCCTATATCTGTCGCCTGAACCGGAAAACCCCTCTGTGTGGGACTATAAAAACTCGACAATACGCTGGCAGTAGGTTTAACCACAAGCACGTCAACGGAACTAGCTGTACATAACGGCTACCCAGATACTTGTCGAAAGAGGGGTCGACAATCAAGTACGTCCTTACCCTACTGAGCCTGAATGTGATAATCTCCGTATAGTCCGGACTCTTCGTCAAAGAGTATCGCATATTGGGTCTAAAGGATGGATAACATCATACCCCTACTAACCCGATAAATCGTGTCTAAGTCAAGCTCATCACCAACAGAGATACTACTGCTCAACTATCATTAAATCACATTCAACATGGCCACGGATTTCTAATGATAGCCAACTGAACACAGCGCAACATCGACTCCTAATACCAGGAGAGATGAATCTCTGACAGTCGACCACTGCCTCCATGTGATTCGGGACTGTACCCAACTAAAACCTATTTGCACGACTTTTTTGAGCCATGGTAAGATAGTAATCAAAGTGCAGTGAGAACTCATACGAGACAAATGACGACTTCAGGTCAAAGGACTAACCTGTACTTATGCCACCTGAGAACTTCCATCTGACGATAAATATAATACCATTTAGAAGTTCTCGGTGAGTCCGTCCGGTGTACTCACCTCCAGTGAGCACCTGTATACTATCTTAGGTGACACAACACCAATGGCTTTTAAGACCGGCCACCGTCCCTCGTCTGGGTCTAGAAACGTATACACTAGTCTACTCCGGAATATCGATGCCCAGTCTCGATACTCCCATGACTATGACAAAGGACATTTAAGGATGTGCTTATGGACAACCCAACTTCCACATATATGATCGCCATCATAATGCTGGTTGTCAAGTAACAATCCTACGGGCTTCATCAATGATGAAAACAAACCAGATAGTATACTATCATCTCGAGTAAGACTATTATACCTGTATAGGTCCTCACTCAATTATCATAATCGCCTACTTGCGATCACAATAATTTCCTTGAGGGCATTATATCCAACAGGAGCAGCTCGATATCAAGACCGCATTCTTGCATGGAGATCTGAAGGAAGAAATGTATGCACCAACCTGAAGTATTCGAAGTCAAAAGCAAAGAGGGTCATGTTTGCAAGCTTAGGAAATCGCTGTATGAATTGAACTAATCCCCAAGGCGATGGTACAAGCGATTTCACTGCTTCATGGTGATGATCGGGTTCTGGAGAAGTTTGTTAGACCAGTGCATATACTTCAAGATACTTGACGATGGTACGTGGATTTATCCCTTCCTATATGTCAACGATAGGTTGATCGCTTCCCAAAGTAAGTCAGAAATCCAAAAATTAAAGCAACAACTGAGTTAGGAGTTCGAGGCGAATGATCTGGGAGTTGCAATGAAGATGTAACAACCGAGTTCAATTATACCAATTTCTGTTGCCGTATGTGTTGTTTGTGGTGTTTATTTCATTTACCGTGTTTTGATGCGAATGGTAGTTTACTTATATTCGACTCACTTGCTTGAGCTTGTTGTTTCATAGTTATAGAATACCCTAACTTTATATATTTTGCATATAACAATTTAAGTCACTTAAGATAATTTAAAAATACATAACATGACCTGCATGATACCCCTAACCCTGTGGTAGCATTCTTGCCTCGTGTTCTCGTCCCGTTCAGTGAAACGGACGCGTTTGGATGGCTACGCGCACGGACGTGCGTCCGTTCTTGGGGGTATGCATTTCTGTTACATAACCCTTCATTTTAATTTTTGGAACTTGCTAATAATTTTCTTATTTCAAATTCAAAATTTTGGACCCGACCCGGGCGCATTTCTGAATTATTTTGTATCCCGCCAAATTCTAGTATTTTAAAATTATTTTAATTCGTTAATGTATATTTTTAAGCTAAAGATTTATTATATATTTCACCACAGAAAATATTATTAACAATAAAAATCTTTTTGAAAATTTTCCCCCAACCAATCCCAGCCTTCCCTTCTACTGCTGGTGTAGGGTTCCTAGGCACACTAATGAGGTCTCACAAGGCATCAACCATGCCAATTTAACATTTTACATGTGCCGAGAAACCCTAATACGGATCGTTAACTAGAATTTTAGGCGAAAGATGCAACTAGTTCACAATATAACTAAAAGAACGGAAATACAACCTTTGTAGATCCGGTCCTCCACCTCCATAGCTCCGCAATGAAGTCTCCTCGCTGTCCAAATGGAAACCCGGGCTCTAGCGTCGGCTTCATCGGAGAAATGGACGGGCTAGGTCGTCGACTTCGATGCCGAAGATGATCTACGTCGAGGCATCACTAGATCAAGCTCCCACTTCACCAAGTCATGAAACTTGTGAAGAAAACACCCTATACTACTTGGCAAGAGGTAGAGGATGAAGAAATAGAAAGTGGGTTCACTTTAGAATTGGATTTCTCACTTGATTTCTTCACTTGCCATTGATGAGGCAAGCTTTCTTCATGTGAAGAAGAAGAAGAAGATGATAATGTTATGATAAGTATATCTTCAAAAAGGAAAATAAAAAGAATACTTATCATAAACCAACCATGGTCAAGTGTAGAGAATGAACTAGGGTTAAGTGGAATGGTTAGGGTTAAGCATGAGACAAAATGGTGACTTAGTCAAAGCTTCATGAAGCTTCAATATCAAACAAAGAAAGCCACCATTTTCTCTTTATCATTTTCTTTTGTCAAAATGAACAAAAGAAATAAATAAATGAATTAGTAAATAAACTAAAACCCTAACCACTCATATAACCATGGTTTAATTTTTACACAAACTCAAGTTAACATGTATCATCAAATATGATACAATCAAGTGCACAAAAGTATATCACATATACAACTTGTGAACTTCAAGTGAGAAAATCCATTTAAAGTGAACCAATACTAGTTAATGCAAAGTAATATATCAAATATATAATTATGCATTAAATCATTAAATCAACACTTGATTCAATGATCCGGTTATGTCGCACACAACCGACTAGTATACAATGTATCGTTTTATCGAATCAATCCTTGATTCGATAACTAGGTTATATCACATACAACCATTCGATACATTCATCGCGAGAATGGAATACGGTATCACATACACGCATTATTCTCGGTCCCGCACATATCTCATATGCGCTCCTATTTCGTTTCGCTTGAGCCAGGAAACCTCTGTGTAGGACTCTAAAGACTCGTCAATACGCCGGCAGCAGGTGATGATCATATCAAACACCCACAAGCTGCAAGCGGTCAGCTAAACGTAACGGCCACCCGGGTATTGAGCGATCAGAAGATCGACGAGCAAGCCCGCTCACACTCCTGTGAATCCAACCAGTAACACTTACCGTACAGTCCGGTCTGATCGTCTGATATGTCGCATATCTTGCCTAGGGGTGGTAAACGTCAGACCCCAATAGCTCGATAAGTCGTGTCGATTTGAGGTCTATAACAGTTCGAGAAACTACTGATAACGCTTACCAGTAAATCTCAGCAACCCTGGCCAGGGATTTCCGGTTATAGCCAATCGAACACAGCGCAACATCAACTCCCTATACCGGGAGAGACGAATCACCTCCTATCGCTCATTGCCTCCATGTGATTCGGGACTGTACCCAAAAACCACCGTTTTGCATGCCCTCTTGGACATGGTAAGGTGGAAATCAAAGCACAGTGGGAACCACACAAGACTCTATGACGATCTCGGGTCAACAGACTACTCTGTACCAGTGTCACCTGAGAACTGCCATCTGACGTAAGGTATAATACCATCTGGGAGTTCTCGGCGAGTCCGTCCAGTGTACCCAGTCTCCACTGAGCACCTGTATATCATCTCTGATGTCAAACACCAATGGATATGGGATCATCCATCGCCCATCTGTATGGGTCGAGAAGGTATACGCTAGTCTACACTGGTATATCGATGCCCCGTCTCGATACACCCACAACTAGGGACCATGAAGGATGTACTTATGGACTACCATGTCCCCACTAGTATGATCTGCATCATAGTCCAGGTAGTCAAGTACATATCCTAAGGGCTTTACCAACATGTAACAGAGAGACAATCAATGTACACGTTAAGGTAAAGAGTAACCAGATAGCATACTATCATGTCGAGCAAGAAAGTCCTCCCTATATATGTCCAAGCATCCACTACAATATACATCCTATGTATAGTAATGGCCTCTAGGGCATACATATAACTAACAATCTCCCACTTGCACTAGGGCCATCTGATAGCAGTGGTTGTAGTATCTCATACTCAACCATCCCATAAAAGTCTCTCTCTGGGAAAAGGCCTTCGTGAGTGGATCCGCCGTGTTATCCTCTGAGTCTGCTCTCCTAACCTTGATCACCCTGGAGATCAACCATCTCCTTGATCAGGTGACACTGCCTTAGAATATGTCTGGATCACTGATGGGACCGGCGTTCCTTGGCATAAGCTACAACTCCATTGTCACACAATGGTAGGAACGAAGTTCATCTTATGAACTATTATACACCCAGACGACCTCTTTGGTAGCATCTTAAGTAGCGATGTATCCAGCCTTTAATCGTCTAGTATGCCACGGTATCTAGCTTGGAACTCTTCCAACATACCGTCCCTTTACCAAGGGTAAAGACAATGCCTGTGACTAACTTTCAGTCGTCCTTATCACCCTGGAACCCTTCCAGTGATTCTCCCCAGGATCGGTTGATACCATCTCACTACAACTAGTGAGAATCCTAACATCCAATTAGATCTATCTCATAGATCCAAAACCCAGGATTTAGGAGGTATCATTTTGATCCTATATGGAGAATCATTGTGATAAGCAGAGATTGACCGAGCGTAGCATAGGAAACTCCTTTCTTATCAAGAGTATGTCATCCACGTACTCTACGAGGATCATCACCATACTCCCTACTACCTTTTTGTTTATACAAGGTTCATCTACCATTTTGATGATATCAAACTCTTTGACTACTACATCAAAACAGATGTTCCAACTCCGCGATGCCTGCTTTATCACATAAAACATCTTGCACACGTTTCCGCTGCTCCCACTGTCTACGAAGCCCTCTGGCTGTGTACTTATAGACGCCCTCTTCTAAAACATCATTTAGAAAAGATGTCATGACACCCAACCACCAGATATCGTAGTCATGGTATGTAGCCGTGGTAAGTAGGATCTGGATGGACTTAAGCATAGATCCTTAGAAAAGGTTTCATTATGATCCATATCTGGTCAATGATGCAAACCTTTAACAAGTCTAGCTTTGAAAGTCTTAACTTTTCCATGTACACCAAGTAATCTTCTCAAGATATACTTGCTCCTGATAGGGATTTAACCCTTCAGATATAGCAACCAAAGTCCATACTTTGTTGGTGTACATGGATTCCATCTCAGATCGCTAAGCATCCAGCCATTCTTACAGAGTCTCTACTCTCGATGGCCTGCTCGAAACTAGTTGGGTCATCATCTCATGATGCAATCCTCGCTCCCACTGTCATAGAGAAACCGAAGTATCTCTCAGGTGGGTGAGGAACCCTACCAGATCGGCGGAGAGGCTGAGGTTCGTTGGTAACTATTGAATCCTTTGGTTCTGTCAAATCATCTGCTGCAGTTTTGTATAGCTGGAACCTTTCCAGTTCTACATTACAGACCTTACCTCGAGCTTGTCCGGATTTTGCTTTTCAGACATAGGCTGGACAACCCCAAATCTTAACTAACTTAAGAGATGGGCTCTTCCCTTTCCATATCACATATGAAGCGGTAGGCAACTGATTTGATTTGAACCCTATTCAATAGGTATGCAACTTCTCAAGTGCATAACTCCCAATAAGGAAATAGGTAACTCAGTAGTACTCATCATAGAGCACACCTTATCATATAGGGTGTGATTGCTCCGCCCCGATATACCATCGTGCTATGGTGTATACGGAGGAGTAATCCTGAGAGAGAATCTCATTCTCCTTTAGAATAGTCCAGGAATTCCGTGCTCAAGTATTCTCCTCCCTGATCACATCAAAGGACATAATACTTATACCCTTATTGGTTCCCTACTTGTAACTTATATTCTGTGAATATCTCAAAAGGTTCGGACTTGTGTTTCAACAGGAACATATGTCTGAATCTAAAGAGATTATCAGAGAATGTAATGAAGTACAAAGAACCAGTCTTGGCATGTGTAGACAGGGGACCTACATACATCAACATGTATCGTCCCAAGAGTTTACTAACTCTTTCTCTGTTTTCAGTAAACGGAGCTGTGGTCATCTTATCTTTGTGACATGACTGGCGAGTTTCACAAGATGTAAATTCAAACTAATTTAAATATGCATCTTTATGTAACTCTAGCTAGTCGGGTCACATTGATCTGACCTAGTCTACAATACCTCAAGAAAGATCCTTTCATTTCTGAACTCTTCCTCTTGTGTACGTTCAGTATACTAAAGAACTGTAGTTTGATTTAGAACATCAACGCTTTTAGATAACGTGCCTGATCCGATCAACTTTTGATATAGGAAATGTTCAAAACATTATCCATCAATACAAAATTTTATCATTTCTTTACTGATAAAGAAACTGATATGATTTTGTATATCAGGTTCGGTATCTAATAACATTCTTTCAGAATCAATGTATTAACAGGGTGACAGTGACCAACAGACTTGGCTGCAACTCTTGCCCCGTTTTCTGCCTCATGAAACTTATCACCCGTTCTCAGTCCTCTATCTTTCTGTAGCCCTATGTAACAGATTACATATCTGGGATCCTGATCTGGTATCACATACCCAGGACGTAAAGGATACTGAGAAACAGTTCTCTGTAATGAACACACCCGAAGATGATGCATCAGCATGCACTCTCTTCGTTTGGGCGGCATAGGAATTCTGGTATTCCCCAATTTCCTGCTCTGTCTTATAACAATTATAAGTTGGAGCAGGACCAACGTTCCCCAGCTCAGTATAACAAGCGGGTTCGGTCAATAATCCGTATTATTATCTTGATTAAGGCGTGATATGGTCGCTACCTGGAGAGAGAGAGAAGAAAACACTCAGCGTGGGCTCTTGCAAGAATAGATTGGTTATTATTTTATCTAATCAGGATGGCTCCCACTGCTTTTTATCAAATCTTCCTTCAAACCCTAAAAGGAAAGACTAGCCGGGATTAATTACACACTACAAATTCGCCAATCTTTCAGCCAGGCCAGTGTCGGTACTTTGAGGGAGGTCCCCCGTGCTTTCGCACAAACCTAATTAATGTAAACCTCGTTTTCCCAGAGGCGTAACCTCGTTAACACCTTTCTAGACACCTACTTGATCGGCTAATTGTAATGTATAAAACTCTCCCAGGAGTAACTCTTACTCGCAGTGATTATCGGGATCCAACTATCTTATAGAAGGTATGCAATCTCATTGCAAATTTCAACACTTGAAATTCCCGATAATATTTTGCCCCAAGCGATCTATGATCTTGACTGAGTCAACAAACCATAGACCGCAAGTAAAGTTCAACCCGTCATTTCTCGATTGAATTAAACCCACCCGCACGACCCTTGACTGAGTCAACAAGGCCGCACGACTACCCTAATCCAATCGCATCATATGCTTTGCAGATAAGCACTAATCAGCTACCGCACACTACGCCTTGAATGAGTCAACAAACGCAGCACGAATACTAACTAGGACTTATCTGAAATGACGGAGGGCTACGACAGGTTTTTAAGAAAACCTTTTGCGTAATGAACTTTATATCGTTGTAGAATCAAATAATTTTAAAATGGAGTGCTTTTGAGGCTTTTCTAGTTTTGCTAAAGGAGTCACTCCCGGTGAAGGGATCGTCGGTCCTTTCCTCGTCGAATGAGGTGCGGGATATATCGTATATATCACTGTGCAAAGCAAAAACTCTTAAAAGCAATCAAAAGACAAACCGAGTGTGTAGCATCTGCCAGTTATTGCTAAAGGAGTCACTCCCGGTGAAGGGATCTCGGTCCTTTCCTTATCGAATAAGGTGCGGGATATATCATATATACCGCTGTGCAAAGCAAGAACTGTAGCTACCTGTTTTATTTTGAAATTCGATTCTACAATATCTTTAGGTTTCTTTTATTTCATTAATCACATTAATGAAGTCCCATCATTTAAATACCTAAACATCACAGATAAATACGACGTACACTTATGCCATCCGCATTCGCCTCGATGTCCCCTCGTGCACCGTTAGGTTAGGTAACTAACGGCAGAGCGGGGCAGGGCTAGCGCGGGTGTAAAACATAAGTAACATCTATATAATATATCATATATACTATATACAGTATCCATCACAGAACATATCACATGATCACATCACAGATATCGCAGCAGAAGAATCATATGAAATATTGGATATACTAGGACGTCCGTGTTTTCAATACGAGCCAGTATAAAACACGGATTCCACGGTCGTGATGAATAGCCAAACCCACACCCCTAGACCCCTACGAGAGCGGCAAGCAACCCTACCAATTCTAGAGTTAGGAGACCCGGACTCGACTCCTCGAGTTGGTCTCCCACTGGACTCCAGAACCCGGTTACTTGTGCTCCCCTCCTTGGGTCTATCCTAGTGCGGAAAAGTAAATAATATACAAAGGGTGACATCTTCCGCAACCTGGAAGTGCCCCAAATAAAAGAATATTACATACAAGTTTTTACATGAATGAAAATGAAAAACACTCATCTCACATAAAAACCCCGGCTATTCAAACACGACGATCCAATATAACATATCCAGCAACACATAACATCACATGTCATCAACGTAAGTAAATATGCGCATCCCAATTGTCATTGACATATAGCAACGAAACCGGCGATATCACATATTACACTTACGGTCACAGAAAAGAAAGTGTAAAACTACAACAGTTGGAATCCGCAACCTCTTTAGACATCGCATGCATAAACCAATGAATTCCTTAGACATCACATGCCTAACAATTATAAACCCCGCATTTTAGTCTCATTATCGAAAACTCTTTTCAATATCAAGTCGGGCAATTCAACAAGATTCCCGACATCCTGATCGAATGCTCGTCGCAAACTTCAGTAGGCGGCCGCACCCCCGACGCCGTCGACAAAGTGCACCAAGGCGGAACACCGCTGCCGCGAGCACCCGAACGGATGCTTTCGGCGACGGGGTTCTCCTATAGTCACTTGGTCGGGGCTATGGAGTGAGGCTGTCTATTAAGTTTACCCGGCGAGAATGTCCGCGTACGCTACGTGATTGCGACGGACTTTTGATCACATCAAAATTCCGTGGCAACCGATCAAGTGAGACTAAACCGCTAGATTTATAACATTCATTCAGTTATCTCATAACTTATTGTGAATTCCAATTGTTGTATCACATTCCGGATAAATAGAAAATGTTAAACTTTTCGATCGAACAATCGAACACCCAAGTTTTCCCGAAACAGCTCAACTCATGAAATAAGTCTAAAAACATTCAGTTCGTGCCTCAGTACCAACGGTCCAGCCGTAGAAGGGTCAAGCCAACGCCTCAT
This sequence comes from Agapanthus africanus, assembly GCA_030015575.1. Classification (NCBI taxonomy): domain Eukaryota; kingdom Viridiplantae; phylum Streptophyta; class Magnoliopsida; order Asparagales; family Amaryllidaceae; genus Agapanthus; species Agapanthus africanus. The sequence goes on from CM057344.1 coordinate 43,397,230, forward strand.
ATGTGGCACGCCGTACTGCCCCAAACCCGAAGGTTCAGAGGGCAGTTCAAGACGGTCACATAATCGAGTTAAGGTTTGTTGTCTTCTAGAGGGACCATCGCGTTACTTGCACTACTTAGAACGTCGTTAAACTACAGAAAAATCCAACACTTGGAATTTTTCCGACAGGGGAAAGATTGGGTATTTATATCCGGTCGAACTTTTTAACATATTCAAAAAATTATCCGGAGGCCACATAGACAAAATCAGATAATCCGATCGAATCATCGAATCCCCAAAACAACCCCAGAAAATTCAACTCTTGAATAAATATTAAAAATTCCCAGAAAACTCAACACCTGAAAACATGAATTACTGTGCAAAAATTAAACAGTGATCACATTTATTGGCCGCGGAACCGCCGCAGAAGCCAAGCTTCTGCCGCGGTTCCGCCGCACTGTAGCATCGTCACTCGATAAATTTTGCATCGTAATTCTTGGTTTTTCCTGCTGAATTTTTAAAGAATTTTTAATCTGGAAAAAACCAATTTTTCAGAAAAAGTCCAGAGAGCAAGAAATTTTAGGAAATTTCGGGTTCGATCAGGGTTCAAACTTCGTCTACGCATCGCCTAAGGCTCTAGCTAGGCTCTGATACCGCTGTAGGGTTCCTAAGCACACTAATGAGGTCTCACAAGGCATCAACCATGCCAATTTAACATCTTACATGTGCCGAGAAACCCTAATACGGATCGTTAACTAGAATTTTAGGCGAAAGATGCAACTAGTTCACAATATAACTCAAAGAACAGAAATACAACCTTTGTAGATCCGGTCCTCCACCTCCATAGCTCCGCAATGAAGTCTCCTCGCTGTCCAAATGGAAACCCGGGCTCTAGCGTCGGCTTCATCGGAGAAATGGGCGGGCTAGGTCGTCGACTTCGATGCCGAAGATGATCTACGTCGAGGCATCACTAGATCAAGCTCCCACTTCACCAAGTCATGAAACTTGTGAAGAAAACACCCTATACTACTTGGCAAGAGGTAGAGGATGAAGAAATAGGAAGTGGGTTCACTTTAGAATTGGATTTCTCACTTGATTTCTTCTCTTGCCATTGATGAGGCAAGCTTTCTTCATGTGAAGAAGAAGAAGAAGATGATAATGTTATGATAAGTATATCTTCAAAAAGGAAAATAAAAAGAATACTTATCATAAACCAACCATGGTCAAGTGTAGAGAATAAACTAGGGTTAAGTGGAATGGTTAGGGTTAAGCATGAGACAAAATGGTGACTTAGTCAAAGCTTCATGAAGCTTCAATATCAAACAAAGAAAGTCACCATTTTCTCTTTATCATTTTCTTTTGTCAAAATGAACAAAAGAAATAAATAAATGAATAAGTAAATAAACTAAAACCCTAACCACTCATATAACCATGGTTTAATCTTTACACAAACTCAAGTTAACATGTATCATCAAACATGATACAATCAAGTGCACAAAAGTATATCACATATACAACTTGTGAACTTCAAGTGAGAAAATCCATTTAAAGTGAACCAATACTAGTTAATGCAAAGTAATATATCAAATATATAATTATGCATTAAATCATTAAATCAACACTTGATTCAATGATCCGGTCATGTCGCACACAACCGACTAGTATACAATGTATCGTTTTATCGAATCAATCCTTGATTCGATAACTAGGTTATATCACATACAACCATTCGATACATTCATCGCGAGAATGGAATACGGTATCACATACACGCATTATTCTCGGTCCCGCACATATCTCATATGCGCTCCTATTTCGTTTCGCTTGAGCCAGGAAACCTCTGTGTAGGACTCTAAAGACTCGTCAATACGCCGGCAGCAGGTGATGATCATATCAAACACCCACAAGCCTCAAGCGGTCTGCTAAACGTAACGGCCACCCGGGTATTGAGCGATCAGAAGATCGACGAGCAAGCCCGCTCACACTCCTGTGAATCCAACCAGTAACACTTACCGTACAGTCCGGTCTGATCGTCTGATATGTCGCATATCTTGCCTAGGGGTGGTAAACGTCAGACCCCAATAGCTCGATAAGTCGTGTCGATATGAGGTCTATAACAGTTCGAGAAACTACTGATAACACTTACCAGTAAATCTCAGCAACCCTGGCCAGGGATTTCCGGTTATAGCCAATCGAACACAGCGCAACATCAACTCCCTATACCGGGAGAGACGAATCCCCTCCTATCGCTCATTGCCTCCATGTGATTCGGGACTGTACCCAAAAACCACCGTTTTGCACGCCCTCTTGGACGTGGTAAAGTGGAAATCAAAGCACAGTGGGAACCACACAAGACTCTATGACGATCTCGGGTCAACAGACTACTCTGTACCAGTGTCACCTGAGAACTGCCATCTGACGTAAGGTATAATACCATCTGGGAGTTCTCGGCGAGTCCGTCCAGTGTACCCAGTCTCCACTGAGCACCCGTATATCATCTCTGATGTCAAACACCAATGGATATGGGATCATCCATCGCCCATCTGTATGGGTCGAGAAGGTATACGCTAGTCTACACTGGTATATCGATGCCCCGTCTCGATACACCCACGACTAGGGACCATGAAGGATGTACTTATGGACTACCATGTCCCCACTAGTATGATCTGCATCATAGTCCAGGTAGTCAAGTACACATCCTAAGGGCTTTACCAACATGTAACAGAGAGACAATCAATGTACACGTTAAGGTAAAGAGTAACCAGATAGCATACTATCATGTCGAGCAAGAAAGTCCTCCCTATATATGTCCAAGCATCCACTACAATATACATCCTATGTATAGTAATGGCCTCTAGGGCATACATATAACTAACAGCTGGCCGCCACCACCAAGTCTCTCTCCCTCCTTTATCTCTCTTCTCTCTCTTTATTTTCCTCCACCAATCAGAATCCTCCCTTTCTCTGCGACGGGCCCCACACTAATCTCTCCCTCCTTTTCCTTTCTCTTTCTCTCTCTGCTACGCAGCTCTCTCTCTCTTCTCTTTCTCTCTCCTCTCGCGCTCTCTCTCTCACCTCTCGCGATTACTGTACACTCCTTGAGTCGCATCACTGCCGCGTGGATCCCGTCACCTCCCCTCTTTCTATTTCTTCTTCTTCTTTTATAAACCCATGCACCCTCGCCTTCACGAGAACCCAACTCCTCGTCACTTCCATCAACCCTAACCCTATTTCCTCGTCTCCTCTACCCTCGTCAACACCCTCTGCATCCCCTCGTCACCCTCATCTCCATCACCTCTTTCTCCTTCTTCCTCCCTCGAACGAACCCACTGCACCCAAGAAACCCGAGCACCTTTCCACCACCACCACCACCACCTTCTCACGTCGCCGACCATCCCCCATCGCCATCGCCATCTCCTCCCTCTCCTCTGCTTTCCCTCCAGCACCTAAAACCCTGCACACAAAACTCCAACAACTTCAAACCCGAGCCCAAACCCTCTTCAAAACCCTTCACCGGCGCCCCTCACCGCCGTTGGTCTCACCGCCATCGCTAGCACACCCCTCTGCAATCCAGTAAGGCACTCATCCCTCCTCCATTCTCTCTCTTGCTTTCTTCCTTTACCTTTCTTCCTTTCTTCCTTTACCTTTCTTAAATATTCTCTGTTCTGTCTAGATCGCCGGATTTGGCCGCGACGTCGACGATCCCGATGACCCAGCGAGGTCCTCTGACCCGTATGATCCTACAGTTCGTTGTTTAGACTCATTCCGTGTACCGTGCGCACGTCGCGACTTTTCTCGCTGACGTGTGACGTTCCGTACGCCGTATCGCGATCCGTCGAGGCAAGTGAAACTTGCTACATGCTACTATGTTATTTATACATATTTGTTTCATGATTGAACCTGTAAATTGAACCTAAGGCTATTAGTTTCCATTCTTACATTTCAATGTCAGATTATATCATTGTAGACTCGGATCTTAAATTACAACTTGTTGCACCTTAAAGTACAATATCGTGTACCCACATTTGTGGTTAAATTACTTACTAATTAACTGCATAACCCATAGCACTTTTAAATAGTTTCTACCCTGAATACCCGGTTGCATCGTTTGAACGTATTTTATATATCATTGCATCTCTAGATTACTTAGTACATATTAACATGATTTTAATATCCATATTCGTTATACTGTATTCATGTAATGTTGAAACTATCCCTTAAACCCAAACTGATAACTGTGCATCTATATACCTTAATCTGTACCTGATTGCATTTCACGTCACAAGTTCCAGCTTGTTGATTCTATTAGTACACATGCTTGTTCTGTATACCCAGGATTATGCTAGTTTGATTATGAGCACCCACATGATATCTTGTACACCCTGACATGACTTGCTACGCCTATTACATGAAACGACATGGTACCGTGCAACTCTTGACATGACATGACACCTATATACATTACTTGACTTGACCTGATGTACCATGGCTTTACCTGTTACCTGATCTTGTGTCTAATGCCAACAAACCTGACCTGTTGTCCTTATAGACAGTTCCTTTGTCTATCCAGACAAACCTGTACCTGCCTGATCCTGTGTTGGCATTAGCTTTAGATCACTTAATACCTGACTTGAACACTTTTAACTTCGGGTATGGGGAAATCAATGATGAAACCTGACTTGTAACTTGACAGTTCTATACCTGTTCTGATCAGTCTTACGGGCTGGGCCAGCCCCGGAGTGATGCTATGGACATCACTCGTCATTACCTACCATCCTTTACTGCCTTGTGGCACGTCTCGGGTTCAGCCCGAGAGTCATAGACCGTGATCCCGGGTACGCACGGGATACTATTGAGTTACATCGATGATTCATCAAATTGATTTCAAAGACTTGAGAGTAGTTAACCCAATAGACCAGTTTAGTTTACTCACTGCACACTGCCCTTCACTGTCCTGATTTATATTGCTGTACACCTGCTTTACCATTTATAATTAAACTTGCATGTCTTGTTACCCTGTTTATATTTTATTGCTTGATGACATAATGCGCTGACGTCTGGGTTTTGCATGGCCCAGATTCCGTACCTTTGCTACAGTCCGAGCAGAAGTACTTCAGTCAGCAGGTTGAGCAGTGAGGACTCATTAGTAGTTAGTCTTTTACTTTCAGTAGTATTTTATTCCTGATATGAGCCCGCATTATGGGACATACATTCCAGTTATTCTTGTATTGAATCTCTTGCTTCCGCATTATTTATTCTTGACTCATTTTATTTTGGCTTATGGACATATGTTATATAGTTTTATTATTGTTCTTGATATCTCTACAGCCGTAATGTGACTGTGGAAGGATAATTCCTATCCACAGGTAGCATGGTTGGCTATGTCACGTGCCTACCTTAGCGTACTCTGGGAAGCGGGGCGTGACATGGTTCTTTTGGTATCAGAGCCATAGGTTATAGGTTAATAGGGTTGATTCCTTTTGTAGTTGGGTATTGGACCCAATACACGAATCAGAATACTCGTGATTAGGAAACATATCCGGCCACCTTACCGTTTTACCATTCTTGAATCTAACCTCCTCCTGATTATACTTTTACGATATGCAAACCTCCTTTGCATATCGACTCGAAACCTGATTCCTTGGTTATCTCTAGAACTTAGGCGACTTGGGTGTAGTTATGTAATTGTAGCTATGATACCGCGGCATGTTTACAATGCGGTATTCTATTTAAGTAACTTGGAGTTCTAGCCTTGATCTACATTTTGAATCTATTATCATGCTAATCCTTTTGGTGCTTTGATTTCAGGAACATGGCAGACAAGAATCTGAAGACGTACCAAAGGCATGTTGACGAAGCCGCTATGCTTGGAGTGATACGTGGGATGTTGGAGAATCAAAAGCGATAGACCGAGCTGATCCAGCAGCAGGCTGAATCTTTTCAGGAAGGTTTGCGGACCGTTCAGCAGTCCGTGAACAAGGTTGTGGCCATACCGGGGGATTGTATGGGTACCGTAGCGGATTTTAGGAGACTGGGTCCGTCTGTCTTTACTGGCTTAGAGGAGCCGTTGCCAGCAGAGCAGTGGCTGGTTGACACGGAGAATTTACTCATTGCGGCACAGATCCTAGAAGATAAGAGAGTGGATGTGGTACACATCCAGCTGGTGGATTACGCCCGTGAATGGTGGCTTGTGGAAGAGACCCGCTTGCCCAAGCCGATCAAGTGGGCGGATTTTTCGAAGAGTTTTTTGGAGAAGTTCTTCCCGCGGACTGCACAGGAGGAAATGGAGGAAAAGTTCGTCAGTTTGAAGTAGAACGGCGCACCTGTAGATGTGCACGCAGCTGAGTAGATGCGGCTCAGTAGATTCGCTGGACCTCTAGTTGCCAACGATGCTGATAGGGCAAGGAGGTTCATGCGCAGTTTGGATGTGGATATCCAGAGGCAGATTGTCTCTCTGGGTTTGACCACTTTTTCTCAAGTACTTACAGCGGCTCGAGAGCAGCAAAGCCTATCTATGAAGACTGGGAGTTCACAGCAGCCAGCAATTACAGCAAGGAAGCTGGCATTTGCACCGAACCGAGCTCATGGATGCAGAGGTATTCCAGTGGACCATCGTGGTGTAACACCGATGAAGAAATATGCTGTTGTTGAGCAGAGAAGGACCGTGATCTGTGACTACTGCCATTTACCTAGGCATGTGCAAAGGGAGTGTCGAAGGAAACAGGGACTCTGTTTGGTCTGTGGATCGGCGGATCATACTATCAGCACTTGTCCGTCGAAGCTTCGCACGAAGGATGATGGTCAGAAGCCACCGCAGAAACCGTTACAAGGACAGAAGCAGCTGACTCAGGGACCCAATCAAGCTCGAGCATATACCCTGACGGTTGAGGAAGCCAAGGCTTCAGGGGAAGTTGTTTCAGGTATTCTACTTGTTCATGGTTTTCCCGCATTAGCGTTATTTGATTCTGGTGCATCCCATTGTTTTATGTCGTCCAAGTTTATAGCCACACACTCGATTACCTGCATGACCCTGTCTAGTTTCTGGGACATACACACTGGGAATGGGAAAATCATATCTAGTAGAGAGTGTAAAGATTGTGCAGTTGTTGTTTGCGGGCGGGAGTTTTTTGCAGATTTCTTGGTGATTGATACGGGCAGCTATGAAGTCGTCTTGGGAATGGATTTTCTCGGCACTTTCCATGCTCACATTGATTGTAGAGCAAAGAAAGTAATTTTCCAGATTCCCGGATATCCCGAGTTTATCTTCACTGGAGGAAGCAGTTCTGTCGGGCCAGTCGAGTTTAGGGCTAGGCCGACAACTAATGTTCTTTCGTCATTGGAGGTTGATAAAGATGAAGCGCCGGCTGTTGTTCGAGATTTCATGGACGTGTTTGAAGATATATCAGGATTACCGCCGAAGCAAGACGTAGAGTTCGCGATTGATCTTATTCCTGATGCAGCGCCAGTATCTAAAGCGTATTATCCAATGGCACCAGTGGAGTTGGAAGAAATTAAAAAGCAGGTTACCGAATTACTTGAGAAGGGTTGGATTCAAAGCAGTAACTCGCCTTGGAGAGCTCCAGTTCTTCTAGTCAAGAAGAAAGATGGCACAAGAAGGATGTGCATTGACTATCGAGAATTAAACCGGGTGACTATTAAGAACAAGTACCCGATCCCTCGCATTGGCGAACTATTTGAGCAGCTTAGTGGCGTGAGGGTATTCTCGAAGCTGAACTTGCAATCCGGATATCATCAGGTCCGAGTGAAAATAGAAGATATTTGCAAGACGGCGTTCCGAACTCGGTATGGACATTACGAGTACTTAGTGATGCCCTTCGGAGTAACGAATGCACCGGCGATATTCATGGACTTGATGAACCGAATCTTTTCACCATTCTTGGACCAGTTTATAGTGGTATTCATTGATGATATTCTGGTCTATTCGAAGAGTATTGAAGAGCATGCAGAACATTTGAAGATCGCACTGCAGACGCTGAGGCAAGAAAAATTATATGCAAAGATGAGCAAGTGCGAGTTTTGGCTGGAAGAAGTAAAGTTTTTTAGGCATGTCGTGTCTGGCGATGGGATCGCCGTTGATCCTGAAAAAATTGCAGTAGTTCGTGATTGGCCGATTCCGAAGAATGTTGCGGAGATAAGAAGCTTTCTTGGACTAGCCGGGTATTACAGAAGGTTCGTGGAGAACTTTGCTCGTCTGGCGGAGCCGTTGACCAAGCTTACGCGTAAAGAGGTGCCATTTGTGTGGACGGATAATTGTGCGTCAGCCTTTGAGGCGTTGAAACAGAGATTGATAACCGCTCCTATTCTGACCGTACCAGATAATTCCGGAGGATTGGTAATTCACAGCGACGCATCTGGGAAAAGATTGGGATGTGTTTTGATGCAGCATGGGAAGGTTATAGCGAACGCATCGAGACAGTTGAAGACCCATGAGAAGAATTACCCAACTCATAACTTGGAGCTTGCGGCTGTGATCTTCGCTTTGAAGATTTGGAGACACTACCTTTTGGGCGAAAGGGTCGAGGTTTTACCGATCATAAAAGCTTGAAATATGTGTTCACGCATAAGGAGCTTAATATGAGGCAACTTAGATGGTTGGAGCTGATGGCTGACTACGATCTTGATCTTAAGTATCATCCGGGGAAAGTTAACGTCGTGCCGGATGCGATCAGTCGGTTACCAGCAATTCAGACGTTGACTGCTCAGAAGGAACTCATTGAAGATTTTCGAAAATTTGATTTGGAGGTTGTGCTACCGCATTCTTTGGGACAGTTGATGCAGCTGCAAGTACATTCGTCGTTGATCGAGAATATTAAAGTAGCGCAATCGCAGGACCCTAGATTGCAAAAGTTCCGAGAACAGGTTGAAGCTAGACTTCGAACTGACTTACTGATCCATGAAGATGGCTCGTTGAGATATGGTAGCCGTTTATGTGTACCGAAGGAAGATATTCACGAAGAACTTATGAAGGAGGCGCACAGTTCAGCATATTCCGTACATCCAGGAGGCACGAAGATGTACCGAGATATATGACAGCATTTCTGGTGGGAAGGCATGAAACGGGAAATTGCTCACTTTGTGGCAAAATGCTTGGTGTGTCAGCAAGGCTGAACATCAAAGGATTGCTGGTTTATTGCAACCACTTCCGATTCCTCAGTGGAAGTGGGAGCATATCACCATGGATTTCGTGACAGCTCTACCGCGGAGTCCAAAGGGTAACAATACAGTTTGGGTGATTGTTGATCGTTTGACCAAGGCAGCTCATTTCATTCCTTTTCGGGTTGGTCAATCAACAGAAACTTTGGCAGAAAGGTACATGCAGGAGATTGTAAGATTGCATGGAGTACCGGTGAGCATTGTGTCCGGCCGTGACACTCGGTTCTTATCACACTTTTGGAGGAGCTTACAGGAAAGTTTGGAGACTCGATTGAAGTTTAGCACAGCTTATCATCCTCAAACAGATGGCCAGTCAGAGAGAACGATCCAAACTCTTGAAAATATGTTGAGAGCTTGCATGTTAGACTCCAAGGGTTCATGGGAGGACTATCTATATTTAGTGGAGTTTTCTTACAACAACAGTTTCCAGACAACTATTCAGATGGCTCAATTCGAAGCTTTATATGGTCGCAAGTGTCGTTCACCTGCTTGTTGGGACGATGTAGGTGAACGAAAATTGTTGGGACCGGATTTGGTTGTGCAGACAGATGAGAAAGTTAACACTATCAGGAATCATATGAAAGCAGCACAAGACCGACAGAAGAGTTGGGCAGATACGTCGAGAAGACCTTTAGAGTTCACCGTGGGTGATTTGGTATTCTTGAAGATATCACCGACAAGTGGGGTGATTCGTTTCGGAAGTCGAGAAAAGCTCAGTCCTCGATTCGTCGAACCTTTTGAGATTTTGGAGCGTGTTGGTGAGGTAGTGTATCAATTGGCGTTGTCGCAATCCTTGGCGAATTTTCATGATGTGTTTCACGTATCTCAACTCCATAAATATGTTCGAGATGAAACACATGTGTTGGATCATTCAGAGCTGACCGTCCGAGAAGACTTGACTTTTGAGGAGCGACCGATTGCGATTGTGGATCGAAAGGAAAAGGTTCTTAAAAATAAGATTATCCCTCTTGTACTTGTTTTTTGGGGTAATCGCTCACATGGAGAGTCAACTTGGGAATGAGAATATGAAATCCGGCAGAAGTTTCCCCATCTTTACTTGTAGTTGTTGGTCGTTTATCTTTTTTGTGTTCTTGGAATTTCGAGAACGAAATTCTTTTTATAGTTGGGTATAATGTAACAACCGAGTTCAATTATACCAATTTCTGTTGCCGTATGTTTTGTTTATGGTGTTTATTTCATTTACCGTATTTTGATGCGAATGGTAGTTTACTTATATTCGACTGGCTTGCTTGAGCTTGTTGTTTCATAGTTATAGAATACTCTAACATCACATATTTTGCATATAACAATTTAAGTCACTTAAGATAATTTAAAAATACATAACATGGTCTGCATGATACCCCTAACCCTGTGGTAGCGTCCTTGCCTCGTGTTCTCGTCCCGTTCAGTGAAACGAACGCATTTGGATGGCTACGCGCACGTACGTGCGTCCGTTCTTGGGGGTATGCATTTCTGTTACATAATCCTTCATTTTAATTTTTGGAACTTGCTAATAATTTTCATATTTCAAATTCAAAATTTTGGACCCGACCCGGACGCATTTCTGAATTATTTTGTATCCCTCTAAATTCTAGTATTTTAAAATTCTTTTAATTCGTTAATGTATAATTTTAAGCTAAAAATTTATTATACAGTTCACCACAGAAAATATTATTAACAATAAAAATCTTTTTGAAAATTTTCCCCCAACCAATCCCAGTCTTCCCTTCTACTGCTGGCCCCCACCACCGAGTCTCTCTCCCTCCTTTATCTCTCTTGTCTCTCTTTATTTTTCTCCACCAATCAGAATCCTCCCTTTCTTTGCGACGGGCCCCACACTAATCTCTCTCTCCTTTCCCTTTCTCTTTCTCTCTCTGCTACGCAGCTCTCTCTCTCTCTTCTCTTTCTCTCTCCTCTCGCTCTCTCTCTCACCTCTCGTGATTACTGCATACTCCTCGAGTCGCGTCACCGCCGCGTGGATCCCGTCACTTCCCTTCTTTCTATTTCTTCTTCTTCATTTATAAACTCATGCACCCTCGCCTTCATGAGAACCCAACTCCTTGCCATCTTCATCAACCCTAACCCTATTTCCTCGTCTCCTCTACCCTCGTCGACACACTCTGCATCCCCTCATCACCCTCATCTCCATCACCTTTTTCTCCTTCTTCCTCCCTCGAACGAACCCACTGCACCCAAGAAACCCGAGCACCTTTCTCCACCGCCACCACCTTCTCACGTCGCCGACCATCCCCATCGCCATCGCCATCTCCTCCCCCTCCTCTGCTCTCCCTCCAGCACCTAAAACCCTGCACACAAAACTCCAACAACTTCAAACCCGAGCCCAAACCCTAACAAGACCCTAACTCTTCAAAACCCTTCACCGGCGCCCCTCACCGCCGTTGGTCTCGCCGCCATCGCAGTAAGGAATTCATCCCTCCTCCATTCTCTCCCTTGCTTTCTTTTCTTTCCTTTCTTCCTTTCTTCCTTTACCTTTCTTAAATATTCTCTGTTCTGTCTAGATCGCCGGATTTGGCCGCGACGTCGACGATCCCGACAACCCAGCAAGGACCACTGACCCGTGTGATCCCACAGTTCGTTGTTTGGACTCATTCCGTGTACCGTGCGCACGTCGCAACTTTTCTCGCCGACGTGTGACGTTCCGTACGCCGTATCACGATCCGTCGAGTCAAGTGAAACTTGCTACATGCTACTATGTTATTTATACAAATTTATTTCATGATTGAACCAGTAAATTGAACCAAAGGCTATTAGTTTCCATTCTTGCATTTCAATGTCAGATTATATCATTGTAGACTCGGATCTTAAATTACAACTTGTTGCACCTTAAAGTACAATATCGTGTACCCACATTCGTGGCTAAATTACTTACTAATTAACTGCATAACCCATAGCACTTTTAAATAGTTTCTACCCCGAATACCCGGTTGCATCGTTTGAACGTATTTTATATATCATTGCATCTCTAGATTACTTAGTACATATTAACATGATTTTAATATCCATATTCGTTATACTGTATTCATGTAATGTTGAAACTATCCCTTAAATCCAAACTGATAACTGTGCATCTACATATCTTAATCTGTACCTGATTGCATTTCACGTCACAAGTTCCAGCTTGTTGATTCTATTAGTACACATGCTTGTTCTGTATACCCATGATTATGCTAGTTTGATTATGAGCACCCACATGATATCTTGTACATCCTGACATGACTTGCTACGCCTATTACTTGACACGACATGGTAACGTGCAACTCTTGACATGACATGACACCTATATACATTACTTGACTTGACCTGATGTACCATGGCTTTACCTGTTACCTGATCTTGTGTCTAATGCCAACAAACCTGACCTGTTGTTCTTACGGACCGTTCCTGTTGTCTATCCAGACAAACATGTACCTGCCTGATCCTGTATTGGCATTAGCTTTAGATCACTTAATACCTGACTCGAACACTTTTAACTTGGGGTATGGGGAAATCAATGATGAAACCTGACTTGTAACTCGACAGTTCTATACCTGTTCTGATCAGTCTTACGGGCTAGGCCAGCCCCGGAGTGATGCTATGGACATCATTCGTCATTACCTACCATCCTTTACTGCCTTGCCGCACGTCTCGGGTTCAGCCCAAGAGTTATAGACCGTGATCCCGGGCACGCACGGGATACTATTGAGTTACATCGATGATTCATCAAATTGATTTCAAAGACTTGAGAGTAGTTAACCCAATAGACCAGTTTAGTTTACTCACTGCACACTACCCTTCACTGCCCTGATTTATATTGTTGTACACCTGCTTTACCATTTATGATTATAATTGCATGTCTTATTACCCTGTTTATATTTTATTGCTTGATGACATGAGGCGCTGACGTCTGGGTTTTGCATGGCCCAGATTCCGTATCTTTGCTGCAGTCCGAGCAGGAGTACTTCAGTCAGCAGGCTGAGCAATGAGGACTCATTAGTAGTTAGTCTTTTACTTTCAGTAGTATTTTATTCCTGATGTGAGCCCGTATTATGGGATATACATTCCAGTTATTCTTGTATTGGATCTCTTGCTTCCGCATTATTTATTCTTGACTCATTTTATTTTGGCTTATGGACATGTGCCAGATAGTTTTATTATTGTTCTTGATATCTCTACAGCCGTAATGTGACTGTGGAAGGATAATTTCTATCCACAGGTAGCATGGTTGGTTATGTCACGTGCCTACCTTAGCGTACTCTGGGAAGCGGGGCGTGACAGAAGATCATTGGCATAGGGATTGTTAGGGATAGAAAGAAAAGAGAATTGAGTTTTTCGCAGAAGAAATACATCGAGAAATTCCTCGCTCGATTCGGGATGGAGAAAGGTACTCCAGAGGTCACTCTGTTGGTGATGCATTTCAAACTATCGGCAAAACAGTCACCCAATGCAGATGCAGAAAAAGAATATATATTTCGATTACTATATGCATGTGTGGTCAGAAGTCTCATGTATGCGATGGTCTGCACTCGCCCGGATCTAGCACATACAGTTGGGGTCATAAGTCGATATATGGCTAATCCCGACAAGAAGCATTGGCAAGCGGTAAAGTAAATCCTGCAATACATGAAAGGGACCACTAGAATCGGCCTAAAGTACGAAAGAGACAATGTGGAATATTGTGTCTTAGTTGGATATGTGGATGCCAACTTCGCAGGTGTCTTGGAAAGGCGAAGGTTGATGACGGGCTATATATTTACAGTAGGCACAGGCATAGTGTCTTGGAGGTCGACGCTTCATACTGTCATCGCATTATCAATGACTGGGACCGAGTATATAGCTACAGTTGAAGCGGTTAAAGATGCAATATGCATACGGGGTTTACTTGAAGATTTAGGCTTGAGTCAAGAGATCACGAAGGTCTATTGTGACAGTTCGAGCGCCATTTTTCTGGACAAGAACCAGACTTTCTACAGGATCCCGTACGAGACACTTTGATATAAGGTACTGCTTTATTGACGCAATGGAAGAAGATAAGAAGGTCTTCCTATCGAAAATTGATACCAAAGAGAACCTCGCAGACGCATTGACCAAGGTCATTTCGCTGGACAAGTTTAAGCTCTGTTTGGATAAGGTGCATATTGTTGATTGCGGAGATAGTGCCATAAGACACACCGGAGAAAGAGAAAAACATGAAAATTTGGCGATTTTGCATCAAAAAGGAGAATGTTGTTTTTGTGATACGAAATCATGTAAGCCCAACCCTAAGTTCTATTGTGTTTTTAGAAGAAGTCTAGCAGTTCTAAAGATCTTCTAGAAATTGTTTTGGTATAGCTCTAGATTTCTTCTTGAAGAACATCTAGAAATAGTCAAAAAATTCTAGAGGGTTCGATAAGCTTTCTAGAATGGTCCTTATAAATACATGGAGGTCATTTGAGATAGATATCAAGCAAAACATTAACACTTGTAAGTTATAGTGAGCTTCTTTGAGAGAGTGAAAATTTGAAAGCTCTAGTAAAATTTTGTATTCATCAAATTACATTGTAAAATTGATTTCTCTTCATTAGTGCAAAGTTTTCTTTCGCCGATAAAATGCTCCTTTCATTTCTCCCTTGCTTGCTTTATTTCCATCCAAAACCGTCGTTTCTTCCAACAATATGAGACACATCACAAAATTGTAAAAAAAACTAGGATTTGTAGCTTCCAACCAAATAAGGTGCTTTAGCGTTCTTTCCTTCAACTATAGTATCTATCCAGCTGTTTTGATTCCGAATCCCTTTCGATTAACCGTGTGGTCAGACTAATCGTTCATCACAATGAATAAGAAGATCCCGATATCTAGAGAAGAACTATATTGCAGATCCAATTATATCTATAAGTTTCCTAACTTTATGTTATAAAACATAGGGGTTATTTTTTGTATCGAGCTTGTTAGGATCGAGCTTTTGTTGTGATTGAGGTGTTGGATTTGGATTTGACATCAAGATAAAGTTTAGTTATCGTCTCGTTGCAGTTTTTAGGAGTTTCTCAAAAATGAGAATTGACATCGACATAGTTAGAGTGATAAAAAAACAAATCAAGTTAGAATAAATTTTCTAAAAGAACATGATTGAATGCATAGAAAACTAATGATTAGCTCATTTAAGCAAATTCAATTTTATAATTTTGAAAGGAGGAATTTAAAGAACTCAAAATTGGTAAATCCTTTTCTAATATAATTAAATATTGGAAGAATTGGTTAATTCTTTTCTAATATAATTAAATATAGGAAAAAACTAGACATTTACTTTGGACTGTTCTCTGGATGGCAGATGCTACCGATCCTTTTCCATGTAAAGAAAGAATCCAAATCCTTGATGAAATTTAATAAAGGCAACAACATGACCCAAGGAAACAGCATCTTTGGACTCTGAAGAAATGACTAGACTTCCATAAATTAACATGTGGTTGTAGAAAAATAAAATTTCTAAATATAATATATACACTGACACATTTATTCTTATTGAAAGGGTATCCAATCACTGCCTTATGCCACAGCGGGGGCGCGGGGGGGGGGGGGGGCGGCGGCGGGGGAACTCATATAACAGACTTGTTGACAATTGATTGATTTACAAACCTATAGCTTGCACAATCTGAGAATCTGCTGATGGTACATATCCTATGAGAAATGAATTGATCTTTCTAATAGAAATAAATTATTTAAATTCCAATCTCCTCCAACCCTCAAAACGAAAAAGAAAAAAGAAAACCCATACTTTTCTATGGAAGAAGAAAATTCAGATAAGAACCATGATTCTTTTTCCTCTTTTGAAAATATGAAAACTAGAAAGATTAAAATAACGTTCAAATAAAATTAAATACTCAATCTATTTATAATTTAAAAGTTCATCACTTTACTTCTATCTAAAACTACCCAAAGAAATTAAAGGAAATTCAGAAAAAGAAAGAAAAAGTCTGATGCCATTAAAAAATCACTGAACAACTGAAGGAATTAATCTCTTATGTCTATATAGTTTCAATTAAAATAAGTAAATTGCCACATAAATTAATATCTTTCCCTAATTTAGCACAGATAAAAGTTTAACATCCAAAATTTATTTGAGAGATATACTCCTTGATCCTCAATCAATAAATATAAGAATCTAGCAGCTGCATGTACCCATGAAAACTGAAGTAATCTTTGTATAAGAAATCAGGTAGTAGGGAACTATATATATAAATCTCTTACTACAATTCCTATCAGGCATGCACTATATATATACTCAATAGTTAGTAGAAATTCAAGGAAACATCTTAGCAACCTACCATAATATGATCTAATTAAGCTTAAGCTACAATATAGGAAATAGTAACATAAATTGTATTAAGCCCTTAACATGATAACAAAAAAAACAAAAAAAAATTAAATACCCATAAGTTCTTTATCTTGATAAATTCACCTTTCTGGTCTTCACTCAATCATGTTGCTGATTGTTCTCTTCTCCTTGCAATTGATTATTCTTCTTCCTTTTCTTCTTCTCATAGCTGATTCCTCTAGCCCTAGACTGAATCTCCCTAACTTCTCTGAGATAGAACCGAACTACTCGAGAACCGAAAGGATTATTCTCCGGTCTTCCCCCATTCTCTTCAAAGGCCGCCCGAAGCCGCCCGATTAGGGCATCGAGGCTGCCCCAAGCCTGACGCAGCGGGCATGGGCATGGGGCGGGCGGGCTGGGGTTCCCAAAAAAGGGGCACATTTGGATGTGGACTTTAGTTTTTCCAAATTGGTCAAGGTATTGGAGGAACTCGAGGACATGGGCCCCGCTGCATTGGGGGAGAGAGAGCGGGGGCCGGTGGTTGCGGAGGTACTTGTTGAAAGTGTTCCAGTCTCGACGTTTTTGAGAGACATAGCGCGATGAGGAGGATGAGGAAGGGGAGATAGGGCTGTCCAGGCTTGGTGTTTCCTCCATTGATGAAATTTTAGAGTACTCTTCTTTATTGCCAGCCGAATCTTTTTTAGATTTTTTTATCTGGGGGAGTGGTGCAGAAATTTATGAGGGTTAGTAACTTGATGAGGTTTCTGGTTACTTTAGCTGGTTAATTTGCAGAAGTAATAATTTATTTACACATTTGCTATTGTTAATTAGTGGTTCTTATCATAATATCAAAGCATCAGGTTTTCAGAGGTCATGTATGTGTGCAAACTTCATCAAGTTTATTAAAAGTTACATTTATTTTCAACAATTTACAACATTGAAAGCCTTTCCATGTGACCCAAATTAGATTTAATGAGAGGGAATTTATCTTTGCTCGATTTGCACTCTTAGTCCATAACTCAAGTACTATAAGCTTTTGGAAAAGCGTGGTCTTAGGCGGTTATGATCCACACATCTATGGATACATAAGGATCCGTGAATCTCCAAAATTGGATTTTACCACATAACTATTAATGCAAGGCCGGTAGAGATGGATAATAATGAAAAAGCTTAAGCGGTACTGTTTGCCATACATGGCTGCTGAGGAAAATAAATATTTTCCCATGTTTAAAACATGCATGATAAATAATTTATGAAGTTAGTGTCAGTTCATCAAAACTTAAAAGCTACTCCCAAGAGATAAAATTTGTCCCAAATTGCAGTTCATTTTCAGTTTTTTAAAAGGGTTTTAAGGAGATTTTAAGAAGATTTAATACTTGTCCAGATCTTATACCTAATATTCCCGTATTTAATGATTATTTCAATTTCACATAAAAGAAAAGACTTTCCTTCCTTGAATTGAAAAGATTTGCTTCCTAAAATTTTCAATCTAATGGCTCCAAAGTGAAATTCGGATCAAACCAAAAGATTTGCCTCCCATAATTTTGAATGTAATGCAGTATTAAAACAGATAATTAATTCTACAATCCCAACATCCCAAATGAGCAGCTGAAAGGTCAATGAAATAGTGCGCCGGGTAAAAGGAAATCCGGTACTCACCCACCATGGCCATCTACCGCCGCCTCATGGACTCCGCGCGCACCGGAGAAGCCCCCAAGTCTGGCAACATCGAATGCTTCCTCCGCAAATCACTATCCCCGTGGCCAGATCGAAATCCGATGGTCGAGGTAATTGCTTGGGCCGAAGAAGACACCAACGGTGCTGAAGAACGTGAAACCTTGGTCGGTGATGATTTGCGAGGCAAGGTGATGGAAGGGAGTTGATGATCGCCATGGCTGAGAGAGAGAGAGGAGAGAGGAGAGGGCAAAAAATGGAATATTAGTCAAATTCCTATGAGGGCAAAAAAGGAATATCAGTCAAATTTTTGCTGATGTGTATATAGAATGAAAATAATGGAGGAAAGATGTCATAGGAGATAATTTCTTCCGATGCGTCGAAAAAATACACCCTCCCTCATTTTTTTCCGCCGATCGGCACCCACCATCTTCATCGTTATCATCTAAGATATGAATACACTAAATTTCATGTGATTCTACAACCTTTTCACCGTTGATTTAGCAATGTAAAAAGTTCTATTGTCGGTAAACCATTAATTTTGAACCCACTAAATCAACGGTGAAAAAGTTGTAGAATCACATGAAATTTGGTGTACCAATATCTTAGATGATAACGATGAAGATGATGGGTGCCGATCGTCGGAAAAAATAAGGGAGGGCGTATTGTTTCGACGCCATAGGAGGAAATTCCCTCCTATGGCCTCTTTTCTCTATTAACCTCATATAGAATTAATGTAGATTGATCAGTTTCTTAATCTGTGTGATAAACCTCAAAACGACGAGTAAAAAGGAACGGGAGTATTAACGAAGGTTTGAGCAAAATAATTTTATACTCTAATCTTTTGGTCGTAGGTTGAGCATCCACTTTTTGGGTGAAAGTCAAAGTCCGTGTGCAAAAGAAAAATTCACTAGCTTTCCGATGTTTTCCTAATTGGTTATATTTGAACCTAGATGTCTCTAGGATGATACTAAATACTTAGATTTAAGATAATTTAAATCATTAGTTAATACTAGCTGGTCGCGTGTGATTGCATCTAATTAAATTAATTAGAGAATATATAGAAAAATTAAAGAGATTTGTTAACTTGTTCTATTTAAATGAGAATATTGGATAATGAATGTGGTGGTTTTTAATTGATTTGTGTTAAATGAGATGGCTCTAGGATCATACATACTTAGATTTAAGTTAATTTAACTTAGTCTATTTAACACTGGAGATATCTCCGAGCGATCAATTTAGATATCAAGATTCTATTATTCAAAAGAATGGGAAGATCGATAACGATGTCAGCTAGAGGATTCGGGCTGGTTGGTCGAAATGAAAGAGTGCAACGGGAATTTTGTGCGATCGTAACTTTCCATTAAGGTTGGAAGGAAAGTTTTATCGAAGCGCTATTCGGCATGTCTTATTATATGTTACGAAATGCTGGGCTTCTAAGAAACATCATGCACAACATATGCATGAAGAGGAGATGCGCATACTTCGTTGGATGTGTGGTAACACTAAAAAAGATAAGGCGCGAAATGAGAATATTCGTGCAAAGGTTGGTGTAGCATCCGTGCAGGAGAAGATGCGGGAAAACTATCTAAGATAGTTTGGTCATGTGCTACGCGGACCTATGGAAGTACCGGTTCGACGAATGGATATTTTCGATTTAAGGCAAGTCAAAAGAGCGAAAGGGAGACCCAAGAAAACATGGATGGAGGAGATACGAAAAGATATAGATGCCAAAGGACTTAATGATGAAAGTATATTGTTCGATAGGAGTGAGTGGAAGCGAAGGATTGATATGCTTGACCCGGCGTCATACTCATGTTGGTTCATGTAGCATACACCATATGCCTGAGATAAAAGGCTTAGTTGTTGTTATTGTTGTAACTTAGTCTATTTAAAAGAGATTTGTTAACGCGTGTGATTGTTCGTGTTTTTTAAATTCAAACTTTTTCGTGTGGTGTTCTATGAATGATCTGCTCCATTCAATTCAAGTTGTTCTACATGTCTCAGATAATGAATGGATAAAAAAGCATATTGATCGTATGTGTTTTGCATGTGTAGAACTTATCTTTAAAATTTAAAAAACTGCACAACTGAAATAAATTTACACATTTCTACATATACAAAACATTTCAGATCGATACTTTTTTTTAATCTATTTAGTATGTAAGATGTGTAGAACATAAATAGAGCGGATCGTTTGTAAGACGCCGCACGATCATGGATTTGAAAAAACACACGAATCTCTCTCTCTCTCTGTCTCTCTCTCTCTCTCTCTCTCTCTCTCTCTCTCTCTATATATATATATATATATATATATATATATATATATATATAGTGTTTATAAGGTGGCACTTTATTCTAAGAAATGAGGTGTCGCCTTAAAATTGAACTTTATATCATGTCTTCCGATGATCGGTATCGTTCAACTTGATCTCCATGATCTAGATCATAGGTATACCATACTTCATATGTTTTTGATGATATTTACCCTCCCATCAGATGGTTGTAAAATGAACGGTTTTCCAACACTCGGACATTTGACAATGCTAGATTAATGGGCAAATGATACCGAAATTGCATGAAACTTAGTATGCCCATATTTTACACCATGGAGAACATGATGAATGGTGCCGATCATTCACAAAATGAGTGAATAGTCAAATTTTAAGGGGGACACCTCATTTCTTAGAATAAGCTGTCATGTAATAAACACACTCACATACATATATGAGAATAATGTAGGAAAGAGGCCATAGGAGGGGATTTTCTCCTATGGTGTCAAAAAATACACTCTCAATCAATTTTTCCGATGATCAGCATCCATTATCTTCATCTTTATTATCTAAGATGTGAACACACCAAATTTCATGTGATTCTACCACTTTTCACCGTTGATTTCATGGGTGCAAAATTAATGGTTTACCGACAATAGAACTTTTTACATTGCTAATTCAACGGTGAAAAGGTGGTAGAATCACACACACACACACACACACACACATATATATATATATATATATATATATATATATATATATATATATATATAGTAATGATCCAGTGAGACGCTTTCTTATGTGAAACAAATGAGACGCGCTCTATAACACCATATCCCCCATGTATTTCATCGATCCAGACCGTTCACCATGATTTGCATGTCGCGCATACCCTATATATCAATTTTCATGAGATTTCTATATCTCTAGCACGCAGAATCGATGATATCATTTTTTAGACTACCGAGAGACGTTCATTTTTTGTTCACATGATCGTATGTACTAGAGGTGTAGGAATCTCATGAAAATTGATACGTAGGGTATGCGTGACATGCAGATCACGGTGAACGGTCTAGATCGGTGAAATACATGGGGATAGGGTGTTATAAAATGCGTCTCATTTGTCTCACATAAGAAAGCGTCTCATTGGATCATTACCCCCTCCCCGCCCCCCCCCCCCCCTCTCTCTCTCTACACACACACACACACTTTGTTACTTTAATTTGTTATTAAAATATTACTGTAAAAGATATTGGAATATTTGATTAGTTGGATATAGTTTTTATAATTACTTTTTTCTCAAATAATGAGAATTTTTCATGTTACATGTCAGTATGAGAATCAATCTTGCAATTTCAATTTGAAGATCCCGTGTCTTTTGCACTAAATTCGTAGAGATAATATACGAGAGAGGGGCCTAATTTATAATATGGATAGAATTTAAATTTAATTAAGGGAAAGAATTCTAATTAATTAGTAGAATCCCTTATCTAATTAGCATTAGAGCTAGTCCTAGGCTATATGTAAAAATAAATTCTCCTTATTGTAAAAAGGAGTTCTCGTTATGGAGAAATCGGTGAAGAGAAAGAAAAAGAGATGATGTAATATCTTAAGCTGTGAAGGTTCTAATACCTTTCTATTGAGGTGAGATCAAGAGAATAAAGATGAAAAATTGGATGGTGTAACTTGAATTTTTCTTCGTATTGTGTCTCATGGATATAGGCCGAGTTGATTCAAATCACATTAAATGCTGAAAAGATGTTGATTCATCTTTGAAGAAAATCCCTAAATGCAACGTAAAATAACACATTTAAGAACACAAGATAAGTGATCCATAAGAAGAAAAAGAAACTACAGGAGTTGAAATGGTTCTACTGAACTCAACCTACATAGCTAGAGGGCACAATTTAAGAATTGTTTATGATGAGAAAGTACAACATAATGCTCTCTATCCTTCATACTCACATCTTTCATCTCTTAATCTCATCTCAAGATAGGGGAACTACCATTATATATATATATATATCAAAAGACTGTATTTCAAAGCATTACTTTATATATAGAATAGAACATGTCCTGCTCCTAATTAAATCAGGACTTCTCCTAATTAAGTTAGAAGTATCTCTTTGGCTTATCTAAATAGGGTTAAATCGAGTATTTCTCTCTTATCTAATATGAATATTTGACTTATTAAATATAATCTCATAACCATTACATAAACAAGTCTTTTTATTATTATAGCTAAACTAACTAACAATTTAAGTTTTAATTATTTCTTATTAGTATTTCGTACGTGCGATGCACGTCTTTATTAAAATAAAAGCATGCATGTGAATATTTTCATTCAATGTGGATTTTTTTTCAAAACTATAAGAATTTTAAAAATATTTTTTACTCGTTTATTATTTCAAGGATCGATGTGGATATTTTCGTTATTTTTAACTAAAAGTTTCCGAAGTATCTATTATCTTAATTAAAGATCATTAAAAATCTTTTTAAATCTTGGCTGTTTAATGCTAATATGTATCGACGTGCATCACACGTGCAAAAAATGGATGATGTGGACCATTTAAGAATAAAGGATTAATCTAAAACAAAGATGAGAGTGGCACATGGCGTCCCTCTTCTTTGCATTATAATAGTAGAGAGGAGATAGAGAATCTCTTGGTTGCCCATGCGTTCAAAGTAAACTGGTTCAATTGGCCCAAATTCATATCATGCTTTTCAACTATTCACGAACTACACTTATAGATGTTTAACTGGATATGAGAAACAACTCCAACAATAAAAATGTAAATGACCTAGTATTACTAATTAACCATACTGACCCGAACAATTTCATTCATCCCACCCTCTTCCTCCTATTTCTATGATTACAAAAGAAAAAAAAACAATAATGTCTACAATGGTTATCCACAAAGAATATGAGCATTTTTAAGGGATTAAATTATTGAGTAGCTTAACAAAGCAAAATGCAAAAAGGCCTCTGACCATCTAACAACTCCAATAATAATCTATTCATTATTGCTGTATGTACTTTCTTCAAGTGCAATTCTGTCTTTTGGTTTTTCCTGTTATAATTCTTGTAGGGATTTTGGAGAAGAGAAGTCAAGAAACAATAATGAAAGGAGAAGGGAATTAGGACAAGGAAAAAGAAGAGATTGGAGAGAAAAAAGGAACAAAGATTATACAGTAAACGGCATGGATCAGTTCAATAATTAGAAAAGGCTATAAAGGTAAAGTTGGAAGTCGATCAATAGTGAATAGATTTAAAAAGAATAAGTGTCCTAAAGTTAATTGCAACTTTGTACATAAAACAAAAATTTAGAGAATTTCCGAAGTTTTGGAAAAATCTAGTAAAAACGAAGAAATGCATAGTGAGGGGGCGGAGGGGGAGGGGGGATATTTATTTATTTATTTATTAAACGAAGGTAATTTCCCTGTGTTTCGTCAAATGATAATTTAACGAAACATATAAACCCTTTATTTAATTTATAATAAAGAAGATACTCGTGTAATCGTTACTTATTGTTTGGACTTCAAAATTGTGTCGAGAGAATTGGATCAGCAAACTCCACAATATAGATCAAAGTTTTACCACATAAAAGCTATGAGGATTTTATTTTATTTTTATTGTGTGTGTGTGTGTGAGAGAGAGAGAGAGAGAGAGAGAGAGAGAGACCACTTAACTGCAGAAGGCTGCTTCAATCTCCCAGCAGTCTAATCATGGCTTGAAGAAGCTGTCATCGATCCTGACATTAGATTGAGTTAGAATCATACACGCAAAACTGCAGAGAGAGAGAGAGAGAGAGAGAGACTTACTCAATATCATCTAATTTGGTTTTGGTTCAAAAGTCTGAAGAGCTAGATTATGTTTGGTCCAGAAGGGGTGAAATTAAGAACAAGAGACTGAAATTTTCAGAGAGAAAGTGAGATGGAGATTGAAAAAGCAAGTACACAGGTTTATTTTCTTTTTTCTTTTTCTTTTTTTAAGCTAAGAGATGATAGAGAGAGATAGATTGAACCCTGAAATTGAAGATGATGTTGACAGGTGAATGTAAGTGGTGTGCTGAGGCCTGAGGGAATGCATCATGGAAGCAGCCAATGGTCGCAGTCAAGGGCTATTTCTTTCCATTTCTTTTTTACTTTTTTACTTTTTTACTTTCTCTCTCAAGTTTTCATTTAAAATTAATTAGTGGTTCAGCTAATTTAACAGTAATTTCTTATTTTTTTGCATATCTACACATTTTAACTCTATCGGAAAAACAACTGGGTGGGGACTCTTTGTCGATATCTCGCACGGTTCGCATGCAAGTGGAATGAAGGCCACAACGCATGAAAAATCAAACAAAACATATGAAATGTCTTATGCGGAATTAATTCCTTCTTTTTTCTTTCTGTGTATTATTTAGTTTCAATGAACAGCTCTTCCTAGCTAATCGAACAGATCCGCAATGAGAGGGAAATTTATGAATACATCAGCCATGATCAATGGTTTGATATATAATGGTGCAGAAAAATTGAAAACTATGAAGGACAATAAATTATATATGGTTTTGTGCCATGCATAAAATTTCTTTCTCTGGACATATCTTTTCTTGATCAAGAAAACTCAAACAGCTAATTCTTTCGATTTCAAGCAAAAATTTATGTTCGATTATATAAAAACACACACACACACAGACATCTATGACCCTATATTCTATTTCAAGTTAAATTGGGATCAGAATTTTTTTATTAACTGTAACTGTCAGATCAGTATTAGAAGCTAATGAATAGAATTTTCTAGAATAATCAAGAGAAACAAGATACTATGAAGATTGTATTTTTTTTTTAAATCTATCTTCTTCCGGGATTGAACTTGCGACCTCTCATATTGGAGAGGAAATTGTTACTAACTAAATTAAACCCAGTTGGTTATGAAGATTGTATTGCTTTCATAGTAATTGGTTAAGGGTATGGCAGTGACGAGTTTAGTCTTGCATTATACATATATCTATGACTAGCTGCCTCCAATAAAACTGTTAAGTATATATATGTGTATGTTGCATATTTGTATATTTGTATATGTGTATTAATTATACTTGTATTTATCCTTTTCTTATTCCGTCTTATCCTCAAGGATAACTATGGATTTATTTTTTCTTATCCTTAAAGATCAATCTCTACAAATATACATAAATAGAAGTATTATAATTATGGTTGAATCAATCTATAATACAAAATATTTCCCAAATTTTCATGGTACCAGAGCCATTCATCATTGTTGATTAATTCCTCGCCGGGTCTTTTTCAAGCCGTCAACTTTCAACCCGGATCTCGTCAGATCTTCTCAGATCTCATTCCATCGAGCTTCGTTGGCAGTTTCTCGACATTGAAAACTCCTTAAAGCCACCACCTTTTGCTTCTACATCGAGATCCTCCTCAATCTGACATCTCCTCCACGAGAACATCTTCTCCACCCTGTCTCCTCTGTCAACCCCCACAATCAGCCCATAACTACCTCCATACTCGAGCCTCCATCATCGACCTCATCCTTTGGCCAAATCTCGTTGATCACTCGAAGCATCTCCCACATCGACCGCTCAAGAACCAAACCTTTCTCGTCGACCGCACCTCAAGCCTCTGATAATCACGTTTATTTGTATATTTTGCCTACCATTTTATCTTCACTTGTACACTAATAATTGTTACTCGAGATTTGTTTTGATTAATTGTAGGATATAGAGCTTTAATCGCAAAAGGAGAAAAAAAGGAAAAACCATGTGCTTTTGATGCTACAAAACAAGTTGATCAAAGAGCAGAAGCCACTAGACTTGATAAGAGCGCAACCAAATGTCAAATCAAGTTAACATGATGAACCAAGTAAGCTGGAGAAGGATCATGTCAATGGAGCCAAACAGGCCGTGGATCAGCGACCCAAACCGCTATTCGGCGGCCCAGAAGTCGAGTCACATCACGGGATTTTTCACGTGCGTGAAAGAAAACAAAAGATTTAAATTTAAATGTATCTCGGCTCTGTAGGATATAAATAGAGTCTGATTTAGGTCTCTCTCTCTCTCTCTCCCTCTCCCCGTCTTCATATATTCAAGGGTTTTTTTCTCTTTTCTTTTGGCTTGAGCATTGTAGGTTATATTTTAATGCTGAGTTTAATTCGGTTTTTATTTTCTTTTAATTTATGCAAGTTCAGGTTTTATTTACTTTTGTTATGATGTTTATTTCATTAATGTAAGGCTAATAAATTAATACCTAGGTTAAGAAAAGCTAGATCTAGATAGGGTTGTCTTCTTTTTTGTAAATCTCTTCTCTAATTAATTAAAAACTAGATTTTTACAAGATTGTTCTCAATCTAGTCTAATTCTTTGATAGACTATACTGCGCATGGCTTATGGCCTACACTTAGCAATGGCAAAAGGTTCAATTCAATATTGGAGAGATCTAGAATCTACCCTTTAACATTTACAAGTTGATTCGGATGATGATCTATGTTGTGATTCATATAGGTCATGTTTCCTAGCAGTTGATGGTCTATATTAAGATTCATATAGGTTATGCTTTTTATATCTAATTTGTGAGTATTAGAAATGGGAGAATGAGAGAAGGATTGAAGAAGAAGATACATATGACTAGATCTAGCCGATCCAAAACATAGGTATGTTTAGTGTTAAATAAATTTTCCTATTCATCTGAATATATTAAGATTAAATGTTTTCCATGTAGATCAACCCGTACTTGCATACGTACTACATAATACGCCGTGATCATGTGGTTATTAATTAAAAACTCAACAGCCTCCCTCACCAACACCATCCTCTAGCTCGAGACCAACATCCTCACCTCCTCACATCGATGACCTCTTCAACTCGCCTCCTTGCTGCTCTACCTCGTCACCCCGTTGCTCCACCTCATCACACCACCCTTGGTCTTCAAGCCTCATCACCACCCTCCCCTTCAACCTCATCATCTACCCAATCCTTCGAGCTCCCTCGTCATAGCATCTCCTCTTCATCACCCATTGTACCCATTTTTGTGCCTACTTACAGTCCTGTTATAGATCCCGTAGTTCCTATCATACATCTTGATTTTCTCACCGATTCAACTGAGGTTCTCTCCATCGATACTGTGACAACCGAGAGTCCACTTATGTTAGTACTGTCTTCTTCGGGTGCTATTCCTTCTCAATCTCATCGGAATCCTGCACAAGATAGATGGCCACCTTTCCGTTCCAGCTTTTGCATGACCGACTCTTATTGTTCTCAGTTTGTGTCTTTTCTTACAGCTCTTCATTCCATATGTAAACGCAAGTCTTATATTGAGGCTATGAAACATTCAGAATGACATCAGGCTATGCAAAAGGAAGCACATGCTTTCCGCAATATTCATACATGGATCTCATTCCTTTACCATCAGGGATCAAATCTACTATCTGCAACTAGATCTACAAGGTCAAGACTAAGTCTTATGGATCAATCGAGCATTACAAGGCTCTTCTTGTAGCTCGATCGTACGTTTTTCTCAGAAGTATGCATTGATTATGAAGACAACTTTGCCTTTATCGTCAAGATCATCTTCATTCGCACAATCATTGCAGTTGCAGCTGCTCACCACTGGTTTATCTTTCAGATGCCTTTTTTAACGGTGATCTTTTGAAAACAATTTATATGCAGCCTCCACTGGTGTTCTTGCTTTGTCGGACTTGTTGTCTACAACAAGCTCTTTATGTCTCAACAGGCACCTCGAGTTTGGTTTAAACTCTTTCGTTAAACTCTTCCGACTGTCAGTTTCATCGACAACCTCGCTAATTGTGCACTATTCGACTGCTCTTCTTCACATGGATGTGCCTTCTGTTGATCTACGTCCATGACATGATTATTATTGGTGACTACTCAGAGACTATCACTTATCTCAAAAGGCACCTTCAACAACAGTTTAAGATGAATGACTAGGGGCACTTGCGCTATATCTTGATGATAAAGGTTGCTTACTCTTTTTATGGCCATCTTCTTTTGCAATAGAAGTATATTTCCTATCTTTTTGAGCGTTCCACAATTGATAGCTCTACTTTTGATGGAATTACTCCTATAACCACACAAATGTAGCTTCATCTGAAGTTTCTTCTTCTGGGGTATGGAGACCCTTTTCCGGATGACACTTGGTACCGAGAGTTATGTTGTGCTTGTATTGCCAAACAAGACATTGCACATGTTGTTCACGTACTTGGTCAGTTCATGAGTGCCCCTTATGCAGCTCATACGTGTTCTTCGCTATCTTCGTGGAACTCAAACACAGGATCTGCTATTTTTTTCCGACTCCACACTCACTCTTCGTGCTTACTATGATGTTGGTTGGACTGATGATCCTGACACTTGATATTCACGTTTATTTATATATTTTACCTGCCATATTATCTTTCACTTATGCCGAGAGGTTCGGCTGGTATAAGGGGGATGAGAGCCGCATCCTAAAAAAGTATCCACTTCACGTTGAGTGGGGCGATTAGCACCGGCGCTTATTTGCCCTCTTCTGAGATCAGGCTCGAGTATTAACATATATTTTCATTTGATTTATCCAATATATTTATTATTATTTAACACTTGCAATTTAAATACATTATTTTTTTGTGTTTGTAGTTGGATTATGACTTTCAGCCTATACCCGACCCTAATCACCCAGAGAGAGTGCTCGATCTTCATGCTCTGTACTAGGGCCTAATGAAGAACATGCAATCAAATGTACGATATAATAGGAACGAGCTGACACCCGCCGCTTAAACATCTGGTTGAGACCTTGTGCCCCCGAGGCTATTCTCTGTGGATGGCGACCCCCGAGGCAGAGAGAGCGGCTCTCCTACATACTCCGGCCTTTGCGAGAGTCGACGTGGATACATGGCCTCTCTTGTGCCAATATTTCGACTCTCAGCGCTAACATGTTTGTAATTTAAATTTAATTCATTGTTTAGTATATAATTTATTTTTTTGTGTTGCTTAATTAGAAAACTAAATCTGAATGTATTGTGCAGAAACAGGCCAATTAAAATAAAAAGAATAGTCGACGAAGAGGGGTCTCCCTACTTATACAGGAGGCTCGAGGAACATTACTCGTGCCATAGAGGCATCAGTAAATTACAATAGATCTATTTTTATATAATGTAATATTAAGAATTATTTTATAATATATGTAAATTTTTGGCGAATTGCGGAGAGCTCAGACCCTAGCGCAGAGTGGTACACCGAACGTGCTGACCACGTATTTTGCCGTCCACAGCACGTCGACAGTTCCCGCCACGGGCGAGCTTCGATTCCCCGACACCGCTATCCAGGAGTACTGCGTAAGTGTTAATATTTATTCTAACATGTTTGAAAATTTTGTTTTGAAAAGTTCAAATTTAAATTATATATTTATATTTTAATGGTTAATGTGGGTGTAGGTGTAGGGTTCCTAGGCACTCCCAAGAGGTCTCACAAGGCATCAACCATGCCAATTTCAAATTCTAACGTGCCGAGAAACCCTAAACTACGGACCGTTTGCTAGATTTCTAGGCGAAAAAGAAACTAGCTAACAACTTAGCTAATGAGAAAACGGAAATACAACCTTTGTAGATCCGGTGCTCCACCTCCATAGCTCCGCAACAAAGTCCTCTCGCTGTCCAAAAGAATTCCCGGGCTCTAGCGTCGGCTTCGTCGGAGAATAAGCGAGCTAGGTCGTCGATGTCCATGCCGAAGATGATCTACGTCGAGGCATCGCTAAATCAAGCTCCGACTTCACCAAGTCAAGAGACTTGTGAAGAAAACACACTCTACTACTTGGCAAGAGGTAGAGGATGAAGAAATAGGAAGTGGGTTCACTTTAGAATTGGATTTCTCACTCTTTTTCTCACTTTGCCATTAAAGCTTTCAAGCTTTTTCTTGAAGTGAAGAAGAAGAAGAAGATGAAGAATATGATAAGTGTTAATTAAAATAGAAAAGAAAATCAAACCTTATCATATTCAAACCATGGTTTAGTGTAGAGAATGAATCATGGTTAAATGGAATGGTTAGGTTTAAGGATGAGACAAAAATGGTGACTTGGTCAAAGTATTCATGAAGCTTCATGAAAGAATAAAGAAAGCCACCATTTTATCATTTCCTTTTCTTTTTCCAAAAGAATAAATAAATGAATAAAATGAATAAGGAAAAAGTAAACCCTAACCATTTCATTAACCAAGGTTTAATTCTTTACACTTAACCAAAAGGCATGCATCATCAAACATGATACAATCAAGTGCACAAAAATATATCGCATATACAATGCGCACATCCGAGTGAGAAAATGCATCTTAAGTGAACCGATACTAGTTAATGCAAAGTAATATATCAAATATATAATTATGCATTAAATCATTAAATCAACACTTGATTTAATGATCCGGTCATATAGCATATAACCGACTAATATCAACAGTAACAACTTATCGAATCAACACTTGATCCGATAACCCGGCTATATCGCATATAACTGATCAATGTCACATATCGCGAGAATCGAATATAGTATTACATACTGGTATCATTCTCGGTCCCGCACATATCTCATATGCGCTCCTATTTCGTTTCGCTTGAGCCAGGAAACCTCTGTGTAGGACTCTAAAGACTCGTCAATACGCCGGCAGCGGATGATGATCATATCAAACACCCACAAGCCGTAAGCGGTCTGCTAAACGTAACGGCCACCCGGGTATTGAGCGATCTGAAGATCGACGAGCAAGCCCGCTCACACTCCAGTGAATCCAACCAATAACACTACCGTACAGTCCGGTCTGATCGTCTGATATGTCGCATATCTTGCCTATGGGTGGTAAACGTCAGACCCCAATAGCTCAATAAGTCGTGTCGATATGAGGTCTATAACACTTCGAGAAACTACTGGTAACACTTACCAGTAAATCTCAGCAACCCTGGCCAGGGATTTCCTGTTATAGCCAATCGAACACAGCGCAACATCAACCCCCTATACCGGGAGAGACGAATCCCCTCCTATCGCTCATTGCCTCCATGTGACTCGGGACTGTACCGAAAAACCACCGTTTTGCACGCCCTCTTGGACGTGGTAAGATGGAAATCAAAGCACAGTGGGAACCACACAAGACTCTATGACGATCTCGGGTCAACAGACTACTCTGTACCAGTGTCACCAGAGAACTGCCATCTGACGTGAGGTATAATACCATCTGGGAGTTCTCGGCGAGTCCGTCTAGTGTACCCAGTCTCCACTGAGCACCCGTATATCATCTCTGATGTCAAACACCAATGGATATGGGATCATCCATCGCCCATCTGTATGGGTCGAGAAAGTATACGCTAGTCTACTCTGGTATATCGATGCCCCGTCTCGATACACCCACGACTAGGGACTTTGAAGGATGTACTTATGGACTACCATGTCCCCACTAGTATGATCCGCATCATAGTCCAGGTAGTCAAGTACAGATCCTAAGGGCTTTACCAACATGTAACAGAGAGACAAACAGTATATACGTTAAGGTAAAGATCAACCAGATAGCATACTATCATGTCGAGCAAGAAAGTCCTCCCTATATATGTCCCAGCATCCACTACAATATACATCCTATGTACAGTAATGGCCTCTAGGGCATACATATAACTAACAATCTCCCACTTGCACTTGGGCCATCTGTAGCAGTGGTTGAAGTATCTCATACTCAACCATCCCATAAAAGTCTCTCTCTGGGAACAGGCCTTTGTGAGTGGATCCGCTGTGTTTGTCCTCTGAGTCTACTCTCCAAAACTTGATCACCCTGGAGATCAACCATCTCCATGATCAGGTGACACTGCCTTAGAATATGTCTGGATCACTGATGGGACCGGCGTTCCTTGGCATAAGCCACAACTCCATTGTCACACAATGGGAGGAACATAGTTCATCTCATGAACCAATATACACCCAAACATCCTCCTTGGTAGCATCTAAAGTAGCGATGTATCCTGCCTTTATCTTCTAGTATGCCACGGTATCTAGCTTGGAACTGTTCCAACATACCGTCCCTTTATTGAGGGTATAGACAATGCCTGCGACTGACATTCAGTCGTCTTTATCACCCTGGAACCCTTCCAGTGATTCTCCCCAGGATCGATTGATACCATCTCACTACATCTAGTGAGAATTTTAACATCCATTTAGATCTATTTCATAGATCCAAAACCTAGGATTTAGTAGGTATCATTTTGATCCTATTGGAGAATCCTTGTGATAAGCGGAGATCGACCGAGCGTAGCATAGGAAACTCCTTCCCTATCAAGAGTATGTCATCCACGTACTCTACGAGGATCGTCACCATACTCCCTACTACCTTTTTGTTTATACAAGGTTCATCTACCATTTTGACGATGTCAACTTCTTTGACTACTTCATTAAAACAGATGCTCCAACTCCGCGATGCCTGCTTTATCCTATAAAGTATCTTGCACACGTTTCCGCTGCTCCCACTGTCTACGAAGACCTCTGGCTGTGTACTTATAGACGCACTCTTCTAAAACATCATTTAGAAAAGCAGTCATGACACCCAACCGCCAGATATCGTAGTCATGGTATATAGCCGTGGCAAGTAGTATCTGGATGGACTTAAGCATAGATACTTGAAAAGGTTTCATCATTATCCATGCCTGGTCGATGATGACAACCTTTAACAAGTATAGCTTTGAAAGTCTCAACTTTTCTTTCTACACCAAGTAATCTTCTCAAGATATACTTGCTCCTGATGTGGATTTAACCCTTCAGATATAGCAACCAAAGTCCATACTTTGTTGGTGTATAAGGATTCCATCTCAGATCGCTAAGCATCCAGCCATTCTTATAGAGTCCCACTCCTGATGGCCAGCTCGAAACTAGTTGGGTCATCATCTCATGATGCAATCCTCGCTCCCACTGTCATAGAGAAACCGAAGTAGCTCTCAGGCGGGTGAGGAACCCTACTAGATCGGCGGAGAGGCTGAGGTTCATTGGTATCTATTGAATCCTTTGGTTCTGTCAAATCATCAGCTGTAGTTTGTATAGCTGGAACATTTCCAGTTCTACATAACAGACCTTGCCTCGAGCTTGTCCGGATTTTGCTTTTCAGACATAGGCCAGACAACCCCAAATCTTAACTAGCTTAAGACATGGGCTCTTCCCTTATCATATCACATATGAAGTGGTAGGCAACTGATTTGATTCGAACCCTATTCAATAGGTATGCATCTTCTCAAGTGCATAACTCCCAAAAAGGAAATAGGTAACTCAGTAGTACTCATCATAGAGCACACCATATCATATAGGGTGTGATTGCTCCGCCCCGATATACCATCATGCTATGGTGTATACGGAGGAGTAATGCTGAGAGAGAATCTCATTCTCCTTTAGAATAATCCAGGAATTCCGTGCTCAAGTATTCTCCTCCTTGATCTCATCAAAGAACATAATACTTATACCCGTATTGGTTCTCTACTTCTAACTTATATTCTATGAATATCTCAAAAGGTTCGGACTTGTGTTTCAACAGGAACATAGGTCTGAATCTTGAGAGATTATCAGAGAATGTAACGAAGTACAAAGAACCGGTCTTGGCATGTGTAGACAGGGGACCTTCATACATCAACATGTATCATCCCAAGAGTTCACTAACTCTTTCTCTATTTCCAATAAACAGGGCTATGGTCATGATATCTTTGCGACATGACTGGCGAGTTTCACAAGATGTAAATTCAAACTAATTTAAATATACATCTAAATGTAACTTCAGCTAGTCGGGTCACATTGATCTGACCTAGTCTACAATACCTCAAGAAGAATCCGTTCATTTTTGAACTCTTCCTCTTGTGTGTGTTCCATATACTAAGAACTGTAGTTTGATTTAGAACATCAATGCTTTTAGATAACGTGCCTGAACCGATCAACTTTTGATATAGGAAATGTTCAAAACATTATCCATCTATACAAAATTATATCCTTTCTTTTCTAACAAAGAGAGTGATATGATTTGGTATATCAGGTTCGGTATCTAATAACATTCGTTCAGAATCAATGTATTGGTAATATAGGGTGACAGTGACCGACAGACTTGGCTGCAACACTTGCCTCGTTTTCTGCCTCATGAAACTTATCACCCGTTCTCAGTTCTCTACCTATCTGTAGCCCTATGTAACAGATTACATATCTGGGATCCTGATCCAGTATCATATACCCAGGATGCGTAGGATACTGAGAAACAGTTCTTTATAATGAACACACCCGAAGATGATGCATCATCATGCACTCTCTTCGTTTGGGCGGCACGGGAATTCTGGTAATCCCCAATTTCCTGCTCTGTCTTATAATAATTATAAGTTGGAGCGGGACCAACGTTCCCCAGCTCAGTATAACAAGCGGGTTCGGTCAATAATCCGTATTATTATCTTGATTAAGGCGTGATATGGTCGCTACCAGGAGAGAGAGAGAAGAAAACACTCAGCGTGCGCTCTGTCAAGAATAGATTGGTTATAATTTTATCTAATCAGCATGGCTCCCACTGCTTTTTATCAAATCTTCCTTCAAACCCTAAAAGGAAAGACTAGCCGGGATTAATTACACACTACAAGTTCGCCAATCTTTCAGCCAGGCCAGTGTCGGTACTTTGAGGGAGGTCCCCCGTGCTTTCGCACGAACCTAATTACTGTAAACCTCGTTTTCCCAGAGGCGTAACCCCGTTGACACCTTTCTAGACACCTACTTGATCGGCTAATTGTAATGTATAAAACTCTCCCAGGAGTAACTCTTACTCGCAGCGAGTATCGGGATCCAACTATCTCATAGAAGGTATGCAATCTCTTTGCAAATTTCAACACTTGAAATTCCCGATAATATTTTGCCCCTAACCTCCTATGACCTTGACAAAGGCCAACAAACCATAGGATGCTAGTCAAGTTCAACCCGTCATTTCCTGATTGAATTAAACCCACCCGCACAGCCCTTGACAAAGGCCAACAAGGTCGCACGACTACCCTAACTCAATCTGCATCATATGCATAAGCAGATAAGCACCAGTTAGCTACCGCACACTGCGCCTTGATAAAGGCCAACAAACGCAGCACGAATACTAACTACTACTTATCTGAAATGACGGAGGGCTACGACAGGTTTTTCTGAAAACCTATTGCGTAATGAACTTGATATCGTTATAGAATCAAATGATTTTAAAATGGAGTGCTTTTGAGGCTTTTCTAGTTTTGCTAAAGGAGTCACTCCCGGTGAAGGGATCGTCAGTCCTTTTCTCGTCGAATGAGGTGCGGGATATATCATATATATCACTGTGCAAAGCAAAAAACAGTTAAAAGCAATCAAAACTCAAACCGAGTGTGTAGTATCTGCCAGTTATTGCTAAAGGAGTCACTCCCGGTGAAGGGATCTCGGTCCTTTCCTCATCGAATAAGGTGCAGGATATATCACATATACCGCTGTGCAAAGCAAGAACTGTAGCTACCTGTTTTATTTTGAAATTCGATTCTACAATATCTTAGGTTTCTTTTATTTCATTAATCATATTAATGAAGTCCCATCATTTAAGTACCTAAACATCACAGATAAATACGACGTACACTTATGCCATCCGCATTCGCCTCGATGTCCCCTCGTGCACCGTTAGGTTAGGTAACTAACGGCAGAGCGGGGCAGAGCTAGCGCGGGTGTAAAACATAAGTAACGTCTATATAATATATCATATATACTATATACTGTATCTATCACAGAACATCACACGATCACATCACAGATATTGCAGCAGAAGA
Source organism: Agapanthus africanus (assembly GCA_030015575.1). NCBI lineage: Eukaryota > Viridiplantae > Streptophyta > Magnoliopsida > Asparagales > Amaryllidaceae > Agapanthus > Agapanthus africanus. The sequence goes on from CM057344.1 coordinate 43,433,416, forward strand.
ATCATATGAAATATTGGATATACTAGGACGTCCGTGTTTTCAATACGAGCCAGTATAAAACACGGATTCCACGGTCGTGATGAATAGCCAAACCCACACCCCTAGACCCCTACGAGAGCGGCAAGCAACCCTACCAATTCTAGAGTTAAGAGACCCGGACTCGACTCCTCGAGTTGGTCTCCTACTGGACTCCAGAACCCGGTTACTTGTGCCCTCCTCCTTGGGTCTATCCTAGTGCGGAAAAGTAAATAATATACAATAGGTGACAACTTCCGCAACCTGGAAGTGCCCCAATAAAAGAATATTACATACAAGTTTTTACATGAATGAAAATGAAAAACACTCATCTCACATAAAAAAACCCGGCTATTCAAACACGACGATCCAATATAACATATCCAGCAACACATAACATCACATGTCATCAACGTAAGTAAATATGTCCATCCCAATTGTCGTTGACATATAGCAACGAAACCGGCGATATCACATATTACACTTACGGTCACAGAAAAGAAAGTGTAAAACTACAACAGTTGGAATCCGCAACCACCTCAGACATCGCATGCCTGACCAAATGAATTACTTAGACATCGCATGCCTAACATTTATAAACCCCGCATTTTAGTCTCAAAATCGAAAACACTTTTCAATATCAAGTCGGGCAATTCAACAAGATTCCCGACATCCTGATCGAATGCTCGTCGCAAACTTCAGTAGGCGGCCGCACCCCAGATACCGTCGACGAAGTGCACCAAGGCGGAACACCGCTATCGCGAGCACCCGGACGGATGCTTTCGGCGACGGGGTTCTCCTACAGTCACTTGGTCGGGGCTATGGGATGTAGCTGTCTATTAAGTTTGTCCGGTGAATATCCGCGTACGCTACGTGATTGCGACGGACTTTTGATCACATCAAAATTCCGTGGCAACCGATCAAGTGAGACTAAAGTGCTATGTTTATAACATTCATTCAGTTATCTCATAACTTATTGTGAATTCCAATTATTGTATCCCATTCCGGATAAATAGAAAATGTCAAACTTTCCGATCGAACAATCGAACACCCAAGTTTTCCCGATACAGCTCAACACATGAAACAGGTTTTAAAACATTCAGTTCATGCCTCAGTACCAACGGTCCAGCCGTAGAAGGGTCAAGCCAACGCCTCACATGTGGCACGCCGTACTGCCCCAAACCCGAAGGTTCAAAGGGCAGTTCAAGACGGTCACATAATCGAGTTAAGGTTTGTTGTCTTCTAGAGGGACCATCGCGTTACTTGCACTACTTAGAACGTCTTTAAACCTCGGAAAAATCCAACACTTGGAAATTTCCCGACAGGGGAAAAATTGGGTATTTATATTCGGTCGAACTTTTTAACATATTCTAAAAATTATCCGGAAAGCCACACAGACAAAATTTGATAATCCGATCGAAACACCGAATCCCCAAAACAACTGCAGAAAATTCAACTCTTGAAAAATTATCAAAAATACCCAGGAAAACCAGCTCTGCATATTGTGAATTACTGTACAAATTTGGATGCCACAAACGACAAAACGGCCGCGGTTCCGCCGCACGAGCCATGCTCGTGCCGCGGAAGCGCGGCGCATTGATGGAATCAGGCACACGAATTTTACAGTATCCCTTAGAATTTCCTTCTGATTTTACTGAATATTTTTAATATGGAAAAATCCCAATTTTTGAAAAAAGGACAGAGAGCATGTTTTGAGATGGGTTTCGGGTTCGTTCGGGTTTCAGATTCTGTCTGGACTTCGCCTAAGGCTCTAGCTAGGCTCTGATACCACTGTAGGGTTCCTAGGCACTCCCAAGAGGTCTCACAGGGCATCAACCATGCCAATTTCAAATTCTAACATGCCGAGAAACCCTAAACTACGGACCGTTTGCTAGATTTCTAGGCGAAAAAGAAACTAGCTAACAACTTAGCTAATGAGAAAACGGAAATACAACCTTTGTAGATCCGGTGCTCTACCTCCATAGCTCCGCAACAAAGTCCTCTCGCTGTCCAAAAGAATTCCCGGGCTCTAGCGTCGGCTTCGTCGGAGAATAAGCGAGCTAGGTCGTCGATGTCCATGCCGAAGATGATCTACGTCGAGGCATCGCTAAATCAAGCTCCGACTTCACCAAGTCAAGAGACTTGTGAAGAAAACACACTCTACTACTTGGCAAGAGGTAGAGGATGAAGAAATAGGAAGTGGGTTCACTTTAGAATTGGATTTCTCACTCTTTTTCTCACTTTGCCATTAAAGCTTTCAAGCTTTTTCTTGAAGTGAAGAAGAAGAAGAAGATGAAGAATATGATAAGTGTTAATTAAAATAGAAAAGAAAATCAAACCTTATCATATTCAAACCATGGTTTAGTGTAGAGAATGAATCATGGTTAAATGGAATGGTTAGGTTTAAGGATGAGACAAAAATGGTGACTTGGTCAAAGTATTCATGAAGCTTCATGAAAGAATAAAGAAAGCCACCATTTTATCATTTCCTTTTCTTTTTCCAAAAGAATAAATAAATGAATAAAATGAATAAGGAAAAAGTAAACCCTAACCATTTCATTAACCAAGGTTTAATTCTTTACACTTAACCAAAAGGCATGCATCATCAAACATGATACAATCAAGTGCACAAAAATATATCGCATATACAATGCGCACATCCGAGTGAGAAAATCCATCTTAAGTGAACCGATACTAGTTAATGCAAAGTAATATATCAAATATATAATTATGCATTAAATCATTAAATCAACACTTGATTTAATGATCCGGTCATATAGCATATAACCGACTAATATCAACAGTAACAACTTATCGAATCAACACTTGATCCGATAACCCGGCTATATCGCATATAACCGATCAATGTCACATATCGCGAGAATCGAATACAGTATCACATACTGGTATCATTCTCGGTCCCGCACATATCTCATATGCGCTCCTATTTCGTTTCGCTTGAGCCAGGAAACCTCTGTGTATGACTCTAAAGACTCGTCAATACGCCGGCAGCGGATGATGATCATATCAAACACCCACAAGCCGCAAGCGGTCTGCTAAACGTAACGGCCACCCGGGTATTGAGCGATCTGAAGATCGACGAGCAAGCCCGCTCACACTCCAGTGAATCCAACCAGTAACACTACCGTACAGTCCGGTCTGATCGTCTGATATGTCGCATATCTCGCCTAGGGGTGGTAAACGTCAGACCCCAATAGCTCAATAAGTCGTGTCGATATGAGGTCTATAACACTTCGAGAAACTACTGGTAACACTTACCAGTAAATCTCAGCAACCCTGGCCAGGGATTTCCTGTTATAGCCAATCGAACACAGCGCAACATCAACCCCCTATACCGGGAGAGACGAATCCCCTCCTATCGCTCATTGCCTCCATGTGACTCGGGACTGTACCCAAAAACCACTGTTTTGCACGTCCTCTTGGACGTGGTAAGATGGAAATCAAAGCACAGTGGGAACCACACAAGACTCTATGACGATCTCGGGTCAACAGACTACTCTGTACCAGTGTCACCAGAGAACTGCCATCTGACGTGAGGTATAATACCATCTGGGAGTTCTCGGCGAGTCCGTCCAGTGTACCCAGTCTCCACTGAGCACCCGTATATCATCTCTGATGTCAAACACCAATGGATATGGGATCATCCATCGCCCATCTGTATAGGTCGAGAAGGTATACGCTAGTCTACTCTGGTATATCGATGCCCCGTCTCGATACACCCACGACTAGGGACTTTGAAGGATGTACTTATGGACTACCATGTCCCCACTAGTATGATCCGCATCATAGTCCAGATAGTCAAGTACAGATCCTAAGGGCTTTACCAACATGTAACAGAGAGACAAACAGTATATACGTTAAGGTAAAGATCAACCAGATAGCATACTATCATGTCGAGCAAGAAAGTCCTCCCTATATATGTCCCAGTATCCACTACAATATACATCCTATGTACAGTAATGGCCTCTAGGGCATACATATAACTAACATTAGGAGCGGGTGGTGGAGCGGGCGGAGGCATCGGGGATCGATTTTACTAGACAGACCGATCCGATGGTACTAACCCCAGTCCTAAACGCCGCATACGGAGGGCACCACGGAGGTTAGAAGATAGGCCGAGGACTGGGTTCTAGCAGGGCCCATATGAGGTTGGACTCCACTCCGGCGGTTACTTCCCCTACCCTTCGTGAGCGACGTTTGGAGCATGATGTTGTCGCCTTGAAGACCACCATCGAGAAGTTGAAGGAGATGTTGGTACGTATACTACTTAATAGCAAAATATTATATCACATTATAGATAGTAACATTTGCAATATTAGTAGCCTGAGCTTATTTGGTTGTAGACTTAGCTTTGATTAATCATACTTATATAAAACTATCTAATTAAAAAAAAATACGGTTTTCCAAACTAGATACCCAAACGAGGCCTAAGTCCCTAAGTTTCTTACTCGTTTATTACACACAAAATTTAACAGATGCGACAAACTGCGGCTCCACATGCATCTCCTTCGGCTGCTGCTCCGCAAGCCACTACCTCGGCTGTAGTTGCGCAGACCACTCCTGCAGCTCTACAGTCCGCTCAGACTCCCACACGGTTCACTCCTTCATTAGTCGAGTTTTTGACGACTCGAGGCTGCATTGAGGACCGCCAGATTACAGCGTTTATGAGTGGTGGAGGAGCTGGACCGAGTTAGGGTAGCTTTTTTATATTTTTGAGGATGTATGTACTTACTTGATACATATTGTATATATTTTGGACGATTTTGGTGGTTGTTTGATTGTTCACGATTATATGGAGTTCATGTTTATTCTTAGAGGATATGTAAAATGAATAAATATTTTATATTTATTCAAACTAACCTGCAGACTGAGCGGAGGGTACGGAAGTGGCGGGAGTGGCTTCTGCGCCAGATGCGGACGCACCACCTATAATAAGACAATTAAAAATAGATTATATAAGTAATTGCAAAAATAATGTTTAGATCAATAATATAACATTCTAAATCAATATGCATGCAATATAGGATATATAAACATACCCGCAGGTTCGGTGGTGGCCTCTGTCCGAGATGTGGAGGCACCACCTACAGCTAGACAATCAAAAAATGATTATCTAAGTAAGAGAAAAAAGAATGTGTGTATATTTATGATATAACATTCTAAATCAATATGCATGCACTATAGGATATATAAACATACTAGCAGTGTGGTGGTGGCCTCTGCCTCAGATGTGGACGCACCACCAATAGCTAGACAATTAAACATTGACTATATAAGTAATTTTGAAATAAATATGCGTGTATATTTATAATATTATATTTAAAATGAATATGCGTGCAATATACCTGAAGGTGTGGCAAAATCCATACGGAAGGAGTCATCGGAAGGGGATACCGATCGGGGTGCAAGACCGGCCCTATGAAGCTCCTTACGCAGCTCTCCGAGCAGCATAACCACTCTGCCTTTTCCTCTGTCTCTGGCGCTGCCGAGGCTGGTGCTCCTGCCGCCCCTTGCTGCTCCGGTGGACGTCATCAAACCTATATAAGAATACAATCATTACATATGCATGCAATATATGTATAGATCGTAGAAATGTGAAGTAATAATATAACATTACTGATAACCTTTTTCGTTTCGTGCACGCATTAGAAATATCTACTTGGATTTCATCATCGATATCATTTCTAACCCACGTAACTTCACGATCAGCCGAAGACAACCCGTCTCTTGAAACAGACGGTCACAAAACTATAGGTCTTCTCTCCTATTCATCCTCATCGCTGTCCTCCATACGATTCTCGAATTCTAGGACATCGTAAACATCTTTAGGTTTCCAACGGAATACAACACTCCATCCCGGATAGTTCAAGGACTGTGAATAGTATACTTGGAACGCTTGGTTCGGAAAGATAAATGGATCGTCTTGACCGTAAAATCGAAGTGTGTTCACACTAATCAATCCATATTCATCTTTCCAAGCCCTGAGATTGTTTCTCCACTTATTCGTATAGATTCGTGTATCATACCAAGTACACTGAAATATATAAAACGGTTCTGATCGTCCGGGGTATTGGATGCCAAGTATGCAATTTAAGTATCCATAATAAATCACACCATCCGATCCTACCGTCGCAATCCCGCTATTATGGGTGGTTCAAGATGTTTCTATGTCCTTAAAATCAAATTTGTATCAAAGGACACCGAATCCTTTATAATATGCAACCTCCATACTAGAAAACTGAGCTAAATATCTTGAATCTCTCTAATGATACAAAAAAGTTCGGATCGTGGATCTGACAAAACAAATTTTATGACAAATACATGTTTCCCCCAATAAAAGAGCAAAGCTCTATTCAAAACTCAAGATGCAGAACCTCACGTGCTTGACATGAGGGCGCCAGCGCCAGAGTTAAAAACTCTTAAAAGAGCAAAGCTCTGTTCAAAACTCAAGAGGCAGCGCCTCACGTGCTTGCCATGAGAGCGCCAGCGCCAGAGATAAAAACTCTTAAAAGAGCAAAGCTCTGTTCAAAACTCAGGAGGCAGTGCCTCACGTGTTTGTCATGAGGGCGCCAGCGCCAATTCTGCTCTCTGTTAAACAGAGCCGTTGAATCAAAAATCCAACGGAGATGATAAATCATCAGAGTGCAGAATTAAATTCTGTTAAGGAAATATTCCTCAAATTTTTCTAAACAAGAAAGATTACTCTCTGTAAAACAGAGTACCGTTGGATTAAAAATCCAATGGTGATTAAAGAATGACTGAGCTACAGAATAAATTCTGTATGGGAAAATATTTCTCTAATTTGGTTAAAAACAAGAAAAATATCTTCTGTAAAACTGAATTTCTTGGATCAAAGATCCAACGGTGGGTAAAATCTCCAAATCAATTAGGATATCTCAATGAGAGATTTTTTCAACTAATCAACAAACTTACCTCCACTATATAAAGGAACCAAGACTTCAAGTCTAGAAAGGAAGGAACCCCCCCCCCCCTAAACTTAAAAAAAGGAGAAAGTTTTGTAAGAACAGAGAATTAAATTCTCGAGAGAGAAGAACTCTCTTCTTGGAAATTATAAGTAAATAAAAATTAGATAAAGATTCTATGGATCATTCAAAAAAAAAAAAGAGAGAGAGAACTAAAAAGTACTTAGCACTCAGTAGGCGGCACTCAGCGCCCAGCGCCCCACGTGCCCCTCACATGGGCGCCATAAAATAAAGAGTGCTTAGCACTCAGTGGGCGACGCTCAGCGCCCAGCGCTTCACGTGCTCCTCACGTGGATGCTATAAAATAAAGAGTGCTTAGCGCTCAGTGGCTGGCGCTCAGCGTCCAGCGCTTTACATGTCCCTCATGTGGGCGCTATAAAATAAAGAGTGTTTAGCACTCGGTGGCTGGCGCTCGCGCCCAGCACCTCACGTGACCTTCATGTGGGCGCTACAGAACATAAAGTGGTTGACACTCACCAGGCAGCGCCTAGCACCTCATGTGTTTAACATGTGGACGCCATAAAGAGTGCTCAACACTACATATAGAGGCAAAAGAGAGAGTAAAGTGTGAGCATCAGAACTTACATGAGTGCTCAGCACTTTTTGCAAGAAAAATAGGACTGAGCCCAAGACAGTGCTCAACACTTCTTTTAAATAAAAGAAAATTGAGTGGGTCAAGCCCAAGTTGGTTGGGTCCCTAATTCGAATCAACTGAGCCCATGGGTTCATTGCTTCCCAAACATGACTCATGACATCCAAAATGATGTCCATCCCATATTTCCTAAGTTAATCTTAGTCCCAAAAAAATGGCTAATGATTCTTAGATGGCCCACCATGATCTCTTCCATCAGACATGGGAATTGGTTTAAGGGTACATCTTTCCATACCTATGATGCATGTCGTTATAATTCCTCAGCGTCTTCAAAGAGGTGGCGGGTCTCGACAACCAACTGGTTTTAGGTGCACTTCCTAAGTTGACGTGCACACCTTAAATCAAACCACACCCCAAATAGGTGTATCCCACATCATCGCCATACATCCCGTCACGTAACAAATACACGAGCATAAAATGGTGATCTACAGACTGTAACGTTCTTAAACTACTGTGGACCATAACGTTCTTAAACTAAACCTTACGGACTGTAACGTCCTTAAACTCTACGGACCGTAACGTTCTCAAACTACTACGGACCGAAACGTTCTTAAGCTAAACTCTCACCTCAAAAATGGTGATCTACGGACCGTAACATTCTCAAACCACTACGGACCGTAACGTCCTTAAACTAAAGCCCTCACCTTAAAAATGGTGATCTATGAACCGAAACGTTCTTAAACTAACAACGGACCGTAACGTCCTTGAGCTAAAACAATAGAGCCCAAATGCTCTTTTGTTGGATCTGAATAATCCTAAAACCCTGTTAAATAGATCTTAGTCTCAAATTGGACTAACGTATCCTTAACAAAAATTTAAGTTGATCTTAATCTCAAACGTGATCAATGATCCTTAAATCAACCCAAACTCAAATCTAAGATATACGGATTTGGACTAATCCACGCCCTACGGATGACAACATAAATTAGTCTTCGTATACAATCCATGGGCAACCAAAAATAAAACAAACACACACGACACGAAGTGAAATTCTGGAGCAGGAGAAAGTGGTTATCGTGATGCGGTAACGTAATTAACTGCAGGGGCTTACGCCTGCAGAGAAGAGCGTCCCCACAATAAAAAAAACCCCTCGCAAATGAGGGGGAATCTGACGAAGTCTGCTACAACGGCTGCATCTGTCTAGACCTCCGATATACGGTGCCATAAATCAACTTGGCATCTTCGAAGAGGTGGACAGATAAATCCAAATAGGATCTTCCCCCAAATTAAGGCAAGACGATCCATCCCGGTTTCGTCTCTGTTTTCAGCAGTAAATAGATTCTGGCACACCCGGTAGGACATTTTTCTCTTTCCACTCCACACTTTGTGTGTCGTGTTCGCGAACAAATCGTGGTTTACTATGGTTGCCCTTGAATTCGAGCTAATAAGATTTGGTGTCTTGCTCCTGTGCAGAGAAAAAAAGAATCAATGGCTTCCAAGTATACCTGCAACAGCAACTCCCGCTACATCTCCGCTGGAGGAGTGACATAAGGGCCAAATGCGGCCTGCATCTTTTCAATGCCAGTGGAGCAGGTGACTCAGGCCACCACTGGATTGTTCTTCAGGATCATGCTTCCGCCAGCTAGCTTCAGCGCCTCAGTGCCACTACAGGAAGCTCCCGAGAAGTCGGTCTTTGATCGGCTTGCAACCACCACGGCCTCTCTCAACGGGTCACCCAAGTCTGTCACCTCAGTCTTCGACAGGCTGAACCAAAGCTCAAGCGGGCCCGCAAAGAGGCTCGCAATACCTTAAGGGGTTATCCCGAAATGGATAATCGTTCCAGCTCCGGCGGGTGAAGTCTTCAAAAGGGCTTCTCCTACTAAAGTATCGGTCTTTGCAAGATTGGTCGTTCCAACTCCTGCTTCCGGCAAAGTCATCAAGACTGCTTTCTATACCAGAATGTCAGCTTTCGAAAGATTGACCGTCCCCTCTCAACGGACATCGGTCTTCAACAGGCTGGCACCAGCAGTAGCCCTTCACCAAAGCAGGAGGAATGATGAAACCAGTCCCACAACGGAGGCAATCCCGTCGGCAAGGCACACTCGACATCGCCACTGGCGCCGAGTGAGAAGAGCTGGGGGAAGCTCCCCCTCTGGACTCACCCCACCAGCTCCAATGGTGGAAATTGACGCTGTTTTCTAACCGGGAACATCTTTGATCTACTTAGGAGAGTGCGCAAGAACTCTCCAACCGCGGTGCTGAAGAAATCACCCCCACCTGTTGAAGACATGATATAGGCAAAGCCGGAGCAGCCCCTTCAGCGGCTATCCTCCCAAGTCTACAGAGTCTGGCGGAAGGTCCAAGATTCTGTGATCAATAAAGACCATTCTCGCCGATTGAAGAAAACAAAGGCTCGGTAAGAGGAAGACCATCACTCCACCATGCAGCAAGGGACTTCTTTCACGAAGGCGCCTGACTTTGACTTCTCACAAAAAGAGAAGGCCATAGGATCAACCACCACCGGCGGCAAATCCCAAAGGTGATGGATCCAAGCCCCCCAAGTCTAGGTGCATGATCGTGCACACGGTTTATATGGCTTCCGGAAAAGAGAAAAGTCATGCTTCCGTGGGTCATCGGCCGCAAACTCGGTCATTGACAAAGGCTCAGGAGCAGCAACAAAAGCTTCAGGAGATGCTGACAAAAATAGCAGCACTCACTGGGCAAAAAGAAAGTCCAAAATCAGCAACTGAGCACCGTCAAGAGCAGGAGACAGATACGGAGTTCTTGCGAAGGGTGCTGGAGAGAAAAGATAAAGAAGCTGCGGAACAGACTGCTGATATAAAGCAGATGGTGCTCCTGTTCCAAGACATGGTTAGAATGATGATCCAGCCAGAACCTCCAGCGAACGACCCGCTGATAATCATCGAGGACGACATAGGGGAACATCGAACCCTCTCCCGGCTCTATCAGTAGCCAGGAAGAAAACAATCTTCAAAGCTGCTCTTGATGACTACATAGCTCAGTAAATATGAGCTCATCAGGCAAGCAAAGCGGCTAGCCAAGTCGTCAGAACCGGGCGACCTTACCCAGGCTGGTATGATCAGATCAAATACCCATCAGGATATACCATCCCCAAGTTCTATGTGTACAAGGGGACATGCAACCCGCACCAGCATGTCGCTCAGTTCAGAGCTTTATGCGGCAATACTAAAGCCGACGACAAATTGCTGCTTCGCCAGTTCATCGGCAGCTTGTCGGAGACGGCATTTGAATGGTACTCGGAGCTCCCAAATGACTCCGTCAAAATATTCACAGAAATGGAGCTTCTATTCACACAGCGGTTCGCAAGCGCAAACGAGCGCACCCCGATCACGGCATTAATCAATGCCAGGGTAAAGCCAAGAGAGACCTGGATTCAATATGCAATCCGGTGGTGGAACTATGGTCAAAATTTGAACAACGCATAGAAAAAGCTCTGGCCATGGGCATGTTCATAGGGACCCTCGATCCTCATGCGACGATATCCCAATTTATGATGTTCTTTAAGCCGACCACCTTCCAGGCCTTGATCGACAAGCTGGCCCAAATTGACCAAATGGGCCACAGGTCGTCCTCTTCAAAAACGGATCCCCGGAATGAAACGAGCAAAGGGAAAGCGGCCTTCGTTGCCAACACTCAACAACAGCCGAGCAACTTGAAATCGGTTGTTCTCCAAAGCAACATGTGCCCGCGCCAATCCCTCAAGGAGAAACTAGGACGTCCTTACTCGTTTCCCCGTGATAAAATGAGGAGATTGTTCGAACTGGCGATGCGCAACGGACTCATCACTTTGCCGGATCCGAAATGTCCACTGCAGCCTGGTGACGCCAATAGTCCCAACTACTGCTCCTACCAGAGAGTAGTGGGCCACCCAATTGAAGATTGCTACGTTTTCAAAAATTGGGTCGAGGACCAATACCAACAAGGGAAGTTTGCGCTGTCCGAAAACTGGAGGGTGAATCCGCCACAGAAGCACGCTCCTAAAAAGGTGGACATGTCGGGGGCATCATGCTCATTTGTAGAAGAAGTTCCGTGGGAAGTTGTCCTTTCAGCTAAAACTAAAAGAATGCTGAAGGACCTTCAAGCATGTCTGGTGATCGGGTGGAAAATCCCGCTGGAGCCCGAGATCATTGAGGGGATGCTTAAACCGTGCCCAATACCAAAAGATGGTAACGATGGGCAAAACACCCAGGTCAAGCCTTCAAAGTCTTCGAAGAAAAAGAAGAAGACCAAGAAGCCTGTGCAGCGTGCCGAGTACGATGACAAGTGCATGGATCTACAAAAATATATCAACGTGCTGGAGGAGTACAATCAGAAGGTGCGGACCCCAATCACTCTCGAAGAGTTTCTCAACCATATCCTTGAGGACGGAGACAGTGACATTGATGAAGGAAACGACTCGTCAGAAGAACCCGAGAATTATGTAGTGAGTTACCACATGGTCTCTCACTCGTTGTTAAAAGACGAAGAAACTCTCTCGGCATCGGAAAGCAACGCAAAAGAACTGGGGGCAGGACCGGCGTCAGAATCCCTGGGGCTACCAGAAGGCCTAATTGACAGGCTGCTAAACGAAGCCCTTCAAAAGAGCAAAACTGACCGAGAACGGGAAACGGACATATACGAAATGGCCAAGCGTCGACATCAGGCTGAAAAAGCTGCGGTAAGGATGAGTCGTAAAGTACTCCAGCTGAGCCAGAGCACACCTGCTATATATAAGGGCAAGATCAAAGGGGAGAAGCAGTTCTCCAAAGCCATGTCAATGGGAATGAGGCTTCCCCCTCTCGTGGAAAACACTCCCGGGATCACGTGCCTTGACGAAACGGATATACATATGAACTACTGCTTATACCATCGAAGGTTCACACACCCCACCGAAGAGTGCAATACCTTCAAGAAGTGGTGGCAAGGATACGTTGCTCACCGGCAACACTTCAAGCAGATGAAGTGCAAAACCCGTAGACAACAAAGGAGCACGACAGACGAGCATGAAGGAACGGCTGGCAGCTGCCATATGGTTGATACCAGATCGACAAGAGGAAAATCTCAAGTTCTTAAATTCGGGAGCGATTCTGAGGAAGAAATAACCCTCGGCCCTCTTTTCAAAGAATCTACTTCCGGAAAAGAAGAGGAAGAGAAGAACTGCGAGAACATTCACCTACGTGACCGTACGTTGCCTGAAAAGAATCTCGGGCCTACAAACAAAAGTTCAAACAAAAGAGACAAGGGGAAGGAAAAAGGCCCTGAGGAAATCGCCTTCGATGATAGAGACGTCAAAGAGATTGCAGCCAAGGACCCGCCTAAGAAAAACAAGGTTGGATTAATGTCCTGGCACATCTGAGAAAGATACTGGTCATATCAGAATTTTGCATTATTATATTCCCTATTCTTAATCATATTGCAAATAAATAGGTGCTTTTAATCCATGTCTGCTAAATAGTTGCAGGTTACAGGTTCTCAGAACAAAACAGTGAAAATGGTGAAAAGACGCTACAAATGTGAGACTACGACCAACAAATAGATGAATCTGCAAGATACCGCCTACAATTTAAGGAACAAATGAAGATCAATGAACAGTTCGATTGCACAACGTATGAGGGCAGCACAAGATTCAAGATTTCAACACGAAGCGAACGGTAAAAATCCACAACATTCTGCACTGTGGAAATCTGGAAGAACATAGAAGATATTCTGAAAAACCAAGTGAAGAAAATAGAAGGAAAAAGTAACATGAAGCAGCCCTTAGAAACTGAGCCCAAGAGCCCATTAAACGGCCGCGGATCCGCGGCCAAACAAGGCATTCCACCGTGGATCCGCGGCCATGCAAAGCACGTGTCGGTGTATGTCGGTGCGTGTCTGTGGGAGTCGGTGCATTGACCCGGTTTTCTTAGGATAGTCTTGTAAATTCAGATGTGGATCAGATGTAAACCCTAGGATTCTCCTATCTATAAATAGGAAGCTTACAACTCTTTTTGGAGCATGCCTCTTTTAATTTCTAGATTTAAATTCTCAATTTCCTTGTAATTGTTCAAGAGTGCATCAATAAAGTAAGTTGTATTCTTTTTATCGTGTGTTTTTCTTAGTTGCAAATTTTATTTCTCTGCATTTTTACCTGTCTTTATTTATCTGCAAGTTCGGTAGTTAACTAAAAAGAAAATCATGAAAATGAATTTTGTCGCTATTTCCCTAATGAGTGAGTAGTTTCTCACTTGTTAGGGTTAGGATTGGGTAGATTTAAGAGATGGAAATCTCTCACTCCTTTCTTGCCCGTTTAACTTTATAAATTAGGACTCTATGTAAATCAATCACCCACCGCTCACCCGATCCCAACTAGTCAAAAGCTGGAGGGGCTAAGCCAGCAAGAGAAATCATGAAAGGGGTCCAATAAGAATTTCTTTCTTTCAAGTAATATAAAAGTGTTGTTACCTTTTGCCGTTTCGAGTTTTGGAAATCCTACGGCACGCTATCCTACGAGATAGCGGTGATTCCCTAGTTAGACCAGTCGTGGTTGATTTACATAGAGGATAGGGATAAGAGTTAAGAAAGGACGGACAAGGACCAAAGGGAAGAATCTACATTTTTTCCTAGTCGTGCTAATCCCTTTTGTTAATTATTTCCTTAACACCTAAGTTCTTAATTAGGGCAAATAAAGCGGTGAGTAGAATTTACTTTCCAAACTAATCTAATCCTAACCCTAGCAAGGTTTTAATCCAAATCAAATTCAATTTCAGTTTTTATAAAAATCAAAACCTACCACAAATAGGAATTGGCTCGTTAGAACAATTAGAAAAGAACACGTTTTCCCTATGGACCGATCCGTACTCAATCCGCTAGCTACCAAACGACACCGTTATTGATTGTGGTTAATTTTTTGATTTCAAAACGCATACGCACAGAAACACGATCAATCAAATGGCGCCGTTGCCGGGGATAACGGTAATATTTTCTTTTTTGTAATTTCGGGTTAATTAAAAATTAAAAAAATCATAAAAACTGAAAAATATAAAAACAAAAAATTTATCATCTTGTTATTTTTTGAAGGGTTTTCGTGCGAATTGTGCAGGATCGGAAAGACGAACAGATTCAGATCTGGAAAAATCCAGTGAACAAAATAGCAAACAGCATATCTGAACATACAGAGGAGAGCCACAACAGACAACAGAAAAATTTTGGAGGCTTGAATAGACTTTTCAACCGCTGAACCGCGGCAAGAAGAGGATTTTGACCGTGCAAATGCGGTGGTTTGGTGACATCAGCGCTTCAAAAAGTCTCTGTAAGCATTCTTTTCCTCTCCTCTGCCCTCTGTAGTCCACTGAAAAAAAATTCTTGCAGGGTTCTTTGCGCAAAAACTTCTTCCCCCTTTCCAATAAATCAATCTTGTGCAGGATTCTTTGCGCCGCAAATAAAAGAAAAAAAATTGGCAAGTGTTTTTTATTTTTGTGCGTTTACTGCTTTGCATTTTTAAAACGGACTTTTAAGGGGCTATAACACCAATCCAGATTGGGTGGGGATTTCATTACCCTTCCTAGGACCTCAAAATCACAAAAAGCATTTGCATCAACCCTCGAGTTAATTAAAAAATATTAGACTCAGCCAATAAGGACTATCGTGCTCATTAGGACAAAAGAAGGTTGTAGGCATTGGTCGTTTATCTAAATCTGACTTTGTGATGCTTAGGCTAGACAAGTGGGAAAGGAAATTTTAAAAGGCCCGTCTCATGATGATTCGTGAGCGGATCCCTCCTTTCTTTACTTGTGCTTACCTGGCCACAATTGGCGGTGAAGAGGCGATTCGAGGTCTCACAACTTGCCCTTTGGAACAGTTAGGAGCAGTCTAGTTGACTTAGGAGACCCTAACTCTAGGCTTGATTGTGCATATTGTGATTGCCTGAAAGTGTGTCTAGTTCCTTATAAAAATCTTTTGCAAAACTCCTTATAAAAAAAACCACAAAACAAAATTTTTACAAAAAAGAAAAAAAAACTTGCCATTTTGTCGCTAGAAATCCATTGCACCCCACTTGCACCCACATTCTCTCATTGACGTTTTCTTACCCCCACCTTCTATTTTTACTTTTTGACTACACTATACCTCGTTAGTATATGTCCGGTTGGACTAGGGACACTAGCGCCCGTTTAGTCCGTGTCTCGTTAGTGCCTACTGACGACGCGTTCGACTCCGAAGTCGAAATTCCCTCCACTTCTTTATCTTCATCTTCAAATTCATCATCTTCGAAAGAGATGTCGGGATTCAATCCTAACAACCCCTTACCTACGGGACTGATTCCACCTCAACTAGGTGCGAATAACCCACCACACTCTCCTGTCGAAGCGCTCCAACGAATCGCGCTCCAGGATCTTTTTTATCTCACCCGCACCGCACTTCCCACTTGTCTTTCACTTCCACCGGCGAATGGGGATAACTTTGAAATTAAACCCCACTTCATCAATATGTTGCCTAAATTTCACGGGCTGGAATCCAAAGATGCCTACATCTTCATTAACAAATTCCAGAATGTTTGCGCAATGATGAAGACCACCCAACTTTCTGATGATGCTATAAGGCTACGTGTCATTCCATTCATTTTATTTGACCTAGCTGAAAAGTGGAGTTTGTTAAGACTTTTCTAAAAAAGTTTTACCCACACCACAAGACCGCGAGAATTCGCAATGAAATTAATCAATTTTCGCAGCTTCCTTTCGAACCTTTTTGGAAGTGTTTTGAAAGATTTAAGGACCTTCTTGTTCAGTGCCCTCACCACGGTATCGAGAAATGGCAACTTTGCCAAAGTTTATACGAAGAACTGAACCCAGCAACTAAGCAGTTGTTGGAAACCATTTGTCAAGGTCACTTTCTTACAAAATTTAGCGAGGAAGCTTGGCAATTTCTCGACGATCTTCCTGAACAAACACTTCAGTGGGAAAGCACTAAGACCACTTCATCTACTTCATCAGGTCAGTCTAGGGGAGGCATACATTAACTTCATATGTCGATTGCAATGAAGGCCGAAATGGCTGCACTCACAAAAAAACTAGGAGCAATTGAGAGCAAATTCTCATCGCTTTCTCCTGCCCCAGCTTTACCCGCACGCACTATTTGCGCTTGTTGCTCGGATCCGTCCCATCTAACCGAAGAGTGTCCTTACAACCCACCTGTTCAAGGACAAGATCAAGTCAATACCGCCTTTCAGCAAAGACAAAGAAATGATCCATACTCTTCAACTTATAATCCTGGTTGGAGGAGCCACCCAAATTTTTCTTGGAATCAAAATCAATAATTCCAAGGCAATAACAATTTTCAAAGGCCTCCTCTACAACAACAAGCCCCTCAACAAACTCAATATCAGCAACTTTTCCAACCCCAACCTTACCAAAACCCAATGAACAATTTTATACTAAACAACTCTTA
This sequence comes from Agapanthus africanus, assembly GCA_030015575.1. Lineage (NCBI taxonomy): Eukaryota > Viridiplantae > Streptophyta > Magnoliopsida > Asparagales > Amaryllidaceae > Agapanthus > Agapanthus africanus. The sequence goes on from CM057344.1 coordinate 43,450,468, forward strand.
TCCTCAAAACAATTTTGTTCAGCTAAATAACGATAAGGTTTTCTCGCTAGAACGAAGTCTGGATGTGTTTTTAAAACAATCTACGCAATTCTCAGCCAGCATCCAATCTTCCATTCAGTCTTTGGTGCAACACACTGCTTCACATGATCAGAGTATCAAAACAATTGAAGCCCAAATTGCATAACTGAATGCTGCGTTAAGCAAGCGAGAGAAGGGGAAACTTCCATCTCAACCACTGCCAAATCTCGGTCACACACAAAATACATATGTTGCTCATGAACAACAAAATCATAATGTGAGTGCCGTGACTACATTGAGATCTGGAAAGGTATTACACAACAACGTTGGCAACAATGATGACACCCCGGCCACCGCTTTTTCTTCTTCTTCTTCTTCATCTTCATCATCTTCATCTTCTTCAGAGCCTGTTCTTCATTCTTCACAAGGCTTTATTTCTTCTAATTCGAACGGACCCACATCTCACTCCACGAAAACACCAACACTGGGATCCGTTCCAACTCTGCAATCTACTCCACAAACATTGGACTTAACAAATTTTCAAAATATTCCATTTCCAAACAGGTTGAGATCCAATAAACAAACTTCAAAAATGGAGAAGATTGTGGAGTTATTCAAACAGGTTAACATTAACATACCTCTCTTGGATGCAATCCAACAAATTCCTTCTTAGACTAAAATCTTGAAGGACTTATGCACCAAGAAGAGGAAATCGCAGCTACCTAAAAAAGTTTTCTTGGCTAGTGCAGTAAGTGATGCTTTTACTCAACCTTTACCCCAAAAACGTAAGGACCCTTGCTGTCCTACAATTTCAATAACAATTGGGGATAAGAACATCAATCGTGAACTTTTAGATCTTGGTGCCAGTGTTAATTTGCTTCCCTATTCAGTATATGAACAATTAGGCGTTAAAGAGCTGAAACCCACACATTGTACTCTCCAAATGGCCGACCGATCCATCACCCATCCTAGGGGTGAGTTAGAGGATGTGTTGATTAAAGTAGGGAACTTCATTTTCCCCGTTGATTTCATTGTTATGGACACACAGCCTGTAGCTAACCCCCGGAGTCAAATTCCGGTGATACTTGGTCGACCATTCCTTGCAACTTCTAATGCGGTGATCAATTGTCGAAATGGTTCGATGAACCTATCTTTTGGAAACATGACAATTGAACTCAACATTTTTAAGTTGGGGAATCAGCCCTCCGAGTCTAATGCTAATATACTTGATGTTTGCTCGATCCAAGAGATCACTCAGGAGGACTGTGAGCTCAAAAAATTTCTGTTCGATCACAGCAGTTTTGACGCCACTAATGCGTTCCTCCTTGAATCTGACACAGTTTTCACACCCGATAACGATTACGAGTGTTTCATTTTTTCGAACGATTTTGATGAATCACCACCCGAGTTTGAGTCCTTTGAATTTTCGGATGAGTTAACTGAACCATCCGACTCGGTTGCTTACACTCACTTCGAACCATTATTGGAATTCTTCGAGTTCGAGACAGTTTCACCAATTTTACCTTCAATTGTTTCACCTCCAAAACTCGAACTCAAGCTATTGCTGTCTCACCTTAAATACGTCTACTTAGGTGAGAATGAGACCCTTCCTGTTATCATATCGGCATCTCTAGCCCTCGAGCAAGAGACAGCCCTTTTAACGGTCTTAGAAAATAATCTGCAAGCTTTTGGCTGGACTATGGCGGACATCAAAAGGATTAGTCTCCTCATAGTTGAACATCATATACATATGATGAATGATGCCAAGCCAGTACAGGATCCACAGAGACGCCTCAACCCTGTAATGAAGGGGGCTGTTAAAAAGGAGATTGCAAAATGTCTTGATAGTGGTATCATTTACCCTATCTCTGATAGCCAGTGAGTTAGCCCCATTCACGTTGTCCCAAACAAATCGGGCATAACGGTCATAACCAATGAGGCGAATGAGTTAATACCTACTCGCATCCAAACTGGGTGGCGAGTTTGCATCGATTATAGAAAACTCAACGCCGCGACACGGAAAGACCACTTTCCATTACTTTTTATTGACCAAATGCTAGAACGATTGGCTGGGCATGAATTTTACTGCTTTTTGGACGGCTACTCCGGCTATAATCAAGTTTCCATCGCCGAAAAGGACCAAGACAAGACCACATTTACTTGTCCTTTCGGTACATTCGCTTACCGTCGCATGCCTTTTGGGTTATGCAATGCACTCGCTACTTTCCAGCGGTGTATGATGGGCATCTTTTCAGACATGGTGGAAAAAAATTTGGAGATTTTTATGGATGACTTCTCCATTTTCGGCGACTGCTTTGATGAGTGTTTGGTACATTTAGACGCAGTTCTTACCCGGTATAGGGATAAGAACCTCACTTTAAATTAGGAGAAATGCCACTTTATGGTACGAGAAGGTATTGTCCTAGGACATATCATCTCGCAAAAAGTCATTGAGGTTGATAAAGCTAAGATTGAAGCCATTTTCAATCTTCCTCCTCTCAAGTGTGTCAAAGACATCCGAGCCTTCCTTGGCCATGCCGGTTTCTATAGATGGTTCATCAAGGATTTTAGAAAGATAGCTAGACCCTTGACTCTTTTGTTGGCCAAGGACACCACTTTTGATTTTAACTCAACATGCATGAAAGCGTTCGAGTCGTTGAAAAACTCACTCATTTCCACTCCCATTCTTTCATCTCCTGACTGGACGCATCCATTTGAGATTATGTGCGATGCATCTGATTTTGCCATTGGTGCGGTCCTTGGACAGCACATAAATAAGATGCCGCATGTAATTTATTACGCTAGCCGAACATTAAACGAGGCCCAATTGAATTACACAACAACTGAAAAAGAATTCTTAGCTGTTGTGTTTGCACTAGAAAAGTTCAGGCCCTATTTAATCGGCTCTCCAGTCATCGTTTACACGGACCACTCAGCTCTTCGCCATCTTTTCGCGAAGAAGGATGCTAAATCTCGGCTGATACGTTGGATCCTCTTGCTACAAGAGTTTGACCTTGTCATAAGAGACAAGAGAGGATGTGAAAACGTAGTCGCCGACCACCTTTCACGATTTCCTTCTTCACCTACACTTCAAATTCCTATTAAAGACGTTTTTCCAGATGAGCAGCTCTTAACTGTGTCATGCGAACCTTGGTTCACAGATATCGTAAATTATTTGGCCACCGGACTGATACCAAACGATTGGTCGAACCAGGACAGACTCAGATTTCTATCTCAAGTAAAACATTTTTACTGGGATGAACTGTATCTCCTCAAATACTGTTCTGACCAAATCATTCGTTGGTGTGTCCCCGACAACGAGTTTAAGAGCGTGCTGTCATTCTGCCACGATCAAGGGTGTGGCGGGCATTTTGGCCCCACAAAGACAGTAGAAAAAATCTTGTAGTGTGGTTTCTACTGGCCACGACTTTTTAAAGACGCATACGAATACTGCAAGACATGCTCCCGGTGCCAACACTTGGGCCGGATATCTCGGAGAAATGAAATGCCGCTCCAACCAATTTTGGTTGTTGAAATTTTTGATGTTTGGGGGATAGACTTTATGGGACCATTTCCCAACTCTGACTTTATGGGACCATTTCCCAACTCTTTTGGGAACATGTATATTCTACTTGCTGTTGACTGTATTTTCAAATGGGTTGAGGCTGTGCCCAACCGAATTAATGACAATAAAGTTGTCGTTAGATTTCTCAAAGAAAACATTTTTTCTCGGTTTGGGTATCCTCGCGCGATTATCAATGATAATGGATCTCACTTTTGTAATAGGACTTTCGAGTCTTTAATACGGAAATACTCCATTACTCACAAACTGTCAACGCCCTATCATCCCCAAACTTGTGGGCAAGCTGAGATTTCGAATCGGCAGATTAAACAAACATTGGAGAAAACGGTTTCCAAAAACCGTAAAGATTGGTCATCAAAACTTATTGATGCCCTTTGGGCATTCTGTACTGCCTATTAGACCGATCTTGGTATGTCTCCATATAGGCTTGTTTATGGAAAGGCTTGCCACCTTCCAGTTGAGATAGAGCATAAGGCATTTTGGGCAATTAAAGAGTTGAATCTATCTTTGGGAGATGCGGGTAGCAATAGAAAGCTGCAATAGAACGAATTAGACGAGCTGCGGGATGAAACCTATGAGAACGCAGTAGTTGTTAAAAACCGAACGAAGGTGTTCCACGATAAACACCTTATGCGCAAGACTTTCAAACCTGGTCAACAGGTTTTACTTTACGATACTCGGTTACACTTCCATCCTGGGAAGCTCAGATCTCGATGGTGTTCCCCTCCGAAAGACGGCGCGACACCGCGTCTTGCCTGAGATTCGGGGCAGATGCTAATTGGTGCTATCCGTCCACCTCTTCGAAGATGCCAAGTTGATTTATGGCACCACGTATCGAAGGTTTAGACGGATGCGTCCGATGTAGCAGACTTCGTCAGATTCCCCCTCGTTTGAGGGGTTTTTGATTGTGGGGACGCTCTTCCCTGCAGGCGCAAGCCCCTGCAGTTAATTACGCTACCGCATTGCGGTAACAACTTTCTCCTTCTCCAGATGGTCACTTCGTGTCGTGGGTGTCTGTTTTGTATTTTGTTGCCCGTGGATTGTTTACGGAGACTGAGTTATGTCGTCGCCCGTAGGGCGTGGACTAGTCCAAATCCGTATTATCTTAGATTTGGGTTTGGGGGGGGTTTGGTTTGAGGATACGTCAGCCATACTTGAGGCTAAGATCAACTCAAACGTTTGTTAAGGATACGTTAGTCTAACTTTGTGACTAAGATCAACTTAACGGGATCGTTTAGATCCGACAAAAGAGCGTTTGGACTCTAATGTTCCAGTTTAGGGACATAGTGGTCCATGAATGTATGGCCGTCGGGACCCGTCACCTCTCTGACGACGTTGAAGGATTACAACGACGGATGTCAGAGGAGTTCAGGGATGTACCCTCGAGCCAGAGTTAATTGGGGGGATTTATAGTCCACTCTGTTTGAAGGTTTAAGGATACGTTAGCCATCTTTGAGGCTAAGATCAACTTAAACGGGACCGTTTAGATCCGACAAAAGAGCATGCGGGGCTCTATTGTTCTAGTTTAAGGACATTACGGTCCATGGGTAGTTTAAGGACATTGCGGTCCGTGGGTAGTTTAAGGACATTGCGGTCCATGGGTAGTTTAAGGACATTGCGGTCCGTTGTTAGTTTTAAGACATCTCGGTCAAGGTTAAGGACGTCATAGTCCATGGGTTTAAGGACCCCACAGTCCATTGTTAGTTTTAAGACATCTCGGTCAAGGTTAAGGACGTCGTAGTCCATGGGTTTAAGGACTCCACAGTCCGCTGTGCTCTGGATGCTTCACACGGGTTCACTGCCGTGCTTGGCGAGGACCAAGCTCCGCTCTGGACGTTTTCCACGGGGTCAAAGAGTGACATTATCCGCGTTCCACGTAACCAGGAATTTGCATTAGACATGAGTTTAAGGACCCCACAGTCCATATCAATGTGTGGTCGTCGGGACCCGTTACCTCTTTGAAGACATTGAGGGATTACAATGCCAAGTATCAAAGGAGTGACGAGATGTACCCTAGAACCGGAGTGGATTAAATAGTCCTTGGCCCAATTTGGGGTCAAGACGAATTAATTATGTTATGAGTCCATTGGACCAGTTAATCACCAATTGAGGACTTATGGTCATCTTGGGCTAAGTCCAATCAGGAGAGGCTTTGCCTCTATCCGTTTAGGCCAATTGGGCCAAAGCATAGTGTTAAACACTACAGAGCAGTCAGTGTTGAACACTGGGAATGGGGTTGACAAGTTAGTGTTGAACACTAAGAGATAATTGGTGTTAAACACCAGCAACAAGGCTTTTCAAATTAGTGTTAAACACTAAAACAGATCAGTGTTGAACACTGCAGATGAAGCTTTTTATTTAGTGTTGAACACTAAGGCCCAACAGTATTTTAACACTGGGTTCGAGAGTTTTAATTTAGTGTTAAACACTAAGGCAAGAGGGGTCACGTGGCAGCACGTGAGAGCGCCCTCCCTTTATTTATTCTGAGATTATCGTGTCTTTCAGAGCATCACGTGCCATCACGTGATGGGCATTCAAATGCCTATGTATTAGAGCTTCTGCCGAGGGTCACGTGGGTCACGTGGGGTGCTGCCTTAAAGGGGCTTTCTGTAGATCTCTTGGGGGGTCATGTGATGACACGTGACCCTGCCTCCATGTATTTTGTTTAGAGGCTTTGTTAATCTTCTTTCAGGAATTAAATTCCTCGAACTGTAAATTTCAGAGGAATTAAATTCCTACTTCCTTTCGAAGACTTTGTTTTCTGGAATAGAGTTTAACTCTGAATTTTCTGTAGGAATTAAATTCCTCATATACGTGAAGGGCTGAATAGGGTTAAACCCTAATAAAAGTTTTTAAGGAGTTTAAACTTCCATCCTCTGTTAAATTATGATTAAGGGAATTAAATTCCCGCTGTTTCGACAGAACTAGGTTCTTAATTAGGGTTAAACCCTGTTTCTTTTTTGTTCTGAAGGAATTAAATTCCCATGATATAGGGTCAAGCCCTAACTTTTATTTTAAAGGAATTAAATTCCTATAGTTCTGTGAGAATTAAATTCTCGTGCTTGTATTCCTTCTCCATGTTTTGGATCTGCATGGCAGGATCTCAACCCATTGAGAATTAAATTCTCAACCTTAAAGGGAGATGTGCACTTTGCAGGTCCTCCATCAAAGAGAGAAGAAATATGTTCTTCTGTTTTTACATTATCAGAGTTAAACTCTGTTGAGAATTAAATTCTCTTTCTTTCAAAAGGCCTTCCCTTTCTTACCTAGGGTTTTTTGCAGAAGATCCGAGTCTTTTCAAAGTATCAAAGCTCTCCTCCTTTTTTTTTCTTTTCTGCCTATGTATCTCTTTCTCTGTGTCTCTTGGCTCCTATTTATAGGAGAAGCAGCCGAATCAATCAGTTTTTTACGAATCTTCATTGAGATTTGATTTGCATCCATCATTCATTTTGGACCTTTGGATTATTAGGTGAATTTTATTCACCATTGGATTTTAAATCCGGAGATTCTCCCTTGTTATTTTGGTTAGATTTAAAGGGGAAATCTTTCCAAACCCGAGATTTTCCCATAGATAGATGATATTTCATCACCTCTGAATCTTTAATTTGATTGGTTCCAGATAGTTGCTTTCTTTTGGAAAGATTTGAATTTCTCTCAGAATTTAATTCTGTTAACACAATGGGCTTTGAAAGCCGGTCACGTGTGACCACGTGACCCATGGTCACGTGTGAGCACGTGACCCCATTTGGCATGAGCCTTTTCTTTTCTTTTGCGCTCTGTCTTCTGATCGTTGCTTAAGCGTCACGTGCCACCACGTGACTCCTGGTCACGTGTGAGCACGTGACCCTTGTTTGAACTCTCTTTCCTTGGTTCGTCTGGAGAACGAGTCTGCTGTCTTGAACGTCACGTGCCAACACGTGACCCTGGTCACGTGGGGACACGTGACCTCTTCTGAAGCCTTTTCTTGACTTGATCAGAGAACTTGCGTGCCTTTGACGCTTGCATTTAAATGTCACGTGTCGCCACGTGACCCTGGTCACGTGGGAGCACGTGACTCTTTCTGAAGCCCATTTTCTTCAGCGTAGTCATGAAACTGAACTTGACTTGATGATGCCTTTTAGGTGTCACGTGCCAACACGTGACCCCTGTTTGAAGCTTTTCCCAGAAGCTTTCCTGATTTTAAATCAGGAAACAAATGCCCCCACAGCGTTGTTCTCACGTGTCTGCACGTGAGTGCAACGCTGTCACCTCTTGTGACCGTTGGATTCCTCTAGGGATCTGGGGAGACGAAGCGTTTTCATTGTCTTCTATAAATACCTCTGTCTCTTCATAAGAGCCTTCACTTTGTTCATCTTCTTCTTCTGAGAACTTTTTCTGAGAATTTAATTCTCTTCTTCCAGAGCTTAGTTCTCTGTTTTGAAACAATCTTCAGAGTTTAACTCTGTTCAAAAGGAATCCTTTTTCCTCAGGTAATGGTAATCGAAGCACCTTCGTTTTGACAAACTCTCTGGATTTTAAATCCAGATCAAGGGTTTCACAAAGAACCCATTTTTCTTCAAGTACTTTAACCAAAATATGAGACCACTTAACTTCCCGCAGTAGATCACTTAGGGTTCAGATGATCCCTTAGGGAGATGATGATGGCGTCTCAACTCCATGGAATTTAATTCCATTCAAAATGTTTCTGGGAATTTAATTCCCTTTTCTCAATAAGGAATTTAATTCCAACGAAGAACTCGATTTCTTCACACAGAGGCTTCCTGGGGTCTCTTGGCCCGAGGTTGTTCTTCCTGCAATTAATGCAATGGGGGCTTTGTAATGAATCTCATGACTTTTATTTTAGGTACCATGGATGCCCATCTGTATAATCTTGACGAGATCATTTCCTATGGGAATATTCGTGCGCTGGGCCGCAGTCAGAACCAGGAGTTCACTGATGCTCAGTGTGCCGAGATCATGAGCCGCTTCGACGAGTACAACCATAGGCTACTCCCCCGTCGCTCTTCTCTTCTGAGGCTGATCGTGCTGGCGATCCGGGAGGCACTTCCTCTCTTTTGCGCCGGCATACCGCTCGGGGCCTTGGACACTGCCGAGGATAAGGTGCATTCGGTGTACCTTATGGGCTTGATCTCAAAGAGAAGGCGGGATAATCTCATTGATCTCCTTCATCAGATTTTTCAGCAATCAGCCATATTGGGCGCCTACCGGAGGGTAGAGGACATCCGCGGGGACCCCGATGCTTGTGACCGTGAGAGAAAGCATACTCGGGAGGTTCGAAATACTTGGAAGATCTTGAATAAAGTTAATTTCGAGTTTCTCAACCCATGCCCCGCGTCTGAAGCCTTACCATTGTAAAAGTTTTCCTTTTTATTTTGTATCGCCTTCTTGAAGTCTGGATGATAAGTTTTGTTGTGTCCTTGTATGTTTGCATGCTTTTTCTTCTGAGATTTTATTATTTTGCTACTATTGTTGTTTGTGCTTTTTAACATGCAAGGTGCCACTCCATATTTTCCTTTTAAATGCACGTCAGGTTTAGGCCTCACGTGTTCTACACGTGGGATCCTTTGATGTGGCTGTTCACAAGATTTTCCTCATGCCATATCTTCAGTGCACAATGTTAGGGGCCGAAAAAAAAGGGCCTTAGAAATAGTTCCATCTCCTTGATTTTCGGTGCCTTTTCTTTTTTAGGCCTTGAGAATAATTTCACCATGCAAGATTTTCCGCGCACAGCACTTAATGCACTTCATTATATATGAGGCTATAGCCTTCTTTTCCTTTCACAGAGAGATTCATATCATATATATATATATTTTTTTTTGAGGGAGAAACGAGTGCCATGGCTTGTAATCGCCCTCATGCTCGTCGACAGCCGTGGGAAGTTCCTCTTGAGGAGATGATCCCCCGCTTTGCTGCTCGGTTGGTGGACCCCCTCCTTACCGACAACGAATGCGACTCAGCCATGCATGAACTCTCGATCCGTAGGGGGTCTCCCCTCCCGATGGGTTCTCTCTGGCTCCGGATGATCCTCATGGCCGTGCTTGCCGACATTCCTCCTCACCCGGCAGAGATGACCCTGGCGATGCTTGATGCGGCGGAAGAAAAGCTCGAGGGTTTTCATGAAGCATGCTTAATTACTCAAGCTCTGAAGGACTGCTCAATTCATCTGCTGAGCGAGATAAAGGCCCGGCGAGCTATTATGTTTGCATTCGCGGACGAACATGGCACCAACCGATGGGGAGCGACTTCTCGCGAGAATCGTCGCTTCGATGTGCTGGAGAAAGTGGGGAGAGAGATGGAGAATTTTGTCCTTTGCTTCATTAACCCCTGTGCCGTTGATCCTGTGTTTGGTGATCTTTTCCGTTAGTGTAGAACCTTTTTAAATTAGTCCCTCCTTTTTGTATGCTTTATGTTGAACTTCCATGTAGGCTCGGTACTCGTATGTATGTTTCCGCTTGCATGAATAAATTTTGTGTTCCTTTTATGAAAATTTTCTTCAATTATCAATACTATTGTCATGTCGCGTGCACATTAAAGCTGCGAATTTTACTTCTTTTTCGGATGTTCATATGATTGCGAGCACATACTTGATAGGATAATCGTCGGAAAGTTTTTTTTCGTTGCTTTTCATACCGGGTTGTGTGAGCGCGTTCTGGATCGATTATTGCTGTCGATCGGAAGCCCATTTATATGGTCTTGTAAATGTCATGTTTGCAAGGCCGCGGTCACGAAAGCGAGCTTACGTGGCCACGTAGCGAACATATCGTTATGCGAGAAAAAGGCTCGGCCATAAATTTTCGGAGAGGGAGCTAGCTTCCAAGGCGCTGAGTGAGCTTCACGCTACCCTTATCACCAGGACCAACCAAGTGTATGAACTCTGACGGTTGCTTCAGGAGTTCGTCAAAGAAGTGGTGGCTCGAGACAAAGCTGTCACGTTCACCCGTGAGAGGGTCGAGGCTCATAAGGCCACTAAGAAAGAGCTTGAAGCCCGGCTTGCTTCGTATCAGGCTCAGCAAGCTTAAGCGGAGGCTCGTCTTCTGGAGATCTTGCGTCATGAAGCCGTGGCTCAGCAAAAGCAGGATGAGCTGACCGAGCTGCTGAATCGCCCGCCGGCTTGAGACATTTGTATCTTTTCCTTCCTTTTTGTACATACTCATGGATGAGAGTATTTTCTTTTTGTTTCTTCCATAAATTGTACTTTATACCCGTTTTGGTTTATGAATAAAAGATACATTTTTCTTCTAAATGGTGTGTCTCCTTTTCATTGAATGTATTCTGCGGATATTCTATCTTGATCTCCTTGCAGGACAGCAATGGCTCAGGACTCAGGGTTAAGATCTGCTCCCTAAGACTTTTGCTTTTTACGAGCCACAAGGGTCTCATGAGGAGTTTTTCTCCCTACAGGTCGGGAGGATCCCATAGGTGTGAGTTCTTCTTAAAGATCGTGAGGATCCTTAAGCGGGTTTTCCCTTGAGGGTCGTAAGGATCTCACAAGAGAGTTTTTTCTTCCTTACAGGTCGGGAGGGCCTGCAAGTGCCGGATGTGATCACCCTTATCCATGTTTCACGGAGTCAGGGATCTCTCAAGGTATCGTAGTTTAAAGACGTCACGGTCAAGGTTAAGGACCTCATAGTCCGTGGATTTAGGGACTCCACAGTCCGGTGTTTGGTTGCAGGGACCCGTCACCTCTTTGAAGACGTTGAGGAATTACAACACCAGGCATCAAAGGAGTGAAGAGATGTACCCTTAAACCAAGGCAAAATCTGTAGGGAATCGGGGTGGTTGATCGTTAGTTTTAAGACATCACGGTCGAGGTTAAGGACGTCATAGTCCGTGGATTTTAAGGACTCCACAGTCCGGTATTTGCTCTGGATGCTTTACACGGGTTCACTGCCGTGCTCGGCGAGGACCAGGCTCCGCTCTGGACGTTTTCCACGGGGTCAAAGAGTGACATTATCCGCGTTCTACGTGACCAGGAATTTTGCACTAGATGCTTCACACGGGTTCACTGCCGCGTTAGGCGAGGACTAGGCTCCGCTCTGGATGCTTCGCACGGGTTCACTACCATGCTCTGCGAGGACCAGGATCCGCTCTGGACGTTTTCCACGGGGTCAAAGAGTGACATTATCCGCGTTCCACGTGACCAGGAATTTTGCACTAGATGCTTCACACGGGTTCACTGCCGCGTTAGGCGAGGACTAGGCTCCGCTCTGGATGCTTCGCACAGGTTTACTGCCATGCTCTGCGAGGACCAGGATCCGCTCTGGACGTTTTCCACGGGGTCAAAGAGTGACATTATCCGCGTTCTACATGACCAAGAATTTTGCACTAGATGCTTCACACGGGTTCACTGCCGCGTTAGGCGAGGACTAGGCTCCGCTCTGGATGCTTCGCACGGGTTCACTGCCATGCTCTGCGAGGACCAGGATCCGCTCTGGACGTTTTCCACGGGGTCAAAGAGTGACATTATCCGCGTTCCACGTGACCAGGAATTTTGCACTAGATGCTTCACACGGGTTCACTGCCGCGTTAGGCGAGGACTAGGCTCCGCTCTGGATGCTTCGCATGGGTTCACTGCCATGCTCTGCGAGGACCAGGATCCGCTCTGGACGTTTTCCACGGGGTCAAAGAGTGACATTATCCACGTTCCACGTGACCAGGAATTTTGCACTAGATGCTTCACACGGGTTCACTGCCGCGTTAGGCGAGGACTAGGCTCCGCTCTGGATGCTTCGCACAGGTTTACTGCCATGCTCTGCGAGGACCAGGATCCGCTCTGGACGTTTTCCACGGGGTTAAAGAGTGACATTATCCGCGTTCCACGTGACCAGGAATTTTGCACTAGATGCTTCACACGGGTTCACTGCCGCGTTAGGCGAGGACTAGGCTCCGCTCTGGATGCTTCGCACGGGTTCACTGCCATGCTCTGCGAGGACCAGGATCCGCTCTGGACGTTTTCCACAGGGTCAAAAAGTGACATTATCCGCGTTCCACGTAACCAGGAATTTTATCGATTGTATCCGCATTTCACGGAATGGAGGTTTGACTGTTGGCGATATGTGTACCACCGAGCCATGGAACTGGGAGTTGCCGCTGTTTCGTTTAGCTTGAAGTTGTGTCCGTCGTTACGAGACGAGTGTTGAGACGATCTCCAGGTCTCCTTTGGCACGTCGAGATTTGGCTTCTTCTTCTTTGGTGAAACCTGGGGGAAGGAGTACGACTCCTTCTTTGTTTGCGCCCCTGGATTGTGTACAGGGATTGTTGTAGTATCACCTGTAGGGCAAAAAGGTTTCATTTTTCCATCATTTCTTTTATTCATTCCGCGATGCTCTATCATTTCAGCTTTTTATATCGCGAAGGTCGCGATTGCCCAATCATTTCGGCTATTTTTCGCGGTGCCCAATCATTTCGGCTATTTGTTTTATTTTTACTCGCTGCTTTTTTATTGCGAGTTGCCCCATCATTTCGGCTATTTTTCATGCATACATTTTTACTTGCTGCTTTTTATTGCAAGTTGCCCCATCATTTCGGCTATTTCGTAGGCATGTGTGGCTTGCTAGCTTTTTCGCCGCAAGCGAGGATTTTGGACACCGATTTCGGCATCAGCATCGCTGCAACTGGGATGTTGCCAGGAGCGAATCATCATTTGCCTCTGTCGATGTTGAACAAAGGTGGCTTAGCAAACAGGGTTAAGGTCCTGTCGACTAAGGCTTTTGACTTCATGAGCCGTAATGGTCTCACAAAGGTATTTCTCCCTACAAGTCGTGAGGATCTTGCAGGTGTATTTTCTCCTTAGGGATCGTGAGGATTCCTAAGTGTATGTTCCTCTGTAAGTCGTAAGGATCCTACAAGAGGGTTTTCTCCTTATGGGTCGAGAGGACCTACAAGGGTTGGACTTTGCTGGGGAAATGTTTATTCGCGCCCGTGGATTGTATACAAGGGTCAGTATTGAGCCTCTTGTAGGGCAATATCGGAGGTTGTAGAGGATTTGCTTAAGAACAGGTTCAGGTTTCTGTAACTTAAGACTTTCAAATCTCATGAGCCATGAGGGTCCCATAAGAGAATTCTCCTTACGAGTCGTGAGGATCTCGTAAGTGTATTTTCTCCTTAGGAATCGTGAGGATCCCTAAGTGTGCTGCTCCTTTGTGAGTCGTAAGGATCTCACGCAGGTGGTTTCTCCTTACAAGGTCGAGAGGACTCTGTAAGTGTCCTTTAGCGAGGTTGCGCCCTTTCGGGTTTTCACAAACACTCGCCGGTAGTCCTGCTGTTTTTACTCACGGAGCCCTTTCGGGTTTTCATCCGTGCCCGTTTTGCTTATAGACATACCGTTTTTTTTTTTTATATCATTTTTACTCTTCTCTTTTTTTTTTACAAGGTCGCGCCCTTTCGGGTTTTCACGAACACTTGCCGGCAGCCCTGCTGTTTTTACTCACGGAGCCCTTTTCGGGTTTTCATCCGTGCCCATTTTGCTTATGGACATACCGTTTTTTTTTTATCATTTTTTTCTCCTTTTTTTTATCCATCTCGTCAGCCTAAGGATGCCGCGGTAGTAGTTTTAGGGACGTTTCGGTCCGTTGTTAGTTTAAGGACGTTTCGGTCCGTCGTCAGTTTAAGGACGTTTCGGTCCGTCGATAGTTTAAGGACGTTTCGGTCCGTCGTTATAGGAAGGCCGGCTGCTGCTTGTAAAGTCTGAGCCTAGGAAAATAGTGAGCGGACATAGTCGTCGTCATCCATCATTGACCTAGGCTGCAGCTTATTAAGCGTGGTATTTCTTCAAGAAGCGGCCGTTTATTGGCCTGAAAGGCCTTTCACCGTGCATGTCCATGAGTAGGTAGGCTCCACCCTGGTAGACCTTGTCTATGATGTACGGGCCTTCATAGTTTGGCTCAAATTTTCCCCGCTTGGCACGATTGGGGATCATAGGTCTTTTGACCACTAGTACGAGTTCGCCTTGGCGGAATGTCCTCGGCCTGATCAATCCTTCGTACGAGCGCGTCATCTTTGCTTTGTAGGCTTCTAGATGTTGTTGCGCTATGAGCCGGGTTTCATCGAGGGCATCAAGCTCCTCAAGCCGAAGGTGAGCATTTTCTTCGTTTGTCAGCTCGTGGTGGACTGCTACTCGTAGGGAGGGTAACTCTATCGAGGGGGAGCACTGCTTCTGTCCCAAATACCAACGCGTACGGCGTTGTGTTTATGGCCGTCTTGAATGTAGTTCGATAAGCCCAAAGGGCTTCTTGCAGCCTTTCGTGCCAGTCTCTCTTATTCCTGGAGACGGTCTTTTTTATGATCTTCGTCAAGGTCTTATTGAAAGCCTCGGCCAGACCGTTAGCTCGTGGATTGTAAACTGAAGAATATCTCCAGTCTATATTGTGCTGCTGTGCGAAGCGGCTAATCTTATGGCTTCGGTAGGCCGGCCCGTTATCGGAGATAATCCGCCGTGGAGTTCCGAACCGATAGATGACGTGCGTCTTGAAGAAATGGAGGATATTCTCCGTCTTCACTTCCCTCAGTGGTACTGCTTCTGCCCATTTGGAGAAGTAATCAGTTGTCGCCAGAATAAAACGGTGTCCCCGGGATGATGCTGGCTCAATGGGGCCGACTATGTCAGTCCCCCACATTTCGAATGGCCAACTAGCCAGCATCGGGTGCAGTGGATTCGGATGTTGGTGGATGAAGTCTCCATGGATCTGGCATGAGTGGCATTGCTTCGCATACTCGAGGCAGTCCTGGATCATCGTGGGCCAGTAATAACCCATCCGTTTAATTTTTAACTTCATCTTTGGGCCTGCTTGGTGAGAACCGCAAAGTCCATCATGAACTTCCTGAATGACTCTTTCTGCCTCGTCAGGTCCTAAGCATCTCAGCCATAGAGAATCAAATGATCTCTTGTATAGAATGTCGTTGACAAAAGCGAAAGATAAAGCTCGTTTCATGAGCTGATGCCTTGAGGACGCTTCTTCGGGCATTCGACGGGATTTAAAGTAGTCTATGAAGACTTCCCTCCAGTCCTCGGCCTTCTCATGGTCTTTTATTTGTAGGGTCATCTGCTCAGTCGTTCCCTTTTTTTCGCATGATTCCGGAGATATTTCTGCCGGGGCGAGCACTCGGCGGCTTTGTACCACGATTCTGACGTCGTCGAGGTTCTCGTCAGCCAGTTCTTTAGCAAGTTTAGCCAACGCGTCTGCTTTGCTGTTTTCCGCGCGCGGTATGTTCTCCAAAGTATAGGAGGGAATTTGGGTCAATAGTTGTTGCACCCTTTCGCCGTACTTCACCAACTCCGGCTTGCACGTTTGGTAGTCACCATTTACTTGACTGACGACCAGCTGAGAATCCCCGTATATGAGGAGGTCTTCAATTCCCATGTCGATGGCGATCTCGAGGCCTGCTATCAGGGCTTCGTATTCGGCTTCATTGTTTGTCCTCGGCTCTATTAAGGAGAAGGCGAAGCGCATTATCCCTCCTTGTGGAGTTGCAAAGATGAGGCCTATCCCTGATTTGATCATTGGGATACCTTGTTTCTGTTTCTTTATGGAGGACGCTCCATCGAAATAGAGTTCCCATCGGGTGCTTCCGCCGCTAATCGCATCAAATGCATGCTCGTCCGGCAAATCGCAATTCAGAGGAGAATTGGCCGGTATCGGGTGCTCGGCGAGGAAGTCGGCAATGGCCTGGCCTTTCACTGCCTTGAGAGGTTGATACGTTATCGAGAACTCCATCAAGAGCAGGGCCCACTTAGCGAGTCGTCCCGTCAATATGGCTTTCGACATCAAATATTTGAGAGGGTCCACCTTCGAAATAAGATGGACTTCATGTGCTAATGCGTAATGTCTAAGCTTTGTTATTGCGAAGATCAATGCCAAGCAGTGCTTTTCAATGGGGGAATAGTTGCTTTCTGCCCCCAGTAGAACTCGACTTAAGTAGTAGAGTGCTCTCTCTTTCCCCTGATCGTTCTCTTGTGCCCATAATGCGCCCAAGGAACCTTCGAGGGCGGTCGTATAAAGAATGAGGGGTTTTCCCTTGACCGGCGCGGCCAACACCGGAGGGTTCTGCAGGTACTGCTTGATCTCGTCTAGTGCACCTTGACATTTGTGATCCCAAACGAATGGAGTTCCCTTTCTCATCAGGTGGCCGTAAGGACGGCATTTGCCCGAAAGATTAGCGATAAACCGCCGGATGTATGCGAGCTTCCCTTGGAGAGACCGCAGCTGCTTGAGCGTTCTTGGCGGAGGCATTTCCATGATCGCTTTAATCTTTGACGGATCTATTTCAATACCTCGGTGTCGAATGATGAATCCCAGAAATTTGCCCGAGGAGACTCCAAACGCGCACTTGAGGGGATTCATTTTCAAATTATATTGCCGAAGGCGTTGAAATACAGTCTCCAGATGCTTTAAATGCTCCTCGTACGACATGCTCTTTACTACGAGGTCATCGATATAGCACTCGACGATGTCATGTATGAGATCGTCGAAGATCTTTGTCATGGCCCTTTGATAGGTAGCGCCAG
Organism: Agapanthus africanus; assembly: GCA_030015575.1. Taxonomy (NCBI): domain Eukaryota; kingdom Viridiplantae; phylum Streptophyta; class Magnoliopsida; order Asparagales; family Amaryllidaceae; genus Agapanthus; species Agapanthus africanus. The sequence goes on from CM057344.1 coordinate 43,467,573, forward strand.
CGTTCTTTAGGCCAAAGGGCATAACCCTGTAGCAAAATATACCAAAAGGGGTGCGGAAAGCGGTATGCTTCTGGTCTTCGGGATGCATCTTTATCTGATTGTATCCTGATGAACCGTCCATAAAGGAGAAAACCTCGTGAGTGGACGTGTTATCTATCATTAGCTCGGTTACCGGCACCGGGAAATCATCCTTTGGACAGGCTTTATTGAGATCCCTGAAATCCACGCATATGCGTACCGTCCCATTCTTCTTCATTACCGGGATGATATTGGCAATCCAGTCGGGATATTGGACTTCTTGGATAAATCCTGAATCGATCAACTTCTTGACTTCGGCGTTGATGCTCATCTCAAGCTCGAGTCGCATCCTCCTTGGCGCCTGCTTGACTGGCTTGATATCTGGGGATATTGCTAATCTATGCACAGCAATCTCCGGATCCAATCCTGGCATCTCGGAGTAGTTCCACGCGAAGCAGTCTTTATGCCGTAGAAGCACGTTCTTTAACGCAGCCACCTTTTCTTCGGATAATAGCTCGCTGACAAATGTCGGTCGCGGGTCGTCTGCCGATCCCAACTCAATCTTCTTGAGGTTATCTGCAGTAGTATGTATACCATCTTCCAGTTCTTTTGGAGCGGGCGGAAATTCCGAGATCACCTCATCATCGCTGTTCTCAAAGCACCGGTAAAGGTCATCTACGTTCTCGGGCTCTTCCCCTAATATCGTAATCGTATAACAAGTGCGAACCCGCTCCGTGGACTGAGGTGGACCCGGTTCTGCTCTTGTGGCCTTGGGCTCATGCTTTCGCGGCGGCGTTACCTTCCAACCGTCGGATAAAGCGAATCTACCCCGTCGGTACTGGTCCTCGACCCAGTTCTTGAAGGTGAAGCAGTCTTCGGTAGGATGTCCTATGGTTCGGTGATAAGAGCAATAACTCGGATGAGAGACCTTGCTAGCTTGCTCAGGATGTCTAGACTCTGGAAGCGTGATCATTTGATGTTTTATAGCGAGGTTGAGTAATCTCTCCGTCTTGTCTCGGGGGAAGGAATATGCTCGACTCATCTTCTTCACGAGGGACAAACCTGAGCCGCTTTTTGATTTATTTTCGTCTCTGCGTCGGGCCTTTCGTACAACGGATTGACGAAGATAAGCGTCTTTGTCTTTTGCAGCACGTTGAGATAGACGTTGCGTCCTGGCCTTCTCGTAGATGGCCATTTCGCGGTTGTGGTTTTCCCGAGCTTTCTGACCCGTTTTCCTGATAGGCTTGTTCGTTCGTTCTTCAAACGACGGACTCGATGTTTCAATCGCAGGGTCTAGTTTTAATGAAGGGTTGGCATCTTCTGACAGGGCGTCCTCTTCTTCATCAAAGGTATATATAGGGTAGCTGCTGTGAGTCCGTTCCCGTTTTCCAGCTCTTGCGTATCCAAGCCCGAGTGTTTCCATCTTCCCGTTGGGCAACTTGAGTTGAGTCCCGGGGACATCCCAAATCTTGTTGTAGAACCGAGCCTGCCGAACAGCCTGTTTTAAGGGTACTCCTTGGCGCTTCAATAGCTTCTTTAATCTATCCGTATAGTATCTGGGCAGACGGATGGGTTGGAGCCTGTCGAGCGTAGTATCTGCGCCATGCCAGATCTCTTTCTCTATTTTTGACTCTGAGGATCGGTAAAATAGGATCACCTTCTCGCCCCTTCGCCTGGGAGGGACGTAAAATGTTTGCAGGTCCTGCACATCGTGAGCCTGAAGCGCGTCGAGGTCCTTGTAGTGTTCTCGCGGTACCATGGTGATTTGCAAACTATGGTCATCGCCAAGGGGTGCTTGTGTCGGCAGCCGATTGGAGAACACAGCATTAACTTCATCTTCTGAATCACTTCCGAAGACTAATACGGGGGCGGGTGTCCTCAGGTTGTTGCGTTGAGATGGCCCTGCATAAACTATCTCTTCCTCTTCTTCGGTATCGCTCCCGAAAACGGGGATGGTGGCGGCGACTTTGTTCTTCGGCTTGCGACACCTTTCTGTATCCTCGAAATCTGGCAAAAAGTACTTCGCATCTTCGTATTTACGGACTTCGTTCACGGAAAATGGGTTTAACTCACCTGTTACGGTATACTCGAAACCATCCTTGAAGTACTTCATACACTGATGTTGTGTAGAGGGGATGATGTTGTACTCGTGTAGCCAGGGACGACCGAGCAAGGCGTTGTAGCAGGTCTTGGCGTCAATGACATGGAATTTGATGTCTGTGACGAGAAGTCCGAAGCGTAATGTTAGTATCACGGATCCGAGAGTCCGTGACGATTGTGAATCGAAACCGGAGATAGTAATTTTGTCACGAGCGAGGTGTTGCACACTCATGCAGATTTCCTTCAACACCCGAACATTAAGGAGGTTGACGGATGATCCATTATCCACCAGGATCTTGCCTATCTTGATATCATGGCAGTATCCGGAGACATATAGGGGCCGGTTGTGGTCGCACGTCCCGAGAAGGAGGTCTTCATCACCGAAAGTGACGTCGGCCGTATGCACTTCCTCCGGTTCATCCTTCATCCTTTCAGCGGCGAGGAAGGCTTGGAATTGCTCGGGTTCTTGTAACGCCTTAATTAGTGAGTCTCGCGTTTCTTTCGATAATAGGAGGGCATCAAGAATGCTAAGCTGAGAAGGTAGCTTCCTTAGGTGCGCGAGGATGTTATAGTCCACTTTACTCTTCCTAGGAGGGTCTTTGGTAGCCAGCTCTTTCGTGACTTGGTCATCTAAAGTGATATCTTCAGTGACCTTTTCCCTTCCCTTATCCTTTCTATTCCCGGGCCCGAGATTCTTTTCTGGGAGTGTGCGATTGCGCAGCTGAATGTTCTCGCAGATCTCCGATTCCTCCTCTTTCCCCAAAACAGATTCTTTAAAGAGAGGGCCCAGAGCCATTTCTTCATCAGAGTCGCTCCCAAAGGTGAGAACTTGTGACCCCCCTGGCGTTAACCATGCAACAGTTGCCAGTCATTCTGTTGTGCCCATCGACAGTACTTCTTTGCTCCCGACGGATTTTGCGTTTCATGCGCTTAACATGTTGCCGACGAGCGACATATCCTTGCCACCATATCTTAAAGGCGTCGCACTCCTCCGTGGGGTGTGAGACTTTCCGGTGATATGCGCAATAGTCAGGGTGCCTCTCCACCCCATCGTGTGTGTTTCCTTCCGAGGGCGGTAGCTTCATCCCCATTGACATGGCTTTGGCAAACCTTTTTCTCGTCTTGAATATCTTCTTGTCTACTTCGGATACCTCTCGCTCTGGCGGAGGTAGTTCAACTCTTCCGTTCGGTCGCCCGCATTTGGCTCTTTCCGACGTGGTCATTTCACGCTCCTGGTCCGCTTTACATTTTAGACGAATCTCGTCTAGAAAAGCGTCGATCATTTCGTCTGTTGGCCATGCATGCTCTGGTACAGGCTCTGCCTCCAGCTTCCTAGTGCCGGGAGTTTTCCCATCATCGGTAAACGAGTGGGAGATTACGTTACAACTCGCCACATATCCTTCGGATTCATCCGACGAGCTCTCTCCATCATCTTCCTCTTGAAAGATGTGGTTGAGGAACTCTTGCAGTGTGACAGGAGTTCGCGCCTTTTGATTGTATTCTTCCAGCGCGTCGATTTGCTTCTGCAAGTTCGTGTGCTCGTTTTCAAGCTTCACGGGCTTCTTGGATTTCCTCTTCTTTTTCTTCGAGGATTTCGACGGTTGGGCGTGAGTATTTGGGCCCTTATCGCGAATCTTCGTAATTGGGCGGGGCTTCAACATTCCTTTGATAATTTGAGGTTCAAGAGGGTCCTTCCATTCGATCGCAGGGCACGCATGAAGGTCTCTCAGCATTCTTTTGGTTTTAGTTGATAGCACGACCTCCCATGGAGCTTCTTCAATAAAAGAACATGTTGCCCCCGGTGTATCCGCTTTCCTAGGAGCATGCGGCTGTGGTGGGTTCACCTTCCACTTTTCGGACAGTACAAACTTCCCCTGGAGGTACTGGTCTTCAATCCATCCTTTGAAGACGAAGCAATCTTCAATCGGATGGCCTACCGTCTGATGGTAAGGGTAATAGTTAGGGTTATTCACCTCGGTGGGTTGCGGCGGTCGCCTTGGATTTGGCAGGTTTATAAGTCTGTTGCGTATTGCCAGCTCGAATAGCCGTTTCGTCTTGTCCCGTGGGAACGAGTAGGGACGCTTCATCTTCTCATTATAATACCGACGCCTTTCCTCCAGTTGGTCTGCCGGTTTCGGGGCGTTAGGTTGCTGTTGGGCATTCGCAACAAAGGTTGCCCTTCCTTTACCCTTGTCATTCCGAGGTTCCGACTTCGGTGTAGGTGGTCTATGACCCATCTGGTCCATCTGAGCCAACTTGTCGATCAGAGTCTGGAATGTGGTTGGCTTAAAGAACATCATAAACTGGGAGATAGTTGCGTGAGGGTCTAGAGTTCCCACGAACATGCCCACCGCAGGTGCTTCCTCAATGCGTTGCTCACATATCGACCACAAGTTCCGCCAGCGTATAGCGTACTGGACCCAGGTTTCACCCGGTTTTACCCTGGCGTTAATAAGTGCAATTATTGGAGTGCGTTCGCTGGCACTTGCGAATCGCTGAGTAAATAACAACTCCATTTCAGCGAACGTTTTGATAGAATCGTTTGGGAGTTCCGAATACCATTCGAACGCTGTTTCTGATAAGCTGCCCACGAACTGGCGGAGCAACAGTTTATCATCACCGCCGGTGTTACCGCAGAGGGCCCGGAACTGGGCGACATGTTGATGGGGATTGCCGGTCCCCTTGTACACGTGGAATTTTGGTATCGTGTAGCCTTGCGGGTATTTGATTTGGTCGTACCAGCTCGGATACGGCCGCCCCGTTTTCACGACTTGACCAGCTGCCTCAGTCGCGTGGTGAACCCGGATTTGCTGGGCTATGTAGTCAGCCAAGTCAGCCTTAGAGATTGCCTCCTCCTTGGCCGTTGAGAGGGCTGGTGGTGGATTTGACGTTTCTCCTCGGTCGTCTTCAAGAACGATCGGGGGATCCTCGGCGGGTAAGTCCTGCTGGATCATCATTCCTATCACATCTTGGAAGAGAAGGCCCATCCGTTGTATGTTGGCCGCTTGTTCAGCAGCCTCTTTGTCCCTTTTCTCCAGTGTCCGGCGAAGGAATTCAGCATCGGTTTCTTCCTCCCGGCGTGCGTCTGAGGACGTTTCTGGGTTTTCTTTTGGCCCGGTGAGCGCGGCCATAGCATTCATCATTTCTTGCAGCTTTTGTTGCTGTTCCTGGGCTTTCGTCACGGATCGGGTTAGCGGTCGGTGGCCCGTAGAAGTGCGGCTTTCCTCTTTACCAGAGGCCATATAAACAGTGTGCACCACCATGCCCCCAGACTTAGGGCGTCTGGGCTCAGTGCTTTTAGCCGTCGCTGCATGCTGTGGGGTCTTCTCTGACCTCCTCCATTTATGAGCCATGGAGGTTGAGGGGGCCGTTGAGGTGGGCGTCCAGACAGCCTTTTGGGGTTTAGCCTGGTGACACGCTTCCGGTTGGATTTTCGGCTTCTTGTGCTGGCGGGAGAAGTTTGGATCGATGATCGAGTCCCGGGCCCGCCGCCAAACCTTATAGATTTTGGAAGACAGCCGTTGAGGAGATCGGGGCTGTTCTGATTTTATTTCCACAACCTTTTTTAATGGGGGAGGAGACCTCTTCAGCACTGCAGTAGGAGAATTCCTTCGCACCTTGTTTAGCATTTCGAAGCTGTTCCCAGTTGGAACAGCAGCATTAACTTCTGCCACCGGGGCCGATGGAGTCAACCCGGAGGGGGAGTTGCCCCCAGCCTTCCTCACTCGGCGCCAATGGCGACGTCGAGCGTGCCGAGCGGACGGCGTAGAGCCAGCGGTAAGAATGGTTTCGTCTTGCCCCCTGTGTAGGTGGGGGGTCGCTGTTGGTGTTAGCCTGTCAAAGACCGACGTCCTTTGGGCAGCAGGAGCAGGAGCTGAAGCCGTCAATCTTGTAAAGACCGACCTTTTGGCCGGAGAAGCCGCCTTGACGATTTCGGGAACAGGAGCAGTCGCTTTCTTAGAAGCAGCCTTCTCTGAGATTGTAGGTCCCATGATGGGTTCGAAGGATTTCTGGCCCAATCTAGAGAAGACCGAGGCGTTGACGTTGGGCGACTCGTTGAGAGGAGCCGCGGCAGGGGTAAGACGATCAAAGACCGACTTCTTGAGAGCTTCCGTTGTCAGCACTGGAGCGGTGAAGTTTGTCGGCGGGAGCATGGTCCCAAAGAACAATCCTGTGGTGGCGCGAGTGACCTGTTCCACGGGCATTGTGAATAGCGAGGCAGCTTGGGGTCCGTAGGCTATACCTCCTGACGAGGCAGAGCGTTGGTTGCGATTGCAGTCTGAGCAGTTGGAGAATTTCACGGAAGTAGAAGCCATCGATCCTTTGCTTTCTGCAATAAGCAAGACGCCAATCCTTAGTATCTTGAAACCCAAGGGCAACCATTAGCGAACCGCGATTGGTTCGCAAGTCACGACACACGAAGTATGGAGTGGAAAGAGGAAAAGGTCCCACCGGGCGTGCCAGAATCTGTTCCGCTCCGAAAGATGGCGCGACACCGCGTCTTGCCTGAGATTCGGGGCAGATGCTAATTGGTGCTATCCGTCCACCTCTTCGAAGATGCCAAGTTGATTTATGGCACCACGTATCGAAGGTTTAGACGGATGCGTCCGATGTAGCAGACTTCGTCAGATTCCCCCTCGTTTGAGGGGGTTTTGATTGTGGGGACGCTCTTCCCTGCAGGCGCAAGCCCCTGCAGTTAATTACGCTACCGCATTGCGGTAACAACTTTCTCCTTCTCCAGATGGTCACTTCGTGTCGTGGGTGTCTGTTTTGTATTTTGTTGCCCGTGGATTGTTTACGGAGACTGAGTTATGTCGTCGCCCGTAGGGCGTGGACTAGTCCAAATCCGTATTATCTTAGATTTGGGTTTGGGGGGGTTTGGTTTGAGGATACGTCAGCCATACTTGAGGCTAAGATCAACTCAAACGTTTGTTAAGGATACGTTAGTCTAACTTTGTGACTAAGATCAACTTAACGGAATCGTTTAGATCCGACAAAAGAGCGTTTGGACTCTAATGTTCCAGTTTAGGGACATAGTGGTCCATGAATGTATGGCCGTCGGGACCCGTCACCTCTCTGACGACGTTGAAGGATTACAACGACGGATGTCAGAGGAGTTCAGGGATGTACCCTCGAGCCAGAGTTAATTGGGGGGGATTTATAGTCCACTCTGTTTGAAGGTTTAAGGATACGTTAGCCATCTTTGAGGCTAAGATCAACTTAAACGGGACCGTTTAGATCCGACAAAAGAGCATGCGGGGCTCTATTGTTCTAGTTTAAGGACATTACGGTCCATGGGTAGTTTAAGGACATTGCGGTCCGTGGGTAGTTTAAGGACATTGCGGTCCATGGGTAGTTTAAGGACATTGCGGTCCGTTGTTAGTTTTAAGACATCTCGGTCAAGGTTAAGGACGTCGTAGTCCATGGGTTTAAGGACCCCACAGTCCATTGTTAGTTTTAAGACATCTCGGTCAAGGTTAAGGACGTCGTAGTCCATGGGTTTAAGGACTCCACAGTCCGCTGTGCTCTGGATGCTTCACACGGGTTCACTGTCATGCTTGGCGAGGACCAGGCTCCGCTCTGGACGTTTTCCACGGGGTCAAAGAGTGACATTATCCGCGTTCTACGTAACCAGGAATTTGCATTAGACATGAGTTTAAGGACCCCACAGTCCATATCAATGTGTGGTCGTCGGGACCCGTTACCTCTTTGAAGACATTGAGGGATTACAATGCCAAGTATCAAAGGAGTGACGAGATGTACCCTAGAACCGGAGTGGATTAAATAGTCCTTGGCCCAATTTGGGGTCAAGACGAATTAATTATGTTATGAGTCCATTGGACCAGTTAATCACCAATTGAGGACTTATGGCCATCTTGGGCTAAGTCCAATCAGGAGAGGCTTTGCCTCTATCCGTTTAGGCCAATTGGGCCAAAGCATAGTGTTAAACACTACAGAGCAGTCAGTGTTGAACACTGGGAATGGGGTTGACAAGTTAGTGTTTAACACTAAGAGATAATTGGTGTTAAACACCAGCAACAAGGCTTTTCAAATTAGTGTTAAACACTAAAACAGATCAGTGTTGAACACTGCAGATGAAGCTTTTTATTTAGTGTTGAACACTAAGGCCCAACAGTATTTTAACACTGGGTTCGAGAGTTTTAATTTAGTGTTAAACACTAAGGCAAGAGGGGTCACGTGGCAGCACGTGAGAGCGCCCTCCCTTTATTTATTCTGAGATTATCGTGTCTTTCAGAGCATCACGTGCCATCACGTGATGGGCATTCAAATGCCTATGTATTAGAGCTTCTGCCGAGGGTCACGTGGGTCACGTGGGGTGCTGCCTCAAAGGGGCTTTCTGTAGATCTCTTGGGGGGTCACGTGATGACACGTGACCCTGCCTCTATGTATTTTGTTTAGAGGCTTTGTTAATCTTCTTTCAGGAATTAAATTCCTCGAACTGTAAATTTCAGAGGAATTAAATTCCTACTTCCTTTCGAAGACTTTGTTTTCTGGAATAGAGTTTAACTCTGAATTTTCTGTAGGAATTAAATTCCTCATATACGTGAAGGGCTGAATAGGGTTAAACCCTAATAAAAGTTTTTAAGGAGTTTAAACTTCCATCCTCTGTTAAATTATGATTAAGGGAATTAAATTCCCGCTGTTTCGACAGAACTAGGTTCTTAATTAGGGTTAAACCCTGTTTCTTTTTTGTTCTGAAGGAATTAAATTCCCATGATATAGGGTCAAGCCCTAACTTTTATTTTAAAGGAATTAAATTCCTATAGTTCTGTGAGAATTAAATTCTCGTGCTTGTATTCCTTCTCCATGTTTTGGATCTGCATGGCAGGATCTCAACCCATTGAGAATTAAATTCTCAACCTTAAGGGGAGATGTGCACTTTGCAGGTCCTCCATCAAAGAGAGAAGAAATATGTTCTTCTGTTTTTACATTATCAGAGTTAAACTCTGTTGAGAATTAAATTCTCTTTCTTTCAAAAGGCCTTCCCTTTCTTACCTAGGGTTTTTTGCAGAAGATCCGAGTCTTTTCAAAGTATCAAAGCTCTCCTCCTTTTTTTTTTCTTTTCTGCCTATGTTTCTCTTTCTCTGTGTCTCTTGGCTCCTATTTATAGGAGAAGCAGCCGAATCAATCAGTTTTTTACGAATCTTCATTGAGATTTGATTTGCATCCATCATTCATTTTGGACCTTTGGATTATTAGGTGAATTTTATTCACCATTGGATTTTAAATCCGGAGATTCTCCCTTGTTATTTTGGTTAGATTTAAGGGGAAATCTTTCCAAACCCGAGATTTTCCCATAGATAGATGATATTTCATCACCTCTGAATCTTTAATTTGATTGGTTCCAGATAGTTGCTTTCTTTTGGAAAGATTTGAATTTCTCTCAGAATTTAATTCTGTTAACACAATGGGCTTTGAAAGCCGGTCACGTGTGACCACGTGACCCATGGTCACGTGTGAGCACGTGACCCCATTTGGCATGAGCCTTTTCCTTTCTTTTGCGCTCTGTCTTCTGATCGTTGCTTAAGCGTCACGTGCCACCACGTGACTCCTGGTCACGTGTGAGCACGTGACCCTTGTTTGAACTCTCTTTCCTTGGTTCGTCTGGAGAACGAGTCTGCTGTCTTGAACGTCACGTGCCAACACGTGACCCTGGTCACGTGGGGACACGTGACCTCTTCTGAAGCCTTTTCTTAACTTGATCAGAGAACTTGCGTGCCTTTGACGCTTGCATTTAAATGTCACGTGTCGCCACGTGACCCTGGTCACGTGGGAGCACGTGACTCTTTCTGAAGCCCATTTTCTTCAGCGTAGTCAGGAAACTGAACTTGACTTGATGATGCCTTTTAGGTGTCACGTGCCAACACGTGACCCCTTTTTGAAGCTTTTCCCAGAAGCTTTCCTGATTTTAAATCAGGAAACAGATGGAAAGGGCCATTTATGATACGCACCGTATATCCGCACGGTGCGGTCGATCTAGAAAACCCGGAGGACGGTTCACTGTTTAAAGTGAACGGACATCGACTTAAACTGTTCCTCACTGCGGACCCTTCGGAGGAGCTCCTGTTTTTGCAGGAGCCGATCTACATTGACTAATTTTCCTCCATTTACCCCTAAAATTCGATTATCTAACCAAAACACTGTTTCAAACAAGTTTGGGGGTATGTATCATTTGTAATCATAAAATAAAAAAAATTACAATTTTAAAATAAAAAAATTTTGGGGTATTTTTGTAAATTTCCAGTTTTAATAAAAATAAAAAATTTATTTGCAAATAATTTCCTCTTTTTAAGAGGGATTTTTTGCAAATAACCAACACATTCCCCCACTATAAATAAACCCCGACCCCTCTCTGTTTTCTTAACCCTAATTTTTCATCTCTCTGCAAACCCTAGCCGCCGCTCAAGTTTCTACAGTGCGATCCCTCCTATCCGCCGCGCTTCCGCCGCCCAAGCCATGCTTCCGCCACGCAACCGCCGCGCATTAGTGTCTGCTCCCTCTGATTTTTTCAGAGGAGGTTTGCTTTCTTAGTTCCTCTTTGTTAAATTTATTTTAGATCTGTGAACTCTCTGTAATGGCACCAACAATGCAGTTAGAACGTGATTTTCACAAATCTTTTCACACACAATTTACGGGAGTTATTTTCGTGATGAAATCACACGGAGAGGGTGGAATTTCTTAATTTACAATCATCTCAATGCTTACGCTCTTCCAGTCAATCGTTTTTACGAGTGCATGGAAGAAGGCTGCCTTACACAATACGGTTTTATCAAACTACTTTGGGGCGATAGGGAGATAATCATTGACAGGGACTTCATCCATGAAGTCACTTTAATCCCTAAATTACCTGTTCACGACCAACCGCTTCAATTTGAAGATTATATGCCCTTAATAGGTAATGATTGCTCGAGAGAACCTAGGAAAGGAATACAGGCTAGGACCCTTTTCGCCAATCTTTTAACCGTGTGCCAGTGGGCGCAAAACAACATTTTTGGTAGTTCACATAATACCACATTTTTCACCCCGTCTCTTCATATCGTGCACATCCTAATAACTAAGAACCCTAGATTTGATATGTGCACGGTTTTGCTTTATTCAATTGATGCTGGAAAAAGGGCCGCAAATTACTCATGCCCAATGTTAGTGACACAACTGTGTCGCTATTTCCTCCATGTGGAGGAATTTGAATTCTACATGCATGGAGGTATACCCATTAGGCCTCTCATCGAAAGCGTATCCACGTCCTATACCCGCTTGACGGATGTATGGTCACAAACGGAACCGGCTGAACATGTACCAGCTAAGACACCCAGCTCCAGCTCGACCGCGAGCGATGAAGAGCTCACCCCTGCGGCGCAAGCGTGCTTACTTCGAAGAAACAATAGTGGGATGGAAAGATTGCTTGAAATGATGACGCGGCATGAACAGCGTCTAACACAAGTAGAGCAGGGGATCAGAACCTTGCTAGCTAGAGAGGAGTGTTCCCGTTCACGCTCAAGAGGACGGCGAGGGTCTGAGCAGTGAGGGCACTGCTTTTGGTAAGTTTGGGGGAGGAGGTGGTTTGTAGATAGTTATCATTGCATTGCATATTTTAATTTTTGTACATATTTTTTTTCTTTCTTTGCATGTTTAATTCTGCATTGCATCTTTATAAAAAAATTATTAAAAAATTAAAAAATGAAAATAAAAAAAATTATAAAAATAAAATCAAATAAAAAATTGAATTTTTTTTTAAAAATTATAAAAATTGAAAAATTCAATTTTGGCCATATTTGACTTAAGTTTGACAAGACGGTTAACTAACTAGGAAAAACTAGATCCCAAAACTTAGAAAATTAAAAACCTTAAAAATAACCTTTCTTAAAATTTAACGGTAGAAAATATATGTCCTTGTAGTTTACTTAGAAATAGGCAAATTTTGAGTTCACTTCTTGGGCTAAGTTAAAATAAGGGAAGAGTATTGAAATTTTTATTGAAGTGTAAGTCTGAAAAATAATTCCGAACCTTAAGTCTAAATTCTGAAAATATATACCCTACAACTTGCACAAATACGCACCTTGAAACTTGGAATAGTAGAGGATACCTTGAAATGCTCTTGTCTAAAATCCTTAGTATGAAGGAAAATAAAATTATAAGTGTGAATAAAGAGATATAAAAATGAACACTGGTTTTGTAATTACTTAAGGCTGCGTAAAATAAAAAAATATATAGCGAGGGTGTTTTATCACCTAGTGCCTTAGACCAACTAGTTTGGGAGTCACTGCTAAAGCCTTAGGTATTACAAGACGAGGAATTACGCCTTAATGCGCAAACACATTTTGTAATCGGTTGTTAGTACCTCAAGAAGTATTAACAGTCGCATGAAGAATGTGTGAGCAATTTCATCTAAAATTCACCAACTAAAAGTACTTTAGATAATGGACAAGAGTATGATAGCTTGAATTGAATTTCCAAGTGTAGGGGTGATACATACACATATGTAGGGATATATGATTGGGGTTTGGATGAGAGATATGGATGAAAGATAGGGCTTATACCTTCAGTAGAGATGATAGAAATTCCTATGTTGAGATAGAACCTTAGAAGGAAAATTCAAAAATGCTGAAAGCTTAATAAATTTGCAAAATATATACGATCTTAAGTTAAATGATAAGAGAGTGTGAAAAATATGGGTTGATGATTTCTATGTTGAAGATAATAGAATTTCTTACTAGAATACCAAATTGAAGAATGAAAATTAAACAGGCCAAATTGATCGGATTTTATGGGTAGTATCCGCTGAAAACCCTCAGGAGACAACACTCCTCCTACTAGGGACACCTAGAGGTTTAACGGCTTATTGCACGAGCTCAGTGCAATCACGATTCCCTGCGAAAGTGAGATTAGGATTTTTCGAGAATAAATTGGTTTTGCTCAGGACGAGCAAAAGATAAGTTTGGGGGTATTTGTTCATATCAGAATTTTGCATTATTATATTCCCCATTCTTAATCATATTGCAAATAAATAGGTGCTTTTGATCCACGTCTGCTAAATAGTTGCAGGTTACAGGTTCTCAGAACAATACAGTGAAAATGGTGAAAAGACGCTACAAATGTGAGACTACTACCAACAAATAGATGAATCTGCAAGATGCCACCTACAGTTTAAGGAACAAATGAAGATCAATGAACAGTTCGATTGCACAACGTATAAGGGCAGCACAAGATTTAAGACTTCAACACGAAGCGAACGGTAAAAGTCCACAACATTCTGCACTGTGGAAATCTGGAAGAACATAGAAGATATTCTGAAGAACCAAGTGAAGAAAATAGAAGGAAAAAGCAAAATGAAGCAGCCCTTAAAAACTGAGCCCAAGAGCCCATTAAACGGCCGCGGATCCGCGGCCAAACAAGGCATTCCGCCGCGGATCCACGGCCGTGCAAAGCACGTGTCGGTGCGTGTCGGTGGGAGTCGGTGCATTGACCCGGTTTTCTTAGGGTAGTCTTGTAAATTCAGATGTGGATCAGATGTAAACCCTATGGTTCTCCTATCTATAAATAGGAAGCCTACAGCTCTTTTTGGAGTATGCCTCTTTTAATTTCTAGATTTAAATTCTCAATTTCCTTGTAATTGTTCAAGAGTGCATCAATAAAGTAAGTTGTTTTCTTTTTATCGTGTGTTTTTCTTAGTTGCAAATTTTATTTCTCTGCATTTTTACCTGTCTTTATTTATCTGCAAGTTCGGTATTTAACTAAAAAGAAAATCATAAAAATGAATTTTGTCACTATTTCCCTAATGAGTGAGTAGTTCCTCACTTATTAGGGTTAGGATTGGGTAAGTTTGAGAGATGGAAATCTCTCACTCCTTTCTTACCCGTTTAATTTTATAAATTAGGACTCTATGTAAATCAATCACCCACCGCTCACTACGGTACCCTATCCTACGAGATAGCGGTGATTCCTTAGTTAGACCGGTCGTAGTTGATTTACATAGAGGATATGGATAAGAGTTAAGAAAGGACGGACAAGGATCAAAGGGAAGAAACTACGTTTCTTCCTAGTCTTGCTAATCCCCTTTGTTAACCATTTCCTTAACACCTAAGTTCTTAATTAAGGCAAAGAAAGCGGTGAGTAGAATTTACTTTCCAAACTAATCTAATCCTAACCCTAGCAAGGTTTTAATCCAAATCAAATTCAATTTCAGTTTTTATAAAAATCAAAACCTACCACAAATAGGAATTGACTCGTTAGAACAATTAGAAAAGAACACGTTTTCCCTGTGGACCGACCCGTACTCAATCGGCTAGCTACCAAGCGACACCATTATTGATTGCGGTTAATTCTTTGATTTCAAAATGCATACGCACAAAAACACGATCAATCAGATACCCTCACAACTGAGCATACTAGATGCTCTCCTCCTGTCTAAAGAAGCAAGAGATTCTCTGATCAGGGCATTACAGGAGCCCGATCAGTTCCAAGCTTTCCTTGCAGAAAAAAAGATGAAGGAAGAGCTGGTAGAGATTCATACAGCTGAAATTACATTCGGCGATGAAGATCTCCTCCTCGGAACGTGCGAGCACAACCGTCCTCTATATGTCACCGGGTACTTCCACGACATCAAGATAGGGAAGATCCTGGTCGACAACGGGTCCTCTGTCAACCTTCTCAACGTAAAGGTGCTGAACGAGATTTGCACAAACGTTCAGCACCTGGCCCGGGACAAAATTGCTATCTCCGGTTTCGACTCGCAGTCATCACGAACTCTTGGATCCGTGATATTGACATTACGCTTTGGGATGCTCATCACCGATATCAAATTTCATGTCATTGACGCCAAGACCTGCTACAACGCCCAACTCGGCCGGCCTTAGTTATATGAGTACAACATTATCCCTTCAACACAACATCAATATATGAAGTACTTCAAAGACGACCTCGAGTACACAGTCACAGGGGAGCTAAACCCATTCTCCGTAAATGAAGTCTACAAATATGAAGACGCCAAGTACTTCCTACCAGACTTCGAAAACACG
The DNA here is from genome assembly GCA_030015575.1 of Agapanthus africanus. Classification (NCBI taxonomy): domain Eukaryota; kingdom Viridiplantae; phylum Streptophyta; class Magnoliopsida; order Asparagales; family Amaryllidaceae; genus Agapanthus; species Agapanthus africanus. The sequence continues at coordinate 43,482,728 of CM057344.1, forward strand.
AAAAGATGTTTTAAACCGGAGAACCGACAAAAATCTGTCGCCACTATCCCAGTATTTGGGAGCGATACCGAGGAAGATGAAGAGATAGTCTACTCGGGACAATTCCAAGACAACAGGCCCGGACCATCTACCCCTATTTTGGTCCTCGGCAGTGACTCTGAGAACGAGGCCAATGCAGTGTTCTCCATCCGCCCGTCAATGCAGATCTTCACGGGAGCTGATCAGGGTTTACAACTTACTATGGTTCCGCAGCGGCATTACATGGAACTTGATGCGCTCGATACATACGGTGTGCAAGAGCTGCAGACCTTCTACATCCCCCTAGGCGGAGAGGTGAAAAGGTGATCCTCTTCTACCAATCTACGGAGACTAAAGTGGAAAAAGAAATTGGTGCCGAACTTGCGCTTGACAGGCCTCAACTAATCCGTCTGTCCAGATATTACGCAGAGGAATTGAAAAGGCTATTAAGATGCCAAGGCGTATCCTTCAAACAAGCCGCTCGACAAGCCCAGTTCTACAATAAGATTTGGGACAATCCCGAGACTCACCAAAAGATGTCCAATGGGAGGATGGAGATGACTGGGCTTGGATACGTTTGGTCCAAGAAATGGGAGAGATTCCATGGCTGCCATGTTATAAATAACTCCGGTGGAAAAGGGAATGCTTTTCCAGATAGCGCTGATATTGAACCTGAGCGAGATCCCGCCGTAAGAATGCCAAGTCCGTCATTCGAAGAACAAATTGACAAGCTAATGAGAGAAGCCTGTCAGAAGGTTCAGGATGACCATATCCGCGAAATGGCCATTTACGAGAAGGCCAGGACGCAGCGTATCACTCAGCAGTCTGCGGAAAGAGAAGACTACAATACCCTTCACCCTCAACCTGTGCGCTCTCATAGCAAGGAAAAGGCCCGACGCAAATGCAACAACAGGGTGAAGAATGGGAATGACGTTAAAAAATAGCGAAGCGGATCCAAGAAGCCATGCAATCGAGAAAAAGTCAGCTGGAATCCGTCTTTTATGAAGAAGGTGGGTCAGAAACATTCTTTCTCTCGAGACAAGACAAGGATAATATTCGACCTTTTCATTAAACATCAAATGATGACGCTCCTGGAGTCTCAACATCCCGAACAGATAAACGAGGTCCATCACCTGGATTATTACTCCTAGCACCGAGCAATAGGGCATCCTCTTGAAGACTGCTTCACCTTCAAAGACTGGGTTGAAGACCAGTATCAGTAAAGCAAGTTTGCTCTATCCGACAGTTGGAGGGTAACCCCACCACAAAAGTATGAGCCAAAAGCAACCTATATTGCGAGTGTAAGTTCAGATCAACATCGAGCTTGGAAACGAACTCGTACCTGCCACGTGATAATATTCTCAAAGGAGGGGGAGCACGAGAATATGGATGACCTTTCCCACTGCTTCGCGGACGAGGTGATCTCATAATTTCCACCGGCGCCAAAAGAGCTGGAAGATGGGATACACCACGATGGACAATTTAAGGAAAATTGACTTAGGGACGGAAAACGATCTAAGGCCAACGTTCGTCAGTGAGCTGCTGTCTAAAAAGAAAGTGGCCACACTAAAAGACGTGCTTATGCAATATAAAGACTGCTTCACATGGAATTATTCCGAGATGCCGGGACTAGATCCAGAAATAGCAGTACATAAGCTGGATATATCGCCGGACGTTAAGCCAGTCAAGCAAGCGCCAATAAAAATGCGGCTTGAGCTCGAGATGAGTATCAACGCTGAAGTCAAGAAACTAATTAACTCCGGCTTCATCCAAGAAGTTCAATATCCTGACTGGATAGCCAATATCGTTCCGGTAATGAAGAAAAATAGGACAGTACGAATCTGCGTGGACTTCTGGTACCTTAACAAAGTTTGTCCGAAGGATGACTTTCCAGTACCGGTTACCGAGCTGATGATAGATAGCACATTCACCCATGAAGTCTTCTCCTTCATGAATGGATCTTCAGGCTATAATCAAATAAAGATGCACCCCGAAGACCAAAAGCATACGGCCTTTCGGACTCCGCTGGGCATATTTTGCTATAAGGTGATGCCCTTCAGTCTGAAGAACTCTGGCTCTACCTACCAGAAGGCCATGACGAAGATCTTCGATGACCCCATAGACGAGATTGTCGAATGTTATATCGACGACCTCGTGGTGAAAAGCAAATCATACGAGGAGCACTAGGAGCATTTGAAAATAGTGTTCCAGCGTCTTCGGAAATATAACCTGAAGATAAACCCTCTGAAATGCGCGTTTGGAGTCTCCTAAGGCAAATTCCTAGGATTCATCGTACGATGCTGAGGTATCGAAATAGACCCATCAAAGATCAGGGCTATTATGGAAATACCCTCTCCAAGAACTCTCAAGCAACTGCGGTCTCTCCAAGGAAAGCTCGCATATATTCGACTGTTCATAGCTAACCTCTCCAGAAAATGCCACCCCTATAGCCATCTAATGAAGAAGGGGACCCCATTCGTTTGGGATCGTAAATGCCAAAATGCACTGCATGAAATCAAGCAATATCTGCAGAACCCGCCAGTACTGACCGCTCCGGTCAAGGAAAAGCCTCTCATCCTGTACAAAACAGCCCTTGAAGGTTCTTTAGGCGTACTATGGGCACAAAAAAATGACCAGGGAAAGGAGAGAGCTCTTTACTATTTGAGTCGAGTTCTTCTAAGGGCAGAAAATATCTATTCCCCCATTAAAAAGTATTGCCTAGCACTGATCTTCACGATAATGAAGTTTTGATATTATGCCTTGGCACATGAGGTCCACCTCATATCGAAGGTGGATCCTCTCAAATATCTGATGTTGAGGGTCATACTAACAGGAAGTTTTGCCAAATAGGCCTTCCTCTTGATGGAATTCTTGATAACATATCGACCCCTCAAGGTAGTGAAAGGCCAAACCATCGCCGACTTTCTCACAGAGCATCCGATACCAGCCGACTCTCCCTTAAATTACGAATTGCCAGACGAACACGCGTTCGACACAATCGAAGGGGAGAAGGAAGGAAATAATGCCTGATGGGAACTATACTTCGACGGAGTATCTTCCTTGAAGAAGAGAAAACAAAGCACCCCCATAATCAAAGCTAGGGTGGGCCTTATCATCGTGACTCCGCAAGGAGGGAAATTGCGTTTCACCATTTCCTTAACAGAACCAAGGAAAACTAACGAGGCTGAATATTGTAACGTTTTAGAAATATAAATATTATTTTTGGAAATTTAATATTAAAATAATATATTTCGCGAAAACTATTCGATTTGCGAATAAGGATTTTTCATAAAATAGGTATAAGTATATACCAATATTTGGAAATTAATCGGAGATTAAAATAATTTATTTATTTTAATGATATTTATCGGATTTTTGGCTAAATCCATATTTTTACATTTTTTTTCCATGACTAGTGCACCATGTCATGTGCATGTTGGGTTTGTGTTTGTAACTTGTGAGATTTAAAAGAGAAGAGAATGAGAAAGGAAAAGAAAAACAAAGAAAAGAAAAGAGAGAAAAGAGTTTTAAGTGTGAAAAGAATAGAATTGATGCCATGAGATTTTTGTGAAAGAAACAAAAGAGATATTTTGTGAGAGAGTGGGGGTAAGAGAGAGAGTGAGCTTAAGAGAGAGAAAGAGAGAGAGACTTGGCTGCCCATATCCCTTCATCCCCTTTGTTTCTTCACCATTTCTTCTTCATCTCATTCATCTCACTACCCCCTTGCATCATCTCAAATTCCTTTCCAAAACCCCATACCTCCTTCATTAAAAACATGCATAAACCTATCCTAAACTCTTTGAACCATCCAAGTTTGGATTTTAAAGAATTTGGGCAACTCAAGAATTTTCCTTTGTTTCTAAATGAGGTAATCTCTTCACTTTAGATTAGTATTTGTATTAAATATCCTAGTTTAGTTTAGAATTTGATATAATTAGGATATTTGATCTTGGAAATTACAAGTTGATGTTATGTGGTAAATAGAGGTTTAGTGAGTGTTTTCAAGACCGTAGAGATTGCTTTGCTGGACAAGAACAGAGTTTAGAACCCGAAACACAAAGTTAGAATTGTTCTGTGTCGGTTTTGAGAACCTAAAAGCCTACAGGGTATCTGGAGCTATCTGGGGTATTTCTAAGAAAATCAAAAAAGTTCATTGAACTAGATAGACTACTAGAAGACTGTAGGTTTAGCTTAGCACCTTAGCAAGGTTTTGGCAAGCATCAAACATGCAATATTAAAAATTTTGGGGTGCTAAACAAACCAACCAAGTAATCGAACTAGAGAATTAGGGTTAACTTTGCATGTAAACAACTTTACATCTAAGAGATAGGGATTACAACCTTTGTAGTCCGTTACTTCGCTTCATAAGCTCCGTGTTGAGGTCCCTTCGCTGCAATCATCATGAACCCAGACTTTAGAGAGGCTCCATGAGGTGAATGAGGCATCTTACTTGAAGTCTTCCTTTTCGAAGATGATCTACCTTGAAAAATCTCAAACCCAAGCTTTCACTTCTCTAATAAAGTATTAGTGAAGTGAACACCCTAATCTAAGTGGTTAGAATAGATGAGGATGATGAAGTAGGAATTTTTCTCTCTTTTGTTTTCAATTTCTCACTTTAAATCATCACAACACAAAAAGCTAGAAAGCTTTTTTCAAGGAGAAAGAAGAAGAAGAAAGCTTTTGTGATGAATAATGAATTTTTGTGAGGTTAGAATTGCAACCATGGGTTAAAGATGACATCCTTAACCCTTGTAGAGACTTAACCATTTGCTATGGTTAGAGTTAGGTCAACAAATATCTTAAGGAAGACAAAAATGGTGGACAAAATCAAAGAAGCCTATAAGCTTCCATCAAAATATCAACCATGGATAATTCCACCATTATTTGTATTTCCTTAATAATAATTATAAACCCTAATCTAACCCTAGCATGGTTCAAGTCTCATAAACCCTAGTTGCAATTTTAACCTAGCATGTTACAATATTATATATCACATATATAATATATATAATGTAACAATAGAAAATAATACAATTAACATATATCGTATATACATAAATGTATTATCCAAGTGAGAAAAAGAATCAATAAAGCGAGCTTATATTAGTTAATGTAACGTAATATATCTAATATATAATTATACATTAAATTATCGAATCAACACTTAATCCGATAACCCGGCTATATTATATATAATCGGCCGATATCACATATCGTGAGAATCGAATATGGTATCACATACACGTATCAATCTCGATTCCGCACATATCACATACGTGCTCCTACTCCGTTTCGCCTGAGCCAGGAAACCTCTATGTAGGACTCTAAAGACTCGTCAATACGCCGGCAGTAAGTGATGATCATAACAAACACCCACAAGCTGCAAGCGGTCAGCTAAACGTAACAGTCACCCGGGTATTGAGCGACCAGAAGATCAACAAGCAAGCCTGTACATACTCCTGCGAATCCAATCAGTAACACTCTCATACAGTCCGGTCTCTTCGTCTGATATGTCGCATATTCAGTCTAGGGGTGGTAAACTTCAGACCCCAGTAACCAATAAGTCGTGTCTATGTGAGGTTCATAACGGGTTGAGAAACTACTGATAACACTTACCAGTAAATCTCCATATCAGCCCTGGCCAGGGACTTCCAGTTATAGCCAATCGAACACAGCGCAACATCAACTCCCAATACCGGGAGAGATGAAACCCCTCCTATCGCTCATTGCCTCCATGTGATTCAGGACTATACCCAAAAGCCACCGTTTTGTACGTTCTCGTGAACGTGGTAAGGTGAAAATCAAAGCACAGTGGGAATCACATAAGACTCTATGACGATCTCGGATCTACAGACTAACCTGTACCAGTGTCACCGAAGAACTGCTATTTGACGATATGTATAATACCATCCAGGAGTTCTCGACGAGTCCGTTTAGTGTACCCTATCTCAACTGAGCACCCGTACACCATCTTTGATGTCAAACACCGATGGATATGGGATTATCCATCGCCCATCATATGGGTCAAGATGCGTATACGCTAGTCTACTCTGGAGTATCGATGCCCTGTCTCGATACACCCTCGACTAGAAACAGTTATAGGATGTACTCGTGGACTATCCTGGCCCCACTAGTATTATCTCATCATAGTCCTTGTAGTCGAGTATCCTAAGGGTTTTATCAACATGTGAGAGCAAGACAGTAAACTAATACAAGTCAACATGTAAGACAATGTGAAACCAGATAGCATACTATCATGTCGAGCAAGAAAGTCTTCTCTATATATATCCAAGCATCCATTATAATATACATCATATGTACAACAATGGCCTCTAGGGCATATACATAACTAACAATCTCGCCACTTGTACTAAGGTCAGCTGTTGTAATATCTCATACCCAACAACCCAAAGAGTCTCTCAAAATGTATCTGGGATATAACCTTCGTGAGTGGATTCTCAGTGTTGTCCTTCGTATCAACTCTCCTAACCTCGATCTCCCGGCGATCAAATATCTCCTGGATCAGGTGATACCGCCTCAGAATATGCCTGGATCGTTGATGGGACCTGGGTTCCTTGGCTAAACCACAGCTCTATTGTTATCACAATACAGAGGTATTGGATGCTCAATGGACGGAACCACACCAAGTTCAGTTATGAACTTCTTTATCCAGACAGCCTCTTTGGCAGTATCGTTGGCAGCGATGTATTCAGCCTCCATCGTCGAGTCTACCACGGTTTCCTATTTGGAACTCTTCCAACACACCGCCCCTCCATTGAGGGTAAAGACAAAATCCGAGTGCGACTTAGAGTCGTCCGTATCACTTTGGAAGCTCGAATCGGTAAAGGACTCCACCTGGAGTTCTCCGTTACCATACACCAATAACATCTCCTTAGTCCTTCTCAAGTACTTGAGAATGTTCTTCACAGCTGTCCAGTGATCCTCTCCTGGATCTGCTTGATAGCTACTCACTACACTTAGTGAGTTTGCTACATCGGGTCTGGTACATAATATCGCGAACATGATAGAGCCTACTGCCGAAGCATAGGGTATCCCTTGCATGCGAGCTCTCTCCAAATCAGTCTTGGGAGACATCTCTTTGGAGAGAGTGAGTCCAGAGATCGTGGATAAATTCCCACGCTTAGATTCTTCCATACTAAGCCTCTTTAGTATGGTGTCAATGTACCTGGATTGGGACAATCCCAGTATCCGTCTAGATCTATCTCTATAGATCTTAATTCCCAAAATGCAGGAGGCATCACCTAGATCTTTCATTGAGAATCTTTGTGATAAGAAGAGCTTGACCGAGTGCAGCATAGGAACATCATTTCCTATCAAGAGTATGTCATCCATGTACAATACGAGAAATACAACCTTACTCTCTGCAACCTTCTTGTATATATAAGGTTCATCAATGTTTTTGATAAAGTCAAACTCTTTGAATACTACATCAAAATAGATGTTCCAACTCCACGATGCCTGCTTTAACCCGTAGATGGATTTAAACAGCTTGCACACCTTTCCGCAGCTCCTACTGTCTACGAAGCCCTCTGGCTGAGTCATGTACACGCACTCCTCTAAATCACCATTTAGAAAGGCGGACTTAACATCCATTTGCCAGATTTCGTAGTCATGGTATGCAGCAATGGCAAGTAGGATCCGGATGGACTTAAGCATAGCCACTGAAGAAAAGGTTTCGTCATAATCCACACCAGGTCCTTGACGAAAACCCTTTGCAACAAGTCTAGCTTTGTAAGTCTCAACTTTTCCATCTACACCAAGTTTCTTCTTAAAGATCCATTTGCTCCCAATGGGTTTTACCCCTTCAGGAGCAACTTCCAAAATCCATACTTTGTTAGTGTACATGGATTCGATCTCATATCGCATTGCATCCAGCCATTTCATAAAGTCCCCACTCATGATGGCATGTTCGAAGCTAGTCGGGTCATCATCTTCTATGATACAATTCTCGCTCCCACCATCAATGAGAAAACCGTAGTATCTCTCAGGTGGACGAGGAACCCTACTAGATCGGCGGAGAGGCTGGGGTTTGTCGGGAACTACTGAATCCTATGGTTCTACCAAATCTTCTGTTTCAGTTTGTGTAACTGGAACTTCTTCCAGTTCTACCTCCTTACCACTAATTTCCTTTGCAAGAAATTCCTTTTCTAAAAAGGTGGCATACTGAGTAACAAACACCTTTTGTTCCTCAGGGTGGTAGAAAATATGTCCTCGCGAATGCTTGGGATAGCCTACAAACTTGCACAAAAACGATCTTGCCTCTAGCTTGTCCGGATTTTGCTTTTTAACATAGGCCGGGCAACCCCATATCTTAACGAAATTAAGACACGGTCTCTTCCCCTCCCATATCTCATATGGAGTGGTAGGCACTGATTTGGTTGGAACTCTATTCAATAGGTATATGGCCGTCTCAAGCGCATACCCCCAAAAGGAAATAGGTAACTCATCATTGCTCATCATAGAACACACCATATCTAATAGGGTGCGATTCCTCCGTTCTGATACACCGTTGTGCTGTGGTGTATAAGGTGGAGCAAACTGAGAGAGAATCCCATTCTCTTTTAGATAGTCCAGGAACTCATTGCTCAAGTATTCTCCTCCTCGATCAGATCGAAGGATTTTAATAGTTTTACCCGTTTGGTTCTCTACTTCATTCTTATATTCTCTGAATTTCTCAAAAGCTTCAGACTTGTGTTTCAACAGGAACACATGTCCGTATCTTGAGAGATCGTCAGTGAATGTAATGAAGTATGAGGAACCATTCATGGCATGTGTAGACATGGGATCTCATATATCACTATGTATCAGTCCCAAGAGTTCTGTAACTCTTTCTCCGTGTCCACTGAACGGAGTTTTGGTCATTTTGCCTTTGAGACATGAATGGCAAGTTTCATAAGATGATAATTCGAACGCATTTAAATAACCATATTTATGTAACTTAGCTAGTCGTGTTGCATTGATATGACCAACTCTACAATGCCATAAGAAGGATTCGTTCATTTCTGAACTTTTCCTCTTGTGTGTGTTCTGTATATTAAGAACTGTGTTTTGATTTAGAACGTATATACCATTATGTAACGAGCCTGATCCAATCAACTTTTGATTTAAGAAGATGTCCATAACATTATCCTGTATTACAAAATTATATCCTTCTTTACTTAATAAAGAAACTGATATAATGTTGCATATCATGTTCGGTATATAATAGCATTCGTTCGGAATCAATGTATTACCACTTGATAATACAAGGTGATATTCGCCAACTGCTTTGGCTGCAACATTTGCACCATTCCCTACTCTTACGGAATGATCACCCATTCCCAGTTCTCTACCTCTCTTTAGCCCATGCAATATATTGCATATGTGGGATCCTGATCCGGTATCTAATGCCCAGGACGTAGAGTGAACTGAGAAACGGTTCTCGGTAACTAACACATCCGAAGAAGATGCATCAACATGTTTATTCTTCGTTTGGGCGGCGTGTGAATTCTGGTATTCCCGTATTTCCTGTTCAGTCTTATAACAATTATAAGAAAAAACGGAACCAACGTTCCCCTACTCAGTATAACAAGCGGGTTCAGTCAATACATCCAAATTATTATCTTGATTAAGACATGATATGGTCGCTACCTGGATGGAGAGAGAAGAAAACAGTTTAGCGTGCACTCTTGCAAGATTAGATTGGTTATTATCTTATCTAATCAAGATGGCTCCCACTGGTTTTATCAAATCTTCCTTCAAACCCTAAAAGGTAAGACTAGCCGGGATTAATTACACCTTACAAGTTCGCCAATCTTTCAGCCAGGTCAGTGTTGGTACTTTGAGGGAGGTTCCCCGTGCTTTCATACGGATCTAATTAAAATAAATCTCGTTTTCTCATAGGCATAACCCCGTTAACACTTTTCTAGACACCTACTTGATTAGCTAATTGGTCATGTGTAAAACTCTCCCAGGAGTAACTCTTACTCGCAGTGGGTATCGGGATCCATCTATCTCATAGAAGGTATGCAATCTCATTGCAAATTTCAACACTTGAAATTCCCGATAATATCTTTTATCCCTAGCGTCCTATGATCTTGACGGAGGTCAAAAAATCATAGGCTACTAGTCAAGTTCAACCCGTCATTTCCTGATTGAATTAAACCCACCCGCACGACAGTTGACGGAGGTCAACAAGGTCATACGACTACCCTAAAACAATCGCATCACATGCTACAGATAAATACCAGTCAGCTACCACACACTACGTCTTGACGGAGGTCAATAAACGTAGCACGAATACTAAGTAGGACTTATCTGAAATGACGGAGGGCTACGCAGGTTTTTCAGAAAACTATGAGCGTAATGAACTGGATATCGTTGTAGAAATAAGTGATTTTGAAAAGGAGTATTTTTTAGGCTTTTCTAGTTTTTCTAAAGAGGTCACTCCCGGTGAAGGGATCTCGGCTCTTTCCTTATAGAATAAGGTGCAAGATATTTCACAAATACCGCTGTGCAAAGCAAGAACTATAGAAGCAGTCAAAAACTAAACCGTGAGTTTGTAGCATCTGCCAGTTTTGCTAAAGAGGTCACTCCCGGTGAAGGGATCTCGGCTCTTTCCTCATTGAATAAGGTGCAGGGTATATCACATATACCACTATGCAAAGCAAAAAAACTGTAGCTACCCTTTTTGAAAATTTGATTCTATAACATTTTTTAGGTTTCTTTTCTTTTATTAATCTCATTAATAAATCCCATCATTTATACTTCCTAAGTATCACAGAAGAAACGAAAGCAGTAATATTTATATATCATATATATAATATAAGCATTCGTCTCAGGCAGTAATATGATCTCATCACAGAACAGTAGCAGCAGAAGATAACATATGAAATATTGGATATACTAGGAGGTCCGTGTTTTAGTTTGAGCCTGCATAAAACACGGATTCCACAGTCGCGATGAATAGCCAAACCCACATCCCTAGACCCCTACGAGAGCGGCAAGTAACCCTGCCAATTCTAGGGTTAGGAGACCCGGTCTCGACTCCTCGAGATGGCCTCCCACTAGACCCTAGAACCCGGTTACTTGTGCTCTCCGTCTTGGGTCTATCCTAATGCGGAAAAGTAAATAATATACAATGGTGACATCTTCCTCAACCCGGAAGTGCCCCAATAAAAGAATATTACATACAAATGAATTTTACATTAATGAAAAAGAAAACTCTCATCTCACATAAAACCCCGGCTATTCAATACACAACGATCCAATATAACATATCACAGCAACACATAATCATCACAGATAATTATGCGAAGTTAGATAATTCGACAGATTCAATGAATTTCCAAAAATTCCCAGAGAGCTCAACACTTGAGCACAGTTAAAATTAACCAGAGACATACCACAGTACCTACGAACCAACAGCTGAAGGGCCGACTCAAGCCTCTCAAGTGGCGCCGCGGATCCGCCGCCAAATCCAGGTTTTAGCCGCGGATCCGCGGTCACTTAGACGAGTTAGAGTTTCGTTCTTCAGGTGTGTCCATAGAATTCCCTGCATGATTTTCTGAGTATTTTTAACATGAAAAAATTCAACTTTTTGAAAAATTTCCAGAAAAGGGGTCGTTTCGGGGTTTCGGGGTTCGATCAGACTTCTAACTTCGTCTAGACAACACCTAATACTCTAGCTTGGCTCTGATACCACTGTAGGTTTAGCTTAGCACCTTAGCAAGATTTTGGAAAGCATCAAACATGCAATATTAAAATTTTTGGGGTGCTAAACAAACCAACCAAGTAATCGAACTAGAGAATTAGGGTTAACTTTGCATGTAAACAACTTTACATCTAAGAGATAGGGATTACAACCTTTCTAGTCCGTTCCTTCGCTTCATAAGCTCCGTGTTGAGCTCCCTTCGCTGTGATCATCATGACCCTGGACTCTAGAGAGGCTCCATGGGGTGAATGAGGCATCTTGCTTGAAATCTTCCTTTTCGAAGATGATCAACCTTGAAGAATCTCAAACCCAAGCTCTCACTTCTCTAATGAAGTATTAGTGATGTGAACACCCTAATATAAGTGGCTAGAATAGATGAGAATGATGAAGTAGGAATTTTGCTCTCTTTTGTTTTCAATTTCTCACTTTAAATCATCACAATACAAAAAGCTAGAAAGCTTTTTTCAAGGAGGAAGAAGAAGAAGAAAGTTTTTATGATGAATAATGAATTGTTGTGAGTTATAATTGCAACCATGGGTTAAAGATGACATCCTTAACCCTTGTAGAGACTTAACCATTTGCTATAGTTAATCAATACGCCGGCAGTAAGTGATGATCATGTCAAACACCCACAAGCTGCAAGCGGTCCGCTAAACGTAACAGCCACCCGGGTATTGAGCAACCAGAAGATCAACAAATAAGCCTGTACATACTCCTGCGAATCCAATCAGTAACACTCCCGTACAGTCCGGTCTCTTCGTCTGATATGTCGCATATCCAGTCTATGGGTGGTAAGTGTCATACCCCAGTAACCGATAAGTCGTGTCGATGTGAGGCTCATAACGGGTCGAGAAACTACTGATAACACTTACCGGTAAATCTCCACATCAGCCCTGGCCAGGGACTTCCAGTTATAGCCAATCGAACACAGCGCAACATCAACTCCCAATACTGGGAGAGACGAAACCCCTCCTATCGCTCATTGCCTCCATGGGATTCGGGACTGTACCCAAAAGCCACCGTTTTGCACATTCTCGTGAACGTGGTAAGGTGGAAATCAAAGCACGGTAGGAATCACATAAGAATCTGTGACGATCTCGGGTCTGCAGACTAACCTGTATCAGTGTCACCGGAGAACTGCTATCTGACGATAGGTATAATACCATCCAGGAGTTCTCGGCGAGTCCGTTCAGTGTACCCAGTCTCCACTGAGCACCCGTACACCATCTTTGATGTTAAACACCGATGGATATGGGATCATCCATCGCCCATCATATGGGTCAAGATGCGTATACGTTATTCTACTCTGGTGTATCGATGCGCTGTCTCGATACACCCTCGATTAGGAACAGTTATAGGATGTACTCGTGGACTATTCTGTCCCCACTAGTATGATCTCATCATAGTCCTTGTAGTCGAGTACATATCCTAAAGGTTTTATCAACATGTGAGAGTAAGACAGTAAACTAATACAAGTCAACATGTTAAGAAAAAGTGAAACCAGATAGCATACTATCATGTCGAGCAAGAAAGTCCTCTCTATATATATCCAAGCATCCATTATAATATACATCATATGTACAACAATGGCCTCTAGGGCATATACATAACTAACAAAGACCACCACAGAAGTACGGACCCCTATGTCCCCTGTTCGACCGGCGAGGCCGGATTTTCTGATGATGTCGCGGGACCCCTATCTCCTATGGTGATGTGGTTTTGCCTGTAGCTCATTTACCCTATAACCTATCCCTTATACTTGCTTGTTTAGTCCCCATTTACCTGATCCAAAATCTGGGAGTTGTTTGCGAGTGTTTTGGCTATGTTTTTAAGATACATGAATTATGGTTTTGGTATTTGAGATTTGATTCCGTCGTTGGACGTTTGTACGTCAATGGACGAGGGTTATTTGGTTGATCTTTCATGCGTAATCTATAGGTTCTAACCTATAAGCAATTCGTGTGCCGTATCGGTTTTCAGATATTGGTTTTAATAGCGTTACGATTGTGTATTGATTGTAGGTACCTTCGTGTGGACTTCCGAGACGACGAAGCACATCGACTTCGGCTAAGCGAGGAGTTTAGTAGGTGAGTAGATTTATATCTACGGGGGAAATCGGGTGGATGGCGTATAGCACCCCCGCAACCATTAATATGGAAGACTGTAATATAAATTATAATTTGATTAAGGATATGCTACGAGCTTTAGATAACCTGATTATAGGATTTAGTAAGAGTTAGTAAGAGATGATATGATAAAGGTTGACACTAATGAATATATTGGCTTGAGAATAGGATATAGGTATATAAAATAACATGATGTGGGATATTGAGATGATAGATATAGATGACTCAGATTGATATATATGAGAATATGAAATGAGAAGTGAATCATGATAAGTATGAATTGAAAGATGACAAGTATGGGTTGATAATGATAGGATATGAGATCAAGATCGACAAGCACGATACGACTTTGGGATAGAGGTGTTGTGAAATTAATAAGATATGACGTTTATACAAATGTGATTTGAGAGATATGTGTATATATATATTTATGAGTATAATGAGTAATATGACGTACGAGACTTTAGATCCGTACCCTCATTGTTGTATAGGTCGATAGATTTCCTATTCTATTTGATGTTACCGTACGATGGATTGTCGTACGTTATATGTTTCACCGGATGATTGATCCTTGCTTATGATTTGAGACTGATGATTGAAGATTATTGTCATATCGGATGTTATAAGACGGGATCGCCAATATTAAGATGCCACTTGAACCATACCTATTTCCAAAGCTGATGAATCGTATGCATCTTTTAAACGGAAACTTTATGGGACGCTACGGGTTTCCAAATGATGTCTTTTTATAAAAACATCGTAGCACCCACTTTCAAAACTACGATTCGTACCTTTTAAAAGTGAACGTATGGTTCATGTGTAGATAGATATACCCATTTATTGTTCATGTTGTGTAGGATATTACCCTGCGTGATATGCATACCACGTGCCGGTATTTAATGTTATATGATATCAATTGCTAGTACACCTGCACAATTACCGTTGATGCGAATGTTACACATACACAGATTTGCCGGCTCACACACATTCTTCATCGGTAATTGTCATGCCACTTATACGGTAGAATTTCTATGCCACTTATACAGTAGAATTGCCATGTCACTTACACAGTAGAACTGCCATATTATGAGATAAATCTTAAAAAAAGTACACTCATTGTTCAGTATTATCATTTGACATGCTTGCAAGATATACTCGATATGCTCATATTATTACTCTATGTTGCATACATTGTACTTATGGTTAAATGCATTGAGATGTTGTTTTTATGAGATCTCTGGATTTGAGAACCGTGGTATATTTCAAAGGAAATGGTGCCTGGTTTCTCTTGATATGATATTTCGAGACATCCACCATGAGTTTTCTCAGTTCTGAGCTTATTTTCGAGACCCGATTCGAGAAGTTGGCGGATGCCGTTTGCGGGTACATGGTGGACCCGGTATGGTACCCCGACATATGAAATGATTTTTGTGGTGTAGACGATGAGCCTGGCAGAGGGAGCACTACCTACCGGTGATTGTATAGAACTCGGCGGATATCCGGAGGATATCGTTTTGGAGTTATGATATGAGATGAATATGAGGACCGATCTGAGGATGCGGCGCCTGAGATGAGATAGATATGAGGGCCGATCTGAGTATGCGACGCTTGAGATATGAGGATTTACGTGTCGATGCTGGACACGGGTTTTCATGATGTTTCGAGTGTCGGTGTTGGACACTCAGGTTCCATGATTTTGATGTGTCGTTAATGGACACACGGGGTTGATATCCTCATATATATATACAGGATTATGTTTCATGATGTTCGAGTGTCGGTGTGGGACACTCAGGTTCCATGATATTGTTTTGTGTCGTTGATGGACACATGGATGATATCCACAGGCATATAGGCATATGATGTCAGATGTTATTTTTATATGTCATTGCATTGACTCGATTGTTGACATATATGTGTACTTGGTCATCCTAGATATCATAGTATTACCTTAAAGATATAGTAACCTAAGAAATCGTTGTTTTATTCGATTTCTACTTGCTGATATTTTTTACTCACGAGTTGGCAACTCATCCCCATTGTGCCACAGTTCATACAGGTTTGACCGCTTAGGATCAGTTGCGGTAATGCTGGGCACACAACTTCTTCCAGGGTGCTTTGCTTTGGTAGGTAAGACACATGTTGGATCGTGCCCACTCTCGTACTGTTATATTCCATTGTATCTAGATAAACTCCATCAGATCAGATCAAATCAGATACTAGAATTGTATATTGGTAGATCTAGTCAGACTTGGGTATTGTGCGAGACTTAGAGCGATGGGTTTATGGTCGCTTTCTTGAATTTTGATGTCTTCTCTTTATTAGTTCTTTCTGGGTTGATTCTTTACCGTTGGGCGTCGTATATATGTTATTGCGTGGTTGTGATTCCGCCAGTTGGCGAAGAGTTAGATCCCACTTGGGGATGCCTATGTATTGTTGTGTATATGGTTTTGGATCAAAATATATAAGGGAGGTGCTGCCTAAATTTTTAAATACGAAACATGTTTTTAATTCTAGTATAATCCACTTGCATTTTCATGTTTCATTAGATATGCATTTCAAGAAAAACATGATTCATTATACCTTTATTTCAAAACTGCACCCCCACTATTTTTCGCAAAAAGGTTTAGATTTTCTGGGTTTCGGCTTACTTGATTTACGTTACGCCTTTAGAAGTTGCGTAATTTAAGTGCTGGTCACGTGCTAAATTATGGGTCGTGACAAATATGAAGCTTTGATAGCGGGTCTTGAGATTGCTGTCGATATGGGAATCGAAAACCTCCTCATATATGCAGACTCCCAGCTAGTCGTTAGCCAAGTAAATGACGACCATCAAACGTGCAAACCAGAGTTGGTAAAATATGGCGAAAGAGTGCAGCAACTACTGACCCAAATTCCCTCCTACATCCTGAAAAGCATACCGCGGGTGGAAAATAGCAAGGCGGATGCGTTAGCCAAGCTCGCTAAAGAACTGGCCGACGAAAACCTCGATAACATAAGGATCATTGTGCAAAGCTGCCGGATTCTCGCGCCAGTAGAAATATCGGCGGAGTCGTCTAAAGGAGAAGAAACGACCAAACAAGTGATCCTCCGAATAGAAGACAAAGAAAAGGTTAAGGATTGGAGAGAAGTCTTTATAGACTACTTCAAATCCCATCGAACGCCTGAAAATGCGTCATTAAGACATCAGCTCATGAAACGGGCTCTCTCTTTCGCCTTCGTTAATAATACTCTATACAAGAGGTCGATTAACTGTCTGTGACTAAGGTGCTTAGCGCCGGAAGAAGCAAAGAGGGTCGTCCAAGAAACTCACGATGGACTCTGTGGTTCTCATCAAGCCGGGCCAATGATGAAGCTGAAGATCAAAAGAATGGGTTACTACTGGCCTACAATAATTCAGGACTACCTCGAATATGCGAAGTGGTGTCACTCGTGCCAAATTCATGGGGACTTCATTCACCAACATCCAAATCCGCTACACCCAACGGTAGCCAGCTGACCGTTCGAAATGTGGGAAACTGACATAATTGGCCCCATCGAACCAGCATCATCCTAAGGACACCGGTTCATATTGGCAACAACCGATTACTTCTCTAAGTGGGTAGAGGCAGTACCGCTAAAGGAAGTGAAGTCGGAGAACATCCTCCATTTCTTCAGGACACAAGCCATCTACCGGTTCGGCACTCCGCGACGGATCATCTCGGATAATAGGCCGGCCTATAGAAACCATAAGATTAGCCGCTTCGCACAGTAGCATAATATAGATTGGAGATACTATTCGGTCTATAATTCCCGAGCTAACGGTCTAGGTGAGGCTTTCAACAAGACCTTGACGAAGATCATAAAGAAAATGGTGTCCAAAAAAAAAAAGACTGGCACGAGAGACTGCATGAAGCTCTCTAGGCATATCGAACCACCTTCAAAATGACTACGAATACAATTCCATTCGTATTGGTATTCGGCACGGAAGCGGTAATTCTCTTGGAGATAGAGATACCTTCCCTACGAGTGGCAGTTCGATATGACCCGACGGATGAAGAAAATGCCCATCTTCGGCTTGAGGAGCTCGATGCCCTAGATGAAACGTGTCCCATGGAGCAGCAAAACCTGGAATCTTACAAAGCACCGATGACGCTCTCATACGAAAGACTAACCAGACCAAGAACATTCCGCCAAGGCGAAATCGTGTTAGTCTTTAAAAAACCTATGATCCCCAACCGTGCAAAGCGGGGGAAATTCGAGCCGAACTATTAGGGCCCATACATCATAGACAAGGTCTACCAAGGTGGGGCCTACCTGCTTGTGGATATGCATGGCGAAAGACCTTTTTGGCCAATAAACGGCTGGTTCCTTAAGAAATACTATGCTTGACAGGTCACAACTCAGGTTAATGATAGATGACGACGCTCGTGTCCGCTCGTTGTCTTCCTGAGTCAAGACTCTATAAGTAGTATCCAGCAAAACTTCGCCTCGAAGCTGGCCATGGACCGAGATGTCCCTAAACTAACAATGGACCGGAATGTCCTTAAACTAAGTACGTCGCCTCAAACATGGCGATAGTGGAATTCTAGTCCACGGGTCTCAGCGGCGAGGACTGCAACTCAAGTCCAACTGGCTGCACAGCTGCCCCGGTGACAAACTCCCCTATAAGTTCCATTGGCGAACAGAGGGGTTAAAAAAACGGTACGTCCGCAAGTGAAATGGGCACGGATGAAAACCCGAAAGGACCCTGTGAGTAAAAACAACAGGGCTACCGACGAGCTTGTGAAAACCTGAAAGGACGCGATCTCGTTGTTAAAAAAACGGTACGTCCACAAGCGAAATGGGCACGAATGAAAACCCGAAAGGACGCCGTGAGTAAAAACAGAAGGGCTACCGGCGAGCTTGTGAAAACCCGAAAGGGCGCAATCTCGTAAAATTTTCACTTATGAGATCCTCTCGACTCGTAAGGAGAACCCCCCTGTGAGACCCTCACGGCTTATAGGATTCAAAGTCTTAAGTTATAGGGATCTAAGTATGTCCTTAAGTCGTCATATTTCCCAAGTTGCCCTACAGGCGGTCCGATATTGGCCCTTGTATACAATCCACGGGCATAAATAAACGTTTCCCCCCAAGTTCCACCAATCACGAGGAATGTCCTCATATAGTGAACGACACTTGTAATTCCTCTCGACTTATAAGGAGAAAACATTCTTGTAAGATCCTTACGACTTATAAGAGAACACACACTTAAAAATCCCCACAATTCCTAAGGAGAAAATACGTCTACGAGATCCTCACGAATCGTAGGAAGAAATACCTTTATGAGACCCTTATGGCTCGTAAATTCAAAATGCCTTAGTCGATAGGATCTTAACCCTGTTTGCTAAGCCACCTTTGTTCAAAATGACAAAGGCAAATGATGATTCGCTCTTGGCAATATCCCAGTTGTAGCGATACTGATGCCTAAATCAGTATCAAATTCCGAGTCCTTTCACGGTAAATGATGATTTGCTCCTGGCAATATCCCAGTTGCAGCGGTGCTGATGCCGAGATTGGGATCAGATCTCAAGTTCCATACTCGCAATAAAAATCAGCGAGCAAAAAATAAAACAGCCGAAATGTTTGGGCAACTCAAAATAAAAAGTAGCGAGTAAAAAGAAAAAAAATAGCCGAAATGATTGGGCACCGCGATAAAAAGCCGAAATGATTGGGCAATCACGACTTTCGTGTATAAAAAGCTGAAACGATAGAGCGTCACGGAAAGAAAAAAATTTGAATGAAAATGAAACTTTTGCCCTGCAGATGAGTCCACATCGACCCCTGTATATAATTCATGGGCACAAATAAAAAGGGAACCACATTTTCCACCAGGCTCTATCAGAAGGAGAGCCGGGTCTCGACGGCAACATCTACGTCCTAGAGATCAACAAAGGCGTTTCTTCTCACTCCAACAGGATGCAGACACGACGTCAACAAGCGACCCCAGGGTCAATAAAACGGAACCATGGCAAAAGTCCCTAGTTCCAAATCTCGACGGTTCACAGATAACCTAGAGACCATCTCGACATTCGTCTCATTACAGTAGACACAACGTCAACAAAACGGAGCCATGGAAAAGTCCCTAGTTCCAAATCTCGATGGTTCACAGACATCATAGAGATCAACAACGGCGTTTCTTCTCACTCCAACAAGATGCAGACGCGACATCAACAAGCGACCCCAGGGTCAACAAAACAGAGCCATGGCAAAGTCCTTAGTTCCAAATCTCGATGGTTCATAGACAACATAGAGACCACTTCGACATTCGTCTCGTTACAGCAGACACAACATCAACAAAGCAGAGCCACGGAAAAGTACCTGGTTCTAAGCCTCGACGGTTCACCACCTCAACATTCGTCTCATTACAGCAGACGCGGTGTCAACAAAGGAAGCGAAGGCCAAATTTCTAGTTTTAGGGTCTTGACGGCAACTCAAATAAAACCTGAAAGACTATCGGAGATCATTTCACACCAGTGCGGAGTGGTTATGACTCATCGGGGCTCCCAAACTGAGCCTAACCTCAAGTAAAAAGCGTTATGGAAAATTCCTAACGTTTGCTCTTCCGACGGTAATATGATCTAAGGAGATTACTTGAAGACTTCTTATCCATCCCCCGAAGGGATCAGAGACATGACAGTCGCGGGGCTACTCGAATATCAATGTAAATTCTGTATATCGGGGAATGCATCAGCCAACGCGATGGTACGACGGACAAAAAACCCTAGTATCACAGACCCTAACAGACCTCTGTCGTAAAGAGGAGGGGTTAACTGTGACGTTAGGACAAGTTTGCCTACAACCCAAGGAAAATAAACTACAAACTCCAAAATGAGTATATAAACTTCTTCACACCAGATCAAGACATCGAAGAAAAGATAAATGCCAGTATGAAATAAAATATGTCGTTTATTCATGAATTCAAGTGAATGCAAGATATATTTCATACAGGAATCGAAATGAATACATGTTATTCATAAATTAGAAGTGTACAGTCAGTATAATGAAGAGGGTACAACGACAGTCATTAAGGAGGAGGCATCTTCAACAAATTGACCAGCCGCTCACGCGCTCCTCTCAATTCTTTCTTGTGGTCAGCTACAGAGGCCAACTCTGCTTCAATTTGAGTCCGTTGCTGCAAACAGGATGAAAAATTTTCATCGATTTCTAACTTGGCAGCTTCGCAGTCCTGCGTAACCCGCTCGGTGAAGTCAAGTTTCCGCCTTAGCGTCAACCCATCCGAAATACATCGCTGGAGGTTGACGAAAATAGCTTTTAGCTGCGCAGCATTCGCTTCGACCTAGACGCGCAATTGGACGGATTCGCTGGAAGCCGCCTTATATTCCTTTCATCTCAGGGCCGCCTCTTGTTCAAAATGGCGAATGAAAGGAACACTCTGCTCGACCCATGCATCCCATTGAGAGTTCGAGGCCAAAACCACAGGAGCGAGACGCTTAAGCTCAATCTCGTGCAGGCAAGCCTCGATCTTCTTGCAATAATCAACCTAAGAACAGACGAGATCTTCATTATGGAAGTTCATGAGCATCGCCAGCATTGGATTGACTTCGACGGAAAAATCTATAACAAAAGTGAGGGCCTCAGTATTGAGATCTTCGATAAACTCGCTTAACATTCGTCGGCTATTCACGGCGTCCCTGGAGGATGTACGTTTAGCGAAGGGCCCCACGGGCATTGGAATGCGAGACTCAAAAGGAGCTGGAGCCGGTGTAATCGCTGCAAAATGAATTACGGTCAAATTTCAACTCGGGAGATAAAAGAAAATACCTGAGGGATGGAATCTATCGTATTGGCTGTGGCAGGTGGCAGAAAAGGGAGTACCGGAGGCGCGGCTATTCTTTCGCTTCCTCCTCTAACCCGTGATACTGTGGTTAATAGAAGGAAGGCTTTGAAACAATAAGTCTACTCATAAAAAAGGGGGAGAAACATTAGGTGAAGAATATACTGACCAATACCAGAAGGTGGAACGATTTCCGGTTGAAAGGAAAAGTGTGGGTTTAACACCTAGTACAAATGGTCGAAAAGTACTCTTGCAGATTTGCGACAATCTACAGTTAATACAAGGAGGATTGTATCAACAGTAAAACAAATAAGTGAGAAACCCATACCTTCCAAGATTTAAGAAGGCGCAGAAGAAAGAGAAGGGACAACGACCGTAAAAATAGCGGCAGGTAACACTTCTTCAGCCGACACATCTTCAGGGTTTACCGTGCCTATGCTCAAGACAAACGAAATATCATTAGAAGGGCTTAACAGGATAAAAAAAACTCAAAAACAACAACCCAAGGACTACCTGATAGATCAGGGACCGAAACCGCACCGGAAGCGTCACCAAGTGTAACGGCTTCCTCACTCTCTCTCGGGGGAATAGATTCTGCACCCATAGTTTTGTCCCTTGACTCGACGAGGGCCGTCGTAATGCTTGCGACACCTACCGATACTAAGGAGCCACAAGGAGAAAGAGCAGCAGTCTGGACAGTCCCAGATTCCAGAGAAAGAGTGGCCATTTCGGGCTCTGTAATCATTGGCGTTTCACCTGCCATACCATCGTCAGAACTCGGCCCTGCTTAAAAGGAAATACGTGTGTCAGAATTCAAGGACCAGGTTCTAATAAAGGACTAGGCGTTACGTTACCTTGGAGTAGTTTTTCAGTTTCTTTCTGAGCTGCACGTGCAACCTGTCTATGGGCGGTAGACAGGGCCGAAGGAAAATCCGCCGAAGGAATGTCAGCAGGAGGAATACTGCTTAAGCCTGCACCTGCGGCCAAAACAGCATCATGTTCTCTCTCCGCGTGCTTCCCGCGCTTCCTTTTAGTCCGAGCAGTAAGAACTGACCACCTTAATACCTCCGACAGGGGGACGTCGTCGTCCGAACCGAGCTCTGCCTCCGGAGCCACTACGACGTCCATCATCGGCTGCTTCAGCAACGCCTCCTGTGGTGACTTTGGGATGGCCGCGGCCATAGTAGCTGGCTCTAGAAGTTTTGCTGCATCACCACTTGGGATTGGCACTGCACTTAGAATGACTTGAGTTGCGGTTAGTTCCTGCAATATGGTGAAGAGAATGGTCGGATCATGAATAAAAAAAAGAGTAAAGGCGTAATGAAACGAATTATACTAAGGCCTAAAGAAGCATGGAGCCTCTCTTCCTCCTCGAACGTCCTGAGAGAAGCCGCGGGAGCCTCTTCGGCAGAAATACCTGTTGAAGAAGAAAGCTTTAATAGAAGCATAATAAAGAGAAAAAGGATAGCCTATAACTGAAGTATACCTGACTTCACGATAGAGATCAACGCCGCTTCCTCGCGAGCCAGTCGCTCGGAAGCCGCGAGGGCAGCCTGTAGATCAGTATCGGTCATAGGCGTGTCGAACAAACCCTCATTGGTGCCGTATTCGCACAAGCCCTCACTGTAGGGAGCATGTGGCTCCTGGCCGAATACGACATCGGCAAAAAATAGAAACTTCTTCTTTTTCTGCGAATGGACACTAGCGGCCGATAACAAGAGCTAGAACTTGCGCTTGGCAGGCATTTTCGGGCGGCGGGTCCCAATTTCCGTACCAACTCTCAATTCCGGGGATGCCATGGCTACTGCAAATGCGGGAACACCCGATTGAAGCTTCTCAGGAAAGCTCATGGGACCACAGCCGTAATATCTTCTCCTAAGGAGGGACGAACGGCAGTCCGTCGCTTTAAGGGGATAGATGGATTACCAGCGGGGACTGCATCCTTCTGATTGAGCAATAACCGCCTTTCTTCCCTGATAACAACGCCCATCGCATGCTGGTACCACGCCACGTATGCGTTTGAAGCTTTCGGAACATAGCTCGGCTCGCTAATGAGAAAATTGGACCCCGCATTTAATCGCATAAAGTGGTGCAGCGCGCTGCGAATACCCTCCTCCGTAGCAGCCGGCTCGGCTAAGAATGCTTCGAGAGGAACACCCTGATTATAACCCGACTGTTGGGCGAAGCGGTGCGGGTTGTACCTCATGAACAGTGCCGAGGCGTTCTATCTGAATACTAAAAAGTCCGGCCTAATAGAATACAAGTGCAAGATTTCTCGAGCCTTCAACGTGGAAGCCCCGTCTTTGAAAATGTCATGCAGCGGTTGCACCACCTTAGAAGATTCCTTACCGATAGTCAAGACTCTATCAATAAAGGCCATGTTGTCCCCAACCATGCACGGGCGGAGGACCAGTCGTCGAGCCTCTCGCTGCGACGGGTCTGACGCAAAGGCGTCAACCAGATACATGATCCGAGGAAAGTTTTAGATGTCATAGAAGCGGGGTCGTTTGTGAACACCGAAAGTGCCTAGCACGTGCATCTTGATCCATGACATGAAGTAGTGCAACGGAAGATGTACGGGCTTTACCCCCGGCTGAGCAGTGTTTGCCGTTAAGCTCAAGCCGTGATATAGATGAGCCAGCCTTGCGATCCCAACGGCCACACGCGTCCCTGCAATCATGCAGTGGGCCGGATAAAAGAAGGACGGCCTCATATAGTGAGGATACGTCGGAAGCACAAACCAATTCAACCATAGGCTGATGAATCCCAGAAAGAAGGTCTCTTCGTAGACGTCTGGAGCAGCGAGCTCTGCGAAATGGATGACCGGAACGTCTGGAATGAAGAAATTCCTCATATCCGCTTCTTCCATTGGCAAGTTATCCAAACCAAAATTGAACGGGTCATCAAGCTTAGCGAATTTCGCGGCTTGTTTTGACAAGACGTCTGGGCGAAGAAAGCGGGCGATGAAATCTGCAAAGCCAACTCCGTGCCCTCCAGACTCTAAGAACAAACTCTCATAAATGTTCAACACCTTAATTAGGCTTGGGAACCGGTGTTGAACAACATTCTCTGGAGTAAGACCCATCACCACTAATTTGGTGGCAAAGATGTACTCGTCAGGGGAAAGTATCTCCTCGTAATGTTCTCCTCTGAAGCGTAAGCCGGAGATTTCCGTAAACTCCTCCAAGGAAATTGAGACCTCCCAGTCCGATAGAAGAAATGTATGGGTTGGGATGTTCCACTATTCCAGAAAAGCCTTAACCCACTATACATGAGGCGCGGGATATTAGAAAAGGGACACATATATGGCAGGATACAGCCCAAGTTTCAGCAGCAGCGACTTCTTGGCCGACAAGATATACCGAGCCCACTGCAGGTAGCCGGCTGATTAGCGAGGAGTCAACACTATCATATAGACTTGCCCCCAAGGGCGCGACTCGCCTTGGCATATGCGCCGCCCCAAAATATCCAAAGCCATCGGTAGTTGTACGGGTATTGATGCAATAGAGGGCTGAAGGTGACCCTCTAAAGTCTAGCTGACCTCTTCTACGACATAAATCACTAAAGGTGAATCGGCGTTATGAATCGCTGAAATTGGCTCTGAGGGCATTGCACAAGAAAAACTGCGCCGACCCCGAATGATCTGATTATACCACGACCCCCACAAGTGAAGAGACTTCTGATCCGGGTCATGATCTTTAATAAGTACGAAGACTTCTCGATCCACGGGCGCGTCGGCAAAGACGCTCTCTGAACGTATGAAATGGAAGAAAGAGTCGAAGGCCATTGTACCTGCACAAAAGGAGAAGGTCAGCTATTGGCGTTATGATTCAGAACTTTAACGTTCTTTGATACTTAAAAAATTTTGTACTGCATTGCAGTGGGACAAAGGGGGGACCACAAAATTAAGGTGACGCCCCATTATTGATGGGGTAGTCATTCATTAAGAATAGAATCCTAAAAGGATTCTCATTTAATGAGAAATATTATTGGACTAAGG
Organism: Agapanthus africanus; assembly: GCA_030015575.1. NCBI lineage: Eukaryota > Viridiplantae > Streptophyta > Magnoliopsida > Asparagales > Amaryllidaceae > Agapanthus > Agapanthus africanus. The sequence goes on from CM057344.1 coordinate 43,508,398, forward strand.
AGTTAAACTCTCTCGAGGGCTGTGCTCTGCAAACAGATTTCATATCTGTCAGAAAATTAAGAAGGGAATAAAATTTCCCAAGAATTTCTTAGAGCCATGCTCTGTAAAACAATGGGGTAATCTACCAGAACCCTCAAAAGCAAAGTTTTTTAACAGGGTAAAACCCCAAGATCTTTAAGATCTGCAAGAAAAATTCTAGAAACTCTAAGAGTTCTTCATGAAAGATGAGCAAAACTCTGATTAACGGGTTAAGAAATCCTAAAATACAATTTTAAGATTGACGATCTAAGAAGAGTAAAGCTCTGTTAATGGGTTCGATCATAATCCTTACCAAGTTTTTTTTGGCAAAGTTCTAACTCTAAAAGAGTTTTTTTGGGCAGAGATCTAAGCTCTGGAAAGAGAATTATATTATCAGAAAGAAGAAGTTTAGGGAAGATGAACAGCAGTCATCTCAAGGGCCAAAGGCCCTACTTATAGACATAAGAAGACGGTTCCACTTCCGAGGAGATCCAATGGTGGAAAAGATGTCACCGCTGCACTCACGTGTGAGCCACGTGAGTGCAGCTATGGAGGGCCATTTGTTTTCCCAATAAAAGAGCAAAGCTCTGTTCAAAACTTAAGAGGCAGCGCCTCATGTGCTTGCCATGAGGGCGCTAGCGTCAGAGTTAAAAACTCTTAAAAGAGCAAAACTCTGTTCAAAACTCATGAAACAGCGCCTCACGTGCTTGCAATGAGAGCGCCAGCGCCAGTTAAAAACTCTTAAAAGAGTAAAGCTCTGTTCAAAACTCAAGAGATAACGCCTCACGTGTTTGCAATAAGGGCGCCAGCACCAGAATTAAAAACTCTTAAAATAGCAAAACTCTGTTCAAAACTCAAGAGGCAGCGCCTCACGTGTTTGCCATGAGGGAGTCGGCGCCAGAGTTTAAAAACTCTTATTGGCGCCGCACATGTACAGCACGTGAGCGCCGGCGCCTAGTAGAATTAAATTCTACTCTCTGTTAAACAAAACCGTTGGATCAAATATCCAACAGAGATGATAAATTATCAAAGTGCAGAATTAATCTGTTGATGAAATATTCCTCAAATATTTCTAAAAAAGAAAGATTACTCTCTGTAAAACAGAGTACCGTTGGATTAAAAATCCAATGGTGATTAAAGAATCACTGAGTTACAGAATAAATTCTGTATGGCAAAATATTTCCCTAATTTTGTTAAAAACAAGAAAAACATTTTCTGTAAAACAGAAGTCCTTAGATCAAAGATCCAACGGTGGGTAAAATCACCAAATCAATTAGGATCTCTCAATGAGAGATTTCTTCAACTAATCAACAGACTTGCCTCCACTATATAAAGGACCCAAGACTTCAAGTCTAAAAAGGAGGATCCCCCCATAAGCTTAAAAAAAGGAGAAAGCTTTGAAAGAAATGAGAATTAAATTCTTGAAGGAGAAGAACTCTCTTCTTGGAAATTTTAAGTAAATAAAAAGTAGATAAAAATCATGTGGATCATTCAAAAAAAATAAGAGAGAGAACTAAAGAGTGATTAGCACAGTGGGCGACGCCCAGCGCCCCACGTTCCACTCACGTGAGCGCCATAAAATAAAGAGTGCTTAGCACACAGTAGGCGGCGCTCAGAGCCCAGCACTTCATGTGCCCCTCACGTGGGCGCTATAAAATAAAGAGTGCTTAGCACTCAGTGGTTGGCGCTCAGCTCCCAGCGCTTCACGTGCCCTTCACGTGGGCGTTATAAAATAAAAAGTGCTTAGCACTCAGTGGCTGGCGCTCGGCGCCCAGCGTCTCACGTGACCCTCATGTTGGCTCCATAGAACATAAAATGTTTGACACTAACCAGGCAGCGTCTTGTGCCTAGCGCCTCATGTGTTTAACACGTAGGCGCCATAAAGAGTGCTCAACACTACATATAGAGGCAAAAGAAAAGAGAGTAAAGTGTGAGCGTCAGAACTCACATGAGTGCTCAGCAATTTTTGTAAGAAAAAGGGGACTGAGCCCAAGACAGTGCTCATAACTTCTTTCAAATAAAAGAAAATTGAGTGGGTCAAACCCAAGTTGGTTGGGTCTCTAATTCGGATCAACTGAGCCAATGGGTTCATTGCTTCCCGAACATGACTCATGACATCCAAAATGATGTTCATCCTATATTTCCTAAATTAATTTTAGTCCCCAAAAAATGGCTAATGATTCTTAGATGGCCCACCATAATCTCTTCCCTCAGACACGGGAATTAGTTCAAGGGTATATCTCTCCATACCTCTGATGCATGTCATTGTAATTTCTCAACGTCTTCAGAGAGGTGGCGGGTCCCGACAACCAACTGTTTTTGGGTGCACTTCTTAAATTAACGTGCACACATTATACCAAACCACACCCCAAATAGGTGTATCCCACATCATCGCCATTCATCCTGTCACGTAACAAATACACGAGCATAAAATGGTGATCTACGGACTGTAACGTCCTCAAACTACTGTGGACCGTAACGTCCTTAAATTAAACCCTGCAGACCGTAACGTCCTTAAACTCTACGGACCATAACTTCCTCAAACTACTACAGACCGAAACGTCCTTAAACTAAACCATCACCTCAAAAATTGTGATCTACGGACCGTAACGTCCTTAAACTACTACGGACCGTAACGTCCTTAAACTAAATCTCTCGCCTCAAAAATGGTGATCTACGGGCCGAAACGTCCTTAAACTAACAACGGACCGTAACGTCTTTGAGCTAAAACAATAGAGCCCAAATACTCTTTTGTTGGATCTGAATGATCCTAAAACCCTGTTAAGTATATCTTAGTCTCAAATTGGACTAACGTATTCTTAACAAAAATTTAAGTTGATCTTAATCTCAAACGTGATAAATGATCCTTAAATCAACTCAAACCCAAATCTAAGATATACGGATTTGGACCAATCCACGCCCTACGGGCGACAACATAAATTAGTCTCCGTATACAATCCACGGGCAACCAAAATAAAACAAACACATATGGCACGAAATGAACTTCTGGAGTAGGAGAAAGTGGTTACCGCGATGCGGTAACGTTATTAACTGCAGGGACTTGCGCCTGCAGAGAAGAGCGTCCCCACAATCAAAAAACCCTCGCAAACGAGGGGGAATCTGACGAAGTCTGATACAACGGCTGCATCTGTCCAGACCTCCAATATACGGTGTCATAAATCAACTTGGCATTTTCGGAGAGGTGGACGGATAATCCAAATAGCATCTGCCCCAAAATTCAAGTAAGACGATCCATCCCGGTTTCGTCTCTGTTTTCGGCGGTAAACAATACATAACGATATAAATTTAGATTATGGTAGCAATAACATGTTATTCGAACAACTTACATGATTTGCAATCCAATCGCAAAAATTATCCTGATGATATTTTTCCAATCGTTCATCATTCCAATTAGGATGCTCCTCACGTGTCTCATTAATATGAATTCTTTTCTCAACAATAAATTATAACATTAATATTATATCATTTCATACACAAACAAACACAAATATAACAATTAATCCACAAAAACTTACTCTCTAATTTCTTCAATACATACGCTATTGAGGAGGATAAACCAATATATCCTGTTGATAAATACAGTGTTTACTCTTTTATAGGACACTTTACCATATGACCCGTCCTGAATTCTCCGAGGCTGGTTAAGTTTTGTCTCAATGTTCTCTTCCAGATAGCGCGAACAAAATGTGGTTATTTCATTTAGTAGATAACCTTGCATGATAGAACACTCTGGTCAATTTCTATTGCGTATATACTTTTTTAGAGTGTAGAGTTACCTAAAGAAAAATATGTTAAATAAATAAGTACGGGCATATAGTATAACAATAATTTTACAAATTGCGTGAAACGAAAAATTCCACGTACCTTTCGACGGGATACATCCATTGATATTATACCGGTCCGGCTAACTTAGCCTCGGTTGAAAGATGAACCGTCAGGTGTATTATGATATCGAAGAATGACGGGGGAAAATACGCTCAATGTTGCAAAGTATCAATGCAATAGAATTTTCTAGATTCTCCAGCGTCACAACATGCAGGATTTTAGCGCACAATTCTCTAAATAAGCAACAAAGGTCATTGATTACTAGACCAACCGATTCGGAAAGTGAAGTCCTGAGGGCTAATGGGAGAAAGTGCTACATAATAACATGGTGATCATGACTTTTCAGCCCATCAATCTCGTCTTTCACAATTTTTATCTTTTTGCTAAATGGTCCTGAGAAACATGTGGGAACTTTCAACTCATGCAATACCTGCAGAAACCTTTTCTTCTCCGGTTGTGACATATGATATATGGCATTGGGAAGTACAAACTTTCCTGGTTTACCCGCTATCGGTTTAGAATGCAATTCACTTCTAATTTCCCAGTTCTGAAGATCCATCTGAGTACGGAGGTTGTCTTTCGATTTTCCATCTTTATAAAGAAGAAAGTTGAGTACGTGCTCGGATACTCTCTTCTCTATGTGCATGACATCTAGATAATGACATACTAAATTTGTTGACCAGTACGGAAGCTCGTAGAAAATACTTAACTTGTTCCAGTAGGGTGGTTTGATCTGTTTTGCCGGATCTATCCCGAAGGTCACATTATTGTAACCATCCCACTGAGCAGTCACGTTCTCTCCGGACAATGAGGCTGGAGGCACAAGAACCTCCTGATGACCATTAAAGTGAGCAGCGTCTAACCTGTAGGGATGGTCTAGTGGCAGGAAACGCCGATGGCCGCAATAACAAACCCTCCTGCTAAAATTCAACCATTTTGATATTGTATATTGATGGTAATAAGGGCATGCTTTATAACCATATAAGGACCAACCTGATAGCATTCCATACACAGAAAAGTCATTAATTGTCCACATTAAAGCTACACGCAGTGTGAAGGTTGTATCTGTGTTTGCATCGTAAGTCTCTACACCATTAATGAATAAAGATTTTAACTCATCGATCAGAGGTCGGAGATAAAAGTCGATATTATTCCCGGATGAGTTTGGTTCGTCAATATGAAGAGGCATCATAAAGTAGGATTGATCCATAGCCAACCAAGACGACAGATTATAAACTATCATTACAACGGGTCATGTGCTGTGGCTTCCAGCCATATAATTGAATGGGCAGAAACCATCACTGGCGAGTCCGAGCCGGATATTACAAGGATCACTACTGAATATTTTGTGCCTCCTATCGAAATCTTTCCATGCTGGTGAATCTCTTGGATGACTCATTTTTTCATCTTCACTTGGAGCAGCACGGTGATGCTAAATCATTGCCTTGACTGTTTTCTTTCATCTGAATAGCCTCTGCAGCCTCTGTATTATGGGAAAGTATCATTCTATCTTGACAGGTATATCGAGCTTCTTATCAGATTCTTTCGGCTTATACCTGGTCTCTCCCCATGTTGGACACTGTTTCAAATCTGAATTCTCATTCCGGTATAACAAGCAATTTTTAAGACATGCATGAATCTTCTCACACTTCATATCCAAATCAGACATCAACTTCTGGGTTTCGTACCAGCTGTCGGGCACGTTATTTCCCGAGGGCATGGAATTTTTCAGGAACTTCAGAAATATCGTGAATAATATGTTGCTCCATCCATTTAGGCATTTAATCTAAAAAAGTTGGGCGAACCATGATAGGGTTGAATGCTTTACATTCTCATAAATTGGTCTTCTAGTATCATTCATGAACTTTTCATAGTTATCCGCACGCGGTCCTTAGAAAGAAGGAATGTCATCTTCGGTAGGAATACTATCGCCTAGGGCAGCCTCTACTATATCCTCCATTTCTTCTCCTGGAAAGAAGTTATCGTGTTCTTTTTTTCTGCCGCATTACCGTCTTCTCTTTCTACTTCTACCGCATTATCGTCTTCTTCTTGTCCTTTCCCGTGATATAGCCAAGTTGTATAAAATCCAGTAAAATCATGTTTAACGATGTGAAGCTCTACGATTTCTACCTTCTGCCAGAACTTATTCCTACATCTATCGCATGGGCAGAGAATCTTCTCTAACACGATCTTATTATGTGCACATGCAAATTCAATTGAAGCAGCTACTCCTGCGACAAACTTAGATTGCATACATTGTTGCCAATCCACATGCATCAAGTCCTTAACTCTAATGTACTCATGGTCCATGTTAGACTATATAACATATAAATTGTAGGTTATGGCGATTATATTGAGAAATTTAAGAACGCGATGGTTACTGACAAAGAAGAAATTCCGTAACGGCAATTTTGTCGTTGAAAAGAATAAATTATCGATAAACAAAGTTAGATTTGAAGATACCCAAATATGAGTTGTATTCTATGTATGTGTGTTTCAATTTATGATTTCGCTTAAGTGTAGGGTTGTTAGTGTGTATATACTTTGTGTGTGCGTTTGTTGTGTATTCGTGTTATGTGTGTGTGTTTCGGCTATTGGGGGTAAGGCTTCTATCCCATTAAGAATGTATAGAGTAGACGCCCATTCGCTTGTGTTTTCATCCGTTTCAAGTAAATTCGGCAGCACCTCCCCGCTGTTCTCCGAGTACACTGTAATAGAATAGATAATCATTTCAATACCGTGAAACAACGTTGAAATGAACATCTAATCTATCTTTGTACACGGAGAACCATCAGAAAAGTACCAACGAAATAACTCGAAACGAATGAAAACACAAGTGAATGTAGGTGTTTGCTTTATACATTCCTAACTTGTCCACTGTAACGACTTTGTTTCAGTGTACAGAAAATTTGTTTAAAAGTTAATGTACAAATGGAGTATTTGCAATCCTGTGTATGCTATAAGTATTTGATTTATTCTAGAATAGCAAGAAAGCACTTGTAGCTCACTGGTAAAGCCCTTGCACTGCTCTGACGTAGCCCCTGTGTTCGAATCCCATCAGCCATATATTATTTATGATGATTTTTCTTTTAAACTTTTGGAAGCTCAAAAGTTTACACGTGCACTGCACGTAAAAATGAAAAGTCTCATAAAATAAACATGTGGAAAATATTATTTAAGCAGCCAAGGACACGTGGCCAAGATCCAAGCCACATCCCCTCGGATCTGGCAGGTGAGATGACGGAAATGACCGGCACCGCTGGGTATATCCGTAGGAAATGCCCCTAATTTTTAACCCCGACACCCCTTGGCCTACCCCACTACCCTCATGTTGTTTGATTTCTCTGCATTTATCCAGAGAATGATAAATCCCCTCTTTAATCCATTTTAAAGCATATTTTTAATTCATTCTTCAATTCTCAAAACCCTAATTTCTTCTATAAATACCACACTACACCATAGCCCTCCTCATTCAGAATTCCATTGCCAAAACTCTTTAAAATTCCTAAATTCAAGAAGTTGTACAAGTGGAATTAGCTCAAGGCAAAGTTCCGGCGACGTTTCGAGACAAATCCGGCGATGAAACGACTCCACGACGCTTTTGGAAGTTCCCTCTACCTCTCCCCTCTAATTTCAATCAGTAAGTCCCCTCCCCCTCCTCTCCTTCTATTAAAAATACTTCTCTTTTCAAAACTCGTCGGAAGCGGAGTTAATCTGACTTCCGATTCTAATTTCTTTAAAAACTCAATTTTTCTTAATCACATAATAACCATCTTTTTATATCTTGTTTAATAAACATAAAACAATATCTATAACAAGTTTCAATTCAAAATATTATGTGAAACAAATTCTATTTCACTTTTACAGTAAAATACCCTTAAGTTTGCATACGACATTACCTTATCTTTTTGCTCATATTACCTTTAGAAAACTCGCGGGGTAATGACCTATCTCATCACAACACTCATTCTTGACATAGCACGATGGCTTTTGGAACATTAGTTTGTGGGATAAAATACGAAATTACATTTAAATAATATAAACTTTCAAAAACCATTTTCTTTAAAAGTGTATTATTTAATTCCTTAGAAATGCGCCTCTACAACCCATTTTGGGGATCCCGATCGAGATGGTGCGGGTTATCGTACATCCTCGAGCCTAGTAGAGCGAGATGCAGACCTCCTCATGGAGCATCTGATCTCGATGGAATTTTTAAGAAAAATATGATTTCTATTTAATAAATAAGTTTTATTTTTATAAATATATATTTATAAATATTATCAAAATATCTACTTTAAATATACAATACATATATTCCATGTTTTCTAAATCAAAGAAATCGCAAATTTCATGAAACTACCAATACAAATCAATACAAATCCAATATTACACTATAATACCATATATTATTCAAGTTAGATTTATATCCACTAGAATATTTCATTTTATAAAAATTACAACTATGAAAAGCCTAAAGATGATAAATAAATACTTAAGATTTATTTTGAAAATATATCAAAACTATTTTTCATAAAACCCTCTCAACTTATATTAATTTACCATAAGGGCCCTATTAAACATAGGTTTAAGAAGGACCAGTTGTCTTGAGCCTCACGGAGCCGGAGAATATGGGTGCTTTCCTATCTAAGGTAGACAACCTAAATACGGTATTATCAATACGGTAATTGTCTTGGGAAAAGACACAAATCCTGCCGTCCATGTGCAGCAGTTATCGATAACATCAAAACTAATTCAGGACTTCAATTCGTTTTAAAGTGTCTGACTCAGACAGAGTCTCAGTCTAATCTGAAATCAATCAATCTATCTATCATTGAATATGATTCAAGTATAACTCCATTTCAGCATGAGTCCATTTATACCAGAATTCAATGTATAGCAACATGACTCAACTAAACCGAACCATCGATATACTCTGATCACATGACTATCCATTTATATCCATTCCATTTACATGATATCATGGTTTCGGCAAGTCGTACATCTATTAAACAAAACAATACAAATCAATATAAAATACATTACGGAGTTTTAAAGGGGTAGACTGATACGGAATGTGTTAGAAGTGGCACGAGACGGTCACTTTAATACACCTAATATGAATATCCATTGTTGTTGTTCCGTGGCTTAACAGTTCCTTGTGCTCCATATATCTCAGTCCACGGAATAGTTGGACTCCTCTCGTATACACTAGCATATTCTGTACCAAATTACAAACAACTGCGTTAACATAACAAACTCACAATATACCAGTTATATTTTCATATCTGTCTATTCTATTTCTACTTTTCTTTGGGACTTACCGAGTGATTGTTCGCTGACAGCATTCCTTCTCTCTTCTTTCTTTGTAATGTTGTCAGGTAGATCCGACTCATTGGAGATAGAGCCCGGTTCAGAGGACTTGGATCAGTTCAGCGAGGACCTCAAGCTTTAGACTCTTGTATATACTTTACTTTCATGTTCATGCCATTGTTTAGGCATTTCTTTCATTATTATATTTACTTTTCAGTTGTATTGTAAAGAAATGTTCAATAAATAAAATTTTCTGTTCATTTACATTTCATGTCCTTTTATGTATATTTACATTATATTACTTAGTTACGTTTAGCGTGTTTATTTCTGAGTAAATACGTAGCGGGCCTCGTCGCGTCTCCTTACCTGTACACTCGAAAACAGGCCATGACAAGTTTTGTTGGAGGCCCATACAGGTCAGTTCTGCATGGACATGCAGGTCAGTTCTGCATGGACATGTAGGGCAGTTCTGCATGAAGTCCTAAGCAATATAACATAAGAATCAGTAACTAAAAACATTCTTTACATTTCATATTCCTTGAACCTTACAATTTCATATTCTTTGAATCCATCATAGCCCTATTTTTTCTTTCAAGCTTATGGATTCTCCAAACAATACCAGCACAAACTTCAACAACACACCACCACCCCTTCCACTAACGCCTACCGTTGTTGCTCCGATCAATGAGCAAACGATATTACTTGAGGCAATCCGAAGCCTCCTGGAAGGACGACAATAGCAGACTGCTATATTATTGAACCACCCAGAAACGGAAGTACCCGGAGTGAAGCAATTCCGAGTATTGCACCCGAAACAATTTTCTGGGAAAGAGAGCCCTTTGGAAGCTGAAGAATGAGCTCAGAGTATTGAGGATGATCTGGCAGCAGCACAAGTGCCAGAGATCACTTGGGTACAGATTGCAAAACTGCAACTCACCGACAACGTCCGAGTATGGTGGAAAGCGGAAGAAAGCCGTCTTGCCCAGCCTATCGAATGGAAAACTTTTCGCGACATGTTCGACGCGAAGTATTTTCCCGAGACTGCCCGATTCGACATGGAGCAGCAATTCATCCACTTACAACAAGCCTCTATATGAAGCAAATCGGTGGACGAGTATGATGCCGAGTTCAATATGTTGAGCAGGTAAAGATATGTCTCAAATATTCGATTTTCTAATATCACATACTATACAGCTAACACAAGACCATAACAGGTTCGCTGCACACCTCATTCCGACTGCTGAGATCAGGTCCAGACGATTTCAGTAAGGGTCAGATCCGGAGATCTAAGCTGCTTTAGCTACAGGGGATTTCCCAACTCACGAACTGGCTCTGAAAGCTGCTCGTCGATATGAAGCAGTGGTAAATATGAAGGGCAGACCCCAATCTACCAGAGTGAAGCGCCCTGCCACTCAGATAGAAGGAGGAGCCTCTTCAAGGCCACTTTTTGTACCCAGGAGACCGGGGGTACCTTTCAACCGGCCCGGCCCGGCCTTTTGCACCTACTACAGGAGGGATAGACACCTGGAGAAGGATTGTAGGCGTGCTAATCACCTTTTCTTAGTCTGTGGATCATCCATGCATGATATTGGGTCTTGTCCTCGAAAACTCAATCCAAATGCTGCACCCAGACCAGCAATTACCTATCCGCAGCGGCCAGCTATCCAGGCACCTACTCCACATCTTGCTCTCCCAGCTCCACCTCCTCGTGGATCGACTGCACCTCCTCCTCGTCAGTTCCATCATGCACAAGGAACTTACCTCAAGTACATAAGAATGGAGAGAGAAATGCTCCTCCGGCAAGGAGGAATGTACCGAGGCGACAGGCTTTCACAATGACTGTGGAAGAAGCTGAAACCACTGGCCAAGTCATCACTGGTAACCCTTTTCTTTCAAGTTTTCTTTCAATCTTTATACATACCCATATATCGTTTTCTTATATCTAAAATCTATCCCACATAATTTAGGTACGATCTTAGTAGCCTCACTTCATGCACTAGCACTCTTCAATACTGGAGCATCTCATTGCTTTATGTCGCAACGGTTCGTCCGAACTCATGCGATTCCAGTCAAACCACTTGTATCCAGCTGAAATGTCAGTTCAAGGAATGGCGTTCTAAAGGCAATAATGGGATATGACCGGTGTCCAGTGGTCGTCTGCAGCAGAGAATTCTATGCTGACTTCAAGGTGCTGGACATACCAAATTTCAATGTCATTTTGGGTATGGATTGGTTAGGAACATTCTATGCTACCATTGACTGTCGTCAAAGGAGGGTAGTGTTCGAGATTCCAGAACATTCGGTCTTTTATTTTAAAAGTGGAGACCGTACCCTGGAGCCAAGCATATATAAAGCAAAACCGAAGAAGGCAGTGATCGCAACTCTACATGCAGGAGAAGATAAGCTAGAGGTAGTTCGAGAGTTCGACGATGTATTTCCTGAAGACATATTAGGTTTGCCTCCCGATCGAGCTCTTGAATTCAGCATTGATTTAGTACCTGGAGCACAACCGGTGATCAAAGCTCCGTATCGCTTAAGTCCTGAAGGTTTGAAAGAGATCCAAACTCAGTTGGACGAATTATTGAAGAAATGATGGATTCGTCCCAGCACTTCAAATTGGGGATCGCCAGTTCTGCTTGTGAAGAAGAAGGAAGGTTCATATCGAATGTGCATTGATTATAAAGTTCTGAACGAAGTAACTATAAAGAACAAGTATCCACTTCCGTATATCGACGATCTGTTCGATCAGCTAAGTGGGTCTTGCGTTTTCTCCAAGTTAGATCTTCGTTCGGGATATCATCAGATGAAGGTCAAAGAGTCTGATATTCCGAAGACAGCATTCAGGACTCGCTATAGTCATTATGAGTTTCTTGTGATGCCATTTGGAGTGACCAATGTATCAGCTATATTCATGAACCTAATGAATCAAGTTTTCCAAGAGTACCTAGACAGGTTTGTTGTTATCTTCATCGAAGACATCCTGGTATATTCTAAGAATCGGAAAGAACATGCCGAGCACTTACGAATTGTCCTGGAGACTTTACAACAACATCAACTCTATGCCAAGTACAGCAAGTGCGAGTTTTGGCTAAATCAAGTCGGTTTTCTCAGACATATTGTATCAGGCGATGGAATCTCTGTAGATCCAGCTAAGGTATCAGCAGTAAGCGAATGGCCGACACCGAAGTCAGTGAAGGATATTCGAAGTTTCTTAGGTTTAGCAGGATATTACAGAAAATTCATTGAAGGATTCTCGAAGATTGCAACACCCCTGACCAAGCTCACGCATAAAGATGAAGAATTCGTGTGGTCAGAAGCATGCGATCAAGCTTTCGTAGAACTTAAGTCAAGATTGATATCGGCACCTATTCTCATCATATCGAACCAACCAGGAGGTTTTGAAGTGCATTGCGATGCATCCGATAAGAGATTAGGATGTGTTCTACATCAGCACGGTAAAATTGTAGCTTATGCATCAAGACAGCTGAAAATTCATGAGCGCAACTATCCGACGCATGATTTGGAGTTAACAGCCGTTATCTTTGCTCTTAAGATTTGGCGCCATTATCTTCTTGGAGAATGAGTAGACATATACACAGACCACAAAAGTCTGAAATATGTGTTTACTCAGAAAGAGTTGAATATGCGGTAGAGAAGATGGTTAGAACTTATGGCAGATTTCGACATCAACCTACAATATCATCCAGAGAAGGTGAATGTAGTACCTGATGCACTTAGTCGCTAACCACTATCAATGAATCTCACTGCACAGTAGAAAATTCAACAAGATTTGCATCAGATGGAGATAGAAGTGATCATGCCATGTAATGCTTCAAGTTTGATGAACTTACAAGTTCAGTCTGCTATTGTCAATCAGATCAAACTAGGTCAAGCAAGTGATGCCAAGTTGAAAAAGATCAGAGAACAATTAGAAAGTGGACTTAGAACAGACTTCATCATCTATGAAGATGGATCTTTGAAATACGATAGTAGATTGTGTGTACCACAAGGTTCTGTTCGGGAAGAATTGATAAAAGAAGCTCGCAGCTCTCCCTACTCAGTACACCCTGGTGGTATAAAGATGTACAAAGATCTGCAGCAATATTACTGGTGGTATGGAATGAAGCATGAAGTAGCCAGAAGCGTCGCTAAATGTTTGGTGTGTCAGCAAGTGAAAGCTGAACATCACAGGACTGCTGGTTTACTTTAACCGTTACCTATTCCAGAATGGAAGTGGCAACACATCACTATGTACTTCGTGACTGCTCTTCCTCACAGCACGAAAGGTAACAATGCGGTATGGGTTATTGTGGACCGACTCACAAAATCGGCTCACTTCATCCCATTTCGAGTTGGCCAATCTACCGAGACACTAGCAAAGAAGTACATGAAGGTAAGTTTGAATCTAAGTAAAATTTAACCTGCAATGTGTACTATTTCTGATACCCAAGAAATCATGCAGGAGATCGTGAGATTACATGGAGTACCAGTTTATAATGTATCCGATCGTAACACCAGATTTTGATTGCAATTTTGGAAGAGTCTGCAAGCTAGCTTGGGAACAAGTCTGAACTTTAGCACAGCTTACCATCCACAAACAGATGGACAGTCTGAGCGAACGATTCAGATCTTAGAAGACATGCTAAGAGCTTGTATGCTAGACTTCGGAGGATCGTGGGAAGATCACCTATATCTTGTGGAGTTTTCATACAACAACAACTACCAAGCAAGTATTGGAATGGCACCCTTTGCAACTCTATATGGAAGAAAGTGTCGTTCACCATTAAGTTAGGACGACATCGGAGATAGAGAACTTCTTGGACCTGAGATGATAGTAGCAACAGTGGATGTGGTTCGCACTATTAGGGAAAGAATGCACATAACCCAAGATCGACAGAAGTATTAGGCTGATGCAAAGTGCCGTCACTTGGAGTTTCAACCAGGAGATCATGTATTTTTAAAGATCTCACCAAACCGTGGAGTGATTCGCTTTAGAAGACGGGGTAAGCTAAGTCCGATGTATATTGAACCATTCGACATATTAGAACAAGTCGGAGAAGTGGCTTATCGCTTGGCACTTCCACCCTCATTGGAAGAAGTGCACAAGGTGTTCCACATATCCCAACTCAAAAGGTATGTAAGTGACCCCGGTCACATTCTTGATCACTCCGAGCTCACTGTACAGATGGATCTATCTTGTGAGCAACAACCTGTTTAAATCTTGGAAAGAATGGTGAAGTCACTTCGGAACAAGGAAGTAAACTTGTTCCGGGTGATATGGAGAAAAGACACACCAGGAGAATTAACGTGAGAAAGAGAAGACAATATGCGTGCTAGATATCCTCACTTGTTTGTAAATTAGTCCTTAATAATTGTAAATTTCGAGGGCAAAATTTTTGTAAGGAGGGTAGAATGTAACGACTCTTTTTCAATGTACAAAAAATTTGTTTAAAAGTTAATGTACAAATAGAGTATTTGCAATCCTGTATATGCAATAAGTATTTGATTTGTTCTAGAACAGTAAGAAAGCATTTGTAGCTCACTGGTAAAGCCCTTACACTGCCGTGACGTAGCCCCTGTGTTCTTGAATCCCATCAGCCACATATTATTTTTGTTGATTTTTCTTTTAAACTTTGGAAGCTCAAAATTTACACGTGCACTGCACATAAAAATAAAAAGTCTCATAAAACAAACATGTGGAAAATATTATTTAAGCAATCGAGGACACATGGCCAAGATCCAAGCCCCATCCCCTCGGATCTGGCCGGCGAGATGATGGAAATGACCTGCACCGCCGGGTATATCCGTAGTGAATGCCGCCAATTTTTAACCCCGACACCCCTTTGCCTATCCCACTACCCCCATACTGTTTGATTTCTCTACATTTATCCAGAGAATGATAAATCCTCTCTTTAATCCATTTTAATGCATATTTTTAATTCATTCTTCAATCCTAAAAACCTTAATTTCTCCTATAAATACCACACTACACTATAGACCGCTTCATTCAGAATTCCATTGCCAAAACTCTTTAAAATTCGTAAGTCCAAGAAGTTGTACAAGTGGAGTTAGCTCAAGGCAAAGTTCCGAGGATATTTCGGGACAAATCCGGCGACGAAATGACTCCACGATGCTTTCGGAATTTCCCTCTACCTCTTCCCTCTTCTTTCAATTAGTAAGTCCCCTCTCCCCTCCTCTTCTTCTATTAAAAAGACTTCTCTTTTCAAAACTCGTTAGAAGCGGAGTTAATCCGACATCTGATTCTAATTTCTTTAAAAACTCAATTTTTCTTAATCACATAATAACCATATTTTTATATCTTGTTTAATAAACATAAAACATTTACAACAAGTTTCAATTCAAAATATTATGTTAAACAAATTCTATTTCACTTTTACAGTAAAATACCTTTAAGTTTGCATACGATATTACCGTATCTTTTTGCTCATATTATCTTTAGAAAACTCATGAGGTAATGACCTACCTCATCACAACACTTATTCTTGACATAGCACGGTGGCTTTTGGAATATTAGTTTGTGGGATAAAATACGAAATTACATTTAAATACCATAAACTTTCAAAAATCGTTTTCTTTAAAAGTGTATTATTTAATTCCTTGCAAATGCGCCTCTACAACGCATTTTGGGGACTCCGATCGGGATGGTGTAGGCTATCACACATTCTCGGGCCTAGTAGAGCGAGATGCAGACCTCCTCACGGAGCATCCGATCTCGATGGAATTTTTAATGCAATTTTTAAGAAAAATGTGATTTCTATTTAATAAATAAGTTCTATTTTTATAAATAGATATATATTTATAAATATTATCAAAATATCTACTTTAAATATACAATATATATATTCCATGTTTTCTAAATCAAAGGAATCGCAAATTTCATGAAACTACCAATACAAATCAATACAATTCTAATATTACACTATAATACCATATACTATTCAAGTTAGGTTAATATCCACCAGAATATTTCATTTTATAAAAATTACAACTATGAAAACCCTAAAGACGATAAATAAATACTTGAGATTTATTTTGAAAATATATCAAAACTATTTTTCATAAAACCCTCTCAAGTTATATTAATTTACAATAAGGAACATAGTTTTAAGCGGGACCAGTTATCTTGAGCCTCAGGGAACCAGAGAATATGGGTGCTTGCCTATCTAAAGTAGACAACCTAAAAACGGTGTTATCAATACGGTAATTGTCTTGGAAAAGGATACAAATCCTGCTGTCCATGTGCAGCAGTTACCGATAAAATCAAAACTAATTCAGGACTTCAATTCGTTTTAAAGTGTCTGACTCAGACAGAGTCTCAGTCTAATCTGAAATCAATCAATCAATCTATCCTTGAATATGATTCAAGTATAACTCCATTTCAACATGAATCCATTTATACCAGAATTTAATCTATATCAACATGAATGGACTAAACCGAACCATGGATATACTCTGATTACATGACTATCCATTTATATCCATTCCGTTTACATGATATCATGGTTTTGGCAAGTCTTACATCTATTAAACAAAACAATACAAATCAATACAAAATACATTACGGGGTTTTAAAGGGGTAGGCTGGTACGGAATATGTTAGAAGTGGCACGAGACGGTCACTTTAATACACCTAACCTGAATATCCATTGTTGTTGTTCCATGGCTTAACGGTTCCTTGTGCTTTGTATACTTTAGTCCACGGAATAGTTGGACTCCTCTCGTATACACTGGCATATTATGTACCAAACTACAAATAATTGCGTTAACATAACAAACTCACAATACACCAGTTATATTCTTATATCTGCCTATTCTATTCCTACTTTTCTTTGGGACTTATCGAGAGATTGTTCACTGACAACATTCCTTCTCTCTTCTTTCTTTGGAATGTTTTCACGTGGATCCGACTCACAGGAGATAGAGCCCAATTCAGAGGACTTAGATCAGTTCAGCGAGAACCCCGAGCTTTAGACTCTTGTATATACTTTACTTTCATGTTCATGCCATTGTTTAGGCATTTCTTTTATCTTTGTATTTACTTTTCAGTTGTATTGTAAAGAAATGTTCAATAAATAAAAGTTGTTGTTCATTTACATTTCATGTCCTCTTATGTATATTTACATTATATTGCTTAGTTACGCTTAGCGTGTTTATTTCTTAGTAAATACGTAGCGGGTCTCGTCGCGTCTCCTTACCCGTACACTGGGAAGCGGGGCATGACAGCACTGGAAAAATCTATCGGCTATCATACGATTGAATTTTCTTGTCACATAGACTACACGACAGTTGTTAGTACCGAACTATAGCGTCTGATATTTAACAACCTTCGTATAGTTCTATATCACGATGAACATCGAACGTATGTTAACCGATAGACGGGGACTAAGTCGCGCTTTGATTTTCATATATGAGTATCGATGAGAATATGAAAGTTTCATATTATCATTGAGTATCATATATTGGTTTTAAGTTGAACATTTAACTTGAATAGGTTTTACGTTTACGTTTCGTTATTAAGGGTTCGGAGGTTTTTTGTTTAGGGTAAATTTTTATTGCGTTTACGGTAAAGTTGTGCGTTTACATTATCATCGAGTATCACCGTGAAGAAACTCGTGCACCCTAAACCCTAACCCTAATTAACCCAAATTAACCCTAATCATCCCCCTAACTCAAATTATCCCTAATTAACCCAATCAACCCTAATCAACACCCTAACTCAAATTATCCCTAATTAACCCAAAATCAACCCAATTAACCCAAAATTAACCCTAATCAACACCCTAACATAAATACACTCTATTTTTCCTAATTAACCCTAGCCCAAACCATAACCCAAATTAAGATAACCCTAATCATCACCCAAACCCCAACCCAAATTAACTCTAGCCCAAACCAAAATTAATAAAATTAACCCTAACCCTAACCCTCACCAACCCTATTTTACCTAATTAACCCAAACTAACCCTAACCCTAACCCTACCTTATTAACCCTGACCCTAACCTTAAATCTAACCCTAACCCTACCAAATTAACCCTAACCCTAGCCTAAACCCTAGACCGAACCCTAACCCTAACCCTAACCCTGGTTAACCCGGCCGTATAACCCTAACACTAAAATCAACAATAATACAAAAATAAGCATAATTAGGAGTTCAAAATTCAAATTAACTCACCTCAGTAGTTGTTTTGCCGGCGGAAAATAGCTCAACGAGGTACAGGAGGCCGTGGATTCTGCTGTCGATGAGACATAGTCGACGACGAGCTCGCGGGTCTCTGTGGTGCGGCCAACGACGACGAGGAAGTCGGCGATGGGTGTACCGACAACGAGAAGGCGCGCGCGGGTGTGGTGGCGAGGAGGCACGCACGGGAGATCGATCGCGGGGGAGTTGGGAAATTTTGGGAACGATGAGGAAATTTCTGGGCTTTATTTTTTTTTATAAATAATGCTTCTTTACCTCTACGGAATAATCCGTAGGTCCTTCTCTTACGGCTTCGTAGGGGCAAATAAAAGATTACATTTTAATATTTTTTAATTAATCTGTAGGACACCGTATGGGCAAATCGCTGGACCTACGGATTAATCCGTAGAGGCAATAAAAAGTTGCCTCTATAGATTCCTATATCCGTAGGAGCAACCCCTTATTGTAGTAATGTTTACTTATACACAAATAATTGCTACTCGATGTAATGTTGTGATTAATTGCAGGTCACATGTAATAAAGCTAGAAGATTAAGGAAAGAAAGGATTTTCGGGTTTCCGTCGACACAAAGACCGATAACTGCACAAGACCAAGTATAAATCGGTCAAAGAAACAGTTCCAACCCAAAGAAATATATAAGGGAATCCAACTCAAAGAGATAAGGCTATGGACCAAGTTTGGACCCGGTTTGACTAAGTCAAACCGCCAAATAGTTGAAGTAAACAGCCAAACGGTGGTCAAAGTGGGTCCGATTGCTTCGAGATTTTACGTGGCCATCAATATTATAGATTGGTTTTTTTCCCTATATTTTGTAACCAACTCTTTCATCTATAAAAAGGGTCAACGTATCAATTAGGGTTTCTCCTCCTCCTTTTTGCAACTACTCAGTTCTAGGTTTTTTTATTTCTGCCCTTGTTATTTTCAGAGGTACTTTCTTTTATTCAACAATAATATTTAGGTTTAATATCTTTTTATCTTCGCAATTTCTTTTATTATTTCTTTCATTAATATTGCTTTTGTTTATCAATTAATCCGTAGGTAATTTATTTTATGCCTAGGGTTAAGATGTAACTAGACCTAATAGTTGTGTATTGCTTGATTGAATCTAGTTCTCTTGCATGGTTTAATGCAAATTTAGATTTTTGTTAAATTAAACTTAATTTTTATTATGAAACTTTGATAGATTATATGATGTCAGCAAATATTTTATGCTTAGGATCTAGTAAAGATTAGGAGTTGATTTAAGGTGGATCTAGGTTATAAAGAATGTGTATGTCAATAATATAAAATTCTAAATCAACATGTTTACACTATAGAATATATAAACATACCCGCAGGTACGGTGGTGGCCTCTGGCCGAGATGTGGACACCACCTACAACCCGAGATATAAGTGCGTAAAAGGAAAAAGAATATATGCATATTTATGATATAGCATTCTAAATCAATATACATGCACTATATGATATATAAACATACCTGGAGGTGCGGGAGTGGCCTCTGTCCCTGATGTGAACGCACCACCAACAGCTAGACAATCAAACATTGACTATGTAAGTAATTTTGACATGAATATGCATGTATATCTATAATATTACATTCAAAATGACTATGCGTGCAACATACCTGGAGATGCGGGAGTGACCTTTGTCCCTGATGAGGACGCACCACCAACAGCTAGACAATCAAACATTGACTATGTAAGTAATTTTGACATGAATATGCATATATATCTATAATATTACATTCAAAATGAATATGCGTGCAATATACCTGGAGGTGTGGCAAAGTCCATATGGAAGGAGGCATCTGAAGGGGTCTCCGATCAGGGTGCAAGACCGGCCCTCTGAAGCTCCCTACGCAGCTCTCCGAGCGGCAGAACCTCTCTGCATCTGCATCTGCCGGTGCCGCGGCTGGAGCTCCTGCCACCCCTCGCTGCTCCCGTCATCGTCATCAAATCTAGATAAAACGGTTCGTGAACTCATTAGACAATCATTACATATGCATGCTATATATGTATAGATCATATAACATATAAATTGTAGGTTATGATGACTATATTGAGAAATCTAAGAACGGGATGGTTACTGACAAAGGAGAAAATCCGTGTATATGCTTTGTGTGTGCGTTTGTCGTTGAAAAGAATAAACTATCGATAATCAAAGTTAGATCTAAGGATACCCATGTATGAGTTGTATTCTATATATGTGTGTTTCAATTTATGATTTCGCTTAAGTGTAGAGTTGTTAGTGTGTATGTGTCGTGTGTGCGTTTGTTGTGTATTCGTGTTGTATGTGTGTGTTTCGGCTGTCGGGGGTAGGGCTTCTATCCCCTTAAGAATGTATAGAGCAGACACCCATTGGCTTGTGCTTTCAACCGTTTCGAGTAAATTTCGGCAGCATCTCCCCACTGTTCTCCGAGTATACCGTAATAGAATAGATAATCATTTCAAAGCTGTGAAATAACGTTGAAATGAACATCTAATCTATCTTTGTACATGGAGAACCAGCGGAAAAGTACCGACGAAATAACTCGAAACGGATGAAAACACAAGTGAATGCAGGTGTTTGTTTTATACATTCCTAACTTGTCCACATGGGAAAAATCTATCGATTATCATACGATTGAATCTTCTCGTCACATAGACTACATGACGGTTGTTAGTACCGAGCTATACCGTCCGATATTTAACAACTTTCGTATAGTTCTATGTCACGACGAATATCGAACGTATGTTAACCGAGAGACGGGGACTAAGTGGCGCTTTGAGTTTCATATATGAGTATCGATGAGAATATAAAAGTTTCATATTATCATCGAGTATCATATATTGGTTTTAACTTGAACATTTAATATGAATAGGTTTTACGTTTACGTTTCGTTATTAAGGGTTCGAAAATTCAAGTTTAGGGTAAATTTTTCTTGCGTTTACAGTAAAGTTGTACGGTTACGTTATCATCAAGTATTCTACTGAATGAACTAGTGCACCCTAAACCCTAACTCTAAATAACACAAATTAACTTAATTAACCACAATTAACCATAATCGTTACCCTAACACAAATTATCCCTAATTAACCCAAACTTAACCCAATTTACCCAAATTAACCTAATTAACTCTAATCAACCCAAACTTAACCCAATTTACCTAAATTAACCTAATTAACCCTAATCAACACCCTAACCCTTTCAAATTATCACTAATTAACCCAAATTAACCCTACCCTCTAACTAACCCAAATTAACCCTAGCCTCTAACCCTAAACCTGAACCAAACCCTAACCCTAAACCCTAACCCTAACTATACATTGAACCCTAACCCTAACCCCAACCCTAACCCTATTTACCCTAACCCTAACCCTAACCATAACCCTAACCCTAACCCCAACTAATTAACCCTAATCCTAACCCCAACCCTAACCCTAACTAATTAACCCTAACCCTAATTACCCTAACCCTAACCCTAACCCTAACCCCAACTAATTAACCCTAACCCCAACTAATTGACCCTAACCCTAAACCCAACCCCAACTAATTGACCCTAACCCCAACCCTAACTGAACCGAACCCTACCCCTACCCCTACCCCTAACCCTACCTTAAACTGAACACTAACCTAACCCTCACCCTAACTGAACCCTGAACCCTAGCCTAAGTAGCAACCCATTAATCATCAAAATTATAAATAAAAGCATTATTAGAAGTAAAAATTTAAGATTTATTAACCTATAGCTAGGCCGATGATGGAGGAGACCGATGGTCGACGACGCAATCGGCGACGAGTCGCAGGCGGTGGCGACGAGGAATTCGACGATGAAGTTTTGAGAGATCGATGGCGATGGCGGGCTGTGGGCAGAGGGCGGTGGCGACGAGGCGCGGGAGAGGTGGCGACGAGAGGCGCGCGCGGGAGATCGAGTGAGAGAGGAATTTTTGGTAATAAGGACTTTTCTGTACGTTTTTTTTATTAATAACCCATATATATGCCCCTACGGACTTAACCGTAGGGCCTTCGTTTACGGCTCCGTAGGGCCAAAGGGCAAATTACGTTTTAATATTTTTAAATTAAAACGTAGGGCACCGTAGGGACAAGCATGGGGACCTACGGAGTAATCCGTAGAGGCAATAAAATGTTGCCCCTACGGATGCCTTTATCCGTAGGGGCAACCCCTTATTGTAGTAGTGAAAAGATTGATAGGTTATGTAAAGAGATTATATAACCTATGCTTTCCTAATTTGATATCTTAAATATTAGGAAATGAAAAAATGGAGATAGATTCATGACGGTAAATACACATAAACAGATCTAGTGAAATCATAAACCTTAGACATGTTTTCTTTAATTATTTATTTTTTAAACATTAGTTGTTAGATCTTCCATCAAAAGTTTAAGTTTTAATTCGCCTGAGATTAATTAGAATTAAAACATCTTCCCTGTGGATCGAACCGTATCTGCATAGGTAATACAACAGTATATTGTGCACTTGCGGTTAATTAAAATTTCACATCAACACTCGTCGCTCTACCACAGGATCCCGTGTCTTTTTAGGCATGCAATTTTCCGATTCTCTCGCACAGCAAGCGCCAAAACATAGCTCCAATATTGAAGTGGAGTATCGAGCCATAGTCGACACCGCCTCTGAGCTCAAATGGCTGCACAGTTTGCTTGCAGCTATGGGTGTCGTCATTGCTCCTCGTATTCCACTATATTGGGACAACAAGAGTGACATTCATATTGTTGAGAATCCGTGTTCTAAGAACCCAGTAAATACATTGAGTTGGATTGCTATATCGTTCGCAAAGAATAAGATAATGGTTGGATTTCGCTTCCATATATTCACTTTAAGGACCAAAGCTCAAACTCGTACTCAACTTATGTATTTCTTATCCAAACTTTTGGTTGTTTTATCCACCGTGAGTTTGAGGGAGTCTGTTAAGTATAAATGTATGTGTTGTATATTTTTATATGTGTATTATACTTGTATTTATCCTTTTCTCATTCCGTTTTATCCTCAAGGATAAGCATAAATTGATTTCTTCTTATTCTCAAGGATGATCCTCAACAAATGTACATAAATAAAATAGAATAGGTATTGTAATTATGAAAGTTAAATCAATTAATACACTACTACAATAAGGGGTTGCCCCTATGGATAGAGGAATTCGTAGGGGCAACTTTTTATTGCCCCTACGGTTTACTCCGTAGGGGCATAAATAAATTTAAAAATATTAAAATGTAATCTCTTTATTTGGCCCTACGGTGCTGCAAAAGAAAGCCCTAGGGATTAATCCGTAAGGGTAATAAAGAGTTATTTAAAAAAAATAAAGCTAAGTAATAAGCTAAGTAATTTCCCACCGTTTCCCAAAATTTCCTACCAACCCTTTTATCTCTCTTGCGCCCTCGATCGATCATCGATCAATCTCTCATCGTCGAAAGCGTCGTCACTGATCAAGCTTGTCGCTGATCAAGCGTCGTCCCTCATCGCCGACTTCCTCGTCGCCGATCAACCTCGTCGGCGAGTTCCTCCTCCATCGTCGTCGATCGAGCTCGTCGTGGATTATCTCGTCGCCGCCAATCGATTTCGAGCTTCTCGTCGCCACCTCCACCTCCTCGAGCTCTTTGCCGCCGGCTGGTATTTGACAGAAATGAGTTTATATATTTAACAGCGCTTGAATTTTCCTAACTAGTAATGTTTTTGATTTCTGTAAATTAATTAGGAATTTAATTTATAATTTTTTTGTTTTTGGTCTTATTGTTGTTGATTTTAGGGTTAGGGTTAGGGTTATAGCGCCGGGTTAATTAGGGGTTAATTTGGGTTAGGGTTAGGGTTTGGATGATGATTAGGGTTAGGGTTAGGGTTAATTTAGATTAGTTAGGTAAAATAGGGTTAGGGTTAGGATTTGGGTGATGATTATGGTTAGGGTTAGGGTTAATTTGGGTTAATTAGGTAAAATAGGGTTAGGGTTAGGGTTAAGGTTGGGGTTAATTTGGGTTAATTAGGTAAAATAGGGTTGGTGATGATTAGGGTTAGGGTTAATTAGATTAATTAGGGTTAATTTTGGTTTGGATTAGAGTTAATTTGGGTTAAGGTTAGGGTTAGGGTTAATTTGGATTAATTAGGTAAAACAGGGTTAATTTGGGTTAGGGTGTTGATTAGGGTTAATTTAATTTAATTACCTTAATTTGGGTTAATTAGGGATAATTTGAGTTAATTAGGTTAATTTGATAGATGATTAGGGTTAATTTGGGTTAATTAGATTAATTTGGGTTAATTAGGGTTAGGGTTTAAGGTGCACTAGTTTCTTCAGTAGCATACTCGATGATAACGTAAACGTAAAATTTTACCGTAAACGTAAGAAAACATTACCCTAAACTAAAAACTTCAAACCCTTGAAAACGAAATGTAAACGTAAAACCTATTCAAGTTAAATGTTCAAGTTAAAACTAATATATGATACTCGATGATAATATGAAACTTTCATATTCTCATCAATACTCATATGTGAAAATCAAAACACGACTTAGTCCCCGTCTATCGGTTAACATACGTTCGATATTCGTCGTGATATAAAACTATACGAAAGTTATTAAATATCGGGCGGTATAGTTCGGTGCTAACAACCGTCGTTTAGTCTATGTGACGAGAACATTCTTAATGGGATAGAAGCCTTCCCCCCTCCCCCCGACTACCGAAACACACACATA
Source organism: Agapanthus africanus (assembly GCA_030015575.1). Taxonomy (NCBI): domain Eukaryota; kingdom Viridiplantae; phylum Streptophyta; class Magnoliopsida; order Asparagales; family Amaryllidaceae; genus Agapanthus; species Agapanthus africanus. The sequence goes on from CM057344.1 coordinate 43,533,493, forward strand.
CAACACGAATACACAACAAACGCACACACAAAGCACATACGCACTAATAACTCTACACTTAAGCGAAATCATAAAGTGAAACACACATACACAGAATACAACTCTTACCCTAAACTAAAAAATTTAAACCCTTAAAAACAAAACGTAAATGTAAAATCTATTCAAGTTAAATGTTCAAATTAAAACCAATAAATAATACTCGATGATAATATGAAACTTTCATATTATCATCGATACTCATTTATGAAAATCAAAGCGCGACTTAGTCCCCATCTATCGGTTAACATACGTTCGATATTCGTCGTGACATAGAACTATACAATGGTTGTTAAATATCGGATGGTATAGTTCGGTGCTAATAACCGTCGTGTAGTCTATATGACGAGAAGATTCAATCGTATGATAACCGATAGATTTGTCCAGTGTAGACAAGTTAGGAATGTATAAAGCAAATACCTGCATTCACTTGTCTTTTCATTCGTTTCGAGTTATTTCGTCGGTAATTTTCCGCTGGTTCTTCGTATACAAAGATAAATTAGATGTTCATTTCAACGTTATTTCACAGCATTGAAATGATTATCTATTCTATTACAGTGTACTCGGAGAACAGCAGGGAGGTGCTGCCGAAATTTACTCGAAACGGATGAAAGCACAAGCGAATGGGTGTTTGCTATATACATTTTTAATGGGATATAAGCGTTACCTCCGACAGCCGAAACACACACATACAACATGAATACACAACAAACGCGCACACAAAGCACATACACACTAACAACCCTACACCTAAGCGAAATCATAAATTGAAACACACATATACAGAATACAACTCATACTTGGGTATTTTCAAATCTAACTTTGTTAATCGATAATTTATTATTTTCAACGACAAACTTGCCTTTACGGATTTTCTTCTTTGTCATTAACCATCTCATTCTTAGATTTCTCAATATAGTCACTATAACCTACAATTTATATGTTATACAGTCTAACATGGCCCATGAGTACATCAGAGTTAATGACTGGATGTACGTGGATTGGCGGCAACGCATGCAATCTAAATTTGTCGCATGAGTTGCTGCTTTCATTGAATTTACACACGCACATAATAAGATCGTGTTAGAGAAGATTTTCTGTCCATGCGATAAATGTGGGAATAAGTTCTGGCAAAAGGTAGAAATCATAGAGCTTCACATCGTTATACATAGTTTTACTAGATTTTATACAACTTGGCTATATCATGGGGAAGGACAAGAAGAAGACGGTAATGCGGCAGAAGAAGAAGGAGAAGACGGTAATGCTGCAGAAAAAGAAGAAGACAATAACTTCTTTCCACGAGAAGAAATGTAGGATATGGTAGAGTCTGCCATCGGTAAAAGTATTCCTACCGAAGATGACATTCCTTCCAGTCAAGGACCGCATGCGGATAAGTATAAAAAGTTCATGAATGATACTAGAAAACCAATTTATGAGAATGCAAATTATTCCACCCTATCATGGTTCGTCCAACTTTTCCAGCTTAAATGCCTAAATGGATGGAGAAACAAGTCATTCACGATACTTCTGAAGTTCCTGAAAGATTCTATGCTCCTGGAAAATAACGTGCCCGATAGCTGGTACGAAGCCCAGAAGATGAAGTCTGATTTGGATCTGAAGTGTGAGAAGATTCATGCATGTCCCAAAGATCCCGTGTTGTACCGGAAAAAGAATTCAGATTTTAAAGAGTGTCCAACATGCGGAGAGATCAGGTATAAGCCGAAAGAATTTGATAAAAAGCCCGATATACCTGTCCAGATAGCATGATATTTTTCCATAACACAGAGGCTGCAAAGGCTATCCAGGTGCAAGAAAACAGCCGAAGTAATAATTTGGCATCACCATGCTGCTCCAAGCGAAGATGGAAAAATGAGTCATCCAAGAGATTCACCGGTATGAAAGGATTTCGATAGGAGTCACAAAATATTCAGTAGTGATCCCCGCAATGTCAGACTCGGACTCGCCAGTGATGGTTTCTGCCCATTCAACTATATGGCTGGAAGCCACAGCACATTGTCCGTTGTAATGATAGTTTATAATCTGTCGCCTTGGTTGGCTATGAATCAATTATACTTTATGATGCCTCTTCTTATTGACGGACCAAACTTATCGAAAAACAATATCGACGTCTATCTCTGACCTCTGATCGATGAGTTAAAATCTTTATTCATTGATAGTGTAGAGACTTACGATGCAAACATAGATACAACCTTCACAATGCATGCGACTTTAATGTGGATAATTAATGAATTTCCTGCATATGGAATGCTATCAGGTTGGTCCGTACATGGTCACAAAGCATGCCCTTATTGCCATCAATATACAACATCGAAATGGTTGAATTTTAGCAGGAAGGTTTGTTATTACGGTCAGCGGTGTTTCCTGCCACTAGACCATCCCTACAGGTTAGACGCTGCTCACTTTAATGGTCATCAGGAGCTTCTTGGGCTTTCAGCCTCATTGTCCGGAGAGGATATGATTGCTCGGTGGAATGGTTACAATAATGTGACCTTCGGAATAGATCCGGCAAAATAGGTCAAACCACTCTACTGGAACAAGTTAAGCATTTTCTACAAGCTTCCATACCGGTCAACAAATTTAGTGCGTCATTGTCTGGACGTCATGCACATAGAGAAGGGAGTATCCGAGCACGTACTCAACTTGCTTCTTTGTAAAAATGGAAAATCGAAAGACAACATCCATGCTCGGATGGATCTTCAGGACTGAGAAATTAGAAGTGAATTGCATCCTAAACCGATAGCGGGTAAATCAGGCAAGTTTGTACTTTCCATTGCTGCGTATCATATGTCACAACCGGAGAAGAAAAGGTTTCTGCAGGTGTTGCATGATTTGAAAGTTTTCACAGGTTTCTCAGGATCATTTAGTAAGAAAATAAAAATTGTGAAAGGCAAGATCGATGGGCTGAAAATTCATGATCACCATATTATTATGGAGTATCTTCTCCCATTAGTCCTCAGGACTTCCCTTCCCGAATCGGTTGGTCTAGTAATCAATGACCTTTGTTGCTTTTTTAGAGAATTGTACGCTAAAATCTTGGATATTGTGACGTTGGAGAATCTAGAAAATTCTATTTCATTGATAATTTGTAAGCTTCAGCGTATTTTCCGACCGTAATTTTTCGATATCATAATACACCTGACTGTTCATCTTGCAACCGAGGCTATGTTTGCCAGACCGATACAATATCGACGGATGTATCCCGTCGAAAGGTACGTGGAATTTTTCATTTCACCCAATTTGTAAAATTATTGTTGTCCTATATGCCCGTATTTATTTATTTAACATATTTTTCTTTAGGTACTTCCACACTTTAAAAAAGTATATACGCAATAGAAATCGACTAAAGGGTTCTATCATGCAAGCTTATCTTCTACATGAATTAACCATATTTTGTTCCCGCTATCTGGACGAGAATATTGAGACGAAACTTAACCGGCCTCTGAGAATTCAGGATGGGCCATATGGTAAAACTGATTATAAGAGAGTAGATACTATATTTATCAACAAAATATATCGGTTTATCCTTCTCAATAGCGTATGTCTTGAAGAAAATAGAGAGTAAGTTATTTTTGAATTAATTGTTATATTTGTATTTGTGTGTGTATGAAATGATATAATATTAATGTCATAATTTATTGTTGAGAACAGAATTCATATTAATGAGGTACGTGAGGGGCATCCTGATTAGAATGATGAACGATTGGAAAAATATTATCAGGATAATTTTTGCAATTGGGTTGCAGATCATGTAAGTTGTTCGAATAACATGTTATTGCTACCAGTCTTAATCTAAACTTATATCGTTATGTATTTGCCGTAAAATTTGTTTTGTCAGATCCACGATCCAAACTTGTTTGCATCATTAGAGAGAGATTCAAGATATTTAGATCAGTTTCCTAGTATGGAGGTTGCATATTATAAAGGATTCGGTGTCCTTGGATATAAATTTGAAATTAAGGACATAGAAATATCTTGAACCACTCAGAATAGTGGGATTGCGACGGTAGGATCGGATGGTGTGATTTATTATGGATACTTAAATTACATACTTGGTATCCAATATCCCAGATGATCAGAACCGTTTTATATATTTCAATGTATTTGCCACGATACACGAACCGATACGGATAAGTGGAGAAATAATCTCGGGACTTGAAAAGATGAATATGGATTGACTAGTGTGAACACACTTCGATTTTACGGTCAGGACGATCCATTTATCTTTCTGAACCAAGCGTTCCAAATATACTACTCACAGTACTTGAAGCATCCAGGATGGAGTGTCGTATGCCGTTGGAAATCCAGGGATGTTTACGATGTCCCAGAAGTCGAGGATCGTGCGGAGGACAGCGATGTAGGTGAAGAAGAGAGAAGATTTAGAGTGCTTCGACCGTCTGTTTCAAAAGACGGGTTGTCTTCGGCTGATCATGAAGTTATGTGGGTTAGAAATAATATCAATGATGAAATCCAAGTAGATATGTCTAATGCGTCTACGAAATGAAAAAGGTTATCAGTAATGTTATATTATTACTTTATATTTCTACGATATATACATATATTGCATGCATATGTAATAATTGTACTCTTATCTAGGTCTGATGACGACACTCGGAACAGCGAGGGGCAGCAGAAGCACCAGCCGCGGCAGAGGCAGAGCTGTTCTTCCGTCCGGGAAGCTGCGTAGGGAGATCCAGAGGGCTGTTCTTACACCCCGGTCGGTATCCCCTTCAGATGACTCCTTCCGTGTGGAATTTGTCACACCTCCAGGTATATTGCATGCATATTCATTTTGAATGTAATATTATAGATATACACGCATATTCAAAATTATTTATATAGTCAATGTTTAATTGTTTAGCTGTTGTTGGTGTGTCCACATCAGAGGCAGAGACCACCACCGCATCTGCAGGTGTGTTTATATATCCTATAGTGCATGCATATTAATTTAGAATGTTATATCATATATATACACATATTATTTTTGCTCTTACTTAGATAATCATTTTTTGATTGTTTAGCTGTAGGTGGTGCCTCCACATCTCGGGCAGAGGCCACCACCGCACCTGCGGGTATATTTATATATCCTATATTGCATGCATATTGATTTAGAATATTATATTATAGATATACACATTCTTTTTGCAATTACTTATATAATCTATTTTTAATTGTCTAATTATAGGTGGTACATCCACATCTGGCACAGAGGCCACTCCCGCCACTTCCGTACCCTCCGCTCAGTCTGCAAGTTAGTATGAATAAATATAAAATATTTAGTCATTTTATATATTCTCTAAGAATAAATATGAATTTCATGTAATTTTATCATCAATGTTTATTTTCTAATTGGAGGGGATGCGTCCAGCGTCCGGATCATCGGCTGTTCCTCACCGGAGGAACTATCGTCCCGCTAATGCTGCTGCCTGGGCCCAGGCTCGTACTGCTGTCCCCGGAGGTATATATCGCATCTCAATTTTCGTTAATTCTTGATTTCTTAATACCGTTTTGTCTTAATATCGCTTGTCTTGATATTTTTTGTAGATGCAGGGCAGCTCCATTCCAAGAGGGGGACTCGAGGGCCGAATCAGTCCCACGGGCTGAGGCCCGATAGAGCTAGGGGAATGCACCATTCCCCATCTTCTTTATCCCCGATTATCGCTATACTGGTGATTATGCCGAGCGGTTCGGCCGGTATATGGGGGATGAAAGCCGCATCCAAAAGAAGTATCCATTTCACGTTGAGTAGGGCGATCAGCACCGGCACTCATTTACCCTCTTCTGGGATCAGGATCGGGTATTAATATATATTTTCATTTGACTTATCCAGTAAATTTATTATTATTTAACACCTGTAATTTAAATACATTATTTTTTTGTATTTGCAGTTGGATTATGATTTTCAGCCCGTACCCAACCGTGATCACCCTGAGAGAGTGCTCGATCTTCATGCTCTGTACCTGGGCCTGATGAAGAACATGCAATCTAAGATCCGATACAATAGGAACGAGCTGAAGATCGACTTCTATTTGGTATGGCTGGCGACCCCCGAGGCAGAAAGAGCGGCTCTCCTACATACTCCGGCCTTTACCAGAATCGACGTAGATACATGACCTCTCTTGTGCCAATATTACGACTCTCAGCGCAAACAGATTTATAATTTAAATGTAATTCATTGTTTAGTATATAATTTATTTTTTTGTGTTGCTTAATTAGAAAACTAAATCTGAATGTGTTGTGCAGAAACGGACCGATCAAAATAAGGAGAATAAGAAGTCGGCGAAGAGGGGTTGCCCCACTTATACAGGTGGCTCGAGAAACATTACTCGTGCCATGGAGGTATCGGTAAATTACAATAGATCTATTTTGATATAATGTAATATTAAGAGTTATTTTATAATATATGTAAATTTTTGGCGAATTGCAGAGAGCTCAGATCTTAGCGTAGGGTGGTACACCGAGCGTGCCGACCGCGTATCTTGCCGTTCACGGCATCTCGACGGATCCCGCCACAGGCAAGCTTCGATTCCCTGACACCGCTACCCAGGAGTATTGCGTAAGTATTAATATTTATTCTAATTCGAATGAAATTTTTGTTTTGATAAGTTCAAATTTAAATGATATACTTATATTTTAATGATTAATATGGGTGTATGAGCGGGTGGTGGAGTAGGCGGAGGTATCGGGGATTGATTTTAGTGGACGGACCGATCCGATGCTGCTGACCCCAGTCCTAAACGCCGCACATGGAGGGCACCACGGAGGTTGGGAGAGAGACCGAGGACTGGATCCTAGCAGGGCCCATATGAGGTTGGTCTCCACTCCGGCGGTTACTTCCCTTGTCCCTTGTGAGCGATGTCTGGAGCATGATGTTGCTGTCTTGAAGACCACTGTAGAGGAGTTGAAGGAGATGTTGGTACGTATATTACTTAATGGTAAAATATTGTATCACGTTATAGATAGTAGCATATGCAATATTAGTAGCCTGAGCTTATTTGTTTGTAAACTTAGCTTTGATTAATCATACTTATATAAAACTATCTAATTAAAATAAACTACGGTTTTCCAAACTAGATACCCAAATTAGGCATAAGTCCCTAACTATTCTTAAATTGTGGTTTCGCAATAACCTGATAATGATACGAATTCGACTAAAATTTAATATACCGTTCTTACTTGTTTATTAACACAAGATTTTACAGATTCGGCAGGCTATTTCGGCTGCGGCTCCACATCCATCTCATTCAGCTGCGGCTCCATAAACCACTATCTCGGCTGCGGCTGCGCAAACCACTCCTATAGCTCTACAGCCCGCTCAGACTTCCGCACAGTCCGCTCCTTCATTAGTCGGGGTTTTGAAAATTCATGGTTGCACCGAGGAGCAGATGCGCCACATTATGGCGATTATCAGAGGTGGAGAAGCTGGACCGAGTTATGGTTGCTTTATTTATATTTTTGATGATGTATGTACTTATCTGATACATATTGTATATATTTTGGACGATATTGATGGTTGTTTGCTTGTTCACGACGATTTAGATTGATATCGTATTCTGTTTGTTTATTTCTTTTATATATTATGCGTGAGATGTTGATTATGAATATTCTTGTATTTGGTTATATATATATATATATATATATATATATATATATATATATATATATATATATATATATATATATATATATATATATATTATTGTGCACGGGACGGGGGGAAAACAGGAAGCCCCTTTTTAAAAAAAACCCTGATATTTTGTCCCTCCAGATTAATCCGTAGGTACAAGGTTTGCCCCTACACATTTCGCCGTATGGACAAAATATCAAAATATCTGATATATTATCCATATAGACTCAATAACAGGGATAAAACTTGCCCCTGCGGATTAATCCGTAGAGGCATTTATCTGGACCTACGGATAAATCTGTAGGGGTATTTATCGGACGCTATGGATAAATCCGTAGGTACACGTATTTTATTTTATAAACCAATAAATTAAATAAAGATTATGTCCCTACGGAGTAATCCGTAGGGATAAATGTCCTTACGGAGTAAGGCGTAGGGGCAATTATTACTCTGTAGGGGCATGTTCAGGACGAAGACTTGCACCTGCCGTCTTTGGACCTACGGAGGAATTTTATATCCCTACGGATATATCCGTAGGTGCAGTGGTTTGCCCCTACGGTTAAATCCGTAGGGGCAGGCGATTACTGTAGTAGTGATAATAAAAAATATTTTTAAATTGCAATTAGTAAATTGAAATATAGTACCGTAGACACTCACGTGCCCATCACACATATGGGATTAATACGCTCTAAATTGATTGAAGTGAAGCTTGAGCTCCCTAAACCTCTTGCTCAGCTATAAAAGGTTTCACAGCTAGAATACGGTGGCACTCAAATAGAATATTCAGAGAAAGCTAATAAAGACCTCTTTAACGGGGAGACAGAGACATTTAAGCCAAACCTTGTTAATTAATCTGGTGTTCCATTTTCTCTTTCTTGTTGCTAATTATCATATTTAGTATTTACAATAGATGCAAGCAATAAATTATGGTATAATATCTATATATTATTACAAAGATTATCAATAAAATTTTATCTATCTATTTTACGAGAATCCACCAAAATATTTTATCTATCTGTAACTACAAGAATTATCAACAGAATTTATTAACAACCATCTATAATTACAAGTCAAGGATTATGCATAACCCTTCTATTGTAATGCAAACACCTTTATGTGATGCAATATTTTAGGACTCAACATGCATGGCACTTGCAAAAATTAGTAATACTTAGATCACAAAATTCGCATAAAACTAAGTGAACTCCCAACTGCATCGCTCATGAGAGAACTAGCGAGGGTCCTTACATGGCAGGGTGACACACGAGCGCCTGATGTGACATTTCCCAAACCCTAGGGGCCCACTCGACTTTACAGCCCATCTTGTGATCCCACGTACGAGATCCATAGGCTTGCAACATGGGGCCCAGCCCGACACCAAGGACGAGAGGCCACGCGCAAAGGCTCCACAGGAGACTTTGTGTTGTGTGAAGAAACAAAATGCCACAGGGAGATTAAAAGAAAAAGAAAAAGAAAAAAAAGAGGGTTGGTGGGCAAAAAAAAAGCAAAAGCTCATTTGTAGTTTTGTACTAATTTTCCTTTCCCGCCAAGGAAAAGTCGGTGCCCTTTCTCTTCTTTTTCAGCAATGGAGACATGCATCTGTATTTGGCCAAAAAAAAAGACATGCATCCGTAAAAGAAGTACATTTTGATTGTGCTTAAGCACTTTGTTTCCTATAAATTTTGTAAACAATTGATTGGCCGTAATTTTGATGCAAGTAAGATACAAGCTGGATATATACCTTTTGCTTCTTATCGAGCCTCTCAAAGATCTCAGTGCATATAATTAATTCGGTGTTAGCATCATGTAAACTGGTAAATATTCCCGACTTTCTATTGAATCGATTGTGTCTGCTTGATTTAATCGCTTATTATTCTGAGGGTTCTTATCTTTTTGCAAAATCACTTTTTAAGTCATGGGTCTTCCACACGAATATATATTTTCTTTGGCTAATGCCTCTTGGCACTCATGTCAAAGATTATTTGCAAACGGGAGAAATTTTTTATGTTGCATATGTGCAATTGCTTGTCGAGATATGGATAACCAAAATATACTTATAGCTTGAAATTGTTGTAAGGTCGGCACACATCGTTTAGTGAGGTTTTCCATGAACATATTTACGAGTTCATATATGTAAGAGAACTTATAAAATTTGTAGTAAATAACAATATTTTTATTAACCTATAAATATTTATATTGAAAATTTTATATGATTTAAGTTTAATTATGGCAAACAAGAAGACGAATGTCAAGCCCGCATAGAGGGATCTTAAGTGTCTGCTATTATTTGCTCATACTATTAGAAACAAGTAGGATCCAACAGCGGATAATAGGATTAAACAGGAGCCATGGGTTTGTGTTTTTTTTATGAATGATGTGTGGCTAGAATTTACGTAGCATGGAAAAATAGTGGAGAGTAACAGGAGACTCCCCTCATCCCTCACAGAGTAGGCCTTCATGTTTATGATCTTAGAAAATTGACTTATGCTATTTATTGATTTGTTAGTGTCATTATTAGTGTGCAGAATTAATTCAGTGATCTTCTCCTTATCCTTATAATTTTATCGAAACTTTTTTATAAGATTAAATTGTAATATTATGTGCACTCATTTAACATGAAATTAATGTTATATGTATCTTCTCATATGTAATGCCCCTCTAACCTTTTACTAAATGCTATCTATATATGGTGGGGCTCGCCACAAAACTACTTTCTTTACTATTTTCCCATTGCTTTTTAATGTTAGCATCAATATGAAATGTATTCATGAAGTTATCATCAGCTTATATATATATATATATATATATATATATATATATATAGAGAGAGAGAGAGAGAGAGAGAGAGTAATGGTCCTCTGAGACGCTTTCATATGTGAGACAAATGAGACACTCTATAACGTCCTACCCACCGTGTATTTCACCGATCCAGACCGTTCACCATGATCTGCATGTCACGCATACCCTACGTATTGATTTTCATGAGATTCCTACACCTCTAGGACGCACGATCGATGATATTATTTTTCAGACTACCGAGAGAAATTCATTTTTCGTTCACTTAATCGCATGTGCTAGAGGTGCAGGAATCTCATGAAAATCGATAGGTAGGGTATGCGTGACATGCAGATCACGGTGAACGATCTGGATAGGTGAAATACACGGGAAGTAAGGTGTTATAAAGTGCGTCTCATTTGTCTCACATATGAAAGCGTGGATCATTACACTACACACACACACACACACACACACATATGATTTAAATTCGGATTAGTTAGGATTTAAATATAATCTTCTTAGTTTAGATTTAAATCTAATTTTTAGATTAAATTCATATTTATCTCTAGTTTAAATATGCATCTATCTCCTTATATATATATATATATATATATATATATATATATATATATATATATATATATATATATATATATAATATAAGTTTTTTAAAAGTATCCATAATTCTTAGAGGGTGGCCAAGCGCGGTCGCAGATAGAGAGATGTTTTGTAAGAGAAGGTAATTCTTTGTAAAAGAGAGTGAGAAGTCAGTATAATCTCTTATAATTCTTTCTCATAGTAGAAGTTTTCGTCGCGGTTTGCAGGATTAGGTGCTACTTGCGCCGAACCTGGCTAAATCTTGTGTTGTTATTAGTGTGTTTTTTTTATGCGATTTGGTATCTGTCGGATAGTTCTTTTTCAATCTACCATAAAACAAAAGTCTTGAATTTCTGCTGCGCATAGATACGAAATTATTACAACAAGTGGTATCAGAGTATCAAGTTCGCATTTTGAAGTTGATTGGGGAGATATGTCTACAAATTACGAGATCGAAAATTTTGATAGACGTAATTGTTTCAGTCTATGGAGATCGAAGATGACGGCGCTGCTAAAGTAACAAGGTGTGCACAAAATTGTATTTGCAAAAGACAGGATTCCAACGACAACCACGACAATGGAGAGTGAAGAGATGGAAGAGAAAACTCACAGTTCTATCCAAGCTTTTAATGGCCGATAAGATTCTTTGTGAAGTGGCCCAAAAGACACCAGCAGCAGAATTATGGAACAAGTTGGAGTCCTTTTATATGAAGAAATCTCTTACTATCCGATTCTATTTAAAACAGTCTGGGAAGTGCGTAGAGGTTCTTCGGTTCGGATTAGACGGAGGATCCGCATTGCAGGAATTCGCAAGATTGTGCGAACCGGAGAGGATCGTGCATCAATACACCATATCGAGAGATCCTCTATTAGACGGCATTGCAAGACGGATGGTTCGAACAGTTGGAAAGAACGGAACTTTACGGTTTACGGGTAGTCTTCCGAGGCAATTTCGGGCTGAAGCCATATTTACTGCCGAGTATCTCATCGATCGGTCACCATTGACGGTGGTAGATATGAGAATTTCCGAGGAGTAATAAACCGGAGGGGCTGGGAGTTACTCAGGGCTTTGTGGAATTCGATGCATCGAGGAGCTGAGGATATGTTTTCTTGTCAGCTTCAGAGGCGGAGCAAAAGAGTACTAGTCGTGGTGTTCTGGGACCCAGAGAGGAGTAATCAACCAAGTGACATTCGTTGAGTCTACGATATTTTGAAGAAGACAGACTCGGTCAGATAGTGAATGGAAAACAAGTATGCCGCTAAGCGATGTGGAGTTCGAATTCCCAGTACAGATTATGAAAGATGAGGTGGTCGGTACTTCGATTCAGATGAAGAGTCTAGTAGATCCAGTGAAGCAGAGGTCGAGTATGGTTTGGTGCACCGGAATGGCTATGGACGAGTCTCCAAGGCAAAAAGGATGAGAAGTTCGACAAAAAGACGGCATGTTTGATTCGTGGCATGGAGAGTGTCATGAATAGGGAGTTGCGTCGGTTGCAGCAGAATATCGAGCAGGTTCTAGCTCGATTTAGGATGAAAAAGACTTGGCCTGTGTCTTCTCACTTAGAGGCGCACTTCAGGTTTTCGACGATATTATCATCAAGTATAGATTACGCTGGTGATAAGGACAGATGGAGGTCAACGACGGGTTACATGTTGGGCACGGATGCAGTGTCAGGTAGATCGACGCTTCAGGCTGATATTGCTGCTTCAACAATAGAGGCATGATTGATAGCCATCATACAGACGGTTAGGGAGGCCATCAATTTACAAAGATTATTAGGTTTAGGTATTCCACAGGAGGTGAGAGTGTTTTTCTTAGAGGCTGAGAAGAAGGTAATGTCTCTTACGAAAATTGGAACTCTAGATAATCCGGTGGATACATTTCTGAGATGGTTCCGGTTTAAGTTTAAGTTTTTCCTAATGGATTGTTGAGGTACCTTTGGGCTCAAAGCGATGAGAACGGAATTCCAAGGTGTTGAGAAAGTGAAGAGATTATGGTGAATTTTAATCAAGATGGAGATTGTTAAATTTGGAGTAGTTATGGATTAGTTAAGATATAAATCTAATCTTTATAGTTTAGATTTATATCTAATCTCTAAATTAAATTCATATTTATCTCTACTTTAAATATGCCATCAGTAGAAAAAGCGAGTATTAGAGACGGGGTATTAGAGACCGTTTATTTATATACGGTCGCTAAAGAAGTATTAGCGACTGTATATATCAAACGGTCTCTAATGTTTGGTCGCCGATATATTGGTGACCATATGTTTAGTATTAGCGACCGTTCATAACGGTCGCTAATACCTTATGATATTTTAGCCGCGAGGCCCTCCTTTCTCTCCCATTCTTCTCTAAATCAACCAGCGAAAAAAATTTAGACCCTAATTTTCCTCCTTCCTCCTAAATTCATCCAAATTCTTCCTCAAATCCTTATAATTTTTCCTAAATTTTATTTTTAATTTGTTGTTGTTGCTGCTGCTACGGCTGCTGGAGCTCACCACACTTCCTCACTTGACAACATTCCAAGGTTAGGGTTTTTCTCCCTTCAATTAATATTTACTTTCAATTAAATCGTGAAATTCAAATTCAAATAGAATTGAAGAAAGTTGAGAAATATGTTGAGATTATGAAATATGTTATGTTATGAAATATGTTATGATTTTGGATGTTAATGGGTTTTAGAATTGAAAAAAGTTGAGAAACTCAAATAGAATTGAAGAAAGTTGTGGTTGATGGGTTTTTAGAATTGAAAAAAAATTAACAAATTGAAATAGAAATCTGGTAATTTAGGGTTAGAATTGAATATGGATTATAGGGTAATTGAGAGCGGTTTGGAGTTTAGTTGTTAGATGAATTCTGAAAAAGGTTCGATGAATTTAATTATTAGATGAATTTAAGGGAAGATGAATTATAGGAAATTGTTAGATGAATTTAGAATAAGATGGATTATAGGTGTTTGTGTGTGAGTGTGCGAGTGTGTGCGCACGTGCGCGCATATGTGTGTTTGTGCATATATGTGAGTGTGTACGTGCACGTACGTATGAAAGGGAGTATGTGTGAGTGCGTGAGCGAGTGTATGTGTGAGTGTGTGAATGTGCGCGCGTATGTGTGAGTGTGAATATGTATATATGTTTCAGAAATTCATCCTAACTTTTAGTTTATGTTTTGTAAATTGAATGATTCAAAATTTTATTGTCGTATATGATTTATTGCTTAGCTTTTTAAATTGTAGAATAATCTATAAACCAAATCAAAATGAAAATTAAATCCTTTAATATAAGTTGAACTATACTAGAACTATACTAGATGCGTAAATGAAAAACAAAATCAAACCCATTAAAAAAACTTAACACTAATTAAGATATAATATTAATTACAGTAATTAAGAAATCTTAATTAAGACTAGATATTAGTGAACCGGGATCCTAATTAAAAAACGATTAAATAGAAGTTAAGGGAAACCTTAAAATTTTGATTAGAAACTTAAGTAGGGTTTTGTTTTTTATTTAATTAGTAAGTTTAAAATCAAAAGGTTTTAAACTTGTTTAGAATCGACCTACAGTTTCTCGTTCTACAACTATGTGTATGTGTTAGTGTGTGTCTGTGTGTGTAGGTGTGTGACTGTGTGTGTGATACTGCACGCGCGCACGCACGCGCACACATCACACACACACAAATACTTGTGTGTGTGTGTGAGGGGGGGTTTACACACATATGTGCGCGCGCGCACACATACACATAAGCACACATACACATACATAAATAGCAACAGTTTAGGGCATTTTAGTGTAATTAGTAAAATTGAGCCAATCTATCGATTTCTTACTCTTTGCAGTGCCTTTGGTTTATTATTGACATCTAGTTAGTAGATATCTTGTCATAAATAAACCAAGCAACCATTTCAGTGTCTCTTTCTCTATCATCTCATTTTTCACATCGAAAAGATGGATAGAGAGTAGGACACAATATACAACACTCGTCGACATTCGATGAAATACTTTTCCAAATTGGAATTGAGATGAAAGTATATTATTGAGCGTCTGCTAGTGATGTGCTTTATGTTTCATCTCTATCCATCTTTTTGATATGAAAAAGGAGTGGATAGTTGGAGATAGACTGGGATGGTTGTTTGTTTATTCGTGACCAGAGATTTACTAGGTAGTTTGTTTTGTGTTTTGTGTCTCACTCTCTATCCAGTATAGGA
Source organism: Agapanthus africanus (assembly GCA_030015575.1). Classification (NCBI taxonomy): domain Eukaryota; kingdom Viridiplantae; phylum Streptophyta; class Magnoliopsida; order Asparagales; family Amaryllidaceae; genus Agapanthus; species Agapanthus africanus. The sequence goes on from CM057344.1 coordinate 43,548,756, forward strand.
AGAAATATGGAGTCTACCTGCAGTATATGACAATCGACCAAGAAACTTGTGTTTGAAAGGTAATATTTGCTTGATGTAGACCATCTTTTGTTAACATCGTTGATATCATAACCTTATTTGTACGATCTAATTTGATTTATAGGACTGTTAGTGACTCTAAAGATACCGTTGTATACAATTGTGTTCATCCAGAGCTTAACCCATCAAGAGAAGAAAGTGCCATATGTAAGTTTGATAATCCTTATTTTATATATAATTTTCATATAATTATTGAGAATATATATTGTGTACTAATACTTGTCTATTGATAACACTGTAGTACATGTTCGAGATGGAGTCGGATGAGGATGAAGTTCCGGTGGCGATGGCAGCGGTGGGAAGTTATTGAGATACACATATACATGTGTTAATTAGTGTGGCTGGTAGCTTTGTTTAATTTCGAAGATTTTGATTTCAGTTCATATGTATTTATTTATTTGGATTGCAGGATTCACATGGTTGAGTGAGCTAGGATTGCGCCCGCGTGCGATTTAGAGAATTTTTTGTATTGTTGAACATATACAGTACATAATGTATTATTTGTATTAAAAACAATATTGTTTATGTGAGGATTTAGAGATAGTTACGTATTGTTTGATATATTGTATTATTTATTACGATTTTAGTTATATACGTGTTGTTTGAGTTGTTGAAATTGCTGGATATGTATTGGTTTGTGATCAAAATGCTATTGGTTTGTGATATATCGTATTTATATATTTTTTTGTGATCGAAATGCTTTTTTGCATAATTTATTATGATTAATTGTATTATTTTTTGATTTTCTGTAATTTTTTCGAAATAAATAGGTATTAGCGACCATTCAAGCTACAGGAAAGGTCCTTAATACCAACATTAGCGACCGTCGTTTGATATCAGAAAACAATTAAAATAGTTGGGTTGTCTACATAGCAGCTTATTGGCGACCGTTAGGGACGGTCGCTAATGTTACATTAGAGATCGTTTTCATTAGCGACCGTTCATAAACGGTCTCTAATACAACTATCAGCGACCAACTTTTTTACGACCGTGTATTAGCGACCATTTAAATTTTAAACGGTCGTTAATACTCTTGAGCGACCAAAAACTATGTATTAGAGACCGTGTATAAGGCTTTCTCTAGGATTTTTAAAAGTATCCATAATGCTCTAATAATTTAGGGTTTTATTAGAGTGGGAGAGGACGGCCAAGCGCGGTTATGGATAAAGAGAGATTTTGTAAGGAGTATTTCTTTATAAAGGAGGGCGAGAAGTCGGTGTAATCTCTTATAATTCTTTCTCATAGTGAAAGTTTTTGTCGCAGTTTCAGGATTAGGTGCTAGTTGGGCCAAATCTGGATAAATCTTGTGTGTTGTTTTTTGTGTATTTTTTTTGTGTAATTTGGTATCCATCGGATAGTTTTTTTTCGATCTACCATAAAACAAAAGTCTTAAATTTCTGCTGCACATAGATACAAAATCTTTACAACAATATATAGACATAGGATACCTACAATAATTACCACAACCTATGATTTCCATAAACAGGAGGCAATTGTTGTGAAGAATGTCTTGTATATTGAAACTGCACACGGTTCCAAAAAAGGTCCAGACGTCTGGCCCAATATGGGCCAGACGTCTATCCGTCAAGTTGCAGAAATCGAGAGAAAAGACAGACGTTAGGGTCAGACATTTGGATGTGCTCTGTTCTTTTAAGAGGAGTCCCAAACATCTGAACCTTATACATAAGACGTCTGGAGACTCTCTGCCAAACGCACAGAGGGAGCACAGATGTCTGACCTTTATAGGGTCAGACATCTGTTGACGGGTTTCGCGAAATATCAGATTCGAGTTTATCTCGAATTTCAAGATTCTGGAGGGCAATTTTGTAATTAATGCATTCTTATTATATATTATATTTGTATAGGATATAAATAGGATGCTGGGGTTAAAGTGTATGTGCAAGCTTGATTATAAAGTTTAAGGGAGACGAAACAACGGCTCTAACGGATCAAGGCACCATAAAGAAGAACTTAAGAGAGAAGAAGGAGATCTCGTTGGAGATCTATAAGAAGAGAGTTTGTATATTTACCGTCGGAAACCGGTCCGAGACACGGGGAAGCGCGTCCAGCCTGAATGCAGGGTAGATGCTATATGGAACATATCCGTTCACCTCTCCGAAAACACTAAGTTGATTTATGACACCGTATATCGGAGGTTTGGATGGATACGACCGACATAGTAGACTTATCAGATTCCCCCTCGTATGTGAGGGTTTTTTTTATTGTAGGGACTATTTTTCCTTCAGGCGCAAGGCTCTGCAGTTAATTATGTAATCGTCAAGTGACAACAACTTTCTTTATTCCAGAAATCTTTGTGTGTCGTGTTTTTGTTTATTTGGGATTGTCCTTAGATTGTATACGGAGACTAATTTATGTCATCGTTCGTAGGGCGCGGATTAGTCCAAATCCGTATATTAGATTTGGGGTATGAACCTAGATAGAATTTCTCATCTTGATGAAGTCCATCAGTTGATGGGATATTTGTTTTCATCTAAGGTTCGTTAGATTTGTTGTAGATTAAGATCAACTTAGATTCTGATTAAGAGCCGTTAGTCGTATATGAGACTAAGGTCAACTTAAATATTTTAATTAAGAATCATTATTCTTATATGAAACTAAGATCAACTTAATTATGAAGCAGGAGCTTCTATATATAGTGTATATTTGCTAAATATCCAAGTTATGGCTTGTTTTTCATGTGCGCATGTGCATCATAGGTGCGCACGTACTTCGCACGGGGATTCATGCTTTTCCCTTTCAGAGGGGCATACATGAATATGGGGGTATGCATCCATATGTGGTGTGCATGGGTATGGGATATACATGCAATTTCATTCAAGAAGTGCGCACGTGAATATCATGTGATGCGCACTTAACTGGGTCTAAGTAATACGCATGTGTGTATCACGTGACGCACATGCATTTTTGTCTATGAGGTGCGCACATGAATATCACGTAACACGCATTTGTATGAAGTATGGATCATGAAGGAATGCACACGTGAGTATCACGTGATGCGCGCTTGATTTTAAATAGTACGCATATGTGTAAGTCTAATGTGGATAATATCCTCCATATGCCATCACGTGTATACCACGTGATGAGCACATCTATAGTTTACACCCTAAAACAGGGTGCGCACTATAATGCAGAAAGTTTTGGCTTTCAAAAAGATTGAGATCTCTGTTGTTTGATTAAAATACATTCATATGACACATTTAAATTCAATAAAAGTAAAACTTTCACAAGAAGCATTAGCTTCAATTAGTATCTTTGTGATCTTCTTTTTATAAGGGTTTTATCCGAAGCATAGAATCTTAGAATAGATCTCTCATGAAAGCGATGGTTTTTTGTATGAGAGATATAAATTCTAAGATCGTTTGATCTTTGTTTTTGAGAAGCACTGGCTTTTTATTTATAAAAGAAAGAGAATCCTCTTTTTTTATTACCAAGTCGGCTAGAGTTTCTTTTTCTTCGAGAACTTTGGTTCTTCTTTTTTGATGAGAAGAGAACAAGAGTTCAGAGAGTCCAAAAAAAAGCTCCTCTTTTCATTGTGAGAGGGTTTCTATTTATAGGAGAGGAATTGGTAGGGCTTGTTTCCATCAATCAGGTGAGTTTTAATCTCAATTTGATCTCAATTGATTCATATCAATTAAAGGTGACATGCACACCATTGGATCATTGATCCAACAATCAATTTGATTATTTTTATTAAATTTGGTATTAACAAATAGATTTAAATTGATTTATATCAATTTAGAATGCGTGCGCACCGCTGGATCATTGATCCCAAGATAAATTTAATTATTTTTATTAAGTTTGTTAACTGATAGAAGATTTTCTTCTAAAAATAATTTAATTGAGTACATGTGTAGGCCATTTCCATGCGCACGTGCTTTGCACGGGTCGCATCGCATCTATTGGATGAACCCTAAAATGGGTGCGAACATTGTAACTATTGTAAGGTTTTTTTTTAAAATTCTAATGAAGATTTCTCCCCTTTTTTCCCGAATCTCGTGTTATTTGAATTTTTGAATTATTTCTAGTTGTTATTCGTTAAAAGAGATCTTAGTTTAGATCGGGTGTTTGGTGTTTCGTTGCGCACCAAGATGCAACAACTGGTATCAGAGCCCTTTCTTTGGCTTTACGATCTAAGTCTACAATAGGTAACGACGCTTGTGTCCGCTCCTCATTTTCTTAGATTGTGATTCTATTGAATTGGTTTATAAGGATTCAAGGATAAGTTGTTTGCTTCAGAATTAAAGATGATGAATAACAAAGTCAATAGTATCAAATTCGTGATGGAGCAATTCAATGGGAAAGAGAACTTCTTGATGTGGCAGAGAAGGATTAAGACACTTCTTGTAAAAGAAAGGCTGTTTAAAATACTTTACGGCAATAAATCTACCGACATGACAGATGATACATGGCAAGACATGGATTAGAAGACACAATGCACGATAAAGTTTTGTCTGGCGGAAAACGTGACGTACAACGTAATGCCAGAAAATTTTGTGGAAAGTTTATGGTTGAAGCTAGAGAGCTTGTATATGACAAAGTCTTTGTCTAACAAACTGTATTTAAAAAAACAACTTTACAGTCTACGCATGAAGGAAGATACTTTAATTTACAATTACTTGAATAGCTTCAATAAGATAGTTAGTGATATTTTATGTCTTGACGTAAAATTAGAAGAGGAGGACCAAACGCTTTTACTTCTATCTTCGCTTTCAAATTCTTATGAACACTTGGTGACAACAATTATTTATGAGAAGAAGACTTTCGAAATGGAGGAGGTTACAGTTACGCTTCTCAACAATGACATCATGAAGAAATCAAATCAGAGGAGTCATCAGGATTGTTTGCCAGTGAAAGGGGAAGGTTGAAGACTAGAGACGTAGGCAAAAGCAAAAGGGGGAAATTCAAATCATCGGGGCAAGAGAGGAAACCATACTTATTTTGCAAACAGTCAGGGCATAGGAAGAAACAATGCCAAAGGTACAGATAGTGGTTGGAGAAGAGCGGTAAAGGTGCCAGAACAAAGAGTTCAAATCAAGACAGTGTTGCGACTGAAATAGAAGAAGATCCGTGTGATGTACTCATAGTACATGACATGAAGGAAAAAAAAATTCTGGTATTTGGATGCTTGCCTCCGGATGTTTTTATCATATGTGTTCCATAAAGAAGTTGTTCGATACCTATAAGGAGTTCAACGGCAGAAGTGTTCTCATGAGAAACAATATTGTATGTAAGGCCATTGGCATGAGAAATATCAAAGTCCGTATGTTGATGTTGTTGTGCGAACACTTAAAATATTGGCTTATGCAAATACGCAGAAAATTGTATATACAATATAAATCAATATAATTTTAGATATATATCTGAGGGATCAAATAAAGATACTGATTATCGATTTCACAACATAAAACTGTGTGCGTGTGCGCGGTGTGTAAAGTCTCCAATAATCTCCTTCACTTAACAAAAACAAATTAAAACAAAAAAACAAAAGATATACAATTAACTCTAGAAAATCACATTATTTCAGGTAATGCAAATGTAAAAGAGAGGAAAATCTAATTTCAAATCAAATAAGTATTCACTAAAGCATCTAGCTATTGAATCATCACAGATTTTAATGTTAGACTAGAAAATTATTTATTTTGCATCAGTAAATACTAGGTATGTGGTTGTCAATGAAGCTAACATGTTTGTTAAAAGTGCGGGGCACATAGCCTAATGGTGAGCAATAGAAGTTTGTGGAGGGAGATCCGGGATCTAATTCAGAATCTTCCATTTAGTGCTTCGAAGAGAGACAAGCTGGGCCGGTGTGCTTCGTTGCACAATTAGATTAATATTTGTATGTATGGAAAAATTATTTTGTTTTCTTGCTCTCCCAAATGAACAAGGAATTGAACAAGAGGAGAAAGGTCATATACAATTACATCTAATAAGTTATATTAGGACAGTAAAGAATTATATCAAAATATATTTAATAACTTCAATCCCCTGGTTTTCTCTTCTTCTCAAGTATTATAACCACAAAATTTAAGGGTCCTCAAATTAATTTCAATTTGATGGTCTAACGTAACCTAAATAGCGCCACATCAGCTAAATGTAGATTTTTTATAACAAATATTTAATAAATACAATTATGAACGGAATCAGTTATAACTACACAATCATCTCTACTAATCTTAAATAACTACTTGAGTCAACAAATTAACTACTCACTCCAAACACCTAAGTTTTAAACTTCTATGATTTTTTTATAATTTAAATTATAAAAACAAAACAAATTTTTTATTTAAACACGTTCATCGCACATGCAAAATATAGTAGTAATATACTTTAGGATAAATATTATGAACCTGATATACCTACATACTCAACTAATTAAAGAGCCAACAATGCCAATGTTTTACTAATAGAATGGGAGGTCAACATGAGATTGTGATAAGAAGGAAAGAACAACTCCTCCCAATCATTTAAATCAGTTTTTAATGCTTTAATCATGCATATATAGGCTATTTGGTGTATGTGCAAATGTTCAAAAGGAAAGGAAAGAAAAGTCCAAAAGCAAGCTAAATACATATAATAAAATAGGATAGACCTAAGGTCCCAGATTGACTTGCGAAATTCTCTCAAAACCAATTACCATTTAAATTCTCTCAAATCCATAACTCATGGGCCAGTTAGTTGTGCCATGGGTGTGCGGGATAGGAGGTCTCGTGTTCGAGTCCCCATACGCATATGGTGTTTCCCCCTTCCTCCATTTTTTTCTTTAACTAAATGCGCACGTCCAGATTCGATCTTGGATACGCGTGGATGTGTGTGTCATAGAACCTCTAGGCTAACTAAGGGTGTTCGGTTGTCCAAAAAAAAAAAATGAAAGAAACAAAGAAAAGAAGGATGACTAAATCAAGGCTTTACACAATTCCACTTCAATGTTTAAAAGAGAAATATGGTGGTAGTTAGGTATAAATTTTATTAGTATGGTCAAATCATTTCATTATGTTAAAATCATGTGGTATATATATACATATCCTACTATGACTGGGATTGGAAGACTAAGCTATCAAATTAAGTTGTGATTACCTTAATTCAAATAGAACAAAGAAGAATTTCCAGATTTATATAAGATAATTGGGTGTTTGCTCTTTTAATAATAACATGACTTCATTCAATCATTCATATCCATGTATAGTTATATTGGGACAAATACATTACAAAGACAAAACAAACGATATAGAGAAGAAACAAAACCACAGGTAAGGTAGAAATATGAATACTAACCATAAAACCAATAGGTGAAGGTGAAACTTTATTAATTAACAAAATCCGGAGGAGTACAAATCAATGAAGAATTACAAATCCCTCTCAAACCTAAATCTCTCACAATTATCAATGTGTTCTCTCTAATTAACAAAAGCTATCCATTTCAAGGGTTACAAAATACTACAATATATATAGTATACTAGAAATAAGTCTAAATAATTAGAGTTAAGTCTAAATAACTAATCTTCCAACTAATAAATATACACCCTGCCTGTAGATAAGTCTGAATCTGTTATCTCTTGTCTTCTAGATAAGTCTGAATCTGTTATCTCTTGCCTTATAGGAATAGAAGGCATACACAACAATTCTTTATGGGAAATCAATAAAGATCGGAATGGAAGGCATACACAACAATTCTTCATCTTGACTCACATTTCCACAAACTCCTCTATCAAAATTAATAATAGCCCCACCTTCATTACAAAACCCCTCAAGGGCCCAAATGAGTGCGACGTGCTCCAATAAAGTTCAAGCAATGCTCAAACTTAACAACTGAAAGAGACTTCGTCAACATGTCGGCCGGATTATCCGCTGTGCCTAATAATATCTTCTTTCTCAATGACTTCCTGAACAAACCAATATCTAACATCAATATGCTTCGTCTTATCACGATGCATCTGATATTTCGTCAAGTGAATCGCATTTTGGCTATCACAGCAGATTATTATGATACCTTTTTGAATACCAAGTTCCGAAAATAGTCCCTTCAACCAGATCGTTTCTTTAACGGCCGCAACAACGTCCATATACTCCGCCTCCGTTGTAAACAACGCCACCGTAAGCTGTAATGAAACACGACAACTGATGGCATATCTTTCCAAGGAGAATACATAACCGGTGATCGATTTTTGTCTGTCAAGATCACTCGCATAATCGGAATTGCTGAATCCAACCAAACTATCGTTGTTCCTTCCAAACACAAACCTCACGTCAGACGTAGCTCGAAGGTATCGTAATATCCATTTCATCGTCTGCCAATGAATTTTGCCAGGAGATACCATATAACAACTAACACTAACAACGTGTGAAATGTCAGGTCGTGTACAAACCATGGCATACATAACGCTACCACCACACTCGCATATAGAACATTGAACATATATTTAATCTCATTCTCTATATGCGGTGATGAACGGGCTAAAAGTTTAAAATTAGCTGCCAACGAAATACTTACAGATTTAGCGTATGTCATACTGAAACACTCCAAAACTTTCTCAATGTATCGTTGTTGAGACAAGTATAACTTTTCTCTTCTGCGATCTCGCTTGATCTCCATACCAAGTATTTTCTTGGCCACTCTCAAATCGTTTTCCATTTGTTTTTCTATAAAAAAAAAACAAATATGAGGTATCCTTCTTCTAGAAGTATTCCCGTATAAATACAGAATACTTCATCTGGTATATGTATCATTACATATACGCGTATCTGTATAAATATACAGATAGCACCAAAGAGAAAATGAATAGTGAACAATAATACTAAAATATATGTATCAAAATACATATATAAATTATTAAATAAAAATCTGATTTAATAATTCGGCTTAATCCTAAACCGGCTAGTATTATCAATCATATGATTAAAGTCCGTGTATCCCGTACACGTATTTAATCAGACCCCAGCACGTACCAACAAACGGCTCTTACATCTGTCGCTTGAACCGGGAAAACCCTCTGTGTGGAACTCTAAAAACTCGACAATACGCCGGCAGCGGGTTTAACTATAAGCACGTCAGCGGCACTAGCTGTACGTAACGGCTATCCAGCTACTTGTCGAAAGGGGGGTCGACAATCAAGTACGTCCTTATCCTACTGAGCCTGAATGTGACAATCTCCATACAGTCCGGTCTCTTCGTCAAAGAGTATCGTATATCGGGTCTAGGGGGTGGATAACATCAGACCCCTACTAACCCGATAAGTCGTGTCTGAGTCAAGCTCATCACCAACAAAGATACTACCGATCAACTATCATTAAATCTCATCCACCATGGCCATGGATTTCTAGTGATAGCTAACTGAACACAGCGCTATATCGACTCCTAATAACAGGAGAGATGAATCTCTGACGGTCGACCACTGCCTCCATATGGTTCGGAACTGTACCCAACTAAAACCTGTTTGCACGACTCTTTTGACCCGTGGTAGGGTAGTAATCAAAGTACAATGAGAATTCACACGAGAAAAATGACGACTTCAGGTCAAAAAACTAACCTGTACTCATGCTACTCGAGAACTTCTATCTGACGATAGATATAATACCATCTAGAAGTTCTCGGTCAGTCCGTCCGGTGTGCTCACCTCCAGTGAGCACCTGTATACTATTTTAGGTGACACAACACCAATAGCTTCTGAGACCGGCCACCGCCCCTCTTCTGGGTCTAAAAGCGTATACATTAGTCTAATTCGGAATATCGATGCCCAGTCTCGGTACTCCTATGACTAGGGACATTTAAGAATGTGCTTATGGACAACCCAACTCCCACATATATAATCGCCATCATAATGCTGGTTGTCGAGCAATAATCCTACGGGTTTCATCAATGATGAAAACAAACTAGATAGCATACTATCATCTCGAGTAAGACTGCTATACCTGTATAGGTCCTCTCTCAATTGTCATAATCTCCTACTTGCGATCACAATAATTGTCTTGAGGACACTATATCCAACAGGAGCAGCTCGATATCAAGACCGCGTTCTTGCATGGAGATCTGGAGGAAGAAATGTATGCACCAGCCTTTGGATTCGAAGTCGAAGGCAAAGAAGGTCATGTTTGCAAGCTTAAGAAATCTCTATACGGATTGAACCAATCCCCAAGGCGATGGTACAAGCGATTTCACCGCTTCATGGTGATGATCGGGTTCTGGAGAAGTTTGTTAGACTAGTGCGTATACTTCAAGATACTTGACGATGGTACGTGGATTTATCCCCTCCTATATGTCGATGATAGGTTGATCGCTTCCCAAAGTAAGTCAGAAATCTATAAATTAAAGCAACAACCGAGTTGGGAGTTTGAGGTGAATGATCTCGGAGCTACAATGAAGATCATTGGCATAAGGATTGTTAGGGATAGAAAGAAAAGAGAATTGCGTTTTTCGCAGAAGAAATACATCGAGAAAGTCCTCGCTCGATTCGGGATGGAGAAGGCTACGCCAGAGGTCACTTCATTGGTGACGCATTTCAAACTATCGGTAAAACAGTCACCCAATGCAGATGCGGAAAAAGAATATATGTTTCAACTACTATATGCAAGTGCGGTCGGAAGTCTCATGTATGCGATGGTGTGCACTCGCTCGGATCTAGCACATACAGTTAGGGTCATGAGTTGATATATGGCTAATCCCGGCAAGAAGCATTGGCAAACGGTAAAGTAGATCCTGCGATACTTGAAAGGGACCACTAGTATCGGCCTACAGTACGAAAGAGACAATGTGGAATATTGCATCTTAGTTGGATATGTGGATGCCAACTTAGCGGGTGTCTTGGAAAGGCGAAGGTTGATGACGGGCTATATATTTATAGTAGGCACAGGCATATTATCTTGGAGGTCGACGCTTCAGACCATCATCGCATTATCAATGACTGGGACCGAATATATAGCTACAGTTGAAGCAGTTAAAGATGCAATATGGATACGGGGTTTACTTGAAGATTTAGGCTTGAGTCAAGATATCACGAAGGTCTATTGTGACAGTTCGAGCGCCATTTTTTTGGACAAGAACCAGACTTTCTACGGGATCCCGTACGAGACACTTTGATATAAGGTACTGCTTTATTGACGCAATGGAAGAAGATAAGAAGGTCGTCCTATCGAAAATTGATACCAAAGAGAACCCCGCAGACGCATTGACCAAGGTCATTTTGCTGGATAAGTTTAAGCTCTGTTTGGATAAGGTGCATATCGTTGATTGCGGAGATAGTGCCATATGACACACCGGAGAAAGAGAAACACTTGAAAATTTGGCGATTTTACATCAAGAAGGAGAATGTTGTTTCTGTGATACAAAATCATGTAAGCCCCACCCCAAGTTCTATTGTGCTTTTAGAAAAAGTCTAGCAGTTCTAAAGATCTTCTAGAAATTGTTTTGGTATAGCTCTAGATTTCTTCTGGAAGAACATCTAGAAATAGTCAAAATTCTAGAGGGTTCGATAAGCTTTCTAGAATGATTGTTCATACTATAATATTGCATTATTGTACTCCCTGATTTTATTCGTTTAATAAATAAACAGGTACTCTTGACGCACGTTTGTTGAATATTATAGGATACAGGCTCTTGAAGCGAATACAGTGAAAAAGACGAAAATTGATACAGAAAAGGGACTTTTGACCAACAAGTAGACGGATCCTAGTCAAGCCTAGACGAAGAACAATTCACAATTGTATAAGGCAATACAGTCCGAAATGTCAAAGTGAACGGTCAAAAGATCCTTACAAGTTTTCACTGAAGATCTGGAGAAGACCCAGAAGTCAAATAGAGAAAAGAAGTATAAAAGTGGAAAGCCCATGAAGCATATAAGGAAGCCCAAAAGTTTCAGAGCCTATTTCCTTAGTTTGGCCGCGGAACCGCGGCCAAACCTAGGCTGGAGCCACGGTTCCGCGGCCATTCAGTGCCCGTGTCGGTGCAAAATTTCTGGGTCGGTGCGTCGGTGCGAGTGTTGGGATTTTCCGTGGGCATATCTGTAAAATCATGTGTGCGAGAATCTGTAACCCTAGTTTTCCTGTTTTCCTATAAATTGTAATCGAAAATTGTAAAACCCTATGTCTCTTTTCAATAAACAAATTCAGATCTGTTCTGTATTATTGCTTGGAGGGAGCCATCAATAAAATTAGTAAGTTATTTTTAATTCTTTGTTTTAATTCTCTTTTAATTTAGAATGTCTTTTAATCTCCTAATGAGCGAGTAATCTCCTCGCTTGTTAGGGTTAGCCTTAGGGAAAGGTTTGAGAGATGAGATCTCTCACCCCTTTCATGCCATTCACACCTAAGAATTAGAACTCCATGCATGCACGCACACACCGCGCCCTACGGCACCTTATCCCTCGAGGTAATGGTGACACCGTAGTGTAAAGGACCGGTTGCGCGAGTTTTCCATGGAGGTTAGGATAAGTATCGATAAAGGAAGGACAAGAATCTAGAGGAAGAAATATCTTCCCAAAAGATTCTAATCCACTTTATTGATAATTACTATAACATCTAATAGATCTAAAATAAGGCATTGAAAGTGGTGAGGAAACTTTTAATCTCCCAACTTCCCCTAAGCCTAACCCTAGCAAGACTTTAATTTAGATTAATTTAGTTTATCGATAGATCTAGGTTTCTTAGATTTAATAAATCAATCCTACAACATTTGGAATCAACTCGTAAAAACACATTAAGAAAATTACACATCTCTGTGGATCGACCCGTATTCACCGGCTAGCTGCAAAGCGACGCCGTTTCTGATTACGGTTAACTTAATATTTTTGGAACTAATCAAATGGCGCCGTTGCCGGGGATGGCGTAAAATTTCTTTTGTGTGATTTCGGGTTGATATAAATTTTAAAAATTATAAAAATCTGAAAATAAAAAAAAATAAAAAAAAATTTATCAATTTTTATCTGTTTGAAGGGTGTATCTTTTGAATTTTGCAGGAATAGCGAAGATTCTCGGATCTGAAAATTTACAGAGGGTAAACCAGAAAAAATCATATCAGAACAGAGAGCAAATATCATAACAGAGCAGTACAAATTTTTCCAGAGCGTGATCCCTTCAGAAGGCCCCACTTCCACCGCAAAAAGGGGCCCAGGACCGCGGTTCCGCCGCGTGGCTGCCACGTCAGCACCTCAAATTTGCTCTGTTTGTTTTCTAATCCCTTCCTCTGTCAACCTCCATATATCTTTTGTGAAAATTTTCTGCAGGATTTCTTTGCGCTAAAAATCTTCTCTCCCCTTCTAAATAACAGATTTTCTGCAGGTTTCCTTGCGCCGCGCTAAGAAAATTGATTGCAAGTGAATTTTATTGTTTTGCATAATTTAATCGGACTTTAAGGGGCTAATTGACCAAACTCAGATTGGGTGGGGATTTCATTACCTTTCCCAGGACCCCAGAAAACACTTAAAGTATTTGCATTGACCACAATTAATTAAAAAAAATATTAGACTCAGCCCTAAGGACATCGAGCTCAATAGGAAAAGGACTAGTATAGGCATCGACCGTTTATCCTAACTGACTTTGCGGTGTCTAGGCAAGTGTGTCTAGGCTAGTGGTTATTAATTAGGCCCACTACTGTGGTTCCTTCCCACTTACCGGCACTTACGTGGTCGTAATTGTCGGTGAAGAGGCGATTTGAGGTCCTATTTCTAGCCCTAGTTAGGAGCTGTCTAGCAGACCTTAGTGACTCTAGATCTAGGCCTGATTGTGCATGTGTGGTTGATACATTTGTGTCACAAGTCTCTTTTCAAAAACCTCTTTGCAAACATTCTCACATAAAAAAAAAAGGAAAAATCTTTTCAAAACTTGCAACTTGTCGCTAAAGAAAACTTGCAACTCACTTCCATCACTTCTTCTCATTGACATTATCTTACCTCCACATTCTGTTTTTTTTTCTTTTTTCTGACTACACTACCCCTTTAGTGTATGTCACTTTGGACTAGAGATACTAACGCCCGATTAGTCCGTGTTTCGTTGGTACCGACCGACGAACCTTTCGACACCGAAGTCGAAATTCCCTCCATTTCCTTACCTCCACCTTCAAATTCTTCTTTCGAAGGTATGTCGGGACACGACCCCAACGATACCTTACCGACGGGAATGATTCCACCTCCGTTAGGTGCGAATAACCCGAATCTTCCGCCTGTTGTAGCGCCCCAACGAATCGCGCTCCAGGATCTCTTCTACCCCGTCCGCACTTCTTTACCTACATGTCTTTAACCCCCACCGGCAAATGGGGACAATTTTGAAATAAAACCACAATTCATCAATATGCTGCCAAAATTTCATGGTTTGGAATCTGAAGATGCGTATATTTTTATCAATAAATTCCAAAATGTGTGCGCTATGATGAAAACGACCCAATTAAGTGATGACGCTATAAGGCTAAGGATCATTCCTTTTACCTTATGTGACCTAGCCGAGAAGTGGCTATACAGCATCACATCACATTCCATTAGAAATTGGGACGAGTTTGTGAAAGCTTTTCTGAAAAAGTTCTATCCTCATCACAAAACTGCTAGAATCCGTAACGAGATTATACAATTTTCACAGCTTCCTTCCGAACCATTTTGGAAGTGCTTCGAGAGATTTAAAGACCTACTCGTTCAATGCCCTCATCATGGGATCGAAAGTTGGCAACTTTGCCAAACATTATATGAGGGATTGAACTCGGCAACGAAGCAGTTGCTAGAAACCATATGTCAAGGTCATTTTCTCTCAAAGTCTAGCGACAAAGCGTGGCAGTTTCTCGAGGATCTTAGTGAACAAACTATTCAGTGGGAGAGCACAAAGACCACCTCATCTTCTTCTATTGGTCAATCTAGGGCAGGCATACATCAAGTAGATATGTCGATTGCTATGAAGGCCGAGATGGCCGCACTTATGAAAAAGCTAGAAGCCATTGAGACCAAAATCTCATCGTCTTCTCCTGCCCCTGCTTTACCCATACGAACTGTTTGTGCTTTTTGTTCGGATCCATCGCATCTAATCGAAGAGTATCCTTATAATGCATCTACTCAAGAACAGGATCAAATCAATGCTGCATTTCAGCAACGACAAAGAAACGATCCGTACTCTTCGACATACAATCCGGGATGGAGGAGTCACCCAAATTTCGCTTGGAACCAAAATCAACAATTCCAAGGAAATAACAATTTTCAAAGACCTCCTCCTCCACAACAACAACAAGCACCTTCACAAACTCAAAACCAGCAACCTTTCCAACAACAACCTTATACAAATCAAACGAACAATTTGGTTCAACCAAATGATGATAAGGTTATCTCGCTAGAAAAAAGTCTAAATGCATTTCTCAAGCAATCTACAGAATCCGCAGCAAGATTTGAAAATTATGTTCAGTCTTTGATACATAACAATGCCTCACACGATCAAAGTATCAAATCTATTGAGGCACAAATTGCACAATTAACTGCTGCGTTGAGCGAGAGAGAAAAGGGAAAGCTTCCATCTCAACCATTGCCAAATCCCGGTCACACATAAAACGCGTATAACAATCACAATGTAAATGCGGTGACCACGTTGAGATCCGGAAGAGAGTTGCAAAATAATGTGGGTATTAGTGATGATATCCCCACCGGTGGTTCTTCTTCTTCTTCTCCTCCATCGTCATCTTCCCCTTCTTCATTTTCTTCACTTTCTTCTTCACCTTTTTCTTTAGAGCCTATTCTCCACCCTTCATACGGCTCTACTTCTTCTAACTCGAACGGACCCATTTCTCACAACACGAACACATCTACACGGGGTGCCGTTCTTACTCCACATTCTACTCCACAGACATTTGACTCAACAAATTTTCAAAATGCTCCATTTCCAAACAGGTTGAGTCCCAATAAACCAACTGCACAAATGGAGAAGATTGTGGAATTATTTAAGCAGGTTAGCATAAATATACCTCTCTTGGATGCAATCCAACAAGTCTCTTCATACGCGAAAATCTTAAAGGGCTTATGCACCTCGAAGAGAAAGGCATCTCAAGTACCCAAGAAAGTGCTAGTGGCTAGTGCAGTGAGCAATGCTATTAACCACCCTCAAACCTTACCCCAAAAACGAAAGGATCCCGGCTGTCCTACGATTTCAATCACAATTGGGGATAAGAAAATTAATCGAGCACTTTTAGATCTTGGGTATAGTGTTAACCTGCTTCCCTACTCCGTGTACGAACAATTAGGGGTTGGAGAGTTGAAACCCACTCGTTGTACTCTCTAAATGGCTGATCGATCAATCACCCATCCAAGGGGTGAGCTAAAGGATGTGTTGATCAAATTTGGGGAGTTCATATTCCCCGTTGATTTTATTGTTATGGATACACAACCTGTTGCTAACCCACGGAACCAAATTCCGGTGATCCTCGGTCGACCATTTTTGGCCACTTCCAATACTGTAATAAACTGTCGCAATGGCTCCATGACTCTATCCTTTGGGAAGATGTCTAGTGAGTTCAATATTTATAAGATGGGAAGTCTGCCCCCCGTGCCTAAAACTAGTACACGAGAAGTTTGCTCTGTTCACGAAATCACGCAGGAGGACTGTGAGCTTGAAAGATTCTTGTTTAATGAAAACAGTTTTGACGCCACTAGTGCGTCCCTCCTTAAGCCTACCACCGTTGACACAACCGATATGGATTATGAATGTTTCACTTTTTCGGATGATGACGACTCACAGCCCGAATATGAGTCTTTTGAATTTTTGGATGAGTTAGTTGAACCATCCGAATCGGTTGTTTGCAGTGATTTCGAACCTGTGTTGGAGTCCTTTGAGTTCGAGGTAAATTCCGCAATGATTCTTTCGCCTCCGAAACTCGAACTCACGCCCTTGCCGTCTCACCTTAAATATGCTTACATAGGTGAGAATGAGACCTTTCCCGTTATCATATCGGCCTCTCTAGCCCTCGAGCAAGAGAACGCCCTTTTAATGGTCTTACAAGATAGGCGGCAAGTTTTCGGTTGGACTATGGCGGACATCGAGGAGATCAGTTCCCTTATAATTGAATATCATATGCAATTGATGGATGATGCCAAGTCAATAGAGAACCCACATGAACATTTTGGGGGTATTGTGGTTAGTCAACCTCCTCCTTTAGAAGTTGAACCACCCCCATTTCTTTTAATAAGCTACGAGAATGCCAATATTCCACTGATTGCTGATCATTCACATTCTCGTTTTGATTCATTACCACCTCCTGTCTATTCACTTCCATACCTTCCATACCACCACTTCTATCTTCCTCAATTCTTTATGGATCGCTACGACTTACTCTTCCACCAACTGATACTCTTTACTGATAAATTTTTCAACTGGTTGGTGTTAACGTTTGGTCTATGCAAGGTTTGGCAGTAATGTCTAACGTAGTTTAAATGAAGTTTGGGGGAGGGCTTTTTTGTATATATTTGTTTTCCTTAACAATAAATTTTTTTATAAATAATTAAACAGGGGAGTGCCGGTATTTTGACCCTCTTGGTTTAGCATGACAGTGAGGACACTGTCAAGTTCTAGTTTAGGGGTATGCTCGGTACGTCTTCTTCTTTCGCATTCATTTGTACATATTTTTGCATACTTATTTGAAAACCCATAAAAATTGAAAAATTTTGAAAAATTATAAAAAAATATTGTATTCAATTTTGGCTAGTTGACTTGAGTTTGACAAATAAGTTAACTGGTTAGGAACAACTAGATCTTAGACTTAGTGAATTAAAAACCCTAAAAATAACATTCCTTAAAGTTTAACGGTAGAAAGTATATGCCTTGTAGTTTATTTAGAAATAGGCAAATTTTGGGTTCACTTCTTGGACTAAGTCGAAACAAGGGAAGAGTATTGATGTTCTTATTAGAGTATAAGTTTGAAAAATAGTTCCTAGCTTAAGTCTAGATTCTGAAAATGTATACCCTACAACTTGCACAATCACGCACCTTGAAACTTGGAATAGTAGAAGAGACCTTGAAATGCTCTTGTCTAAAAGTCCTTAGTACAATGAAAATAAAGAAAAAAAAATGAATAAAGGAAAAAAAAACGGACACTGGGTTTTGTGATTACTTAAGGTTGTAAAAATAGAAAAATCTTTAGCGAGGGTGCTTCATCACTTAGTGCCTTAGACCAACTGGTTTGGGAGTCACTGCTAAAAGCCTTGGGTATTGCAAAATTAGGAAGTACGCTTTAAAGTGCTAACGCATCTTGTAATCGGTTGTTGGTACCTCAAGAAGTATTAACAGTCGCATGAAGGATGTGTAAGCGAAATTCAAAATTCACGAATTAATAAGTGCTTTCGACAATGGACGAGAGTACGATTGCTTGATTTGAATTTCCAAGTGTAGGGGTGATATTTACACACACGTAGGGATATGCGATTAGAGTTTAGATGAGAGAAAGGAATGAAGGATAGAACTTGTATTTTTAGTAAAGTTGATAGAAATTCCTAAGTGGAGATGAAACCCTAGAAGGAAGACTTAAGAGATGCCGAAAGGTAAGTAGGTCTACATAACATATATAATCTTAAGTTAAATAATGAGGAAGTGTAACGAATATGGGTGGATAATTTGCGAGTAAAAAGATAATAGAATTCCTTCTTAGAAAGCCTAATTGGATGACAAAAGTCAATGGACCAAATTGATAGAATTTTGTGGGTAGTATCCGCTGAAAACCCTCAGGAGACAACACTCCTCATACTAGGGACACCTAGAGATTTAACGGCTTGTTGCACGTGCTCAGTGCAATCGCGTTTCCCTGCGAAAGTGCGTTTAGGTTAGGATTTTAGTGAATAAAAATAAGTTTGCTCGAGGACGAGCAAAAGGTAAGTTTGGTGGTATTTGTTCATATTATAATATTGCATTATTGTACTCCCTAATTTTATTCGTTTAATAAATAAACAGGTACTCTTGACGCACGTTTGTTGAATATTACAGGATACAGGCTCTTGAAGCGAATACAGTGAAAAAGACGAAAGTTGATACAGAAAACGGACTTTTGACCAACAAGTAGACGGATCCTAGTCAAGCCTAGACGAAGAACAATTCACAATTGTATAAGGCAATGCAGTCCGAAATGTCAAAGTGAACGGTCAAAAGATCCTTACAAGTTTTCACTGAAGATCTGGAGAATACCCAGAAGTCAAATAGAGAAAAGAAGTATAAAAGTGGAAAGCCCATGAAGCATATAAGGAAGCCCAAAAGTTTCAGAGCCTATTTCCCTAGTTTGGCCGCGGAACCGCGGCCAAACCTAGGCTGGAGCCGCGGTTCTGCGGCCATTCAGTGCCCGTGTCGGTGCAAAATTTCTGGGTCGGTGCGTCGGTGCGAGTGTTGTGATTTTCCGTGGGCATATCTGTAAAATCATGTGTGCGAGAATCTGTAACCCTAGTTTTCCTGTTTTCCTATAAATTGTAATCGAAAGTTGTAAAACCCTATGCCTCTTTTCAATAAACAAATTCAGATCTGTTCTGTATTATTGCTTGGAGGGAGCCATCAATAAAATTAGTAAGTTATTTTTAATTCTTTGTTTTAATTCTCTTTTAATTTAGAATGTCTTTTAATCCCCTAATGAGCGAGTAATCTCCTCGCCTGTTAGGGTTAGCCTTAGGGAAAGGTTTGAGAGATAAGATCTCTCACCCCTTTCATGCCATTCACACCTAAGAATTAGAACTCCATGCATGCACGCACACACCGCGCCCTACGGTACCTTATCCCTCGAGGTAATGGTGACACCGTAGTGTAAAGGACCGGTTGTGCGTGTTTTCCATGAAGATTAGGGTAAGTATCGATAAAGGAAGGACAAGAATCTAGAGGAAGAAACATCTTCCCAAAAGATTCTAATCCACTTTATTGATAATTACTATAACATCTAATAGATCTAAAATAAGGCATTGAAAGCGGTGAGGAAATCTTTAATCTCCCAACTTCCCCTAAGCCTAACCCTAGCAAGACTTTAATTTAGATTAATTTAGTTTATCGATAGATCTAGGTTTCTTAGATTTAATAAATCAATCCTACAACATTTGGAATCAACTCGTAAAAACACATTAAGAAAATTACACATCTCTGTGGATCGACCCGTATTCACCGGCTAGCTGCAAAGCGACGCCGTTTCTGATTACGGTTAACTTAATATTTTTGGAACTAATCAATGATCCCTATAAATACATGATAGGTATCAAGCAAAACATTAACACTAGTAAGTTATAGTGAGCTTTTATGAGAGATTGAAAATTTGAAAGCTCTTGTAAAATTTTGTATTCATCAAATACTTTGTAAAATTGATTTCTCTTCATTAGTGCAAAGTTTTTTTCGCCGATAAAATGCTCCTTTCATTCTCCCTTGCTTGCTTTATTCCCCCCTTGCTTGCTTTATTTCCATTCAAAACCGTCGTTTCTGCTAACAATACGAGACACATCACAAAATTGTAAAAAAAACTAGGATTTGTAGCTTCCAACTAAATAAGGTGCTTTAGCGTTCTTGATTTGTATCGTCCCCTTACCTGTAGCTCGACACGAACTATTATTGCCCATCAAAACCATTCCACCATCAACCGACTCATAGGTGGTAAACAATCCCCTATTGGGACACATGCGATAGGAACAAGCCGAATCCATAATCCACTCATCCTTAGATCAATGTGTGTTGTCAAGAATCGCAAGAAGATCTCTTTCTCCTTCCGCTATATCCGCCTCGGCCGAAAACTCCTTCGATTTGTCTTCCTACTTTATCTTGTTCCGACCTTGAAGTGTCCTTTCTTATTACAATAATTGAAGGTCATGTTCTTAGTCTTGGATTTCGACCTCGACTTCTTTTTATTTGCTTCCGGATCTCTCTTCTCCGTACGCCCTCGAACAAATAAGCCAGACGACGAACCACCCACTTCGGAAGAAGTCAACTCCTTGTCTATCTTCTCTTTATTCATCAAGTTCTCTTCGACATCTTCGATTGAGATCGTATCTTTTCCATAAACCATGGTGCCACGAAAGTGCTTATATGAGGGTGGCAGCGAACACAACAAAAGAAAAGCCTGATTTTCATCATCAATCTTAATATCAATTTTACCCAAATCTATAATGATTGAATTAAACTCACCGACGTGAGATTTTGTTGGAGAGCTTTTTGACATATGAAGTGAGTAGAGACGCTGCTTCAACAGGAGTCGATTCGTGAGAGATTTTCTCAATTATAACTCCAATTTTTCCCTACAAATTTGCCGCCGTCTTCTCTACCAAAACTTCTTGTAAAACTTCGTTTTTCAGACGCAAGTGGATAACCGTGAGGGTCTTTTCATCCATCTCCTCCCAAGCATCCTCCGTCATAGTGGAAAGCTTTTTATCCTTCCCTAAAATCGTCTTTTCAAATTGGTGTGAATCAAAACGGTAACCATAGGGACTTACCACAAACTGAAACTCATATTTCTATCGAACTTCTCGATATCGAATTTCATGATTCTCGGAGACATGATGCGGGATCAAATCAAAATAGCTTGAGTACTAATGAACCATAAAACTTCAAAATCACGATCTAAGAAAGTGGGGAAGAGAACGTAGTTTTCGTCACCCACCATTAATCTAGATCGCAAAATTAAAGACATAATGGTTCAACCAAAAATCCCACAATATCGCAACAATAGCTCTGATACCAGTTTGTTACGACAAATACGATCACGAAGACAAAACAAACGATATTGAGAAGAAACAAAACCACATGGAATATAAAAATATTAATACTAACTACAAAACTAATAGGCGAAAGCGAAATTTTATTAATTAACAAAATCCGAAAGAGTACAAATCGATAGAGAATTACAAATCCCTCCCAAACTCTTAGATTTCTCACAATTATAAATGGGTTTTCTCTAATTAACAAAAGCTATCCATCTCCACGATTACAAAATACTACAATATATATGGATACTAGAGATAAGTTGATGTAGCCCTAGCCTACATGGAGCGGTTTGACCGTTCCAAAACACGTCATGTCTAACTCAACAGAGAAACCCGAACTGCCAAATCTTGTCCGATTCGCGCGTTTTCCTAGCCAAATCAAAGCTCTCACAAAATTGTCTGGTTCAATGCTGCAAGCATTATTGATGTCTCTTAGAATCGCAAAAATCCATCATTTAGTGCCCCGAAATCGCGGTCAAAGATTTGCTTCAAAATTTTGACTTTCGAATTAGAGATGAAATCAATGCCCGGATCAGTTAAGACTTTACAGGCAGTATCGGGAATCAATTCTGAACACAATCAAATAATTAATTTCGATTTTTAGCAATTTTCTATTTTTAGCAGTTATTTATTTTAGGCAGTTTTTATTTCGTTGGTAAATTAGTTTTGATTTTTGATTTTGTATGGGTCTATTTAAGAGACTCCTTGCAATTGTAATAGGTAGATTTTGATTAATAAAACTCTAATTTGACAAATTTCCATTGTTATTGTTTGATTCCTTCAACCTTCTCTAAATTCAGCCTAAAAGTGCAGCATCCCAAATCAGGGCTGCACCATAAGTCTAAATAACTAATTTCCCGACTAATAAATATCCACCCTGCTTGTAGATAAATCTGAATTTGTTATCTCTTTCCTTATAGATAAGTATGAATTTATGGAAAATCAGTAGGGATCAAAATGGAAGGCATACACAACACGTTATTCATAGGGAATGCAATTATAATTATACGAATAGAATAATTTATAGAAAAAATCTTCTTATTCAAAGTAGAGGAGCTAATTAATTTCTTTATTATTCAATATATCAAACTCCTCATCTCAGCTATAGAAATTTATATAACCTAGAGACTATATGCAGCCACATATATCATGCACAAAAGATGCACAAGAACCATGAAAAAATGAATTTACTTAACTCCGAAGAAAAAAATCATTATCCCAGTCTCATAATATTGGTCTCTTCTTGCCTTTTTTCCCCTTCTAAATGTTAGTCCATTTCAATATCAAGAAGAAACTTCGACACCAATACATAATTAATACTATAAACTTCCTTTAACTATTCTCAATAAATCCCATGGTTGTTCAAATATCAAGACATTAGCGAACCCTTATTAGGGTTATTAGGGTTACAGTGGGAAATTTAGATTTATAAAATTACAGATTTAAGAAAATTCAATCTTTTTCTTAATAGATGCAACAAACACAAAAAACAAAAACAAAGACCTATATTGTGAAACCGAAGGAGTAATCCATAATCATAAGGCAACATAAGAATGTGATTTCATACGAAGAGACCAATCATAGGGAAACAATTGTTTATACACATAGATGTATTGTCGGCCAAGTTGATTATGCAAGTTAAGGAGCCATCACATCCATTACACCTTTTAGTCCTTAAATCTTAGCATTTTAAGACTGTAGCTTGCTTGCCAAAATCAATCTACTACACGCATCAATTCATAATTTTCTAAGAGATGAATAGGATTTTCCTTTGTCTCATAGCTAAAATCAAAATATCTGCAATTATTGTTATCATGGTTGTATATATAGTGCACATATGCAAAGATCTTCATCTCCTCAGCCTTTGTTCCTTTTTCTGTGGATTTTCCATGAATTTAAATGTACATTCATAATTTGAAGATATTTGGGGAGAGCTATGCTGAAAGATCTTGGTGGGGTAGTGATGACCACTTGCTATTATGACAAATTCAATGGAATATTGAAGTACACTATTTGGACCATGCTTTGGATGATCACTAGCTACCCTTTCTCTTTCAACATCATGTGATCATAAGAAGAAAGAGATTCAAACATGTTCTTGATGATGATCAAATTTGAGTTGAACATGCAGATTGAATCAATTACATATATAGCATGATAATTCATGAAGTTGTGTGGATATATAGGGACTGCACCTCTCAATACCATAAACTTGCAAAATGTGTTTATGTGGTGAGGAAAACCCTAGTTGTGTGCCTAATCTTTGATACCAAAAGAGGAATTAAAGAGAGAACAAAGTTGAGAAATTGACATGATAAATATATGAACATATAGTGGGATACAACATATAGAGAACAAAATACCACAAAGTACAGTGCACCAGCATCTTTTTTCCATCCATATATAGCACGGATAGATCACCAACCACCAATTTCACTACTAAGAAAAAGGAGCATGCTAAGATAAGCTAATAGTACTCAACTAAAGAAGCATATATATTTCTACCCGAATTCTAAAAGTGAACAAACAAAGAAGCATAGAATATACACATCAACCACCTTAGAATGCCACTACGCAACCACTAATTTCAATACTTTAGAAATGCAACATGTTGCTAACAGTGTCTAACTAATTCCACCCACTAATTTATTGAATTTGTAAGATTCAGCAAAGAAATCATCATAAATAAGCAACAGAACACCCAATATGATCTATAAAAACAGTATATATATCATAGAATCAAAGGGAAATAATCAATTATATAATTAACACATGCAGGAGAAAAGTTCAAACCATATGTATATATAAGCTAATTCCTAAGACTAAACACATAAGATGAAGAAGTTGACTGATGAGAGAAATCCCTAGATTGGACACATGATCCTATAAATACCTGAATGCCACAGGGAGAGGGAAGGGGTGGGGTGGGGGGGGGGGGGGGGGAGGAACAGCAAAAGGGAATTAATTAAGGATGATGACTAGCTTGCATATGTCTCAGGAAGAAAACAACAAATATAAAACAACCATAATGTCTAATGCAACAAAGTACCCCTTGTTTAGCTTAAAACTCAATCACAACAACAACAACAAAGATAGCTAAAATAAATAGCAGCATAAACTACCAAGTGATGCAAGATATATAAAATATGATGATCACCTACCAGCTGAGAGAATTCCTGATTCTTGATCATGAATCAATTGGCTGCAGTGCCAGCTGGCGGCGGCGGAGGATCTCCTTGAGAACTACTACTACTACTACCCCCTGTGGGCTTCTTCCTCTTCTTCTTCTCATAACTAACCCCTCTAGCCTTGGACTGAAGCTCCCTCACTTCCCTAAGATAGAGCCTCACCGCTCTCGACCCGAACGGGTTAGATTCGGGCCTGCCCCCATTCTCCTCGAAGGCCGCCCGAAGCCGCCCAATAAGCGCGTCGAGGCTGCCCCAAGCCTGACGGAGCGGACACTGGCAGGGCGCGGGCGGGTTTGGGTGGCCGTAGAAAGGGCACATGTGGGTGTGGACTTTAGTCTTGCCGAATTGGTCGAGGTAGCGGAGGAACTCGAGGACGTGAGCTCCGCTGCATTGCGGGAGGGAGAGGGGGGGCCGGTGGTTGCGCAGGTACTGGTTGAAGGTGTTCCAGTCTCGGCGTTTTTGGGATTCGTAGCGACTCGGGGATTGAGGGCCGGCGGAAGGCGACAAGGAGGAGGAGGAGGAGGAGGAGGAACCAATTGTTATACTAGGGTTTGAAGGGCTCCCATGATGATCAGGGTTTGTGGGATTCATAGCGCGTGAGAGAGAGAGAGAGAGAGAGAGAGAGAGAGAGAGATGTACTTGATATTAATTGTTGCTTGAGCTTTGCTTTTATATCTATTTGTATCTGATCAGAAAGGAAATTAATATAGTAGGAATTAGTGGATTATTGCTTTTGCTTGTATTCAAATGAGATCATAAGAAGAAGAAGAAGAAAGTATTCAATACCTGCAAGATACCAGCATGAAATCCTGTCAGCAGAGGACAGAAGAAATCTTGAAAACCCTAAGGGGGTTCAATGCTTTCAACCTTGGAGGTGCCACACTGGTACCTTGGAGACACTGGATGCTGTGTTACAAGAAGAAGGGTTTGCTTAATTTAGAAGGTGGAGAGAGAGAGCGAGAGAGAGAGAGAGAGGTTGCAAGGGGTAAATAAGAAGCTTACACTACTATTTTCTTGTGCTTGATCTGGTGAAGACGGAGAATTGTTAGCTAGTAACCATGAAAGGTTCTGAGAGTGGGGGATTCCATACCTCTCTTTAGGGAGGGAGTTCACAAGATGATGGATGTTTTGCTTTGGTCTAAAAGGGAGCCAGATGATTGTAATTTATTTTTACTTTCCTCTTATCTAATTTGATTTTATTTATTATTATATTGAGACAGAAGTTTGAAAAGGTACAAGGGTTCAGATAGATTAGAGTGTATTATTAATTTTTTTTATGTGTAACCTAGGATGTTAGGCTCCATGTACAAAAGAATATAAGTAATAAATGGCTCACTCTATAAAAGGTTGAATTTATATTTATATTGATATGAATAAGCATATTTGATGACCTATACATACAGAAATTTAGTATCATAAATGCCATTAGCTATGAGATCAAAGAATTCAAACAAGACTTTCATATTTACAACTAAGAAGATAGGGTAAGCAACATGCATGTAAATATGAGCCGTGTCACGGACTTTTCTTATAAAATGAAAATCAAATTCCCAGTGGAACATGAGCAAGATTGGTACATTAAAATATTCTTGGATGAACTCGATATGTGTAAATCTAAGACAGTAAAAAGATGAGTATCCAAAACAACTCATCTTTAGTATTAGATCTAACCAATGCAAATTGTTTCAAGAAACCCACAAGAGAAGTCGAAGTAGGTTGTTTTCCTTGTAAAACAAGAATCTTATAATAAAAGATCGATCAGGAATTCAGACATTCAACCAACTCAATCAACATAACACCTTATTTTTAAAAAGGAAAAAAACAACAATAGGTAAAACATAGAAACGGAGAAAACTCAAGTTTTCTATAAGTATACCACAATGTTCATTCGCTAATCTAGTAGCTTCGAATAGTTACGAACTTGTAAGTGTTGGGGTTTGAGTACCTAAAGGGTTGTATGCCAAGGAATTTGGTCAACTGCATACCAAAGAAGAAAAATGTTCCAATGCTGATTCACAATGGGCATCTATTTTTCAATGATTGCATATTCCTCAAGCGTCATTGCGCGAGAAGCTAACCTAGGAGTTGCATAGAGGAAGACGTAGAGGGTATCTTGGTCGTGATAACTCCATCGTCTTAGTAGAGGAGTGATATTATTGGTTGTCTTTAAAGTGTGACGTTGGGAAGGTGGTCGAGAAGTGTATGTGATAATGCTCAATATTGGCGACCCTCAAGATCAGGGCATGTGGCGGACGGCACGTCCCAGAACTCAGAAGAAATGACCCACAAAGGCAGGCTATGCCACCCCTGTACCAGTCCGGCCAGCGCAAGCTAGCTCTCCTCAAGGCTCCCCGCATATTGGCCTCCTCGGCCCCTCAGCTTGCCCCGGGCAGCCGCCAGACCAAGTCTCCTCGGCCTTCTCGCTCGTCCCTGAGCCTTTTTGCCGAGGCTGTCTTCCTCGGCCCTCCGACCAGTTCTGCCACTTACATGCGTAACCGCAGCTCTGCAAATCTCGCCATGCGCGGATTCTCCGCCAGCAACATCCCACGTTCCACGCCTCCACGATCCCCATTTATGGGTAATCCGCTTTCTACGCGGGCGTGGCGTCGGGAGCGTAACTGCTGGCGAGATTCTCGCGCCTGCTGCTGCATGCCTCCACCACTATATAAACCCCCATCACAGAAGGGTCAGGTAAGCCGTTTTTACTCCACTTAGCCGTTATGCTGCTCGGATCTAGTACTAACTTGATCGTCGGAGGGTCCTCGGTGGTACCAAACCATCCCAGGACTTCCTTGCAGGTACTCGGCGTTAAGCCCCTTAAATCACCAATCTCCTCAAAACCCATTGAGGCTCACACATAATAGGAGATCATCACCATAATCCCCCGGGAGATCGACGGAAGACAATATTTGAAGGAGACCCGAAAATGACCTCCATCAGTTGGCGCCGTCTGTGGGAAATGAAAACTCCACAAAAACAAAATTGGCCTTCCGATCTCCATCCACATGGCGAGTAATCGCCCCGAAGATCCAGGTCCCAGCCACCACTTTCCCCTCAGCGAAGACGCGGGCGACCGCCCGAGCAAAAGGGCTAGAGGCCGCGAGCCCATCACCTTTGGCGACGGAGATCTCTACGGCATATCCGTGCCCCACAACGACCTACTGGTGATCACGGCCCAAATCCACCGGTATGAGGTCCACCGGATACTCGTCGATTCGGGCAGCTTGGCAGACATCCTCTTCCACGACTGCTTTCTACGTATGGGGCTCGCCCCAGCAGACCTGAAACCGACCTCTCACGTCCTTTCGGGGTTCACCAACCACTCCATCCCGGCGCAAGGGGTGGTCACCCTGCAGTTCATGATCGGGGAGCCCGACCGCATGTGCACGTTGCCTGTGGACTTCATCGCAGCAAAAATCCCATCGGCCTACAACGTCCTCCTCGGCCGTCCAACGCTGAACTCCCTCCAGGCCCAGATATCGACCTACCACCTGGCGATAAAGTTCTCTCTCGATCGGGGCGGGATAGGTCGGGCCTACGGGAGCCAGCGAGTCGTGAAGATAGGTCTTACCGAAACGTCTTCGCCCGAGCAGCCGGCCGACGACGCCGAGGCATGTGACGACATCAAAGGTTCCCTGGACACCCGAGACGAGCGGAAGGAGGTCCGTGGGGCACCGGTCGAACCACTGACCGAGGTACCCCTAACAGAAGGGGTCCAGGAAAAAACGGTCCAGGTCGGATCGCTCCTGACGGGGACTCAGCGAGATGACCTGATCAGATTCCTCAGAAGCAACTCCGACGTCTTCGCCTGGGCGCCTGCTAACATGCCTGGGATCGATCCCAAAATCATCTCCCACAAGCTTGGGGTTGACCCTACGGCCCGATCCGTCAGACAGAAGAAAAGAAGCTTTGCCCCGGTCAAACAGAAAGTTATCGAATAGGAGGTTGATCGGCTCCTCGCCGTCAACTTCATCAGGAATGTACCCTACTCGGAGTGGATAGCAAACGTAGTTCTGGTCAGGAAGTCAAGCGGGAAGTGGCATATGTGCGTCGACTTCACCGACCTCAATAAGGCCTGCCCTAAGGACAACTTTCCACCCCCCCGGATAGTCCAGCTCGTCGACAACTCGGCGGGCCACGAGCTATTGAGCTTCATGGATGCTTTCTCCGGCTACAACCAAATCCGTATGAATTCTGAAGATGAAGATTTGACCGCATTCACAACGGACCGGGGAGTGTATTGCTACAAGGTGATACCCTTCAGCCTCAAGAACGCCGGGGCTACGTACCAAAGGTTGGTCAACCGCATGTTCAAGCCACAGATGGGCAGGAATATGGAAGTCTACGTCGACGACATGCTCGTCAAATCCATCTCGTCGGCCGACCATGCCAAGGACGTGGGCGAGGCTTTCGAAGTGCTCCGCAAGTTCAACATGAAGCTAAACCCCGCCAAGTGCGCATTCGGAGTCACCGGAGGAAAGTTCCTCGGGTTCATGGTCACTCACCGCGGAATTGAGGCTAACCCGGAGAAGATCGACGCTATCCTCAACATGGTCGCGCCCAAGACCAACGTCGAGATCATGCGGCTCACGGGGTGAGTCGCCGCTCTGAGTCGTTTCATGTCCAGGTCGGGGGAGAAGTGCCTTCCGTTCTTTAAGGCACTGAGGAAAATCCCGAGGTTCGAGTGGTCGGAGGAGTACCAAGCCGCCTTCGACCAATTGAAGAAGCACCTCGCGCCGCCACTGCTCACCCGACCAGTTGAAGGAGATGAGCTGTCGCTGTATCTGGCGGTATCCGACCAAGCAGCAGGCTCGGTGCTCGTCCGGGAGGCCGAGGAAGCGCAGAAGCCGGTGTACTATGTGAGCCACGTGTTTAAGGACATGGAAACGAGGTACCCCGCCATAGAGAAGATTGTCTTAGCCCTCGTGGTAGCCTCGAGGAAGTTGCGGCATTACTTCTAAGCACACACCATCATCGTCCTCACCGAGCGCCCATTGGGGGCTATCCTAGCATCACCAGAATCCTCGGGCCGCTTAGAAAAATGGAGGTGGGAGGTATCTCAGTTTGACATAAGGTATCGCCTGAGGCAGGCCATCAAGGCGCAGGCCCTGGCCGATTTCATCGTTGAATGCACCATCCCTAGCAAGATGCCGGAGTCCACGCCGCCCCTCGCAACCCAGTGTCCTATCGCCGAATGGCCTGGCTCGATTCCGGAGTGGGTCATCTACGTCGACGGGTCTTCTACCGAGGAAGGCTGCGGTGCCGGACTCATTATCTGGGGCCCGAACGAAGCAGAGATGGAGTATTCTTTAAGGCTTAGTTTCAAAGCCTCGAACAACGCGGCAGAGTACGAGGCCCTCCTGGCCAGACTGCGCATGGCCGCCGGACTGGGACTGAAGATAATTCAAATCCGCAGCGACTCTGCCCTTGTTGTCGGTTAAGTGACCGGCCGCTTTGAATCTCGGGAGCCTCTGATGATGAAGTACCTAGACGAAGTGAGGAAACTCCGAAGGAACTTTGACGAAGTCCAGGTAGAACAAATACCCAGGCAGCTGAATGCCCAAGCAGACGCCCTGAGCAAGCTGGCTTCGTTATACTCGGCCGACAATAAGCGGTCTATCCTCTTTGAAACCTTGCCTCAACCTAGCGTGGGAGACGGAGCGACGACACTCCACGTGTACACGACGCAGGAGAGCGACCAGGATTGGAGGAAGCCCCTTGTAGAATTCCTAAAGGATGGCACGCTCCCAGAGGACCGGGCAGTCGCCCGCCGTCTCCGGGCCAAAGCTCGCCACTTCGTCTGGAGCAACGGGAATCTCTACAAGAAGGCCTTCACTCAGCCCTTGCTCCTATGCGTTGACCCCCACGAAGACGATATGTCCTTCGGGAAATCCATGAAGGGGTGGGCGGTGCACACCAGGGGGCTCGAACCTTGATCTAAAAGGCGTTGCTCTAGGGGTACTACTGGCCCACTATGCACGAGGACGCCCTGAAGCTAGTCAGGAGGTGCAAGAGCTGCCAGCTTCACGGCAGCATTCCTCGCCTCCCGGCTATCGAGCTGACTGCCCTAACATCCCCATAGCCGTTCGCCCAGTGGGGATTAGATATGATCGGCCAGTTCCCTACCGGAACAGGCGGGCACAAATATGTCCTCGTCGCGGTAGACTACTTAACCAAGCGGATCGAGGCCATCCCCATCAGGAAGCCAGACGCCGCCACAACCATTAAGTTCCTGCAAAACAACCCGATACTCCGGTTTGGCATCCCAAGGTGTATCATCACCGACCACGGGACAAACTTCGAGAACGAAAAAGTGAAAGACTTCTGCAAAGAATACCATATCCTCATGAAGTTCGCCGCGTCGCGCATCCCCAATGCAACGGGCAGGCCGAGGTCGCTAACCGAGACGTCCTCCGAGGTCTCCGGACCCGCCTAGAAGGGCGACAAGGCAGTTGGGTCGAAGAACTACCCCGGGTCTTATGGGCCCTGCACACGTCGAAAAAGACTCCTACCGGGGAGACCCCCTTCAGTCTCTGCTACGGAACCGAAGCGATGGTCCCAGCGGAGATCGGGCTACCTAGTCACCGGGTCGAGCACTTCGACGATGACACAAACACCTCGGCGCTACGGACCAACTTGGACATCTTGTTGGAGAAGAGAGACCGGGCTCAGATCAGAGCTGCCGCATATCAACAACAAACAACCCGATACTACAACGCTCGGGTCAAACACCGCTCCTTCAAGACCGGGGATCTGGTCCTACGGCGAAACGAGTTCATCGACCAAGGCAGGATTCACAAGTTCTCCCCAAAGTGGGATGGTCCCTTCCTCGTCTCTGAGGCGCTCCCCGGCGGAGCCTACTGCCTACAAGACGCGGACGGACGAAAGCTTCCGTGGCCTTACAACGCCGAGAAGCTCAAGCTATACCAGTGAGGTCAAGGCCAGCGAGTGTGTACCCCCCTCTTTTTTCCTTTCGCAAAGATGATGTGAAACGTTCTCTAAAAATCCTGTCCATACGAATAAAGAAACGTCGAATCATCCGGAGTAGAGTTCCATCTTTATAATCCAAAGCCCTCGCCAAGAGGCGGCCGCGCAGCCCCACTGCCCAGTTATCCTTAGTAGGCTTCCTACAGCCTCCCGACGCTATGGACTAAAGTCTTTCTTAGAGGCAACCCAGCGGCTACCTTGCTCGGTTATCCCTGGCAGGTAGCCTCCCTACCGCATCGTCAGGGATCGGAAAGCCCTCCCAGAGGCAGTCGAGCCCGACCGTCGCTCGGCTATTCCCGGCGGGCAGCTTCCCTGCCGCAACGCCAGGGATCAGAAAGCCCTCCCAGAGGCAGTCGAGCCCGAGGATCCCTCGCTCGGCTATCCTTCATGACAAAAGCCCTCGCCAAGAGGCACCGGGCGGTAACCCCGCCCGGCCAAGGGTCCTTGGTAGGCTTCTACAGCCCCTTCCGCGCCAAGGACCAAAGTCCTCCCAGAGGCAGTCGAGTCCTTGCTCGGCTATCCCCGGCTGGTAGCATCCTACCATGACTGATAGGGATCAAAGCCCTCGCCAAGAGGCACTGGGAAATAACCCTGCTCGGTCCCCGTCCTGAAGGATCGGGGCCCTCGTAAGAGGAAACCGCATGGCATCACTGCCCGGTCGTTCCTGCCCAGTCGATCCCGGCGGGTAGCTTCCCTACCGCAACGCCCAGGATCAGAAAGTCCTTCCAGAGGCAGTCGAGCCCTTGCTCGGCTATCCCCGGCTGGTAGCTCCTTACCCGTGACACCAGGGATCGAAGCCCTCGCAAGAGGCACTCCTAAGCTGGTAGTTGCCTACCTACAATGCCAAAAATCAGAAGCCCTCACCTAAGGGCAACGGGGCAGCTTCCGTCCATCCTTGGCGATGCTTGGCAGGTGATCAAAGTCAACTCGACGAATGGTCACTGAACAGGTGGCCGACCTAACATGAAAGCCCAGCAGCACAAACAGAAGATAAAGTGCGGACTGATGAAACCAAAGAAGAAGTTTTATTATCAAACGCACAGTCTTTACAAAGGGTACTTCGGGCTCCCCAGTCTTACAAACTTCCCGGAGGCTTACAAAAGGGGGGCAAGGAAATATCAAAAAGACCTAAGTCGCAAACCCCCTCCCTCCTGCGCCTCGCTTCCCTCATCGCTGGGGGCTTCACCACCGGAGCTTTTGCCATCAAGGGGCGCCTCATTCCCCCCATCGTTGTCGGCCGGAGGCCTTGCCACCGGGAGTGGGACCCGAGCACGGAGCTCGCCATCAGCGAAATCGGGAAGCTGCTCCTTTACGACATCCAGAGCCTTATTCCACGCGATGGCAGAATACTTACCGAGCTCGACGTAAAACTACTCTGACATCTTGTAATCGGCCACGGCTTTCCTGGCCCGGGCCTCAGCGGCCTGAGCCGACAGAAGCGCCGCCTCGGCATCCCTCCGGCTGGCGTCTCTCTCTTTCTCCATGGCCGCGAAGCGATCAGCCAAATCCGCCAATTTCCTCTCGGCAACCTGGAGAGATGCACTCAGGCGATGGCGGACACCCTGATTCGCTGAATTGGAAAGCTCCGCAGACTCTACACGGGCTGCCAGAACATCGGCCCTGGCCCTCTCCAGGCGCAGGTCACGCCGCAGGGCCTCGACCTCCGAAGGGAATGCCTTTACCGGGCTTGGCGTGTGGAACGCTCCTTCGGCTTTCATACGAGCGGCGATGGCGCAGCGTTGAAGGACCTGACAGGAAGCGGGTGAGAAACCAGGAGTCACTCGGGCCAAAAAAGGAAGGCCAAAGACAACGCGTGTAGGGGTTCGTACCTGGACCGCTCCCTAGGCTATGGCCTCCATTTGGGCCTTCAGGGTGCCGCACGGAAGTCTCCCTCCTTCCAACTCTTCCATCCCGGCGAGCAAGCCGGCAGCGACAGAAAGCCCGGACGGAACCATGAAGACGGCCTCTCCCTCCTGCACGGGGATCCCTTCAGGGACCATTGACGGCGATGCATGAGAGATTGTCCTATTCCTCTTAAGGGGGACCCCATCCTCGCCCCCTTCTCCATCTCCGGTCTGGGGCTCGGGTGACCGCCGGCGCCTCTGACCGCTGCCAGAAAAACCCCCAGGAGCTGCCAACGGAGCGGATGACCCTGCCGCCGGCAGAACATTCGACGCAAAACCTCGGCCAGCCAGGGACACGCCCGCGTCATGGGCCTCCCTCTGGGACGAGTGACCCAAAGAGTGAGAACGAACCATGTATCCCCAAAAAGGAGGAGCACCGAGCAGCCAAAACTTAGAAGAAAGGTGAGATGAAGGATTAGGGGCCATAGAGCAGGCCCCACCCCTATTTATCGCCAAGAGCAACCTTATCCAACGGTGCCCTTCGTCTCCCACCGAAAAACCTCCTCACGTCCAAACGGATCAGATCGCTCTACCTGTCGTTCCCACATTGGACCGTGCCCTTTCAGGCGTCGCAGCGTCTGCGCATGTTGCGTCAGCCAACCGACACTCGACACGTGGACCGCCACTTCAAAGACAAGATACACGAACCGGCGCACCCTCCTTAAATGCAGAGATCTCACCCTGATTCGCTAGCGGAAAAGATAGCTCACGGCCCGGGGACGCGTCCCGACGAAACCTTAGGAGGGAGCTCACCCCGGGCGGCCCGGCGGTCCACTCCTGACCCATCCCGATAGCTGGTCGGGACAAGAGTGGGGGGATAATGATAATGCTCAATATTGGCGACCTTCAAGATCAGGGCACGTGGCGGACGACACGTCCCAGAACTCAGAAGAAAGGGCCCACAAAGGCAGGCCATGCCACCCCTGTACCCGTCCGGCCAGCGCAAGCTAGCCCTCCTCGGGGCTCCCCGCATATTGGCCTCCTCGGCCCCTCAGCTCACCCCGGGCAGCCGCCAGACCAAGTCTCCTCGGCCTTCTCGCTCGTCCCTGAGCCCCTTTGCCGAGGCTGTCTTCCTCGGCCCTCCGACCAGTTCTGCCACTCACAGGCGTAACCGCAGCTCCGCGAATCTCGCCATGCACGGATTCTCCGCCAGCAACATCCCACGTTCCACGCCTTCACGATCCCCATTTATGGGCGATCCGCTCTCTATGCGGGCGTGACGTCGGGAGCGTAACTGCTAGCGAGATTCTCGCGCCTGCTGCTGCATGCCTCCACCACTATATAAACCCTATCACAGGAGGGTCAGGTAAGCCGTTTTTACTCCACTTAGCTGTTACGCTGCTCGGATCTAGTACTAACTTGATCGTCGGAGGGTCCTCGGTGGTACCAAACCACCCCGGGACTTCCTTGCAGGTACTCGACGTTAAGCCCCTCAAATCACCAATCTCCTCAAAACCCATTAAGACCCACACACAACAGGAGATCATCTCCATAATCTAACGGGAGATCAACGGAAGACAACATCTGAAGGAGACCCGAAAAGGACCTCCATTAGTATGTTTTATCATACTGTTAAGGGTCATTCATAAAACACGGGTCTATATAAACTCTTACCGGTTCCATGCATGGACTTTGTGTTAGGATCTATGCATGGACTTTGTGTTAGGACTACCGCGGGGACAACAGAGGTATGGATTCTATTTTAGTTGTGGTAGACAGGCTTTTCAAGAATATACATTTTATTCACTTGTTTCTTTTTAGAGTGGTTCGAATGTATGGAATCCCTAACACCATCACTTCTGGTCGGGATACCAAATTTCTAAGTCATTTTGGAGGACCTTGTGGAGGCTGCTTAAGATTGAGCTGTAGTACAGTATATTTTTCATCCTCAGACCGATGGACAAACAAAAACAATGAACAAGGCTATGGACAATATCAATAGGTGTGTTGTGGTGACAAGCCAAAAAAGTGGGACTAGCATCTAGCACCCGCAGAGTTCGTTTTCAACAATATTATCAACATATCTATCGGAAAGACCCTCTTTAATTTGATATTGTGTATCAGTAGTCGCCAAAGCATACGTTAGATTTGACTGAGTTGATGAAGCTATGTAGGCACAGTGTTGTGGCGAAACGTATGGCAAAGAGGGTAGATACGATTCAAGCAGAAGTGAAGCAGAAACTGAAAGAATCGAATGCCAAATATAAGAGGGCCAAAGATAATTAAGTATAGGAAGCTAAAGTTTTTTGAAAACAGAGAC
Source organism: Agapanthus africanus (assembly GCA_030015575.1). Classification (NCBI taxonomy): domain Eukaryota; kingdom Viridiplantae; phylum Streptophyta; class Magnoliopsida; order Asparagales; family Amaryllidaceae; genus Agapanthus; species Agapanthus africanus. The sequence goes on from CM057344.1 coordinate 43,584,847, forward strand.
ATGGTGATAGTGCACTTTCGAAGGAGTGCTTTCCTGTTGGAACTTTCAACAAGCTGAAAATGAAGAAGATCGGGCCTTGCAAAATCATCAGAATGATCAACCAGAAGGCGTATGTGGTGGACCTACCTGAAGTCATTAATATTCCTTCTATCTTTAATGTTGCTGATTTGTTCGAATACCATCCAGACACACCGCTTTATCCTGAAAATAACTCAACAACCATTTTTTTTCAAGTAAGGAAGGCTAATGCAGAGCAGGTTTCCAAGCAGCGCATCTATGTCATTTAGAGTGAAATAAATCTAAACGGACAAATTGAAAGCACGGTTATTAGATTTATCTTCGAGAGGCCATACTTTTTGATCCATAGGTCCAATCGATGAATTCTTTGGCTTTTCGGAAACAACAAAATGAGCTTGGCACCAACTGACATAACGTAGCGTGAGGAGAGAGATGTAGTTTTGCAGATGGAGAAAGGGGCAGATATCGTTCTCTAGATGGGTAAACCCTATATCTAATCTAGGAGAAAGGAAGTCTCATTTTTTTATTAAATCAAAACATAATACCAAAAGGTTTACATGAAAGTATAAAAAAATCCAAACCTAATATATATGAAAAATCTAAACTTACCGGACTAAATAAACTCTGAAATATCTAAATAATTCATTCTCCTAAATCGAACATATCTTAAACAAAATATTCTCATAATAAATCTGTTAGGATTTTTAGGTCCCAAATAATTTAGAAAACAAACACAAAATGTTTGAGAAGAAAGAAATAAAATAAAAGGCACAATCAAACGCAAGAAATATTTCCAATTTATCTTCTTTATTTAAACTTCAATACGAATTATAAAATCTCTCTTCCTAGAAAAATTTTCTCTTCAACTCTTCTTCTTCCCTACATAAAATATCCAAATAAATTTATAGATCTAGAAATCCTAAACCTGATCATACTAGAATACTTAATTTAACTAATTTAGATCTTATCAAACCTCCAACAAATAATCTCTAAACAAATCTTTAAATATCTTTTAAATAAATCTCCATAACGAATCTTCACCAAAACAACCCATAATTTGGCCTGAGATGGTTTAAGCCGCTCAAGAAGATCATGAGTCGGCTCATATATACAAACAGAGAGCAAATGAAGATTCCAAACGGCTTACGAGCCGGCTCAATATTGTCCTGAGCCGTCTCACACACACGGGATCGAGAATACAAGTCAAACTTCAACAAATCTTCACATTGTCTTGTGCTCAACAAGTCGTTTTCTATTTTCTCTTTACAACTTCCTCCCACGACATCTTCTGAGCTTTATACAAAACTCTACCTTACTTCAAATTTGTTCTTCCATACACAGGCTTTCCCATAACTTGATATATATCGCTTGAGGTTTTCACTCCTTTCATCATGACATAGTTCTTCTGGCACACCTTCATCTCTCCATCTTGAGCAATAATTGTGTAACTTCTTGTATCCAATTTTCCAAGAGAAATTAAATTCCTCTTCAGTTTTGGGACTGATCAGTTTGAAAATGAGTGTATGTATGCTGTAAATAACCGCAATCAATAACGGTGTCACAATAGCTAGCCGATATTGAGTATGGGTCGTCCGTAGGAAAATACGAATTTCTTTGGTTGTTTTAGACAATTTGATAAAATAGAAGAGGGATTGTTGTCGTTTTAAATTAAGATTGGTAGAAAATTTTATAATAAAAAGTCCTGTTTGGTTTATAGGACTTAGTAGTTAATGGATGAAGTAAAAAAAATGATTCTTTTTATCTTTTAATTGTTTAAAATTAGAGAGATAGAGATTAATATGGATTAGGGTTTTTGGAGGAAATTAGGGTTTCCCACTACTATCCCTTGTCCTTCCATTGATCTCTATTTATCTTAAGCCCTTAACAAAATAATTATTAACTAATCTCAAATCGTGGTCGTGATTATCATTAATTGATAGCGCGCCCGATAAAAAGAGTTAATATTTATTTTGCTAAGGTTTATAAACATTAAAATGTCAAAAGAAGTTGCGCGATATTTCATCCATTATTCTATCCTATCCTACAAATCCTAGCAACCAAGAACTTACTCGCTCATGGTTAGTAGGGATTTAAAAGAGAGGTTGAAGATGAATGAAACCATAATTAAAAATGCAGAAAAATAATGCGTAAAATTAATGCGGAAAAGTAAATACAAAAAGAATTAAAACAAAAACTACCTTTATTAATCAACTAATGCATTACAACTTTTCTCCTTCAAAATTAGATTACAAGAACCCTAGTTTCGCTCGTAGATTTCACTCTTTATAGAGGTAGATGAATAGATGATTAGATTATGAGATGATCTTGGTATGCACAGCTCTCGGTCCTTTATATAGCCCCTGAAAGAATAAACCCTAGATGCCATGTTAGATTAGGTGTAGTTACAATCATACCCCCAAAAATCCAGATCCAACGGCCACTAAAGGACCGTGGAACCGCCGCCCTTTGCTATGTTTGACCGCGGTTCCACCGCCATATTGTTGGTTTAGGTCTTGGGATTTTTTCTGGCTTTTCTTCTTGATATTTGGAGATTCTCTTGATATACAGATTCTAAAAATATTGCTCTTAGTCTCTGTCGTTGCTAGATTTCTCGATTTACTTCTAATATTTGGCAGATTTGGTTTCGATATTTCGATTTGATATAGATTTCTTATTTAGATTTCAGACCCGAGCTAATACCTGCACAATATCTCAAATCAAATTGTTAGTTGCTTTTGGTATTTTTGAGATATTATTCCAACCATTTATATGATATAATATTTTAAGAATATTGATTAGGAATATTTGACATGATTTGCATATTTTAATTACTAATATTTTATTTAAATATTATATGCATATATTTTCCTTAATTATATTAATTATAAATGAAGAAACATATGATAATAATATTTATACAAATAAAGCCATATATGTTCTTTATTTACAATTAACACATTTTAGTAGTTAATAATAGTAGGGAAAATGTTCATACAAATGTGCAAATATTTTTGACTAATCAAATACCCCAAACTTATCTTTGATTGTCCCGAGCAAACTATTTATTAAAAAGAAAAAAAACTAGCACACTTTCGTAGGCAACACGATTGCACTTAGCTCGTGCAACAAACCTTTAAATCTCTAGGTGTCCCTAATAAGAGTGTTGTCTCCTAAGGGTTTTCAGCGGATTACACCCACAAAATCCCAAAACTTTAGAAAATAAGGAAAAGAATGTGAAAGTTACATGCAAAGAAAAGGAACATATAAAAGAAAAAATTTGAAAAGAAGTGTTTCAAACTACACTAGATTTTAAGTTGTCATGAGTCGTATCTTAATAGTCATGAAAAGATATTAGAAATCACATCATCCCTCAATAAAACATCATTTTTAGTCTTCCTCCCTATCTTTTCTCCAAATATCGATCATATACCCCTACGTGTGTGTAAAAAACATCCCTACACTTAGAGAATTCAATTCAAACTATCATACCCATTATTCATATACCTTAACACTTTTTAATCGGTAAATGTTTTATATGGATTTGCTCAGACATTCTTCATGCGACCGTTAATACTTCTTGATGTACTAACCAATCGATTACCGAATGTGCTCACTTATTAAGGCGTAATTAACAATATCCTAGTCTTGAAACACCTAAGACTTAGCAGTAACTCCCAAACCAATTGGTCTAAGGCACAAGCTGATGAGGCACCCTCGCTATATTTTTTTTATGTTGCCTTAAGTAATTACAAAACTAGTATTCATTTTTCTTCACCATTTATATTTTTGTGTTATTTATTTTTTTGTTAATTTATATTTTTTCCCTTCATACTAAGGCTTTTAGACAAGAGTATTTCAAGGTATTCTTTACTATCCCAAGTTTCAATATGTGTGCAAGTGCGTATAGTAGGGTATCAACGTTCAGAAGTTTGGAATCAAGAATAGGTACTATTTTTCAGACTTATTTCTATCCTCAGATTAGTAATTTCCTTCATCTTACTAACTCTTAGGACAACACCTTATGACTACGTATTACTAGCTTTGTTTTAAAACATCTAATTTTCTTGCTTTTCTTAAATCTTTTTCTCTCTTTCATATGTATTTTTCACTTTCTAACTTTCAACTTAAAAAAAATTATTATGCAATGCAATATTTACATATGATACGTGGATATATACAAAATCCATACAATCCATCCCCCCAAACTTGTTTGCAGCAGTGTCCTTAATGATTTTATCCTATAAGCTCAAAATCTGAAGACCAGGAGAAACAGTTCAATAAGATGGTATAAAGAAGGGATTAAGAGTGAATAACCGTGAAATCCTTCCCCAAAAATTTTTTTGGCCCACAATTGTACAAAAATTTCTTTTCTTTTTAAGAGCCGATTTATTTTTCTTCTTCCTCCAAACTTGAGTAAAACAACCATTTCATTATTAAGCATTTAAAATCATAAGAGGGGGGTTAAATATTATTGGTCTATACAAAGCTTTATAAAAACCAAAAGTTAAAACTAACCATTCAAATATTTTATCAATGTAACACCATGGTTAGTAGAAAATCATGTTATAGATAGACGTGAAGAAGTGGGGAGGAGATAAGAGGTGTAATCAAAAGGATTTACGTCTCGGTTGATAGATACGAAAAAATGATGGTGAACGAAAACGAGAATTTGAAAGATAAGGAATAGGTGGAATAGTCTCATTCTCGTATGTGATAAGAAGAAGCGGTGGTGGTTCAACTTTTTCGGGTAGAGGTTGATTCATCACAACATCCAAGTCTTTAAGGAACGCGAGTTCTTCAGCGAAAATATTTTCAAAACTTTTATCGATGGTCCGAGTGATAATCTCAGTGGAAAGAAAGGAATCAATATCTATATTAGTGGAATATGCAGATTCACTAAGACAATTGAAGTTTTAAGGTCAATCTTTTGCGCACCAAGATTTAAAACACTCGATTTGTCAGAAATTATGGAGGTAGGAGACTCGTAAAACCCATTTACCTTATTTTCAAAAGAGTCGAACTTGTGTGGTCTTTTAAGAATTATAGAACTCGAAATATCGGAGTGTGGTTCATCAAACTTCGGTGGAAGTGAAAGAAGATGAGAAGAACTAAAGAAAGTGGGTAATAAAATGGGTAAACAAACTTAGGTGTCGAGCATTGTTGAACCAGCGTGGGAGATGAAGGCTGAATATTGTTTTACATATCAGATAGGTCGGTGGTAAGAATTGGATCGGTTAATGCATAGGAAGATGTTCGCATTCAATAGAAGGGACATGATGGGTCGGTGAATCCAACTCATCCATCATAGCGGTTTCATCTTCAAAGATATTTTCATCACCGCTCTCACTAACACCTTTGGTCAAATCAAACGAATAGGTCTTTAAAAATTCATCAATTATACTATCTTCAATCGATGGATCATTAGGTTCATCTGATGGAATTGGAAGGTTTGAAATGTCAAGTGTAGTCTGTTCACTGCCGGAAACTGGACCGAGAAGTTGGGACGTCTGGCCTGAATTCTGGGGGCAGATGCTATTTGGATTTATCCGTCCACCTCTCCGAAGATACCAAGTTAATTTATGGCACCATATTTCGGAGGTTTGGACAGATGCAACAGTTGTAGCAGACTTTATCAGATTTTCCCTCATTTTAAGAGGGGTTTTTGATTATGGGGATACTCTTCCCTGTAGGCGCAAGTCCCTGCAGTTAATTACGTTACCGCATTGCGATAACCACTTTCATCTGCTCTGGAAGTTCACCTCGTGTCGTGTGTGTTTTTGTTTGGTTTGGTTGCCCGTGGATTGTATACGGAGACTAGTTTGTGTCGTCGCCCGTAGGGCGCGGATCAGTCCAAATCCGTATATTTTAGATTTGGCCTTAGATTTATTTAAGGACCGTTAATCTGGTTTGGGATTAAGATCAACTTAGATATGTGAGCATTTAGACTCAATTTGTTCTTACTAAGGATGCGTTAGTCTAATTTAAGACTAAGATCAACTTAGCAAAATTTCAAGGATCATTTTTATTTAAGATCCAGCAAAAGAGCATTTGGGCTCAGCTGCAAGAAAATCTCAGAGATTTAGCTAATTTGGGCTAAGTCTACTTAGTCTTTTTTTATTCAATAGTGCTAAACACTCATTTGGGCTCTGTTTGTTCAGCCCTTTTCTTTTCATGTAAAAGTTCTAAGCACTTATTTAAGCTCTGGCGCTCACATGCATGTCATGTGAAGTATTAAGTCATGGGCGTTGCCCGATGAGTGTTGAACACTTTAGTCGTTTTGACTAATCATGAAGTGCTAAGCACTTTTATGGGATCCACGTGAGGTGCACATACGGCGCTGGGCGCTGCCCAATCAGTGCTAAGTACTCAGCCGTTTTGGCTGCATATGAAGTGCTAAGTACTTTTTGTATGGCACCCACGTGAGGAGCACGTGCGGCGCTGGACGCTGCCCAATCAGTGCTAAACACTTAGCTGTCTTCGGCTGCATAGGGAGTGCTGAGTATTTTTATTCAGCGTCCATATGTGTTTTACGTGAGGCGCCTGCCTTCTGTTTTAGGCGCTCGCGTGTTTTTCATGTGAGGCGCAAGGTGCTGTTAAAAGGGGGTGCCCACGTGAGGAGCACATGAGGCGCTAGTCTTTTTTTCATTTTTTAGAGATTAAATCTCTGTTAATGGCATTTTGACCATTAATGATCACCAAAATCTTCGTTTTTGAAGATCTGGGATCAGGTTTTTCTTTAAGAACTAAGTTCTTTTATAAGTTCTTTTTCCTTTTGTTTTTCTTTTGGTCCTAATTCTTTTCTGAATCTTTGATTCTCAAGAACAAGATTCTCCCGATGAGAATTAAATTCTTAACTTGTGGGAGACTTGTCTTGTAGATCTCTGATCCAGAGAAAGAACTAAGTTTTTTGAGAAGGGTTAAACCCTTAAAATAAGTAAAAAGAGATATTTTGATCTCTGAATTTCTTTTACCTAGGTTTCTTTTGAAAGGGAAGTCTTCCTCTCTGAGGGTTGAATTCTCTATTGTTTTTGGAAGCGTTCTGTATTTTTCAGAAGCTTATGGGTTTTTTCCCTCTATATGAGACTTGAAGTCTTGGGTCCTTTATATAGTGGAGGCAAGTTTGTTACTTAATTCTGAGAAAATCTCTCATTGAGAGATTCCAATTGATTTAATTGGACTCAAAATTGAGTTGGGGAATTTTACCCACTATTGGATTTTTGATCCAAGGACTCCTGTTTTTACAGAATATGATTTTTGTTTTTAACGAGATTGGGGAAATATTTTTCCCTGTACAGAATTTATTCTATAAAAATGGTGATTTTTAATCACCATTGGATTTTTTTAATCTAATGGTTCTCTGTTTTAAAGAGAGCAATCTTTCTTATTTAGAAAGATTGAGCGAATATATTCCAAAATAGAATTTTATTCTATAATTGGATTTTAGATCCAACCGAAAGTATCTTTCTTATTTTAGAAAGATTTGGGAAATATTTCTCCCAACAGAATTTAATTATATATTTTGATGATTTATCATCTCCGTTGAATGTTTGAATCAACAGCTCTGTTTAACTGAGAGTATTGTAGAATTTAATTCTACCTGGACGCTGGTGCTCACGTGTCGTGCACGTGGGTGCCACTTAAGAATTTAATTCCTAATATGGGTACTTATGTGGGTTTTTGGTTCCTAGTCTGATTTTATTAGTAGCCATGATTAGGGCTATAGTTGCACAATGGCGCCCGCGTGAGGAGCACGTGCGGCGCCATCTAATAGTTTAACTCTATGTAATGAACTCTTCTGTGCTTTGCACATTGGGGCCCGCGTGAGGAGCACGTGAGACGCCACCATAGGATTTAATCCTATAAGATTGGCTCTGGCGCTGGCGCCCTCATGGAGTGCATGTGAGGCGCTGCCTCATTAATGAAGGTTTCTTTTCACCTTCATTCTCTTCTTTTACTGAGTCAAACTTTCTTTTTCAATGCCTTCTTTTGTCAGAGTTTGGAAATAGTTTCACCATGCATAACATTTTCCGTGCCGAGGCTTAAATGCCTCCCTTTGTAATCTAAACAATACTCCTCTTCTCTCTCACTTTCAGAGAATCATTTTAACAGAGAAGAGTCATGGCTTGCAATCGTCCGCATGCTAATCGGTAACCATGGGAGGTGCCTATTGAGGAAATTGTTCCTTGCTTAGTTGCACGCTTGGTGAATCCCGCTCTCACGGATGACCAATGTGATACGGCGTTGCACGAGCTCTTGACTCGTAGAGGATCTCCTCTTCTTATTGGCTCCATTTGGCTCCGGATGATCTTCCTGTTCGTGCTTGCTGACATCCCCCCTCATCCAGCGGAGATGACTCCGGTGATGCTCGACGCAGCGGATGACAAGATCAAGTGCTTTCATGAGGCACTTTTGATTACTAAGCTTCTGAGGGATCGTTCTGTTCAGCTGCTGAGCCAGATACGGGCTCAGCGGGCCATCGTGTCTGCCTTCGCCGATGGGCATGGCGCTAACCGATGGGGAGCAACTCCTCACGAAGATAGTCGTTTTGACATGGTGGAGAAGGCTGGAAGGGTTTTAGAAAACTTTATTCATAATTTTGTAAACCCTTTTACTTTTGATCCCGTATTTGGTGATCTATTTCCTGTAGCATAAAATGTTTATTTAAATGCTTTCCCTTTGTCGTTGACCACCGAGTGCTTCATTTCTAACACCTTTTCTTCCTCTGATCGTATTGTTGAAATTTACGTGCAACATACATGTGCGCACGTGCACTTTACCCTTAGGGATTTTTGCTAAGCGCAAACGCCACTGATGTGCTCGTGTCAGGCACTGACCCTCCACACGTGTATATGAATAAACCTTCTTTCACACATATCTGTAAACGAAATTTAAACAGGTGTAAACAAACGCTTCCACTACTTTACTCATGGAGATATACACATGAGTGAAGTAGTGTAGAGTAATACATAGCATACGACCGGTTTTGTCCTGGTGTACCGTACATAACTTTTAGAATCTTGATCTGAGAAGATTGTGAGCGGACACAAGTATCGTCATCCATCATCAACTCAAAGCTCAACTCTTAAAAGATATAGTTCTAAACCCTGAGGCCCATGAGCTGCACCCTTCGGTTTCTTTTTGTTTTAATCTAGCGTGAAGTAGTTTATTTACTCATTTCGGAGTTTCTAGTTTATTTACTTGTTTCGGAGTTTTTAGTTTATGTACTCGTTTCGGAGTTTCTAGTTTATGTACTCGTTTCGGAGTTTCTAGTTTATTCACCCGTTTCGGAGTTTCTAGTTTATGTACTCATTTCGGAGTTTGTAGTTTATTCAATCATTTCAGAGTTTCTAGTTTATGTACTCATTTCGGAGTCCGTAGTTTATTCACTCGTTTCAGTCTCTAGTTTATGTACTCATTCAGAGTCCGTAGTTTATTCACTCATTTCGGAGTTTCTAGTTTATGTACTCATTTCGTAGTTTGTAGTTTATTCACTCATTTCGGAGTTTCTAGTTTATGTACTCATTTCGGAGTATTTTTAGTTTACCTCCTTTGGGTTTACAGGCAAACTTGTCTTAACGTTATATGCAGATAACCTCCATTCTTTATGATAGAGGCCCGTTAGGTTTGTGGTACTAGGGTTTTAGTTCGTGGTACCATCATGTTGGCTGATTTATTCCTCGATATGCGGTTTTTAAGCCGTTGTTTGAGTAGCCCCGCGACTGTCGTGTCTTTGATCCTTTCGGGGGCTGGAAAAGACGTCTTCAAGTAATCTCCTTAGATCATATTATCGTCGGAAGAGCAAATGTTAGGAATTTGCCATGACGCTTTTTACTTGAGGTTGGGCTCAGTTTGGACCCTCGATGAGTTATAACCACTCCGCTCTGGTGTGGGATGATCTTCGATTGTCTTTTAGGCTTTATATAAGTTGCTTTCAAGACTGGAAGCTGGGATTTTTTGGTTTGACGATATCGCGTCGATTCTTTGCTTGAAGTAGGGTAGACATCTGTAAGACTTCTATGCTGTATGTATTGCAATTGAAGTCCGGAGCTAAGAATATGCCATTGCTCCAATTTCATTTGATAGCCGTGTTCGCATCCTGCTGAAATGAAGAGGAACGCTGGGATGGTCTCTAGGTTGTATATGAACCGTCAAGACTTGGAGCTAGGATTTTTCCATGGCTCTATTATTGTTTCGACCCATGGTTCTTTTGTTGACGTTGTGTCTGCATCCTGCTGGAATGAGAAGAAACGCCGAGTTGGAGCTAGAATTTTGCCATTACTCCATTTTGATTTGGCTCTTTGGAGCTTTGTTGACATCACGTCTGCACCCTATTGGAATGAGAAGAACGTTGAGCTGATCTCTAGGCTGTAGATATTGCCGTCAAGATCTGGCTCTCCCTTTGACGGAGCCTGGTAGGAAATTATGGTTCCCTTTCTTTCATTTGTACCCATGGATTGTATACAAGAGTCAATATGGACATACTTGCAGAGCAGAGGAAATTTTATTTTATTTTATTTTTTTATTGCCGCAATGCTCTATCTTTTCAGCTTTTCATATCGTGAAAGTCGTGATTGCCAAATCATTTTGGCTATTTTTCACAGTGCTCAATTATTTCGGCTATTTTTTTTATGTTTTTACTCGCTGCTTTTTATTGCGAGTTGCCCAAACATTTCGGTTGTTTTTATATGCATATTTTTTTACTCGCTGATCTTTATTGCGAGCTGCCCCATCATTTCGGCTGTTTTTATATGCATTTTTTGTTACTCGCTGTTGTTTTTATTGCGAGTTTGGAATCTGATACCAATCTTGGCATCAACATCGCTATGACTAGAATATTTCCAGGAGCGAATCATCATTTGCCGTGAAAGTACTTAGAGTTTGACACCTGTTTAGGCATCAGACTGGAACATTGTCAGGAGCGACTCATCATTTGCCTTTGCTGATATGAACAAAGGTGACTTAGCAAACAGGGTTAGGATCCTGTCGACTAAGGCTTTTTGAGTTTATGAGCCGTAAGAGTCTCATAAAGGTATTTCTCTCTACAAGTCTTGAGGACCTCATAGGTGTACTTTCTCTTTAGGAATAGTGGGGATTCCTAAGTGTATTTTCTCTTGTAAGTCATAAGGATCTTGCAAGAGTGTTTTCTCCAAGTCGAGAGGACTTACAAGTGTCGTTCACCATACGGGGACATTTCTTGTCGTTGGTGGAACTTGGTGAGGGAATATTTATTCGTGCATGTGGATTGTATACAAGGGTCAATATTGGAGCGTCTGTAGGGCAACTTAGAGGATGTGGCGGCTTAAGAACAGGTTCAGATCCTTGTAGCTTAAGACTTTTGGATCTTATGAGCCGTGAGGGTCTCATGAGGGGAATTTTCCTTATGAGTCATGAGGATTCCATAAGTGTAATTTCTCCTTAGGAATCATGAGGATTCCTAAGTGTGTTGCTCCTTTGTGAGTTGTTAGGATCTCACGCAGTTATTTTCTCCTCACAAGGTTGAGAGGACCTTGCAAGTGCACATGAATTTTTTATTTTACGAGTTTGCGCTCTATTTGGGTTTTCACAAACTCGCCGGCAGTCCTGCTGTTTTTACTCATGGCGTCCTTTCGGGTTTTCATCTGTGCCCATTTTTCTTGTAGACATGCCGTTTTTTTAAGGGCAAAACTCTTGAAAGTAGCTTCGTCGCAGGTGACCCACCTGTTTGCCGGTGGGTTTTGGTGGTAGCTTCATCGCTGGAGTAGCTATGTAGCTAGTGGGACTTGAGTTGCAATCTTTCCTGCTAAGACTTCGATTGCAATATAGATCTCAAGGGAATGTATCGCCGTATTTGGGGCGATGCACTAGTTTAGGGACGTTCCAGTCCATTATCGTCATGTTTGAGGAGAAATTTTAGTTTAGGGACTTTTCGGTCCAATGTCGCTATATTTGAGGCGAGCTTCTAGTTTAGGGACATCTCGGTCCATTGTTAGTTTAGTGACTTCTCGGTCCGTTGTTGCCATATTTGAGGCGGATAATTAGTTTAGGGACTTCTCGGTCCTTTATCGCCATATTTGAGGCGGATAATTAGTTTAAGGACTTCTCGGTCCGATGCCGCCATGTTTGAGGCGAGATTCTAGTTTAGGGACATCTCGGTCCGTTATCGCCATGTTTGAATCGAATTTCTAGTTTAAAGACATCTCGGTCCTTCATCGCCATGTTTGAGGCGATGGAGCTTCTTTGCATATTACTCTCAGAGTTCTGACTCAGGAAGATAGCGAGCGGACACGAGCGTCGTCATCTATCATAGAGCTAAGTCGTGACTCATCAAGCGTAGTATTTTTTGAGGAATCGGTTGTTTATTGGCCGTAAGGGTCTTTCTCCATGCATATCCATGAGCAGGTAAGCTCCACCTTGATAGACTTTGTCTATGATGTACGGGCTTTCATAGTTCGGCTCGAATTTCTCCCGTTTTGCACGATTGGGGATCATTGGTCTTTTGACGACTAGCACGAGTTCGCCTTGGCAGAATGTTCTCGGCCTGGTCATTCTTTCGTATGACCGTATCATCCTTGCCTTATAAGCCTCCAGATTTTGCTGTGCTATAAGACGAGTTTCGTTGAGGGTATCGAGTTCCTCAACCCGAAGATGAGCATTTTCTTCATCTATCAGCTCATATCGAACCGCTACTCGTAGAGAAGGGAGTTCTATTTCCAGGGAAAGCACTGCTTCCGTGCCGAATACCAACATATATGGTGTTGTATTCGTAGCCATTTTGAACGCTGTTCGGTACGCCCAGAGAGCTTCATACAGCCTTTCGTGCCAGTCTCTTTTGTTTCTGAACACCGTTTTCTTTATAATCTTCGTCAAGATTTTGTTGAAAGCTTCAGCTAGACCGTTGGCCCGAGAATTATAGACTGAAGAGTATCTCCAATCTATTTTATGCTATTGTGCGAAGTGGCTGATTTTATGACTTCTATAAGATGGCCCATTATCTGAGATAATTCGTCGTGGAGTGCCGAACCGATAGATGACATGTGTCCTGAAGAAATGGAGGATATTCTCCGTCTTCACCTCCCTTAGTGGTACTGCTTCTGCACACTTATAGAAGTAGTTGGTCATTGCCAATATAAACTGATGTCCTTTGGACGACGCCAGTTCAATGGGGCCAATTATATCAGTTCCCCACATTTCGAACGGTCAGCTAGCCACTGTTGGGTGTAGCATATTTGGATGTTGGTGGATGATGTCCCTATGGATTTCGCAGGAGTGACATTGCTTCGCATATTCGAGGCAGTCCTGAATCATTGTGGGCCAATAGTAACCCATTTTTTGATCTTCGGCTTCATCTTTGGCCTAGCTTGGTGAGAACTGCAGAGTCCGTCGTGAATTTTTTGAACGACTCTCTTCACTTCTTTTGGTCCCAGGTATCTTAGATACAGACAGTCGAAAGATCTCTTATATAAAGTATCATTGATGAAGGTAAAGGACAGAGCTCGTTTCATGAGCTGATGTCGAGACGACGCGTTTTTGGGCGTTCGTTGGGATTTGAAGTAGTCTATGAAGACTTCCCTCCAATCCTTGAACTTTTCTTCTTCCTCTATTTGAAGGGCTACTTGTTCGGTCGTTTCTTTTCTTTCGGATGACTCTATCAGATCTTCCGAAGATATATCCGTTGGCGTGAGAATCCTGCGGCTTTGCATAATAATCTTTACGTCATCGAGATCGTCATCAGCCAGTTCCTTAGCCAATTTGGCCAATGCATCCGCCTTGCTGTTTTCTGCACGCGGTATACTCTTCAGGATGTAGGAGGGAATTTGTGTCAGCAGTTGCTGCACTCTTTCACCATACTTTATCAGCTCTGGCTTGCACGTCTGATAGTCGCCATTTACTTGGCTAACGATCAGCTGGGAGTCTCCATATATGATGAGGTCTTTGATTCCCATGTCGACTGCGATCTTGAGACCTTCTATCAAAGCTTCATATTCAGCTTCGTTATTAGTCCTTGGCTCCGTTAAGAAAAGGGCGTAATGCAATATCCCTCCTTACGGAGTCATGAAGATAAGGCCTACCCTGGTTTTGATTATGGGGGTGTTTTGCTTTCGCCTCTTCATGGAAGATGCTCCATCGAAGTAGAGTTCCTATTGGAAATCATTTTCTTCCTTCTCTCCTTCGATTGTGTCGAACGCATGTTCATCCGGCAACTCACAATTTAAGAGGGAGTCGGCTGGTATCGGATACTCCGCGAGAAAGTCGGCAATGGCCTGGTCTTTCACTGTTTTGAGGGGTCGATACGTTATCGAGAACTCCATCAGGAGGAGGGCCCATTTGATAAGCCTTCCTGTTAGTATGGCCCTTGACATCAGATATTTGAGAGGATCCACATTTGATATGAGATGAACCTCATGTGCTAATGCGTAATGTTTGAGCTTCGTTTTGGCGAAGATCAGTGCCAGGCAATGCTTTTCAATGGGGGAGTAGTTATTTTCTGCCCCCAGGAGAACTCGACTCAAATAGTATAGAGCTCTCTCCTTTCATTGATCATTTTCTTGTGCCCATAGCGCGTCTAGAGAACCCTCAAGGGCTCTTGTATATAGGATAAGGAGTTTTCTCTTAACTGGAGCGGCCAATACCGGCGGATTTTGCAGGTATTGCTTGATTTCATCTAGTGCATTTTGGCACTTTCGATCCCAGACAAATGGGGTCCTCTTCTTCATCAGATGACTGTAGGGACGGCATTTTCCGGAGAGGTTGGCTATGAACCGCCGGATATATGCGAGCTTTCCTTGAAGAGATCACAATTGTCGGAGAGTTCTTGGCGTGGGCATTTCCATAATCGCCTTGATCTTTGAGGGATCAATTTTGATACCCCGGTGCCATATGATAAATTCTAGGAATTTTCCTGAGGAGACTCCAAACGCGCATTTTAGAGGATTCATCTTCAGATTATACTACCGAAGACATCGGAACACTATTTTAAGGTATTCCCAATACTCCTCATGAGATTTGCTCTTTACCACCAGGTTGTAAATGTAGCATTCGACGATCTCGTGTATGAGGTCATCGAAGATCTTCGTCTTGGCCCTTTGGTAGGTAGCGCCAGCGTTCTTTAAACCAAAGGGCATCACCTTATAGCAAAATATGCCCAGCGGAGTCAGGAAGACGGTATGCTTTTGATCTTCAGGATGAATTTTTATTTGATTGTATCCTGAAGATCCATCAATGAAGGAGAAGACCTCATGGGTAGATGTGTTATCGATCATCAGCTCGGTAAAAGGTACTGGGAAGTCATCCTTCGGGCAAGCTTTGTTAAGATATCGAAAGTTCACGCAGACGCGCACCGTCCTATTCTTCTTCATCACTGGAATGATGTTAGCGATCCAGTCGGGGTATTGAACTTCTTGGATGAACATGGAGTCGATTAGTTTCTTGACTTTAGTGTTGATACTCATCTCAAGTTTGAGTTGCATTCTTCTTGGAGCCTGTTTGACTGGCTTTATGTTCGGCGATATGGCCAATTTATATACTGCCACCTTTAGATCTAGGCCTGGCATCTCGGAATAGTTCCATGCGAAGCAGTCTTTATATTACATGAGCACTCCTTCAACGTGGCTACCTATTTTTCAGATAGTAGCTCACTAACGAACGTTGGCCTCGGATCTTTTTCCGACCCTAAGTTAATTTTCCTTAGGTTATCCGCCGTAGTGTGTATCCCATCTTCCAGCTCCTTTGGGGCTGGTGGAAACTCTGAGATCACCCCGTCCTCATCTTTATTTGCGAAGCACATGTGGAGGTCATCCATAATCTCATGCCCTCCCTCTTTTGAGAGTGTTATCATATGGCAGGTACAAGTCCCCTTCCCATTTTGTGGTTGAACTGGTCCTATCCTCATGGTATAGATCCTTTTTGGCTCATGCTGTTGCGGCGGGTTTACCCTCCAGCTGTCGGACAAAGCGAACCTGCCTTGCTGATACCGGTCTTCTACCCAATCTTTGAAGGTGAAGCAGTCTTCGAGGGGATGACTTATTACTCGTTGATAAGAGCAATAATCCGGATGATGGACCTCGCTTATTTGTTCGGAGTGCCGAGATTCCGGAAGTGTCATCATTTCATGCTTTATGACAAGATTGAATATTTTCCTCGTCTTGTCTTGAGGGAAAGAGTATTCCCGACCCATCTTCTTTATAAAGGACGGGTTCTAATCGACCTTTTCTCGATTCTATGGCTTCTTGGATCCGCTTCGTTGTTTTCGAACGTTGTTTGCGTTCTTTGCCCTATTTTTGCCTCTATTTCGGGATTTCCCCCCTTCGCGAGGACATACAGCGGGCCGGAGATGAAGAACATTATAGTCTTCCTTCTCTATGGATTGTTGATTGAGGCGCAGCGTCCTGGCCTTTTCATAAATGGCCATTTCACGGCTGTGATCGTCTCGGCTCCTTTGACAAGCTTCTTTGATTAGCTTGTCTATTTGTTCTTCGAGCGACAGACTTAACGTTCTTAGAGCGAGCTCACGCTCTGTTTCAAAATCATGGCCATTCGGAAGAGCGTTTTCCCCTTCGCGGTAGCTGTTTATGACGTGGCAACTGTGGAACTGCTCCCGTTTCTTGGACCGAACATATTCGAGCCCGGTTGTCTCCATCTTCCCGTTGGGCATCTTTCGCCGAGTCCCGGGAATATCCCAAATCTTTTTATAGAATTGGGCTTGTCGAACAGTTTGTTGAAGGGGTACACCTTGGTATTTTAATAGCCTTTTCAATCTTTCCACGTAGTATCTTGGCAGACGGATTGGTTGAAGCTTATCAAGTGCAAAATCGGCACCATGCCAAACTTCTTTTTTTACTTTGGTCTCCGTAGATTGGTAGAAGAGGATCTCCTTTTCACCTCTTCGCCTGGGAGGGACATAGAAAGTCTGTAGTTCTTGTACACTGTATGTATCGAGCACATCAAGTTCCTTGTAATGCCGAGATGGAGCCATTGTGATTTGCAGACTCAGATCTACTTCATAGAGGGTTTGTACTGACGGGTGGAGGGAGAACGCTGTGTTGGCCTCGTCCTCAGAGTCGCTGCCAAAGACCAGAATAGGGGTAGATGGTTTGGGCCTGTTGTTTTCTTTCTGGGGTTGACCCGGGCAAACTATTTCTTCATCTTCCTCGAAATCGCTCCCAAAGATCGGGATGGTGGCGGCGGACTTTTATTTTTCTTCCGGCTTATGACACCTTTCTGTATCTTCAAAGTCTGGTAAGAAGTACTTTGCGTCTTCATATTTCCGGACCTCGTTTACGGAGAATGGATTTAGCTCCCCTGTGACGGTGCATTCTAAACAATCCTTGAAATACTTCATACACTGATGTTGTGTAGAAGGGATGGCGTTGTACTCATGTAGCCAGGGCCTGCCGAGCAAAACGTTATAGCAAGTCTTGGCGTCAATGACGTGAAATTTGATGTCAGTGACGAGCAACACGAAGCGTAACGTCAGTATTACGGACCCAAGTATCTGTGACGACTGTGGGTCGAACCCGGAGATGGTAATTTTGTCTCAGTCCAAGTGCGGAACGTTTATACAAATTTCCTTCAGCATCTTCACGTTGAGAAGGTTGACGGAGGATCCGTTGTCGACAAGGATTTTCCCTATCTTGATGTCGTGGCAGTACCCGGTGATGTATAACGGGCGGTTATGTTCGCACGTACCGAGGAGGAGATATTCATCGCTGAATGTAATATCAGCCGTGTGGACCTCTGCTAGTTTATCTTTCATCTTCTCTTCCGTGAGGAAAGCTTGGAACTGATCTGGCTCTTGTAATGCCTTGATCAGAGAATCCCGTACCTCTTTGGACATGAGGAGAGCATCCAGTATACTTAGTTGTGAGGGTATTTTCCTCAAATATGTCAGGACGTTGTAATCCACCTTGTTATTCTTAGGCGGGTCCCTTACTGCGAGCTCTTTGACAACTCGACCTTCGAGAGCAATTTCCTCAGGGATTTTTTCTTTCCCTTTGACCTTTTTACTCGAACCTTTGTTTGTAGGTCCGAGTTCTTTTCAGTTAGCGTGCGGTTATGCAGCTGAATATTCTCGCAGTTCTTCTCATCCTCTTCTTTTCGGAGGTGGAGTCTTTGAAGGGAGAGCTGAGGGATATTTCGTTCTCAGAATCGCTCCTGAAAGTAAGAACTTGGGGTTTTCCCCTTCTGAACTGGTACCAACCATATGACAGTTGCTGGTCGTTTTTTCACGCGCATCTGTCGCACTCTTTTGCTGTCGACGAGCTTCGTGCTTCATTCTCTTGAAGTGTTTTTGATGGGCAATGTATCCTTACCACCACTTCTTCAAGGTACTGCACTCTTCGGTAGGGTGGGTAACCCTCCAATAATATAGGCAGTAGTTTGGATGCGAACTGTAACGACCCCAATATTAATATACCTCCGTATTTTCTTTCTTTAGTAAAATATTGTATTTATTTATTCTTAGTATTTTCTGTATATTTTGTTTTTTTATAAATATATTATTTTATTCTTCCATCTATTTTTTCCCAAACACATTTCTTTAAAACTAAATTTTAACCTTTTTTCAAATTAAACATAAGACCCGACCCAGCCTATAACCCAAATCCAATATCATTTTCATTTTCTTTTATAAAACTATGAGCCCAAAAGCCCATTTTCTTTTTAAGCAACAACATATGTTTAATTCTTATTAAATATGTGTATGAACAACCTTGTAGCACATTGGTTAAGTCTTTGTATTGCTATTTCATAGATCACATGTTCAAATCCCCATTCTTGCAATTATTTTTTTTATCAATTTTTTTCTTCTTATAACTTACATTTGAGACCTTTCATTTCTCTTTCAATTCCCATGTTGAATGCATATATTATTATAGATAATTCACCATTACACCATCTTTATTTGTCCTCCTCTTTTTTTTTCTTCCTCACATTTTTCTATCCCTCCTTTCTCCCTTTTCACCTAGAGTCCTGGAAGAAGAACACAAAGAAGTTTTCAAGGGGTCTCGCTAGTAACGCGAGCCTATCGGCAGATAGACAAGCTCGGTGATAATATCGGCTTGTGTATGTAAGTCTCTTCTCTCTCTCCCCCTCCATCTCTTTATTCTCCTCTTGTTATATCTCGTGAACCCGCTATTCTTTTCATATCATAATCCATAAGAGAAGATAAATATAAACATATACATATATATAAGTTTAGATATATATGGATCTATATGGTTTAATAATACCTTATTATCTCTTGTTCAAATTAAAGTGTTTTCAATTCTTTGTTCTTGACTATAAATGTTTATTATGAGTTGTGAGAACATAAATTTCATGCAACAATATATCTACGATATCTCATGGAATCGGTTTGCTTATTAAAAGAAAATATGAAGCTTGCATAAAAAAACTAGTTAATCTTTTTGCCGATTTTAGTATACATATCAATACTTTTACCTTTAAAATAATTTTTAGAAATTAATTTTTACTTCTCGAAATTTCATGAAATTTACATATGATAGAATATATTATTTTGTACACGCTATAAAAATTTTAGATCGATCCGCATAATGATTTAGGAATTACATCGTTTTTTATTCACTGTTCGTAAAACAGAAAACTGTAGTTATCGGTAAACTTCTTAGACACATAATTTGGTCTATCGATATCCAAATTGAGCAAACTCAAGTGTTTTGGATATCTATATCAAATAATATAGATTTTCTTAGTCTTAAGGTTTTACTGAAAATTGACGTAAAATATAGAAAACCGCGTTACAATATTAAGTGACGAATCTGGACATAATCTGTCCTGATTCGCACACTGTTTTTAAATTGGACATAACTCGAACACCCGATGTCCGTTCGTGACAAAATTTAGATGTGTAGATGCACAATTGATAGAATAATAATTTTCTGTATACTATATTATTTAGAAATGCATGGAACAATCCAATATAGTTTTTGCAATACAATATATAGTTGCTGTCCAGAAGTCTGAATTTCTGTCTTGAATGTTGATATTAAATGATCATATGTAGAGTTTCAAAAATCCAAATTGCACGAATCATTGTGTTTTGGATAACTATATCGAAATACCTACAATTTTATAATAAATTTTGTTACCTAAAACCCAATAGAAATTAACTCAAATTGCGTTTTAAAAATATGTGACGGTGCCGAATTGATTCTGATCTGTTTTGCGCGACGATACGAAAACAGATATACCTCCCAAACCGGTAGTCGTATTTTGGTGAAACTAGAACTCATGCATGAAAAACATTTAGATCCACATTTCTGTTTATATTCCGCATTCGTTCAACTTGATTAATTAGTCGTACATAATATTTCTTTACAGCATTGTTTATGGTAGTTACTCGAATAATGTACTTGCCTCATTTCATGCTATCCGAACATGTATACCGTGTTTTCCCTGATCTCTTAATTATCGCATGTACATGAATACATAATTAGATATTATATGTTTGACATAAAGCTGTCTCATATTTGACTCGACTTGACCCGAACCATGAATACGTAATGACTTGACATGAACACTTGACATGAATACATGAACCATTGACTTGAATACTTGAACTCGACTCGATACTTGAATTGCACTCTCTTATGTATTCATGGATTTGGGCAAGACTTGTAGCTTTAATCACAGACTAATATACGTGGGGTGTTGGGGTAGTTTGAGTATGAATCCAACGGAATCTCATGAGTCCCATTAATACAAATCATGTTGCTGTGGTACCGGGATGAAACGGTACAAATCATGTTGCTGTGGTACCGGGCTGAAACGGTACAAATCACGAATTCATGAATAAGGGCCCATGTTTCCAATCCCCTGGATGATAGCCTGTTGGGTTTGGAATACTTCAATAACAATTGAAGTTCCGCTATTTTGGGCCCATGATTCCTTGCCCCTGGACGATAGCCTTGGGTTCGAGAATACTCTTGAGATTGGTTGACATTCACACTTGAACTCACGTTAGTTAATTTTACCCTTTTAGAGACCTTTTAGGACACTTGCATTCACTTCATGTTCATTATACCTACACTCCAAGGTCATGCTATACTTGTTTACTATGTTTATGTTATATTGCCATGCTTACATAGTTTTCATTAATATCACCATATTATACTTGTTCATATTTTATTTCCATTCATACTATATCACATGTCATCTTGCATATTCATTTATATACTTTCATATCCCACCTTTCTTGGGGACTTACCGAGCGCAAGTTCGCTGACGGGCATTCCACCCATTTCTTTGTTTCCTTTGAATGTTCGTCAGATGATCTAGAGAATGAAGAGATCGAGCCGAGTCAGGAGAATTACTTTCATCTTGCAGAGCAGACCGACTACTAATTCATTCTTTTTAGCTTTTACTTCCAGTATGCCACTTGTTTAGGCACTTCCTTTTATGTATCTTTGTTTTCAGACATCATGTATTCAGTTTGAAACTTGTGAAAGTTGGGAATGTAAATACATAAAGTTGGATTTTCATTATCATGACTTTTCTTGTTATTTTATATTGCTTATATACGCTTAGTGTATTTTTTTTGAGAAATGACCTTCTCGGAATAAATACGTCGCGGGCTTGTCATATGCCGTTACCGGTCTTTTAGGAAGTGGGGCGTGACAGGTTTTGTTGGTGTCCATGCAGGTCAGTTCTGCATGAACATCGTAAGCAATATAATACAAGAATTATTAAAATCCAATTATTACATTCAACTTTTCTTTTGAATCCTACCTTATTCCTTGAGTCCATCTTGAACTCCACCTTCGGCCTTCTTGAAGTCCATTTCTCGACTTTTGAATTCTTAACTCTTATTCACCCTTTCTATTTGTATCTCGTTGGCCTATTAGCTCAGTTGGTTATAGTATCGATCGACGGAGCTCGAAAATGACATGATCCTTAACTTTCCGGTACTTTGTTGCAATATCCTTCTTGAGTAATTTCGAGAACGAAATTATTTTTAAGGAGGGTAGAATGTAACGACCCCAATATTAATATACCTCCGTATTTTCTTTCTTTAGTAAAATATTGTATTTATTTATTCTTAGTATTTTCTGTATATTTTTTCTTTTTATAAATATATTATTTTATTCTTCAATCTATTTTTCCCCAAACACATTTCTTTAAAACAAAATTTTAACCATTTTTCAAATTAAATATAAGACTCGACCAAGCCCATAACCCAAATCCAATATCATTTTCATTTTCTTTTATAAAACTATGAGCCGAAAAGCCCATTTTCTTTTTAAGCAACAACATATGTTTAATTCTTATTAAATATGTGTATGAACAACCTTGTAGCACATTGGTTAAGTCTTTGCATTGCTATTTCATAGATCACATGTTCAAATCCCCATTCTTGTAATTATTTTTTTTATCAATTTTTTTCTTCTTATAACTTACATTTGAGACCTTTCATTTCTCTTTCAATTCCCATGTTGAATGCATATATTATTATAGATAATTCACCATTACACCATCTTTATTTGTCCTCTTTCTTTTTCTTCCTCACATTTTTCTATCTCTCCCTTCTCCCTCTTCACCTAGAGTCCTAGAAGAAGAACAAAAAGAAGTTTTCAAGAAGGTCTCGCTAGTAATGTGAGACTATTGGCGGATAGACAAGCCCGGTGACAATACCGGCTTGTGTATGTAAGTCTCTTCTCTCTCTCCCCCTCCATCTCTTTATTCTCCTCTTGTCATATCTCGTGAACCCGCTATTCTTTTCATATCATAATCCATAAGAGAAGATAAATATAAACATATACATATATATAAGTTTAGATATATATGGATCTATATGGTTTAATAATACCTTATTATCTCTTGTTCAAATTAAAGTGTTTTCAATTCTTTGTTCATGACTATGAATGTTTATTATGAGTTATGAGAACATAAATTTCATCCAACAATATATCTACGATATCTCATGAAATCAGTTTGCTTATTAAAGGAAAAGATGAAGTTTGTATAAAAATACTAGTTAATCTTTTTGCCGATTTTAGTATACATATCAATACCTTTACCTTTAAAATAATTTTTAGAAATTAATTTTTACTTCTGTAAATTTCATGAAATTTACATATGATAGAATATATTATTTTTTACACGCTGTAAAAATTTTAGATCGATCCGCATAACGATTTAGGAATTACATCGTTTTTTATTCACTGTTCGTAAAACAGAAAACTGCAGTTATCGGTAAACTTCTTAAACACATAATTTGGTCTACCGATATCCAAATTGAGCAACCTTAAGTGTTTTGGATATCTATATCGAGTAATATAGATTTTCTTAGTTTTAAGTTTTTACGGAAAATTGACGTAAAATATAGAAAACCGCGTTACAATATTAAGTGACGAATCTGGACAGAATCTGTCCTGATTCGTACACTGTTTTTAAATTGGATATAACTCGAACACCCGATGTCCGTTCGTGACAAAATTTAGATGTGTAGATGCACAATTGATAGAATAATAATTTTCTGTATACTATATTATTTAGAAATGCATGAAACAATCCGATATAGTCTTTGTAATACAATATATAGTTACTGTCCAGAAATCTGAATTTCTGTCTAGAATGTTGATATTAAAATGATCATATGTAGATTTTCAAAAATCCAAATTGTACGAATCTTTGTGTTTTGGATAACTACATTGAAAGACCTGCCATTTTCTAATAAATTTTGTAACCTAAAACCTGATAGAAATTAACTCAAACTGCGTTTTAAAAATATGTCACGGTGCCGATAGATTCTGATCTGTTTTGCACGACGATATGAAAATAGATATACCTCCCAAACAGGTAGTCGTATTTAGGTGAAACTGGAACTCACGCATGAAAAACATTTAGAGCCACATTTCTGTTTATATTCCGCATTCGTTCAACTTGATTAATTAGTCGTACATAATATTTCTTTACAGCATTGTTTATGGTAGTTACTCGAATAATGTACTTGCCTCATTTCATGCTATTCGAACATGTATACCGTGTTTTCCCTGATCTCTTAATTATCGCATGTACATGAATACATAATTAGATATTATATGTTTGACATAAAGCTGTCTCATATTTGACTCGACTTGACCCGAACCATGAATACGTAATGACTTGACATGAACACTTGACATGAATATATGAACCATTGACTTGAATACTTGAACTCGACTCGATACTTGAATTGCACTCTCTTATGTATTCATGGATTTGGGCAAGACTTGTAGCTTTAATCACAGACTAATATACGTGGGGTGTTGGGGTAGTTTGAGTATGAATCCAACAGAATCTCATGAGTCCCATTAATACAAATCATGTTGCTGTGGTACCGGGCTGAAACGGTACAAATCATGTTACTGTGGTACCGGGCTGAAACGGTACAAATCACGAATTCACGAATAAGGGTCCGTGTTTCCAAGCCCCTGGATGATAGCCTGTTGGATTTGGAATACTTCAATAACAACTGAAGTCCCGCTATTTTGGGCCCGTGATTCCTTGCCCCTGGACGATAGCCTTGGGTTCGAGAATACTCTTGAGATTGGTTGATATTCACACTTGAACTCACATTAGTTAATTTTACCCTTTTAGAGACCTTTTAGGACATTTGCATTCACTTCATGTTCATTATACCTACACTCCAAGGTCATGCTATACTTGTTTACTATGCTTATGTTATATTGCCATGCTTACATAGTTGTCATTAATATCACCATGTTATACTTGTTCATGTTTTATTTCCATTCATACTATATCACATGTCCTTGCATATTCATTTATATACTTTCACATCCCACCTTTCTTGGGGACTTAGCGAGCGCAAGTTCGCTGATAGGCATTCCACCCATTTCTTTGTTTTCTTGGAATGTTCGTCAGATGATCTAGAGAATGAAGAGATCAAACCGAGTCAGGAGAATTACTTTCAGCTTGCGGAGCAGACCGACTACTAATTCATTCTTTTTAGCTTTTACTTCCAGTATGCCATTTGTTTAGGCACTTCCTTTTATGTATTTTTGTTTCCAGACATCATGTATTCAGTTTGAAAATTGTGAAAGTTGGGAATGTAAATATATAAAGTTGGATTTTCATTATCATGACTTTTCTTGTTATTTTATATTGCTTAAATACGCTTAGCGTATTTGTTTCGAGAAATGACCTTCTCGGAATAAATACGGCACGGACTTGTCACATGCCGTTACCGGTCTTTTAGGAAGTGAGGCGTGACATGAACCCTCTCTATCGAGGTATATGACCCCGGGAGTGTTTCCTACGAGAGGTGGCAGCTTCATTCCCATTGACAGGACTTTGGCGAACCGCTTCTCTGCCTTGATCCTGCTCTTATTTGTTGCAGGTATGCCTTGATTTGGTTGGAGTACTTTATGACTCTACCTTGCCATAGCTTCTTCATCCTGATGCTGACACTCAGCCTTTTCGTATATGACTGGTTCGCGTTCTCGGTTAGCTTTTCCTTTTCGAAAGGCTTCGTTTAACAGCCTATCGATCAGGTCTTCTGTCAGTTCCGGAGATTTTAGCGCCGATTCTGCCCCCAGTTCCTCTGCGTTGTTTTCTGACGCTGAGCGAGTTTCTTCGTCATTTAACAACGAATAGGAGACCATGTGGTAACTTGCTACATGGTCTTCGGTTTCTTCTGATGAGTCATTTCCCTCATCGTTGTCACTATATTCGTTCTCAAGAATATGCTTAAGGAACTCTTCGAGCGTGACCGGTTTCCGCACCTTCTGGTTGTACTCCTCCAGCACGTCAATGTACTTTTGTAGGTCTGTTCGTTTATCGTTATACTCGGCAGGCTGCATAGGCTTTTTGTTCTTCTTCTTTTTCTTCGAAGACTTTGAAGGTCTGACTTGAGGATTTTGCTCTTTGTCAACAATTTTTGGTACGGGACGTGATTTCAGCATCCCTTCGATGATTTCAGGTTCA
Source organism: Agapanthus africanus (assembly GCA_030015575.1). NCBI lineage: Eukaryota > Viridiplantae > Streptophyta > Magnoliopsida > Asparagales > Amaryllidaceae > Agapanthus > Agapanthus africanus. The sequence continues at coordinate 43,610,785 of CM057344.1, forward strand.
AGTGGGCTTTTCCACCTGACTGTCGGACATGCCTATAGATCCTTCAGCATTCTTTTGGTTTTCGCTGAAAGAACGACTTTCCATGGAGTTTCTTCCATGAGCGAGCATGATACCGCCGGCGTATCTACTTTTTTAGGAGTGTTCTTCTGTGGTGGGTTCACCCTCCAGTTCTCAGACAGCGCGAACTTCCCCTGTTGATACTGGTCTTCGACCCAGTTCTTGAAGATGTAGCAATTCTCAATTGGGTGGCTCACCATTCTGTGATAAGAGCAGTAGTTGGGGTTGTTGATTGTTCCCCTCCGAATGGCGACGGAGACGACGTGAGGACTTCTTGCCTGAGATTCGGGGCAGATGCTATATGGTTTTATCTGTCTACCTCTCCGAAGATACCAAGTTAATTCATGACACCATGTATCGGAGGTTTAGACGGATGCGACCGATATAGCAGACTTCGTCAGATTCCCCCTCGCTAGAGAGGTTTTTGATTGTGGGGACGCTCTTCCTTGCAGGCGCAAGCCCCTGCAGTTAATTACGCTACCGCATCGCTGTAGCCACTTTCTCCTTCTCCAGAATTTCACTTCGTGTCGTGTGTGTTTATTTTGTTTGTGGTTGCCCGTAGATTGTATACGGAGACTGAGTAATGCCGTCGCCCGTAGGACGTAGATTAGTCCAAATCCGTATTTACTTAGATTTGGGTTTGGTGTTTTTAGTTTAAGGATACGTTAGCCGTATTGAGGCTAAGATCAACTTAAACGTTCGTTAAGGATACGTTAGTCCTGTTTGAGACTAAGATCAACTTAACGTGGTGATCCATTTATTATATGGCCGTCAAGACTCGTCACCTCTCTGACGTCGTTGAAGAATTACAACGATAGGTGTCAGAGGAGTTCAGAGATGTACCCTTTAACCAAAATTGATTTGGAGTTTTATAGTCCATTTGAATGTTTAAGGATACGTTAGCCGTGTTTGGGGCTAAGATCAACTTAAACGGGACCGTTTAGATCTGGCAAAAGAGCATTTGGAGGCTCTATTGTTCCAGTTTAGGGACGTGGTGGTCCATGTTCCAGTTTATGGACGTAGTGGTCCATCGCCAGTTTAAGGACGTGGTGGTCCATCATTAGTTTAAGGACGTTTCGGTCTGACATTAGTTTAAGAACGTCTCGGTCCGATATTAGTTTAAGGACGTCTCGGTCCAATATTAGTTTAAGGACGTCTCGGTCCAACATTCCCATTTTGGGATGAATATTAGTTTAAGGATGTTTCGGTCCAACATTAGTTTAAGGACGTTTCGGTCCATGAGTTTAAGGACCCCGCAGTCCGTATTGATGTGTGGTCGTCGGGACCCGTCACCTCTCTGACGTCATTGAAGGAATACAACGATAGGTGTCAGAGGGTTCGGAGATGTACCCTCGAACCGGATGTAAATTGATTTTTAAGAGAGCAGCTGTGGTCAGTCAATTTAATTTGAGGACTTACGGCCATGATTGGGCTAAGTCCAGTTGAAAAAAGTTCAACACTTTTATTTGTTTTTATTTTTATTTGGGCTCTGCCCATAAAGGATGCAGAGCATCAGTTTGTTTTGGGCTTTGCTCATTTTATAAATGATGCAGAGCATCAATTTTACCTGGGCTCTGCCCATTTATTGCTTTGCAATTTATTTTGGCCTACTAGGTCTTTTTGATTTGGGCCTGGCCCATTAACAAAAGAAATGCATTGCATTTGTCAGGCGCTTTGCGCCAATCAAAGAGCGCAAGCGCTTGTGGTGATGACACGTGTCATGCAAGCGCAGTGTGCTGCGGCAGTGCGCTGCGCTTGCACTGTTGACACGTGGCGCGTTGTGGTGAGTTGCGCCAGTTTCAAAGAGCGAGGCTCTATTTTAAAAGCGCATAGCGCAAATGGTTCAGATGCTGACACGTGGCGCTCTCTGGTGACTTGCACCAACCCAAGAGCGCATCAGTGCAGATTTGCAAGTACAGAGCACTATTATCTTGAGAATCTTTTAGATTCCAGAACCAATGGTTCATAAAAGAAGTGCAAAGCATTATTTGATTTCTTGATCCAATTTAGATCAAAGAAAACAAGTGTTTCTTATTTTTCTCGATCTCAGAGAACCAATGGTTCATAAGCAAAGTGCAAAGCACTATTATTACTTATTTTTCTTTTTATTGAAGATCATTGATCTTCTTCTCAGATCAACGATCTGTTTTTAAGAGAATTTTCTCTATTTTCTAAAGGTTTTTACCTTTTTTGTTCTTGAGGATTTCTCTCCAATTCTTCAGAGTTCTCAATGATAATGTTGATCTTTTTGGATTGAGGTCTAGGGTCCTTTATATAGTGTCCATAAATTAGTTAAATTTATTAAAGAGATCTTTCTCTGAGTGATTTGGGGAATTTTCCCCACCGTTGGATCTTTGATCCAAGGGCTCCTGTTTTACAGAAGAAAATCTTCTTGTTTTAACAAGAACAGAAAGATTTCTTTAAAATTTTAATTCTGTTTGGTGCAAATCCCCCAGCGCGTGACACGTGTCGCGCAGCGCACAGCGCAGCGCCGCTGTGCTTGCGCCATTGCTCTGACACGTGTCGCGCAGCACACAGCGCACAGCGCAGCGCAACTGCGCTGACACGTATCGCGCAGCGCACAGCGCAGCGCCGCTGCGCTTGCGCAACTGCGCTGACACGTGTCGTGCAGCGCAGCACTTGCTCAAAAGCGACTGCGCTGACACGTGTCGCGCAGCGCAGCGCTTGCGCAACTGAAGCTTTGCTTCTATTTATTTTTTCATAGAGCTTTGCTCTGATTGGGCGTGCTGCTTTGGACGCTGCGCTGGCGTATCAGCTTTCGACACATGGCGCGTTGCACGCAGCGTAAAGAATTTGAAGCGTTGCTTCATTTATTAAAATTTAAATTTTCAAAGTAGAGCTTTGCTCTGATTGGGGGAAACAGAAGCGTTGCTTCGTTTCCCGCCTTGGAATTTGAACAGAGTTTTGCTCTGATTGGGGTAAACAAATGCCCCCCCACCGTTGCGCTTATGTGGCGCTCCAAACGTGAGCGCAGCGCTGGCAGAATTCCAACCGTCGCGGCAACTTTTGGAAGTTGAAAGGGCACTTGATGCCTATAAATAGGACCTTTGGCCCTCCGCAGATGATCATCATCTCCAAGAATTTTATTTTCAGAATCTCAGAGCTTTTCTCTCTTGTTTAACACTTTTAAAAGTTCAAACTTTAGAGAATTTTAGGTAAAAAATTAATTTGGATTAAATTAAATCAATTTTAAGAGCCTTACTCTCAATAGATCCCTGATCTAAAGAAGACCCATTTAGGGTTTCATTTAGCAGAGGTTTGCTCTAAAGGGGTCTAAAGAGGACTACGGAGAACCCTATTATGGTTCCATTAATAGAGCTCTACTTTCATTTATAGTTTCTTGATTCATTAATGGAGCTTTGCTCCTTTTAAATTATATAGCAGAACTCTTAAGAATTCTTCATGTATCTTGGAAGTTAAAGATGGCATTTTACATTATTATTATTATTATTATATCACCTTTGCAGAGTAAAGCTCTCAATGTTTTTAGGGGATTTTCCTCAAATTCTCCTCATTACTGAATTTGACAGGTGTCACTCTTGTCTGCAGAGCATTGCTCTCGAGGAGTTTTAACTCCCTTTTTATCATTGCTAATCTTCCAAGGATATTTCCTTCAGGCATTATGGCGGTGTGTCTGTACAGTCTGCATGAATTCATCACTTATGAGGATATCCGCGTACAGGGCCGTCAACAAGACCAGGAGTTTACGGACGCCCAGTGTGCGGAGGTCATGGGTCGTTTGAACGCACGTGCTGGTTGGCTGCTCCCCCGCCGCTCTGCTCTCTTGAAAGTCATGCTGGGAGCAATTTGGAGAGCACTCCCAGGGTTCCACGAGGCCCTACCGCTCAATGCGCTGGATGATGCCAAAGACAAGGTGCATTCAGTGTACCTGTCGGGGCTGATCTCGAAGAAACGGCGGGATAGCCTCATCGACATCCGGCACCAAATTTTCCAGCAGACGACGATAGTCGCTGCTTATCGAAGGCTTGGGGGGGCTTGCCGAGGATCTTGACACACAGGAGCGCGAGAGGCTGCGCACAAGAATAATTAGAAAGGCCAGAAGAACTCTGGATGGCCTTACTTTTGACTTCCTCAATCCATGCCCTGGATCTGAGGTTATTCCATTGTAATAATATTTCTCGTTTATTGCTTTATGATTGTAAGAATTTTTGGCAATATTAATGGAAAAGTTTTATCCCAGCTTGTCTTATTTTTCGTTCTGAGTCTTTTGTACGTGCGTGAATGAGTGTGTCTCGAATGTTTAATCCAACGCCAATCAGATGTTCTTTCTGTCGCTTTCTTCTTTCTTTTATTATCCGCATGTTACCTCAGTGAACATGGTTGACAGATGATAGAGCGAGCATCTAGATTTCTCTAAAAGATAGCGATGGCTTAGGTCGCAGGTTCAGATCTGCCGCCTAAGACTTTTCAATTCTATGAGCCATGAAGGTCTCATAGAGATTTTCTCCCTACGGATCGAGAGGATCTCGTAGGTGGATTTTCTCCCTAGGGATCGTGAGGATCCCTAAGTGTGTTTTCCTCTTACAAGTCGTAAGGATCTTATAAGAGAATTATCCCTTCTTACGAGTCGAGAGGACCTGTAAGCGGTTGTTTCCCTCCTTGTCAAGATTCGAGTTTGGAGAGTGAGACCCGTGGATAGTATGCAAGAGACCGTTTTGAGCCAACTTACAGGGTCCCAGTGCTTAGGAAGCACGCTTTTTAATCCTTATTGCCTAAGACTTTATCTTACGAGTCGAGCCGCATCGAGAAGTTCTCGCAAAGACATCAATTTCCTCACAAGTCGAGACGAATTGAACATTTCTCGCAAGACCATCCTAACGTCACAGTTAACCTCTGCTCTTTACGACAGAAGTCCGTTAGGGTCTGTGGTACTTAAGGTTTTGGCCGTCGTACCGTCGCATAAGCTGATATATTCCTCGATAGGAAATCATGTTGTTCGAGTAGCCCTACGACTGCCGTGTCTCTGATCCCTTCGGGGGCTGGACAAGACGTCTTCAAGTAATCTTCTTAGACAGTTTGACCGTCGGAAAAGCAAGCGTTAGGAATTTGCCATGCCGCTTTTTACTTGAGGTTAGGCTCATTTTGGCGAGCCCCGATGAGTCATAACCACTCCGCGCTGGTGTGGGACGATCTCCGATAGTCTTTCAGGTTTTATGTGAGTTGCCGTCAAGACCCTGAAGCTAGGAATTTGGCCTTTGCTTCGTTTTGCTGGCATCGCGTCTGCTGTATCAGGATGAATGTCGCGGTTGTATCTAGGTTGCTGGTGAACCATTGAGGTTTGGAACTAGGGATTTTGCCATGGCTCCGTTTGTTTGATTGTCGCGTCTGATCCCGGCTGGAGGAAGAACGCTGGGTTGACATCTTGTCTGCTGTATCGAGACGAATACCGAGGTGGAGCTGTGATTTTGCCATAGCTCCGTTTGTTTTGATTGTTGCGCCTGATCCTTGCTGGAAGAAGAACGCTGGGGTGACATCTTGTCTGCTGTATCGAGATGAATGCCGAGGTGGAGCTGGGATTTTGCCATGGCTCCGTTTGTTTGATTGTCACGTCTGATCCCGGCTGGAGGAAGAACGCTGGGTTGACATCTTGTCTGCTGTATCGAGACGAATGCCGAGGTGGAGCTGGGATTTTGCCGTGGCTCCGTTTGTTTTGATTGTTGTGCCTGATCCTTGCTGGAAGAAGAACGCTGGGGTGACATCTTGTCTGCTGTATCGAGACGAATGCCGAGGTGGAGCTAGGATTTTGCCGTGGCTCCGTTTGTTTGATTGTTGCGTCTGATCCCGGCTGGAGGAAGAACGCTGGGGTGACATTTTGTCTGCTGTATCGAGACGAATGCCGAGGTGGAGCTGGGATTTTGCCGTGGCTCCGTTTATTTTGATTGTCGCGTCTGGACCCTGCTGGAGGAAGAACGCCGAGTTGACATCTCGTCTGTTGTATCGAGACGAATGCCGAGGTGGAGCTGGGATTTTGCCGTGGCTTCGTTTATTTCGACCGCGAGGCCTTTTGTTGGCGTTGTATCTGCGTCTTGATGGACTGCGAAGGAACGCCGTTGTTCATTCTTAGGCCGTAGATATTGCCGTTAGGATTTGGCTCCGTTTTCTGATGGAGCATTGGGGGGAAAAGGGTGCCTCCTTCTTTGTTTGTGCCCTTAGATTGTATACAGGGATTGCTTTGCTATCGCCTGTAGGGTCAAAAAGTTTCATTCTTTCATCATTCATTTTTTTTATTCTTTCCGCGACGCTCTATCATTTCAGCTTTTTATATCGCGAAGGTCGCGATTGCCCAATCATTTCGGCTATTTTTCGCGGTGCCTAATCATTTCGGTTATTTTTCTTTCAACTCGCTGCTTTTTATTGCGAGTTGCCCAATCATTTCGGCTTTTTTTTTCAAGTTGCCCCATCATTTCGGCTATTTCGTATGCACGTATGACTCGCTGTCTTTTTTTTTATCGCGAGTGTGGAACTTGGAATCCGGTGCCCATCTCAGCATCAACATCGCTACAACTGGAATATTGCCAGGAGCGAATCATCATTTGCCTCTGTCGATGTTGAACAAAGGTGGCTTAGTAAACAGGGTTAGGATCCTGTCGACTAAGACTTTTGACTTCATGAGCCGTAAGGGTCTTACAAAGGTATTTCTACCTACAAGTCGTGAGGATCTCGTAGGTGTGTTTTCTCCTTAGGGATCGTGAGGATTCCTAAGTGTATGTTCCCCTGTAAGTCGTAAGGATCTTACAAAAGGGTTTTCTCCTTATAAGTCGAGAGGACTTATAAGGGTTGTTCATCGTATGGACATATCCCTAGCCACGGGTGGGACTTGGTTAGGGAAATATTTATTCGCGCCCGTGGATTGTATACAAGGGTCAGTGCTGAGCCACTTGTAGGGCAATATCGAAGATTGTGGGGGTTGCTTAAGCACAGGTTTAGGTTTCTGTAACTTAAGACTTTCAAATCTTATGAGCCGTGAGGGTCTCATAAGAGAGTTCTCCTTACGAGTCGTGAGGATCTCGCAAGTGTAATTTCTCCTTAGGAATCGTGAGGATCCCTAAGTGTGTTGCTTCCCTGTGAGTCGTAAGGATCTCACGCGGGTGGTTTCTCCTTACAAGGTCGAGTGGACCCTGTAAGTGTCTTTTCACGAGGTTGCGCCCTTTCGGATTTTCACAAACACTCGCCGGTAGCCCTGCTGTTTTTACTCACGGAGTCTTCTCGGGTTTTCATCCGTGCCCTTTTTGCTTATGGACATACCGTTCCTTTTTATATATTTTTTTATTCCTTTTTTTTAACGAGGTCGCGCCCTTTCGGCTTTTCACAAACACTCGCCGGTAGCCCTGCTGTTTTTACTCACGGAGCCTTCTCGGGTTTCATCCGTGCCCATTTTGCTTATGGACATACCATTTTATTTTATTTTTTTATTCTCGTCAGCCTGAGGATGCTGCGGTAGTAGGTAGTAGTTTAAAAACGTTTCGATCGTTTGCAAGTTTTAGGACATTGCGGTCTATTGGTAGTTTAAGGACATTGCGGTCCAGTGTCACCGTATTGGAGGCGAATATCTAGTTTATTGACTTTTCGGTGTATTGGGCTTTTTCTATGACTGAGCATGATGCCCCCGGCGTATCTATCTTTTTCGGAGCGTGCGGTTGTGGAGGGCTCACCTTCCAGTTTTCAGACAGCGCGAACTTGCCCTGTTGTTATTGGTCTTCAACCCAGTTTTTGAAGACGTAGCAATTCTCGATCAGATGACCCACTGTTTGGTGGTAAGGGCAATAATTACGATTATTAACATCGCCTGGCCGCAACGGACGTTTTGGACTCGGTAGACTGATGAGTCTGTCTCGTACTGCCATCTCGAACAGTCCCCTTGTTTTACCTTGCGGAAACGAGTAAGGACGTTTCAACTTTTCCTGGAGGGGTTGCCGCTTGTTGTTTCGGCAAACAACCGGTCTAGGGCTACTCGATTGCTGTTGAGTATTGACTACGAGGGCTGTTTTTCCCTTCCCTTTATCCTTTTTGCTCGATCCCTTGTTTACGGGGCCGAGATTTTTTTCCAGTAGCGTGCGATTGCACGGCTGAACGTTCTCGCAACTCCTCAATTCTTTCATTTTTGAAATGGATTCCTTGAGGAGAGGATTGAGGGCAGCTTCTTCGTCAGAGTCGCTTCCAAAGGTGATAATTTGCGATCCCTTGGAGTCGGCTATATGACAGTCGTCGTCGGCTCTTTTGCGCTCACCTATCGCATTTTTCTGACGTCTACGAGCTTCATGCTTTGTCCTGTTGAAGTGTTGCTTTTGAGCGACATACCCTTGCCACCAACACTTAAAGGAGTCGCAGTCTTCGGTAGTATGTATGATCTTCTGATGATATAAGCAGAAGTTAGGATGCATCTCTACTCCACCGAGAGTATTTTCTTCAGAGGGCGGTAGCTTCATTCCCACTGATAAGGCTTTGGCGAACCTTTCCCTCGTCTTGAATTTGTTTTTATCCGCAGCGAATGACTTTTGATTTGACGGAAGTGCCTCAACTCTTTGGTCTAATAGTCTGTGTTTGGCTCCTTTCAGTAAGGCCATCTCACCCTCTTTATTGGCTTCAACTTTCAGACGAATCTCATTCCGGAAGGCATCGATCAACTCGTCTGACGGCTGCAGAATTTCTGGTTTAAGGTTCGCCCTCGGTTTCTCGGCACAAGGAGCATCTTTATCATCCACCAATGAGTGATAGATCACATGACAAGTCATTATGCAGTCTTCGGATTCACCTGATGAGTCTTCTCCATCGTTTTCGTCCTCGACAAAAGAACAAGTTACCCCCGGCGTGTCCGTCTTCTTTGGAGAGTACGGCTGTGGTGGGTTCACCTTCCAGCTTTCAGACAACGCGAACTTTCCTTGTAGGTACTGATCCTCGATCCATCCCTTAAAGACGAAACAATCTTCGATCGGGTGACTTACCATTTGGTGGTAAGGGCAATAATTGGGATTATTAAGATCGCCTGGCTGCGACAGACGCTTTAGACTCGGCAGATTGATGAGTCTGTTGCGCACTGCCAGTTCGAACAGTCTTCTCGTTTTATTCTGAGGAAATGAGTAAGGACGTCCTAGTCTCTCCTCGAGGGATGGGCGTGGACGCACGCTATTTTGGCGAACGACCGGCTTTGAGTTGCTCGGCTGTTGTTGAGCATTGGCGACGACGATCACTTTCCTTTTTCTTTTCTCATTTCGAGAATCTGGTTTTGGAGGAGAAGGTCCATGGCCCATCTGGTCCATTTGGGCTAACTTATCGATCAAGTCCTGGAAGGTGGTCGGCCTGAAGAACATCATGAATTGCGAAATGGTCGCTTGCGGATCAAGGGTACCTACAAACATGCCTACTGCAGGAGCCTCTTCTATGCGTTGTTCGCATTTCGACCATAGGTTCTGCCATCGTGTTGCGTATTGGACCCATGTTTCGCCGGGCCTTATCCTGGCATTTATCAGTGCTGTTATCGGGGTGCGTTCACTAGCACTCGCGAATCTTTGTGTAAATAGTACCTCCATCTCCGTATATGTTTTGACAGAGTCGTTAGGTAGCTCTGAATACCATTCAAAGGCTGTTTCTGCTAAGCTGCCGATGAATTGGCGAAGCAACAATTTGTCATCGCCTCCAGTATTGCCGCATAAGGCCCTGAATTGAGCGACATGCTGATGCGGATTCCCTGTCCCTTTATATACGTAGAACTTAGGGATCGTATATCTCGGCGGGTAACTGATTTGGTCATACCAGCCCGGGTACGGTCGCCCCGTTTTTACGACCTGACCGGCTGCTTCAGTCGCCTGATGAACCCGGATCTGCTGAGCTATATATTCGTCCAGGTCAGCCTTGGAGATTGCCTCCTCCTTGGCTGTTGACAGAGCCAGTGGAGGATTTGACGTTTCTCCCCTATCGTCTTCAAGGACGATCGGGGGATCTTCAGCTGGAGGATCTTGTTGGATCATCATTCCCACCATGTCCTGGAACAGGAGGGCCATTCGCTTTATTTTGGCTGCTTGTTCAGCAGCCTCTTTATCCTTCTTCTCCAATATCCGGCGAAGGAATTCAGCGTCAGTTTCTTGCTCTTGGCGTTCATCCGAGGACGCTTCGGGACTTTCTTTTGACCTAGTGAGTACAGCCATCGCGTTCATCATTTCTTGAAGCTTTTGCTGTTGCTCCTGAGCTTTGGTCACTGACCGTGTAAGCGGTCTATGACCTGTGGATGCACGGCTGTCCTCCTTTCCCGACGCCATGTACACTGTATGAACTATTATGCCCCCGGACTTAGGGCGTTTAGGTTCACCATCTTTGGCATTTGCCGCGGGCGCGGGGGTTTTCTCCAGCCTTCTTCTTTTGTGGGCCGTTGAAGTTGAAGGGGCCGTTGCAGTGGGCACCCTAGCGATTGTTGTCCTCTGCTGTTTAATAGGACGATCCTTTTCTTTTTGCACCTTCGCCTTTTTCTGTTGACGAGAATGATCTGGGTCAATTAAGGAGTCTTGAACCCTTCGCCAAACTTTGTATATTTTTGAGGATAGCCGCTGAGGGGGCTGCTCCAGCTTAATTTCCGTAACTCTCTCCGCAGGTGGAGGAGATCTTTTCAGTGTGGCGGTCGGAGAGTTCTTGCGCACTTTCCTTAGTGGTTCAAAGCTGTTCCCAGTTAGAACAACATCATTAACTTCCACCACTGGAGCAGGTGGAGTTAGCCCTGAAGGGGAGTTGCCCCCGGCCTTCCTTACTCGTCGCCAATGGAGACGTCGAGCATGACGAGCCGTTGGGACTGGCTCAGCGATAGAGATAGCTTCTTTTTGCCCCCTGTCTGAATGAGGTGCTGTCGGTGTCAGCCTCTTAAAGACTGATGTTGTCTTTTGAGTGTCGATATCCAATCTGTCAAAGACAGATCCTCGAGCAGGGGCAGGAGCCGGAATAGATAGCCTTGAAAAGACTGACTCTTTGACAGGAGAACCGCCTTGACGACTTCTGGAGCAGCGGTTGTTGCCTTCCTCGGGACAGCCACTTTAGGGTTCATGGGCTTCCTGGCGAGCCCATCAGAGTTCTGATCCAGCCTGGCAAAGACAGAGGCTGTTGATTTGATATTGGACGACCCGTTGGCAGGGGCCGTTATAGCAGTGAGCCGATCGAAAACCGACTTCTTGTTCGATTCTGGTGCGGGCATTGGCATGGTGAAGCTTGCCGGCAGGATCATGGTCCCGAAAAACAGGCCAGTGGTGGCTTGGGTCACCTGTTCTACCGGCATGGCCAGGATAGAGGCCGCTTGAGGCCCATATGCTACACCTCCAGGTGAGGTGGAGCGTCGGATGCATTGGCACTTCGAGCAATTCGAGCAGTTAGAGGCCATTGATGCTTGATTTCTGCACTAGGTAAAAGACCAAATCTTAGTAACTTGAAACCCAAAGGCAACCATTAACAAACCGCGATTCGTTCGCGAAGACGACACACGAAGTGTGGAGTGGAAAGAGGAAAAGGTCCCACTGGGCGTGCCAGGATCTGTTCCCCTCCGAATGGCGGCGGAGACGACGTGAGGACGTCTTGCTTGAGATTCGGGACAGATGCTATATGGTTTTATCCGTCTACCTCTCCGAAGATGCCAAGTTGATTCATGACACCATGTATCGGAGGTTTAGACGGATGCGACCGATGTAGCAGACTTCGTCAGATTCCCCCTCGCTAGAGAGGTTTTTGATTGTGGGGACGCTCTTCCCTGCAGGCGCAAGCCCCTGCAGTTAATTACGCTACCGCATCGCGGTAGCCACTTTCTCCTTCTCCAGAATTTCACTTCGTGTCGTGTGTGTTTATTTTGTTTGTGGTTGCCCGTGGATTGTATACGGAGACTGAGTAATGCCGTCGCCCGTAGGACGTGGATTAGTCCAAATCCGTATTTACTTAGATTTGGGTTTGGTGTTTTTAGTTTAAGGATACGTTAGCCGTATTGAGGCTAAGATCAACTTAAACGTTCGTTAAGGATATGTTAGTCCTGTTTGAGACTAAGATCAACTTAACGTAGTGATCCATTTATTATATGGCCGTCAGAACTCGTCACCTCTCTGACGTCGTTGAAGAATTACAACGATAGGTGTCAGAGGAGTTCAGAGATGTACCCTTGAACCAAAGTTGATTTGGAGTTTTATAGTCCATTTGAATGTTTAAGGATACGTTAGCCGTGTTTGGGGCTAAGATCAACTTAAACGGGACCGTTTAGATCCGGCAAAAGAGCATTTGGAGGCTCTATTGTTCCAGTTTAGGGACGTGGTGGTCCATGTTCCAGTTTAGGGACGTGGTTGTCCATCGCCAGTTTAAGGACGTGGTGGTCCATCATTAGTTTAAGGACTTCTCAGTCCGATATTAGTTTAAGGACGTCTCGGTCCAACATTCCCATTTTGGGATGGATATTAGTTTAAGGACGTTTCGGTCCAACATTGTTTAAGGACGTTTCGGTCCAATATTAGTTTAAGGACGTTTCGGTCCACGAGTTTAAGGACCCCGCAGTCCGTATTGATGTGTGGTCGTCGGGACCCGTCACCTCTCTGACGTCGTTGAAGGATTACAACGATAGGTGTCAGAGGAGTTCGGAGATGTACCCTCGAACCGGATGTAAATTGATTTTTAAGAGTGCAGCTGTGCTCAGTCAATTTAATTTGAGGACTTACGGCCATGATTGGGCTAAGTCCAGTTGAAAAAAGTTCAACACTTTTATTTGTTTTTATTTTTGTTTGGGCTCTGCCCATAAAGGATGCAGAGCATCAATTTGTTTTGGGCTTTGCTCATTTTATAAATGATGCAGAGCATCAATTTTACCTGGGCTCTGCACATTTATTGCTTTGCAATTTATTTTGGCCTATTAGGTCTTTTTGATTTGGGCCTGGCCCATTAACAAAAGAAATGCATTACATTTGTCAGGCGCTTTGCGCCAATCAAAGAGCGCAAGCGCTTGTGGTGATGACACGTGTCATGCAAGCGCAGTGCGCTGCGCCAGTGCGCTGTGCTTGCGCTGTTGACACGTGGCGCGTTGTGGTGAGTTGTGCCAGTTTCAAAGAGCGAGGCTCTATTTCAAAAGCGCATAGCGCAAATGGTTCAGATGCTGACACGTGGCGCTCTCTGGTGGCTTACGCCAACACAAGAGCGCAACAGTGTAGATTTGCAAGTACAGAGCACTATTATCTTGAGAATCTTTTAGATTCCAGAACCAATGGTTCATAAAAGAAGTGCAAAGCACTATTTGATTTTTTGATCCAATTTAGATCAAAGAAAACAAGTGTTTCTTATTTTTCTCGATCTCAGAGAACAAATGGTTCATAAGAAAAGTGCAAAGCACTATTATTACTTATTTTTCATTTTATTGAAGATCATTGATCTTCTTCTCAGATCAACGATCTGTTTTTAAGAGAATTTTCTCTTTTTTCTAAAGGTTTTTACCTTTTTTGTTCTTGAGGAATTCTCTCCAATTCTTCAGAATTCTCAATGATAATGTTGATCCTCTTGGATTGAGGTCTAGGGTCCTTTATATAGTGCCCATAAATTAGTTAAATTTGTTAAAGAGATCTTTCTCTGAGTGATTTAGGGAATTTTCTCCACCGTTGGATCTTTGATCCAAGGGCTCCTGTTTTACAGAAGAAAATCTTCTTGTTTCAACAAGAACAGAAAGATTTCTTTAAAATTTTAATTCTGTTTGGCGCAAATCCCCCAGCGTGTGATACGTGTCGCGCATCGCACAGCGCAGCGCAACTGCGCTGACACGTGTCGCGCAGCGCACAGCGCAGCGCAGCTGGGCTTGCGCACCTGCGCTGACACGTGTCGTGCAGCGCAGCGCTTGCGCAAAAGCGACTGCGCTGACACGTGTCGTGCAGCGCAGTGCTTGCGCAACTGAAGCTTTGCTTCTATTTGTTTTTTCATAGAGCTTTGCTCTGATTGGGCGTGCTGTCTTGGGCGCTGCGCTGGCGTATCAGCTTTCGACACGTGGCGCGTTGCGCGCAGCGCAAAGAATTTGAAGCGTTGCTTCATTTATTATAATTTAAAATTTCAAAGTAGAGTTTTGCTCTGATTGGGGGAAACAGAAGCGTTGCTTTGTTTCCCGCCTTGGAATTTGAACAGAGCTTTGCTTTGATTGGGGTAAACATTGACGTCGTCGTGTTGCAGTGGACGCCATGGGTCTGATAATGTGATGAGTTTGTTACGCATTGCCAACTCAAATAGCCTTCTCATCTTATCGCGGGGAAACGAGTAAGCGCGTCCTGACCTTTCTTCCAGGGATAGGCGTGGACGTGCATTGTTTTGGCGAGCAGCTGGTTTTGGGCGACTTGGTTGTTGTTGAGCGTTGACGACGAAGGCTGCTTTCCCTTTACCCTTGGCGTTTCGAGGGTCCTTACTTGAGGAGGAAGGCCCATGGCCCATCTGGTCCATTTGGGCCAGTTATCGATCAGTGGAAGGTCGTTGGTTTGAAGAACGCCATCAATTGGGAAACAGTCGTTTGAGGATCAAGTGTCCCGATAAACATGCCCACAGCGGGGGATTCTTCGATGCACTATTCCCACTTTAACCATAGGTTCCTCCACCGGATCACATTTTGGACCCAGCTTTCTCCTGGCTTTACCCAGGCATTGATTAATACCGTGATTGGGGTGCACTCGCTTGCGCTGGAGAATCGCTGTGCGAATAGCAGCTCCATCTCTGTTAATGTTCTCATGGAGTCATTTGGGAGCTCTGAGTACCATTCAAAGGCCGTCTCTGACAGGCTGCCAACGAACTAGCAAAGCAACAGTTTGTCGTCGCCTCTAGTGTTGCCGCACAGAGCTCTGAACTGCGTGACGTGCTGATGGGGATTGCCCGTCCCTTTGTATACATGGAACTTAGGGATCGTATATCCCGACGGGTACTTGATTTGGTCATACCAGCCTGGATACGGTCGCCCAGTTCTGACGATTTGGCTAGCCGCTTCATTTTCTTGATGAGCTCTTATTTGTTGAGCTATATAATCATCAAGAACAGCCTTGGAGATCGTTTCCTACTTGGCTATTGATAAATCTGGAAGAGAATTTGATATTTCCCCTCTGTCATCCTCGATAATTATAGGTGGATTCTCGACTGGGAGTTCTAGCTGGATCATCATTCCAACCATACCCTGGAACAAGAGAGCCATATGCTTTATGTTAGCAGCCTGCTCAGCAGCTTCTTTGTCCTTTCTTTTAAGCATCCTTCACAGGAACTCTGTATCAGTCTCCTGCTCCTGGCTCTATTTGGCTGTTGTGTCCGGGCTTTCTTTCTTCCCGGTAAGTGCTTCCATTTTGGTCAGCATCTTCTAGAGCTTTTGTTGTTGCTCCTGAGCTTTTGTCAGCGACCGAGTTTGCGGTCGATGTCCTACGGAAGCATGGCTTTCTTTTTTCCCGGAAGCCATGTAGACTGTATGCACAATCATGCCCCCAGACTTGGGGCGTTTCGGTCTATCACCTTTGGGATTTGCCGCCGGCGGTAGGATTTTCTCTGGCTTCATCCTTTTGTGGGAAGTCGAAGTTGAAGGAGCTATTGTAACAGGCACTTGTGTAGAAGAAGCCCCTCGCTGTATGACGGAGGAGTGGTCTTCCTCTTGCCGAGCCTTCAATTTCTTTAATCGACAAGAGTAGTTTTGATCAATCACGGAGTCCTTGACTTTTTGCCAGACCCTATGAATTTGCAAGGAGAGCCATTGATGGGGGTGCTCCGGCTTTCCTGCATTGTGGTTTCTGCAGACGGGGGCGATTTCTTTAGCACTGCCATTGGAAAGTTCTTGCGTACCCTCCTAAGTAGCTCAAAGCTATTCCCGGTTGGAACAACAGTGTCAATCTCCACCATTGGAGCTGGCGGAGTAAGTCCAGAGGGGAAGTTGCCCCCAGCTTTTCTTATTCGGCACCAGTGGCGACGTCAAGCGTGTCTTGCAAATGGGACCGCCTCAGATTTGGAAGAGGCTTCTTCGTGCCTCTAGTTTTGCTGAGGAGCTGCTGTTGGCGTCAACCTGTTGAAGACCGACGTCCTTGGTAGGGTTTGAGGAGGGCCGACCAATCTTTCAAAGACCGACTTTCTGGTAGGGGAAGCCCCTTTGACGACTTTACCCGTAGCAGGAGTTGGGAGGGCTATCCGTTTTAGGGTAGCCCCTTCAGGTATCACGGGCTTCTCTGCGGGTCCGTTGTGCTTTGGCTCAGCTGTTGAAGATTGAGACACCAGATTTGGACGACCCGTTGAGAGGGGCCATTGTGGTCGCTAGTCGATCGAAGACCGACCTCTTGGGAGCTTCTTCCCGCGGCGCTGAGGCACCGACACCTACTGGTGGGAGCATGGTCCCGAAGAACAATCCAGTAGTGGCTTGCGTTACTTGCCCAACCGACATTGAAAATGTGGAGGCCGCGTTGGGCCCGTAGGTCACTCCTCCAGTTGGGGTGGAGCGAGAGTTGTTGTTGCAAGAGGTGCAGTAGGAATCCATCGATTTTCTTCTTCTGCACAGGAGCAAGACACCAAATTTTAGTACCTCAAATCCAAGGGCAACTATTGCGAACCACGATTTCGCTCGCGAAACACGACACATGAAGTATGGAGTGGAAAGAGAAAAAGGTCCCACCAGACATACCAGAATCTGTTCACCGCCGGAAACCGGACCGAGACGTTGGGACGTCTGGCCTGAATTCTGGGGACAGATGCTATTTAGATTTATCCGTCCACTACTCCGAAAATACTAAGTTGATTTATAGCACCATATATAAGAGGTTTGGATAGATACGACTGTTGTAGCAGACTTTATCAGATTCCCCTTTATTTTATGAGGGGTTTTTGATTGTGGGGACGCTCTTCCCTGCAGGCGCAAGCCTCTGCAGTTAATTACGTTACCGCATTACGATAATCACTTTCTCATGCTCCGGAATTTCACTTCGTATCGTGTATGTGTTTTTGTTTGTTTTGGTTGCCCGTGGATTATATACGGAGACTAGTTTGTGTCGTCGCCCGTAGGGCGTGGATCAGTCCAAATCCGTATATTTTAGATTTGGGCTTAGGTTTATCAAAGGACCGTTAATCTGGTTTGAGATTAAGATCAACTTAAATGTGTGAGCATTTGGACTCAATTTGTTCTTGCTAAGGATGAGTTAGTCTAATTTGAGACTAAAATCAACTTAGCAAAATTTCAAGGATCATTTTTATTTAAAATCCAGCAAAAGAGCATTTGGGCTCTGCTGCAAGAAAATCTTAGAGACTTAGCCAATTTTGGCTAAGTCTACTTAGTCTTTTTTATTCAAGAGTGGTAAGCACTCATTTGGGCTCTGTTTGTTCAGCCATTTTCTTTTCCTGTAAAAGTCCTAAGAACTTATTTGAGCTCTGGAGCTCACATGTATGTCATGTGAAGTATTAAGTCATGGGCGCTGCCCGATGAGTGTTGAACACTTTAGTCGTTTTGACTAATCATGAAGTGCTAAGCACTTTTTATGGCGTCCATATGGGGTGCACGTACAGCGCTGGGTGCTGCCCAATCAGTGCTAAGCACTCAGCCGTTTTGGCTGCATATGATGTGCTAAGCACTTTTTGTATGACGCCTACGTGAGGAGCACATGCGGCACTGGGCGCTGCCCAATCAGTGCTAAGAACTTAGCTGTCTTTGGCTGCATAGGGAGTGCTTAGCACTTTTATTCACCGCCCACGTGTGTTTCACGTGAGGCGGTGGCCTTTTGTTTTGGGCGCCCGCGTGTTTTTCACGTGAGGCACTGGGTGCTGTTAAAAGGGGGTGCCCACGTGAGGAGTACGTGAGGCGCTAGTTTTTTTTCTTTTTTAGAGATTAAATCTCTGTTAATGGCATTTTGACCATTAATGATCACCAAGATCTTCGTTTTTTAAGATCTGGGATCAGGTTTTTCTTTAAGAACTAAGTTCTTTTTCCTTTTGTTTTTCTTTTGGTCCTAATTCTTTTCTGAATTTTTGATTCTCAAGAACAATATTCTCCTGATGAGAATTAAATTCTCAACTTGTGGGAGAATTGTCTTGTGGATCTCTGATCTAGAGAAAGAACTAAGTTTTTTGAGAAGGGTTAAACCCTTAAAATAGGTAAAAAGTGATATTTTGATCTCTGAATTTTTTTTACCTAAGTTTCTTTTGAAAGGGAAGTCTTTCTCTCTGAGGGTTGAATTCTCTTTTGTTGTTTGGAAGGGTTTTGTATTTTTCAGAAGCTTATGGGTTTTTTTTTCTATATGAGATTTGAAGTCTCGGGTACTTTATATAGTGGAGGCAAGTTTGTAACTCAATTATGAGAAAATCTCTCATTGAGAGATTCCAATTGATTTAATTGGACTCAAAATTGAGTTGGGGAATTTAACCCACCATTGGATCTTTGATCCAAAGACTTCTGTTTTTACAGAATATGATTTTTGTTCTTAATGAGACAGGGGAAATATTTTTCCCTGTACAACACTTATTCTGTAAAATTGGTAATTTTTAATCACCATTGGATTTTTTAATCCAACGGTTCTCTGTTTTACAGAGAGCAATCTTTCTTATTTAGAAAGATTGAGGAAATATATATTCCAAAATAGAATTTTATTCTATAATTGGATCTTTAATCCAACCGAAAGTATCTTTCTCATTTTAGAAAGATTTGGGAAATTTTTTCTCCAAACAAAATTTAATTCTGTATTTTGATAATTTATCATTTCCGTTGGATCTTTGATCCAACGGCTCTGTTTAACAGAGAGTATTGTAGAATTTAATTCTACCTGGGCGCTGGCGCTCACGTCTCGTGCATGTGAGCGCCACTTAAGAATTTAATTCCTAAGATGGGTACTTATGTACTTTTCACATTGGCACCCGCGTGAGGAGCACGTGCGACGCCATATAAGAGTTTAACTCTTATGAACTCTTTTGTGCTTTGCACATTGGCGCCCGCGTGAGGAGCACGTGCGGCGTCATCTAAGACTTTAGCTCTATGTCTTGAACTCTTCTGTGCTTTGCACATTGGCGCCCGCGTGAGGAGCACGTGAGGTGCCACCATAGGATTTAATCCTATAAGATTGGCTCTGGCGCTGGCGCCCTCATGGAGAGCACGTGAGGCGTTGCCTCATTAACGAAGGTTTCTTTTCACCTTCTTTCTTTGCTTTTCCTGAGTCAAACTTTCTTTTCCGATGCCTTCTTTTGTCAGAGTTTGGAAATAGTTTCACCATGCACAACATTTTCCATGTTGAGACTTAAATGCCCCCCTTTATAATCTAAGCAATGCTCCTCTTCTCTCTCACTTTCAGAGAATCATTTTAACAGAGAAGAGTCATGGCTTGCAATCATTCGCATGCTAATCGGCATCCATGTGAGGTTCCTATTGAGGAAATTGTTCCTCGCTTTGTTGCATGCTTGGTGAATCCCGCTCTCATGGATGACCAATGTGATACGGCGTTGCACGAGCTTTTGACTCGTAGAGGATCTTTTCTCCTCATCGGCTCCATTTGGCTCCGGATGATCTTCCTATCCGTGCTTGCTGACACCCCCCTCATCCAGAGGAGATGACTCCGGCGATGCTCGACACAGCGGAGGAAAAGATCGAGTGCTTTCATGAGGCACTTTTGATTACCAAGCTTCTGAGGGATCGTTCTGTTTAGCTGCTGAGCCAGATATGGGCTCAGCGGGTCATCATGTCTGCCTTCGCCGATGGGCATAGCGCTAACCGATAGGGAGCAACTTCTCATGAAGATAGCCGCTTTGACATGGTGGAGAAGGCTGAGAGGGTTTTAGAATACTTTATTCATAGTTTTGTAAACCCTTGTACTTTTGATCCCCTGTTTGGTGATCTATTTCCTGTAGCATAAAATGTTTATTTAAATGCTTTCCCTTTATCGTTGACCACTGAGTGCTTCATTTCTAACACCTTTTCTTCCTCTGATCGTATTGTTGAAATATACGTGCAACTTACATATGTGCACGTGCACTTTACCCTTAGGGATTTTTGCTAAGCGCAAACGCAACTGATGTGCTCGTGTCATGCACTTACCCTCCACACGTTTATATGAATGAGCCTGCTTTCACACATATCTGTAAACGAAATTTCTACCGGTGTAAACATAGTCGAATAAGGATCGGTTTGATTTGGAACGGTGTAAGACTCTCTTTCACACTCATTATTGGAAAAGTCAAACATGTTATTCTCAGGCACCTCATCAATTAGATTATTAAGCGATTGATCATAAAATACATTTAGTTGAGGCTCAGGATGGAAGGTGTCAAGATCAAAAGAATTTTTTTGGTCTGATTTTGATGGATCTCTTGTTCTTTTTTACTACTCAATTCCAACTCTATTTCAAGACTAGACATGGTTTATGAAGAACTTCCAATAAAGGATTCTTTTTGAACCGTGGAACTTCCTAATTGATTTTCAGAAGCACTGTCTAGATAAGGCGAAAAAGTTGAGTATGGTTGGAATGTGTTTAATTGTTGGCTACGGGCAAGTTCAATGTGTTCCGCAATCGACATGCGTTTACCACTTGCTACATTAGCCTCAAGAGAAGTGTTAACATGAGATGGTTTTAATTGTTGGCTAGGGCGAGTTCAATGTGTTCCGCAATCGACATGCGTTTACCGCTTACCATATTAGCCTCAAGAACATGAGAGTTTGTGAAAGTTTGGTACTGTTGATAAGAATTAGAAGGGTGTATCTAAGTTTCATAATCAGGATTAGGATCAACAATGTGATATGAAAAATATTGAGATTGGTTGGTTAGTTGGCGACTGGCAATTGCTATTTGTTCAGCAATGATCATGGGTGTAAAAGATGCCATATTTGTCTCAAAAGGAGTATCAACATTTTCATATGGAAATGATTGTAATTGTTGTCCTAACGGTTTTGGATTAGTGAATGCTATAAAACTTTGGCTATGAGCCTTCGCAATATACTCAGCAATGGACATACGTTTAGAATTTTCCTCACTAGACTTAGACGGATTATCAACATAAGAAGGTGTTGAATTTTGATACTGTTGATAGGATTTTGAGTGAGGTGTCCAGCTGTTATTTCTAGTGCGTTCTATCCTATCCCTTAAAGAAATGATGGGGTCGGTATTTGAACCAAAGCAATTACGATAACAAGAAATATTTGGTTCTGGATAGCAAAGTTCGCCAAGAGTTTGTCGGTTTGGGTTACCCATTATAAGAAAGTGAAAAAGAAAGAAGGTGAAATGGTAATAATTTAATCTCTTTTTTTTGAATTTTGGAAATTGTTTTGCTTTGAATGAGAGACTCGACAAATGTGTACAAACAATACATAGAACTAGAGTTACCTAGATTAAGCCACTAGACTGCTCCTAGACATCCAAAGGACAAGACGTAGGATCAATCCTTTACCACCTCCTTATCAATCTTGCGGCCAGGTAAGTGCCAGATAAGTGGGAGGTATCCGCTATATGAATCACCGAAATAGCGGGCCTAATTGAGTAACCACTTTCTTTAATCACACTTGCATAGACATTGCAAGAGAAATGCGGAAAGCAATAGATTACCCATGACCCTCTTTTGTCCTAATTGAGCGCGATTGTCCTTAGAGCCCATGTCTAGATATTTTTTTATTAATATAGGGTTATGCGTATGCCCGTTTGTGATTTGTGGGGCTAGGAAGGGTGATGAAATCCCCACCCAATCTGAATTTAGGTTTATTGCCCCTTAATGTCCGGTTTAAAAATGCAAAAAAAACTAAAATCTAAAACACACAAAAAGATTTTTAGTGGCGATATTTGCAAAGAATTCTGCAGGTAAAAACAATTTATTGGAGATTTAGAGGAGAGAGGAAGATAATAGGAGAATACCAGAGAAAATTGGGGTCCCAATTCTTCAATAGGGTCGCGGGTCCGCCGCCTAATGCCTACTTTGGCCACGGTTCCGCCGCCGTATGATGTGATCTTCCCTTCAAATTTCTTCAAACCACTAAACTGCTCCTTTGGTCCAATTTGAAAGTCTCCGAATCTCTGATGGTTCGCTCCAAGTGCTCCAGATTTCTCGCAAAACTCGCACAAAAATCGTTTAAAATACAAAATGCGTTTTTTTATTTATATTTATATTTTTTTTTATGTTTGCTGGTTTTTATTAGAAATCAACCCGAATAACAAGAAAAATAATTACGACCATTTCTCCGGCAACGACGCCATTTGATTGGTTTGAAAAAGAGTGTATGCATGCTGTAATTAACCGCAATCAATAACGGTGTCACAATAGCTAGCCGATAGTGAGTACAGGTCGTCCGCAGGAAAACATGAATTCCTTTTCTTGTTTTAGACAAGTTGATAAAAGAGAGGAGGGATTGTTGTCGTTTTAAATTAA
Source organism: Agapanthus africanus (assembly GCA_030015575.1). Lineage (NCBI taxonomy): Eukaryota > Viridiplantae > Streptophyta > Magnoliopsida > Asparagales > Amaryllidaceae > Agapanthus > Agapanthus africanus. The sequence goes on from CM057344.1 coordinate 43,633,195, forward strand.
GATTGGTAGAAAATTTTATAATAGAAAGGCTTGTAGGGTTTATAGGACTTAATAGTTAATGGATGAAATAAAAAAATGATTCTTTTTATCTTTTAATTTTGTAAAACTAGATAGATAGCGATGAATGTGGATTATGGTTCTTGGAGAGAATTAGGGTTTCCCACTACTTTCCCTTGTCTTTTCATTGATCTCTATTTATCTCAAGCCCTTAACAAAATAATTATTAACTAATCTCAAATCATCATCGTGACTATCATTAATTGATAGCGCGCCCGATAAGAGCGTTAATATTTATTTTGCTAAGATTTATAAATATTAAAATGTCAAAAGAAGTTGCGCGATATTTCATCCATTATTTTACCCTATCCTACAAACCCTAGCAAATAAGAAATTACTCGCTCATGGTTAGTAGCGATTTAAAAGAGTGGTTGAAAATGAATGGAACCATAATTAAAACTGCAAAAAAGTAATGCGTAAAATTAATGCGTAAAGTAAATACGTAAAAGTAAATGCAAAAAGAATTAAAACAAAAACTACTTTTATTAATCAACTATTGCATTACAACTTTTTTCCTTCAAAATTAGATTACAAGAACCCTAGTTTCGCTCGTAGATCTCTCTCTTTATGGAGGTAGATGAATAGATGATTAAATTATGAGATGATCTTGGTATGCACAGCTCTCAGTCCTTTATATAGCCTCTGAAAGTACAAACCTTAGATACCATGTTGGATTAGGTGTAGTTACAATCATGCCCCCAAAAATCCAGATCCAACGGCTACTAAAGGACTGCGGAACAGCCACCCTTTGTCGCGTTTAACGGCGGTTCCGCCGCCATATTGTTGGTTTAGGTCTTGGGATTTTTTCTGGCTTTTCTTCTTGATATTTGGAGATCCTCTTGATATACAGATTCTGAAAATATTGCCCTTAGTCTCTGCCGTTGCTAGATTCCTCGATTTGCTCCTAATATTTGGCAGATTTGGTTTCGATATTTCGATTTGATATAGATCTCCTACTTAGATTTCATACCTGAGCTAATACCTGCACAATATCTCAAATCAAATTGTTAGTAGCTTTTAGTATTTTTGAGATATTATTCCAACCATTTATATGATATAATATTTTAAGAATATTGATTAGGAATATTTGACATGATTTGCATATTTTAATTACTAATATTTCATTTAAATATTATATGCATATATTTTCCCTAATTATATTAATTATAAATGAAGAAACATATGATAATAATATTTTTACAAATAAACCCACATATGTTCTTTATTTACAATTAACACCTTTGAGTAGTTAATAATAGTAGGGAAAATATTCATACAAATGTGCCACGTTTTGAATAATCAGGGACATACCTGATATCACCAAGAATTCTTTGCTTTCCATCGAACATCTTCATCTTCATGGTACCCACACCTTCTATTTCTACTTCAGAATTATCCGCTAATGTCATTGTCTCCTTTTTCTACTTAATTTCATTGAACCACTCCTTATTTGAACATACGTGAAAGGATGCTCCCGAATCCATATACCACATATCTTCCTTCTTAACTTTTTCATCACTAGTCATAAGCAAATCACACTCTATCTTGATATCGTGGGCCACATTTTCTTGCTCTTCCTCTCTATGTCTCATCAGATCATCTAAGTGCTCTTTCATCTTAGGGCGATAAGATATATAGTGACCCATCTTGTTGCAGTAATGACACGTTATCTTCGAAACATCTCTTACAGGCCACGATCTCTGATTTCTTCCATAGTTGTTATGTTCCTTCCTCCACTTCGGACCCTCTGTTGCAACAAGTGCAGGTGAATATGTCATGCCCCGCTTCCCAAAAGAGAGGTAACGGTTATGTGACAAGCCCACGATGTATTTATTCTGAGAAAGTCCTTTCTCGAAATAAATACGCTAATCGTTTATAAGCAATATAAAATATGACAACAATAAACATGATAATGAAAATTCCATCAACTAAATTATTACATTAAAATCCACAGAGTTATAAACTGATAACAAGATGTCTGGATATAAGAAAAGATAACATAGATAAGCCTTAAATATGAGGCACACAGAAATGAAAAACTGAAAAGAAACTAATCGTCTGCTTATGATGCAAGTTGAGAATACTCCTCCTCTGTCGGTTCTGTTTCTTCCGTCCTAAGTCATCCGAAGAACATTCCCAAGATAGAAAAGAAAACAGGGTGGAATGCCCGTCAGCGAACTTGTGCTCGTATAAGTTCCCAAAAGAGACGTGGATTAAACAAATAAAGTGCAAGGTGATAAATGATATAACATGAATAGAAATCATTATCATGTGAACAAATATAACGTAGGAATGTACATGGCATCTATATAATACATGAGTAAGACAATATGACATAGCATGTGTTGGTCAATGTTGTAATTGCGTGGTGCTCCTTGCCGTGACTACTATGGATTTGCGGAATCAAAAACTTTAAAAATCTTGATTACTACACACTTGAAACCTTATAATACAAGCCCAAACACTAAACTAAACAACACTAACTAGAGTTTTAGCTATTAGGTTAGTGTAACAACCTTTGTAGACGGTCCTTCGGGTCTTTAATGGTTCACTCCTTGAGCTCTTAGGGTACTCCAATTGAGCCCTCGAATTCGAACTCCCGCGTCAAAGACGATCCTCCTGAGAATGCCGATTCAAGCGATAGCTTCCACGAAGCAACTAAAAATCAAGTCTTGATAGGACAAGATGCTTAGGGGTGTAGTTTATGAAACAATATGCTCTCTTTTAATCTCTCATAACTCAAGTGAGTATGTGAGGAAGAAGTAGATGACAACTCAAGAAAAATATCAACACTTGATAAAAACCTACACTCTCACAATTCTTATCTCTTCATAACACTAAAATCCAAAACAAAGGTGAGTGGGTTGTGACTCACTAGAGTGAGTCACAAACCCATACAACCCTAGAAGAAATGTGAACTTGAGAGAGTGTGAGAGAAGCCACCTCAGCATGGTACACATATACACACAAATACTTGTATGTATATAATTAAGTATACCATACCCGTATTTATAATAAATACGTATACCGTATTTCTACCAAAATACGAATACCGTATTTGTACCGAAATTACAAAATATGTGTATTCATATTTAGAAAGAAATATATGTATTTGTATTAAGACACAAATACCCGTATTCATACAAATACTCCTATTCGTATAAATACCTTATTCGTGTTAAAATACAAATACCCAAAAGAGAGCAATATAATACTAGCATCAAAATTGCTGTTTTTTAACGTGCTAGTACTACTAAATAATCCGATTAAAGCACGTGTATAACTATACGTGTTCAATTAAATACCCGAGCATATCGAAATACGCAAATTACACCGTTTCTCCTGAACCGGGAAACTCTCTGTGTGGGACTCTAAGGACTCGACAATACGCTGGCAGTGGGTTTAGCCACAAGCACGTTAGTGACACTAGCTATACGTAACGGCTACCCAGATATCTGTCGAAAGGAAGATCGACAAGAAAACTCGTCCGAATCCTTACTGAGCCTATAGGTGACATTCTCCGTACAGTCCGGTCTGTTCGTCAAAGAGCATTACATATCGGGCTTAGGGGGTGGTAAACGTCAGACTCCTAATAGCGCAACAAATCGTGTCGATGTGGAATCCAAAATAACCTGAGAAACTACTGGTGTACCTAAAAGTTCGTAGTGCCCTCACCGTTAACCCGCGGCCAATGCGGAATTCAAAAACAAAATTTTTCTAGTCATCAGAAACTAAAACTCAAGACTTGAACCAAAAACCTAATCTAGCAAGCACACAAAGATAGAAATCACAACCTTCGTAGCGTCTTAATTTGCTCCAATTGGGTTGGACTCTAGCATGCTCTTAAGAGTCCGAGTCGCGTTTGCAAGACGGTCCTCCTTCGCCGAAAATGACCCATCCAAGAGAATCGATCCAAGCTCCGGCTTCACCTATTGAAGCAACCGACGCTCCAAGCTCATTAGGAATGGAGAGTGGGGATGTAAGAATTTTCCACTATCCTTTTCTCTCAAATCTAAGCTCAAGAGAGTATCTAAAGAAGAAGGAGGAGGAGATGAGGAAAGATAGCCATGAGCAACTCAAGAAAAATGAAAGAATGAATGAGGAAAGCAAAAGAGTGGAATGGCTCTATTATTTTTATAACCATGCAAAATAAAATATCACAACCAATTAGTGAATAAACAAATGAAGTCCATTTCTCTCTACATGTCTTCAACCATGCTCAATACCACCTCACCCTCCACCTCATTTCATGAATATTCACAAATGAGGTGTCCATCTTATAGAAAAAATTCCGTATAAATACGGAATACAACCCGGTATACGTATCAAAATACATATACGCGTATCTGTATAAAAATACGAATAGTCAAGAGAGAAAATGAACCATGAACAATAATACTAGAATACATATATTAAATATATATATATATATATATTATTAAATAAAAACTTGATTTAATAATCTGGTTTAATCATAAGCCGCTAGTATTATCAACCGTCCGATTAAAGTCTGTGTAGCCCGTACGCATATTTAATCGGACATCTGTATGTACCAACATACGTCATCAACATTAAATCGCCTGAACCGGGAAAACCCTCTGTGTGGGACTCTAAAGACTCGTCAATACGCTGGTAGCGGGTTTAACCACAAGCACGTTAGCGGCACTAGCTGTATATAACGGCTATCCAGATATTGAGCGAAAGGAAGGCCGATAAGCAAACTCATCCATACCCCTACTGAGGCTGTCTGTGACAATCTCCATACAGTCCGATCTGTTCATCTAAGGTATCGCATATCGGGTCTAGGGGTGGATAAAGTCAGACCCCTAATAACGCGATATTTCATGTCGGTGTGAAGCCTATAACCCACTGAGAAACTACTGATCCAAATCAGTAAATATCGTCCACCTTGGCTAAGCATTTTTGGTGATGGCCATCCATGCACATCGCGACATCTACCCCCAATACCGGGAGAGACGAATCCCCGACGATCCGCTTACTGTCTCCATGTGCCTCGGGACTGTACCCAATTAAAACATATTTGCATGACTTTTTTGAGCCGTGGTAGGGTAGTAATCAAAGCATAGTGGGAGCTCACATGAGACAAATGCTGATCTCAGGTCGATAGACTAACCTGTACTCATGTCACCTGAGAACTGCTATATGACAATAGGTATAATACTATCTAGCATATTCCCGGCGAGTCTGTCCAGTGTACTCACCTCTAGTGAGCACCTGTTTACTATCTTAGGTGACCAACTAACACCAATGGTTTGTGAGATTGGCCACTATTCCTCGTTGGGGTCTCGAAAAGTATACACCAGTCTACTCCGGAGCATCGATGCCCAGTCTCGATACTCTCTCGATTAGGAACATTTAAGGATGTGCTTATAGACCACCCAGCTCCCACGTATATGATCGCCATCATAAGGCTGGTAGTCAAGCAAGAATCCTATTAGCTCTATCCACATGTAACCGTGATCTGTAATACCACATAATGCATGTACATGATGATAAAGTCAAAACAGATTACATACTATCATCTCGAGTAAGACTGTTCTATCTGTATAGGTCCTCCTTCAATCATCACAATCGCCTGTCTGCGATTACAATAATTGCCTTGAGGGCACTATAGCTAACAGTACCTACCAGTAAATCTCACTTGCCCTGGACAAAGACCTGTAGTATCGGCCAACCGTACACAGCGCGATATCAAATCCCAATACCGAGAGAGACGGATCCTTTCTATCACCTACTGCCTCCAAGCACTTCGGGACTGCACCCAACTACTACCTTTTTGCACGACTCTTTAAAGCCATGGTAGGGTAGTAATCTAAGTACAGTAGGAACACACTCAAGAAAAATAGTGATGTCAAGTCAATGGACTAATCTGTACTCATCTCACCAGAGAACTGCTATCCGAAGAAAGATATAATACCAACCAGCAGTTCCGAGCGAGTCCATCCAGTGTAACTCATAACCTAATGAGCACCGGTTTACTATCTTTAATACCGTATACCAGTGGCTGTAGGACAGGCCATCTCTAATGATGGAGATAAGAAACGTATATACCAGTCTACTCTGGAGTATCGATACTCTGTCTCGATAATCCTACGACTAGGGACAAATTTAACGACGTGCTGATAGATTACCCAGCCACCACTAGTGTGATTGCTATCACAACGCTGATAGTCAAGCAAAGATCCTACGGGCTCTATCAATATGTTTTAGCGATAAGTTAAAAGAAACATATAAACATGTTCAGATAAATACAAACTAAATAGCATACTATCATATTGAGCAAGACTGTTATTATACATGTATATATCCCAAACTTCCAAAATGTAATATACAATCCTGTACTATACAATAATGGCCTCTAAGGCATATATCACTAACAAATGTAAGCATGTAATAAGTGTATATCGTGAATATGAAGTGAATGTCAGTGTATCCTAAAAGGTCTCTACAAGAGTTATCTAAATTAACAACAGTTCAAGTGTGAATATCAACCAATCTCAGAAGTTTTCTCAAACCCATGGCTGTAATCCAGGGGAAAGGAAACACGGGCCTGAATCATAAGTGTTAGTAACGGGACTTCAATCGTCATTGAAGTATTCCAAACCCAACATGCTATAATCCAGGGGCAAGGAAACACGGGCCTTTATGATTGTAAATTATGTAGTATTCATGGATTCATGTATTAGGGGGACTTCTTAGATTTCTTTGGATTCACACTCAAACTAGCTCAACACTCCGCGTGTTTTAAATTATAATTATTGTCACAAGTCTAACTCGAAGCCATGAATATATAAGAAGCCATGAATATATATAAGAGAGAGAGAGAGAGCACAAGTTCATGTCGCATATTGAGTTCATATTAAATGTCTAGTATTCATGTAAAGTGTCAAGCATTCATGTAAAGTGTCCAGTATTTATGTCTGATGATATTCATAGTTCGAGTTGAGTCAAGTGGAGCATGTACTAGCTTTGTTCAGATTAGACATGTAGGTTCAGCAAATAAAGAGTACATAGTATGAGATGAGACATATATAATGTAGCATAACAATCAATGTTGATCTATATCAGATTAAATTACATGCCGGATATTAATTCAGTGTGAGTATCAGTTTGAGACGACTCACATAGTCTTGAGCCGGCTCACAAGTCAACTAGGATCATGACTTGGGTTTCCTGGTTACAAGAGACGACTCAAACTGTTCTTGAGTCGGCTCAACACAATATTGAGACAGCTCAATAAGAATTAAGACGGCTCAACAATATGTGGGATGTCCTATTTTATTCTCTGCCTCCATGAGACGGCTCACAATTAGGTAGAGCCGGCCCGACCATGTCTTGAGACGGCTCAAGTCCAAACTTAAGACAGCTCACGCCATGCAAAAAGTTAGGTATTCACTCCTTAGTTATATGAGACGGCTCAGGTTATGTTGAACCGGCTCAAAGCCTGTTCGTTCAGATGATCAGGTTTTGAAGTTTAAATATTTAACTATATACGTTTCATTTTTGGTTTATATTCATTTATAATAGTTCATAATATGGTTTATCTATATTTACAGCATATAAAGGGTGTCATTAACATAAGGAACAATAAGTGTGCATAGGTTCCACCAGATTAACGGAGATATTAAAATTATCCATGTATACTTACATATCTTAAAACCATAGTTCATTGGGGATGTCTACGAAATGAGAGCAGCGATTTGTGGATGATTCAAGACATGGAAAAAGAGAGAGATGAAGAGATGAAAAGAGAGATCGAGAGAGGAAGAGGATATGAACTTACTCGCTGTGTGATATGATATAATAATCGTATCACCGATAGATTCACTTAAGCCTTGAGCGGAACTCGTCTAGTTGGAAGGAGATCGGCGCATCGTCGTCTAGGAGGAGGAATTTCTCAGGTTTGCCTTGGAGGATTTTAGGAGAGAATTTTCAGAGTAGAGATGGTTTTAGGACGGTGAAAGAATAGGGAATAAATAATTGGAATCATGGAGGATATAAAAAAGAAATTAAGGCAATTAAGGGATAATAAAAAGAATTATTGTTGTTTACCGCCGGAAACCAGACCGAGGCGCGGGAAGCGTATCCATCCTGAATCTGGGGGCAGATGCTATATAGAACATATACATCGACCTCTTTGAAGATACCAAGTTGATTTATAGCACCGTATATCAAAGTTTTGGATGGATGCGACTGTTGTAGCAGACTTATCAGATTCCCTTCATATATGAGGGTTTTTGACTGTGGGGACGCTTTTTCCTACAGGCGCAAACCCTTGTAGTTAATTACGTTATCACCAAGCGATAGCAACTTTCTCTACTCCATGTCTATCACTTCATTTCATGTTATATTTTGTTTATTTTAGGGTTGTCCTTGGATTGTATACGGAGACTAATATATGTCGTCGCCCATAGGGCACATATTAGTACAAATCTGTACATTAGATTTGGGGTTGAACTCAGGATGTATATCTCATATAAATAAGGTTTATCAGTTCACAGGATACTTGGGTTTGATCTAAGGATCGTTAGTCGTATTTGGGATGTAACACCTTAGGATGTGTTTAGTGACTATTTAAATTTAAATAAAAGGTTTTTAATAAAAAGTTTACCAAATTGTGTTTCAAATATTTTTCCTAATTTAATAAATATTTTTCTAGAATTTTCCTAGGCTTGCACACACATGTGCAAGTAAACTAGGGTTTTAAAATGAGGTAATACCATGATTAGCAACCATGGTGGGTTTAATTATGGGGATTAAGCCTTTTGGGTGTTAATTAAGTTTAATTAGTTGTTTAATGGTTACTTTAATTTGAATTTACTTTTTGTGTTGACTTGGTGAGAATGAGAGAGAGAGAGAGAGAGTGCATCATGATAAAAGCCATGCTTGCATTTAATGAAGAGAGAGAGTAGAGGGGTTGACAATTGGGGTTATGTTTCCCTCTCATTCTTTTGTTGTTTTCTCTCAACCTCACTCACAAACACACACACACACACACACACATACCATCTCAGCAGCAGCAGCAGAAGCAAGCTCAGCAGCAGCTGAAGCAAGCACAGCAGCAGCCAGAAGCAGCAACAGAGAGCAGCAGCAGTAGCAACAGTGAGCAGCAACAGCATCAGTGAGCAGCAGCAGCAGCACAACTTCAACTGCAGCTCCTTCCCTTCTCTTCTTCTTCTTCCTCCAGCTCCCTAGGGTCGAGTGTGGGGTATATTTCCTGAACTTACTCCCTAGTTTACTTGTTTAGTGTAGTTTTGCTTCGGTTAGTGTTTATTGGTGCGATTTAGTGCGATATGTGGTGATTAGTGGGAACCTTGAGCAAGTGATGTGTGATTTGGTTTTAGTAGGTTGATAGAGTGTTGTTAGGGCCATTTTAACCCAGCTTAGCCCCCAATTGCATTAAAATACCACCAGATTCCTAATTGATGCAAATTCATCGTTTTAAGGCAAATTTTGTGTTTCTGTAAACTGCTATCGACCCGGTGAGTTCAGAATAATTTTGAGAAGACTGCAGTATGTTGGTTAGGTGCTGATCCCCCAGGTAGAACCCGACCCCCTAATTCCGTACAGTGGCCGCCGAAAATTTCGATCTGGCCGCAAATTGCGGCCAGATGGGGAGGGTTTGGGTTGGGGTTTGGTCCTATAGGTGTCTTCTGCAACCCTTAGGCTCCTGGCATGTATAATTTTATTTGATTCTTGCTGTAGGAAAATCTGGAACTATATACCTATTTCTCGTATTTTAAACCTTCGCGACACGCGTGATACGTGTGTGGGTTTGGGGTTTCTGCGTATCGCGACGCGTCAGGGTAGTTTCAGGCGCGTGATCACACGTTTTAGCGTATCGCGCACACGCGCGATTGGTTTGCGACACGGGTTTCTAGTTTGACCGTAATATCACGTTTTTATGGATTTGAGCTTATGCGTGATATATATTGTATGATTCTAGGTTCGCAGGCGAGTGAGACGGACGCTGCGAAGAAGGGAAAGCAAGTCGTCGGCTACACTTAGCGCGAGACTTCGGTGAGTAGATTTAACATCTATGGGGATATCGCCCGCATGGCGTTCTACGTCAGGGCTGATAGGACCTTATAGCTACATTTACATATATTGACTGTTCATGGCTACTATTTAGTGCATACTGCATTCCATGCTATATGTATATAAACACTAGAATTGATAGAACACCGCACCCTTACTGACAGTTCATGTTGCACGAGCACTACCCTGCATGTTACACACATTGTTACAATTGCCATGATATTCATACTTGATGCATGTATCACACCGGATCACTATGCTGTAGCTTATCTTTTATGTGACTTGACATGATATTCATACTTGATGCACATATCACATCATATTTACATGCATATTGGTTGGGATTACATGTGATTTCTGGATTTGGGAACTGAGGCCTTTTCAAATATGTAATCATTTAAAAACCCGGTTCCCTTGATATGATATTTCGGTGCGCCCACCCTGTGTTTTCTCGGTGCTAGAGTGGCATATTGAGAGAGGGCTGACCCGGACTGACGGATGCCCGATATATTGAGAGAGGGCTGACCCGGACTGACGGATGCCCGATATACTGAGAGAGGGCTGACCCGAACTGACGGATGCCGGATATATTGAGAGAGGACTGACCCGGACTGACAGATGCCCGATATGGAAGATTTGCGTGTCGATGTTAGACACGAGTATTTATGATATTTGGGTGCCGATGTTGAGCACTCGTGATTCTCAGGGGTGTACAGGATTTGAGGGCCGATGGGAGTGCCGGCGTCTGGATTGTTGGGATTTGCGAGATATATATATATATATATATATATTTATTCCACCTTGACATTCCGTGTAGACGTTATATTCCCATGCTCAGCATTCATTATTACATCTCATCCTGTAGTTATATCACCTGATAGAGGACTTGCATGATTATTGTACATACTGCTTACCTCGCATTGATATCATCTGCTGGCATATGTTAGAGTAGCGCAGTATGTGCATGCTCGCGATTACCTTTATATGTTATTTCTATTCACGAGTTGGCAACTCACCCCCGTTGTGCCACAGTATTTGCAGGTTGCCCTTCAGAGTAGTTGCGGCAGGCTGCCTTTTTCATCTTTTGGCTACAGATACCACTATAATTGGTGTGAGAGCTGTTTTGCATTTAGGTGGGTTGTGGTATCTGATTACTTTTATTGTACTCCTTTTGTATATAGTATTCTCCATCTACCATTTATGTACTGGACTTAGATACTGTGTGAGGACGATGATGTATATTTTGTACTCTGGTGTCGAGCTCGTGGGAGCCGACTGTTTTTACATGCAGTTTATATTCTGTGATGTTTACTTATTGCTCATTCTTCACTACAGCGTCGTATATTACTATTGTGATGATGGTTTCCGCCGTTGGGCGTGATTGCTCCCGTTTGGGAATGTTTTGTTTCATTATATCTCATTTTCACTCATATCCTCTTTTATACCCGGTCTCGGGGCTACTTTTACAAAGGAAATGCTGCCAAAATTATTTAAATGATTAAGTAACTTTAAAAGAACTTATTGAATTATTTAAGGTTTTCTAAATGCTTTAAGTAAATGCTTTCAACACTCACTATTTTAAATGGTTTTGATTTCTGGGTTCGGCTTACTTAGTCGCGTTACGCCTGTAGATGTAGCGTGGCTAAGTGCCGGTAACGAGTCGAAATATTTGGGTCGTGACAAAGTTGGTATCAGAGCGTAGGTTTTACTTTCGGAGTGTAGGATAACCCTGATATGATGAAGTAGGTAGCTGCAGTAGGGTAGCGTAGCGTGTGTATATTCCGCGGCATACTCACGACACGGTACTCCGCCTACGCGATCTTAGGACTTGTTGATTTAAATTTCTTCTTGAGTTTATACATTCTTGCGATTCGATTTCCGTATCCTTATCGAATCATATTGTTCCTTTCAGCCATTATGCCGCCAAAGACTACGAGGGCGGCCGCGAGGGCCGAGATTCGAGTTGACCCGTCCGAGACGAGGACTGATCCGGGCAGTACACCGGTTGTGCCCGAGCAGGCTGTTCCTGCCGTGACAGATCAGATTGCTTTGTTAGGGGCTGGTGTGCAGGAGATACGCCAGACGATGGGATCCAGTATGCAGGAGATGCGCCAGATGATAGGATCGCTAGTTGAGACACTTCGAGCACAGCGACCAGAGGTAGCTCTACCCGCCGCAGGTACCGCGATGGTACCGACCGCACAGCCAGTTGCCCCTGCAGCCACGGAGGTGATTACTGTATCGTTATCAGAGTTTATGAGGCAGAAGCCTCCAGTTTTCATAGGCACCGATACAGCCGAGGACCCACAGTCTTTCATTGATAGGATGGCTCGGATATGCCGTTCCCTCAGATGCGCAGATGTGAGATGGGTTGAGTTCGCGAGCTTTCGCCTAGAAGGTCTCGCGCAGAAGTGGTGCGAATCTGTCGAGAAGGGTAGGGCAGCAGGTCTTCCTCCTATGACCTGGACCGAGTTTGTGGCACTATTCCTTGCCCGTTTTCTTCCCCAGAGTGTGAGGGATGCTCGAGCACGCAGATTTGAGTCTTTGCGCCAGACGCCAGAGATGTCAGTGGCAGAGTACGATGTGCTGTTTACCGAGCTATCAGTTTATGCTCCGTACTTAGTGGCTACTGAGGAGTTGCGAGTCAAGAGATTTGTCCGAGGCTTGCTTACACCCCTGTTTCTGGCGATCAGCGCACAGCATTACGAGACATATGCAGCAGCCGTAGACGCAGCCCTATTGGTCGAGGAGCGCCTTGCTGAGACTTCAGCAGCTCCAGAGCCGAAGAGAGTTCGTGCGGATACATCAGTGCAGAGACAGCTTTTTCGGCGCCGTGATAGACGTATTGCAGGCAGCAGAGATTCAGGGCGGGGCCGGTTATTCAGTTCCTATCCCCAGGAGGGTCAGCGGTCATCGTCGGGATGTTTTCGCTGCGGGAGTTCTTATCATCGTGTACGAGCTTGTCCTGAGTTACCCCGGAGGGAGGTTGCAGCACCACACGTCACACTACCACCTTCACTATCCCAGACGGCGTTGCCTATAGTACCCACTGTTACTCCGCGTCAGACGCATACACAGGGAGGTTGTGGTCGCGGAGGATTTGTTCATAGAGGACGAGGTGACCGAGGCAGAGGATAGCCAGCTGCCGGCAGGGGACAGCCAGTCACAGGTGGAGGGCAGGCACAAGTTTTTGCCTTGACGCATCAGGACGCGCAGGGGTCCAATGCGGCGGTTTCAGGTATCCTTCCAGTATGTTCTGTTGATGCACACGTGTTGTTCGATCCCGGATCCACGCACTCGTACGTATCCACACACTTTGTGCCGAGTTTGGGTAGAGAGTCCGGTTTGCTTGATCAGCCACTTGTTGTGACCACTCCTGTGGGAGAGTCGTTTGTTGCTAAGCACGTGTTCCGATCCTGTACCGTCTGTATTGGCGAGAGAGAGTTGCATGTCGACTTGATCCTTCTCGAGATGTTGGACTTCGACGTTCTTTTGGGCATGGATTGGTTAGCCACGTGCTATGCTTCTGTGGACTGCCGTGAGAAGACAGTTAGATTCTGCTTTCCCGGCGAGTCGGTTTTTGTTGTGTTGGGGGACCGAGGTTCCGCCCCTCACAGTGTGATTTCTTCTTTTCGCGTTGGACAGCTTTTGAGGAAGGGATGTCAGGGATTTCTCGCTTATGTTTGCGATGCTAGTGCTACAGAGGTTCCATTGGATCAGGTTCCGGTTGTTAGCGAGTTTCCTGATGTGTTCCCTGACGAGCTTCCTGGGCTACCGCCCGAGCGCGACATTTCTTTCTGTATTGATTTGGTTTCTGGCACGGGGCCTATTTCCATACCGCCTTATCGGATGGCCCCGGCGGAACTTCGAGAGTTGAAGGGTCAGTTGCAAGATTTGCTGGATAAGGGACTTATTCGACCCAGTGTTTCACCTTGGGGTGCTCCAGTCCTGTTCGTCAAGAAGAAGGACGGCAGTTTGCGTTTGTGCATCGACTACCGCCAGCTGAACAGGGTGACAGTGCGGAACAGGTATCCTTTGCCGCGCATCGACGATTTGTTCGACCAGCTTCAGGGGGCAGGGTACTTTTCGAGGATCGATTTACGATCGGGCTATCATCAGCTGCGGGTTCGACAGGAGGACATTTGTAGGACAGCTTTCCGTACGCGCTACGACCATTATGAGTTTTTGGTGATGTCGTTCGGACTCACCAATGCGCCAGCAGCATTCATGGACTTGATGAACCGTATTTTCCGGCCATATTTGGATCTGTTCATCATAGTGTTCATTGATGACATCTTGGTGTATTCCTGGAGTAGTGAGGAGCACGAGCAGCACCTGCGGATTACACTGCAGACTTTGAGGGAGCACCAGCTTTACGCGAAATTCTCCAAGTGTGCTTTCTGGCTGGACAGCGTAGACTTCTTGGGGCACGTGATTTCACGAGACGGTATATGTGTAGACCCGAGGAAGATCGAGGCCGTTCAGCGTTGGCCCAGACCCACATCGGTTACGGAGATTCGCAGCTTTTTGGGGTTGGCCGGTTACTACAGGCGATTTGTGCAGGACTTCTCCAGTATCGCTACACCTTTGACCGGGTTGACCCGGAAAGGGGTTCTTTTTGATTGGACGGAGGAGTGCAAGCACAGTTTTCAGCAGCTACGGACTCGGCTGACGACGGCACCGGTGTTATCATTACCTTCAGGATCAGGCGGATTTGTGGTCTATTGTGATGCTTCTCGTATGGGGCTAGGGTGCGTTTTGATGCAGCATGACAGGGTGATCGCGTATGCTTCGCGACAATTGAAGAAACATGAATAGAACTACCCCACTCATGATTTGGAGATGGCTGCAGTGGTCTTTGCACTTAAGATCTGGCGACATTACCTATACGGCGAGTCGTGCCAGATATTCACTGATCACAAGAGTTTAAAGTATATATTTCAGCAGCGAGACCTGAACCTTAGACAGCGCCGATGGATGGAGTTAGTGAAGGATTACGACTGCGAGATCTTGTATCACCCGGGCAAGGCGAATGTGGTGGTGGATGCTTTGAGCAGAAGGCCCGGGGGTAGTCTATCTTGTTTGAGCATAGTACAGGGGCAATTGTCAGCAGATTGGCAGATATTATGCGACAGCCGGGTACAGTTCGAGTTCACGCCGACTGGAGGACAGATCGCGCATGTTCGTGCACGCCCACAGTTGCTTGACCGCATACTTGAGGCACAGCACAGTGATGACCGATGTTCGGAGATCATGGCACAGATTGGACAGGACAGATTTTCCGAGTTCGTGATCGATGATCAGGGGGTACTACGATTTGGAGTTAGACTGTGCGTACCAGATGCTGAGGGACTGCGGCGCGAGATTCTTGAGGAGGCACATCGATCGGTGTACAGCGTCCATCCTGGTTCCACCAAGATGTATCATGATATGAGAGATGTTTACTGGTGGGACGGAATGAAGAGAGACATCGCAGAT
Organism: Agapanthus africanus; assembly: GCA_030015575.1. NCBI lineage: Eukaryota > Viridiplantae > Streptophyta > Magnoliopsida > Asparagales > Amaryllidaceae > Agapanthus > Agapanthus africanus. Next base: position 43,648,789 of record CM057344.1, read on the forward strand.
TTTGTGTCGAGATGCCTGACTTGTCAGCAAGTCAAGGATGAGCACCAGAGGCCCGCGGGAGAGCTCCAGCCGTTACCCATTCCGGAGTGGAAATGGGAACAGATATCTATGGACTTCATTGTGGGTCTACCCAGGACTAGTCGAGGGTATGACTCCATCTAGGTGATCGTGGATCGTTTGACGAAAGCGGCTCACTTCCTACCGGTGAAGACGACTTTCGGATTTGCTCAGTATGCCTAGATTTACATTGATGAGATTGTACGACTGCACGGAGTCCCGACATGTATCGTGTCCGATAGAGGCACCCAGTTTACCAGCCGGTTATGGCAGAGGCTTCAGGAGGCTTTGGGCACTCGCTTGAGTTTCAGCACAGCATTCCATCCGCAGACCGACGGATAGTCAGAGCGGACTATTCAGACTCTCGAGGACATGCTCAGAGCTTGTGTATTAGATTTCGGAGGTAGCTGGGATCATCACTTGCCCTTAGTAGAGTTCTCCTACAATAACAGCTACCAGGAGACCATTCAGATGGCACCATTTGAGGCTCTTTATTGGAGGAGATGCAGATCGCCCTCCTGTTGGACATAGCTTAGTAAGAACAGTATCTTAGGGCCACAGATTGTTGAGGAGACGACCGCGAAGATCCAGTTGATTTGCGATAGGATGAGAGCAGTCCAGAGTAGGCAGAGATCTTATGCGGACCGTCGGCGACGCAGACTTGAGTTTTCTGTTGGTGATCACGTTTTCTTGAGGGTCTCCCCAATGAAAGGTGTGATGAGGTTTGGGAAGAAGGGGAAGCTCTGTCCCAGATATGTGTGCCCCTTCGAGATCCTCGAGCGTGTTGGTGCAGTTGCATACCGATTAGCCCTTCCGCCTAGTTTTCCAGATGTGCACCCCGTATTTCACGTTTCGATGCTCCGTAGATATCTTCATGATCCCTCGCATGCGATTCAGCACCCGACGATCCAGCTTGAGCACGACCTTTCCTATGCAGAGCAGCCGGTGATGATCTTGGATCGACAAGTGAAGAAATTGAGATCGAAAGACATTCCTTCAGTCAAGGTACTTTGGCGTGGTCCGAGCAGCGAGGAGGTTACTTGGGAGACCAAAAGCGAGATGAGGAAGAAGTACCCCCGTCTTTTCGAAGGTGCGTGTAGTTAGGTTTTGAAATTCGGGGACGAATTTCTTTAAGGGGGAGAGATTGTAACACCTTAGGATGTGTTTAGTGACTATTTATATTTAAATAAAAGGTTTTTAATAAAAAGTTTACCAAATTGTGTTTCAAATATTTTTCCTAATTTAATAAATATTTTTCTAGAATTTTCCTAGGCTTGCACACATATGTGCATGTAAACTAGGGTTTTAAAATGAGGTAATACCATGATTAGCAACCATGGTGGGTTTAATCATGGGGATTAAGCCTTTTGGGTGTTAAATAAGTTTAATTAGTTGTTTAATGGTTACTTTAATTTGAATTTCCTTTTTGTGTTGACTTGGTGAGAATGAGAGAGAGAGAGAGAGAGAGAGAGAGTGCATCATGACAAAAGCCATGCTTGCATTTAATGAAGAGAGAGAGTAGAGGGGTTGACAATTGGGGTTATGTTTCCCTCTTATTCTTTTGTTGTTTTCTCTCAACCTCACTCTCTCTCACACACACACACACACACACATACCATCTCAGCAGCAGCAGAAGCAAGCTCAGCAGCAGCTGAAGCAAGCACAACAGCAGCCAGAAGCAGCAACAGAAGCAACAGAGGCAACAGTAAGCAGCAACAGCATCAGCATCAGTGAGCAGCAGCAGCAGCACAACTTCAACTGCAGCTCCTTCCCTTCTCTTCTTCTTCTTCCTCCAGCTTCCTAGGATCGAGTGTGGGGTATATTTCCTGAACTTACTCTCTAGTTTACTTGTTTAGTGTAGTTTTGCTTCGGTTAGTGTTTATTGGTGCGATTTAGTGCGATATGTGGTGATTAGTGGGAACCTTAAGCAAGTGATGTGTGATTTGGTTTTAGTAGGTTGATAGAGTATTGCTAGGGCCATTTTAACCCAGCTTAGCCCCCAATTGCATTAAAATACCACCAGATTCCTAATTGCTGCAAATTCATCGTTTTAAGGCAAATTTTGTGTTTCTGTAAACTGCTATCGACCCGGTGAGTTCAGAATAATTTTGAGAAGACTGCAGTATGTTGGTTTGGTGCTGATCCCCCAGGTAGAACCCGACCCCCTAATTCCGTACAGTGGCCGCCGAAAATTTCGATCTGGCCGCAAATTGCGGCCAGATGGGGAGGGTTTGGGTTGGGGTTTGGTCCTATAGGTGTCTTCTGCAACCCTTAGGCTCCTGGTATGTATAATTTTATTTGATTCTTACTGTAGAAAAATCTGGAACTATATACCTATTTCTCGTATTTTAAACCTTCACGACACGCGTGATACGCGTGTGGGTTTGGGGTTTCTGCGTATCGCGACGCGTCGGGGTAGTTTCAGGCGCGTGATCACACGTTTTAGCGTATCGCGCACACGCGCGATTGGTTTGCGACACGGGTTTCTAGTTTGACCGTAATATCACGTTTTTATGGATTTGAGCTTATGTGTGATATATATTGTATGATTCTAGGTTCACAGGCGAGTGAGACGGACGCTGCGAAGAAGGGGAAGCAAGTCGTCGGCTACACTTAGCACGAGACTTCGGTAAGTAGATTTAACATCTACGGGGATATCGCCCGCATGGCGTTCTACGTCAGGGCTGATAGGACCTTATAGCTACATTTACATACATTGACTGTTCATGGCTACTATTTAGTGCATACTGCATTCCCTGCTATATGTATATAAACACTAGAATTGATAGAACACCACACCCTTACTGACAGTTCATGTTGCACGAGCACTACCCTGTATGTTACACACCGTTACAATTGCCATGATATTCATACTTGATGCATGTATCACACCGGATCATTATGCTGTAGCTCATCTTTTATGTGACTTGACATGATATTCATATTTGATGCACATATCACATCACATTTACATGCATATTGGTTGGGATTACATGTGATTTTTGGATTTGGGAACCGAGGCCTTTTCAAATATGTAATCATTTAAAAACCTGGTTCCCTTGATATGACATTTCGGTGCACCCACCCTGTGTTTTCTCTGTGCTAGAGTGGCATATTGAGAGAGGGCTGACCCGGACTGACGGATGCCCGATATACTGAGAGAGGGCTGACCCGGACTGACGGATGCCCGATATACTGAGAGAGGGCTGACCCGGACTGACGGTTGCCCGATATATTGAGAGAGGGCTGACCCGGACTGACAGATGCCCGATAGAGGAGGATTTGCGTGTCGATGCTAGACACGAGTATTTATGATATTTGAATGCCGATGTTGGGCACTCGTGATTCTCAGGGGTGTACAGGATTTGAGGGCCGATGGGAGTGCCGGCGTCTGGGTTGTTGGGATTTGCGATATATATATATTTATATATATATATTTATTCCACCTTGACATTCCGTGTAGACGTTATATTCCCATGCTCAACATTCATTATTACATCTCATCCTGTAGTTATATCACCTGATAGAGGACTTGCATGATTATTGTACATACTGCTTACCTCGCATTGATATCATCTACTGGCATATGTTAGAGTAGTGCAGTACATGCATGCTCGCGATTACCTTTATATGTTATTTCTATTTACGAGTTGGCAACTCACCCCCGTTGTGCCACAGTATTTGCAGGTTGCCCTTCAGAGTAGTCGCGGCAGGCTGCCTTTTTCATCTTTTGGCTACAGATACCACTACAGTTGGTGTGAGAGCTGTTTTGCATTTAGGTGGGTTGTGGTATCTGATTACTTTTATTGTACTCCTTTTGTATCTAGTATTCTCCATCTACCATTTATGTACTGGACTTAGATACTGTGTGAGGACGATGATGTATATTTTGTATTCTGGTGTCGAGCTCGTGGGAGCCGACTGTTTTTACATGCAGTTTATATTCTGTGATGTTTACTTATTGCTCATTCTTCGCTACGGCGTCGTATATTACTCTTGTGATGATGGTTTCCGCCATTGGGCTTGATTGCTCCCGTTTGGGAATGTTTTGTTTCATTATATCTCATTTTCACTCATATCCTCTTTTATACCCGGTCTCGGGGCTACTTTTACAAAGGAAATGCTGCCAAAATTATTTAAATGATTAAGTAACTTTAAAAGAACTTATTGAATTATTTAAAGTTTTCTAAATACTTTAACTAAATGCTTCAACACTCACTATTTTAAATGGTTTTGATTTTTGGGTTCGGCTTACTTAGTCGCGTTACGCCTGTAGACGTAGCGTGGCTAAGTGCCGGTCACGAGTCGAAATATTTGGGTCGTGACATGGGACTAAGATCAATTTAGATAATCATCTAAGGACCATTAGTCATGTTTGAACTAAGGTCAACTTAGGTATCATCTAAGGGTCATTAGTTGTATTGGGACTATGGTCAACTTAGGTATTGTAAGCATATGAGCTTTGTCGATTCATAATCAAAGAAATTTAACTTCAGCAAATTTAGCCAATCTTGGGCTAAGTGATGGGCTTTTATGTTACCCAGTAGTTCTAAGCACTCAGCTATATTTGGGCTGGAGGGTATAATACCCAGATCATGTTTTGCCACTCACGTGAGTATCACATGAGACGCCGGGTCTCTGGCGCTCACGTGAGTATTACGTGGGCCGCTCATGTGTTGAATATGTGCGGCGCTGCCACATGTGCAGAGATTAAACTCTGATCTTTAATAGAGTTAAACTCTCAAGGAGCTGGATCAAAATTTCTATCTTTTTCACAAGAAGGCAAGTCTTTTGAGAACAATTTTGAAGATCTTTTTATGTAAGATCTAAGTTATCAAATATATAAATATTTTATAGGGGAACTAAGTTTCTGGAGATAAAACTCCATATTTTTCCGTTTCCTTTTCTTTTTTATGATAGAGAACATACCCCAAAGTTTTTCTCTGGATGTTTAAGATCAAGATCTCTCTCTAAGAATTTAATACTCCTTTTGATGAGAGACCTGTTTTATGGATCTCATATCCAAAGTAAGAACCAAATTCTTATGGAGGACTAAGCCTTTATTATACATGAGATAGACAAAAGGAAATCTATTTCTCCATTATTTACCTAGGGTTTTATGAGGAGGAAGATGATCTTCAAAGAGAATTAAATTCTCGGTTGTAGTAGAATCTTATGAGGGTGATTTCGTATGTCAGATTTAATCTCTTGGGTCCCTTATATAGGGCATGAGAAACTGTTGATTTGTTGAGAGAATCTCTTATTTAAAAGATCTTTTATTGATCAAATTGATCTTAAAATCAATAGATGATTTTTTACCATCGTTGGATCTTTAATCTAAGGGTTCTCTGTTTAACAGAGTATATTTTTCTTGTTATTTTAACAAGACCAAGGAAAATATTTCCCATATAGAATTTAATTCTATCTCTTGATTTGAACAGTGATTTTTAATCACCATTGGATTTTTTAATCCAAAGGTTCTCTGTTTAACAGAGCAAATCTTTCTCGTTTTAGAATGATAAGCGAAATATTTTTTCCCAAATAGAATTTAATTCTATCTGAAGCAAGTGCTTCACAATCTTAACAGTGGTTCTCACGTGCATTGCGTGTGAGGCGCTGCCATATTATATGACCTTAGCGCTCATGTGTCTTGAACGCGGGCGCTGCCATATTATATGGCCTTAGCGCTCATGTGGCTTACATGTGGACGCTGCCATATTATATGGTTTTAGCATTCACATGCTTTGCATACGGGCGCTGCTCACGTGCTTTGCCCATGAGGCGCTGCCATATTTTTTTAAGAGGGAAAAAATGCCTCCCATCGCTGCTTCCACATGCCTTGGACGTGGGTGCAACGATGTCCAGCCCTTAAACCGTCCAATCATCTTCGGGATGTGGGGGATCTGAACTGATCCTACATCCCTATAAATAAGGCATTAAGCCTTAGGAGAGAGCTGAACCTCCATTATTTTCTTCTTCCTTTGAGAATTTAATTCTCATTTTAGAACTTAGCTCTGCCATTAAAGTTTAGTTTTTCATCTTTAAAATCTTTTGAACAGATTTGTTCTTGTCAAAATTTCTAGTAAACACCGATATTAACAGAGCTTAGCTCTTACGTTTGATTTTGGGAACTTATCCATTAACAGAGCTTAGCTCTGATGCTTGATTCGAACATTCCCTTTGGAAATTTTGGAGTTCCATTTTTTATTGTAGATCTCGAATCTGATGCTTAAATTTTTTAGCATTCTTGAAGAATTTTGGAGTTTAACTCCATTTTATTTCTAAATGGCTTGGCTTTAATGCCGATTTTAGGCATTTCGCCATTAGGGATTTTAGAGTTTAACTCCATTTTATTACAGATCTTAGATCTAATGCTTATTTTTAAGCACCCCCGAGTTGAAGTTTTAATTCACCATTTTTCATTTCTAAAACATAGCTAAGCTCTGATAAAAAAAAAAATCCTTTTTTGGGATTTTTTTAACTCCAGCATTTATCTGAGAAAAATCTTTGTAGATCTTCTCATTGGATATATACTCCAATTTTAATGAGCCGCCACTTTGATTCTATAGGGTCCATTAACTTTTGGAGTTAGGGATCCCATTATTTGAGCTTTGTGTCGATTTTGCTGACGCTTATTTCGTCTCTATTTGACTTCTTTTTAGGTATCATAGCTGTACATTTATATTCCATCAGGGAAATTGTCTCCGACGAAGAGATTCGCATTCACGGCCGCATTCACGGTAAGGAATATACTGCTGCTCAGTGCGCTGCTGTTATACATCGCTTCGAGAATCACAATGGACGATTACTCTCTCGGCGCTCTACTTTCCTGAAGATCATTGTTGGATCGATCTGGGAAGCCTTACGTGGGCTTTCCGAGAATACACCGCTCCAAGCACTCGACGATACTAAAGATAAGGTGCATTCAGTATATCTGATGGATTTGATCTCAAAAAAATGAAGAGATGATCTCATCACTATTCTGCATCATGCTTTCCAACAGAAAGCAATAATATCCTCGTACTAGAAGGTGGAGGATATCAGCGGCAATCCAGAAGCTTGTATTCGAGAGAAAGTGCATAAGAAGATGGCCGATGAATCTGAAGGTTCCTTAATTAAACTTGCTTTTAAGTTCGATAATTCGTGTATGGAATTTAGTGTTTTGCCATTGTAATTTTGATTAATGCAGTAGTGTTCCTTTTAGTTTGTCTTTTTCTTCTCCGTAGTTATCCTTAGTTGATAGTATGTAGTTACTCTTTTTAACATATGAATTAAAAGCATCCTTTTCTTTTATACATGTACTTCTCTTTTCTTTCTACACTGAAATGACTTAGCTAAGTTTATTTACTCGTTCTATAGCATTCAGTTTATCTTTCCCTTGGGTACAGACAAACTCGGCCTGTCTGAGATGAGATGACATCCAATGGTCTTTAGGCGTGTGTATGTTTCCATCGAGATCTGGAGCTAGGAACACACCATTACTCCGCTTCATTTTGACCCTTAGGTCCTTGCTGAAGCGACATTCGTATTCTACTGGACCGAATCAGATGTCCATGTAGTCCTTATGATATATGAGTGCCATCAAGACTTCGTTCTTCATTTGATGGAGCATGGGGAAACACATCTCTCCTTTTCATTTGTTTGTGCCCATGTATTGTCTACAGAAGTCGTGATTCGAACTACCTGCAGAGCAGAAAAATTTTACTTTAATTTTTTTATTCTCTGCAATGCTTTATCATTTCAGCTTTTCATATAGAGAAAGCCGCTATTGCCCAATCATTTCGGCTATTTATTTGCGTTGCCTAATAATTTCAGCTATTTCATATATATATATATATATATCCCAATTTTTAACGATGTTTCCCTCAATCAGAGCAAAACTCTGTTTGAATTTCAAAAATTCAAAAAATGAAGCAACGCTTCAAATCCCTTGCGCTGTGCGTGTTAGTTATATGTATGCCCTAGAGGCCATTACTGTACATTGGATGTATATTGTAGTGGATGCTGGGACATATATAGGTAGGACTTTCTTGCTCGACATGATAGTACGCTATCTGGTTGCTCTTTATCTTAACATGTATACTTTTTGTCTCTCTGATTACATGTTGATAAAGCCCTTAGGATGTGTACTCGACTTCCAAGACTATGATGCAGATCATACTAGTGGGGCCTGGGTAGTCAATGAGTACATCCTTCATAGTTCCTAGTCGTAGGAATATCGAGACGGGGCATCGATATTCCAGAGTAGACTAGCGTATATCTTCTCGACCTATGTGATGGGCGATGGATGATCCCATATCCATTGGTGTTTGACATCAGAGATGGTATGCGGGTGCTCAGTGGAGACTGGGTACACTCAACGGACTCGCCGAGAACTCCCAGATGGTATTATACCTCATGTCAGATGGCAGTTCTCTGGTGACACTGGTACAGCTTAGTCTGTTGACCCGAGATCGTCATAGAGTCTTGTGTGTCTCCCACTGTGCTTTGATTTCCATCCTACCACGGCTCTACTGAGTCGTGCAAACAGGTGGTTTTTGGGTACAGTCCCGATTCACATGGAGGCAATGAGCGATAGGAGGGGATTCGTCTCTCCCGGTATTGGGGGTTGATGTTGAGCTATGCTCGACTGGCCATAACAGGAAATCCCTGGCCAGGGTTGCAGTGACCTACTGGTAAGTGTTATCAGTAGTTTTACAAATGTCATGGACTTCACGTCGGCATGACTTATCGAGCTACTGGGGTCTGACGTTTACCACCCCTAGGCGAGATATGCGGCATATCAGACGAACAGACCGGACTGTACGGTAAGTGTTACTGGTTGGATTCACAGGAGTGTGAGCAGGCTTGCTCATCGATCTTCTGATCGCTCAATACCCGGGTGGCCGTTACGTTTAGCAGACCGCTTGCGGCTTGTGGGTGTTTGATATGATCATCACCTGCTGCCGGCGTATTGACGAGTCTTTAGAGTCCTACACAGAGGTTTCCTGGCTCAAGCGAAACGAAATAGGAGCGCATATGAGATATGTGCGGGACCGAGAATAATGCGTGTATGTGATACCGTATTTCATTCTCGCGATGTATGTGTCGAATGGTTGTATGCGATATAACCTAGTTATCGAATCAAAGATTGATTCGATAAGCCGATACATTGGATACTAGCCGGTTATATGCGACATGACCGGATCATTGAATCAAGTGTTGATTTAATGTAGAATTATATATTTGATATATTACTTTGCATCAACTAGTATTGGTTCACTTTAAATGGATTTTCTCACTTGGATTGTGCAAGTTGTATATATGATATACTTTTGTGCATAAGATTGTATCATGTTTGATGATACATGCATGCTTGGGTTTGTGTAAAGAATTGACCATGGTTATATGAATGGTTAGGGTTTCATTTTATTTACTTATTCATTTATTTATTCTTTTTGTTTATTTTGGCAAAAGAAAATGATAAAGATAAATGAATGGTGGCTATGTTTGTTTTTAGTTGAAGATTCATGAAGCATTGACTAAGTCACCATTCTTGTCTCATGCTTAACCCTAACCATTTATACTAACCCTAGTTCATTCTCTACACTTAACCAAGGGTTAGTATATGATAAGTATTATATTTCTTTTCTATTTTTATTAACTTATCATATATCATCATCTTCTTCTTCTTCTTCAAGAAGAGAAAGCTTGATAGCTTCAATGGCAACTTGAGCTAATGAGTGAGAAATCCAATTCTAAAGTGAACCCACCTCCTATTTCTTCATCCTCTACCTCTTGCCAAGTAGTATAGGGTGTTTTCTTCATAAGTTTCATGACTTGGTGAAGTCGGAGTTTGATCTTGTGATGCCTCGACGTAGATCATCTTCGGCATCGAAGCCGACGATCAAGCCCGCCCATTTCTTCGATGAAGCCGATGCTGGAGTTCGGGATCCGACTTGGACAGTGGAGAGACATCGTCGCGGAGCTTAGGAAGTGGTGGACCGGATCTACAAAGGTTGTAGCCCCTTCCCATTAGCTATATTTCCGTTTACTTGCTCGCATAGCCTATATATCTAGTTAACGATCCGTATTGGTTTTCTCGGCACATGTAAAATTTCAGTTGGGCATGTTTGATCACTTGTGAGACTTCATTAGTGTGCCTAGGAACCCTACAGTGATATCAGAGCCTAGCTATAGCCTTAGGCGATGCGTAGACGAAGTTTGAAACCCGATCGACCCGAAACCCTAACCCGCAAGTGCTCTCTGGACTTTTTCTAAAAACTGGGTTTTTTCCGAATTAAAAATTCCTAAAAAATTCAGCAGGTAATTGTAAGAATTGCTGTGCAAATACGACACTGTTTGGAGTTTAAACAGCCGCGGAACTGCGGCACGAGCATGGCTCGTGCGGCGGTTCCGCCGCCACTTGATGACGTCAGCCCTATCTATTTCCACAGTAATTCTTATTTAACAGTGCTGAGTTCTCTGGGTATTTTTAAATTTTATTCAAGAGTTGAATTTTCTGGGGTTGTTTTGGGGATTCGGTGTTTCGATCGGAGTATCAGATTTTGTCTATGTGGCTTTCCGGATAAATTTTAGAATATGTTAAAAAGTTCGACCGGATATAAATACCTAATTTTTCGCCTGTCGGGAAATTTCCATGTGTTGGATTTTTCCGTAGTTTAACGACGTTCTAAGTAGTGCAAGTAACGCGATGGACCCTCTAGAAGACAACAAACCTTAACTCGATTATGTGACCGTCTTGAACTGCCCTTTGAACCTTCGGGTTTTGGGCAGTACGGCGTGCCACATGTGAGGCGTTGGCTTGACCCTTCTACGGCTGGACCGTTGGTACCGAGGCACGAACTGAATGTTGTTAGACTTATTTCATGTGTTGATCTGTTTCGGGAAAACTTGGGTGTTCGATTGTTCGATCGAAAGGTTTAGCATTTTCTGTTTATCCGGAATGTGATACAATAATTGGAATTCACAAATAGTTATGAGATAATTGAATGAATGTTATAAATCTAGTGGTTTGTTTTCATTTGATCGGTTTCCACGGGATTTTGATGTGATCAAAAGTCCGTCGCAATCACGTAGCGTACGCGGATACTCGCCGGGTAAACTTAATAGACAGCTTCACCCCATAGCCCCGACCAAGTGACTGTAGGAGAACCCCGTCGCCGAAAGCATCCGTTAGGGTGCTCGCGGCAGCGGTATTCCGCCTCGGTGCACTTCATCGACGGCATTGGGGGTGCGGCCGCCTACTAAAGTTTGCGATGAGCATTCGATCAAAATGTCGGGAATCCTGTTGAATTGCCTGACTTGGTATTGAAAAGTGTTTTCGATAATGAGACTAAAATGCGGGGTTTATAATTGTTAGGCATGCGATGTCTAAAGAATTCATTTGGTCAGGCATGCGATGTCTGAGGTGGTTGCGGATTCCAACTGTTGTAGTTTTACACTTTCTTTTCTGTGACCGTAAGTGTAATATGTGATGTCGCCGGTTTCGTTGCTATATGTCAATGACAATTGAGATGCGCATATTTACTTACGTTGATGACATGTGATGTTATGTGTTGCTGGATATGTTATATTGGATCGTCGTGTTTGAATAGCCGGGTTTTTTTTATGTGAGATGAGTGTTTTTCATTTTCATTCATGTAAAAACTTGTATGTAATATTCTTTTATTGGGGCACTTCCAGGTTGCGGATGTTGTCACCATTTGTATATTATTTTTTTTCCGCATTAGGATAGACCTAAGGAGGGGAGCACAAGTAACCGGGTTCTGGAGTCCAGTGGGAGACCAACTCGAGGAGTCGAGTCCGGGTCTCCTAACTCTAGAATTGGTAGGGTTGCTTGCCGCTCTCGTAGGGGTCTAGGGGTGTGGGATTGGCTATTCATCACGACCGTGGAATCCGTGTTTTATACTGGCTCGTATTGAAAACACGGACGTCCTAGTATATCCAATATTTCATATGTTTCTTCTGCTGTGATGTGATCATGTGATGTTCTATGACAGATATTATATATAGTATATATGATATATTATATAGACGTTGCTTATGTTTTACACCCGCGCTAGCCCTGCCCCGCTCTGCCGTTAGTTACCTAACCTAACGGTGCAGACGGGACATCGAGGCGAATGCGGATGGCATAAGCGTACGTTATATTTATCTGTGATGTTTAGGTGGACTTAAATGATGGGATATTCATTAATGAGATTAATGAAAGAAAATAAACCTAATTGATGTTGTGGAATCAAATTTCAAAATAAAAACAGGTAGCTACAGTTCTTGCTTTGCATCGCGGTGTTCATTATAGAACATCCTGCACCTTATTCGATGAGGAAAGGACCGAGATCCCTTCACCGGGAGTGACTCCTTTAGCAATAACTGGCAGATGCTACAACCCTCGGTTTGTCTTTGATCGCTTCTATAGTTTCCGCTTTGCACAGTGATATATATGATATATCCCGCACCTCATTCGACGAGGAAAGGGCCGACGATCCCTTCACCGGGAGTGACCCCTTTAGCAAAACTAGAAAAGCCTCGAAAACATTCCATTTAAAAAACCATTTGATTCTGCAACGAGATCAAGTTCAAAGCGTTAAAGGTTTTCATAAAAACCATTCGCATCCCTCTGTCATTTTAGGAAGTAGAGTACTTAGTATTCGTGCTACGTTTGTCGACCATAGCCGAGGCGTAGTGTGCGGTAGCTAAGTGATGTCTTCCTACACAGCATATGATGCGATTAGTTAGGACAGTCATGTGGCTTTGTTGACCTTAGCCAAGGGTCATGTGGGTGGGTCTAATTAATCACGAAATGACGGGTAGAACTTGACTAGTACCTATGATTTGTTGACCTTAACCAAGGTCATAGGTGCTAGGGGTAAAAACCATTATCGGGAGTTTCAAGTGTTGAAATTTGCAATGAGATTGCATACCTTCTATGTGATAGTTGGATCCTGATACCCACTGCGAGTAATTGTTACTCCTGGGAGAGTTTTGCACTTTACAATTAGCCGATCAAGTAGGTGTCTAGAAAGGTGTCAACGGGGTTACGCCTCTGGGAAAATGAGGTTTACTGTAATTAGGTCCGTGCGAAAGCACGGGGAACCTCCCTCAAAGTACCGACACTGGCCTGGCTGAAAGATTGGCGAACTTGTAGTGTGTAATTAATCCCGGCTAGTCTTTCCTTTTAGGGTTTGAAGGAAGATTTGATAAAAACAGTGGGAGCCATCCTGATTAGATAAAATAAGAACCAATCTGATCTTGCAAGAGCGCACGCTGAGTGTTTTCTTCTCTCTCTCTCCTGGTAGCGACCATATCATGCCTTAATCAAGATAATAAAATGGATGTATTGACCGAACCCGCTTGTTATACTGAGCTGGGGAACGTTGGTCCCGCTCCAACTTATAATTGTTATAAGACAGAGCAGGAATTAGGGGAATACCAGGATTCTCATGCAGCCCAAACGAAGAAAGTGCATATGATGCATCTCCTTCGGGTGTGTTCATTACAAAGAACTGTTTCTCAGTATCCTCTGCATCCTGGGTATATAATACCGGATCAGGATCCCAGATATGTAATCTGTTACATAGGGCTACAAAAGGGTAGAAAAACTGAGAACGGGTGATAAGTTTCATGAGACAGAAAACGGGGCAAGTGTTGCAGCCAAGTCTGTTGGTCACTGTCACCCTGTATTACCAATACATTGATTCTGAACGAATGTTATTAGATACCGAACCTGATATACAAAATCATATCACTCTCTTTACAAGTAAAGAAATGATAAAATTTTGTATTGTTGGATAATGTTTTGAACATTTCCTATATCAAAAGTTGATCGGTTCAGGCACGTTATCTAAAAGCATTGATGTTCTAAATCAAACTACAGTTCCTAGTATACGGAACACACATAAGAGGAAGAGTTCAGAAATGAACGAATCCTTCTTGAGGTATTGTAGACTAGGTCACATCAATGCGACCCGACTGGCTGAAGTTACATTTTAGATGCATATTTAAATTAGTTTGAATTTACATCTTGTGAAACTTGCCAGTCATGTCACAAAGATTAGATGACCATAGCTCCGTTTGCTGAAAACTGAGAAAGAGTTAGTAAACTCTTGGGACTGATGCATGATTATGTATGTAAGGTCTCCTGTCTACACATGCCAGGACTGGTTTTTTATACTTCATTATATTCTCTGATAATCTCTCAAGATTCAGTCATACGTTCCTGTTGAAACATAAGTCCGAACCTTTTGAGGTATTCACAGAATATAAGTTAGAAGTAGAGAACCAATAACCGGGTATAAGTATTATGTCCTATGATGAGATCAGAGAGGAGAATACTTGTGCTTGGCATTCCTGGACCATTTTAAAGGAGAATGAGATTCTCTCTCCGTATTACTCCTCTGAATACACCACAGCACAACGGTGTATCTGGGCGGAGCAATCACACAATATTAGATATGGTGTGCTCTGTGATGAGTATTACTGAGTTACCTATTTCCTTTTGGGTGTTATGCGCTTGAGAAGCTGCATACCTATTGAATTAGGTTCGAATCAGATCACTGCCTACCATTCCATATGAGATATAGTATGGGAAGAGCCCATATCTTAAGTTAGTTAAGATTTAGGATTGTCCGGCCTATGTCAAAAGCAAAATCCGGAAAAGATCGAGGCAAGATCAGTTCTGTAGAACTGGAAAGGTTCCAGCTGTACAAAACTGCTGATGATTTGACAGAACCAAAGGATACAATAGTCCCCGACGAACCTCAGCCTCTCCGCCGATCTGGTAGGGTTCCTCGCCTGCCTGAGAGATACCTCGGTTTCTCGATGACAGTGGGAGCAAGGATTGCATCATGAGATGATGACCCAACCAGTTTCGAGCAGGCCATCTAGAGTTGGGACTCTGTAAGAATGGCTGGATGCTTAGCGATCTGAGATGGAATCCTTATACACCAACAAAGTATGGACTTTGGTTGCAATATCTGAAGGGTTAAATCCCCATCAGGAGCAAGTATATCTTGAGAAGATTACTTGGTGTAGATGGACAAGTTGAGACTTTCAAAGCTAGACTTGTTAAAGGTTTTCGTCATCGACCAGGCACGAATAATGATGAAACCTTTTCCAGGGACTATGCTTAAGTCCATCCAGATCCTACTTGCCACTGCTACATACCATAACTGCGATATCTGGTGGTTGGGTGCCATGACTACTTTTCTAAATAATGATTTAGAAGAGAACGTCTAT
Source organism: Agapanthus africanus (assembly GCA_030015575.1). Classification (NCBI taxonomy): domain Eukaryota; kingdom Viridiplantae; phylum Streptophyta; class Magnoliopsida; order Asparagales; family Amaryllidaceae; genus Agapanthus; species Agapanthus africanus. The sequence continues at coordinate 43,664,086 of CM057344.1, forward strand.
AAGAATACAGCCAGAGGGCTACGTAAACAGTGGGAGTGTTGGAGATAGTGCCCTCAGAGTCAATTATTGGATCACAGGCACGTGATTGCAATGATTGAGGGAGGACCTATCCCGGTAGGACAGTCTTACTCGAGATGATAGTATGCTATCTGGTTTACCTTTATCATCGTGTACTGCTTTAGGTGACCTGACATGTCACTATTGCACGTTGATAGAGCCCCTAGGATTCTTGCTTGACTGCCAGCAGTATGAGGGCGATCATATAAGTGAGAGCTGGAGTCTATAAGCACATCCTTAAAAGGTCCCTAGTCGTGGGAGTTTCGAGACAGGGCATCGATACTCCAGAGTAGACTAGTGTATACAGTCGAGACCCCGACGAGGGGCGGTGGCCGGTCTCACAAGCCATTGGTGTCAGTTGGATCACCTAAGATGTATACAGGTGCTCATTGGGTTATGAGTACACCGGACAGGACTCGCCGGGAACATGCTAGTTGGTCTTATACCTGACGTCAGATAGCAGTTCCCAGGTGACATGTGTACAGGTTAGTTCATCGACCTGGGGATCGTCATTTGTCTCGTGTGAGTTCCTACTGTGCTTTGATTACTACCCTACCACGGCTCAAAGGAGTCGTGCAAACAGGTTTTAGTTGGGTACAGTCCCGAGCCACATGGAGACAGTGAGCGGATCTTCAGGGGTTCGTCTCTCCCGGTATTGGGGGTGAGGTCGCGCTGTGTCTAGGAGAGCCATTACACGAAGTCCTTGGCCAAGGCAGGAGATTTACTGGTAGGTATTCCAGTAGTATCTCAGGGTGTTCTGGGCTACACTCCGACACGACTTGTACCGCTTTTGGGGGTCTGACTTTTACCAACCCCCTAGGCCCGACATGCGATGCTCATAGACGAACGGACCGGACTGTACGGATATTGTCACTGACAGGCTCAGTAGGGTGTCAGGATGAGTTCACTCATCGACGTCCCTTTTAGTCAATAGCTGGTGGCCCGTCACGTATTGGCTTATACCTCTGACGTGCTAGTGGTTAAATCCACAGCCATAGTATTGACGAGTCTTTAGAGTCCACCACACTTTCAGTTACTCAAGCTTTCGGGCGAAACGCTGTAGAGGCCGTATGGAGATATGGCAGGGTCCGATCAGATACGTGCGGTATTGCACGGATCAGGATCGGATGGTTTGTACTAGTGGCCGTATGGTTATATGGCAGCGTTCGATCAGATACGTGCGGTATTGCACGGATCAGGATCGGACGGATATTACTAGCCGGCTTTGGTTTAAGCCGGATCCGAGTATAGTACAGTGTAGATTTTGTCTCATTGCATTTGTATCCGGACGGAATACAGATGCGGGTGTGTATGCACAGTATCGGGGTTTTCCTGTAATTTATTACGGGACCAGTTTTCTGGAGTTGCCAGTTTGCATTCCGTTCCGGCCGGTTTTCCTATGTTCTTTCCCGGCCGGACTTTTCCGATGGAGGGTGTTATTTGCAAGTTTGCAAATAACACATTGTGGAGGATTTATTTGCAAGATGATTTATTATGATAGCATCTTTTTGATTCCATTCTCTTCACTTGCTTTTTGTTGATAAGAAAGGATTAGATGTGATTAGAGTTTGATGTGAGATGGTTATGATTATGTTTTGGATGTGGTCACCACTTATGCTCCTACCATCACCTCCCTTCATGCTTCATAATCTTTCCACCACCATTTTCTAAGGAAGAAGGTTTTTTATGAGAAAAGAGAGAAGAAAAAGAGAAGAAGAAGAGAGCTTCATCTTTGAGAGAGTAGCATTCTTGATCTCATTTTTCATGTTAAGAAAAATGCAAGCACCATTTTTCTTATCTTGTTTCCTCCATCATCTTCAAATGGCAACCACCCCAAAAGAGACTATGATTCTACACTACACTTCCTACAGCATATCTTGGACGCGTCGGCTAGCCTACTTCGTGCCCGAGTTGCCTCGGTATTGAGGTGGGAGCCCGTAAAAGCTACAGACGATGTGGTGCTCTTTCCGACGAGGAGGAGACGGACGGAGATCCCGCGAGGAGATCGGAGTGGAGATGAAGACCGGAGGACTCGGATCAGTCGGTATATCTCTTCCCCATCTTCTTGTTAGCTTAGACTTGTTAATGGTTACGATCCGGATGTTTAGTGCGCGGTGGTGCCGGTTTGCTAAGTCCGCAAAAATTAAAGTTTATCACCGTTTCCGCATTTGGCCGTCGGATTGACGGCCGGGGCGCCGCCGTGCACTTAAAGTGGTTTCAGAGCCTCGCCATTAACTTCGTCTAGCTTCGTTTGATGTGTTTTGCATTTCCGATCGACCAAAATTCCAAAAACCGTATTTTTCCTTCACATCAGTTTCTGTTGAAATTTTTTGAAGTCTAAAAATTTTTCAGGTGGTCTCAGAATGATGTGCAGGGAGTTCTAAGAACTCTGGGAAAATTCGACACAGTGATCTCTCACCAAGAGCGCGGAACCGCGGCCTCACTTCTTTATTGGGCCGTGGATCCGCCGCAGTGTAGAGAGGTCAGTGGGCCATCTTTTTCCAGTGGGCTTCAGGGTAGTAATTAAGGGTTTTGGAATATTAAAATTGGGCCAATTATTTCTTCGAGTGCTACAGTATTGTTTTGGGGCCCACTTGTTAATTTTTGGTCAATCGGAAAATTTTAAACACATTTTTCACAGTATTTACATTATATCTGCGACCGTGAATGTCACTCGATCGGTAAATCCTGTCTAGCTGCTATAGCCCGGTTAGACGGATTTGCGAACGTGATTTTCACGTTGATGTTCTATGTTTATGCTGTGATGTTGCGGATCGGTCGTGGGGGATAGCCTGGATGCAATGCTAGTACAGTGTTGTTGTATTGCGTACATTTGATATTACGGGGCGAGCGTCCGACATGTGGACTGCCGTCACTGCCTGTTTGTATTATTCTTTTGGGGCACGACCTGGTTGCGGTCGATGTACCCGGTGTATGTATATTTTACATTCTGTACTAGGATTACCCCGCGGAGGGGTGCACGGATAGCCGGGTTCTGGAAGGCAACAAGCCCGCATCTCATGGCATTGAGACGGAGGGGGCTTCACTCTGGGATTGGCGGGCTATTCGCCGCACTCGTAGGGGGTACAGGTTGACCCAGGAGGGGTGCCCAAGTTGCCGGATTCCGTGGAGTGCTGGGTGGTCCATTCACGGAGCTGAAGGGGGCTGCCTCGCTTTAGGTTTTGGCGGGTGACTTGCCGCGCCCGTAGGGGTCTAGGATTTCATTGCACAGGCTATCCACACGACCAAGGGAACGTCGGGTTTCAGTAGTGGCTCTGTGAAACCCGGGGATCCCAGATATCTGTATTGTTCTGTGATGCTGTACATTTCTGTGATGTTGCATTTCTTATCACGCCTTGAGCGAATATAATATATTGGTATATATATTAGTAGATGTTGTATATGTTTTTCATCCGCGCTAGTCTAGTCCCCGCTCTGCCGTTAGTTAGCTAACCTAACGGGTGATGACGGGACCCAGTGGCGAATGCGGATGGCATATACGTACGTCAGTATATTTTCGTTCTTTGTGGTGTGATTAATTGATGGGACTGCGTTGATTCGGATCAATGCAAGTTAAACAAACCTATTCTGATGTTGTTGGAACACTTTTCAAAAAGCTGTTATTGCAAGGACGTTCACTTTTGTTTTGCATCGTGGTATTCATTTGGAATATCCTGCTCCTCAGTCGATGAGGCAAGGGCTGAGATCCCTTCACCGGGAGTGACCCCTTGGACAGAAGTTTGCGTCAGGGCATTAACTTCACTATAGCCGATTACTTTTGCTTTGCACCGTGGTATTCAGTTGGAATATCCTGCACCCCATTCTACGGGGAAAGAGCCGAGATCCCTTCACCGGGAGTGACCTCTTTAGTAAAGGTTTTCGTCACTATATTTTCTAAAAAGCTATCCGTTCCTTCAACGATATCAAGTTCACTACGTTAAAGGTTTTCGCCAGAAACCATTCGTAGCCCTCCGTCGTTTCATATGGGTAGTCAATAGTATTCAAGCTGTGTTTGTTGGCCTTAGTCAAGGCACAGTGTTTGGTAGCTATTGGGTATTCATATGCTGCATAGATAGATGTGTTGGTTTGGGACAGTCGTATAGCCTTGTTGGCCTTAGTCAAGGGCTTGTACGGGTGGGTTCAAATCAACCTGGACAATGACGGGTAGAACTTGACATGTGACTTATGATTTGTTGGCCTTAGTCAAGGTCATAAGAGCATGGGGCAAAAAAATCCACATCGGGAGTTTCAAAAGAACTGAAACTTGCCAGACATGCGCATACCTTCTGGAGTGTGATGACGTGAGCGGATTACGTCACGTTATCATGCGATGAGAGTTGGATCCCGATTCCCACTGATGAGTTGGTTTACTCCTCGGGTGACCCCGACTAATTCTTCTTTCAGGTTTGGAGGAGAATTTGAGGTACAGTGGGAGGTTTCCTGATTAGAAAAAGTGATAACCATTCTGATCTAGGTTAGAGTGCACGCTGAGTGTTTCTTTTCTCTCTCTCTCTGGCAGCGACCATTGACCCGACCCTAGACTATGACTCAGTGACCAAGTTGACCGAACCTACTTAACACTGGCTTTTGGATTGTCAGAGTTGCAGACCTCATTGCCACTCCTACTTTTACCCTTTTCTCCGGGACACCCCGTATTACTACGAACGTCCACTTCCATTGGACAAAACCATCGTATGGTTATATACGAACTCGAAGGACTTCGAGGATGGTTTCCGGTTCTGGAGAAAACGGATAGGACTATTCAGTTGTCTTTTCTTTTCACCTTCTCTCAGGCTGCGAGTACTCCTTGGTTTAGGAGTAGTACACCTATTACGCAAATTGGATAGTCTTCTTCCAAACCATAGGCTGGTGCCGACCGGTAGGGAATGAAGAAAACCAGTTAGCCTAAACGGTGTACAGAAGGCATTAAGTTCAGACAAAGCAAGGGATTAGTAAGAGGGCAAAGTAAATTGTGACTGCTATTCACGACCAAACCAAGTATTTCTTCGCCAGTCCTAAATCACCTTTGTATTTCTCCAGGACACTCCGTATTACTACGATGATCCCAGTTTATTGGATAATCCATCGTATGGTTATATACGAACTCGAAAGGAACTTGTTCCAGTTCGGGGATGGATCCTGGTTCAGGAGAAATAGGAATAAAGTACATTCAGGTGTCTTTTATCTTCACCTTCTCTCGTGATGCGAGTGCTCCTAGGATTAGGACAGTACACCCTTTATGCTTTTTGGATAATCTTCTTCCAAACCATAGGCTGGTGCCGAACGGTAGGGAAGGAAGAAAACCATTTGGCCTAAAGGGGTGTACAGAAGGTAATGACTAAAGACATATGAAGGGATTTGGAGAGGTGGCAAAGAATTATACGGTTACAGTTGTGAATCTGGATAATGGTAGAGGCATTACTAGGAATACCAGGATACCCCATCGAAACATTTCAATGTTTCAGTTCAACTGTGTACTGTTAAAAGAAAACTGATTTCCCAATTAGACACTTGCTCCAGGGTATGTATTTACCAGGTATGATTCTCACATCTGTATGGTTTTACAGATGATGAGTGGGAGTAAGTTATTGGGAATTGGGTGATCATCCTCATTATATCGGGATTCGTTGAAATCGGTGATATTTGAGGAGATCACCTGGGCTGTTTGCCGGTCGGCAAATATTTGGTTTTGAATATCCGCTGTTGTGCACCAATTTCAAATTGATATATCTGTACGTCTATTTTCATAGAGTGAGATATACCTTTTGATATTATGTCGATGACATTTACCTATATCAGTGGATGGTTAGGTAAGGAGCATTAAACAGCGGTGTAATTCTTCTTAACCATAAGTACAGTATTCAACCTACGACACACAGTGAAAGAGTTGTTAGACTCGGCGGACTTATACAGAGTATTGTATGTTGTCCAGTGTCCATTAGGACAGAGGGGTTGGTCCTCATACTATATTCTGTTTACTTTTAACTTCTCTAGTTCTTAGACATGTGTTTCGTAGAAACACAGGGTCTAAGTTTTGAGGAGTTATAGGTATTTGAATAGAGTAGAGAACTAAGTGTAGCAAGTATCGGGATTCTTCAAAGTGATCGAAGATGTAGATACTTGTGTATGGTATTCAGTTGATGGTAAAGATAAAGAGAAATTGCTTCTCTTTTCAGGTTACTCATAATTGGAAGCATTCCTAAGTTGAGTAACGCTGATCGGCCTCCATCCATTTAGTTGACATGCACTGGAGATAGCTGCATGATTTGAATCTGGTTCAATTAATTCAGTGCCTCTGGTTCTATATTGGATATAGAACAGTTCATATCTTAACGTTGTTAAGGTACGGGGAGTTGTCCGGCTTATGATTAAAACCAGACACTGGACAGCTCAAGGCACGTTTCTGTAATGGCTGTTTGTGGGTTGACCCAGGCTATGACGAGGGTTGATTTTCTACCATCTGGCAGATCAATAGAAATATTGTTCTGGACTCGCCACAGTTTTATTAAAAATGGATTTTTTCAAAAACAGTAGTGGGAGTATGGTAGAACTGGAAGTGATTCCAGAACCGCAAAAGATTACTGAAGATTTGATAAGGAACCTATAGATTCAATCTGATTTGACATTCTATTGGCCACCCCGCAGATAAGGTGGGTAACTTCAGGCACCCGAGAGGTACTCCGGTAGCCTCAAGGACGGTGACAGGGAAGTTCTTGTTTACCCACACTTGCCATTGTTGTTGTTCCAGGCTGCGAGACCCGGCAGGAGGATGAGTATAGCGTCGTTCTAAACTAGCTTTAGAAGTGCACGTCTATATGACTCTGCCAGAGGGTTGTCGTAGACAGTGGGAGCAGCGGAAGCATTGGTGGATATCAGGCTTATGTCTATTTATAGACTAAAGCAGATGTAGCGGAGATAGATCATCTATTTCTGATGTGACAGTCATAGGTTTGACTTCATCAGAATAGGGGATGGATCTGTTGAGAAGGTAGTAGGGTGTGATATCCTGGTATTTGGATGACATACACAGAGTAGGAAGTGATATTCCTATACTACGATCGGTTATACTTTGGTCGTCACACGGTGGTTTCTCCACAAAGGACTTGGTCATTATATCTGACATACTGGTTACTAGATCTATGGTTTTAGATCTAGATTTGGGTGGTTTCCCAATGAGGGTACTTTGACAGCATTCTAAGAGAATTTAGAATGGACGACTCCTGGCACGGTAGTGTACCTGCAGGTGATGGAGTCACCCTATCTAAAGGTGTCTTATAGACTAAAGTAGAGAGGGATGTGCATGATTGGCAGATCACTTGCTTAGGCAATTGAGTCAATCATGAGATGTCAAGTACCACACCAGATGTTGTTCTTGCACTAGATGCAATAAGTTGACATTGACCCAATCCTGGAGAAACAGTCGGAAGCAGTTTTAGAACATAAGTGGATGTTCTAGGGATATGATAACGACGGCCTCATTCGGGGGACAGTTATCATTCCAGGCTTCCAAGGTGACCTGGACGACAAGGAGGTTGTCAGAGTTATAGTTTTCCTTCTGACGAGGGGCAGTATTCTGGACAGGTGGTCCAAGGCAATACTGAGGGAGGCATGGCGCAGGATACTGATTAAGTTCAGTTGACGATACAGTCTAAGAAGTTTGGATTTGGAGTTCATTTATGAGCTCGGTCCCATCAGACATCCAGACACTCTAAGACAGGTATTGCTCATTTCGGGAGATGGCTTTCTCCGCGAACTTGAGATATAGAGAGACATAGAAAGAAACATCTAGGCGGATCCACTCACTGAGGCTATTCCCCGAACGCAATAGTTTCGCAAACAGGCTTTGTGCGACTGACTAGTAGAGGAGTTGGGTGTTCGGTATCACACGGGCTGTGAGTATGCGACATCGCAATAATTAGCCTTGAGTGCAAGTGGGAGATTGTTGGAGATAGTGCCCTCAGAGTCAATTATTGGATCACAGGCACGTGATTGCAATGATTGAGGGAGGACCTATCCCGGTAGGACAGTCTTACTCGAGATGATAGTATGCTATCTGGTTTACCTTTATCATCGTGTACTGCTTTAGGTGACCTGACATGTCGCTATTGCACGTTGATAGAGCCCCTAGGATTCTTGCTTGACTGCCAGCAGTATGAGGGCGATCATATAAGTGAGAGCTGGAGTCTATAAGCACATCCTTAAAAGGTCCCTAGTCGTGGGAGTTTCGAGACAGGGCATCGATACTCCAGAGTAGACTAGTGTATACAGTCGAGACCCCGACGAGGGGCGGTGGCCGGTCTCACAAGCCATTGGTGTCAGTTGGATCACCTAAGATGTATACAGGTGCTCATTGGGTTATGAGTACACCGGACAGGACTCGCCGGGAACATGCTAGTTGGTCTTATACCTGACGTCAGATAGCAGTTCCCAGGTGACATGTGTACAGGTTAGTTCATCGACCTGGGGATCGTCATTTGTCTCGTGTGAGTTCCCACTGTGCTTTGATTACTACCCTACCACGGCTCAAAGGAGTCGTGCAAACAGGTTTTAGTTGGGTACAGTCCCGAGCCACATGGAGACAGTGAGCGGATCTTCAGGGGTTCGTCTCTCCCGGTATTGGGGGTGAGGTCGCGCTGTGTCTAGGAGAGCCATTACATGAAGTCCTTGGCCAAGGCAGGAGATTTACTGGTAGGTATTCCAGTAGTATCTCAGGGTGTTCTGGGCTACACTCCGACACGACTTGTACCGCTTTTGGGGGTCTGACTTTTACCAACCCCCTAGGCCCGACATGCGATGCTCATAGACGAACGGACCGGACTGTACGGATATTGTCACTGACAGGCTCAGTAGGGTGTCAGGATGAGTTCACTCATCGACGTCCCTTTTAGTCAATAGCTGGTGGCCCGTCACGTATTGGATTATACCTCTGACGTGCTAGTGGTTAAATCCACAGCCATAGTATTGACGAGTCTTTAGAGTCCACCACACTTTCAGTTACTCAAGCTTTCGGGCGAAACGCTGTAGAGGCCGTATGGAGATATGGCAGGGTCCGATCAGATACGTGCGGTATTGCACGGATCAGGATCGGACGGTTTGTACTAGTGGCCGTATGGTTATATGGCAGCGTTCGATCAGATACGTGCGGTATTGCACGGATCAGGATCGGACGGATATTACTAGCCGGCTTTGGTTTAAGCCGGATCCGAGTATAGTACAGTGTAGATTTTGTCTCATTGCATTTGTATCCGGACGGAATACAGATGCGGGTGTGTATGCACAGTATCGGGGTTTTCCTGTAATTTATTACGGGACCAGTTTTCTGGAGTTGCCAGTTTGCATTCCGTTCCGTCCGGTTTTCCTTTGTTCTTTCCCGGCCGGACTTTTTCGATGGAGGGTGTTATTTGCAAGTTTGCAAATAACACATTGTGGAGGATTTATTTGCAAGATGATTTATTATGATAGCATCTTTTTGATTCCATTCTCTTCACTTGCTTTTTGTTGATAAGAAAGGATTAGATGTGATTAGAGTTTGATGTGAGATGGTTATGATTATGTTTTGGATGTGGTCACCACTTATGCTCCTACCATCACCTCCCTTCATGCTTCATAATCTTTCCACCACCATTTTCTAAGGAAGAAGGTTTTTTATGAGAAAAGAGAGAAGAAAAAGAGAAGAAGAAGAGAGCTTCATCTTTGAGAGAGTAGCATTCTTGATCTCATTTTTCATGTTAAGAAAAATGCAAGCACCATTTTTCTTATCTTGTTTCCTCCATCATCTTCAAATGGCAACCACCCCAAAAGAGACTATGATTCTACACTACACTTCCTACAGCATATCTTGGACGCGTCGGCTAGCCTACTTCGCGCCCGAGTTGCCTCGGTATTGAGGTGGGAGCCCGTAAAAGCTACAGGCGATGTGGTGCTCTTTCCGACGAGGAGGAGACGGACGGAGATCCCGCGAGGAGATCGGAGTGGAGATGAAGACCGGAGGACTCGGATCAGTCGGTATATCTCTTCCCCATCTTCTTGTTAGCTTAGACTTGTTAATGGTTACGATCCGGATGTTTAGTGCGCGGTGGTGCCGGTTTGCTAAGTCCGCAAAAATTAAAGTTTATCACCGTTTCCGCATTTGGCCGTCGGATTGACGGCCGGGGCGCCGCCGTGCACTTACAGGGAGCAGCGGAAACGTATGCAAGATGTTTTATGTGATGAAGCAGGCATCACGGAGTTGGAACATCTGTTTTGATGAGTTAGTCAAACAATTTGACATCATCAAAATGGTAGATGAACCTTGTATATACAAAACGGTAGTAGAGAGTGAAGTGGTCATCCTCGTATTGTACGTGGACAACATACTCTTGATAGGAAAGGAATTTCCTATGCTACGATCGGTCGTTCTCCTCTTATCACATAGATTCTCCATAAAGGATCAAAGTGATACCTCCTAAATCCTGGGATTTGGATCTATGAGATAGATCTAAATAGATTTTAGGATTCTCACTAGCTATAGTGAGATAGTATCAGTTGATCCTGGGGAGGATCACTGGAAGTGTTCCAGGGTGATAAAGACGACTGAATGTCAGTCACAGGCATTGTCTTTACCCTCAGTAAAGGGACGGTATGTTGGAAAAGTTCCAAGCTAGATACCGTGGCAAACTAGACGATAAAGGCTGATAACATCGCTATTAATGATACTACCAAAGAGGCAGTTTGGGTGTATATTGGTTCATAAGATGAACTAGGTTCCTACCATTGTATGACAATGGAACTATGGTTTTGGCCAAGGAACCCTGGTCCCATCAGTGACCCAGACATATTTTGAGGCAGCATCATCTGATCATGGAGATAGTTGATCTCCAGGGTGATCGAGGTTGGGAGAGTAGACTCAGAGGACAACACGGCAGATCCACTCACGAAGGCCTTTTCCCAAAGAGAGACTTTTAGGGGATGGTTGAGTATGTGATACTGCAACCACTGCTACAGATGGCCCTAGTGCAAGTGGGAGATTGTTAGTTGTATGTATGCCCTAGAGGCCATTACTGTACATTGGATGTATATTGTAGTGGATGCTGGGACATATATAGGTAGGACTTTCTTGCTCGACATGATAGTACGCTATCTGGTTGCTCTTTATCTTAACATGTATACTTTCTGTCTCTCTGATTACATGTTGATAAAGCCCTTAGGATGTGTACTCGACTTCCAAGACTATGATGCAGATCATACTAGTGGGGCCTGGGTAGTCAATGAGTACATCCTTCATAGTTTCTAGTCGTAGGAATATCGAGACGGGGCATCGATATTCCAGAGTAGACTAGCGTATATCTTCTCGACCCATGTGATGGGCGATGGATGATCCCATATCCATTGGTGTTTGACATCAGAGATGGTATGCGGGTGCTCAGTGGAGACTGGGTACACTCAACGGACTCGCCGAGAACTCCCAGATGGTATTATACCTCACGTCAGATGGCAATTCTCTGGTGACACTGGTACAGCTTAGTCTGTTGACCCGAGATCGTCATAGAGTCTTGTGTGTCTCCCACTGTGCTTTGATTTCCACCCTACCACGGCTCTACTGAGTCGTGCAAACAGGTGGTTTTTGGGTACAGTCCCGATTCACATGGAGGCAATGAGCGATAGGAGGGGATTCGTCTCTCCCGGTATTGGGGGTTGATGTTGCGCTATGCTCGACTGGCCATAACAGGAAATCCCTGGCCAGGGTTGCAGTGACTTACTGGTAAGTGTTATCAGTAGTTTCACACATGTCATGGACTTCACGTCGGCATGACTTATCGAGCTACTGGGGTCTGACGTTTACCACCCCTAGGCGAGATATGCGGCATATCAGACGAACAGACCGGACTGTACGGTAAGTGTTACTGGTTGGATTCACAGGAGTGTGAGCGGGCTAGTTTGTCGATCTTCTGATCTCTCAATACCCGGGTGGCCGTTACGTTTAGCAGACCGCTTGCGGGTTGTGGGTGTTTGATATGATCATCACCTGCTGCCGGCGTATTGACGAGTCTTTAGAGTCCTACACAGAGGTTTCCTGGCTCAAGCGAAACGAAATAGGAGCGCATATGAGATATGTGCGGGACCGAGAATAATGCGTGTATGTGATACCGTATTTCATTCTCGCGATGTATGTGTCGAATGGTTGTATGCGATATAACCTAATTATCGAATCAAGGATTGATTCGATAAGCCGATACATTGGATACTAGCCGGTTATATGCGACATGACCGGATCATTGAATCAAGTGTTGATTTAATGATTTAATGTAGAATTATATATTTGATATATTACTTTGCATCAACTAGTATTGGTTCACTTTAAATGGATTTTCTCACTTGGATTGTGCAAGTTGTATATATGATATACTTTTGTGCACAAGATTGTATCATGTTTGATGATACATGCATGCTTGGGTTTGTGTAAAGAATTGACCATGGTTATATGAATGGTTAGGGTTTCATTTTATTTACTTATTCATTTATTTATTCTTTTTGTTTATTTTGGCAAAAGAAAATGATAAAGATAAATGAATGGTGGCTATGTTTGTTTTTAGTTGAAGATTCATGAAGCATTGACTAAGTCACCATTCTTGTCTCATGCTTAACCCTAACCATTTATACTAACCCTAGTTCATTCTCTACACTTAACCAAGGGTTAGTATATGATAAGTATTATATTTCTTTTCTATTTTTATTAACTTATCATATATCATCATCTTCTTCTTCTTCTTCTTCTTCTTCAAGAAGAGAAAGCTTGATAGCTTCAATGGCAACTTGAGCTAATGATGTAAGTGCACGGCGGCGCCCCAGCCGTCAAACCGACGGCCAAATGCGGAAGCGGTGATAAACTTTAATTTTGCGAACTTAGCAAACCGGCACCATCGCGCACTAAACCCCGGATCGGGCCATTAAACTTGTTCTAGTAAACTACAAGATGGGGATGAGATATACCGAGTGATCCGAGTCCTCCGGTCTTCTCATCGTCGTCCCGATCTCCTGCGGAAACTCCGGTCGTCGCCTCCTTTCCGGAAGGGCACCACATCGCCTGCATCTTTTACGGGCTCCCACCTCAATACCGAGGCAACTCGGGCGCGAAGTTGGCTGGCCGACGCGTCCAAGATTTGCTGTAGAATGTGTAGTGTAGAGGCTATGTCTCATTTGGGGTTTTGTTGCCTTTGAAGATGATGGAGGAAGCAAGATAAGAAAAATGGTGCTTGCATTTTTCCTAGCATGAAATGAGATCAAAAATGCCACACTCAAAAATGAAACTCTCTCATTCTCTCTCAAAGAAGTGGCCGGCCATGCTCTCATGAGGAATGGTGGTGGAGTGTGTACATAATGCAAGAGGGAGGTGAGTGTAGTAAAAGGTGAAGGGTGACCACAAACAAAACATCATGATTACAAACTTACATCCAAACCTTAACCCTTTCCAATCACATAAATGCACCATCATGGATGAAAAAGCAAAGATGCTTAACATATCATAATGACACAAAAGCAAGAAACCCCCTCCACAAATGTTATTTGCAAACTTGCAAATAACCCCCTCCATCGGAAAAGTCCGGCCGGGAAAGAACAAAGGAAAACCGGCCGGAACGGAATGCAAACTGGCAACCCCAGAAAACTGGTCCCGTAATAAATTACAGGAAAACTCCGATACTGTGCATACACACCCGCATCTGTATTCCGACCGGATACAAATGCAATGAGACAAAATCTACACTGTACTATACTAGGATCCGGCTTAAACCAAAGCCGGCTAGTAATATCCGTCCGATCCTGATCCGTGCAATACCGCACGTATCTGATCGAACCCTGCCATATATCTATACGGCCTTTAGTACTAACCGTCCGATCCTGATCCGTGCAATACCGCACGTATCTGATCGGACCCTGCCATATCTCCATACGGCCTCTACAGCGTTTCTCCCGAAAGCTGAGTAACTGAATGTGTGGTGGACTCTAAAGACTCGTCAATACTATGGCTGTGGATTTAACCACTAGCACGTCAGAGGTATAAGCCAATACGTAACGGGCCACCAGCTATTGACCAAAAGGGACGTCGATGAGCGAACTCATCCTGACACCCTACTGAGCCTGTCAATGACAATATCCGTACAGTCCGGTCCGTTCGTCTATGAGTATCGCATGGCGGGCCTAGGGGGTTGGTAAAAGTCAGACCCCCAAAAGCGGTACAAGTCGTGTCGGAGTGAAGCCCAGAACACCCTGAGATATACTGGAATACCTACCAGTAAATCTCCTGCCTCGGCCGAGGGCTTTGTGTAATGGCTCTCCTAGACACAGCGCGACCTCACCCCCAATACCGGGAGAGACGAACCCCTGAAGATCCGCTCACTGCCTCCATGTGGCTCGGGACTGTACCCAACTAAAACCTGTTTGCACGACTCCTTTGAGCCATGGTAGGGTAGTAATCAAAGCACAGTGGGAACTCACACGAGACAAATGACGATCTCAGGTCGATGAACTAACCTGTACACATGTCACCAGGGAACTGCTATCTGACGTCAGGTATAAGACCAACTAGCAGGTTCCCGGCGAGTCCTGTCCGGTGTACTCATAACCCAATGAGCACCTGTATACATCTTAGGTGAACCAACTGACACCAGTGGCTTGTGAGACCGGCCACCGCCCCTCGTCGGGGTCTCGACTGTATACACTAGTCTACTCTGGAGTATCGATGCCCTGTCTCGAAACTCCCACGACTAGGGACCATTTAAGGATGTGTTTATAGACTACCAGCTCCCACTTATATGATCGCCCTCATACTGCTGGTGGTCAAGCAAGAATCCTAGGGGCTCTATCAATGTGTAATAGCGACCTGTAAGGTCACCTGAAGCAGTACACGATGATAAAGGTAAACCAGATAGCATACTATCATCTCGAGTGAGACTGTCGTACCGGGATAGGTCCTCCCTCAATCATTGCAATCACGTGCCTGTGATCCAATAATTGACTCTGAGGGCACTATCTCCAACAATCTCCCACTTGCACTCAAGGCTAATTATTATGATGTCGCATACTCACAGCCCGTGTGATACCGAACACCCAACTCCTCTACTAGTCACTCTTACAAAGCTCGTTTGCGAAACTATTGCGTTCGAGGAATAGCCTCAGTGAGTGGATCCGCATTGATGTTTCTTTCTATGTCTCTCTATATCTCAAGTTCGCGGAGAATGCCATCTCCCGAAATGAGCAATACCTGTCTTAGAATGTCTGGATGTCTAATGGGACCTAGCTCATAAATGAACTCCAAATCCAAACTTCTTAGACTGTATCGTCAACTGAACTTAATCAGTATCCTGCGCCATGCCTTCCTCAGTATCTGTCTGGATCACCTGTTCAGAGTACTGCCCCTCGTCAGAAGGAAAACTATAACTCTGACAACCTCCTTGTCGTCCATGTCACCTTGGAAGCCTGGAATGATAACCGTCTCCTAAAGGAGGCTGCCGTTATCAATTCCCTAGAACATCAAGTTATGTTCTAAAACTGCTTCCGATTGTTTCTCCAGGATTGGATCAATATCAACTTATTGCACCTACCGCAAGAACAACATCTGGTGTGGTACTTGACATCTCATGATTGACTCAATTGCCTAAGCAAGTGATCTGCCGATCATGCACATCGCTCTCTACTTTAGTCAATAAGACACCTTTAGAGAGGGTGACTCCATCACCTGCAGGTATACTACCGTGCCAGGAGTCAACCATTCTAAATACTCATAGAATGCTGTCAAAATACCCAGATTGGGAAACCACCCAAATCTAGATCTAAACTCATAGATCTAGTAACCAGTATGTCTGATATAATATCCAAGTCCTGTATGGAGAAAACACTGTGTGACAACCAAAGAATAACCGACCGTAGTATAGGAGTTTCCTTTCCTACTTTGTGTATGTCATCCAAATACCATGACATCACACCCTACTACCTTCTCAGCAGATCCATCCCCTATTCTGATGAAGTCAAACCTATGACCGTCACGTCAGAAATAGATGATCTTTCTCCGCTATATCTGCTTTAGTCTATAAATAGACATAAGCCAACTGTCCACCAATGCTTCCGCTGCTCCCACTGACTACGACAACCCTCTGGCAGAGTCATATAGACGTACATTTCTAAAGCAAGTTTAGAACGACGCTATACTCATCCTCCCGCCGGGTCTCGCAGCCTGGAACAACAGCAATGGCAAGTATAGGTAAACAAGAACTTCCCTGTCACCGTCCTTGAGGCTACCGGAGTACCTCTCGGGTGCCTGAAGTTACCCACCTTATCTGCGGAGTAGCCAATGGAATGTCAAATCAGATTGAATCTTTAGGTTCCTTATCAAATCTTCAGTAATCGTTTGCGGTTCTGGAATCACTTCTAGTTCTACCATACTCCCACTACTGTTTTTTTGAAAAAATCCATTTTTAATAAAACTGTGGCGAGTCTAGAATAATATTTCTATTGATCTGCCAGATGGTAGAAAGTCAACCCTCGTCATAGCCTGGGTCAACCCATAAACAGCCATTACAGAAATGTTCCTTGAGTTGTCCAGTGTCTGGTTTTAATCATAAGCCGGACAACTCCCCGTACCATAACAACGTTAAGATATGAACTGTTCTACATCCAATATAGAACCAGAGGCACCGATTTAATTTAACCAGATTCAAATCATGCAGCTATCTCCAGTGCATGTCAAC
Source organism: Agapanthus africanus (assembly GCA_030015575.1). Lineage (NCBI taxonomy): Eukaryota > Viridiplantae > Streptophyta > Magnoliopsida > Asparagales > Amaryllidaceae > Agapanthus > Agapanthus africanus. Next base: position 43,680,864 of record CM057344.1, read on the forward strand.
AAAATGGAAGGAGGCCGATCAGCGTTACTCAACTTAGGAATGCTTCCAATTATGAATAACCTGAAAGAGAAGCAAGTTCTCTTAATCATTACTATCAACTGAACACCATACACAAGTATCTACATCTTCGATCACTTTGAAGAATCTCGATACTTGCAATACCTGGTTCTCTACTTTATTCAAATACCAATAACTTCTCAAAATTCGGACCCTGTGTTTCCACGAAACACCTGTCTAAAAACTAGAGAAGTCATAAGTAAACCGAATATAGTACGAGGACCAACCCCTCTGTCCTGATGGACCCTGGACAACATACAATACTCTGTATAAGTCCCTTGAGTCTGATAACTCAATCACTGTGTGTCGTAGGTTGAAAACTGTACTTATGGTTAAGAAGAATTACACCGCTGTTTAATGCTCCTTACCTAACCATCCACTGATATAGGTAAATGTCACTGACATAATTTCAAAAAGGTATATCTCACTCTATAAAAATAGACGTACAGATATATCAATTTGAAATTGGTGCATAACAACGGATATTCAAAACCAAATATTTGCCGACCGGCAAACAACCCAGGTGGCTTCCTCAAATATCACTTATTTACAACGAATCCTGATATAATGAGGATGATCACCTAATTCCCAATAACTTACTCCCACTCATCATCTGTAAAACCATACGGATGTGAGAATCATACCCGGTAAATACATACCCTGGAGCAAGTGTCCAATCAGGAAATCAGTTTTCTTTTAACAGTATACAGCTTAACTGAAACATTGAAATGTTTCGATGGGGTATCCTGGTATTCCTAGTAATACCTCTACCATTATCCAGATTCACAACTGTAACCGTATAATTCCTTGCCATCTCTCCAAATCCCTTTATATGTCTTTAGTCATTACCTTCTGCACACCCCTTTAGGCCAAAAGGTTTTCTTCCTTCCCTACCGTTCGGCACTAGCCTATGGTTTGGAAGAAGACTATCCAATAAGCATAATGGGTGTACTGTCCTAATCCTAGGAACACTCGCAATGCGAGAGAAGGTGAAGATAAAAGACAACCGAATAAACCATATTTCTATTTCTCCTGAACCAGGATCCATCCCCGAACTGGAACAAGTTCCTTTCGAGTTCGTATATAACCATACGATGGATTATCCAATAAACTTGGGATCTTCGTAGTGATACGGAGTGTCCTAGAGAAATACAAAGGTGATTTAGGATTGGCGAAGAAAAACTTGGTTTGGTCGTGAATAGCAGTCGCAATTTACTTTGCCCTCATACTGATCCCTTTCTTTGTCTTAACTTAATACCTTCTGTACACCGTTTAGGCTAACTGGTTTTCTTCATTCCCTACCGTTCGGCACCAGCCTAGGGTTTGGAAGAAGACTATCCAATTTGCGTAATAGGTGTACTATCTCCTAAACCAAGGAGTACTCGCAACCTGAGAGAAGGTAAAAGGAAAAGACAACTGAATAGTCCTATTCGTTTTCTCCAGAACCGGAAACCATCCTCGAATAAAGTCCTTCGAGTTCGTATATAACCATACGATGGTTTTTTCCAATGGAAGTGGACGTTCGTAGTAATACGGGGTGTCCTGGAGAAAAGGGTAAAAGTAGGAGTGGCAATGAGGTCTGCAACTCAGACAATCCAAAAGCCAGTCTTATAAGAAGGTTCGGTTAACTTGGTCACTGAGTCATAGTGTAGGGTCGGGTCAATGGTCGCTGCCAAAGAGAGAGAGAAAAGAAACACTCAGCGTGTACTCTAACCTAGATCAGAATGGTTATCACTTTATCTAATCAGGAAACCTCCCACTGTAACGTCAAATTCTTCCCCAAACCTGAAAGAAGAATTAGTCGGGATCACCCGAGGAGTAAACCAACTCATCAGTGGGAATCGGGATCCAACTATCATCGCATGACAACGTGACGGAATCCACTCACGTCACCACACTCCAGAAGGTATGCGCATACCTGGCAAGTTTCAGTTTCTTTAGAAACTCCCGATGTGATTTTTACCCCTAGGACCCAAGTGACCTTGACGAATAATCAACAAATCAAAAGGTCCTAGTCAAGTTCAACCCGTCATTATCTTGATTGCGTTAAACCCACCCGCACGACCCTTGACGAATAATCAACAAAGTCGTACGACTGTCCTAACCAACCCACATATCCATGCGACAGAAAGCATTACAGAGCTACCGCACACTACGCCTCGGCGAATAGCAACGACAAACGTAGCGCGAATACTAAGCAATACTAATCTGAAATGACGGAGGGCTACGGCTGGTTTTTTTGGCGAAAAACCTTTAACGTAATGAACTTGATATCGTTGAAGGAACTGGATAACTTTTTAGAAAAATATAGTGACGAAAACCTTTGCTAAAGAGGTCACTTCCGGTGAAGGGATCTCGGTTCTTTCCCCGTAGAATGAGGTGCAGGATATTCCAACTGAATACCACGATGCAAAGCAAAAGGCAATCGGCTATAGTGAAGTTATTACCCTGACGCAAACTTTTGTCCAAGGGGTCACTCCCGGTGAAGGGATCTTGGCCCTTGCCTCGTCGACTGAGGAGCAGGATATTCCAACTGAATACCACGATGCAAAACAAAAGTGAACGTCGTTGCAATAACAGCTTTTTGAAAAGTGTTCCCACAACATCAGAATAGGTTTGTTTAACTTGCATTGATCCGAATCAATGCAGTCCCATCAATTGATCACACCACAAAGAACGAAAATATACTGACGTACGTATATGCCATCCGCATTCGCCACTGGGTCCCGTCATCACCCGTTAGGTTAGCTAACTAACGGCATAGCGGGGACTGGACTAGCGCGGATGAAAAACATATACAACACCTACTAATATATATACCAATATATTATATTTCGCTCAAGGCGTGAATAAAATGCAACATCACAGAAATGTACAGCATCACAGAACAATACAGATATCTGGGATCCCCGGGTTTCACAGAGCCACCGCTGAAACCCGACGTTCCCCTGGTCGTGTGGATAGCCTGTGCAATGAAAACCTAGACCCCTACGGGCGCGGCAAGTTACCCGCCAAAACCTGAAGCGAGGCAGCCCCCTTCAGCAACGTGAATGGACCACCCAGCACTTCACGGAATCCGGTAACTCGGGCACCCCTCCTGGGTCAACCTGTACCCCCTACGAGTGCGGCGAATAGCCCGCCAATCCTGGAGTGAAGCCCCCTCCGTCCCAATGCCATGAGATGCGGGCTTGTTGCCTTCTAGAACCCGGCTATCCGTGCACCCCTCCGCGGGGTAACCCTAGTACAGAAAGTAAAATATACATGCAACGGGTACATCGACCGCAACCTGGTCGTGCCCCAAAATAATAATACAAACAGGCAGTGACGGCAGTCCACATGTCGGACGCTCGCCCCGCAATATCAAATGTACATAATACAACAAAAACTGTACTAGCATTGCATCCAGGCTATCCCCCACGACCAATCCGCAACATCACAGCAATACATAGAACATCAACGTGAAAGTCACGTTCGCAAATCCCTCTAACCGGGCTATATCAGTTAGACAGGATTTACCGATCGAGTGACATTCACGGTCGCAGATATAATGTAAATACTGTGAAATAATGTGTTTAAAATATCCGATCGATCAAAAATTAACAAGTGGGCCCCCAAGCAATACTGTAGCACTCACAGAAATTCTGGGCCCAATTTTAATATTCCAAAACCCCTATTTTTAGCTCACAAGCCCACTGCAAAAAAACGATGACATGATCCCTCATTCCTGCGGTGGAACCGCGGCCTAAAGAGGGGTTATGGCCGCGGTTCCGCGGTCGTACGGAGGGATCGTGTTGTCGAATTTTTCCAGTGTTCTTAGAACTCCTTGCACATCATTCTGAGACAACCTGAAAAATTTTTGGACTTCAAAAAATTTCGACAGAAAACTGATGTAAAGAAAAACGCGGGTTTTTGGAATTTTGGTCGATCGGAAATGCAAACACATCAAACAAAGCTAGACGAAGTTAATGGCGAGGCTCTGATACCACTGTAAGTGCACGGCGGTGCCCCGGCCGTCAAACCGACGGCCAAATGCGGAAGCGGTGATAAACTTTAATTTTGCGAACTTAGCAAACCGGCACCACCGCGCACTAAACTCCGGATCGGGCCATTAAAATTGTTCTAGTAAACTACAAGATAGGGATGAGATATACCGAGTGATCCGAGTCCTCCGGTCTTCTCATCGTCGTCCCGATCTCCTGCGGAAACTCCGGTCGTCGCCTCCTTGCCGGAAGGGCACCACATCGCCTGCATTTTTTACGGGCTCCCACCTCAATACCGAGGCAACTCGGGCGCGAAGTTGGCTGGCCGACGCGTCCAAGATTTGCTGTAGAATGTGTAGTGTAGAGGCTATGTCTCATTTGGGGTTTTGTTGCCTTTGAAGATGATGGAGGAAGCAAGATAAGAAAAATGGTGCTTGCATTTTTCCTAGCATGAAATGAGATCAAAAATGCCACACTCAAAAATGAAACTCTCTCATTCTCTCTCAAAGAAGTGGCCGGCCATGCTCTCATGAGGAATGGTGGTGGAGTGTGTACATAATGCAAGAGGGAGGTGAGTGTAGTAAAAGGTGAAGGGTGACCACAAACAAAACATCATGATTACAAACTTACATCTAAAGCTTAACCCTTTCCAATCACATAAATGCACCATCATGGATGAAAAAGCAAAGATGCTTAACATATCATAATGACACAAAAGCAAGAAACCCCCTCCACAAATGTTATTTGCAGACTTGCAAATAACCCCCTCCATCGGAAAAGTCCGGCCGGGAAAGAACAAAGGAAAACCGGCCGGAACGGAATGCAAACTGGCAACCCTAGAAAACTGGTCCCGTAATAAATTACAGGAAAACCCCGATACTGTGCATACACACCCGCATCTGTATTCCGACCGGATACAAATGCAATGAGACAAAATCTACACTGTACTATACTAGGATCCGGCTTAAACCAAAGCCGGCTAGTAATATCCGTCCGATCCTGATCCGTGCAATACCGTACGTATCTGATCGAACCCTGCCATATATCTATACGGCCTTTAGTACTAACCGTCCGATCCTGATCCGTGCAATACCGCACGTATCTGATCGGACCCTGCCATATCTCCATACGGCCTCTACAGCGTTTCGTCCGAAAGCTGAGTAACTGAATGTGTGGTGGACTCTAAAGACTCGTCAATATTATGGCTGTGGATTTAACCACTAGCACGTCAGAGGTATAAGCCAATACGTAACGGGCCACCAGCTATTGACCAAAAGGGACGTCGATGAGCGAACTCATCCTGACACCCTACTGAGCCTGTCAGTGACAATATCCGTACAGTCCGGTCCGTTCGTCTATGAGTATCGCATGGCGGGCCTAGGGGGTTGGTAAAAGTCAGACCCCCAAAAGCGGTACAAGTCGTGTCGGAGTGAAGCCCAGAACACCCTGAGATACTACTGGAATACCTACCAGTAAATCTCCTGCCTCGGCCGAGGGCTTTGTGTAATGGCTCTCCTAGACACAGCGCGACCTCACCCCCAATACCGGGAGAGACGAACCCGTGAAGATCCGCTCACTGCCTCCATGTGGCTCGGGACTGTACCCAACTAAAACCTGTTTGCACGACTCCTTTGAGCCGTGGTAGGGTAGTAATCAAAGCACAGTGGGAACTCACACGAGACAAATGACGATCTCAGGTCGATGAACTAACCTGTACACATGTCACCAGGGAACTGCTATCTGACGTCAGGTATAAGACCAACTAGCAGGTTCCCGGCGAGTCCTGTCCGGTGTACTCATAACCCAATGAGCACATATATACATCTTAGGTGAACCAACTGACACCAGTGGCTTGTGAGATCGGCCACCGCCCCTCGTCGGGGTCTCGACTGTATACACTAGTTTACTCTGGAGTATCGATGCCCTGTCTCGAAACTCCCACGACTAGGGACCATTTAAGGATGTGTTTATAGACTACCAGCTCCCACTTATATGATCGCCCTCATACTGCTGGTGGTCAAGAAAGAATCCTAGGGGCTCTATCAACATGTAATAGCGACCTGTAAGGTCACCTGAAGCAGTACACGATGATAAAGGTAAACCAGATCGCATACTATCATCTCGAGTGAGACTGTCGTACCGGGATAGGTCCTCCCTCAATCATTGCAATCACGTGCCTGTGATCCAATAATTGACTCTGAGGGCACTATCTCCAACAAATGAGTGAGAAATCCAATTCTAAAGTGAACCCACCTCCTATTTCTTCATCCTCTACCTCTTGTGAAGTAGTATAGGGTGTTTTCTTCACAAGTTTCATGACTTGGTGAAGTCGGAGTTTGATCTTGTGATGCCTCGACGTAGATCATCTTCGGTATCGAAGCCGACGATCAAGCCCGCCCATTTTTTCGATGAAGCCGATGCTGGAGTTCGGGATCCGACTTGGACAGCGGAGAGACATCGTCGCGGAGCTTAGGAAGTGGTGGACCGGATCTACAAAGGTTGTAGCCCCTTCCCTTTAGCTATATTTCCGTTTACTTGCTCGCATAGCCTATATATCTAATTAACGATCCGTATTAGGTTTTCTCGGCACATGTAAAATTTCAATTGGGTATGTTTGATCACTTGTGAGACTTCATTAGTGTGCTTAGGAACCCTACAGCGCGCAACGCGCCACGTGTCAAAAGTTGATACGTTAGCGCAGCGCCCAAGGCAGCACGTCCAATCAGAGCAAGGCTCTATTTAAAAACAAAATTAAAAGAAGCAACGCTTCAAATGCGCTGCGCTCTGCGCTGCGCGACACGTGTCAGCGCAGTTGCGCTAGCGCAGTTGCGCTGCGCGACACGTGTCAGCGCAGTTGCGCTGCGCTCTGCGCTGCGCGACATGTGTCTGCGCAGTTGCGCTAGTGCAGGTGCGCTGCGCCTAGCGCTGCTGCGCTGACACGTGTCAAGCGCTGGTGCGTTTGTGCCAAACAGAATTAAAATTCCAGTAAGATCTTTCTGTTCTTGTTAAAACAAGAAGATTGTCTTCTGTAAAACAGAATCCCTTGGATCAAAGATCCAACGGTGGGGAAAATTCTCCAAATCACTCAGAGAATGATCTCTTTAACAAATTTAACAAATTAATGGGCACTATATAAAGGCTCCTAGACCACAACTCAAAAAAGAGAACAACACAGAGAGAGACAGAAACACAGAAACAGAGAGAGAACTCTGAAGAATTTTGAAGAACTCAAGAAAAAAGGAAGAAAGGTAAAACCTTTGAATAAGAAAAGAAGAACTTCTTCTGAATAGATCATTGATCTAAGAACAAGATCAAGGATCTTCAATAAAAAAGTAAATAATAACAAAGGCATTGATTTTTTTTATGAACCATTGGTTCTGGAATCTTAAAGATTCTTTTCTTGGATCAAGAAATTAGAATAGTGCCTTACACTTGCAAATCTGCACTGTTGCGCTCCTGGTTTGGCGCAAGCCACCAGAGAGCGCCACGTGTCAGCACCTAAATAATTTGCGCTATGCGCTTTTAAAATAGAGTATTGCTCTCTGAAATTGGCGCAACTCACCAGAGCGCGCCACGTTTCAGCAGCGCAACAGCGCAGCACACTGCGCTTGCGCTCACCAGAGCGTGACACGTGTCACCTCCACTTGCGCTTGCGCTCAATAATTGGCGCAAAGTGCCTGACAGGCCACATGGCCACTGTCGGTTTGATTAACGCGCTGCATTATATACAGAAGGGCCAAGCCCAATTAAAAAAGGCCTAACAGGCCAATTTAAATACAATGCATTATTTTAAAGAAGGGCAGAGCCCAAACAAAGGTCTGTCAAGACAAAAACAGATGCTGTGCATCATTTATAAAGGGACTGAGCCCAAAATCAAAAAGGCCTAGCAGACCAAAAGAAAATGCAGTGCATTATTAAACAGGGGCAAAGCCCTAGCACAGGTCTAATAGGCCAAAAATAAAAATTTTGAATATTCTCAACTGGACTTAGCCCAATCATGGCCGTAAGTCCTCATATTAAATTGACTGAGCAAGACTGCTCTCTTAAATCAATTTACATCCGGTTCAAGGGTACATCTCCAAACTCCTCTGACACTTATCGTTGTAATCCTTCAACGTCGTCAGAGAGGTGACGGGTCCCGACAACCACACATCGATACGGACTGTGGGGTCCTTCAACTCATGGACTAATGCGTCCTTAAACTAATGGACTAATGCGTCCTTAAACACACCCATACGGATTGTGGGGTCCTTAAACCCATGGACTTATGCGTCCTTAAACTAATGGACTAATGCGTCCTTAAACACATCTATATGGACTATGGGGTCTTTACACCCATGGACTAATGCGTCTTTAAACCAATGTCCGTCCCAAAAACGGGAACGATGGACCCCTATGTCCCTAAACTGGAAATGGACCACCATGTCCCTAAACTGGCAATGGACCGCAACGTCCTTAAACTACCTATGGACCACTACGTCCCTAAACTGGAACAACAGAGCCCCTAAATGCTCTTTTGTCGGATCTAAAAGATCCCGTTTAAGTTGATCTTAGCCTCAAATATGGCTAACGTATCCTTAAACATTCAAACAGACTTTAGTCCCAAATTGGACTATAAGACCCCCAATCAACTTTGGTTCAAGGGTACATCTCTGAACTCCTCTGGCACTTGTCGTTGTAATCCTTCAACGTCGTCAGAGAGGTGACGGGTCCCGATGGCCATATATTAAATGGACCACTACGTCCCTAAACTGGAACAATAGAGCCCCTAAATGCTCTTTCCGTTAAGTTGATCTTAGTCTTAAATAGGACTAATGTATCCTTAACGAACGTTTAAATTGATCTTAGCCTCAATATGGCTAACGTATCCTTAAACTAAAACACCAAACCCAAATCTAAGTAAATACGGATTTAGACTAATCCACGTCCTACGGGCGACGGCATAACTTAGTCTCCGTATACAATCCACGGGCATCCATAAATAAAACAAACACACACGACACGAAGTGAAATTCTGGAGAAGGAGAAAGTGGTTACCGCGATGCGGTAGCGTAATTAACTGCAGGGGCTTGCGCCTGCAGGGAAGAGCGTCCCCACAATCAAAAACCCCTCGAGCGAGGGGGAATCTGATGAAGTCTGCTACATCGGCCGCATCCGTCTAAACCTCCGATACACGGTGCCATAAATCAACTTGGCATCTTCGGAGAGGTGGACGGATAAAACCAAATAGCATCTGCCCCGAACCTCAGGCAAGACGTCCATGTCTCGGCCGCCGTTCGGAGGGGAACAGATTTTGGCACGCCCGGTGGGACCTTTTCCTCTTTCCACTCCACACTTCGTGTGTCATCTTCACGAACGAATTGCGGTTTGTTAATGGTTGCCCTAGGGTTTCAAGTTACTAAGATTTGGTCTTTTGCCTGGCGCAGAAATCAAGCATCAATAGCATCCAACTGCTCGAGCTGCTCCAAATGCAAATGCAACCGACGCTCCGCCTTACCTGGAGGTGTAGCTTATGGGTCTCAAGCGGCCTCCATCCTTGCTATGCCGGTGGAAAAAGTGACTCAGGCCACCACCGGTCTATTTTTCGGGACTATGCTCCCGCCAGCAAGCTTCACCATTCCAGTGCCCGCACCGGAAGCGCAAAAGAAGTCGGTCTTTGATTGGCTCACTACTACTACGGCCCCTCTTAACGGGTCGTCCAATATCAAGTCGGCAGCCTCTGTCTTTACCAGGCTGAACCAGAACTCTGATGGGCCCGCCAAGAAGCCCATGAACCCTGAAGTGGCCGTCCTGAGGAAGATAGCCACCTCTGCTCCTGAAGTCGTCAAGGCGGCTTCTCCTGTTAAAGAGTCTGTCTTTTCAAGGCTGACTATGCCGGCTCCCGCTCCTACTCGAGGGTATGTCTTTGACAGACTGAACATCGCTACTGAAAAGACAACATCAGTCTTTAAGAGGCTGGCACCAGCGGTGCCTCATCCGGACAGGGCGCAAGACAAAACTATCCCTATCGCCGAGCTAGCCCCAACGGTTGTCACGCTTGACGTCGCCACTGGCGCCGAGTAAGGAAGGCCGGGGCAACTCCCCCTCTGGGTTAACTCCACCGGCTCCAATGGTGAAAGTTAATGCTGCTGTTTAGACCGGGAACATCTTTGAACCGCTGAGGAGGGTACGCAAGAACTCTCCGACTGACACACTGAAAAGGTCTCCTCCACTTGCGGACAAAGTTACAGAAACTAAGCTGGAGTAGCCCCCTCAACGGATGTCCTCCAAAATTTACAAGGTCTGGTGGAGGGTTCAAGATTCCGTAATCGACCAAGATCACTCTCGCCGGCAGAAAAGAGCGAAAGTGCAGGAAGAAAAGAACCGTCCTGTTAAACAGCAAAGGACGACAATCGCCAGGGTGCCCGCTGCAACGGCCCCTTCAACTTCAACGACCCACAAGAGAAGAAGGCCGGAGAAGGTCCCCACACCTGCGGCGAACGTCAAAGGCGGCGAGCCTAAACGCCCTAAGTACGGGGGCATTGTAGTCCATACTGTATACATGGTGCCGGGGAAGGAGGACAGCCGTGCATCTACAGGTCATAAACCGCTTACACGGTCAGTGACTAAAGCTCAGGAGCAACAGAAAAAGCTCCAAGAAATGATGAACGCGATGGCCGCACTCACTGGGCCAAAAGAAAGCCCCGAAGCGTCGTCGGATCAATGCCAGGAGCAAGAAACTGACGCCGAGTTCCTTCGGAGGATATTAGAGAAGAAGGACAAAGAGACTGTGGAACAAGCAGCCAACATAAAACGAATGGCCCTCCTGTTCTAGGACATGGTGGGAATGATGATCCAACAAGATCCTCCTGCTGAAAATCCTCCGATCGTCCTTGAAGACGACATGGGAGAAACGTCAAATCCTCTACCGGCTCTGTCAACAGCCAAGGAGGAGACAATCTCCAAAGCTGACTTGGACGAGTATATAGCTCAGCAGATATGAGTTCATCAAGCGACTGAGGAAGCCGGTCAGGTCGTAAAAATGGGGCGACCATATCCGAGCTGGTACGATCAGATCAAGTACCCGCCGGGCTATACAATACCGAAATTCCATGTGTATAAGGGGACTGGCAATCCCCATCAACATGTTGCCCAGTTCAGGGCTCTTTGTGGTAACACCGGCGGTGATGATAAATTGTTGCTTCGCCAGTTCATCGGTAGTTTATCGGAGACGGCATTTGAGTGGTACTCCGAACTCCCAAATGACTCCGTCAAGACCTTCGCTGAAATGGAGTTGTTTACCCAGCGCTTCGCAAGTGCCAGTGAGCGTACTCCAATAACAGCTTTGATTAATTCGAGAGTAAATCCAGGCGAGACATGGGTCCAATACGCGATACGGTGGCGGAACTTATGGTCAAAATGCGAACAACGCATCGAAAAGGCTCCTGCGGTAGGCATGTTTGTGGGAACCCTCGATCCGCAAGCGACCATCTCGCAATTCATGATGTTCTTCAAGCCGACTACCTTCCAGGCCCTGATCGACAAGTTATCTCAGATGGATCAGATGGGCCATAGACCTCCCCCTCCAAAGTCGGACTCTTGAAATGAGAAGGGTAAGGGAAAAGCAATTGTTGTCGCTAATGCTCAACAACAGCCGAGCAACTTGAAATCGACTGTCTGTCAAAATAATATGCATCCGTGCGTACCCCTTGAGGAGAGGCTAGGATGTCCTTACTCATTTCCCCGAGATAAAACGAGAAGATTGTTCGAGCTGGCCTTGCGCAGCAGACTCATAAATCTGCCGGATCCAAGATGTCTGTCGCAGCCAAACGACGTCAATGATCCCAATTACTGTCCTTATCACCGAGTACTGGGTCATCCGATCGAGGATTGTTACGTTTTCAAAAATTGGATTGAAGACCAGTACCAACAGGGCAAGTTCGCATTGTCCGACAGATGGAAGGTGAATCCGCCGCAGCCTCACACCCCTAAAAGGGTGAATACGCCGGGGGCAACATACTCCTTCATTGAAGAAGCCCCATGGGAGATTGTGCTATCGGCCAAAACAAAGAAGATGCTGAACGATCTTCAAACATGCCCATCGATCAGGTGGAAGAACCCGTTGGAACCTCAGATCATTGAAGGGATGTTGAAGCCACGCCCAACTCCAAAGATCGATGGTGGTGGCCAAAGCACTCACAACCAGCCGTCAAAATCTTCAAAGAAGAAGAAGAAGAAATCCAAGAAGCCCGTGATGCCTGGAGACAAGCGCACGGACTTACAAAGACAGATTGACGCGCTGGAGGAGTATAACCAGAAAGCACGGACTCCCATCACACTCCAAGAGTTCCTCAAACACGTCTTTCAAGAGGAAGATGAGGGGGAGAGTTCGTTGGATGAATCCGAGGAATACATGGCGAGCTGTCATATGATTTCCCATTCGTTTACAGACGATGAGGAAACTCCTTGCACTAAAAAGCTGGGGGCAGATCCTAAACCGGAAATTCTGGGGCCATCGGATGAAACAATTGACACATTCCTTAATGAAGCTCTGTTGAAAAGTAAAGCTGATCGGGAACGCGAGACGGCCATATTTGAAAGGGCCAAGCGCCAGCGACTCGACAAAAGAGTTGAGACACTCCCGCTGGAGCAGAATACATCCACCGCAAATAAAAGCAAATTCAAGACGAGGAAAAGGTTTGCTAAGGCCATATCAATGGATATGAAGCTACCATCCTCTGAAGGAAACATTACTGGTGAAGCGGAAATGCACCCCTCCTACTGCTTGTATCATCGGAAGATTTCGCACCTCACCGAAGAGTGTAAAGCTTTCAATAAATGGTGGCAGGGATATGTCGCTCACCGGCAACATTTTAAACGGGAGAAGCGCAAAACTCGTCGGGAGCAGAAAAGTACGACCGAGGGGCTTAACAGAACTACCGGCGATTGTCGCATGGTTAACGCCGGGAAAGCGCAAGTTCCCACATTCGGGAGCGACTCTAACGAAGAAATGGCTCTTAGCCCTCTCTTTAAAGAGTCCACCTCGGGAAAAGAGGAAGAGCCAAAGGTCTGCGAAAATATCCGGCTGCGTAATCGGACGCTACCCGAAAAGAATCTTGGACCCTCAAACAAAAAAGATAAAGGGAAAGAAAAGGTCTCTGAGGATATCGCCCCAGATGACCAAGTCATGGAAGAGCTAACTTCCAAGGACCCGCCAAAGAAAAATAAGGTGGATTACAACGTCTTAGCGCATCTGAGAAAGCTACCTTCGCAGCTCAGCATTCTTGACGCCCTTTTACTATCAAAAGAGGTAAGAGATTCATTAATCAAGGCACTACAGGAGCCGGAACAATTCCAAGATTTCCTTGCTGAGGAAAAGATGAAGGATGAACTGGAGGAAGTGCACACGGCCGATGTCACTTTTGGCGATGAAGACCTTCTCCTTAGGACGTGTGAACACAATCGCCCCCTTTATATCTCAGGATACTGCCATGATATAAAGATAGGCAAAATCCTGGTCGACAATGGATCCTCCGTTAATCTCCTTAATGTGCGGGTGTTAAAGGAAATCTGCATGAGCGTCCAGCACCTTGCTCGGGATAAGATCACCATCTCCGGGTTCGACTCCCAATCATCCCGGACTCTTGGATCTGTGATATTGACGCTACGCTTTGGGCTACTCATCACGGACATTAAATTCCACGTAATCGACGCCAAGACATGCTATAATGCTCTGCTCGGCCGGCCATGGTTACACGAGTACAACATCATCCCTTCTACACAGCATCAGTGTATGAAATATTTTAAAGATGGTCTCGAGTATACCGTGACGGGAGAATTGAACCCGTTCTCCGTGAACAAAGTCCGCAAATATGAGGACGCCAAATACTTCTTACCGGATTTCGAAGACACGGAGAGGTGTCACAAGCCGGAGAACAAAGCTAACGCTACCATCCCCATCTTCGGGAGTGATACCGAGGAGGAAGAGGAGGTAGTTTATTCGGGTCTGCCCCAATACAACAAGCCAGGACCATTCGCTCCAACGTTGATCTTCGGTAGTGATTCGGAAGATGAGGTCCACGCTATATTCTCTGCTCGGCCTTCAATACAAACATCCGCTGATGAAGAGCAAAGTTTGCAAATCGCCATGGTTCCACTTAAACATCATAAAGAACTGGATGCGCTCGATACCTACACTGTAGAGGAGCTGCGGACGTTCTATGTCCCACCCAGGCGAAAAGGCGAAAAGGCAATTTTATTCTACCGCTCTGAAGAAACCAAAGTGGAGGTAATCTAGCGCGGTGCGGATCCTACGCTTGACAGGCTCCAGCCCATCCGTTTACCTAGATACTACACGGACGGACTAAAGAAACTTTTGAAGCGCCAAGGGATGCCCTTTAAACAGACCGCTCGAAAATCCAAATTCTATGACAGGGTCTGGAACGTCCCCGGAACTCAGCATAAATTGCCCAATGGGAGAATGGAAACAATCGGGCTCGGATACATTCGGTCCAAGAAACGAGAGCTACTCCGCGATTGCTATGTCGTGCATAACTTTGATGATGAAGGAGCTACTCAATGGGAAGATGCTAGTCCTAAGCCGGAAAAAGTCCCCGACGTAAAAATCCCCAGTCCGTTGTTCGAAGAACAAATGAACAGACTTATAAGGGAAGCCGGTCAGAAAGTCCGAGACGACCACAACCGCGAAATGGCCATCTACGAGAAAGCCAAAACGCAACGCCTCCTCCAACAGGCCGTGAAAGATGAAAATGCCACTCCCTATCAACCTGTTATAAGAAAGGCTCGACGTAGAGGCAGAAACAAGTCGAAAGGTGAAAAAGGTGCTCAACAGCAACGAAGCGGGACTAAGAAGCCACGCAAGAGGGAATCGAGTGGTCCAGATTTGTCCCTTGTAAAGAAGATGAGTCGAGCATACTCTTTTCCTCGGGACAAGACGAAGAAGATACTTAACCGAGCTATAAAATATCAGATACTTACACTGCCGAAGTCTAAACACCCCGAACAAGCAGGCGAAGTCTCATACCCAAACTATTGCTCTTATCACCGAGTAATAGGGCATCCTCTCGAAGACTGCTTCACCTTCAAGAATTGGGTCGAAGATCAGTATCAGCTCGGCAAGTTCGCTCTGTCTGACGGCTGGAGGGTAACGCCGCCACAGAAGCATGAACCCAAAGCCACGAGAGCAGAACCAGATCCACATCGGTCTTGGAAGCGAGCTCGTACTTGTCATATGATAACAATATCAAAAGAAGGGCCCGAGAATATGGATGACCTTCCCTGGTGTTTCGAAAACAGCGATGACGGGGTGATCTCGGAATTTCCACCAGCGCCGAAAAAGATGGAAGATGGAATACACACCACTGCGGATAACCTCAAGAAAATTGAGTTGGGGACGGCGAACGACCCGCGACCAACGTTCGTTAGTGAGCTGCTATCTGAAGAAAGGGTGGCTTCATTAAAAGACGTGCTTGTACAGCATAGAGATTGCTTCGCATGGAACTATTCTGAAATGCCAGGACTAAATCCAGAAATTTCTGTATATAAACTGGCGATATCCCCGGACGTCAAGCCAGTCAAACAGGCGTCGAGAAGAATGCGGCTTGAGCTTGAGATGAGCATCAACGCCGAAGTCAAGAAGTTGATCGACTCTGGCTTTATCCAGGAGGTCCAGTATCCCGACTGGATTGCCAACATCGTCCCGGTGATGAAGAAAAATGGGACAGTGCGTATATGCGTGGACTTCCGGGATTTCAATAAAGCCTGCCTGAAGGATGATTTCCCAGTGCCAGTCACTGAGCTGATGATAGACAATACGTCCACTCACGAGGTTTTCTCCTTCATGGACGGCTCATCAGGGTATAATCAGATAAGGATGCATCCCGAAGACCAGAAGCACACCGCTTTCCGGACCCCTCTGGGAATATTCCGCTACAAGGTAATGCCCTTCAGTCTAAAGAACGCCGGTGCCACCTATCAGAGGGCCATGACGAAGATCTTCGATGACCTTATACATGAAATCGTCAAATGCTATATCAACGACCTCGTGGTGAAAAGCAAATCGTATGAGGAACATCTCGAGCATCTGAAGACCGTATTTCAACGCCTTCGACAATACAACTTGAAGATGAACCCTCTCAAGTGCGCATTCGGAGTTTCCTCGGGCAAATTCCTGGGATTTGTCGTCCGACACCGAGGTATCGAGATAGATCCGTCAAAGATCAAGGCGATCATGGAGATGCCTCCGCCAAGGACTCTCAAACAATTGCGGTCTCTCCAAGGAAAGCTCGCGTATATCCGGCGGTTTATAGCCAATCTCTCTGGGAAATGCCGTCCTTACAGCCACCTAATGAAGAAGGGAACTCCGTTCATTTGGGATCACAAATTCCAGAGTGCGCTGGATGAAATCAAGCAATACCTGCAGAACCCGCCAGTGCTGGCTGCTCCGGTCAAAGGAAAACCTCTTATTCTTTATACAGCAGTCCTCGAAGGTTCCTTAGGCGCATTATGGGCATAAGAGAACGATCAAGGGAAGGAGAGGGCTCTCTACTATTTGAGTCGAGTTCTTCTGGGGGCAGAAAGCAATTATTCTCCCATTGAGAAACACTTCTTGGCGTTGATCTTTGCAGTAACAAAGCTCAGGCACTATGCATTGGCGCATGAAATCCAGCTCGTATCGAAAGTGGACCCTCTTAAATATTTAATGTCGAAGACCATATTGACAGGGAGACTTGCCAAATGGGCCTTGCTCTTAATGGAGTTTTCGATAACCTATCAGCCTTTTAAGGCAGTGAAAGGCCAGGCCATCCCCGACTTCCTTGCCGAGCATCCAATACCTGCCGACTCTCCTTTGAATTGCGAACTGCCAGACGAACATGCGTTTGACGCGATCGATGGGAGCGATACCCGATGGGAGCTTTATTTCGATGGAGCATCTTCCATGAAGAAGCGCAAACAAAGTACCCTTATAATCAAATCGGAGGTAGGCCTTATCTTCGTGACTCCACAAAGAGGGATAATGCGCTTTGCTTTCTCTTTAACAGAACCGAGGACGAATAATGAAGCCGAATACTAAGCTTTGATAGCAGGCCTCAAGATCGCCATCGACATGGGAATTGAAAACCTCCTCATATATGGAGACTCCCAACTGGTCGTTAGTCAAGTAAACGGGGACTACCAGACGTGCAAGCCAGAGTTGGTGAAGTACGGCGAAAAGGTGCAGCAATTGTTGACCCAAATTCCTTCATACACTTTGGAAAACATACCACGTGCGGAAAACAGCAAAGCGGACGCGTTAGCCAAGCTCGCTAAAGAACTGGCCGACGAGAACCTCGATGACATAAGAATCATGGTACAAAGCCGTCGGGTGCTTTCCCCAGCAGAAATATCTCCGGAATCATCCGAAGAAAAGGGAGCGATTGAGCAGACGACCCTGCAAATAAAAGACCGGGAAAAGGCCGAGGATTGGAGAGAAGTCTTTATAGACTACTTCAAATACCATCGAACGCCCGAAGATGCGTCCTCAAGACATCAGCTGTCACGACCCGAAAGTACGGAACGTGACTGGCACGTAGATTACGAGACGTCTAAAGGCGTACCGTAACCTAAGTCAGCCAAAGCCCAGAAGAATCTAAACAAAAATCAAAAGAGAGTGAAGGAAAATCCTTAATGAAAATGATTTTTCAAATCAATTAAGTTGCAAAGAATCCCTTTTTAAAAATATCATAAATTTCTGAAAATTTCGGCAGAGTCTCCCCTGTATTTTCTATCCCCCAAAATGGGTACAACAAGATAATAAACCTGTAATCATAAAAATGGCATCGCCAAGCGGGAGCTAGCTCTTCGCCCAAGGCGGATCACAACCACATGCAATATAATAGTAATATCAAGAAAAGAGCATAAGGAACGCAAAATATCAGAAAACACAACGCCGGCTCAAGTGAGCTCGACCCAAAAGAAATCACAAATATACAATCTCTCAGTCTCGTCACTAGGTCGCATATACAAGATAAAGTGGTAGATGGAGAATACTAGATACAATGATAAAGAAAAAAGAAATAAAGTGTGCTCGCAACCCACCTACAGGCAATGTCACGAGTCTGAGCAAAAGGAGCTGATGATAAGATAGCCCGCCGCTACAAGGGTGACGGGTCCGACCTGCAAGACACTGTGGCACAACGGGGGTGAGTTGCCAGCTCGTGAGTAAATATAACATCTAGTAAGGCAATCGTAAGAATGCACGCAATGCACCACAACATGCATGTCCATATGTGATATAATATCTCTAGTATGCATGCACAGGTATGCAATGTCATTATTAAGTCTTTAAGTGTTTTAAATGCTAAGGGTATTGAATTCTTAACTTTAGAACATGAATATCTGTATAATAGCTAAATACCATCAAGAAATCATCTGAAAACCCGTGTCAAGCATCGACACCAAATAGGAATCATATCTGTCTCAATATCGGGCTCCGTCAGTCCGGATCGGCCCATATCATAAATCTCACGACAACGGTCGGTATCCTCCGGATATCCGCCGCGCCAGACATCACCGGTAGGTAGTCTTCCCCTGCCAGGCTCATCGTCTACAACTCGATCTTCTTGCCCTGGGGTACCATACCGGGCCCACCATGTACCCGAGACGGTTCATCCACTCCTCGAATCGGGTCTCGAAATCCAACAGAAAACATGAAAACTCATGGTGGACGACACATACATCACGAGAAAACCGCAACTTTGTTTTAAAAATGATAAATATAAGGTTTTGTTAAATTCTTGCGGTTTTCCCCAAAAATCCAGAAATCGCAGCAATACTGAAATCCTCAAGAAAATCATAATGTCCACATGTTATATATGATAAATGTCTATGATATCAATGCATACGATGTGAATTTTGCTAGAAATCTATATAAATATGATGATGATGCGAGGTATACGTATGCTATGCAATTTCATATATCAAGTATGAATGCAAGTGGCGATATTATGATAAACAGGTTCTATAGTGCATGTGGCATGGCAATTACCAAAGGCGTGTGTGTCACATGAATAGTGCGCGTGCAACAGATGCCAATGGTAATGGTGTTCGTGTCCTACGAAGTGTTATCGCATATGTGCATATGAATATCCATGCAATCTAGCATACTATTAACTATAAGGGTATGCAATGTCAATGAAGGGGGTAAGCTAACTAACAACATGAATCTTACAAGAGATAAGGAAATCCTAACTAGGGGGCGCATCGCGCCATCCAGACGATTCCCCCATAGATGAATACATCTACTCACCTGAAATCTCCGCTAATCCGATCCGGCCACCGTCTTGCCTTTTCGCGCCGTGTCCGATGTTTCCCCGACCGATCCTATATTTGCACAACACCAAGCATAAGATTACAAAAGCTAAGACGATGCAAGTCACAAAATACAATTATCAACGCTCTCGAATTAATCATAGCATGCACTCGGTGCGCGGAAAAACGCACGAAAATCGCTAACCTTTAACTAGAATCGTCATTTCGGGGAAATCGACAAAACTATAACCCGACTAGGTGAAACCCCGCGTTCAAACACTCTAATAGTCCTATACGAAGCTAATTATATCGCTAACATAACGCAATTTGATCGCATTTAATTTTCGTAAAAATCTAGTAAGCAATTTGCTTACCGATTCAATGCAAACATCGAAATTTATCGATTTAGCGAGCGTAACATCGCACGATTTACCACTCTAACCAATCAGATAACCAAAGCCCTAACTTAATCCATCAACCATGCTACAAACCCTATTTCAAAATCAAATCCCTTTCTTGAAATTCAAAACTAACCATTACAATGAAATTAATCACTTCAAAATACTAAACTAGCTTTATTAAACTACAAATTAACAACTAGTTTAGGATTTATACCTCCCAAGTGAATCCCCAACTTGCACTAAGCCTCCAAAGTGGCCTCCTTTCTCCACTTCTCTAACTAATTAGGGTTAGGGAAAGGATGGATTAGGGTTTTGGTTTGAATCTATGAAGAAAATGGTATAATTTTGTGGATTTTTCTTGATTTTATCATGATTTTAGAAGCATGAAGTGAGGGGGAAAATGGGGGACTGCAGCTCAAGATTTCGGCCTGAGGTGAAGAGAGGAGGAGAGTGAGGAGAAGTGTGGAAAATTCTACACAAAATGTCATTCACAAGTTCATTTAATGCTCTTCTATCAATTTTACACAAAAAACCTCATTTTAATTCATTTTTTGATTAAATTCTTGAACCATAGAACTAAAATCATGCAAAGTCATGATACAATTTTATTAACACTAAATTTTAGTTTATAAAGACTCCTAATTATGAAATTTACCTAATTAAATTTGTATTTATCACTAATTTAATGCATTTAAAAAAGCTTAAAATAATAAAAAAATAATTAATTACGAATTTTTTTTTATTTAACTAGAAAATTATAAGTGACATTTTAGTGACAAAATTATTGTAATATCTTATCTAAATTTTGTATAATTAGATCTACAATGAAAAATACCTATTTTGACTTTTTACGGAAAAAGCCGAAAAATTAGCCGATTATCGAAAAACTGCCTAAACGATTTTCGAAGGGTTACAATCTTCCCCCCTTAAAGAAATTCGGTCCCCGAATTTAGAATTTAACTACGCGTACCTTCAAAAAGATGGGGATATCTCTTCCTCATCTCGACCTCGGTCTCCCAGGTGACCTCCTCGCTGTTCGGGCCACGCCAAAAGACCTTGACAGACGGTATAACCTTCGACTTCAATTTCTTCACCTGCCGATCCAAAATGACCACCGGCTGCTCGGTGAAAGAAAGATCACGCTCTAGCTGGATCGTCTGGTGCTGAATTTCCTGGGAAGGATCATGAAGGTACTTGCGGAGCATCGAGACATGGAATACGGGGTGAACATCGGGGAAGCTGGGCGGAAGAGCTAACCTATAAGCGACTGGGCCAACACGCTCTAGAATCTCGAAAGGACCAACATATCTAGGACTCAGTTTTCCTTTCCGCCCAAATCTCATCACACCCTTCATCGGAGAGACCTTCAGGAAAACATGATCGCCGACAGCGAACTCGAGTCGACGACGACGCTTGTCAGCATATGATTTCTGCCTGCTCTGTGCCGCTCTCATCCTGTCCCGAATCAGCTGTATCTTCTTGGTCGTCTCCTGTACAATCTGCGGCCCCAAAATACTGCTCTCCCTGAGCTCTGTCCAACATACAGGCGATCGACATCTCCTCCCATATAAAGCCTCAAAAGGTGCCATCTGAATCGTCTCCTGAAAGCTATTATTGTAGGAAAACTCGATCAAAGGCAAATGACGATCCCAGCTACCACCGAAATCTAAAACACAAGCTCTGAGCATGTCCTCAAGAGTCTGAATAGTACGCTCTGACTGACCGTCAGTCTGAGGATGAAAGACTGTGCTAAAACTCAATCGGGTGCCCAAAGCTTCCTGTAGTTTCTGCCACAATCGGCTGGTAAACTGGGTGCCACGGTCGGACACGATGCAAGTCGGAACACCATGCAGTCGCACTATCTCATCAATATAAACCTGGGCATACTGAGAAAATCCAAAAGTGGTCTTCACTGGCAGGAAGTGAGCCGCTTTCGTCAGTCGATCAACAATCACCCATATAGAGTCGTACCCTCGACTGGTCCTGGGTAGACCCATAATGAAGTCCATGGAGACCTGCTCCCACTTCCACTCAGGGATGGGCAAAGGCTGTAACTCGCCGGCTGGCCTCTGGTGCTCGGCCTTGACTTGCTGACAAGTCAGGCATCTCGACACAAAGTCTGTAATATCCTTTTTCATCCCGTCCCACCAGTAAACCTCTCTCAAATCACGGTACATCTTGGTGGAACCTGGATGCACGCTGTATACTGATCTATGTGCCTCCTCGAGAATATCACGCCTCAGTCCCTCTGAATCTGGCATACACAGTCGAGTCCCAAATCGAAGTATCCCCTGATCATCAATCACGAACTCAGAAACTCTGCCCTGCCGAATCTGCTCAATAATCTCTAAGATACGGGCATCGCCGGACTGTGCCTCGCGGATACGGTCAAGTAACTGTGGGCGTGCTCTGAAATGGGCCAGCTGTCCCCCTGTAGGAGTAAACTCGAACTGCACTCTGCTGTCACATAAAACCTGCCAATCCGCCGTCGACTGCATCTGTACTGCGCTCAAACAAGATAAGCTACCTCCGGGCCTCCTACTCAGAGCATCTGCCACCACATTCGCCTTGCCCGGATGGTATAGAATCTCGCAGTAATAATCCTTCACCAACTCCATCCAACGGCGCTGTCTCAGGTTCAGGTCTCGCTGCTGGAAGATATACTTCAAACTCTTGTGGTCAGTGAATATCTGGCACGACTCACCGTATAGGTAATGTCTCCAGATTTTAAGTGCAAATACCACTGCAGCCATCTCTAAATCATGGGTGGGGTAGTTCTGCTCGTGTTTCCTCAGCTGCCGAGAAGCATACGCGATAACTCTGTCGTGCTGCATCAATACACATCCCAGCCCCACTCTAGAAGCATCACAATAAACCACGAACCCGCCTGATCCTGAAGGCAATGCTAACACTGGTGCAGTAGTCAGACGAGTCTTGAACTGCTGGAAACTATCCTCACATGCCTGGGTAAAATCAAAAGGAACCCCCTTTCGGGTCAACCCAGTCAATGGTGCAGCAATGCGGGAGAAATCCTGGACAAAACGTCGATAATAGCCGGCCAGACCTAGAAAACTGCGAACCTCTGTAACTGATACTGGTCTAGGCCAACGCTGAACTGCCTCGATCTTCCTCGGGTCCACACAAATACCATCTCTCGTCACCACATTACCCAAGAAGTCGACACTGTCTAACCAGAATGCGCACTTGGAGAATTTGGCGAACAGCTGATGCTCCCTCAAAGTCTGCAAGGTGATACGTAAGTGCTGCTCATGCTCCTCCCGGCTCCGAGAATAAACCAAGATGTCGTCAATGAACACAATGTTGAACTGATCGAGATACGTCCTGAATACACGGTTCATCAAATCCATAAATGCTGCCGGGGCATTGGTGAGCCCGAATGACATCACCAAGAACTTATAATGACCATATCGAGTACGAAAAGCGGTCTTTGGAATATCCTCCTTCCGAACCCGCAACTGGTGATAACCTGACTGTAAATCAACCTTCGAGAAAAACCCTGCACCCTGGAGCTGATCGAATAAGTCATCAATGCGGGGTAGGGGATACCTGTTCCACACAGTAACCCGGTTCAGCTGACGATAATCAATGCATAAACGCATACTTCCGTCCTTCTTCTTAACAAACAAGACGGGAGCACCCCAAGGTGACACACTCGGTTGGATAAGCCCTTTGTCCAGCAAGTCCTGTAACTGATCCTTTAGCTCTTTCAGCTCTGCCGGGGCCATCCGATAAGGCGGTATAGAGATAGGCCCCGTGCCAGGGATCAAGTCAATACAGAACTCAATCTCGCGCTCTGGTGGCAGACCAGGCAGCTCGTCAGGGAATATATCAGGAAACTCTCTCACAACAGGGACCTGGTCCAACGGAACCTCTGTGGAGCTAGTATCACAAACATAGGCTAAGAATCCCTGACACCCTTTTCTTAAGAGCTGACCAGCGCGAAGAGAAGAAATCAAGCTGGGAAGGGTAGCGCTACGATCTCCTTGAATAATAAGAACCGGCTCACCAGGAAAACTGAATCTGACTGCTTTTTCACGGCAGTCCACGGATGCATAACAGGTGGCTAGCCAGTCCATACCAAGAAGAACGTCAAAGTCTAGCATATCGAGGAGAATCAAATCAACCGAAGAATCTCTCTCCCCGATACGAACGGAACACGATCGGTACACAAAACGGGCAACAAAAGACTCGCCTACCGGTGTAATAACGACAAGCGGCTGATCTAACGGAGAAGACTCTCGGCCCAACCTCGGTGCAAAGTACGTGGATACATAGGAATGTGTGGAGCCTGGATCAAATAATACCCGTGCATCAAAAGAACATACTGGCAGAGTACCTGTCATGACGGCATTGGATGCCTGTGCATCCTGAGGAGTCAACGCGAACACTCGGGCCTGTCCACCACTAATAGCTGGCTGTCCTCTGCCTCTACCTCGTCCTCTGCCTCTGCCTCTGCCTCTGTCGCCTCGTCCTCTCGGAACTGGACCGCCACGCCCACGGCCTCTAGAAGCATCTGACTGACGTGGAGCATCATCAGGAGTAGGAAGTAAAGCTCTCTGAGAAAGTGGTGAGGGTGGTAAAGTCACATGCGGGACTGTCGCCGCTCCCTGGCGTCCCATGGTACAGTCTCTGACACGGTGGTACTGACTCCCACACCGAAAACATCCTGAAGACGACTGCTGGGTCTGTGGATATGAACCAAATAACTGACCTCGTCTCAATCCTCTACCTCCACCATCTCCCGGAAATAATCTATCACGATGTCTGCCCATCTGCCGCTGAGCTGGCGTATCAGTACGGATCCTCTTCGGCCCAGAAATGACCGGAGTCTCAGAAATACGCTCCTCCAAAAGTAAGGCTGCATCCATCGCGGCTGCGTATGTATCAAAGTGCTGGGTGCCGATGGCAAGGAATAGCTGTGTATCAAGCCCTTGTACAAACCTCTTTATTCTCTTCTCTTCTGTGTCGACTAGGTACGGAGCATATCGAGACAACTGGGTAAACTGTATATCATACTCCGACACTGTCATCCCAGGAGTCTTGTGCAAAGACTCAAAACTATGGGCTCGAGCATCTCGGACACTCTCCGGAAGAAAACGGGCAAGAAATGCAGCTGTAAACTCATCCCAGGTAATAGAAGGTAGACCTACAGCTCGGCCTCTCTCTACTGAATCGTACCATTTCTGGGCAAGACCATCCAGACGAAAACTCGCAAACTCCACCAATCTATCATCAGAACACCTCAACGAACGGCAAATCCGAGCCATCCTATCAAGAAATGCCTGTGGGTCCTCTGTCGCATCTGTACCGGTAAAAGCTGGAGGTCTCAATCTCATGAACTCCTGTAGTGAAACAGGGATAGTCTCCGTAGTAGCAGCAGGAGTGATCATCTGTGCAGCAGGTACGATCGTGGTCTGTACGGTGGAAGGAACGTCCTCGGATCTCTGTGCCCGGCTGGACTCAACTAAAGATCCCATTATCTGCCGCAACTCTTGCATGCCGGCCTCTAATATGGAAATACGGTCAGGATAAGGCGGATCAGTATGACCCTGAGGGGTAGGCGTATCCTCCCGCTCGATCCTCGCCTCAGACGAGCCCGCTCGAATCTCATCCCTAGCGGCAGCCCGCTGAGCCCTCGTAGTCTTTGGCGGCATCGAAGCTGGAATAAGAAACAGGACTGATAAGGACATTGCAATTGAATCAAGGAATGCAAGGAATCAAGAAAGGAAATACAAGCAATTATGTCCTAAGGTCACTTAGGCGGAGTACCGTATCGTAAGTATGCCGCGGATCATACCCACGCTACGCCACTCTGCTTAAGTCACCTACTCCATCTACCAAGGTCGTCCTATACTCAGAAAGGTAAAACCTACGCTCTGATACCAACTTTGTCACGACCCGAAAGTACGGAACGTGACTGGCACTTAGATTACGAGACGTCTAAAGGCGTACCGTAACCTAAGTCAGCCAAAGCCCAGAAGAATCTAAACCAAAATCAAAAGAGAGTGAAAGAAAATCCTTAATGAAAACGATTTTTCAAATCAATTAAGTTGCAAAGAATCCCTTTTTAAAAACATCATAAATTTCTGAAAATTTCGGCAGAGTCTCCCCTGTATTTTCTATCCCCCAAAATGGGTACAACAAGATAATAAACCTGTAATCATAAAAATGGCATCCCCAAGCGGGAGCTAGCTCTTCGCCCAAGGCGGATCACAACCACATGCAATATAATAGTAATATCAAGAAAAGAGCATAAGGAACGCAAAATATCAGAAAACACAACGCCGGCTCAAGTGAGCTCGACCCAAAAGAAACCACAAATATACAATCTCTCAGTCTCGTCACTAGGTCGCATATACAAGATAAAGTGGTAGATGGAGAATACTAGATACAATGATAAAGCAAAAAGAAATAAAGTGTGCTCGCAACCCACCTACAGGCGATGTCGCGAGTCTGAGCAAAAGGAGCTGATGATAAGATAGCCCGCTGCTACAAGGGTGACGGGTCCGACCTGCAGGACACTGTGGCACAACGGGGGTGAGTTGCCAGCTCGTGAGTAAATATAACATCTAGTAAGGCAATCGTAAGAATGCACGCAATGCACCACAACATGCATGTCCATATGTGATATAATATCTCTAGTATGCATGCACAGGTATGCAATGTCATTATTAAGTCTTTAAGTGTTTTAAATGCTAAGGGTATTGAATTCTTAACTTTAGAACATGAATATCTGTGTAATAGCTAAATACCATCAAGAAATCATCTGAAAACCCATGTCAAGCATCGACACCAAATAGGAATCATATCTGTCTCAATATCGGGCTCCGTCAGTCCGGATCGGCCCATATCATAAATCTCACGACAACGGTCGGTATCCTCCGGATATCCGCCGCGCCAGACATCACCGGTAGGTAGTCTTCCCCTGCCAGGCTCATCGTCTACAACTCGATCTTCTTGCCCTGGGGTACCATACCGGGCCCACCATGTACCCGAGACGGTTCATCCAATCCTCGAATCGGGTCTCGAAATCCAACAGAAAACATGAAAACTCATGGTGGACGACACATACATCACGAGAAAACCGCAACTTTGTTTTAAAAATGATAAATATAAGGTTTTGTTAAATTCTTGCGGTTTTCCCCAAAAATCCAGAAATCGCAGCAATACTGAAATCCTCAAGAAAATCATAATGTCCACATGTTATATATGATAAATGTCTATGATATCAATGCATACGATGTGAATTTTGCTAGAAATCTATATAAATATGATGATGATGCGAGGTATACGTATGCTATGCAATTTCATATATCAAGTATGAATGCAAGTGGCGATATTATAATAAACAGGTTCTATAGTGCACGTGGCATGGCAATTACCAAAGGCGTGTGTGTCACATGAATAGTGCGCGTGCAACAGATGCCAATGGTAATGGTGTTCGTGTCCTACGAAGTGTTATCGCATATGTGCATATGAATATCCATGCAATCTAGCATACTATTAACTATAAGGGTATGCAATGTCAATGAAGGGGGTAAGCTAACTAACAACATGAATCTTACAAGAGATAAGGAAATCCTAACTAGGGGGCGCATCGCGCCATCCAGACGATTCCCCCATAGATGAATACATCTACTCACCTGAAATCTCCGCTAATCCGATCCGGCCACCGCCTTGTCTTTTCGCGCCGTGTCCGATGTTTCCCCGACCGATCCTATATTTGCACAACACCAAGCATAAGATTACAAAACCTAAGACGATGCAAGTCATAAAATACAATTATCAACGCTCTCGAATTAATCATAGCATGCACTCGGTGCGCGGAAAAACGCACGAAAATCGCTAACCTTTAACTAGAATCGTCATTTCGGGGAAATCGACAAAACTACAACCCGACTAGGCGAAACCCCGCGTTCGCACACTCTAATAGTCCTATATGAAGCTAATTATATCGCTAACATAACACAATTTGATCGCATTCTAATTTTCGTAAAAATCTAGTAAGCAATTTGCTTACCGATTCAATGCAAACATCGAAATTTATCGATTTAGCGAGCGTAACATCGCACGATTTACCACTCTAGCCAATTAGATAACCAAAGCCCTAACTTAATCCATCAACCATGCTACAAACCCTATTTCAAAATCAAATCCCTTTCTTGAAATTTCAAAACTAACCATTAAAATGAAATTAATCACTTCAAAATACTAAACTAGCTTTATTAAACTACAAATTAACAACTAGTTTAGGATTTATACCTCCCAAGTGAATCCCCAACTTGCACTAAGCCTCCAAAGTGGCCTCCTTTCTCCACTTTTCTAACTAATTAGGGTTAGGGAAAGGATGGATTAGGGTTTTGGTTTGAATCAATGAAGAAAATGGTATAATTTTGTGGATTTTTCTTGATTTTATCATGATTTTAGAAGCATGAAGTGAGGGGGAAAATGGGGGGCTGCAGCTCAAGATTTCGGCCTGAGGTGAAGAGAGAAGGAGAGTGAGGAGAAGTGTGGAAAATTCTACACAAAATGTCATTCACAAGTTCATTTAATGCTCTCCCATCAATTTTACACAAAAAACCTCATTTTAATTCATTTTTTGATTAAATTCTTGAACCATAGAACTAAAATCATGCAAAGTCATGATACAATTTTATTAACACTAAATTTTAGTTTATAAAGACTCCTAATTATGAAATTTACCTAATTAAATTTGTATTTATCACTAATTTAATGCATTTAAAAAAGCTTAAAATAATAAAAAAAATAATTAATTACGAATTTTTTTTTATTTAACTAGAAAATTATAAGTGATATTTTAGTGACAAAATTATAGTAATATCTTATCTAAATTTTGTATAATTAGATCTACAATGAAAAATACCTATTTTGACTTTTTACGGAAAAAGCCGAAAAATTAGCCGATTACCGAAAAACTGCCTAAACGATTTTCGAAGGGTTACATCAGCTCATGAAACGAGCTCTGTCTTTTGCCTTCATCAATGATACTCTGTACAAGAGGTCGTTTGATTCTCTGTGGTTGAGATGCCTGGGACCCGAAGAAGCAGAAAGAGTCGTCCAAGAAGTTCACGACGGACTCTGCGGTTCTCACCAAGCCGGACCGAAGATGAAGTTGAAGATCAAACGAATGGGTTATTATTGGCCCACGATGATCCAGGACTGCCTCGAGTATGCGAAGCAATGCCACTCGTGCCAGATTCATGGGGACTTCATCCACCAGCATCCAAATCCACTACATCCAATGGTGGCTAGCTGGCCGTTCGAAATGTGGGGGACTGACATAATCGGCCCTATCGAACCGGCATCGTCCAGAGGATATCGTTTCATCCTAGCGACCACTGATTACTTCTCCAAATGGGCAGAAGCAGTACCGTTGAAGGAAGTGAAGACGGAGAATATCCTCCATTTCTTCAATACGCATGTCATCTATCGGTTTGGAACTCCGCGACGGATCATCTCCGATAACGGGCTAGCCTACAGAAGCCACAAGATCACCCGCTTCGCGCAACAACACAACATAGACTGGAGATATTCCTCAGTTTATAACCCCCGAGCTAACGGTCTAGCTGAGGCTTTCAACAAGACCTTGACGAAGATCGTGAAGAAGACGGTGTCCCGAAATAAGAAGGACTGGCACGAGAGACTGCAAGAAGCTCTCTGGACGTATCGAACTACGTTCAGAATGGCCACGAACACAACGCCATACGCGTTGGTATTCGGTACAGAAGCAGTACTCCCCCTCGAGATAGAGCTGCCCTCTCTACGAGTGTCAGTCCACTACGAGCTGACGGACGAAGAAAATGCTCACCTTCGGCTTGAGGAGCTTGATGCCCTTGATGAAACCGGGCTCATAGCGCAACAAAATCTAGAAGCTTATAAAGCAAAGATGACGCGCTCATATGAAAGATTGACCCGGCCGAGAACATTCCGCCAAGGCGAACTCGTGCTAGTGGTCAAAAGGCCTATGATCCCCAATAGCGCCAAGCAGGGAAAATTCGAGCTGAACTATGAAGGCCCATACATAATAGACAAGGTCTACCAGGGTGGAGCCTATCTACTCATGGTTATACATGGTGAAAGACCTTTCAGGCCAATAAACGGTCGCTTCCTAAAGAAATACTACTCTTAACGAGTCACAGCCTAGGTCAATGATAGATGACGACGACTATATCCGCTCGTTATCTTCCTAAGCCCAAACTCTATAAGTAGTAGCCGGCCTTCTTTACCGCGGACCGAAACGTCCTTAAACTAATGACGGACCGAAACGTCCGTAAACTAATGACGGACCGAAACGTCCTTAAACTAATGATGGACCGCAATGTCCTAAAACTTGCAAATGACCGAAACGTCGTTAAACTACTACCAGCCCGCGGCATCCTCAGGCTGACAAAAAAAAAGAATAAAAAAATATATAATATAATAAAAAAAACGGTATGTCCATAAGCAAAATGGGCACGGATGAAAACCCGAAAGGGCTCCGTGAGTAAAAACAGCAAGGCTACCGGCGAGTGTTCGTGAAAACCCGAAAGGGCGTGACCTCGTAAAAAAAAGGGATAAAAAGAATAAAAAAATATATAAACGGTATGTCCATAAGCAAAATGGGCACGGATGAAAACCCGAAAGGGCTCCGTGAGTAAAAACAGCAGGGCTACCGGCGAGTGTTTGTGAAAACCTGAAAGGGCGCAACCTCGTTAAAGGACACTTACAGGGTCCTCTCGACCTTGTAAGGAGAAACCACCCGCGTGAGATCCTTACGACTCACAAGGGAGCAACACACTTAGGGATCTCTACGATTCCTAAGGAGAAAATACACTTGCGAGATCCTCACGACTCGTAAGGAGAACTCTCTTACGGGACCTGATTGATCTCAAAAACTATCTATAACCGCAATCAAGAACGGCGTCGCTTTGCAGCTAGCCGGTGAGTACGGGTCAGTCCACAGGGATGTTGTGAATTTCCTAGTCGCTCAAACGAGTTAATTCCGATTGTGGTCGGATTGATTATTATATCTAAAAACCTAATTAATGTAGGGCAATTATCTAGATCTACTCTTGCTAGGGCTAGGTTTAGGGATGGTTTGGAAATGTAATTAAATCTCACCGCTTTCAATACCCGAATGAAGATCTATGAGGAGTTATGGTAATTATCAATAAAGTGGATTAGATCCGTTCGGGAAGGTGTTCCTTCCTCTAGGTTTTTGTCCTTCCTTTAGAGATCCTTACCCTAACCTCCATGGAAAACATCACACCCGGGCCTTTATACTACGGTATCACCGCTACCTCGAGAGATAGAGTGCCGTAGGGAACGGTATGTGCATGTATGCATGGAGTCCTATTGTAAATATTTGGTGGGTAAGAAAGGGATGAGAGATCTCATCTCTCAAAATCCTTCCTCAAAGCTAAACCCTAAACAAGTTCCTAGGGCATGAAATTAAATCTACCTAGGGCAAGGAATTGAAATCTACACTAGGGCAAGAAATTAAATTACTTACAGATGCATCCTTCCAATCATCCATGCAGGGTTGTCAGATCTGAATTTCTGAATGGAGAAGAAACACCGATACTCTCCAAAAAGGATTTCTAAATTTTTATTAAAAGGAGGCATGAAAAGAATACAATGATTTGGGCTTCTATTTATAGGAGATAGAAACCCTATGTTACAATTGATTCGCATGTCTACATTTACCAAAATATCCTTAGGAAGACCTAGTCAAAGTAGACTTTCAAGCTTTGGTAAAATTTTATGTCTCTGTCTTTTATTAAAAGGAAGTATTGGGCCTTGGATCTTTGGGCTTCCTTATTATTTGGTTCTTTATTAAAATAGCTTCTATGTTTCTTCCAGATCTCCAGTGAATAATTGCGGTGGACTTTTAACCATTCGCTTTGTAATCTTGGACCTTGCATTACCTTATACTTTGTGAATTTTATCTTTGATGTCGGCTTAATCAAGAGTCTTCTGTTTGTTGGTCAAAGTCCACTTTTGCATCGTCTTTTCATCGTTTTCACTGTTTTCTGTCCAAGAACCTGTAACTTGTAATATGTAGCAGACATGCGTCAAAAGCACCTGTTTATTTATAAAAAGAATAAGAATGGGGAATATAATAATGCAATATTATGATATGAACAAATACCCCTAAACTTATCTTTTGCTCGTCCTCGAGCAAACTTATTTTTAATCACTAAAATCCTAACCGCACTTTCGCAGGGAAACGCGATTGCACTGAGCACGTGCAACAAGCCGTTAAACCTCTAGGTGTCCCTAGTAGGAGGAGTGTTGTCTCCTGAGGGTTTTCAGCGGATACTACCCACAAAATCCTATCAATTTGGCTTTTCGACTTTAGTTCTCCAATTAGGTTTTCTAACAAGGAATTCTATTATCGTCGACCCGTAAATTATCCACCCATATTCTTCACACTTCCTCATCATCTAACTTAAGATTATACATGTTCAATAGACTTACTTAGCTTTCGGTATCTCTTAAGTTTTCCTTCCAGGGTTCCATCTCCACTTAGGAATTTTTATCAACTCTACTAAAGATACAAGTTCTATTCTTCATTCCTTTCTCTCATCTAAAATCCAATCACATATCCCCACGTGTGTGTAAAAATCATCCCTACACTTGGAAATTCAAATCAAGCAATTGTACTCTCGTCCATTGTCCAAAGCACTTATTAATAGGTGAATTTTTAATTGAATTTTGCTTACACATCCTTCATGCGACCGTTAATACTTCTTGAGGTACCAACGACCGATTACAAGATGTGTTTGTACATTAAAGCGTAATTCCTAGTCTTGCAACACCCAAGGCTTTAGCAGTGACTCCCAAACCAGTTGGTCTAAGGCACTAG
Source organism: Agapanthus africanus (assembly GCA_030015575.1). Lineage (NCBI taxonomy): Eukaryota > Viridiplantae > Streptophyta > Magnoliopsida > Asparagales > Amaryllidaceae > Agapanthus > Agapanthus africanus. The sequence goes on from CM057344.1 coordinate 43,713,479, forward strand.
GTGATGAAGCACCCTCGCTAAATATTTTTCTATTTTTGCAGTCTTAAGTAATCACAAAAACCAGTGTTCATTTTTTTATTTTCTTTATTCACTCTTTTTCTATTTTCATTGTACTAAGGACTTTAGATAAGAGCATTTCAAGGTCTCTTCTACTATTCCAAGTTTCAAGGTGCGTGATTGTGCAAATTGTAGGATATACGTTTTCAGAATCTAGATTTAAGCTAGGAACTATTTTTCAAACTCATACTTTAATAAAAATATCAATACTCTTCCCTTGTTTTAACTTAGCCCAAGAAGTAGACTCAAAATTTGCCTATTTCTAAATAAACTACAAAGACATATACTTTCTACCGCTAAACTTTAAAGAAGGTTATTTTTAGGGGTTTTAATTTACTAAGTCTAAGATCTAGTTGTTCCTAGCCAATTAACCTATTTGTCAAACTCAAGTTAAATATGGCCAAAATTGAATACAATAATTTTTATAATTTTTTTTAAATTTTTCAATTTTTATGGGTTTTCAAATAAGTATGCAAATGCAAAAATATGTACAAATGAATGCAAAGGAAGAAGACGTACCGAGCATACCCCCAAACTTGAACTTGACAGTGTCCTCACTGTCATGCTAATCCAAGAGGGTCAAAATGTTGGCACTCCCCTGTTTATTTATTTATATTTTTTTCTATATTATTTTTAATGTTTTGAATTTTTTTTTATATTTTTTATAGAAAAAGAAAACAAAAAATATATGTACATATATACAACAAGGTTCCCCCCAAACTTAAGCTTGGCCTTACACAAGCCAAAGGTTAGCACCAACCATTCAAAAATCTTATCGTGGTAATGGTCGAGTTGGTGAAAGAATGGAGTGGAAAGAAGGGAATTGAGAAGCACACGAGACCGTGTGGGAAGAAAGGTAGAATATGGTCTCGGTGGAGGAGAAGAATGACGAAAGAGAGAAAGAAGTGTAGCACGAACTTGAGGGTGTAAATCGAGTGAATAAATTAGCGCAATTTGTGATGACCGATGTGTTAAAAACGATTGCGCTAACCTATCAACTCGTCGAGAAATAGGGTCAAATCCCTCAAGATTCGCAAGAAAACATGGGTACGCCGAACTTGGTATTGGAGATAAAAGCGTAACTGTCTCTTGTACGGTCGGAACGATAGGAAGGACGAAAGGGAGTGAATTAGGGATAGTCTCATTCTCACCGTAGTAACTATTTCGAACTTGAAAGATTCCATCAATGGTTCGAAACAACTGTAAGCAACCGAGTCTGATGGTTCGACTAACTCATCTGAAAATTCAAAGGACTCAAACTCGGGCAGTGAGTCATCAACATCGTCCGAAAAAGTGAAACACTCGTAAGTGTTATCGGCTGTGAGAACTGTGTCAGATTCAAAGGAAATTTTTTCAAGCTCACAGTCTTCAAGCGTGATCTTTTGTGTGGTTGGAACGATGGAAAGGAAGGAGGGTGATTTAGTTAAAGGTTCAAGAGGCTGAATTGGAAAATCCGACACATCAAAGAAAAATGGTTCAACCTCAATATGATCCTCACTACTCTCCCCAATATTATCCGCATAATTCTCCTCAATATTTTCTTCAAAAATTTGCTTATCCATGCCAATATCATCAAAATCAAGACGCATATGATGTTCGGGAGAAACATTTAATAACTCGGGATGATGATTTGAACATAAAATTTCAATTAGATCGACAGGTTCATCATCCGAAATATTCCCGGCGTCTATATCCTCAATCAAGTGAAAATCAATTTTCTTAGACACCTCATCAAAAGCACGGATATTTATCGATTTAGGTTCTAGATGGGAGGTGTAAAGATCGAAAGGATTAGGTGTGGTTTCACTCGAAAGGGGTTCGTCACAATTTGGCAAATCAAACACTACAAAGTCACATAACTCGTTTTTATTTTCAACTGGTGACTCATTGGGAACAATCGATGGAAAACCAGAGTTGTGGGCTTCAATTGGGTAAGGGTAGGTTTGATTTGGATATCCTCTCACATTCTCATTCTGTCCAACCGCCTCCTCATACATTGAAAAGTTTGGTGCTAGCGGGAAACTAGCTACTGGTTCAGCAGGTTGCATAAGGGCGGCCACGGACGCTTCCACATTCCTAACCATTTTGTTTGTTGCTGCGATATACGCCTCCAACGCCTCTTCCAAACTAGACTTTGGTGGTAAGGGGGTTTCGGTAAAAGATTCGAAATCGTGTGGATATGCAAAACTCCCAACAGGCTGTGTAGAAACATTGTCTAGTGACGGTGGAAAAGTCGGGTAGGACTGGCAGGAAGTGGGTGATTGGACAGGGGTAGGATCAACATATGGATAAAAAGGTGAATAGTCGTGCGGAGCCCTAGAACTAGATGAGTGGAGAGGGGTGAAAGATCGGCTGCGAGATTGAGCAATATGCTCAGTAATGGACATCGGCTTAGGAGTGACAGAAGGACTTGAAAAAGTGGTATCAACATATGGAGGTGGTAAAGATTGACTTGGTTGACACAAAGTGGGTTGAAAAGTCAAATTGTTTCTCCTAGACGCCTCTATTTGATCTTTCAAAGATATTTTAGGCATGGAAAGATCGTCTTTAAATTGATCGAACAAATTGCCAAACAACGCAAAATTAGGTTCGGGATACCAAAGTTCGGCAAGTGATTTATTATGTGGGGTACCCATGATAGAAAAAAGGGGAAAAGAAAGAAGGTTGGGTGGTGCAAGGATTTATTTGCGGCAAAAAATCCACATTGATAGTATCATTAATATTATGACTACATATTTGAGATTGCTCAGTTTTAAACCTTTTTGCATTTTTAATGTGTATATTAACCTCCACAATATATTGCCCCTTGATATCAATCCTTAATTAAACATTCCCAAAACTAATTACACATTCTCATATGGTTGCAGATCACTATTGTTGTCCTTCTCCAGCTCTGGACCTCAGCCTACCTCCACGATGCATCCTGGCTAAAGATTTTAACAGTTTCATACTTCTTCGGCTCCTTTTTGAACCACAACCTCTTCCTGGCTATCCACGAGCTGAGCCACAACCTGGCCTTCTCCTTAAAAAATTTTGCAAGTCTTTTTTTTAAAAAAAAAATCTTGCAAGTCTTTTAAAAAAATTTCCTTTTTTCTTTTTCTCTTTATTTGGAAAAAAAAAATTTAGCAAAAAGATTAAGGATATGCAAATCAGAAAAGATCACTTGCAATCAATTATTATTTTAAGCATATCACAAAGAATATTTATTTGGAAAAAAAATGTTGCAAAGAGATATTCAAGAAAAGATATGCAACAAAAAAAAATTTTAGAGAAAAGATATGCAACAGCAAAATATTGCTTGCAATCAATTTTATTTCAAGCGGGGCGCAAAAATCCTGCACAAGATCGTTATTTGGAAGGGAAAATATTTTTGAGCGTAAAGAAATCCTGCAGGCAAATTTACAGAAGATATATCAAGATTTGCAGAGGAGGAAAGAGAAAACTCACAGAAATTTGCAGTGGCAGAACTGTTTTTTTTTTTTTTTTTTTTATCGCGCTTCTGCCTTTTTTTTTCAAGCCCTGAATCGGTCAGGCCGCGGCGGTTCCGCGGCTGCAAGGAGGCTGGCGCGGCGGTTCCGACGCGTGTTGGTCGCTGAATTTTGGTCGGAGGAACTGAATTTAATCAAAAGGAATCTCAAGTTTCAAAAAGTCAACCGAGCGTAAGTATTGACAGCAACTTTGGTGAGCATCAGCTCTCTTGCAGCAAAAGGCATGTGGGTCAAATCATGAACCTCATGAATGTCGATTAGCTTGTACAGTTGCTGGACTAGCTTGCCAACAGATTCATCAGTTCCAGGAACAAAAGTAGTAATCCTCTAGATTCCTTCTTTCTCAGCTGGACCAACAGCAAGACTTTGACTGTTGTAGCCTCTACGAGAAAATACTCCAGTTACAATGTTGAGAACTCCAGGAGAATCATTTACAAGGATTGATAAAGTGTGGGAACAAAGACCTATCAACTGAAAAACAAAACAAAACTTGAGAGATAAATTTTCATGAACTCAGATGTTGCAAACTTGAGACCAGATCACCGCGATTCTTCTTGTTGACTCAGTCCTCCAAATTTTTTCTGTTGTGTATTGTGATATTCCTCTGTTTGTTCGGATTTGATATTTGTTGTTTTGATCTCTGTAGATTTCCAGATCCGAATTTCTTTGTAAATCCTGCAAAAATTCTCACAAGAATACCCTTTCCAAAAATAACAGATATATTTTTATATTTTTTTTTTGTATTTTTCAGATTTTTATGATTTTTTTAATTTAAGATTAACCCGAAATTGCAAAAAAGAAATTACTACGCCATCCCCGGCAACGGCGCCATTTGATTGATCTCAAAAACTATCTATAACCGCAATCAAGAACGGCGTCGCTTTGCAGCTAGCCGGTGAGTACGGGTCGGTCCACAGGGATGTTGTGAATTTCCTAGTCGCTCAAACGAGTTAATTCCGATTGTGGTCAGATTGATTATTATATCTAAAAACCTAATTAACGTAGGGCAATTATCTAGATCTACTCTTACTAGGGCTAGGTTTAGGGATGGTTTGGAAATGTAATTAAATCTCACCGCTTTCAATACCCGAATGAAGATCTATGAGGAGTTATGGTAATTATCAATAAAGTGGATTAGATCCGTTCGGGAAGGTGTTCCTTCCTCTAGGTTCTTGTCCTTCCTTTAGAGATCCTTACCCTAACCTCCATGGAAAACATCACACCCGGGCCTTTATACTACGGTATCACCGCTACCTCGAGGGATAGAGTGCCGTAGGGAGCGGTATGTGCATGTATGCATGGAGTCCTATTGTAAATATTTGGTGGGTAAGAAAGGGATGAAAGATCTCATCTCTCAAAATCCTTCCTCAAAGCTAAACCCTAAACAAGTTCCTAGGGCATGAAATTAAATCTACCTAGGGTAAGGAATTGAAATCTACACTAGGGCAAGAAATTAAATTACTTACAGATGCATCCTTCCAATCATCCATGCAGGGTTGTCAGATCTGAATTTCTGAATGGAGAAGGAACACCGATGCTCTCCAAAAAGGATTTCTAAATTTTTATTAAAAGGAGGCATGAAAAGAATACAATGATTTGGGCTTCTATTTATAGGAGATAGAAACCCTATGTTACAATTGATTCGCATGTCTATATTTACCAAAATATCCTTAGGAAGACCTAGTCAAAATAGACTTTCAAGCTTTGGTAAAATTTTATGTCTCTGTCTTTTATTAAAAGGAAGTATTGGGCCTTGGATCTTTGGGTTTCCTTATTATTTGGTTCTTTATTAAAATAGCTTCTATGTTTCTTCCAGATCTCCAGTGAATAATTGCGGTGGACTTTTAACCATTCGCTTTGTAATCTTGGACCTTGCATTGCCTTGTACTTTGTGAATTTTATCTTTGATGTCGGCTTAATCAAGAGTCTTCTGTTTGTTGGTCAAAGTCCACTTTTGCATCGTCTTTTCATCGTTTTCACTGTTTTCTGTCCAAGAACCTGTAACCTGTAATATGTAGCAGACATGCGTCAAAAGCACCTGTTTATTTATAAAAAGAATAAGAATGGGGAATATAATAATGCAATATTATGATATGAACAGGACCCTCACGGCTCATAAGATTTGAAAGTCTTGAATTACAGAGACTTAAACCTGTGCTTAAGCAACCCCCACAACCTTCGATATTTCCCTACAAGTGGCTCAGTACTGACCCTTGTATACAATCCACAGGTGTGAATAAATATTTCCCTAACCGAGTCCCCACTCGTGACTGGGGATATGTCCATACGGTGAACAACCCTTGTATGTCATCTTGACTTATAAGGAGAAAACCCTTTTGTAGGATCCTTACGAATTACAGGGAAACATACACTTAGGAATTCTCACGATCCGTAAGGAGAAAACACACCTACGAGATCCTCACGACTTGTAGGGAGAAATACCTTTGTGAGACCCTTACGGCTCATAAAGCCAAAAGACTTAGTCGACAGGATCCTAACACTGTTTACTAAGCCACCTTTGTTCGACATTGACGAGGGCAAATGATGATTCACTCCTGGCAATATCCCAGTTGTAGCGATGCTGATGCCGAAATCGGTGTTTAATCCCAAGCTTGCAGTGAAAAGACAGCGAGCCACACATGCATACGAAATAGTTGAAATGATGGGGCAACTTGCAACAAAATCAGCAAGTAAAAAAATGTATGCATACAAAATAGCCGAAATGATGGGGCAACTCGCAATAAAAAGCAGCGAGTAAAAATAAAATAAATAGCCGAAATGATTGGGTACCGTGAAACATAGTCGAAATGATTGGGCGATCGCGACCTTCGCGATATAAAAGCTGAAATGATAGAGCATCGCGGAAATAAAATAATAAAAAAAGAATGAAATTTATGCCCTACAGGCGATATCACAGCAATCCCTATATACAATCCAGGGGCGTAAACAAAGAAGGAAACACATCTTTCCTCCCCATGCTCCATCAGGAAACGGAGCCAAATCTTGACGGCAACTCATATAAAGCCTGAAGACAATCGGAGATCATCTCACCCTAGCGTGGAGTGGTCACCACTTCATCGTTCATCTCTACACAACAGACGAAATGTCACTACAGCGTCCCTCCTCCAACAGGATTCGGACACACCACAACAAGCGAAGCAAAGGCCAAATTCCTAGCTTCAGGGTTTTGACGGTAACTCATATAAAACCTGAGAGACTACCAGAAATCATCTCAACCCCAGGGAAATCAGCGTCCTTAATGAGAGCTTCCTGATTCGCGTCGGTCCACAGAGAAACCAGCGTCTTTGCAGGAACACCTCAACTCGTTTCAACCGTAGGGAAACCAGTGTCCTTGGCAAATACCTAAATTCAGGGAAACTAGCGTCCTTGATGAGAGCTTCTTGATTCGCGTCGGCCCGCAGAGAAACTAGCGTCTTTGTAGGAGTACCCCGATTTGTTTCAACCCCGAGGAAACCAGTGTCCTCGGCAAAATACTTCGACTCAGGGAAACCAGTGTCCTTGACGAGAACCCCTCGATTCGCGTCGGCCCGCAGAGAAACCAGCGTCTTTGCAGGAACACCTCGACTCGTTTCAACCCCAGGGAAACCAGTGTCCTTGGCAAATACCTCAATTCAGGGAAACTAGCGTCCTTGATGAGAGCTTCCTGATTCACGTCGGCCTGCAGAGAAACTAGCGTCTCCGCAGGAATACTCCGATTCGTTTCAACTTCGAGGAAACCAGCGTCCTCGGCAAAATACTTCGACTCAGGGAAACCCGTGTCCTTGACGAGAACCCCTCAATTCGCGTCGGCCCGCAGAGAAACCAGCGTCTTTGCAGGAACACCTCGACTCGTTTCAACCCCAGGGAAACCAGTGTCCTTGGCAAATACCTCAATTCAGGGAAACTAGCATCCTTGATGAGAGCTTCCTGATTCGCGTCGGCCCGCAGAGAAACTAGCGTCTCCGCAGGAATACTCCGATTCGTTTTAACTTCAAGGAAACCAGCGTCCTCGACAAAATACTTCGACTCAGGGAAACCAGTGTCCTTGATGAGAACCCCTCGATTCGCGTCGGCCCGCAGAGAAACCAGCGTCTTTGCAGGAACACCTCAATTCGTTTCAACCCCAGGGAAACCAGTGTCTTTGGCAAATACCTCAATTAAGGGAAACTAGCATCCTTGATGAGAGCTTCCTGATTCGTGTCGACCTGCAGAGAAACTAGCGTCTCCGCAGGAATACTCCGATTCGTTTCAACTTCGAGGAAACCAGCGTCCTCAGCAAAATACTTCGACTCAGGGAAACCAGTATCCTTGACGAGAGCATCTTGATTCGCGTCGACCCACAGAGAAACTAGCGTCTTTGCAGGAATACATCGATTCGTTTCAACCCCAGGGAAACCAGTGTCCTTGGCAAATACCTCAATTCAGGGAAACTAGCGTCCTTGATGAGAGCTTCTTGATTTGCGTCGGCCCGCAGAAAAACCAGTGTCTCTGCAGGAATACTCCGATTCGTTTCAACTTCGAGGAAACCAGTGTCATCGGCAAAATACTTCAACTCAAGGAAATCAGTGTCCTTGACGAGAGCCGCTCGATTCGTCTCGACTCGTGAGGAAACTAGTGTCTTCGCGAGGAATTCCCGATTCGTCTCAACTTGCAAGATAAAGCCTTAGGTAGTAGGGATTAAAAAACTTGTTTCCTAAGCACTTGGACCCTGCAAGTCAGTCTAAAACGGTCTCTTGCATACCATCCACGGGTCTCACTCTCCAAAGTTGAATCTCGACAAGGAGGGAAACAACCGCTTATGAGTCCTCTCGACTCGTAAGAGGGAAAATTCTCTTATAAGATCCTTATGACTTATAAGAGAAAACGCACTTAGGAATCCTCACGATTCCTAAGGAGAAAATCCACCTACGAGATCCTCTCGATCCGTAGGGAGAAAAGTCTTTATGAGACCCTCACGGCTCATAGAGTTGAAAAGTCTTAAGAAGCAGATCTGAACCTGCGGCCTAAGCCATCGCTATCTCTTGAAGAAACCAAGATGCTTACTCTATTATCTATCAACCATGTTTATCAAGACAGCATACTGAAGGGAGAAAGCAAAGAAATGATACAAGACATTGCAAAGAAAAAATGTGTATCTTTATTTATTAATTCAATCAAGTACAAGGTGAATCATACAAAAGAATAAAGAATGGATACATCTTATTCGAAAAAGAAAATTTTTACAAGCATATTGATACAAGGGCAGCTACTGGGAAGGAAGCGTCTTAAATAACCCTATCAGTTGTTCGCGCACTTCCTTCCATGCTTTCTCCTGGTCGGCCACCACCGCCAGTTCCGCTTCCATTTGAGCCCGCTGCTGCAAGAAGGATGCAAGCTGCTCCCCAACGGCCTGCTGAGCTGCTTCGTGGCCTGGGGCATCACGCTCGGCGGCATCGAGCTTTCGCTTCAGTGTTAGCCCATTAGAGATACGCTCCAGAAGGCCCTCGAAGATAGCCTTCACCTGGGCAGCGTTCGCCTCAACCTCAGCACGCAGACGAGCCGTCTCGCTTGAGGTCTCTTGGCATTCCTTCAGCCTTAAAGCTGCTTCTTGTTCCAAGTGACGGAAGTAAGAAGCGCTTTGCTCGATCCATGCTGCTCTTTGATTGCTTGCGGCTAAGGTCTCGGGAGCAGGGCGCATAAACTCCGATTGACGCAGGCGGACCTCGATTTCCCTGCAGTGATTAACCCAAAGCTCGACGACGTCTTCATCATGAAAATTTACAAGCCCCGCCAACATCGGGTTAACCTCCGCAGCGAAATCCGTAGCAGATGGGGGAGCGTCCGCGTCAAGCTCTTCGACGTATCTGCTCAGCATGCCCAAGCTCATCACGGCACCCTTTGAAGACGGACGTCTCAGGAAGGGGCCTGCCGGCATTATAACGCGAGACTCAAAGGGCGCCGGAATCGGAACGACAGCTGAAAAAACAAAATACGATTAGATGACGGTTCAAGAAATATGAAAAAGTCATCGATGGGATAGTTTACTATACCAGCTACGGCAGGCGGTAAAGCCGGGAGGGCCGGTGGTGCGACCGATCTTTCATCTCCTCCTTCGATTTGTAGCACTACAATCAGGAAAAGGAAAAGTCAGAAATAATTCCATTACTGAAAAAAGAAAGGCATCAATTGGAAACTATACTCACCAGTGCCACTGGAGGAAGGAGCGAGTTCAGATGGGAAGGAGAAGTGCGGGTTCAGCACCTGGTAGAGGTGATCAAAAAGCGCTCCTGCAAAGACGCAATAGTACGATATTAGTACGTAGATCATGCGGCTAAAAGATAAAACTAATAGGTTGCAAATCCATACCTTCCAGCATCTGCGATGGTACAAGGGAAGGCTTAGAGGTGGCCACCGCCAAAGCAGTAGCTGACGGCTCTCCCTCGAGCAATGGAGCATCGGCACTGGCCGCACCTGCGTTAAAAACAAAGATAAACTTGTCAGACAGGATTGCAAGATAAAAAAGGGACAGTAACTCGAAATTTACCTGATGAGCCGCCAGTCGAAACGGAGGAGTCTCCTTCCTCCATCGACATGAGTCCACCGCCCGTGGCCTCATCACCCGACTCAACGGGGGCTGTCGTCGTGCTCGCGCGGCCAGGAGACGGCGGAGGACTGTAGACAGGGAGAGCAATGATTGGAGCATTGCCAGACTCTTAAGAAAGAGCGGCTGGTTTGTCCCCGGGAGTCATGCCCGTCTCACTCGCTACTCCTTCAGGCTCGGCGGTCGCTGTTGTCTCGTCCGCCGTCGCCATGGGGTAGCCGGTCTCAGGCGCTCCGTTCGCTACTGCCCCAAGCTCAGTCATAGCAATCGTCTCATTTGCCGCTACCTCGGGCTCGGCATCGACGACCTTCTCTGGCGCAGCTCCCTCAGCCCCCGGCTCAGGTCCAACAACCCCGGCGACGTCGCCCACCGTCGGCTCGGGTTCAGCCGGTCCCTCTTCCTCTGTCCCCTTATGTTCGACGATTTCCGCCTCCCCTTCGGTTGGACTTGGCCCTGCAGGACAAGATATATAAGAACCGACAGGTTTACAATTCTTACAACAAATCTTGAAAGATACATTACCTGAGGTAGACTGATCGTTGGCCTCCCGAACTGCACGCGCCACCTATCTGCGAGCTGTAGACAGGGCGATCGGGGGCTCTTCCGAGGGAGTTGATTGGTAGGGATTCTGCGTGTTTAAGTTTAGTTAATTACCGCAATCAAAACGGTTTCGCTTGTAGCTAGCCGGTTGAGTACGGGTCGTCCGCAGGGAGATGGGAATATTTTTCTATGTGCTTTAACGAGTTAAGTCCAATTTTCCAGATTTGTTTGTGATTATCTAAGTGTTAAAATGATATGTAAAGAGAGCTTGTTAGGATTAGGATTATGTTAGTTTGAGTTAGGAGTCGCTCACTTCTTTCGTTGCCACTCTTAATATCGGTGTTACGGTAATCGGCAACAACGGGGATTAGCACGACTAGGAAGGAACTTGCGAGTATAAGCTAGGCTTTCCAACGCTTAAGTTCTTCCTTTTGGTGCTTGTCCGTCCGTTCTTGGCTCTTAGCCATAACCTCCGGTTAATTCAACCACAACCGGTCTCACTACGGAATCACTGCTATCATGGAGGATAGGGTGCCGTAGGGAGCGGATTGTGGTTCAATTAACGGGAGTCGATTTAAGATGTTGGGCAAGGAAAGAGTGAGAGAGATTTCCTTCTCTCAAACTTCCCCTATCCTACCCTAACAAGTATGAAACTACTCACCCATTATACGGAAAAGAAAATAACACAAAAGAGGAAGATAGAAAGAAGGAGATTAGAAGATAACAACTAGCTATTTGCGACCTCACCTCGGCAAGGATCAAGCGTAAGCATCATGGTTGTTTAAGGATAAAGGAAAAGAGAAAAGAAAGAAACAACAAGAAATAACAACAACTAAGTTAACAAATGAAAATTATAAGCGATTAACATAAAAAGAGCAAGACAAGTATAATAACAAAATGAACTTCTTTATTCATCATTCTTCACTCACAAAAGCTCACTACAAGTTTTTCAATGGAGAAGAGATGAGAAGAGGAAGAAGAACAAGTATTCTAAACCCTAAAAAATACAAGATTAAGCACCCTTGGCTTCGCAAGGTTCTGGGCTATTTATAGGATGGAAAATGAAAACCTAGGGCAAAATTTTGCCTCTATACAAAAAGTCCAAACTACCCCTGAAACACGACACACTGAGGGACTAGTACGGCCGCGGATCCGCGGCCTATACCCCTTATTGGCCGCGGATCCGCGGCCCAATGATGGAGTTGGGGCATGGTCTTTTCTGTACTTCCCTGGTCTGCTGTCCCCTTTTGTCTTGTGTATGTTTTTCCTGATAATCTTTCCACATTTCTTCCAGAATTCTAGTGGATCAAAAGGTGATTGGACATGGATCATTTGTCATGATTTTCTTGAGCTCCGCGTAGATTTCTTGGACTTGGTGTTGCCATTGTGCTTTGTGCATGAAGGTGACAATCGATTTGCCATTTTGTCTCCTAAACTGGTGTGTGGCAACAGACGGATAAAGAGCGGAGACCCGTGTTTTATCTGTGGTTGGCCGGAACCCGGATTTTGTCGTGCTTTTCCATGAATTTCACCGTTTAGAACCGAGAACCTGTATCCTGCAATTGACTAGCAAACATGGCTCAAGAGTACCTACTGATATGCAATGTGATAAAAATTGGGCGGTATAAAAATGCAAAAATCAGATATGAACAAATACCCCCAAACTTATCATTTGCTCGTCCCGAGCAAAGCCAATTTATTCACAAAAATTTTCCTAACCTCACTTTCGCAGTGAACGCGATTGCACTGAGCATGTGCAACAAGCCGTTAAACCTCTAGGTGTCCCTAGTAGGAGGAGTGTTGTCTCCTGAGGGTTTTCAGCGGATACTACCCACAAAATCCGGTTAAGTTAGTTTTGTAAAATAACTAAGATTCAAACCCTAAAGTTTTGTTTCAGAAAATAATAATTCTATTATCCTAAATCTAGACTATCGAACCTTTATTTTTCACACCTCGCTTCTTATTTAACTACAGATTTTATATGTCTTTACGTGCAGTGCAAATAGTGTCGTTAAGTTTCAGAAGGATCGAATAAAGTCATCATATCATACAATAAGTCCAGATAAATTTTTTTTAAAAGGATCACATAAGTTTTATAAAGAGTTAAGTATTTTTCAAGTTTCGTTTTCCAGTAAAGTTTCAACTTCAGAATTTCAATCTTTCCTAACAGGAAACTAGGTCTTATTTTTCACTCCACCCTTTTCTTGTTTTCATTTCATACACACCTCTGTGAACGTGCAATAGTCTTTATCATAGAATAAAACCTTCATATCTCCGCTAAATTTTTTATAAAAGCCTGTCTTTTATCAAGATTATTCTCACACAAAGAACCGTTAGGAATTTTAACTCGGAGAGAACACTTGCTTGACTTGTTTTAATCTGGACTTTCTAGGCTTCTTAGCGAGCTTTGGGCCAATGCACCCAAACCAATTGGCTTTAGGGCATTAGGTGTAGAAACACCCCAGCGGATTTAATTACTCAAGTTACCTAGGTCCAAAAACAAATGACAGTTTGGCGTGAAAATCATGATGATTCAATACGAACGGAGACATAACCGGCAGTTCAATTTTTTTTTGGGATAAAAGACGTGTTTTAGTGGGTTTTGGTGTGTAATCATTCCAATCAAGTTCCAGATGGGTTATTTTTCAGACTTAGTTCCAATTAAGGCATCAATAACATTCCTTCATATTCACTCACTTCATAAACTATTCTTGATATTACTTATTTCCGAACAAACCTATTTGATCCTCAGAAAATCATTTATCCATTTAAAAGTTTTTAGACATAAAAAGACTTGTCATCTAATTTCCAAAACTCACGACACGTGTAGTGTGATGTAAAGACGTATATCAGCTATAGTTAACTTCAAAGGAGAGTTATCTTTCAGGTTTTCAAAATCTAAACATAAGATTTAGTTATTCTTATCTTATCAAACAAATCCATCGAAATGTTGAATCAGAGTTCTCCCACTAGCTAACTTGACAAAAAAGTTTTTATGTTTTTAGAAAATTTTCAGATTTTTATGGATTTTATGGATTTTAATATGCAGATGCAGAATATACATATGAATGCGAAGGTAAGAAATGCGTACCGAGCGTACCCCCAAACTTAAACTGGACAGTGTCCTCACTGTCATTGCATGAAGAGATCATTTGAAGGGTCAAAATTGTCGGTTAGAGATACACAAAATGTTTATTTTTTTTTTGGTTTTAAGAAAAAGAAAAAGAAAAAGAATATCCAAAAAAATGTACAAAATGGTATATACATACCCCCAAACTTATTTGGAACAGTGTCCACTTGTTCTTGGTTGGATAACCGAAGTTTGGAGGTAGGCAGAGGAAGATTATGTAGGGTAAACCGGCTCCTGTAAGACCAGGAGCTCCTCTGTTGGTTCGGCGCTAAGGTACGGTTTTAGTCGGTGTCCGTTCACTTTGAAAAATGAACCGTCCTTTGGATTCTCCAAATCCACAGCGCCATGCGGATACACATTCCGCACAAAATACGGCCCTTTCCAGCGAGATCTGAGCTTTCCTGGATGGAAGTGTAGTCTGGTGTCGTAAAGCAGTACCTGTTGACCAGGTACGAAAGTTTTGCGCAAAAGGTGTTTATCATGAAACACCTTCGTTCGGTTCTTAACGACAACCACGTTATCGTAAGCCTCATCCCTAAGCTCGCTCAATTCGTTCAACTGCAGCTTCCGATGGCTGCTCGCATCTTCGAGAGACAGATTCAGCTCCTTTATCGCCCAAAATGCGCGATACTCTATTTCGACAGGTAGGTGGCACGCTTTTCCGTACACAAGCCGATAGGGAGACATGCCAAGGTCGGTCTTATAAGCGGTTCGAAATGCCCAAAGGGCATCAGTGAGTTTCAGCGACCAATCCTTACGGTTCTTGGAAACCGTCTTCTCCAGTATCTGCTTGATTTGCCGATTTGAAACTTCGGCCTGCCCGCAGGTTTGGGGGTGGTAGGGCGTAGAGAGCTTATGATTAATGGAATATTTCCGCATCAAGGCCTCGAAAGTCTTGTTGCAGAAATGACTTCTATTGTCGCTAATGATCGCTCGGGGGTGCCCAAACCGGGAGAAAATGTTTTCTTTAAAAAACCTAACGACAACCTTGTTGTCGTTAGTCCGGCTGGGCACAGCCTCGACCCATTTAGAGACGTAATCAACAGCGAGAAGAATGTACAAGTTCCCGAAAGAGCTGGGAAACGGCCCCATGAAATCTATCCCCCAAACGTCGAAAATCTCCACAACCAAGATCGGTTGGAGCGGCATTTCGTTCCTCCGGGATATCCGGCCCAAGTGTTGGCACCGGGAGCAAGTCTTGCAATAGTCATGAGCGTCTTTGAAGAGTTGTGGCCAGTAGAAACCACATTGCAAGATCTTCTCAGCTGTCTTTCTGGGGCCAAAATGCCCGCCACACGCTTGATCGTGGCAAAATGACAGCACACTCTTGAATTCCTCGTCAGGGACACACCGACGAATAATCTGGTCGGGACAGTACTTGAACAAATAGGGTTCGTCCCAGTAAAAGTGTTTTACTTGGGATAAGAAGCGAAGTCTGTCCTGACTTGACCATTCAGTCGGTAGTAATCCCGTGGCCAAATAGTTCACAATATCTGCGAAGCAGGGTTCGGAAGATACTGTCAAGAGCTGTTCATCCGGGAAAACGTCGTTGATCGGAATTGGAAGCGAAGGCGAAGAAGGAAGTCGTGAGAGATGGTCGGCAACTACGTTTTCACATCCTCGTTTGTCCTTAATGACAAGGTCAAACTCTTGAAGTAAGAGGATCCAACGTATTAACCAAGATTTTGCATCTTTCTTCGCAAAAAGATGGCGCAGAGCAGAGTGGTCTGTGTAGACAATGACTGGAGAGCCGATGAGGTAGGGCCTGAACTTTTCTAAAGCAAATACAACAGCCAAGAATTCCTTCTCAGTTGTTGTATAATTGAGTTGGGCATCGTTCAGGGTTCGGCTCGCATAATAGATTACGTGCGGCATCTTGTTTATGTGTTGTCCAAGGACAGCACCAATGGCAGAGTCGGATGCATCACACATAATCTCAAATGGGTGCGTCCAGTCAGGCGAAGAATGAACGGGAGCAGAGGTGAGTGAGCTTTTCAATGACTCGAATGCAGTCACACAGCTCGAGTTGAAGTCGAATAGCGTATCCTTGGCCAGCAAAAGAGTCAAGGGCCTAGCAATCTTGCTAAAGTCCTTGATGAACCGTCTATAGAAACTGGCATGGCCAAGGAAGGCTCGGATATCTCTGACGCATCGGGGAGGAGGGAGATTGGAAATGACATCAATCTTCGCTTTGTCGACCTCTATGCCATTTTTCGAGATGATATGTCCTAAGACAATACCTTCGCGCACCATGAAGTGGCACTTCTCCCAATTCAAAGTGAGATTCTTGTCCTTACATCGGGTAAGGACAGCGTCAAGATGCAGCAAACACTCGTTGAAGGAATCGCCGAAGATGGAGAAATCGTCCATGAAGATCTCCAGAAATTTTTCCACCATGTCTGAGAAAATTCCCATCATACACCGCTGGAAGGTAGCGGGCGCATTGCATAACCCAAAGGGCATGCGACGATATGCAAACGTGCCGAAAGGACAAGTGAAAGTGGTCTTGTCCTGGTCTTTTTCGGCGATGGGAATTTGATTATAGCCAGAGTAGCCATCAAGAAAGCAGTAGTACTCGTGTCTAGCCAATCGTTCAAGCATTTGGTCAATGAAAGGTAGCGGAAAGTTGTCCTTCCGCGTTGCGGCGTTGAGTTTTCTGTAATCAATGCATACTCGCCACCCAGTTTGGGTGCGAGTAGGGATTAACTCGTTCGCCTCGTTAGTGATGACCGTTATACCTGATTTCTTGGGGACAACGTGAATGGGGCTAGCCCACTGGCTATCAGAGATAGGGTAAATGATACCACTATCCAGACATTTTACAATCTCCTTCTTCACAGCCTCTTTCATGACTGGATTGAGACGTCTTTGTGGATCCCGGGCTGGTTTGGCTTCATCTATCAGATGAATGTGATGTTCAATGATCAGTGGACTAATCCCCTTAATGTCCGCCATGGACCAGCCAAAAGCTTGCCTGTTACTGTGCAAGACCGCGAGAAGGGATTTCTCTTGCTCTGGAGCTAAAGAAGCCGAGATGATGATAGGGAGGGTCTCGTTCTCACCTAAGTAAGCATACTTAAGGTGAGACGGCAAAGGATTGAGTTCGAGCGTCGGAGGTGAAACGATTGAAGGCAAGATTGGTGCAGAGGTCTCGAACTCAAAGGACTCCAGCAAAAGGTCAAAACGAGTGTAAGCGACCGAGTCGGATGGTTCAGGTAACTCATCCGGAAATTCGAAGGATTCAAACTCGGGTTGCGAGCGGCTAAGATCGTTCAAGAACGTGAAACACTCGTAGTCGTTGTCGGGCGTAGAAACAGCAGCAGGTTCGAAGAGGAACGCACTAGTGGCGTTAAGGTTAGCATGATCGAACAGAAACTCCTCGAATTCACACTCTTCAGGGGTGATCTCCTGGATCGAGCAGACGTCCAGTATATGAGCATTAGGTTCGGAGGGCTGATTCCCCAACCTAAAAATGTTGAGTTCAATTGTCATGTTTCCAAAAGAGAGGTTCATCGAACCATTGCGACAATTGATCACAGCATTTGAGGTTGCAAGGAATGGGCGACCGAGTATCACCGGAATTTGATTCCGGGGGTTAGCTACAGGCTGTGTGTCTAATACAATGAAGTCAACGGGGAATATGAAGTCCCCGACTTTGATTAACACATCCTCTAGCTCACCCCTAGGATGGGTGATCGATCGGTCGGCCATTTGGAGAGTACAGTGTGTGGGTTTCAGCTCTCCTACGCCTAATTGCTCGTATACTGAGTACGGAAGCAGGTTAACACTGGCACCAAGATTTAATAGTGCGCGGTTGATGTTCTTATCCCCAATGGTAATAGAAATCGTAGGACAGCCAGGGTCCTTCCGTTTTTGTGGTAAAGATTGGGTAAGAGCATCACTCACAGCACCAGCCAAGAAAACTTTCTTTGGTACCTGAGACTTCCTCTTTTTCGTGCACAAGTCCTATAAGATTTTCGCGTAGGATGGGACTTGTTGGACGGCATCTAAAAGAGGAATGTTAATATTAACCTGCTTAAATAACTCCAGAATCTTCTCCATTTGAGGATTTTGTTTATTAGACCTCAACCGGTTTGGAAATGGGACGTTTTTAAAATTGGTTGAGTCTAATGCTTGTGGAGGAGATTGTGGAGTTGGAACGGATCCTAGAACAGGTGTTTTCGTGGAGTGAGAAATGGGTCCGTTCAGAGCAGAAGAAGAAGAAGAAGGAGAGCCTTTTGAAGAATGAAGAATAGGCTCAGAAGACGAAGAAGCAGGAGAAGAAGAAGAAGAAGAAGCGGCCGGGGTGTCATCGTTGATCCGTGTGCCAATGTTGTTTTGAAGCATCCTTCCCGATCTCAATGTGTTCACGGCACTCACATTATGGTTTTGTTGTTCAAGAGCAACATGTACATTCTGTGGGTGACCGGGATTTGGGAGTGGCTGGGATGGGAGCTTCCCCTTCTCTCGCTCGCTTAAGGCCGCATTCAGTTGTGCAATCTCGGCCTCGATAGTCTTGATGCTTTGCCCGTGAGCGGCAGTGTGTTGCACTAAGGACTGAATGGAAGACTAGATGTTGGCAGTGGATTGTGTCGATTGTTTAACGAACGCCTCCAGACTTCGTTCGAGCGAGGAAACCTTATCGTTGGTTGACAGAACAAAGTTGTTTTGGGGAAAAGAATTGTTGGGTGCAAAGTTGTTCGTCTGATTTTGAAAAGGTTGGGGTTGGAAGGGCTGCTGAAATTGATGTTGAGTTTGTTGTTGCGCTTGTTGTTGCGGCGGAGGGGGCCTTTGGAAATTGTTGCCTTGGAATTGATTCTGATTCTGATTCCAGGCGAAATTGGGGTGGTTCCTCTAACCGGGATTGTAGGTGGAAGAGTATGGATCATTCCTCGGTCTTTGCTGAAATGCAGCATTAACCTGATCCTGTCCTTACGATGGTGGATTGTAAGGACACTCTTCGGTTAAGTAAGAAGGATTGGAACAACAAGCGCAAATGGTACGAAGGGGGAGAACAGGGGTAGGAGCAAGAGAAGAAAATTTGCTCTCTATCGCTTCAAGCTTTCTCATTATTGCAGCCATTTCAGCTTTCATCGCAATAGAGACATCAAGTTGGTGAATTCCTACCCTAGACTGACTGGTAGAAGTGGAGGTAGAAGAAGAAGAAGTCGGTCTGGTGCTCTCCCATTGTAGCATTTGCTCCGCAAGGTCGTCAAAGAATTGCCACGCTTCCTCGTCAGATTTCGATAGGAAGTGGCCCTGACAGATGGTTTCCAACAACTGCTTCGTTGCTGGGTTCAGGCCCTCGTATAAGGTTTGGAAAAGTTGCCATTTCTCTATACCGTGGTGGGGACACTGAACAAGAAGGTCTTTGTACTGGTCAAAGCACTTCCAGAAGGGTTCAGAAGGAAGCTAAGAGAATTGGTTGATTTCATTGTGAATCCTTGCGGTTTTATGATTCAGATAGAACTTTTTGAGAAACGCTTTAACAAACTCGTCCCAACTGGTTATGGAGTGGGAAGCGGTGCTATACAGCCATTTTTCAGCAAGATCGCATAAAGTGAACGGAATGACCCGTAGACGTATAGCATCGTCCGACAGTTGGGTAGTTTTCATCATGGCACAAACGTTTTGAAATTTATTGATGAAGATATAGGCATCTTCAGATTCAAGCCCATGAAATCATGGAAGCATGTTGATGAAGTGGGGCTTAATTTCAAAATTATCCCCATTGGCCGGTGGAAGAGAAAGGCAGGTGGGAAGTGCAGAACGGGTGGGATAGAAACGATCCTGGAGCGCGATTCGCTGCGGCGCTACAACAGGCGGTGGTGGTGGGTTATTGGTCTCCGTAGGAGGTGGAGCCAATCCAGGGGTAGTCAAAGAGATGTTTGGATTAAATCCTGACATCGCGGAAGAATAGGTTGGTGATGGTGAAGGTGAAGATGTATGAACAGAATTCCGGTCAACGTCGGAGTTGGCCGGCAAAGGTAAAGGTGAAAGAGGAGTGGACGGAGTTTTGACGTCTGAGTCGATCGCGTAGTCGGTAGCGACTAACGTAACGCGGACTAGGCGGGCGCTAGTGTCCCGAGTCCTAGCGGACATACACTAAACGAGTTTAGTATAGTCAAAGCGGAGAAGGTAAGGGTAAGAAAACGTCAATGGAGAAAGGCGATGGGTGGTGGGTGAAAAATGGATTTTTGCGACAAATGGTAAGTTTTTATATGGTCATTATGTTAACGTTAAGTTCCAAATGGGGTTATCAATGGTAATTGTCTTGGAAAAAGATATAAATCCCGCGGTCCATGTGCAGCCGTTACCGATAACACCCAAACCTAATTCAGGATCCAAATCCGTTAAGTGTTTGACTCAATCTGAGTCTCATTCTAATATGAATCCAATTCAAACATGAATCCAATCATAATTACAATTCAACCTGAATCCAATTCAAAATTAATCCAATATATCTAACATCTATACTTGAATCTGAACCTGAATACCAGAACAAGATCAATATGCAAACATGACTTGACCTGACCGAACCATGGATATATCTTTACTTGATTATATGCCTACGTGATACATCATGAACCGTTTACATGAACAACTTGTACCCATAGTCTCGGCAAATCTGATAACTACAATCTATATAATATACATTACGGGGTTTAACGGGGTAGACTGGTACGGAATGTATTAAAAGTGGTACGATGATGGACACTAAAAGATGTAGAAAAACATCCATTGCTGTTGTCCCATAGGTATTTATGGGGCCTTGTACTACGGGTTACCATAGTCCACGGGGAAAGTTGGACTCCTCTCATATACACTGATAGCTTCCGTACCAAGCTACAAACAACTACGTTAGTATAGCAAACATATACCTGTTTATATTTTCAGTTCTCTCCTCTTTACTTGTTCTATTCTATCTTATTTTTGGGACTTACTGAGCGCTTTTCGCTGACAACATTTCTATTTCTTTCTTTCTTTGGAATGTTCGTCAGGAGGACCCGACTCTCAGGAGACCGAGCCTACCCAGGAGTACTTGGAGCAGATCACCGAGCAGCATGACTTCCAGCTTTCACTTGTACTTATTTCAGTTCATATGCCATTGTTTAGGCATTGCTTTCCATCATTGTATTTTCCTTTTCAAAAGCAGTTGTAATGTAAATATGAATGTTAATAAAAGTTGATGTTGTTATTATATCTCTTGTCATTCTTGTGCTTTTATTTATACTGCTTATTTACGATTAACGTGTTTACTTCTGAGTAAATACGTTGCGGCCCGTCACGTCTACTGCTCCGTATACTGGGAAGCGGACCGTGACAATAATAACCCAGATTGTGTCATTACCCTTTGTGCTGCGAGGGAGAGTAGTCACAAAGTCCATGGTAATGTGCTGCCATTTCTATTCTGGGATTGGTAACGACTGAAGTAGTCCAGAAGTTCTGTGATATTCAGTCTTTACTTGCTAACATACTAAACACTTTGCTATACTCTTTGCCACTTCACGCTTCATTCCATGCTACCAGTAGAGTTGCCGTAGATCCTTGTACATCTTCGTATCGCCGGGGTGTACAGAATAAGGAGAGCTGTGAGCTTCTTTCATCAACTCTTCTCGAATAGGGCGGACTGACACGCATAAATGGCTCTCATACCACAAGGATCCATCTTCATGGATGATGAAGTCAGTTCGAAGACCACTTTCTACTTGTCCTCGGATCTTTTGTAACTTGGCATCATTTGCTTAAGTTTCCTTGATCGGATTGATAAGAGTGGACTGGACTTGTAAGTTCATCAAAGATGAAGCATTACCTGGCATAGTTACTTCAATCTCCAATCCGTGCAGTTCTCGTTGTAGCTTCTACTGAGCGTTGAAGTTCATTGCTAATGGCTGGCGATTAAGTGCATCGGGAACTACGTTCTCCTTTCCAGGATGATACTGTAGGTTGATGTCGAAATCCTCCATGAGCTCGAGCCATCTCTTTGCCGCATGTTGAGTTCATTCTGAGTAAATATATACTTCAGACTTTTGTGGTCGGTGTATATATCCACTCACTCTCCTAATAAGTAGTGATGCGAAATCTTGAGTACGAAGATGATGGCTGCCGATTCTAGATCATATGTTGGATAGTTGCGCTCATGAACTTTTAATTGCCTTGATGCAAAAACCACAATTTTTTCATGCTAA
The DNA here is from genome assembly GCA_030015575.1 of Agapanthus africanus. NCBI lineage: Eukaryota > Viridiplantae > Streptophyta > Magnoliopsida > Asparagales > Amaryllidaceae > Agapanthus > Agapanthus africanus. Next base: position 43,735,463 of record CM057344.1, read on the forward strand.
TGTAGAACACATCCTAATCTTTTACCGGACGCATCACAATTCACATCGAATCCGCAAGATTGATCCGTTAATACAAGAATAGGTGTGGAGCTTAATCTTGACTTGAATTCTACAAAAACCTTCTTACAAGTTTCTGACCACACGAATGCTTCGTCTTTACGTATGAGCTTGGTTATGGGTGCTACGATCTTTGAAAATCCTTCGATGAAGCGTCTGTAATATCCTGCTAAGCCTAGAAAACTTCTTATATCTTTGATTGACCTTGGTGTCAGCCATTCGCCTGAAACGTTGTGTCCGAGAAATCCAACTTGATCTAGCCAAAATTCACATTTGATGTACTTGGCGTAGAGTTGGTGCTGTCGTAATATCTCCAGAACAATGCGTAAGTGCTCGGCGTGCTTTTTCCGATTCTTTGAATACACCAGGATGTCGTCGATGAAGATAACAACAAATCTGTCAAGTACTCTCGGAAAACATAGTTCATCAGGTTCATAAAGATGGAAGGTGCATTGGTCACTCCAAATGGCATTACGAGATATTCATAATGGCCATAACAAATCCCAAACGCCGTTTTTGGAATGTCATACTCTTTGATCTTCACCTGATGATAACCCGAATGAAGATCTAACTTTGAAAATACACAAGATCCACTTAACCGATCAAAAAGGTCATCGATGCGAGATAGTGGATACTTTTTTTAATCGTTACTTCGTTCAGAGCTCGATAATCTACTTACATCCGCTAGGTACCTTCCTTCTTCTTTACCAGCAGCACCGGAGAACCCTAACTTGAGGTACTGGGTCAGATCCAACCTTTCTTCAGGAGTTCGTTCAACTGAATACGGATCTCCTTCAATCCCTCAGGACTTAACCGATATGGAGCTTTGATTACTAGTTGTGCGTCGGGTTGCAAATCAATACTGAATTCAAGAGCTCGATCCGGAGGCAAACCTGATATATCTTCAGCGAAAACATCCTCGAACTACCTCTGGCTTCAATCATTCCGCTTGCAATGCTGCAATCTCTACCTTCTTTGGTTTTTCTTGGTAAACGCTCAGCTCCAAATTCCAGTCTCCGCTTTTGAAATAAAACACTGGGTGATCTGTTATTTCAAATACTACTCTCCTTTGGCGACAGTCAATGGTAGAAAAGAAAGTTCCCTGCCGGTCCATTCCTAAGACTACGTCAAAATTCGGTATGTCCAGCACCTTAAAGTCCGCATAGAATTCTCGACTGCAGACGACCGCTGGAGACAAATTGTATCCCAAGCTTGCTTTTAGAACGCTGTTCTCTGAACTGACATTCTAGCTGGATACGAGCGGCTTAACTGGGATCGTATGAGTTCTTACGAACCATTGCGATATGAAGCAATGCGATGCCCCAGTGTTAAAAAGCGTGAGTGTAGATAGGGTGGCTACTAAGATTGTACCTAAGTCGCATGTGATAGGTTTAGGCATAACAAATATAAGATGGTTAGGAATTGAAAAGACTTGAAAGGAAAGAAAGAAGAGGTTTACTAGTGATAACCTGACCTATAGCTCTGCCTCTTCGACCGACATGGTGAATGCTTAGCGTCGCGGCACCTTCCTCTGTGCCTGGTTAAACACTCTGCGTTGAGGTTGAGCGGTGTGAGTATGGGGAGCTGGTGCTGGTAAAGCTAACCGGGTAGGAGGAGTTTGGATCTCCGGTCTAGCAGGAGGGTTGTTAAGTCCTCGGTTTTGGGGGCATGCTCCGATAGCGTGAGTAGAAGACCTACAGATCAAGCACAAGTTGTTCGCCCTATGTCTGTTCTTCACCAGATGCCTTGTTCTTTTGCAGTAGCTGCAAAAGTCTGGCCTGTTTTTGGCAAATGAACCTCCTGGCCTCCGAGATGGTCCGTTGAAAGCTTTCCTGGAAGAGGCCCCTTCTATGATTTGGTGCAAAGGGAATTTCACACTGGCCTACTGCGGCCTGCCCTTCTTCTTCACAACTTCCTCATAGCGTCGGGCAGCCTTCAAAGCAAGCTCGTGGGTTGGGAAATCCCCTATAGTGAGTGCAGCTTGGATTTCAGGGTCCAACCCCTGCTGGAATCGTCGTGCCCGGATCTCAGTAGTGGGAATGAGGTGCGCAACGAACCTGTTACGACCTTGTGTTAGCAGTTTTGTAAGTGAGATAGGAAAAATATCAACTTGAGACTATATCTTACCGGCCGAGCATGGTAAACTCGGCATCATGTTCATCCACCGACTTGACCCACATCGAGCCTTGTTGTAAATGGATAAATTGCTGCTCCATGTCAAAGCGGACAGTTTCTGGAAAATATTTCGCATCGAAGAGGCCTCGGAATTTTTTTCCATTCTATCGGTTGTTCGAGATGGCTCTTTTTAGCTTTCCACCATACTCTAGCATTATCGGTCAGTTGCAACTTAGCAACTCTTACCCAAGCTATATCTGACACTTAGGTCACTGCCAGATCATTCACTATTTCCTGAGCCCATGCTTCTGCTTCAAGCGGGTTCTCCTTACCCGAGAAGTTCTTTGGGTGTAAGGCACAGAACGATTTTACTCCAGGTGATTCGGCCTCGGGGCAGTTCATAAAGATAGCAGTCTGCTGCCGCTGACCCTCCAATAGGCTCTTGATAGACTGAAGAAGTACCGTTTTCTTATTGAGAGGAGCTGCAATGGTAGGTGGTGGTGGTAGTGTAGGAGGTGAAGTATTGCCGTTGACTTTGGTGCAGGTATTGTTCAGAGAGTTCATCACCTTGATATAAAATATATGTTAGGATAGATTCAAGGAATTTGAAATGCAAAGAATGTAAATGTTTGTTGAATTTATTAATTCTTATGGTATATTGTTTATGACTTCATGCAGAACTGACCTGCATGGACCACCAATAAAACTTGTCACGCCCTACTTCCTACTAGATGGAAACGATGACGTGGCAAGCCCACGGCATATTTATACAGAGAAGGTCATTTCTTAAATAAATATACTAAGCGTATTGAAACAATAATACACAATGCAAGAATAAATGGAGACAATAAAATTTTCAACAAAAATCTTCATTTACATTCAACATGAAATCTTTACAGGTACATGAGTTTCAACTGGAAAGTAAATACAATAAAAGAAAATGTCCAAACATGTGGCATATATAAGCTGAAAGAAAAAAAAGTTAAGCTAATCCCGAGTAGCTATCTGGACGTAATCCTCCTCAGTAGCGTCCACTTTCTTCGTCTCGACCGTATCTGACGAGCATTCCAAGAAAAATAAAGGTGGGTGGAATGCCCGTCAGCGAACTAGCGCTCGGTAAGTCACAAGATAGAATAAGAGTGAAAAGTGACAAGTACATAATAACAGAAATAATATAAATGACCCGTAAAAGTGTGTAGATCTGAATATAGATATAAGTATCTATAAGTCTCTATATGGTCATTATGTTAACGTTAAGTTCCAAATGTGAATGTCAACGCAGTCATAAAAGTATTCACGAGCTCAAGAGTGGGGCCCCAGGAACATGAAAACATGGGCCCATTTCATGTGTTAGCATTGGGACTCCAAGCCGTGGAGGAGTTGACCTGATGAGAGTCGAGTAAATGAAAAAAATAGGTTAATACGGAACTCCTGAAGCTCCGTTGGATTCACACAAGAAACTATCCCAAACACCCCGAGTTTAATATATATTATAACTGTAAGATATCCTTAGTTAATTTGGTTGTTTATAACATGTCTTGATCGAAACCATAGATTGCAAAAGTTAGAGAATGAAGTCGAGTAAGTCGAGTAGAATGCGAGTCATGTCAATTCCAATCTTGGGTCAAGTCAAGTTAATCGAGTACATTGAGTTCGAGTTTGGGTTCAAATTGGATTAAAGTTTAAGTTCGAGTTTAGATTCATGTTTGGATTCGAGTTTTAGATATTTGTTGTGAATGAATTTAACTATTGAAATCTTAAGTTCGGGAGAAATCGGACAACTGCTGCACATGTACGGCAGGATTTGTGTCTTTTTTCAAGACAATTGTCATTTGATAATTCCGTTAATTTGTTTTCTAACCTGAATAGGCAAGTACTCACTTTCTCCGGCTCTCTGAGGCTCAAGAGATATGATACCGCTTAAACTTATATTAATGTAGAGTTCTTAAAGATTTATTATTATTGTTTACATTATATTTATATTGTTTGCATTTCTCGAGGGGGTTTTATGAAAAATATTTTAATGTCGTTAAAAATAAATCTCGAGAGTGATTTAGAATGGTAAGAGTTTTTATGACCATGTATTTTAATTTTAGTGGTATTTTAGCGATGAAACTTAGCTTTTAAAAGTTTATGGTATTTTAATGAAAACTACTTCTTTTGTAAACTTGGTGGTATTTTATTAAAATTTTATCTTTTAATTTTTAAAATATAATTTTCACCATTTATTTATTTTTTATTGAAAATATGGATTCATAATATTATATAATTTTTCAAATTTTTTTTTGTTTTAAAAACTTTGTATTCTTTTTAAATCATATTCTTATTCCTTTCGAGACCGAATTCTTCGTGAGGAGCTCTGCATCTCGCTCTACTATCCCAAGAATGTGTGATAATCTGCACCATCCATTAGCGGGTCTCCTAATGAGAGTTGTAGAGGTGCAATTGCAAAAGGCGGTAAAAATATCGATAAAAATGTATTTTTAAAAAGTGATGGTATTTATTTGAAAAACACATTCTTTTAAATTAACCATATATCTAAATATTGTGCTATGAATCAAAAATGTGCATGTGGGGTAGGTCGTTACCCCGTGAATTTTTTATAGGTATATATGCTAGTTATCGAAATAACAGTTATACTAAAGTTCATGGTATTTTTCTGAAAAATTCGTTATATGATTATTTCATATTGAATTTTGGTTACAAAAAAAATGATATGAATATTGATTTGAAGTGATATTAGGGTGACTATGTGACATATTTACTTATCAAGAATAATAAAAACATTTAAAAGAAAAGACTTTTAATGTTAACTCCATTTTGTTGGTATGATTTTAGAATATGGTTTGAGATGAAAAGAAAAGAGGGAGAAGGGATTTACTGGTTGTGTAGCGTTAACATGAGGGTAAGAAAGATAGAGGGGGTCTCCTTGGCATCGCAGTAGTGTCGGGAAAGCTCCGGTCGTTGAGATTGGATCGCTACGTCTCTTGGCTTTCTTAACTCCACTTTGTACTTTGAGAATTTTTGATAGGGGCTTTCAGAGTGGGGGAGAGCTAGGGAAGATGTGTATTTATAGCAAAGAATTGAGTGTATGGGAATTACAAATTTTGAATTAAAAAGAATTAAAATGGTGTTAATGGGGGAATTGAAAAGTCTCTATTTGATTTCAGAGTAATCTAACAGTACAGGGGAGTAATAGAGAGTTGAAGAGACGCGTGAGCGAAGCACGTAGGCAATCGGAGATGATCCAACCGCTGGTAGCGGTCTAAGGATGAGTTTGGGCGGTCGAGATTGGATCAATCATTTCGAGATTCGTGCTACGTGTTTAACTCTTAATTAAGACCTCATTTATTTTGTTTGATTTTTGTGAAACTTTTCGTTTATCCGTGTATTGCACGTGCAACTCTTGGGCTTCCGAAAAGTTAAAAAGAAAAATTTTAAAAATAAATGGGACTGATGGGATTCGAACAGACAGGTTATGTCACAGCAGTGTAGAGGTTTTACCAGTGAGCTACAAGCTGTTTCTTACTTTTATTAAACAAATTTAACTTATAACTCCTGATCAGGCTGAAATACCCGTTCTATATATTAAACAAGTTAATTTTGTACAGGGGTTTCAGAGTCATTACAAAATATATGTACCCCATGTTTCCCATGAGCCGTAATGTCCATAAACTAGCATGTTGCCCTACGGTATGGATCATATAACCAACCATATACAATCCACGGGCACAAACGATCTATGTCCCACATATGTTCTCCATGTCTCTCATAGACCGCTATGTCCCTAATCTGGCACCTTGACCTACGGTAGATCTCCATATTGATCACCGTATACAATCCATGAGAATAAACAATTTCTACCTCCACCAAGTCCTACCTGCGAGACTGCACCTGAAGTCCCACCGGCAAATGATGTTAGGTCACTCGCAGCAAAGCTACGTCCGAGAGTAAAAAAAAGTACATCCACAAGCAAAATGGGCATGGATGAAAACCCAAAAGGGCTCCATGAGTAAAAACAGCAGGACTGCTGACGAGCTTATGAAAATCCAAAAGGGAGAAAAACTCGTGAAAAGAAAGAAGAATACACTTGCAAAGTCCTCTCGACTTTGTAAGGAGAAAATACCCACGTAAGATCCTTACGACTCACAAAGGAGAAACACATTTAGGAATCCATACGAATCCTAAGAAGAAAATGCACTTACGAGATCCTCTTGACTCATAGGGAGAATATACCTTCTATGAGACACTCATGGCTCATAGAATTCAAAAGCCTTAGGTCACAGGGATCCAAACCTGTTTCTTAGGTCATCATATCCCCCAAACCGCCCTACATATAGTTCGATATCGACTTTTGTATACAATTCACGGCTACAAACAAAAATATGTTCCAACAAAGTCCTACTAAAGGCGAACGATATTTCCCGAATGGTGAACGACACTTGTGAGTCCTCTTGACTTACAAAGAGAAAATACTCTTGTAAGATCCTTATGACTTACATGAGAAAATACTGCTTAGGAGTCCTCACGACCCCTAAGGAGAAAATACACGTACAAAATCCTCTCTACTCATAGGGAGAAATACTTTCATGAGATCCTTACGGCTTATGAAGATGGAAAAAGCCTTAGTTGGCAGGGATCTAAACCTGTTTTTTAAACCACCTTTGCCCAGATGGGAAATAGGAAATGTTGAGTTGCTCCTAGCAATATTCCAGTTGTAGCAATGCTTAATCAGGTATCAAACTCCAAGTCCTCACACGATAGACGATGAGTCGCTCCTGGAGATATTCCAGTTATAGCGATATTGATACCGATGCTGGTATCATATTCCAAATCCCCAACTCGCAATAAAAATCAGCAAGTAAAAATAAAATGAAATAGCCGAAATGATTGGGCAGCTCACAATAAAAATCTGCGAGTAAATATATATAGTCAAAATGATTGGGCACCATGAATAAATAGCCGAAATTATTGGGCAATCGCGACTTTCGCGATATGAAAAGCTGAAATGATAGAGCATCTCGGAGGATAAAAAAATGATATAAAATAAAAAAATTCTTCGCTGTTGGTACTTCAAATCTTGACTTTTGTAGACAATCCATAGGCACAAATAAATGAAAAGGAGCGATAGGTCTCCCCATGCTCTATCAAATGAAGAACTAAGTCTTGATGGCAATCATATAGCATAAAGACTACATGGACGTCCGATTCGCTCTAGTTGAATACGAATTCAGCGTCAGTAATGACCCAAGTATCAAAATGAAATGGAGTAATGGCATATTCTTGGCTCCAAGTCTCGATGGCAGCATACATACGCCTAGAGACCATTGGATGTTATCCCACCTCATACGGATGCATCTATGATTTCCTTGGGACTCGATGAATGGAGTCTGGCCTCAAGGTAAAACTCCATAATGATGCCTAACGCTGAATTCTCGGATGGCAACATGGATATCCCAGCCTAAGAAGATTACGCTGAATCCTCGAATGGCAACTCGGATAGCAACATGGATATCCCTGCATCGGAAGAGTTGGGTGATACAGCAAGTAAGCGGCTACTCGAACCAATGACCCAAGTGGACGTGGATCGAGAAATTAGCTGATGTAACGGTGTGATGGACTAAACCCAACACTACAAACCCAACGGACTCCTATGATAAAAGGGGTTATGTATGTTTAACGTTAGGATGAGTTTATCCATATGTTTACAGGAAGGGTAAACTGAATGCTCTGGAATGAGTAAATAAATTAAGCTAAGCCATTTTAGCACAAAAAGAAAAAAGAAGTGTGAATATAAAAAGAAAAGGTTGCTTTCTATTCATACGTCAAAGGGGGGATTACAAGCTCTCAACTGAAGATAACTACGGAGAAGCAAAAGACAAACTAAAAAGTATGCTACTGTATTGATCAAAGTTATAGTGGCAAAGCCCTAAATTCCGGACACGGATTTTTAAACTTGAAAGAAAGTTTAAGCAATGCATTTTCAGCTTCATCGATCATTTTCTTATGCACTCTATCTCAACTACAAGCTTCTGGATTACCGCTGATATCCTCCACCCTTTCGTACAAGGATATTATTACTTTCTGTTGGAAAACACGATGCCGAAAAGTGATGAGATTATCTCTTCATTTTTTCAAGATCAGGCCCATCAGAAATACTGAATGCACCTTGTTTTCAGCATCATCGAGTGCTTGGAATGGCATAGCCTCAAAAATCCTGAGTAAGGCTTCCCAGATCGATCCAACAATGATCTTCAGTAGGGCAGAGTGGCGAGGGTGTAATCGCACATTGTGATCCTCGAAGCGATGTATCACAGCAGTGCACTAAGTGCCGGTATATTCCTGACCCTGAACACGACCGTGAATGAGAATCTCTTCGTTAGAGACAATTTTCCGTTTGAAAGAAAAACGACCAGTCATGGTACTTAAAAAGAAACCAGAAGGAAAGTCAACAAAAAGTGCTGCAAGTCCAAATTCTAGAATCCCTAAATCCAAAAGTTAGTGGACCCCACAGAATCAAAATAGCGGCTCATTAAAATTAGAACATGTGTCCAATGAGAAAACTTAAAAAGATTCTTCTCAAATAAATTCTAGAGTTAACTCCAAAAATATTACAATATAACTGTAAACTACGGTCTTTAATAGGGGTATTAGCAACCATTACTGTAGCTTAAACGGTTGCTAATACCCCTTTACTGTGAAAAAATATTATAGATAATCCTAAATTGAATACAATAATACATTCAATTACAATATAATATGCTAAAAATAGCGTTCGATCAAAAACGAAATATAGACCGTATACTTATCTTTAGAGACCGTTCTGAACTACAATCGTAATAAATAGTACAATACGTCCAACGATATGAAAAACACTCCAAATCAACACATAAACAACATTGTTTTGAATATAAACAATACAATACGTATGCTATATGAAAAATTTTCCAAGTCGCGTGCAATCTTAGCTCAAACAACCCCCTGCACCCTGCAAATCCAAAGAAATAAATAATTACATAATCTCAAATCATAATCTTCGAAATTAAACGCGCTAGCTATACTAATTAAGACATGTATATATGCTTACTTCGCTAACTCCCACCGTAGTCATCGCCACCCAAACCTTGCCCTGCAAAAAATCGATTCGTTAGGTCGATGTCTTCTTGCGTAAAAAATTTCTACGGCCCTCCTTATAGCGGATGCTGAGGGTAAAGGGGTTCCTGTGGTGGATACGGACGTAGAGGGTAGTAGTAGCCTCCGTGTTGCGGAGGCGGAGGGTAGTAACCCTTTTGCGGAGGTGGAGACTGGGGGTAGTACCCCTGTTGCAGAGGCGGAGGGTAGTACGACGGGGACGGTCCCTATGATGGAGGTAAGTAATACGCACGTTGCGTTGAAAGAGGATAATATGTTGGCTGCGGCAGTCATAGACCCTGTGCTGACCATAGTTGCGAAGGCGAATCGTGTTGTTGTGAGAATTGATTCCTCCAGGCATCCATATCAGCTTTCTATTTCATGTTTTCTTCACTCTCCCTCCTGAGATCCTCCCATAGCGCCATCATCTCTGGTGCCTCAACAGGAGGTGGGTTGGAGCAAGCGGTCAACGAACTTGAAGTTTTTCTGGTGGAACCCGACCGCACAAAACCAACGGGACCACTTAAAACGGGATAACGGCCGTGCACCCTTGAGTGAGTGAAAATATGATCAAATATAGATATCTTGGTATCCCTAGAAAGAGGATCATCGGCCGGAAAATCGGGATTGGATTCCCCATAGCTCCTCTCCGGCTCCTCGAGCCCCGACTTCGATAAATAAAATTGTAATTAATTGCTTTTCATTGCGAAGTTAACAATTGAGTGTAATTACTTAAAAGAATTTATAAATGCAATCCCACCATATATTGGGAGGCTATTTCCAATTCTTCTTCTTTCATGCCTTCCGTAGTGTGCACCGCCTCCCAAGTCTCAGTAAGGCTCGGCTTTCTCCCAGCCCTCTCCTGTACCAGATATATGATTTATTTATATATGATTATATGCAATGATAAACTTTAAAAATTGAACATGTATGTAATTAAAGATGAACTTACCAAAGTAGACCTATACTGATCTATAGGAACCGATACACCATAATACTCTTCCGTGTATTTCCTTCGGTTCTGCTTATTTCTTTATGACTCTGCCTGCATATTTAGAAAAAACATATCATAATATAAAGTAATCTAATTTAAGTTCACGATGTTAAAATCAATTAAGTATATTTTTAATTACTTTTGCATCGGATGTATCCCAATAAATTAGGAGAAAAGAAAACCGCTCCCTAGGGATGACAGAGGGAAGAGCGTGTTGGGGTGAAAAATTACACTCCGGTTGACCAAGTCAAAATAAAAGTCAACCCCAAGTAAACGGGCCCAAGCCCAGGTCAAGTAGGCCTATGCCCAAGTCGAGCCCTACGGCCAGCCTCCCCCATGCCAATATGAAAATTATGTAATAAATAATTTTGAAGTAATTTTTATGAATAAATGTAAGAAAAATGGGCATAAAGCCAAATTTTTGTAAAGCCCATGGATTATGTGCAAAAGAAATGAGCATATGATGCATGAGATGGGCAAAATGCCATTTTGTAAAGCCCAAGGGGTTATGTGTAAATTTGTAAGCCTATAAAAGACAACATGATGATGAAATAAAGAAAAAGATTTCATTCCCTCAAAAGCTAGGGTTTTTGTGCCTCTTTCTCCTTCCTCAAGGTTCTAAATCTTTTCCTTTTTTTAAATTAAGTCAAGAGTTTCACTCTTCCTTTTCCAAAAAGAATAGTTTTTCACCACAAAACCCCTGAAGGGGAATGCGGATCTTCAATCAAATCTTCAAAAGGGGAAATTTTTAAATCCCACCCTCATTTCTTCAAGATCCAGCCAATAGAGAGGAGGAAGAAGGAGACCCATTCCCAAAATTCCCACTTTGGGAAGATCCAAAGTTCAAGAGAAAACGCAGGGCTCAAGGGAGAAGAAAGGGGTCCCCTTTCATCATCTTCGAAAATGTCTTAGGAGTTTAACTCATCTAAAAAATAATATATAATAATAATAATAATAATAATAATAATAATAATAATAATAATAATAAATCTTTCTTTTTGGGAGTACAACTCTCAATGCAGGGGCTAAGCCCCTTTGTCCTCTTTTTCAGGAGTTTAATTCCAAATGTCAATTGGGAGTACAACTCCTAGTATATGGGCTAAGCCCTTTTTCCCGCTGGCGCCCAGTGTCCGCGTGCCAAGCACATGAGACGCTGGCACCCAGCGCCCGCATGCCAAGCACGTGAGGCGCTGACGCTCGGCGCCCGTATGCCAAGCAAGTGAGGCGCCCAGCGCCAGCGTGCCAAGCATGTGAGGCGCTGGCGCCCAGCGCCCGCGTGCCTAACATGTGAGGCGCTGGCGTCCGGTGCCCAGCGCCCGCATGCTGGGCATGTGAGGCGCTGGCACCCATGCGTCCTTTGGATGCTATTTTCCTTCTTACACACACACACACTCCACAACACTTTCCCCATTAGGCGCGGGGCTTCCGTAAACTCTGCGAGGCCCCCAATATATCCAAACCTCTCAAGACATACATACGCACACTGCACATTGAGTTCGCATGACCAGTTTGACCCATCAATCGGAGGTTCTCTCACCCTAAAGGCGAGGGGTAATTAACGACAGCTTAGTCTGCGGCTGCCTGAGATTCGGATCCCACAATCAATAAACCCCCGCCTACCCTAGGTAGGGGGAATCTGTAGTACGCCTGACAGGCGACGCGTATTCCCATCTCAATGGGGTAACGAAAAACACCCTACAGATTCTGGTACGCCCTGTGGGACTTATCTTTCTTCCCATATTTCGGGTTAAACGTTCATGCGAACTCAATCAACATATACATTGATTGTCTATACTGAAATTATGCTTCTTTTGCAGGTTAACAGTTTCGAATTGCAATCTTCGGACGCAACCAAATGTCTCCAAGGACAAGCTCAGCTCTCAACACAACTTCCATCTCCTACATGATGAAGATGGACGCCAGGAAGGTCCTCCCGACTAGTCTTGGGTGACAGTGGGAGGAGCCGCTACTACCATTTGGCTCTATTCTGTTCATGCCGGCGAACGCTATCCCAGCTCCTCAAGCTCCGGTAACAGACAGACCAGTCTCGAAAGGCAGAAGGCCAAATGTGGTGCTCTCGAGGGCACCACTACCCAAACGCAAGTCGGTGTTTGAACGACTTTCCTGGGCCCCAGCTGGGGGCAATGCCATCAACACCAACAAAGAAACGAGGCATATAGGGCAAGCTCCAGCGGTGCCCCTGACAACTGCTGAATCGGGTATCTTCTCTAAGCTCCCTACCAATCGACTCACGATGGCTTCCTGGATGACGGATGCTCGTCAAGCTCTCAAAATCGAGAAGCTAAGGCAGAAAAGGCTCAGACACAGAGCCAACAAAAGGACTAGGGCTCCTGCTAGGCTAAACTTCATGAGATTCCAAGAACAGGGTTACCTCGCAACAACTACTGAATCGGCTGTAAAGCTCGCTAACTCTTTTGAATCATTGAAATTGGTCTAGAAGAATGCCATGACTGCAAGAGTCAAGAAAATTATGAGCCGGACAACGCCACCCAAGGACCCAGTCAGGCCAACCGTCTTCGGTCGCCTATCTTTTCCAGAAGAGGAAGGGCCACGACGAAGGTTCGAAAAGTCAGCCGCCAAAAATAAAGAGATAGCTGGATATGTGGTACACATTGTCTACATGGCGGGCACACATACCAGCGACAACCTTCGCAGCAAGAGCAATGATGGGACTACCACATCTCAAATCCAATCTGGTGTGAATGTGGCTGCCACTTTCCAAGACCAGCCACCTCTGGAATATAATGAAAACTCTTCCAGTGAAGCTGACAAGTAGAGAGATCTCTCAGTTCATGAGTATTCGGGCTCGGAAAGTGAAGAGGAGCAAATCTTCCGTCCCAATACTGCAAAGCAGCAACTTCTCCAAGAGCTCCAAAAACAGCTCAGAAACAAAGACAAAGAGATGGCCAAGCTCTACTCGACGATCGATGACTTGACAAACATCGTCTTACATCTCACGGCCCAACTTGCCTCTCAGCCGCCCAATCAAGCGCAGGGCTCTGCTCATGAACCGGGAAACGGTGTCCCGAGGCAGCCAACGCCTATTCCCTCAAATTCAAAGGTGGGCGAGCTGCATGAATGTCGTCCGCATCCTATTTCGGGAAACGTCTTGACTACCGATGACAGCAACTCGCTAACTCAAGATCAAATCATGGATTTGGTTGCCAACGAAATCAAAACATTGGTAGCCGAAGCCGAAACGTAAAAAGATATCAGCAATAATGGGAGAACGTATCCTGCTCGGTACGATCTGGTAGAGTTTCCTGGCGGCTATGTTATCCGTAAATTCGGAAGATTTGATGGGACGGGAAATACGAATCAGCACATAGCCCACTTCAAAGCCTCATGCGGGAATACTGGGGGCAATGATGCACTTATCCTCCGCCAGTTCGTTAATAGCTTAACCGATGTCACTTTCGACTTGTATGCGAGCATACCGGATGGCTTCGTTACTACTTTCGTCCAAATGGAATCTCTGTTCCGACAAAAGTTCATGAGTGTCAGCGATAAGATCACCATTGCCGACCTCGTAAGGACCAAGCCAAAGAACAAAGAAAGCAGTACGTATTTTATAACCCGATGCGTAATTTCTCCATCAAATATGAACCACCGATAGAGCAGGACCAATCTGCCAGCCCCCTCGTCGGAAATCTCAACAATTGTATGGCCCCGTTTCTATGCACCGCGGGTATCAAAACATTCCAAGAGCTGACCAGGAATGTTCAGATGTTGGAGCGCTAAAAGCAGGAGTCTTCCTCTGATTTCCAAAATAACAATAGGTCCTGGAGAAACCGAAAGGACGATAATCGCAAAGGCGGAGATTCCAACGATACTGAATCTTTTAACACTTCGGCTAACCGAAATAAGTGAGGGATGAGCAGGCCTAATGCCAACCAGCCTTAGAAGCCAGTGTTCAGAGAGGGAGGAGAATCACTACTGAAAGAGAAGCTGGATCAGGTTTATTCCTTCAGAAGCGACAAAGTCCATAAAATATTCATAGACGCCCTAAGAAACGGTCTATAATTGCCAAAATAAAAAAGACCGCAGGAAGTGAATATGACCGGCGACCCCAAATATTGCCCCTATCACAGAGTGATAAGTCATGCTATTGAAGACTGCTTTGTCTTTAAAGATTGGGTCGAAAAGCAATATTGTTAGTGTGATATGCCCTAGAGGCCATTATTGTATAGTACTAGTTTGTATATTACATTTTGGAATCTTTGGATATATACACGGATTGACATTCTTGCTCAATATGGTAGTATGTTACTTGGTTTGTATCTATCTTGATATGTGTATGTATTTCTTTTTTAACATATCGCTAATACATATTGATAGAGCCCTTAGGATCTTTGCTTGACTACCAGCGTTGTGATGGCAGTCATACTAGTGGGGGCTGGGTAGTCTACAAGCACATCCTTATACTGGTCCCTGGTCATAGGATTATCGAGACAGGGCATCGATACTCCAGAGTAGACTAGTGTATACGCTTCTCACCATAAGAGGGGAGATGGTCTATCCCACAGCCATCAGTACATCGTACTGGAGATAGTATGCAGGTGCTCGTTAGGTTACGAGTATACTGGACAGGACTCGCTGGGAACTGTTGGTTGGTATTATACCTTTCGTCTGTTATCAGTTCCCAGGTGACATGAGTACAGATTAGTCCGTTGACTTGACACTGTCACTTCGCCTCGAGTGTGTTCCCACTGTTCTTAGATTAATACCCTACCACGGCTCTATTGAGTCATGCAAACAGGTAGCGGTTGGGTGCAGTCCCGAAGCACTTGGAGGCAATGACGGTTAGACAGGATTCTTCTCTCCCGGTATTGGGAGTTGATATCGCGCTGTGTCTAGGAGAGCCATTACACAAAGTCCCTGGCCAGGGCAAGCGAGACTTACTGGTAGTGTTTCCAGTAGTTTTTCAGGGTGTTCTGGGCTACACTTCGACACGACTTGTACCGCTATTAGGGGACTGACGTTTGCCGCCCCTAGGCCCAATATGCGATACTCTTAGACGAACAGACCGGACTATACGGAGATTTTCACATACAGACTCAATAGGAGTTCGGATGAGTTATGCTCATCGGCTTTCTTATCGACAATACCTGGGGACCGTTACGTACAGCTAAAACCACTTGCGGCCTATGGTTAAACCCACTGCCAGCGTAGAGTCGAGTCTTTAGAGTCCCACACAGAGTGTTTCCCTGCATCAGGCAAAACGTGTAGATATCGTATGGTTTTACGAAAGGGTTTGATCACGTACGTACACTCGTGCACGCACGACAAGTCGGACGGAAAATACTAGTGGGCTTTAGTTTAAGCCGGATCCTAGTATTGTACTGATGGATTTTCTTCGTCTTCGGTATTCGTATTTTTTGGAATACGAATGCAGGTACGTATGTACGGACGAGGGGGCGTTTTTGTAATTTATTCAAAGATGCTTCTAGAAGATGATATTTCATATATGTATTTTTCATTTTGGATTAAATGATTTATGCATTATGACATGGTAGAAATGAGGTGGAAATTGCATGTTATTGAGCATGGCTAAATGTGACACATGGTGGATTTTGAAGACATGACTCATTTGGTTGTAAATTGAACCCTAATGACTATTATTCATTTAATTTATTAGATGAAAAATAGAAAGTGTTCAGTTTAGAACCATAAGTTAGCTACACTGTCTCTCATACATTTTTCTTCACTAGCTTTTTCTAAAACATCTTCTTCTTCCTCAAACACTAGGATACTCATGTGTTGAGTTACCTAAGAAGAAATCGAAAAACTCCTCAATCCATCTACACCATCTACACAACCTAGATCATTTAGATTAGAAATCTACTTGATCTAGTTTCTTTGGTTTAGAAGATAAGCTTGGTGCACAAACGTTTGGGTGGATCATCTAAAATTCGAGAAAGCCGACGAGGAGACGACATCCGTACCACTTCGAGGAGTTCATGCAGGTGAGGAGGACAGCGAGATAAGGAGAAGAAAGACCATGTTTCTTGAGGTATAATTTCTGTACTTAGTTTATACTTATTTTGCTTTTGCTAGATACGGTTTAGATTACGATCAAGGCTTACAGTCGATATTATGATGCTAAAATTATTGTTTTTCACACCTTCTGCCTCCCCGCGATTCCGCGGCGTTCATAGCATCGACTTACAAATACAAGGCAGGAGAGATAGAACTGTCTAAAGGCGTGTTAACAAAAAGTCAAGTCGCGACCGTCAATTTCATACAAACGGAGACCGAAGCCCTTTGGGAACCTGATTCTCTCAGACATGTGCCTTTCTCTGAAAGGAGCAGACCAAGGTGACAAGCTAAGAGCTAAACGAGCAATATTGACAATGAAGAAGCGGTAGATGGGTACACAGCCCATACGGTCTACATGATAGAGCCAAGAGGAACAAGTCCTCCTACGCCTTATAGCCATGACGATGACATGGTTGTTGCCATTCAATACCGACTCAGCCTAGATGACGGAAAGCCCGGTTATGCAATTAAGCCAAAGGAGTCTATGGTTCCTGCAGAATCGAGCCTAGGCTCCAACAGTTGACCACCACGTCGTTAAATTGGGAACAGTCGACCACCACGTCGTTAAACTAGGGATGTAAAAAATGTGTAAATAAATGAAAAATAAATAAAAGGCCGAAATGATGGGGCAACTCGCAATAAAAACCAGCGAGTAAAATAAAGATGAAAATAAAGCCGAAATGATGGGGCAACCGCGAATAAATAGCCGAAATGATAGGGCAATCGCGACCTTCGCGATAAGAAAAGCTGAAATGATAGAGCAATCGCGGTAAAAAAACGGCGAATGATGAGTCGCTCCCGGTACCATATTCCTATGCAGCGATGCAGACGCTGACCAAAATTTCAAATCCCTAAATGTTCCAACGGTGAATGATGAGTCGCTCCTGGTACCATATTCCAGTGCAGCGATGCAGACGCCAACCAAAATCAAAATCCCCAAATGGCGAACGATGATTTGCTCCCAGTACTATATTCCAGTGCAGCGATGCAGGCGCCAACCAAAATTTCAAATCCCTAAATGTCTCAACGGTGATTGATGAGTCGCTCCTGGTACCATATTCCAGTGCAGCGATGCAGACGCCGACCAAAATCCAAATCCCCAAATGGCGAATGATGAGTCGCTCCTGGTACCATATTCCAGTGCAGCGATACAGACGCCAACAAAGTCCCAAAATTCTTCCAGCCTTATAGTTGGTCCCCAAACTGACTACCGTATACAATCCACAGGCTCAAATAATCATCATCACACCCACGCCCCATCGCAATCACAAGCCCCGCAGCCGGTCTCCGCCCTTGGAATTATGCTCCATTTGGGAAGACCCACTAATGTGTCCTAACGATACATGAGGAGAAAAAACATACGAGATCCTCTTGACTCGTAAGAAAACACCTTCGGGGGATCCTTATGACTCACAAAGGAAAAACACACTTGGGAGTCCCCACGACTTCTAAGGAGAATAAACCTACAGGATCCTTTCGACTCGTAGGGAGAGAATGCTTTTATGGAAGCCTTACGGCTTATGAAATTGAAAAGTCTTAAGAGATAGGGACCTAAACTTTCGTGTCGTGGGTGTTTGTTTTTTGTTTGGTTGCCCGTGGATTATATACGGAGACTAAGTTATGCTGTCGTCCGTAGGGCGTGGACTAGTCCAAATCCGTATCTTTCTTAGATTTGGGTTTGGGAAGGGGTTATGTTTAAGGATACGTTAGCCTTATTTGAGGCTAAGATCACCTTAAACGTTTTTTAAGGACACGTTAGTCTAATTCTAGACTAAGATCGACTTAACGGGATCGTTTAGATCCGACAAAAGAGCAATTGGACTCTATTGTTTATTGCGGTCGATAATTAGTTTAAGGACATTACGGTCCATTGTTAGTTTTAAGACATCGCGGTCGAGGTTAAGGACATCATAGTCCATGAGTTTAGGGACCTCACAGTCAGGTGTTAGTTTTAAGACATCGCGGTCGAGGTTAAGGACATCATAGTCCGTGGATTTAAGGACTCCACAGTCTGGCGTTAGTTTTAAGATATCACGGTCGAGGTTAAGGACATCATAGTCCGTGGATTTAAGGACTCCACAGTCCGACGTTAGTTTTAAGACATCACGGTCGAGGTTAAGGACATCATAATCCGTGGATTTAAGGACTCCACAGTCCGACCTTAGTTTTAAGACATCACGGTCGAGGTTAAGGACATCATAGTCCATAAGTTTAAGGACCTACAGTCCGTAATAATGTGTGGTTGTCGGGACCCGTCACCTCTCTGACGACATTGAAGGATTACAACGACAGATATCAGAGGAGTAAAGAGATGTACCCTCGAACCGGGTGTAAATTGATTGGAAGAGCAGATGAGCTCAGTTCAATTTAAATTGAGGACTTATGGCCAAAATTGGGCTAAGTCCTGTAAAAAAAAAATTTTAACATTTTATTTTTGTTCTGTCTGTTAGGCCTTTATTTGGGCTCTGCCCTTTTAATAATGCCAAGCATTGGGCTCTGACATTTTTTGTCTTGTATTAAATGTATAGCATTTATCAGAACAATATGTGTTCTGACAGCGCGCCACGTGGCGCACCAGGCGCTTTGCGTCAGTCAAAGAGCGCATTGCGCTTCTGTCGGGTAGCGCACACGAGGAGGACACGTGTCGCGCTTAGCGCTAAGCGCTAGTTTTTTAGCGCGCCGCGATTTTAATTTATGAGCACGCTGTACTAGTTTATGGGTGCGCCAGTGAGTGACACGTGGCGCTCTTGGCGCCGAGCATCAACCCAAGAGCGCCGTGCGCTGTTTTCAGGAGCGCAAAGCGCAGATCATGTCTATGGTTGACACGTGGCTTGTTTTGGCGCCAAGCGCCGATCCAAGGAGCGCAAAGGCGCAGTTTATGAGTGCAAAGCACTTTCTAATAGCGCAAAGCGCATTTCGATCAATTTTAAGATCAAAGAACAAATTTATGTTCTTGTTTTTTTATAAAAGGCTCTGCTTTTATAGATCAAAAGATATATGAATGAAGTAAAATACTTCTTTTTATATTTTTATGATTAGATCTTTTGATCTTTTCTTTTTAATCAAAGACCTTGGTCTTTTTTTTTATAGATCTAAGATCTTTTTAGAAGATATTTCTTCTTTTTACGAGATGATTTCATCTCTGTTGTTTAAGAATTAATTCTTTACCTTTAAAGATGAAGAAATGATCTTCTTTCTTCTAAAGGCTTGCCTTTCTTTCTCTTTTTGTTTTTCTCAAACTTTACAGAAGGTTTTCTCTATATGAGACTTGAAGTCTTGGGGCCTTTGTATAGGGCCAATTGATTTGTTAAATCAGTTTAAGAGATCTTTCTCTGATTGATTTGGGAATATTTCCCACCGTTGGATCTTTGATCCTAAGGCTTCTGTTTTACAGAAAATAATCTTCTTATTTTAATAAGATTGAAAAATCTTTCCATAACAGAATTTTATTTCTGATTAATAATTTATTATTATTAGATCTTTTGATCTAACGGTGGGGAATTCTTTTAATTCCAGCGTTGGCGCACGTGGCGCTAGCGCACCTGCGTTTGACACGTGGCACGCAGCGCAGAGCGCAGCGCAACTGCGCTAGCGCACCTGCGTTTGACACGTGGCGCGCTGCGCAGAGCGCTGGATCTAAAGCGTTACTTCAACTTTTAAATTTTGAATTTTGAAACAGAGCTTTGCTCTGATTGGGGTGCGCTGCCTAGGGGGCAGCGCTCCTGGCGCTGGCGTGTCTGCTTTTGACACGTGGCGCGCAGCGCACAGGATCTGAAGCGTTGCTTCAGTATTTGAATTTTGAAATTCAAAACAGAGCTTTGCTCTGATTGGGGGAAACAAATGCCCCCCCGCCGTTGCGCTCACGTGGCGCACAGATGAATGCAGCGGTGGCAACATCTGAGCCTTTGGATCAAATCAGAAGTTGAAGAGGGGGTTCAGCGCCTATAAATAGGACCTTTTGGTCCTCAGATGATTTCCATCTCTTCTTAAGAATTTTATTCAGAGCCTTGCTCTTTTGTTCAAGAACTTTCAAGAGTTAAAACTCTACTAAATTTAGGTAAAATTAAATTAAATTAATTTTAATAAATTAGGGTTTTTACCCATTAACGGAGCCTTGCTCTTCATAGATCTCTGATCTAAAGAAAAGCCCTTTAGGGTTTCATAAACAGAGCCTTGCTCTCATGATCTCATAGATCTAAACAGATCCTTTCTTAGGGTTTCTTAGCCCATGAGTCAGAGCTCTGCTTTTTTGATAACATGTAGATCTTTTGATCTTTTAATGAAGAACTCTTAAGAGTTTTTTCATGGATCCTTAAGATCCCAGAATTTTAATTCTCAAGAATTAATTTTCATTAATCTTTGATGGATTTTCCATCATCATTACAGAGCTACGCTCTTTAAGGAATTTTATTCCCTCGTGACCAGAGCTTGACAATTGTCACTCTGTTATAGAGCTTTGCTGTGAAAGGGAGATTTTCTCCTTCTCCCGAGGGATTTCTCATTCAATGAGAATATTCTCTGAGGATTTCCTCATTAATTGATAGTCTTATCCAATGATGAGGCTGTTTTATTAATTGATGCATTGTCATCTGGATTTTGTGGGTCCACCTTTGGTCCCCTTTCCACTGCATTACAGTGTGGTACAAATTTTAAAGTGTTGCTCAGAACTTTAAGATTAAATTATAGTACTGATAATTGAATTCTGTTCTTTTTCGCAGGCGACATGTCTTCTGATCTTTCTTTCCCGTTTTTCCATTCAGGGGGAGGATTCCCTGAGACACCGGTGGACCGGGAGGTTCTTGCGCTCATTAAAGACTACGACCCGAAATACAAAAACCTTCACCTGTGGGGTAGGTGGTACAACCAAATTATCAAAGGTCGCCGATGCTTCTCTTGTGCGATGCCGTCAGAGCCGATTTCATCGATCTCGTATGCATATGTACCCCCGGTGAACTATACCGTAGAGGTCGTTAATTGGACTTCGGAGGGTCTTCTTCAACCGTCGATTGCCGCCATACCCATGCAGTTGCCGGCAGCTTTGGATACTTTGGGGCGGCGCATATGCCAGGGTGAGTCGCGCCCTTGGGGACAACCCTACAACATCGGGTTGACCCTCGACATTCGGCCGGGTATTTGCAGTGGGCCAGGTATATTTTGTCAGCGAAAAAGGCGCACCTGCTGAAGATCGGTCTATATCCTGCGGTTTACGCCTCGCTGTTCCAGTATTCTGCTCCTCCGACATGGTGGATTAAGGCGTTTTTGGAGTAATGGAACATTCCAACCCACACCTTTCTTCTACTGGACAGAGAAGTCTCCATCTCCTTAGAAGAATTTGCTGAGATTTCCGGTTTGCCGATTAGGGGGGAACACTACGAGGAGCTGCTTCCTCCGGACGAATACGTTTTCGCCACCAAGCCAATGGTGATGGGCCTAACACCAGAGAACGCCATTCAGCACCAGTTTCCTAGTCTGATAAATGTGCTGAATATGTACGAGAGTCTCTTCTTGGAATCCGATGGCCGGGGGGTTAGTTTCACAGACTTTATTGTCCGGTTTCTTCGCCCGGAGATTTTATCGCAACGAGGCGAAAAACTTGCCAAGCTCGACGATCCCTTCGGCTTTGGCTTGGACCGTCGACCAGCATTGGAAGATGATCATACGGGGTTTTACCTTCCCGATGCCGCGATAGTCCCTCTGTCGGAAATCACCGCTCCGAGCATTGACGAGGAGACTTTCTTTATCGGGTTTCTCGGGCTCTGGTTGTGTTGGTTCGCACTCCCCATGCACCCTCGCTATATGAGGCCGTCCGTCTTCTACCCAGCACATCGAATGGTGGCAGGAATACAAGTGGCCATCGGGATTGCCGGGTTGGTCCACCTGTACCATGGTCTTAGCGTGGCGGCAGATACAACTGAACCGGGGGTGCAAGCTTCCAATTTTCCGATGCACTACTTTACTTCATGGATGGAAATGCACGTGCTCGCGGTGTTTGGTATTCATAAAAGACCCTCGTTTTACGAGAAGTGCACATTCCCGAGAATTATGCGGCTGATCTACGCTTCTATCGTGAATCCGTCTCAGCGGGTGGCTAGGGGTTTGCTTCTTCGTCCGCGCACGGTCGGGGCCGGAATGTCATTCACGGACAAAGTCCTGACAATCGGCCAGGAAACTTCCAAAACGGTGCTGGTATTGCGTGACTCCTTTAAGGACGGGGCCTCTATGTTGAAAGCCCGGGAGATTCTTCACCTGTACTCTGTTAGGCCGGGCTTCCTCGTATTCAGGCAAAATGATGCGGCGCTTTTTATGAGATACAACCCCCATCATTTTGCCCAGCAGCTGAGCTATAACCAGGGGGTTCCACTGGAAGCGTTTTTGGAAGAACCTGCTGCCACCAAAGAGGGAATACGGGGTGTGCTACATCACTTTATGCGCTTGAATACGGGCTCCCACTTCTTCATTAGCGAGCCGAGTTGCATTCCAAGGGCCCTCAACGTATACGGGGCCTGGTATCAACATGCGATGGACGTTGTCATCAGGGAAGAGAGACGGCTGCTGCTCGACCGCAAGAGTGCGCCCCCCGCCAGCGATCGTAACGTTCCCTTGAAGCGACGGATCGCTGTCCCTCCTCCGCTAAGAGGAGATGTTGCAGTTGAGCCTTCACGTGTGCTAAGCCCCACGCATGGATTGCCCCGTGATTCTATGGAGACGGTGGGCGTTCCCTCGGGGCCCTGCGCTCCTGTGGAAACGGTAACCATAGCTTCGCCCGAATCTGGTGTGGGCTCGGATATCGGGACCCGCCGTCTCAAAGTGCCCACGAAGCGTAAGCTGGTTTTGGCTGCGACTGGAGTTCGCGCGCAGAAGAGGAAGAAGAAGTCAATCCTCTCTGCTGACGTTGTATTTGGTCAGGAACCCCATGCTCCTTACAGCGAGGGCTTGAGTGAGTACGGGACCAATGGCGGCTTATTTATGCCACCAGATGACACTGATCTGGCGGCTGCCATCGCAGCTTCCGAGCGATTGGCAAGACGCGAAGAAGGGTTAGCTAGACTCGTGCGATCAGGTAATCATTAGTTGTATTTTTTGCCATTTCATCATACCTCTATCATTGTTTTTTGACTGACGCTTTTCCTTCTTTAATAGGCATTTCTACCGAAGAAGCTCTCGCTGCTTCTCTCAAGACTTTTGAGGAGGAGGAACGACTTTGAGCATCTTTAGGCCTTAGTACATTTCGGTTTGCTATATTTCTGCTTCCGTTTCTTATGAGTAATCTGACCCTCTCTTTGTCTTATCGCAGGGACCACAAGGCCTATCCCGCAAGCTGATGCGGAAATTCTCCCCGGACAAGCTACCGAAGTTCCGGCCTCTTCGGCATTGCCGCAAGAGACCTTACTTAAAAAATCGATGATGGAAGCCTTGGCGGTTCTGGAGGTAACCCTGAATGCGGACGACGACGCCTTGCTGAAGGAGGCTTCTAAAAGGTCTGTCGTGATGGCCCGGGAAGAAAGGAAGCGCCTGAGGCGTGCAGCAAGGGAGCGTAGTGCTGCCTTGGCTGCGGGAGCAGGTTCAAGCGCCGTTACTCCCGCTGCTACTCCTTCAGAGGAGTTCCCGGTTGCCTTGTCTACTACTCATAGACGGGCGGCACGTGCAGCTCGGGAAGCCAACGGTAAATCAATCCCAGGTAATGTGTTTTGAGGCTTCGTTGTCAAAGCTTTAAACTATCAGTTCTTATATATTTTGTCCTGCAGGGCCGAGCCTTACTGAAGGAGTGGCGGCGACCGTTGAGCCTGAAAGGACGGTGGAGGAGGTAGCTGCTGTACCCGGGGTGACGGTAGGTGATGTAACCGTAATTGCCGGGCCCGAGATAGTGGCTGACAAGACAGTCACGACTGCTATGCCCGAGATAGCTACCACTGCCGAGCCCGAGGTGGCGGCGAGTGAGACGGCTACCACGGCTGAGCCTGAGGCAACGGTGGACGAAACAGCTATTACGGCCAAGCCTAAGGCAGCGGTGGACGAGATGGCTGCGACCACTGAGCCCGAGGTGGTAGTGGGCGAAACGGGTACGATTGCTGGGCCCGAGATGGCCACTCTTTCTCAAGAGTCGGGCACTGCTCCGATCATCGCTCTCCCCGCCTACTGTTCCTTGTCGTCTCCTGGCGTCGTGAGTGTGACGACGGCTCTTGTGGAGTCAGGGGATGAGGCGACGGGAGGTGAGACTATCCCGATGGAGGAGGGAGACGCCACCGTTGTATCAAGTGACGCCCTCGTCACGGCTCCAGCTAGCAACTCATCCGGTAAATTTTGGGTCACCGCCCTTCTTTTTTTTATTCTGCAATCTTTCCTAATAAGGTTTATCTTGTTTCTAATGCAGGTGCGGCTGGTGTTAATATCGAGCTACTCGAGACAGCGCCGCCAGTTACTGTAACACCCGAGCCCAAGAATACTATTTCTATTACTAGTTGAGTGTTAGACATTGCTCATTTCAGTTATCCTGGTTGTTTGGTGATTTTTGCTAAATTTTAACCGGTTAAGCCATTTTGGCGCATAACAAATTTTAACACCTAAAATGAAATTAAAAATATCCATGTTGGCCTACTCGTCGCCACTAGTCGCGTGGTAGTGTCCGCGTGTCGAGATTTCGTCCCGTTCGGCGAAACGGGCAAGTTTGGACGTCTACGCGCGCGTGCAAGTGTCCGACTTGGGGGCATGCATTTTAATCATTAAACACCTCTTTTCAAAATTTGGAATTCGCTTAAAATCCTATAATTTGAATTTGAAACATTTGGGCGCAATCCGGACGCGATTTGAAAATGTTTCATTTAGCGCCGAAATGCCCATTTAGTTAAATATATTAAAACCATATAATATATTTTAAACCATAATTTTTCACACGAATCATACTGTTACTTAAATCCCTTAAATTTTAATTCTCTAAAATCTCGCGCAGCCAATCACGAGGGGTTTAATCCCTCGTGGGCCCGTCTCTCTCTCTCTCTCTTCTTCTAATCTCTCTCTCTCTCTTCCTCTAATCTCTCTCCTCTCTCTTACCCTAATCTCCTTCTCTCTCTATCCTATATTTTTTCACGCAGCCACCTTCACCTCCCATCACGAGAACCCTACGAACCCATCGCGAGAAGAAAACCCCAGCGACCCCTAGCCTCGTCGTGCCCGTCGCCGCCGCCGCCCAGCGCCGACGACACCACCACCGTCACCCTCGTCGCGCCCGCTACCCCTCCTTCCTCCGTTCTCTTTCCAGCGCTGCATCCAACGCCACCGTCACCTGCACCGCCCATCGCCGGCGACCCCACTTCATCGTCGGCCTCCGCTCGTCCTCCTCATCACCTGCGCATCGGCCCTGGCCTTCCTCCTCCTTCCCTCGCCGGCGTTGCAACAGACCCATGACGCCCGAACCCTAGCACTTCTCCAGTCGCCGGAAAAGCCGCCGTCGACTCTCGTCGTCGTCGACAGCGCACCGCCGACCACCTCCTCTCCCCCCTACAACCCAGACCAGGCCAGTACCTCCCCATCATCGCTGCATCACCCGATCCAGCCAAGTCAGCCCTTGTCGCGCCACTGTTCATCGCCGCCGGCGCCCCACCGCCGTCGAACCCATCGTGGGTGCCCCTGGTTCTTCTTTCAAAGTACTCTGGTCCGTGTGGTCCCGCTGTTCGCTGTTAGGACTCGATCCGTGGCCCGTGCACCCGTCTCGTGTTTTCCGCCGACATTGCATCCGTACTTTCCGGTTTGCGAAACCGTCGAGGCAAGTATCCGAATACTTGCTTTAACATGCTAGTACACAAGATCAAGTCTTGCTATACACTTAATTATCATATTATTTTATAACTTGGAATTGACGGTTACAATTATTCTTAACATTGAATCGGTATAGTAGTTTCTTGTAATTAATCGGTCTGCTATCAATCCACACTTTAACTAACTAAACCAAGTAGATCGTCCTTGCTTCATTTGTTAAATCACCCATGAGACAATTATTATGCTTTAGTTTAAATTCATGTAGCTTCATTACTTTATATTGTTGATATTGCTTCACCTTGTGACTATTGCACCCCAAGGGTGCTTGAACCTGTTAATAAGAGAAAACAAAGCACCACTGTGTTTACATGGAATAATATTGTTATTTACTGTCTCCTGCTGTTGTTCCTTATTCGTTTCTATACCTGTTATGAGCATACATTCGATTGCATTGCATATTGACCCGATCTTGATACACCTGACACATGTACTGATACACCGGACATGACACCCCGTACATACTGACTCAACCTATTGTACTACGACCTGACTTATCACATGATCTCATGCCTAATGCCAACAAGCCTGACTTGGGGTCCTCATGGACCATTCCTGCTGTCTATCCAGACAAACCTGCTTTTACCTGCTCCTGTGTTGGCATTAGTCCTCGATTATTGAATACCTGACCTGACATACATAACTTGGGGGTATGGGGAAATCAAAGGTGAAAGCGACTTGTAACTCAACAGTTCGATACCTGTTCTGATCAGTCTTACGGGCTTGGCCAGCCCCGGAGTGATGATGCTGACATCACTCGCCCATCCTGCTACCTATTACTGCCTAGCAGCACGTCTCGGATTCAGCCCCGAGAACCTTGACCGTGGTCCCGGGCACGCACGGGATACTATTGAGTTACATCGACGATTCATCAATTGATTTCAAAGACTTTAGAATAGAAAACCTGATAGAACAGTCTAGTTACCCACTGCACATTACCCTGCACTGTTGTTTCCTATTATTGCTTTATTCATGTTTGTTTCTGCATTGCTTATTACCATGTTCATATTATATTATTGGTTGACATGACGCGCTGACGTCTGGGTTTTGCATGGCCCAGATTCTTTACCACTGTCGCCGACCGAGCAGGAGTACTTCAGCCAGCAGGCTGATTTGTGAGTTCTATAGTGGTTAGTTCGTTTATTGCATTTTATTTCCAGGTGCGATCCCGTATTATGGGACGTACCTTTCTATTATTGTATTGGATCATTTGCTTCCGCACTTATTGTTTATTGACTCTCGTTATTATGGATTTGGACATGTGCTAGATTAGTTTATTTATCTTGTTCTTGATATCCCTACAACCGTAATGTGACTGTGGGTGGATACTTCCTACCCACAGGTAGCATGGTTGGCTATGTCACGTGCCCAATCTTGCGTACTCTGGGAAGCGGGGCGTGACATGGTTCTTTTGGTATCAGAGCCATAGGTTAGTTGGGTTGATTCTTTGTAGTTGGGTATTGTAACCAATACACGAATCAGAATACCCGTGTTTAGGAAACATGTCCTGCCACCTTGACCGTTTTACCATTCTTGAATCACATTCTTCCGGATTATATCTTTTACGACGTGCAAACTTACTTTGCATATCGACTCGGAAACCTGATTTCTTGTTATCCCTAGGACTTGGGCGACTTGGGTGGAGTTAAGTAATTGCGGCTATGATACCGCGGCATAGCTAAAATGCGGTACTCTATTTAAGTATCTTGGAGTTCTAGCCTCGATCTATATTCAGAATCTATCTCATGCTAATATTGGGTGTTTTGAGTTCAGGATTATGACAGGTAAGAAGTTGAAGACGTACCGGAGGCGTGTGAACGAAGCCGCCGTGCTTGGAGTGATAAGAGAAATGCTGGAAATCAAAGAGACAGACTGAGCTGATACAGCAATAGCAGATTCGTTTCAGGAAGGTTTGCAGATCGTTCAGCAGTCTGTAAACAACGATGGAACTAGACCAGTTGACCGAGTAAGGACCGTAGCAGATTTCAGACTTTTGGGTCCGTCTACTTTCACTGGTCTGGAGGAGCCGTTGCCAGCCGAGCAGTGGCTAGTGACACGGAGGATTTGCTGATTGCGACACAGATTCCAGAGGACAAAGGAGTTGATGTGGTGCGCATTCAGCTAGTGGATTACGCCCGAGAGTGATGTCTTGTGGAGGAGACCCGCTTGCCTAAGCCAAGCAGTGGGCGGATTTCTCTAAGAGTTTCCTGGAGAAGTCCTTCCGCGGACTGCGCGGAGGAAATGGAAGAGAAGTTCATCGGAATAAAGCAGAATGGAGCACCCGTAGATGTGCATGCAGCATAATTGACGAGACTCAGTAGATTCGCTGGACCTTTCGCGGCCAACGATGCAGACAGCAGTTGCGGTAAGGAAGCAGTTCTGTCGGACCAATCGAGTTTAGGGCTAGGCCGACAAACAGTGTTCTTGCGACAATGGAAGTGGATAGTAATGAAGAGCCGGCAGTTGTTTGCGACTTTATGGATGTATTTGAAGATATATCGGGTTTACCGCCGAAGCGAGATGTGGAGTTCGCGATTGACCTTATTCCTGGTGCAGCGCCAGTATCGAAATCATATTATCCGATGGCACCAGTGGAATTGGAAGAAGTTAAGAAGCAAGTTGGTGAATTACTTGAGAAGGGTTGGATTCGAAGCAGCAACTCGACTTGGGGAGCTCCAGTTCTTTTAGTAAAGAAGAAGGATGGCACGAGAAGGATGTGCATTGCTTATCGAGAATTGAACCGGGTGACTATTAAGAACAAGTACCCGATCCCTCGCATTGAAGAACTTTTGAGCAGCTTAGTGGTGCGAGAGTATTCTCGAAACTGGATTTACGATCAGGATATCATCAGGTCCGAGTGAAAGCAGAAGACATTTGCAAGACGGCGTTTCGAACTCGATATGGACATTTCGAGTATTTGGTGATGCCCTTCGGAGTGACTAATGCGCCTGCAATATTCATGGATTTGATGAACAGGATCTTTTCACCATTCTTGGACCGGTTTGTTGTGGTATTCATTGACGATATTCTGGTGTACTCGAAGAGTCCGGAGGAGCATGCTGAGCATTTAAAGATCGCACTGCAGACGCTGAGACAGGAGAAATTGTATGCGAAGATGAGTAAGTGTGAATTCTGGCTGGAAGAAGTGAAATTTCTGGGACATGTCGTGTCGGGCGATGGAATCGCCGTTGATCCCGAGAAGATTGCAGCAGTTCGAGATTGGCCAACTCCAAAGAATGTTGCGGAGATAAGAAGTTTTCTTGGACTCGCCGGATACTACAGAAGATTTGTGGAGAACTTCGCTCGTTAGGCAGAGCCATTAACCAAGCTCACGAGCAAGGAGGTACCGTTTGTTTGGACAGATGGATGTGCATTGGCCTTCGAGACGTTGAAGCAGAAGTTGATAACCGCCCCTATCCTGACCGTACCAGATAATTCAGGAAGACTGGTGATTCACAGCGACACATCTGGAAAAGGATCGGGATGTGTTTGATGCAGAATGGGAAGGTCGTAGCTTGCGCATCGAGACAACCGAAGACTCATGAGAAGAATTACCCGACTCATGACTTGGAGCTTGCAGCCGGGATCTTCGCCTTGAAGATTTGGAGACACTCCCTTTTTGGGCGAGAAAGTCGAAGTCTTTGCAGATCGCAAGAGTTTGAAGTATGTGTTCGCTCAGAAGGAGTTGAACATGAGGCAACGCAGATGGTTGGAGCTGATGGCCGACTACGACTTTGATCTTAAGTACCATCCGGGAAGAGTTAACGTCGTGCCGGATGCGCTTAGTCGGTTACCAGCGATTCAGGTATTGACTGCACAGAGGGAGATCATTGCGGATTTTCGGAGATTTGACTTGGAGGTTGTGCTACCACATACTACGGGACAGTTGATGCAGTTGCAGGTACGGTCGTCCTTAGTTGAGAAGATTAAAGCGGCACAATCGCAGGATCGTAGACTGCAAAGGTTTCGAGAGCAGGTTGAAGCCGGACTACGAACAGATTTACTGATCCACGAAGATGGTTCGTTGAGGTATGGTAGCCGTGTGGGTGTGCCAAAAGGGGATGTGCGTGAAGAGCTCATGAAGGAGGCACATGGTTCAGCTTACTTTATACATCCAGGAGGGACAAAGATGTACCGAGATATTCGACAGCACTTCTGGTGGGAAGGTATGAAACGGGAGATTGCTCGCTTCGTGGCTAAGTGCTTGGTGGGTCAGCAAGTCAAGGCTGAACACCAAAGGGTTGCTGGTTTGTTGCAACCACTTCCGATTCCTCAGTGGAAGTGGGAACATATAACCATGGATTTCGTGATGGCTTTACCGCGGAGTCCAAAGGGCAGCAATGAAGTATGGGTAATTATCGATCGGTTGACCAAGGCAGCTCACTTTATTCCTTTTCGGGTTGGTCAATCGACGGAGACTTTGGCAGAGCGGTACATGCAGGAGGTTGTAAGATTGCATGGAGTACCGGTAAGCATCGTGTCCGATCGGGACACTCGGTTCTTGTCGCACTTCTGGAGGAGTTTACAAGAGAGTTTGGGGACTCGATTGAAGTTTAGCACAGCTTATCATCCTCAAACTGATGGACAATCGGAGAGAACGATCCAGACCCTTGAAGATATGTTGAGAGCTTGCATGTTGGACTTCAAAGGTTCTTGGGAGGATCATCTAAACCTGGTGGAGTTTTCGTACAACAATAGCTTCTAAGCAACTATTCAGATGGCTCCGTTTGAAGCTCTGTATGGTCGTAAGTGCCGTTCACCGGTTTGTTGGGATGATGTTGGTGAACGAAGGTTACTAGGACCAGATTTGGTAGTACAGACAGTCGAGAAGGTGAATACAATCAGGAAGCATATGAAGGCAGCTCAAGACAGACAGAAAAGTTGGGCCGACACGTCAAGAAGACCTCTAGAGTTCGCCGTGGGTGATTTGGTAGTTCTGAAGATATCACCGACTGGTGGGGTATTTCGCTTTGGGAGTCGGGGAAAGCTTAATCCTCGATTCATTGGACCCTTCGAGATATTGGAGCGTGTTGGAGAGGTAGCGTACCGTTTGGCGTTACCACAGTCATTGGCAGGAGTGCACGATGTGTTTCATGTATCTCAACTACGGAAGTATGTCCGAGATGAGACTCACATCTTGGATCATTCGGAGTTGACAGTACGGGAGGACCTAACTTTTGAGGAGCGACCAGTTGAAATCAAGGATCGAAGAGAAAGGTTCTTAAGAACAAGGTTATCCCTCTTGTGCTAGTTTCTTGGGGTAATCGATCGCGCGGAGGATCCACTTGGGAGCGAGAAGGCGAAATCCGGCAGAAGTTTCCTCACCTTTTCCTGAAGTTAGCTATCTTGTATTCTTGGAATTTCGAGGACGAAATTCTTTTTGTAGTTGGGTATGATGTAACACCCGAGCCCAAGAATACTATTTTTATTACTAGTTGAGTGTTAGACATTGCTCATTTCAGTTATCCTGGTTGTTTGGTGATTTTTGCTAAATTTTAACCGGTTAAGCCATTTTGGCGCATAACAAATTTTAACACCTAAAATGAAATTAAAAATATCCATGTTGGCCTACTCGTCGCCACTAGTCGCGTGGTAGCGTCCGCGTGTCGAGATTTCGTCCCGTTCGGCGAAACGGGCAAGTTTGGACGTCTACGCGCGCGTGCAAGTGTCCGACTTGGGGACATGCATTTTAATCATTAAACACATGTTTTCAAAATTTGGAATTCGCTTAAAATCCTATAATTTGAATTTGAAACATTTGGGCGCAATCCGGACGCGATTTGGAAATGTTTCATTTAGCGCCGAAATGCCCATTTAGTTAAATATATTAAAACCATATAATATATTTTAAACCATAATTTTTCACACGAATCTTACTGTTACTTAAATCCCTTAAATTTTAATTCTCTAAAATCTCGCGCAGCCAATCACGAGGGGTTTAATCCCTCGTGGGCCCGTCTCTCTCTCTCTCTCTTCCTCTAATCTCTCTCCTCTCTCTTACCCTAATCTCCTTCTCTCTCTATCCTATATATTTTTACGCAGCCGCCTTCACCTCCCATCACGAAAACCCTACGAACCCATCGCGAGAAGGAAACCCCAGCGAACCCTAGCCTCGTCGTGCCCGTCGCCGCCGCCGCCCAGCGCCGACGACGCCACCACCGTCACCCTCGTCGCGCCCGCTACCCCTCCTTCCTCCGTTCTCTTTCCAGTGCTGCAGCCAACGCCACCGTCACCTGCACCGCCCATCGCCGGCGACCCCACTTCATCGTCGGCCTCCGCTCGTCCTCCTCATCACCTGCGCATCGGCCCCGGCCTTCCTCCTCCTTCCCTCGCCGGCGTTGCAACAGACCCACGACGCCCGAACCCTAGCACTTCTCCAGTCGCCGGAAAAGCCGCTGTCGACTCTCGTCGTCGTCGACAGCGCACCGCCGACCACCTCCTCTCCCCCCTACAACCCAGACCAGGCCAGTACCTCCCCATCATCGCTGCATCACCCGATCCAGCCAAGTCAGCCCTTGTCGCGCCACTGTTCATCGCCGCCGGCGCCCCACCGCCGTCGAACCCGTCGTGGGTGCCCCTGGTTCTTCTCTCAAAGTACTCTGGTCCGTGTGGTCCCGCTGTTCGCTGTTAGGACTCGATCCGTGGCCCGTGCACCCGTCTCGTGTTTTCCGCCGACATTGCATCCGTACTTTTCGGTTTGCGAAACCGTCGAGGCAAGTATCCGAATACTTGCTTTAACATGCTAGTACACAAGATCAAGTCTTGCTATACACTTAATTATCATATTATTTTATAACTTGGAATTGACGGTTACAATTATTCTTAACATTGAATCGGTATAGTAGTTTCTTGTAATTAATCGGTCTGCTATCAATCCACACTTTAACTAACTAAACCAAGTAGATCGTCCTTGCTTCATTTGTTAAATCACCCATGAGACAATTATTATGCTTTAGTTTAAATTCATGTAGCTTCATTACTTTATATTGTTGATATTGCTTCACCTTGTGACTATTGCACCCCAAGGGTGCTTAAACCTGTTAATAAGAGAAAAAAAAGCACCACTGTGTTTACATGGAATAATATTGTTATTTACTGTCTCCTGCTGTTGTTCCTTATTCGTTTCTATACCTGTTATGAGCATACATTCGATTGCATTGCATATTGACCCGATCTTGATACACCTGACACATGTACTGATACACCGGACATGACACCCCGTACATACTGACTCAACCTATTGTACTACGACCTGACTTATCACATGATCTCATGCCTAATGCCAACAAGCCTGACTTGGGGTCCTCATGGACCATTCCTGCTGTCTATCCAAAAAAACCTGCTTTTACCTGCTCCTGTGTTGGCATTAGTCCTCGATTATTGAATACCTGACCTGACATACATAACTTGGGGGTATGGGGAAATCAAAGGTGAAAGCGACTTGTAACTCAACAGTTCGATACCTGTTCTGATCAGTCTTACGGGCTTGGCCAGCCCCGGAGTGATGATGCTGACATCACTCGCCCATCCTGCTACCTATTACTGCCTAGCGGCACGTCTCGGATTCAGCCTCGAGAACCTTGACCGTGGTCCCGGGCACGCACGGGATACTATTGAGTTACATCGACGATTCATCAATTGATTTCAAAGTCTTTAGAATAGAAAACCTGATAGAACAGTCTAGTTACCCACTGCACATTACCCTGCACTGTTGTTTCCTATTATTGCTTTATTCATGTTTGTTTCTGCATTGCTTATTACCATGTTCATATTATATTATTGGTTGACATGACGCGCTGACGTCTGGGTTTTGCATGGCCCAGATTCTTTACCACTGTCGCCGACCGAGCAGGAGTACTTCAGCCAGCAGGCTGATTTGTGAGTTCTATAGTGGTTAGTTCGTTTATTGCATTTTATTTCCAGGTGCGATCCCGTATTATGGGACGTACCTTTCTATTATTGTATTGGATCATTTGCTTCCGCACTTATTGTTTATTGACTCTCGTTATTATGGATTTGGACATGTGCTAGATTAGTTTATTTATCTTGTTCTTGATATCCCTACAACCGTAATGTGACTGTGGGTGGATACTTCCTACCCACAGGTAGCATGGTTGGCTATGTCACGTGCCCAATCTTGCGTACTCTGAGAAGCGGGGTGTTATTATGGAATCTATTCAGAATCTATTCGTCAAGGCTAGAACTCCAAGATTCATCAATTGATTTCAAAGACTATAGAGTAGAAGCCTGATAGGACAGTTTAGTTGCCACTGCACATCACCCTGCACTGTTATTTCTTAGTACTGCTTTAGTCATGTTCATACCTGCATTGCTTATTACCATGTTTATATTATATTATTGGTTGACATGACGCGCTGACGTCTGGGTTTTGCATGGCCCAGATTCTTTACCACTGTCGCCGACCGAGCAGGAGTACTTCAGCCAGTAGGCTGATTTGTGAGTTCTGTAGTGGTTAGTTCATTTATTGCATTTTATTTCCAGGTGCGATCTCGCATTATGGGACGTACCTTTCTATTATTGCATTGGATCATTTTCTTCCGCACTTATTGTTCATTGACACTTGTTATTATGGATTTGGACATGTGTTAGATTAATTTATTTATCTTGTTCTTGATATCCCTACAGCCGTAATGTGACTGTCGATGGATACTTCCTACCCACAGGTAGCATGGTTGGCTATGTCACGTGCCCAATCTTGCGCACTCTGGGAAGCGGGGCGTGACATGGTTCTTTTGGTATCAAAGCGATAGGTTAGTTGGGTTGATTCTTTTGTAGTTGGGTATTGTACCCGATACACGAATCAGAATACCCGTGTTTAGGAAACATGTCCTGCCACCTTGACCGTTTTACCATTCTTGAATCACATTCTTCCTGATCATATCTTGTACGGCGTGCAAACTTACTTTGCATGGTCAACTCGAAAACCTAATTTCTTGTTATCCCTAGGACTTGGGCGACTTGGGTGGAGTTAAGTAATTGCGGCTATGATACCGCGGCATAGCTACAATGCGGTACTCTATTTAAGTATCTTGGAGTTCTAGCCTTGATCCACATTCAGAATCTATCATCATGCTAATGTTGGGTGTTTTGAGTTCAGGATTATGACAGGTAAGAAGTTAAAGACGTACCAGAGGCGTGTGAACGAAGCCGCCATGCTTGGAGTGGTAAGAGGAATGCTGGAAATCAAAGAGACAGACTGAGCTGATCCAGCAATAGCAGATTCGTTTCAGGAAGGTTTGCAGATCGTTCAGCAGTCTGTGAACGAGATTGGAACTAGACCAGTTGACCGAGTAGGGACCGTGGCAGAGTTCAGACGTGTGGGTCCTACTACTTTCACTGGTTTGGAGGAGCCGTGCCAGCCGAGCAGTGGCTAGTCAGCACGGAGAATTTGCTGATTGCGGCACAGATTCCAGAGGACAAAGGAGTTGATGTGGTGCGCATTCAACTAGTGGATTACGCCGAGAGTGGTGGCTTGTGGAGGAGGACCGTTTGCCCAAGCCAAGCAGTTGGGCGGATTTCTCTAAGAGTTTCCTGGAGAAGTTCTTTCCGCAGACTGCACGGGAGAAAATGGAAGAGAAGTTCATCGGACTAAGGCAGAATGGAGCAACCGTGGACGTGCATGCAGCAGAATGGACGAGACTCAGTAGTCTCGCTGGACCTTTCGTGGCCAACGATGCAGACAGCAGTTGCGGTAAGGAAGCAGTTCTGTCGGGCCAGTCGAGTTCAGGGCTAGGCCGACACGCAGTGTTCTTGCAGCAATGGAAGTTGATAGTAATGAAGAGCCGGCAGTTGTTCGCGACTTTATGGATGTATTTGCAGATATATCAGGCTTACCGCCGAAGCGAGATGTGGAGTTCGCGATTGACCTTATTCCTGGTGCAGAGCCAGTAACAAAATCTTATTATCCGATGGCACCAGTGGAATTGGAAGAAGTTAAGAAACAAGTTGGTGAATTACTTGAGAAGAGTTGGATTCGAAGCAGCAACTCGCCTTGGGGAGCTCCAGTTCTTTTAGTAAAGAAGAAGGATGGCACGAGAAGGATGTGCATTGATTATCGAGAATTGAACCGGGTGACTATTGAGAACAAGTACCTGATCCCTCGCATTGGAGAACTTTTGAGCAGCTTAGTGGCGCGAGAGTATTCTCGAAACTGGATTTGCGATCCGGATATCATCAGGTCCTGCAGATGTTGAGACAGGAGAAGCTTTATGCGAAAATGAGTAAGTGTGAGTTCTGGCTGGAAGAAGTGAAGTTTCTGGGGCAGGTTGTGTCGGGCGATGGAATCGCCGTCGATCCCTTGAAGATTGCAGCGGTTCGAGATAGGCCTATTCCAAGAAACGTGGCTGAGATAAGAAGTTACCTTGGTTTGGCCGGATACTACAGGAGATTTGTGGAAAACTTCGCTCGTTTGGCAGAACCGTTGACCAATCTTACGAGCAAGGAAGTACCTTTTATTTGGACGGATGGATGTGCATTGGCCTTCGAGACGTTGAAGCAGAAGTTGATAACCGCCCCTATCCTGACTGTACCAGACAATTCGGGAGGATTGGTGTTTCACAGCGACGCATCTGGAAAAAGATTGGGATGTGTTTTGATGCGGAATGGGAAGGTCGTAGCTTACGCATCAAGACAACTGAAGACTCACGAGAAGAATTATCCGACTCATGACATGGAGCTTGCGGCCGTGATCTTCGCCTTGAAGATTTGGAGACACTACCTTTTGGGCGAGAGAGTCGAAGTCTTTACAGATCATAAGAGTTTGAAATATGTGTTCACTCAGAAGGAGTTGAACATGAGGCAACGCAGATGGTTGGAGCTGATGGCCGACTACGACCTTGATCTTAA
Organism: Agapanthus africanus; assembly: GCA_030015575.1. Taxonomy (NCBI): domain Eukaryota; kingdom Viridiplantae; phylum Streptophyta; class Magnoliopsida; order Asparagales; family Amaryllidaceae; genus Agapanthus; species Agapanthus africanus. The sequence goes on from CM057344.1 coordinate 43,772,496, forward strand.
GTACCATCCGGGAAAAGTTAACGTCGTGCCGGATGCGCTAAGTCGGTTACCAGCAATTCAGGTATTGACCGCACAAAGGGAGATCATTGCAGATTTTCAGAGAATTGACTTGGAGGTTGTGCTACCACATGCTATGGGACAGTTGATGCAGTTGCAAGTACAGTCGTCCTTAGTTGAGAAGATTAAAGCATCGCAATGGCAGGATCCTAGACTGCAAAAGTTTCGAGAGCAGGTTGAAGCCGGACTACGAACCGATTTACTGATCTACGAAGACGGTTCGTTGAGATATGGTAGCCGTGTGTGTGTGCCAAAGGAGATGTGCGTGAAGAGCTTATGAAGGAGGCACACAGTTCAGCTTACTCTGTACATCCAGGAGGGACGAAGATGTGCCGAGATATTCGACAGCACTTCTGGTAGGAAGGTATGAAACGGGAGATTGCTCGCTTCGTGGCTAAGTGCTTGGTGTGTCAGCAAGTCAAGGAGGAACACCAAAGGGTTGCTGGTTTGTTGCAACCACTTCCGATCCCTCAGTGGAAGTGGGAGCATATCACCATGGATTTCGTGACGGCTTTACCGCGGAGTCCAAAGGGCAACAATGCAGTATGGGTGATTGTCGATCGGTTGACCAAGGCGGCTCACTTTATTCCTTTTCGGGTTGGTCAATCGACAGAGACTTTGGCAGAGTGGTACATGCAGGAGATTGTAAGATTGCATGGAGTACCGGTGAGCATCGTGTCCGATCGGGACACTCGGTTCTTGTCTCACTTTTGGAGGAGTTTGCAAGAAAGTTTGGGGACTCGATTGAAGTTTAGCACAGCTTATCATCCTCAGACTGATGGACAATCGGAGAGAACGATCCAGACCCTTGAAGATATGTTGAGGGCTTGCATGTTGGACTTCAAAGGTTCTTGGGAGGATCATCTACACCTGGTGGAGTTTTCGTACAACAATAGCTTCCAAGCGACTATTCAGATGGCTCCGTTTGAAGCGTTGTATGGTCGTAAGTGCCGTTCTCCTGCTTGTTGGGATGTCGTTGGTGAACGAAGGTTTACTAGGACCAGATTTGGTGGTACAGACAGTCGAGAAGGTGAATACAATCAGGAAGCATATGAAGGCAGCTCAAGACAGACAGAAAAGTTGGGCTGACACGTCAAGAAGACCGCTAGAGTTCGCCGTGGGTGATTTGGTATTCCTGAGGATATCACCGACTAGAGGGGTGATTTGCTTTGGAAGTCGGGGAAAGCTTAGTCCTCGATTCGTTGGACCCTTCGAGATATTGGAGCGTGTTGGAGAGGTAGCGTACCGTTTGGCGTTACCACAGTCATTGGCAGGAGTGCACGATGTATTTCATGTGTCTCAACTATGGAGGTATGTTCGTGATGAAACTCACGTCTTGGATCATTCGGAGTTGACTGTACGGGAGGACCTAACTTTTGAGGAGCGACCAGTTGAAATCAAGGATCGAAAAGAAAAGGTTCTTAAGAACAAGGTTATCCCTCTTTTGCTAGTTTCTTGGGGTAATCGATTGCATGGAGAATGCACTTGGGAGCGAGAAGACGAGATCCGGCAGAAATTTCCTCACCTTTTCCTGTAGTTAGCTATCTTGTATTTTTGGAATTTCGAGGACGAAATTCTTTTGTAGTTGGGTATGATGTAACACCCGAGCCCAATAATACTATTTCTATTACTAGTTGAGTGTTATACATTGCTCAATTCAATTATCCTGATTGTTTGGTGCTTATTGCTAAATTTTAACCGGTTAAGTCATTTTGGCACATAACAAATTTTAACACCTAAAATGAAATTAAAAATATCCATGTTGGCCTACTCGTCGCCACTAGTCGCGTGGTAACGTCCGCGCGTCGAGATTTCGTCCCGTTCGGTGAAACGGGAGAGTTGGACGGCTACGCGCGCGTGCGAGTGTCCGACTTGGGGGCATGCATTTTAATCATTAAACACCTCTTTTCAAAATTTGGAACCCGCTTAAAATCCTATAATTTGAATTTGAAACATTTGGGCGCAACCCGGGCGCGATTTGGAAATGTTTCATTTAGCGCCGAAATGCCCATTTAAATTTTATAATCTAAACTATATAATAAATATATTCTGTTAGTTTTCAACGTCTAAATCTTTTTTTTAAATCTTTAATTTTATTTCCTTTCGCTGGCAGCCAATCACGAGGGGCTAAAACCCTCGTGGGCCCCCCAACTCTCTCTCTCTCTCTCTCTCTCTCCGTCCCTCTCTATCTCTCTCTAATCTCCTTCTCTCTCTCTCTCTCTAAAATCTCTCTCCCTCTATCTAACAATCTTCTCTCTCTCTATTTATATTAAACAGTTCCCTCGTCCCCACGAGAAAACTTCATCGACGAACCCCCGAACCCTAACCCTAGCCACCTCCTGCTGTCGCCGTCGACCTCCCCACGACTTCGCCGTCACCGTCCTCACCTCCATAGCCCAACCGCACCCCTACCTCCTCTCCTCCCTCCTTCCCGAGCCTCCAAACCCAACCCCGATCCCAGAATCTCCACCGCCTACACCTCACCGTCGACGGTCCTCGTCGTCGACGACTCTTCCATCTTCCTCTCCTCTCTCGCCTTCCCAACTCAACCCTAGCCCTGCACCCCATTACACCGAGCCTAACCCAAGCCCAGACCCTAACCGGGACCCTAGCAACTCCTCTGGTTCGCCGGAAAAGCCGCCGTCGACTCTCGTCGTCGTCGCCAGCACACCGCCGACCACCTCCTCTCCCCCCTACAACCCAGACCAGGCCAGTACCTCCCCATCATTGCTGCATCACCCGATCCAGCCAAGTCAGCCCTTGTCGCGCCCACTGTTCATCGCCGCCGGCGCCCCATCGCCGTCGAACCCGTCGTGGTTGCCCCTGGTTCTTCTCTGTAAGCATCTCTCTACCTTTCCCTTTCCTGTTCCCTTCGCTGGTCGATCGTCGTACGTGTATCGTAATTTTTTGCTAACTTGTTGCCGTTTTGACTTTCGCCGGATTCCGGCCGTGCCGTCGTTTGGACCCGACGCTCCAGCAAAGTACTCTGGTCCGTGTGGTCCCGCTGTTCGCTGTTAGGACTCGATCCGTGGCCCGTGCACCCGTCTCGTGTTTTCCGCCGACATTGCATCCGTACTTTCCGGTTTGCGAAACCGTCGAGGCAAGTATCCGAATACTTGCTTTAACATGCTAGTACACAAGATCAAGTCTTTCTATACACTTAATTATCATATTATTTTATAACTTGGAATTGACGGTTACAATTATTCTTAACATTGAATCGGTATAGTAGTTTCTTGTAATTAATCGGTCTGTTATCAATCCACACTTTAACTAACTAAACCAAGTAGATCATCCTCGCTTCATTCGTTAAATCATCCATGTGACAATTATTTATGCTTTAGTTTTAATTTCATATAGCTTCATTACTTTATGTTATTGATATTGCTTTACCTTGTGATTATTGCACCCCAAGGGTGCTCGAACCTGTTAATAAGATAATACAGAGAACCATTGTGATTAAATGAACTATTATTGTTATTTACTGTGTTTCCTGCTGTTGTTCCTTATTCGCTTCTATACTTGTTATGAGCACACATTCGATTGCATTACATATTGACCTGACCTTGCTACACATGACATATATTTACCTACCGATGCACCGGACATGGTACCCTATACATACCGACTCAACCTGTTATACCATGACCTGACCTGTTACCCGATCTCATGCCTAATGCCAACAAACCTGACTTGGGGTCCTCACGGACCATTCCTGTTGTCTATCCAGACAGACCTGCTTTTACCTGATTCTGTGTTGGCATTAGTTCCTTGACTACTGAATACCTGACCTGACATACATAACTTGGGGGTATGGGGAAATCAGAGATGAACCTGACTTGTAACTCGACAGTTCACTACCTGTTCGAGTGTACACATTCCTGTTTTGTGCCTAGCGGCATGTCTCAGTTTCGGCCGAGAATATTGTGGCCGTGATCCCGGGTATGTACGGGGTACTACCGAGTGTACACTTTCCTGTTTTGTGCCTAGCGGCATGTCTCGGCTGCAGCCGAGAATATTGTGGCCGTGGTCCCGGGTATGTACGGGATACTATTGAGTTACATCGACGATTCATCAATTGATTTCAAAGACTATAGAGTAGAAGCCTGATAGGACAGTTTAGTTACCACTGCACATCACCCTGCACTATTATTTCTTAGTACTGCTTTAGTCATGTTCATACTTGCATTGCTTATTACCATGTTTATATTATATTATTGGTTGACATGACGCGCTGACGTCTGGGTTTTGCATGGCCCAGATTCTTTACCACTGTCGCCGACCGAGCAGGAGTACTTCAGCCAGCAGGCTGATTTGTGAGTTCTGTAGTGGTTAGTTCATTTATTGCATTTTATTTCCAGGTGCGATCTCGCATTACAGGACGTACCTTTCTATTATTGCATTGGATCATTTGCTTCCGCACTTATTGTTCATTGACACTTGTTATTATGGATTTGGACATGTGTTAGATTAGTTTATTTATCTTGTTCTTGATATCCCTACAGCCGTAATGTGACTGTGGATAGATACTTCCTACCCACAGGTAGCATGGTTGGCTATGTCACGTGCCCAATCTTGCGCACTCTGGGAAGCGGGGCGTGACATGGTTCTTTTGGTATCAAAGCGATAGGTTAGTTGGGTTGATTCTTTTGTAGTTGGGTATTGTACCCGATACACGAATCAGAATACACGTGTTTAGGAAATATGTCCTGCCACCTTGACCGTTTTACCATTCTTGAATCACATTCTTCCTGATCATATCTTGTACGGCGTGCAAACTTACTTTGCATGGTCAACTCGAAAACCTAATTTCTTGTTATCCCTAGGACTTGGGCGACTTGGGTGGAGTTAAGTAATTGCGGCTATGATACCGCGGCATAGCTACAATGCGGTACTCTATTTAAGTATCTTGGAGTTCTAGCCTTGATCCACATTCAGAATCTATCATCATGCTAATGTTGGGCGTTTTGAGTTCAGGATTATGACAGGTAAGAAGTTAAAGACGTACCAGAGGCGTGTGAACGAAGCCGCCATGCTTGGAGTGGTAAGAGGAATGCTGGAAATCAAAGAGACAGACTGAGCTGATCCAGCAATAGCAGATTCGTTTCAGGAAGGTTTGCAGATCGTTCAGCAGTCTGTGAACGAGATTGGAACTAGACCAGTTGACCGAGTAGGGACCGTGGCAGAGTTCAGACGTGTGGGTCCTACTACTTTCACTGGTTTGGAGGAGCCGTGCCAGCCGAGCAGTGGCTAGTCAGCACGGAGAATTTGCTGATTGCGGCACAGATTCCAGAGGACAAAGGAGTTGATGTGGTGCGCATTCAACTAGTGGATTACGCCGAGAGTGGTGGCTTGTGGAGGAGGACCGTTTTCCCAAGCCAAGCAGTTGGGCGGATTTCTCTAAGAGTTTCCTGGAGAAGTTCTTTCCGCAGACTGCACGGGAGGAAATGGAAGAGAAGTTCATCGGACTAAGGCAGAATGGAGCAACCGTGGACGTGCATGCAGCAGAATGGACGAGACTCAGTCGTCTCGCTGGACCTTTCGTGGCCAACGATGCAGACAGCAGTTGCGGTAAGGAAGCAGTTCTGTCGGGCCAGTCGAGTTCAGGGCTAGGCCGACACGCAGTGTTCTTGCAGCAATGGAAGTTAATAGTAATGAAGAGCCGGCAGTTGTTCGCGACTTTATGGATGTATTTGCAGATATATCAGGCTTACCGCCGAAGCGAGATGTGGAGTTCGCGATTGACCTTATTCCTGGTGCAGCGCCAGTAACAAAATCTTATTATCCGATGGCACCAGTGGAATTGGAAGAAGTTAAGAAACAAGTTGGTGAATTACTTGAGAAGGGTTGGATTCGAAGCAGCAACTCGCCTTGGGGAGCTCCAGTTCTTTTAGTAAAGAAGAAGGATGGCACGAGAAGGATGTGCATTGATTATCGAGAATTGAACCGGGTGACTATTGAGAACAAGTACCCGATCCCTCGCATTGGAGAACTTTTGAGCAGCTTAGTGGCGCGAGAGTATTCTCAAAACTGGATTTGCGATCCGGATATCATCAGGTCCTGCAGATGTTGAGACAGGAGAAGCTTTATGCGAAAATGAGTAAGTGTGAGTTCTGGCTGGAAGAAGTGAAGTTTCTGGGGCAGGTTGTGTCGGGCGATGGAATCGCCGTCGATCCCGTGAAGATTGCAGCGGTTCGAGATTGGCCTATTCCAAGAAACGTGGCTGAGATAAGAAGTTACCTTGGTTTGGCCGGATACTACAGGAGATTTGTGGAAAACTTCGCTCGTTTGGCAGAACCGTTGACCAAGCTTACGAGCAAGGAAGTACCTTTTATTTGGACGGATGGATGTGCATTGGCCTTCGAGACGTTGAAGCAGAAGTTGATAACCGCCCCTATCCTGACTGTACCAAACAATTCGGGAGGATTGGTGTTTCACAGCGACGCATCTGGAAAAAGATTGGGATGTGTTTTGATGCGGAATGGGAAGGTCGTAGCTTACGCATCAAGACAACTGAAGACTCACGAGAAGAATTATTCGACTCATGACATGGAGCTTGCGGCCGTGATCTTCGCCTTGAAGATTTGGAGACACTACCTTTTGTGCGAGAGAGTCGAAGTCTTTACAGATCACAAGAGTTTGAAATATGTGTTCACTCAGAAGGAGTTGAACATGAGGCAACGCAGATGGTTGGAGCTGATGGCCGACTACGACCTTGATCTTAAGTACCATCCGGGAAAAGTTAACGTCGTGCCGGATGCGCTAAGTCGGTTACCAGCAATTCAGGTATTGACCGCACAAAGGGAGATCATTGCAGATTTTCAGAGAATTGACTTGGAGGTTGTGCTACCACATGCTATGGGACAGTTGATGCAGTTGCAAGTACAGTCGTCCTTAGTTGAGAAGATTAAAGCGTCGCAATGGCAGGATCCTAGACTGCAAAAGTTTCGAGAGCAGGTTGAAGCCGGACTACGAACCGATTTACTGATCCACGAAGACGGTTCGTTGAGATATGGTAGCCGTGTGTGTGTGCCAAAGGAGATGTGCGTGAAGAGCTTATGAAGGAGGCACACAGTTCAGCTTACTCTGTACATCCAGGAGGGACGAAGATGTGCCGAGATATTCGACAGCACTTCTGGTGGGAAGGTATGAAACGGGAGATTGCTCGCTTCGTGGCTAAGTGCTTGGTGTGTCAGCAAGTCAAGGCGGAACACCAAAGGGTTGCTGGTTTGTTGCAACCACTTCCGATCCCTCAGTGGAAGTGGGAACATATCACCATGGATTTCGTGACGGCTTTACCGCGGAGACAAAGGGCAACAATGCAGTATGGGTGATTGTCGATCGGTTGACCAAGGCGGCTCACTTTATTCCTTTTCGGGTTGGTCAATCGACAGAGACTTTGGCAGAGCGGTACATGCAGGAGATTGTAAGATTGCATGGAGTACCGGTGAGCATCGTGTCCGATCGGGACACTCGGTTCTTGTCGCACTTTTGGAGGAGTTTGCAAGAAAGTTTGGGGACTCGATTGAAGTTTAGCACAGCTTATCATCCTCAGACTGATGGACAATCGGAGAGAAATCCAGACCCTTGAAGATATGTTGAGGGCTTGCATGTTGGACTTCAAAGGTTCTTGGGAGGATCATCTACACCTGGTGGAGTTTTCGTACAACAATAGCTTCCAAGCGACTATTCAGATGGCTCCGTTTGAAGCGTTGTATGGTCGTAAGTGCCGTTCGCCTGTTTGTTGCGATGACGTTGGTGAACGAAGGTTACTAGGACCAGATTTGGTGGTACAGACAATCGAGAAGGTGAATACAATCAGGAAGCATATGAAGGCAGCTCAAGACAGACAGAAAAGTTGGGCTGACACGTCAAGAAGACCGCTAGAGTTCGCCGTGGGTGATTTGGTATTCCTGAGGATATCACCGACTAGAGGGGTGATTTGCTTTGGAAGTCGGAGAAAGCTTAGTCCTCGATTCGTTGGACCCTTCGAGATATTGGAGCGTGTTGGAGAGGTAGCGTACCGTTTGGCATTACCACAGTCATTGGCAGGAGTGCACGATGTATTTCATGTGTCTCAACTATGGAGGTATGTTCGTGATGAAACTCACGTCTTGGATCATTCGGAGTTGACTGTACGGGAGGACCTAACTTTTGAGGAGCGACCAGTTGAAATCAAGGATCGAAGAGAAAAGGTTCTTAAGAACAAGGTTATCCCTCTTGTGCTAGTTTCTTGGGGTAATCGATTGCATGGAGAATCCACTTGGGAGCGAGAAGACGAGATCCGGCAGAAATTTCCTCACCTTTTCCTGTAGTTAGCTATCTTGTATTCTTGGAATTTCGAGGACGAAATTCTTTTGTAGTTGGGTATGATGTAACACCCGAGCCCAATAATACTATTTCTATTACTAGTTGAGTGTTATACATTGCTCAATTCAATTATCCTGATTGTTTGGTGCTTATTGCTAAATTTTAACCGGTTAAGTCATTTTGGCACATAACAAATTTTAACACCTAAAATGAAATTAAAAATATCCATGTTGGCCTACTCGTCGCCACTAGTCGCGTGGTAACGTCCGCGCGTCGAGATTTCGTCCCGTTCGGTGAAACGGGCGAGTTGGACGGCTACGCGCGCGTGCGAGTGTCCGACTTGGGGGCATGCATTTTAATCATTAAACACCTCTTTTCAAAATTTGGAACCCGCTTAAAATCCTATAATTTGAATTTGAAACATTTGGACGCAACCCGGGCGCGATTTGGAAATGTTTCATTTAGCGCCGAAATACCCATTTAAATTTTATAATCTAAACTATATAATAAATATATTCTGTTAGTTTTCAACGTCTAAATCTTTTTTTTAAATCTTTAATTTTATTTCCTTTCGCTGGCAGCCAATCACGAGGGGCTAAAACCCTCGTGGGCCCCCCAACTCTCTCTCTCTCTCTCTCCGTCCCTCTCTATCTCTCTCTAATCTCCTTCTCTCTCTCTCTCTAAAATATCTCTCCCTCTATCTAACAATCTTCTCTCTCTCTATTTATATTAAACAGTTCCCTCGTCCCCACGAGAAAACTTCATCGACGAACCCCCGAACCCTAACCCTAGCCACCTCCTGCCGTCGCCGTCGACCTCCCCACGACTTCGCCGTCACCGTCCTCACCTCCACAGCCCAACTGCACCCCTACCTCCTCTCCTCCCTCCTTCCCGAGCCTCCAAACCCAACCCCGATCCCAGAATCTCCACCGCCTGCACCTCACCGTCGACGGTCCTCGTCGTCGATGACTCTTCCATCTTCCTCTCCTTTCTCGCCTTCCCAACTCAACCCTAGCCCTGCACCCCATTACACCGAGCCTAACCCAAGCCCAGACCCTAACCGGGACCCTAGCAACTCCTCTGGTTCGCCGGAAAAGCCGCCGTCGACTCTCGTCGTCGTCGCCAGCACACCGCCGACCACCTCCTCTCCCCCCTACAACCCAGACCAGGCCAGTACCTCCCCATCATTGCTGCATCACCCGATCCAGCCAAGTCAGCCCTTGTCGCGCCCACTGTTCATCGCCGCCGGCGCCCCATCGCCGTCGAACCCATCGTGGTTGCCCCTGGTTCTTCTCTGTAAGCATCTCTCTACCTTTCCCTTTCCTGTTCCCTTCGCTGGTCGATCGTCGTACGTGTATCGTAATTTTTTGCTAACTTGTTGCCGTTTTGACTTTCGCCGGATTCCGGCCGTGCCGTCGTTTGGACCCGACGCTCCAGCAAAGTACTCTGGTCCGTGTGGTCCCGCTGTTCGCTGTTAGGACTCGATCCGTGGCCCGTGCACCCGTCTCGTGTTTTCCGCCGACATTGCATCCGTACTTTCCGGTTTGCGAAACCGTCGAGGCAAGTATCCGAATACTTGCTTTAACATGCTAGTACACAAGATCAAGTCTTGCTATACACTTAATTATCATATTATTTTATAACTTGGAATTGACGGTTACAATTATTCTTAACATTGAATCGGTATAGTAGTTTCTTGTAATTAATCGGTCTGCTATCAATCCACACTTTAACTAACTAAACCAAGTAGATCGTCCTTGCTTCATTCGTTAAATCATCCATGTGACAATTATTTATGCTTTAGTTTTAATTTCATATAGCTTCATTACTGTATGTTATTGATATTGCCTTACCTTGTGATTATTGCACCCCAAGGGTGCTCGAACCTTTTAATAAGATAATACAAAGCACCATTGTGATTAAATGAACTATTATTGTTATTTACTGTGTTTCCTGCTGTTGTTCCTTATTCGCTTCTATACTTGTTATGAGCACACATTCGATTGCATTACATATTGACCTGACCTTGCTACACATGACATATATTTACCTACCGATGCACCGGACATGGTACCCTATACATACCGACTCAACCTGTTGTACCATGACCTGACCTGTTACCCGATCTCATGCCTAATGCCAACAAACCTGACTTGGGGTCCTCACGGACCATTCCTGTTGTCTATCCAGACAGACCTGCTTTTACCTGATTCTGTGTTGGCATTAGTTCCTTGACTACTGAATACCTGACCTGACATACATAACTTGGGGGTATGGGGATTTAGACGTTGAAAACTAACAGAATATATTTATTACATAGTTTAGATTATAAAATTTAAATGGGCATTTCGGCGCTAAATGAAACATTTCCAAATCGCGCCCGGGTTGCGCCCAAATGTTTCAAATTCAAATTATAGGATTTTAAGCGGGTTCCAAATTTTGAAAAGAGGTGTTTAATGATTAAAATGCATGCCCCCAAGTCGGACACTCGCACGCGCGCGTAGCCGTCCAACTCGCCCGTTTCACCGAACGGGACGAAATCTCGACGCGCGGACGTTACCACGCGACTAGTGGCGACGAGTAGGCCAACATGGGCCCCCCAACTCCAAGATACTTAAATAGAGTACCGCATTGTACCGCATTAGCATGATGATAGATTCTGAATGTGGATCAAGGCTAGAACTCCAAGATACTTAAATAGAGTACCGCATTGTACCAAAAAAACCATGTCACGCCCCGCTTCCCAGAGTACGCAAGATTGGGCACGTGACATAGCCAACCATGCTACCTGTGGGTAGGAAGTATCCATCCACAGTCACATTACGGCTGTAGAGATATCAAGAACAAGATAAATAAACTATCTAACACATGAACAAATCCATAATGATAAGAGTCAATGAAAAATAAATGCGGAAGCAAATGATCCAATACAATAATAGAAAGGTACGTCCCATAATGCGGGATCGCACCAGGAAATAAAATGCAATAAATGAACTAACCACTGCAGAACTCACACATCAGCCTGCTGGCTGAAGTACTCCTGCTCGGTCGGCGACAGTGGTAAAGAATCTGGGCCATGCAAAACCCAGACGTCAGCGCGTCATGTCAACCAATAATATAATATAAACATGGTAATGAGCAATGCAGGTATGAACATGAATAAAGCAGTACTAAGAAATAACAGTGCAGGGTAATGTGCAGTGGCAACTAAACTGTCCTATCAGGTTTCTACTCTATAGTCTTTGAAATCAATTGATGAATCGTCGATGTAACTCAATAGTATCCCGTACATACCCGGGACCACGGCCACAATATTCTCGGCTGCAGCCGAGACATGCCGTTAGGCACAAAACAGGAAAGTGTACACTCAGTATTACCCCGTACATACCAGGGATCACGGCCACAATATTCTCGGCCGAAACCGAGACATGCCGCTAGGCACAAAACAGGAATGTGTACACTCGAACAGGTAGTGAACTGTCGAGTTACAAGTCAGGCTCATCTTTGATTTCCCCATACCCCCAAGCTATGTATGTCAGGTCAGGTATTCAGTAGTCAAGGACTAATGCCAACACAGAATCAGGTAAAAGCAGGTCTGTCTGGATAGACAGCAGGAATGGTCCATGAGGACCCCAAGTCAGGTTTGTCGGCATTAGGCATGAGATCATGAAATAAGTCAGGTCGTAGTACAATAGGTTGAGTCAGTATATACAGGGTGTCATGTCCGGTGTATCAGTACATGTGTCAGGTGTATCAAGATAGAGTCGATATGTAATGCAATCGAATGTATGCTCATAACAGGTATAGAAACGAATAAGGAACAACGGCAGAAAACAGTAAATAACCATAATATTCCATGTAAACACAGTGGTGCTTTGTATTCTCTTATTAGCAGGTTCAAGCACCCTTGGGGTGTAATAATCACAGTGTAGCACGATATTAATAACAGCAGGTAATGAAGATATAAGTGTATGACTATCATCCTCTAAATAGTAAAATGATTAGCAGGTAGTTGTTATCAGGGTTACAGCGGCAAATTACGGTTTATGTTACAGTATCATGATATGTCATATTTCGCCCAAATGAGAAAAGTAAATATACTTAGTTAATATTTGCAAGTTTTATGAATCAACCATATCTAATTGGTATAGCATAGCATGTAGCAAGTAATACTTGCCTCGACGGTTTCGCAAACCGGAAAACACGAACGCAATGTCGGCGGAAAACACGCGACGGTTGCACGGGTCACGGATCGAGTCCAAACGACGAACAGCGGGACCACACGGACTGGAGTACTTCGCTGGGGAGTCGGGTCATGTCGTCGGCACAGTCGGAATCCGGCGAAATGTCAAACAGTGCCGAAGGTTAGCCAAATACAAAGCATGGACACGACACGACCAGCGAAGGAAAAAGGGAAGGGGAGAGGTCAAGAGAACTTACTGTTGTGGTGTTCAGTGGCGGAGACGAGGCGAGGGATGACGATGGGGTCGACGGAACTCTGGTAAGAGATGTTGGATGCTAGGGTTGCGGTTAGGGTTAGCCTCGGTGTAACTGGGTGCAGGGATAGATTGAGTCGGGAAAGGAGAGAGGTGCTGGAGGTGATGAAAACGAAGACATGGAGACGAGGGGATCGTCGGTGGCGGCGAGCGGCGACGACGAGGTGCTGCCGGTGTCTGTTGCGAGGGTGGAGGCTCGGCAACCCAGGAAAAGAGAGGAGATGATGAGGAGAGGGGACTCAGGCGAGGGAAGCACGGCACGGTGTGGGTCGGCGGCGCAGGTGATCGCCGGCGGCGACTCACGCGACTGCAGCGAAGGCTGCAAGTGGTTGCAGTGCGGGGAGAAACAACGTTGAGATGGAGAGGAGGAGGAGGCGAGGGTGACGGTGGTGGCGTTGTCGGCGCGGGGACGGCGGCGGCGTCGGCAGTGGGGAAGGCTAGGGTTCGCGATGGGGTTCTCGTGGGTTCGCCCCACCTCCAATACAGAGAGTATTGTCCGCTTTGGCCGAAACCGCACGGTTTTTCCCTTTAGAGCGAACCGGACCCGACCAGGGGCCACTTCCCAGGAGGTCACCCATCCTAAGACTTCCCTGGCCCGAGCACGCTTAACTACGGAGTTCTCAAGCTCCTGTAGTTCCGGTTCACTTAAAGGCGCCTCTGTATTGAAGAGTGGTATCATTCCATTTATAGTACAGATCTGCTCTCTTTCGAAATGTATTCCGAAGAGTCCCCATTGTTCTACAGTGGGTCCCACGGACTCAAGAGGTGGCCCCCACGGATTCAAGAGGTGGCCCCCGCCCACTTAACACGACACTTGGCGTGGCACTTTGTTCCGTGTGGCACTTTGTTCCGTGAGCAAGAACCGGGTCCCGACATTCTCCCCACCTTTGAACAATGGTTCGTCCTCGAACCACAGACCTACTATTGAGAGACCAGCTCTGATACCATTCTGTCATGCCCCACCTCCAATACAGAGAGTATTGTCCCGCTTTGGCCGAAACCGCACGGTTTTTCCCTTTAGAGCGAACCGGACCCGACTAGGGGCCACTTCCCAGGAGGTCACCCATCCTAAGACTTCCCTGGCCCGAGCACGCTTAACTACGGAGTTCTCAAGCTCCTGTAGTTCCGGTTCACTTAAAAGGCGCCTCTGTATTGAAGAGTGGTATCATTCCATTTATAGTACAGATCTGCTCTCTTTCGGAATGTATTCCGAAGAGTCCCCATTGTTCTACAGTGGGTCCCACGGACTCAAGAGGTGGCCCCCACGGATTCAAGAGGTGGCCCCCGCCCACTTAACACGACACTTGGCATGGCACTTTGTTCCGTGTGGCACTTTGTTCCGTGAGCAAGAACCGGGTCCCGACAGTTACTGCCCTGACGGTGGCTACCTCTTTACCTTCTCTCGCACCGTCGCAAATGCTGGAAGGTATGGATTTGTAATCCAATAGTCTTATCTCTCGGGCGTATAATTCATGTGCTTGACTTTGCGTTATTTCATTTTTGCAGGAGTCCTTTTTGACCACCTGTACCAGGTGCTGCATCCCCACTTCTCCTTCTCGTCGGAGATTGCTTCATCCAGTGGCACTGGTGAATATAGCTTTCAATTAATGCTCTTTCTTTTACCGATAATGAAATTATTTCTGATTCTTCTTTGCCTTGATTGCAGTGCTACAGATTGAAGGAGGAGATGAGAGATCAGTTGTGCCACCGGTCCTCCCGGCTTTGCCACCTGCTGCAGCTGGTATAGTAAATTCCATTATTCATGAATCTCTTATATTTCTAGATCCGTCATCTGATTGTGACTTGTTTTGCAGCGGTCGCTTTGACTCCGGCCTCTTTCGAATCTCACATTATGATGCCGGCAGGCCCCTTCTCCAGACGTCCATCCTCAAAGGGTGCTGTGATGAGTCTGCGCATGTTGAGCGAATACGTCGAGGAGCTTAACGCGGAAGCTCCTGCATCTGCCGCAAATTTCGCTGCCGAGGTCAATTCGATGCTGGCGATGCTTGTAAATTTCCATAATGAAGGCGTCGTCGAGTTTTGGCTTAGTCACTGCAGGAAGATCGAGGCCTGTCTGCATCAGCTTGAACTTATGCTTCTTGCCCCTGAGACTCAGGCTTTGAACTCCCAGCGGGCCGCATGGGTCGAGCACCGTGCGTCCTTCCTCCGCCATTTCGAACAAGAAGCGACCTTGAGGCGGAAGGAATGCGAGGAGGCTTTCGCTGAGTCTATCTAGTTGCGTGCCCAGGTCGAAGCGAACGTCGCACAACTGAGAGCCGTCTTTGACACCTTGCAGCAATGTATCTCGGACGTGCTTGTATTGAGACGGAAGCTCGACTCTATCGAGCGGGTTACGCAGAGTCGCGAAGCTGCCCAACGGGAAATTGATGAGAATATTTCATCATGCTTGCAGCAAAGGACTCGAATCGAAGCGGAGCTAGCCGCGACGGCTGATCATGAGGAGGCACTGAAAGAAGTACGAGAGCAGCTTGTGGACTTGTTGAAAACGCTTCCTTCTCAGTAGCTGCATTTGTATCAATCATACACTTGTAATCTCTGAATAATATGTATCTATATTTTTTTTTATTCCTTTATATGATGTATCTTGTATTCAATTAAGTTCATGAATAAAGACATTCTTTTTGTTATACTGTTGCTTTCTTCCTCTTGCTGTGTTGTTGCAATGTGATTTTAGCAAGTGCTATCTGTAGATAGCATATAGCTGTCAATCTTGAATTCTTTGTGGAGTGGTGATGGCTTAGAAAACAGGGTTAGGATCTGTCCCCTAAGACTTTTCAACTTTATGAGCCGTGAGGGACTCATAAAGAGTTTTCTCCCTACTGGTCGAGAGGATCCCGTAGGTATAATTTCTCTTTAAGAATCGTGAGAATTCCTAAGTACATTTTCTCTTGAAAGTCGTAAGGATCTCACAAGAGAATTTACTCCCTTACGAGTCGTGAGGAACCACAAGTGATGGGTGAAGTTGTCCTTATCCGCATTTCACGGAGTCAGGGGTTGCTCTGGATGCTTCCCACGGGTTCACTGCCGTGTTTGGCGAGGACCAGGCTCCTCTCTGGACGTTTTCCAGGATACCGTAGTTTAAAGACATCGCGGTCGAGGTTAAGGACATCATAGTCCGTGGATTTAAGGACTCCACAGTCCAACGTTAGTTTTAAGACATCACGGTCGAGGTTAAGGACATCATAGTCCATGAGTTTAGGGACCTTATAGTCCAATGTTAGTTTTAAGACATCACGGTCGAGGTTAAGGACATCATAGTCCATGGATTTAAGGACTCCACAGTCCAATGTTTGTTTTAAGACATTACGGTCGAGGTTAAGGATATCATAGTCCGTGAATTTCAAGACTCCATATGTTAGTGTATATGCCCTAGAGGCCATTACTGTATCATACTAGTTTGTATATTACTTAATGGATGCTTGGGATATTCACCTTGTATGTACAATCTTGCTCAAAATAGTAGTATGCTACTTGGTTTGTTTCTACTTCAATGTGTACATGTGTTTATTTTTGTATATCGTCTATACACATTAGTAGAGCCCTTAGGATCTTTGCTTGATTACCAGCGATGTGATGGCCGTCACACTAGTGGGGCTGGGTAATCTATAAGCACATCCTTATGCAGGTCCCTGGTCGCAGGACTATCGAGACAGGGCATCGATACTCCGAAGTAGACCAGCGCATGCGCTTCTCATCCCAGTGTGGGAGACGGTCTGTCCCACAGCCGTCAGTACGTCGTACTTGAGATAGTATGCGGGTGCTCGTTAGGTTACGGGTACACTGGACAGGACTCGTCGGGAACTGACTAGTTGGTATTATACCTATCGTCAGTTATCAGTTCCCAGGTGACATGAGTACAGCTTAGTCCGCTGACTTGACACTGTCACTTCGCCTCGGGTGTGTTCCCACTGTACTTTGATCACTACCCTACCACGGCTCAAAGGAGTCGTGCAAACAGGTGGTGGTTGGGTGCAGTCCCGAAGCACTTGGAGGCAGTGACGGTTAGACAGGATTCGTCTCTCCCGGTATTGGGAGTTGACATCGCGCTGTGTCTTGGAGAGCCATTACACGAGTAGTCCCTGGCCAGGGCAAACGAGATATACTGGTAGGTTTCCAGTGTTATCTCAGGGTGTTTTGGGCTTCGCTCCGGCACGACTTGTACCGCTATTGGGGGACTGACGTTTACCGCCCCCTAGGCCCGCCATGCGATGTATCAGACGAACAGACCGGACTGTACGGAGAATGTCACACTCAGGCTCAGTAGGAGTTCAGATGGGTTTCGCCTCGTCCGTCTTCTTGTCGGCATTACCTGGGGACCGTTACGCACAGCTAGTGCCGCTTGCGGTCTGTGGTTAAACCCACTGCCAGCGTAGTGTCGAGTCTTTAGAGTCCCACACAGAAAGCTTTTCGCCTTTAGGCAAAAGAGTAGAGGTCGCATGGTATTGCGACAGGTCGCATGGTTTTGCGACAGGGTTCGGTCACATCCGTGCACTTGTGCACGTACAGTGTCCGGACAGTTTACACTAGCGGGCTTTGGTTTAAGCCAGATCCTAGTGTGCCTTATGGGATTGGATTTATCCAGTTTGCATTCGTGTTCCTCGGAACGCGGATGCGGGTGTGTATGCACAGTTGACAGGGAGGCAGAGGCTGCGGATTCTCATTAGGGTTGTTGACAGTTGACCGTTGACTATTTGACTTTATGCTCAACCCTAATGAGAATATGATATGTGATTAACTATTATATTAATTAAGTATTATGGTGATATGGTTGTTGACTTGTTGACTTTTGTTGACTTGTTGACTTTGGTGACTTGTTGACTTTTGTTGACTTGTTGACTAGGCTTGACTAGTTGACCATCATGATAACCATGGTTATCATTTCATGCCAAAGACTTTTTCTTGCTTGCTCATTTGAGTAAAATGAGTGCATGACATGATAAGGTTATGGTTGCTTCTAACCATCACATAAGATTTTTTTTGATATGATGAGTTATGATCACTTTGGATTATGAGAGGGTGAAAGACAAAAGAGTTGCTCATTTTTCTTTCTTGCTCATTCTCTCTCTTGTTCTTGAGCTCTCCTCTTGCTCTCACCCTCAACCTCTTGCTCCCTCTCTTGATCTATGGTTCTCTTGTCTCATGAGTTGAGAATCAAGAACCATAGATAAAATCCCATTCTATTTCTTCTCTACTCATTCTAGTTCACTAGGTTTAGCAAACCAAGTGAACTAGTTTCTTCAAAGAACGAAGAAGGAGCTAAAGGTTGGAGCTTTCAGGTGGATCTATCTTCGGCGTACGGAGACGACGAGAAGAAGCCATCGGACCACCATCGGAGCTTTGAAGACGAAGGAGTTCAAGACAAGTAAGGTATAACCCCCTAACCGAGTAGCTAAAACTCATAGTTAGGATGTTAGATAGATGTTTAACCAAGATCCGGGTTTTAGGTCCATGTTACCATCTTTAAGAAAATCGTTTTTTACCAAATTCCGCATTCCCGAAAGTACCGGGAGAGGTAGCATGGACTTACAGTGGTATCAGAGACTAGTTAAACTCTATCTAACATGTTAGCAAGTAACTAGAAGATCGATCAAAGGAATAGTCCCGAAAACAAAACCCTAAAATTTCAACTTTCTGTCGATTTCTAAAGTACTGGAAAAACTTTTTGGAACACACCTAAAATCGACTCAGGCTTTTTAAAAGAATCTGCAAAATTTTGGGCCCCTGACTCGGTCAAAGCGCCGCGCTTCCGCGGCGGGAGCACGCTCCCGCCGCGGAAGCGCGGCCGAGTTGACTCGGTCAGGGGTTTTCTCTTTTGCAGTTTACTCTTGGGGGTATTTTGGGATTTTTGGTATATATATTTTCTGCCCAGATTTTCCAGAACGAAAATTTTATTTTGGGGTCCCGAAAATCCGTATTTTTGATCGAACTTCTAAAAGACTTGAGCTAACGGGTTTTTCTGTATTGTGATATTTGTATTGAACGTCTACTAATCGCTATATGTCGATTAGTGGGGGTTATACAAATCTGTGATCTGTAATGTTGCTGGAATGTGTATATGAATATGTTGGATTGTCACGGGTGAATAGCCGGGGGTTGTGAGACGAGAGTTTTCTTTTCTTTCTATTCTTGTAAATTTGTAAATTGATGTAATAATTATTTGTATGGCCGCACAACCGGGTCGGGGTTGTAGCCGTCATTGTATAATTTCTTTTTACTGTTTTTGCTCCTAGGATAGACCCATGGAGGGGGTGCACAAACTACCGGGTATGCCGAAGTGTCGAGTGGCCTACTCATAGGAGATGAGGGAGGTTACTACGCTTCGGGTACTTGGCGGGTAGTTTGCCGCACCCGTAGGGGTCTTGGGTGGGGTATTTGGCTATTCACCGCGACTGTGTAATCTTTCTTTTGTTACAGGCTCGTACAAATTACAGATTCCTAGTATATCCAATGTATTCATCTGTGATCTGAAATGTTTATCATTGCAGTATATCTATATATGATATTATTTAGGCGTTGCTTATGTTTTACAGACGCGCTAGCCCAGCCCCCGCTCTGTCGTTAGTTAAGTAACCTAACGGGTAATGACGGGGCCCCGTGGCGAATGCGAATGGCATAAGCGTACGTCATATTTTGGTTGTTTTCTGCAATGGTAGGTTTAAATGATGGGACGCATTAAAAGAACTAATGCAAGAATATCACGCATTAAAAGAACTAATGCAAGATAATAAACCAAGTTAAAGTCGTTGGAACACTTTCGAAAAACCACTCGGTTCTTTTCAAAACAAACTTTTAAAATACGGAGTTTGAGCCACTCCATTTAAAAGCTATCTCGTTCCATCGACCAAATCAAGTTCACTACGTTCACGGTTTTGCCAAAACCATCCGTAGCCCTCCATCATTTCAGTTAAATATTCGGTAGTATTCAAGCTATGTATTTTGACCTCACGCCAAGGCATAGTGATTGGTAGCTGCCGGATATTTATCTGTTGCATAGATAGAATGCGTTGGTTTGAGACAGTCGTACTGCCATTTTGGCCTACGTCAAGGGTATGTACGGGTGGATTCAAATTAACCTGGATAATGATGGGACGAACTTGACATGTGACTTATGACATTTTGACCTCACGCCAAGGTCATAAGAGCATGGGGCAAAAATTCACATCGGGAGTTTCATAAGTACTGAAACTTGCTAGATTTGCATGCCATTTGGAGTGTGATGATTCTGGTAGGATTCCTTCAGTTTCGTCACGCGATGATATTTGGATCCCGATCCTACTGTGAGTATATGCTACTCCTCGGGAAATTTCTCACTTAACGATCAATGCTATAAACCTAGTAGGTGCCTAGAAAGGTGTTAGCGGGGCTACGCCCCCAGGGAAAAGAGGTTCTTTAATTAAGGAACTTCGCGAAAGCGTTGGAAAACCTCCCTCGAAGTACCGACACCGGCCTGGCTGAACGGTTAAGCAAGTATTGTACGGTGGGATTGATCCTGACTAATTCTTCCTTTATGGTTTGAGGAGGGATTCGAGAAACAGTGGAAGCCATCCTGTTTAGACAAACTAAAAACCACTCTAAACTTGCAAGAGCATCATGCTGAGTGTTTCTTCTTCTCTCTCCTAATTGCAGCGACCAATCAACATGACTGGACTTAAGTTACTCCTAGATAAAAACAAACTGACAGGGCCAAACTACAAAGATTGGCTCAGGAATGTCAAGATAGCAATCACTTATGACAAGCTGGGGTATCTTCTTACCACCAAAGCTCCCCCTGTCCCTGGTCCAACTTCCAGTGTCGCGGATAAGGAAATCCGCAAGACTTGGGAGATTGATAGCGCGAAGGCCAAGTGCCTCCTGTTTGCCTCGATGGACAACGAACATCAGAGGAGGTATGAGAATATGGACATGGAGTCCATATTGCTCCATACAAAAGAACTGTATGGAGAGCAATCACGTATCGCAAGATACGAAGCGTCGAAAAAGTTATTTTCGACAAGAATGGCCGTCGGATCATCAGTAGCTGAGCACGTGCTAAAGATGATCGGCTTCATTGAGGAGCTCGCTGACCTAGGGATCACATTGGAGAGTGAGCTATATACGGATATAGTTCTCCAGTCCCTTCCTTCCACTTACGCCCAGTTTATACTGAACTTCAACTTACAAGAAAAAGAGGTTGAACTTTCAGAGCTCCTCAACATGCTGAGGAGCGCAGAGGGCACCCTACAGAAAAGTAGGGATACATCCACTTTGTTTGTAGGAGGATCATCTTCTTCTAGGTCCAAGGCGAAAGCCAAGGGAAAGAAGAAGAAGGCCCCCGCCAAACCAAGGGGCGGTGTTAGTAAAGTGGATACGAAGGGAAAAGGAAAAGCAACAAAGATAGCGGGGAAGCTTGTGGATAAGGAAGAATGCTTCTATTGTCATAAGAAAGGACACTGGAAGAATGATTGCAGGGCCTGGAAGGCCAGAACACAGGAATTGAAGCAGGTTGCAGCTTCAGCTTCAGGTGTGTATGTTATTGAAAACTGTCTTTCAATAAACTCTACTTCCTGGGTATTGGATACCGGATCAGGATCTCATATCTGTAATTCTTTGCAGGCGTTGAGAAACCGTAGGGTTTTGAAGGCAGGTGACATGACCCTCAGAGTTGCGAACGGAGCTAGCATGGATGCTAAAGCCGTGGGGGACTATCACCTGGGAATGTCAGATGGACATGTTTTGGTTTTGCGTAATTGCTTTTTTGTACCCAACGCAACTTGTAATATCATTTCTGTATCTTTAGTTTCTAAAGAAGGTTATGAATTTGCGTTTGTAAGTAATGTTGTAAACATTCACCTTAATCAAGTATTGATTGGGTCAGGTACTCTGAGTAATGGTATATACGTGTTAAACCAACCGCAGATTTTTAATGTCCAGAATACACACAAAAGAAAGTCTCCAGAAATAAATCAGACTTTCTTATGGCATTGTAGATTGGGTCACATCAATGAGAGAAGGTTGACTAAGTTACATACAGAAGGATATTTGAATACGTTCGAATATCAATCGTATGCCACTTGTCAATCTTGTCTCAAAGGAAAGATGACAAAGACTCCGTTTACTGGACAAGGAGTAAGAGCGAGCGAGCTCTTGGGACTCGTACACAGTGACGTGTGCGGTCCAATGTCTACACATGCCCGAAGCGGACATTCTTACTTCATTACTTTTACGGATGACTTCTCAAGGTACGGTTATGTCTTCTTAATGAAACATAAGTCCGAAGCCTTTGGAAAATTCCAGGAGTATAAGAATGAAGTAGAGAAACAGACCGGCAAAAGTATTAAGATTCTAAGATCGGATTGAGGTGGAGAATACTTAAGTGCCGAGTTCCTGGACTATTTAAAAGAGAACGGAATTCTCTCTCAGCTTACTCCTCCATACACCCCGCAACATAACGGTGTATCGGAGAGACGGAACCGCACCCTATTGGATATGGTGCGGTCCATGATGAGTAACGCTGAGTTACCGCGATCATTCTGGGGGTATGCGCTAGAATCAGCTGCATACCTTTTGAACCGAGTTCCGACTAAGACTGTGCCTACCACCCCATATGAAATGTGGAGTGGGAAGAAACCCTATCTTCAATATCTGAAGATCTGGGGATGTCCAGCTTTTGTCAAAAAGCAGCATGCGGACAAACTCGAGGCACGCTCAGTACTGTGCAAGTTTGTGGGATACCCAAAGAACACCAGGGGGTATCTTTTCTACTACGCAGAGGAACAAAAAGTCCTTGTTTCTCGTAATGCCCACTTCCTAGAACACCAGTTCTTGGAAAAGGAAAATAGTGGGAGCGCAGTGGAACTGGAAGAAATTCCAGAACCACAGACTATTACTGAAAGGTTAGTGGAACCAGAGGGTTCAACAGAACAGGACATTCCTACGCCGCTCCGCAGGAGTAGTAGGCAGTCTCATCCGCCCGAGAGATTCTGCGGTTTTCTCATAGACGGGGATAGAGAGGATTGCATCATAGATTATGATGAGCCTACTAGCTTCCAGCAGGCCGTTCAGAGCGTTGACTCAGTGAAATGGCTGGATGCAATGCGGACCGAAATGGAGTCCATGTACACCAACAAGGTATGGACGTTGGACATTGCTCCAGACGGGGTAAAACCCGTAGGATGCAAGTGGATCTTCAAAAGGAAGATTGGTGTAGATGGACAGGTTGAGACCTATAAAGCTAGGCTGGTAGCAAAGGGTTTTCTTCAAAGACCTGGCTTGGACTACGACGAAACCTTTTCTCCAGTAGCCATGCTGAAATCCATTCGGATCCTTCTTGCCATTGCTGCCTTCCACGATTATGAGATCTGGCAAATGGACGTAAAGACAGCTTTTCTAAATGGAAATTTAGAGGAGTGTGTCTATATGGACCAGCCGGAGGGTTTCATTCAGAGTGGGAGCAGCGGAAAGGTGTGCAAGTTGCTTAAGTCCATCTATGGACTAAAGCAGGCGTCGCGGAGTTGGAACATCTGCTTTGATGAGACGGTCAAGGAATTTGGCTTTATCAAAAATCCAGATGAACCATGCATCTATAGTAGATTTGTAGCGAGAACTGTAGTATTCCTCGTTTTATACGTGGATGACATTCTCTTAATGGGAAATGACATTCCTATGCTACAATCTGTCAAGGGGTTCTTGTCACACAGGTTCTCCATGAAAGACCTGGGTGATGCCTCATACATTCTGGGTATCCGGATCTACCGTGACAGATCCAAGAGGATATTAGGACTTTCTCAGTCCAGGTACATCGACACCATACTGAAGAGATTCAGTATGGAAGATTCCAAGCGCGGTAACCTACCGGCTTGTCACGGGATCACCCTCTCTAAAGAGATGTCTCCCAAGACTGATTTGGAGAGGGATCGCATGTCTATTATACCCTACGCTTCTGCGGTAGGCTCTATAATGTATGCGATGTTGTGTACCAGACCGGATGTAGCTTATGCACTGAGTGTGGTAAGCCGGTATCAGTCTAACCCTGGGGAGAAACACTGGATAGCGGTAAAGAACATTCTCAAGTACCTGAGAAGGACTAAAGAGATGTTCTTGGTGTATGGAGGAAAAGACCTCCAGATCGAGGCCTTTGCTGACTCCAGCTTCCAGAGTGACAAGGATGATTCCAAGTCCATGTCGGGTTTTGTCTTTACCCTCAATGGAGGGGCGGTGTGTTGGAAGATTTCCAAACAAGAAACCGTTGCAGACTCGACGATGGAAGCGGAATACATCGCTGCATCTGATGCCGCAAAAGAAGCTGTCTGGATGAGGAAGTTCTTGAAAGAACTTCAGGTGGTTCCGTCCATTGTTGATCCAATACCTCTGTATTGCGACAACAATGGGGCTATAGCTTTAGCGAAGGAACCAAGGTCCCATCAGAAATCCAGGCACATCTTGAGGCGGTATCACCTGATCAGGGAGATCGTGGATCGCCAGGAGATCGAGGTTCGGAGAGTCGCTTCAGAAGACAACACTGCAGATCCATTCACCAAGGCCTTGCCCCAGACTCAATTCGAGCGGCTGATCGAGATGATAGGTCTTCGATACGCCAGTACATGGCCTTAGTGCAAGTGGGAGATTGTTAGTGTATATGCCCTAGAGGCCATTACTGTATCATACTAGTTTGTATATTACTTAATGGATACTTGGGATATTCACCTTGTATGTACAATCTTGCTCAAAATAGTAGTATGCTACTTGGTTTGTTTCTACTTCAATGTGTACATGTGTTTATTTTTGTATATCGCCTATACACATTAGTAGAGCCCTTAGGATCTTTGCTTGATTACCAGCGATGTGATGGCCGTCACACTAGTGGGGCTGGGTAATCTATAAGCACATCCTTATGCAGGTCCCTGGTCGCAGGACTATCGAGACAGGGCATCGATACTCCGGAGTAGACCAGCGCATGCGCTTCTCATCCCAGTGTGGGAGACGGTCTGTCCCACAGCCGTCAGTACGTCGTACTTGAGATAGTATGCGGGTGCTCGTTAGGTTACGGGTACACTGGACAGGACTCGTCGGGAACTGACTAGTTGGTATTATACCTATCGTCAGTTATCAGTTCCCAGGTGACATGAGTACAGCTTAGTCCGCTGACTTGACACTGTCACTTCGCCTCGGGTGTGTTCCCACTGTACTTTGATCACTACCCTACCACGGCTCAAAAGAGTCGTGCAAACAGGTGGTGGTTGGGTGCAGTCCCGAAGCACTTGGAGGCAGTGACAGTTAGACAGGATTCGTCTCTCCCGGTATTGGGAGTTGACATCGCGCTGTGTCTTGGAGAGCCATTACACGAGTAGTCCCTGGCCAGGGCAAACGAGATATACTGGTAGGTTTCCAGTGTTATCTCAGGGTGTTTTGGGCTTCGCTCCGGCACGACTTGTACCGCTATTGGGGGACTGACGTTTACCGCCCCCTAGGCCCGCCATGCGATGTATCAGACGAACAGACCGGACTGTACGGAGAATGTCACACTCAGGCTCAGTAGGAGTTCAGATGGGTTTCGCCTTGTCCGTCTTCTTGTCGGCATTACCTGGGGACCGTTACGCACAGCTAGTGCCGCTTGCGGTCTGTGGTTAAACCCACTGCCAGCGTAGTGTCGAGTCTTTAGAGTCCCACACAGAAAGCTTTTCGCCTTTAGGCAAAAGAGTAGAGGTCGCATGGTATTGCGACAGGTCGCATGGTTTTGCGACAGGGTTCGGTCACATCCGTGCACTTGTGCACGTACAGTGTCCGGACAGTTTACACTAGCGGGCTTTGGTTTAAGCCAGATCCTAGTGTGCCTTATGGGATTGGATTTATCCAGTTTGCATTCGTGTTCCTCGGAACGCGGATGCGGGTGTGTATGCACAGTTGACAGGGAGGCAGAGGCTGCGGATTCTCATTAGGGTTGTTGACAGTTGACCGTTGACTATTTGACTTTATGCTCAACCCTAATGAGAATATGATATGTGATTAACTATTATATTAATTAAGTATTATGGTGATGTGGTTGTTGACTTGTTGACTTTTGTTGACTTGTTGACTTTGGTGACTTGTTGACTTTTGTTGACTTGTTGACCGGTTGACTAGGCTTGACTAGTTGACCATCATGATAACCATGGTTATCATTTCATGCCAAAGACTTTTTCTTGCTTGCTCATTTGAGTAAAATGAGTGCATGACATGATAAGGTTATGGTTGCTTCTAACCATCACATAAGACTTTTTTTGATATGATGAGTTATGATCACTTTGGATTATGAGAGGGTGAAAGACAAAAGAGTTGCTCATTTTTCTTTCTTGCTCATTCTCTCTCTTGTTCTTGAGCTCTCCTCTTGCTCTCACCCTCAACCTCTTGCTCCCTCTCTTGATCTATGGTTCTCTTGTCTCATGAGTTGAGAATCAAGAACCATAGATAAAATCCCATTCTATTTCTTCTCTACTCATTCTAGTTCACTAGGTTTAGCAAACCAAGTGAACTAGTTTCTTCAAAGAACGAAGAAGGAGCTAAAGGTTGGAGCTTTCAGGTGGATCTATCTTCGGCGTACGGAGACGACGAGAAGAAGCCATCGGACCACCATCGGAGCTTTGAAGACGAAGGAGTTCAAGACAAGTAAGGTATAACCCCCTAACCGAGTAGCTAAAACTCATAGTTAGGATGTTAGATAGATGTTTAACCAAGATCCGGGTTTTAGGTCCATGTTACCATCTTTAAGAAAATCGTTTTTTACCAAATTCCGCATTCCCGAAAGTACCGGGAGAGGTAGCATGGACTTACACCATAGTCCAATGTTAGTTTTAAGACGTCACGGTCGAGGTTAAGGACATCATAGTCCGTGGATTTAAGGACTCCACAGTCCAATGTTAGTTTTAAGACATTACGGTCGAGGTTAAGGACATCATAGTCAATAGGTTTAAGGACCCCACAGTCCGTGAAATGTGTGGTTGTTTTTCAGACCATAATATTGCATTTATCATTCTCCTATTCTTACCCTTTTTATAAATAAACAGGTACTCTTGACGCACGTTTGTTGCATATTACAGGATACAGGTTTCTGGAGCAAGTACAGTGAAAAAGACACAAAACAACAGAAAAATGGCTTTTGACCAACTATTAGACGGATCCTAGTCTAGCCTAGATGAAGAACAATGCAAGGTCCAAAATGTTAATGCAAACGGTCAAAAGATACTTACAAGTGTTCACTGAAACATCTGGAGGAAAACCAGAAGCCCAAAAGAGAAAATAAGTGAAGAAACAGAAGCCCACAGAGCCACTGAACCAAGCCCAAACTTTTGGCAGCCCAAGACCACCAATGGGCCGAACAAATGCCGCGGATCCGCGGCCATTATATGCCCGTGTCGGCGCAGTTTTTCTGTGACGGTGCGTTGTTGTGAGTGTTAGGATTTTAAGTGGGCAAATCAGTAATTGCGCGTGCACGAGAGTCTGTAACCCTAGGTTTCCTATTTTCCTATAAATTGTAATTTTAGATCTAAAAATTGTATGCCTCCCTTTAATGAATAAAATTTAGAAATCTTTTGGAGAGCATCGGTGTTTCTTCTCCATTCAGAAATTCAGATCTGACAACCCTGCATGGATGATTGGAGAGATGCATCAGTAAGTAGTTTTATTTAATTGCCCTAGTTTAGATTTTAATTCCTTGCCTTAGATGTTAGCTTTGGGAAAGGCTTTTGAGAGATGAGATCTCTCATCCCTTTCTTACTCATCACATAGAATCTATAGGACTCCATGCATACATGCACATACCGCTCCCTACGGCACCCTATCCTTCGAGGTAGCGGTAATACCGTAGTATAAAGGCCCGGGTGTGATATTTTCCATGGAGGTTAGGGTAAGGATCTCTAAAAGAAGGACAATAACCTAGAGGAAGGAACACCTTCCCGAATGGATCCAATCCCCTTTATTGATAATTACCATAACTCCTCTTAGATCCTAATCTGGGTATAGAAAGCGTTGAGATTTATTTACATTTCCAAACCATTCCTAAACCTAACCCTAGCAAGATTTAGATCTAGATTAATTTAGTTTTTAGATAGAATCAATTTTTAGATTTAATAATCAACCGAACACCCTTCGGAATTAACTCGTTAGGGCGATTAGGAGATTCACAACATCCCTGTGGACCGACCCGTACTCACCGGCTAGCTTCATGCGAAGCCGTTCTTGATTGCGGTTACAAATATTTTTGATCTATCTTTTAGAAAGCGCAAGCACGTTAAAATCATTCAATCAGTTGTCGGGACCCGTCACCTCTTTGAAGACGTTGAGGAATTACAACGACAAATATCAAAGGAGTGAAGAGATGTACCCTTGAAACAAGGTAAAATTAGTTTAAGGACATTACGGTCCATTGCTAGTTTTAAGACATCACGGTCGAGGTTAAGGACATCATAGTCCGTGAGTTTAAGGACCTCACAGTCTGATGTTAGTTTTAAGACATCACGGTCGAGGTTAAGGACATCATAGTCCGTGGATTTAAGGACCCCACAGTCCGATGTTTGCTCTGGATGCTTCCCACGGGTTCACTGCCATGTTCGGCGAGGACCAGGCTCCGCTCTGGATGCTTCACACGGGGTCATTACCGTGCTCTGCGAGGACCAGGATCCGCTCTGGACGTTTTCCACGGGGTCAGAAGTGACATAATCCGCGTTCCACTTAGCCAGGAATTTTGCTCTGGATGCTTCCCACGGGTTCACTGCCGTGTTCGGCGAAGACTAGGCTCCGCTCTGGATGCTTCACACGGGTTCATTGCCGTGCTCTGCAAGGACCAGGATCCGCTCTGGACGTTTTCCACAGGGTCAGAAGTGACATAATCCGCGTTCCACGTAGCCATGAATTTTGCTCTGGATGCTTCCCACGGGTTCACTGCCGTGTACGGCGAGGACTAGGCTCCGCTCTGGATACTTCACACGGGTTCACTGCCGTGCTCTGCGAGGACCAGGATCCGCTCTGGACGTTTTCCACGGGGTCAGAAGTGACATAATCCGCGTTCCACGTAGCCAGGAAGGGTTGACTTTATCCGCATTTCACGGAGTCGGAATTTGACTCTCGGTCATCTGCACACCGCCGAGTCATAGAACTGGGAGTTGCCACTGTTCCGCTTTGCTTGATGTTTTGTGTGTTGTAATGAGACGAATGTTGAGATGATCTCTAGGCTATCTGTGAACCGTCGAGATTTGGCTTCTTCTTCTGATGAAACCTGGGGAGGAGGAGTGTGACTCCCTCTTCGTTTGCGCCCTTGGATTGTATACAGGGATTGATGTAATATTACCTTTAGAACGTAAATTTCATTCATTCATTTTATTTATTTATTTTTTATTTCTTTCCGCGATGCTCTATCATTTCAGCTTTTATATCGCGAAGGTCGCGATTGCCCCATCATTTCGGCTATTTTTCACGGTGCCCAATTATTTCGGCTATTTATTTTATTTTTACTCGCTGCTTTTTATTGCGAGTTGCCCAATCATTTCGGCTATTTTGCATGCATACATTTTTACTTGCTGATTTTGTTTGCAAGTTGCCCCATCATTTCGGCTATTTCGTATGCATGTGTGGCGTGCTGGATTTTCGCTGCAAGTTTGGAATTAGACACCGATTTCGGCATCAACACCGCTACAACTGGGATATTGCCAAGAGCGAATCATCATTTGCCTCTGTCGATATCGAACATAGGTGGCTTAGCGAAGAGGGTTAGGATCCTGTCGACTAAGGCTTTTGACTTCATGAGCCGTAAGGGTCTCACAAAGGTATTTCTCCCTAGAAGTCGTGAGGATCTCGTAGGTGCGTTTTCTCCTTAGGAGTCGTGAGGACTCCCAAGTGTATGATCTCTTGTAAGTCGTAAGGATCTTGCAAAAGTGTTTTCTCCTTATAAGTCGAGAGGACTTACAAGGGCTGTTCACCATGTAGACATATCCCTAGTCACGGATGGGACTTGGTTAGGGAAATGTTTATTCGCACCCGTGGATTGTATACAAGGTTCAGTATTGATCTGCTTGTAGGGCAGTATTGGAGGTCGTGGGGGCTGCTTAAGAACAGGTTCAGATCCCTGTAGCTTAAGACTTTTGAATCTTATGAGCCATGAGGGTCCCATAAGAGGGTTCTCTTTACGAGTCGTGAGGATCTCGCAAGTGTAATTTCTCCTTAGGGATCATGGGGATCCCTAAGTGTGTTGCTCCCTTGTGAGTCGTAAGGATCTCACGCAGGTGGTTTCTCCTAACAAAGTCGGGAGGACCTTGCAAGTGTCTTTTAACGAGGTTGTGCCCTTTCGGGTTTTCACAAACACTCGCCGGTAGCCCTGCTGTTTTTACTCACGGAGCCCTTTCGGGTTTTCTTCCGTGCCCATTTTGCTTATGGACATACCGTTGTTTTTATTCTTTTTTTTATTCTTTTTTTTGTATCAGGTTTGGGATGCTGCAATCCACCGTAGTTTATCGACATCTCGGTCAACAGCTAGTTTTAGGACATAGTGGTCCATTGTTAGTTTAGGGACGTTTCGGTCCGTTGTTAGTTTAAGGACGTTTCGGTCCGTTGTTGAAGAAGGCCTGTCACTACTTATAGAGTTTAGGCTTAGGAAGATAGCGAGCGAATATAGTCGTTGTCATCTATCATTGACCTAGGCCGTGACTCGTTAGGCGTAGTATTTCTTCAGGAAGCGACCATTTATTGGCCTGAAGGGCCTTTCGCCATGCATGTCCATGAGTAGATAGGCTCCACCCTGGTAGACCTTGTCTATGATGTACGGGCCTTCATAGTTCGGCTCGAATTTCCCTCGTTTAGCACGATTTGGGATCATGGGTCTTTTGACCACTAGCACGAGTTCGCCTTGGCAGAATGTTCTCGGCCTGGTCAATCTTTCATATGAGCGCGTCATCTTTGCTTTATAAGCTTCCAGATTTTGCTGCGCCAGGATCCGGGTTTCATCAAGGGCATCGAGCTCCTCAAGTTGAAGATAACCATTCTCTTCGTCCGTTAGCTCATAATGAACTGCCACTCGTAAAGAGGGTAGCTCTATCTCGAGGGGGAGTACCGCTTCTGTACCGAATACCAACGCGTATGGAGTTGTGTTCGTGGCCGTCTTGAACGTAGTTCGATACGCCCAGAGAGCTTCTTGCAGTCTCTCGTGCCAGTCCTTCTTATTTCGAGACACCGTCTTTTTCACGATCTTTGTCAAGTTTTGTTGAAAGCCTCAGCTAGACCGTTAGCTCGGGGGTTATAAACTGAGGAGTATCTCCAGTCTATGTTATGTTGTTGTGTGAAGCGGCTGATCTTGTGGCTTCTGTAGGCTAGCCCGTTATCGGAGATGATCCATCACGGAGTTCCAAACCGATAAATAACGTGCATCTTGAAGAAATGGAGGATATTCTCCGTCTTCACTTCCCTCAGCGGTACTGCTTCTGCCTATTTGGAGAAGTAATCAGTTGTCGCCAAAATGAACCGATGTCCTCTGGACGATACTGGTTCGATGGGGCCGATTATGTCAGTCCCCCACATTTCAAACGGCCAACTAGCCACTGTCGGATGTAATGGATTTGGATGTTGATGGATAAAGTCCTCATGGATCTGGCATGAGTGGCATTGCTTCGCATACTCAAGGCAGTCCTGAATCATCGTGGGCCAATAATAACCCATCCGTTTGATCTTCAGCTTCATCTTCGGTCTGGCTTGGTGAGAACCGCAGAGTCCGTCGTGAATTTATTGGACGACTCTTTTTGCCTCTTCATGTCCCAGGCATCTTAGCCATAAAGAATCAAATGACCTCTTGTACAGAGTATCATTGACGAAAGTGAAAGACAGATCTCGTTTCAAAAGCTGATGTCTTGAGGACGCATCTTCAGGTGTTCGACGGGATTTGAAGTAGTCTATAAAGACTTCTCTCCAATCTTCGACCTTTTCTTGGTCTTTCACTTGTAGAGCCATTTGCTCGGTCGCTCCTTTTTCCTCGGACGACTCCGAAGATATTCCTGCCGGTGCAAGAACCCGACGGCTTTGTACCACGATTCTTACGTCATCGAGGTTCTCGTCAGCCAATTCTTTAGCAAGCTTGGATAATGCATCCGCTTTGCTATTTTTCACACGCGGTATGCTTTCCAAGGTGTAGGAAGGTATTTGGGTCAGCAGTTGCTGTACCCTCTTGCCGTACTTTACCAGTTCTGGTTTGCACGTTTGGTAGTCGCCATTTACTTGACTAACGACCAGTTGGGAGTCTCCGTATATGAGGAGGTTTTCAATTCCCATGTCGATGGCGATCTCGAGACCTGCTATCAAAGCTTCATACTCGGCATAGTTGTTCGTCCTCGGCTCTGTTAAGGAGAAGGCAAAGCGCATTATCCCCTCTTATGGAGTTACGAAGATGAGGCCTACCCCCGATTTGATTATGGGGGTGTTTTGTTTGCGCTTCTTCATTGAGAATGCTCCATCGAAATAAAGTTCCCACCGGGTATCACTTCCGTCGATCGTGTCAAACGTATGTTCGTCTGGCAGTTCGCAATTCAGAGGGGAATCGGCAGGTATCGGATGATCAGCGAGGAAGTCGGCGATGGCCTGGCCTTTCACTGCCTTAAGAGGCTGATAAGTTATTGGGAACTCCATCAAGAGCAAGGCTCATTTAGCGAGCCGTCACGTCAATATGGCTTTTGACATCAAATATTTGAGAGGATCCACCTTCGATATGAGACGGACTTCATGCGCCAATGCATAGTGCCTGAGCTTCGCTATCGCGAAGATCAATGCCAAGCAGTGTTTTTCGATGGGAGAATAATTGCTTTCTGCCCCCAGTAGAACTCGACTCAAATAGTAGAGGGCTCTCTCCTTCCCTTGGTCGTTCTCTTGTGCCCATAATACGCCTAAAGAACCTTCGATGGCTGTTGTATAAAGAATGAGAGACTTTCCCTTGACCGGAGCGGCTAGCACCGGCGGATTCTACAAGTATTGCTTGATTTCGTCCAGTGCGCTTTGGCATTTTTGATCCCAGACGAACGGAGTTCCCTTCTTCATCAGGTGACTGTAAGGGCGGCACTTGCCTGAGAGATTGGCTATAAATCGCCGAATATACGCGAGCTTCTCCTGGAGAGAACGCAATTGTTTGAGAGTCCTTGGTGGGGGCATTTCCATAATCGCCTTGATCTTCAACGGGTCTATCTCGTTGCCCCGGTGTCTGACGATGAACCCCAAGAATTTGCCCGAGGAGACTCCGAACGCACATTTAAGAGGGTTCATCTTCAATTTGTATTTACGAAGGCGTTGAAATACGATCTTCAGATGCTCAAGATGTTCCTCGTATGATTTCCTTTTCACCACGAGGTCGTCGATATAGCATTCGACGATTTCATGTATGAGGTCATCGAAGATCTTCGTCATGGCCCTCTAATAGGTGGCACCGGCGTTCTTTAGAACGAAAGGCATTACCTTATAGCAGAATATACCCAAAGGGGTCCGGAAAGCAGTACGCTTCTGGTCTTCAGGATGCATTTTTATCTGATTGTATCCTGATGATCCGTCCATAAAGGAGAAAACCTCGTGAGTGGATGTATTGTCTATCATTAGCTCGGTGACCGGTACCGGGAAATCATCCTTCAGGCAGTCTTTATTGAGATCCCGAAAGTCCACACATATGCGCACTGTCCCGTTCTTCTTCATTACTGGGACGATTTTGGCGATCCAGTCAGGATACTGAACTTCTTGGATGAAGCCGGAGTCGATTAGCTTCTTGACCTCAGCGTTGATACACATCTCAAGCTCGAGCCGCATTGGTGCTTGTTTGATTGGCTTAACGTCCGGGGATATCTCCAATTTGTGGACAACAATCTCTGGATTTTGTCCTGGCATTTCGGAATAGTTCCATGCGAAGCAATCTCTATGCTGCATAAGCACGTCTTTTAGCGCAGCCACCCTTTCTTCAGATAGCAGCTTACTGACGAATGTCGGTCATGGGTCACTTGCTGTGCCCAAATCAATCTTCTTGAAGTTATCTGCAGTAGTATGTATTCCATCTTTCAGCTTTTTTGGCACAGGTGGAAACTCTGAGATCACCTCGTCATCATTGTTTTCGAAGCACCAGGGGAGGTCATCCATATTCTTGGGTTCTTCTTTTGATATCATTATCATATGACAAGTACGAGCTCACTTCCAAGACCGATGTGGATCTGGGTCTACTCTCATGGATTTGGGTTCATACTTCTGCGGCGGAGTTATCCTCCAACTGTCGGATAGAGAGAACTTGCCGAGCTGATATTGATCTTCGACCCAGTCTTTGAAGGTGAAGCAGTCTTCGAGAGGGTGTCCTATTGCTCGGTGATAAGAGCAATAGTCTGGATGAGAGACCTCGTTAGCTTGCTTAGGGTGTTTAGACTCCGGAAGTGTAATCATTTGATGTTTTATGGCAAGATCAAGTATCTTCTTTGTCTTGTCTTGAGGAAAAGGGTATGCTCGACTCATCTTCTTCATAAGGGACAAATCCGGACCGCTCGATTCCCGACCGCGTGACTTCTTGGTCCTGCTTTGTCGCTGTCGATCGCTTTTTCCGCTCTTTGCCTTGTTTCTGCCTCTGCGTCGGGCCTTTTGCACAACAGGTTGACAGGGAGGGGCATTTTCATTTTTCGCAGCCTGTTGAAGAAGGCGTTGCATCCTGGCTTTCTCGTAAATGGCCATTTCGCTATTATGGTTGTCTCAAACTTTTTGACCGGCTTCCCTTATAAGCTTGTCCATTTGTTCTTCGAATGACGGACTGGGCATTTTCATGTCGGGGGCTCTTTCTGGTTCAGGGTTAGCATTCTCCCATTGAGCATCCCCTTCTTCATCAAAGTCATGTACGCCATAGCAGTCGTGGAGTAGCTCCCGTTTCTTGGACCGAACATATCCAAGCTCGATCGCTTCCATTCTCCCGTTGAGTAACTTGCGCTGAGTTCCGGGAACGTTCCAGATCCTATCATAGAACTTAACTTTTCGAGCGGTCTGTTTGAAGGGTATCCCTTGGCGCTTCAATAACCTTTTCAAGCCTTCTGTGTAATATCTAGGCAGACGGATGGGCTGGAGCCTGTCGAGCGTAGAATCGGCGCCATGCCAAACTTCTTTCTCTACTCTTGTTTCCGTGGATCGGTAGAATAGGATTGCCTGTTCACCTTTTCGCCTGGGAGGGACGTAAAATGTTTGTAGCTCTTGCACGCTATAATCTTCAAATGCGTCAAGAACTTTGTAGTGCTCCCAGGGAATCATGGTAATTTGCAAACTCTGATTATCACCAGCGAATGCTTGTATTGGTGGCCGAGCGGAGAATATAGCATGGACCTCATCTTCCGAGTCGCTGCCAAAGATCAACATAGGAGTGGACGGTCCCGGCTTGTTGTACTGGGGTGGACCTGAATAAATTATCTCTTCCCCTTCCTCAGTATCTGAAGACAGGAATGGTGGTGATAGTTTTGTTCTCCAGTTTGCGACATCTCTCCGTGTCCTCGAAATCTGGCAAAAAGTATTTTGCATCTTCATACTTGCGGACATCGTTCATGGAGAATGGGTTCAGCTCTCCTGTTACGGTATACTCGAGACCATCCTT
Organism: Agapanthus africanus; assembly: GCA_030015575.1. Lineage (NCBI taxonomy): Eukaryota > Viridiplantae > Streptophyta > Magnoliopsida > Asparagales > Amaryllidaceae > Agapanthus > Agapanthus africanus. The sequence goes on from CM057344.1 coordinate 43,807,953, forward strand.
AAAGTATTTCATACACTAATGTTGTGTAGAAGGGATGATGTTGTACTCATGTAACCAAGGCCGGCCGAGCAAAGCGTTATAACATGTCTTGGCGTCAATGACATGAAATTTAATATCCGTGACAAGTAGCCCGAATCGTAATGTCAATATCACAGACCTGAGAGTCCGCGATGACTGGGAGTCAAAACCGGAGATGGTGATTTTATCACGAGCGAGATGCTGAACGCTCATGCAAATTTCCTTCAACACTCGCACGTTGAGGAGATTGACGGAAGACCCATTGTCGACCAGGATTTTGCCTATCTTTATATCGTGGCAGTACCCTGAGACATAGAGGGGACGGTTGTGCTCGCACGTCCCAAGGAGGAGGTCTTCGTCGCCGAAGGTGATATCGGCTGTGTGTACTTCCTCCAGCTCGTCCTTCATCTTTTCTTCGGCGAGAAAAGCTTAGAATTGCTCTAGCTCTTGTAGCGCCTTAATCAATGAATCTCTCACTTCTTTGGATAGTAAAAGGGCGTCGAGAATGCTGAGCTGTGAGGGCAACTTCCTCAAGTGCGTCAGAACGTTGTAGTCCACCTTGTTCCTTTTTGGCGGGTCCTTGGCACTCAGCTCTTTGATGACTTGGTCATCTAGGGCGATATCTTCAGAGACTTTTTCTTTTCCCTTATCTTTTCTATTCGTGGGTCCGAGATTCTTTTCTGGAAGTGTACGATTGCGTAGCTGAATGTTTTCACAGGCCTTCGGTCCTTCCTCTTTTCCCAAAGTGGAATCTTTAAAGAGAGGGCTAAGAGCCATTTCTTCGTCGGAGTCGCTCCCGAAGGTGAGAACTTGCGATCCCCCGGCGTTGACCATGCGACAGCTGCCGGTGGTTCTTTTATACTCATCGGTCGTATTCCCTTGCTCCTGATGAGTCTTTCATTTCATCCGCTTAAAATATTGTCGGTGAGCAACATATCCCTGCCGCCATCTTTTAAAAGCGTCACACTTTTCGGTAGGGTGCGCAATCTTCTAATGATATAAACAATAGCTTGGACACATTTCGGCCTCACCAAGAGTACTTCCTTCAGAGGGTGGTAGCTTCATTCCCACTGATATGGCTTTCGCAAACCTTTTCCTCGTCTTGATCTTGTTTTTATTTGCAACAGATGTCCTTTGATTTGGCAGGAGTATCTCGACTCTTTCCTCCAGTCGCCGGCGTTTGGCTTTTTCAAATATGGCCATCTCATGCTCCCGATCGGCTTTACTTTTCAGATGAATTTCACTCAGGAAGGCGTCGATCATTTCTTCTGACGGCCATAGAAGTTCCAGTTCGGGACCTGCCCCCAGTCTCTTGGTGTAAGGAGCCTCTTCATCATTTATCAATGAGTAAGAGATCACATGACAACTTGCTACGTAGTCCTCAAATTCATCTGATGAGTCATCTCCATCAATTTCGTCCTCAAGGACGTGGCTGAGAAACTCTTGGAGCGTGATTGGAGTCCGCGCCTTCTGGTTATACTCTTCCAGTGCGTCAATCTGCTTTTGTAGGTCCGTGCGCTTTTCGCCAGGCTTCACGGGCTTCTTGGATTTCTTCTTCTTTTTTGAAGGTTTTGATGGCTGGATGTGAACACTTTGGCTATCACCACCAATGTTTGGAGCTGGGCGTGGCTTCAGCATTCCTTCGATGATCTGGGGTTCTAGCGGATTTTTCTACCTGATCGCTGGGCGTGTCTGGAGATCATCAGCATCCTTTTGGTTTTGGCCGAAAGAGCCGCCTCCCATGGAGCTTCTTCAACAAAAGAGCACGTTGCCCCCGGTGTGTCCATCTTCTTAGGAGAGTGCGGTTGTGGTGGGCTTGCTTTCCACTTCTTAGACAACACAAACTTGCCCTGTTGGTACTGATCCTTGATCCACCCCTTAAAAACGAAGCAATCTTCAATTGGATGGCTTACCGTTTGGTGGTAAGGACAATAATTGGGATTATTCACTTCACCGGGTTGCAATGGTCGCTTTGGGTTCGGCAGATTGATAAGCCTGTTGCGTATCGCCAGGTCGAATAGTCTCCTCGTTTTGTCTCGTGGGAAAGAGTAAGGATGCTTCATTTTCTCATTATAATAATGTCGTCTCTCTTCCAGTTGATCCGTTAGCTTCGGAGCACTGGGCTGCTGTTGGTTGTTCGCAACGAAGGTTGCCTTCCCTTTACCCTTTTCGTTCCGCGGTTCCGGCTTCGGAGGAGATGGTCTGTGACCCATCTGATCCATCTGGGCTAGCTTGTCGATTAAAGCCTGGAATGTGGTCGGTTTGAAGAACATCATGAACTGTGAAATAGTTGCATGAGGGTCTAAGGTGGCCACGAACATGCCCACTGCTGGTGCTTCTTCGATGCGCTGTTCGCACTTCGACCACAGATTTCTCCATCGGATTGCGTATTAAACCCAAATTTCACCTGGCTTTACCCTGGCATTAATTAATGCGGTAATCGGGGTATGTTCACTTGCGCTCGCGAATCGCTGGGTGAACAATAACTCCATTTCTGCGAAAGTTTTGACGGAGTCGTTTGGAAGTTCGGAGTACCATTCAAATGCCGTCTCTGATAAGCTGCCGACGAATTGGTGGAGCAAAAGCTTATCATCGCCCCCGGTGTTGCCGCACAGAGCTCTGAACTGGGCGACGTGCTGGTGGGGATTGCCCGTCCCCTTGTACACATGGAATTTGGGGATCGTGTAGCCCGGCAGGTACTTTATCTGATCATACCAGCCTGGATACGGTCGCCCGGTTTTAACCACTTGGCCGGCCGCTTCATTTGCCTGGTGAACTCTTATTTGTTGAGAAATATAGTCATCCAGGGTGGCCTTGGAGATAGTTTCCACTTTGGCTGCTGAAAGAGCCGGAGAAGGATTCGACGTTTCCCCTTTGTCGTCTTCAATAATGATCGGAGGGTCTTCGGCTGGAGGATTCGGCTGCAACATCATCCCGACCATGTCTTGGAAGAGAAGCGCCATTCGCTTTATGTTAGCCGCTTGCTCTGCGGCTTCTTTGTCCTTCTTTTCGAGAACTCTGCGAAGGAAGTCAGCATCAGTTTCTTGTTCGTGACGCTGCTCCGATGACGCCTCCGGGCTTTCTTTTGGCCCGGTGAGTGCGGCCATTGCAGTCAGCATCTCCTGGAGCTTCTACTGTTGCTGTTCCTGAGCCCTTGTGATGGATCGGGTGAGTGGTCGGTGGCCCGTAGAAGCGTGGCTATCCTCTTTTCCGGATGCCATGTAAATAGTATGGACCGTTATGCCCCCAGACTTAGGGCGTTTGGGCTCAGTGCCTTTGACATTTGTCGCACGCATGGGGATCTTCTCCGGCCTTCTCTTCTTATGAACGGTTGAAGTTGAGAGGGCCGTCGTAGTGGGAACCCAGATAGCTTTTCGTGGCTTGGCAGGATGGCTTTTTTCTTGTTGAACCTTCACCCTTTTCTGTCCGCGAGGGTAATCTTGATCAACTATTGAGTTCCGAGCATGCCGCCAAACTTTGTAGATTTTGGAGGACAGCCGCTGAGGGGACTGTTTTGGCTTTGTTTCCGCAACATTCTCCACCGGAGGAGGTGATCTTTGCAGTACGGCGGTAGGAGAATTCCTGCGCACCCTATTCAGCAGCTCAAAACTGTTCCCGGTTGGAACAGCAGCATTAATTTCCACCGTTGGAGCTGGTGGAGTTAGCCCAAAAGGGGAGTTGCCCCCGGCCTTCCTTACTCGGCACCAATGGCGACGTCGAGCGTGTCGAGCTGGTTGAGTTGGCTCGGTGATGGGGATGGCTTTGTCTTGCCCCCTGTTCAGGTGAGGGGCTGTTGCTAGTGTCAGCATGTTGAAGCCTGATGTCCTTTGAGTAGCAAAAGCAGGAGTGGAAGTTGGGGCAGTCAGTCTTGTAAAGACCGACCCCTTGGCAGGAGAAGCCGCCTTGATGACTTCAGGAGCAGGGTTGGCTACTCTCTTCGGAGTAGCCTTTTCTTGAGTTGCAGGCTTCATCATGGGCCCATAGGAACTCTGGCGAAGACTGAAGTGTTGGAGCTGGACGACCCACTGAGAGGGGCCTCATTAGCTGTTAGCCGATTGAAAACTGACTTCTTGGGAGCTTCCGGTGTCGGCACAGGAGCGGTGAAGCTCGTTGGCGGGAGCATGGTGTCGAAAAAGAACCTTGTGGTGGCTTGAGTCACCTGTTCCACGGGCATCGTGAACAGGGAAGCCGCTTGGGACCCGTAGGCTATGCCCCCTGTTGAGGCAGGACGTGGGTTGCGGTTGCATGTGGAACACTTTGAGCAGGTGAACGCCATTGATTCTTTTCTTTCTGCACCAAGCAAAACGCCAAATCTTAGTACCTCGAAACCCAAGGTCAACCATTAGCAAACCACGATTGGTTCGCGAACACGACAACGAAGTATAGAGTGGAAAGAGGAAAAGGTCCCAGCGGGCGTGCCAGAATCTGTTCCCTGCCGAATCACGGAGACGCAGCCGCGTAGGTCCGTCTTGCCTGAAATTCAGGGAAAATGCTAATTGGTTCTATCCGTCCACCTCTCCGAAGGTGCCAAGTCGATTTATGGCACCATGTATCAAAGGTTTAAACGGATGCGGCCGATGTAGCAGACTTCGTCAGATTCCCCCTCGCTTGAGGGGATTTTGATTGTGGGGACACTCTTCCCTGCAGGCGCAAGCCCCTGCAGTTAATTACGCTACCGCATCGTGGTAACAACTTTCTCCTTCTCCAGATGGTTACTTTGTGTCGTGGGTGTTTGTTTTTTGTTTGGTTGCCCGTGGATTGTATATGGAGACTAAGTTATGTTGTCGCCCGTAGGGCGTGGACTAGTCCAAATCCGTATTTTTCTTAGATTTGGGTTTGGGGAGGGGTTATGTTTAAGGATACGTTAGCCTTATTTGAGGCTAAGATCAACTTAAACGTTTGTTAAGGATACGTTAGTCTAATTCTAGACTAAGATCGACTTAACGGGATCGTTTAGATCCGACAAAAGAGTAATTGGACTCTATTGTTTATTGCGGTCGATAATTAATTTAAGGACATTACGGTCCATTGTTAGTTTTAAGACATCGCGGTCGAGGTTAAGGACATCATAGTCCGTGAGTTTAGAGACCTCACAGTCCGGTGTTAGTTTTAAGACATCGCGGTCGAGGTTAAGGACATCATAGTCCATGGATTTAAGGACTCCACAGTCCGGCGTTAGTTTTAAGACATCACGGTCGAGGTTAAGGACATCATAGTCCGTGGATTTAAGGACTCCACAGTCCGACGTTAGTTTTAAGACACTACGGTCGAGGTTAAGGACATCATAGTCCGTGGATTTAAGGACTCCACGGTCCGACGTTAGTTTTAAGATATCACGGTCGAGGTTAAGGACATCATAGTCCACGAGTTTAAGGACCCCACAGTTCGTAGTAATGTGTGGTTGTCGGGACCCGTCACCTCTCTGACGATGTCGAAGGATTACAACGACAGATATCAGAGGAGTAAAGAGATATACCCTCGAACCGGGTGTAAATTGATTGGAAAAGTAGATGAGCTCAGTTCAATTTAAATTGAGGACTTATGGCCAAAATTGGGCTAAGTCCAGTAAAAAAATGCTTAACATTTTATTTTTGTTCTGCCTGTTAGGCCTTTATTTGGGCTCTGCCCTTTTAATAATGCCAAGCATTGGGCTCTGACATTTTTTGTCTTGTGTTGAATGTAAAGTATTCATCAGAACAATATATGATCTAACAGTGCGCCACGTGGCGCACCAGGCGCTTTGCGCCAGTCAAAGAGCACGTTGCGCTTCTGTCGGTTAGCGCACACGAGGAGGACACGTGTCGCACTTAGCGCTAAGCGCTAGTTTGTTAGCGCGCTGCGCTTTTAATTTATGAGCACGCTGTACTAGTTTATGGGTGCGCCAGTGAGTGACACGTGGCGCGCTTGGCGCTGAGCGCCAACCCAAGAGCGCAGTGCGCTGTTTTCAGGAGCGCAAAGCGTAGATCGTGTCTATGGTTGACACGTGGCATGTTTTGGCACCAAGCGCCGATCCATGGAGCACAAAGGCGCAGTTCATGAGTGCAAAGCACTTTCTAATAGCGCAAAGAGCATTTCGATCAATTTTAAGATCAAAGAACAAATTTATGTTCTTGTTTTTTTTTATAAAAGGCTCTGCTTTTATAGATCAAAAGATCTGTGAATGAAGTAAAATACTTCTTTTTATATTTTTATGATTAGATCTTTTGACCTTTTCTTTTTAATCAAAGACCTTGGTCTTTTTTATAGATCTAAGATCTTTTTAGAAGATGTTTCTTCTTTTTACGAGATGATTTCATCTCTGTTGTTCAAGAATTAATTCTTTACCTTTAAAGATGAAGAAATGATCTTCTTTCTTCTAAAGGCTTGCCTTTCTTTCTCTTTTTGTTTTTCACAATGTTTGCAGAGGGTTTTCTCTATATGAGACTTGAAGTCTTGGGGCCTTTATATAGGGCCAATTGATTTGTTAAATCAGTTTAAGAGATCTTTCTCTGATTGAATTGGGAATATTTCCCACCGTTGGATCTTTGATCCTAAGGCTTCTGTTTTACAGAAGATAATCTTCTTGTTTTAATAAGATTGAAAAATCTTTCCATAACAGAATTTTAATTCTGTCTAATAATTTATTATTAATAGATCTTTTGATCTAACGGTGGGGAATTCTTTTAATTCCAGCGCTGGCGCATTTGGCGCGTTCTCACCTAAGGTTGACACGTTGCGTGCAGGGCAGAGCGCAGCGCAACTGCGCTAGCGCACCCGTGTTTGACACGTGGCGTGCAGCGCAACTGCGCTAGCACACCCGTGTTTGACACGTTGCGCGCAGCACATAATGCTGGATCTGAAGCTGTAATGACCCCAAAATCTTTATACATTTGTATTATCCCTCTTCAATAATATACCGTATTTACTTGTACTTGGTATTTTCCTTTTTCTATTAAATTTATTATTATTTTATTTCTCAATCTATTATGTATTTTTTTTTTAGGTACAATTTCTTTTTCTTATATTTAAGTTTTTAACTTCTCATTCTTATTTTTCCTTTCATAAATATTTAACCCAAATCCATTATTCTTATTCTCTACAGCCCATCTAAAAAGCCTATTTTCTTTTTAAGCAACATCATATATTTAATTCTAATTAAATATGTGCATGAACAACCTTGTAGCTCATTGGTTAAGTCTTTACATTGTTATTCCATAAGTCACATGTTCAAATCCCCATTCTTGCAATTATTTTTTATTCTTCTCATAACCTACAAATGAGACCTTTCATTTCCAAAATGAATTGTGACCTTTCATTTCTCTTTTAATTCTCATGTTGAATGCATATATTATTATACATAATTCACCATTACACCATCTTTATTGTTCTCCTCTATCTTTTCCTTCCTCACATTTTTCTATCTCTCACTTCTTCCTCTTCACCTAGAGTTCAAGAAGAAGAACATGAAGAAGTCTTCAAGAAGGTCTCGCTAGTAACGCGAGGCTATCGGCGGATAGACAAGCCCGGTGACAATACCGGCTTGTGCATGTAAGTCCCTTCTCTCTCCTCTTATTTTTCTTTTGTCATATCTCGTGACTTTTCTATTCTTTTCATATCGTAATCCGTAAGAGAAGATAAATATAAACATATACATATATATAAGTCTAGATATATATTGTTTTATATGGTTGATAATACCTTATTGCATCTTGTTCAAATTAAAGTGTTTTTAATTTTCTTGTTCATGACTATGAATATTTATTATAAGTTGTGAGAACACAAATTTCATGCCACAATATATCTATAATGTCACATGAAATCGGTTTGTTTATTAAAAGAAAAATAGAAGCCTGCATAAAATACTAGTTAATCTTTCTGCCGATTTTAGTATACACATCAATACCTTTAGCTTTAAAATATTTTTAGAAATTAATTTTTACTTCTGAAAATTTCACGGAATTTACATATGATAGATTATATTATTTTATACATGCTGTAAAAATTTTAGATCGATCCGCATAACGGTTTAGGAATTACATCGTATTTATGCACTGATCGTAAAACAGAAAACTGCAGCTATCGGTCAATTTCTAGGACACATAACTTGGTATACCCGTATCCAAATTGAGCAAACTCAGGTGTTTTTGATAGGACTCCCCTCGTATACACTGGCATCTTCTGTATCAGGCTACAAACAACAGCGTTAATACAACATTACAATTTTATAATACAACATTAAAAGCTACACTCTCCCTCTTTTACTCTCTGTCTATTTCTCCATTATCTTTGGGACTTACCGAGCGACCTGTTCGCTGACGACATTCTATTTCCTTCTTCTTTGAATGTCGTCAGGTGCGTCGGACCAAGCTGAGATCGAGCCCACCAGTGAAGACTTGTAGCGGTTCCACGAAGACCTCGAGCTCTAGATATTGTATCTTGTTCTTTCCAGTATTTTTCATTTTTATGTTATGCCACTGTTTAGGCATCGCTTTTCATTTCAGTTGTATTTTCCTTTTCATGCATTGTACAAAGAATGTTATTAATAAAAGTTGCTGTTCTTTTATACTCTTGTCTCTTGTGTATTTATATTGCTTAGTTACGCTTAGCGTATGTACTTCTGAGTATATACGTAGCGGGCCTCGTCGCGTCCACTTCGCCGTAAACTGGGAAGCGGGGCGTGACAGGTTTTGTTGGTGGCCCATGCAGGTCTGAGCTGTATGAATCCCTGTCATGCAGTTCTGGTCTGCGTGAACAATCTAAGCAATATAGCACAAGAAACAGCAACTGAAAACATTCTTTACAGTACATATTCCTTGAATCTATCTTGAACTCCACCTTCGGTTTCCTTGAACTTCATCTCTCCACTTTTGAATCCTTAATTCTTATTCATCCTTTCTATTTGTATTATGTAGACTTATTAGCTCAATTGGTTAGAGTATCAATTGACGGAGCTCGAAGAAGACATCATCCTAATCCTGTTTCCTTACTCTATTACATCATCCTTCTTGAGTAATTTCGAGGACGAAATTATTTCTAAGGAGGGTAGAATGTAATGACCCCAAAATCTTTATACATTTGTATTATCCCTCTTCAATAATATACCGTATTTACTTGTACTTGGTATTTTCCTTTTTCTATTAAATTTATTATTATTTTATTTCTCAATCTATTATGTATTTTTTTTTTAGGTACAATTTCTTTTTCTTATATTTAAGTTTTTAACTTCTCATTCTTATTTTTCCTTTCATAAATATTTAACCCAAATCCATTATTCTTATTCTCTACAGCCCATCTAAAAAGCCTATTTTCTTTTTAAGCAACATCATATATTTAATTCTAATTAAATATGTGCATGAACAACCTTGTAGCTCATTGGTTAAGTCTTTACATTGTTATTCCATAAGTCACATGTTCAAATCCCCATTCTTGCAATTATTTTTTATTCTTCTCATAACCTACAAATGAGACCTTTCATTTCCAAAATGAATTGTGACCTTTCATTTCTCTTTTAATTCTCATGTTGAATGCATATATTATTATACATAATTCACCATTACACCATCTTTATTGTTCTCCTCTATCTTTTCCTTCCTCACATTTTTCTATCTCTCACTTCTTCCTCTTCACCTAGAGTTGAAGAAGAAGAACATGAAGAAGTCTTCAAGAAGGTCTCGCTAGTAACGCGAGGCTATCGGCGGATAGACAAGCCCGGTGACAATACCGGCTTGTGCATGTAAGTCCCTTCTCTCTCCTCTTATTTTTCTTTTGTCATATCTCGTGAGTTTTCTATTCTTTTCATATCGTAATCCGTAAGAGAAGATAAATATAAACATATACATATATATAAGTCTAGATATATATTGTTTTATATGGTTGATAATACCTTATTGCATCTTGTTCAAATTAAAGTGTTTTTAATTTTCTTGTTCATGACTATGAATATTTATTATAAGTTGTGAGAACACAAATTTCATGCCACAATATATCTATAATGTCACATGAAATCGGTTTGTTTATTAAAAGAAAAATAGAAGCCTGCATAAAATACTAGTTAATCTTTCTGCCGATTTTAGTATACACATCAATACCTTTAGCTTTAAAATATTTTTAGAAATTAATTTTTACTTCTGAAAATTTCACGGAATTTACATATGATAGATTATATTATTTTATACATGCTGTAAAAATTTTAGATCGATCCGCATAACGGTTTAGGAATTACATCGTATTTATTCACTGATCGTAAAACAGAAAACTGCAGCTATCGGTCAATTTCTAGGACACATAACTTGGTATACCCGTATCCAAATTGAGCAAACTCTGATGTTTTTGATATCTACATCGAATGATATAGATTTTATTAGTTTTATAGTTTTACTGAAAACCTACCTAAGATAAAGAAAACTGCATTACAATATTAACTGACGGATCTGGACAGAATCTGTTCCGATTCGCACACTGTTTTTAAATTGGACATAACTCGAACACCCGATGTCCGTTTGTGACAAAATTTAGATGTGTAGATGCACCATTGATAGAACTATAATTTTCTGTATATTATATTACTTAGGAATGCATGAAACAACCTGATATAGGCTTTTCAATAGAATATATAGTTGCTGTCCAGAAATCTGAATTTCTGTTTTAAATGCTGATATTAAAATGATCATAACTAGAGCTTCAGAAATCCAAATCATGTGAATCTTGGTGTTTTAGATAATTTCATCGAAAGACCTACAATTTTCTAATAATTTTCGTAACCTGAAACCTGATACAAATTAACTCAAACTGCGTTTTAAAAATATGTGACGGTGCCGAATAGATTCTGATCTGTTTTGCGCGACGATACGAAAACATATATATCTCTCAAACCGGTAGTCATATTTAGGTAAAACTAGAACTCACGCATGCAAAACATTTAGAGCCATATTTCTGTTTATATTTCGTATTCGTTCAACTTGATTAATTAGTCGTACATAATATTTCTTTACAGCATTGTTTATGGTAGTTACTCGAATAATATACTTGACTCATTTCATGTTATTCGAACATGTATACATATTTATCTTGATCATTAAATTATTGTATGTATATAAAGACGATAATTAAATACTTAAGTTGTATTTTGAAAAATATACAATAGTATTTTTTACAATAAACCCCCTCAAGTTTTATAAATTACAATAAGGCCCTTAACAATTATTGAACTTCAACTCACTTTCTTTTAGTCTGACTCGGGTTAGAGTCTGACTATTTCTGACTTGAATATGTTTCAAGTCAATCTATATTCTTTTATATTCCAACTCAAGATGAATACATAAATTCCATATTCCAGTTAACAATCTATATAACTTGACCGAACCGAACCATGGATATTCCTTTTACATGATTCCCAGTATTCCATTTACATGACTCTATGGTTATAACCGTTTCCTGATATCATGGTTTCGGTCAGTCAGTTAATCACTCATACAATCAACACAATTTTACAAGATAACAATACAAACAAGACATCGCGGGGTTTAAGGGGTAGACTGGTACGGAATATGTTAAAGGTGGCACGAGGTGGTCACTTAAGACGTAATTACATCCATGCCGTTGTTCCGTGGTATTATCGACGGAGCCTTGTACTACAGGTTACCAAAGTCCCCGGTGTAAGTGGGACTCCCCTCGTATACACTGGCATCTTCTGTATCAGGCTACAAACAACAGCGTTAATACAACATTACAATTTTATAATACAACATTAAAAGCTACACTCTCCCTCTTTTACTCTCTGTCTATTTCTCCATTATCTTTGGGACTTACCGAGCGACCTGTTCGCTGACGACATTCTATTTCCTTCTTCTTTGAATGTCGTCAGGTGCGTCGGACCAAGCTGAGATCGAGCCCACCAGTGAAGACTTGTAGCGGTTCCACGAAGACCTCGAGCTCTAGATATTGTATCTTGTTCTTTCCAGTATTTTTCATTTTTATGTTATGCCACTGTTTAGGCATCGCTTTTCATTTCAGTTGTATTTTCCTTTTCATGCATTGTACAAAGAATGTTATTAATAAAAGTTGCTGTTCTTTTATACTCTTGTCTCTTGTGTATTTATATTGCTTAGTTACGCTTAGCGTATGTACTTCTGAGTATATACGTAGCGGGCCTCGTCGCGTCCACTTCGCCGTAAACTGGGAAGCGGGGCGTGACAGAAGCGTTGCTTCAACTTTTAAATTTTTAATTTTGAAACAGAGCTTTTCTCTGATTTGGGGTGCGCTGCTTAGGGCGCAGCGCTCCTGGCACTGGCGTGTCTACTTTTGACACGTGGCACATAGCGCGCAGTGCACGGGATCTGAAGCGTTGCTTCAATTTTTGAATTTTGAAATTCAAAACAGAGCTTTGCTCTGATTGAGGGAAACAATGACCTCTAAGTCGTTAAACTCGGAACAGATGACCCCTAAGTTGTTAAACTGGGAATGAAGGAAATCCCCTTATGGCAGATGATGATTCGCTCCTGGTACCATATTCCAGTGTAGCGGTGCTGATGCCAAACCAAAACCAAAATCCCCAAATCCTCTCATGGAAAATGACGATTCACTCCTGGTACCATATTCCAGTGTAGCGATGCTGATGTCAACCAAAATCACATCAAGTCAGCAAGACAACCAACGACCTCCCTGGCGGAATCAAGCTCCACCTCGGAAATAAATCGAATTTCGACACCGTAGAAAATGGAGCAAGTCAACTTCAACCACTGACACCGCAGAAAGCGGAGTAAGTCAAATCCAATCCCTGACACCGCAAGAAGTGGAGAAAGTCAATTCAAGCACCGACCGTCCAAGTCGCTAAAAAGGCAGCACTGACCGTCCAGGTCGCTAAAAGGGCAGCACCGACTGTTCAGGTCGCAAAAAGGGCAGCACCGACCGTCCAAGTGGCAAAAAGGGCACCACCGACCGTCCAAGTTGCTAAAAGGGCAGCACCGACCGTCCAAGTTGCAAAAAGGGCAGCAATGACCTCCCCGTCGGAATAATACTCCGTCTTGGAATCAAGTCAACTAATGACCTCCCTGTCGGAATTATGCTCTAACTCGGAATCAAGTCAACCAACAACCTCTACGGCGGAATCATATTTCGTCTCAGACTGTGCCCCATGTCGAAATTATGCTTCGCCTCGGAGTACCTGCTTTCCCCGTCGGAATTATGCTTCGCCTGGGAATTGACCTCTGAGTCGGAATCATGCTTCGTTTCAGAGTGTACCCCGTGTTGAAATTATGCTTCGTCTCGGAGTATCAGGCTTCCCTGTCAGAATTATGCTTCGACTTGGAATCAACCTCTGCATCAGAGCTATACTTCGTTCAGAATGTCTACCCTGTGCCAAAACTAAATTTCGTCTCAGGATAAACTTGTCCCGTGTCGAAATTATGCTTTGCCTCGGAATCCTGCATTGAAACTATGTTTCGTCTCAGAATATATCCTCCTATTGGAATCATGCTCCGCTTTTCGGAATTATGCTCCGATCCCCGAAATTATGCTCCGCTTGTCGGAATTATGCTCTGATCCTCGGAATTATACTTCGATCCCCGGAATTATACTCCCGGAATGATGCTCTGCCCCTGGAATGATGTTCCACCTCGAAATCCAACTCCAAGATCCATCAATTTCATGCATACAACTCATATACGCGGTGTGCATTTATTGATGGAGGGCAATTTGTTGGGGTAAAAAATTAAACTCCGGTTGACCAAGTCAAAGTCAAAGTCAACCATAAGTAATTAGGCCTAAGCCCAGGTCAAGAGGGCCCATGCCCAAGTCGAGCCCCGCTGCCAGCCTCCCCAATGCCAATATGAAAATTAGATAATAAATAATTTTAATGTAATTTTTATGAATAAATGTATGAAAAATGCGCATAAAGCCAAATTTTTGTAAATCCTGTGGCTCATGTGCAAAAGAAATGAGTACATGATGCATGGGATGGGCAAAATGATATTTTGTAAAGCCCAAGGGGCTATGTGTAAATTTGTAAGCCTATAAAAGGCAACATTATAATGAAATAAAGAAAAAGATTTCATTCCCTCAAAAGTTAGGGTTTTTGTGCCACTTTATCCTTCTTCAAGGTTCTAAACCTTCTCCTTTTTTTGAATTAAATCAAGAGTTTCACTCTTCCTTTTCGAAAAAGAAATAATTTTTCACCACAAAACCTTTGAAGGGGAACGCGGATCTTCCATCAAATCTCCAAAAGGGGAGATTTTTAAATCCCGCCCTCCTTTCTTCTAGATCCAGCCAATAGAGAGGAGGAAGAAGGAGACCCATCCCCAAAAATCTCACTTTGAGAAGATCTAAGACTCGAGAGAAAACCCAGGGCTCATGGGAGAAGAAAGGGGTCATCTTTCATAATCTTCGAAAATATCTTGGGAGTTTAACTCCACAATATATATATATATATAATAAATCTTTTTTTCGGGAGTACAACTCCCAGTGCAGGGACTAATCCTTTTTGTCCTCTTTTTCAGGAGTTTAACTCCAAAAGTCAATTGGGAGTACAACTCCCAATATAGGGGCTAAGCCCTTTTTCCCGCTAGCGTCCAGCGCCTGTGTACCAAGCACGTGAGGTGCTGGCGCCCAGCGCTCGCGTATCAAGCATGTGAGGCGCTGACGCCCAGCACCCGCATGCCCGCGTGCCCAGCACGTGAGGTGCTGATGCCCAGCACCCGCATGCCCGCGTGCCCAGCGCCAAGCACGTGAGGCGATGGCGCCCAGTTCCCGCATGCCAAGCACGTGAGGCGCTGGCGCCCAGCGCTCGCCTGCCAAGCACGCGAGGCGCTGGCACCCAGCGCCCATATACTACACACGCGAGGTGCCTGGCGCCCATATGCCAAACATGTGAGGCGCTGGCGTCCGGCGCCCGGCGCCCGCGTGTTGGGCACGTGAGGCACTAGCACCCATGCGTCCTTTGGATGCTATTTTCCCTCTTTACACACACACACACACTCCACAACACTTTCCCCGTTAGAAAAAATTTCTAACGGAGCGCTGCCCTGCACCCTGCAAGAGGGCTGCTAGCCCCCTTGACCCATTGCCCGCTAACCGGGTAGCGGGTCCCCCGTAAACTCTATGAAGTCCCCAATATGTCCAAAATCCCTCAAGATACACATACGCACACTGCACATTAAGTTCACATGACCAGTTTGACCCGTCAATCGGAGATTCCTTCTCCCCAAAGGCGAGGGGTAATTAACGGCAGCTTAGTCTGCGGCTGTCAGAGATTCGGATTCTCACAATCAAGAAAACCCCGCCTAAGCTAGCTAGGGGGAATCTGTAGTACGTCTGAAAAGCGACGCGTATTTCCATCTCAATGGGGTGACGAAAAACACCCTACAGAGTGTAAAACCAGTCCCAATCCGCCGTAAATCTATCGGACTCATAGAAATATTTTTTTCAATTTTTGACGCCACTCTTGAATATTCCATCCATATCATGCCGGACATACTTCCAATGTCCATCCATGTCGTCTTGTAAGAAGAATGTTTCTGTAATACAAATTAATAAGCATATTGATTACTATATTAATACCATATAACAAGTATGCATGTAATGCTGATATATATTTAATTCAGTTATGCATTACCAAGAGTGAGCGCCAAGTCCATACGTAGGCTTCCCAAAGGTTATCCGCAAATGTGAACCCCGTGTTCCACTAGTCCGTGTTTCGGATGAGAATACCAATATAACCATTAAAATGGGTAGCCCACTTATCCGGATCTACAGGCTTTCCACCTTCCCATACCAGAATTGCCTTTTCCTACTTCATATTGAATTTAGTATTCTCGTTGGCAGCACCTCTTCTGTAGTGTTCACATCGAGCCAAATTATCCCTCGCAGTCTTTACCTGAGCGATACTCACTAATGCTATCTCTATCATCGTATCCATCTGAGGACGAGCAACATCCCACCTCGCCTGTGCACTCACATTGTCCTTATCTTAAGAAGTTTTTATATTTTGCAAATCTCTTAGAAGAGGCAATGAATGAGTAAACTCATCTGTGACGGGATCCATGAACATCCCCTCTTTGCTACCCAGGTCCGTACACTGCTCATCTATTTGTGCATACGGATCATCCTGCATTGATGCACCTGCAAACTCCTGATCAGATGTATTTGCACATTTTAATTTATTATAATCAATCAATAGTTATATGAAAAAACAATCTGAACACGCTTATTTAAAACTCATAATATGTACTTTCTTTGATCTCAGGATCAGGCTGTGTTGAAGAGGAAGCAGATCGATCTCTTTTCTTCCCTGATATAATTCTGGCAAATTTACTGAACGTGCCTTTTCGTGGCATCTGTTTCGTGTAAGTTAGGACAATACAAAATATATAAAATGCATAAATCATTAAACTAACATATCAATAGATTACAAGTGATTAGAACTCCAATGTTTTTCATATATCAATTGATTATAAGTGTTTGCAACTGCAGAGTTTGTATAAAACACACACACACACACATAAATGATTACAACCGTAATTTTTTTTCATATGTCAATCGGATATATGTCCTCAATATCACCATCGTCGATAGAACTATGGAATAAGGATTTAGACGGTGCCCGTAATGTAATCCAAGAATCTTCACAATTAAGATCTTTGACATAGAAGGATTGTTCAGCTTGTGAAGCTAATATGAACTTATCGTCTCGGCAAACTTCTTTTTTGAGATTGATAAGCTGAAAACCATACTCATCTTTCTGGATGCAAGCGCACCAACGAATTTTGAATATAACAAATCGTTCTTGCTCGTTACTCCCATAGATTATCTCTAATATGTCCTCCACCTGATCGTAGTATTCTTTTTTTCCCCATCCCGCGGTCTTTTATCACGGGAACTTGAGAAGCACGTTTGTTCAAACGGACAATAAATGCCGTTATTTTAGGTAGTTATACTTTCGGCTGTAGGGAATTTTAGGTTATTAATGCAATATGAACTGTATCGATTCATTTTTACACTAAGACCGTTAGATAGTCACACGATTACATCCGGGAATTGGATCCCTTTTGCTATGCCGTCTTCAATCTAAAATGCATTTAACCGTAAAATGTATAAGATATATGTGATATATAAGTATGTTACGTGAAATGTATAAGAGATAAGTATGTGTTTATGGAAACACCATGGAAAGTGTTTCTTATATTCTTGATTAATCTTCCAATTAGCGCCCTTTCCGGTAATCGCAGTCGTAAGTTCTTGAATATGTCGGATAAAAGAATAAAAATATTATCTATTTAGGAGCGCGCGCACACACACACACAGTGATACAAAATATTGACGCGATTAAAATTTTTAATTTATATACATTCTGTGATCAGCAGTAATTTCAAGGTTATGAAGGATATACGTATGCGCTTGGTCGAACCTATCCCTCCGGTAGGATCGAACCTCCCCTTGTGGATGGGACAGCTGGTCCTCATAAATTCGAGAAGGACGATTTAATTTTGTTTCAACTCCACACAAATAACGAGAAGTGAAATTGAGGTATTCGTTGGCACAGTAACTCTCGGCTATTGACCCTTCCGGTCGAGCTCGATTGCGCATTTTTCGTTTCAAGAATCCCAAATATATGAAACGTTAATGAATATTTTAGACGAATGTGGATATTATAATGAATTAAATATCAAAATTTACTTAAAAATTAATTACCTTTCTACTGGATACATCCACCGATATGAGACTAGTTCAGCAATCATTGCCTCTGTGGCTGGATGCACCGTAAGATGAACTATAACTGTGAAGAAAGATGGTGGAAATATCATCTCCAAGTTGCAGAGTGTTTCAATAGCACTCCTCTACAACTCCTCAAATTCAGCTACATCTATCACTTTAGAATAAAGTTTGTTGAAAAATTCACAATACCCTATCAAAACCTTAGTGATATCGGACAACAAATTATGTCGAAGAGCCACTGGAAGCAATTGATACAGAAGGATATGAAAATCGTGACTTTTAAGGTTTAAGATCTTAGGTGGTTCGACCTGCACATTCTTTGATATGTTAGACGAATAACTATCCGGGATTTGACGCTCTTTAGCATCTCGGAAAATCTTTTCATAGCCAATTTCAATATTGTATGGTTCGAAGTTGGTAATTCATAGACACCGTCATCACGATTTAACGGATGCAATTCCTGTCAGATTCCAAGCTCCTCCAAAAACTTATGAGCACTCATCTTATCTTTTGGATTTAGAATCATCCTATAACAATGTGCCAAAAATATTATCAAACACATTCTTCTTTACATGCGTGACATCAATGTTGTGTCGAATCAACATATGTTTCCAGTATGATAGATTCCATAATATACTTTTTTTCTTCCACACATTCAACAATTCATTATCTCCGGATCGCTTCCGTTTTTTTTGTTTATTCGAAGAACCATCTGAATTAAAACGATTAGATCCTTACTGGAATTGACATGCTGATATCTGCTCAAAAATCTCTATCCCTGACAACTGTTTTGGTGCTTCACCCACCTCCATTGTTCCATCAAACTTATTTCCATCTTTCTGTATGGATGATTCGCTGATAGCCACATATGATGAAACCAGTAGCAAAACTTACCACGTGTCTTAAGCTGCTTGGCACTATAATCAAGATCACATGATGGACATGCTTGTTTCACATAAGCAGACCATCCAGATAACATGTCGTATGCTGGAAAATCGTTGATTATCTAAATAACAGCCGCTCGCATTCTAAACTTCTCCTCGTCATACGCATCATATGTTTGTACTCCATTTTTCTATAATTCTTTCAGCTCTTCAATTAAAGGTTCTATATAGACGTCGATGTTCTAGCCAGGTAAATATTTTCCAGAGATTAATAAGGAAAGTCATATGTATACGGTTGCTTCATACACGTCCATGGAGGCAGATTGTAAGGCATAAGCAAGATCGGCCACGTAAACCAACTAGAGCTCATGAGTTCGTAAGGCATGAACCCATCATTTGCTAAAGCTAGACGTACATTCCTCAGCTCATCCCCAAAATGATCAACACTACCTAATCGCTTCCATGCTTCTGCATCAGCCGTGTGCCTTAGCTTCCCGTTTTTTATCCGACAATCGGTATGTCATCGCATGCTCTTTACCATGTCTTCTGAAATATATAAATTTTGCAATATTTTAGCCAGGGGAAAATAAAGAAGGACTTTAGCTGCGATTTTCTTGCTCTTTTTTTTTGACATCTGACGTTTCTGCAATTGAATTCCGCTCAACATTTTTCACCTAGACAAGTTGCTAGTGGGAAACTCATCGAGAAACGCATAATCCTTGCAATACAACACAATCATTGCGATATGCATCGATCTTCTTATACGAGAAACCAAGTGTTTTGACAATCTTTTTTTCTTGGTAATAATTCTCTGTAATACCCTCCTTTCCTTCGGGAATTATCTTGCGTAGAAGATCAAGAAGCACGTGGAGGTGCTCATTAGCCATTCCGCTAATCATCTTCAGATGGAGGAGTCTTATTACGAAGGACAATCTACTAAATTCCGTACAGCCTTCGTACAGATCTTGTTCATTTTTTCCAGAAGTTTCCTCAATTCCTCTACTCCAGCGGTGTCTTTAGAAGGTTCGACATCATTCATTTCCTCGCCGGCAAATAAATCTTCCAACATCTCATGCGTCTCATCTATCCTATCACCCGTCGGCAACTCATATTGCGAAGCTGCGGTCTCATTATACGTCCTCACTTCCTCGTCAAGTATTCCCTCGCTATGGTAATTCCAATGTATGTAGTTTGGTCCAAAACCATCTGCATACACATATTCTTCTATCTCTTCACGTCGAAGACGTTCTCTATTCTTACATTTCTTACAAGGACAGAACAGGAGTCCGACTATGCTACGCTTTGGGTTCATCTCCATGTAATCTAAAAAGGCTTTATGTCCATCTTTAAATCAGGTGTATCTCATACTATGTCTATATTTTATCCTTATGAGCATAAACGATTTATCCAGAAGAATTCTCATCTATTATCATACAGATAAAAATATGAGTTTAGCATATCTTAGGAGTTTATTACAAGATCATCATTAAATAAATTTTCAAGTCTTAAATTAGATTTAACGGAGTGGACACATCAAAGCATGTGATATCATTTAAGGTTGCTGTAAGTCAGGGCAAAAGGTCGGCACAGATAATTAGTTTCACGGCTGTAAGGGCTTAAGGTCTTAATTCCCGTTACGAATGCAACACTCACATCTCACTTCCTCCCTTTTTTTGTTATTTTGAGAAAATTTCGGCAGCACTTTCTCCATGTTTCCCGTGTTCGTACATAAATCTGTACATGGAGAACAAATGGATAGCACCGTCGAAACTTCTCGAAATGGAGAAAAATATAGGAGGATGTGAGATGTGAGTCTTGTTGCATTCGTAACATATCCAACCTAGACAAATCCAATAATTACTGTATGTCAAATCCCCTCGTCGAATACTACACATACGTTTAAAAAAATTGAACAAGAAGCTCAACTCTCATAAAAAACTGGACAAATCAAACATTTCGGCCGCTTCTTCATCTCTCTTTTTGAGAGCGCGCTTCAAGAAATCAATATCCGACTCCTGCTCAACTCTTTCTTCGGGTGCGTCCATGAGATTTTCCTTAGGCAATGGATTAGCGAGTGCTTCCGCTTGAGCAAACACCTTCTACAACTTTTCACGTTGCAGTTGATCTTTTGTCCGAGACCAAGTGTGCGGTCCGAGATTAGCAGAAGCAGTACTTTCCTCTTTAGAATTCACTACATAGACTGTATGAACTATCATACCCCCAAGCTTGGGGCATTTAGAACTTTGATCCTCGGAGTTTCCTTCGGGCACTTGGGCTTTATCAGGCCTCTCTATTTTGTGAGAAGCTGGTTTGGGAGGAACTATTGTATCAGGAACCGCCTTAGGATGAGTCCCCCTGTATTTGGAAGGGGAGTTGTTAGAGTTTAGCTGACGCTTAGGGGTAGGGCCGCAGACGACGACCGAGTCCTTCACCTGCTTTCACACCTTACATATAGATGAGGAAAGTTCTTTTAGGGAGCAAACCGGCTTCTGCTGTCCTTAGATCTCTGTGGTTTGCGAAGACTCTTTTAATACCGCGATGGGGGAATTTTTCCTAACCCTTCACAGCAGTTCAAACCTGTTCTCGGTTAGAACATCAGCATTCTCTATCGGAGTTGAAGCAGGTGGAGTCAACACGGACGAAGAACTGCCCTCAGCTTGTTTTATTTGACGCCCGTTTCGACGTTGATGATGTCTTGCGACCAGAGATTTATCAGTCTCAAGAGTTTTCTAAGCTTCCCCCGGTTTTCCTTAAGAGCATGAATATTATGCTCCTTCTATTGTCTTCGGCAGGTGCCAGTCGCATGAATGTCAATGTTGTCAGCAAGGCTGAAGCTTGGGGAGCCAGCCTGTGGAAGACAGACTCCTTCTGGACTTCCTCCTTCGGAGTTGAGGCACTGAGGGTAGGAGGTGAGAGCATAGAACCAAAGAACAATGCATTGATTTCTTGAAGATCCGGATTGCAGAGATTTGAAGCTGCAAGTGGCCTATACATGACTCAACCAGATATGACAGAGCCTGAGTTGTGGTGAGTGGAAAAAATGCCATTCTGCATAGAGACGAAGCGCTAGCTTCAGTATCCCATCTTCCAAGGGCAACTACAAACAAATATACCGTGATTATTTGATCGCGGAAAAACATGACGCATGAAGTGTGGAGTAGAAAAAGAAAAAGGTCCCACCGGGCGTGCCAGAATTTGTTTACCGCCGAAGTCCGAACTGAGATGCGGAGGACGTCTAGCCTGAATTTGGGGGCAAATACTATTTGGACATCTCCACCCACCACTCAGAAGATACCAAGTTGATTTATGGTACAATATATCGGAAGTTTGGATAGATGTGACTGATGTAGCAGTCTTCGTTAGATTCCCCCTCATTTTTGAAGGGTTTTTGATTGTGGGGACGCTCTTCCCTGCAGGCGCAATCCCCTGCAGTTAATTACATTATCGTGTTGTGATAACCACTTTCTCTTTCTCCAGTAGTTCACTTCATGTCATATTGTGTTTGTTTATTTTGGTTGTCCTTGGATTGTGTACGGAGACTAATTTATGTCGTGCTCGTTTGGTACGGATTAGTCCAAATCTGTATATTTTAGATTTGGGGTTTGGGTCAAGGATTTTCTTGACGGGGTCCATGTTGGTAGCTTGGTTTGCCAACGGGAATGAACTTAGGACGCATTTCTCACATTTATAGGTTCCATCCATTCATATGAAATTTGGGATTTATCTAAGGGTCATTAGTCTTATTTGAGACTAAGATCAACTTAGATATTTTGGGTCAAACATTTACTTGATAAGGTTCACGTTGGTAGCTTGGTTAGATAACGGGAATGAACTTAGAACGCATTTCTCATATTTGTGAGGTCCATCCGTTCACGAAAAACTTGGGTTTGATCTTAAGGATCGTTAGTCATATATGAGACTAAGATTGACTTAGAAACAGATGAGCATATAGGCTCGACTGATCATTAGATCATATATGAATAGCCCATGGATATTAGTTTAAGAACATTTCGGTCCATTATCGCCGTGTTTGGGGCGAATATTAGTTTAAGGACATTTCAGTCCATTATCGCCATATTTGAGACGAATATTAGTTTAAGGACATTTCGGTCCATTATTAGTTTAGGGACGTTTTGGTCCAACGTTCCCTATTTGGGATGAAGGAAGAGGAGTTATTGATTGCTGGGACTCGCCACCTCTCCGAAGACGTCGAGGAATTACGACATATATCAGAAGCGTGAAGAAATGTACCCTTGAACCAAATCCCGTATTTGAGGGAAGAGATCATGGTAGATCATCTAAGAATCATTAGTCTTGTTTGAGACTATGATTAACTTATAAGGTATGGGATGAAGATCATTTGTCATGTATTGGACTAAGATCGGTTTGGATATCAGTTTGGATATCACGAATATAAGCTTAGCCATTTTGGGCTAAGATTGAGTTTCTGAAATACCCAGCAGTACTAAACACTCACTTGCATATAGCGCTTATGTGTATATCACGTGAGGCGCTATAATAATGCTAAGCACTAATTTTTCTCTAGCGCTTACATGTGTTTCACGTGAGGCGTTGAGCATTTGGCGCTCATGTGTGTTTCACGTGAGGCACTCAGCTTTGAATTCTTTTGAGCGCTCACGTGTGTTTCATGTGAGACACTAAGTTTTGGGTGCTCACGTGAGGCACTAAGTTCTTTAGAGATTTAATCTCTGTTGATATTTTCATAGAACTTAAATCTCTTTTAATGGTATTTTGACCATTAACGATCACCAAGATCACTATTTTGAGAATCTGGGATCAAGTTCTTTAAGAACTAAGTTCTTTGTTTAAAGGAACTAAGTTCCTAGAGTATTATGAACTCCATCTTGTCATGACCCAAAGGTACGGAACGTGACCGACACTTAGATTACGAAGCGTCTAGAGGCGCAACGTAACCTAAGTAAGCCGAAGACCAGAATCTAAACCATAAAAGAAGAAGAAGTAAAAGAAATATGAAGAAAACAAGTTTAAAATCATCAGCAAATTTTCCCAAAAAAATTTGACAGAGTCTCCTCTGTAAAAACTGGCCCAAAACGGGTACAACAAGTATAATATATACAACGCCAAAGGGCGAGGCTCAAAACTCAAAGGAAAACAAAACCACCAAATCAGAATAATACATGCGTGACTCTAAGGTCGAAATAAAAAACTGGTCCAATAAACTTATCAAGTAATACAAGTATGGTTGATGGAGCTTAATAGATACAAATAAAAGAATAAAAATACAATGGTGGTTCAGATACAAGTGAACCAACCTACCGTGCAAATCACCCTGAAGAAAAGATGTGCCAGCAAGCTGCCAGGGAAACCTGTATATCGAACCTGTAATAAAATTTGGCACAACGGGGGTGAGTTGCCAACTCGTGAGTAGAAGACATCTACGAAAAGAAATCGAATGCATGACGCTATCCTAGGTCATAATAATACACTACTAAGTCCCAATCATCTAATAATAGCAGGGTAATACTACGTGGAAGTGCAGATACTCCGTGCTCGTGTCAGTGCCTCATATAGTACTATGTCATATGAATGGATATGCATGCACCATGAATGTAAAATAACCAATCCTGAAATCCAGGTGTATCTGTATAAGAAATCTTTAGCTGTTATCATAGTAAAACGGGTATAGAAACCGGAAATATCAACAATGAAATCCATGGAAATCCGTGTCAAGCATCGACACAAACATGTAAATCTCAAGTCTCATAGTCTCAATATCTCGGGCTCCGTCAGTCCGGATCGGCCCATATCATCAAATCTCATGACAACGGTCGGTATCCTCCGGATATCCGCCGAGCCAGACATCACCGGTAGGTAGCCTTTCCCTGCCAGGCTCATCGTCTACAACTCGATCTTCTTGCCCCGGGGTACCACACCGGGCCCACCATGTACCCGAGACGGTTCATCCACTCCTCGAATCGGGTCTCGAAATCCAACAGAAAACATGAAATTTCATGGTGGACGACACATACATCACGAGAAAACCGCATCTTATTTTAAAAAGAGAGGAGGAGAGAGAGATAAGTTTTTATATATTGTTGCGGTTTTCCCCAAAGATCCAGAAATCTCATAGAAACCCAAATCTCAAAATCATGAGTAAGTATATGATAAGTGTCGGCATATGCCCATAATACTGCATGATAACATGAAAATATGAATGCATGATTGTCTAAGTAATAATTATCATGTCTATACTAACATCAGAGAGTAATCACAATATTATATCGGTCAAGTTGTTAACTGATTCTATCAATAAAAGATAATATAATCTAAAGTGTACGTGACATAGCAATTACCGATGATGATGTGTGTGAGCTGGCAAATAAGTGTGCGTGGAATATGCGCATCATCGTTAATGGTGCTGGTGTCCTAACGGGTAAGGTTTATACTGATTATAGGAACATATGTAAGAACATGCATCATTATGATTCCAGTGTGAAAGTAAAGACGGATGTGTGTTATCTACTCATTTGATATACCATTACTACTACCACTATATGACTCGAACCTAACCTAGTGTCCATCTAACCTCCTAAGGAACAAAACCTAAGAAACTAGTCAATAAGAAACAAGAGTCTACCTAAGATCTGAATCAATATCTCTAATAGTCGGCGATCCGGCCTCAATAGCGTCACGTACGTAGTACGGCTTTCTCGAATCAAGAGTGCGGATCAATCATCATATCTATGCCTAGTACGGTAAAATCTATCGTACGGCATCCCAATATCGGGGTACGGGTCAAGTATCTCCTAGGTGTCTCATCATTCGTATAATGTCATCACCAACACATCTCATGATCAAGGTGCTAAACTGTAATCGTCTACATCAATCATATGTCATTGCCATCATAATATGCATCATTAGTTTATCCTCAGAAATATCATGTCATATGTATCATATTGTGATTAAGTCATACTGATATCATATCGTCATCAAGTCACAACTATTTGATATCAACATCAGGTCATACCTATATGATATCGACATCAGGTCACACCTATATGATGTCGTAATCAAATCATACATATCCTATATCGTGATCAATCACAAGTTACAGTCCGGGTACTAATTTAGAGTCCCAGGTACCTCAATATCATCACCACCCATTATAATTTATGTACACATGTTCATTATCTCATTCTCTAATGATCCGCTAACACCTAATACGACTGTATAGCCAAGAATCACGGTATCAAGCCCAGTTATACTATTTCATCATACCTCGGATATCATAGCACATTAATGAACCCCATATACGCGTTGTATATACATGTATATACCTATACCTAGTTCTATATATGTATACACATACACGTATACACCATGTCGAGTTTCAGTGTGTGCGTGTGTGTGTTTCTATCTGAAACCTACGAACCTCTTCCAAGATACTCATCCTCTGATATGGTTTTCCTAAATCAGTCTAGTCCAGCCTAGGGTTATTACTGGGGTCTTACGCATTAAGAATCTAGGGTTACATCTGGCTTCCTAATGTCAATAAGTACTATTCCTACTCTACGTTGCGGGGGTGCTAAACGCCATCCACCCGACTTCCCCCCGTAGATATGCATCTACTCACCTGGTCCATGTCTGCCGAAGACGGTGTCCCCATCCTCCTCTTCATCGCCCGCAGTCCACATGAGGGTACCTAAACGCAAACATATAAATAGTATCGTAAACTGAATCACATACAAAAGTCAAAACAACGCAAGGAACAAGCATAGGTTAAAATCTACGTCCCGTTCACGCAAAAGAACCGAATATCGCTCGATATCGGCGTACAAACTCTGATGGATCGAGATAAACATCAACAAATAACTCGTAGTTTTAAAACTCATTACTTATATTATAAAACATGATTAAATCCATCAAAACCCTAAAATCAATCAAATCGTCCGATTTCGAAAAACCCGAAAACGCCAATTTACCGTTTTTCTTCAAAACTTGACATTTAAATGAAACCAATGGTCATTAAACTCATTAAATAGCATAACTAGACTATACAAACGATTACTATATTTTTATTACACAAATTTGTATAAATTTGAAATTTCTAGTTTGCAACCTTTAGTAATTTTTAATATTTTTCAAGCAAAATACCACAATTCCACAACAAAACTTGATTGTTCATGAATTAATGTATTAAACTATAATTTATGATGATAATGATATGATGAAACCATAACTATATTTTTAATCTCATTTATTTAGGAATTTCCCAAAATCTAGTTTACAAAAATAGCCTTTTATTAATATTTTTCCAATTATCACAAGAAACTAGTGATCAAACTAAGTTTTTCTTTCCATTAACATGATAAGATTCTCACTAAAACTACAATCTAATGATAACAACCTTAATTAGAATTTTATTTTATCCACAAATACATTTTATAAAAACTAGTTAGCTAAATAACATTATTAAATCAATTTGAATACACAAATTATTATATAATAACCATGCAAGATTTTTCCACTTCTAAAAATGGTAGAATAGTTATTATAACCCTAATTAATTAATAAAAATCATAACTTGAATTTACAAACCCTAACTTGAATTTTAAAAATTGAACATAGAATTAATCTAATAAAACTAATTATGCTTTAAAAGAAACATCTAATGGAAATAAAACAAAAGAGATAGATTTATACCTTCACAACCTCAAGTCCAAACATGAAAATGGGCCTAAAAAATACATGCTTTACCACTCAAAAATCCATGTAAAGAAGAGTAGAGAATAAAGGGTAGGAAATACATAGGATTTGTGGATTTTTAATTGAATTTTTAATGGATTTTTGATTAATTTTGAACAAAAAATGAAGTGGAAATGGGGGGGCTGCCATGGGGGTGTTGAGGCCGGCCACAATTAGGAGGAGGGGGTGGAGAATGAGAAAAGTGAAGAAAGATGTAGAAAGTTCCCCCAAAATATCATATCATTATGTCTTTTCATGCTTTTATTAAATTTTCTTTTAATTCTTTACTATAGCAACTCAACAAAACTCTAGAAAATTGGAAAAATTTGCAAATGAATTTTAAATGATACTCACTAAATTATAATATGCCATGGCTCACTTTTACAAATTAAAACCATTCAAATTTGTAATTTACACTAATTTAGTGTAAAAATAAAGCTTATGTTAATATTTAAAATAATTAATTTAGGAAAAATATTTAATTGAACTAAAAATTTATAAGTGGCTAAATAAACACCATTTACTAGTAATTACATAATTAGAATAGGTATTTTTGAAATTATAATGAAAAACAATCACGGTTTGATTTTACGAAAAATACATTTTTCTTTACCGAAAATCATAAAATTCACTTAAACAATTTTATTCATTTAATTATTTATTTAATTATTTTTAAAACGTTACAATATTCCTCCCTTTAAGAAATTCGGTCCCCGAATTTAAATTAAAACTCCCCCTCCAAATACTAAAATATTTAGCAAAACACTCAAATCGTCGGGGCTCCGAAATCATCAATACATAACAAAAATCAACTCCGTCAAGCATAGCGCAATCATCGGAGTTATGGCGAGAATAAAATATCAAAACCCAATATGAAAACCATCATAATATACATCAATCTGTAACTTATATATAGTGCGCATCATAGTAAAACCGTACAAATATCTGGATAAGGAAATATGCAAACACCCCTTTTTGAAAATTGCCGTGTGATGCACGTGTCACGGCATAAGTAGCGGACGTTTATTTAAAAAAATAACTATATATATATATATATCTTTTATTTAACATACACGTCCCGCCTGGTTACTAAATCAAATAATTGTGATTATGAAAACATACTGCTCAACTGAAATCAATCCCAATCACATCAATAAAATATCATGTGCGTCCGGTGCGCACTGAAATCGAAACCAAATGCAGATACCATGAATACATACAAAAACAAAATAAGTGCAACAGGTGTGCACCAAAACATCTGTCAAGTACAACGGGCGTGCACGACTCACTATCAGGTGCATCTAATCTGCACAAAACCCCGATTTAGTGCATCTGGTGTGCACAAAATCGCACCAAGTGCGCCAAGTATGCGCAAGAATCCTAATCAGGTGCACATGGTGCACGAAAACATACATCGAAATCACAGCACAAAAATGCATGAAAACTAGGTCGAAATATATGTCAAAATCATATGTGACCCCTATGCACGAAATCAAATCAAAAATCCCAAAATATATAAAACCAAATCAAGTGTACTGGGTGTGTACTAAACAACATCAATACAACTGATATATAAAACACAAATAGATTGTAATGAAGGTACACACATGAAATACCAATCGTAGAACAAAGTCCTCAAATACCAAAATCCAATCAACGAAAATATGAAATTCAGATCACCAAATCACAATCGTAAACACTATCGTCAATGTGCGCCTCTTTCCTCTGATGTCGATTGCTTCGAACTCGTCCCTTCGTAGCTGTGCTGGCTGCGCTACTAACGACAATACTCATATCTAGAGTCTCCCACGTAGTCGATCCCTTCACTTGATATCCGGACTACATTAAACTTTTCGATCGATCCATCAAAATCCCATAATTCCCCGAAAGCTCAACACTCAAGTACAGTTTAAAAATATCCGGTACATACCCCAGTATCGATGATCCAGCCGTAGAAGGGAAAACCCAAGCCTCACTAATGGCACCGCGGAACTGCCGTAAACCCTAAGGTTCAAGGGCGTTCTCGTGGTCATTATGTCGAGCTAGGGTTTCATTCTTCTAGAAGGCCCATCGAAATACCTGCATGTTCTTCCGAATACCTTAAACTTGGGAAAATGGTTTTCTGATAATCGTTCGAACCCTTTAACTTCATCCGGACGGCACGTGAATACCCTTCGTCCGCACGCTAAGCAATGCTTCAATCCTCAAGAATAACCAATACCCTAATGGTTATCGCATTCGAGCCGCAGCTCACTTTGCCCGTGGTAACAGAAACCACCATCCGATATTGACGAAGATAGATCAAAGGAACGAATGAAATATGGTGCAAACAATGTACATCCAAGGGCTCCTTAAGCAGAGTAGCGTATCGTAAGTATGCCGGGGATCATACCAACGGTACGTCACTCTATCTAAGTCACCTACTCCATCAATCAAGGGTCACCTAGACTTATACAAGGTTAAACCTAGCGCTCTGATACCAACTTTGTCACGACCCGAAGGTACGGAACGTGACCGGCACTTAGATTACGAAGCGTCTAGAGGCGCAACGTAACCTAAGTAAGCCGAAGCCCAGAATCTAAACCATAAAAGAAGAAGAAGAAGTAAAAGAAATATGAAGAAAACAAGTTTAAAATCATCAGCAAATTTTCCCAAAAAAATTTGACAGAGTCTCCTCTGTAAAAACTGGCCCCAAACGGGTACAACAAGTATAATATATACAACGCCAAAGGGCGAGGCTCAAAACTCAAAGGAAAACAAAACCACCAAATCAGAATAATACATGCGCGACTCTAAGGTCGAAATAAAAGACTGGTCCAATAAACTTATCAAGTAATACAAGTATGGTTGATGGAGCTTACTAGATACAAATGAAAGAATAAAAATACAATGGTGGTTCAGATACAAGTGAACCAACCTACCGTGCAAATCACCCTGAAGAAAAGATGTGCCAGCAAGCTGCCAGGGAAACCTGTACATCGAACCTGTAATAAAATTTGGCACAACGGGGGTGAGTTGCCAACTCGTGAGTAGAAGACATCTACGAAAAGAAATCGAATGCACGACGCTATCCTAGGTCATAATAATACACTACTAAGTCCCAATCATCTAATAATAGCAGGGTAATACTACGTGGAAGTGCAGATACTCCGTGCTCGTGTCAGTGCCTCATATAGTACTATGTCATATGAATGGATATGCATGCACCATGAATGTAAAATAACCAATCCTGAAATCCAGGTGTATCTGTATAAGAAATCTTTAGCTGTTATCATAGTAAAACGGGTATAGAAACCGGAAATATCAACAATGAAATCCATGGAAATCCGTGTCAAGCATCGACACAAACATGTAAATCTCAAGTCTCATAGTCTCAATATCTTGGACTCCATCAGTCCGGATCGGCCCATATCATCAAATCTCACGACAACGGTCGGTATCCTCCGGATATCCGCCGCGCCAGACATCACCGGTAGGTAGCCTTACCCTGCCAGGCTCATCGTCTACAACTCGATCTTCTTGCCCCGAGGTACCATACCGGGCCCACCATGTACCCAAGACGGTTCATCCACTCCTCGAATCGAGTCTCGAAATCCAACAGAAAACATGAAATCTCATGGTGGACGACACATACATCACGAGAAAACCGCATCTTATTTTAAAAAGAGAGGAGGAGAGAGAGAGAAGTTTTTATATATTCTTGCGGTTTTCCCCAAAGATCCAGAAATCTCATAGAAACCCAAATCTCAAAATCATGAGTAAGTATATGATAAGTGTCGGCATATGCCCATAATACTGCATGATAACATGAAAATATGAATGCATGATTGTCTAAGTAATAATTATCATGTCTATACTAACATCAGAGAGTAATCACAATATTATATCGGTCAAGTTGTTAACTGATTCTATCAATAAAAGATAATATAATCTAAAGTGTACGTGACATAGCAATTACCGATGATGATGTATGTGAGCCGGCAAATAAGTGTGCGTGGAATATGCGCATCATCGGTAATGGTGCTGGTGTCCTAACAGGTAAGGTTTATACTGATTATAGCAACATATGTAAGAACATGCATCATTATGATTCCAGTGTGAAAGTAAAGACGGATGTGTGTTATCTACTCATTTGATATACCATTACCACTACCACTATATGACTCGAACCTAACCTAGTGTCCATCTAACCTCCTAAGGAACAAAACCTAAGAAACTAGTCAATAAGAAACAAGATTCTACCTAAGGTCTGAATCAATATCTCTAATAGTCGGCGATCCGGCCTCAATAGCGTCACGTACGTAGTACGGCTTCCTCGAATCAAGAGTGCGGATCAATCATCATATCTATGCCTCGTACGGTAAAATCCATCGTACGGCATCCCAATATCGGGGTACGGGTCAAGTATCTCCTAGGTGTCTCATCATTCGTATAATGTCATCACCAACACATCTCATGATCAAGGTTCTAAACTGTAATCGTCTACATCAATCATATGTCATTGCCATCATAATATGCATCATTAGTTTATCCTCAGAAATATCATGTCATATGTATCATATTGTGATTAAGTCATACTGATATCATATCGTCATCAAGTCACACCTATTTGATATCAACATCAGGTCATACGTATATTTTATCGACATCAGGTCACACCTATATGATGTCGTAATCAAATCATACATATCCCATATCGTGATCAATCACAAGTTACAGTCCGGGTACTAATTTAGAGTCCCAGGTACCTCAATATCATCACCACCCATTATAATTTATGTACACATGTTCATTATCTCATTCTCTAATGATCCGCTAACACCTAATACGACTGTATAGCCAAGAATCACGGTATCAAGCCCAGTTATACTATTTCATCATACCTCGGATATCATAGCACATCAGTGAACCCCATATAAGTGTTGTATATACATGTATATACCTATACCTAGTTCTATATATGTATACACATACACGTATACACCATGTTGAGTTTCAGTGTGTGCGTGTGTGTGTTTCTATCTGAAACCTACGAACCTCTTCCAAGGTACTCATCCTCTGATATGGTTTTCCTAAATCAGTCTAGTCCAGCCTAGGGTTATTACTAGGGTCTTACGCATTAAGAATCTAGGGTCACATCTGGCTTCCTAATGTCAATAAGTACTATTCCTACTCTACATTGCGGGGGTGCTAAACGCCATCCACCCGACTTCCCCCCGTAGATATGCATCTACTCACCTGGTCCATGTCTGCCGAAGACGGTGTCGCCATCCTCCTCTTCATCGCCCGCGGTCCACATGAGGGTACCTAAACGCAAACATATAAATAGTATCGTAAATTGAATCACATACAAAAGTCAAAACGACGCAAGGAACAAGCATAGGTTAAAACCTATGTCCCGTTCACACAAAAGAACCGAATATCGCTCGATATCGGCGTACAAACTCTGATGGATCGAGATAAACATCAACAAATAACTCGTAGTTTTAAAACTCATTACTTATATTATAAAACATGATTAAATCCATCAAAACCCTAAAATCAATCAAATCGTCCAATTTCGAAAAACCCGAAAACGCCAATTTACCGTTTTTCTTCAAAACTTGACATTTAAATGAAACCAATGGTCATTAAACTCATTAAATAGCATAACTAGACTATACATACCATTACTATATTTTTATTACACAAATTTGTATAAATTTGAAATTTCTAGTTTGCAACCTTTAGTAATTTTTAACATTTTTTAAGCAAAATTCCACAATTCCACAACAAAACTTGATTGTTCATGAATTAATGTATTAAACTAAAATTCATGATGATAATGATATGATGAAACCATAACTATATTTTTAATCTCATTTATTTAAGAATTTCCCAAAATCTAGTTTACAAAAATAGCCTTTTATTAATATTTTTCCAATTATCACAAGAAACTAGTGATCAAACTAAGTTTTTCTTTCCATTAACATGATAAGATTCTCACTAAAACTACAATCTAATGATAACAACCTTAATTAGAATTTTATTTTATCCACAAATACATTTTATAAAAACTAGTTAGCTAAATAACATTATTAAATCAATTTGAATACACAAATTATTATATAATAACCATGCAAGATTTTTCCACTTCTAAAAATGGTAGACTAGTTATTATAACCCTAATTAATTAATAAAAATCATAACTTGAATTTACAAACCCTAACTTGAATTTTAAAAATTGAACATAGAATTAATCTAATAAAACTAATTATGCTTTAAAAGAAACATCTAATGGAAATAAAACAAAAGAGATAGATTTATACCTTCACAACCTCAAGTCCAAACATGAAAATGAGCCTAAAAAATGCATGCTTTCCCACTCAAAAATCCATGTAAAGAAGAGTAGAGAATAAAGGGTAGGAAATACATAGGATTTTGTGGATTTTTAATTGAATTTTTAATGGATTTTTGATTAATTTTGAACAAAAAATGAAGTGGAAATGAGGGGGGCGCTGCCATGGGGGTGTTGAGGCCGGCCACAATTAGGAGGAGGGGGTGGAGAATGAGAAAAGTGAAGAAAGATGTAGAAAGTTCCCCCAAAATATCATATCATTATGTCTTTTCATGCTTTTATTAAATTTTCTTTTAATTCTTTACTATAGCAACTCAAGAAAACTCTAGAAAATTGGAAAAATTTTAAAATGAATTTTACATGATACTCACTAAATTATAATATGCCATGGCTCACTTTTACAAATTAAAACCATTCAAATTTGTAATTTACACTAATTTAGTGTAAAAATAAAGCTTATGTTAATATTTAAAATAATTAATTTAGGAAAAATATTTAATTGAACTAAAAATTTATAAGTGGCTAAATAAACACCATTTTCTTACATAATTAGAATAGGTATTTTTGAAATTATAATGAAAAACAATCACGGTTTGATTTTACGAAAAATACATTTTTCTTTACCGAAAATCATAAAATTCACTTAAACTATTTTATTCATTTAATTATTTATTTAATTATTTTTAAAACGTTACACATCTTCTCCATATTCTTTTATCCTCTGTTAATGGTATTTTTACCATTAACAATCACCAAGATCACTATTTGAGGATTTGTGATCGAAAATTTTTAAGAACTAAGTTCTTGATTTGAACGAACTAAGTTCTTGGAGTATAATATTCTTTCTTCTCTCTTTTTCAACCTTGTTCTTTCCTGAATCTTTGATTCTCAAGAACAAGATCTTCCCAATGAGAATTAAATTCTCAACTTGTAGGAGACTTGTCTTGTGGATCTCAGATCCAGAGAAAAAACTAAGTTCTTTTAAAAGGTTAAACCTTTAGATACGGTATGATAGGTAAAAGTGATGTTTTGATCTCTGCTCTTTTCTTTACCTAGGGTTTGAGAGGAGAGAGATCTTCTTCATTGAGAGAATTAAATTCTCTGTTGTTTTAAGGGCCTTCTGTATTTTTTACAGGAGCTTATGGGGTGGTCTCCTCCTTCTTTCTCTCCTTGAGATTTCATCTCTTTACTTTTATTTATAGGAGAAGAGAAAAATCAATTTGTTGGAGGAAATCTCTCATTGAGAGATCATAATTGATTTCATAATCTATCAAATTGATCTTTTAGATCAACCGGTGAGTTTTATTCACCGTTGGATTTTTAATCCAAAGGCTCTATGTTTAACAAAGAATATTTCTTGTTTATTTAACAAGATTAGGAAAATATTTTTCTAAGATAGAATTTAATTCTATCAGATTATCGATGAGTGATTTTATAATCACCGTTGGATCTTTTGATCCAAGGGTCTCCTGCTTAACAGAGAGGATTTTTCTAGTTTGAAAAAGATTATTTTCCCATATTAGAATTTAATACTGTTATTGGATTTTTGATCCAACAACTCTCTGTTTAACAGAGAATTTTTCTCTTTTAGAAAGATCAGGAGAAGTATTTTACAAAAAAAGAATTTAATTCTATATAGAATTTAATTATATCCGAAGCTAGTGCTTCAAAAAGTATGTTCTCACGTGTTTAACACGTGACCCTGGTGTGGGTTTTAACCTATATTTGTTTGGCGCTCATATGCTTTGCATATGAGCGCTCACGTGTTTAACA
Source organism: Agapanthus africanus (assembly GCA_030015575.1). Taxonomy (NCBI): domain Eukaryota; kingdom Viridiplantae; phylum Streptophyta; class Magnoliopsida; order Asparagales; family Amaryllidaceae; genus Agapanthus; species Agapanthus africanus. The sequence continues at coordinate 43,843,377 of CM057344.1, forward strand.
CATGAGGCTAGTTTGTCCTGTTGGTTATTTATCTGTAGCGCTTATATGCTTTGCATATATGCGCTTACATGTTTAACACGTAAGGCCAGTTTGGTCCTTTTGCTTATTTGTTTCAGCGCTTATATGCTTTGCATATAAGCACTCAACACGTGAGGCCAGTTTTGCCCTTTTGTTTTTTTTATTTCAGCGCTTATATGTTTTGCATAAGTGCTCACTTGTTTAACATGTGATGCTAAACTGTGAGAATTCTTTTCCTCTTTCTTTTCTCCCCCCCTCCCATTTTTTATAAGAGAACTGCAAGCTTTAGGCCAAAAAATTTAGCGGGAACAACCCCAATAAGCTTTTGCCTTGCAATCGAGAATTGAATTCTCTGTAAATAGAAGATCATCATCAACCTCTCAAAACTCTAGGTAAATAATGAAGAAATATATCTCCTTTTTACCTATCTCTTATGTACAAAAGAAAAGGGTTTATCCCTCCATAAGAACTTTGTTCTTCCTTTAGATTTTAAATACATAAGATAAGTCTCTAGAAAACAAAAGAGAATTAAATTCTCATAGAGAGATCTTGATCTTAAACTTAAGATGCAGAGAAGAACTTTGGTGTTTTGTCCTTTATCATGATTAAAAAGAAAGAAGCAGAGAGAAAAGAAGAAAGAAAGATGGAGTTTTATCTCCAGGAACTTAGTTCCCTAAAAATATATCAAGAACTTAGTTCTTACATGAACAAGATCTTCAAGTTCTTAAAGAACCCGTCTTTTTATGAATTGGATCATCAAATATTGATCTTGGTGATCGTTAATGGTCAAAATACCATTAACATAAGAACTTAAGAAAACTTAAGTTTTCTAAAAAACAGAGATTAATCTCTGAGGAAGATGCGCCTCATGTGATACGCACGTGGGCGCTGATACGCACATGAGCACCAAAAAAGAAGCAGAAGATGCGCCTCACGTGATACGCACATGAGCGCTAGAGACTCAGCGCCTCACGTGATATACATGTGAGCGCCAGGGACTTAGTGCCCATGTGATATCCACGTGAGCACCACAAAGTAAAGAGTGGATGTGCCAGAGACTCAGCGCTCACATAATATACACGTGAGCGCCATCCGAATGAGTGCTTAGGACTATTGGGTGTTATATAACTCAACCCATAGTCCAAAATTGACTAAGTCTTAAAGACTGAACTTCTTTGATCAAACTGAGCCCATATGCTCATGATACCTAAGTTGATCTTAAGTCCCAAACATATGCTAATGATATCTGAGTTGATATTAATCTCATACAAGATTAACGATCCTTCAAAAGTTGATCTTAGTCACATATACGACTAAAGATCTTTTAAACATACGCTAATGTTATCTAAGTTGATCTTAGTCTCATATAAGACTAATGATCCTTAAATAAAATATAAGTTCGCATAGAAGCCTTTTCATCAAATCTAATATGATCCCTTCCCCCATAAACGGGATTTGGTTCAAGGGTATATCCTTCCACACCTCTGATATATGATGTTGTAATTACTCAGCGTCTTCAGAAAGGTGGTGGGTCCCAACAGCCAACGAGTCCTCTTTCGTTCTAACTTCTTGAAAGATATAGAATTTCATCGAGACAGGGAATGCCTTAATCCTAGATGCGCACCCCATACAGATATTCACCTTATACAGAAGCGCACCTCAAACAGATGTGCACACCATCAGATAAAAGAACAACAAAGCCCCGGCTTTATGAAAGCATACATATATGTATATTTATATCTTTGAAGGAAATATAAATACCTTCAAATTCGACCACAAACCAATACTGGGCGCATCCTATTTAGATGTTCACATCATTCGCTTCGCCACGTGATATACACATGCACGCGAGCTGAAAAATGGACCGCTATGTCCCTAAATTGGTATTCTGCCCTGTGGACTGTTTCCATACTAACTACCGTATACTATCCATGAGCTACCCATAGTAAAGCGCACATGATAACAAGCCAAACCTTGGTACATAGCCAATATATGCTAAGTATAAAAGCTTATTCTTCATATGTGATCAGACGATCAATTGAGCTCATATGCTCATTGTCCTAAGTTGATTGTTCACACCAGAATATTGCATTTAATACCGTCCATTCTTCTGCTCGTTTATTTATAGGTAGGTTCTTTTGATCAGTGTTTGCTACATGATTACAGGTTACAGGTTCCTAGTCCAAAATAATGCAAATCACGCAAAATCTCCACAGTTATACCAAAATCTAGAATATCTATCAATAACAGATAAAATCCGGATTCCGGTCATCCACACCCGTCCAGTGCCACTTACCAGTTCAAGAGACAAGACAAATAATATTGGTCATTCATGTCTCGGACAAGCACAGAGCATGAGAGGGGCAACACAAAGATCAAGAGGTGCGCAAAGCTCGAGAGAGATAAAGGTCAAAGAGATTAAAAGTATAGCCATTTTGGACTGTTGAAAATGTGAAAATATTTTGGAAACATTTTGCTATTTGGGACCTGAAAAACAGAAGACAAAAGCAACATGAGAAGCCCAGGAAAAACAACAAGCCAAACCCTCCAAACGACCGTGGAACCGCGGCCAATAAGCCTTTTGGGCGGCGGTTCCGCGGTCATGTCATGTCTTCTCCAGATCATATTTTGGGGGTAGTTTGGTAATTGTATAGGGGCTCAGAATATAGCCCAAGGGTTTCATATCTCTGCCTATAAATACTCCAGTTTTGAGCCAAGTTAGAATGCCTTTTTTTACTAGGATTTAGTATAGTTTAGTTTGTATATTCTTCTTCTTCATCATCTATTCTCCATGAAATTGTAGTGAGAGCTTTTGAGTGGAAGATTAATGAAGATGAAGGTGTTTTTTATTATCTTGTATCTTTAAATTCTTGTATTGTATTTTAAATTCCTAGATTAATTTTTATTTGTTGTTGTTAAGTAGTTGTTGTTATTTCTTGTTTTATTTTCATTCTCTTCTAAACCGTATTTTCATGCCATGATACTCAATGGAGTCCCTTGCTAAGGTGAGGGCCCAAACAGTTAGCTTGCTACCATTTGTAAAACCGTATTTTCCTTTCTTTCTTTTCTTCCATCTTGTTTTATTTTTCTTTTAAATGTGTGAATAATTTCCACACTTGTTAGGGCTAAGGAAGGGTATCATGAGGGATGGAAAACTCCCTTGTACTTATTTTCGCCAAACATCTTAGAATGAATCTAGACCAAAGAAACACACCCCTCTCACTTAGGCGCGCTATACATGATATATAACCGTGACCTAAGTCGAGAAGTCGTTTGGGCGCACTACAACGTGACATGTAGTTGTGACCTAATTGGATACATGGTTGTGTATGTTTGGCCTAGGGTTGGAAATAAGCGTATATAACGGACGGACAAGGGGTACTAGGAATGGATTTAGCGTTGGAAAGCTTGCTTAAACTCGTAAATCCCATTCCTGTGTCCTCCTAATCCCCGCTACTTCCGATTATCCCAACATCATTTCAAGAATGGAAAAAGATAAGCACAAGACTAATCCTAACTCTACTAACCAAGCTTAACCCTAATAAGTTTATTTGAACATAAAATACAAACACTTAGAATAGAATTGAACATACACATATACATTCGTTAATTGACTCGTCTAAAGAAAGAATGAACATACGAACCATCTCCCTGTAGACGACCCATGCTCAACCGGCTAGCTGCAAAGTGACACCGTCTTAATTGCAGTAAGTAGGACATATAGAACGCTTAGCGTAGTGCATACAAAAATGCGGTATCAATCAAATGGTGTCGTTGCCGTGGAGACGGTAATGTATTTCTTTCTTTTCATACAGGTTAATTTATGTGTGTGTGTGTATGTATATTTTTACACACACACACACACACACACATATATATAATAAAAACCATCTTGTTATTTTTTATATTTTTTTTGTGCAAGTGTGCAGGCAAATCTGGAGCAAGTATAGTGATCAAATAAAGAAACATAAGTTTTTATACTAGAGAACAGAACAAGAGGAGTGAAAAAATTGAAGCACCAATTCTACATTTACACCACGGAACCGCGGTCAAACAGAGGGAACGGCAGCGGTTTTGCGGTCCTTTCTTAGCTTCTGAGCCCAAAATTTTTTGTACCCCTTATACTTCTCCAATAACCTCTGTAAACTGTACTGAATTGTATTTTGTGCAGGATTCTTTGCACAAGTTGCGCTGTAGCCAAATAAATTTTTTGTTGTTTTAGATTTTGTTTATTTAAACGCTTTGCATATAATAATACGGACATTAAAGGACTATAACACCAATTAAGATTGGATGGGGATTTCATCACCCTTTCTAAGACCCCACAAATCACAAAAAGCACACGCATTATCTTGAGTTAATAAAAAAAATCTAAACCAAACCTTTAAGGACTTGTCGTGCTCTTTTAGGACAAGAGAAGCTTGCGGGGAATCGATCGTTTATTTAAACTTGACTTTGTCGTGCCTAGGCTAGACAAGTGAGGAGATAATTTTAAAAAGCTCGTCTCACAGTGATTCCTGAGTGGAACCCTCCTTACCTCACTTGTGCTTACCTGGCCACAATTGGCAATGAAGAGACGATTCGAGGGTTATCCTGCAATTTATCGCTTGGAAGTCTAGGAGCGGTCTAGTTGGACTTTGAAGACTCTAGCTCTAGGTATTGTTTGTGCATATTGTGATTGTGATTGTGCTTGTATAAAGTTTAGTCTCATAATTCCATATTTTTCAAAAACTAAAACAAACAATTTCAAAAATCCAAAAACTCTAAAAAATACAAAAAAATCAAAAAATTCATAAAATGTCACCCAATTTCCACCCTCCCCACCTTTCACTCTTTTCAAACCATCTATACCCCAACAATGCCAACTCTTACTGAATTTTGGTACGCACAACCAGGCATTTCTTCTTACAGTTCTTGTTTTGGTCGAACTTTGAACGATCCATCCATGCCTAAACTTTCTTTGATAGATCGGATAGACGCTTCTAGAACCAACAATTGGACACTGCAATCCACTACGTATCAACCGTTCCAACCCCTCCCACCTTATTATGTTGATACCCCTTCTGAGAGTCATGTTGAGACTCCGAAACCCATGTCCATTGCTGACCAAATTGAATAATCTCATAGCCGATCTTTCACTCCTTTCACTACTCCAAATTCGCTAGTACAACAATTCCAATCACCTTCTTATTATAATGTCGATCCTAATCCTACCCATTTTTCACATCCATCTGATTACTATCAATTCTACCCGATTTTTACACCTTCTCTAGACATTTCGTTTGAACAGCCATTTGGAAGTTTCACGTATCCACATGATTTTGAATCTTTTACTGAAACCCCTTCACAACCCATGTCTAGTATTGAACAATTATTAGAAGAATTTCGGGTAGCGTCATGCCGACAGATGGAGGATTTGAATGCGTCCATGGTCGCCCTTATACAACCTAACGAACCGGCAGCTAGTTTCCAACTAACTCCAAATTTTCCAATGTATGATGAGGTAGTAAGACAATTTGAGGATTTGAGTAGGGAGAGTGAGAAGTACACCCTTCCAAATCAAACCTACCCATTTCAAATTGAATTCCATAACTCCAGTTTTGAAATTCTATCGAGTGCCCTAAATGATTCACCAATTGAAGATAGAATGTTTGATGAGTTGTGCGATTATATTGTGTTTGATTTATCCGATTGTGAAGGGTCCATTTCAAGTGAAACCAATCCTAATCCGTTTGATCTCTACACCTCCATCCTAGAACCACAATTGATTGAAAACCATGCTTTTGATGAGGTGTCCGAGAAGTTTAATTTTCACTTGATTGAGGATATCGACGCCGGGAATAATTTGGAGGATGAACCCACAATTTTGGATGGGTTTTTCTCACCAATTCATCATATCCTTTCACTTCCGTGTAGGTATCATCCCGAACCATTAACTGCTTTTTCCGAACTCCATATGCATCTGGATATTGTTGATGATAAATGCATGGATGAGCTGAATTCTGAGGGGAATTTTGAGGATATCATTGAGGATGAACCAGTTTTACTAGATGAGTCGGATTTTCCAATTCATCATGTTCTTTCCATTGACTGTGACCATTCTTCTGAACGTTTAACCAACACCATTCATCGATCATTTCCCTCCTTCCTTTCAATCGTTTCCACTTTGCAAGACACCGTATCACCTTCATTTCCTGCGTTTGGTTTACCAAGTTCGGTCGGCCCATGTTTTCTTGTGAATCTTGAGAGGTTTGACCCCATTTCTCAACAAGTTGATAGATTAGTTCAATCCATTTTTACACTTCAATCATTACAAACTGTACTAATTATTCAATCCATTTCCACCATCAAGTTCGTATTCCATTTCTTTTCCACTCCGCCATTCGTCTCCTCCACCGAGATCGTATTCCACTTTCATCCACGAACGGTCTCGCGTATTCTTTCTCTCTTTCCTCTACGTGTTCTTTCACTAATCCGAGCATTATCACGATAAAAAATTTAAATGGTTGGTGTTAACTTTTGGCTTGTGTAAGGCCTTATATAGATTAATGATTCTCTCTCCCGCTTAACTCTGAACGTTAACGCTTAAACAGTGGAAACACTGTTTCACTTAAGTTAGGGGGACCTTTTTGTGTATATATATTTTGTTTCCTTTTTCTTTTAGGAAAAAAACAGGAAAGCACCGACAAATTTTGACCCCTCAACAATTTTTACCCTCTTGGTATATCAGGACAGTAAGGATACTGTCAAGTTTAAGTTTGGGGTGTGCTCGGTAAGCTTTCTATGTTCGCCTTCATGTGTATATTTTGCATTTGCATACTTAAAACCCACAAAAATTAAAAAATTCTCTAAAATTCTAAAAAGTTTGTCGTCAAGTTGGCTAGTAGGATAATTTAGATTTTTTTCCGAAAATTTAGTTTGATACGTTAGAAATAACTAAATCCTAGGCTTAGGAATTGGAAACCCTAAAACTAACCCTCCTTCAGTTTAACTTTGGTAAATATGCGTTCTTGCAGTTTTTTTTAAGTAATCTTGAGTTCAGTTCTTGAGTTAAGTCGAGAAAAAGGGAAAGTATTATAAGCTTTATTGAAGGATAAGTCTGAAAAATAGTTTCTACTCTTGAGTCCAAATTCAGAAGTATATATCCTACAAATTGCACTTACACGCACCTTGAAACTTAGGATAGTAGAGGATACCTAGAAATACTCTTGCCTGAAACCCTAGTATGAAAGGAAAAACGGTATTTAAAGCTAACCACAAAAAGAGCATCATTGAAAAGTATATCCGTTCTTGAAAAGAAAAAAAAAGAAAAAAAATAAATTACAAGACTTGGAAACTGCTTTTTACGCTTTAATAAGCTCACACATTCAGTAATCGGCTGATTTGTGCCTCAGAAAGCAGTAATAGTCGCATGAAAGGTGTGTGGGAGAAATCGTCGATCATTAATGAAAAGAAGTAGTGTTAGGTATTAGGGAAAGGGTAATATAGCTTGAATTGAATGATTGAGTGTAGGGATGAAATTTACATACACGTAGGGGTATACGAAAAATGTTGGAAGGAAAGACAGGGATGAAAAATAAGTCTTATGTTTTCCGTAAAGATGATAAAAATTCTGGATTGGAGACTGCGCTTTAGAAGGAAAACTCAAGAGAAACCGAGATCTTTCTAAACTGTCAATACGTATAAGATCTTAGGTTGAATAAATAAGAGGTGAAAAAAATAAGTGATGGATATTTCTAATTTAGGATGATAGAATTTTTAACTTAGATGCTAAACCGTAGGATTAGAATCAAGGCTAACTTATGAAACTAGCTTGATGGGATTTTGTGGTAGTATCCGCTGAAAACCCTCAGAAGATAACACACCTCCTACTAGGGACATTTAGAGATTTAATGGCTTATTGCACATGCTAAGTGCAACCATGATGCCTATGAAAGCGAGCTTAAGACTTTTTGAAAATAAATGGTTTTTCTCGGGATAAACAAAAGATAATTTTGGGGGTATTTGTTCACACCAGAATATTGCATTTAATACTGTCCATTCTTCTGCTCGTTTATTTATAGGTAGGTGTTTTTGATCCGTGTTTGCTATATGATTACAGGTTCCTAGTCCAAAATAACGCAAATCACGCAAAATCTCCACAGTTATACAAAAATCCAGAACATTTGCCAAAAATAGATAAAATCCGAGTTCCAGTCATCCACACCCGTCCAATACCGCTTACTAGTTCAAGAGACAAGACAAATAACAATGGTCATTCGTGTCTTGGACAAGCACAGAGCACGAGAGGGGCACCACAAAGATCAAGAGGTGCGTGGAGCTCGAGAGAGATCAAGGTCAAAGAGATTAAAAGTATAGCCGTTTTGGACTGTTGAAAATCTGAAAATATTTTGGAACCATTTTGCAATTTGGAACCTGAAAAACAGAAGACTAAAGCAACACGAGAAAGCCTAGGAAAAACGACAAGCCAAACCCTCCAAACGACCGCGGAACCGCGGCCAATAGGCCTTTTGGACGGTAGTTCCGCGGCCATGCCATGTCTTCTCCAGATCATATTTTGGGGGTAGTTTGGTAATTGTATAAAGCTCAGAATATGGACATAGGGTTTCATTTCTCTGCCTATAAATACTCCAATTTTGAGGCAAGTTAGAATGCCTTTTCTTTACTAGGATTTAGTATAGTTTAGTTTGTATCTTCTTCTTCTTCATCATCTTCATCTATTCTCCATGAAATTGTAATGAGAGCTTTTGAGTGGAAAATTAATGAAGATGATGTTGTTTTTTATTATCTTGTATCTTTAAATTCTTGTATTGTATTTTAAATTCCTAGTGTAACTTTTATTTGTTGTTGTTAAGTAGTTGTTGTTATTTCTTGTTTTATTTTCCTTCTCTTCTAAACCGTATTTTCAAGTCATGATACTCAATGGAGTCTCTTGCTTAGGTGAGGGCCCAAATTGTTAGCTTACTACCATTTGTAAAACTGTATTTTCCTTTCTTTCTTTTCTTTCTTCTTGTTTTATTTTTCTTTTAAATGTGTGAATAATTTCCACACTTGTTAGGGCTAAGGAAGGTTAGCATGAGGGATAGAAAACTCCCTTGTACTTCTCTTCACCAAACATCTTAAAATGAACCTAGAACAAACAAACACAACCCCCTCACTTAGACGCGCTATACGTGACATATAGCTGCTAACTAAATCAAGAAGTCCTTTGGGCGCACTATAACGTGACATGTAGTGGTGACCTAATTGGATACATGGTTGTATGTGTTTGGTATAAGGTTGGAAATAAGCGTATGTAACGGACGGACAAAGGGCACTAGGAATGGATTTAGCATTGGTAAGCTTGCTTAAACTCGCAAATCCCATTCCTATGTCTTCCTAATCCACGCTACTTCCGATTATTCCAACATCATTTTAAGAATGGCAAAAGATAAGCACAAGACTAATCCTAACTCTACTAACCAAGCTTAACCCTAATAAGTTTACTTGAACATAAAATATAAACATTTAGGATAGAATTTAACATACACATATACATTCGTTAATTGACTCTTCTAAAGCAAGAACGGACATACGAACCATCTCTCTGCGGACGACCTGTGCTCAACCGGCTAGCTGCAAAGCGACAATATCTTGATTGTGGTAAGTAGGACATATAGAACACTTAGCCTAGTGCATACAAAAATGCGGTATCAATCAAATGGAACCGTTTCCTCTGTTTGATTGATACCGCGTTTAATAGAGTCTCCCTGACTGGGTCAAGATTGTTAGATATGTATGCCGTAGAGGCAATTATTGTAATTGATTCTTGGACATATAATATGTATAGAACAGTCTTGCTCGAGATGATAGTATGCTATATGGTTTGTCTTTATCATTCATGTGTATATATTTTACTTGCTATTATGCATTGCTAATACATGATGGTAAAGCCCATAGGATCTTTACTTGACTACCAGGATTATGATGGAGATCATAATAGTGGGGCCTGGATAGTCCATAAGCACATCTTTACATGTTCCTAGTCGTAGGAGTATCGAGACTGGGTATCGGTACTCCAAATTAGACTAGTGTATACGTTTCCTGACTTGGTTGGATGGCGATAGCTGATCCCACAGCTATTAGTGTTTGACACCGAAGGTTGTATACAAGTGCTCATTGGAGAATAGTTTCACTGAATGGACTCATCGAGAATTCCTAGATGGTATTATACCATCTTCAAATAGCAATTATCTGGTGACATTAGTACATGATAGTCTATAGACCTAAGATCGTCATAGTGTCTTATGTGTGTTTCTATTGTACTTTCATTAATACCTTACCACAGCTCTAAAGAGCCGTGCAAATAAATTTTAGTTGGGTACAGTCCCGAAACACAGGAGGCAGTGAGCGATCGAAGGGATTCGTCTCTCCCAGTATAGACAGTTGATGTTGCGCTGTGCCCGATTGGATATAACTATAAGTCCCTGGCCAGGACGAATGAGATATATTGATAAGTGTTATCAGCAGTATCTCAGTTGGTTATGAGCTTGACATCGGCATGATTTATTGGGTTATTGGGGGTCTGACAGTTTCCACCCTCCAGACCTTGTATGCGACACTCTTTGACGAGGAAACCGGAATGTACGGTAACTGTCACTGATAGGCTCTGTAGGGTATAGACAAGTTTTCTTTTCGACATATACCTGGGTAGCCGTTACATACAGCTAGTACCGCTGATGTGCATATGAGTTATCAATTTGATTCAGTAACTCACTGCCAGCGTATTTTTAAGTCTTTAGAGTCCCACACAGAGGGTTTCCTGGCTCAGGCGAAATGATATAAAATACGTATGGTGATACGTCCGGGAGTTTGATTAAACACGTGTATTTGATACACGTATGTTAATCAGAAGTTTGATAATAGTAGCCGGCTTATGATGAAGCTGGATTATTAAACCTAGTGTTGATTTAATAATATATATATATATATATATATATATATATATATTCTAGTATTATGTTCATTTTCTATTTCTCTCTCATTTGCTATTCGTATATGCTACGAATACGTATATATATATACGATACATATACTTGTATGTAATGTGTATTTGATACAAAATTACTTCTAGAAGAACACCTCATTTCCTTTTTCTGATAATGGAAAAGAAAAAGAAAATGAAGTGTGTAGAGAGGTATGGGCATGGAATGGTCCATTATTTTTATTCAAAATTGATTTACTATTCTAGTATGGTTGCTAAATGATTTTCTAACCATTCCTTCATCCTCATTCTCTCTCCTCCCTTCCTCTTGACATTCTTGAGAGCAAGAAAAGAAAAGAAAAGAAAAGAAAGAAAAAGTGAGTGACAAATTCTACATCTTCTTGTATCTAATTTCTTGTAAAAGTGAGAGCAAGTTGCTTCACTTGGAGTTTTCTTGGTTGAAGTGGAGCTTGGGTTGGGTTTCACTCAAGTAGATCATCTTCAGCAAGGAAGATCGGGTAGCAAGCTTGTTCCAGAGCACTTTGAGCTTATCTAGAGTCTACCACCACCTTGAAGTCACGCATCAAAGGTTGTAGTTTCAATAAACTCCTGGTTTTTGCTATGTTTAGTGTATGGATGATTTTTAGTGACTTGGTTGGTTGTGTTTGGTTTGAAAATTGTTGTTTTTTGTTCCGAATTGTCCGCAAGTGTTGCGGCCCATGCAAAACCCACTAACATGGTATCAGATCTAATCCATACACTAAAAAAAACATCCGTGACATTAGAATTCATCAAATACCCAAGTTTTCAAAACTGTTTTTAAATTCAGTTTAAAAACCTAACTTTATGCTAATTATCCGATCCTTGCGAGGTCTTGGTTCGAACCAAGACCCGCGAAAGCGATCGGTTTCACCTCGGGGAGTCCCTAGGGGCCTAGGGTAAGACCCCAACCCGAGACCACCACTAGGTGGTCTCGGGATTGAGGTGAACCTGAGAGCACCCGTTTGGGTGCTCTCGGGTTCTACCCCCTACCCGAGACCACCTTATGGTGGTCTTGGGTAGGGGGTACCCTTAGACCTTTTAGGGATCCTTTAGGGTGTGCCCGAGCATCCCATCAGGCTCTCGGGCACATTTCGGGTCCTTCGTGATTCGTAAAATGGCAAAATGATGGGCTTTCGGGTGCCGGGTGCGTTTGAATTTCACCGTTTGGAAATTTCAAGTGTTTGACCTCACAAGTGACGAATTCTATAGTCATCGCTTTGAGGCGACCCAATCAAAGTATTTGATCGAGTCGGCTCTGACATGGATAAGGACATATGTTGGTAAACGTCGTCTAATTAATTAGACGAGATTGCACATTAGTTATTTGTGTTGTTTATGTGATGTGTAATGATTTTGTCCAGATTGTCGTGATGAATAGCCCCTCGTGTGATTATGAATGTACAAATGTGATGTATGTAATTCATGTATTCCGATGAATGTAAATGTATATTCTTTTATTCGAAACGTGGTCGGATTGAGATCGTCGTATCTATCGTATGTATATTTCATTTTCGGTTGCCCCGCGGAGGAGTGCTCGAGCCGCCGGGTTCTATAATGCGCTATGTAGCCATATTAAGAAATTAAGACCGGGCCGTCTTTTTCTAGAATTGGCGGGTTGCTCGCCACACTTATAGGGGTTTAGGTTTAACCCGCGGAGGAGTGCTCGAGTCACCGGGTTCTAGAAAGCGTTGGGTGGCCCTTTATAGTGTTGAGGCCGGGTTGCCTCATTTCTAGGATTGTAAAGTGCCTCACCATGCTCGTAGGCGGCATGGTTTACTTATATATGGGCTATTCATGCCACCGTGGAAATATGTGTTTCATTTGTGGCTCAAACGAAACGCTGGATTCCTAGAAAATCCGGCTATTCCATTTTCTATGATGTTTATAGCATGTCTGAGATGTGTGTCTATGATGTTTATAGCATGTCTGAGATGTGTGTGTGTGTGTGTGTGTGTGTGTGTGTGTGTGTGTGTGTGTTTGTGTCTATATGTATGTGTGTGTATGTTATATAAATAAATGCTTTTATATATTTTGCATCCGTGCTAAACCTGCGTCTGCCCTGCCGTAAGTTAAGTAATCATACGCTGAAGAACCGATGCCCCATAGCGAATGTGGATGGCACATAAATGCAATCTATTTTAGTTTTTTCTAGTGCTAGGTGGTAAATTATGAGACTACATTAATATGATTAACGTGAAGAAAATAAACCTAAAATGTTGTTGTAGGAACCAAATCGTTTTTCAAAAACCACTCGTTTTCAAAACCACTAGGATCTTTCAACGATATCAAGTTCATTATGTTAAAGGTTTTCATCAAAACCAGTCGTTGCCCTCTTTCATTTAAGACAAGTAGAGTGCTTAGTATTCGTACTATGTTTGTTGATCTTTAGTCAAGGTGTAGCGTACGGTAACTAAGTGATGCTTGTCTGCTGCATGCAATGCGTATAACACCTTAGTACTATCTTACGGTAATTTAATGGAATATAGTTATAATAATTGATTTTATCTTTATTTAAAATTATTGATAAATAGATGGAGCTTTGTGCCATAAGGGGGTTTTATTGATAAATTGACTTGGTCTGGATTTCCATGGGTTTTATCGATTTTTATTATTGGTCATGGGAAATTATTGGATTTTAATTATTTAATTGGTAAAATATTTATGGTTATAAGATTGGAAAGTTTTGTGCCATATAATTATATTTTATATCAACTTTAATCCCTGGTCCTAGTTGGTATAAGACTAATCTAATACCCGGCCCATATTAGTATTTAGCCTATTTAAGTGTTCACAACTCTTTTACAAACATATATTCTCATAAATTATAAAATAGAAACCCTAGCCTCCATATCTCTCCAAGCCCTAACCCTAGCCAGCCGACCCTATAATCATCAACATCGTTTTTGTAACAACTCCATTTTTAGTATACATAAATTTAATTTAAATTTAAAGTATACTTGGAGTATTTAATGTTGCTGTTACCACTTTAAATATTTATTTCATATCATAATTACAAGAAGGAGCTTGTAGCTCATTGGTAATATCTCGCACTGCTGAACCAAGCCACCAGAGTTCAAATCCCATACCCCACATTATTTTTTTGTATTTATTTGTTTTAAATTCTTTAGAAGCCCAACAGTCCACACAAGATAACTTCCATTTTTCCCACCACACCCACTAACCTGTATGCACAAGAGGCCACACCTGACAACCCCCCACCTCCCGACGCTGCGACTCGGCCTGACTCGGCCGAGTCGGCCGGCGGACCGGCCGACTTGGGCCGGCACCGCCGGCCGGACTCAGCCGGACGGCCGAGTCACCTGAAAGGGAAATGTGCCTCTTCACTTGCCCAACTCTCCTGCACACTCCAATTAATTGGATCGTTTCCAGAGACACATTTATACCCTATTTACTCCATTTTTTAATGATTTTTCATATATTTTTACATTTTTTTAATTTAAAACCCTACATCTACCCTAACCCTAGCCTAACCTTATAAATACACCCCTACCCTATACCCTCTCACCCCCAAAATTCTGAGCCAACTCTCTAAAATTTCCACGAAACTTGTGTACTTTGAAAACGAGCTCGAAGAGAAGCTACGATGAAATTCCCGGCGAACTTCCGGCGATCGTTCTAGGAGCTCTCGGCGACGAAGCGACGCACCAGCGATCCCTCTCCTTCCGTTTCACTCTCATTATTTTCCAAAACCCGTAAGTCCCATTTTCTATCTCTCCTTTCTATTCTAAAAATACGGATTTACAAAACCCGACGGAATCGGAACAAATCTGATTTCCGATTCGGTTTCTTATAAAACTTCACTTCTCGTAATACAATTATGCTTAAACTCTCTCATGTTGACTATTAAATACTAATCAACCAAATTGATCAAGTTTTATTTCATAAAATTATGGCTATTTCAATTTATCGTATTTTTCACTTAAATACCACATTGTTTCAATTCTACATTTAACTTCATTAAACTTGCTATACCTTTAAAGTAGATCACGAGGTAACGATCTACCTCCTCACACACTCATATACAACCTAACACGATACCCTCGAGAACTCAGAATACGTGAAAACAAACATTTTCATTTAAATACCCTTTACTAAATAAAGTCATTTCTAAAGGATTTAGTATTGATACATCTTTACAAATAAATACCACTTATAATGAAAATAAGATAAGGTTATAGGCATCAGTCGTTTATCTAAAGCTGACTTTGTGGTGTCTAGGCTAGACAAGTGAGAAAGGTAACTTTAAAAGGCCCGTCTCACGGTGATTCGTGAGCGGATCCCTCCTTTCTTCACTTGTACTTACCTAGCCACAATTGGCGGTGATGAGGCGATTTGAGCTATCTCACAATTTGTCGCTTTGGACCAGTTAGGAGTAGTCTAGTTGACTTAGGAGACCCTAGAACTCATTTAAATACCATAATTAATAAAATCGTTTTCCTTAATGATTAGTATTTATACAAATCTTTGCAAAGCGCCGCTATAACCCATTTTGGGGAACCCGTTCGGGATGGTGCGGATTATCGCACATCCTCGGGCTTAATAGTACGAGATTCAGACCTCCGCAAGGAGCATTCGGTCTCGAAAGATTTAAAATACGACATCTTAAGAAAATGAGATTTCTAGAATATTATAATTATATACAAAAATTATTTTCATATAAATATATGTATATGTAATATAAACATATCTATTTTTGAAGTATTATAAAGATTCCACCTTTTCTACATATCACAAGAATCAATTTTACACTAAAATACCATGAATTCCATACAATACCAATATTACAAACAAACACCTTTTATTATGGAAATAAGATATTTTCACTAGAAATATCACAATATAAAATATACATTTATTACAACTCTAAAGACGAATAATAAATACTTGGGGTGTATTTTGAAAAGTATATAAAAGTATTTTTACATATAACCCCCTCAAGTTCTATAAATTGCACTAAGGACCCTAGTAAATATAGGTTTAAGCGGGACCAATCTCTTGAGCCTCAGGGAGCCAGAGAAGTGGGTGCTTGCCTATCTAAGGTAGACAACTTAACAACGGTGTTATCAATATGGTAATCGTCTTTGAAAAAGATACGAAAGGTTACCGATAACATCAAAACAATCAAGACTTCAATTTACTTTTCTAATTGTCTGACTCAGATGAGTCTCATTATAATCTGACTTGAATATGATACAAGTACAATCTACAATCTATAATCTACAATCTACAAATTACAATATTACAATTCAACATGAATCCATGAATCCATTATTCCATATATTCAATCTATCAGCTTGACTGAACCGAATCATGGATATACATCCATTTACATGATTCTTCAGTTACATCCGTTTACTGATATCATGGTTTTGATCAGTCATCCAACTATACAATCTATACAATACAACAATACAATCAAAACACTACGGGGTTTAAGAGGTAGATTGGTACGGAAGGTGTTAAAAGTGGCACGAGACGGTAAGATTAAGACACCTAACCTATATTTCGTTGATGTTGTACCGTGGCTTAATGGTTCCTTGTACATTCCGTTTGCCCTGGTCTTTAGCATATAGAGACCCCTTTCCTATATACTGGCATCCTTCTGTACCAAGCTACAAACAACAGCGTTAACACAACATTACAACAATATAATACAACTTTAAAAGATACTTTCTTATTCTGTCTATTCTACTTTCCTCTTATCTTTGGGACTTACCGAGCGACATGTTCGCTGACGACATTCTATTTCTTTCTTCTTTGAATGTCGTCAGATGATTTGGACCCGTCAGAGATCGAGCCAACTGTAGAAGACTTAGATCAGTACAGCGAAGACCCTGAGCTCTAGACATTGTACATTTTCTATTCAGTACCTTTAATTTCCTGTCATACCATTGTTTAGGCACCGCTTTTATTTCAGTTGTATTTCCTTTCATGCATTGTATAAAAGAATGTTAATAAATAAGTTGCTGTTTTTATTATACCTTATCTCTTGTGTATATTTTCTTTTATATTGCTTAGTTACGCTTAGCGTATTTGCTTCTGAGTAAATACGTAGCGGCCCCGTCGAGTCCCCTTCGCCGTATACCGGGAAGCGGGGCGTGACAGTTTTCATCGCAATCACCAACGTTCCGTAATCATCTTATTCTCTACGACATCGTTTTTTTTTGCGATGGTTGGATCGAGATTGTCAACATCGTCATATTCTACATTGCGAGATTTCATCTGTGAGGCAAGTATTTAGATACTTGCTTAACATGCTATGATAACAAGATTGGATTTTGTCATTTCGTAATTATGATATTAATATAGAGATCATAACATAATAGACGATACATCGAGGTTCGAATCGTGATGTGTCAATGGATCGAATTTAGATATATTTATGCATTGTTAAACCCTAGAATTTACCGTCTCTATAATCAACTATTTTATTATATTGTTTCGAATAATTTATATAATTAATACCGTGTAAATTCTTGTATTAATTAATTTAATCGAAACCCTAAATTTTAAATGTCGGATCGTTCAGGAAAAATCCCATATAGATGTCTCCTGTCTAAACACAGACGTCTATGAAATAGATTTACAGAAACTTGTTTTGAACTACAGACATCTGCTAACAGTAACCAAACGTCTCTGTATTTATTTTCTAGAAACTAAAACTGAACTACTGACGTCTTCCCAATTAAGACCAGACGTCTTTGAATACCTTTACAGAATCGGAATTAAACTGTAGACATCTCTCACAGACGTCTGCCACATATGAAATTTTTGATCATACGTCTCTTACAAACGTTTGGAGTGCAAATTGTTTTGTACCAGACTCTCCTATAGACGTTTGAAGTATAAAAGATTAGCCCAGATGTGTCCTACAGATGCTTGACATAGGAATTTACTGATATTTTAAGCCTGACAAGGAATCAATATTCTACATCGATTCACACGTGCTATATACTTACTTGATAGGTTACTTGACACGTTTATAATATGTATTACCTGATTGTTTAAACTGATTGTTAACATGTATCATTGCTACCTTGTTACCGATTGTTCATATGTAACCATATTATCGTGGTATTGATATTGTCATTGTTATTGTTATCATGTCAACCAATGGTATTTTGATGTTTACCCAAATGCCAACAATTCATTGTTATTGATTGATTGGCGTAATTGTATCGATCGGCACGACCTGTGCAAGTATTAATTGTTATTGTGTTGGTATTATGTAACATACTATTGATACTTGACATGAATTGAAAACCTGGGGAAAGGGGGAAAACAATAATGGAAAAAAATTGTAACTCAAGAGTTATTGATTGCTAGTGACCGATCATTCGACACGAGCTACGGGCTCCGGAATGATGGTGCTGACATCATTCATCCATATTGACATTGTTTTACTGTCTAGGAGCACACCTCAGATTTAGCCCCGAGGTCATGACACCGTGGTCCCGAGCACATACGGGATACTATTGAGTTACAGTAAGAATTACATTGATTAGTTTCAAATACCTATAGGATAAATAACTTAGCGACATGAACCCATAGGTCACACATGACATGGTTGGTCTATTATATCTTGATCGTTACATCATATGTTCTTATTATTGCTGACTATTTATACATATGCAATTAAGTTCTTGTAAATGGTATAATGTATCACATTCTGGTTATATTATTATGATGTTATCTATGGCGCACTGACGTTTGGGTTTTGCATGGCCCATATACTTTGACCTTAGCACAGGAAGATCGAAAGTACTTTGACAATGTTGCTGATCGGTAAGGAGCATCCTATTGATCTAGTTATTATTTATGGTTTAGGATTCTTTTCAAGTATTGCATTTTTGTTGGATTTAATTATTGTGATCCTATAAGGGATGAGTATTGATACTATTATTCCTATTTTCCTTAGATCTTGATACTTGATCATTATTATTGTTTCCGCTATTGACTCGTTATTATTGATTATTGTTATTGTTTTATTGTGGCTATTGGACATGTGATAGTTAGTTATATTTATTATTGTGCTTGATTACTGCTTGACAGCCTTAATGTGACTATAGAAGGATGATTCCTTATTGTAGGTAGTATGGCTGGCCGAGTCATGTTCCTGTATTTACTTTATATTGGAAAGCGGGGCGTGACAATACGATTGGTTAAGAAAGTCGTTAGACCTTGTTGATCTTTAGTCAAGGGTCAAGTGGGTGGATCTAAATCAATCACGAAATGACAGGTAGAACTTGACTATGAATCTTTGATTTGTTAATCTTTAGTCAATGTCTAAGAGTCTTATGGGTAAAAACCATATCAGGAGTTTTAATTTTTGAAACTTGCAATGTGATCGTATACCTTCTATATGATAGTTGGATCCCAATTCCACTATGAGTAATAGTTACTCCCGAGAGATTTTCACTTCACAATTAGTCGATGTATTAGGTGTTTAAAAAGTTGTTTACGAGGTTATGTCTCTAAGAAAACATGGTTATTTAATTAGGTTCGTGCGAAAGCACGCGATGCATCACTCGGAGTACTTACACTAGCTTGGTTGAACGGTTAGTGAACTTATGGGGTGTATATGATCCCGGCTAGTTCTTCTTTTAGGGTTTGATGGAGAATTCGACGAAATAGTGGAAGCCATCTTGATTAGATAAACTAATTAACCAATCTAATTTTGCAAGAGCACACGCTGAGTGTTTCTATTCTCACTCTCCAGATAGCGATCATGACGAGACTTAAGTTATTTCTAAAAAAAATAAATTAACCGGACCAAATTATAAAGACTGAATGAGAAATGTCACCATTGCCCTTACATATGATAAGATTGCATATGTCCTCACCGCTACTGCACCCACACTCCCCGGTCCTGATTCCTCAGTTGCGGATGTTGAGATCCGCAAAACATGGGATCAAGATTGCACGACGGTCAAATGCCTCATGCTGGCTTCAATAAGTAATGAGTTGCAGAGGCAGCATGAGAAAATGGATGTTCAATCCAACTTCCTCCATTGCAAAGACCTGTATGGAGAGCAATTTCGTATCGCAAGATATAAGATCTCAAAAAAATTGTTTCAATCTAGGTTGGCTGCCGGATCATCTGTCGGGGACCACGTCCTAAAAATGATTAGTCTTATTGAAGAGCTCTCAAACCTGGGATGTACGCTGGATAATGAATTATACATCGATTTAATTCTGAAGTCCCTTCCCTCTACCTATACGCAGTTCATATTGAACTTCGATATGAACAAACTGGAATTTGTTCTTCCAGAGCTCCTCAACATGTTGAGGAGTGTCGAGAGCACCTTGAAAAAAGACAAGGCACCCGTTATTCTTGTTGGGAAATCTTCTTCTGGTAAGTCCAAAGCTAATGATAAGGTAAGAAGAAGAAGAACCCCACCAAGCCTAAAGGTGGTGTCAAAAAGGTGAAGGGCGAGGACAAGACTGGGGTTACAGAAGTAGGAAAAGGAGAATGTTTCTGTTGTCACAAGACCGTGCATTGGAAGAGGAGTTGCAAAGATTATATAGCTACGCTCAAGGATAGGAAGCATGGTGATGCTTCAACCTTAAGTGTGTTTGTAATCAAAAACTGTTTTTCAGTGAACTCTACTTCCTGGGTATTGGATACGGGATCAGGATCTCATATCTGTAATTATCTACATGCACTGAGAAGCAGCAGGTGTTGGATATGTATGCCTTAGAGGCCTTTATTGTATAGGATGCTAGGGATATGTATGTACAGGACAATCTTGTTCGATATGATATTATGCTATTTGGTTTGTCTTTATCTTAACATGTGTATATGTTTTACTGATTATTACATATCGCTAGTGCATGTTGATATAGCCCGTAGGATCTTTACTTGACTACCAGCGTTATGATGGAGATCATACTTATAGGAGTTGGGTAGTCCGTAAGCACATCCTTAAATATCCCTAGTCGTGGGAGTATCGAGGCTGGGCATCAATATTCCAGACTAGACTAGTGTATACATATCTTGACCCGGACGATGGGCGATGGTTGGCCCCACAGCCATTGGTGTATGACACCAAAGATAGTATACATGTGCTTATTAGGTTATGAGTTACACTGGACGGACTCGCCGAGAACTTCCAGATGGTAATATACCTATCGTCAGATAGCAATTCTCTGGTGACATAGCTACATGCTAGTTTTTTGACTTGACATCGTCATTTGTCTTGAGTGTATTCCCACTGTACTTAGGTTTTTACCTTACTATGGATTTAAAGAGTCATGCAAACATGTTTTACTTGGGTATAGTCCCGAATCACTTGGAGGAAGTGAATGATAGAAGGGATTTTTCTCTCCTGGTATAGGGAGTCGATGTCGTGTCGTGTTCGATTGGACATAACCATAAGGCCTTGGACAAGGAAGATGAAATTTACTGATCGTGAGCTAAGTAGTTTCTCTGGATGGTTTTGAGCCACATCGACACGACTTATCAGGTTATTAAGGTTCTAACGTTTTCCACACCTTAGACCCGATATGCGATAATCTCAGACGAAGAGACTGGACTGTACGGAGATTGTCACTTTCTGGCTCAGTAGGGATACAGAAGGGTTTGGTTGTCGACCTTCCTTTCATACAATACCTAGGTAACCATTACATACAGCTAGTGCCGCTGACGTGGTTGTGGTTAAACCCACTGCCAGCGTATTGTCGAGTCTTTAGAGTCTCATACATAGGGTTTCCCGGCTCAGACGAAACGATGTAGTATGCGTATTTTGATACGTACGGAGGTTCGATTAAATACGTGTTTTTGTACACATACTTTTAATCGGACATTTCATTTATACTAGCCGGTTTGAAAGATAGCCAGATTATCACATTTGGATGAAATGTTAGCTAGTATTATATATCTCTTTTAGTATTTCTCTTTTGGTATTTGTATTTTGACATAAATACGATATTTATACGAATACAGATATTTGTATAAATACAGGTATTTGTGTTTTGATATAGTATCTTAATACAAATACAGGTATTCATATTTTATACGAATACGAGTGTATGTATTTTGATACAAATACGAGTGTATGTATTTGTAGAATATACTTGCAGTAGTTTGTGTGTGTGTGGATATGTGTGTGTGTACAAATGAGGTGGATACTCTTCTCTTCTCATTTCTTCAAGTATTTTTTAGAATTGTGTGGACTTATAACTCATAATTGTGAGTTACAATTTCACTCATGCAATTCTTAAAGGGATATAAATAAAATGAAAAGAGTGTGAGATTGATTTTTATTTATGAGCCATGATTAGCTTCTTCTTCCTCTCTCTCTGTCTTAAGTTTTTCTAAGTTGAGTAAGGTAAAAGAAGAAAAGAGAAAACATAGAGATTACCACTACTACATCTTTTGTGATCAAATTCTTAGCAAATTTTGTTCACAAGTTACTTCACTAGTTCTTTTAGTATGAAGTTAAAGCCTAAGTCCGGATTCCTTCGGATGGATCGTCTTCGGTAAGGAGGATCGACTTCCAAGCTTGTTCCCAGTGGATTTAAGAGCTAAAGAAGTGGAAAAGAAAATGAAGGACACGACTACAAAGTTTGTAACATCTAACCGAGTAGTTAAACTCCTTTGTTAGTTTGGTAGTTTAGTGTTTGGCATCGATTCTAGGTCGTAGAGGATTGTGCTCTTGTTAAAAATTTGTTTTGTATTCCGCCTTAGCTGCAAGCTTGCGACATGAGTATGAGCATATACTTACAGTAGGGTGCTAAAGAAAGGAGATATGACCCTCAGAATTGGAAATGGCGTCAGTGTTAACGCTGTTGTTGTTGGGGATTATCGCCTTGGATTGCCGAGCGGCAAAATTTTGATTTTGCAGAACTTTTATTATGTACCATCCATGCTATGTAATATTATATCAATTGCTTTATTAGATAAAAAAGGATATAATTTTGCATTGGAAAGTAATGCTATGAATATTCACCTTAATCAAGAGCTGATTGGGTCTGGTACACTAAATAACGGTATGTACATTCTAAATCAACATACAGATTTTCCAACATCTAACACACACACAAGAGAAAGAGTTCAGAAATGAATGAAGCCTTCTTGTGGTATTGTAGACTTGATCATATCAATGAGACCAAACTAACCAAGTTACATAAAGACGGGTATTTGGATCCGTTCGAATATGAATCTTATACAACTTGTCAGTCTTGTCCCAAAGGAAAGATGACCAAAACTCTATTTACTAAACACGGAGAAAGAGCCAGTGAACTTCTAGGATTCATACATAGTGATGTATTTGGTCCTATGTCTACACATGCAAGAGGTGGGTACTGTTACTTCATTACTTTTACCGATGATTTCTTAAGATACGGACATGTGTTCTTGATGAAGCATAAGTCTGAGGCCTTTGAGAAATTTAAAGAATACAAGAATGAAGTGGAGAAACAAATGGGCAAAAGTATCAAGATACTTCGATCTAATCGAGAAGGAGAATACTTATACACCGTGTTTCTTGGGTACTTAAAAGAGAATAGGATTCTCTCTCACCTTACTCCTCCGTATACACCAAAGCACAATTGTGTTTCAGAGAGAAGAAATCACACCCTATTAGATATGGTGTGTTCTATGATGAGTAATACTGAGTTACTGCTTTCCTTCTGGGGTTATGCGTTTGAAACGGCAGCATACCTATTGAATCAGGTTCCATTCAAATCAGTGCCTATAACTCCATATGATATATGGAGTGCAAAGAGACCATGTCTTAAATTTATTAAGATATAGGGTTGTTTGGTTTATATTAAAAAGAAAAATATAGACAAACTCTAGGCACGTTTGGTGATGTGCAAGTTTGTGGGATATTCCAAGTATTCACGAGGATATCTTTTCTACCATGCAAAGGAACAAAAGATCGTTATTTATCAAAAAGATACCTTTTTAGAAAAGGAATTTCTTACAAAAGAAATTAGTGGAAGCACAGTAGAAATGGAAGAAATTTCTGAACAACAAACTGCCACTGAAGATTTGGCCAAACCAGAGATTCAAATAGGGCTCGGTGAAGCTCAGCCACTCCACAGATCTAGTAGGCGTCCTTATCCAACCGAGAGATACTATGGTTTTCTTGTAGATGGTGATAAGGAGGACTACATCATGGAAGAGATGACCCTATTAGTTTTTAGCAAGCCATCACGAGTAGGGGCTCAGTGAAATGGCTGGATGTTATGATATCCGAAATGGAATCCATGTACACCAACAAAGTATGGACTTTGGACGTTGTTCCTCCAGGGGTAAAACCCATTGGATACAAGTGAATCTTCAAAAAGAAGACTGGTATAGATGGACAGGTGGAGACTTATAAAGTTAGACTTGTAGCAAAAGGTTTTCGTCAGAGACCAGGTGTGTACTATGATAAAAAAAATTCTTCAGTGGCTATGCTTAAATCCATTCGGATCCTACTTTCCATTGCTTCCTTCCATGACTATGATATATGGCTGAGGGATGTTAAAAACGCTTTTCTAAATGGTTATTTAGAAGAGTTTGAGTATAAGGATCGGCCAGAAGGTTTCATAGACAGTGGGAGGAGCGGAAAGGTGTGTAAGTTGCTTAAATCCATTTATGGATTAAAGAAAGTATCGCGAACTTGGAACATCTACTTTGATGAGACAGTCAAAGATTTTGACTTTATCAAAGACTTAGACGAACCTTGTATTTATAAACAGATTATAGAGAGTGCTGTCACATTCCTCGTATTGTATGTGGGTGACATTCTCCTGATAGAAAACAACATTTCTATCTACAATCGGTCAAACTTTTCTTGTCATAGAAATTCTCCGTGAAAGACATGGATAATGCTTCCTATATTCTAGAGATTAAGATCTATAGGGATAGATCTAAAAGGTTGTTAGGACTGTCCTTGTCACGCCCCGCTTCCCAATAGACGGATACGGTGACGTGAAAGGCTGTAAAATATTTACTAAGAAATAAATACGTTAAGCGTAATTAAGCAATATGTAAAATGAACAAGAATGAAAAGTGATATAAAATAACTACAACTTTATTTACATTCATCTTTTCATACATCTGTTTGAAAATGAAAAGATACAATGATATAAAGCAATGCCTAATAATGGCATATAGGAAATGAAAGTACAAGGAACTAGAAGTCAGTCTGGGCCGCAAGCTGGTCTAAGTCCTCCTGGCTCGGCTCAATCTCCTGAGTGTCCGATCCTCTTGATGAACATTCCAAAAAATAGACAGGAATGTCGTCAGCGAACTAGCGCTCGGTAAGTCCTAAAAGAATAATGAGAATATAACAAGTAATGTGAATGAACAGGTAAGTTGTACAGGTGTATGATGGTTATTATAACATGGTTGTTTGTAGCTTGATACATAAGGTATTCATGTACACGAGAGGATTCCATCTTATCCCGTAGACTATGGTAACATGTAGTACAAGGCTCCGTCATAACCCACGGGATAATGACATGAGAATTCATGTAGGTGTCTTTTAAGCGACCTCTCGTGCCACGATATACGTTCCGTACCAATCTACCCCTTTATCCCCGTGTGATGTGTTGTATAGATTATAATTATTAGACTTGCCGAAACCATGAATTCAAGTTGTTCAAGTATTCATATTCAGGATGTAATAAAGTATTCAAGTAGTCAAGTCAAGTTAGAACCATGGTTCGGTCAAGTCAGGTCAAATATACATGTTTGATATTGATGTTTGATTTCAAGTATTCATGTTTGATATTGGATTCAGGTTTGAATTGGATTCAGGTTTGAGTTGACTCAGACCGAGTCAGACACTTGTAAACTGATTTAGATCTTGAATTAGGTTCAAAAATCATCGGTAACTGCTGCACATGGACGACAGGATTTACGTCTTTTTCTAAGACAATTACTATTGATAACTCCGTTAAGTTGTCTACCTTAAATAGACAAGCACTCACTTTCTCCATCTCTCTGGGGCTCAAGAGAATTGATCCCGCTTAAACCTATATTTACTAAAGTCCTTAAATATTAGTTTTATATAACTCGACGGGGTTTTATGAAAAATATTTTAATATAGTTTAAAAATAAAACCTTGAGGGTGGTTAGTATTATTTGAGATTGTTATGAGCATGGATTTTAAGTATTTGGGATATTTTAGTGATAAATACTTAGCTTGGAAATTTCATGGTATTTTACTGTAAAACTTACTTTTTTGGTACCTTGATGGTATTTTATTGACATTTGTTAATCTTTTAATTTTTGAAAAACATAGGTTTATTATATTTTGAAAATATGTATTCATAATTTTATATAACTTTAACTTTAAAAATAATTTTATTTTATTTAGAAAATTCGTATTTCTTAAAAACTGTATTTAAATCCTTTCGAGATCGAATGCTCCATGAGAAGGTCTACATCTCGTTATACTAGCCCAAGGATATGCGATAATCCACACCATCCATTAGCGGGTCCCATAAAGAGGGTTGTAGAAGCGTAATCGCAAAGGATAGAAAATACCGCTTTAAAAGAAATCCGGTTTTTAAAGTTATGTGGTATTTTATCATAATATTATTCTTTGCAATGAAAATACATTCAATGAGTATCGTGCTATGAAACCAAGTATGCTTATGGTGTAGGTCGTTACCCCGTGAAGTTTTCCTAAGGTATTGTTTTAACAAATACTAAAAGAGGTGTTTATAAAGTTCATGGTATTTTAATGAAAAAGTGCTACTATTGTAATTTCACATGAGAAATTTTGATGAAATTTGATTATAAACATTATGGTTTAAGTTTACAAGTGATGTGTAAAAGTTAGATTGAACAAAGTATTAAGGAGAAGGAGTTTTCTAGGGTTTAGAAAAAGATATCGGTATTAACTCCACTTACCGATATAAGTTTTAAAAATAGAATTTCAATGAAGAGGAAGCGAGATTGAGAGGGACTTACGGTTTAGAGGGTCTAAAGAAGGGTTGAAGAAAAGGGGGTGAGCATCGTAGCGTCGCGGGAGCGCCGGAATTTACTTCTATCTTCGCCGGAAGTTGCTTGCTTACTAACTCCTCTTTTCTCCACTTGTACTTAGGAACTATTTCAGAGAATTTTGCTATAATTTTCAGAATGGTGCTGAGCCAAGGTAGGGGATGGAATTTATAGTGAAGAATTAGGGTTTTGGAATTAAAATGGTGGATTAAAAAGCATTAAAATTATGATAAATTATGAAATGAAGGGTCTCTGTTTGATTGCAGGGAAATCAATAAGTGCAAAGGAGTTAAGGGTAGGTGAGGGGACTAGTGTGCAAACCCCAGGCTTCATTGGCTCCATCTGAACTGTCGGCGCTATCTAAATCCGTCGGTCGATCTAAGGCTTCTGGCATGGAGATTCGTGCCACGTGGATTATTTTGTGTTTACTCCATTTTGTGCCTTTTTGATTTTTCTGAACTTTTCATTTCCCTGTGTATTGCATGTGCAATCTTCTGGGCTTCCAAAAATTAAAAAGAAAATTTCAGAAAAAATAATCGTGTCTGATGGGATTTGATCACAGGGGCTAGGTCACAGTAGTGTTAGGCTTTACCAGTAAGCTACATGTTAATTCTTGCTGTTATTTCACAAAATTGACTTATAACTCAAACTCAGGCCGAAAAACTCATTTTTGTACATTAAAATGGAAAATTCTGTACAGTAAATTCAGAGTCGTTACATTCTACCCTCCTTATAAAATTTTCATTCTTGAAATTTACATTTACATATGGACTAATTTTCAAATAGGTAAAAGTATCTTGCACGCATGTCTTCTTCTCGTTCTGATATTGATTCTCCTGGCGAATCCTTTCTCCACATCACTCGGACCAAGTTTACTTCCTTGTTCCGCAGCGTCTTTACCTTTTGGTCCAGGATCTTAACGGGTTGTTGCTCGCAGGTTAGATCAGTCTGTACTGTGAGCTCGGAGTGATCAAGTATGTGGCTGGGGTCGCTCACATATCGTCGTAGCTGGGATATGTAGAACACGTTGTGCACACCTTCCAATGAGGGTAGAAGTGCTAAACGGTATGCCACTTCTCCAACTCATTCGAGTTTGTCGAACGATCCTATGTATCTCGGACTTGGCTTACCCCTCTTGCCAAAGCAGACCACTCCTCAGTCTGGAGAGATCTTTAAGAAAACATGGTCTCCAGGTTGGAACTCTAGATGTCATCGCTTTGCCTCTGCCCAATGCTTCTGACTGTCTTGGGCTATGCGCATTCTTTCTCTGATCGTGTGAACTATGTCCATAGTTGCCACGATCATCTCTGGTCCAAGGAGTTCACGATCTCCGATGTCGTCCTAACTTAGTGGTGAACGACACTTCCGTTCGTAGAGTGCTGCGAATGGTTCCATTCCAATACTTTCCTGATAGTTGTTGTTGTATGAAAATCTACAAGATGTAGGTGATCTTCCCACAAACCTCCGAAGTCTAACATACAAGCTCTTAGAATGTCCTCCAGAATCTGAATTATTCGCTCGAACTGTCCGTTCGTTTGTGGATGATAAGCCGTGCTGAAATTCAGATTCGTTCCCAGGCTAGCTTGCAGACTTTGCCGTGATCAGAATCTTGTATCACGATCAGAGACGATGCAAACTGGTACTCCATGTAATCTCACGATCTCTTTCATGAGTTCATGGGTATCAAAAATAGTACATCTTGAAAGTTTAAATCTTACTTTATATTTATGCTTACCTCCATGTACTTCTTTACTAACGTCTCGGTAGATTGGCCAACTCGAAATGGAATAAAGTGAGCCCACTTGGTGTGTCTATCCACAATAACCCATACTGCGTCGTTACCCTTCGTGCTGCGAGGAAGGGCAGTCACGAAGTCCATGGTACTGTGCTGCCATTTCCATTCTGGGATTGGTAACGACAGAAGTAGACCAGCAGTTTTGTGATGTTCAGCTTTCACTTGCTGACATACCAAACACTTAGATACGCTCCTAGCTACTTTGCGCTTCATTCCATGCTACCAGTAATGTTGTCATAGATCCTTGTAAATTTTTGTACCACCGAGATGTATAGAATAAGGAAAGTTGAGAGCTTCTTTCATCAACTCTTCTCGAACTGGCCCGTGTGGCACACACAATCGACATCCATATCTCAAGGATCCATCTTCGTAGATGATGAAGTCCGTTCGAGGTCCACTTTCTACTTGTTCTCTGATCTTTTGTAGCTTGGCATCATTTGCTTGAGCTGCCTTGATATGATTGACAAGAGTGGACTGGACTTGTAAGTTCATCAAATCTGAAGCGTTACCTAACATAACTACTTCGATTGCCAATCCGTGCAATTCTTGCTATAGCTTCCACTGAGCGGTGAGATTCATTGCTAATGGTTGGTGACTAAATGCATCAAGAACTACACTCACCTTCCCTGGATGATACTGTAGGTTGATGTCGAAGTCCGCCATGAGTTCTAGCCATCTTCTCTGCCGCATGTTTAATTCCTTCTGAGTAAATACATATTTCAGACTCTTGTGGTCAGTGTATATATCCACTCGTTCTCTCAGAAGATAGTGGCGCCAAATTTTAAGTGGAAAGATGATGGCTGCCAACTCCAGATCATGTGCTGGATAATTGCGCTCATGAACCTTCAGCTGTCTTGATGCAAAAGCCACAACCTTTCTATGCTGGTGTAGAACACATCCTAATCTCTTACCGGACGCATCGCAATGCACAACAAATACTCCAGATTGATCCGATATTACGAGAATAGGAGCAGAAGTTAATCTTGATTTGAGTTCTACAAAAGCGTTTTCACATGCTTCTGACTACACGAATGCTTCATCTTTACGTGTGAGCTTGGTCAGGGGTGCTGCAATCTTTGAAAAGCCTTCAATGAATCGTCAGTAGTATCTTGCTAATCCCAAGAAACTTCGTATATCTTTCACCGTCTTTCATGTCGTCCATTCGCTGACAGCTGACATCTTAGCTGGATCTACTGAAATTCCTGCGCCTGAAATGATATGTCCGAAAATATGACTTGATCTAGCCAAAATTCACATTTACTGTACTTTGCGTAGAGCTGATGTTGTCGCAATGTCACCAGAACAATCCGTAATTGCTCGGCGTGTTCTTTCCAATTCTTTGAATACACCAGGATGTCGTCAATGAAGACGACAATGAACTTGTCTAAGTACTCTAAGAAAACTTGGTTCATCAGATTCATAAAGATAGCAGGTGCATTGGTCACTCCAAATGGCATTATGAGATACTCATAATGACCATTTCGAGTCCTGAACGCCGTCTTCGGAATATCAGACTCGTTTACCTTCACCTGATGATAACCCGAACGAAGATCTAACTTCTAAAATACATAAAACCCACTTAGCTGATCAAAAGGATCATCGATGCGCGATAGTGGATACTTGTTCTTGATCGTCACTTCATTCAGAGCTCGATAATTTACACACATCCTGTATGAACCTTCTTTCTTCTTCACAAGTAACAATGGAGATTCCCAACTTGAACTACTGGGATGAATCCAACCTTTTTTTAGGAGTTCATCCAACTGAATACGGATCTCCTTCAATCCTTCTGGACTTAGCCGGTACAGAGCTTTGATTATAGGTTGCGCACCAGGTAGTAAATCGATGATGAATTCAACTGCTCGACTGGGAGGAAAACCTGATATATCTTTCAGGAATATATCCTCGAACTCTCGAACTACCACTGTCTTCGATTCTTCCGCTTGTAATGCTGCAACCATTGCCTTCTTTGGTTTTTCTTTGTAGACGCTAGGTTCCAAGGTACGATCTCCACTCTTGAAATAGAACACTGGATGATCTGGTATTTCGAACACTACCCTCATTTGACGACATTCGATGATAATGAAGAAAGTTCCCATCCAGTCCATTCCTAAGACTATGTCAAAGTTCGCTATGTCCAGCATCTTGAAGTCAGCATAAAATTCTCTACTGCAGACGACCACTGGACACAGATCGTATCCCAGATTTTCTTTTAGAACACCATTCCCTGAACTGACATTCCAGCTGGATATGAGCGGTTTAACTGGAATCGTATGAGTTCAGACGAACCGTTGCGACATAAAGCAATGTGATGCTCCAGTGTCAAAGAGTGCTAGAGCAGGCTGGGAGGCTACTAGTATAGTACCTAAGTTGTGTGAGGTTAGGTACAAAAATAAGAAAAGTTATAAAGATATAAAGGTTTTGAAAGATTGGGAATTACCAATGATGACTTGGCATGTGGCTTCAGCCTCCTCGACCGTCATGGTAAAAGCTTGACGTCGGGGTATATTCCTCCTTGCTGGAGGCACATTCCTCTGTACTTGGGGCACGTTTCTCTGCCCTTGATGCATGTTTCTCTATGCCTGATGGAACTAACGTTGAGGCTGTGTAAGAGGACTACGTGGAGCTAGTGAAGGGAGAGCTAAACGGGGTGCAGGAGCCAGAATGGCTGGCCGCTGCGGGATGGTGATTGTTGGTCTGGGTGCGGGATCTGTGTTGAAACGGTATGGACATGCTCCTATGGCATGAGTAGATGCGCCACAAACCAAACACAGGCCATTTGCACGCCTGCAGTCTTTTTCCAGGTGTCCGGTCCTCTTGCAATAAAAACTGTTAGGAATATGTATGCCCTGGAGGCTATTATTGTATGATATAGTGGATGCTTGGACATATATGTAAAGGAATTTCTTGCTCGACATGATAGTATGCTATCTGGTTGCTCTTTATCTTAACATGTACACTTGTATTATTATACTATCTCTCTGATACATATTGATAAAGCGCTTAGGATGTTGGCTTGACTACCAGGACTATGATGCGGATCATACTAATGGGGCTTGTGTAGTCCACAAGCATATCCTTTAACAGTTCCTAGTCGAGGGAGTATCGAGACAGGGCATCGATATTCCAGAGTAGACTAGTGTGTACGTTTCTTGACCCTGTATGGGGTGATGGTTGATCCCACAACCATTGGTGTTTGACATCAAAGATTGTGCACAGGTGCTCATTAGAGAATGGGTACACCGAACATGACTCGCCAAGAAATCCTAGATGGTACCATACCTATCGTCAGCTAGCAGTTCTCTGGTGAAACTTGTATAGGTTAGTCTGTAGACCCGAGATCGTCATAGTGTCTTGTGTGGTTCCCACTGTGCTTTGATTTCCTCCTTACCACGGCTCAAAGGAGTCGGGCAAACAGGTGGATTTTGGGTACAGTCCCGAGTCACATGGAGGCAGTGAGCGATATGAGGGATTTCGTCTCTCCCGGTATTAGGAGTTGATGTTGCGCTATACTCGATTGGCTATAACAGCAAGTCCCTGGCCAGGGCTGATGAGATTTACTGGTAAGTGTTATCAGTAGTTTCTCGAATGGTTATTGGCCACACATTGGCATGACTTATCAAGTTACTGGGGTCTGACGATTCCACCCCCAAACTCGATATGCGACATATCAGATGAAGAGACTGGACTGTACGGTAAGTGTTGCTTATAGGCTTCTTGGGAGTTTGGAATAATTTGCTTGTTGATCTTCTATTCGCTCAATACCTGGGTAGCCGTGACGTCCAGCTAGTACTGCTGACTTCTTGCGGGTAACTGATGTGATCATTACCTACTGATGGCGTATTGACGAGTCTTTAGAGTCCCACACAGAGGTTTCCTAGCTCAAGCGAAACGAAGTAGGGCACATATGCTGATATGTGTGGGAGCTTGATTAAATACGGGTATGTGATACCACATTCTAATATCGCGATATTTGATACCGGTTAGGTTATATGTGATATAACCGGATTATTGAATCAAGTGTTGATTCAATGATATGTTATATGTATATATATTTGACATTGGCCGGTTATATATGATATGACCTGATTATTGAATCAAGTGTTGATTTAATATTGAATATTGAATATTGTCGGTTATATGAGATATAACCGGGTTATTGAATCAAGCATTGATTTGATAATATGATATACATATAAATGATATTAGCCGGTTATATATGATATAACCGGATTATTAAATCAAGTGTTGATTTAATAATTTGATATATATATATATTCATATATTTGATATATATATATATATATATATATATAAACTAATATTAGCTCACTAATGTTTTTCTTCTCTTGATATATATATAATGATATATATATTTGATATATGTATTAATATATATAAATTGATTTTGTATCATGGTTGATGATACATAGAACATGGGCGTATGAGACCCACACATGACCTAAAGATAACTGGGGAGATTTATTTTTAAGAGAAAAATAAAAATGAGTGGATATTGAGTTATGGCTTGGATGCTTGTAGAAGCATGTAGAAGCCATGACGCATCTCTCATTTTTTTTTACTCAAAGATATTTTCTCACCCCCTCTTTATCTTTAGCTCATGGTTCTTTCTTTCATTTTTTTCATCACAACTCTCACTTACCCAAGTTCATCTCCTTCTTCCTCAAGAGCTTACTAGGGTTTTTCTTGAGTTGGAAATCAAAAGAGAAATAGATTTCTAAAGTGAGCAAAATTCATACTTCATCAACCTACACTAATCTAGCCCATTAGTTTAGGTTTCTAGCTTCACTAATACCTTGATTAGTGAAGAGATAGTTTGAGTTAGTGAGATTTCAAGGTGGATCATCTTCGGCTTCGAAGACAACCTAGCAAGCTCAATCTTTTTCTTCAAGTGGAGCCAAGAAGAGTTCTATGGACTACTACTTGGAGCTATAGAAGTGAAGGACTAGGTCTACAAAGGTTGTAACCTTCTTCACTTAGTTTAGAACTTGCTTTCATGCACTAAACTCTAATTCTCTAGTTCAATTCTAGGTTAGTATAGCTTTTCACACTAGATTTTTTTAAAATTGCATACTTTATGCTTGTATAAACATAGTGGTGGTGCTAAGACATACTTTCATAGTATCAGAGCCAAGCTAGAGTATTAGACGAAGTCTAAACGACGTTAAAGTGTTCGATCGAACTTCAAAACCCGATAAACTATGTCTATTTTTTCAAAAGTTGATATTTTGCAAATTAAAAACATACAAAAAATCATGCAAGTTATTTAATGGAGCCCCAAGAAGTACGAGGCCATAACTCATTTAAACTGCGGCGGAACCGCCGCCAAACCCATAGTTTGGCCACGGTTCCGCCGCACATTTGGAGAGTTGATGGCTTGTATTTCTTGTGCTGCTCCATTATGATATTTGGGGCTTTCTGGGTCTTTTTTGTGAGGCTCAAGTTGTTGAGGTCTCTGTGATTTGTGGGATTTTGAAATATCGATCGAAATGTTTAACATCGTCTAGATAGTTTTGATATGTGATACAATTTTTGGAATCCACATTAATTAGTTTTCTCAAAACTAGTTTGCAATTTGTGAATCTAGCATTTTAGTCTCATTTGATTGATTACCACGGAGTTTCGTTTCGGGTCAAAACTCCGTCGCAATCTTGTATTGTACGCGAATAGTCGCTAGGAAGACTACTAGATAGCCACGCCCCATAACCGACCAAGTAACTGTAGGAGAACCTTGTGGTCAAAAGCATCCACTTGGGTGCTCGCGGCCACGGTGTTCTGCCCAAGTGCATTTCGTTGACAGGATCGGGGGTGCGGCAATCTACTAAAGTTCCCTACGAGCATTCGATCATTTTATTGGAAATCTTGTTGAATTACCCGACTTGTTATTGGAAAGTGTTTTCAACTCGAGACTTAAATGCAAGGTTTATAGGGCTAGGCATGAAATCCGGAACATGTGATATTTCGGGTTTATGATGTCTAAGGAATATGCGGATTCTAATTATTGTAGTTTTCATTTCTTTTCTGTGACCGTAAGTGTAATATGTGGTGTATTCCCGATCTCGTTGCTATACGACAATGACATTAGGAATACGCATATTTACTTACGTTGATGGCATGTGATGTTATTGTGTTGCTTCTGATACGTTATATTGGATCGTCGTGATTGAATATCCACGGTTTTTTACACGAAATGAGAGTTTTTCTATTTTCATTCATGTAAATCCTGTATGTAATATTCTTTTATTGGGACACTTCCGGGTTGAGGTTGTTGTCTCCATTGATGTATATTATTTACTTTTCCGCATTAGGATAGACCCAAGACGGGGAGCATAAGTAACCAGGTTCTAGAGTCCAGTAGGAGGCCATCTCGAGCAGTCGAGACCAGGTTGCCTAACTCTAGAATTGGCAAGGTTGCTTGCCGCTCTCGTAGTGGTCTAGGTATGTGGGTTTGGCTATTCATCACGACCGTGGAATCCATGTTTTTCATTACTGGCTTAATTTAAAACACGGACCTTCTAGTATATCCTATATTTCATATACTTGCTTCTGCTGATTCTGTGTATGATGTGATCATATAAACTGCGTGAGATGAATGCTATATATATATGATATATTCTTAGGCACTATATATATTTTGCATCCGCGCTAGTCCTGACCCCGCCCTGCCGTAAGTTAAGTAACCTTACGGTGAAGACCCGGGTCCCTGTGGCGAATGCGGATGGCATATTTGTGTGTTTTATTTTTGTTTCTTCTATGATGTTTAGGAAACATAAATAATGAGACATCATTAATGATATTAATGAAAAGAAATGAAACCTAAAAGATGTTGTAGAATATAATTTTTCAAAAAGTTAGCTCTAGTTCTTCTTTGCATTGTGGTATTCCTTTATGAATATCCAGCACGTCATTCGATGAGGAAAGAGCCTAGATACCTTCACCGAGAATGAACCCTTTATCAAAACTGGCATATGCTACAACCCACTTGGTTTGTTTTGAAAACTACTCGATTTTAAAAGCGGAGCTTAAACCACTCCTTTTTAAATCACTAGATTCTCCAACGATATCAAGTTCATTACGTTAAAGGTTTTCTTCAAAACCAGTCGTAGCCCTCTGTCATTTCAGATAAGAACTACTCAATATTTGTGCTGCGTTTGTTGGCCTCCGTCAAGGAATAGTGTGCGGTAGCTGATTAGTGCTTATCTGTCACATATGATGCGATTGGATTAGGGTAGTCGTACAACTTTATTGGCCTCCGTCAAAGGTCGTGGGGGTGGGTTTAATTCAATCAAGAAATGAAGGGTTGAACTTTACTAGCGGCCTATGGTTTGTTGGCCTCCGTCAAGGTCATAGGTCGTTAGGGGTAAAAACAGATATTGGGAATTTCAAGTGTTGAAATTTGCAAAGAGATTGCATACCTTCTATGAGATAGTTGGATCCTGATATCCACTGCGAGTAAATGTTACTCCTGCGAGAGTTTTTCACTTAACAATTAGCTGATCCAGTAGGTGTCTAAGAAAGGTGTTAACGGGGTTATGCCCCTATGGAAACGAGGTTATTTAATTAGTTTCATGCGAAAGCATTGGGGAGACTCCCTCGGAGTATCAATACCTGCCTGGCTGACCGATTGGTGAACTTATAAGGCGTAATTAATCCCGGATAATCTTAACTTTTAGGGTTTGAAGGAAGATTTGATAAAATCAGTGGGAGCCATCCTGATTAGATAAGATAATAACCATTCTAATCTTGAAAGAGCGCACGCTAAAGTGTTTTCTTCTCTCTCTCTAGGTAGCGACCATGACACGCCTTAATCAAGATAATAATTTGGATGTATTGACCGAACCCGCTTATTATACTGGGCCGGGGAACGTTGGTTCCGCTCTATCTTATGACAGTCATAAGTCTGACCAAGGAATAGGGGAATACCAGGATTCCCACACAACCTGAACGAAGAAAGAGCATCCTGATACATCTTCTTCGGGTGTGTTCGTTATTGAGAAATGTTTCTCAGTCTGCTTTACGTCTTGAGTATTAGATACCGGATCAGGACCCCACATTTGTAATATGTTACAAGGGTTAAGAAGAAGTAGAGAACTGAGAAAGGGTGATATGTCCCTCAGAGTAGGGAACAGAGCAATTGTTGCTGCCGAAGCTGTTGGCAAATATCACCTAGTATTGCCAAATGATAATACATTGATTTTGAACGACTGTTATTACGTACCGTCGATGATGTGCAATATAATATCCGTTTCCTTATTAGATAAAGAAGGATATAATTTTGCACTAGAGAAAAATGTTATGGACATTTTCTTAAATTAAGTGTTGATTGGATTTGGTATGTTATGTAATGGAATATATGTTCTGAATCAAAGTACAGTTCTGAATATACAAAACACACACAAGAGGAAAAGTTCAGAAATGAACGAAGCCTTCTTGTGGTATTGTAGACTGGGTCATATCAATACGACAAGACTAGTGAAGTTGCATGAAGATGGATATTTGAATCCGTTCGAATTTACATCTTATGAAACTTATGAGTCATGTCTTAAAAGCAAGATGACCAAAACTCCGTTTACAGGACACGGAGAAAAGGCTACTGAACCCTTGGAACTGATACATAGCGATGTATGCTGTCCTATATCTACATATACCAGGAATAGTTCCTCGTGCTTTATTACATTCAAAATCGTAGATGAACCTTGTTTATATAAAAAGGTTGTAGAGAATAAGGTTGTCTTTCTCATATTGTACGTGGATGGCATATTCTTAATAGGAAATGATGTTCCTATGCTGCACCCGGTCAAACTCTTCCTATCACACAAGTTCTCAATGAAATGTCTGGGTGATACCTCCTACATTCTAGGGATAAAGATCTATAGAGGTAGATCTAAAAGGATATTGGGATTGTCCAAATCCAGGTACATTGACACTATACTAAAGAGTTTTAGTATGGAAGATTCTAAGCATGATAATTTACCCGCTTGTTCAGGAATCACTCTTTCCAAAGAGATGTCTCCAAAGACTGATTTGGAGAGGGCTCGCATGACCATGATACCCTATGCTTCTGAAGTTGGGTCTATCATATACGCGATGTTATGTACCAGACCGGATGTAGCTTATGCACCAGGTGTGGTAAGTGGGTATCAATCAGACCCAAGGGAGAAGCACTGGACAGCTGTGAAGAACATTCTTAAGTATTTGAGAAGGACTAAAGAAATGTTCTTGGTGTATGGTAATGGAGAATTCCAAGTGGAGTCCTTTACCGATTCGAGCTTCCAGAGTGATAAGGCCGACAGCAAGTAGGTCTCGGGTTTTTTCTTCACCCTCAATGGAGGGCGGTATGTTGGAAGAGTTCTAAGCAAGATACCGTGGCGGACTCGATGATGGAGACTGAATACATCGCTACCAACGATGCTGCCAAAGAGGCTTTCTAGATAAAGAAGTTCATTGCTGAACTTGGTGTGTTTCTATCCATTGAGGATCCGATACCCTTGTGTTATGATAACAATGGAGCTGTGGTTTTGGCCAAGGAACCACGGTCCCATCAGCGATCCAGACATATTCGGAGGCGGTATCATCTGATCCGGGAGATAGTTGATCTCTGGGAGATCGAGGTCAGGAGAGTTGACACGAAGGACAACACAACGGATCCACTCACGAAGGCCCTCCCCAGACGCAGTTTGAGAGACTTTTTCGGATGTTGTGTATGCGATACTACAACAGCTGGCCTTAGTGCAAGTGGGAGATTGTTAGGAATATGTATGCCCTAGAGGCCATTATTGTATGATATAGTGGATGCTTGGAGATAAATATATATAGAGGACTTTCTGGCTCGACATGATAGTATACTATCTGGTTGTTCTTTATTTTAACATGTACACTTGTATTATTATACCATCTCTCTGATACATGCTGATAAAGCCCCTAGGATGTTGGCTTGACAACCAGGACTATGATGCAGATCATACTAGTGGGGCTTGTGTAGTCCACAAGCACATCCTTTAACAGTTCCTAGTAGAGGAAGTATTGAGACAGGGCATCGATATTCCAGAGTAGACTAGTGTGTACGTTTCTTGACCCTGTATGGGTCGATGGTTGAGCCCACAACCATTGGTGTTTGACATCAAAGATTATGCACAGGTGCTCATTATAGAATGGGTACACCGAACAGGACTCGCCGAGAACTCCTAGATGGTACCAGACCTATCATCAGATAGCAGTTCTCTGGTGACACTTGTACAGGTTAGTCTGTAGACCCGAGATCGTCATAGTGTCTTGTGTGGTTCCCACTGTGCTTTGATTTCCTCTCTACCATGGCTCAAAGGAGTCGTGCAAACAGGTGGATTTTAGGTACAGTCTCGAGTCACATGGAGGCAGTGAGCGATAGGAGGGGTTTTGTCTCTCCCGGTATTAGGAGTTGATGTTGCGCTATGCTCAATTAGCTATAACAGCAATTCTCTGGCCAGGGCTGATGAGATTTTCTGGTAAGTGTTATCAGTAGTTTCTCGAACGATTATAGGCCACACATCGGCATGACTTATACAGTTACTGGGGTCTGACGATTCCCCCCATACTCGATATGCGACATATCAGACAAACATACCGGACTGTACGGTAAGTGTTGCTTATAGGCTTCACGGGAGTTTGGACAAGTTTGCTAGTTAATTTTCTATTCGCTCAATACCTGGGTAGCCGTTACATCCAGCTAGTACCGCTGATGGCTTGTGGGTAACTGATGTGATTATTACCTACTGCTGGCGTATTGACGAGTCTTTAGAGTTCCACACAGAGGTTTTATAGCTCAAGCGAAACGAAGTAGGGCACATATGCTGATATGTGCGGGAGCTTGATTACATACGGGTATGTGATACCGCATTCTAATATCGCGATATTTTATATCGGTTAGGTTATATGTGATATAACCGGATTATTGAATCAAGTGTTGATTCAACGATATGTTATATATATATATATATTTGATATTGGCCGATTATATATGATATGACCGGATTGTTGAATCAAGTGTTGATTTAATATTGAATATTGTCAGTTATATGAGATATAACCGAGTTATTGAATCAAGCGTTGATTTGATAATATGATATACATATAAATGATATTAGTCGGATATATATGATATAACCGGATTATTGAATTGTTTATTTAATAATTTGATATATATATATATATATATATTAACTAATATTAGCTCACTAATGTTTTTCTTCTCTTGATATATATAATGATATATATATATTTGATATATGTATTAATATATATAAATTGATTTTGTATCATGGTTGATGATACATAGAACTTGGGTGTATGAGACTCATACATTACCTAAAGATAATTGGGTATATTTATTTTTAAGAGAAAAATAAAAATGAGTGGATATTGAGTCATGGCTTGGATGCTTGTAGAAACATGTAGAAGCCATGACTCATCTCTCATTTTGTTTTACTCTTAGATATTTTCTCACCCCATCTTTATCTTTAGCTCATGATTCTTTCTCTCATTTTTTTTATCACAACTCGCACTCACCCAAGTTCATCTCTTCTTCCTCAAGAGCTCACAAGGGTTTTTCTTGAGTTGGAAATTAAAAGTGAAATGGATTTCTAAAGTGAGCAAAATTCCTACTTCATCAATCTACATTAATGTAGCCCATTAGTTTAGGTTGTTAGCTTCACTAATACCTTGATTAGTGAAGAGATAGTTTGAGTTAGTGAGACTTCAAGGCGGATCATCTTCGGCTTCGAAGACAACCTAGCAAGCTCGATCCTTTCTTCATGTGGAGCCAAGAAGAGTTCTAGAAACTGTTGGCTATAGTGCCCTCAAAGCAATTATCATAGTCGCGGACTTGTGATTATAATGATTGAGTGAGGACCTATATCGATAAAACAGTCTTACTCAAGATGATAATATGCTATCCGGTTTGTCTTTATCATCATATACGTGTTGATAGAGCCCATAGGATTCTTTCTTGACTGCCAGCATTATGATGGCGATCATATATGTGGGAGCTGGGGTCTATAAGCACATCCTTAAATGCCCCTAGATGCAGGAGTATCGAGACCGGGCATCGATACTCCAGTGTAGACTAGTGTATACTGATCGAGACCCCGACGAGGGGCGGTGGCCAGGTCTCACAAGCCATTGGTGTTAGTTTGTTCACCTAAGATAGTATACAGGTGCTCATTGGGTTATGAGTACACTGGACGGACTCGCCGGGAACCTGCTAGTTGGTATTATACGTATTGTCAGATAGCAGTTCCCAGGTGACATGTGTACAGGTTAGTCTGTCGACCTGAGATCGTCATTTGTCTCGTGTGAGTTCCCACTGTGCTTTGATTACTATCCTACCACGGCTCAAAGGAGTCGTGCAAACAGGTTTTAGTTGGGTACAGTCCCGAGCCACATAGAGGCAGTGATCGGATCGTCGGGGATTCGTCTCTCCCGGTATTGGGGGTTGATGTCGCGTTGTGTACGGATGACCATCACTATAAATCCGTGGCCACGGTGGATGAGAACAACTGATCCAATATTGATAGTTTCTCGGGTGGTGATGGGTTTCATGCCGACACTAAATATCGCGTTGTTGGGGGTCTGACTTTATCCACCCTCTAGACTCGATATGCGATACTCTTAGACGAACAGACCAGACTGTACGGATATTGTCACTGTCAGGCTCAGTAGGGGTTCAGGATGAGTTTGCTCGTCGGCCTCCCTTTTGCTCAATACCTAGGTAGCCGTTACGTACAGTTAGTGCCGCTGACGTGCTTGTGGTTAAACCCACTGCCAGCGTATTGACGAGTCTTTAGAGTCCCACACAGAGAGTTTTCACGGTTCAGGCGATATGGTGTACATGAGGTATGTTGGTACATACATGTGTCCGATTAAATATGTGCATGTGCGGCACAAACTTTAATCGGACGGTCGATAATACTAGCGGCTTAGGATTAAGCCAGATTATTAAATCAGGTTTTGATTTAATAATTTACATATGTATATATATATATATATATATGCATTCTAGTATTATTGTTCGCTATTCATTTTCTCTCTTGGCTATTCATATTTTTTGTACGAATACGCGTATATGTATTTTGATACATGTACCGGGAAGTATTCCGTATTTTATACGGAATGGCTTCTAGAAGATGTGCCACCTCATTATTGATTTTTTTCTTTTTAGAAAAATCATTTGTTTTATAATGAGGTGGAGGGTGTGAGGTGGCATGTGCATAGTATTATGCATAGTCTTAAGCATGGAGCAAGGTATGGTTGGTGCATTAGTTTAATGGTTAAATTGGAAATGATTTTTTTTTGGGAATGAGAGAGGGGGGCCAGCCAATCTTTGGTGGGGGTTCATTTCATTTGGTTTTGGATTACATTTGCTACACAAGTCCCACTCTCTCATTCACTCAAAAAGAAAAGATACAAAAAGGACTTACCCAATTTTGTTTCTCATGCCAAGACTTCATCACCTCCTTCTTCATCTTCTATGGTTGCTCCATGAGCACTTTGGGTAGAGAGAAAAATGTAGCGACACTTCCATACACCTCGACTCTCCATCGATAGCACCTTTGGAGCGTCGGTTGCTTCGTTCGACGAAGCTGGAGCTTGCGCCGTTTCCTTCGGGTGGATCATCAGAGATGGAGGAAGACCGATGCCCAAACCACATCAAGGAACTGCTAATAGCTTGGAATGAAGACCGAAGGACACGAATCAACTCGGTATAACGATTCTAACTCTTAGTTAGTTTGCTAGTTTAGGTTTTAAGGTCGATCCGGGATTCGGGTAGCGGTAGTGCCGGTTTCAGAAATTTTTGTTCCGCATTTTGGCCGCGTTTCGATGGCCGGGGCGCTGCCGGGACCCAACATGGTATCAGAGCCACCCTTTAAACCCCTTTCTAGCTTGTTTAAACGTGCTTAAAAGATCGATCGACGGAAATTTCCAAAATCACGTTTTCATTTTTCTGTTCTCTGCCGATTTTCAAAAGTGTTCAAAAAATATTTTGCAGTAGGTTAAAAATCCGTGCAGGCGATTTTATGGGTACAGAAAAAATTTGGGCTCCTGATGCCTCTAAAGCGCCGCGGAACCGCCGCACTTACCCTTTATTGACGGCGGTTCCACGGCTATTTAATGGCGATGGGCTTTGAAATT
The DNA here is from genome assembly GCA_030015575.1 of Agapanthus africanus. NCBI lineage: Eukaryota > Viridiplantae > Streptophyta > Magnoliopsida > Asparagales > Amaryllidaceae > Agapanthus > Agapanthus africanus. The sequence goes on from CM057344.1 coordinate 43,886,346, forward strand.
TTTCCTGTAGCACCCTGACTTGGAATTGTGATTTTTGTGATATTCTGTTTTGACCCAGTTTTCTGTGCAGTGCTGTTATTGCTATTGGGGCCAATTTGGAACTTAGTCGATCGATATTTTAAGCGTGCGTTTGACAGTGCATACATTATAATCTGCGACCGTGAATGTCATTTGATCGGTAAACCCGTCTAACTGCTATATGTCTTTTAGACGGGTTTGCGAACGTGACATTCATATTGATATTCTGTGTTGTGCTGTTGGTTGGATCGTCGTGGTGGACAGCAATGGTGCAATGTTAGTACAGTTTATTTTCATTTGTACATTTGATATTGCGGGGCGAGCGTCTGACATGTGGACTGCCGTCACTGCCAGTTTGTATATTATTCTTTTGGGGCACGACCGGGCTGAGGTCGATGTCACCCTTGTATATTATTTTATTTTCTGTACTAGGATTACCCCGCTGTGGAGTGCACGAATAGCCGGGTTCTAGAGGGCAACTGGTCCGCATCTCATAGCGTTGGGACAGAGGAGACCTTACTCTAGAATTGGCGGGTTATTCGCCGCACTCGTAGGGGGTATAGGATGACCCAGGAGGGGTGCTCAAGTTACCGGATTCCGTGAAGTGCTGGGTGGTCCATTCACGTTGTTGAAGGGGGCTACCTCGCTTCTGGTTTTGGCAGGTAGCTTGCCTCACTCGTAGGGGTCTAGGTTTCATTGCACATGCTATCCACACGACAGGGAACGCCGGGTCTCACTTGCGGCTCAAGTGAAACCCGGGGCTCCAGACTATCCACCATTCTGTGTTGTTTCTGTGATGCTTCTGTGATGTTGCTTTATATCATGTCTGGGATGAATGTTATATATATATTTATATATACTAGTAGATGGTGTTTATGTTTTGCACCCGCTCTAGCCTAGTCCCCGCTCTTTCATTAGTTAAGTAACCTAACGGGTGATGACGGGACCCAGTGGCAAATGCGAATGGCATATACATACATTTTATTTTCGTTCTTATCTGGTGTGATTAACTGATGGGACTGCATTAATTTTTATCAATGCAAGGATAAAACAAACCTATTTTTGATGTTGTTGGAACTAAGTTTTTAAAAAAACGGACATTACAGACATTTTCTTTTGTTTTGCATCGTGGTATTCATTTGGAATATCCTGCACCTCATTCTACGAGGCAAGGGCCGAGATCCGTTCATCGGGAGTGACTCCTTGAGTAAAAGCTTGCGTCAATGTAATAACTTCACTATAGTCGATTACTATTTTCTTTGCATCGTGGTATTCAGTTTTAGATATCCTGCATCCCATTCGACGGGGAAAGAGCCGAGATCCCTTCACCGGGAGTGACCTCTTTAGCAAAAGTTTTCGCCACTATATATTTATAAAACCACTTGGATTCTTTCAACGATATCAAGTTCATTACGTTAAAGGTTTTTCGCCAAAAACCAGCCGTAGCCCTCCGTCATTTCGGATAAATAGCGTATAGTATTCATGCGGTGTTTGTTGGCCAAAGTCAAGGCATCGTGTGCGGTAACTGTGTGTTGCTTGTCCGTTGCATGGATATGCATTGGTTTAGGACAGTCGTACCACTTTGTTGGCTAAAGTCAAGGGTGTGTGCGGGTGGGTCTAAATCAATCAGGACAATGACGGGTAGAACTTGACTTGCGAGTTATGATTTGTTGGCCAATGTCAAGGTCATAAACCGCTTGGGGTAAAAATCTTATCGGGAGTTTCAAACATACAGGAAACTTGCCAGGCTTGCACATACCTTCTGGAGTGTGGTGACTTGAGTGGCTTCCATCAGGTTATCATGTGATGATAGTTAGATCCCGATTCCCACTGATGAGTAGGATTACTCCTCGGGTGATTCTGACTAATTCTTCTTTTGGGTTTGGAGGAGAATTCGAGGAAACAGTGGGAGCCAACTTGATTAGATAAAATGATTAACCATTCTGATCTAGGTTAGAGTGCACGCTGAGTGTTTCTTCTCTCTTTCTCTCTGGCTGCGACTATGACCCGACCTGTGACTAGAACCCATGAACCAAGTTGACCGAACCTTCTTATAACACTTTGACTTTTCGAATGTCACGGTGTCGCATACATCAATGCCACTTCTATATCACCTTTGCATTTCTTCAGAACACCCAGTATTATTACGAACATCAACTTCCATTGGATAAATCCATCGTATGGTTATATACGAACTCGAAGGAACTTTTTCGAGGATGGATTCTGGTTCTGGAGAGATTGAATAGGATTATTCGGTTGTCTTTTCCCTTTACCATCTCTCAGATTGTGAGGGCTCCTAGGATTAGGAGAGGGTACACCTATTGAGCTTATTGGATAGTCTTCTTCCAGACCATAGGCAGGTGCCGAACGGTAGAGAAGGAAGAAAACCAATTAAGCTTAAGTGTGGTGTACAGAAGGTAATAAGTAAAGACATATAAAGCGATTAGAATAATGGCAAAGAAAATTGCGATCACCATCATTCATGACAAAAACCGTGTATACCCCTGCCACTCCTACATCACCTTTTACTTTTCTCCAGAACACTCCGTATCACTACGGATATCCACTTCCATTGGATAAATCCATCGTATGGTTATATACGAACTCGAAGGAACTTTTTCGAGGATGGATTCTGGTTCTGGAGAGATTGGATAGGATTATTCAGATGTCTTTTCCCATTACCTTCTCTCAGGTTGCGAGGGCTCCTAGGATTAGAAGAGTACACCTATTACGCTTATTGGATAGTCTTCTTCCAAACCTTAGGCTGGTGCCGAAGGGTAGGGAAAGAAGAAAACCGGTTAGCCTAAAGAAGGTGTACAAAAGGTAATAAGTAAAGACATAATAAAGGGATTGCAGTGAGGGCAGGTATAGTATATGGTTACTGTCGTGAATCAGGATAGTGGAAGAGACGTTACTAGGAATACCAGTAAACCCCTTCGAAACATTTTCATATTTCAGTTTCACTGTGCGATATTAATTGATGAATGTTTTCCCAGTTGGAATCTAACTCCAGGGTATGTATTTACCAGATCAGTTTCTCACATCTGCATGTTATTACAGATGGTGAGTGGGAGTAAGATATTGGGAATTGGGTGATTAGATCCTCATTATATCGGAATTCGTTGTAATTGGTGATATTTGAGGAAATCATCTGGATTTTTCCGGATGGCAAATATTTGGTTTTGAATATCCGTTGTTATGCACCAATTTCAAACTGATATATCTGTACGTTTATTTTATAAAGTGAGATATAACATTTTGATATTATGTCTGTGACATTTACCTATATCAGTTGGTGATTAGGTAAGGTGCATTCAACAGCGGTGTAATTCTTCTTAACCATACTATAGTTTTTAACCTACGACGTGTTGGATATATATGCCCTAGAGGCCTTCATTGTATAGGATGCTAGGGATATGTATGTACATGACAGTCTTGCTTGATATGATAGTACGCTATTTGGTTTGTCTTTGTCTTAACGTATGATATATTTTACTTGGTATTTATATATGTATGTTGATAAAGCCCATAGGGTGTTTGCCTGACTACCGGCGTTGTGATGGCAGTCATACTTGTGGGAGCTGGATAGTCAATAGGCACATCCTTAGATGTCCCTGGTCGCAGGAGTATCGAGACTGGGCATCGATACTCCGGAGTAGACTAGTGTATACATATCTAGACCCTGAGGAGGGGAGATGGACTGGTCCCGCAGCCATTGGTGGAGTGCACCTAAGATTGTATACAGATGCTCACTGGATGTGAGTACACCGGACAGGACTCGCCGAGAACTGACTGGATGGTATTATACCTAACGTCAGATAGCAGTTCTCAGGTGACATTTGTGCAGATAGTCCGTTGACTTAAGGTCGTCATTTGTCTCGTGTGAGTTCCCACTGTGCTTTGATTACTATCCTACCATGATTCAAAGGAGTCGTGCAAACAGGTTTTAGTTGGGCACAGTCCCGAGCCACGTGGAGGCAGTGAGCGACTGTTAGGGATTCGTCTCTCCCGGTATAGGGAGTTGATATCGCACGGTGATCGGTTGGTCATTACCATAAGTCCCTGGCCAGGGCTGATTGAGAATTACTGATGGACTGATCAGTAGATTCTCGGATGGTCTTGAGCCATGCCAACACGACTTGTACGGTTATTAGGGGTCTGACGTCCACCACCTCCCTAGACCATACATGCGATACTCTTAGACGAACAGACCGGACTGCGTGGATATTGTCACGGACATGCTCAATAGGATTTCGGATGGGTTACCTCATCGGCTTTCTTATCGACAACTACCTGGGGACCGTTACGTACAGCTAGTGCCGCTTGCGGTCTGTGGTTAAATCCACTGCCAGCGTAGTAGTCGAGTCTTTAGAGTCCCATACAGAGATTTCCCAAACCCAGGCGAAAAGATATAGAGGTCGTATGGTTTTACGACAAAGGTTCGGACGCATACGTGTTTAAACGCACGTACGACATTCGGACAGTATTTATTAGCCGGCTTTGGTTTAAGCCAGATTCTAGTATCAGGTTATTGGATTTATACAGTCTAAAGTTTTTCCGTGTTTTCACGGATGCGAGGGGCGTTCTCGTAATTTTCGAGAAGCTTCTAGAAGGATGTGACATGAGGGGTTAAGGTGTCATTTTCATTAATTGCTTTAGTGAATCATTCATATGATTCATCATATCATTAAATGCATCATTAATGATCTAATGACTCACATGATGAATCACTCTTCTTGAATAAATGAAGCATGGTGAATAATCATTTAATTGATATTATTTGATAATTCATTATGTTTGATATATTCAAGTGAGAAGCTTTTCTATTATCATTATCATCTCCACCTTCTCTCTCCTCAAGCTCTCTCTCTTCTCCAAACCCTAATCCTACCACTCATGAGTTGAGTACAAGGATTAGTAAAGACTAAACACTCCATAACCTAACTCTACATCACCTTAGTTACTTTAATTAGCAACTAGAGAAACTAAGTAACCTCAAGTTTAGAGGTAATAGCTTGGATTAGGGTTCTCGGGTGGATCGTCTATCACCGAAGGAAGCCGAGGAGGACGTGGAGATCCAAGGAGGCCATAGAGATCATAAAGACGAAGGACTAGAATCGTTTAGTATAATCTCTTTACATAGTAGCTTAGAACTCTATGCTTATTGTTAAGTATTGTTTAGCAAAGATCTTCGGTTAGGCGATGTATGTTTTAGAACAAGATCGTTTTTCATATTTCCGCCTCCCCGCAACTCGTGGGGTGTTGCACATCGACTTACACAATGCACAAGGTTTGAGTTGTTGAACTCAGGGGACTTATACAAAGTATTGTATGTTGTCCAGTGTCCATTAGGACAATGGGTTTGGTACTCATACTATATTCTTTTTACTTGTAACTTCTCCAGTTCTGGACAAGTATTTCGTAGAAATGCAAAGTCCAGATATTGAGAAGTTATAGGCATAAGAATAAAGTAGAGAACCATTTGTTGGAAGTATCAGGATTCTTCGATGAAGTCGAAGATGTAGATACTTGTGTTTGGTATTCCATTAATAGTAATGGTTTTGAGAACCTGCTTCTCTTTCGGATTACTCATATATGGATGCACTCCTAGATGAGTAATGTTGATTGTCCTCTTTCCATTTTGTTGATATGCACTGGAGACAGCTGCATATTTTTGAATCTGTTTCAAATTAGATTAGTGATTTTGTTTTTATATTAGATATTTATAGAATCAATTTATATCTTAACGATGTTAAGGTATAGAGAGTTGTCCGGCTGATGCTTAAAACCATAATCCGGATAAACTCAAGGCACGTTTCAGTAATGGCTGTTTGTGGGTTATTCCGGGCTTTGACGAGGGTTAACTTTCTAGCATCAGGAAGATCAATATTTATATTGTTAATGACTCGCCACAGTTTTAATAAAATGGATTTTTTCAGAAAAACAGAAGTGCGAGTATGGAAGAACTGGAAGTGATTCCAGAATCACAAACGATCACTGAAGATTTAATAGAACCTAAGGATTCAATTAGTTTCGACATTCCATTGGCCATTCCGCAGATTTGGTGGGTAACCTCAGTCACCCGAGAGGTACTTCGGTTTTCTCAGAGATGGTGACAGGGAGGTTCTTGTTTACCCAGACTTGCCATTGCTGCTGTTCTAGACTATAAGACCCGGCAGGAGGATGAGTATAGCGTCGTTCTAAACTAGTTTTGGAAGTGCACGTATATATGACTCTGCCAGAGGGTTGTTGTAGTCAGTGGGAGAAGCGGAAGCATATTAGGCAAACAGCTTATGTCTATTTATAGACTAAAGCAAGTATAGCGGAAATATATCATCTGTTTTTGATGTGACAGTCATAGGCTTTGACTTCATCAGAATAGGAGATGGATCTGCAAAAAAGGTAGTAGAGAGTGATGTCCAGGTATTAGGATGACATGCACTTGATAGGAAGAGATATTCCTATACTACGATCGGTTATACTATGGTTGTCACAAAGTTGTTTCTCCATATAGGATATGGATATAATATCAGCGTTTCTGGTTACTAGATCTATGCTTTTAGATCTAGATTTGGGAAGTATCCCAATCTGGGTACCTTGACATTATTCTAAAGGGATTTTAGAATAGACGACTCCTGGCATGGTGGTGTACCTGCAGGTGATGGAGTTACCCTCTCTAAAGGTGTCTTACAGACTAAAGGGGAGAGGGATCTGCATGATTAGCATATCACTTGCTTAGGCAATTGAGTTAATCATGAAATGTCGAGTACCACACCAGATATTGTTTTTGCACTAGATGCAATGAGCAGATATATTAATCCAATCCTGGAGAAATATTGAGAAGCAGTTATTGAACATAAATGGATGTTCTAGGGATATGGTAACGGCAGCCTCCTTCGTGAGACGGTTATCATTCCAGGCTTCCTTGGTGACCTGGATGACAGAGTGACTATCAGAGTTATAGTTTTTCCCTCTTCTAAGGGACAGTATGTTGGATAGGTGGTCCAAGCAAATACTGAGGAAGGCATGGCGCATGTTACTGATTAAATTCAGTGGATGATACAGTCTAAGAAGTTTGCTGGATTTGGAGTTCATTTATGAACTGGGTCCCATCGGATATCCAGACAAATTCTAAGATAAGTATTGCTCATTTCGGGAGATAGTTTTCTCCGCGAAGTTGAGATACAGAGAGATAAAGAGAGAAACATTGCAGCAGATCCACTCACCGAGTCTATTTCTCAAACGCAATTATTTTCGCAAGCGGGCTTTGCGAAACTGATTAGTAGAGAAGTTGGGTGTTCGGTATCACACGGGCTGTGAGTACGCGACATCGCAATAATTGGCCTTAAGTGCAAGTCGGAGATTGTTGGCTATAGTCCCTCAAGGCAATTATCATAGTCGCGGACTTGTGATTATGATGATTGAGTGAGGACCTATACCGATAAAACAGTCATACTCAAGATGATAGTATGCTATCCAGTTTGTCTTTATCATCATGTACGTGTTGATAGAGCCCATAGGATTCTTGCTTGACTGCCAGCATTATGATGGCGATCATATATGTGGAAGCTGAGGTCTATAAGCACATCCTTAAATGTCCCTAGTTGTAGGAGTATCGAGACCGGGCATCGATACTCCAGTGTAGACTAGTGTATACTGATCGAGACCCCGACGAGGGGCGGTGGCCAGATCTCATAAGCCATTGGTGTTAGTTTGTTCACCTAAGATAGTATACAGGTGCTCATTGGGTTATGAGTACACTGGACGGACTCACCGGGAACCTGATAGTTGGTATTATACCTATTGTCAGATAGCAGTTCCCAGATGACATGTGTACAGGTTAGTCTGTCGACCTGAGATCGTCATTTGTCTCGTGTGAGTTCCACTGTGCTTTGATTACTACCCTACCATGGCTCAAAGGAGTCGTGCAAACAGGTTTTAGTTGGGTACAGTCCCGAGCTATATGGAGGCAGTGATCAGATCGTCGAGGATTCGTCTCTCCCGGTATTGGGGGTTGATGTCGCGTTGTGTACGGATGACCATCACTATAAATCCGTGGCCACGGTGGACGAGAACTACCAATCCAGGATCGATAGTTTCTCAGGTGGTGATGGGTTTCATGCCGACACTAAATATCGCGTTGTTTGGGATTTAACTTTATCCACCCTGCTAGACTCGATATGCGATACTCTTAGGCGAATAGACCGGACTGTACGGATATTGTCACTGTCAGGCTCAGTAGGGGTTCAGGATGAGTTTGCTCGTCGGCCTCCCTTTCGCTCAATACCTTGGTAGCCGTCACGTACAGCTAGTGCCGCTGACATGCTTGTGATTAAACCCACTGTCAGCGTATTGACGAGTCTTTAGAGTCCCACACAGAGGTTTTTCACGGGTCAGGCGATATGGTGTACATGAAGTATGTTGGTACATACATGTGTCTGATTAAATATGTGCATGTGCGGCACAGACTTTAATTGGACGGTCAATAATACTAGCGGCTTAGGATTAAGCCAGATTATTAAATCAGGTTTTGATTTAATAATTTACATATGCATTTATATATATGCATTCTAGTATTATTGTTCGCTATTCATTTTCTCTCTTGGCTATTCGTATTTTTTGTACGAATACGCGTATATGTATTTTGATACATGTAACGGGAAGTATTTCATATTTTATACGGAATGGCTTCTAGAAGATGTGCCACCTCATTATTGATTTTTTCTTTTTAGAAAAATCATTTGTTTTATAATGAGGTGGAGGGTGTGAGGTGGCATGTGCATAGTATTATGCATAGTCTTAAGCATGGAGCAAGGTATGGTTGGTGCATTAGTTTAATGGTTAAATTGGAAATGATTTTTTTTTTGGGAATGAGAGAGGGGGGGGCGGACAATCTTTGGTGGGGGTTCATTTCATTTGGTTTTGGATTACATTTGCTACAAAGGTCCCACTCTCTCATTCACTCAAAAAGATAAGACACAAAAAGGACTTAGCCAATTTTGTTGCTCATGCCAAGACTTCATCACCTCCTTCTTCATCTTCTATGGTTGCTCCATGAGCACTTTGGGTAGAGAGAAAAATGTAGTGACACTTCCATACACCTCGACTCTCCATCGCTAGCACCTTTGGAGCGTCGGTTGCTTCGTTCGACGAAGCTGGAGCTTGCTTCGTTTCCTTCGGGTGGATCATCGGAGATGGAGGAAGACCGGCGACCAAACCACATCAAGGAACTGCTAGGAGCTTGGAATGAAGACCAAAGGACATGGATCAACTCGGTGTAACGATTCTAACTCTTAGTTAGTTTGTTAGTTTAGGGTTTAAGGTCGATCCGGGATTCGGGTAGCGGTAGCGCCGGTTTCAGAAATTTTTGTTCCGCATTTTGGCCGCAGGTCGGGGCGCTACCGGGACCCAACAGAAACTACTACTTGGAGCTATAGAAGTGAAGTACTTGGTCTACAAAAGTTTTAAGTTAGTGAGACTTCAAGGTGGATCATCTTCGGCTTCGAAGACAACCTAGAAAGCTCGATCCTTTCTTCAAGTGGAGCCAAGAAGAGTTCTAGGGACTACTACTTGGAGCTATAGAAGTGAAGGACTTGGTGTACAAAGATTGTAATCTTCTTCACTTAGTTTAGAACTTGCTTTCATGCACTAAAACCCTAATTCTCTAGTTCAATTCTAGGTTAGTATAGCTTAGCACACTAGATTTTTTAAATTTGTATACTTAAGGCTTGTATAAACATAGTGGTTGTGCTAAGACTTACTTTCAAAAAAAAAAGTCTGTACTGGGCCGGTTAAACGATCCTCCCGGCCTCCTGGATGCAAATGTTGGCCTAGAAAAGGCTCCTCCTGTCATCTGAGTGGCTGGGCGTTTCACACCGGCAGTTTGCGGTCTGCTCTTCTTCTTCACAACTGCCTCATAGCGTCGGGCAACCTTCAGAGTAAGTTCATGGGTTGGGAAATCCCCTGTAACGAGTGCATCTTGGACTTCCGGGTCCAACCCTTGCCGATATCATCGTGCCCGAATCTCAGCAGTAGGAAACAAGTGTGCAGCAAACCTGTTACGACCTTGTGTTAGCAGTGTAATGAGTGAAATCAGGAATTTGAATTTGAGACAATATCTTACCTGCTAAGCATGGTAAACTCAGCATCGTATTCATCCACAGACTAGACCCATATCGAGCCTTATTGTAAATGGATGAACTGCTGCTCCATGTCTAAACGGACAATCTCAGGGAAGTACTTCGCATCAAACAGATCACGAAACGTCTTCTACTCGATAGGTTGGGTGAGACGGATTTCTTCATCCTTCCACCAGATTCTGGCATTGTCTATTAGTTGCAGCTTCACAACCTTCACCAAAGAAATATCTCGCACTTGTGCTGCTTCCAGATTATCTTCGATCGACTGGGCCTATTCTTCGACCTCCAGTGGGCTCTATTTTCCTGAGAAGTGCTTTGGATGCAGTGTCTGGAATTGTTTGACTCCGGGTGCCTCGACTTCTGGGCGGTGCATGACGATAGCAGTCTGCTGCTGCTGACCTTCCAGGAGGCTCTTTATAGCCTCAAGAAGTACCGTTTGCTCGTTGATAGGAGCTGCAACGGTAGGTGGTGGTGGTGGTAGAGTAGGCAGTGGGGTGTTGCCATTGATGTTCGTGCTGGTGTTGTTCGGTGAATCCATGACCTTGATAGAAAAGGAATGGTTAGGATAGATTCAAGAAATTAGAAATGTAAGGAATGTATAGTTACTGATTCTTATAATTCTTGTAATATATTGATTAAGACTTTATGCAGAACTGACCTTCATGGGCCACCAACAAAACCTGTCATGCCCCGCTTCCCAGTAGACGGATACGTATCAGGCCGCAACATATTTACTAAGAAATAAATACGTTAAGCATAATTAAGCAATATATAAAATGAATAAGAATGGCAAGTGATATAAAATAACATTAACTTTATTTACATTCATCTTTATATACAACTGTTTGAAAATGAAAAGATACAATGATATAAAGCAGTGCCTAAATAATGGCACACAGGAAATGAAAGTATAAGGAACTAGAAGTCAGTCTGGGCCGCAAGCTGGTCCAAGTCCTCCTGGTTCGGCTCAATCTCCTGAGAGTCCGATCCTCCTGACGAACTTTCTAAAGAAAGAAATAGAAAGGAATGTCGTCAGCGAACTAGCGCTCGGTAAGTTCCAAAAGAAAAAAGAGAATATAACAAGTAATGTGAATGAACATGTAAGTTGTACAGGTATATGATTGTTATTATAACGTGGTTGTTTCTGGCTTGATACAAAATGTATTCATGTATACGAGAGGAATCCATCTTACCCCATGGACTATGGTAACATGTAGTACAAGGCCTCGTCATAACCCATGAGACAACGGCACGAGAATTCATGTAGGTGTTTTTTAAGTGACCTCTCATGCCACGATATACGTTTCAAACCAATCTACCCCTTTATCCCCACGTAATGTGTTTTATAGATTATAATTATCAGACTTACCGAAAACATGGATACAAGTTGTTTAAGTATTCGTGTTCAGGATGTAATCATGTATTCAAGTAGTCAAGTCAAGTTACAACAATGGTTCGGTCAAGTCAGGTCAAGTATACATGTTAGATATTCATGTTTGATTTCAAGTATTCATGTTCATGTTCAAGTATTCATGTTTGATATTGGATTCAGGTTTGAATTGGATTCAGGTTCGAGTTAGACTAAGACTGAGTCTAACACTTGTAAACTGATTTAGATCTTGAATTAGGTTCGGGAGCCATCGGTAACTGCTGCAAATGGAAGACAGGATTTGTGTCTTTTTCCAAGAAAATTACCATTGATAACTCCATTAAGTTGTTTGCCTAAATATGCAAGCACTCACTTTCTCCGGCTCTCTAGGGCTCAAGAGAATTGATCCCGCTTAAACATATATTTACTAAAGTCCTTAAATATTGTTTTTATATAACTCGAGAGGGTTTTATGAAAAATATTTTAATATAGTTTAAAAATAAAACCTCGAGGGTGGTTAGTATTATTTGAGGTTGTCATGAGCATGGATTTTAAGTATTTGGGATCTTTTAGTGATAAATACTTAGCTTGGAAAGTTTATAGCATTTTACTGTAAAACTTGCCTTTTTGGTACCTTGATAGTATTTTATTGACATTTGTTAATCTTTTTATTTTTGAAAAACATAGGTTTATTATATTTTGAAAATATGTATTAATAATTTTATATAACTTTAATTTTAAAAATAATTTTATATTATTTAGAAAATTCATATTTCTTAAAAACCGTATTTAAATCCTTTCGAGATCGAATACTTCGTGAGGAGGTCTGCATCTCGTTCTACTAGCCCAAGGATGTGCGATAATCTGCACCATCCATTAGCGAGTCCCCTAAAGAAGGTTGTAGATGCATAATCGCAAAGAATAGAAAATACAGCTTTAAAAGAAATCCGGGTTTTAAAGTTATGTGGTATTTTATCGTAATATTATTCTTCGCAACGAAAATACATTCAATGAGTATCGTGCTATGAAACCAAGTGTGCGTGTGGTGTAGGTCGTTACCCCGTGAATTTTTCCTAAGGTATTGTTTTAACAAATACTAAAAGAGGTGTTTATAAAGTTCATGGTATTTTAATGAAAAAGTGCTACTATTGTTATTTCACATGAAAATTTTTGATGACATTTGATTCTAAACATTATGGTTTAAGGTTACAAGTGATGTGTAAAAGTTAAATTGAACAAAGTATTAAGGAGAAGGAGTTTTCTAAGGTTTATAAAAAGATATCGGTATTAACTCCACTTACCGATATAAGTTTTAAAAATAGAATTTCAATGTAGAGGAAGAGAGATTGAGAAGGGCTTACATTTTAGAGAGTCTAAAGAATGATTGAAGAAAAGGGGGTGAGCATCGTAGCGTCACGGGAGCGCCGGAATTTGCTTCGATCTTCGCCGAAAGTTGCTTGCTTGTTAACTCCTCTTTACTCCACTTGTACTTAGGAACTTTTTGAGAAATTTTGCTATAATTTTCAGAATGGTGCTGAGCCAAGGTAGGGAATGGTATTTATAGTGGAGAATTAGAGTTTTGGAATTAAAATGATGTATTAAAAATGATTAAAATTGTGATAAATTGTGAAATGAAGGATCTCTGTTTGATTGCAGGGAAATCAAACAGTGCAGAGGAGTTAAAGGCAAGTGAAGGGACTAGTGTGCAAAACCCGGGCTTCATTGGCTCCATCTGAACCATCAGCGCCGGCCCCTAGCTCAAATCCGTCGGTCGATCTAGGGCTTCTGGCCTCGAGATTCGTGCTACGTGAATTATTTTTTGTTTACTCCATTTTGTGCATGTTTGATTTTTCTGAACTTTTCATTTCTCTATGTATTGCAGTGCAATCTTTTGCGCTTCCAAAAATTAAAAAGAAAAATTCAGAAAACATAATTGTGTCTGATGGGATTCGATCATAAGGGCTACGTCACCGTAGTGCAAGGCTTTACTAGTGAGCTATATATTGGCTATAGTGCCCTCAAGTCAATTATGGTAATCACAGGCATACGATTGTGATGATTGACGGTGGACCTATACGGGTAGAACAGTCTTACTCAAAATAATAGTATGCTATCTGGTTTGTCTTTATCATCATGTACATGTATTATGTGGTATTACAGACCACTATTACGTATTGATAAAGCCCATAGGATTCTTGCTTGACTACCAGTATTATAATGGCGATCATATACATGGGAGATGGGTGGTCTATAAGCACATCCTTAAATCTACCTAGTCGAGGAAGTATCGAGACTGGGAATCGATACTCCGGAGTAGACTATTGTATACTTTTCACGACCCCGATGAGAGGCGGTGGCCGGTCTCACAAACCATTAGTGTCAGTTAGTCACCTAAGATAGTATACAGGTTCTTATTGGGTTATGAGTTACACTGGATGGACTCGCCGGGAATATGCTAGATGGTATTACACCTATTTTCAGATAGCAGTTCTCAGGTCGCATGAGTACAGGTTAGTCTGTTGACCTAGGATCGCCATTTGTCTCATGTGAGTTCCCACTGTGCTTTGATTACTACCCTACCACAGCTCAAAAGAGTTGTGCAAACAGGTTTTAGTTGGATACAGTCCCGAGCCACATGGAGGCAGTGAGCGGATCGTCAGTGATTCATCTCTCCCGGTATTGGGGTTGATGTCGTGCTGTGCGCGGGTGGTCATCACCAGAAATGCTTGGCCAAAGTAGACAAGAATTACTGATTTAGATCAGTAGTTTCTCAGTGGGTGATGGGCTTCATATCGAAACGAAATATCGTGTTATTAGGGGTCTGACTTTATCCATCCCCTAGACCCGATATGCGATACTCTTAGACGAATAGACCGGACTGTACATAGATTGTCACAGACATGATCAGTAAGGGTTCGGATGAGTTTGCTCGTCGGCATTCCTTTCGCTGAATACCTAGGTAGCCGTTACGTACAGCTAGTGCCACTGACGTGCTTGTGGTTAAACCCACTGACAGCGTATTGATGAGTCTTTAGAGTCCCACACAGAGGGTTTCCCTGGTTCAGGCGAAATGATGTAGTAACCGTATTTTGATACGAGCAGGGTTCTGATCGAATGATTGTACTAGTTACCCGGACTTTTGATCGGACGGCTGATAATACTAGCCGGCTCGGGTTTGAGCCGGATTATTAAACCAGGTATTAATTTAATAATTTACGTATATATATTTTAATATGTATAATCTAGTATTATGTTCTTTGTGTTATTCTATCTTTTTGCGTATTCGTATTTTGGTACGAATACAGATATGTATATACAGATGAGTGTAATCCGTATTTATACGGAAAACAATCTAGAAGGTGGACACCTCATTTTGGTTTATCCATTTATTAAATTAAATGGAAATGAGATGTAAAGGTGATGAAAGAGAATGGTGAGAACCATGCTTGAGTAGTGTTGAAAAATGAATTGTTAATTCATTTGTGCAAACTATTCAAGTAAGGTTGCATTTTGTTTATTGAAAAAATTGTTTTACAAAACCATGCTTCATGGTTTTCTCTCTCTTGGATGGTCATTTGAAAAAAACTCTCACCATTTTGCTTCTTATCTCTTCACTACCTTTTTTGAGCTCCTCCTCCTTCTTCTTCATCTTCTACCCTACCATCTCATGTGTTAAGAATCAATGGTAGAAGAAAGATAGATACACACTTAGAGATACTCACTATATCTCTAGACACTCTAGATTAGTAATTTAAAGTCCCTAGTTGATTTACTAGATTCTTAGTATGGATCTAGAGCCATGGGCTACATCCCTCGGGTGGATCATGTTCGACGGAGGAAGACCGGTGGCCAAGCTCAATCAAGGACACCTCAAGGAGCCAAAGAAGTGGGTAGAAGACCGAAGGACACAAATCTTTTGGTAAAACAATTCTATCACAGTAGATAATCTCTTTGTAGCTTGCTAGTTTCATGTTTAGTTTCATGTTTGGTTTCGATTCTAGGTAGTTGTTTCTAGCGCCAAGTTTTTAAACAGCAAAAAATTTCGTTCCACATCGGCCGCGGCCAATGGCCAGGGCGCTAAGAACCCCAACATGGTATCAGAGCTACCCAAACATTGGAAACTAGTAGTAAATGATGCATTAGTTTCAAAACCGAAAATTTTCGATTTCAAAACCCACTCTCTGTTCTGAAATTTTTTTGGTCTCTAAATTTTTTCTAAACAGGTGCAGAGACTTAGTCTAGACATGTATATGACACAAAATAAAAACGAGGAGATTCCCTTCAAGTTTAGCCGGCCAAAACCTTAAAATCCACGATTTGGCCGGTTCACTGTCCACTTCTGGGCCCCGTTTTCATTCAGTGTCTTAGGTTTTGTGAATTGGTATTTTTGGTTATGTTTGATTTGCCCCAGATTTCTTTGCTTGGGGACAACTTAGAAAGTTTCAAAACTTGAAATTTTGCATCGTTGATATCTGTGATGTGGTGTATGTGTTTTTCAAACGTCATCTATTTGCTATATATCATTTAGACGGGGTTGCACAAACTTGCTTATACTGCTGTGATGTTGTTATCTGTAATGGTTTGTTCGGATTGTCATATGGGACAGCCTCTAGTGCAATGGTAGTTGTACAGTTTAGACTCATTTGTATATTCATTATTGTGGGGCGAGCGTCTGACTTATGGACTGCCGTTTCTGCCAGTTTGTATATTCTTTTATTGGGGCACGACCGGGTTGAGGTCAATGTCACCATTGTATATATGTTTTTCTTTTCTGTACTAGGATTACCCCATGGTGGAGTGCTCGAGTAACCGGGTCCTAGAGGGCTAAGGGCTTGAATCTCATGGCGTTGAGACGGAGGGGGCCACACTCTAGAATTAGCGGGCAATTTACCATACTCGTAGGGGGTATAGGATCCACGGCGGGGTGCTCAAGTTACCGGATTCCGTGAAGTGCTGGATAGCCCATTCACTTTGTTGATTGGGGTTGCCTCACTTCTGGGATTGGCGGGTAACTTGCCGCATTCGTAGGGGTCTTGGTTATACATTACACAGGCTATCCATATGACCGGGGAACGTCGGGTTTCATTTGCGGCTCAAAGGAAACCCGGGGCTTCTAAATTATCCGTTATTCTATGTTGCTTATCGCTTTTCTGTGATGTTCCTAATATCATGCCTGGGATGAATGCTATATATATATATTTATATATGCTAGTAGATATTGTATATATTTTGCATCCGTGCTAGTCCAGCCCCCACTCTGCCGTTAGTTAATTAACCTAACGATGCATGACGGGGTCCCGTGGCGAATGCAGATGGCATAGACGTACATTGTATTATTGTTCTTTTCTGGTGTGATATGGATTAATTGATTGGACTACGTTAATTTTGATTAATGCAAGGAAAAATAAACCTAAATGATGTTGTTGGAACCAATTTTTGAAAAAATGTTATAACAGACGTTTCTTTTTATTTGCACAGCGGTATTCGGTTATGAATATCCAGCACCTCATTCGACGAGGCAAGTGCCAATATCCATTTATAGGGAGTGATCTTGGGGGAAAGTTTGCGTTTTTGTAATAACTTCTCTATAGTTGTATTCTTTTGATTTGCATAGTGGTGTTCATTTAGAAACATCCAGCACCTCATTCTAGAAGGCAAGAGCCTAGATCCCTTCACGGGGAGTGACCTCTTGAGCAAAAGTTCATGATACTGTAGATTGTTGTTTTTCTTCAAAACCATGGTTTTCTTCAAAACCACTTGTTTTTAAAATGCAGAGCTTAAACCACTCCTTTTCAAAAACTTCTTGAGTTCTTTCAACGATATCAAGTTCATTACGTTAAAGGTTTTCGCCAAAAACCAGCCGTAGCCCTCCGTCATTTCGAATAAGTAGCACATAGTATTCATGCAGTGTTTGTTGGCCAAATTTAAGACATCGTGAATGGTAGCTGTGTGTTGCTTATCCTTAGCATAGATAAATGCATTGGTTTAGGAAAGTCGTACCACTTTGTTGGCAAAAATCAAGGGTGTGTATGGATGGGTCTAAATTGATCCGGATAACGATGAGTAGAACTTGACTTGCGTGTTATGATTTGTTGGCCAAAGTCAAAGTCATAAGCGCTTTGGGAAAAAACCACATCGGGAGTTTCAAATATACAGGAAACTTTCCAGACATGCGCATACCTTCTGGAGTGTGGTGACTTGAGTGGTTTCCATCAAGTTATCATGCGATCATAGTTGGATCCCGATTTCCACTGACGAGTAGGTGTTACTCCTCAGGTGATTTTCAGATGATCCCGATTAATTCTACTTTTAGGGTTTGAAAGAGAATTCGAGGAAACAGTGGGAGCCATCCTGATTAGATAAAAATGATTAACCAATCTAATTTAGGTTAGAGTGCACGCTGAGTGTTTCTTTTCTCTTTCTCTCTCTTTGGCAGCAACTATGACCTGACCTTAAACTAAAACTCATGAACCAGGTTAACCGAACCTTCTTAAACACTTTGGCTTTTGGATTGTTATTAAGTTGCATATATCCTTGCCGCTCCTACTTTCCCTTTGCATTTTTCCAAAACACTCCGTATCACTACGAAGATCCATATTGCTTGGATATTCCATAGTATAGTTACATACGAACTCGTAGAAACTTGTTTCTGTTTGAGGATGGATTTCAGTTCTGGAGAAATTGAATAAGACTATTCGGTTGTCTTTTCTTTATCCCTTCTCTTAGGTTGCGAGAGCTCATAGTATTAGGAGAGTACACCTATTACGCTTATTGGATAGTCTTCTTCCAAACCATAGGCAGGTGTCGAAAGATAAGGAAGGAAGAAAACCAATTAGCCTAAGTGTGGTGTACAGAAGGTAAGAAATAAAGACATATAAAGGGATTAGAGTGAGGGCAAAGAAAATTGCGACTACTATCATTCACGACGAAGCCGTGTATATCCCTGCCACTCCTACTTTCCCTTTGCATTTCTCCAGAACACTCCATATCACTATGAAGATCCATATTGCTTGGATATTCCATCGTATAGTTATATATGAACTCGAAGAAACTTGTTTCTGTTCGGGGATAGTTTCCAGTTTTGGAGAAATTGAATAGGATTATTCGGTTATCTTTTCTCTTTGCCTTCTCTCAAGTTGTGAGAGCTCCTGGTATTAGGAGAGTAAACCTATTACGCTTATTGGATAGTCTTCTTCCAAACCTTATGTAAGTCTACGGTAGTGCCCCGGCCGTCTGTCCGAGGCTAAAATACAGAAACGAAAACTTTTTCAAACTAGAAACCGGTGCTATCGTATGCTTAAAACCCGGATCGAACCATTAACCTACAACTAGCAACTAGAGAAGGGTTGGAAAGGCTATACCGATCGATCCGTGTCCTTCGGTCTTTGGCCACCATCCCAAGCTCCTCGCGGTATCTCCGGTCTCGATCTCCTCGTCGGAAAGGGCACCACAACATCGATTCTTTTTACGGGCTCCCGCTTCATCCGAAGCAACTCGAGCACGAAGTGTGCTAGCCGACGTGTCCAAGGTGATGTAGAGAATGTTTGTGATCACTTTGTCTCTTGCATCCATTGATTTGGATGGAGGTTAGAGGTGTTGCCATTGATGGAGATAATGAGCTAGAGGAAGAAGAAGAAGAAGAAGGAGTTTCATTTCCTTTTTATGTTGAATGATCATGAGAGTGAGTGAGTTAGAAGAAAAATAATCCAAGAGCTAACCATCTCATGGCTGCCCTTCGCTCTCTCCCACTCATTTCATCACTAAAATCAAACACTAATATGACATTTTTCACAAAAAAAGAGACCGTGAGTCTCTATATATGTCTATGTCACATTTAATGCATCTCATGATGAATTCTAGCTCATTATTTCCATATGCAAACATTAATCCAAATGTTTGCAACAATAAAAAGATACGGCAATATCTAAAGTAAACTCGTGACGGATCACAAGGATACCCCTCACCTGTATATACATACCTGCATCCGCATTCCGACTGAATGCGAATGCAATGAGACTAAAGTAATCCAACTAATCTAATACTAGGATTTGGCTTAAACCAAAGCCCACTAGTATGATCCGCTCGATCATGATCCGTGCAGTACTGAACGTATATGATCGGACCCTGTCATATATCATACGGCCTCTACATCGTTTCGCCCGAAACTTGAGAAACTGTCTGTGGGGGACTCTAAAGACTCGTCAATACTTTGGCTGTGGATTTAACCACTAGCACGTCAGTAGTACTAGCTGTATGTAACGGGCCACCAGGCATTGACCAAAAGGGTGGTCGATGAGCAAACTCATCCTGATGCCCTACTGAGCCTATCAGTGACAATATCCGTACAGTCCGGTCCGTTCGTCTATGAGCATCGCATGGCGGGCCTAGGGTGTTGGTAAAAGTCAAACCCCCAAAAGCGGTACAAGTCGTGTCGGAGTGTAGCCCAGAACACCCTGAGATACTACTAGAATACTTACCAGTAAATCTCCTGTCTTGGCCAATAACTTCGTGCAATGGCTCTCCTAGACACAGCGCGACCTCACCCCCAATACCGGGAGAGACGAACCCCTGCCGATCCGCTCACTGCCTCCATGTGGCTCGGGACTGTACCCAACTAAAACCCGTTTGCACGACTCCTTTGAGCCGTGGTAGGGTAGTAATCAAAGCACAGTGGGAACTCACACGAGACAAATGACGATCTCAGGTCGATGAACTAACCTGTACACATGTCACCAGGGAACTGCTATCTGACGTCAGGTATAATACCAACTAGCATGTTCCCGGCGAGTCCTGTCCGGTGTACTCATAACCCAATGAGCACCTGTATACATCTTAGGTGAACCAACTGACACCAATGGCTTGTGAGACCGGCCACCGCCCCTCATCGGGGTCTCGACTGTATACACTAGTCTACTAATGGAGTATCGATGCCCAGTCTCGAAACTCCCATGACTAGGGACCTTTTAAGGATGTGCTTATAGACCCCAGCTCCTACGTATATGATCGCCATCATACTGCTGGCAGTCAAGCAAGAATCCTAAGGGCTCTATCAACGTGTAATAGCGACCTGTAAGGTCACCTAAAGCAGTACACGATGATAAAGACAAACCATGGTAGCATACTATTCTCTATCAACGTGTAATAGTGAACTACAATGTCACCTAAAGCATATACACAATGATAAAGACAAACCAGATAGTATACAATCATCTCAAGTAAGACTGTCCTACCGGCATAGGTCCTCCCTCAATCATTGCAATCACGTGCCTGTGATCCAATAATTGAGTCTGAGGGCACGATATCCAATAATCTCCTACTTGCACTCAAGGCTAATTATTGCGATGTCGCATACTCACAGCCCGTGTGATACCGAACATCCAACTCCTCTACTAATCAGTCTCACAAAACTCGTTTGCGAAACTATTGCGTTCGAGAAATAGCCTCAGCTAGTGGATCCGCTCTGATGTTTCTTTCAATGTCTCTCTTTATCTCAAGTTCGCGGAGAAAGCCATCTCCCGAAATGAGCAATACCTGTCTTAGAATATGTCTGGATATCTGATGGTACCTAGTTCATAAATGAATTCCAAATCCAAACTTCTTAGACTGTATCGTCAACTGAAACCAATCAGTATACTGCGCCATGCCTCCCTCAGTATCCGCTTGGACCACCTGTCCAAAATACTGCCCCTCGTCAGAAGGAAAAACTATAACTCTGACAGTCACTCTGTCATCCAGGTCACCTTGGAAGCCTGGAATGATAACCGTCTCCCGAAGGAGGCTGCCGTTATCATATCCCTAGAACATCCACTTATGTTCTAAAACTGCTTCCGAACGTTTCTCCAGGATAGGATTAATATCAACTTACTGCATCTCGTGCGAAAACAATATCTGGTGTGGTACTTGACATCTCATGATTGACTCAATTGCCTAAGCAAGTGATCTGCCAATCATGCACATCCCTCTCCCCTTTAGTCTGTAAGACACCTTTAGAGAAGGTGACTCCATCACCTGCAGGTACACCACTGTGCCAGGAGTCGTCCATTCTAAAACACCTTTAGAATGCTGTCTAAGTACCCAGATTGGGAAACTACCCAAATCTAGATCTGAAACCATAGATCTAGTAACCAGAATATCTGATATAATATATATATCCTATATGGAGAAACCACTGTGTGACAACCAAAATATAACCGATCGGAATTTCACTTCCTACTCTGTGTATGTCATCCAAATACCAAGACATCATACCCTACTACCTTCTTAACAGATCCATCCCCTATTCTGATGAAGTCAAACCTATGACTGTCACATCAGAAATAGATGATCTATCTCCGCTATATCTGCTTTAGTCCATAAATGGACATAAGCTACTTGTCCACTATGCTTCCGCTGCTCCCACTGACTACGACAACCCTCTGGCAGAGTCATATACACGTGCACTTCTAAATCTAGTTTAGAACGACGCTATACTCATCCTCCTACCGGGTCTCATAGCCTGGAACAACAGTAGTGTCAAATCTGGGTAAATAAGAACCTCCCTGTCACTGTCCTTGAGACTACCGGAGTACCTCTCGGGTGCCTGAGGTTACCCACCATATCTACGGAGTAGCCAATGGAATGTCAAACCAGATTGAATCTTTAGGTTCTTATCAAATTTTCAGTAATCGTTTGCGGTTCAGGAATCACTTCCAGTTCTACCATACTCCCACTACTGTTTTCTGAAAAAAATCCATTTTTATCAAAACTGTAGCGAGTCGAGAACAATATCACTATCGATCTTCCAGATGGTAGAAAGTGAACCCTCGTCATAGCCTGGGTCAATCCACAAACAGCCATTACAGAAATGTACCTTGAGTTATCCAGAGTCTGGTTTTAAGCATAAGCCGTACAACTACCCGTGCCTTAACATTATTAAGATATGAACTATTCTATATCCAATATAGAAACAAAGGCACTGATTTAATTGGAACCAGATTCAAATCATGCAGCTGTCTCCAGTGCATGTCAACTAAATGGAGAGAGGCCGATCATCATTACTCAACTTAGGAGTACTTCCAATTATGAGTAACCTGAAAGAGAAGCAAGTTCTCATAGTCATTACTATCAACTGAATACCATACATAAGTATCTACATCTTCAATCACCTTGAAGAATCCTGATACTTGCAACACTTGGTTCTCTACTTTATTCTTATACCTATAACTTCTCAAAACTTAGACCTTGCATTTCTACGAAACACATGTCTAAGAACTAGAGAAGTCATAAGTAAATAGAATATAGTAAGAGTACCAACCCCTCTGTCCTCATGGACACTGGACAACATACAATACTCTGTATAAGTCCCCTGAGTCTAATAACTCATTCCCTGTGTGTCGTAGGTTGAAAACTGTACTTATGGTTAAGAAGAATTACACCACTGTTTAATACTCCTTACCTAACCATCCACTGATATAGGTAAATGTCATAGACATAATTTCAAAAAGTTATATCTCACTTTATAAAAATAAACATACAAATATATCAATTTGAAATT
This sequence comes from Agapanthus africanus, assembly GCA_030015575.1. NCBI lineage: Eukaryota > Viridiplantae > Streptophyta > Magnoliopsida > Asparagales > Amaryllidaceae > Agapanthus > Agapanthus africanus. Next base: position 43,909,405 of record CM057344.1, read on the forward strand.
TGTGCATAACAACGGATATTCAAAACCAAATATTTGCCGTCCGGCAAACAACCCAGGCGATTTCCTTAAATATCACCGATTACAACGAATCCCGATATAATGAGGATGATCACCCAATTCCCAATAACTTACTCCCACTCATCATCTGTAAAACCATACAGATGTGAGAATCAAACCTGCTAAATACATACCCTGGAGCAAGGGCTAATTGGGAAATCAGTTTTCTTTTAACAATACACAGTGAAACTGAAACATGTAAATGTTTCGAAGGGGTATCTGGGTATTCCTAGTAATGCCTCTTCCATTATCAGATTCACAACTATAACCGTATATTTCTTTACCATCTCTCCAAATCCCTTTATATGTCTTTAGTCATTACCTTCTGTACACCCCTTTAGGCCAAATGGTTTTCTTCCTTCCCTACCGTTCGGTACCAGCCTATGGTTTGGAAGAAAACTATCCAATAAGCATAATGGGTGTACTCTCCTAATCCTAGGAGTACTCGTAACCTGAGAGAAGGTGAAGATAAAATACAACTGAATAAAACCTTATTTCTATTTCTCCTGAACCAGAATCCATCCCCGAACTGGAACAAGTTCCTTCGAGTTCGTATATAACCATACGATGGTGTATCCAATAAACTGTGGATCTTCGTAGTGATACGGAGTGTCCTGGAGAAATACAAAGGTGAAGTAGGAGTGGCGATGAAATACTTGGTTTGGTCGTGAATAGCAGTCACAATTTACTTTGCCCTTTTACTAATCCCTTTATTTGTCTTAACTTATTACCTTCTGTGCACCATCGTTAGGCTAATTGGTTTTCTTCATTCCCTACCGTTCGGCACCTGCCTATGGTTTGGAAGAAGACTATCCAATAAGCGTAATAGGTGTACTGTCCTAATCCAAGGAGCACTCGCAACCTGAGAGAAGGTAAAAGGAAAAGACAACTGAATAGTCATATTCGTTTTCTCCAGAACCAGAAATCATCCTCGAATCTGGAACAAGTTCCTTCAAGTTCGTATATAACCATACGATGGTTTTATCCAATGGAAGTGGACGTTCGTAGTAATACGGGGTGTTCTGGAGAAAAGGGTAAAAGTAGGAGTGGCAATGAGGTGTGCAACTCTGACAATCCAAAAGCCAGTGTTTTAAGAAGGTTCGGTTAACTTGGTCACTGAGTCATAGTCTAGGGTCAGGTCATGGTCGCTGCCAAAGAGAGAGAGAGAGAAAAGAAACACTCTACGTGCACTCTAACCTAGATCAGAATGGTTACCAATTTATCTGATCAGGAAACCTCCCACTGTAACCTCAAATTCTCCTCCAAACCAGAAAGAAGAATTAGTCGGGATCACCCGAGGAGTAAACCAACTCATCGGTAGGAATCGGGATCCAACTATCATCGCATGATAACGTGATGGAATCCACTCACGTTATCACACTCCAGAAGGTATGCGCATATCTGGCAAGTTTCAATTTCTTTAGAAACTCCCGATGTGATTTTTACCCCTAGGACCCAAGTGATCTTGACACAGTCAACAAATCAAAGAGTCCTAGTCAAGTTCAATCCGTCATTATCCTGGATTGCATTAAACCCACCCGTACAAGCCCTTGACACAGTCAACAAGGCCGCACGACTGTCCTAACCAATCCCATTAATATGCCACAAACAAACACTACTTAGCTACCGCACACTACGCCTTGACACAGTCAACAAACGCAGCACGAATACTAAATAATAGTTGTAAGAAATGACGGAGGGCTACGGCTGGTTTTTAGCGAAAAACCTTTAACGTAATGAACTTGATATCGTTGAAGGAACTGCATAGCTTTTTATACAAATATAGTGGCGAAAACCTTTGCTAAAGAGGTCACTCCCGGTGAAGGGATCTCGGCTCTTTCCCCGTAGAATGAGGTGCAGGATATTCCAACTGAATACCACGATGCAAAGCTAAAATAATCGACTATAGTGAAGTTATTACCCTGACGCAAACTTTTGTCCAAGGGATCACTCCCGGTGAAGGGATCTCGGCCCTTGCCTCGTCGACTGAGATGCTGGATATTCATAACCGAATACCACCGTGCAAAACAAAAGAGAACGCCCTTGCAATAACAGCTTTTTTTTGAAAAATGTTCCAACAACATCAGAATAGGTTTGTTTAGCTTGCATTGATCCGAATCAATGCATTCCCATCAATTAATTACACCACAAAAGAACGAAAATATGATGTACGTATATGCCATCCGCATTCGCCACTGGGTCCCGTCATCACCCGTTAGGTTACTTAACTAATGACAGAGCGGGGACTGGACTAGCGCGGGTGTAAAACATATACAACATCTACTAGTATATATATCAGTATATAGCATTCGCTCAAGGCGTGATAAAATGCAACATCACAGAAATGTAATAAGCATCACAGAACAATACAGATAATCTTGGATCCCCGGGTTTCATAGAGCAGCTACTGAAACCCGACGTTCCCCTAGTCGTGTGGATAGCCTGTGCAATGAAATCCTAGACCCCTACGGACGCGGCAAGTTACCCGCCAAAACCTAAAGCGAGGCAGCCCCCTTCAACAACGTGAATGGACCACCCAGCACTTCACGGAATCCGGTAACTTGAGCACCCCTCCTTAGGTCAACCTGTACCCCCTACGAGTGCGGCGAATAGCTCGCCAATTCTAGAGTGAAGCCTCCTCCGTCTCAAGGCCATGAGATGCGGTCCCGTTGCCCTCTAGAACCCGGCTACCCATGCACCCCTCCGCGGGGTAATCTTAGTACAGAAAGTAAAATATACAACCGGTACATCAACCTCAGCCCGATCGTGCCCCAAAAGAATAATATACAAACAGGCAGTGACGGCAGTCCACATGTTGGACGCTCGCCCCGCAATAACAAATGTACAAATATAACCAAACTGTACTAACATTGCATCCAGGCTATCCACCATGATAAATCAGCAACATCACAGCACAACACAGAACATCAACGTGAATGTCACGTTCGCAAATCTATCTAAAAGGGCTATAGCATTTAGACAAGATTTACCGATCAAATGACATTCACGGTCACAGATATAATGTAAATACTGTGAACTAACATGTTTAAAATTTTCGATCGACAAAATTCCCCGAAGTGGGCCCTAAGTACAATACCCAGTACTCAAAATAATCTGGGCCAAAAATAAAATTACTAGAAACCCCATTTCCAAGTCAGAAAGCACTGTAGAAATTTTGGTGCAGTGAGGGCATAGAATTGCGGCGGAACCGCGGCCAGAAGAGGGTTATTGCCGCGTTTCCGTGGCGGCACCGTACGATCATGCAACCAAAATTTCTCAGAACTCCTAAAAAAACCCTGCCTGATATTCTGCAGCACACAAAATAATTTTTTGACCACAGGAAAAATTCGATAGAAACTGATGACTTGAAAATGCAGTTTTTGAAAATTTCGTTCGATCGAAATTCTAAACACGTTAGAGCAAGCTAGAAAAGGTTAATGGCGTGGCTCTGATACCATATAAGTCTACGGTAGCGCCCCGGCAGTCTGTCCGAGGCCAAAATGCGGAAACGAAAACTTTTTCAAACTAGAAACCGGCACTATCGTATGCTTAAAACCCGGATCGAACCATTAACCTACAACTAGGAACTAGAGAAGGGTTGGAAAGGCTATACCGATCGATCCGTGTCTTTCAGTCTTTAGCCACCATCCCAAGCTCCTCATGGCATTTCCGGTCTCGATCTCCTCGTTGGAAAGGGCACCACATCATCGATTCTTTTTACGGGCTCCCGCTTCATCCGAAGCAACTCGGGCACGAAGTGTGCTAGCCGACGTGTCCAAGGTGATGTAGAGAATGTTTGTGATCACTTTTTCTCTTGCATCCATTGATTTGGATGGAGGTTAGAGGTGTTGCCATTGATGGAGATAATGAGCTAGAGGAAGAAGAAGAAGAAGAAGGAGTTTCTTTTCCTTTTTATGTTGAATGATCATGAGAGTGAGAGAGTTAGAAGAAAAATAATCCAAGAGCTAACCATCTCATGGCTGCCCTTCTCTCTCTCCCTCTCATTTCATCACTCAAATCAAACACTAATATGACATTTTTCACAAAAAAAGACACCATGAGTCATTATATATGTCTATGTCACATTTAAAGCATCTCATGATGAATTCTAGCTCATTATTTCCATATGCAAACATTAATCCAAATGTTTGCAACAATAAAAAGATACGGCAACATCTAAAGTAAACTCGTGACGGATCACAAGGATACCCCTCACCTGTATATACATACCTGCATCCGCATTCCGACTGAATGCGAATGCGATGAGACTAAAGTAATCCAACAAATCTAATACTAGGATCCGGCTTAAACCAAAGTCCACTAGTATGATCCACTCGATCATGATCCGTGCAGTACTGCACGTATATGATCGGACCCTGCCATATATCATACGGCCTCTATATCGTTTCGCCCGAAACTTGAGAAACTATTTGTGGGGGACTCTAAAAACTCGTCAATATTTTGGCTGTGGATTTAACCACTAGCATGTCAGTGGTACTAGATGTACGTAACGGGCCACCAGGTATTGACCAAAAGGGAGGTCGATGAGCGAACTCATCCTGACACCCTACCGAGCCTGTCAGTGACAATATCCATACAGTCCGGTCCGTTCGTCTATGAGTATCGCATGGAGGGCTTAGGGGGTTGGTAAAAGTCAGACCCCCAAAAGCGGTACAAGTCATGTCGGAGTGTAGCCCAGAACACCCTGAGATACTACTGGAATACCTACCAGTAAATCTCCTGCCTTGGCTAAGGACTTCGTGCAATGGCTCTCCTAAACACAGTGCGACCTCACCCCCAATACCGGGAGAGACGAACCCCTGCCGATCCGCTCTCTGCCTCCATGTGGCTTGGGACTGTACCCAACTAAAACCCGTTTGCACGACTTCTTTGAGCCGTGGTAGGGTAGCAATCAAAGCACAGTGGGAACTCACACGAGACAAATGATGATCTCAGGTCGATGAACTAACCTATACACATGTCACTAGGGAACTGCTATCTGATGTCAGGTATAATACCAACTAGCATGTTCCCGGCGAGTCCTGTCCGGTGTACTCATAACCCAATGAGCACCTGTATACATCTTAGGTGAACCAACTGACACCAATGGCTTGTGACACCGGCCACCGCCCCTCGTCAGGGTCTCGACTGTATACACTAGTCAACTAATGATGTATCGATGCCCAGTCTCGAAACTCCCACAACTAGGGACCTTTTAAGGATGTGCTTATAGACCCCAGCTCCCACGTATATGATCGCCATCATACTTCTGGTAGTCAAGGAAGAATCCTTAGGGCTCTATCAACGTGTAATAGCGACCTTAAGGTCACCTAAAGCAGTACACGATGATAAAGACAAACCATGGTTGCATACTATTCTCTATCAACGTGTAACAGTGAACCGCAATGTCACCTAAAGCATGTACACGATGATAAAGACAAACCAGATAGTATACAATCATCTCGAGTAAGACTGTCCTACCGGCATAAGTCCTCCCTCAATCATTGCAATCACGTGACTGTGATCTAATAATTGACTCTGAGGGCACTATATCCAACACCTTAGGCTGGTGCCGAAAGGTAAGGAAGGAAGAAAACCAATTAGCCTAAGTATGGTGCACAGAAGGTAAGAAGTAAAGACATATGAAGGGATTGGAGTGAGGGCAAGAAAATATACAGTTACTGTCATGAATCTGGATAGTGGAAGAGGCATTACTAGGAATACCCGGCCACCCCTTTTGAAACATTTTCATGCTTCTGTTTTGCCGTGCAGTGTTAATTGAAAACTGTTTTCCCAATTAGATTCTGACTCCAGGGTATATATTTACCAGACTTGATTCTCATATCTGTATGGCGTTACAGATGCTGAGTGGGTGTAAGATATTGGAAATTAGGTGATTAGATCCTCTATATATCAGAATTCTTTGTAATTGGTGATATTTAAGGAAATCACCTGGGTTTTGCCTAACGGTGAATATTTGGTTTTGAATATCCGTTGTTATGCACCAATTTTAAACTGATATATCTGTACGTTTATTTTATAAAGTGAGATATAACTTTTTGAAATTATGTCTATGACATTTACCTATATTAGCTGATGGTTAGGTAAGGTGCATTCAACAACGGTGTAATTCTTCTTAACCATAACACAGTTTTCAACCTACGACGCACAGGGTTTGAGTTATTAAAACTCAGAAGACTTATACAAAGTATTGTATGTCGTTCGATGTCTATTAGGACAAAGGGGTTGGTACTTGTACTATATTCCGTTTACTTATGACTTCTCTGGTTTTAGACAAGTATTTCGTTGAAATACAAGGTCCAGATTTTGTGAAGTTATGGGTATAAGAATAAAGTAGAGAACCATATGTTGCAAGTATCAGGATTCTTCAAGGTGATCAAAGATGTAGATACTTGTGCTAGGTATTCCGTCGTAAGTAATAATTTTGAGAACTTGCTTCTCTCTCAGAATACTCATCTGTGAGTACGCTCCTTGATGAGTAATGTTGTTTAGCCTTCTTCCATTTAGTCGATATGCACTGGAAACGGCTGCATGTATTTTGAATCTGGTTCCAATTAAATTAGTGCCTTTGTTTCTATATTGGATATAGAATGGATTCATATCTTAACGATGTTAAGGTATATGGAGTTTTCCGATTTATGCTTAAAACATAATCCAGATAAACTCTAAGCACGTTTCAGTAATGGCAGTTTGTGGGTTTTCTCGGGCTTTGACGAGGGTTAACATTCTACCATTTAGAATATCAATAGTTATATTGTTCTTGACTTGCCACCTGTTTTAGTAAAATGAATTCTTTTCAGAAAAACATTAGTGAGAGTATGGTAGAACTAGAAGTGATTCCAGAACCACAAACGATTACTAAAAATTTAGTAGGACCTAAAAATTCAATTGGATTTGACAATCCATTAGCCACTCTGCAGATATGGTGGGTAATCTCAGCCACCCGAGAGGTACTTCGGTCTCCTCAAAGATGGTGACAGGGAGGTTTTGATGATCCAAGCTTGCCACTATTGTTGTCCTAGACTATGAGATCTAGCAGGTGGATGAGTATAACGTCGTTCAAAATTAGCTTTAGAAGTGCACGTGTATATGACTTTGCCAGAGGGTTGTTGTAGTCAGTGGGAGCAGCGGAAGTATGGTGGGCAAGTAGCTTATGTCTATTTATAGACTAACGCGAGTACATCGGAGATAGATCGTCTATTTTTGATGTGACGGTCATAGAATTTGACTACATCAGAATAATAAATGGATCTAGTAAGAAGGGAGTAGGGAGTGATGTCTTAGAATTTGGATGACATTCTCTTGATATGAAGTGATATTCTTATACTACGATCGGTTATACTGTGGTTGTCACAAGGTATTTCTCCACATAGGATTTGGATAAAATATCAGGGATTCTGGTCCCTAGATCTATGGTTTTAGATCTAGATTTAGGAAGTGTCCCAATTCGGGTACTTGACACTATTCTAAAGTGTTTTAGAATGGACGACTCCTGGAGTGGTGGTGTACTGGCAGGTGATGGAGTCACTTTCTCTAAAGAGATGTCTTCTAGACTGATGAGGAAAAGGATTTGCATGTTTGGCATATCACTTGCTTAGGCAATTGAGTTAATCATGAAATGTCAAGTACCACATCAGATATTGCTTTGCACTGGATGCAATAAGCATATATATATATATATTAATCCAATTCTGGAGAAACATTGGGAAGTAGTTATGAACATAAATGGATGTTCTTGGTATATGGTAACGGCTGCCTCCTTCAGGAGGCGGTTATCATTTAAGGCTTCGAAAATGATCTGGATGACAGAGTGACTGTCAGAGTTATAGTTTTCCCTCTTTTGAGGGGCAGTATGTTAGACAGGTGGTCCAAGCGGATACTGAGGAAGGCATGGCGCAGGATACTGATTAAATTCAGTGGAAGATACGGTCTAAGAAGTTTGTTGGATTTGGAGTTCATTTGTGAACTGGGTCCCATCAGATATCCAGACAAATTCTAAGACATATATCGCTCATTTCGGGAGATAGTCTTTCTCCGGAAAGTTGAGATATAAAGAGATAAAGATCGAAACATTGGAGAAGATCCACTCACTGAGGCTATTTCTCGAACGCAATAGTTTCACAAACGGGTTTTGCGAGACTGATTAATAGAGAAGTTGGGTGTTCGGTATCACACGGGCTGTGAGTATGCGACACCGCAATAATTAGCCTTAAGTTCAAGTGGGAGATTCTTGGATATAGTGCCGTCAAGTCAATTATTGTAATCGCAGGTACGTGATTGTGATGATTTAGGGAGGACCTATAGGGGTAGAACAGTCTTACTCAAAATGACAGTATGCTATCTGTTTTGTCTTTATCATCATGTACATGAATTATGTGGTATTATAGATCACTATTACATGTTGATAGAGCTCATAGGATAGTTTCTTGACTACCAGCATTATGATAGCGATCATATACGTGAGAGCTGGATGGTCTATAAGCACATCCTTAAATGTCCCAAGTCGAGGGAGTATCGAGACTGGGCATTGATACTCCGGAGTAGACTAGTGTATACTTTTCGAGACCAGCGGTGGCCGATCTCACAAGCTATTGGTGTCAGTTAGTCCCCTAAGATAGCATAGAGGTGCTCATTGGGTTATGAGTTACACTGGACGGACTCGCCGGGAACATGTTAAATGGTATTATACCTATTGTCAGATAGCAGTTCTCAGGTGACATGAGTACAGGTTAGTCTGTCGACCTGAGATCGTCATCTGTCTCGTGTGAGTTCCCACTGTGCTTTGATTACTACCCTACCACGGCTTACAGGAGTCGTGCAAACATGTTTTAGTTGCCTAAAGTGTAACAACTCTGTTTATAATGTACAAAATTTGTTTAAAGTTAATGTACTAAATGGAGTATTGCAACCCTGAGTATGCTATAAGTATTTGATTTGTCTTATAACAGCAAGAAAGCACTTGTAGCTCATTGGTAAAGCCTTGCACTGCTATGACATAGTCCCTGTATTCGAATCCCATCAGCCATATATTATTTTATTGATTTTTCTTTCAAAACTTTTTGAAATCCCAAAAGTTTACACGTGCAACACACGTAAAAATGAAAAGTCACTAAAATCAAACATGTGGAAAATTTTGTATACACAGACCCCGACACGTGTCATTCATCCAAGCCCCACCCCCTTCTTACTGGCCGACGAGATGAGCCTCTGGACCGGCGCGGCTGGGCCCCTATGGGAAATGCTCCAAAAATTTTCCCTAACACCCCTTGGCCTCCCCCACTACTCCTCTTCTATTTATTTTTCGTGCACATTAACAGAGAAATAAAAATGAGCTTTTAATCCAATGTTTAATGCATTTTTAATTCACATTTTAATTTCCCAAACCCTAATTATATCCTATAAATACCACACCATACCCTAGCCCTCTCCATTCTGAAATCTATCATCAAATCTCGCAAAATTTTCCAAGTCAAATAAGATGTGCAAGTGGAGTTAGCCCAAGGTTATCTTCCGGCGACGATTCGGGACAAATCCTGCGACACCGCGACTCGACAATGCTTTCAAAACCTTCCTTCACATCTTCTCTCTCTTCTCAACCAGTAAGTTTCCTCTCCTCTCCTCTCTTTCTATTCTAAAACGATCTTTTATTAAAACTCGTCGGAAGCGGAGTTATTCCGACTTCCGATTCTAATTTCATTAAAAACCCAACTTTTCTTAACTACAAATCAACCATTTCTTTATATATTGTTTAGCAAAGATAAAACAACATTCAGAACAAGTTTCAATTCAAAATCAAATGCTTTACACTTTTTCGTTTAAATATCACAAAATTTACCTACGACATTACTTCATCATATTGCTCATTTTACCTTTAGAAAACTCACGAGGTAATGACCTACCTCATCACAACACTCATCATGACATAGCCTAATGGCTTGAAAACAATATTTTTGTGGCTAAGACGAATTTACAGTTAAATACCATAAACTATCAAAACCGTATTTCTTTTAACTGTTTTAATCAAATTCCATACGATTATATCCTTACAACCCATTTTGGGGAATCCGATTTGGTTGGTGAGGGTTATCTCATATCCATCGGACTAGTAGGGCGAGATGCAGACCTCCTCACGGAGCATATGATCTCGATGGAATTTTTATTATTACAATTTTTAAGAAAATGTGATTTCTATTAATAAATAAATTCTATTTTTAATAAATATATATATATGTAAATAATATCAAAATATCTATTTTAAATATATAATATATTCCATGTTTTCTAAATCAAAAGAAAAGAACTACAAAAGTTCATGAAAATACTATCAAGAAATCAATACAGGTCAATTTATATGAAAATACCATATACTATTCAATCTAGCTTTATATTCACTAAAATACATCACGTTTAAAAATTACATCCATGAAAACCCTAAATACGATAAGTAAATACTTGAGGATTATTTTGAAAGTATACTAAACTATCTTTCATAAAACCCCCTCAAGTTTATTAATTTACAATAAGGGCCCTAGTAAATATAGGTTTAAGCAGGACCAATTCTCTTGAGCCTCAATGAGCCGGAGAAAGTGGGTGCTTTCCTATTTAAGTTAGAAAACTAAAACGGGGTTATTAATGGTAATTGGTTTGGAAAAAGTCATAAATCCTGCCATCCATGTGCAGCAGTTACCGATAACTCCAAAACCTAATTCAAGAATCCAATTCTGTTTAAGGGTCTGACTCAGATAGAGTCTCAGTCTAATCGGAATACAATCCATACATAAATACAATCCAAATATAACTCCAATATAACATGAATCCACATATACCAGAATACAATCTATATCAACATGACTTGATTTGACCGATCCATGGATATATATTGACTTGTCTACATGACTATCCGTTTATATCTTTATCCGTTTACATGAACAATTGATTTCATGGTTTCGGCAGGTCTTATATCTACAAATCATCTATAAAACAATACAATAAACATTACTGGGTTCTTTAAGGGGTAGATTGATACGGAATGTATTAAAGGTGCTATGAGACGGTCACTTTAATACACCTAACCTGAATATCCGTCGCCATTGTCCCGTGGGTTTTGACGGGACCTTGTACTCCTTATACCATAGTCCACAGGGTAAGTTTTACTCCTCTCATATACACTGGCATATTCTGTACCAAGCTACAAACAACTGCATTAACAAAATAATCATATATTATACCAGATATATTCTCTTTACCTGTTCAATCTATATTTCTATCTCTCTTTAGGACTTACCAAGCGATTGTTCGCTCTCGACATTCCTTTTCTATTCTTCCTTTTGAATGTTGTCAGGAGGACCCGACTCTCTGGAGATCGAGCCCAGCTCAGAAGACTTGGAGCAGTTCTCAGAAGACCCAGAGCCTTAGTCACCTGTATATACTCTTATTTTCAGTTCATGCCATTATTTAGGTATTACTTTTCATATTGTATTTACTTTTCAGTTGCATTGTAAAGAATGTTTAATAAATAAAAAGTTGATGTTCATTTACATCTCATGTCATTCTTGCGTACATTTATATTATATTGCTTATTTACGCTTAATATGTTTACTTCTGAGTAAATTCGTCGCGGACTATGTCACGTCTCCTTGCCGTACTTCGGGAAGCGGGGCATGACAGGTTTTGTTGGCGGCCCATGCAGGTCAGTTCTGCATGAAGTACTAAGCAATATAACACAAGAATTATAAGACACAGCAACTAAACATTCTTTACATTTCATATTTTTTGAATCTATTCTAACCCTATTTTTCTTTCAAGGTTATGGATTCTCACAACAACACGAGTACAAATGTCAACAACACACCGCCATCTCTTCCACTTACGCCTATCGTTGTATCTCCGATCAACGAGCAGATGACACTGCTCGAGGAAATTAAGAGCCTCTTGGAGGGACAACAGCAGCAGACTACTATACTCATGAACCGCCTAGAAGAGGAAGCACCTGGAGTGAAACAATTCCGGGAATTGCATCCTAAGCAATTTTCTGGGAAAAAGAGTCCCATGGAAGCTGAAGAATGGGCTCAGTCGATCAAAGACGATCTGGCAGCAGCAAACGTGCCAGACATTGCTTCGGTAAGGGTTACGAAGATGCAACTTACCGATAACGCCAGAGTATGGTGGAAGGCGGAAGAAAGCCGTCTTACTCAGCCGATCGAATGGAGAATTTTTCGCGAGATGTTCGACGCGAAATATTTCCTCGAGACTGCCCGATTCGACATGGAGCAGCAATTCATCCACTTGCAACAAGGTTCGATGTGGACCAAATCTGTGAATGAGTATGATGCTGAGTTCACTATGTTGAGCAGGTAAGATATGTCTTAAATATTTAAAGTTCTATTATCACATACTACACAGCTAACACAAGACCGTAACAGGTTCGCGGCACATCTCATACCGACTGCTGAGATCAGGGCCAGAAGATTTCAGCAAGGGTTACATGGGATTTCCCAACCCATGACTTAGCTCTGAAGGCTGCCCGTCGATACGAGGCAGTAGTGAAGAAGAAGGGAAGACCTTAATCTGCCAGTGTGAAACGCTCTGCTAATCAGATAGCAGGAGGAGCCTCTTCCAGGCCACCTTTTATACCCAGGAGACCGGGAGTACCTTTCAACCGGCCCAGTCCAGAATTTTGTTTCTACTGCAAAAGAAATGGACACCTGGTGAAGGATTGTAGGCATGCTAATCGCTTCTGCTTAGTCTGTGGCTCATCCACACATGATATTGGGTCTTGTCCTCACAGACTCAATCAGAATACTGCACCCAGACCAGCAATCACCTATCCGTAGCGGCCAGCTATCTAGGCACTTGCACCACGTCTTGCTCTCCCAGCTCCACCTCCTCATGGACCTGCTGCACCTCCTCCTCGTCAGTTCCATCAAGCACAAAGGAACCTACCTCAAGGACAGAGGAACGGACAGAAGAATGCTCCCCAGCAAAGAGGAATGTACCGAAGCGACAGGCTTTCACAATGAATGTGGAAGAAGCTGAAGCCACTGGACAAGTCATCACTGGTAACTTTCCATCTTTAAAATCCGTTCAATACTTTTTTATATCCATATATTCTTTTCCATACCTAAACATATCCCACATAACTTAGGTACAATCTTAGTAGCCTCCCTTCCTGCACTAGCACTCTTTGATAATGGAGCATCTCATTGCTTTATGTCGCAATGGTTCGTCCGAACTCATGCGATTCCAGTCAAACCGCTTGTATCCAACTGGAATGTCAGTTCAGGGAACGGCGTTCTAAAGGAAACAATGAGATACAACCTGTGTCCAGTGGTCGTCTGCAGCAACGAATTCTATGCTGACTTCAAGGTGCTGGACATACAGAATTTCGATGTCGTTTTGGGTATGGATTGGCTAGGAACATTCAATGCTACCATCGACTATCGTCAAAGGAGGGTAGTGTTTGAAATTCCAGAGCATCTGGTCTTTTATTTCAAAAGTGGAGACCGTACCCTAGAGCCTAGCATATAAAAGGCAAAACCGAAGAAGGCAGTGATTGCAACTCTACAAGCAGGAGAAGTTAAGCCAAAGGTAGTTCGAGAGTTCGACGACGTATTTCCTGAAGACATATCTGGTTTGCCTCCCGATCGAGCTCTTGAATTCGGAATTGATTTAGTACCTGGTGCACAACCGGTGATCAAAGCACCGTACCGATTAAGTCCAGAAGGTTTGATGGAGGTCCGTACTCAGCTGGACGAACTTCTGCAGAAAGGATGGATTCGTCCCAGTACTTCAAATTGGGGATCTCCAGTTTTTCTTGTGAAGAAGAAGGAATGTTCATACAGAATGTGCATTGATTATAGAGCTTTGAACGAAGTCACGATAAAGAACAAGTATCCACTACCGCGAATCGACAATCTGTTTGATCAGCTATGTGGGTCTTCCATTTTCTCAAAGTTAGATCTTCATTTGGGTTATCATCAGGTGAAGGTCAAAGAGTCTGATATTCCGAAGACGGCATTCTGGACTTGCTATGGACATTATGAGTTTCTCATGATGCCATTTGGAGCGACCAATGCCCCAGCCATATTCATGAATCTGATGAATCAAGTTTTCCGAGAGTACCTAGACAGGTTCTTTGTCATATTCATCGATGACATCCTGATATATTCAAAGAATCGGAAAGAGCACGCTGAACATTTACGAATTGTCCTGGAGACTTTGCGATAGCATCAACTCTATGCCAAGTACAGCAAGTGCGATTTTTGGCTAGAACAAGTCGGATTTCTCGGACATATCATTTCAGGTGTAGGAATTTCTGTGGATCCAGCTAAAATATCAGCAGTAAGAGAATGGCCGACACCAAAGACGGTGAAGGATATTCGAAGCTTCTTGGGATTAGCGGGATACTACCGAAGATTTATTGAAGTATTTTTGATGATTGCAACACCCCTGACCAAGCTCACACGTAAAGATGAAGAATTCGTGTGGTCAGAAGCATGCGAATAAGCTTTCGTAGAACTCAAATCAAGATTGACAACATCGCCTATTCTCATAATTTGGACCAATCTGGAGGTTTCATAGTGCATTGCGATGCATCCGGTAAGGGATTAGGATGTGTTCTACACCAACACGGTAAAGTTGTAGCTTATGCATCAAGACAGCTGAAAGTTCATGAGCGCAACTATCCGACGCATGATCTGGAGTTGGCAGCCATTATCTTTGCACTCAAGATTTGGCGCCATTATCTTTTTGGAGAATGGATAGATATCTACACAGACCACAAAAGTCTGAAGTATGTGTTTACTCAGAAAGAGTTGAATATGCGGCAAAGGAGATGGTTAGAACTTAAAGCGGATTTCGACATCAACCTACAATATCATCCAGGGAAGGTGAATGTAGTACCTGATGCACTTAGTCACCAACCACTATCAATGAATTTCACCGCACAGTAGAAACTACAGCAAGATTTGCATCAGATGGAGATAGAAGTGATCATGCTAGGTAACGCTTCAAGTTTGATGAACTTACAAGTTCAGTCTACAATTGTCAATCAGATCAAAGTACCTCAAGTAAGTGATGCCAATTTGCAAAAGATCAGAGAACAAGTAGAAAGTGGACTTCAAACAGATTTCATCATCCATGAATATGGATCTTTGAGATACAGAAGCAGATTGTGTGTAACACAAGGTCCTGTTCGAGAAGAGTTGATAAAAGAAGCTCATAGCTCCCCATACTCAGTATACCCTGGTGGTACAAAGATGTACAAAGACCTATGGCAACATTACTGGTGGCATGGAATGAAGTGTGAAGTAGCCAGAAGCGTAGCCAAATGCTTGGTGTGTTAGCAAATAAAAGCCGAACACCACATGACTGCTGGTTTACTTCAACCATTACCTATCACAGAATGGAAGTGGCAACACATTACCATGGATTTCGTGACTACTCTATCTCGCAGCACGAAAGGTAACGATGCGGTATGGG
Source organism: Agapanthus africanus (assembly GCA_030015575.1). Taxonomy (NCBI): domain Eukaryota; kingdom Viridiplantae; phylum Streptophyta; class Magnoliopsida; order Asparagales; family Amaryllidaceae; genus Agapanthus; species Agapanthus africanus. Next base: position 43,924,963 of record CM057344.1, read on the forward strand.
TTATTGTGGATCGACTCATAAAGTCGGCTCACTTCATCCCATTTCGAGTTGGCCAATATACCGAGACACTAGCAAAGAAGTACATGGAGGTAAGTTTGAATCTAAGTAAGATTTAACTCTTCATAGGGTACTATTTCTGATACCCATGAACTCATGCAGGAGTTCGTGTGATTACATGGAGTACCGATTTGCATTGTCTCCGATCGTGACACCAGATTCCGATCGCAATTTTGGCAGAGTATGCAAGCTACCTTGGGAATGAGTCTGAACTTTAGCATAGCTTATCATCCACAAACAGATGGTCAGTATGAGAAAACGATTCAGATCCTTGAAGATATGCTAAGAGCATGTATTTTAGACTTTGGAGGATCGTGGGAAGATCACCTACACCTTGTGGAGTTTTCATACTGCAACAGCTACCAAGAGAGTATTGGAATGGCACCGTTTGCAGCTCTTTATGGATGGAAGTGTCATTCACCATTAAGTTGGAACGACATCGGAGATAGGGAACTCGTTAGACCCGAGATGATAGTGGCGATTGTAGATGTAGTTCGCACTATCAGGGAACGAATGCGCACAGCCCAAGGCCGACAGTAACAGTTGGAGTTCCAACTGGGAGATCATGTCTTTCTAAAGATCTCTCCAAACCGTGGAGTGGTTCACTTTAGAAAGAAGGGTAAGCTAAGTCCGAGTTACATTGGACCGTTCGACATACTCGAACGATTCGTAGAAGTGGCATATCGCTTGGCACTTCCACCATCATTGAAAGGAGTGTATAATGTGTTCTATATATCCCAACTCCGAAGGTATGTGAGTGACCCCGGTCACATTCTTGATCACTCCGAGCTCACTGTACAGACGGATCTATCTTGTAAGCAACAACCCGTTGAAATTCTGGACAGAAATGTAGAGTCACTTAGGAAAAAGGAAGTAAACTTGGTTCGAGTGATATGGAGGAAAGACTCACCAGGAGAATCAATATGGGAAAGATAAGTCGACATGCGTGCAAGATACCCTTTCTTATTTGTAAATTAGTCCTTAAATATTTGTATATTTCGAGTATGAAATTTTTGTAAGGAGGGTAGAATGTAACGACTCTGTTTATAATGTACAATATTTGTTTAAAGATAGTGTACTAAATGGAGAATTGCAACCCTGAATATGCTATAAGTATTTGATTTGTTTTAGAACAACAAGAAGCATTTGTAGCTCATTGGAAAAGCCTGACATAGCCCCTGTGTTCGAATCCCATCAGCCACATATTATTTTATTGATTTTTCTTTTAAAACTTTTTGGAAGCCCAAAAGTTTACACGTGCAATACACGTAAAAATGAAAAGTCACTAAAATTAAACATGTGGAAATTGTTGTACACACAGACCCGGACATGTGGCATTCATCGAAGCCCCACCCCTTCTTGCTGGTCGGCGAGATGAGCCTCTGGGCCGGCGCCGCCGGGCCCCCTTGTGGGAAATGCTCCAAAAGTTTTCCTTAACACCACTTCCTCAGCCCCACTACTCCTCTTCTGTTTGTTTTTCCTGCAAATTAACAGAGAATTAAAAACGAGCTTTAAATCCAATGTTTAATTCTCATTTTTATTCCCTAAACCTTAATTCTATCCTATAAATACCACACCATACCCTAGTTCTCTCCATTCTGAAATCTATTATCAAAACTCTCAAAATTTTCTAACTCAAATAAGGTGTACAAGTGGAGTTAGCCCAAGGTCATCTTCCGGCGACGATTCGGGACAAATCCGGCGACACCGTGACTCCACAATGCTTTCAAAATCTTCCTCCACCTCTTCTCTCTCTTCTCAACCAGTAAGTTCCCTCTCCTCTCTTTCTATTCTAAAACGATCTTTTATTAAAACTCGTCGGAAGTGGAGTTATTCCGACCTTCGATTCTAATTTCTTAAAAACCCAACTTTTCTTAACAACAAATCAAGCATTTATTTATATCTTGTTTAGCAACCATAAAACAACATTTAGAATAAGTTTCAATTCAAAATAAAATGCTATGCAACTTGTATTACACAATTTTGTTTAAATACCACAAAGTTTATCTACGACATTACTTCACCATTTGTTTCATATTACCTTTAGAAAACTCACGAGGTAATGACCTATCTCATCACAACACTCATCATGGCATAGCACGATGGCTTGAAAATAATATTTTTGAGGCTAATACGAATTTATAGTTAAATACCATAAACTATCAAAACCATATTATTTTAACTGTTTTAATCAAATTCCATATGATTATGTCCTTACAACCCATTTTGGGAAATTCGATTTGGTTGGTGAGGGTTATTGCATATCTATCGGACTAGGGCAAGATTCAGACCTCCTCACGGAGTATACGATCTTGATGGAATTTTTTTATTATAATTTTTAAGAAAACGTGATTTCTATTAATAAATAAATTTTATTTTTAATATATATATATATATATATGTAAATATTATCAAGATATCAATTTTAAATATATAATATATTCCATGTTTTCTAAATAAAAAAAAAAGAACTACAAAAGTTCATGAAAATACCATCAAGAAATCAATACAAGTCAATTTACATGAAAATACCATATACCATTCAATCTAGGTTTATATTCACTAGAATACATCACGTTTAAAAATTACATCCATGAAAACCCTAAATACGATAAGTAAATACTTGATGATTATTTTGAAAGTATACTAAACAATTTTTTATAAAACATTCTCAAGTTTATTAATTTACAATAAGGACCCTAGTAAATATAGGTTTTATCGGGACCAATTCTCTTAAGCCTCAGGGTGCCGGAGAAAGTGGGTGCTTTCCTATTTAAGTTAGAAAACTAAAACGGGGTTATTAATGGTAATTGGCTTGGAAAAAGTCACAAATCCTGCCGTCCATATGCAGCAGTTACCAATAACTCCAAAACCTAATTCAGGAATCCAATTCTGTTTAAGCGTCTGACTCAGACAGAGTCTCAGTCTAATCGGAATACAATCCATACATAAATACAATCCAAATATAACTCCAGTACAACATGAATCCATATATACCAGAATACAATCTATATCAACATGACTTGATTTGACCGATCCATGGATATATATTGACTTGTCTACATGACTATCCGTTTATATCTTTATCCGTTTACATGAACAATTGATATCATGGTTTCGGCAGGTCTTATATCTACAAATCATCTACAAAACAATACAATAAACATTACAAGATTCTTTAAGAGGTAGATTGGCACGGAATGTATTAAAATTGCCATGAGACGGTCACTTTAATACACCTAACCTGAATATCAGTTGTCGTTGTCCCGTGGGTTTTGACGGGTCCTTGTACTCCTTATACCATAGTACACGAGGTAAGTTGGACTCCTCTCGTATACACTAGCGTATTCTGTACCAAGCTACAAACAACCGCATTAACAAAATAATCATACATTATACTAGATATATTTTCTTTACCTGTTCAGTCTATTTCTATCTCTCTTTGGGACTTACCGAGCGATTGTTTACTGAAAACATACCTTTACTATTATTTCTTTCGAATATTGTCAGGAGGACCTAACTCTCTGGAGATCGAGCCCAGCTCATAAGACTTGGAGCAGTTCTCAGAAGACCCAGAGCCTTAGTCACCTGTATATACTCTTACTTTCAGTTCATGCCATTGTTTAGGCATTGCTTTTCATAGTGTATTTACTTTTCAGTTGCATTGTAAAGAATGTTTAATAAATAAAAAGTTTATGTTCATTTACATCTCATGTCATTCTTGTGTACATTTATATTATATTGCTTATTTACGCTTAACGTGTTTACTTCTAAATAAATACAGCGCGGACTGTGTCACGTCTCCTTACCGTACACCAGGAAGTGGGGCGTCAGTCCCGAGCCACATAGAGACAGTGAGCGGATCGTCGGGGATTCTTCTCTCCCGGTATTGGAGGTTGATGTCATGCTGTGCACGGGTGGCCATCACCAGAAATCCTTGGCTAAGGTAGACGAGAATTACTGATTTGGATCTGTAGTTTCTTAGTGGATGATGGGCTTCACACCAATATGAAATATTGTGTTATTAGTGGTCTAACTTTATCCACCCCTTAGACCCGATATGCGATACTCTTAGACGAATAGACCGGACTGTACGGATATTGTCAGAAACAGGCTCAGTAGGGGTTCGGATGAGTTTGCTCGTAGGCCTTCTTTCGCTCAATACATAGGTAGCCGTTACGTACAGCTGGTGCCGCTGACGTTCTTGTGGTTAAACCCACTGCCAACGTATTGACGAGTATTTAAAGTACCACATAAAGGATTTCCCTGGTTCAGGTGAAATGATATAGTAGCCGTATTTTAATACGTTCAAGGTTCCGATCGAATGATTGTACTAGTTACCGGACTTTCGATCGGACGGTTGATAATACTAGCCGGTTCGGGTTTGAGCCGGATTATTAAATCATGTGTTGATTTAATAATTTATGTATATATATTTCAATATGTATATTCTAATATTATGTTCTTTGTGTTATTCTATCTCTTTGGTTATTCGTATTTTGGTACGAATACAGGTATGTACATACAGATGAGTGTAATCCGTATTTATACGGAAAATATTATAGAAGGTGGACACCTCATTTTGGTTTAATCAAATTCCATACGATTATGTCCTTACAATCCATTTTAGGAAGACCGGCGACCAAGCTCAATCGAGGACACCTCAAGGAGCCAAAGAAGAGGGTAGAAGAATGAAGGACATGGATGTTTTGGTAAAACAATTCTATCACAGTAGATAACCTTTTTGTAGTTTGCTAGTCATGTTTGGTTTTGATTCTAGGTAGTTGTTTCTAGCGTTAAGTTTTTAAACACCAAAATTTTTCGTTCCGCATCGGCCGCGGTCGACGGCCAGGATGCTAGGAACCCCAACACTACAAGTTATTTCTTGTTGTTATTTCACAAAATTGACTTATAATTCAAACTCAGGCTGAAAAACTCATTTCTGTACATTAAAATGGAAAATTCAATACAGTAAATTCAAAGTCGTTATAGTCCCAGTCCAGGTACATAGACACCATACTAAAGAGCTTTAGTATGAAAGTATCTAAGCACGGTAATTTACCCGTTTGTTACAGAACCACCCTCTCTAAAGAGATGTCTCCTAAGTCTGATGAAGAGAGAGCTCGCATGAGTGTTATATCCTACGCTTCGGCGGTAGGGTCTATCATGTATGCGATGTTGTGTACTAGATCATATATAGCTTATGCACTTAGTGTGGTAAGTAGGTATCAATCAAACCCAGGGAAAAAGTATTGGAAAGCCGTGATGAGCATTCTTAAGTATTTGCATAGGACGAAAGAAATATTCTTGGTGTATGGTAACAGCGACCTTTAGATGGAAGTCTTTACCGATTCAAGCTGCCAAAGTGATATAGATGACAACAAGTCTGTCTCGGGTTATGTATTTACCCTCAACGGAAGGAAGGTCTGTTGGAAGAGTTCCAAACAGGATACCATAGCAGACTCAACGATGGAGGCTGAGTACATTGCTGTGAACGATGCTGCCAAAAAAGAGGTCTAGATGCGGAAGTTCATCTCAGAGCTTGGAGTAGTTCCAACCATTTTTGATCCAATTCATTTGTATTGTGATAATAATGGTGCTATGGCGTTAGCAAAGGAATCACGGTCCCATCAATGATCCAGACATATTTTAAGGTGGTATCAACGGATTCGTAAAATAGTTGATCACCGAGAGGTCGAGATTCGGAGAGTAGATACAAAGGAAAACATAGTGGATCCATTCACAGAAGCCATCCCTCAAGCATAATTCGAGTGATTATTTGAGAAGTTGGGTATGCGATACGCCGATAATTGTTCTTAGTACAAGTGGGAGATTGTTAAATATGTATGCCCTTAAGGCGATTATTGTAATTGATTCTTGGATATATATATATGTATAGAACAGTCTTGCTTGAGATGATAGTATGATATCTGCTTTGTCTTTATCATTTGTGTGTCTATATTTTACCTGCTATTATGTATCGCTAATACATGATGGTAAAGCCTATAGGATCTTTTCTTGACTACCAGAATTATGATGGTGATTATAATAGTAGGGCCTGGATAGTCTATAAGTACATCCTTAAATGTTCCTAGTCATAGAAGGATCGAAACTGGGTATCGATACTCCAGATTAGACTAATGTAAATGTTTCCTGACCCGGTTGTAGAGCGATAGATGGTCCCATAGCTATTGGTGTTTGACACCGAGGAATGTATATAGGTGCTCATTGAAGAATGAGTTTCATTGAACGGACTTGTCAAAAACTCCTAGATGGTATTGTACCTATCGTCAGATAGCAGTTCTATGGTGACATGAGTATAAGGTAGTCTATAGACCGAAGATCATCATAGTGTCTTGTGTGTGTTCCTACTGTACTTTGATTACTACCCTACCGTGGCTTTAAAGATCCATACAAATAGGTTTTAGTTGGGTACAATCTCGAAGCATACGGAGGCAGCGAGCGATCGTAAAGATTCATCTCTCCCGGTATAGAGAGTTGATGTCGCGCTGCGCTCGATTGGCTATAACCATAAGTCTCCGACCAGGGCGGATGAGAAATACCGATAAGTGTTATCAGTAGTATCTTAGTTGATTATGAGCTTGATATCGGCATGACTTATTGGGTTATTGGGGCTCTGACGGTTTCCATCCCCCAGACCCGGTATGCGACACTTTCTGATGAAGAAACTGGAATGTACAGTGAATGTTACCGATAGGCTCTGTAGGGTACGAATGAGTTTTCTTATCGACCTTTCTTTCGGCATATACTTGGATAGCCGTTACATACAGCTAGTACCGCTAACATGCTTATGAGTTATGGATTTGATCCAGTAACTCATTGTCAGCGTATTTTTAAGTCTTTAGACTCCCACATAAAGGATTTCCCAGCTCAGGCGAAACGATGTAGAATACGTTTGGTGATACGTCCGGGAGTTCGATTAAATACGTGTATTTGATACACGCATGTTAATTAGACGTTTAATAATACTAGCCGGCTTATGATGAAGTCGAATTATTAAATCAAGTGTTGATTTAATAATATATATATGTGTGTGTGTGTGTGTGTGTCTATATATATATATATATATATATATATATATATATTCTAGTATTATGTTCACTTTCTATTTCTCTCGCATTTGCTATTCGTATATGCTACGAATACATGTATATATATACAATACATAAACTTGTATGTAGATGATACATATACTTGTATGTAATGTGTATACGATACACAATTAATTATGAAAGGAGAACACCTTATTTCCTTTTTCTAATAATTGAAAAGAAAATAAAATGAAGTGTGCAGAGAGTTAAGGGCATGGAATGGTGTATTATTTTTATTCTAAATTGATTTAGTATTTCTAGTATGGTTGCTAAATGATTTTCTACCCATTCCTTCATCCACATTCTCTCTTCTCCCTTCCTCTTGACATTCTTGAGAGCAAGAAAAGAAAAAAAGGAAAAGGATGTGACAAATTATACATCTTCTTGTATCTCATTTCTAGCAAAAGTAAGAACAAGTTGCTTCACTTGGAGTTCTCTTGGTTGAAGTGGAGCTTGGGTAGTGTTTCCCTTAAGTGGATCATCTTCGACAAGGATAATCAGATAGCAAGCTTGTTTCGGAGCACTTAGAGATTAGCCAGAGTCTACTACCATCTCGAAGTCATGCATCAAAGGTTGTAGTTTCGATAAACTCCTAGTTTGTTTCCTAGTTTTTGCTATATTTGTTAGTCCGTGTTGCCCACCCCGGTGCTTACGGGGAGGCGGAAAACATAATAAAAATCGGATTTTTTATGACTTAGGCAACATGGACTAAGCTTGTGAGGATCTTTGCTAAACATAAACTAGCTAACCCTAACTACAAAGTAGCTAAGTGATGAAAGGTTATACCTTTGGTCTTTAGTCCTTCTCTCCTTGCTCCTAGGTATGGTAGAAAAGGATCACCTTGCTTGTCTTCTCCCGTCAAAGAAGGATCCACCCGAAAGCCACCACCTTTAGCTTCAACTCCAAGCTAGGAGTAACTAGAGTGCAAGAAATGCTAAGACTTGAACCCTAGAAGTGAGTAGAGAAGATCAAGAGAGGGTTTTTCTCAAGCTTTTTGTTTCTCAACACATGAGAGGGAGAGAGCTTGAGGGAGAGGATGAGCAAGAGAGAGAAAAGAAATGAGAGAATGAGAATAATAGTGAGCCATTCTCACTAATATGTGTGAGTTATTTTAATTAATCAATTAGCAAGAAAATTGTCATGGTTTAATCAAGAGGTGACCATTATCATTTCATTATTAATGCAAATTGCAAGAATCAAAGAGCATCTTCCAAATGAAATGATCATGGTCAAATTGTCAACTTGGTCAACAAGTCAACAAAGTCAAAGTGTCAACAACAACAACCATGCACAATAATTAAGCTAATTATTAATTAACAATAATACACACAAAAACAATAGGGTTAATAAAATGACAATAGTCATTAACCCTAAACAAGGTCCTCTCCCTCAATCTCAAGCAACCGTGCATACGCACCCGCATTCGTGAACCGAGGAACACGAACACAATGAGAAAAACCAATCTCAAATCATATACTAGGATCCGGCTTAAACCAAAGCCCGCTAGTATAAACTGTCCAGACAGCAAACGTGCACAAGTGCGCGGATGCGAACGAACCCTGTCGCAAAACCATGCGACCTCTACTCATTTTGCCTAAAGGCGAATAGCTCTCTGTGTGGGACTCTAAAGACTCGACACTACGCTGGCAGTGGGTTTAACCACAGACCGCAAGCGGCACTAGCTGTACGTAACGGTCCCCAGGTAGATGTCGATAAGAAGACTGACGAGGTGAACCCCATCTGCACTCCTACTGAGCCTGTATGTGACAGTCTCCGTACAGTCCGGTCTGTTCGTCTGATACATCGCATGGCGGGCCTAGGGGGGCGGTGAACGTCAGTCCCCTAATAGCGGTACAAGTCGTGTCGGAGTGTAGCCCAGAACACCCTGAGATAACACTGGAAACCTACCAGTATATCTCGCTTGCCCTGGCCAGGGACTACTTGTGTAATGGCTCTCCTAGACACAGCGCGATGTCAACCCCCAATACCGGGAGAGACGAATCCTGTCTAACCGTCACTGCCTCCAAGTGCTTCGGGACTGCACCCAAAAACTACCTGTTTGCACGACTCCTCTGAGCCGTGGTAGGGTAGTAATCAAAGTGCAGTGGGAACACACTCGAGGCGAAGTGACAGTGTCAAGTCAGCGGACTAAGCTGTACTCATGTCACCTGGGAACTGATAACTGACGATAGGTATATTACCAACCAACAGTTCCCGACGAGTCCTGTCCAGTGTACTCGTAACCTAACGAGCACCCGCATACTATCCCAAGTACGACGTACTAACGGCTGTGGGACAGACCGTCTCCCACACTGGGATGAGAAGCGCATACGCTAGTCTACTCCGGAGTATCGATGCCCTGTCTCGATAGTCCAACGACCAGGGACCTGTATAAGGATGTGCTTATAGATTACCCAGCTCCCACGAGTGCGAGCGCCATCACAACGCTGGTAATCAAGCAAAGATCCTAAGGGCTCTACTAATATGTATACCAGCAATATGCTAAAAGAAACACATGCACATATTAAAGCAGAGACAAACCAAGTAGCATACTACCATTTCGAGCAAGATTGTATATACAACTGTGAATATCCCAAGCTTCCATTAAGTAATATACAAGCTAGTATGATACAGTAATGGCCTCTAGGGCATATACACTAACAATATTTAGTGTATGAATGATTTTTAGGGACTTGGTTGGTTGTGCCTTATTTGAAAATTATTGTTTTTAGTTCACCTTGCCCGCAAGTGTTGCGACCCAAGCACAACCCACTAACAAGGATGAGGTTGCGATGTGCTATATGATGAGCGACCAAAGTGGTTATCTCATGGCCACTTTATCTGTGTTACATATAGTCGGACTAGGGGTCTGACTCGTCGCACAGAATGAGAGCTTTTCGGGAGATCCCACATGTAAGTAGACACTCATGATCGTGCCGCTAACTTGCGACCAAGACAGAATACAAAAAAATTCAAGACATGGAGCATGAATTTCTACGACCTAGAATCGATTCCAAACACTAAAGTAGTAAACTAGAAGGAGTTAACTACTCGGTTAGGTGTTAGCTACCTTTGTAGGCATGTCATTTTTCTTCTTTCCACTTCTTTTACTCTTAGGTCCACCAGGAACAAGTTTAGGAGTTAGTCTTCCTTGTCGAAGATGATCCACCTGAAGGAACCTTAGCTAAGGCTTTAGCTTCACACCAAAAAGAAACAAGTGAAGCAACTTGATGTCTAAACTTGCTAGGATTAGATATCAAGAGATTTAGTGAATAAACTCTCAAGGTTTTCTCTCTTTTCTTTTCCCTTTCTCCACTTTCAAAAACACAAGAGAGAGGAAGAAGAAGCTAATGGTGATGATGATGAGAAAGAATCAAGCATGGCAAAATGAAAACTTATGCACATTTTCTTTTTCTTTTATCATTTAAGTATGAAGTGAGTGGAAGTGTGACTCATGTGTGAGTCACAAGTCCACACACTTCCACTTGAATGGAGAAGAAATGAGATGAGAATGAGAGCCATCTCATATGTACACACACACTCATATAAATAAATAAATACACTAATACAAGTATATGCTACAAATACATTGACTTATATTCGTATCAAAATACATACACCCGTATTCGTATAAAAATACGAATACCCATATTTGTATTAAGATATAAATACCCATATTTATATCAAGATACAAATACCCGTATTTATACAAATACCCGTATTCATATAAATACCATATTCGTGTTTAAAATACAAATACAATAAAAAAGAGATATAATAATAGCTCACATTTCATCCAAATGTGATAATCTGGCCATCTTTCAAACCGGCTAGTATTAAAAAATGTCCGATTAAAACTACGTGTACAAAAACATGTATTTAATCGAACCTATGTACGTATCAAAATACGTACACTACATCGTTTCGCCTTAGCTGGGAAACCTCTTTGTGGGACTCTAAAGATTCGACAATACACTAACAGTAGTTATAACAAGCACATTAGCAGTACTAGCTGTTCGTAACGGATACCCAGGTATTGAATGGAAGGATGATCGACAAGAAAACACGTTCGTATCCTTACTGAGCCTGAAAGTGACAATCTATGTACAGTTTGATCTCTTCGTCTAAGAGTGTCGCATACTGGGTTTAGGGGTGGAAAAATGCCAGGCCCTTAATAACCTAATAAGCCGTGTCGTTGTGGCTCAAAACCATCCCGAGAAACTACTGATCTCACAATCAGTAAATCCCATCTGCCTTGGTCAAGGTCTTATGGTGATGGCCAATCAAACACAGCGCGACATCGACTCCGTATACTGGAAGAGACGAATCCCTTCTATCGCTCACTGCCCCAAGTGTTTTAGGACTATACCTAACTAAAACATGTTTGCACGAGTCTTTAAAGCCATGGTAGGGTAGTAATCTAAATACAATAGAAATACACTCGGTACGAACGACAGTGTCGGGTCTAAAGACTAACATGTACCTATATCACAAGAGAACTGCTATATGACGATAGGTATATTACCATCTAGAATTTGTCGGCGAGTCTGTCCAGTGTAACTCATAACCAAATGAGCACCTGTATACTATCTATAGTATCGTACACCAATGGTTGTGGGACAGGCCACCTTCCCTCACAGGAATAAGAAACGTATACACTAGTCTGTTCCCCTAATATTTAGTAAAAAGAGCTAAGCTCTGATGAGGCAGCGCCTCACGTGTTCCCCATGAGGGTGCCAGCGCCAACCCCTTAGGATTAAATCCAATAGTGGCGCCGCACATGAAATTCACGTGGACGCCAATGTGCAAAGCACAGGAGCGCCTATCATATATAAGAATTAAACTCTTAAGTGGCACCCACATGCACAACACGTGAGCGCCGACGCCCAAATTAAAAGCAAGTAGAAATAAATTCTACATGGGGATATTTCCCCAAAATCTGGGATACTCTCTGTTATACAGAGCCGTTGGATCAAAAATACAATGGTGATGATAAACTATCAAATAATAGAATTAAATTCTATTAGGAGAAAATATCTCCCTAATCTTTCCAAGTGAGAAAAATATTCTCGGTTGGATCAAAGATCCAATGATAGAATTAAATTCTATTTTGGGGATGTATTTCCCCAATCTTCCCAAACAAAGGAAGATTGTTGACAGAAAGCTCTTGGATCCAATGGTGATTAAAAATCACCGTTTAATAGAAAAAATTCTATATATGGGAAAATATTTTCCCAATATTATTAAAAATAAGAAAACATATTCTGTAAAATAAAAATCCTTGGATCAAAGATCCAACGGTGGATAAAATTTCTCAACTAATCTTTGAGACCAATTAAATTAATTGGTATCTCTCAAAGAGAGATTTTCTCAAATTAATTAACAAACTTGTCTCTACTATATATAGGACCTAAGACTTCAAGTCTCATAGAGAGGATAGACCCCATAAGTTTCTCTAAAAAAGGAAAACAGAGAATTTAATTCTCAAAAGAAGAAGAAGATCTCCCTTCTTTCAAACTCTAAGTAAAGAAAAAGAAGAGATCAAAATATCTTCTTTGCCTAGTATAAATGGAAACAAGGGTTTAACCCTTCATACAAGAACTTAGTTCTTCCTCTGATTTAAGATTTGCAAAGAAAATCACCACACAAGTTGAGAATTTAATTCTCATCAGGGAGATTTTGTTCTTCAGACTCAAAACCTAGAGGAAAATAACTAGGTTAAAAAGAAAGAGAAAGAAAAAAAACCTATGTTCTAGGAATTTAATTCCTCTGGAAACAGGGTTTAACCCTAAAAAGAAACTTAGTACTTACAAAAGAAAAAATATAAGAACTTAGTTCTTGATCTCAGATCTTCAAAACAAAGATCTTAGTGATCATTAATGGCCAAAATGCCATTAACAGAGATTCAATCTCTGGAAAAGAAAAGGAATGAGCACCTCATGTGCTTCCCACGTGGGTGCCCGCAACAAAGGATTCAGTTCCTCACGTGAAAAGCATGTGGGCGCCCAAAATAGAAGGCCATCGCCTCATGTGAAATACACGTGAGCACTGAGTAAAAGTGCTTAGCACTTCATATACAGCCAAAACGGATGAGCGCTTAGCACTGATTAGGATGCGTCTCACATGAAAAACATGTGAGCATCAACAAAATACAATGAAACGGCGCCTCACATGCTCCTCACGTAGACGCCATACAAAAGTGCTTAGCATTTCATATTTAGTCAAAATGACTAAAGTGCTTAGCACTTATTGGACAGCGCCCAGCTCTTTACATGATACACATGTGAGTGCTAGAGCCCAAACAAGTGCTTAGCACTTTTCCTAAAAGAAAAAAGGGCTGAGCAAACAGAAACCAAATAAGTGCTTAGCATTTTTGAATAAAAGGAAAAGAAAGAAGAAAAGACTAAGCAGATCAAGCCCAAATTGGCTAAAAGTCTTTCCCTGAAATTTCTAGCATCTGAGCCCAAATGCTCTATTTTTGGATCTTAACTAAATTTAATGATTCTGAAAATATTTCTAAGTTGATCTTAATCTCAAATAGGACTGACGTATACTTAGTTAAAAATAAATTGGGCCCAAATGCTCATATGTTTAAGTCGATCTTAATCTCAAACTAGATTAACAGTCCTTAAACCAAATAAAACATTTTTTAACTAAAGGAACATATAACCTAAGTTCAAAACCTAAACCCCAAATCTAAAATATACGGATTTGGACTAATCTTGTTGGATATGTATTCCCTAGAGGCCATTATTGTATATTTATACATGTGGATGCTTGGACATATGTATGTACAGGACAATCTTGCTCAAGATGATAGTATGCTATCTGGTTTGTCTTTATCTTAACATGTGCATATATTTTACTTGTTATTACGTATCATTTATACATGTTGATAAAGCTCGTAGGATCATTGCTTGACTGCATGCGTTGTGATGGAGATCATACTTGTGGGAGCTGAGTAGTCGATAAGCACATCCTTAAAGTGTCCCTAGTCGTGGGAGTATCAAGACAGGGCATCAATATTCCGGACTAGACTAGTGTATACATTTCTAGACCCTGACGAGGGGCGATGGTTGGTCTCACAGCCATTGTTCTTTCGTACCTAAGATCGTATACTGGTGCTCATTGGGGGTGAGTATACAGGACGGACTCACTGAGAACTTCTAGATGGTACTATACCTATCGTCAGATAGCAGTTCTCAGGTGGCATGAGTACATGTTACTCTTCAGACCTGAGATCGTCATTTGTCTCGTGTGAGTTTCTATTGTACTTTAATCACTACCCTACCACGGCTTTACTGAGACGTGCAAACAGGTTTTGGTTAGGTACAATCCCGAGCCACATGGAGCAGTGAGCGATTGTTGGGGATTCGTCTCTCCCGGTATAGGGATTCGATATCGTACTGTGTTCGATTGGCCAGCACCATAAGACCTTGGTCATGGTAGTTAGGATTTACTGATAGGTTGATCAGTAGTTTCCTGGATTGGTCCTGAGCCACATCAGCATGAAATATCGAGTTATTAGGGTCTGACGTTTATCATCCCCTAGACCCGGTATGCGATACTCACATACGAAGAGACCATACTGTACGGAGATTGTCACAGATAGGCTTAGTAGGGATCCGGGTGAGTTTGCTTGTCGGCCTTCCTTTTTGACAGGTACCCAGGTAGCCGTTACGTACAGCTAGTGCCGCTGACGTGCTTTTGGTTATGCATTTATCCAGTAACTCACTGCCGGCGTACTGTCGAGTCTTTAGAGTCCAACAAAAAGGGTTTCCTTGGTTCAGGCGAAATGATGTAGTGGCCGTATTGGATACATGCAGGGTTCCGATCAATTGATTGTACAAGTTACCCGGACTTTCGATCGGACAGTTGATAATATTAGTCGGCTCGGGATTGAGCCGAATTATTAAATCAGGTATTGATTTAGTAATTTACATATATATATTTTGATATGTATATTCTAGTATTATGTTCTTTGTGTTATTCTATCTCTTTGGGTATTCGTATTTTGATACGAATAAAGGTATGTATATACAGTAGAGTGTAATCCATATTTATACGGAAAATATTCTAAAAGGTGGACACCACATTTTAGTTTTATTCATTTATCTTTAAATGGAAAATGAGGTGTAAAATTGGTAAGGGGAGCATGGTGAGAGCCATGCTTCAATAGTATTGACAAATGAATTTTCAATTCATTTGTGCAAACTATTCAAGCATGGTTGGTTTATTATATTGGAAAATTGTTTTACAAAACTATGATTGAGTTTTTTCTCTCTCATGAGATTCATTTTTCTCCTCACCATTTGCTTCACTCTCCTCACTACTTTTCTTGAGCTCCTCCACCTTCATCTTCAACCTCCTTTCTACAATCTCATGTATTGAGAATCAAGAGAAGAGGTGAGATAGATACACACATAGAACCTTACATTACATCCTAGACACTTTAGAGTACAAATCTAAAGTCTAGTTGCTCCACTAGACTCTTAGTGTGAAGCTAGAGCTATGGACCACATCCCTAGGGTGGATCATCTTCGACGGAGAAGGACCGACGATCAAGCTCGATCCAGGAGAACTCAAGGAGTAAGGAAAGATGAACAAGCTCGAACACGGAGATCTCTAGGAGAAAACGAAGAAGATAGAAGACCAAAGGACACGAACCTTTTGGTGAGAAACTTCTATCATAGTAGTTAAAGATCTCCTCATGTTTGCTAGTTTCGGTTTATGGTAGATTCTAGGACGGGTTATTTCTAGCGCCAGTTTCAAAACCTAAAAATTTTTGTTCCGCAACGGCCACGGTAGATGGTCAGGGCACTAGGAAATCCCAATAAGGTATCAGAACCAGGCCATAAACCCTTACTAGCTTGTTTAGACGTGTTTAAAATATCGATCGACAAAAATTTTCAAATCACAATGTTCCCAATCCAGTCTTAGCATGCCGAAGTTGCCAAGAGAAATCATGTACTTGCCCGGCGAACCTTCGTTTCCTTTCAGGAAACTCGGGAGTCCCGTCCTAGACAGAAACCCGTCGGTCTCTCCCTATCGGCTATCATAGCCTCGACCGGGTGAGACGTGAAAACACCCGATCCCATTCCGACCTGGATATGTGGAATCGTCCCGCGCCATATGTACTGAAATTCTTTAGGAGACATGGTCAAAGCCCGGTGAACTGACCATACCCCAAACCGACACAGGTAAAAAAGGAGAAAGTGATGGTGAGTGGTCTTTTTCTTTCTTTAAGTTTTCTCAATCAATCATGCCTCAACTAGAGAAATTCACTTATTTTACACAATTCTTTTGGTTATGTCTGATCCTCTTTACTTTTTATGTAGCTATATGCAATGATAGGGATGGCGTACTTGGGATCAACAGAATTCTCAAACTACGAAACCAACTTCTTTCGCACCGGGAGATCCATTTCTCATGTTTGCTGTCGATTTTAAAAATTGTTCAAAAAATTATTCAGAGCATCTGAAAAATATGTGCAGACAATAATAGAATGCCAGAAGAAATTTGGGCACATAAACCCATCATAAGGCCGCGGAACCGCCGCACAACATGCTTGTTTGTGGCGGTTCCGCGGTCGAAGTGGTGCCTCTGTGCACAAAAATTCTTCTGGCACTCTACTGTATGAAAATGTGATTTTTGAGATGTATGATTCTGGCCCAGATTTGTTTGAGTACTGCTTAGCACTTAGGGCTAATACGGAAAAGTTTTTTGTTGATCGAAATTTTAAATACGTGTTTATCAGTACATATGTTAGTATCTGCGACCGTGAATATCATTGAGCGGTATAACCCGACTAATTTCTATATGTGCTATTAGACGGGTTTGCGAATATGATATTCACGGTTATGTTCTGTAATGTGCTGATATTGTGGTTGGATTGTCATGGTGGATAGCCTATAGTGCAATGGTTGTAGTACAGTTCAATTTTATTTGTGTATTCATATTGCGGGGCGAGCGTCCAACATGTGGATAGCCATCTCTGCCGGATTGTATATTATTTGATTGGGGCACGATCTGGTTGAGGTCAATGTCACCATTGTACATATATTTTTTCTTTTATATACTAGGATTACCCTGCGATGGAGTACTCGAATAGCCAGGTTCTAGAGGGTAATGGGCCCGCATCTCATGGCGTTGAGACGGAGGGGTCCTCACTCTAGAATTGGCAGGCTATTCGCCGCACTCGTAGGGGGTATAGGATGACTCATGGAGAGGCGCTCAAGTTACCAGATCCCGTGAATTGCTGAGTGGCCCATTCACTTTGTTGATTAGGGTTGCCTCTCTTCTGGGATTGGCGGGTAACTTGCCGCGCTCGTAGGAGTCCAGGTTTTCATTGCACGGGCTATCCACACGACCGGGAACGTCGGGTCTCATTTGCGGCTCGAATGAAACCCGAGGCTCCAAGATTATTCACCATTCTATGTTGCTTCTTAATGTTCTGTAATGTTGTTTATATCATGTCTGGGATGAATGTTATATATATATATATATATATATATATATATATATATACACATACACACACACACACACTAGTAGATATTGTATATGTTTTGCACCCGCGCTAGTCCAGCCCTCGCTACGTCGTTAGTTAAGTAACCTAATGGTGCATGACGGGGCCCCGTGGCGAATGCGGATGGCAAATACATACATTGTATTTTCGTTCTTTTCTAATGTGATAGGTTTTAATTGATGGGACCGCATTAATTTTGATTAATGCAAGAAAAGAAACCTAAAAGATATTGTTGGAACAAATTTCGAAAAACTATAGTCATATTCTTACGCTTTGCCTAGTGGTATTCGGTCATGAATATCCAGCACCTCATTCTAGGAGGCAAGAGCCTAGATCCCTTCCTGGAGAGTGGCCTCTTGAGCAAAAGTTATACTGTAGATTACTCGGTTTTCTTCAAAACCATAAGTTTTCAAAAGCGGAGCCTAAACCACTCCTTTTGAAAACTAATTGGTTCCTTCAACGATATCAAGTTCATTACATTAATGGTTTTTCACCAAAAAACAGCCGTAGCCCTTCGTCATTTCCTATAAGTAATACTCAGTATTCGTGCTGCGTTTGTTGACTATGTCAAGGCGTAGTGTACGGTAGCTGGGTACTACTTATTTATAGCATATGATGCGATTGGTTAGGACAGTCGTGTAACCTTGTTAACTGTGTCAAGGGTTATATGGATGGGTTTAATGCAATCAAGATAATGACGGGTTGAACTTGACTAGAACTTTTTGATTTGTTGATCGTGTCAAGGTCACTAAGGTCCTCGGGGCAAAAACCACATCGGGAGTTTCAAATATAAAGGAAACTTGCTAGTGTTGCATACCTTCTAGAGTGTGGTGACTAGAGTGGCTTCCATCAAGTTCATCACGCAATGATAGTTGGATCCCGATCCCACTGATGAGTAAGATTACTCTTGGGAGATATTTTCACTTCACAATTAGCTGACCTATTAGGTGTCTAGAAAAGTATTAACGGGGCTATGCGGAAACAAAGTTTATTTTAATTAGGTCCGTGCGAGAGCACATGGAACCTCCCTTATGTTCACCGCCGGAAGACAGACCGGGACGTCGGGACGTCTGGCCTGAATCCTGGGGGCAGATGCTATTTGGATTTATCCGTCCACCTCTCCGAAGATACCAAGTTGATTTATGACACCGTATATCGGAGGTTTGGATGGATGCCGCCGTTGTAGAAGACTTTATCAGATTCCCCCTCATTTATGAGGGGTTTTTAATTGTGGAGACGCTCTTCCCTGCAGGTGCAAGCCCCTGCAGTAAATTACGTTACCGCATCGCGATAACCACTTTCTCCTGCTCCAGAAGTTCACTTCGTGTCGTGTTTTTTTTTTTTAGCTTGCCCATGGATTGTATACGGAGACTGATTTATGTCGTCGTCCGTAGGGCGTGGATTAGTCCAAATCCTTAAATTTTTAGATTTGGGTTTACGTTGATTTAAGGACCGTAATCTGGTTTGAGATTAAGATTGACTTAAAACGTATGAGCATTCGGGATCAATTATTTTAGTTTAAGGACATCGCGGTCCATTATCGCCATGTTTGAGGCGAAATGTTAGTTTAAGGACGTTTCAGTCCTTTTCGCTGCATTTAGGGGCGAATATTAGTTTAAGGAAATTTCGGTCCATCATTCATCCTGTGCGCACGTGTATTTATTACGTGGCAGACTGAACAATGGAGATATGGAATGTGCCCAATTTGGGGCATGATCCGATTTAAGGCGTGCACATCAGTTTTGAAGTGTATCAATGAAAGAAGTTGTTGGTCGTCGGGACCCGCCACATCTCTGAAGACGTTGACAAATTACAATGATATATATCAGAGGTGTGAAAAGATATACCCTTGAACCAAATCCCGTATTTGAGGGAAAAGGGTTGTGGTGGACTCAAGAATTTTTGGTCATATTTGAGACCTTGAAAATCAAGAGCATATGGGCTCGATTGATTTTTTTTGTTAAGGATACGTTAGTCCAATTTGAGACTAAGATCCACTTAACAACATTTTAGGATCTTTTTTATTTAAGACCTAGCAACAGAGCAATTGGACTCAGTTGCGAGACTTTACCAACTTAGCCAATTTGGGTTTTAGTCTGCTTAGTCTCCCCCTTTTTGAACAAGTGCTAAGCACTTGTTTGGGCTCTGTTTATTCAGTCCCTCTTTTTTATGCAAAAAGTGCTGAGCACTTATATGAGTTCTGACGCCCACATATAATCATGTGGAGCTTTCAGTCATGGGCATTGCCCAATAAGTGTTGAACACTTTACTCATTTTGTCTTTATATGGAGTGCTAGGCACTCTTTATGGCATTCATGTAGGGAGCGCGTGAGGTGC
This sequence comes from Agapanthus africanus, assembly GCA_030015575.1. Taxonomy (NCBI): domain Eukaryota; kingdom Viridiplantae; phylum Streptophyta; class Magnoliopsida; order Asparagales; family Amaryllidaceae; genus Agapanthus; species Agapanthus africanus. The sequence continues at coordinate 43,944,997 of CM057344.1, forward strand.
TGGGTGCTGCCCAATGAGTGTTGAGCACTCAGCCGTTTTAGGCAGCCTGTGAAGTGCTAAGCATTCTTTTCTTCTCTTTTGCGGCGCCCAAGTGGGGAGCACGTGAGGCTCTAGGCGCTGCCCAATGAGTGTTGAACACTCAGCCATTTTGGGCTGCCTGTGGAGTGCTAAGCACTCTTTTCTTCTCTTTTGCGGCGCCCACATGGGAAGCACGTAAGGCGTTGGGCGCTGCCCAATGAGTGTTGAACACTCAGCCATTTGTCTCGCTTTTTCTTTATGGAGTGCTGAGCACTTTATGGCGCCCTCATGATTTTCACATGCGGCGATGGGCACCGGGCGCTGCCCAATGAGTACTAAGCACTCTTCTCTTTTGTGGCGCCCACGTGAGGAGCATGTGAGGCGCTAGGCACTTTTAGAGGCGCCCACATGGGAAACATGTGGGGCGCTGAATTCTTTTCACCTCTCTTGATGGCATTTTTGCCCATTAACGATCACCAGGATCTTTGTTTTGAAGATCTAGGATCAAGATTCATTTTTAAGAACTATGTTCTTTTATAAGAACCAGGTTTCTCTTGTATGCTTTTGTTTTTTGAGGAACTCAATTTCTGGTTCTTTTCTGAATCTTTGATTCTCAAGAACAAGTTCTTCCCAATGAAAATTAAATTCTCAACTTGTAGGAGACTTGCCTCGCGGATCTCAGATCAGAGAAAGAACTATGTTCTTTTAAAAGGATTAAACCCTTCAATAGGTAAATGAGATGTTTTTTATTTACCTTGAGTTTTGAGGAGGGAGATCTTCTTCCTTAAGAATTTAATTCTCTGTTCCTTTTGAAGATTTATGCCTCTTTTTTTTCATAAGCTTATGGGGGGTTCTTCTATGTCACGCCCCACTTCCCAGTGTACGGGTAAGAAGACGCGACGAGGCCCGCTACGTATTTACTCAGAAGTAAACACGCTAAGCGTATCTAAGCAATATAATGTAAATATACACAAGAAGACATAAAATGTAAATGAACAGCAACTTTTATTTATTAAACATTTCTTTACAATACAATTGAAAAGTAAATACAATGATGAAAGCAATGCTTAACCAATGGCATGAACTGAATGAAAAATAAGTACAAGTAAAGTATAATGGCCGTGCTACTCAGTGGTCTGCTCCAAGTGCTCCTGGCTGGTCTCGAACTCCTCAGATTCGGGTCCTCCTGACAACATTCCAAAGAAAGAGAAATAGGAATGTCGTTAGCGAACAATCGCTCGGTAAGTCCCAAAGAAAGAAAGAAATAGAATATACAGGTGGGAGAATATAACTGTTATGATGTTTGAATGTTATGTTAACGCGGTTGTTCATAGCTTGGTACAGAATATGCCAGTGTATACGAGAGGAGTCCAACTTACACCGTGGACTATGGTAACCCGTAGTACAAGGCTCCATCGATAAAACCACGGAACAACGGTATGGATGTATAGTTACGTCATTTAGTGACCACCTCGTACCACCTTTAACATGTTCCGTACCAGTCTACCTCTTTAAATACCCCGTAAAGTCTCTTGTATTGTTTGTATTGTTGTAATGAATGGTTGTATACGACTTGCCGAAACCATGATATCATGTAAACGGAATGGATATAAATGGATAGTCATGTAATAAGAGTATATCCATGGTTCGGTTCAGTCGAGTCATGTTGATATAGATTGATTTCTGGTATAAATGGATTCATGTTGTATTGTACTTATACTTGAATCATATTCAAGGATAGATTGGTTTCATATTAGACTAAGACTCTTCCTGAGTCAGACACTTTAAAATGAATTGAAGTCCTGAATTAGTTTTGATGTTATCGGTAACTGCTGCACATGGACGGCAGGATTTGTATTTTTTTCCAAGACAATTACCGTATTGATAACACCGTTTTTAGGTTGTCTGCCTTAGATAGGCAAGCACCCATATTTTTTGGCTCTCTGGAGCTCAAGAGAACTGGTCCCGCTTAAAACTATGTTTACTAGGGTCCTTATTATAAATTAATATAACTTGAGGGAGTTTTATGAAAAATAGTTTTAATATATTTTCAAAATACACCTCAAGTATTTGATTATCGTCTTTATGGTTTTCATAATTGTAATTATTTTATAAAGTGAAATATTCTAGTGGATATAACCTAGATTTCATTGTATATGGTATTTTAGTGTAATATTAGAATTGTATTGATTTGTAATGGTAGTTTCATGAAATTTGTGATTCCTTTGATTTAGAAAACATGGAATATATATTGTATACTTAAAGTAGATATTTTGATAATATATATATATATAAAGAAAATAGAACTTATTTATTAAATAGAAGTCACATTTTTCTTAAAAATTGCATTAAAATTCCATCGAGATCGGATGGTCCATGAGGAGCTCTGCATCTCGCTCTACTAGGCCCGAGGATGTGCGATAACCCGCACCATCCCGATCGGGGTTCTCCAAAATGGGTTGTAGAGACGTATTTGCAAGGATTTAAATAATACACTTTTAAAGAAAACAGTTTTTGAATGTTTATGGTATTTAAATGTAAACTCATATTTTCCCACAAAGTGTATCCTCTCAATCCTGCAACAAATAACCTAAAGATACAAGCAATTCAGTCGACAAAGTGGGGTGGAACTTGACTTGCAAACCGGGACTTTTCATCTAGCTTAAAGATAGTTTTGTCGACTTTCCTCATTAACAGCGGGATCTCCTTCCAAGATATTATATTCCACTCGCCAATGAAGGCTACAACGAGAAATTAACTACTCCTATGCCTTCTCTATGAGGGAGAATCAAATCTCTTCGATGGTGTGATCTTTCGCACATGCCCTTCGTTAAAAAATAATGTTCCAAAAGTCATCGTAATATGTCAAAAATGTGTGTTGTGATTAGATAGGTCATTACCTAATGAGTTTTCTAAAAGTAATATGGGTAAAATGAATAATAAATGTCGTATGTAAATATGATGGTATTTTACCGTAAAAATTGAATAGAAGTTGCAATACATATTATTTTGAATTGAAACTTGTTGTGAATATTTTTTTTATGTTTGTTAAACAATATAAGAAGAGATGGTAATTTGTTGTTTAAGAAAAAATTGAGTTTTTAAAGAAAAGAGAATCGGAAGTCGGAATAACTCTGCTTCCGACAAGTTTTGAAAAGTGGAAGTTTCAGACTAGAGATTCAGAAGGGGAGAGGGAACTTACTGATTGGAATTAGAGAGAATAGGTAAGAGAAGATTTGGGGATCGTCGGGGAGTTGTTTCGTCCCCGGATTCTTCCCGCAACGTCGCCGGAACATCGACCTTTGCTAACTACACTTGTACAACTTTTGAACTTAGAATTTTTTTAGAGAGTTTTGGCATGGATTTCTGAATGAGGAGGGGTAAAATGTAGTGTGGTATTTATAGGGAAAATTAGGGTTTAGGGTAATGAATCGAGAATTAAAAAAATGCATTAAAATGTGGATTATGTAGGGTTACTAGGCATTGTCACAAGGGTCTATAAGGCATCAACCATGCCCGATTTAAATTTTAGACGTGCCGAACAACCCTAACCAAGATCTTAGACTAGAGATTAGGCAAAACAAAGCAAGTAAACAACTTTACTTCTAAGAGTTAGGGATTACAACCTTTATAGTCCGTTCCTTCACTTCTAAAGCTCCGTGTTGAGGTCTGTTCGCTGCGATCATCGAGTATCCAGACTCTAGAGAGGCTCCATGAAAGAAAGATGCAAGCTTGCTTCCGATCTTCGATAACTAAGATGATCTACCTTGAAGAAACTCAAACCCAAGCTCTTGCTTTTCTAATCAAGTATTAGCAAAGCAAACACCCTAATCTAAACGGCTAGAATAAATGAGGATGATGAAGTAGGAATTTAGCTCTCATTTATTTTCGATTTCTCACTCATTTTCATCACTTTTGAAAAAGCTAGAAAGCTTTTCAAGCAAGAAGAAGAAGAAGATCAAAATCCTTTTTTGATGAATAATGAAAACTCAAGTGAGCTTAGTAATGAAACCATGGGTTAAGTATGAAGACTTAACCCATGTAGAGAAACAACTATGGTTAAAGGGTTGGGTTGGGTTAAGGAAATATCTATGCAAAATATCAAGGTCAAAGTCAAAGCTTCAAGAAGCTTCTTGAAAGCTTCATGAAAGCTTAACCCTAATCAAATCCTAACCACATTTATTCTCAACAAAACATGTTGCATTTATAACCCTAACATGTTACAATATTATATATCACATATACAATATTTATTGTAACAAAATAAAATAATACAATTAACAGATATCACATATATATCAATATACTACCCGAGTGAGAAAAAGAATCTTTAAGTGAGCTTATATTAGTTAATGTAATTTAATATATCAAATATATAATTATACATTAAATTATCGAATCAACACTTGATCCGATAATCCGGCTATTTCACAAATAACCGACTAATATAATCTGTATCAGTTCATCGAATTAACACTGTTGGAGATAGTGCCCTCAGAGTCAATTATTGGATCACAGGCACGCGATTGCAATGATTGAGGGGAGGACCTATCCCAGTAGGACAGTCTTACTCGAGATGATAGTATGCTATCTGGTTTATCTTTATCATCGTGTACTGTTTTAGGTGACTTTACGAGTCGCTATTACACGTTGATAGAGCCCCTAGGATTCTTGCTTGACTACCAGCAGTATGAGGGCGATCATATACGTGAGAGCTGGAGTTTATAAGCACATCCTTAAAAGGTCCCTAGTCGTGGGAGTTTTGAGACAGGGCATCGATTCTCCAGAGTAGACTAGTGTATACAGTCGAGACCCCGACGAGGGGCGGTGGCCGGTCTCACAAGCCACTAGTGTCACTTGGTTCACCTAAGATGTATACAGGTGCTCATTGGGTTATGAGTACACCGGACAGGACTCGCCGGGAACCTTCTAGTTGGGATTATACCAGACGTCAGATAGCAGTTCCCTGGTGACATGTGTACAGGTTAGTTCATCGACCTGAGATCGTCATTTGTCTCGTGTGAGTTCCCACTGTGCTTTGATTACTACCCTACCACGGCTCAAAGGAGTCGTGCAAACAGGTTTTAGTTGGGTACAGTCCCGAGCCACATGGAGGCAGTGAGCGGATCTACAGGGGTTCGTCTCTCCCAGTATTGGGGGTGAGGTCGCGCTGTGTCTAGGAGAGCCAGAACATGAAAAGACCTTGGCCAAGGCAGGAGATTTGCTGGTAGGTATTCCAGTAGTATCTCAGGGTGTTCTGGGCTACACTCCGACACGACTTGTACCGCTTTTGGGGGTCTGACTTTACCAACCCCCTAGGCCCGCCATGCGACACTCATAGACGAACGGACCGGACTGTACGGATATTGTCACTGACAGGCTCAGTAGGGTGTCAGGATGAGTTCGCTCATCGACGTCCCTTTTGGTCAGTACCTGGTAGCCCGTTACGTATTGGCTGATACCTCTGACGTGCTAGTGGTTAAATCCATAGCCATAGTATTGACGAGTCTTTAGAGTCCACCACACACAGTTACTCAAGTTTCGGGCGAAACGCTGTAGAGGCCGTATGGAGATATGGTCGGGTTCGATCAGATACGTGCGGTATTGCACGGATCGTGATCGGACGGTTTTTACTAGCCGGCTTTGGCTTAAGCCAGATCCTAGTATTAAATAGTGTAGATTTTGTCTCTTTGCATTTGTGTTCAGTGGGAATACAAATGCGGGCATGTATTTGCAGTAGCGGGGTTTTCCTGTAATTTATTACGGGATCAGTTTTCTGAGGTTGCCAGTTTGTATTCCGTTCCGGCCAGTTTTCCTTTGTTCTTTCCCGGCCGGACTTTTCCGATGGAGGGGGTTATTTGCAAGTTTGTAAATAACTCTTTGTGGAGGTGTTATTTGTGAAATGGGAGATTATGAAAGCATCTTTTGATACCATTCTTTTCTATCATCATTTCTTGCTTTTTTGAGATAAGAAAGGATTTGAGGTTGATTTGATAATGTTATCATTGCCTTTTGGATGTGGTCACCCCTTTGCTTTTACTACCATCACCTCCCTTCATGGTTTAGTTTTTTTTTCTCTCCACCATTTCCAATTAAGGGGCCGGCCACATTAGAGGAGGAGAGAGAGAGGTTTCATTTTGATGAGGGAAAATGATTCATTCTCAATTTAGCTTTGCTTGCTTCAAAATTCCTATGCTCATTCCCTCCATCCAATGGCAACATCATAACCCCAAAAGAGACAAGCTTCTACACTAGTCTGCAGCAAACCTTGGACGCGTCGGCTAGCCAACTTCGCGCTCGAGTTGCCTCGGTCAAGAGGTGGGAGCCCGTAAAAGTATTCGGCTACGTGGTGCCCTTTCCGACGAGGACGTGACGGACGAAGATTCCGCGGGAGATCGGAATGGAGACGAAGACCGAAGGACACGGATCGCTTGGTATAGCTTCTCTACTCTTTTCTAGTTTGCTAGTAGCTAGGTTAATGGCCCGATCCGGGTGAAAAGTGCGCGGTGGTGCCGGTTTGCTAGTTTGCAAAGTTTTTTTTTCCGCGTTTCCGGCGTCGGATCGACGGCCGGGATGCCGCCGCGGACTTACATTGGTATCAGAGCCACGCCATTAACCATGCCTAGCTTGCTCTTGTATGTTTAGAACTCGATCGAACAAAATCCCCAAAAACCGTATTTTCAATGCATCGTGTTTCTGTCGAAATTTTTTCTGCTCCAAAAATTTTTCAGGTTGTTGCAGAATACTGTGCATGGAAAAATAAGAATTCTGGTAAAATTTGGTCGCAAGATCCGACTATACCACCGCGGAACCGCGGCCAAACCCATGCTTGGGCCGCGGTTCCGCCGCGCTTTTAACTGTTCATCGTGGCAAATTTTTTCCAGAGGGCTTTTGACTTGGAATTATGGGTTTTGGGATATTATTTTTGGGCCTAGATTTTCTGTAAGTGCTACAGTATTGCTTGGGGGCTCACTTGATAAAATTTGTTCGATCGGATATTTTAAACATGCTAGTTCACAGTATTTACATTATATCTGCGACCGTGAATGTCACTTGATCGGTAAATCCTGTCTAACTGCTATAGCCCGGTTAGACGGATTTGCGAACGTGACATTCACGTTGATGTTCTGTGATTTTGCTGTGATGTTGCGGATTGGTCGTGGGGGATAGCCTGGTTGCAATGCTAGTACAGTTTTATTTTATATGTACATTTGATATTGCGGGGCGAGCGTCCGACATGTGGACTGTCGTCACTGCCTGTTTGTATTATTCTTTTGGGGCACGACCAGGTTGCGGTCGATGTACCCGTTGTATGTATATTTTACTTTCTGTACTAGGATTACCCCGCGGAGGAGTGTACGGATAGCCGGTTTCTAGAGGGCAACGAGCCCGCATCTCATGGCGTTGAGACGGAGGTGGCTTTACTCTAGAATTGGCAGGATATTCGCCGCGCTCATAGGGGGTATAGGTTGACCCAGGAGGGGTGCCCAAGTTACCGGATTCCGTGAAGTGCTGGGTGGTCCATTCACGTTGCTAAAGGGGGCTGCCTCGCTTCAGGTTTTGGCGGGTAACTTGCCGCGCCCGTAGGGGTCTAGGATCTTATTGCACAGGCTATCCACAGGACCAGGGGAACGTCGGGTTTTCAGCGGCTCTGGGAAACCCGGGGATCCCAGATATCTGTATTGTTCTGTGATGCTGTACATTTCTGTGATGTTGCATTTTATCACGCCTTGAGCGAAAATTATATATTATATATATACTAGTAGATGTTGTATATGTTTTGCATCCGCGCTAGTCCAGTCCCCGCTCTGTCGTTAGTTAGCTAACCTAAAGGGTGATGACGGGACCCAGTGGCGAATGCGGATGGCATATACGTACGTCGGTATATTTTCGTTCTTTTGTGGTGTGATCAATTGATGGGACTGCGTTGATTCGGATCAATGCAAGATAAACAAACCTATTTTGATGTTGTTAGAACACTTTTCAAAAAGCTGTTATTGCAAGGACATTCTCCTTTGTTTTGCACAGTGGTGTTCAGTTGGAATATCCTGCTCCTCAGTCGACGAGGCAAGGGCCGAGATCCCTTCACCGGGAGTGACCCCTTGGACAAAAGTTTGCGTCAGGGCAATAACTTCGCTATAGCCGATTACTTTTGCTTTGCATCGTGGTATTCAGTTGGAATATCCTGCACCTCATTCTACGGGGAAAGAGCCGAGATCCCTTCACCGGGAGTGACCTCTTTAGCAAAGGTTTTCGTTACTATATTTTTATAAAGCTATCCGTTCCTTCAACGATATCAAGTTCATTACGTTAAAGGTTTTCGCCAGAAACCATTCGTAGCCCTCCATCATTTCATATGGATAGTCAATAGTATTCAAGCTGTGTATGTTGGCCAAAGTCAAGGCACAGTGTTTGGTAGCTGTTGGATATTCATATGCAGCATAGATAGATGCGTTGGTTTGGGACAGTCCTTCTACTATTTTGGCCAAAGTCAAGGGTATGTACGGGTGTGTTCAAATTAACCTGGAAAATGACGGGTAGAACTTGACATGTGACTTATGATATGTTGGCCAAAGTCAAGGTCATAAGAGCATAGGGCAAAAATTCACATCGGGAGTTTCAAAAGAACTGAAACTTGCCAGATATGCACATACCTTCTGGAGTGTGATAACGTGAGCGGATTCTGTCACGTTATCATGCGATGATAGTTGAATCCCGATTCCCACTGATGAGTTGTTTTACTTCTCGGGTGATCCCGGCTAATTCTTCTTTCAGATTTGGGAAAGAATTTGACGTTACAGTGGGAGGTTTCCAGATTAGATAAAGTGATAACCATTCTGATCTAGATTAGAGTGCACGCTGAGTGTTTCTTTTCTCTCTCTCTTTGGCAGCGACCATTGACCCGACCCTAGACTATGACTCAGTGACCAAGTTGACCGAACCTTCTTAACACTGGCTTTTGGATTGTCAGAGTTGCAGACCTCATTGCCACTCCTAGTTTTACCCTTTTCTCCAGGACACCCCGTATTACTACGAACGTCCACTTCCATTGGACAAAGCCATCGTATGGTTATATACGAACTCGAAGGGATTTATTCGAGGATGGTTTCTGGTTTTGGAGAAAACGAATAGGACTATTCAGTTGTCTTTTCATTTTACCTTCTCTCAGGTTGCGAGTACTCCTTGGTTTAGGAGATAGTACACCTATTACGCAAATTGGATAAGTCTTCTTCCAAACCATAGGCAGGTGCCGACCAGTAGGGAATGAAGAAAACCAATTAGCCTAAATGGTGTACAGAAGGTATTAAGTTAAGACAAAGTAAGGGATTAGTAAGAGGGCAAAGTAAACTGCGACTTCTATTCACGACCAAACCAAGTATTTCTTCGCCAATCCTAAATCACCTTTGTATTTCTCCAGGACACTCCGTATCACTACGAAGATCCCAAGTTTATTGGATAATCCATCGTATGGTTATATACGAACTCGAAAGGAACTTGTTCCAGTTCGGGGATGGATCCTGGTTCAGGAGAAATAGGAATAAAGTTTATTCAGTTGTCTTTTATCTTCACCTTCTCTCGCATTGTGAGTGCTCCTAGGATTAGGACAGTACACCCGTTATGCTTATTGGATAGTCTTCTTCCAAACCATAGGCTGGTGCCAAACGGTAGGGAAGGAAGAAAACCATTTGGCCTAAAGGGGTGTACAGAAGGTAATGACTAAAGACATATAAAGGGATTTGGAGAGATGGTAAAGAGATATACGGTTACAGTTGTGAATCTGGATAATGGAAGAGGCATTACTAGGAATACCGGGATACCCCATCGAAACATTTCAATGTTTCAGTTTCACTGTGTACTGTTAAAGAAAACTGATTTCCCAATTAGACACTTGCTCCAGGGTATGTATTTAGCAGGTTTGATTCTCACATCTGTATGGTTTTACAGATGATGAGTGGGAGTAAGTTTTTGGGAATTGGGTGATCATCCTCATTATATTGGGATTCGTTGTAATCGGTGATATTTGAGGAAGTCACCTGGGTTGTTTGCCAGACGACAAATATTTGGTTTTGAATATCCGCGGTTATGCACCAATTTCAAATTGATGTATCTGTACGTCAATTTTTATAGAGTGAGATATACCTTTTTGAAATTATGTCTATGACATTTACCTATATCAGTTTATGGTTAGGTAAGGAGCATTGAACAGCGGTGTAATTCTTCTTAACCATAAGTACAGTTTTCAACATACGGCACACAGTGAATGAGTCATTTGACTCAAGGGACTTATACAGAGTATTGTATATTGTCCAGTGTCCATTAGGACAGAGGGGTTGGTCCTCGTACTATATTCGGCTTACTTATGACTTCTCTAGTATTTAGACAAGTGTTTCGTAGAAACACAAGGTCCGAATTTTGAGAAGTTATAGGTATAAGAGTAAAGTAGAGAACCAGGTATTGCAAGTATCGGGATTCTTCAAGGTGATCGAAGATGTAGATACTTATGAATGGTATTCAGTTGATAGTAATGATTAAGAGAACTGGCTTCTCTTTCAGGTTACTCATAATTGGAAGTACTCCTAAGTTGAGTAACGCTGATCGGCCTCTCTTCCATTTAGTTGACGTGCACTGGAGACAGCTGCATGATTTGAATCTGGTTCAATTAAATCAGTGCCTCTGTTTCTATATTGGATATAGAACAGTTTATATCTTGACATTGTTAAGGTACGGGGAGTTGTCCGGCTTATGCTTAAAACCAGACTCTGGATGACATAAGGCACGTTTCAGTAATGGCTGTTTGTGGGTTGACCCGGGCTATGACGAGGGTTGACTTTCTACCATCTGGAAGATTAATAGTGATATTGTTCTTGACTCGCCACAGTTTTAATAAAAATGGACTTTTTCAGAAAACAGTAGTGGGAGTATGGTAGAACTGGAAATGATTCAAGAACCGCAAACGATTACTGAAGATTTGATAAGAACCTAAAGATTCAATCTGGTTTGACATTCCATTGGCCACTCCGCAGATAAAGTGGGTAACCTCAGGCACCCGAGAGGTACTTCGGTATGCTCAAGGACGGTGGCAGGGAGGTTCTTGTTTACCCAGACTTGCCATTGCTGTTGCTCCAGACTGTGAGACCCGGCAGGAGGATGAGTATAGCGTCGTTCTAAACTGACTTTAGAAGTGCACGTGTATATGACTCTGCTAGAGGGTTGTCGTAGTCAGTGGGAGCAGCGGAAGCATTAGTGGACATCAGGCTTATGTCTATTTATAGACTAAAGCAGATATAGCGGAGATAGACCATCTATTTCTGATGTGACAGTCATAGGTTTGATTTCATCAGAATAGGGGATGGATCTGTTAAGAAGGTAGTAGGGTGTGATGTCCTGGTATTTGATGACATACACAGAGTAGGAAGTGATATTCCTATACTACAATCGGTTATACGTTGGTCGTCACACAGTAGTTTCTCCACATAGGACTTGGATATTATATCAGACATTCTGGTCACTAGATCTGTGGTTTTAGATCTAGATTTGGGTAGTTTCCCAATCTGGGTACTTAGACAGCATTCTATGAGTATATAGAATGGACGACTCCTAGCATGGTGGTGTACCTGCAGGTAATGGAGTCACCCTCTCTAAAGGTGTCTTACAGACTAAAGGGGAGAGGGATGTGCATGATTGACAGATCACTTGCTTAGGCAGTTGAGTCAATCATGAGATATCAAGTACCACACCAGATGTTGTTCTTGCAGTAGGTGCAATAAGATGATATTGATCCAATCCGGGAGAAACAGTCGGAAGCAGTTTTAGAACATAAGTTGATGTTCTAGGGATATGATAACAGCATTCTCCTTCGGGAGACAGTTATCATTCCAGGCTTCCAAGGTGACCTGGATGGCAGAGTGGCTGTCAGAGTTATAGTTTTCCCTCTGACGAGGGGCAGTATTTTGGACAGGTGGTCCAGGTGGATACTGAGGAAAGGCATGGCGCAGGATACTGATTAAGTTCAGTTGACGATACAGTCTAAGAAGTTTGGATTTGGAGTTCATTTATGAGCTAGGTCCCATCAGACATCCAGACATTCTAAGACAGGTATTGCTCATTTCGGGAGATGGCTTTCTCCGCGAACTTGAGATAAAGAGGGACATAGAAAGAAACACCAGAGCGGATCCACTCACTGAGGCTATTCCTCGAATGCAATAGTTTCGCAAAAGAGCTTTGTGAGATTGACTAGTAGAGGAGTTGGGTGTTCGGTATCACACGGGCTGTGAGTATGCGACATCGCAATAATTAGCCTTGAGTGCAAGTGGGAGATTGTTGGAGATAGTGCCCTCAGAGTCAATTATTGGATCACAGGCACGCGATTGCAATGATTGAGGGGATGACCTATCCCAGTAGGACAGTCTTACTCGAGATGATAGTATGCTATCTGGTTTATCTTTATCATCGTGTACTGCTTTAGGTGATTTTACGAGTCGCTATTACATGTTGATAGAGCCCCTAGGATTCTTGCTTGACAACCAGCAGTATGAGGGCGATCATATACGTGAGAGCTGGAGTCTATAAGCACATCCTTAAAAGGTCCCTAGTCGTGGGAGTTTCGAGACAGGGCATCGATTTTCCAGAGTAGACTAGTGTATACAGTCGAGACCCCGACGAGGGGCAGTGGCCGGTCTCACAAGCCACTGGTGTCAGTTGGTTCACCTAAGATGTATACAGGTGCTCATTGGGTTATGAGTACACCGGACAGGACTCGCCGGGAACCTGCTAGTTGGGATTATACCAGACGTCAGATAGCAGTTCCCTGGTGACATGTGTACAGGTTAGTTCATCGACCTGAGATCGTCATTTGTCTCGTGTGAGTTCCCACTGTGCTTTGATTACTACCGTACCACAGCTCAAAGGAGTCGTGCAAACAGGTTTTAGTTGGGTACAGTCTCGAGCCACATGGAGGCAGTGAGCGGATCTGCAGGGGTTCGTCTCTCCCGGTATTGGGGGTGAGGTCGCGCTGTGTCTAGGAGAGCCAGAACATGAAAAGACCTTGGCCAAGGCAGGAGATTTGCTGGTAGGTATTCCAGTAGTATCTCAGGGTGTTCTGGGCTACACTCCGACACGACTTGTACCGCTTTTGGGGGTCTGACTTTACCAACCCCCTAGGCCCGCCATGCGACACTCATATATGAACGGACCGGACTGTACGAATATTGTCACTGACAAGCTCAGTAGGGTGTCAGGATGAGTTCGCTCATCGACGTCCCTTTTGGTCAGTACCTGGTAGTCCGTTACGTATTGGCTGATACCTCTGACGTGCTAGTGGTTAAATCCACAGCCATAGTATTGACGAGTCTTTAGAGTCCACCAAACACAGTTACTCAAGTTTCGGGCGAAACGCTGTAGAGGATGTATGGAGATATGGCAGGGTTTGATCAGATACGTGCGGTATTGCACGGATCGTGATTGGACGGTTTTTACTAGCCGGCTTTGGCTTAAGCCGGATCCTAGTATTAAATAGTATAGATTTTGTCTCTTTGCATTTGTGTTCAGTGGGAATACAAATGCGGGCATGTATTTGCAGTAGCGGGGTTTTCCTGTAATTTATTACGGGATCAGTTTTCTGAGGTTGCCAGTTTGTATTCCGTTCCGGCCAGTTTTCCTTTGTTCTTTCCCGGCCGGACTTTTCCGATGGAGGGGGTTATTTGCAAGTTTGCAAATAACTCTTTGTGGAGGTGTTATTTGTGAAATGGGAGATTATGAAAGCATCTTTTGATACCATTCTTTTCTATCATCATTTCTTGCTTTTTTGAGATGAGAAAGGATTTGAGGTTGATTTGATAATGTTATCATTGCCTTTTGGATGTGGTCACCCCTTTGCTTTTACTACCATCACCTCCCTTCATGGTTTAGTTTTTTTTCTCTCCACCATTTCCAATTAAGGGGCCGGCCACATTAGAGGAGGAGAGAGAGAGGTTTCATTTTGATGAGGGAAAATGATTCATTCTCATTTTAGCTTTGCTTGCTTCAAAATTCCTATGCTCATTCCCTCCATCCAATGGCAACATCATAACCCCAAAAGAGACAAGCTTCTACACTAGTCTGCAGCAAACCTTGGACGCGTCGGCTAGCCAACTTGGCGCCCGATTTGCCTCGGTCAAGAGGTGGGAGCCCGTAAAAGTATTCGGCTACGTGGTGCCCTTTCCGACGAGGACGTGACGGACGGAGATTCCGCGGGAGATCGGAATGGAGACGAAGACCGAAGGACACGGATCGCTTGGTATAGCTTCTCTACTCTTTTCTAGTTTGCTAGTAGCTAGGTTAATGGCCCGATCCGGGTGAAAAGTGCGCGGTGGTGCCGGTTTGCTAGTTTGCAAAGTTTTTTTTTCCGCGTTTCCGGCGTCGGATCGACGGCCGGGGCGCTGCCGCGAACTTACAAACACTTGATCCGATGACCCGGCTATATCTCATATACCCGGCCGATATCTCATATCGAGAGAATCTAATACGGTATCGCATACATGTATTATTCTCGGTCACGCACATATCACATATGTGCTCCTACTCCATTTTGCCTGAGCCAGGAAACCTCTGTGTAGAACTCTAAAGAATCGTCAATACGCCGGCAGTAGGTGATGATCATATCAAACACCCACAAGCTGCAAGCGGTCAGCTAAACGTAACAGCCACCCATGTATTGAGCGATCAGAAGATCAACAAGTAAGCCTGTACATTCTCCTGTGAATCCAATCAGTAACACTCCCGTACAGTCCGGTCTCTTCGTCTGATATGTCGCATATCTCCCCTAGGGGTGGTAAACGTCAGACCCCAGTAGCTTGATAAGCGTGTCGATATGAGATCTATAACAGTTCGAGAAACTACTGGTAACACTTACCAGTAAATCTCAGAAACCCTGGCCAGGGATTTCCAGTTATAGCTAATCGAACACAGCGCAACATCAACTCCCTATACCGGGAGAGACGAAACCCCTCCTATCGCTCATTGCCTCCATGTGATTCGGGACTGTATCCAAAAGCCACCTTTTTGCACGCCCTTGTTCATACTATAATATTGCATTATTGTACTCCCCATTTTCATTAATTTTATAAATAAACAGGTACTCTTGACGCACGTTTGTTGCATATTACAGGATATAGGTTCTTGGAGCGAAAACGGTGAAACAGACAAAAGATGATACAAAAAGAGGGACTTTTGACCAACAAGTAGAAGGACCCTAGTCAAGCCTAGACAAAGAACAATTCATAAGTGTACAAGGCAATGTATGGTCCGAAATGTCAAAAGAAACAGTTAAAAGACCACTACTACAAGTTTCACTGAAGACCAGAAGCCAAAGGGAGAAAAGAACTATGGAAATATAAAGCCCAATGTATAAAGAACCAACCCAGGAAGTTTGGTGAGATGATCTCACCAAAGGGCCGTGGAACCGCGGCCCAAGCCTACTAATGCCGCGGTTCCGCGGCCATTTAAAGTCCGTGTCGGTGTATTTTTCTTGTGTCGGTGCGTCGGTGCGGGGGTTTGGATTTTTCGTGGGCAAATCTGTAATTGCACATGTGCGAATCCCGTAACCCTAAATTCTCCTGTTTGCTTATAAATTGTAATCAAAAATTGTAAAACCCTATGCCTCTTTTCAATCAATAAAATGCAGAATTGCTGGGAGTACTATTCAGATCTGTTCTATATTGCTTGGAGGGAGCCGTCAACCTAGTAAGTTATTTTATGTCTTTGTTTTAATTCTTTTAATTAGTATGTCTCATCATCCCCTAATGAGCGAGTAGTCTCCTCGCTTGTTAGGGTTAGCCTTAGGAAAAGGTTTGAGAGATGAGATCTCTCACCCCTTTCATGCCATCCATACCTAAGAGTTAGAACTCCATGCATGCACGCACAACCGCTCCCTACGGCATCCTACCCCACGAGGTAACGATGAACCGTAGTATAAAGGGCCGGTTGCGCATGTTTTCCATGGGGGTTAGGGTAATTATCAACAAAAGAAGGATACGAATCTAGAGGAAGAAACATCTTCCCAAAAGATTCGAATCCACTTTATTGATAATTATCGTAACATCTAATAGATCTAAAATAGGGCAATGAAAGCGGTAAGGAAACCTTTAATCTCCAAACTTCCCCTAAATCTAACCATAGCAAGACTTTAATTTAGATTAATTTAGTTTAGTGATAGATCTAGTAATTTAGATTAAATCAATCCAAACAACAATTGGAATCAACTCGTAAAGATACAATAAGAAATCTACCCATCTCTGTGGATCGACCCGTACTCACCGGCTAGCTGCAAAGCGACGCCGTTTCTGATTGCGGTAAATACAAGTTTTCATACTAATAAGCCCTCTTGGATGTGGTATGATGGAAATCAAAGCACAATGGGAATCACACAAGACTCTATGACGATCTCGGGTCTACAGTGTCACGCCGCGCTTCCCAGTGTACGGCGAAGTGGGCGCGACGAGGCCCGCTACGTATGTACTTAGAAGTACATACGCTAAGCGTATCTAAGCAATATAAAATAAACACAAGAGACAAGAAATGAAAAGAACATCAACTTTTATTTATTAACATTCTTTGTACAATACATGAAAGGAAATACAACTGGAATAAAAGATGCCTAAACAGTGGCATAACAGGGAACGAAAAGTACTGAAAAGAAAAGTGTACAATGAAACTACTGTGTAGGGTCTTCAGTAAATTGCTCCAAGTCTTCTTGCGATGGCTCGATCTCTGCCGGGTCCAAACCACCTGACGACATTCAAAGAAGAAAGAAATAGAATGTCGTCAGCGAACAGATCGCTCGGTAAGTCCCAAAGATAAGAGGAGAATAAAATAGACAGAGAGTAAGAGAGAGAGGGAGAGGGTGGCTTTTACAGTTGTATTATATTGTTACATTATTGTAGTATGGTGTTAACGCTGTTGTTGTAGCTTGGTAGAGAAGGATGCCGGTGTATACGAGAGGGGTCTCAGTATGCTAGAGACCAGGGCAAATGGAAGTACAAGGCTCCGTTATACAACCCGGAATAGCGGCAATTGGATTCATGTTAGGTGTCTTAATCTTACCGTCTCGTGCCACCTTTAACACCTTCCGTACCGATCTACCCCTTAAATCCCGCGATGTCTTGTTTGTATTGTTATCTTGTAAAATTGTATTGACTGCATGATTGATTGACTGACTGACCGAAACCATGATATCAGGAAACGGTTATAACCGTAGAGTCATGTAAATGGAATACTGGGAAACATGTAAAAGGAATATATATCCATGGTTCGGTTCAGTCAATATGTATAGCTTGATATTGGATTCATGGATTCATGTTGAATTGTAATATTGAAAACTGTAGATTGTACTTGAATCATATTCAAGTCAAATATAATCAGACTCAAACCCGAGTCAGACAATTAGAAATGTAAATCGAAATCTTGATTAATTCTTACCTATAATTTTCTAGGGTCCTTACGGAAATTTATAAAACTTGAGGGGGTTTTATGTAAAAATAATTTTGTATAGTTTTCAAAATACACCTCAAGTATTTAATTATCGTCTTTATGTACATACAACAATTTAATGATCAAGATAAATATGTATACATGTTCGAATAACATGAAATGAGTCAAGTATATTATACGAGTAACTACCAAAAACAATGCTGTAAAGAAATATTATGTACGACTAATTAATCAAGTCAAACGAATGCGGAATATAAACAAAAATATGGCTATAAGTGTTTTACATGTGTGAGTTCCAGTTTCACCTAAATACGACTACCGGTTTGAGAGATATATATGTTTTCGTATCGTCGCGCAAAACAGATCAGAATCTATTCGGCACCGTCACATATTTTTAAAACGCAGTTTGAGTTAATTTCTATCGGTTTTAAGGTTACGAAAATTATTATAAAATTGTAGGTATTTCGATGAACTTATCGAAATCACCAAGATTCACATGATTTGCATTTTTGAGGCTCTAGTTATGATCATTTTAATATCAGCGTTTAAAACAGAAATTCAGATTTCTGGACAGCAACTATATATTCTATTGTAAAGCCTATATCAGGTTGTTTCATGCATTCCTAAGTAATATAATATACAGAAAATTATATTTCTATCAATGGTGCATCTACACATCTAAATTTTGTCACAAACGGACATCGGGTGTTCGAGTTATGTCCAATTTAAAAACAGTGTGCGAATCGGAACAGATTCTGTCCAGATCCGTCACTTAATATTGTAACGCAGTTTTCTTTATCATAGATGGGTTTTCAGTAAAACTATGAAACTAAGAAAATCTATATCATTCGATGTAGATATCAAAA
The DNA here is from genome assembly GCA_030015575.1 of Agapanthus africanus. NCBI lineage: Eukaryota > Viridiplantae > Streptophyta > Magnoliopsida > Asparagales > Amaryllidaceae > Agapanthus > Agapanthus africanus. The sequence goes on from CM057344.1 coordinate 43,963,347, forward strand.
ACACCTGAGTTTGCTCAATTTGGATACCGGTATACCAAGTTATATGTCCTAGAAATTGACCGATAACTGCAGTTTTCTGTTTTACGATCAGTGAATATATACGATGTAATTCCTAAACCATTATGCGGATTGATCTAAAATTTTTACAGCGTGTAGAAAATAATATATAATATCATATTTAAATTTCATGAAATTTCCAGAAGTAAAAATTAATTTATAAAAATTATTTTAAAACTAATGGTATTGATATGTCATATGTGAGAAATGAGAAAACTATGGTATTTATTCGTAACTTCATTTTTTTTTTACAAACTTTAAATAAAGTGATTTAAAAGAAACAACAAACATGCAATCCTAATTGGTCACTATGAAATGTTAACATGTGAATTGAGAGTAATGAAAAAGACTTTACAAACTATATATGTGTGTATGTTCATGTGTTCATTATTTATATATGTATCCATTTAATTAATTATTTAGGAACTATGATATGTCAAGAGAAGTTTTTTCATGGTAATATAAAATAAGAGAAATATAAAGAGAAAAAGAAAGAGATGGAGGGATGGAAAGAGAGAAGGGACTTACATGCACAAGCCGGTATTGTCACCGGGCTTGTCTATCCGCCGATAGCCTCGCGTTAGTAGCGAGACCTTCTTTAAGACTTCTTCATGTTCTTCTTCTTGGACTCTAGGTGAAGAGGAAGAAGTGAGGGATAGAAAAATGTGAGGAAGGAAAAGATAGAGGAGGACAATAAAGATGATATAATGGTGAATTATGCATAATAATATATGCATTCAACATGAGAATTAAAAGAGAAATGAAAGGTCGCCATTCATTTTGGAAATGAAAGGTCTCATTTATAGGTTATGAGAAGAATAAAAAATGATGAAAAAATAATTGCAAGAATGGGGATTTGAACATGTGACTTATGGAATAACAATGTAAGAACTTAACTAATGAGCTATAAGGTTGTTCATGCATATATTTAATTAGAATTAAATATATGATGTTGCTTAAAAAGAAAATGGGCTTTTTAGATGAGCTGTAGAGAATAAGAATAATGGATTTGGGTTAAATATTTATGAAAGGAAAAATAAGAATGAGAAGTTAAAAACTTAAATATAAGAAAAAGAAATTGTACCTAGAAAAAAATACATAATAGATTGAGGAATAAAATAATAATAAATTTAGGAGAAAACGGAAAATACCAAGTACAAATAAATACGGTATATTATTGAAGATGGATAATACAAATGTATAAAGATTTTAGGGTTATTACATTCTACCCTTCTTAAAAATAATTTCGTCCTCGAAATTACTCAAGAAGGATGATGTAACAGAGTAAGGAAACAGGATTAGAATGATGTCTTCTTCGAGCTCCATCGATTGATACTCTAACCAATTGAACTAATAAGTCTACAAGATACAAATAGAAAGGATGAATAAGAATTAAGGATTCAAAAGTGGAGAGATGGACTTCAAGGAAACCGAAGGTGGAGTTCAAGATGGATTCAAGGAATATGTAATGTAAAGAATGTTTTCAGTTGCTGTTTCTTTTGTTTTATATTGCTTAGGTTGTTCACGCAGAACAGAACTGCATGATAGGGTTTCATACAGCTCTGACCTGGGCCACCAACAAAACCTGTCACGCCCCGCTTCCCAGTGTACGGCGAAGTGGGCGCGACGAGGCCCGCTACGTATGTACTCAGAAGTACATACGCTAAGCGTATCTAAGCAATATAAAATAAACACAAGAGACAAGAAATGAAAAGAACAGCAACTTTTATTTATTAACATTCTTTGTACAATACATGAAAGGAAATACAACTGGAATAAAAGATGCCTAAACAGTGGCATAACAGAGAATGAAAAGTACTGAAAAGAAAAGTGTACAATGAAACTACTGTGCAGGGTCTTCAGTCATTTGCTCCAAGTCTTCTTGCGATGGCTCGATCTCTGCCTGGTCCAAACCACCTGACGACATTCAAAGAAGAAAGAAATAGAATGTCGTCAGCGAACAGGTCGCTCGGTAAGTCCCAAAGATAAGAGGAGAATAAAATAGACAGAGAGTAAGAGAGAGAGGGAGAAGGTGGCTTTTACAGTTGTATTATATTGTTACATTATTGTAGTATGGTGTTAACGCTGTTGTTGTAGCTTCGTACAGAAGTATGCCAGTGTATACGAGAGGGGTCTCAGTATGCTAGAGACCAGGGCAAATGGAAGTACAAGGCTTCGTTATACAACCCGGAACAACGACAATTGGATTCATGTTAGGTGTCTTAATCTTACCGTCTCGTACCACCTTTAACACCTTCCGTACCAATCTACCCCTTAAATCCCACGATGTCTTGTTTGTATTGTTATCTTGTAAAATTGTATTGACTGCATGATTGATTGACTGACTGACCGAAACCATGATATCAGGAAACGGTTATAACCGTAGAGTCATGTAAATGGAATACTGGGAAACATGTAAAAGGAATATATATCCATGGTTCGGTTCAGTCAATATGTATAGCTTGATATTGGATTCATGGATTCATGTTGAATTGTAATATTGAAAACTGTAGATTGTACTTGAATCATATTCAAGTAAAAAATAATCAGACTCAAACCTGAGTCAGACAATTAGAAATGTAAATCGAAGTCTTGATTAATCTTACCTATAATTTGCTAGGGTCCTTACGGAAATTTATAAAACTTGAGGGGGTTTTATGTAAAAATAATTTTGTATAGTTTTCAAAATACATCTTAAGTATTTAATTATCGTCTTTATGTACATACAACAATTTAATGATCAAGATAAATATGTATACATGTTCGAATAACATGAAATGAGTCAAGTATATTATACGAGTAACTACCAAAAACAATGCTGTAAATAAATATTATGTACGACTAATTAATCAAGCTAAACGAATGCGGAACATAAACAAAAATATGGCTCTAAGTGTTTTACATGTGTGAGTTCCAGTTTCACCTAAATACGACTACCGGTTTGAGAGATATATATGTTTTCGTATCGTCGCGCAAAACAGATCAGAATCTATTCGGCACCATCACATATTTTTAAAACGCGGTTTGAGTTAATTTCTATCGGTTTTAAGGTTACGAAAATTATTATAAATTGTAGGTATTTCGATGAACTTATCGAAAACACCAAGATTCACATGATTTGCATTTTTGAGGCTCTAGTTATGATCATTTTAATATCAGCGTTTAAAACAGAAATTCAGATTTCTAGACAGCAATTATATATTCTATTGCAAAGCCTATATCAGGTTGTTTCATGCATTCCTAAGTAATATAATATACAGAAAATTATATTTCTATCAATGGTGCATCTACACATCTAAATTTTGTCACAAACGGACATCGGGTGTTCGAGTTATGTCCAATTTAAAAACAGTGTGCGAATCGGAACAGATTCTGTCCAGATCCGTCACTTAATATTGTAACGCAGTTTTCTTTATCTTAGATGGGTTTTCAGTACAACTATAAAACTAAGAAAATATAGATCATTCGATGTAGATATCAAAAACACCTGAGTTTTCTCAATTTGGATACCGGTATACCAAGTTATATGTCCTAGAAGTTGACCGATAACTGCAGTTTTCTGTTTTACGATCAGTGAATAAATACGATGTAATTCCTAAACCGTTATGCGGATCGATCTAAAATTTTTACAGCGTGTATAAAATAATATACAATATCATATTTAAATTTCATGAAATTTCCAGAAGTAAAAATTAATTTATAAAAATTATTTTAAAACTAAAGGTATTGATATGTCATATGTGAGAAATGAGAAAACCATGGTATTTATTCGTAACTTCATTTTTTTTTTTACAAACTTTAAATAAAGTGATTTAAAAGAAACAACAAACATGCAATCCTAATTGGTCACTATGAAATGTTAACATGTGAATTGAGAGTAATGAAAAAGACTTTACAAACTATATATGTGTGTATATTCGTGTGTTCATTATTTATATATGTATCCATTTAATTAATTATTTAGGAACTATGATATGTCAAGGGAAGTTTTTTCATGGCAATATAAAATAAGAGAAATATAAAGAGAAAAAGAAAGAGATGGAGGGATGGAAAGAGAGAAGGGACTTACATGCACAAGCCGGTATTGTCACCGGGCTCGTCTATCCGCCGATAGCCTCGCGTTAGTAGCGAGACCTTCTTTAAGATTTCTTCATATTCTTCTTCTTGGACTCTAGGTGGAGGAAGAAGTGAGAGATAGAAAAATGTGAGGAAGGAAAAGATAGAGGAGGACAATAAAGATGATATAATGGTGAATTATGTATAATAATATATGCATTCAACATGAGAATTAAAAGAGAAATGAAAGGTCTCATTTGTAGGTTATGAGAAGAATAAAAAATGATAAAAAATAATTGCAAGAATGGGGATTTGAACATGTGACTTATTGAATAACAATGCAAGAATTTAACCAATGATCTATAAGGTTGTTCATGCATATATTTAATTAGAATTAAATATATGATGTTGTTTAAAAAGAAAATGGGCTTTTTAGATGGGCTGTAGAGAATAAGAATAATGGATTTGGGTTAAATATTTATGAAAGGAAAAATAAGAATGAGAAGTTAAAAACTTAAATATAAGAAAAAGAAATTGTGTCTAGAAAAAAATACATTATAGATTGAGGAATAAAATAATAATAAATTTAGGAGAACGGAAAATACCGAGTACAAATAAATACGGTATATTATTGAAGATGGATAATACAAATGTATAAAGATTTTAGAGTTATTACATACAGACTAATCTGTACCAGTGTCACCAGAGAACTGCCATCTGACGTAGGGTATAATACCATCTGGGAGTTCTCGGCGAGTCCTTCTAGTGTACCCAGTCTCCACTGAGCACCCGTATACCTTCTCTGATGTCAAACACTAATGGATATGGGATCATCCATCGCCCATCATATGGGTCAAGAAGCGCATATGCTAGTCTACTCTCGTATATCGATGCCCTGTCATGATACACCTACGACTAGGAACATTTGAAGGATGTACTTGGTGACTACACTGTCCCCACTAGTATGATCCGCATCATAGTCCTGGTAGTCAAGTACTCATCCTAAGGGCTTTATCAACATGTAACATAGAGACAATCAGAGTACATGTTAAGATAAAGAGCAACCAGATAGCGTACTATCATGTCGAGCAAGAAAGTACTCCCTATATATGTCCAAGTATCTACTACAATATACATCGTATGTACAGTAATGGCCTCTAAGGCATACATATAACTAACAATCTTCCACTTGCACTAGGGCCATCTGTTGTGGTATCGCATACCCAACAATCAGCTGTGGTTGAAGTATCTCATACTCAACCATCCCATAAAAGTCTCTACTGGGAAACAGGCCTTTGTGGGTGGATCCGCGCTGTTGTCCTCTGTGTATACTCTCCTAACCTCGATATCCCTAGAGATCAACCATCTCCATGATCAGGTGATACTGCCTAAGAATTATATCTGGATTTCTGATGAGACGGGGGTTCCTAGGCCAAAGCCATAACTCCATTGTCACACAATGGTTGGAACGAAGTTCATCTTATGAACTTATATATATCTAGACCGCCTCTTTGGTAGCATCCTTGGTAACGATGTATTTTGCCTTTAATCGTCTAGTAAGTCACAGTATCTAGTTTGGAACTCTTCCAACATACCGTCCCTCCACTGAGGGTAAAGACAATGCCTGCAACTGACATTCAGTCGTCCTTATCACCCTGGAACCTTTTCCAGTGATTCTCCCCAGGATCGATTAATATCATCTCACTACAACTAGTGAGAATCCTAACATCCAATTACATCTATCTTATAGAATCAAAACCCAGGATTTAGGAGGTATCACTTTGATCCTTATAGAGAATCGTTGTGATAAGAGGAGATTGACCGAGCGTAGCATAGGAAACTCCTTTCTTATCAAGATTATGTCATCCACGTACAATACGAAGATCATCACGATACTCTCTACTACCTTTTTCTATAAACAAGGTTCATCTACCATTTTGATGAAGTCAAACTCTTTGACTACCACATCAAAACAGACGTTCCAACTCCGCGATGCCTGCTTTATCCTATAAAGCAACTTGCACACGTTTCTGCTGCTCCCACTTTCTACGAAGCCCTCTGGCTGTGTACTTATAGATGCCTTCTTCTAAATCATCATTTAGAACAGCAGTCATGACACCCAACCGCCAGAAATCGTAGTCATGGTATGTAGCAATGGCAAGTAGGATCTGGATGGACTTAAGCATAACTTTGAAAGTCTCAACTTTTCCATGTACACCAAGTAATCTTCTCAAGATATACTTGCTCCTGATGGGGATTTAACCCTTCAGATGAAGCAACCAAAGTCCATACTTTGTTGGTGTATAAGGATTCCATGTCAGATCGCAAAGCATCCAGCCATTCTTACAGAGTCACACTCCTGATGGCCTGCTCGAAACTAGTTGGGTCATCATCTCATGATGCAATCCTCGCTCCCACTGTCATAGAGAAACCGAAGTATCTCTCAGGTGGGTGAGGAACCCTACTAGATCGGCGGAGAGACTGAGGTTCGTTGGTTACTATTGAATCCTATGGTTCTATCAAATCATCAGCTGTAGTTTGTATAGCTGGAACTTTTTCCAGTTCTACCTCATGACCACTAATTTCTTCACAAGAAATTCCCTTTTCTCAAAGGTGGCATGCTGAGAAACAAAACATCTTTTGTTCCTCGGTTAGGTAGAAGATATTCCCTTGCGAATGCTTGGGATATCCAACAAACTTCCACAGATCTGACTTTGCCTCGAGCTTGTCTGGATTATGCTTTTAGACATGGGCCGGACAACCCTAAATCTTAATATCCTTAAGAGATGGGCTCTTCCCATTCTATATCACATATGAAGTGGTAGGCAACTGATTTGATTGGAACCCTATTCAATAGATATGCAGCTTCTCAAGTGCATAACTCCCAAAAGGAAATAGGAAACTCCGTAGTACTTATCATAGAGCGCACCATATCAAATAGGGTGTGTTTGCTCCGCTCCGATACACCGACGTGCTGTGGTGTATTCGGAGGAGTAATGCTGAGAGAGAATCTCATTCTCCTTTAGAATAGTCCAGGAATCCCGTGCTCAAGTATTCTCCTCCCTGATCACATCAAAGGACATAATACTTATACCCGTTTTGGTTCTCTACTTCTAACTCATATTCATTGAATTTCTCAAAAGGTTCAGACTTTTGTTTCAACAGGAACATATGTCCGAATCAGATAAACAGTGAATGTAATGAAGTATAAAGAACCGGTCTTGGCATGTATAGATAGGGGACCTTACATACATCATCATGTATCAATCCCAAGAGTTCACTAACTCTTTCTCTGTTTCCAATAAACAGAGCTGTGGTCATCTTATCTTTGTGATGTGACCGGCAAGTTTCACAAGATGTAAATTCAAACAGATTTAAATATGCATCTAAATGTAACTTCAGCTAGTCAGGTCACATTAATATGACCTAGTCTACAATACCTCAAAAAGGATTCGTTCATTTCTGAACTTTTCATCTTGTGTGTGTTGTGTATACTAAGAACTGTAGTTTGATTTAGAACATCTATACTTTTAGATAACGTGCCTGAACCGATCAACTCTTGATATAGGAAATGTTCAAAATATTATCCATTTACACAAAATTATATCCTTCTTTACTCATAAAGAGACTGATATGATGTTGTATATCAGGTTCGGTATCTAATAACATTCGTTCAGAATCAATGTATTTTGGTAATACAGGGTGATAACTACCAACAGACTTGGCTTGCAACAATTGCACCGTTTCCAACTCTTGAAACTTATCACCCGTTCTTAGTTCTCTACCTATCTGTAGCCCATGTAATAGATTACATATGCGGGATCCTGATCCGGTATCTCATACCCAGGACATAAAGAATACTGAGAAACAGTTCTCTGTAATGAACATACCCGAAGAAGATACATCAGCATGCACTTTCTTCATTTGGGCGGCACGGAATTCTGGTAATCCCCTAATTCCTACTCGGTCTTATAACATTTATAAGTCGGAGCGGGACCAACGTTCCCTAGCGTAGTATAACAAGCGGGTTCGGTCAATACATCCGTATTATTATCTTGATTAAGGCGTGACATGGTCGCTACCTGGAGAGAGAGAGAAGAAAACACTCAGCGTATGCTCTTACAAGATTTAGATTGGTTATTAATATATCTAATCAGGATGTCTCCCACTGTTTTAGTCAAATCTTCCTTCAAACCCTAAAAGGAAAGACTAGCCGGGATTAATTACACCCTACAAGTTCGCCAATCTTTCAGCCAGGCCAGTGCCGGTACTTTGAGGAGGTTCCCCGTGCTTTCGCATGGACCTAATTAAAATAAACCCCGTTTTCCCAGAGGCATAACCCCGTTGACACCTTTCTAGACACCTACTTGATCGGCTAATTATAATGTGTAAAACTCTCCCAGGAGTAACTCTTACTCGCAGCGGGTATCGGGATCCAACTATCTCATAGAAGTTATGCAATCTCATTAGAAATTTCAACACTTGAAATTCCCAATAATATTTTGCCCCAAGCGATCTATGACCTTGACTAAGTCAACAAACCATAGACCGCAAGTAAAGTTCAACCCGTCATTTCCCGATTGAATTAAACCCGTCCGCACAACCCTTGACTAAGTCAACAAGGCCGCACGACTACCCTAATCCAATCGCATCATATGCTTTGCAGATAAGCACTAATTAGCTACCGCACACTACGCCTTGACTAAGTCAACAAACGTAGCACGAATACTAAATACTACTTATCTGAAATGACGGAGGGCTACGACAGGATTTTAAGAAAACCCTTTGCGTAATTAACTTCATATCGTTGTAGAATCGAGTGAATTTTATAAAGGAGTGTTTTTTAGGCTTTTCTAGTTTTGCTAAAGTGGTCACTCCCGGTAAAGGGATCTCGGCTCTTTCCTTATCGAATAAGGTGCGGGATATTTCACAAATACCACTATGCAAAGCAAAAACTATAGAAGGAATCAAAAGACAAACCAAATGTGTAGCATCTGCTAGTTTCGCTAAAGAGGTCACTCCCGGTGAAGGGATCTCGGCACTTTCCTTATCGAATAAGGTGCTGGATATTCTACAAGGAATACCGCTATACAAAGCAAGAACTAGAGCTACCAGTTTTTAAACAAGTTTCTACAACATGTTTAGATTTCTTTTATTTCACTAATCTCATTAATGAAGGCCCATTTTATTATGCTTCACAAGCATCATATTTGAAACGAAATCAGCAATATAACATATATCTCATATATATAATATAAACATTCGTCTCAAGCAGTAATATGATCTCATCACAGAACATTGCAGCAGAAGAACATATATGAAATATTGGATATACTAGGAGGTCCGTGTTTTAATACGAGCCTGTATAAAACACGGATTCCACGGTCGCGATGAATAGCCAAACCCAAATCTCTAGACCCCTACGAGAGCGGCAAGTAACCCTGCCAGTTCTAGAGTTAGGAGACCCGGTCTCGACTCTTCGAGATGGTCTCCCACTGTACCCTAGAACCCGGTAACTTGTGCTCCCCGCCTTGGGTCTATCCTAATGCGGAAAAGTAAATAATATACAATGGTGACATCATCCTCAGCCCGGAAGTGCCCCCAATAAAATAATATTACATACAAATGAATTTTACATGAATGAAAATGAAAAACTCTCATCTCACATAAAACCCCCGGCTATTCAAAAACACGACGATCCAATATAACATATCACAGCAACATATAATATCATATATCAACGTAAGTAAATATGCGTATCCCAATTGTCGTTGATGTATAGCAACGAAACCAGCGATACACCACATATTACACTTACGGTCGCAGAAAAGAAAATGTAAAACTACAACAGTTGGAATCCGCAACCTCCTTAGACATCGCATGCCTAACCAAATGAATTCCTTAGACATCGCATGCCTAACAATTATAAAACGCGCATTTTAGTCTCTATATCGAAAACACTTTTCAATATCTAGTCGGGCAATTCAACAAGATTCCCGATAACCTGATCGAATGCTCATCGAAAACTTTAGTAGACGGTCGCACCCCCGATGCCGTCGACGAAGTGCACTAAGGCGGAACACCGCTGCCGCGAGCACCCGAACGGATGCTTTTGGCGACCGGGTTCTCCTACAGTCACTTGGTCGGGGCTATGGGGCGTAGCTGTCTATTAAGTTTATCCGGCGAGTATCCGCGTACGCTACGTGATTGCGACGGACTTTTGATCGCATCAAAATCCTGTGGCAACCGATCATCTGAGACTGAACTGCTAGATTTATAACATTCAAATTAGTTATCTCATAACTACTTATGGATTCCAAATATTGTATCACAATCCAGATAAATAGACAATGTTAAACTTTCTGATCGAATAAACAAACACCCAAAATTTCCCAAATGGCTCAACACTTGAGCGGAGTTTAAAAGCATCCATCACATGCTACAGTACCAATGGTCCAGCCGTAGAAGGGTCAAACCAACGCCTCACATGTGGCAACGCCGTACTGCCCCAAACCCTAAGGTTTAGAGGCGGTTCAGACGGTCAGATAATCGAGTTAAGGTTTGTGTTCTTCTAGAGGGTCCACCGCGTTACTTGCACGACTTTGAACGTTCTTTAACTAAGGAAAAATCCAACACTTGAAAATTTTCCGACAGGGGAAAAAGTGAGTTGTTGATATCCGTTCGAACTTTTTAATGTAAGTCGATGTACAACACCCCGATACTTGTGGGGAGGCAGAATTTTCAAAAACGAACTTGTTTAGTGAACAAACATCGACTAACCGCATGAATCGAAACTAAACGATAACTAACCAAACACATAGTTGTTCTAAACTACTATGTTTAGGGATTATACCTATCGAACCAAGTCCTTCGGCTTTACGATCTCCTCGTCCTCCTCGGCCTTCTCGATGTAGTAGATGATCCACCCGAGAGCAAAACTCCAAGCTTAGCCTCTAAACTTGAGGCAACTAACCTTCTTGGATTGCTAATCAAAGAAGATAGATGAGATAGAGTGAGGGTTATGGATTGTTTAGTCTAACTAATCCTTGTTCTCAACACATGAGAGGTGAGGATTAGGGTTTGAAGAGAGTGAGCTTGAGGAGAGAGAATGTGAATGATATTATGAAGTGAGAATAGTAAGTTATCATAATATATATGAAGCATTTACTTTTATCAAGAAAAGAAAATAAGTGATGAATAATCATGCTTCATAAAATATCAAGTGGTGATTCATTATCATGAGTCATTAAGCATTTATGATGCATTAATGACTATGATGAATCACTCTCATGACTCACTAATCTCATTCAATGTATATGCCACCTAAACCTCCTTAGTCACCATCTTCTAGAAGCTTCTCGCGTAATTACGAGAACGCCCCTCCGATCCATAAAAATACGGAAAAACTTTAGACCGTAAAAATCCAATAACCGGATACCAGTAACTGGCTTAAACCAAAGCCGACTGGTAAAAACTGTCCGAAAGTCGTACGTGCGTAAACACAAGTATGCGTCCGAACCCTTTGTCGTAAAACCATACGACCTCTATATCGTTTCGCCTGGAGTAGGAAACTCTCTGTGTGGGACTCTAGAGACTCTACTACTACGCTGGCAGTGGGTTTAACCACAGACCGCAAGCGGCACTAGCTGTACGTAACGGTCCCCAGGTAGTTGTCGATAAGAAGGCCGATGAGGAAACCCATCCGAACTCCTACTGAGCCTGCTGTGACAATCTCCATACAGTCTGGTCCGTTCGTCTTAGACTATCGCATATCGGGCCTAGGGGGGCGGCAAGCGTCAGTCCCCTAATAGCGGTATAAGTCGTGTCGGAGCGAAGCCCATTACACCCTGAGAAACTACTGGAACCTACCAGCAAATCTCGCTTGCCCTGGCCAGGGACTTTGCGTAATGGCTCTCTGACACAGCGCGATATCAACTCCCAATACCGGGAGAGACGAATCCTGTCTAACCGCCACTGCCTCCAAGTGCTCGGGACTGCACCCAACAGCTACCTGTTTGCACGATTCCTTTGAGCCGTGGTAGGGTAGCAATCTAAGAACAGTGGGACACACTCGAGGCGAAGTAGCAGTGTCAAGTCTGCGGACTATGCTGTACTCATGTCACCTGGGAACTGTTCATTGACGACTGGTATAAAACCAACCAACAGTTCCCTGTGAGTCCTGTCCGGTGTACCCGTAACCTAACGAGCACCTACATACTATCTCCAGTACGACATACTGACGGCTGTGGGACATACCATCTCCCCAACTGGGATGAGAAGCGTACACACTAGTCTACTCCGGAGTATCGATGCTCTGTCTCGATAATCCAACGACTAGGGACCTGAATAAGGATGTGCTTGTAGACTACCCAGCCCCCACTAGTGTGACTGCCATCACAACGCTGGCAGACAAGCAAGATCCTAAGAGCTCTATCAATACGTACACTCACATATTAAGATAGAAAAACCAAGTAGCATACTACCATGTTTAGCAAGACTGTTATATACATGTGAATATCCCAAGCTTCCATTAAGTAATATACAAACTAATATGATACAGTAATGGCCTTCTAGGGCATAAACACTAACAATCTCCCACTTGCACTAGGGCCATGTACTGGCGTATCGTAGACCAATGGTCTCGAGTAGCCTCTCGAACTGAATCTGGGGTAGGGCCTTCGTGAATGGATCAGCAATGTTCTCTTCAGAAGCAACTCTCCGAACCTCGATCTCCTGACGATCAATGATCTCCCTGATCAGGTGATACCGCCTTAAGATGTGTCTGGACTTCTGATGGGACCTTGGTTCCTTTGCTAAAGCTATAGCTCCGTTGTTGTCGCAATACAGAGGTATTGGATCAACTATGGTAGGAACCACCTGAAGTTCTGTTAGGAACTTCTTCATCCAGACTGCTTCTTTTGCGGCATCGCAAGCAGCTATATACTCCGCTTCAATCGTTGAGTCAGCAACGGTGTCCTTCTTGGAGCTCTTCCAGCACACCGCCCCTCCATTGAGGGTAAAGACATAACCCGACATGGACTTGGAATCGTCTTTATCACTCAGAAAGCCGGAATCAGCAAAGGCCTCCAACCTGAGGTCTTTTCCGCCGTAAACCAAAAACATCTCCTTAGTCCTTCTTAGGTACTTGAGAATGTTCTTTACTGCTATCCAGTGCTTCTCCCCTGGGTCTGACTGATACCGGCTTACCACGCTCAGTGCGTAAGCTACATCTGGTCTGGTACACAACATCGCATACATTATAGAGCCTACCGCAGAAGCGTAGGGTATAATAGACATGCGTTCCCTTTCCAAATCAGTCTTGGGAGACATCTCTTTGGAGAGGGTGATTCCGTGACAAGCCGGTAGATTACCGCGCTTAGAATCTTCCATACTGAATCTTTTCAGTACAGTGTCGATATACCTGGACTGCGAAAGTCCCAACATCCTCTTGGATCTATCACGATAGATCCGGATCCCCAGAATGTAAGAGGCATCACCTAGGTCTTTCATAGAGAACCTGTGTGACAAGAATCCTTTGACAGATTGTAGCATAGGAATGTCATTTCCTATCAATAGAATGTCATCCACGTACAAGACGAGGAATACGACACTTCTGGCTACAACTTTACTATATATGCACGGTTCATCTGGATTTTTGATAAAGTCATATTCTTTGACTGTCTCATCAAAACAGATGTTCCAACTCCGCGATGCCTGCTTTAGTCCATAAATGGACTTAAGTAGCTTGCATACTTTCCCGCTGCTCCCACTCTGATTGAAACCCTCTGGCTGATCCATATAGACGCTCTCTTCTAAATTTCCATTTAGAAAAGCCGTTTTTACGTCCATCTGCCAGATTTCATAATCATGGAAGGCAGCAATAGCAAGAAGGACCCGAATGGATTTGAGCATAGCCACTGGAGAAAAAGTTTCGTCATAGTCCAAACCAGGTCTTTGACGAAAACCCTTTGCAACAAGTCTAGCCTTATAGGTTTCCACCTGTCCATCTACACCAATCTTTTTCTTGAAGATCCATTTGCATCCTATGGGTTTTACCCCATCTGGAGCAAAGTCCAAAGTCCATACTTTGTTGGTGTACATGGACTCCATTTCGGTCCGCATTGCATCTAGCCATCGTACCGAGTCGCCGCTCTGGATGGCCTGCTGGAAGTCAGTAGGTTCATCATCATCTATGATGCAATCCTCTCTATACCCATCTATGAGAAAACCGTAGTATCTCTCAGGCGGATGAGACGGCCTACTACTCCTGCGGAGGGGTGCGGGAATGTCCTGTTCTTTTTGAACTTCTGGTTCTACCAAACTTTCAGTAACAGCTTGTGGTTCTGGAATTTCTTCCAGTTCTACTGCGCTCCCACTCTTCTGATTTTCCAAAAATTCAGTTTCTAAGAAGTGAGCATGACGAGAAACAAAAACCTTTTGTTCCTCTGCGTAATAGAAATAATATCCCTTGGAGTTCTTTGGATATCCCACAAGCATACACTTTACTGATCGTGCCTCGAGCTTGTCCACATGCTGCTTTTTTACAAAAGCTGGACACCCCCATGTCCTAAAATGTTTTAGACAGGGTTTCTTCCCACTCCACATCTGATATGGTGTGGTAGGCACAGTCTTGGTTGGAACCTGGTTTAAAAGATATGCCGCTGATTCTAGCGCATAACCCCAGAAAGATCGCGGTAACTCAGCATTACTCATCATGGATCGTACCATATCCAATAGGGTTCGATTCCGTCTCTCCGATACACCGTTGTGCTGTGGAGTGTATGGAGGAGTAAGCTGAGAGAGAATTCCATTCTCCTTTAGGTAACCTAGGAACTCGGCACTTAAGTATTCTCCACCTCGATCAGATCTCAGTGTCTTAATACTTTTGCCTGTTTGGTTTTCCGCTTCACTCTTGTATTCCAGGAATTTCTCAAAGGCTTCGGATTTATGCTTCATTAAGAAGATATGTCCAAACCTAGAGAAATCATCTGTAAAAGTAATGAAGTAGGAATAACCACCTCTCGCATGTGTAGACATTGGACCACATACATCGCTGTGTATGAGTCCTAAGAGCTCGCTCGCTCTTACTCCTTGTCCAGTAAATGGAGTCTTTGTCATCTTTCCTTTGAGACAGGATTGACAAGTGTCATAAGTTTGATATTCGAACGAGTCCAAATATCCTTCTCTATGCAACTTAGTCAACCTTCTCTCATTGATGTGACCCAGTCTACAATGCCATAAGAAAGCTTTATTTAAATCTGGAGACTTTCTTTTTAGTGTGTTCTGGACATTGAAAATTTGGAGTTGGTTTAAAACATATATACCGTTATTTAGGGTACCGGACCCAATCAAACCATGATTAAGGTGGATGTTAACAACATCTCTTACAAACGTGAAATCATAACCTTTATTTGATAACAAGGAAACTGATATGATATTACACGTTAAGCTTGGTACAAAATAACAGTTATGTAAAACCAAAATGTGTCCACTCGTCAATCCTAGGTGATAATCCCCGACGGACGCAGCTCCCATGCTAGCTCCGTTAGCAACCTTTAGGGTCATATCACCTTCCTTCAGCACTCTACGGTTTCTCAGTGCCTGCAATGAATTGCAAATATGAGATCCTGATCCGGTAACCAATACCCAGGAAGTAGAGTTGATCGACAGACAATTCTCAATTACAAACACACCTGAAGTCGAAGCCACAGCTTGCTTCGGTTCCTGGTTCTTGGCGTTCCACGCCTTGCAATCCTTCTTCCAGTGCCCTTTCCTGTGACAATGGAAGCACTCATCCTGGCCTACTACCGGTACCGCAAACTTTTTCTTTCCCTTTCCTCCCACCTTACTAACACCTCCTCTAGGTTTGGGTGCGGCCTTCTTCTTCCTTCCTTTGGCCCTAGCCTTGGACCCGGAAGAAGATGCACCGCCAACAAACATAGCGGGTGTTTCCCTTGCTTTCTGTAAGGTGCCCTCTGCACTCCTTAACATGTTCAGGAGTTCCGCAAGTTCAACTTCTTTTCCTTGAAGATTGAAGTTTAGGATAAACTGGGGGTAGGTGGGAGGAAGGGACTGGAGAATGAGGTCTGTATAGAGCTCATTATCCAAAGTCGTCCCAAGGTCTGCGAGCTCTTCAATATAGCCGATCATCTTTAGGACATGTTCTCCTACCGATGACCCGACAGCCAACCTCGCTCGAAACAAGTTCTTAGAGGTCTCGTATCTTGCTATACGAGATTGCTCTCCATAAAGTTCCTTTGTATGGAGAAATATGCCATCTAGGGTCATATCCTCGTGCCTTCTCTGATGTTCATTGTTCATTGAGGCAAGCACGATGCACTTGGCTTTCGCGCAATCTAAATCCCAGGTTTTGTGGATTTCCTTATCCGCATTGCTGGATTTGGGACCAGGGACAGCAGGTGCCGTAGCGGTGAGGATGTACCCCAATTTGTCATAGGTCAAAGCCATTTTGACATTCCGCAGCCAATCTTTATAGTTTGGCCCTGTCAGTATATTTTTCTCTAAAAGTAACTTAAGTCCAGTCATTTTCAGGATCGCTGCAATTAGGAGAGAGAGAGAAGAAAACTCTTTAGCATGATGCTCTTGCAAGTTTAGAGTGGTTTTTAGTTTATCTAAACTGGATGGCTCCCACTGTTTCTCGAATCCTTCCTCAAACCATAAAAGAAGAATTAGCCAGGACTATTCTCACCGTACAATACTTGCTTAACCGTTCAGCCAGGCCAGTGTCGATACTTCGAGGGAGGTTTTCCAACGCTTTCGCGAAGTTCCTTAATTAAATAACCTCTTTTCTCTGGGGGCGTAACCCCGCTGACACCTTTCTGGACACCTACTAGGTTTATAGCATTGATCGTTAAGTGACGAATATCCTGATAAGTAGCATATACTCACAGTAGGATCGGGATCCAAATATCATCGTATGATAATGTTGAAGGAATCCTACCAACATTCATCAAACTCCAAATGGTATGCATCTCTTTGCAAATTTCAGTTTCTTTAGAAATTCCCGATATATATTTTTGCCCCATGTTTTTATGATCTTGACTAAGGGCCAACAAATCATAAGTCACATGTCAAGTTCTTCCCATCATTATCCTGTTGATTTGAACCCATCCGTATATACTCTTGACTAAGGGCCAAACAAAGTAATACGAGTGTCCCAAACCAACCCATCTATCTATGCAACAAATGAATACCCCAGCAGCTACCAATCACTATGTCTTGACTAAGGGCCAAACAAACATAGCTTGAATACTACTGACCATTCATAAGAAATGAAGGAGGGCTACGACTGGTTTTGGCGAAACCGTGAACGTAGTGAACTTGATATAACCAAAGGAACCTGATAGCTTTTAAAAGGAGTGGTTAAAGCTCCTCATTTAAAAATATCTGTTTTTAAAATTAACCGAGTGGTTTCTTTTAAATTGTTCCAACGATTTAAACTTTGGTTTGTTTTTCATTGCATTATAGATAATGCGTCCCATCATTAACCTATCATTGCAGAAAACAACGAAAATACAACGTCCTCTTATGCCATCCGCATTCGCCACGGGGTCCCGTCATCACCCGTTAGGTTACTTAACTAACGACAGAGCGGGGGCTGGGCTAGCGCGGGTGTAAAACATAAGTGACGTCTAAATAGCTATCATATATAGATATTGTACATTCGTCAGACGCAATAATAGGCATTCCAGATCACAGATGAACTTTATTGGATTTGCAAGTAATCCGTGTTTGTTTCGAGCCTGCAACAAAATACGGATTACACAGTTGTGATGAATAGCCATTACCCCACCCACGACCCCTACGGGTGCGGCAAACTACCCGCCCGGCAGTTTGTGCACCCCACCTTGGGTCTGTCCTAGGAGCAAAAACAGTAAAATGAAATAATACAACGGTGGCTACAACCGCAACCTGGATGTGCCCCGCAAAATAATATTACAACAAATTACATTTACATCAAATGAATTAAATAATAACCCATCACATAACCCCGGCTATACATCACAACAGTCCAACACAGTTCATATGCACAAACAGTAAAAACCATTACAGAAATGTGCAACCCCCTGCCAACCGATATACTAGCAGTTATGGGAGGTTTACGAACACATTATACAAACACAGATATAATCCATCAAGCAAATACTGTATAATTTCGATCGATTAAACATTTATAATCTTGCTCCAATACTGCTCTGTAAACTTGAAACCTGAGCAAAATTAAAAAATACCAGAAAATCCCAAATATCACAGAGAACCAACACAAGAAAAATAGGTCCCTGAATCGTCAAAACGGCGGCGGATCGGCGGCGGGAACAGTGCTATGCGCCGCGGATCCGCGGCTCCGTAGACGATTCAGGGCACCAAATATTTTGTGTGTTCTACTACTATCATTTTAAGCATTCTCAACATCCCTGAAAAATTTTTGGACTTCATTTATAAATCGACAGAAACATGATTTTTTAGGGTTTTCCGGTTTCGTTTTTTCCGTTCGAAATTCATACAAATTTGCAAAAAAGTTATTTATTGTTTAGCGAGGCTCTGATACCACTGTAAGTCGATGTACAACACCCCGATACTTGTGGGGAGGAGGAATTTTCAAAAACGAACTTGTTTAGTGAACAAGCATCGACTAACCGCATGAATCGAAGCTAAACGATAACTAACCAAACACATAGTTGTTCTAAACTACTATGTTTAGGGATTATACCTATCGAACCAAGTCCTTCGGCTTTACGATCTCCTCGTCCTCCTCGGCCTTCTCGATGTAATAGATGATCCACCCGAGAGCAAAACTCCAAGCTTAGCCTCTAAACTTGAGGCAACTGACCTTCTTGGATTGCTAATCAAAGAAGATAGATGAGATAGAGTGAGGGTTATGGATTGTTTAGTCTAACTAATCCTTGTTCTCAACACATGAGAGGTGAGGATTAGGGTTTGAAGAGAGTGAGCTTGAGGAGAGAGAATGTGAATGATATTATGAAGTGAGAATAGTAAGTTATCATAATATATATGAAGCATTTACTTTTATCAAGAAAAGAAAATAAGTGATGAATAATCATGCTTCATAAAATATCAAGTGGTGATTCATTATCATGAGTCATTAAGCATTTATGATGCATTAATGACTATGATGAATCACTCTCATGACTCACTAATCTCATTCAATGTATATGCCACTTAAACCTCCTTAGTCACCATCTTCTAGAAGCTTCTCGCGTAATTACGAGAACGCCCCTCCGATCCGTAAAAATACGGAAAAACTTTAGACCGTAAAAATCCAATAACCGGATACCAGTAACTGGCTTAAACCAAAGCCGACTGGTAAAAACTGTCCGAAAGTCGTACGTGCGTAAACACACGTATGCGTCCGAACCCTTTGTCGTAAAACCATACGACCTCTATATCGTTTCGCCTGGAGTAGGAAACTCTCTGTGTGGGACTCTAGAGACTCGACTACTACGCTGGCAGTGGGTTTAACCACAGACCGCAAGCGGCACTAGCTGTACGTAACGGTCCCCAGGTAGTTGTCGATAAGAAGGCCGATGAGGAAACCCATCCGAACTCCTACTGAGCCTGCTGTGACAATCTCCATACAGTCCGGTCTGTTCGTCTTAGACTATCGCATATCGGGCCTAGGGGGGCGGCAAGCGTCAGTCCCCTAATAGCGATATAAGTCGTGTCGGAGCGAAGCCCATTACACCCTGAGAAACTACTGGAACCTACCAGCAAATCTCACTTGCCCTGGCCAGGGACTTTGCGTAATGGCTCTCTGACACAGCGCGATATCAACTCCCAATACCGGAAGAGACGAATCCTGTCTAACCGCCACTGCCTCCAAGTGCTCGGGACTGCACCCAACTGCTACCTGTTTGCACGACTCCTTTGAGCCGTGGTAGGGTAGCAATCTAAGAACAGTGGGACACACTCGAGGCGAAGTAGCAGTGTCAAGTCTGCGGACTATGCTGTACTCATGTCACCTGGGAACTGTTCACTGACGACTGGTATAAAACCAACCAACAGTTCCCTGTGAGTCCTGTCCGGTGTACCCGTAACCTAACGAGCACCTGCATACTATCTCCAGTACGACGTACTGACGGCTGTGGGACAGACCATCTCCCCAACTGGGATGAGAAGCGTACACACTAGTCTACTCCGGAGTATCGATGCTCTGTCTCGATAATCCAACGACCAGGGACCTGAATAAGGATGTGCTTGTAGACTACCCAGCCCCCACTAGTGTGACTGCCATCACAACGCTGGTAGACAAGCAAGATCCTAAGAGCTCTATCAATACGTACACTCACATATTAAGATAGAAAAACCAAGTAGCATACTACCATGTTTAGCAAGACTGTTATATACATGTGAATATCCCAAGCTTCCATTAAGTAATATACAAACTAGTATGATACAGTAATGGCCTTCCAGGGCATAAACACTTACAATTAACACGTTCCAAATTACCCGGAAAAACTTAAACGAAGTTAAACTTTCCGATCGAATCAACGAATACAAAAGATCTCCAGAAAACTGAACACTTAAGAGAACAATTAAAAATTCCCAGAAGCATGTAAAATTAACCAAGAATATACCCTAGAAGTACTAGCATCAAACGCTTTAAGATGGCCGCGGAACTGCAGCCAAACGCATGGTTTGGCCGCGGTTCCGTGGTCCAATGAGAGAATTAGTGCTCCGTACTTCACAGTAATTCTTAGAATTCCCTGCTTAATTTTCTGAGTATTTTTAATACAGGAAAAAATCAGCATTTTAAAAATTTTCCAGAGAGAGGGTATTTTGCGACGTTTCGGGGTTCGATCGGACTTAAAACTTCGTCTAGACTTCGCCTAAAACTCTAGCTTGGCTCTGATACCACTGTAGGGTTACTAGGCACTGTCACAATGGTCTATAAGACATCAACCCAAACCAAGATCTTAGACTAGAGATTAGGGGAAACAAAGCAGGTAAACAACTTTATTTCTAAGAGTTAGGAATTACAACCTTTGTAGTCCGTTCCTTCACTTCTAAAGCTCCGTGTTGAGGTCCCCTCACTGCGATCATCGAGTATCCGGACTCTAGAGAGGCTCCATGAAAGAAAGATGCAAGCTTGCTTCCAATCTTCGATAACTAAGATGATCTACCTTGAAGAAACTCAAACCCAAGCTCTTGCTTTGCTAATCAAGTATTAGCAAAGCAAACACCCTAATCTAAACGGCTAGAATAGATGAGGATGATGAAGTAGGAATTTAGCTCTCATTTGTTTTCGATTTCTCACTTATTTTCATCATTTTTGAAAAAGCTAGAAAGCTTTTCAAGCAAGAAGAAGAAGAAGAAGATCAAAATCCTTTTTTGATGAATAATGAAAACTCAAGTGAGGTTAGAAATACAACCATGGGTTAAGTATGAAGACTTAACCCATGTAGAGAAACAACTATGGTTAAAGGGTTGGGTTGGGTTAAGGAAATATCGATGCAAAATATCAAGGTCAAAGTCAAAGCTTCAAGAAGCTTCTTGAAAGCTTCATGAAAGCTTAACCCTAATCCAAACCCTAACCACATTTATTCTCCACAAAACATGTTGCATTTATAACCCTAACATGTTACAATATTATATATCACATATACAATATTTATTGTAACAAAATACATATATCACATATATATCAATGTATTACCCGAGTGAGAAAAAGAATCTTTAAGTGAGCTTATATTAGTTAATGTAATTTAATATATCAAATATATAATTATACATTAAATTATCGAATCAACACTTGATCCGATAATCCGGCTATTTCATAAATAACCGACTAATATAATCTGTATCAGTTCATCGAATCAACACTTGATCCGATGACCCGGCTATATCTCATATACCCGGCCGATATCTCATATCGCGAGAATCTAATACGGTATCGCATACACATATTATTTTCGGTCCCGCACATATCACATATGTGCTCCTACTCCGTTTTGCCTGAGCCAGGAAACCTCTATGTAGGACTCTAAAGAATCGTCAATACGCCGGCAGTAGGTGATGATCATATCAAACACCCACAAGCTGCAAGCGGTCAGCTAAACGTAACAGCCACCCAGGTATTGAGCGATCAGAAGATCAACAAGCAAGCCTGTACATTCTCCTGCGAACCCAATTAGTAACACTCCCGTACAGTCCGGTCTCTTCGTCTGATATGTCACATATCTCGCCTAGGGGTGGTAAACGTCAGACCCCAGTAGCTTGATAAGTCATGTCGATATGAGGTCTATAACAGTTCGAGAAACTATTGATAACACTTACCAGTAAATCTCAGCAACCCTGGCCACGGATTTCCAGTTATAGCCAATCGAACACAGCGCAACATCAACTCCCTATACCGGGAGAGATGAAACCCCTCCTATCGCTCATTGCCTCCATGTGATTCGGGACTGTACCCAAAAGCCATCTCTTTGCACGCCCTCTTGGACGTGGTATGATGGAAATCAAAGTACAGTGGGAATCACACAAGACTCTATGACGATCTCGGGTCTACAGACTAACCTGTACCATTGTCACCAGAGAACTGCCATCTGACGTGAGGTATAATACTATCTGGGAGTTCTCGGCGAGTCCGTACAGTGTACCCAGTCTCCACTGAGCACCCGTATACCTTCTCTGATGTCAAACACCAATGGATATGGGATCATCCATCGCCCATCATATGGGTCAAGAAGCGCATACGCTGGTCTACTCTGGTATATCGATGCCCTGTCTCGATACACCTACGACTAGGAACATTTGAAAGATGTACTTGGCGACTACACTGTCCCCACTAGTATGATCCGCATCATAGTCCTGGTAGTCAAGTACTCATCCTAAGGGCTTTATCAACATGTAACATAGAGACAATCAGAGTACATGTTAAGATAAAGAGCAACCAGATAGCGTACTATCATGTCGAGCAAGAAAGTCCTCCTTATATATGTCCAAGCATCCACTACAATATACATCGTATGTACAGTAATGGCCTCTAGGGTATACATATAACTAACAGATTAATACCTCATTTTAATTTCTCTGTTAATGTGCAGAGAAATCAAACAGATTGGGGTTAATAGGGGGAGTCCAAAGGGTGTTAGGGCACAAAAAATTTCATTTCACCCTGCTTAAACCGGCAGTGCCGGCCCATTCTTGAATCTCGCCGGTCCAATCTGGTGGGTTGGGGTGTGGATCTCTGCTACGTGTCCATGTCTGTAGTATATCATTTCTCACATGTTTGTTTTCTTTCTGACTTTTCATTTTACGTGTTTTGCACGTGTAAACTTTTGAGCTTCTAAAAGTTTAAAAGAAAAGTCAATAAAAAATACATGTGGCTGGGGGATTCGATCACAAGGGCTACGTCACAGCAGTGTAGGGGTTTACCAATGAGCTACAAGTGTTTTCTTATTGTTCAAAAGCAAATTAAATTTATAACTTGTGCTCAGGCTTAGGTGTTACTCTCTGTACTTTGAAAAAATTCTGTACAGAAATTTTTGGTTGTTACACTCTATATCAGACTTGAAGTCTTGGGTCCTTTATATAATAGAGGTAATTTGTTTATTAGTTTTGAGGAAATCTCTCATTGAGAGATTCCAATTGATTTGGGGAATTTTACCCATCATTGGATCTTTGATCCAAAGGTTTCTGTTTTACAGAACATATTTTCTTGTTTTCTAACAAGATTGGGGAAATATTTTTCTATATGCAGAGTTTTATTCTGTGATCCAAGGGTTCTCTGTTTTACAGAGGACAATCTTTCTTGTTTAGAAAAATTGAGAGAATATATTCCAAAATAGAATTTTATTCTATGATCCAACCGAAGGTATCTTTCTTATTTTTTAGAAAGATTTAGGGAATGTTTTCTCTCGACAGAATTTAATTCTGCATTTTTGATAATTTATCATCTCCGTTGGATCTTTGATCCAATGGCTCTATTTAACAGAGAGTAGAATTTAATTCTACCTGGACGCCGGTGCTCACGTGTTGTGCACGTGAAGCGCCACCTGAGAGTTTTAACTCTTATTTAATAGATTCTTTTGTACTTTGCACACTGGCGCCCGCGTGAGGAGCACGTGCGGCGCTATATGAGAGTTTTAACTCTTATTTAATTTAATAGATTTTTTTGTGCTTTTCACACTGGCGCCAGCGTGAGGAGCACATGCGGCGCTATAAGAGAGTTTTAACATTTATTTAATTTAACAGATTCTTTTGTGCTTTGCACACTGGCGCCCGTGTGAGGAGCACGTGGGGCGCTATATAAGAGTTTTAACTCTTATTTAATTTAATAGATTCTTTTTTTCTTTGCATACTGGCACCCGCGTGAGAAGTACGTGAGGCGCCACCATAAGATTTAATTTTATAAGATTGGCTCTGGTGCCGGCGCCCTTGTAGTGGGCACATGAGGCGCTGCCTTATTAATTTTGAACAGAACTTTACTCTTTTATTGGGGGAAACAAATTCCCCCCACCGTTGCACTCATGTGGCTCACACGTGAGTGCAACAGTGGCACCTTTTTCACCGTTTGATCTTCTGTGGAGTTAAACCATCATCTTATGTTTTATAAATAGGGCCTTTGGCCCTTGAGATGACTACTGTTTCCGCATCCTCTTGAGTCTTCTTTCTTCCTTGAGAATTTAATTCTCTTTTCAGAACTCAGATCTCTGTCCAAAGAAACTCCCCTTAGAATTAAAACTCTGTCAAAATTGGTATGAATCATGACCATGATTTAACTCCTAAAGAAACTCTTGAAAGAATCTCTTCATGTTCTAGGGTTTTTTAACCCATTAACAGAGGTTTGCTCTTCTCTTGTAATGATCTCTTAGAGATCTAAAAAATTTATTTGAGTAGACCATAAGTCTTAAAAATCTTTAGGGTTTTACCCTGTTACTAACTTTGATTATTAAAAGTTATTTGGAATTTAATTCCATTTCCCGAGCGGATTTCTGGGATTTTATCCCATTGTTCTACAGAGCTTGGCTCTGAGAAAAATTTCTTTTAAAGAAATTCTTTTGGGAATTTTATTCCCTTTCTTATTTTCTTTTTAGGATCCTTTTTTGGCAGATTTGAAATCTGTTTGTAGAACACATTTCTCGAGGGAATTTAACACCATAGTTCAATGAGATTTTCTCATTAAATAAGAATCCTTATGGATTCTTACAATGAGTACCTGCCTCATCATTGGTGGGGGTATTACCTTGATTTTGTGAGGGCCCTTGTCCCTTTCCCTTTGAACTGTGGTGACTTTTACCACGCAGTACAATTCTAGGTGTAATAAAAATGTTAAAGTCTTGAACATTTTGTTGATAATTAACCCCTCCTCTTTTTTGTGTGCAGGTACTATGGCTTCCGATTCTTCCTTCCCTTTCGTTTGCTCGGAGAGTGCTTTCGCCGACGCACCTACAGATCGAGAAGTCTTCGCACTTATTTGGGACTATGACCCAGAGAAAAAGTCTCTTCATCTGTGGGGGTCATGGTACAGTCAAATTATCAGGGGTCGGTTTTACTTGCACAGCGCCTTCGGAACCGATCCCGGCAATCCATTATACTGACCCGCCGCTAGTAACTTACGCAATAGAAGAGGTCGACTGGACCTCGGAAGGTCGTCTTCAGCCTTCCATGCCATCAATATCAGTGCAACCGCCGATGGCCCTGGACATTTTAGAGCGACGCAAATGCCAAGGAGAGTCGCATCCTTAGAGGCAAGTTTACATGTTAGGAATGACTCCCCGTCATTCGGCTGACTATCTGTAGTGGGCTCGATATATCCTGTTGGCCAAGAAATCGCTGCTACTAAAGACCGTGTTGTATCACGCGATCTATGCGTTCCTCTTTCACTACCACACTCCTCATGTGTTGTGGGTCAAATATTTTCTGGAATAATGGAACATCCCGACCCACACATTTCTCTTATCGGATCGGGAGGTTTCAATCTCATTGCAGGCATTTGCAGAGATATCTGGATTACCCGTCAGAGGGGAACATTATAAAGAGATACTTCCTCCTGACGAGTATATCTTTGCTACCAAATCAGTGGTAATGGGTCTTATTCTGTAGAATGTCGTTCAACACCAGTTTTCGAGATTGATCAAGGTGTTGAACATGTATGAGAGCTTATTCCTGGTGTCTGGTGGACACGGAGTTAGCTTCACAGATTTCATCGCCCTCTTTCTTCGTCCGGAGGCTCTGTCTAAACAAGCTGCGAAGTTCGCCAAACTCGACGACCCGTTCGGATTTGGTTCGGACAACTTACCGACCACGGAGGCAGATCTAAAGAACTTCTTTATTCCGGATACTCCAGTCGTCCCCTTTGTAGAGATTGCCACTCTGGGCATCGACGAGGAGACGTTCTTCATAAGGTTTATCGTCTTGTGGCTGAGTTGGTTTGCGCTTCCGATGCATCCCCGCTATATGAGACCATCTGTCTATTATCCAGCTCATCGCATCGCCGCGGGGACGCACATGGCTATTGGGATCGCGGGACTGGCTCATTTATATCATGGCCTGAGCTTAGCAACCAACACTACTTAGCCGGGGGTAAAGCCTGTAAATCTCCCATTGCACTACTTCACCTTATGGATCGAGATGCACATGCACGGTGCTTTTGGTGTTCATAAACGATCCCGATTTTACGACGGCTACAATTTTTCCTGGGTCATGCACCTAGTCGATGCTTCTTCTCCAGACCCAACACAGCAGGAGGCTCGGCGATTTCTCCTTCTCCCACACATGGTTGGGGACAACATGACTTTTATCGATAAAGTCCTGACCATCGGCAAAGAATCTTCCAAAGTGATCCAACCGTTGCATGATGTTTTCAAGGAAAGGGCTTCTGTGTTGAGGGCTCGAGAGTTTGTGCACCTGTATTCTATCAGGTCAGGTTTTCTGGTATTTAGACAGAACGCCTCGGTGCTGGTTATGAGGTATAACCCGCATCGCTTTGCCCAGCAATCGGGTTACAACCAAGGCATTCCTCTCGAGTCATTTCTGATTGATCCGGTTGCTACGGAAGAGGGCATTCGCAGTGCGGCGCATCATTTCATGCGGTTAAATACGAGGTCCCATTTCCTCATCAGCGAGCCGAGTTATATTCCAAAGGCTTCGAATGCTTACGTTGCTTGGTACCAGCATGCAATAGAGGTGATGTCATCAAGGAGGAGAGGCGGCTGCTGCTTGACCACAAGGATGCTGTCCCAGCCAGTAATCCAGCGGTCCCACTAAAGCAACGGCCATTCGTGCTCCCTTCTTTGAGAGAGATTTCCACGGTTATAGCCCCGCGCGCGTTTCCTAGTAAGCCTCGACCAGATTTTCCTACGATAGCGGTAACCGTGGTGTTTCCAGAATCGGGCATTGGTTTGGAGATCAGGCCCGCCGTCCGAAGAAGCCTATTAAGCGAAAGCTCTTATCATCGGCTGTTGGTGCCAATTCACAGAAGAAGAAGAAATCTTTATTCTCTACTGACGTCGTATTCAGCCAGGAGCTTCATGCTCCTTATAGCGAGGGCTTGTGCTAGTATAGCACCAACGACAGTCTGTTCGATGCGCCTGTGACCAATACCGATCTTCAAGCTGCCATTGAAGCTTCCAAATGATTGGATCATGAACAAGCGGCATTAAACTCTATTGCGGAGTCTGGTATACTTCATTTATACTCTCCTGTATATATCGCTCCTTTTTTGAACTTATTACGCTTTACTGATGCTCTCTTCCTTAACAGGCATTTCTGCTGAAGAGGCTCTCTTGGCACCCCATAAGACGTTTGAGGAGGAGGAGAGCCTCCTCCTTGGGCCTTGGTATGATTCGTTTCACTACGCCTTTACATCTTTAGTTCTTTTTATTCATGACCTGACTCTTTTCTTTATCCTATTACAGGAACAACCACGACCTAGGTTGTTCCGAGTGTAATGCCAATCCTGGGTGGTGATGCAGAAAAGCCTTTAGAGCCACCGACTATGGCTCAAGCCTTCCCAAGGCCACCACAGGAGGCGTTGCTGAAGCAGCCGATGACGGATGCCACAGCGGATCCGGAGGCTGAGCCCGATTTGGACGACGATGTCCCCCTGACAGAAGTTTTGAGGAGATTGGTTCATACAGCTCAGGCTGAGAGGAAGCATAGAAAGCATGCTACGAG
The DNA here is from genome assembly GCA_030015575.1 of Agapanthus africanus. Taxonomy (NCBI): domain Eukaryota; kingdom Viridiplantae; phylum Streptophyta; class Magnoliopsida; order Asparagales; family Amaryllidaceae; genus Agapanthus; species Agapanthus africanus. The sequence goes on from CM057344.1 coordinate 43,991,619, forward strand.
GGAACGTCAGGCTATCTTGGCCGCAGGCGTAGGTTCGAGTAATGCTCAACCCTCTGGCATTCCTATGGTGAACGTTCCTACTGCCCTGTCCACTGCCTACAGACAGGTTGTGTGTGCGGCTCGAGAAGAAATTGAACGGCTACTTCAAGGTAGAACAACGCACGGTCCTTAGTAACAGCCTTTTTATTGAATCATAACACATGCATTTTTTAACAGGGCTAAATTTAGGTGATGGCGTGGCAGGAGAAGTGCCGGTGATTAAAGAGCCTGAAGTGGCAAACCTTCCTCTGGAATCCGGGATTGTTCCAACTGCCGCTTCTTCTCCCTGTGGATCCTTGGTATCGGTGGGTGATGCAAGCATTACGACGGCCTTTATCTAGTCAGGGGATGAAGGTGTGGATGCTAAATCCACTTTCCCAATGGAAACCGAGGAAGCCATCACAACTGGTGACGCTTCGGGCACTGTCTCGGTTTCTGCCCTGTAAGGTACTCCTTGAGTTATTGTCTTTGAGTTTTTAATCCCGCTAGGCATCTCTAATGATATCTCCTTTATTCTGAGTATGGGCGTGGTAGACCCTGATACTGTACTGACTGAAGAATTAACGCCGGTCATTGCCCTGACTATCACGGTTTCACCCCTCTCTTCTGCGTCTCCCCGAACTCTGGAAGGTGAAGATTTCTCATTTCTTTGATTCAGTGTAGATACCATTTTCTTGCATTAACCATATATTTTCGCAATCCTGCAGGAGTGCCCTTTGATCGCTTATACCAGGTGTTAAGCCCGCATTTTGCCTTTCAATTGGAATTCGTTCCCCATTCTGGCATTGGTTAGTATATTCTTCGCTTGGTGTTTCTTCTTTTCATGAGTAAGCTTTCCTCATATTGACCACAGCATCACGGCTCGAGGGAAGGAGTGAAGGAATAGCCGAGCCTCCTGTGCTCCATGTCTTGCCACTTTCAACAGCTGGAACGGTAGATCTCGTCCATCAGATTTCTTCTTTATTTTTCAAGTTAAAATATGACCCTTATTCGTGCGTGATTTATTTTGCAGCAACTACAGGGCCTTCCAATTGGAATCCCTGATGATGTACTGCCTACAGGGCCTTTTGCTAAGCGTCAATCTTCCAGGGGTGCGGTGACTAGCAGTCGGATGTTAAACGAATATATCGAACATCTTGATGCCGAGGCTCTCACTTCTGCCGCGGATTTCACTGACGAAGTCAACCCTATGTTGGCGACACTTGTGAATTTCCACAACGAAGATTTCATCGGCCTTTGGGTTGATTATTGTAAGAAGATCGAGGTTTGTCTACATGAGATCGAGCTCAAGCATCTCAATCCTAAAGTATTGACCTTGAACGCTCAGCGGGTCACGTGGATCGAGCAAAGTGTCGATTCCATTCAATATTTTGAACAAAAGTTGGCTCTGAAGCGAAAGGAGCATGAGACAGTTTCCGGCGAATCCATCCAATTGCGTGCCCAGATCGAAGCAAATGCCGCGCAGCTGCAAGTTATTTTCGAAAACCTCCAATATTGTATTTCTAATGGGTTGTCGCTGAGGCTGAACCTCGATTTTAACGAGCGGGGCATGCAAGATTGCGAGGTTGCCAAGCAGGAAATCGCTGAGAAACTTTCATCATGCTTACAACAGCGGGCTCAAATTGTAGTGGGGCTAGCCACAGTAGTAGCATGCGAGGAGGAGCTGTAGGGAGCGCGTGAGCGGGTTGCCAATTTGTTGAAATCCCCGCCTTCTTAAAAATTGCAATTGTATTCCCCCCTTTTGTATTAATTGTATCTCTTAAACACTTTGATTCGTGAAGAAAGAATATACACTTTTTGCATGATCTTATCTGTGTTTTGATGTCTTAATGTTGTGCTAATTAGTTTACTTACTCGTTTCGGTGTCCGTAGTTTATTCACTCGTTTCAGAGTTTCTAGTTTATGTACTCATTTCGGAGTTTGTAGTTTATTCACTCGTTTCGGAGTCTCTAGTTTATGTACTCATTTCGGAGTTTCTAGTTTATTCACTCGTTTCGGAGTTTCTAGTTTATGTACTCATTTCGGAGTTTATTTAATTTACCTCCTTTAGCTTTACAGGCAAACTTGTCCTAACGTTATATATAGATAACCTCTATTCTTTACAACAGAGGACCATTAGGTTTTGTGGTACCAGGGTTTTGGTCCATGGTACCGTTGTGTTGGCTGATGTATTCCTCAATATGCGGTCTTTAAGCCGTTGTTCGAGTAGCCCCTTAACTGTCGTGTCTCTGATCCCTTCGGGGGCTGGACAAGACGTCTTCAAGTAATCTCCTTAGGCTATATTACCGTCGAGAGAGTAAGCGTTTGGAATTTTCCATGTCGCTTTTTACTTGAGGTTAGGCTCAATTTGGAGCCCCGATGAGTCATAACCACTCCGCACAGGTGTGGGATGATCCCCGATAGTCTTTTAGGCTTTATATGAGTTGCCGTCGAGACCCGAAACTGGGAATATGCCGTTGCTTAATTTTTTGTTTTGACGATGTCGCGCCGATTCTTTGCTAAAGTAGGGTAGACATCTGTAAGACTTCTATGTTGTATGTATTGCAATTGAAGTCCGGAGCTAGGAATATGCCATCGCCCTAATTTCGTTTGGTAGTTACGTCCGCATCCTACTGAAATGAGGAGGAAGATCAAGATTGTCTCTAGGTTGTATATAAACCGTCGAGACTTGGAGCTAGGATTTTTTCGTGACTCCACTTTTTCTTTGACCCTTGGGTCTTTGTTGACGTCGTGTCTGCATCCTGTCGGAATGAGAAGATACATCGGGGAAGTCTTTAGGTTGTGTATAGACCGTCAAGGCTTGGAGTTAGGGTTTTGCCATAACTCCACTTTTGATTTTGTTTGATATGTATGCCCTAGAGGCCATTATTGTATATTTATACATGTGGATGCTGGGGATATGTGTGTATAAGTCATTCTTGCTCAGTTATATAGTATATTATTTCAGTTGTCTTTATCAGGATATGTGTATTTGTTTTTATTGATGTTTTATCCAGCTTGCACATATTGATAAAGACTTAATACAGTAGTATGCTATTATGGTTTCACTTTATCTTAACATGGCATATGTTATACATGTTATTACATATTGCGATTACATGTTGATAAAGCCCGTAAGATCTTGCTTGATCACCTGCGTTGTGATGGCGATCATACTTGTAGGAGCGGAGTAGTTCATAAGCACATCTTTAAATAGTCCGTAGTCGCGTAAGTATCGAGACTAGGCATTGATACTCCAGAGTAGACTAGTGTATATGTTTCTAGACTCCGACAAGGGGCGATGGTTGGTCCTGAAGCCATTGGTCTGTTGCACCTAAGATCATATACAGGTGCTCACTGGGTGTGAGTACACTGGACGGACTCGCGGAGAACTTCCAGATGGTACTATACCTATCAACAGATGGAAGTTCTTGGGTGACATGTGTATGGGTTAGTCTTCAGACCTGAGATCGTCATTTGTCTCGTGTAAGTTCCCACTGTGCTTTGATCACTACCCTACCACAGCTCTACTGAGTCGTGCAAACAGGTTTTGGTTGGGTACAGTCCCGAGCCATATGGAGGCAGTGAGCGATTGTTGGGGATTCGTCTCTCCCGATATTCGGAGTCGATATCGCATAGTGTTCGATTGGTTAGGACCATAAGACCTTAGCCAAGGCAGTTGGGATTTATTGATAGGTTGATCAGTAGTTTCCTGGATTGGTCCTGAGCCTCATCAGCACGAATTATCGGGTTATTAGGGTCTGACATTTACCACCCCCTTAGATCCGGTATGCGATACTCGTAGACAAAGAGACCGGACTGTACGGAGATTGTCACAGATAGGCTCAGTAGGAGTTCGGACGAGTTTGCTCGTCGGCCTTCCTTTTCGACAGGTACTTGGGTAGCCGTTACGTACATCTAGTGCCACTGACGGGCTTGTGGTTAAACCTACTGCCAACGTACTGTCGAGTCTTTAGAGTCCCACACAGAGGGTTTCCCTGCTTAGGGCGAAACGATGTAAAAGCCGTATGGTTTTACGGCAGGGGTTCGATCATATACATATACTTATGAATGTGTGATGTTCGGGCGGATAATACTAGTGGGATTTGGTTTAAACCAGATCCTAGTATTATATTCTTATATTATTTTGTCTCTTTGTATTCGTATTTTTCGGAATACGGATACGGGTATGTATATACGGTAAGGGGCATTCTTGTAATTGTGCAAGATACTTCTAGAAGAAGACACCATATTATTTGTTTAAACCATTATTGTTAATGGTTAATGAGGTGGAGAAATGAGGTGTTCCTTTGAATTAAGTGAAGCATGGCTACTTGGTGACTCATGGCATGACTCATTCTTTACTATTGGAGTATGCTTGATATTTTCTTTTGTTGTGAATTTTTAATGCAAGGTGGAATCTAGATATTTTTGTAATATCTAGATATTTAGGTATGGCATTATTGGTTTGCATTATTAATACACAACACTTAGCCATTCTTCACTTGATGATATTCATTTCTCACTTGAACACTATCATCTTCTTCTTGCTTTCTTCTTTTATTTTAAACCCTAATTGTCTCATGAGTTGAGAAACCCAGGGTTAGTGAGATATATTAATCCATCATCACTCTCTACATCACCTAGGCTACTTAGATTAGCAAACTAAGTTACCTAGTTACCTCGGTTTAGAAGTTGGAGCTCAAAGTAGACACTCTCGGGTGGATCATCCTTGACGCGAGGAGGCCTAAGTTCAAGCGTGATCCGTACATCTTTTGAGGAGCTAAAGGAGAGGAGCAAAGACCCGAAGGACTTGTTTCTTTAGGTATAATTCCAATCATAGTAGATAGAGCTTCTCTTGTTGCTAGTTAGGTTTATGGTTAGATCCGGTTTAGGGTTATTCTAGCGCCAAGTTTAAATCGTTGTAAAAAAATTTTGTTCCGCAAACCACCACAGATGATGGATAGGGCGTTAGAATAACCTTTCATGGTATCAGAGCCAGCCCATAAACCCTATAATAGCAGGTTTAAACAATGTTAAATTAACGAAACCGAAACAACTCCGAAACACGAAACAAAAATCCAAGTTTCTGTCGAAATTTTCAGAGGCTCTAATTTTTTTTAAACGATTGCAGAGTGCTCCTTATGTTATGATATGAACACAGAACAAAAACGGCACAATTTCACTTCAACTTGGCCGGCCAAAGTTCAATTTAGACCGGCCTCACCGGTTTTGTAGAGTGCAATTGCGTTGAGTTTTGGTCTGTGTTCTTATCTCTTGGATTTAAGGTTTCAGGTGTTGTTTGTTTTTGCCCAGGTTGGATATAATGTTATCTTAAGTTTTGGGGATATTCGGGGTATTTCGAAGTCGTTATTTTTAACATTGTTTAATAGTTTCAGTACATATATTACTATCTCCGACCGCGAATGTCATTAGAGCGGTATAACTCGTCTAACTGCTATATGCTCTTTTAGACGGGTTTGCGAACATGACATTCACGTTGATATTCTGTGTTTGTGCTAAGGTTGTGGTTGGATAGTCGTGGTGGATAGCTTTTGGTGCAATGGTGGTAGTACAGTTAAGATTTATTTGTACATTTGTTATTGCGGGGCGAGCGTCCGACATGTGGACAGCTGTTACTGCCTGTTGTATATTATTTGATTGGGGCACAACTGGGTTGAAGTCGATGTCACCATTTTACATTTTTTTCTTTTCTGTACTAGGATTACCCCGTGGTGGTGTGCACGAATAGCCGGATTCTAGAAAGCAACAAGCCCGCATCTCATGGCGTTGAGATGGAGGGGGCTTCACTCTAGAATTGGCGGGCTATTCGCCGTACTCGTAGGGGTATAGTTTTACCTACGGAGGGGCGCCCAAGTTACTGGATTCCGTGAAGTGCTGGGTGGTCCATTCACTTTATTGATTGGAGTTTCCTCACTTCTGGGATTGGTGGGTAACTTGCCGCGCTCGTACGGGTCCGGGTTTTTATTGCACAGGCTATCCACGACCGGGAACGTCGGGTTTTATTTATGACTCAAATGAAACCCGAGACTCCTAGATTATCCACCATTCTGTGTTGCTTTCTGAGATTCTGTGATGTTGATTATATCATGCCTGGGATGAATGTTATATATTTATATATATATACTAGTAGATTTTGTATATATTTTCCACCCGCGCTAGTCGAGCCCCCGCTCTACCGTTAGTTAAGTAACCTAACGGGTGATGACAGGGCCCAGTGGCGAATGCGGATGGCATATGCGTACATTGTATTTTCGTTCTTTTTTGGTGTGATAGGTTTTATTGATGGGACCGTATTAATTTTGATTAATGTAAGAAAAGAAACCTAAAATGATGTTGGAACAAATTTCGAAAAACTATAGTTATATTCATTGGCTTTGCATAGTGCTATCCAGTTGTGGATATCCAGCACCTCATTCCAGGAGGCAAGAGCCGAGATCCCTTCGCGGTGAGTGACCTCTTGAGCAAAAGTATATACTGTAGATTACTCAGTTTTTTCAAAACCAGAAATTTTCAAAAAGCGGAGCTTAAACCACTCTTTTTCAAAGCTATCAGGTTCCTTCAACAATATCAAGTTCATTACGTTAACGGGTTTTTCGCCAAAAACCCAGCTATAGCCCTTCGTCATTTCAGAAAATTAGTACTTAGTATTCATGTTGTGTTTGTTGATTATTCGTCAAGGCACAGTGAACAGTAACTGAGTAATGATTCTCTATAGCATAAATAGATGTGATTGGTTAGGACAGTCGCGTGATTTTGTTGATTATTCATCAAGGATCATGCTGGTGGGTCTAATGCAATCTTGGATAACGACGGGTTGAACTTGACTAGGACCTTTTAAGGCAACGGAGCTTCTTTGTATACTACTCTCAGAATTTTTGACTCAGGAATATAGCGAGCGGACACGAGCGTCGTCATCTATTATTGACCTAGGTCATAACTCGTTAGGCATAGTATTTTTTGAGGAATCGGCTGTTTATTGGTCGGAAGAGTCTTTCGCCATGCATATCCATGAGCAGCTAGGCTCCTCCTTGGTATACTTTGTCTTTGATGTACGGGCCTTCATAATTCGGCTCTAATTTCCCCTGTTTTGCATGATTAGAGATCATCGGTCTTTTGACGACTAGTACAAGCTCGCCTTGGTGGAATGTTCTCGGCCTAGTCAGTCTTTCGTATGGCCATGTCATCCTTGCCTTATAAGCTTCCAGGTTTTGCTATGTTATAAGGCGGGTTTTGTCGAGGGTATCGAGCTCCTCGAGCCAAAGATGAGCATTTTCTTCATCTGTCGGCTCATATCGAACCACTACTCGTAGATACAGGAGTTCTATTTCCATGGGAAGCACTGCTTCCGTGCCGAATACCAACGCGTACAGTGTTGTATTCGTAGCCGTCTCGAACATTGTTTGGTATGCCCAAAGAGCTTCGTGCAACTTTTCGTGCCAGTGTTTTTTGCTTCTGGACATTGTTTTCTTTATAATCTTTTTCAAGGTCTTGTTGAAGGCTTCAGCTAGACTGTTAGCTTGAGGATTATAGATCGAAAAGTATCTCCAATCTATTTTATGCTGCTGTGCGAAGTGACCGATTTAATGGCTTCTGTAGGCTGGCCCATTATCCAAGATAATTCTTCGCGGAGTGCCGAATCAATAGATGACATGTGTCCTGAATAAATGGAGGATATTCTCCATCTTCACTTCCCTTAGTGGTAATGCTTCTACCCACTTGGAGAAGTAGTCGGTCGTTGCCAGCATGAACCGATGTCCTATGGATGATGTTGGTTCAATGGGGCCGATTATATCGGTTCCCCACATTTTGAATGGCCAACTAGCTACAGTTGGGTGTAGCGGGTTTGGATGCTGGTGGATGAATTCCCCGTGAATTTGGCACGAGTGACACTGCTTCATATATTCATGGCATCCTGAAACATTGTGGGCCAATAATAACCCATTATTTTGATCTTCAGCTTCATTTTTGGCCCAGCTTGGTGAAAACCAGGAATCTTAGCCACAGACAGTTGAACGATCTCTTATATAGAGTATCATTGATGAAGGCAAATGACATAGCTTGTTTCATGAGCTGATGTCGAGACGACGCATTTTCGGACGTTCGTCGAGATTTGAAGTAGTCTATGAAGACTTCCCTCCAGTCGATGACCTTTTCTTCATCCCCTATATGAAGGGCTGCTGCTTCGGTTGCTTCTTTTCCTTTGGATGGCTTTATTATGTCTTCCGAAGATGTCTCTATTGGCACAATGATCCTGCGGCTTTGCATGATGATCTTTACGTCATTGAGGTCTTCGTCGGCCAGTTCCTTCGCCAATTTGGCCAACTCATCTGCCTTGCTATTTTCTGCACACGGTATACTCTCTAGGATGTAAGAGGGGATTTGTGTCAACAGTTGTTGCACTCTTTCGCTACACTTTATCAGCTCTGGTTTGCACGTCTGATAGTCGCCATTTACTTGGCTAACGATCAGCTGGGAGTCTCCATATATGAGGAGGACTTTGATTCCCATGTCAACAACGATCTCGAGACCAACTATCAAAGCTTCATATTCAGCTTCGTTATTAGTCTTCGCCTCTGTTAAGGAGAGGGCATAACGCAATATCTCTCCTTATGGAGTCACGAAGATAAGGCCCATCCCGGTTTTGATTATAGGGGTGTTTTGCTTTTGCCTCTTCATGGAAGATGCTCCATCACAGTAAAGTTCCCATCGGGAATCATTTTCTTCCTTCTCTCCTTTGATTGTGTCGAAGGCATGTTCATCCGACAACTCACAATTTAAGGAGGAGTCAGCTGGTATCGGATGCTCGGCGAGGAAATCGGCAATTTCCTGGCCTTTTACTGCTTTAAAGGGTCAATATGTTATCGAGAACTCCATCAGGAGGAAGGCCCAATTGGCAAGCCTTCCTGTTAGTATGGCCCTTGACATCAGATATTTAAGAGGATCCACCTTTGATATGATATGGACCTCATGTGCCAAGACGTAATGTATGAGCTTCGTTATCACGAAGATCAGTGTGAGGCAATGCTTTTCGATGGGGGAGTAGTTGTGTTCTACCTCCGGAAGAACTCGACTCAAATAGTACAAAGCTCTCTCCTTTCCCTGATCATTCTCTTCTGCCCATAGCGCGTCTAGAGAACCCTCAAGGGCCGTTGTATATAGAATAAAGGGTTTTCCCGTAACCGTAGCGGTCAATACCGGCGGATTTTGCAAGTATTGCTTGATTTCGTTTAGTGCATTTTGGCACTTTTGATCCCAGATGAACGGGGTCCCCTTCTTCATCAAATGACTGTAGGGACGATATTTTCCGGAGAGGTTGGTTATGAACCGCCGGATATATAAGAGCTTTCCTTGAAGAGATCGCAACTCTTTAAGGGTCCTTGGCGTGGGCATCTCTGCAATCGCTTTGATCTTTGAGGGATCGAATTCGATACCCCGGTGCCGTATGATGAATCCTAGGAATTTTCCTGAGGAGACTCTAAACGCGCATTTTAAAGGATTCATCTTCAGATTATACTTCTGAAGACGTTGGAACACTATGTTTGGATGTTCCCAATGTTCCTCGTAAGAGTTGCTCTTCACCGCCACGTCGTCGATGTAGCATTCGACAATCTCATGGATGAGATCATCGAAGATCTTGGTCATGGCCCTCTGGTAGGTAGTGCCAACGTTCTTTAAACCGAAAGGCATCACTTTGTAGCAGAATATAACCAGCGGAGTTCGGAAGGCGATATGCTTTTGATCTTCAGGATGCATTTTTATTTGATTGTATCCCGAAGATCCATCCATGAAGGAGAAGACTCGTGGGTAGACATGTTATCGATCATTAGCTCGGTAACAGGTACTGGAAAATCATCATTCGGGCAAGCTTTGTTGAGGTCCCGAAAGTCCACACAGATACACACCGTCCCATTTTTCTTCATCATCGGAACGATGTTAGCGATCTAGTCGGGATATTGAACTTCTTGGATGAAGCCGGAGTCGATTAGTTTCTTGACCTCAGCATTTATACTCATTTCAAGTTCGAGCCGCATTCTTCTTAGCGCTTGTATGACTGGCTTTATGTCCAGCGATATGGCCAGTTTATGTACTGCTACCTTTGGATCTAGACCCGGCATTTTGGAATAGTTACATACGAAACAGTCTTTATACTACATGAGCACGTCCTTTAACGTGGCTACCTGTTTTTCAGATAGTAGCTCACTGACGAACATTGGCCTCCGGTCATTTTCCGTCCCTAAGTCAATTTTCCTTAGGTTGTCCGCCGTAGTGTATATCCCGTCTTCCAGCTTTTTTGGTGCTGGTGGAAACTCTGTGATCACCTCATCCCCGTCTTCATTTGCGAAGAACTTGAATGGGTCATCTACAGTCTCGTGCCCTCCCTTCTTTGAGTATGTTACCACATGGTAGGTATGGGTTTGCTTCCATTCTTGACGTTGAGCTGGTCCTGTCCTCACGGTATAGGTCCTCTTTGGCTCATGCTTTTGCGGCGGGGTTACCCTCCAGCTGTTGGACAAAGCGAACCAGCCTTGTTAACATTGGTCTTCGACCCAGCCTTTGAAGGTGAAGCAGTCTTCAAGAGGATGACCTATTGCTCGGTGATAGGAGCGATAATCCGGAAGATGGACCACGTTTATTTTTTTGGGGTGCCGAGAATCCAGAAGCGTCATCATTTGATACTTCATGATAAGGTTGAATACTTTCCTTCTCTTGTCTTGAGGGAAAGAGTATTCCCAACCCATCTTCTTCATATAGGACGGGTTCCAGCTGGCTTTTCCTCGATTGGACGGCTTCTTGGATCCGTTTTGTTGTTTTTTAGCGTTGTTTTCTTTCTTCGCCTTGTTTTTGCCTCTATTTCGGGATTTTCCTTCGAGGCGAGAATGTACAACTGGATGAGGATGAAAGGCACTGTAGTCTTCTTTCTCCGCGGACTGCCGGTTAACGTGTTGCGTCCTAGCCTTTTCATAAATAGCCATTTTGCGACTGTGGTTATCCCGAATCTTTTGACGGGCTTCTTTTATTAGTTTGTCAACTTGTTCTTCGAACGATGGGCTTAACGTTCTTAGAGAGGGATCTCGTTCTGTTTCAACGTCACGGCTCTTTGGAAGAGCGTTCTCTTATTCACCAGAGTTGTTTATGACGCGGCAGTTGTAGAATCATTCCCGTTTCTCAGACCGAACGGGTCCGAGCCCAGTTGTTTCAATCTTCCCGTTGGGCATCTTTCGCTGGGTCCAAGGGATATCCCAAATATTTTTATAGAAGTTGGTTTGTCGAACAGTTTGTTCAAAGTGCACACCTTGGCATCTTAATAGTCTTTTCAATCCATCCGCGTAGTATTTTGGCAGACAGATTGGTTGAAGCCTATCAAGTGTAAAATTAGCACCGTGCTAGACTTCTTTCTCTACTCTGGTCTCCGTAGATTGGTAGAAGAGGATCGTCTTTTTACCTCTTCGCCTGGGAGGCACGTGGAACGTTTGTAGTTCCTGTACGCTATATGTATCGAGCGCATCAAGTTCCTGTTAGTTGTATGTATGCTCTAGAGGCCAGTATTGTACAGATAATGTATATTATATTGGATGCTTGGACATATATAGAGAGGACTTTCTTGCTCGATATGATAGTATGCTATCTGGTTGCTCTTTATCTTAACATGTATACTTGTCTCTTGATACTGTCTTATAGTTACATATTGGTAAAGCCCTTAGGATATGTACTTGACTACCTGGACTATGATGCAGATCATACTAGTAGGGACAGAGTAGTCCATAAGTACATCCTTTAATATTCCTAGTCGTGGGTGTATCGAGACAGGGCATTGATATACCAGAGTAGACTAGCGTATACGCTTCTCGACCCATGAGATGGGCGATGGATGATCCCATATCCATTGGTGTTTGACATCAGAGATGGTATACGGGTGCTCAGTGGAGACTGGGTACACTGGACGGACTCGCCGAGAACTCCCAGATGGTATTATACCTCACGTCAGATGGCAGTTCTCTGGTGACACTTGTGCAGGTTAGTCTGTAGACCCGAGATCGTCATAGAGTCATATGTGATTCCCACTGTGCTTTGATTTCCACCTTACCATGTCCAAGAGGACGTGCAAAACGGTGGTTTTTGGGTACAGTCCCGAGTCACATGGAGGCAATGAGCGATAGGAGGGGTTTCGTCTCTCCCGGTATTGGATGTTGATATTGCGCTGTGCTCGATTGGCCATAACAGGGAAGTCCCTGGCCAGGGACGATTTAGAGATTTACTGGTAAGTGTTACCAGTAGTTTCTCGACCCGTTATGAGCCTCACATCGGCACGACTTATCGGTTATTGTGGTCTAACGTTTACCACCCCTAGACTTGATATGCGACATATCAGACGAGGAGACCGGACTGTACGGGAAGTGTTACCGGTAAGCTTCTACAGGAGTTGGAGCGGGCTTGCTTGCTGATCTTCTGATCGCTTAGTACCCGGGTAGCCATTACGTCCAGCTAGTACCGCTGACGGCTTATGGGTGCTTGATGTGATCATCACCTACTGCCGGAGTATTGACGGGTCTTTAGAGTCCTACATAGAGGTTTTACTAGCTCAGGAAAAACGAAATAGGAGCACGTATGTGATATGTGCGGGACCGAGAATAATGCGTGTATGTGATACCGTATTCTATTCTCGCGAATTTTTGTATCGGTCGGTTATATATGATATAGCCGGGTTATCGAATCAAGTGTTGATTCAATAAGTCGATACAATGGATGTTAGTCGGTTATATGAGATATGACCGGATTATTAAGTCAAGTGTTGATTTAATAATTTAGTGTATAATTGTATATTAGATATACTAGTTTACATTAACTAACACTTGTTCAGTTAAGGATTTTTCTCACATGTGCACACTTTAATATATATGTGATATATATTAAAATGTGTTTTCTTTTTGTATCATGGTTGATGATACACTTGACATGGGTGTACAAGACATACACCATTCTATTTTAAATGGTGGTTAATAATTACTTAAGGTAATTACAAATTAGTGGACATTTTGTCACAAGCATGAAGCTTGTGGAAGCTTGTGGATGTTTTGACAAAGTCCACTAACTTTGTTTTACCTTAGATTTTTATTAACCTAACCATTTTGGATTAGCCATGGTTATGTCTCTACATGAGTTAGTATATGATACTCACTCACCATGGTTAGCTCACTCACTTGATCATTATCCTCATCTTTTCTTTTGTTCATCTTCTTCTTCTTCTTTGAGCAAAAGAAAAGCTTGCTAGGGTTTTAAAAGAGAGTGAAACATTGTGAGAAATAAAATTATAAAGAGAACCCACTTCCTATTTCTCCATCCTCTACTAGACTAGCACTTTAATTTAGGGTGTTTGCTTCACTAATTCTCTAGTTAGTGAAGTAGAAGCTTGAGTTGGCATCCCCTCGACGTAGATCATCTTCGGCCTCGAAGACTTCAAGCAAGGACGCTCCTTTAGCCTCGTGAAGCCATGCAAGAGTCCGGGAGAACCACGATCGCAGCGAAGGGACTTCAACAAGGAGCTAAAGAAGTGAAGGACCGATCTACAAAGGTTGTATTTCGTATTCACTTAGTTGTAGATGCTATTTACTTGCATGTGAAACCCTAATTTTCTAGCAAAGATCTTGTTTAGGGTTGTTAGGCACAAATTTTTAATCGGGCATGGTTGATGCTTTCTTAACCCTTGTTAGAGTTCCTAGTAACCCTACAGTTCATTGTAATGCCGAGGTGGAACCAATGTGATTTGTAGGCACTGATCTACTTCATTGAGGGTTTGCACTGACAGGCGGATGGAGAACACTGCGTTGGCCTCGTCCTCAAAGTCGCTGCCAAAGACCAGAATAGGGGTCGATGGTCCGGTCCAGTTGTTTTCTTTCTGGGGTTGCCCCGAGTAAACTATTTCTTCATCTTCCTCGGAATCGATCCCAAAGATCGGGATAATGGCGACGGAATTCTGTTTATCCTCCGGCTTATGACATCTTTCGGTGTCTTCGAGGTCTAGTAGGAAGTACTTTCCTTCTTCATATTTCCGAACCTCATTTACGGAGAACGGATTCAGCTCTCCTGTGACAGTGCATTCCAAACCATTCTTAAAATACTTCATACACTGATGTTGTATAGAAGGGATGACGTTGTACTCATGCAGCCAGGGCCTGCCGAGCAAAGCGTTATAACAAGTCTTGGCGTCAATGACGTGAAATTTAATATCTGTGATGAGCAACCCGAAGCGTAACGTCAGAATTATGGACCCAAGCGTCAATGACAACTATGAGTCGAACCCAGAGATGGTAATTTTGTCCCGAGCCAAGTGCTGAACATTCATGAAAATCTCCTTCAACACTTTCACGTTGAGAAGGCTGACGGAGGATCCGTTGTCGACAAGGATTTTCCCTATCTTGATGTCGTGGCAGTACCCGGTGACGTATAACAGACGGTTATGCTCGCACATACCAAGGAGTAGGTTTTCATCGCTGAATGTAATGTCAGCTATGTGAACCTCCGCCAGCTCATCCTTCATCTTGTCTCCTGCGAGGAAAGCTTGGAACTGATCGGGCTGTTATAATGCCTTGATCAGAGACTCCCATGCTTCTTTGGACAAGATGAGAGCATCCAATATGCTCAGTTGTGAGGGTATTTTCCTCAAATGTACCAGGACGTTATAATCCACCTTATTTTTCTTAAGCAGGTCTCTTATTGCAAGCTATTTGACAACTCCTTCATCAAAGGTTATTTCCTCAAGGATTTTTTCTTTCCCTTTGTCTATTTTGCTCGAACCCTTGTTTGTAGGTCTGAGGTTCTTTTTAGGCAGCATGCGGCTACACAGCTTAATGTTCTTACGGTTCTTCTCCCCTCTTCTTTTTCGGAGGTGGAGTCCTTGAAGAGAAGGCTGAGAGTCATTTCATTCTCAGAATCGCTCAAGAAGGTAAGAACTTGGGGTTTTTTTCCTTTCCGGACTGGTATCAACCATATGACAGTTGCTAGTCATTTTTTCACGCATACTTGTCGCACCTTTTTGTTGTCGACGAGCTTCGCGCTTCATCCTCTTGAAGTGTTTTGATGGGCAACGTATCCTTACCACCACTTTTTGTAGGCACTGCATTCTTCGGTGGGGTGGGTAACCCTCCGATGATATAGGCAGTAGTTTGGATGTGAATCCTCTCTGTCAAGGCGTATGACCCTGGGAGTGTTCCTTACAAGAGGTGACAACTTTATTCCCACTGACAGGGCTTTGGCGAACCGCTTCTCTGCTTTGCTTCTACTCTTATTTGTGCCGGGTGTGCTTCGGTTTGGTTGGAGTACTTTACGACTCATCCTCGCCGCAGCTTCTTTATCCTGACATTGACGCTTAGCCTTTTCGTAAATGGCTGTTTTGCGTTCTCAGTCGGCTTTGCTTTTCCGAAAGGTTTCGTTTAACAGCCTATCGATCGGGTCTTCTTCTGCCAGTTCCGGGGATTTTAGCGCCGCATCTTACCCCTGTTCCTCTGCGTTGTTTTCTGATGCTGAGGGAGCTTCTTTGCCATTTAACGACGAATGGGAGACCATATGGCAACTTCCTACATAGTTTTCGGTTTCTTCTGATGAGTTATTTTCCTCATCGTTGTCATTATCTTCGTTCTCAAGAATATAATTGAGAAACTCTTCGAGGCTGACCGGTGTCCGCGTCTTCTGGTTGTACTCCTCTAACACGTCAATGTACTTTTGTATGTTTATGAACTTGTCGTCATACTTGGCAGGCTGCACAGGCTTCTTGGTCTTTTCCTTTTTCTTCGAAGACTTTGAAGGCTTAACTTGGGTATTTTGCCCTTTGTCAACAACTTTCGGTAAGGGACGTGGTTTCAGCATCCCTTCGATGATTTCAGGTTCAAGTGGGCTCTTCCACCTGACCGCTGGACATGCCTGTAGATCCTTCAGTATTCTTTTGATCTTTGCTGAAAGAAAGATTTCCTATGGAGTTTCTTCCACGAGCGAGCATGATGCCCCCAGTGCATCCACCTTTTTAGGAGTGTGCTTCTGAGGCGGGTTCACCCTCCAGTTCTCAGACATCGTGAATTTCCCCTGTTGGTACTGGTCCTCGACCCAGTTCTTGAAGATGTAGCAATCCTCAATTAGGTGGCTCACCATTCTGTGATAGGAGCAGTAGTTAGGGTAGTTGACATAACAGGGTTGCGGTGGATGCCGTAGGTCTGGCAATGTGATGAGTTTGTTATGCATTGCCAACTCAAATAGTCTCCTCGTCTTATCGTGGGGAAATGAGTAAGCGCATCCTAACCTTTCTTCCCGAGATAGACGTGTATGTGCATTGTTTTGGCGAACCTTCGATTTTGGGGCGCTCGGTTGTTGTTGACTATTGGTGACGAAGGCCGCTTCCCCTTTACCCTTGGCGTTTTGAGGGTCCTTACTTGAGGAGGAAGGCCCGAGGCCCATCTGGTCCATTTGGGCCAGTTTATCTATCAGAGCCTGAAAATTTGTTGGTTTGAAGAACGTCTTGAATTGGGACACAGTCGTTTGAGGATCAAGGGTCCCGATAAACATGCCCATGGTGGGGAATTCTTCTATGCGTTGTTCGCACTTTGACCACAGGTTCTACCACCGGATCACATATTGGACCCAGGTTTCTCCCAGCTTTACCCTGGTATTGATTAAAGTCGTGATGTCACACACCGCTTCTCGGTGTATGGTAAGGAGACGCGACGGGTCATGCGACGTATTTACACAGAAGTAAATGCGCTAAGCATAACTGAGAAATATAAAGTAAAATGTATACAAGAGACATGAATATAAATGAACATCAACTTTTATTTATTCAAATCTTTACAAGTACAACTGGAAATGTAAATACAGGAATAGAAAGCAATGCCTAAACAATGGCATAACTGAAATGAAAAGTATATACAAGTGCCTACAGCTCTGGGTCGATGGCAAACTACTCCAAGTCCTCAGTACTGGGCTCGATCTCTAGTGGGTCGGATCCATCTGACAACATTCCAAAGAAAGAAGAAAAGGAATGTCGTCAGCGAATAATCGCTCGGTAAGTCCTAAAGAAAGAAAGAAGTAGAATAGACAGAAAAGAGAATATAACTGTATAATGTTATCTTTTGTTCTGTTAACGCAGTTGTTTGCAGCTTGGTACAAAATATGCCAGTGTATACAAGAGGAGTCCCACTATTCCGGAGACTAAAATATACGGAGCACAACAAACCATTAAGCCACGGTACAACAGCAATGAAAGGTTACGCTAACGCCCCGGCCAACTTCCATGGCCAAATGCGGAACAAAATTTTTTTTACGAACGAAAACTTAGCGTTAGAATAACACTAAACCGGATCTACCATAAACCAAACTAGCAAAAAGAGAAGCTATCTACTATGGAAAGAGTTATACCATGAGACTCGAGTCCTTCAGGTCTTCACTCCTCTCCTTTAGCATGCTCTTAGTAGCCTCCATGATCGAGCTTGATCGTCAGCTCCTTGTGCCGAAGATAATCCACCCGAGAATGTCTACTTTGGGGTCCTAACTTTAAACTAAGGTAACTAGGTTACTTGGTTTGCTAATCTAAGTAACCTAGGCGATGTAGAGAGTGATGACGGAGTGTTTTTTCTCAAGAACCCTAAGTTACTCAACACATGAGACTATAAGGGCTTGAGGTAAAAGAAGAAAAACTTAAAGGAGATGAAAGAGTGATGGAGGGCAACCATGGAAAAAACTCAAGTGAAGAATGGCTAATCTCTCTCTTAATAATGCAAGCATGCCTAGATAATGATGAGAAAAGTCTCCATCACAAAAATATCTAGATATTTTCTTGCCTCAATAGTAATCCCTAACTCACTAAGTGAGTTAACAAATTAGCCATGGTTCACATTAAGAAAAGTCAACCCCTCATACCTCCACCTCATAAACCATTTAACTAAATGGTTAAAACAAATAATGAGGATTCTTCTTCTAAAAGCACTCTTGTAACAAATTACAAAAATACCCCTCACAGTATATACATACCCGGATTCGTATTCCGAAAAATACGAATACAAAAGAGACAAAAATAATCCATCAATACAATACTAGGATCCGGCTTAAACCAAAGACCGCTAGTATTATCCTCCCGAACATCATGCGTGCACAAGTACGCGTATGTGATCGAACCCTGCCGTAAAACTATACGGCCTCTACATCGTTTTGCCCGAAGCAGAGAAACCCTTTGTATGGGACTCTAAAGACTCGACAGTATGCTGACAGTGGATTTAACCACAAGAACGTCAGTAGCACTAGCTGTACGTAACAGCTATCCAGGTACCTGTCGAAAAAGAAAGCCGACGAGCAAACTCATCTGGATCCCTACTGAGCATATCCGTGACAATATCCGTACAGTCCGGTCTCTTCTTCTAAGAGCAACGCATACCGGGTCTAGGGGGTGGTAAACGTCAGACCCTAATAACTCGTTAATTCATGCTGATGATGAGGTTCAGGACCAATCTGGGAAACTACTAATCAACCTATCAGTATATCCCAATTGCCTTGGCCAAGATCTTATGGTCCTGACCAATCGAACACAGCACGATATCGACTCCCAATACCGAGAGAGACAAATCCCTAATCGCTCACTGCCTCCATATGGCTCGGGACTGTACCCAACCAAAACCTGTTTGCACGGCTCTGTAGAGCCGTGGTAGGGTAGTGATCAAAGCACGGTTGAAACTCACACGAGACAAATGAAGATCTCAGGTCCGAAGACTAACCTATATACATGTCACCTGAGAACTTCTATCTGACGATAGGTATAGTACCATCTGGAAGTTCTCCGCGAGTCCGTCAAGTGTACTCACACCCAGTGAGCACCTGTATATGATCTTAGGTCCATCTGACCAATGGCTGCGGGACCAACCATTGCCCCTTGTCGGGGCTAGAAACGTATACACTAGTCTAATCTGGAGTATCAATGCCCAGTCTCGATACTCACGCGATTAGGGACTATTTAAGGATGTGCTTATGGACTACCCTGATCCCACAAGTATGATCGCCATCACAACGCAGGTAGTCATGAAGATCCTACAGGCTTTATCAACATGTGGTCGTCATATATAATATATGCACATATTAAGATAAAGACAAACCATAATAGTATACTATATCATCGATTCTTTATCAATATGTGCAAGCTGGATAAAACATCAATAGAAATAAATACACATATCCTGACAAAGACAGCTCAAACAATATACTATATACTGAGCAAGATTGTCCTGTACATACATATCCCCAGTATCCATAAGTATACAAATACAATACTGGTCTCTAGGGCATACATATCCAACAATCTCCCACTTGCACTAAAGGCCAGTAATTGGCGTACCGAATACCCAACGTCTGCTCTAAGGCCATCTGCTGGCGTACCGCATACCGAACATCTCAAAAAGTGGCTCGAACTGCGCTTGAGGGAGGGCCTTTATAAATGGATCTACTGTGTTCTCTTTCGTATCCACTCTCCGGACCTCGATCTCCTGCCGATTTACGATCTCTCTGATCAGGTGATACCGCCTTAAGATGTGTCTGGATTTCTGATGGGACCGTGGTTCCTTCACTAAAGCTATAGCCCCATTGTTATCACAATAAAAAGGTATCAGATCATCAATGGACGGAACCACCTGAAGTTCAGCAATGAACTTCTTCATCCAGACCGCTTCTTTTGCGGCATCACTTGCAGCAATGTATTCAGCCTCTATCATCGAGTCTGCGACGGTGTCCTGTTTGGAACTCTTCCAACACACACCCCTCCGTTGAGGGTAAACACAAAACCTGAGACATACTTGATGTAATCCTTGTCACTCTGAAAGCTGGAATCAGTAAAGGACTTGAGCCTGAGGTCTCCATTACCGAAAACCAAAAACATCTCCTTAGTCCTTCTCAGGTACTTGAGAATGTTCTTCACTGCTGTCCAGTGGTTCTCACCTGGGTTCAACTGATACCGGCTCACCACCCTTAGCGCGTAAGCTACATCTGGTCTTGTACATAGCTTTGCATACATTATAGATCTTACTGCCGAAGCGTAGGGTATAGTGCTCATGCGAACCCTCTCCTCATCAGTCTTGGGAGACATCTACTTGGAGAGGGTGATTCCATCCAATGCGGGTATGTTACCGCTCTTGGAATCTTCCATACTAAATCTCTTTAGTATGGTCTCTATGTACCTGGACTGCGAACGTCCTAATAATCTCTTGGATCTATCTCTGCAGATATTGATCCCCAGTATGTACGAGGCATCACCCAGGTCCTTTATGGAGAACCATTGTAACAAGAATAGCTTGACCGATTATAGCATAGGAATGTCATATCCTATCAAAAGAATGCCGTCCATGTATAAGACTAGGAATACGACAGTTCGTCCTACAATCTTCTTATAAATACATGGCTCATCCTCGTTCTTGATGAAGTCAAATTCCTTGATTGTTTCATCAAAATAGATGTTCCAGCTCCGCAATGCCTGCTTCAATCCATAAATGGATTTGAGCAACTTGCACACCTTCTCGCTGCTCCCACTGTCTACAAAACCGTCTGGCTGATCCATATAAACACACTCTTCCAAACTACCGTTTAGAAAAGCTGTTTTTATGTCCATTTGCTAGATCTCATAGTCATGGAAGGCAGCAATGGCAAGTAGGATCTAAATGGATTTGAGCAGAGTCATTGGAGAAAAAGTTCCTTCATAGTCCAATCCTGGTCTTTGATGAAAACCTTTTGCAACAAGTCTAGCTTTATAGGTTTCCACCTGCCCATCTACACCAATCTTCCTTTTGTAGATCCATTTGCATCCAACGGGTTTTACCCCTGGTGAAGCAACTTCCAAAGTCCACACTTTATTGGTGCACATGGACTCCATTTCTGATCGCATAGCATCCAGCCACTTATCAGAGTCCCTACTGATAATGGCCTGCCTGAAACTAGTAGGATCATCTTCTTCCAAGATGCAATCTTTTCGACCCCCGTCTATGAGAAAACCGTAGTATCTCTCGGGCGGATGAGAAATCCTACCAGATCTGCGGAGTGGCTGGTGTTCGTCTGGGATTACTGAATCTAGTGGTTCCTCCAAACCTTCAGTTTCATTTTGTGGTTCATGAATTTCTCCCAGTTCTACCGTACTCCCATTTGTTTCTTTTGCAAGAAACTCCCTTTCCAAAAAGGTAGCGTGGCGAGATACAAACACCTTCAGTTTCTCAGTGTGGTAGAACAGATATCCCAGTGAATCCTTAGGATATCCCATAAATTTACATAGAACTGAGCGTGCCTCTACTTTGTCCGATTTTTGTGTTTTCACATAGGCCGGACAACCCCATATCTTAAATCGCTTAAGATATAGATTCCTTCCACTCCATATTTCATATGGAGTTTTAGGCACAGACTTGGATGGAACATAGTTCAGTAGATATGCCGCTGTCAGAAGCGCATGTCCCCAAAATAAGAGAGGCAACTCAGCACTACTCATCATAGAGCGAACCATGTCCAATAGGGTACGGTTCCTCCTCTTCGATACACCATTGTGTTGTGGTGTGTACGGAGGAGTAAGCTGAGAGAGAATTCCATTCTCTTTTAAGTAATCTAGGAATTTCGTGCTTAAGTAGTCTCCTTCTCTGTCAGATCGAAGGATCTTTATACTTTTGCCAATCTAGTTCTCTACTTAGCTTCTATATTCTTTGAATTTCTCAAAAACTTCAGATTTGTGTTTCATAAGATACACATACCCGAACCTAGAGAGATCGTCAGTGAATATGATGAAGTACGAGAACCCACCCCTTGCATGTATAGACATCGGACCACATACATCACTGTGTATGAGTCCCAAGAGCTCTGTTGCTCTTTCTCCGTGTCCTACGAACGGAGATTTGGTCATCTTTCCCTTGAGACAAGACTAACAAGTTTCATAAGATGAAAATTCGAACGTATTCAAAAGTCCATCTTTGTGCAACTTACTTAGTCTTTTCTCGCCGATATGACCAAGTCTACAATGCCACAAGTAGGATTCGTTTATTTCTGGACTTTTCCTCTTGCATGTGTTTTATATGTTGAAAAATGTGTTTTGATTTAGAACATAGATACCATTACACAGTGTACCTTCTGCAACCAATACTTGATTAAGGTAAATGTTCATGATATTTCTATCAAGAACAAACTTATATCCATCTTTATCAAATAAAGAAACTGATATGATGTTGCAGACCATGGAAGGTACATAGTAGCAATTGTTCAAAATCACAGTATTGCCTTTTGGCAACACTAGGTGATATTCACCGACGGAGGCAGCATCAACTTATGCTTCATTCCCTATTCTAAGGGACATATCACTAGGTCCAACTATACTACTTTTTCTCAGTCTCTGCAGTAAATTACAGATATGAGATCTTGATCCGGTATCTAGTACCCAGGAGGTGGGACTAATCGAAAAACAGTTCTCAATAACAAAAACACCTGAAGAAGACGCAATAGTGTGCTTCTTCTTCGTTGGGGTCATCAAGGAATTCATGTAATCCTCTTTTCCTTGCTCATACTCATGATCGCCATCATGAGTTAGAGCCAAACCGACGTTCCCCAGCCCCGAATAAGAATTCGGATCGGTCAAGCGATACATTTTATTATCTTGATTAGGGCGTGAAATGGTTGCTACCTGGAGTGAGAGAAAAGAAACACTCAGTGTACGCTCTTACAAGATTAAATTGGTTATAAATTTATCTAACCAGGATGGCTCTCACTGTTTCCTCAAATTCGTCTTCAAACCCTAAAAGAAGAACTAGTCGGGATTAATCGCATGTCACAATACTTGCTTAACCTTTCAGTCAGGCTATTGTCGGTACTTCGAGAGAGGTTTTTCAACGCTTTCACGAAATTCCTTAATTATGTAACCTCTTTTCCCTGGAGGCGTAGCCCCGCTGACACCTTTCTAGACACCTACTTGGTTTATAGCATTGATTGTTAAGTAAAATAATCTCCCGAGAGTAATCCTACTCATCGATGTGATCGGGATCCAACTATCATTGTGTGATGACTGAGATAGAATCCACTCTAGTCACCACACTCCAGAAGGTATGCTGAATCTGCAAGTTTCCTGTAAATTTGAAACTCTCGATGTGGTTTTTGCCCCTAGGACTCTAGTGACCTTGACGGAGTCAACAAATCAAAGAGTCCTAGTCAAGTTCAACCCGTCATTATCTTGATTGCATTAAACCCACTCGCATAACCTTTGACGGAGTCAACAAGGTTACATGACTGTCCTAACCAATCGCAACTAATGCTACAAACGAGCACCACTTAGCTACCGTATACTACGCCAACAAACGCAGCACGAATACTAAGTACTACTCATAGGAAATGACGAAGGGCTACGTCTAGATTTTTGGCGAAAAAACCTTTTAACGTAATGAACTTGATATCGTTGAAGGAACCTGAGCAGTTTTGAAAAGGAGTGGTTTAGGCTCCACTTTTGAAAATTTCTGGTTTTGAAGAAAACCGAGTAATCTACAGTATAGAATTTTGCTCAAGAGGTCACTCCCCATGAAGGGATCTCGGCACTTGCCTCCTGGAATGAGGTGTTGGATATTCATAACCGAATACCTCTATGCCAAGAGAAAGAATATAACTGTAGTTTTTCAAAATTTGTTCCAACAACATCTTTATAGGTTTCTTTTCTTACATTAATCAAAATTAATGAGGTCCCATCATTTAACCTATCACACCACAAAAGAACGAAAATATGATGTACGTATATGCCATCCGCATTCGTCACTGGGCCCCGTCATAAACTGTTGGTTACTTAACTGACGACAGAGCGGGGGCTGGACTAGCACGGGTGCAAAACATATACAACATCTACTAGTATATATATAATTATATATAACATTCGTCCCAGGCATGATATAATTAACATCATAGAATCTCAACCAACAATACAGAATGGTGGATAATCTTGGAGCCCTGGGTTTCATTTGAGCCGCAAATAAAACTCGACGTTCCTGGTCGTGTGGATAGCCTGTGCAATGAAAACCTGGACCCCTACAAGCGCGGCAAGTTACCCGTCAATCCCAGAAGTGAGGCAACCCCCTTCAACAAAGCGAATGGGCCATCCAGCACTTCACGGAATCCGGTAACTTGGACGCCCCTCCATGGGTCATCCTATACCCCCTACGAGTGCGGCGAATAGCCCGCCAATTGTAGAATGAAGCCCCCTCCGTCTCAATGCCATGAGATGCGGGCTTGTTGACTTTTAGAACCCGTCCATTCATGCACTCCACCATGGGGTAATCCTAGTACAGAAAATGAAAATAATATGTACAAATGGTGACATCGACCTCAACCCGGTCGTGCCCCAAATAAATAATATACAAACCGGCAAAGACGGCAGTCCACATGTCGGACGCTTGCCCCGCAATATGAATATACAAATGGATCTTTAACTGTACTACTAACATGCACCTCAAGCTATCCACCATGAAGATCCAACCACAATCACAGCACAAACACAAAACATCAACGCAAATGTTATGTTCGTAAACCCGTCTAAATGAATATATAGCAATTAGACGAGTTATACCGATCGAATGACATTCACGGTCGCAGATAGAAATAAATGTACTGTAAACTATTAAACAGTGTCGAATATAACGACTTCAAAACACTCCGAATTGCCCCAAACTCAAAGACAACATAACATCAAATTTGGGCAAAAACAAACAACACCAGAAATCCAAACTCCAAGAGATAAGAACCCAGAACAAAACTCGAGCCAAAACTTCATGTTACAACCGGTGGGGCCGGGAACTATTGAGTTTTGGCCGGTTAGAATTTGGTAAAATTGCTTCGTTTTTGTTTTGGGTTTATCTCACGGTCAAAGGATCACTCTGCACTTTCTTAAAAAAATTTTGGAGCCACTGGAAAAATCGACAGAGAAGTGAAGTTTGGTTTCAATCTTTTGGAGTTGTTTCAGTTTCGTTATTGTAACATTGTTTAAACTTGCTAGTGTAGGGTTTATGGAATGTCTCTGATACCATAAAAGGTTACGCTAGCATCCCGGCCAACTTCCGTGGCCAAATACGGAACAAATTTTTTTCTACGAACGAAAACATTGCGCTAGAATAACACTAAACCGGATCTACCATAAACCAAACTAGAAAAAGAGAAGCTATCTATTATAGAAAGAGTTATACCACGAGACTCGAGTCCTTCGGGTCTTCACTCCTCTCCTTTAGCATGCTCCTAGTAGCCTCCATGATCGAGCTTGATCGTCGGCACCTTGTGTCGAAGATGATCCACCCGAGAGTGTCTACTTTGGGGTCCTACCTTTAAACTAAGTTAACTAGGTTACTTGGTTTGCTAATCTAAGTAACCTATGTTAGTGTATATGCCCTAGAGGCCATTACTGTATCATACTAGTTTGTATATTACTTAATGGAGGCTTGGGATATTCACCTTGTATAAACAATCTTGCTCAATATAGTAGTATGCTACTTGGTTTGTTTCTACTTCAATGTGTACATGTGTTTATTTTGCGATATCACCTATACGCATTAGTGGATCCCTTAGGATCTTTGCTTGATTACCAGCGTTATGATGGCAGTCACACTAGTGGGGGCTGGGTAATCTGTAAGCACATCCTTATACAGGTCCCTAGTCGCAGGACTATCGAGACAGGGCATCGATACTCCGGAGTAGACTAGCGTATGCGCTTCTCATCCCAGTATGGGAGATGGTCTGTCCCACAGCCATCAGTACGTCGTACTGGAGATAGTATACGGTTGCTCGTTAGGTTACGAGTACACTGGACAGGACTCGTCGGGAACTGACAGGTTGGTATTATACCTATCGTCAGTTATCAGTTCCCAGGTGACATGAGTACAGCTTAGTCCGCTGACTTGACACTGGCACTTCGCCTCGAGTGTGTTCCCACTGCACTTTGATCACTACCCTACCACGGCTCAAAGGAGTCGTGCAAACAGGTAGTGGTTGGGTGCAGTCCCGAAGCATTTGGAGGCAGTGACGGTTAGAAAGGATTCGTCTCTCTCGGTATTAGGGGTTGACATCGCGCTGTGTCTAGGAGAGCCATTACACGAGTAGTCCCTGGCCAGGGCAAGCGAGATATACTGGTAGGCTTCCAGTGTTATCTCAGGGTGTTTTGGGCTTCACTCCGACACGACTTGTACCGCTATTGGGGGACTGACGTTTTACCGCCCCCTAGGCCCAACATGCGATGTATCAGACGAACAGACCGGACTGTACGGAGAATGTCACATTCAGACTCAGTAGGAGTTCAGATGGGGTTCACCTCGTCAGCCTTCTTGTCGGCATCTACCTGGGGACCGTTACGCACAGCTAGTGCCGCTTGCGGTCTGTGGTTAAACCCACTGCCAGCGTAGTTTCGAGTCTTTAGAGTCCCACACAGAGGGTATTCGCCTCTGGACAAAACAGAGTAGAGGTCGCATGGTTTTGCTACAGGGTTCGATCTCATCCGCGCACTTGTGCACGTTTGGAGTCCGGATGGATTTTACTGGCTGGCTCTGGTTTGAGCCAGATACTGGTATATGTTTTGGGGTTGCTTTTATATCTTGGTATTCTTGTTCCTCGGAACGAGAATGCAGGTGTGTATGCACAGTTGCTTGAGGCGGAGGATGAGGAATTTCATTAGGGTTTCGGAACGGGTGCGTATGCACAGTTGACAGTCGTCATTTTCCAAACCCTAATAGATTTATGAAATATCAATTAATAATAGTAATTAAATGAAATATTGTTATGGTTGATTTTGTGGACTTGTTGACCATGGTTGACTTGTTGACCATGGTTGAATGTTGACCACCATCATGCTTTGAAAGGATTCTCCTTGATTCATGCTTACACTCATTTATTGAAAGTTATGATAGTGGTCATTCCAAATACAACCATCAACTATTTCATTTTTGATTTATTATTATTAATTAGATAATTCCTTTTCTTTTAGTTATGGTTGCAAAAGAAAAGAGCTCATTCTTTCATTATCATTCTCTCTCCTCATTTCATCTTCTTCTTCCTCAAGCTCAAGGTGATTCCTTCTCATGTGTTGAGAATCCCTCACCTTGAAAAAGAAATAACCCCTAGACACTCTCTACTCACTCTAAGATCAAGGGTTTAGCAAGCCGGAGATTCTAGTTCACTCAAAGTTCGAGGAAGAGCCCGTAGGTTGAACCCTCAGGTGGATCCATCTTCGACGGAAGAAGGCGACGAGGAAAGAACCATCAACCTCTACAAGGTTTGAAGAAGAAAGAGTTCAAGTTTAGGTATAACCATCTTTCCGAGTAGCTAACTCTCTTTAGCAAGTTTGCTAGTTTTAGTTTAGGAAAAGATCCCGACTTTGTTAGTCCATGTTGCCCCATGCGCTAAAAAATTTGATTTTTATACCGTTTCCGCCTCCCCGTAAGAACCGAGGGTCGCAACGTGGACTTACAGTGGTATCAGAGCCTAACTAAACTTAAACTATGGTAGTGAAGTGTAACGAAGTTCGGAACCGAAAAATCCAAAAACCAAACTTTTACAAAACCCTAGTTTCTGTTAAAAAATTTTCTGGTCAAAACAAGTTTTGTTATACACCTAAATTCGGTTCAGGGTTTTGTGTGAACACCCAAGAAAAACGATCCCCTGATTCATTCAAACCGCCGCGGTTCCGCGGCATGAGGTAGGCATTTGCCGCGGAACCGCCGCCGTTTGGAGTCCTCTCGTGATCGGGTTTTGTGCAGTGTTCTCCTGGTAGGGTTTTGGGATTTTTAATATATATTATATGTGCCCAGATTTTCCAGAGCAGAAATTTACTTTTGGGGTCCTATAATTCCGTATTTTTTTTCCGAACTTCACTGCACTTTGACTATGATGGTTATATCTGTGATGTTTGCATGTATTGAACGTCGGCTAATCGCTATAAGTCGATTAGTCGGGGTTATACATCTCTGTGATCTGTGTTTGATGTTGGAATGTGTATATGAATGTGTTGGACTGTCGCGGGTGAATAGCCGGGGTGGATGTGAGATGAGCTTTTGTTTTTCTTTCATTCATTTATAAATGTAAATTGATGTAATAATATTATTTGTATGGCCGCACAACCGGGTCGGGGTTGTAGCCGTCATTGTATAATTCTTTTTACTGTTTTTGCTCCTAGGATAGACCCATGGAGGGGTGCACAAACTACCGGGTACTTGGCGGGTAGTTTGCCGCACCCGTAGGGGTCTTGGGTGGGGTATTTGCTATTCACCGCGACCGTGTAATCCGCTTTTCGTTGCAGGCTCGAACGGTTTGCGGATTGCTAGTATATCCAATGTATTCATCTGTGATCTGTAATGTCTATCATTGTTTTATATTTAGGCGTTGCTTATGTTTTACAGCCGCGCTAGCCCAGCCCCCGCTCTGTCGTTAGTTAAGTAACCTAACGAGTGATGACGGGACCCCGTGGCGAATGCGAATGGCATAAGCGTACGTCATATTTTGGTTGTTTTCTGCAATGGTAGGATTAAATGATGGGACGCATTAAAAGAACTGATGCAAGAATATCACGCATTAAAAGAACTAATGCAAGATAATAAACCAAGTTAAAGTCGTTGGAACACTTTCGAAAAACCACTCGGTTCTTTTCAAAACTAACTTTTAAATGCGGAGCTTGAGCCACTCCTTCTAAAAAGCTATCTCGTTCCATCGATTATATCAAGTTCACTACGTTCACAGTTTCGCCAAAACCATCTGTAGCCCTCCGTCGTTTCATATGAATATTCAACAGTATTCAAGCTGTGTTTGTTGGCCTTAGTCAAGGCACAGTGTTTGGTAGCTGGTAGGTATTCATATGTTGCATAGATAGAATGCGTTGGTTTGGGACAGTCGTATTGCCTTGTTGGCCATAGTCAAGGGTATATACGGGTGGGTTCAAATTAACCTGGATAACGACGGGAAGAACTTGACATGTGACTTATGATTTGTTGGCCTTAGTCAAGGTCATAAGAGCATGGGGCAAAAATCCACATCGGGAGTTTCATAAGTACTGAAACTTGCTAGTTTTGCATACCATTTGGAGTGTGATGATTATGGTAGGATTCCTTCATTTTCGTCACGCGATGATATTTGGATCCCGATCCTACTGTGAGTATATGCTACTCCTCGGGAAATTTCTCACTAAACGATCAATGCTATAAACCTAGTAGGTGCCTAGAAAGGTGTTAGCAGGGCTACGCCGCCAGGGAAAAGAGGTTCTTAAATTAAGGAACTTCGCGAAAGCGTTGGAAAACCTCCCTCGAAGTACCGACACTAGCCTGGCTGAACGGTTAAGCAAGTATTGTGCGGTGGGATTGATCCCGGCTAATTCTTCCTTTGTGGTTTGAGGAGGGATTCAAGAGACAGTGGGAGCCATCCTGTTTAGACAAAGTAAAAACCATTCTAAACTTGCAAGAGCATCGTGCTAAAGTGTTTCTTCTCCCCCCCTGCAGCGACCAAATTCGAAATGACTGGACTTAAGTTACTTCTAGATAAAAACATACTGACAGGGCCAAACTACAAAGATTGGCTCAGGAATGTAAAATTGGCAATCACTTACGACAAGCTGGGGTATCTTCTTACCACCAAAGCTCCCCCCGTCCCAGGTCCCACCTCCAGCGTCGCGAATAACGAAATCCGTAAGACTTAAGAGATTGATTGCGCGAAGGCCAGGTGCCTCGTGCTTGCCTCTATGGACAACGAACATCAGAGGAGGCATGAGAATATGGACCTCGAGTCCATATTTCTCCATACAAAAGAACTGTATGGAGAGCAGTCTCGTATCGCAAGATACGAAGTGTCGAAGAAGTTATTTTCGACAAAGTTGGCCGTCGGATCATCGGTAGCGGACCACGTGCTTAAGATGATTGGCTACACTGAGGAGCTCGCGGAACTTGGGACAACGTTGGACAGTGAACTCTATACGGATTTAATTCTCCAGTCCCTTCCATCCACTTACGCCCAGTTTATACTGAACTTCAACTTACAAGAAAAGGAAGTTGAACTTTCAGAACTCCTCAACTTGTTGAGGAGCACAGAGGGCACCCTACAGAAGGGTAGGGAAACACCCGCTTTGTTTGTAAGAGGGTCTTCTTCCTCTAGGTCCAAGGTGAAAGCCAAGGGAAAGAGGAAGAAAGCCCCCGCCAAACCAAGAGGCGGTGTTAGTAAAGTGGGTACGAAGGGAAAGGAAAAGGCAACAAAGATAGCGGGGAAGCTTGTGGGTAAAGAGGAATGCTTCTATTGTCACAAGAGTGGACACTGGAAGAAAGATTGCAGGGCTTGGAAAGCCAGGACACAGGAACTGAAGCAGGTTGCGGCTTCAGCTTCAGGTGTGTATGTTATTGAAAACTGTCTTTCTATAAATTCTACTTCCTGGGTATTGGATACCGGATCAGGATCTCATATCTGTAATTCTTTGCAGGCGTTGAGAAACCGTAGGGTTTTGAAGGCAGGTGACATGACCCTCAGAGTTGCGAACGGAGCTAGCATGGATGCTAAAGCCGTGGGGGACTATCACCTGGGAATGTCAGATGGGCATGTTTTGGTTTTGCGTAATTGCTTTTTTGTACCCAACGCAACTTGTAATGTCATTTCTGTATCTTTGGTTTCTAAAGAAGGTTATGAATTTGCGTTTGTAAGTAATGTTGTAAACATTCACCTTAATCAAGTTCTGATTGGGTCAGGTACACTGAGCAATGGTATATACGTGTTAAACCAACCACAGATTTTCAATATCCAGAATACACACAAAAGAAAGTCTCCAGATATCAATCAGGCTTTCTTATGGCATTGTAGACTGGGTCACATCAATGAGACACGGTTGACTAAGTTACATAAAGAAGGATACTTGGATCCGTTCGAGTATCAGTCTTATGCCACTTATGAATCTTGTCTCATGGGAAAGATGACAAAGACTCCGTTCACTGGACACGGAGAAAGAGCGAGCGAGCTCTTGGGACTCATACACAGTGACGTGTGTGGTCCAATGTCTACATATGTGCGAAGCGGTTATTCATACTTCATTACTTTCACAGACGATTTCTCTAGGTATGGACATGTCTTCTTAATGAAGCACAAATCCGAGGCCTTTGAGAAATTTCGGGATTACAAGAATGAAGTTGAAAAACAAACAGGCAAAAGTATTAAGATTCTAAGATCGGATCGAGGTGGTGAATACTTGAGTGCCGAGTTCCTGGATTATTTAAAAGAGAATGGAATTCTCTCTCAACGTACTCCTCCATACACTCCGCAACATAACGGTGTATCAGAAAGAAGGAATCGAACCCTATTGGATATGGTTCGTTCCATGATGAGTAAGGCTGAGTTACCGCGATCTTTCTGGGGATATGCACTCGAAACAGCTGCACATCTCTTGAGCCAAGTTCCTACTAAGACAGTGCCTACCACACCATATCAGATGTGGAGTGGGAAGAAACCCTGTCTTAAATCCTTTAAGACATGGGGATGTCCGGCTTTTGTAAAAAAGCAGCATGCGGACAAGCTCGAGGCACGCTCAGTACAGTGCAAGTTTGTGGGATACCCAAAGAACTCCAAGGGGTATCTATTCTATTACGCAGAGGAGCAAAAAGTCCTTGTTTCTCGCCATGCCCACTTCTTGGAAACTGAGTTTTTAAAAAATCAGATAAGTGGGAGCGCAGTAGAACTGGATGAAATTCCAGAACCTCAGACTATTACTGAAAGCTTAGTGGAGCCAGAGGGTTCAAAAGAACAGGACATTCCTATGCCGCTCCGCAGAAGTAGTAGGCAGTCTCATCCGCCCGAGAGATACTACGGTTTTCTCATAGACGGGGATAGAGAGGATTGCATCATAGACTATGATGAGCCTACTAGCTTCCAGCAGGCCATTCAGAGCGTTGACTCGGTAAAATGGCTGGATGCAATGCGTACCGAAATGGAGTCCATGTACACCAACAAAGTATGGGCGTTGGACATTGCTCCAGACGGGGTAAAACCCGTAGGATGCAAGTGGATCTTCAAAAGGAAGATTGGTGTAGATGGACAGGTTGAGACCTATAAAGCTAGACTTGTAGCAAAGGGTTTCCGTCAAAGACCTGGCTTGGACTATGACAAAACCTTTTCTCCAGTGGCTATGCTGAAATCCATTCGGATCCTTCTTGCCATTGCTGCCTTCCACGATTATGAAATTTGGCAGATGGACATAAAAACCGCTTTTCTAAATGGAAATTTAGAGGAGTGTGTCTATATGGATCAGCCAGAGGGTTTCATTCAGAGTGGGAGCAGCGGAAAGGTGTGCAAGTTGCTTAAGTCCATCTATGGACTAAAGCAGGCATCGCGGAGTTGGAACATCTGTTTTGATGAGACGGTCAAGGAATTTGACTTTATCAAAAATCCAGATGAACCATGCATCTATAGTAGATTTGTAGCGAGAACTGTAGTATTCCTTGTTTTATACGTGGATGACATTCTCTTAATAGGAAATGACATTCCTATGCTACAATCTGTCAAGGGTTTCTTGTCACACAGGTTCTCCATGAAAGACCTGGGTGATGCCTCATACATCCTGGGGATCCGGATCCATCGTGATAGATCCAAGAGGATATTAGGACTTTCACAGTCCAGGTACATCGACACCGTACTGAAAAGATTCAGTATGGAAGATTCCAAGCACGGTAACCTACCGGCTTGTCACGGGATCACCCTCTCTAAAGAGATGTCTCCCAAGACTGATTTGGAGAGGAATCGCATGTCTATTATACCCTACGCTTCTGCGGTAGGCTCTATAATGTATGCGATGTTGTGTACCAGACCGGATGTAGCTTATGCACTGAGTGTAGTAAGCCGGTATCAGTCAAACCCTAGGGAGAAACACTGGATAGCAGTAAAGAACATTCTCAAGTACCTGAGAAGGACTAAGGAGATGTTCTTGGTGTATGGCGGAAAAGACCTCCAGATCGAGGCCTTTGCTGACTCCAGCTTCCAGAGTGACAAGGATGATTCCAAGTCCATGTCGGGATTTTTCTTTACCCTCAATGGAGGGGCGGTGTGTTGGAAGAGTTCCAAACAGGAAACCGTTGCAGACTCGACTATGGAAGCGGAATACATCGCTGCATCTGATGCCGCAAAAGAAGCTGTCTGGATGAGGAAGTTCTTGAAAGAACTTCAGGTGGTTCCGTCCATTGTTGACCCAATACCTCTGTATTGCGACAACAACGGGGCTATAGCTTTAGCGAAGGAACCCAGGTCCCATCAGAGATCCAGGCACATCTTGAGGCGGTATCACCTGATCAGGGAGATCGTGGATCGCAAGGAGATCGAGGTTCGGAGGGTTGCTTCAGAAGAAAACACTGCAGATCCATTTACCAAGGCCATACCCCAGACTCAGTTCGAGCGGCTGATCGAGATGATAGGTCTTCGATACGCCAGTACATGGCCTTAGTGCAAGTGGGAGATTGTTAGTGTATATGCCCTAGAGGCCATTACTGTATCATACTAGTTTGTATATTACTTAATGGAGGCTTGGGATATTCACCTTGTATAAACAATCTTGCTCAATATAGTAGTATGCTACTTGGTTTGTTTCTACTTCAATGTGTACATGTGTTTATTTTGCGATATCACCTATACGCATTAGTGGAGCCCTTAGGATCTTTGCTTGATTACCAGCGTTGTGATGGCAGTCACACTAGTGGGGGCTGGGTAATCTGTAAGCACATCCTTATACAGGTCCCTAGTCGCAGGACTATCGAGACAGGGCATCGATACTCCGGAGTAGACTAGCGTATGCGCTTCTCATCCCAGTGTGGGAGATGGTCTGTCCCACAGCCATCAGTACGTCGTACTGGAGATAGTATACTGGTGCTCGTTAGGTTACGAGTACACTGGACAGGACTCGTCGGGAACTGACAGGTTGGTATTATACCTATCGTCAGTTATCAGTTCCCAGGTGACATGAGTACAGCTTAGTCCGCTGACTTGACACTGGCACTTCGCCTCGAGTGTGTTCCCACTGCACTTTGATCACTATCCTACCACGGCTCAAAGGAGTCGTGAAAACAGGTAGTGGTTGGGTGCAGTCCCGAAGCATTTGGAGGCAGTGACGGTTAGAAAGGATTCGTCTCTCCCGGTATTGAGGATTGACATCGCGCTGTGTCTAGGAGAGCCATTACACGAGTAGTCCCTGGCCAGGGCAAGCGAGATATACTGGTAGGCTTCCAGTGTTATCTCAGGGTGTTTTGGGCTTCACTCCGACACGACTTGTACCGCTATTGGGGGACTGACGTTTTACCGCCCCCTAGGCCCGACATGCGATGTATCAGACGAACAGACCGGACTGTACGGAGAATGTCACATTCAGACTCAGTAGGAGTTCAGATGGGGTTCACCTCGTCAGCCTTCTTGTCGGCATCTACCTGGGGACCGTTACGCACAGCTAGTGCCGCTTGCGGTCTGTGGTTAAACCCACTGCCAGCGTAGTGTCGAGTCTTTAGGGTCCCACACAGAGGGTATTCGCCTCTGGGCAAAACAGAGTAGAGGTCGCATGGTTTTGCGACAGGGTTCGTTCTCATCCGCGCACTTGTGCACGTTTGGAGTCCGGACGGATTTTACTGGCTGGCTCTGGTTTGAGCCAGATACTGGTATATGTTTTGGGGTTGCTTTTATATCTTGGTATTCTTGTTCCTCGGAACGAGAATGCAGGTGTGTATGCACAGTTGCTTGAGGCGGAGGATGAGGTATTTCATTAGGGTTTCGGAACGGGTGCGTATGCACAGTTGACAGTCGTCATTTTCCAAACCCTAATAGATTTATGAAATATCAATTAATAATAGTAATTAAATGAAATATTGTTATGGTTGATTTTGTGGACTTGTTGACCATGGTTGACTTGTTGACCATGGTTGAATGTTGACCACCATCATGCTTTGAAAGGATTCTCCTTGATTCATGCTTACACTCATTTATTGAAAGTTATGATAGTGGTCATTCCAAATACAACCATCAACTATTTCATTTTTGATTTATTATTATTAATTAGATAATTCCTTTTCTTTTAGTTATGGTTGCAAAAGAAAAGAGCTCATTCTTTCATTATCATTCTCTCTCCTCATTTCATCTTCTTCTTCCTCAAGCTCAAGGTGATTCCTTCTCATGTGTTGAGAATCCCTCACCTTGAAAAAGAAACAACCCCTAGACACTCTCTACTCACTCTAGGATCAAGGGTTTAGTAAGCCGGAGATTCTAGTTCACTCAAAGTTCGAGGAAGAGCCCGTAGGTTGAACCCTCAGGTGGATCCATCTTCGACGGAAGAAGGCGACGAGGAAAGAACCATCAACCTCTACAAGGTTTGAAGAAGAAGGAGTTCAAGTTTAGGTATAACCATCTTTCCGAGTAGCTAACTCTCTTTAGCAAGTTTGCTAGTTTTAGTTTAGGAAAAGATCCCGACTTTGTTAGTCCATGTTGCCCCATGCGCTAAAAAATTTGATTTTTATACCGTTTCCGCCTCCCCGTAAGAACCGGGGGTCGCAACGTGGACTTACAACCTAGGCGATGTAGAGAGTGATGATGGAGTGTTTTATCTCAAGAACCCTAGGTTTCTCAACACATAAGACTATAAGGGCTTGAGGTAGAAGAAGAAAAACTTGGAGGAGATGAGAAAGTGGTGGAGAGCAACCATGGAAAAAACTCAAGTGAAGAATGGCTAATCTCTCTCTTAATTATGCAAGCATGCCTAGATAATGATGAGAAAAGTCTCCATCACAAAAATATCTAGATATTTTGTCGCCTCAATAGTAATCCCTAACTCACTGAGTGAGTTAACAAATTAGCCATGGTTCACTTTAACAAAAGTCAACTCCTCATACCTCCACCTCATTAACCATTTAACTAAATGGTTAAAACAAATAATGTGGATTTTTCTTCTAAAAGCACTCTTGTAACAAATTACAAGAATACCCCTCACCGTATATACATATCCGAATTCGTAATCTGAAAAATACGAATACAAAAAAGACGAAAATAATCTATCAATAGAATACCAGGATCCAGCTTAAACTAAAGCCCGCTAGTATTACCAGCCCGAACATCATGCGTGCATAAGTACACGTATGTGATCGAACCTTATCGAAAAACCATACGGCCTCTACATCGTTTCGCCCGAAGCAGAGAAACCCTCTGTGTGGGACTCTATTCATATCTGAATTTTGCATTATTATATCGCCCATTCTTAATCATATTACAAATAAATAGGTGCTTTTGATCCATGTCTTCTAAATAGTTGCAGGTTACAGGTTATCATATCATTATAGTGAAATTCATGAAAATACGCTACAAATGTGAGACTACGACCAATAATAGATGAATCTGTATGATGTCGCCTACCATTTCAAGGAACAACTGAAAATCATTAGACAGTTCAATGCACAAAGTTTAAGGGCAGCACAAGATTCAAGACTTCAACGTGAAGTTCACAGTAAAAATTCCACTGTTAAATAGCTGGAAGAGAATTGAAGAGATTTTGAGAAACCAAGTGAAGAAAACAGAAGACAAAAGCAACTTGAAGAAATCCTAAAGAATTGGGCCCATGAGCCCACCAAATGGCACCGGATCCGCGGCCAAACAGGCTATTCTGCCGCGGTTCCGCGGCCGTGCAATGCACGTGTCGGTAGGGTGTCGGTGCTTTGACTCGGTCTTTGGGGTTGTTTTGTAATTTCATGTATGGATCAGAATGTAAACCTAGGGTTTTTCCCATTTATAAATAGGAGGGCTCAAAGCCAAATAAGGTGTGCTTCTTCTAGGGTGCCTTTTTTTAATTTCTAGATTAAATTTCAATTTCTTTGTAATCGTCAAGAGGTCATAAATAAAGGTATTTTTTTTATCGTGCATTCTTTTATCTGAATTTAATTCCTGAATTTTTATCTGTCTTTTATTATTTGCAACTTAGATAGTCTTTTAAAAATTATAAAAATGAATCTTATCATAACTTCCCTAATGAGTGAGTAATTCCTCACTTGTTAGGGTTAGGATTGGGAAGGTTTGAGAGAAGTAAATCTCTCTCTCTCCTTTTTTTGCCCATATAATTTTTATAATAGGACTCTATTTAAATTAACCACACACCGCTCACTACGGCACCCTATCCTTCAAGATAGCAGTGAATCCCTAGTTAGACTGGTTGTGGTTGATTTGAATAGAGGTTAGGGCTAAAGTTAAGAAAGGACGGACAAAAACCAAAAGGAAGAAACTAAGTTTCTTCCCAGTCGTGCTAATCCACTTTGTTGACTATTACCGTAACACCTATATTATTCATTAGGGCACTGAAAGCTGTGGGTAGAATCCCTTTTCCAAACTAACCTAATTCTAACCCTAGCAAGACTTTTAATCAATTTAATCTCATTCTTAGATCTAAAACAAAAACCCGACTTGATCGGATTAACTCGTTAGAACATAAACAAAAGGAATCCATCTCCCTGTGGACCGACCCGTACTCAACCGGCTAGCTACCAAGCGACACCGTTATTGATTGCGGTATATTCTAAACTTTGATTTTAAAATGCGCACACGCAAAAGAACGATCAACCAAATGGCGCCGTTGCCGGGGAGACGGTAATCTCTTTCTTTGTGTAATTTCGGGTTAATTGAAAAAAAATTATAAAAATTGAAAATATAAAAACTAAAAAAAATTTCATCATGTTCTTTTTGAGAGGTATTGTGTCAATTGCGCAGGAAAAGAAGATGGACTGATTCAGATCTAGAAAAGGCCGGTGAACAAATCAACAAACAGAAAATCTGAACAGACAGAGGAGAATCACAACAGACAACAGAAAAATTTTGGAGATCCAAACCAATTTAACCAATGCGGAACCGCGGCGGATTCAAGCGTTTGACCACGGAACCACGGTCAACTGCTGACGTCAGCACCCCAAAATTTTCTATGAGTATTTTTGTCCCCTCTCCTACCCTGAGCTCCACTGAAAATTTTTCCTGCAGGGTTCTTTGCGCAAAATCTTTCTCCCTCTCTAATAAATTGTTTTTGTGCAGGATTCTTTGTGCTGCCAAATTAAAAAAAATTGCAAGTGATTTTGGTGTTTTAACTGCTTTGCATAATTAATACAGACTTTTAAGGGGCTATAACACCAATCAAGATTGGGTGGGGATTTCATTACCCTTCCTAAGATCCCAAAAATCACTAAAAAGCATATGCATCACCCTTGAGTTAATTAAAAAATATTTTGACTCAGCCAACTAAGGACTGTCGTGCTCAATAGGACAGAGAAAGGTTGTGGGCATTCAATCGTTTATCTAAACCTGATTTTGTGGTGCCTAGGCTAGACAAGTGAGAAAGGTAATTTTAAAAGGCTCGTCTCACGGTAATTCGTGAGCGGATCCCTCCTTTCTTCATTTGTGCTTACCTGGCCACAATTGGCGGTGAAGAGGAGATTTGAGGGATATCTCACAACTTGTCGCTTTGGAACAGTTAGGAGCAGTCTAGTTGACTTAGGAGACCCTATCTCTAGGTTTGATTGTGCATGTTTAAACTGTGGTTATTTGAAATTGTACTGTAGTTCCGTACAATTTTTTGCAAAACTCTTTCTAAAAAAAATATTTTCAAAAATTTCAAAACTCCAAAAACAAACATTTTTTTTAAAAAAAATTTTAAAAAAATTTTAAAAAATAAAAAAATAATAAAAATTATCACATTCTTTTTCTTCTCCTTTCTCTAATCACATCATGGGTACCCCATCTCGTAAAACTCTTGCCGAACTTTGGTACCCTCAACCAGACATTACTTCCTACGCTCATTGTTTTGGTCGAATTTCGGACGACCCCTCCATGCCCAAATTTTTTTTTAAAGATCGAATAGACGCGTCTAGGGCATCCAGTTGGACTCCGCAATCCAGTTTGTATCAACCGTTTCAAGCTTCACCACCTTCTTACGTTGATACCCCTTTTGAGAGTCCAGTGGTAACTCCGAAACCCATGTCTATTACTGAACATATTGAACAATCTCGTAGCCGATCTTTCACTCCTTTCAACACTTCCAGTTCTTAGGATCAACAATTCCATTCACCATTTTATCCAAATGTTGATCCTAATATTGTCGAACAATTCACTTCCTATCCATCTTACCCAACTGTTGCACCTTCCCGAGACATTGCTTCTACACAGCCATTTGGGAGTTTCCAGAATCCAAACAATTTTGAATCTTTTACTGAAACCCCTTCACAACCCATGTCTAGTCTGAAACAGTCGTTGGAAGATTTTATGGTAGCGTCAAGACAACCGATGATGGATTTGAATGCGTCCATGGCCGCCTTTATACAACCTAGTGACCCGGTAGCTAGTTTCCAAATAGCTCCAAATTTTCCAAGGTATGATAAGGCGGTTGGACAGATTGAGAATTTGAGTGGTGAGAGTGAGCTGTACATCCTTCCAAATCAAACCTACCCATCCCCAATTGAATCCCATAACTCCGGTTTTGAATGTCTATCAAGTGTTCCAAATGATTCACCAGTTGAAGATAAAACGTCCAATGAGTTGTGCGAATTTATAGTGTTTGATTTACCTGATTATGAAGGGTCCCTTTCGAGTAAAATCACCACCAATCGTTTTGATCTCTACAGCTCCACCCTAGAACCTGAATTGATTAATATCTATGCTTTTGATGAGGTATCTGAGAAATTTAATTTTCACTTGATCGAGGATATTGACGCTGGGAAAATTTTGGATGATGAACCCATAAATTTGGATGAGTTTTTCTTTCCAATTCATCATCCCGAGACATTAAATGTTTCTCCCGAACTTCATATGCATCTTGAATTTGATGAGAATTGCATGGATAAGCTAAATTTTGAGGAGAGTATTGAGGATGGTATTGAGGATGAACCAGTTTTGTTTGATGAGTCGGATTTTCCAATTCATCCTCCTGAACCTTTAACTGTTACACTTCCTCAATCACTTCCTTCCATCCTTGTTCAGACTTTACAAGAAACCGTTACACTTTCATTTTCAAAGTCTGGTTTACCAAGTTCAACGTACCCATGTTTTCTCACGAATATTGAGGGATTTGACCTCATTTCTCAGTGGGTTGATAGATTAGCACAATCGCTTTTTACACATCGGTCATTACAAATAGTGATAATTTATACACTCTATTTGCACCCTCAAGTTCGTATTCCACTTCTTTCTCCCACTTTCTCTGGTTCTTCTTCTAATCTTCCTGTAATGATAGCGAGTATTAATGAATCACAATCCGATATTTTGAGTTCGATAATTCTAGAAAAACAACTTGATTTAGACTCTTTTGAAAATAAGGTAAATGAGCCTTACGACTATCCCACCTTCATAATTTTTGACAAATCAAGTATGATAAATTCTGGCACAAAACTTACTGACAGCAAAATGTTTAATTACATCGATGAGAGTTTTGAAGAACATTTTGCTGACGAACTCGCATTCCTAAATGACACGGATTTTGTGATTAATCAACCTCCACCTGAAGAAATCGAACCACCACCATTTCTTTTTCCCTTCCACCATTCTTCTCCTCCACCGAGACCATATACTGCTTCTATCTCCATACAGTCTCGTGTGTTTCTCATTTCTTTTCTCTACACTCCATTCTTTCACCAACCACACCATTATAACGATAAAATTTTTGAATGGGTAGTGCTAACCTTTGGCCTGTGTAAGGCCTTGTATAGCTTGATACTTTATTTTTCTCCTCCCTAACTCTGAACTTTAATACTTCAACAGTGGAAACATTGTTTCACTTAAGTTTGGGGGGGGACCTTTTTGGATGTATATATTTTGTTTTCTTTTTCTGTTAATAATAATTAAAAAAGAGATAAAAAAAACAAACAGGGGAGTGCCGACAATTTTGACCCTCTTGGTGTAGCCTGACAGTGAGGACACTGTCAAGTTAAAGTTTGGGGGTGTGCTCGGTAAGGTTTCTTCCTTCGCATTCATATGTATATTTTTGCATTTGCATATTTATTTTTAAACCCATAAAAATTGAAAAAATTTAAAAATTATAAAAATTAAAAAGTTCAATTTTGGCCATATTTGACTTAAGTTTAATATGACGGTTGACTGCTTAGGAAAAACTAGATCCTAAACTTAGTAAATTAAAAATCCTAAAAATAACCTTTCTTAAAGTTTAACCATAGAAAATATATGTTCTTGCAGTTTATTTAGAAATAGGCAAATTTTGAGTTCAGTACTTGGGCTAAGTCAAAATAAGAGAAGAGTGTTGAAATTTTTATTGAAGTGTAAGTCTGAAAAATAATTCCGAACCTTTAGTCTAAATTCTGAAAATATACACCCTACAACTCGCACATACATGCATCTTGAAACTTGGGATAGTAGAAGATACCTTGAAATGCTCTTATCTAAAATCCTTAGTATGAGAAAAAAATGAAATATTAAGTGTGAATATGAACACTGGTTTTGTAATCACTTAAGGCTGCGTAAAAATTATATAGCGATGGTGCTTTATTACCTAGTGCCTTAGACCAACTGGTTTGGGAGTCACTGCTAAAGTTTTAGGTATTACAAGACGAGAAATTACGCCTTAATGCATAAACACATTTTGTAATCGGTCGTTAGTACCTCAAGAAGTATTAACGGTCGCATGAAGGATGTGTGAGCAATTTCATCTAAAATTCACCAACTAAAAGTACTTTGGACGATGGACAAGAGTATGATAGCTTGAATTGAATTTTCATGTATAGGGGTGATACATACACACGCGTAGGGGTATATGATTAGGGTTTGGATGAAAGATAGGAATGAAAAACAGGACTTATATCTTCAGTAAAGATGATAAAAATTCCTAGGTTGAGATGGAACCTTAGAAGGAAAATTCAAAAGATGCTAAAAGCTAAATAAATTTACAGAACATATACGATCCTAGGTTAAATGAAAAGGAAGCATGAAAAATATGGGTTGATGATTTCTAAGTTGAAGATAATAGAATTTCTTGCTAGAACACCGAATTGAAGAATGAAAGTCAACAGGCCAAATTGATCGGATTTTGTGGGTAGTATCCACTGAAAACCCTCAGGAGACAACACTCCTCTTACTAGGGACACCTAGAGGTTTAACGGCTTGTTGCACGAGCTCAGTGTAATCGCGATTCCCTGCGAAAGTGAGGTTAGGATTTTTTCGAGAATAAAATTGGTTCTGCTCGGGACGAGCAAAAGATAAGTTTGGGGGTATTTGTTCATATCAGAATTTTGTATTATTATATCGCCCATTC
Organism: Agapanthus africanus; assembly: GCA_030015575.1. Lineage (NCBI taxonomy): Eukaryota > Viridiplantae > Streptophyta > Magnoliopsida > Asparagales > Amaryllidaceae > Agapanthus > Agapanthus africanus. The sequence goes on from CM057344.1 coordinate 44,033,923, forward strand.
TTAATCATATTACAAATAAATAGGTGCTTTGAATTCATGTCTGCTAATAGTTGCAGGTTACAGGTTCTCAGATCATTACAGTGAAATTCATGAAAATACGCTACAAATGTAAGACTACGACCAACAATAGATGAATCCGTATGATGTCGCCCACCATTTCAAGGAACAACTTAAAAACATTAGACAATTCAATGCACAAAGTTCAAGGGCAGCACAAGATTCAAGACTTCAACATGAAGCTCACGGTAAAAAGTCCACTGTTGAATATCTGGAAGAGAATTGAAGAGATTCTGAGAGACCAAGTAAAGAAAACAGAAGATAAAAGCAACTTGAAGAGACCCTAAAGAATTGGGCCCATGAACCCACCAAATGGCCGCGGATCCGCGGCCAAACAGGCTACTCTGCCGCGGTTCCGCGGCCGTGCAATGCACATGTGTAAATCCCCGTTCCCATCTCAATAAAAGTTTTCTATTTTTCCTAACTCCCCGAGTTTTTCCTTTCCTTTCCCTCGTACTTTTGTAGGTGATTGGTTGCTTAAGATTAGTATTGGGAATTTTCCAACTAAAAATCAAAACCAAAATTTAATTTAAAACCCAAACAAAAAGACCAAACCAAAATTAGCAAAACTTCTAAACATAAAACAATTTAAATAAACGTTAGCCCACAACTTCCTTACACCCAGCCCAACAACAAAAATCAAATTTAAATTAACATTTAAAAAGAAAACAAAAATCCCAGCCCAACCCTTTTTCGCCCGGCCCATAATTTTTCCCCTAACAATGAAATTCTTTTAAAAACCCCGGCCAACTTCCTTCAGCCCGCAGCTGCCTTACCCGACCCGGCCCACTACCCTTCTCCTTCCCCAACGGCTATTTCTTTTCCCCGCTCACTTCTTCTGTTCCCGATCCGCTTTCTTCGCCTCACCTCGCGCCCACGCCCACGCCCGCGCTCGTGCGCCGTTACCCCACGACGCGCACCCCTCAACGTTCTCCCCACGTCTCCCCTATCTCCCTCACACCCTCACTCCTCTCTCACTCTCAAAATTCCTCACCTCTCTCTCAAAAACCCACTCCCACAGCCACTGCTTTCATCACCCACCACTCTCGCCGTCGACGACGACGACTTCAACCCCTCATTCATCCTCCCTCACGCTCTACATCTCCTCCTCCATCAGCCGAGAAGCCCTGCACACCCAACCCCCTACACACCCAAACTTCTCTGCACCCATTCGACCACCACCCTACACCCTCACGCCGGCGATCTCCCTACCACGTCGTCGACAACTACACCCTCTTCTCCCCAGCATCATCATCTTCACAACCAACCCAAGCTCGACCCCTCTCTCTCTCCTTCTCTCCAAAACCACACAAACCCACTACCAACATACAAACACCACTGCGGCCCATCGCCGGAGCGACGCCGTAGACCGTACGTCGCGCGTTCGAGATGTTACCGCCGCCGTGCTTCCACGAAACGTTTCCAGGAAAGTATTTTACTTGCTACATGCTAATCTACTTGTGTTACAAACTCAAATGTATAAGTTACGAATTTACAATTCCCGATAAAATTAAACGACTTACCTGTTCGATGCATGATCCCAATGAAAATATTCATCTAATTTGACGGAATTGGATTTTCTATGCTGGCCCATGTAGTGATGAATATTGTGTATAAATCTCACTGGAAAATACGACTGTTAGTGACTAAAATGAATACCCCCAAATATACCCGTAAAACTAGAAATTTACCGTATCTGAAAATGGTTAAAATCACTGTAAATTACGTACATATTGAAATGATGCGTTCGAGGGCTTAAATCAAAGATGACTCGATGAATTTTAACCCTATGCAAGTTTCTAATGGTTCCTGTACTGAAATTGTGATGATATTTGGATCGGAGTGCGACTCTGGACTGCAGTCCAGAGCGACTCTGATTACTATTTACTGTTCCGTAATGTGTACCACTTGGTTTCCTGAACTCGTATGTTGCGTAACTCTGCATATTATTAAAGGTGAATCTGTTAGCTAAATAACCCAAGTGTTCTCATTCCGTTTCATCGTCGTTTGCTATTTAATTTGTAAATTATAAGGACAGGACGTATAACAGTCCAGAACAGATTCAGAAGTGACAAACTAGTGTTAAACAGTGTATAACTTTCTATGTACAGACGCGATTGAGAATCCGTCTTTTTCGTTGAATACCCTATTGAAAACCCTAGATTTTATTCAACTGTAGCATTGCAAAATTCTGAGCCCAACTGGGTGAAATTCGTGTCGCGAAACGGACGTTCAGTTCAGAAACTGAATTTCCAGCCGCGAGCACTTAAAATGAAACGGCTGTATCTTGAATACCGGGAACCCGATCGAACTGAAACTAATTTTGATGAACTTCTGACAGAGTGTGCTATTTATTGTATTTGTATCATTTTGTTGAATGCCGAACATATGAATTTATACAAATTTTGAAAGTTGATGACGTGCATTTTGGTTCATAACATACTTGGCTTGTTAATGGCATACATACACATATCTTACCCCATTTGCCATATACATAGTGTTAGTGCGTGTTAGTGTTCAGTGAACACTGCATTATCGTGCGTGATTAATGTTGGTTTAGGAGTGACGAGTACACCAATGGAAAGTGAACATTCGTGACAGTGATTGATACAGTGAACAGTGATAAAACCGTGCCATTGGTATACTTGTACACGACTAAATCAAAATCATAAATAGTGTAAACCTGGGGAAAAAGGGAAAATCGAAGTGGAAAGAGAATCGTATTTAGCGGGACTGTGTTTTAGAGGATGATCATTCGAGCAGTGATATCTATATTAGGTAGGATCTAGCGATCCGGCTGACAGGGTTATGTCCCGGGCATGTGGGCCGTTATCTCGGGTATGTACGAGACTCCTGTTAAACATGATCCTTCTTTCCACTATACGATTTCAAACATGACCTAGAGACTGATAGGGACATAGATCATACTTTGCATCATATAGTGACATAGCGATTACAAGCATTGTACTTTCACTGTTATTACCTCATTTACCTGTTTCACCTCATTATAATAATCTTGCTATTGTGTCGCTCTGACGACCTGAGTATGCATGCTCAGATTCCGTGGAAGAACCAGCGCAGGAGACGCATTTACCTTTCGAGCTGACGGAGATCTAATCCGGAGTACTTCTCTTTCTTTTCTGCTTTCCATAAAAGTGATCGTGTAATTGAACTTGGTTAGTAACTCTTCATGTTTATTTGTAATTCGTGAACAATGGATTTTAATGTAATAATTTAGTGATGTAATTCCTTAACTACTGTGCTTTATTTACTGATTACCATGTAATGCTAGAAGCCGAAGTGTGACTACGGCGGGATTATTTCTTGACCGTAGGAGCATGGCTGGCCTAGTCATCCCTCGTTTTCCGTATTTTGGGAAGCGGGGCGTGACATGGTTTAGTGGGTATCAGAGACGTGTTTAGTAACAAGGGATAATATTAACTATACGGTATTACATTATTTTTGTTTCACTATTCCTGATTTTCATCCTTGAATCTGATCTTATCCTTTTGAATCTTCCAACGATATGACGTCCCCAAACGACCCCTCTTCGGACTCCAGCTCTCAGGACCGCACGGAAAGAATACTTAGTGCACTGACCTCTCTCGCGGAAGCTCAGGAGAGGAAGACAGACCTACTCGCTGAGGAACTCAGGGCGATTACCGCCGCAGGAGGACCCTCCGCACTCATTACCGGCCCTGAGGGCGCTACCTCACTAGCTTATCATGCTAGGGCTGGTGCCGTATCAAACTTCCGATGGTTGCATCCAACTCCATTCATAGGGCTAGCTGAACCCCTTGAAGCCGAGCAATAGTTAGTGAACATGGAGAACTTACTGACAGCCGCCAGGGTTCCACATGAAGATAGGGTGGACGTGATAAAGATCCAATTAGAAGATGAAGCCCGTACATGGTGGTCAGTGGAAGAAAGCAGGATGGACAGGCCGATTGAGTGGGGCAAATTCAAAGAGTGCTTCCTAGATCATTATTTCCCTTCCACCGCCAAGGCAGAGATGGAGGAAAGATTTATTCTATTGAAGCAGAATGGACGTCCAGTGAACGTATATGCGGCAGAGTTCAACCGTCTGAGCCGTTTTGCTCCATACATGGTCGCCTCAGAGGCCACCAGGGCCAGACGCTTCTTGCATGGGCTTGATTTCACGTTGCAGCAATTGATTGCATCACTGGAGTTGCAGACTTTTGCACAGGTACTCAACGCGGAGAGAGTTCAGGAGCAATTGATCAACAAGTTCAGGAAACCCCCAGTCGTTCCAGCACGTACCCCTGCACCTTCTCGAGGAGCCATACCGGTTCACAGGCCTGGAACGACACAAATGAAGCGCCCGTTCGTACCACAGCATCACCCCCAGAGACAGAACGTAGTTTGCGGCTACTGCGGTAGAGATGGGCATACCCAGAAGGACTGTCTCCATGCCAAGGGACAGTGCTTGATTTGTGGATCCAGTCAGCACAGGATTAGCGGTTGCCCTGAGCGAGCAGAGATACAGGGAGGTTCTGGACCGCCGCAGCAGAGGCCACAGGAGCAGAGACAACCCTTTACAGGTCGCGGTCAGGGACAGGCTTTCACCTTGACCGACGAGCAGGTAGAGGCGTCAGGAGACGTTGTTACAGGTACTCTACTCGCACATTCCTTGCCAGCTAGAGTACTATTTGATTCTGGAGCATCGAACTGTTTCTTGTCTGAGCATTTCACTGATACACACTCCATACCACATGAACCTCTAACCAAGGGCTGGGAGATACATACGGGTAATGGCATTATAATATCTAGTCGAGAATGTAGATCATGTCCGGTGGTAGTGTGTGGCAGGGAATTCTATACGAATTTCCTTCTGATTGGGACAGGCAGTTACGACGCAATTCTCGGGATGGATTGGATGAGTACCTTCCATGCAGTTATCGATTGCCGTGCAAGGAATGTGGTCTTCTGTATTCCCAATCACCCGGAGTTTATTTTCGAGGGCGGAAGCGAATGTTTGGAGCCAGCCAAGTACAGAGCCAAGCCCAAGGAGCTGACAGCTATGGCGATTGATGAGAGCCCAGCCCCAGAAATTGTTCGGGACTTTCTGGACGTATTTCCTGAAGATCTACCAGGTCTACCACCTCCTCGCATCTTGGAGTTCTCGATCGATTTGACTCCAGGTACGGCCCCGATATCCAAGGCCCCATACAGAATGGCACCAGTTGAGTTGGCGGAGTTGAAGAAGCAAATTGAAGAGCTATTGAAGAAGGGATTCATTCGGCCGAGCGCTTCACCGTGGGGTGCACCAGTTCTGTTAGTAAAGAAGAAGGATGGATCGCTGCGAATGTGTATAGATTATCGGGAACTGAACAGGGTCATAATAAAGAACAAGTACCTAATCCCGCGCATCGATGACTTATTCGATCAGCTAAGTAGGGCCAAGGTATTCTCAAAGTTGGATCTACATTCTGGATATCACCAAATCAGAGTAGCAGCTCAGGATGTATGCAAGACGGCTTTCAGGACCCAATACGGACATTACGAGTTCCTTGTGATGCTGTTCGGTGTTACCAATGCCCCAGCAATATTCATGGACTTGATGAACAGGGTGTTTGCAAAGTACTTGGATATGTTTGTCGTTGTGTTTATCGACGACATACTTATCTACTTGAAGACCCGGGAGGAGCATGCTGAACATTTGCGCACGGTTCTACAAATTCTTCGGGAAGAGAAGCTGTATGCGAAGCTAAGCAAGTGTGAATTCTGGCTCGACAAGGTTCAGTTTTTGGGACATATTGTTTCGGGCGAAGGCATCTCGGTGGACCCGGCAAAGATAGTATCTGTCATAGATTGGCCAACGCCGAAGTCAGTGGCCGAGATCAGGAGTTTTCTAGGATTGGCAGGTTATTATCGGATATTCGTCCAAGACTTCTCAAGAATCGCTGAACCATTGACGAGGCTGACACGAAAGGATGTACCGTTTGCGTGGGCAGAGGAGTGCACTCAGGCATTTGACACACTGAAACAGAAGCTAACCACGACGCCTATTCTTACAGTACCAGATGATTCTGGTGATTTGGTGATACACAGTGATGCCTCAGGAAAGGGTTTAGGCTGTGTTCTGATGCAGCACGGCCGAGTGGTTGCTTACGCCTCTCGACAACTGAGAAATCACGAGAAGAACTATCCTACGCATGACTTGGAGTTAGCTGCAGTAGTCTTTGCATTGAAGATTTGAAGGCACTACCTATTGGGCGAGAAAGTGGAGGTGTACACGGATCATAAAAGTTTGAAGTACTTCTTCACTCAGAAGGAACTAAACATGAGGCAGCGCCGATGGCTAGAGCTGATGGCAGATTATGACTTGGACCTTCAGTATCACCCGGGGAAGGTGAATGTTGTACCAGATGCGCTCAGTCGCAAACCAGCGGTCATGATGTTGACCGGTCAGAGGAGCATTATTGAGGATTTCCAGAGACTCGAGCTTGAAGTCGTTACACCGGACGTATTCAGTCAACTTTGGCAACTACAGGTGCAGTTTTCTTTGGTGGATCGCATCAAGGCTGCACAAGCGGATGATCCCCGATTGCAAAAGTTCAGAGCGCAAGTGGAAGCCGGGCTGAGAACGGACTTGATCATACATGAAGATGGCTCTCTGAGATTCGGTAGCAGACTCTGCGTACCCAAAGGAGATGTTCGAGAAGAGGTACTGGCTGAAGCGCATAGTTCAGCTTATTCTGTGCATCCGCGAGGTACAAAAATGTATCAGGATCTAAAACAACACTTTTGGTGGAACGGAAGGAAGCGGGAAATTGCGAGATTCGTATCCAGGTGCTTGGTATGCCAGCAGGTGAAGGCAGAGCATCAGAGGACAGCGGGATTATTACAACCACTGCCGATACCAGAATGGAAGTGGGAGCACATTACCATGGATTTCGTGACGGCCTTACCACGGAGCCCTAGGGGCAATAACGCCATTTGGGTTATCGTCGATCGCCTCACGAAAGATGCACACTTCATACCATTCCGAGTGGGACAGTCGACAGAGTCACTGGAAGCGAAATATATGCAGGAGATAGTGCGACTTCACGGTGTTCCAGTCAGCATTGTATCAGATCGGGACACCAGATTCGTGTCGCATTTTTGGAGGAGCTTACAGGAGAGTTTGGGTACCCACCTCAAATTCAGCACAGCTTATCACCCACAAACGGATGGACAATCCGAGCGTACGATTCAGACGCTCGAGGATATGTTGAGAGCCTGTATGTTGGACTTTCAGGGTTCCTGGGAGGACCATCTGTATCTAGTCGAGTTTTCTTATAACAATAGTTATCAGGCTAGCATTCAGATGGCTCCTTTTGAAGCACTTTACGGGCGGAAGTGTCGATCCCCAGTGTGTTGGGATGATATGGGAGAGCAAAGATTATTGGGCCCCGAACTCATTGTTCAGACAGTCGACAAGGTCCAAATGATCAGGCAGCGTATTAAGACGGCTCAGGATCGACAGAAGAGTTGGGCAGATACCAGCAGGAGGGCACTAGAATTCAAAGTCGGAGATCACGTGTTCTTGAAGATTTCCCCTACCCGTGGAGTTATCAGGTTCGGAGGTCGGGGAAAGCTCAGTCCCCGTTTTATCGGACCTTTTGAGGTGCTAGAGCGAGTAGGAGAGGTGGCCTACCGACTTGCCTTGCCTCCATCGCTAGCTGGTGTGCACAATACCTTCTACGTGTCACAGTTGCGGCGTTATGTTCGGGATGAGAGCCATGTCCTGGACTATTCGGAGCTAGTTTTGGGTACCGATCTATCATACGAGGAGCAGCCCACTACCATCCTCGACCGCAGGGAGAAAGTGCTGAAGAACAAGGTCATTCCGTTAGTCCGAGTGTCTTGGGGCGGTCGTTCCCCAGAAGAAACCACCTGGGAGCGTGAGGAAGATATCCGTGCTCGTTATCCACATCTCTTTGTTTAGTACCTTGTCTCTTTGTATGCTTGTTAAATTTCGAGGACGAAATTTTTGTAAGGGGGGTATGATGTAAATCCCTTTCCCATCTCAATAAAAGTTTTCTATTTTTCCTAATTCCCCGAGTTTTTCCTTTCCTTTCCCTCGTACTTTTGTAGGTGATTGGTTGCTTAAGATTAGTATTGGGAATTTTCCAACTGAAAATCAAAACCAAAATTTAATTTAAAACCCAAACAAAAAGACCAAACCTAAATTAGCAAAACTTCTAAACATAAAACAATTTAAATAAACGTTAGCCCATAACTTCCTTACACCCAGCCCAACAACAAAAATCAAATTTAAATTAACATTTAAAAAGAAAACAAAAATCCCAGCCCAACCCTTTTTCCCCCGGCCCATATTTTTTCCCCTAACAATGAAATTCTTTTAAAAACCCCGGCCCACTTCCTTCAGCCCGCAGCTGCCTTACCCGACCCGGCCCACTACCCTTCTCCTTCCCCAATGGCTATTTCTTTTCCCGCTCACTTCTTCTGTTCCCAATCCGCTTTCTTCGCCTCACCTCGCGCCTACGCCCGCGCTTGTGCGCCATTACCCCACGACGCGCACCCCTCAACATTCTCCCCTCATCTCCCCTATCTCCCTCACACCCTCACTCCTCTCTCACTCTCAAAATTCCTCACCTCTCTCTCAAAAACCCACTCCCACAGCCACTGCTTTCATCACCCACCACTCTCGCCGTCGACGACGACGACTTCAACCCCTCATTCATCCTCCCTCGCGCTCTACATCTCCTCCTCCATCAGCCGAGAAGCCTTGCACACCCAACCCCCTACACACCCAAACTTCTCTGCACCCATTCAACCACCACCCTACACCCTCACACCGGCGATCTCCCTACCACATTGTCGATAACTACACCCTCTTCTCCCCAGCATCATCATCTTCACAACCAGCCCAAGCCCGACCCCTCACTCTCTCCTTCTCTCCAAAACCACACAAAACCCACTACCAACATACAAACACCACTGCGGCCCATCGCCGGAGCGACGCCGTAGACCGTCGTCGACCCCAGCGCACCCGGGAGATCCACATAACCTCCTCTACGCACCCAGCGAGCACAAGACGACTCTGGACAACTCCGACGCCAAACCCGTATCGCGAGCCAAGGTCGTGCAAACCAATTCACGCCGTTCGTCGCGCGTTCGAGACGTTACCGCCGCCGTGCATCCATGAAACGTTTCCAGGCAAGTATTTTACTTGCTACATGCTAATCTACTTATGTTACAAACTCAAATGTATAAGTTAAGAATTTACAATTCCCGATAAAATTAAACGACTTACCTGTTCGATGCATGATCCCAATGAAAATATTCATCTAATTTGACGGAATTGGATTGTCTATCCTGGCCCATGTAGTGATGAATACTGTATATAAATCTCACTGGAAAATACGACTTTTAGTGACTAAAATGAACACCCCCAAATATACCCGTAAAACTAGAAATTTCCCGTATCTGAAAATGGTTAAAATCACCGTAAATTACGTACTAATTGAAATGATGCGTTCAAGGGATTAAATCGAAACCGACTCGACGAATTTTAACCCTATGCAAGTTTCTAATGGTTTCTGTACTGAAATTATGACCATATTTGGATCGGAGTGCGACTCTGGACTGCAGTCCAGAGCGACTCTGATTACTATTTACTGTTCCGTAACGTGTACCACTTGGTTTTCTGAACTCTTATGTTGCGTAACCCTACTGATTATTAAAGGTGAATCTGTTATCTAAATAACCCAAGTTGTCTCATTCCGTTTCATCGTCGTTTTCTATTTAATTTGTAAATTATAAGGACAGGACGTATAACAGTCCAGAACAGATTCAGAAGTGACAAACTAGTGTTAAACAGTATATAACTTTCGATGTACAAACGCGATGGAGAATCCGTCTATTTAGTTAAATACCCTATTGAAAACCCTAGATTTTATTCAACTGTAGCGTCGCTAAATTCTGAGCCCAACTGGGTGAAATTCGTGTCGCGAAACGGACGTTCAGTTCAGAAACTGAATTTCCAGCCGCGAGCACTTAAAATGAAACGGCTGTATCTTGAATACCGGGAACCCGATCGAACTGAAACTAATTTTGATGAACTTCTGACAGAGTGTACTGTTTATTGTATTTGTATCATTTCGTTGAATTCCGAACATATGAATTTATGCAAATTTTGTAAGTTGATGACGTGCATTTTGGTTCATAACATACTTGGCTTGTTAATGGCATACACACACATATCTTATCCCATTTGCCATATACATAGTGTTAGTGCGTGTTAGTGTTCAGTGGACATTGCATTATCGTGCGTGATTGATGTTGGTTTAGGAGTGATGAGTACACCAATGGAAAGTGAACATTCGTGACAGTGATTGATACAGTGAACAGTGATAAAACCGTGCCATTGGTATACTTGTACACGACTAAATCAAAATCATAAATATAGTAAACCTGCGGAAAAAGGGGAAATCGAAGTGGAAAGAGAATCGTATTTAGCGGGACCGTGTTTTAGAGGATGATCATTCGAGCAGTGATATATATATTAGGTAGGATCTAGCGATTCGACTGACAGGGTTATATCCCGGGCATGTGGGCCGTTGTCTCGGGTATGTACGAGACTCCTGTTAAACATGATCCTTCTTTCCACTATACGATTTCAAACATGACCTAGAGACTGATAGGGACATAGATCATACTTTGCATCATATAGTGACATAGCGATTACACGCATTGTACTTTCACTGTTATTACCTCATTTACCTGTTTCACCTCATTATAATAATGCTATTGTGTCGCTCTGACGACCTGAGTATGCATGCTCAGATTCCGTGGAAGAACCAGCGCAGGAGACGTATTTACCTTTCGAGCTGACGGAGAACTAGTCCGGAGTACTTCTCTTTCTTTTCTGCTTTCCATAAAAGTGATCGTGTAATTGAACTTGGTTAGTAACTCTTCATGTTTATTTGTAATTCGTGAACAAAGGATTTTAATGTAATAATTTAGTGATGTAATTCCTTAACTACTGTGCTTTATTTACTGATTACCATGTAATGCTAGAAGCCGAAGTGTGACTATGGCGGGATTATTCCTTGACCGTAGGAGCATGGCTGGCCTAGTCATCCCTCGTTTTCCGTATTTTGGGAAGCGGGGCGTGACAATATGTCGGTAGGATGTCGGTGCTTTGACTCGGTCTTTGGGGTTGTTTTGTAATTTCATGTATGGATCAGAATGTAAACTTAGGGTTTTTCCCATCTATAAATAGGAGGGCTCAAAACCAAATAAGGTGTGCCTCTTCTACGGTGCCTCTTTTGTGATGCTTCTTTTTAATTTCTAGATTAAATTTCAATTTCTTTGTAATCGTCAAGAGGTCATCAATAAAGGTATTTTTTTATCGTGCATTCTTTTATCTGAATTTAATTCCTGAATTTTTATCTGTCTTTTATTATCTGCAACTTAGATAGTCTTTTAAAAATTTTAAAAATGAATCTTATCATAACTACCCTAATGAGTGAGTAATTCCTCACTTGTTAGGGTTAGGATTGGGAAGGTTTGAGAGAAGTAAATCTCTCTCTTCTTTCTTTGCCCATCTAATTTTTATAATAGGACTCTATTTAAATTAACCATACACCGCTCACTACGGCACCCTATCCATCAGGATAGCGGTGAATCCCTAGTTAGACCGGTTGTGGTTGATTTGAATAGTGGTTAGTGCTAAGAGTTAAGAAAGGACGGACAAGGACTAAAAGAAAGAAACTAAGTTTCTTCCCAGTCGTGCTAATTCTCTTTGTTGACTATTACCCTAACACCTATATTCTTCATTAGGGCATTGAAAGCAGTGGGTAGAATCTCTTTTCCAAACTAACGTTATCCTAACCCTAGCAAGAATTTTAATTAATTTAATCTCATTCTTAGATCTAAAACAAAAACCCGACTTGATCGGATTAACTCGTTAGAACATAAAGAAAAGGAATCCATCTCCCTGTGGACCGACCCGTACTCAACCGGCTAGCTACCAAGCGACACCGTTATTGATTACGGTATATTCTAAACTTTGATTTTAAAACGCACACACGCAAAAGAACGATCAACCAGACTCTAAAGACTCGACAGTATGCTGGCAGTGGGTTTAACCATAAGCACGTTAGCGGCACTAGCTGTACGTAATGGCCACTCATGTACATGTCGAAAAGGAAAGCCGACGAGCAAACTCATCTGGATCCCTACTGAGCCTATCCGTGACAATATCCGTACAGTCTGGTCTCTTCGTTTAAGAGTATCGCATACCGAGTCTAGGGGGTGGTAAACGTCAGACCCTGATAACCCGATAATTCATGCTGATGATGAAGTTCAGGACCAATCAAGGAAACTACTAATCAACCTATTAGTAAATCCCAACTTACTTGGCCAAGGTCTTATGGTCCTGACCAATCGAACATAACGCGATATCGACTCCCAATACCGGGAGAGATGAATCCCCAACAATCGCTCACTGCCTCCATGTAGCTCAGGACTGTACCCAACCAAAACCTGTTTGAACGACTCAGTAGAGCCATGGTAGGGCAGTTATCAAAGCACAGTGGGAACTCACACGAGACAAATGACGATCTCAGGTCCGAAAACTAATCTGTACGCATATCACCTGAGAACTTCCATCTGACGATAGGTATAGTACCATCTGGAAGTTCTCCACGAGTCCGTCCAGTGTACTCACACCCAGTGAGCGCATGTATACGATCTTAGGTCCATCTGACCAATGGCTGCGGGACCAACCATTGCCCCTTGTCAGGGCTAAGAAATGTATACACTAATCTACTCTGGAGTATCAATGCCTAGTCTCGATACTCACGCCACTAGGGACTATTTAAGAATGTGCTTGTGGACTACCCTGCTCCCACAAGTATGATCGCTATCACAACACAGGTAGTCAAGAATGATCCTATGGGATATATCAACATGTGGTCGTCATATATAATATATGCACATGTTAAGATAAAGACAAACCATAATAGTATACTATTGCATCGATTCTTTATCAATATGTGCAAGCTGGATAAAACATCAATAGAAATAAATACACATATCCTGACAAAGACAAGTTAAACAATATACTATAGACTGAGCAAGATTGTCTTGTACATACATATCCCCAACATCTATATGTATACATATACAATACTGGCCTCTAGGGCATACATATCCAACAAGCAATGGATATTCAGGTTAGGAGTATTAAAGTGACCGTTTCGTGCCACTTCTAACACATTCCGTACCAGTCTACCCCTTTAAAAACCCCGTAATATCTTTTGTATTGATCGTGGTTTGTTTTGTAAATGGAAGATTTGCCGAAACTATGATATCATGTAAACGGAATAGATATAACTTGTCACGCCCCGCTTCCCGGTGTATGGTAAGTAGATGCGACGGGTCACGCGACGTATTTACTCATAAGTAAATACGCTAAGCGTAACTAAGCAATATAAAGTAAAATGTACACAAGAGACACGAATATAAATGAACAACAACTTTTATTTATTTAACAATTCTTTACAAGTACAACTGGAAATGTAAATACAGGAATAGAAAGCAATGCCTAAACAATGGCATAACTGAAATGAAAAGTTTATATAAGTGTCTACAGCTCTTGGTCGATGGCAAACTGCTCCATGTCTTCAGTACTGGGCTCGATCTCTAGTGAGTCGGATCCACCTGACAACATTCCAAAGAAAGAAGAAAATGAATGTCGTCAGCGAACAATCGCTCGGTAAGTCCTAAAGAAAGAGAGAAGTAGAATAGACAGAAAATAGAATATAACTGTATAATGTTATCTTTTATTCTGTTAATGCATTTGTTTGTAGCTTGGTACAGAATATGCCAGTGTATACGAGAGGAGTCCCACTATTCCGGAGACTAAAGTATACGGAGCACAAGGAACCGTTAAGCCACGGTACAACAGCAATGGATATTCAGATTAGGTGTATTAAAGTGACCGTCTCGTGCCTCTTCTAACAAATTCCATACCAGTCAACCCCTTTAAAACCCCGTAATGTCTTTTGTATTGATCGTATGGTTTGTTTTGTAAATGGAAGACTTGCTGAAACTATGATATCATGTAAACGGAATGGATATAAATCGATAGTCATGTAATCATAGTATATCCATGGTTCGGTTCAAGTCGTGTTCATGTTGATATGGATTGTATTCTGGTATTCATGGATTCATGTTGTATTGTAGTTATACTTAAATTGAATTCAAATCAGATTGATTTCATATTAGACGGAGACTCTGTCTGAGTTAGACACTTTAAAAGAAATTGAAGTCTTGAATTAGTTTTGATATTATCGGTAACTGCTGCACATAGACGGAAGGATTTGTGTCTTTTTCCAAGACAATTACCGTGTTGATAACACCGTTTTTAGGTTGTCTATCTTAGATAGGCAAGCACCAATATTCTCTGGCTCCCTGAGGTTCAAAAGAACCGGTCCCGCTTAAAACTATGTTTACTAGGGTCCTTATTGTAAATTAATATAACTTGAGGGTGTTTTATGAAAAATAGTTTTGATATATTTTCAAAATACACGTCAAGTATTTAATTATCGTCTTTAGGGTTTTCATAATTGTAATTTTTATAAAGTGAAATATTCTAGTGGATATAACCTAGATTTCAATGTATAAGGTATTTTAGTGTAATATTGGAATTGTATTGAATTATAATGGTAGTTTCATAAAATTGGTGATTCCTTTGATTTAGAAAACATAGAATATATATATTGTATACTTAAAGTAGATATTTTGATAGTATTTAAATATATATATATATATATATATATATAATAGAACTTATTTATTAAATAGAAATCACATTTTTCTTAAAAATTGCATTAAAAATTCAATCGAGATCGAATTCTCCTTACGGAGGTCTGCATCTCGCTCTACTAGGCCCAAGAATGTGCGATAACCCGCACCATCCCGATCGGGGTTCTCCAAAATGGGTTGTAGAGGTGTATTTGCAAGGAATTAAGTAATACACTTTTAAAGAAAACGGTTTTAAATATTTATGGTATTTAAATGTAAAATCGTATTTTCCCACAAACTAATATTCCACAAATCATCGTGCTATGTCATGAATGTGTGTTGTTGTGAGGTAGGTCTTTACCTCGTGAGTTTCTAATGGTATTATGGGTAAAATGAATAAACAATGTCGTATGTAGACATGATGGTATTTTACTGTAAAAGTGAAATAGAAATTGGAATACGAATTATTTTGAGATGAAACTTGTTCTAATGTGTTTATTTATGTTTGTTAAACATAATAAGAAGATATGGTAATTTATTGGTTAAGAGAAATTGTGTTTTTAAAGAAAAGAGAGTCGGAAGTCGGAATAACTCCGCCTCCGACGAGTTTTGAAAAGAAGATGTTTAAGACTAGAAGTTGAGAAGGGTGAAAGGAACTTACTGATTGATTATAAATAGGGAAGATGGAGGAAGCTATTGGAATCGTCGGGAAGTCGTTTCGTCACCGGATTCTTTCCGAAACGTCGCCGGAACTTCGACCTTTGCTAACTCCCCTTGTACAATTTAGGACTTAGAAATTTTAGAGAGTTTTTTTGTGGTATTTCTGAATGATGAGGGGTGAAATGTAGTGTGGTATTTATAGAGAAAATTAGGGTTTATGGTAATGAATTTGAGAATTAAAATGTGCATTAAAATTTGTGTTTAATAGTGATTTTAAATTCTCTGGATAATTGCAGAGTAAACAAACAACTTGGGGGTAGTGGGGTAGGCCAAAAGGTGCCAGGGAAAAAATCCAAGGAAATCCCTATGGATTAGCCCAGCGGTGCCGGCCCCTCTAGTGAATCTCGCCGGTCCAAATCTGGTGGGATGGGCTCAGATTCATGCCATGTGTCCCTGTCGCTTAGTCTACCTCAGTGCACGTGTTTGATTACTTTGTGACTTTTCATTTTACGTGTTGTGCACGTGCAAACTTTTGAGCTTCTAAAAAATTAAAACAAAAATCAACAAAAAAAATAATGTGGTTAAAGGGATTCGATCACAGGGGCTACGTCACAGCAGTGCAAGGTTTTACCAATAAGCTACAAGTGTTTTCTTGTTGTTCAAAAGAAATTCAAATACTTATAATGTATACAGGATTACAAATACTCCATTTGTACATTAACTTTTAATCAAATTTTCTGTACACTGAAACGGAGTTATTGCACGTGATCGGGGTGCGCTCGCTTGTGCTGGCGAACCACTATGTGAACGGCAGTTCCATTTCTGTGAATGTTCTCACAGAGTCATTTGGGAGCTCCAAATACCATTCAAAGGCCGTCTCTGACAGGCTACCAATGAACTGGCGAAGCAGCAGTTTGTCGTCGCCTCCAGTGTTGCCGCACAGAGCTCTGAACTGCACGACGTGTTAGTGTGGGTTGCATGTCCCCTTGTACACATGGAATTTTGGGATCGTATATCCCGGTGGGTACTTGATTTGGTCATACCAACCTAGATACGGTCGCCCAGTTCTGACAGTTTGGCTGGCCACTTCATTTTCTTGAGGATCTTGTATTTGTTGAGCGATGTAATCATCAAGAGCAGCCTTGGAGATCGTTTCCTCCTTAGCTGTTGATAAGGCCAGAAGAGGATTTGATGTTTCCCCTCTGTCATCCTCGATAATTATCAGCGGATTCTCGGCTGGGGGTTCCGGCTGGATCATCATCTCAACCATGTCCTGGAACAAAATAACCATCTGCTTTATGTAGACAGCCTGCTCAGTAGCTTCCTTGTCCTTTCTTTCAAGCATCCTTCGCAGGAACTTTGTATCTTTCTCCTGCTCTTGGTGCTGTTCAGATGCTGGTTCCGGACTTTCTTTTGGTCAGCCTTTCCTGGAGCTTTTGTTGTTGCTCCTGAGCTTTTGTTAACGACCGAGTTTGCGGTCAATGAGACATGGAAGAACGGCATTCTTCTTTTCCGGAAGCCATGTAAACCATGTGTACGATCATGCCCCCAGACTTGGGGCATTCGGGTTCATCGCCTTTGGAGTTTGCCGCAGGCAGTGGGATTTTTTCCGGCCTCCTCCTTCTGTGGGAGGTCGAAATTGAAGGAGCCATTATGACAGGCACCTCTGTAGAAGAAACCCCTCGTTGTATGACAGAGGGATGATCTTTCTTTTGCCGACCCTTCAATTTCTTCGGTCGGCGGGAGTAGTTTTGATCGATCACGGAGTCCTGGACTTTTCGCCAGACTCTGTGAATTTGGGAGGAGAGCCGCTGATGGGGCCCCTCCTGCTTTTCCTGCACAGGGACCTCAACAGGAGGAGGTGATTTCTTCAGTACCGCTGTGGGGGAGTTTTTGCGCACCCTCTTCAGCGGTTCAAAGCTGTTCTCGGTTGGAACAGCAGCATCGACTTCTACCATTGGATCTGGTGGGGTAAGTCCAGAAGGGGAGTTGCCCCCGGCTTTTCTTACTCGACGCCAGTGGTGACGTCGAGTGTGCCTTACTGAAGGGACCACCTTGGTTTCGGAAGTGGTTGCAGCTTGCCCCTGGTTTTGTTGAGGAGCTCTAGCAGTTGACAGCCTGTTAAAGACCGACGTCCTTGGTAAGATTTGATTTGAAACGATCAGCCTCTCGAAGACCGATCGCCTGACTGGCGAAGCACTTTTGACGGTTTCATTTATAGCAAGAATTGGGAGGGCTATCCTTTTTGGGGTAGCCCTTCAGGAATCACGGGCTTCTTTGCAAGCCTACTAGAGCTTTGGCTCAGCCTATTAAAGACTGAGACCCCCTTTTTGTACAGCTCGTTGAGAGGAACCGTTGCGGTTGTCAGTCGGTGGAAGACCGACTTCTTGGAAACATCGGGTTGTGACGTTGAGGCACCGACGCTCATTGGTGGGAGCATGGTCCCGAAGAACAATCCAGTAGTGGCTTCTGTTACTTGCCCCACCAGCATTGAAAAAATGGAGGCCGCGTTAGGCCCATAAGTCACTCCTCCAGTTGGGACGGAGCAGGAGTTGTTGTTGCAAGTTGTGCAATTGAAAGCCATTGATTTTTCTTCTTCTGAACAAGAACAAGACACTAAATCTTAGTACCTCGAATCCCAGGGCAACCATAGCGAACCGCGATTTTGTTCACGAAACACGACACACGAAGTGTGGAGTGGAAAGAAGAAAAGGTCCCACAGGGCGTGCCAGAATCTGTTCACCGCCGGAAGACAGACCAAAATGTCGGGACGTCCGTCTTGAATCCTGGGGGCAGATGGTATTTGGATTTATCCATCCACCTCTTCGAAGATGACAAGTTAATTTATAGCACCTTATATCGGAGGTTTGGACATACGCGGCCGTTGTAGCAGACTTTATTAGATTCTCCCTTATTTGTGAGGAGTTTTTGATTGTGGGGATGCTCTTCCCTGTAGGCGCAAGACCCTGCAGTTAATTACGTTGCTGCATCGCGATAACCACTTTCTCCTACTCCGGAAGTTCAATTCGTTTCGTGTGTGTTTTTTTTTGTTTAGGTTGCCCGTGGATTGTATACGTAAACTAATTTATGTCGTCGCCCGTAGGGCACGGATTAGTCCAAATCCGTATATTTTTAGGTTTGGGTTTGGGTTGATTTAAGAACCGTTAATCTGGTTTGAGATTAAGATCGACTTAAAACGTATGAGCGTTCAGGCTCAATTATTTTAGTTTAAGGACATCGCGGTCCATTATCGCCATGTTTGAAGCAAAATGTTAGTTTAAGGACGTCTTAGTCCTTTGTCGCCGTATTTAGGGGCAAATATTAGTGTAAGGACATTTTGGCCCATCATTCATCATGTGTGCACGTGTATTTGTTACGTGTCAGAGTGAACAATGGAGATATGGAATGTGCCCAATTTGGGGCACAATCTGATTTGAGGCATGCACATCAGTTTGGAAGTGTATCAACGAAAGAAGTTGTTGGTCGTCGGGACCAGCCACCTCTTTGAAGACGTTGAGGAATTACAACGACATATATCAGAGTTGTGAAGATATGAACCCTTGAACCAAATCACGTATTTGAGGGAAAAAGGTTGTGGTGGACTCAAGAATTTTTTTTCATTTTTGAGACCTTGGAAATAAAGAGCATATGGGCTCGATTGATTTTTTTTCATTAAGGATACGTTAGTCCAATTTGAGACTAAGATCCACTTAACAGCATTTTAGGATCTTCTTTATTTAAGACCCAGCAAAAGAGCATTTGGACTCAGTAGCAAGACTTTAGCAACTTAGCTAATTTAGGCTTTAGTTTGCTTAGTCTTTCCTTTATTGAAAAAGTGCTAAGCACTTGTTTGGGCTCTGTTTATTCAGTCCCTCTTTTTTATGCAAAAAGTGATGAGCACTTATATGAATTCTGACACCCACATATAATCATGTGGTGCTTTAAGTCATAGCCATTGCCCAATAAGTGTTGAACACTTTACTCATTTTGTCATTATATGGAGTGTTAGGCACTCTTTATGGCGTCCACATGGAGAGCGCGTAAGGCGCTGGGTGCTGCCCAATTAATGTTGAGCACTCAGCCGTTTTAGGCTGCCTGTGGAGTGCTAAGCACTCTTTTCTTCTCTTTTGCGGTGTAAGGTGTTTTTCGTCACCCCATTGAGATGGGAATACGCACGCTTGTCAGGCGTACTATATATTCCCCCTGCCTAGGGTAAACGGGGGTTTATTGATTGTGGGGATCCGAATCTCCGGCAGCCGTGAACTAAGTCGCTGTTAATCACCCCTCACCTTTGGAGCGAGAGAACCTCCGATTGACGGGTCAAACAGGTCATGTGAGCTCAATATGCAGTGTTGTGTTTTGGAGAGGAATTGGATATATCGAGGGCCCCACAGAGTTTTTACGGGGGCCCCGCTACCGGGAAGCGGGCTGGGGGTCAAGGGGGCTAGCAGCCCCCTTGTGAGGTGCGGGGCAGCACCCCGTTAGAAATTTTTCTAATAGGGACAGTGTAGTGGAGTGTGTGTATCTATATATACATATATATACATATATATATAAAGGGGAAAAAGCGTCCAAAGGACGCGTAGGGGCCAACGCCTCACGTGCGTGGCACGCAGGCGCTGGGCGCTGGCGCCTCACGTGCTTGGCACGTGGGCAGTACGGCGCTGGACGCCGGGCGCCCCACATGCTTGGCATGCTGGCGCAGGGCACAGGGCGCCCCACGTACTTGGCACATGGGTGCTGAGCGCTGGGTGTCAGCAGGAAGAGGGACTTGGTCCCTACACTGGGAGCCGTGCTCCCGATTTGACTTAGGGAGTTGAACTCCTAGAAAGAAAGACTTCTTTTTTTATGGAGTTAAACTCCCAGAAACTTTAATTTGTGGAGTTAAACTCCAAGAAATCTTTGTAAATGCTCAAGGAAATCCCTTTCTTCTCCCCTGAGCCTTGGATCTTTCCCAAAATGGAGTCTTTGGAGATGGGTTTCCTTCTTCCTCCCCTGTTGGCTGGATCTTGAAGAACAAGAAGTATGAGATTTTAAAAATCTCTCCTTTTGAGATCTGATAGGAGATCTGAGTTCCCTTTGTGGGTTTTGAAGAGAAAAACTATTTATTTTTGAGAAATGAAGAGTTAAACTCTTGATTTAATTCAAAAAAAAGGAGAAGATTTTGAGCCTCGAGGAAGGAGAAGGAGGCACAAAAACCCTAGAGTTTTAGAGAATGAAAAGGTCCCCTTTTATTTCATCATCATGTTTCCTTATATAGGCTTACACATTTATATATAGCCTCTTGGGCTTTACAAAATGGCATTTTGCGCATCCCATGCCTCATGTGCTCATTTCTTTTGCACATAAGCCATGGGCTTTACAGAAATTTGGCTTTATGCCCATTTTCTTACATTCATGCATAAAAAAATTACATCAAAATTATTTATTACATGATTTTTTATTTTGGCATGGGGGAGACCGGCCGCGGGGCTCGACTTGGGCATGGGCCCACTTGCTTAGGCTTGGGCCCGCTTACTTGGGGTTGATCTTGACTTTGACCCGGTCAACTGGGGTGGAAATTTTGACCCCAACAAAGTGTCCCCCATCAATAAATGCACACCATACAGGTGGGTTGTGTGCATGAAATTGATGGATCTTTTTTCACGTGGAGGCGGCTTGATTTAATTCCCGCTTGGTGCGAAGCTAGCACTGCCCTTTTTACGACATGGACGGTCGATGCTTGGCGTGTCTCCGAGACGGAATGTCGGTGGTTGATGTGTCCCCGACGTGGAGTGTCTGTTTGACGTGTCCCCGCTACGGAGTGTCTGTTTGACGTTTCCCTGAGACGGAGTGTCACTGGTGGACATTTCCCCGGCACGGAGTGCCGCTGGTCGACGTGTCCCCACACGGAGTGTCGCCGGTCGACGTTTCCCCAGCACGGAGTGTCGCTGGATGTTCGACTTATCCCCGGCATGGAGTGTCGCTTGTCAACTTGTCCCCAGCATGGAGTGTCGCTGGCTGTTCGACTTGTCTCCGGCATGGAGTGTCGCTGGCTGTTCGACTTGTCCCCGGCATGGAGTGTCGCTGGTCGACTTGCCCCCGATACGGAGTGTCGTTGATCGACTTGTCCCCAGGATGGAGTGTCGCTGGCTGTTCGACTTGTCCCCGGAACGGAGTGTCCCTGGTCGACTTTTTCCCAGCGCGGGGTGTCGCTGGCTATTCGACTTGTCCCTGGCATAGAGTATCGCTGGTCGACTTGCCCTCGGCATGATGTGTCGCTGATCGACTTATCCCCGGCACGGAGTGTCGCTGGCTATTCGAATTCTCCCCGGCACGGAGTGTCACTGGTCGACTTATCCCCGGCGCGGAGTGTCGCTGGCTGTTCAACATGTCACCGGCATGGAGTGTCGCTGGCTGTTCGACTTTTCCCCAGCATGCAGTGTCACTGGGTGTTCGACTTGTCCCCGGCATGGAGTGTCGCTGGTCGGCTTATCCCTGGCACGGAGTGTCGCTGGCTGTTCGACTTGCCCCCGACATGGAGTGTCGGTAGTCAACTTGTCCCCGGCACGGAGTGTCGCTGGTCGACTTGTCCCTGACACGGAGTGTCGCTTGTTGACTCAATTCCAAGGCGGAACATAATTCCGGCAGGGAAGGTAGATATCCCGAGGCGAAGCATGATTTAGACACGGGGAACATTCTGGGAAGAAGCATGATTCCGCCGTAGAGGTTGTTAGTTTGATTTGGGTTGACATCAGCATCGCTACACTGGAATATGGTACCAGGAGCGAATCATCATTTGCCATGAGTGGATTTGGGGATTTTGGTTTTGGTTTGGCATCAGCACCACTTACACTGGAATATGGTACCAGGAGCGAATCATCATTTGCCATAGCCCGTTGGGGAGCGATGGCTTAGGAGACAGGTTTAGGTCCCTCTCACCTAAGACTTTTCAATTTTATGAGCCGTAAGGCTCTCATTAAAGCATTTTCTCCCTACGAGTCGAAAGGATCTCGTAGGCGTATTTTCTTCTTAGGAGTCGTAGGGACTCCTAAGTGTGTTGCTCCTTTGTGAGTAGTAAGGATCTCACGCGTAAATTTTCTCCTCACAAAGTCGAGAGAACTTTGCGAGTGCATTTCATCTCTTTTTCACGAGTTTGCGCCCTTTCGGGTTTTCACAAACTCGCCGGCAGTCCTGCTGTTTTTATTCATGGAGCCCTTTCGAGTTTACATCCGTGCCCATTTTACTTGTGGACATACCTTTTTTATCTTCATTGTTGGTGGGACTTTGAATGTGTTCTCGCCTGTAGGACTTGGGAAAGATTGGGATCATTTTACACCCGTGGATTGTATACGGTTTTGCAGGATGTATGATCCAGACCGTAGGGCTGGAAGAATTTCGGGACTTTGTTGGCATCTGCATCACTGCACTGGAATATAGTACCAGGAGCAACTCATCATTCGCTGTGAGGGGATCTCCCTCGTTTCCAGTTTAACGACTTAGGGGTCATCTGTTCCCGGTATAACGACTTAGAGGTCATCTACTTCTAGCTTAAAGACTTAGGGGTCTACTGTTTCCAGTTTAACGACTTGGAGGTCATCTGTTCCCAGTTTAAAGACTTAGGGGTCTACTGTTTCCAGTTTAAAGATTTAGAGGTCATATGTTCCCAGTTTAAAGACTTATGGGTCTATTGGATCGGAAGCTTGGAATTTTAGGGTAGGGGTCGGCATCAGCGTTGCTAACACTGAAGCACAGGTGCCAGGAGAAATTCATCATTTTCCTTTGCCTGTTGGAGAGCGATGGCTTAGGAGACAGGTTTAGGTCCCTATCACCTAAGACTTTTCAATTTTATGAGCCGTAAGGGTCCCATAAAAGTATTCTCCCTACGAGTCGAAAGGATCCCGTAGGTGTATTCTCCTTAGGAGTCGGGGGGACTCCCAAGTATGTTTTGCCTTTTTGAGTCATAAGGATCCCACGAAGGTGTTTTCTTACGAGTCGAGAGGATCTCATAAGTTTGTTCTCCTCATGGATCGTGAGGACACATGAGTGGGTCTTTCCAAATGGAGCATAATTCCAAGGGCGGAGACCGGCCGCTGGACTGGTGACTGTGGTGGGGCATGGGTATGAGGAGAATTATTTGAGCCCGTGGATTGTATACGGTAGTCAATTTGTGGACCACCCGTAGGGTTGGGAGAATTTTGGGAAATTGGATTTTGGTTGGCGTCTGCATCGCTGCACTGGAATATGTTACCAGGAGCGACTCATCATTCGCCGTTGGAACATTCAGAGTTTGGTTGGCGTCTGCATCGCTGCATTGGAATATGGTACCAGGAGCGACTCATTATTCGCCACTTTTTTTTACCGCGATTGCTCTATCATTTTAGCTTTTCTTATCTCGAAGGTCACGATTACCCTATCATTTCGGCTATTCATTCGCGGTTGCCCTATCATTTCGGCTTTATTTTTCATTTTTATTTTACTCGCTGATTTTTATTGCGAGTTGCCCCATCATTTCGGCTTATTTATTTATTTATTTACACATTTTTTTACATCCCCAATTTAATGACTTAGAAGTCGATTATTCCCAGTTTAATGACATGGTGGTCAATTGTTCCCGGTATAACGACGTGGTGGTCAGTTTGCTTATCCCAGCTCCTCGAACTTTGATCTTAGCGGAGTTGTGTTGATGACTGTAGCTCTGTGGCTTGTCAGTACATCTGACGACTGTGAGGCTTTTCCAAGTTTGTATTGGTTCTCCACCCAATCTTTGAAAACATAGCAGTCTTCAACGGTATGACTCACCATTCTATGATATGGGCAGTATATGGGATTGCCGGTCATGTTCATTTCATGTGGCCTCTTTGGAACAGGGAGTTGTAGACCGTTGTTCAAGGCGTCCACGAATATTTTTCGGACTTCATCCCTCCTGAAGGAGTATACCTTCTTCTTTCTCTCCATTGGAGTAGGTGCCTTTACTAATGCTGGTCCTTGAGGTCGATCAGTCTTTGGTTTGCCTGCTGTCCGCTTAGCCCATTCAATGTACGTATTGGAGAGACCGGAAGCTGAACGTGGCCGTTTTTCACAAAAGCGGTCCGCTCTTGGGTTGGAGGGAGCATCAGTTGGCTGTTTCTGGATAACAATCCCTGGCTCACGAACCAAAATTTGATCTTGCTGTAATTGCAATCGAGCGACTTAGGTCGTGAGATCTGCAACGACGTTTTCCAGCTCGTCGACTTTGGAATGGACCTTGGCCATCTTCTCGTCCCTGTCCGGAAGCTGCTTTTGAAGCCATTAGGATAATGCTTGTTCTATAGTTCGGGGTACGACAACGAGGTCACCCTTACCGCCTGAGCTTGATTCAGCAAGAACCACGGGTTCCTTTGGCTCAATAGTTTGAGCGGGCTCTCCATCATTTGGATCGAGTCGATGTTGTACGGCAACAACAGCGTCATTTTCATGGCTATAAGGCGTAGGAGGACTTGTTCCTCTGAGCTCCAACATGTAGACAGTATGAGTTGTGTACCCGTCTATTGCTTCTTCATCGGCAATGTTGCTCGCTTGGCTCTTATCTTATTGCCTTGGTCTGCTCCTTTCATGGAAAGGCAGATGTCTGAGAGAATCAGGTTCCTGAAAGACTTCGGTCTCCGTTCCTATAAAATTGGCGGTCGCAGCTTGACTGTTTGCTAACACGCCTTCAGACAGTTCTATCTCTCCTGCCTTGTATTGCTTTTCGACCTAATCTTTGAAGACGAAACAGTCATCAATGGCATGACCTATCACTCTATGATAGGGGCAATATTTGGGGTCGTCGGTCATATTCGCTTCTTGCGGTCTTTTTGATTCTAGCAGTTGTAGACCGTTTCTTAGGGCGTCCTCGAATATCTTGTGGACTTTGTCCCTTCTGAAGGAATAGACCTTATCCAGTTTCTCTTTTAGAAGCGATTCCCCTCCCCTTCCCAACACCGGTTTTCGAGGTTGGTCGGTATTAGGTTCTCCTGATGTCCGATTACGACGTTTGGTGTATGAATCGGAGGGACCGGAGGCTGATCGTGGCCGTTTTTCGCGAAAGCGCTCCGCTCTTGGGTTGAAGGGGGTATCAGTTGGCTGCCTCTGGGTATCAATCCTTGGCTCATGAACCAAAATTTGATTCTGATGTAATCGCAATCAGGCGACTTGAGTGGTGAGGTCTGCC
This sequence comes from Agapanthus africanus, assembly GCA_030015575.1. NCBI lineage: Eukaryota > Viridiplantae > Streptophyta > Magnoliopsida > Asparagales > Amaryllidaceae > Agapanthus > Agapanthus africanus. The sequence continues at coordinate 44,059,595 of CM057344.1, forward strand.
GCGACATTTGCCAGCTCGTCGACCTTAGACTGAACCTTGGCTAACTTCTCGTCCCTATCCTGAAGCTGCCTTCAAAGCCATCGGAATAATACTTGTTCTATAGTTCCGGATATGACAACCGGGCCATCCTCATTGCCTGAGCTCAATTCCGCAGGCACCACGGGCTCCTCTGGCTTATCGACCTGAGCGGGCTCTTCATCATTTAGACCGAGCCAATGCTGGGTAGTGTCAACCATATCATCACCATTGCTGTGAAGCATAGGAGGGTTCGTTTCTTCATGTCCGGCCATGTAGACAGTGTGGACCATATATCCAGCCATCTCTTTATCTTTAGCGGGATAACCCTGTTCTTAGAACCTCATGAAGTTCATCCTAGCATGAGTCCTAGCCCTTTTGTTAGCATTATATCTGAGCCTTTTCTATCTTAGCTTCTCGATCTTGAGGGCTTGATGGGCATCCGTTTCTTGGGAAGCCACCGTGATTCGATTGATGAGGAGCTTAGAGAAGATACACGATCGAGCAGCTGTCGAGGGCACCGCTGGAGCTTGCTCGAGACTCCTCGTTACTTTGTTCGTGTGGATGGCCTTGCCCCCAGCTGGAGCAATAGAGAGTCGTTCGGAAGCGGACTTGTGCTTGGGCTGGGGTGCCCTCGCAACCATGACATTCGGCCTTTTTCCCCTTTAAGGCTGGTTTATCCATCACTGGGGCTTGAAGAGCAGGGACGGCGTTAGCTGGTACGAACAGAATAGAGCCAAATGTTAGCGGCGGCTCCTCCCACTGTCACCCGAGACTGGCCGGGAGGACCGTCTTGGCGTCCATCTTCATCGTGTAGGAGATGGGAGCTCTGTCGAGAGCTGAGCTGATCCTTAGAGACATTTTGTTGCGTCCTGAGATTGCAATTTGAAATTTGTTAACCTGCACAAAGAAGCATGATTTCAGTACAGAAAATCGATATGTATATTGATTGAGTTCGCATGAACGTTTAACCCGAAATATGGGAGGAGAGATCAGTCCCACCGGGCATGCCAGAATCTTTAAGGTGTTTTTCGTCACCCCATTAAGATGGGAATACGCATGCTTGTCAGGCGTACTACAGATTCCCCCTGCCTAGGGTAGGTAGGGGTTATTGATTGTGGGGATCCGAATCTCCGGCTGCCGCAAACTAAGCCGCCGTTAATTACCCCTCACCTTTGGAACGAGAGAAACTCCGATTGACGGGTCAAACGGGTCATGCGAACTCAATATGCAGTGTTGTGTTTTGGAGGGGAATTGGATATATCGGGGGCCCTGCAGAGTTTTTACGGGGGTCCCGCTACCTGGATAACAGGCTGGGAGTCAAAGGGGCTAGTAGCCCCCTTGCGGGATGCGGGGCAGCGCCCCGTTAGAAATTTTTTCTAACAGGGACAGTGTAGTGGTGTGTGTGTGTGTGTATGTGTGTGTGTATACATATATACATATATATATATAAAGGGGAAAAAGCGTCCAAAGGACACATGGGGGCCAGCGCCTCACGTGCATGGCATGCAGGCGATAGGCGCTGGCGCCTCACGTGCTTGGCACGTAGGCGCTACCATGCTGGGCGCTGAGCGCCATCGCCCCACGTGCTTGGCACGCGGGCGCCGGGCGCCCCACGTGCATGGCACGCTGGCGCCGGGCGCCCCTCATTCTTGGCATGCGGGTGCTCGGGCGCCCCACGTGCTTGGAATACGGGCGCCGGGGGTGTTTGGCACGCGGGCGCCGGACGCCGGGCGTGCTTGGCACGCAGGCGCCCCATGTGCTTGGCACGTGAACGCCAGGCGTCAGCAGGAAAAGGGACTTGGTCCCTACACTGGGAGCCGTGCTCCCGATTAGATATATGAAGTTGAACTCCTAGAAAGAAAGACTTCTTTTTTATAGAGTTAAACTCCCAGAAACATTAATTTGTGGAGTTAAACTCCAAGAAATCTTTGTAAATGCTCAAGAAACCCCCTTTCTTCTCCCCTGAGTCTTGAATCTTTCCCAAAATGGAGTCTTTGGAGATAGGTTTCCTTCTTCCACCCCTGTTGGCCGGATCTTGAAGAATAAGAAGTATGAGATTTTAAAATTTTCTCCTTTTTGAGATCTGATGGGAGATCTGAGTCCCCCTTTGTGGGTTTTGTAGAGAAAAACTATTTATTTTTGAGAAAGGAAGAGTTAGACTCTTGATTTAATTCAAAAAAGGAAGAAGGTTTAGAACCTTGAGGAAGGAGAAGGAGGCACAAAAACCCTAGAGTTTTAGAGAATGAAAAGGTCCCCTTTTATTTCATCATCATGTTGCCTTATATAGGCTTACACATTTATATATAGCCCCTTGGGCTTTACAAAATGGCATTTTGCGCATCCCATGCCTCATGTGCTCATTTCTTTTGCACATAAGCCATAGGCTTTACAGAAATTTGGCTATATGCCCATTTTCTTACATTCATGCATAAAAAAATTACATCAAAATTATTTATTACATGATTTTTTATTGCGGCATGGGGGAGGCTGGCCGCGGGGCTCGACTTGGGCATGGGCCCACTTGCTAGGGCTTGGGCCCGCTTACTTAGGGTTGACCTTGACTTTGACCCGGTCAACTGGGGTGCAAATTTTGACCCCAACAAGCGGTGCCTACATGGGGAGCACGTGAGGCGCTGGGTGCTGCCCAATGAGCGTTGAACACGCAGCCGTTTTAGGCTGCCTGTGGAGTGCTAAGCACTCTCCTTTTTTTATGGAGTGCTGAGCACTTTATGGCGCCCTCATGATTTTCACGTGCAGAGATGGGCGCCAAGCGCCAGGCGCTGCCCAATGAGTGCTAAGCACTCTTCTCTTTTGTGGCGCCTATATATGTGAGGAGCACGTGAGGCGCTGGGCGCTTTTAGAAGCACCCATGTGGGAAGCATTTGAGGCGCTGAATTCTTTTCTCCTCTGTTGATGGCATTTTTTTCCCATTAATGATCGCCAGGATCTTTGTTTTGAAGATCTAGGATCAAGCTTCATTTTTAAGAACTAATTTCTTTTATAAGAACTAGGTTTCTCTTGTATGCTTTTGTTTTTTGAGAAACTCAATTTCTGGTTCTTTTCTTAATCTTTGATTCTCAAGAACAAGTTCTTCCCGATGAGAATTAAATTCTCAACTTGTGGGAGACTTGCCTGGCGGATTTCAGATCCAGAGAAAGAACTATGTTCTTTTAAAAGGGTTAAACCCTTCAATAGGTAAATGAAATGTTTTGATCTCTATTTTTTTTATTTACCTAGAGTTTTGAGGAAGGGGAACTTCTTCCTTGAGAATTTAATTCTCTGTTCCTTTTGAAGCTTGCTGTCTCTTTTTTTCAGAAGCTTATGAGGGGTTCCTCTATATCAGACTTGAAGTCTTGGGTCCTTTATATAGTAGAGGCAATTTGTTAATTAGCTTTGAGGAAATCTATCATTGAGAGATTCCAATTGATTTGGAGAATTTTACCCATCATTGGATCTTTGATCCAAGGGTTTCTGTTCTACAAAACATATTTTCTTATTTTTTAACAAGATTGGGAAAATATTTTCCAATATGCAGAGTTTTATCCTGTGAAATGGTGATTTTTAATCACCATTAGATTTTTAATCCAAGAGTTCTCTGTTTTACAGAGGACAATCTTTTTTTATTTAGAAAGATTGAGAGAATATATCCCAAAATAGAATTTTATTCTATGATCCAACTGAAGGTATCTTTCTTATTTTTTAGAAAGATTTGGGGAATGTTTTCTCCCGACAGAATTTAATTTTGCATTTTTGATGATTTATCATCTCCGTTGGATCTTTGATCCAACGGCTCTGTTAAACAGAGAGTAGAATTTAATTCTACTTGGGCGTCGGCGCTCACGTGTTGAGCACGTGAGGCGCCACCTGAGAGTTTTAACTCTTATTTAATAGATTCTTTTATACTTTGCACACTGGCGCCCGCGTGAGGAGCACGTGCGGCGCTATATGAAAGTTTTAACTCTTATTTAATTTAATAGATTTTTTTGTGCTTTGCACACTGGTGCCCGCGTGAGGAGCACGTGTGGTGCTATATGAGAGTTTTAACTCTTATTTAATTTAATAGATTCTTTTGTGCTTTGCACACTGGCGCCCACGTGAGGAGCACGTGCGGCGCCACCATAAGATTTAATCCTATAAGATTGACTCTGGTGCTGACGCCCTTGTGGATGGCACGTGAGGCGCTGACTTATTAATTTTGAATAGTGCTTTGCTCTTTTATTGGGGGAAACACCTCAGAGTACCAACACTCACCTGACTGAACGGTTGGCGAACTTGTAAGGTGTTAATGATCCCATCTAGTTCTCCTTTTAAGGTTTGAAAGAGAATTCGAGGAAACGGTGGGAGCCATCCTGATTAGATAAACTAATAACCAATTTAATCTTGCAAGAGTGCACGCTGAGTGTTTCTTTTCTCTTTCTCTCCAGGTAGCAACCAATTCATTCCTTAATCAAGATAATAAAATTTATCACTTGACCGATCCGAATTCTTATTTGGGGCTGGAGAACGTCGGTTTGGCTATAACTTATGACAGCAGTCATGAGTATGAGCAAGAGAAAGAGGATTGCATGAATTCCTTGATGACCCCAACGAAGAAGAAGCATATTATTGCATCTCCTTCGGGTATTCTTGTTATTGAGAACTGTTTTTCGGTCAGTCCTACCTCCTGGGTACTTATACCGTATCAGGATCTCATATCTGTAATTTATTGCAGGAACTGAGAAAAAGTAGGATGGTTGGACCTGGTGATATGTCCCTCAGAGTAGAGAACGGAGCACAAGTTGATGCTGCTACCGTCGGTGAATATCACCTAGCATTGCCAAATGGCAATACTATGATTTTGAACAATTGCTACTATATACCTTCCATGGTTTGCAACATCATATCAGTTTTTTTACTTGATAAAGATTGATATAACTTTGTTCTTGATAGAAATATCATGAATATTTACCTTGATAAGGTATTGGTTCCGGAAGGTACACTGTGTAATGGTATCAATGTTCTAAATCAAAACACAATTTTCAATATACAAAACGCACGCAAGAAGAAGAGTTCAGAAGTGAATGAATCGTACTTGTGGCATTGTAGACTTGGTCATATCGGAGAGAAAAGACTAAGTAAGTTGCATAAAGATGGATATTTGAATACGTTCGAATTTTCATCTTAAGAAACTTGTTAGTCTTGTCTCAAGGGAAAGATGACCAAATCTCCATTCACCGGACACGGAGAAAGAGCAGCATAGCTCTTAGGACTCATACACAGGGATGTATGTCCTATGTCTATACATGCAAGGGGTGGGTTCTCGTATTTCATCACATTCACTGACGATCTCTCTAGGTTCGGATATGTTTATCTCATGAAACACAAATCTGAAACTTTTGAGAAATTCAAAGAATACAGAAACGAAGTAGAGAACCAGACTGGCAAAAGTATCAAGATCCTCAGATCTGATAGAGGAGGGGTGTACTTAAGCACGGAATTCCTAGAATATCTAAAAGAGAATGGAATTCTCTCTCAGCTTACTCCTCCGTATACACCACAGAACAACGGTGTATCGGAGCACAGGAATCGTACCCTATTGGATATGGTTCGCTCCATGATGAGTAGTGCTGAGTTGCCTCTTTCATTCTGGGGATATGCACTTCAGACAGCGGCATATCTTTTGAATCAAGTTCCATCTAAATCCTTGCATAAAACTCCATATGAAATATGGAGTGACAAGAGTTTGTATCTTAAACGTGTTAAGATTTGGGGTTGCCTTGCTTATGTCAAAAAGCAGAACCCAGACAAACTCGAGGCACGATCAGTTTTATGTAAGTTTGTGGGATACCCAAAGGATTCAAATGGATATTTATTCTACCATGCAGAGGAACAAAAGATTATTGTTTCTCGGAATGCCACATTTTTGGAAAAAGAATTTCTTGCAAAAAATATTAGTGACAGCGCGGTAGAACTGGATAAAGTTTCAGAAACACAAACCATAACTGAAGATTTGGTGGAACCGCTAGATTCAGTAGTACCCGACGAACCTAAGCCACTCCGCAGATCTAGTACCATTTCTCATTCGCCCGAGAGATACTACGGTTTTCTCATAGACGGGGATCGAGAGGATTGCATCTTGGAAAAAGATGATCTTACTAGTTTCAAGAAGGCCATTATCAGTAGAGACTCTGATAAATGGCTGGATGCTATGTGATCCGAAAAGGAGTCCATGTACACCAATAAAGTGTGGACCTTGGATATTGCTCCACCCGGGGTAAAACCCGTTGGATGCAAATGGATCTACAAAAGGAAATTTGATGTAGATGAACAGGTGGAAACCTATAAGGCTAGACTTGTTACAAAAGGTTTTTGTCAAAGACCAGGTGTGGACTATGACAAAACCTTTTCTCCAGTGGCTATGCTTAAATCCATTCAAATCCTACTTTCCAATGCTGCCTTCCATGACTATGAAATATTGCAGATAGACGTAAAAACGGCATTTCTAAATGGAAGTTTGGAAGAGTGTGTTTATATGGATCAACCGGAAGGTTTTGTAGACAGTGGGAGCATCGGGAAGATGTGCAAATTGCTTAAATCCATTTATGGATTAAAGTAAGCATCGCGGAGCTGGAACATCTGTTTTGATGAAACAGTCAAGGAATTTGACTTCATCAAGAATGAGGATGAGCCTTGTATATATAAGATGATTGTAGGACGAACTGTCGTATTCCTAGTCTTGTACGTGGACGATATTCTTTTGATAGGAAATGATATTCCTATGCTACAATTGGTCAAGATGTTCTTATCATAAAGGTTCTCCATGAAAGACATGGGTGATGCCTGTAGGGTTCCTTGGCACTCTAATGAGGCCTCACAAGGCATCAACCATGCCAATTTCAAATTTTATGGGTGCCGAGAAACCCTAATACGGATCGTTGGCTAGAAGTTTAGGCGACAAAGCAACTAGTTAACTACTTTAACTAAGAGTACGGAAATACAACCTTTGTAGATCCGGTCCTCCACCTCCACGGCTCCGTGATGAAGTCCTCTCCGCTGTACAAATTGGATCCCGGGCTCTAGTGTCGGCTTCATCGGAGAAATGGGCGGGCAAGGTCGTCGGCTTCGTGCCGAAGATGATCTACGTCGAAGCATCACAAGATCAAGCTCCCACTTCACCAAGTCATGAAACTTGTGAAGAAAACACACTCTACTACTTGGCAAGAGGTAGAGGATGAAGAAATAGGAAGTGGGTTCACTTTAGAATTGGATTTCTCACTCATTATCAAGAGTTACCATTGATGGAGGAAGGTTTCTTCTTCAAGTGAAGAAGAAGAAGAAGAAGATGATCATAATATGATAAGTTCTTTTTGAAAAGAATAATAAAATGATTCTTATCATAAAATTAACCATGGTAATGTGTAGAGAATAAACTAGGGTTAGTTGGAATGGTTAGAGTTAAGGATGAGATAAGAATGGTGGACTAGGTCAAAGCTTCATGAAGCTTCAACTAAACTACAAATAAAGCCACCATTCTTTTCTTATCATTTCCAAAATGAATAAACAAATAAATAAATGATTAAGAAAATGAAAAACAAAACCCTAACCATTTAAATAACCATGGTTTAATCTTTACACAAACTCAAGTAAGCATGTATCATCAAACATGATACAATCATGTGCACAAAAGTATATCACATATACAACTTGCACAATTCAAGTGAGAAAATCCATTTAAAGTGAACCAATACTAGTTAATGCAAAGTAATATATCAAATATATAATTATACATTAAATCATTAAATCAACACTTGATTTAACGATCCGGTCATATCGCATATAACCGACTAGTATCCTATGTATCGGCTTATCGAATCAATACTTGATTCGATAACTAGGTTATATCGTATATAACCAATCGATACATTTATCGCGAGAATGAAATACGGTATCACATACACGCATGATTCTCGGTCCCGCACATATCTCATATGCGCATCTATTTCGTTTCGCTTGAGCCAGGAAACCTCTGTGTAGGACTCTAAAGACTCGTCAATACGCCGGCAGCAGATGATGATCATATCAAACACCCACAAGCTGCAAGCGGCCTGCTAAACGTAACGGCCACCCGGGTATTGAGCGATCAGAAGATCGACGAGCAAGCCCGCTCACACTCCTGTGAATCCAACCAGTAACACTTAACGTACAGTCCGGTCTCGTCGTCTGATATGTCGCATATCTTGCCTAGGGGTGGTAAACGTCAGACCCCAATAGCTCGATAAGTCGTGTCGATATGAGGTCTATAACAATTCGAGAAACTACTGGTAACACTTACCAGTAAATCTCAGCAACCCTGGCCAGGGATTTCCGGTTATAGCCAATCGAACACAGCGCAACATCAACTCCCTATACCGGGAGAGACGAATCCCCTCCTATCGCTCATTGCCTCCATGTGATTCGGGACTGTACCCAAAAACAACCGTTTTGCACGCCCTCTTGGACGTGGTAAGATGGAAATCAAAGCACAGTGGGAACCACACAAGACTCTATGACGATCTTGGGTCAACAGACTACTCTGTACCGGTGTCACCAGAGAACTGCCATCTGACGTGAGGTATAATACCATCTGAGAGTTCTCGGCGAGTCCGTCCAGTGTACCCAGTCTCTACTGAGCACCCATATATCATCTCTGATGTCAAACACCAATGGATATGAGATCATCCATCGCCCATTTGTATGGGTCGAGAAGGTATACGCTAGTCTACTCTGGTATATCGATGCCCCGTCTCGATACACCCACGACTAGGGACTTTGAAGGATGTACTTATGGACTACCATGTCCCCACTAGTATGATCCGCATCATAGTCCAGGTAGTCAAGCACACATCCTAAGGGCTTTACCAACATGTAACAGAGAGACAATCAGTGTACACGTTAAGGTAAAGAGCAACCAGATAGCATACTATCATGTCGAGCAAGAAAGTCCTCCCTATATATGTCCCAGCATCCACTACAATATACATCCAATGTACAGTAATGGCCTCTAGGGCATACATATAACTAACAATCTCCCACTTGCACTAGGGCCATCTGTAGCAGTGGTTGTAGTATCTCATACTCAACCATCCCATAAAAGTCTCTCTCTGGGAATAGGCCTTCGTGAGTGGATCCGCCGTGTTGTTCTCTGAGTCTACTCTCCTAACCTCGATCCCCTGGAGATCAACCATCTCCATGATCAGGTAATACTGCCTTAGAATATGTCTGGATCACTGATGGGACGGGTGTTCCTTGGCATAAGCCACAACTCCATTGTCTCACAATGGTTGGAACGTAGTTCATCTCATGAACTAATATACACCCAGACAACCTCTTTGGTAGCATCTTAAGTAGCGATGTATCCAGCCTTAATCGTCTAGTATGCCACGGTATCAAGCTTGGAACTCTTTTAACATACCGTCCCTTTACTGTGGGTAAATACAATGCCTGTGACTGACATTCAGTCGTCTTTATCACCCTGGAACACTTCCAGTGATTCTCGTCAGGATCGATTGATACCATCTCACTACAACTAGTGAGTATCCTAACAGCCATTTAGATCTATCTCATAGATCCAAAATCCAGGATTTAGTAGGTATCACTTTGATCCTATATGGAGAATCCTAGTGATAAGCGGAGATTGACCGAGTGTAGCATAGGAAACTCTTTCCCTATCAAGAGTATGTCATCCACGTACTCTACGAGGATCGTCACCATACTCCCTACTACCTTTTTGTTTATACAAGATTCATCTACCATTTTGATGATGTCAAACTCTTTGACTAACACATCAAAATAGATGTTCCAACTCCGCGATGTCTGCTTTATCCTATAAAGCATCTTGCACACGTATCCGCTGCTCCCACTGTCTACGAAGCCCTCTGGCTGTGTACTTATAGACGCTCTCTTCCAAATCATCATTTAGAAAAGCAGTCAAGACACCCAACCACCAGATATCGTAGTCATGGTATGTAGCCGTGGTAAGTAGGATCTGGATGGACTTAAGCATAGGTATTGGAAAAGGTTTCATCATTATCCACGCCTGGTTGATGACGAAAACCTTTAACAAGTCTAGTTTTGAAAGTCTCAACTTTTCCATCTACACCAAGTAATCTTCTCAAGATTTACTTGCTCCTGATGGGGATTTAACCCTTCAGATATAGCAACCAAAGTCCATACTTTATTGGTGTACATGGATTCCATCTCAGATCACTAAGCATCCAGCCATTCTTACAGAGTCCCTACTCTCGATGGCCTGCTCGAAACTAGTTGGGTTATCATCTCATGATGCAATCCTCGCTCCCACTGTCATAGAGAAACCGAAGTATCTCTCAGGTGGGTGAGGAACCCTACTAGATCGGCGGAGAGGCTGAGGTTCGTTGGTCTCTACTGAATCCTTTGGTTCTACCAAGTCATCTGCTGTAATTTCTATAGCTGGAACCTTTCCAGTTGTACATAACAGACCTTGCCTCGAGCTTGTCCGGATTTTGCTTTTAAACATAGCCCGGACAACCCCAAATCTTAACTAACTTAAGATATGGGCTCTTCCCTTTCCATATCACATATGAAGCGGTAGGCATAGATTTGATTCGAATCCTATTCAATAGGTATGCAGCTTCTCAAGTGCATAACTCCCAAAAAGGAAATAGGAAACTCAGTAGTACTCATCATAGAGCACACCATATCATATAGGGTGCATCTGCTCCACCCCGATACACCGACGTACCGTGGTGTATACGGAGGAGTAATGCTGAGAGAGAATCTCATTCTCCTTTAGAATAATCCAGGATTTTCGTGCTCAAGTATTCTCCTCCTCGATCACATCAAAGGACATAATACTTATACCCGTATTGGTTCTCTACTTCTAACTTATATTCTGTGAATATCTCAAAAGGTTCGGACTTGTGTTTCAACAGGAACATAGGTCTGAATCTCGAAAGATCATCAGAGAATGTAATGAAGTATAAAGAACCTGTCTTGGCAAGTGTAGACAGGGGACCTACATACATCAACATGTATCATCCCAAGAGTTCATTAACTCTTTTTCTATTTCCAATAAACGGAGCTATGGTCGTCTTATCTCTGTGACATGACTGGCAAGTTTCATAAGATGTAAATTCAAACTGATTTAAATATGCATCTAAAATGTAACTTCAGCCAGTCGGATCGCATTGATATGACCTAGTCTACAATGCCTCAAGAAGAATTCGTTCATTTCTGAACTCTTCCTCTTGTGTGTGTTCCGTATACTAAGAACTGTAGTTTGATTTAGAACATCAATGCTTTTAGATAACGTGCCTGAACCGATCAACTTTTGATATAGGAAATGTTCAAAACATCATCCAACTATACAAAATTTTATCATTTCTTTACTAACAAAGAGATGGATATGATTTTGTATATCAGGTTCGGTATCTAATAACATTTGTTCAGAATCAATGTATTTGGAATACAGGGTGACAGTGACCAACAGACTTGGCTGCAACACTTGCCCCATTTTCTGTCTCATGAAACTTATCACCCGTTCTCAGTTCTCTACCTATCTGTAGCCCTATGTAACAGATTACATATCTGGGATCCTGATCTGGTATCACATACCCAGGACGTAAAGGATACTGAGAAACAGTTCTCTGTAATGAACACACCCGAAGATGATGCATCAGCATGCACTCTCTTCGTTTGGGCGGCACAGGAATTCTGGTAATCCCCTAATTCCTGCTCTGTCTTATAACAATTATAAGTTGGAGCGGGACCAACGTTCCCCAGCTCAGTATAACAAGCGGGTTCGGTCAATATCCGTATTATTATCTTGATTAAGGCGTGATATGGTCGCTACCTGGAGAGAGAGAGAAGAAAACACTCAGCGTGCGCTCTTGCAAGAATAGATTGGTTATTATTTTATCTAATCAGGATGGCTCCCACTGCTTTTTATCAAATCTTCCTTCAAACCCTAAAAGGAAAGACTAGCCGGGATTAATTACACACTACAAGTTCGCCAATCTTTCAGCCAGGCCAGTGTCGGTACTTTGAGGGAGGTCCCCCGTGCTTTCGCACGAACCTAATTAATGTAAACCTCGTTTTCCCAGAGGCGTAACCCCGTTGACACCTTTCTAGACACCTACTTGATCGGCTAATTGTAATGTGTAAAACTCTCCCAGGAGTAACAATTACACGCAGCGGGTATCGGGATCCAACTATCTCATAGAAGGTATGCAATCTCATTGCAAATTTCAACACTTGAAATTTCCGATAATATTTTGCCCCTAACGTGCTATGATCTTGACGAAAGCCAACAAACCATAGCCCGCTAGTCAAGTTCAACCCGTACATTTCTTGATTGAATTAAACCCACCCGCACGACCCTTGACGAAAGCCAACAAAGCCGCACGACTACCCTAATCCAATCGCATCGTATGCAGCAGATAAGCAGCATATAGCTACCGCACACTGCATCTTGACGAAAGCCAACAAATGCAGCACGAATACTATATACAACTTATCTGAAATGACGGAGGGCTACGATAGGTTTTTCTGAAAACCTATTGCGTAATGAACTTGATATCGTTGTAGAATCAAATGATTTTAAAAATGGAGTGCTTTTGAGGCTTTTCTAGTTTTGCTAAAGGAGTCACTCCCGGTGAAGGGATCGTCGGTCCTTTCCTCGTCGAATGAGGTGCGGGATATATCATATATATCACTGTGCAAAGCAAAAACTCTTAAAAGCAATCAAAAGACAAACCGAGTGTGTAGCATCTGCCAGTTATTGCTAAAGGAGTCACTCCCGGTGAAGGGATCTCGGTCCTTTCCTCATCGAATAAGGTGCAGGATATATCACATATACCGCTGTGCAAAGCAAGAACTGTAGCTACCTGTTTTTGAAATTCGATTCTACAACATCTTAGGTTTCTTTTATTTCATTAATCACATTAATGAAGTCCCATCATTTAAGTACCTAAACATCACAGATAAATACGACGTACACTTATGCCATCCGCATTCGCCTCGATGTCCACTCGTGCACCGTTAGGTTAGGTAACTAACGGCAGAGCGGGGCAGGGCTAGCGCGGGTGTAAAACATAAGTAACGTCTATATAATATATCATATATACTATATACTGTATCTATCACAGAACATCACATGATCACATCACAGATATCGCAGCAGAAGAAACATATGAAATATTGGATATACTAGGACGTCCGTGTTTTCAATACGAGCCAGTATAAAACACGGAACCCACGGTCATGATGAATAGCCAAACCCACACCTCTAGACCCCTACGAGAGCGGCAAGCAACCCTACCAATTCTAGAGTTAGGAGACCCGGACTCAACTCCTCGAGTTGATCTCCCACTGGACTCCAGAACCCGGTTACTTGTGCTCCCCTCCTTGGGTCTATCCTAGTGCGGAAAAGTAAATAATATACAAATGGTGACATCTTCCACAACCTGGAAGTGCCCCAATAAAAGAATATTACATACAAGTTTTTACATGAATGAAAATGAAAACACTCATCTCACATAAAAAACCCCGGCTATTCAAACACGACGATCCAATATAACATATCCAGCAACACATAACATCACATGTCATCAACGTAAGTAAATATGTCCATCCCAATTGTCGTTGACATATAGCAACGAAACCGGCGATATCACATATTACACTTACGGTCACAGAAAAGAAAGTGTAAAACTACAACAGTTGGAATCCGCAACCACGTCAGACATCGCATGCCTGACCAAATGAATTACTTAGACATCGCATGCCTAACAATTATAAACCCCGCATTTTAGTCCCATTATCGAAAACACTTTTCAATACCAAGTCGGGCAATTCAACAAGATTCTCGACATCCTGATCGAATGCTCGTCGCAAACTTCAGTAGACGGCTGCACCCCCGATACCGTCGACGAAGTGCACCAAGGCGGAACACCGCTGCCGCGAGCACCCGAACGGATGCTTTCGGCGACGGGGTTCTCCTACAGTCACTTGGTCGGGGCTATGGAGTGAGGCTGTCTATTAAGTTTACCCGGCGAGTATCCGCGTACGCTACGTGATTGCGACGGACTTTTGATCACATCAAAATTCCGTGGCAACCGATCAAGTGAGACTAAACTGCTATGTTTATAATATTCATTCAGTTATCTCATAACTACTTGTGAATTCCAATTATTGTATCCCATTCCAGATAAATAGAAAATGTTAAACTTTTCGATCGAACAGTCAAACACCCAAGTTTTCCCAAAACAGCTCAACTCATGAAATAAGTTCAAATACATTCACTTCATGCCTCAGTACCAACGGTCCTGCCGTAGAAGGGTCAAGCCAACGCCTCACATGTGGCACGCCGTACTGCCCCAAACCCGAAGGTTCAAAGGGCAGTTCAAGACGGTCACATAATCGAGTTAAGGTTTGTTGTCTTCTAGAGGGACCATCGCGTTACTTGCACTACTTAGAACGTCTTTAAACCACGGAAAAATCCAACACTTGGAAATTTCCCGACAGGGGAAAAATTGGGTATTTATATCCGGTCGAATTTTTTAACATATACTAAAATTTATCCGGAAAGCCACATAGACAAAATCTTATACTCCGAACGAAACACCGAATCCCCCAAACAACCCCAGAAAATTCAACTCTTGAATAAATATTAAAAAATCCCAGAAAATCCAGCACCAGAAATCATGAATTACTGTACAAAAATTATAGGACAATCTAATTATATGGCCGCGGAACCGCCGCATAAGCAGGGCTTATGCCGCGGTTCCGCCGCACTATGGAGGCTTCACTAGAAAAATTTTGCATCGTAATTCTTATAATTCCCTGCTGAATTTTTTAAGAATTTTTAATCTGGAAAAATCCACGTTTTCAGAAAAAGTCCAGAGAGCGTGGAAAAATGGGGTTTCGGGTTCGATCGGACTTCAAACTCCGTCTAGACTTCGCCTAAGGATCTAGCTTGGCTCTGATACCACTGTAGGGTTCCTAGGCACTCTAATGAGGTCTCACAAGGCATCAACCATGCCAATTTCAAATTTTATGGGTGCCGAGAAACCCTAATACGGATCGTTGGCTAGAAGTTTAGGCGACAAAGCAACTAGTTAACTACTTTAACTAAGAGTACGGAAATACAACCTTTGTAGATCCGGTCCTCCACCTCCACGGCTCCGTGATGATGTCCTCTCCGCTGTACAAATCGGATCCCGGGCTCTAGTGTCGGCTTCATCGGAGAAATAGGCGGGCAAGGTCGTCGGCTTCGTGCCGAAAATGATCTACGTCGAAGCATCACAAGATCAAGCTCCCACTTCACCAAGTCATGAAACTTGTGAAGAAAACACACTCTACTACTTGGCAAGAGGTAGAGGATGAAGAAATAGGAAGTGGGTTCACTTTAGAATTGGATTTCTCACTCATTATCAAGAGTTGCCATTGATGGAGGAAGGTTTCTTCTTCAAGTGAAGAAGAAGAAGAAGAAGATGATCATAATATGATAAGTTCTTTTTGAAAAGAATAATAAAATGATTCTTATCATAAAATTAACCATGGTAATGTGTAGAGAATAAACTAGGGTTAGTTGGAATGGTTAGGTTTAAGGATGAGATAAGAATGGTGGACTAGGTCAAAGCTTCATGAAGCTTCAACTAAACTACAAATAAAGCCACCATTCTTTTCTTATCATTTCCAAAATGAATAAACAAATAAATAAATGATTAAGAAAATGAAAAACAAAATCCTAACCATTTAAATAACCATGGTTTAATCTTTACACAAACTCAAGTAAGCATGTATCATCAAACATGATACAATCATGTGCACAAAAGTATATCACATATACAACTTGCACAATTCAAGTGAGAAAATACATTTAAAGTGAACCAATATTAGTTAATGCAAAGTAATATATCAAATATATAATTATACATTAAATCATTAAATCAACACTTAATTTAACGATCCGGTCATATCGCATATAACGGACTAGTATCCTATGTATCGGCTTATCGAATCAATACTTGATTCGATAACTAGGTTATATCGCATATAACCAATCGATACATTTATCGCGAGAATGAAATACGGTATCACATACACGCATGATTCTCGGTCCTTCACATATCTCATATGCGCACCTATTTCGTTTCGCTTGAGCCAGGAAACCTCTGTGTAGGACTCTAAAGACTCGTCAATACGCCGACAGCAGATGATGATCATATCAAACACCCACAAGCCGCAAGCGGTCTGCTAAACGTAACGGCCACCCGGGTATTGAGCGATCAGAAGATCGACGAGCAAGCCCGCTCACACTCCTGTGAATCCAACCAGTAACACTTAACGTACAGTCCGGTCTCGTCGTCTGATATGTCGCATATCTTGCCTAGGAGTGGTAAACGTCAGACCCCAATAGCTCGATAAGTCGTGTCGATATGAGGTCTATAACAATTCGAGAAACTACTGGTAACACTTACCAGTAAATCTCAGCAACCCTGGCCAGGGATTTCCGGTTATAGCCAATTGAACACAGCGCAACATCAACTCCCTATACCGGGAGAGACGAATCCCCTCCTATCGCTCATTGCCTCCATGTGATTCGGGACTGTACCCAAAAACCACCATTTTGCACGCCCTCTTGGACGTGATAAGATGGAAATCAAAACACAGTGGGAACCACACAAGACTCTATGACGATCTTGGGTCAACAGACTACTCTGTACCGGTGTCACCAGAAAACTGCCATCTGACGTAAGGTATAATACCATCTGGGAGTTCTCGGCGAGTCCGTCCAGTGTACCCAGTCTCTACTGAGCACCCGTATATCATCTCTGATGTCAAACACCAATGGATATGGGATCATCCATCGCCCATCTGTATGGGTCGAGAAGGTATACGCTAGTCTACTCTGGTATATCGATGCCCCGTCTCGATATACCCATGACTAGGGACTTTGAAGGATGTACTTATGGACTACCATGTCCCTACTAGTATGATCCGCATCATAGTCCAGATAGTCAAGCACACATCCTAAGGGCTTTACCAACATGTAACAGAGAGACAATCAGTGTACACGTTAAGGTAAAGAGCAACCAGATAGCATACTATCATGTCGAGCAAGAAAGTCCTCCCTATATATGTCCCAGCATCCACTACAATATACATCCAATGTACAGTAATGGCCTCTAGGGCATACATATAACTAACAATGCCTCGTACATTATGGGGATTAAGATCTACAGAGATAAATCCAGTAGATTATTGGGATTCACAGTCCAGGTACATAGAGACCATACTAAAGAGATTTAGTATGGAAGATTCCAAGCGTGGTAACATACCCGCATTGCACGGAATCACCCTCTCTAAATAGATGTCTCCCAAGACGGATGAGGGGAGAGTTCGCATGAGCACTATACCCTACGCTTTGGCGGTAGGATCTATAATGTATATAATGTTATGTACCATACCAGATGTAGCTTACGCGCTTAGCGTGGTGAGCCGGTATCAGTCAAACCCAGGTGAGAACCACTAGACAGCAGTGAAGAACATTCTTCAGTACCTGAGAAGAACAAAAGAACTGTTCCTGGTATTCGGAAATGGGGACCTCCAGGTGGAGTCCTTTACTGACTCGAGCTTCCAGAGTGACAAGGATGACCGAAAGTTTGTCTCGGGTGTTGTGTTCCCTCAACGGAGGGGCAGTCTATTGGAAGAGCTCCAAACAGGACACTGTCGCAGACTCGACGATGGAGGCTGAATACATTGCTGCCAACGATACCGCAAAAGAAGCCGTCTGGATTAAGAAGTTCATTACTGAACTTCAGGTAGTTCCATCCATTATTAATCCAATACCTTTGTATTGCGACAACAATGGAGCTATGGTTTTAGCAAAGGAACCACGGTCCCATCAGAAATCCAGACACATCTTGAGGCGGTATCACCTAATCAGAGAGATCATTGATCGCCGGGAAATCGTTGATCGCCGGGAGATCGAATTGCGAAGAGTGGACACAAAAGACAACACGGAGGATCCATTCACCAAGGCCCTTCCTCAAGCATAATTCAAGAGACTATTTGAGATGCTGGGTATGTGATACGCCAACAATTGGCCCTAGTGCAGACGTTGGGTACTCGGTACGCCAATATATGGCCTCAGTGCAAGTGGGAGATTATTGGATATGTATGCCCTAGAGGCCATTATTGTATATGTATACATGTGGATGCTTGGACATATGTATATACAGGACAATCTTGCTCGATATGATAGTATGCTATCTGGTTTGTCTTTATCTTAATATGTGCATATGTTTTACTTGATATTACGTATCATTTATACATGTTGATAAAGCCAGTAGGATCATTGATTGACTACCTGCGTTGTGATGGCGATCATACTTATGGGAGCTGGGTAGTCGATAAGCACATCCTTAAAGTGTCCCTAGTCATGGGAGTATCGAGACAGGGCATCGATATTCCAGAGTAGACTAGTGTATACGTTTCTAGAACCTGACGAGGGGCGATGGTTGGTCCCACAGCCATTGGTCTTTCACACCTAAGATCGTATATATGTGCTTACTGGGGGTGAGTACACTGGACGGAATCGCCGAGAACTTCTAGATGGTACTATACCTATCGTCAGATAGAAGTTCTCTGGTGGCATGAATACAAGCTAGTCTTTAGACCTGAGCTCGTCATTTGTCTCGTGTGAATTCCCACCGTACTTTCATCACTACCCTATCACGGCTCTACTGAGTCGTGCAAACAAGTTTTGGTTGGGTACAGTCCCGAGCCACATGGAGGCAGTGAGCGATTGTTAGGGATTCGTCACTCTCGGTATAGGGAGTCGATATCGCACTGTGTTCGATTGACTAGCACCATAAGATCTTGGCCAAGGCAGTTGGGATTTACTGATAGGTTGATCAATAGTTTCCCGGATTGGTCCTGAGCCACATCAACACAAAATATCGGGTTATTAGGGTCTGGCGTTTACCACCCTCTAGACCCGGTATGCGATACTCACAGATGAAGAGACCGGACTGTACGGAGATTGTCACAGATAGGCTCTGTAGGGATCCGGATGAGTTGGCTCGTCGGCCTTCATTTTCGACAAGTACTCGGGTAGCCGTTACGTACAGCTAGTGCCGCTGACGTGCTTGTAGTTATGGATTTATCTAGTAACTCACTACCGGCGTACTGTCGAGTCTTTAGATTCCCACACAGAGGGTTTCCCTGGTTCAGGCAAAATGATATGGTGACCGTATTGGATACATGCAGGGTTCTGATCGATTGATTGTACTAGTTACCTGGACTTTCGAACAGACGGTTGATAATACTAGCCGGCTCGGGATTGAGCCGGATTATTAAATCAGGTATTGATTTAGTAATTTACATATATGTATTTCGATATGTATATTCTAGTATTATGTTCTTTGTGTTATTCTATCTTTTGGGTATTCGTATTTTGATACGAATACAGGTATGTATATACAGTAGAGTGTAATCCGTATTTATACGGAAAATATTCTAGAAGGTGGACACCTCATTTTAGTTTTATCCATTTATCTTTAAATGGAAAATGAGGTGTAAAATTGATAAAGGGGGTATGGTGAGAGCCATGCTTCAATAGTATTGATAAATGAATTTTCAATTCATTTGTACAAACTGTTTAAGCATGGTTGGTTTATTATATTGGAAAATTTGTTTTACAAAACTATGGATGATTTTTTTCTCTCTCATGAGATTTATTTTTTCTCCTCACCATTTGCTTCACTCTCCTCACTACTTTTCTTAAGCTCTTCCGCCTTCATCTTCAACCTGCTCTCTACAATCTCATGTGTTGAGAATCAAGAGAAGAGGTGAGATAGATGCACAAATAGAACCTTACACTACATTCTAGACACTTTAGATTAGCAATCTAAAGTCTCTAGTTGCTCCACCAGACTCTTAGTGTGGAGCCAGAGCCATGGACCATATCCCTCGGGTGGATCATCTTCGACGGAGGAGGACCGACGATCAAGCTCGATCCAGGAGAACTCAAGGAGCAAGGAAAGACGAACAAGCTCGAACAAGGAGATCTCTAGGAGCAAACGAAGAGAATAGAAGACCGAAGGAAATGAACCTTTTGGTGAGAAACTTCTATCATAGTAGTTAAAGATCTCTTCATGTTAGCTCGTTTCGGTTTATGGTAGATTCTAAGATGGGTTATTTCTAGCGCCAGTTTCAAACCCTAAATATTTTTGTTCCACAACGGCCACGGTAGATGGTCAGGGCACTAAGAAATCCCAATAAGTCCCCGCCCTACGGGCAACGACATAAAATAGTCTCTGTAAACAATCCACGGGCAACCAAAATAAACAAAAATACACACGACACGAAGTGAACTGCTAGAGCAGGAGAAATGGTTATCGGAACACGATAACGTAATTAACTGCATGGGCTTTCGCCTGCAGGAAAGAGCGTCCCTACAATCAAAAACCCCTCATAAATAAGGGGGAATCTGATAAAGTCTGCTACAATGGTCGCATCTGTCCAAACCTCCGATATACGGTGCCATAAATCAACTTGGTATCTTCGGAGAGGTGGGTGGGGAAGTCCAAATAGCGTCTGCACCCAAAATTCAGGCCAGACGTCCCAACGTCTCGGTCCGTTCATTCGGCGATGAACAGATTCTAGCACGCCCGGTGGGACCTTTTCCTCTTTCCACTCTACACTTCGTGTGTCGTGTTTTGCAAACAAAATCGCGGTTCGCTATGATTGCCCTTTGATTCGAGGTACTAAAACTTGGTGTCTTACTCCTGTGCTAGAAAATCAATGGCTCTCAGCTGCACCTCATGCAACAGCAACTTCGGCTCCACCCCAACTGGAGGAGTGACCTATGGGCCGAACGTGACCTTTATTTTCTCAATACCAGTGGGGCAGGTCAAAAAAACCACTACCGGAATTATCTTTGGGACCATGCTCCTACCTGTGAGTTTCGGTGCCCCAACGCCACAAGAAGAAGCTCCTAAAAGGTCGGTTTTTTATCGGCTGGCAACCATGATGACTCCCATCAGCGAGCCGTCAAACTTTGGCGTCTCAGTCTTCAACAGGATGAGCAAAAACTTGAACGGGCATGCAAAGAAGCTCATGATATTTGAAGGGGATGCCCCAAAATGGATAGCCCTTCCTAATCCTGCTACAGTCGAAACGGTCAAAGGTGTTCCCCCATCAGGCAATCGGGCTTCGAAATATTGGCCGGCTCTGCTCAAACTCCATCAAGGACGTCGGTATTCAACAAGCTGACACCGATCGAAACCTCTCAGCAAAGACGGGGGCATGATGAAGCCGCTTCCAAAACTGAGGTGGTTCCTTCTGCAAGGCACACTCGATGTCGCCACTGGTGCCGAGTAAGAAAAGATGGGGCAACTCCCCCTCTGGACTCATCCCACCAGCTCTAATGGTGGAAGTCGACGCTAATGTTCCAACCAGGAACATCTTTGATCCGCTGAGGAGAGTGCATAAAAACTCCCCAACAGCGGTGCTAAAGAAATCTCCTCCACCTGCAAAAGTTACAATGCAGGCAAATCCGGAGCGGCCTTATCAGCAGCTCTCCTCGCAAATTCATAGGGTCTGGCAAAAAGTCCAAGACTCTGTGATTGATAAAAACTACTCTCGTCGACCAAAGAATTCAAAGGTTCGGCAAGAAAAAGATCGCTCCTCCGCCACACAACGGGGGACTTCTCCTAAACAGGTGCCTGTTACAGTGGCTCCTTCAACTCCAATCTCTCATAAAAGGACGAGGCTGGAGAAAGCTCTACCGCTCGTGGCAAATTCCAAAGGCGATGGATCTAAACGGTCCAGGTCAGGGGGCGTGATCGTACATATGGTCTACATGGCTTCAGGAAAAGAGGAAAATCGTGTTTCGGTGAGTCACTGACCGCAAACTCGGTCGCTAAAAAGAACTCAGGAGCAATAACAAAAGCTCCAAGAAATGTTGAATAGGATGACGGCACTCACTGGACAAAAAGAAAGTCCGAACAAAGAGCACAAACAACGCCATGGGTAGGAGACCGATACAGAGTTTCTACGAAGGGTGCTCGAGAGAAATGGCAAAGAAGCCGCTGAGCAAGCTACTAACATAAAGCAGATGGCTCTCTTGTTCTAAAATATGGTTGGAATGATGATCCAACCAAAATATTCGGCCGAGGATCCGCCGATAATCATCAAGGATGACAAGGGGAAACATCAAACCCTCCTCCGGCCTTATCGGCAGCCAAGGAGAAAATGATATCCAATGCCGCCCTTGATGATTACATTGATCAACAAATAAGAGCTCATCAAGCTAATGATGCTGCTGGCTAAATTATCAGAACTGGACGACTATATCTAGGCTGGTATGATCAAATCAAATACCCGGCGGGATATACGATCCCCAAGTTCTATGTGTACAAAGGAACATACAACCCTCACCGGCACATCACACAATTCAGAGCTCTGTGCAGCAACATGGGAGGCGACAACAAACTGTTACTTCACCAGTTCATCGGCAGCCTGTCAGAAATAGTCTTCGAATGGTATTCAGAGCTCCCAAATGACTCCGTGAAAACATTTGCAGAAATGGAGCTACTGTTCACACAGCGGTTCGCCAGCGCAAGAGAACGCACTCCGATCACGGCATCAATCTATGCTAGGATAAATCCGGGAGAAATAAGGGTCCAATACGCGATCTGATGGCGGAACCTATGGTCTAAGTGTGAACAACGCATTAAAGAATCCCCTGCCATGGGCACGTTCATCGGGACCCTTGATCCTCAAACGACTGTACCCCAATTCATGACATTCTTCAAACCAACTACTTTTCAGGATCTAATAGATAAACCGGCCCAAATGGACCAGATGGGCCATGGGCCCTCCTGCTCAAATAAGGACCCTCGAAATGCTATGGGTAAAGGGAAAGCAGCCTTCGTTGCCAATGCACAACAACAGCTGAGTGACCCAAAACCAGTTGCTCGCCAAAACAACGCGCGCCCATCCCCTTCTTTGGAGGAAATACTAGGACGCGCTTACTCGTTTCCCCGCGACAAGACGAGGAGACTGTTCGAATTGGCAATGCGTAATATAACTCATCACATTGCTAGACATGCGGTGTCCACCGCAACCCGGCGACGTCAACAACCCTAACTACTGCTCCTATCAGAAAATGGTGAGCCACCCAATTGAAGATGTCTACGTCTTCAAGAACTGGGTTGAAGATCAGTATCAACACGGGAAATTCACGCTGTCTGATAACTAGAAGTTAAACCCACCCCAGACGCACACTCCCAAAAAGGTGGATGCACAGGGGGCATCATGCTCACTCGTGGAAAAAACTCCACGGGAGGTCGTTCTTTTAGCGAAAACTAAAATGATGCTGAAGGATCTGCAAGCATGTCCGGCTGTCAAGTGGAAAAGCCCACTTGAACCCGAAATAATCAAAGGGATGTTAAAACCTCATCCCGCACCAAAAAGTCTTGACGAGGGGAAAAAACCCCTAAGTCAAGCCTTCGAAGTCTGTTAGTGTATATGCCCTAGAGGCCATTACTGTATCATACTAGTTTGTATATTACTTAATGGAGGTTTGGGATATTCACCTTGTATAAACAATCTTGCTCAATATAGTAGTATGCTACTTGGTTTGTTTCTACTTCAATGTGTACATGTGTTTATTTTGCGATATCACCTATACGCATTAGTGGAGCCCTTAGGATCTTTGCTTGATTACCAGCGTTGTGATGGCAGTCACACTAGTAGGGGCTGGGTAATCTGTAAGCACATCCTTATACAGGTCCCTAGTCGCAGGACTATCGAGACAGGGCATCGATACTTCGGAGTAGACTAGCGTATGCGCTTCTCATCCCAGTGTGGGAGATGGTCTGTCCCACAGCCATCAGTACGTCGTACTGGAGATAGTATACGGGTGCTCGTTAGGTTACGAGTACACTGGACAGGACTCGTCGGGAACTGACAGGTTGGTATTATACCTATCGTCAGTTATCAGTTCCCAGGTGACATGAGTACAGCTTAGTCCGCTGACTTGACACTGGCACTTCGCCTCGAGTGTGTTCCCACTGCACTTTGATCACTACCCTACCACGGCTCAAAGGAGTCGTGCAAACAGGTAGTGGTTGGGTGCGGTCCCGAAGCATTTGGAGGCAGTGACGGTTAGAAAGGATTCGTCTCTCCCGGTATTGGGGGTTGACATCGCGCTGTGTCTAGGAGATCCATTACACGAGTAGTCCCTGGCCAGGGCAAGCGAGATATACTGGTAGGCTTCCAGTGTTATCTCAGGGTGATTTGGGCTTCACTCCGACACGACTTGTACCGCTATTGGGGGACTGACGTTTTACCGCCCCCTAGGCCCGACATGCGATGTATCAGACGAACAGACCGGACTGTACGGAGAATGTCACATTCAGACTCAGTAGGAGTTCAGATGGGGTTCACCTCGTCAGCCTTCTTGTCGGCATCTACCTGGGGACCGTTACGCACAGCTAGTGCCGCTTGCGGTCTGTGGTTAAACCCACTGCCAGCGTAGTATCGAGTCTTTAGAGTCCCACACAGAGGATTTTCGCCTCTGGGCAAAACAGAGTAGAGGTCGCATGGTTTTGCGACAGGGTTCGTTCTCATCCGCGCACTTGTGCACGTTTGGAGTCCGGACGGATTTTACTGGCTGGCTCTGGTTTGAGCCAGATACTGGTATATGTTTTGGGGTTGCTTTTATATCTTGGTATTCTTGTTCCTCGGAACGAGAATGCAGGTGTGTATGCACAGTTGCTTGAGGCGGAGGATGAGGTATTTCATTAGGGTTTCGGAACGGGTGCGTATGCACAGTTGACAGTCATCATTTTCCAAACCCTAATAGATTTATGAAATATCAATTAATAATAGTAATTAAATGAAATATTGTTATGGTTGATTTTGTGGACTTGTTGACCATGGTTGACTTGTTGACCATGGTTGAATGTTGACCACCATCATGCTTTGAAAGGATTCTCCTTGATTCATGCTTACACTCATTTATTGAAAGTTATGATAGTGGTCATTCCAAATACAACCATCAACTATTTCATTTTTGATTTATTATTATTAATTAGATAATTCATTTTCTTTTAGTTATGGTTGCAAAAGAAAAGAGCTCATTCTTTCATTATCATTCTCTCTCCTCATTTCATCTTCTTCTTCCTCAAGCTCAAGGTGATTCCTTCTCATGTGTTGAGAATTCCTCACCTTGAAAAAGAAACAACCCCTAGACACTCTCTACTCACTCTAGGATCAAAGGTTTAGCAAGCCGGAGATTCTAGTTCACTCAAAGTTCGAGGAAGAGCCCGTAGGTTGAACCCTCAGGTGGATCCATCTTCGACGGAAGAAGGCGACGAGGAAAGAACCATCAACCTCTACAAGGTTTGAAGAAGAAGGAGTTCAAGTTTAGGTATAACCATCTTTCCGAATAGCTAACTCTATTTAGCAAGTTTGCTAGTTTTAGTTTAGGAAAAGATCCCGACTTTGTTAGTCCATGTTGCCCCATGCGCTAAAAAATTTGATTTTTATACCGTTTCCGCCTCCCCGTAAGAACCGGGGGTCGCAACGTGGACTTACAGTGGTATCAGAGCCTAACTAAACTTAAACTAGCTTGGTAGTGAAGTGTAACGAAGTTCGGAACCGAAAAATCCAAAAACCAAACTTTTACAAAACCCTAGTTTCTGTTAAAAAATTTTCTGGTCAAAACAAGTTTTGTTATACACCTAAATTCGGCTCAGGGTTTTGTGTGAACACCCAAGAAAAACGATCCCCTGATTCATTCAAACCGCCGCGGTTCCGCGGCATGAGGTAGGCATTTGCCGCGGAACCGCCGCCGTTTGGAGTCCTCTCGTGATCGGGTTTTGTGCAGTGTTCTCCTGGTAGGGTTTTGGGATTTTTAATATATATTATATGTGCCCAGATTTTCCAGAGCAGAAATTTACTTTTGGGGTCCTATAATTCCGTATTTTT
This sequence comes from Agapanthus africanus, assembly GCA_030015575.1. Classification (NCBI taxonomy): domain Eukaryota; kingdom Viridiplantae; phylum Streptophyta; class Magnoliopsida; order Asparagales; family Amaryllidaceae; genus Agapanthus; species Agapanthus africanus. The sequence goes on from CM057344.1 coordinate 44,085,617, forward strand.
TTTCCAAACTTCACTGCACTTTGACTATGATGGTTATATCTGTGATGTTTGCATGTATTGAACGTCGGCTAATCGCTATAAGTCGATTAGTCGGGGTTATACATCTCTGTGATCTGTGTTTGATGTTGGAATGTGTATATGAATGTGTTGGACTGTCGCGGGTGAATAGCCGGGGTGGATGTGAGATGAGCTTTTGTTTTTCTTTCATTCATTTGTAAATGTAAATTGATGTAATAATATTATTTGTAAGGCCGCACAACCGGGTCGGGGTTGTAGCCGTCATTGTATAATTCTTTTTACTGTTTTTGCTCCTAGGATAGACCCATGGAGGGGTGCACAAACTACCGGGTACTTGGCGGGTAGTTTGCCGCACCCGTAGGGGTCTTGGGTGGGGTATTTGCTATTCACCGCGACCGTGTAATCCTCTTTTCGTTGCAGGCTCGAACGGTTTGCGGATTGCTAGTATATCCAATGTATTCATCTGTGATCTGTAATATCTATCATTGCTTTATATTTAGGCGTTGCTTATGTTTTACAGCCGCGCTAGCCCAGCCCCCGCTCTGTCGTTAGTTAAGTAACCTAACGAGTGATGACGGGACCCCGTGGCGAATGCGAATGGCATAAGCGTACGTCATATTTTGGTTGTTTTCTGCAATGGTAGGATTAAATGATGGGACGCATTAAAAGAACTAATGCAAGAATATCACGCATTAAAAGAACTAATGCAAGATAATAAACCAAGTTAAAGTCGTTGGAACACTTTCGAAAAACTACTCGGTTCTTTTCAAAACTAACTTTTAAATGCGGAGCTTGAGCCACTCCTTCTAAAAAGCTATCTCGTTCCATCGATTATATCAAGTTCACTACGTTCACGGTTTCGCCAAAACCATCCGTAGCCCTCCGTCGTTTCATATGAATATTCAACAGTATTCAAGCTGTGTTTGTTGGCCTTAGTCAAGGCACAGTGTTTGGTAGCTGGTAGGTATTCATATGTTGCATAGATAGAATGCGTTGGTTTGGGACAGTCGTATTGCCTTGTTGGCCATAGTCAAAGGTATATACGGGTGGGTTCAAATTAACCTGGATAACGACGGGAAGAACTTGACATGTGACTTATGATTTGTTGGCCTTAGCAAGGTCATAAGAGCATGGGGCAAAAATCCACATCGGGAGTTTCATAAGTACTAAAACTTGCTAGTTTTGCATACCATTTGGAGTGTGATGATTATGGTAGGATTCCTTCATTTTCGTCACACGATGATATTTGGATCCCGATCCTACTGTGAGTATATGCTACTCCTCGGGAAATTTCTCACTAAACGATCAATGCTATAAACCTAGTAGGTGCCTAGAAAGGTGTTAGCGGGGCTACGCCCCCAGGGAAAAGAGGTTCTTAAATTAAGGAACTTCGCGAAAGCGTTGGAAAACCTCCCTCGAAGTACTGACACTAGCCTGGCTGAACGGTTAAGCAAGTATTGTGCGGTGGGATTGATCCCGGCTAATTCTTCCTTTGTGGTTTGAGGAGGGATTCGAGAGACAGTGGGAGCCATCCTGTTTAGACAAAGTAAAAACCATTCTAAACTTGCAAGAGCATCGTGCTAAAGTGTTTCTTCTCTCCCCCCTGCAGTGACCAAATTCGAAATGACTGGACTTAAGTTACTTCTAGATAAAAACATACTGATAGGGCCAAACTACAAAGATTGGCTCAGGAATGTAAAATTGGCAATCACTTACGACAAGCTGGGGTATCTTCTTACCACCAAAGCTCCCCCCGTCCCAGGTCCCACCTCCAGCGTCGCGGATAAGGAAATCCGTAAGACTTGGGAGATTGATTGCGCGAAGGCCAGGTGCCTCGTGCTTGCCTCTATGGACAACGAACATCAGAGGAGGCATGAGAATATGGACCTCGAGTCCATATTTCTCCATACAAAAGAACTGTATGGAGAGCAGTCTCGTATCGCAAGATACGAAGTGTCGAAGAAGTTATTTTCGACAAAGTTGGCCGTCGGATCATCGGTAGCGGACCACGTGCTTAAGATGATTGGCTACACTGAGGAGCTCGCGGAACTTGGGACAACGTTGGACAGTGAACTCTATACGGATTTAATTCTCCAGTCCCTTCCATCCACTTACGCCCAGTTTATACTGAACTTCAACTTACAAGAAAAGGAAGTTGAACTTTCAGAACTCCTCAACTTGTTGAGGAGCGCAGAGGGCACCCTACAGAAGGGTAGGGAAACACCCGCTTTGTTTGTAGGAGGATCTTCTTCCTCTAGGTCCAAGGCGAAAGCCAAGGGAAAGAGGAAGAAAGCCCCCGCCAAACCAAGAGGCGGTGTTAGTAAAGTGGGTACGAAGGGAAAGGAAAAGGCAACAAAGATAGCGGGGAAGCTTGTGGGTAAAGAGGAATGCTTCTATTGTTACAAGAGTGGACACTGGAAGAAAGATTGCAGGGCTTGGAAAGCCAGGACACAGGAACTGAAGCAGGTTGCGGCTTCAGCTTCAGGTGTGTATGTTATTGAAAACTGTCTTTCTATAAATTCTACTTCCTGGGTATTGGATACCGGATCAGGATCTCATATCTGTAATTCTTTGCAGGCGTTGAGAAACCGTAGGGTTTTGAAGGCAGGTGACATGACCCTCAGAGTTGCGAACGGAGCTAGCATGGATGCTAAAGCCGTGGGGGACTATCACCTGGGAATGTCAGATGGGCATGTTTTGGTTTTGCGTAATTGCTTTTTTGTACCCAACGCAACTTGTAATATCATTTCTGTATCTTTGGTTTCTAAAGAAGGTTATGAACTTGCGTTTGTAAGTAATGTTGTAAACATTCACCTTAATCAAGTTCTGATTGGGTCAGGTACACTAAGCAATGGTATATACGTGTTAAACCAACCACAGATTTTCAATATCCAGAATACACACAAAAGAAAGTCTCCAGATATCAATCAGGCTTTCTTATGGCATTGTAGACTGGGTCACATCAATGAGACACGGTTGACTAAGTTACATAAAGAAGGATACTTGGATCCGTTCGAGTATCAGTCTTATGCCACTTGTGAATCTTGTCTCATGGGAAAGATGACAAAGACTCCGTTCACTGGACACGGAGAAAGAGCGAGCGAGCTCTTGGGACTCATACACAGTGACGTGTGTGGTCCAATGTCTACACATGCGCGAAGCGGTTATTCATATTTCATTACTTTCACAGACGATTTCTCTAGGTATGGACATGTCTTCTTAATGAAGCACAAATCCGAGGCCTTTGAGAAATTTCGGGATTACAAGAATGAAGTTGAAAAACAAACAGGCAAAAGTATTAAGATTCTAAGATCGGATCGAGGTGGTGAATACTTGAGTGCCGAGTTCCTGGATTATTTAAAAGAGAATGGAATTCTCTCTCAACGTACTCCTCCATACACTCCGCAACATAACGGTGTATCAGAAAGAAGGAATCGAACCCTATTGGATATGGTTCGTTCCATGATGAGTAAGGCTGAGTTACCGTGATCTTTCTGGGGATATGCACTAGAAACAGCTGCACATCTCTTGAACCAAGTTCCTACTAAGACAGTGCCTACCACACCATATCAGATGTGGAGTGGGAAGAAACCCTGTCTTAAATCCTTTAAGACATGGGGATGTCCGGCTTTTGTAAAAAAAGAAGCATGCGGACAAGCTCGAGGCACGCTCAGTACAGTGCAAGTTTGTGGGATACCCAAAGAACTCCAAGGGGTATCTATTCTATTACGCAGAGGAGCAAAAAGTCCTTGTTTCTCGCCATGCCCACTTCTTGGAAACTGAGTTTTTAAAAAATCAGATAAGTGGGAGCGCAGTAGAACTGGATGAAATTCCAGAACCTCAGACTATTACTGAAAGCTTAGTGGAACCAGAGGGTTCAAAAGAACAGGACATTCCTATGCCGCTCCGCAGAAGTAGTAGGCAGTCTCATCCGCCCGAGAGATACTACGGTTTTCTCATAGACGGGGATAGAGAGGATTGCATCATAGACTATGATGAGCCTACTAGCTTCCAGCAAGCCATTCAGAGCGTTGACTCGGTAAAATGGCTGGATGCAATGCGTACCGAAATGGAGTCCATGTACACCAACAAAGTATGGACGTTGGAAATTGCTCCAGACGGGGTAAAACCCATAGGATGCAAGTGGATCTTCAAAAGGAAGATTGGTGTAGATGGACAGGTTGAGACCTATAAAGCTAGACTTGTAGCAAAGGGTTTCCGTCAAAGACCTGGCTTAGACTATGACGAAACCTTTTCTCCAGTGGCTATGCTGAAATCCATTCGGATCCTTCTTGCCATTGCTGCCTTCCACGATTATGAAATTTGGCAGATGGACGTAAAAACCGCTTTTCTAAATGGAAATTTAGAGGAGTGTGTCTATATGGATCAGCCAGAGGGTTTCATTCAGAGTGGGAGCAGCGGAAAGGTGTGCAAGTTGCTTAAGTCCATCTATGGACTAAAGCAGGCATCGCGGAGTTGGAACATCTGTTTTGATGAGACGGTCAAGGAATTTGACTTTATCAAAAATCCAGATGAACCATGCATCTATAGTAGATTTGTAGCGAGAACTGTAGTATTCCTTGTTTTATACGTGGATGGCATTCTCTTAATAGGAAATGACATTCCTATGCTACAATCTGTCAAGGGTTTCTTGTCACACAGGTTCTCCATGAAAGACCTGGGTGATGCCTCATACATCCTGGGGATCCGGATCCATCGTGATAGATCCAAGAGGATATTAGGACTTTCACAGTCCAGGTACATCGACACCGTACTGAAAAGATTCAGTATGGAAGATTCCAAGCGCGGTAACCTACCGGCTTGTCACGGGATCACCCTCTCTAAAGAGATGTCTCCCAAGACTGATTTGGAGAGGGATCGCATGTCTATTATACCCTACGCTTCTGCGGTGGGCTCTATAATGTATGCGATGTTGTGTACCAGACCGGATGTAGCTTATGCACTGAGTGTAGTAAGCCGGTATCAGTCAAACCCTAGGGAGAAACACTGGATAGCAGTAAAGAACATTCTCAAGTACCTGAGAAGGACTAAGGAGATGTTCTTGGTGTATGGCGGAAAAGACCTCCAGATCAAGGCCTTTGCTGACTCCAGCTTCCAGAGTGACAAGGATGATTCCAAGTCCATGTCGGGATTTGTCTTTACCCTCAATGGAGGGGCGGTGTGTTGGAAGAGTTCCAAACAGGAAACCGTTGCAGACTCGACTATGGAAGCGGAATACATCGCTGCATCTGATGCCGCAAAAGAAGCTGTCTGGATGAGGAAGTTCTTGAAAGAACTTCAGGTGGTTCCGTCCATTGTTGACCCAATACCTCTGTATTGCGACAACAACGGGGCTATAGCTTTAGCGAAGGAACCCAGGTCCCATCAGAGATCCAGGCACATCTTGAGGCGGTATCACCTGATCAGGGAGATCGTGGATCGCAAGGAGATCGAGGTTCGGAGGGTTGCTTCAGAAGAAAACACTGTAGATCCATTCACCAAGGCCCTACCCCAGACTCAGTTCGAGCGGCTGATCGAGATGATAGGTCTTCGATACGCCAGTACATGGCCTTAGTGCAAGTGGGAGATTGTTAGTGTATATGCCCTAGAGGCCATTACTGTATCATACTAGTTTGTATATTACTTAATGGAGGCTTGGGATATTCACCTTGTATAAACAATCTTGCTCAATATAGTAGTATGCTACTTGGTTTGTTTCTACTTCAATGTGTACATGTGTTTATTTTGCGATATCACCTATACGCATTAGTGGAGCCCTCAGGATCTTTGCTTGATTACCAGCGTTGTGATGGCAGTCATACTAGTGGGGGCTGGGTAATCTGTAAGCACATCCTTATACAGGTCCCTAGTCGCAGGACTATCGAGACAGGGCATCGATACTCCGGAGTAGACTAGCGTATGCGCTTCTCATCCCAGTATGGGAGATGGTCTGTCCCACAGCCATCAGTACGTCGTACTGGAGATAGTATACGGGTGCTCGTTAGGTTACGAGTACACTGGACAGGACTCGTCGGGAACTGACAGGTTGGTATTATACCTATCGTCAGTTATCAGTTCCCAGGTGACATGAGTACAGCTTAGTCCGCTGACTTGACACTGGCACTTCGCCTCGAGTGTGTTCCCACTGCACTTTGATCACTACCCTACCACGGCTCAAAGGAGTCGTGCAAACAGGTAGTGGTTGGGTGCGGTCCCGAAGCATTTGGAGGCAGTGACGGTTAGAAAGGATTCGTCTCTCCCGGTATTGGGGGTTGACATCGCGCTGTGTCTAGGAGAGCCATTACATGAGTAGTCCCTGGCCAGGGCAAGCGAGATATACTGGTAGGCTTCCAGTGTTATCTCAGGGTGTTTTGGGCTTCACTCCGACACGACTTGTACCGCTATTGGGGGACTGACGTTTTACCGCCCCCTAGGCCCGACATGCGATGTATCAGACGAACAGAACGAACTGTACGGAGAATGTCACATTCAGACTCAGTAGGAGTTCAGATGGGGTTCACCTCGTCAGCCTTCTTGTCGGCATCTACCTGGGGACCGTTACGCACAGCTAGTGCCGCTTGCGGTCTGTGGTTAAACCCACTGCCAGCGTAGTGTCGAGTCTTTAGAGTCCCACACAGAGGGTATTCGCCTCTGGGCAAAACAGAGTAGAGGTCGCATGGTTTTGCGACAGGGTTCGTTCTTATCCGCGCACTTGTGCACGTTTGGAGTCCGGACGGATTTTACTGGCTGGCTCTGGTTTGAGCCAGATACTGGTATATGTTTTGGGGTTGCTTTTATATCTTGGTATTCTTGTTCCTCGGAACGAGAATGCAGGTGTGTATGCACAGTTGCTTGAGGCGGAGGATGAGGTATTTCATTAGGGTTTCGGAACGGGTGCGTATGCACAGTTGACAGTCTTCATTTTCCAAACCCTAATAGATTTATGAAATATCAATTAATAATAGTAATTAAATGAAATATTGTTATGGTTGATTTTGTGGACTTGTTGACCATGGTTGACTTGTTGACCATGGTTGAATGTTGACCACCATCATGCTTTGAAAGGATTCTCCTTGATTCATGCTTACACTCATTTATTGAAAGTTATGATAGTGGTCATTCCAAATACAACCATCAACTATTTCATTTTTGATTTATTATTATTAATTAGATAATTCCTTTTCTTTTAGTTATGGTTGCAAAAGAAAAGAGCTCATTCTTTCATTATCATTCTCTCTCCTCATTTCATCTTCTTCTTCCTCAAGCTCAAGGTGATTCCTTCTCATGTGTTGAGAATCCCTCACCTTGAAAAAGAAACAACCCCTAGACACTCTCTACTCACTCTAGGATCAAGGGTTTAGCAAGCCGGAGATTCTAGTTCACTCAAAGTTCGAGGAAGAGCCCGTAGGTTGAACCCTCAGGTGGATCCATCTTCGACGGAAGAAGGCGACGAGGAAAGAACCATCAACCTCTACAAGGTTTGAAGAAGGAGGAGTTCAAGTTTAGGTATAACCATCTTTCCGAGTAGCTAACTCTCTTTAGCAAGTTTGCTAGTTTTAGTTTAGGAAAAGATCCCGACTTTGTTAGTCCATGTTGCCCCATGCGCTAAAAAATTTGATTTTTATACCGTTTCCGCCTCCCCGTAAGAACCGGGGGTCGCAACGTGGACTTACAAAGTCTTCGAAGAAAAAGAAGAAGACCAAGAAGCCTATGCAGCCTGCCGAGTAAGCACACAGATCTACAAAAATACATTGACGCGATAGAGGAGTAAAACCAGAAGGCGTGTGTTAGGTTTACCTAGCACCTTATGAAAGGTTTGGAAGCATCACATGTCCCAAAATTAAATTTTTTAAGATGCAAAGTGAACACACAAAGAATCATTCCTAGAAAATTAGGGTTTCATAACTTAAACAACATCACAAGTAACAAAGGCTAGGGTTTTGAGAGTAGAACCTTTGTAGCTCCCTACGCTAGACTCCTTGGCCACTTGAGGGTTGGAAAAGGGTTCGCTTGAGGTCTTCTAATGTCCACGACGATCCACCCGAAGCTCCTTTGTCCAAGCTTGCAACTTCACTTGATCAAGAGAAGGAAATGAAGCTAACACTCTTCACAAGTGGGCAAGACTTGTGTAGAATGGTGTTGTGGTGGCTTTTCTCACTTCAAAATCCTAACTTGGTGAGTGTTTTGCTCACTAGAGAAATCTAGAGAGCAAAAGAAGAAGGAGGAAGAAGATGATGGCCTTTTTAGAACAAGAGAAAAAGATAATCTCTCTAAGGAAAAAATGGAAAATATATGTATATATATTTTTCACTCTTCATCTCAAACCATGGTTATATTATATGGATATTATTTCACTTGAGTTAAAAAATAAAAGAAAGATTAACACATGGTTAAAAAGTAGGTGAGCATGGTTAGTTGAAGAAGAGTGTAGAATCTAAACCATGAATTATCCTTTTCTTTTCCTTTTTGTTTTAACACAAATAGAAATAATAATCCATATATAAAACCAAGGTGTGAATCTTATATTTCCACCATTTTCTATGTATATACAACCATGAAGGATGATGTATGTATGTATGTGTGTATGCACATCCATATGTGCATGAACAAGAATGAATGCATACATGCATGCATACATCCAAAATACAAGAAAGGATTTCTAGTGAGAAACTAATGGTTAAATGATAAATCAACACTTGATTTAGCAATCCGGCCATATCAAATACGACCCAACCAAAAGCAAGCCGCCCGATTAATATACGGTATCTTATACGCGCATTTTAACCAGGTCCATGCGCATATCGCATACGCGCACCACAACGTTTCGCCTAGACTAGGTAACTCCTTTGTGGGACTCTAAGACTCGTCAATACGCCGGCAGTGGGTGATGATCATATCAAGCACCCCCAAGCTGTAAGTGGTCAGCTAAACGTAACGGCCACCCGGGTATTGAGCGATCAGAAGAAAACAAGTGAACCTGCTACAACTCCCGTCGAGCCAACCGGCAACACTACCGTACAGTCTGGTCTCTTCGTCAGATATGCTGCATATCGAGTTTAGGGATGGTAACGTCGACCCCAATAACTCAATAAGTAGCGCCGATGATTGGTCTATAACAGATCGAGAAACTACCGATAACACTTATCAGTAAATCTCAGCAGCCATGGCCAAGGAATTACTGATATAACCAGTCGAGCACAGCGCAGCATCAACTCCCAATACCGGGAGAGATGAAACCCCTCCTATCGTTCATCGCCTTCGTGTGTCTCGGGACTGTACCCAACGGCCACCTGTTTGCACGACTCAATAGAGCCGTGGTAGGGTGGTAATCAAAGTACAGTGGGAGAACACACAAGACTCTATGATGATCTCGGGTCTACAGACTAACCTGTACCAGTGTCACCTGAGAACTGCTATCCGACGATAGATATAATTCCATATAGGAGTTCTCGGTGAGTCCGTCCAGTGTACCCAGTCACCACTGAGCACCCGTATACGATCTCGATATCAAACATCGATGAATGTGGGAACATTTATCGCCCATCATATGGGTCTAGTATCATATACGCTAGTCTACTCTGGTATATCGATGCCCCGTCTTGATATACCTACGACTAGGGACATTTCAGGATATGCTTATAAACTACAGATGTCCCACTAGTATGATCTCCATCATAATCACAGTAGTCAGGCCGATATCCTCAGGGCTTTATCAGCATGTATGAATGAATAAAAGCATGATCAAATCAACATGTCAGATAAAGAAGAACCAGATAGCATACAATCATGTCGAGCAAGAATGTACACTGAATATATATATACATGTACGGATACATCTACTATCATATAATGGCCTCTAGGGCATACATATATCCAACAATCTCCCACTTGCACTAAGGCCAGTTATTGGCGTATCTCATACCCAACATCTCAAAAAGTCGCTCATGCTGCGGCTGAGGGAGGGCCTTGGTGAATGGATCCGCGGCGTTATTCTGTGTGTCTACTCTTCTAATCTCGATCTCGCGGCGATCTACAATCTCCCGGATTAATTGAAAGCGCCTTAGGATGTGTCTGGGCCGCTGATGGGACCTGGGCTCCTTGGCTAACGCCATAGCCCCATTATTATCACAATACAATGGTATTGGATCAATGATGGTTGGAACTACTCCTAGCTCCAAGACGAACTTCTTCATCCAGACGGCTTCCTTGGCGGCATCATTTGCACCAATGTACTCAGCCTCAATCGTAGAGTCTGCAACGGTATCCTGTTTGGAACTCTTCCAACTTACCGCCCCTCCATTGAGGGTAAATATAAACCCAGAGATAGATTTGCTGTCGTCCTTATCGCTCTGGAAGCTCGAATCGGTAAAGGCCTCCATTTGGAGATCTCCATTACCATATACCAAGAACAATTCTTTAGTCCTTCGCAAGTACTTAAGAATGTTCTTCACAGCTGTCCAGTGATTCTCCCCTGGGTTGGATTGATACCTGCTTACAACACTAAGTGCATAAGCTATACCTGGGCGTGTACATAACATCGCATACATTATAGATCCTACTGCCGAAGCATAGGGTATAACGCTCATGCGAGCTCTCTCTTCATCGATCTTTGGGCAAGAGTCCTTGGAGAGAGTGACCCCATGGCAAGCGGGTAAGGCACCCCGCTTGGAGTCTTCTATACTAAACCTTTTTAGGATGGTGTTGATGTACCTGGTTTGGGACAATCCCAATAACCTTTTGGATCTATCCCTATAGATCCTTATGCCCAGAATGTATGTGGCATCACCCAGGTCCTTCATGGAGAACCTTAGTGATAAGAAAGATTTGACCGACTGTAGCATAGGAATATCATTTCCTATCAGAAGAATGTCGTCCACGTACAATACGAGGAATGTGACAGCTCTCCCTACAGCCTTCTTATAAACACAAGGTTCATCCGGATTTTTGATGAAATCAAACTCTTTGATGACATCATCGAAACAGATGTTCCAACTCCGTGATGCCTGCTTTAACCCATATATGGATTTAAGCAATATACATGCTTTCCCGCAGCTCCCACTGTCAACGAAGCCCTCTGGCTGATCCATATAAACGCATTCTTCTAAATTTCCATTTAGAAATGCTGTTTTAACGTCCATCTGCCAGATTTCATAGTCGTAGTGAGCAGCAATAGCAAGTAGGATCCGAATGGATTTAAGCATGGCTACGGGAGAAAAAGTCTCGTCATAGTCCAAACCTGGTCTTTGACGAAAACCCTTCGCCACAAGTCTTGCCTTATAGGTCTCCACCTACCCATCTACACCAATCTTTCTTTTAAAGATCCATTTGCACCCCACAGGTTTTACCCCAGGGGGTACAACGTCCAAAGTCCATACTTTATTGGTGTACATAGACTCCATTTCGGATCTCATGGCATCCAGCCACTTCACAGAGTCTCCACTCGTGATAGCTTGCTGAAAACTGGTAGGATCATCATCATCCATGATGCAGTCTTCTCCGTCACCATCAATGAGGAAACCGTAGTACCTCTCCGGTGGGCAAGAATGTCGGGTTCCTAGGCACTTTCAAGAGGTCTCACAAGGCATCAACCATACCAATTTCAAATTTTACGAGTGCCGAGAAACCCTAATACGGATCGTTAACTAGAATTTTAGGCGAAAAGTGAAACTAGTTAACATCTTAACTAAAAGTAAGAAGCTACAACCTTTGTAGATCCGGTTCTCCACTTCCTTAGCTCCACATAGACGTCCTCTCGCTGTCCAAGTCGGATCTCGGACTCTAGCATCGGCTTCATCGGAGAAATGAGCGGACTAGTCGTCGGCTACGATGCCGAAGATGATCTACGTCGAGGTTACACAAGATCAAGCTCCAACTTCACCAAGTTGTGAAACTTGTGAAGAAAATACCCTATACTACTTGGCAAGAGGTAGAAGGTGAAGAAATAGGAGGTGGGTTCACTTTAGAATTGGATTTCTCACTCATTTACTCAAGATGCCATTGATGAAGGCTAGCTTTCCTTCTTGATGAAGATGATGAAGAAGGAGAAAGAATATGATAAGTTATTCTTGAAAAGAATAATAAAATGAATACTTATCATCTTCTAACCTTGGTTAGGTGTAGAGAATAGACCATGGTTAGTAGGAATGGTTAGGGTTAAGGATGAAGACAAAATGGTCACTTTAGTCAAAGCTTCATGAAGCTTCAACAAGCTTCATGAAAGAAAGAAACCATTTTGTTTTTCTTTTATCTATTTCTCATAAAAGAATGGATAAAAATAAATAAGTGAATAACTCAAAACCCTAACCATTATCATAACCATGGTTTAATTCTTTGCACAAAGCCAAGTAAGTATGTATCATCAAACATGATACAATCAAGTGCACACAAAATATATCACATATACAATGTGCACTTCAAGTGAGAAAATCCTTTTAAAATGAACCAATACTAGTTAATGCAAAGTAATATATCAAATATATAATTATACATTAAATCATTAAATCAACACTTGATTCAATGATCCGGTCATGTCGCACATAACCGACTAGTATCAAATGAATCGACTTATCGAATCAATCTTTGATTCGATAACTAGGTTATATCGCATACAACCAATCGAAACATTCATCGCGAGAATGAAATACGGTATCACATACACGCATTATTCTCGGTCCCGCACATATCTCATATGCGCTCCTATTTCGTTTCGCTTGAGCCAGGAAACCTCTGTGTAGGACTCTAAAGAATCGTCAATACGCCGGCAGCAGATGATGATCATATCAAGCACCTACAAGCCGCAAGCGGTCTGCCAAACGTAACGGCCACCCGGGTATTGAGCGATCAGAAGATCGACGAGCTAGCCCGCTCACACTCCTGTGAATCCAACCAGTAACACTTACCGTACAGTCCGGTCTGTTCATCTGATATGTCGCATATCAAGTCTAGGGGTGGTAAACGTCAGACCCCAGTAACCGATAAGTCGTGCCGATGTGAGGCTCATAACGGGTCGAGAAACTACTGGTAACACTTACCAGCAAATCTCTGATCAGCCCTGGCCAGGGACTTCCCTGTTACGGCCAATCGAGCACTGCGCAACATCAACCCCCAATACCGGGAGAGACGAAACCCCTCCTATCACTCATTGTCTCCATGTGACTCGGGACTGTACCCAAAGACCACCGTTTTGCACGCCCTCATGGACGTGGTAAGGTGGAGATCAAAGCACAGTGGGAATCACACAAGACTCTATGACGATCTCGGGTCTACAGACTAACCTGTACAAGTGTCACCTGAGAACTGCCATCTGACGTGAGGTATAATACCATCTGGGAGTTCTCGGCGAGTCCGTCCAGGGTACCCAGTCTCCACTGAGCACCCGTATACCATCTCTGATGTCAAACACCAATGGATATGGGATCATCCATCGCCCACTTCTCGACCCATGTGATGGGCGATGGATGATCCCATATCCATTGGTGTTTGACATCAGAGATGGTATACGGGTGCTCAGTGGAGACTGGGTACACTGGACGGACTCGCCGAGAACTCCCAGATGGTATTATACCTCACGTCAGATGGCAGTTCTCAGGTGACACTTGTACAGGTTAGTCTGTAGACCCGAGATCGTCATAGAGTCTTGTGTGATTCCCACTGTGCTTTGATCTCCACCTTACCACGTCCATCAGGGCGTGCAAAACGGTAGTCTTTGGGCACAGTCCCGAGTCACATTGAGGCAATGAGCGATAGGAGGGGTTTCGTCTCTCCCGGTATTGGGGGTTGATGTTGCGCAGTGCTCGATTGGCCGTAGCAGGGAAGTCCCTGGCCAGGGCTGATCAGAGATTTGCTGGTAAGTGTTACCAGTAGTTTCTCGACCCGTTATGAGCCTCACATCGGCACGACTTATCGGGTTATTGGGGTCTGACGTTTACCACCCCTAGACTTGATATACGACATATCAGACGAAGAGACCGGACTGTACGGTAAGTGTTACTGGTCGGATTCGCAGGAGTGTGAGCGGGCTAGCTCGTCGATCTTCTGATCGCTCAATATCCGGGTGGCCGTTATGTTTAGCAGACCGCTTGCGGCTTGTGGGTGTTTGATATGATCATCATCTGCTACCGACGTATTGACGAGTCTTTAGAGTCCTACACAGAGGTTTCCTGGCTCAAGCGAAACGAAATAGGAGCGCATATGAGATGTGTGTGGAACCGAGAATAATGCGTGTATGTGATACCGCATTTCATTCTCGCGATAAATGTTTCGATTGGTTATATTCGATATGACCTAGTTATGGAATCGTTGATTCGATGAATCGATACATTGGATACTAGTCGGTTATGTGCAACATGACCGGATCATTGAATCAAATGTTGATTTAATGATTTAATGTATAATTATATATTTGATATATTACTTTGCATTAGCTAATATTGGTTCACTTTATATGGATTTTCTCACTTGATGCACATTGTATATGTGATATACTTTTGTGCACATTTTTGTATCATGTTTGATGATACTTGATCATTTGGTTAAGTGTGAAGGATTAAACCATGGTTAAGTGATAATTAAGGTTTTGCTTAATCATTTATTTATTCATTTCTTTATTTATTTATTTGGAAATGATTATGATAAGAATGGTGGCTTTCTTTGTCTTTTAGTTGAAGCTTCATGAAGCTTTGACTTCTTAACCATTCTTGTCATCATGCTTAACCCTAACCCATCCATTAACCATGGTCTATTCTCTACACTTAACCTTAGTTAGAATCATGATAAGTATTCCATTTTCTTTTCATTTTAAAAAGACTTATCATAATTCTAGCTCATCTTCTTCTTCATCTTCAAGTTTGAAACCTTGAGGCCATCAATGGCAACTTGAGCTTGAGAGTGAGAAATCCAATTCTAAAGAGAACCCACCTCCTATTTCTTCATCCTCTACCTCTTGCCAAGTAGTAGAGTGTGTTTTCTTCACAAGTTTCATCACTTTGTGAAGTGGGAGCTTGATCTAGCGATGCCTCGACGTAGATCATCTTCGGCATCGTCGTCGATGACCAAGCCCGTTCATTCTCCGATGAAGCCGACTCTAGAGCCCGGGGTTCGACTTGGACAGCGAGAAGACTTCGTTGCGGAGCCGTGGAGGTGGACATCCGGATCTACAAAGGTTGTAATTTCCGTACTCTAGTAGTTAAGTGTTAACTAGTTTACTTTTTCGCCTAGATTTCTAGCAACGATCCGTTAACTAGGGTTTCTCGGCACCATATTTTCCTAAAATGGCATGGTTGATGCCTTGTGTGACCTTTACTGTGTGCCTAGGAACCCTACAGTGGTATCAGAGCCTAGTTAGAGCCTTAGGTGAAGTCTAGACGGAGTTTGAAACCCGGACGAACCGAAAACCCAACCCCAAAATAGCTCTCTGGAAATTTTTCAAATTTGTGGTTTTTTGTCAATTAAAATTGCTTAAAAAATTCAGCAATAAAATCTAAGAATTACTGTGCAAAACGTTTCCAGTGAACAGTACAAAGTGCGGCGGAACCGCGGCAGAAGCTAGGCTTCTGCGGCGGTTCCGCGGCTAAATAGTGACGTCAGCCATTGGTTTTTGCACAGTAATTCCTGATTAATTGTTCTGAGTTTTCTGGGAATTTTAATTTGACTCAAGAGTTGAGTATTCTGGGGTTGTATAGGGAATCGACGATTCGATCGGATTATCGAACTTTGTCTATGTGTTTTCCGGATAATTTTGTGAATATGTTAAAAAGTTCGACCGGATACAAATACCCAATCTTTCCCCTGCCAAAAAATATCCAAGTGTTGGATTATTGTGTGGTTTAAGGACGTTCTGAGTAGTGCAAGTAACGCGATGGTCCCTCTAGAAGACAACAAACCTTAACTCGATTATGTGACCGTCTTGAACTGCCCTTTGAACCTTCGGGTTTGGGGCAGTACGGCGTGCCACATGTGAGGCGTTGGCTTGACCCTTCTACGGCTGGACCGTTGGTACTGAGGCATGAAACGAATGTCTTTGAACCTATTTCATGTGTTGGATGGTTTCGGGAAAACTTGGGTGTTCGAATGTTCGATCGGAAAGTTTAATATATTCTATTTATCTGGAATGGGATACAATAATTGGAATTCACAAACAGTTATGTGATAACTGAATGAATGATATAAATCTAGCGGTTTAGTTTCATTTGATATTGAAAAGAGTTTTCGATAATGAGACTAAAATGCGGGATTTATATATTTTAGGCATGTGATGTCTAAGTATTTCATTTGATTAGGCATGCGATGTCTAAAGCAGTTGCGGATTCCAATTGTTGTAGTTTTACACTTTCTTTTCTGTGACCGCAAGTGTAGTATGTTCATATCGCCGGTTTCGTTGCTATACGTCAATGACAATTGGGGTATGCATACTTACTTACGTTGATGACATGTGATGTTATGTGTTGCTGGATATGTTATATTGGATCGTCGTATTCGAATAGCCGGGGGTTTTTATGTGAGATGAGTGTTTTTCATTTTCTTTCATGTAAAAACTTGTATGTAATATTCTTTCATTTGGGGCACTTCCAGGTAGCGGAAGTTGTCACCCTTTGTATATTATTTACTTTTCCGCATTAGTATAGACCCAAGGAGGGGAGCACAAGTAACCGGGTTCTGGGGTCCAGTGGGAGACCAACTCGAGGAGTCGAGTCCGGGTCTCCTAACCCTAGAATTGGCAGGGTTGCTTGTCGCTCTCGTAGGGGTCTAGGGGTGTGGGATTGGCTATTCATCACGACCGTAGAATCCGTGTTTTATACTGGCTCGTATTGAAAACACGGACGTCCTAGTATATCCAATATTTCATATGTTGATTCTGCTGCGATATCTGTGTTGTGATTCTGTGATGGATATAGTATATAGTATATATGATATATTATATAGACGTTACTTATGTTTTACACCCGCGCTAGCCCTGCCCTGCTCTGTCGTTAGTTACCTAACCTAACGGTGCACGAGGGGACATCGAGGCGAATGCGGATGGCATAAGTGTACGTCATATCTATCTGTGATGTTTAGGTATTTAAATGATGGGACTTCATTAATGTGATTAATGAAAGATAAGAAACCTAAGATGTTGTGGAATCGAATTTTAAAATAAAACAGGTAGCTACAGTTCTTGCTTTGCATAGCTGTATATATGATATACCCTGCACCTTATTCGATGAGGAAAGGACCGAGATCCCTTCACCGGGAGTGACTCCTTTAGCAGTAACTGGCAGATGCTACACACTCGGTTTGGTTTTTGATTGCTTTTTAAGAGTTTTTTCTTTGCACAGTGATGTATATGATATATCCCGGACCTCATTCGACGAGGAAAGGGCCGACGATCCCTTCACCGGGAGTGACCCCTTTAGCAAAACTAGAAAAGCCTCAAAATCATTCCATTTTAAAACTTCATTTGATTCTACAACGATATCAAGTTCATTACGCAATAGGTTTTCAGAAAAACCTGACGTAGCCCTCCGTCATTTCAGATAAGTACTAGTTAGTATTCGTGCTACGTTTGTTGACTATGTTAAGGCGTAGTGTACGGTAGCTAATTAGTGCTTATCTGTATAAGCATATGATGCGATTGGATTAGGATAGTCGTGCGACTTTGTTGACTATGTTAAGGGTCGTGCGGGTGGGTTTAATTCAATCGGGAAATGACGGGTTGAACTTGACTAGCACTTATGATTTGTTGACTATGTTAAAGTCATATAGCTGCTAGGGGCAAAAGATTATCGGGAATTTCAAGTGTTGAAATTTGCAATGAGATTGCATACCTTCTATGAGATAGTTGGATCCCGATACCCACTGCGAGTAAGAGTTACTCCTGGGAGAGTTTTACACATTGCAATTAGCCGATCAAGTAGGTGTCTAGAAAGGTGTCAACGGGGTTACGCCTCTGGGAAAACGAGGTTTACAGTAATTAGGTTCGTGCGAAAGCACGGGGGACCTCCCTCAAAGTACCGACACTGGCCTGGCTGAAAGATTGGCGAACTTGTAGTGTGTAATTAATCCCGGCTAGTCTTTCCTTTTAGGGTTTGAAGGAAGATTTGATAAAAACAGTGGGAGCCATCCTGATTAGATAAGATAATAACCAATCTGATCTTGCATGAGCTTACGCTAAAGTGTTTTCTTCTCTCTCTCTCCAGGTAGCGACCATTTCATGCCTTAATAAAGATAATAATATGGATGTATTGACCGAACCCGCATGTTATACTGTGCTGGGGAACGTTGGTTCCGTTCTTTCTTATAAGAGTTATAGGAATGAACAGGAAATAGGGGAATACCAGGATTCCCATGCCACCCGAATGAAGAAAGTACATGATGATGCATTTTCTTCGGGTGTGTTCGTTACTGAGAACTGTTTCTCCATTTGCTCTACGTCCTGGGTATTGGATACCGGGTCAGGATCCCATATATGTAATCAGTTACATGGGCTTAGGAAAGGTAGAGAACTTGGAGAAGGTGATAAATACATTAGAGTTGGAAATGGTGCAATTGTTGCAGCTAAGACTGTCGGGGAATATCACCTTGTATTACCAACTGGTAATACATTGGTTCTGAACGAATGCTATTACATGCCGAACCTGATATGCAACATTATATCGGTTTCTTTGCTAAGTAAAGAAGGATATAATTTTGTATTACAGGACAATGTTATGAACATTTTCCATAACCAAAAGTTGGTTGGATCAGGCACGTTGTGCAATGGCATTTATGTTCTAAACCAATCAACAGTTCTGAGTATAACAAACACACACAAGAGGAAGAGTTCAGAACTGAACGATTCTTTCTTGTGGCATTGTAGACTAGGTCACATCAATGCGACACGACTGACTAAGTTGCATAAAGATGGATATTTGAAACCTTTCGAATATTCATCTTATGACACTTGCCAGTCATGTCTCAAAGGCAAGATGACCAAAACTCCGTTTACGGGACACGGAGAAAGAGTTACCGAACTCTTGGGACTGATACATAGTGATGTATGCGGTCCCATGTCTACACATGCCAGGGATGGTTCTTCATACTTCATTACATTCACTGACGATCTCTCTAGGTTCGGGTATGTGTTCCTGATGAAACACAAATCAGAAGCTTTTGAGAAATTTAGGGAATATAAACAAGAAGTTGAGAACCAAACCGGAAAAAGTATTAAAATCCTTCGATCTGATCGAGGAGGTGAATACTTGAGCAATGAATTCCTGGACTTCCTAAAAGAGAATGGGATTCTCTCTCAGCAGACTCCTCCATATACACCACAGTACAACGGTGTATCTGAAAGGAGGAACCGCACCCTATTAGATATGGTGCGCTCTATGATGAGCACAGCTGAGTTACCTATTTCCTTCTGGGGATATGCACTGGAGACAGCAGCATACCTATTGAATCAAGTTCCATCTAAATCTGTACCTACCACACCATATGAGATATGGAGTGGGAAGAGACCATATTTTAAACGAGTTAAAATATGGGGTTGTCCGGCCTATGTCAAAAGACAAAATCCAGACAAACTCGAGGCACGGTCAGTTCTTTGCAAGTTTGTGGGATATCCTAAGAATTCCCAAGGATATTTTTTCTACCATGTTGAAGAACAAAACGTGTTTGTTTCTCAATATGCCACCTTTTTAGAAAAGGAATTTCTTGAAAAAGAAATTAGTGGCAAAGTGGTAGAGCTGGAAGAGGTTCCAGATACACAAACAGTAACAGAAGATTTAGTGGAACCAGAGCATTCAGTAGCTTCCGACGAACCTCAGCCTTTCCGCCGATCTAGTAGGGTTCCTCGCCAGCCTGAGAGATACTACGGTTTTCTCATGGATGGTGGAAGCGAGGATTTCATCATGGAGGATGATGACCCAACTAGTTTCGAGCAGGCCATCACGAGTGGGGACTCAGTGAAATGGCTGGATGCTATGCGGTCCGAGATGGAATCCATGTACACCAACAAAGTATGGACTTTGGACGTTACTCCTGAAGGGGTAAAACCCATTGGGAGCAAGTGGATCTTCAAGAAGAAACTTGGTGTAGATGGGAAAGTGGAGACTTTCAAAGCTAGACTTGTAGCAAAGGGTTTTCGTCAAAGACCAGGTGTGGACTATGACGAGACCTTTTCTCCAGTAGCTATGCTTAAATCCATCCGGATCATGCTTGCCATCGCTGCATATCATGATTACGAAATCTGGCAAATGGATGTTAAGACCGCCTTTCTAAATGGTGATTTAGAAGAGTGCGTGTACATGACTCAGCCAGAGGGCTTCGTAGACAGTGGGAGCAGCGGAAAGGTGTGCAAGCTGCTTAAATCCATTTATGGATTAAAGCAAGCATCGCGGAGTTGGAACATCTGCTTTGACGTCGTTATCAAAGAGTTTGATTTCGTCAAAAATCCAGATGAACCTTGTATCTACAAGAAGGTGGCAGAGAGTAAGGTTGTCTTCCTCGTATTGTACGTGGACGACATACTCTTGATAGGAAATGATATTCCTATGCTGCAATCGGTCAAGCTCTTCTTATCACAAAGATTCTCAATGAAAGATCTTGGTGATGCCTCCTGCATATTGGGAATTAGGATCTATAGAGATAGATCCAAACGGATTTTGGGATTGTCCCAATCCAGGTACATTGACACCATACTAAAGAGGTTTAGTATGGAAGAGTCCAAGCGTGGGAACTTACCCACGATCTCTGGAGTCACTCTCTCCAAAGAGATGTCTCCCAAAACTGATTTGGAGAGAGCTCGCATGCAAGGGATACCCTATGCTTCGGCAGTAGGCTCTATCATGTATGCGATGCTATGTACCAGACCCGATGTAGCATACTCACTAAGTGTAGTGAGCAGGTATCAAGCTGATCCTGGAGAGAGTCACTGGACAGCTGTGAAGAGCATTCTCAAGTACTTGCGAAGGACTAGAGATATGTTCTTGGTGTATGGTAACGGAGAACTCCAAGTGGAGTCCTTTACCGATTCGAGCTTCCAGAGTGATAAGGACGACTCTAAGTCGCAGTCGGGCTTTGTCTTTACCCTTTACGGAGGGGCGGTTAGCTGGAAGAGTTCCAAGCAGGAAACCGTGGCAGACTCAACGATGGAGGCTGAATACATCGCTGCCAACGATGCTGCCAAAGAGGCTGTCTGGATCAAGAAGTTCATTACTGAACTTGGAGTGGTTCCATCCAATGAGCATCCAATACCTTTGTATTGCGATAACAATGGAGCGGTGGCTTTGGCCAAGGAACCCAGGTCCCATCAGCGGTCCAGACATATTCTGAGGCGGTATCACCTGATCCGGGAGATAGTTGATCGCCGGGAGATCGAGGTCAGGAGAGTTGACACGAAGAACAACACGGCGGATCTACTCACGAAGGCCATTCCCCAGATACAGTTTGAGAGACTCTTCGGGATGCTCGGTATGCGATACTACAGCAGCTGGCCCTAGTGCAAGTGGGAGATTGTTAGTTGTATGTATGCCCTAGAGGGCAGTATTGTACAGATGTTGTATATTATATTGGATGCTTGGACATATATAGAGATGACTTTCTTGCTCGAGATGATAGTATGCTATCTGGTTACTCTTTATCTTAACATGTACACTAGTCTCTTTATACTGTCTTATAGTTACATGTTGGTAAAGCCCTTAGGATGTGTACTTGACTACCTGGACTATGATGCAGATCATACTAGTGGGGACATGGTAGTCCATAAGTACATCCTTCAAGGTCCCTAGTCGTGGGTGTATCGAGACGGGGCATCGATATACCAGTGTAGACTAGCGTATACGCTTCTCGACCCATGTGATGGGAGATGGATGATCCCATATCCATTGGTGTTTGACATCAGAGATGGTATACGGGTGCTCAGTGGAGACTGGGTACACTGGACGGACTCGCCGAGAACTCCCAGATGGTATTATACCTCACGTCAGATGGCAGTTCTCAGGTGACACTTGTACAGGTTAGTCTGTAGACCCGAGATCGTCATAGAGTCTTGTGTGATTCCCACTGTGCTTTGATCTCCACCTTACCACGTCCATGAGGGCGTGCAAAACGGTGGTCTTTGGGCACAGTCCCGAGTCACATGGAGGCAATGAGCGATAGGAGGGGTTTCGTCTCTCCCGGTATTGGGGGTTGATGTTGCGCAGTGCTCGATGGGCCGTAGCAGGGAAGTCCCTGGCCAGGGCTGATCAGAGATTTGCTGGTAAGTGTTACCAGTAGTTTCTCGACCCGTTATGAGCCTCACATCGGCACGACTTATCGGGTTATTGGGTCTGACGTTTACCACCCCTAGACTTGATATGCGACATATCAGACGAAGAGACCGGACTGTACGGTAAGTGTTACTGGTCGGATTCGCAGGAGTGTGAGCGGGCTAGCTCGTCGATCTTCTGATCGCTCAATACCCGGGTGACCGTTATGTTTAGCAGACCGCTTGCGGCTTGTGGGTGTTTGATATGATCATCTTCTGCTACCGGCGTATTGACGAGTCTTTAGAGTCCTACACAGAGGTTTCCTGGCTCAAGCGAAACGAAATAGGAGCGCATATGAGATGTGTGCGGAACCGAGAATAATGCGTGTATGTGATACCGCATTTCATTCTCGCGATAAATGTTTCGATTGGTTATATTCGATATGACCTAGTTATCGAATCGTTGATTCGATGAATCGATACATTGGATACTAGTCGGTTATGTGCAACATGACCGGATCATTGAATCAAATGTTGATTTAATGATTTAATGTATAATTATATATTTGATATATTACTTTGCATTAGCTAATATTGGTTCACTTTATATGGATTTTCTCACTTGATGCACATTGTATATGTGATATACTTTTGTGCACATTTTTGTATCATGTTTGATGATACTTGATCATTTGGTTAAGTGTGAAGGATTAAACCATGGTTAAGTGATAATTAGGGTTTTTCTTAATCATTTATTTATTCATTTCTTTATTTATTTATTTGGAAATGATTATGATAAGAATGGTGGCTTTCTTTGTCTTTTAGTTGAAGCTTCATGAAGCTTTGACTTCTTAACCATTCTTGTCATCATGCTTAACCCTAACCCATCCATTAACCATGGTCTATTCTCTACACTTAACCCTAGTTAGAATCATGATAAGTATTCCATTTTCTTTTCATTTTAAAAAGACTTATCATAATTCTAGCTCATCTTCTTCTTCATCTTCAAGTTTGAAACCTTGAGGCCATCAATGGCAACTTGAGCTTGAGAGTGAGAAATCCAATTCTAAAGAGAACCCACCTCCTATTTCTTCATCCTCTACCTCTTGCCAAGTAGTAGAGTGTGTTTTCTTCACAAGTTTCATCACTTTGTGAAGTGGGAGCTTGATCTAGCGATGCCTCGACGTAGATCATCTTCGGCATCGTCGTCGATGACCAAGCCCGTTCATTCTCCGATGAAGCCGACTCTAGAGCCCGGGGTTCGACTTGGACAGCGAGAAGACTTCGTTGCGGAGCCGTGGAGGTGGACATCCGGATCTACAAAGGTTGTAATTTCCGTACTCTAGTAGTTAAGTGTTAACTAGTTTACTTTTTCGCCTAGATTTCTAGCAACGATCCGTTAACTAGGGTTTCTCGGCACCATATTTTCCTAAAATGGCATGGTTGATGCCTTGTGTGACCTCTACTGTGTGCCTAGGAACCCTACACCTTGCATGCGAGCTCTCTCCAAATCAGTCTTGGGAGACATCTCTTTGGAGAGAGTGACTCCAGAGATCATGGGCAAGTTCCCACGATTGGATTCTTCCATACTAAACCTCTTTAGTATGGTGTCAATGTACCTGGATTGGGACAATCCCAATATCCGTTTGGATCTATCTCTATAGATCCTAATTCCCAATATGCAGGAGGCATCACCAAGATCTTTCATCAAGAATCTTTGTGATAAGAAGAGCTTGACCGATTGCAGCATAGGAATATCATTTCCTATCAAGAGTATGTCGTCTACGTACAATACGAGGAAGACAACCTTACTCTCTGCCACTTTCTTGTAGATACAAAGTTCATCTGGGTTTTTGACGAAATCAAACTCTTTGATAATGATGTCAAAGCAGATGTTCCAACTCCGCGATGCTTGCTTTAATCCATAAATGGATTTAAGCAGCTTGCACACCTTCCCGCTGCTCCCACTGTCTACGAAGCCCTCTGGCTGAGTCATGTACACGCACTCTTCTAAATCACCATTTAGAAAGGCGGTCTTAACATCCATTTGCTAGATTTCGTACTCATGATATGCAGCGATGGCAAGCATGATCCGGATGGATTTAAGCATAGCCACTGGAGAAAAGGTTTCGTCATAGTCCACACCTGGTCTTTGACGAAAACCCTTTGCAACAAGTCTAGCTTTGAAAGTCTCCACTTTCCCATCTACACCAAGTTTTTTCTTGAAGATCCATTTGCTCCCAATGGGTTTTACCCCTTCAGGAGCAACTTCCAAAGTCCATACTTTGTTGGTGTACATGGATTCCATCTCGGACCGCATAGCATCTAGCCATTTCACTGAGTCCCTACTCGTGATGGCCTGCTCGAAGCTAGTTGGGTCATCATCCTCCATGATGCAATCCTCGCTCCCACCATCCATGAGAAAACCGTAGTATTTCTCAGGTTGGCGAGGAACCCTACTAGATCGGCGGAGAGGCTGAGGTTCGTTGGGAGCTTCTGAATCCTCTGGTTCCACTAAATCTTCAGTTTGAGTTTGTGTAGCCGGAATTTCTTCCAGTTCTACCTTATCCCCACTAATTTCTTTTGCAAGAAATTCCTTTTCCAAAAAGGTGGCATGTCGAGAAACAAACACTTTTTGTTCCTCTGTATGGTAGAAAAGATATCTATGTGAATGTTTAGGATATCCCACAAACTTGCATAGAACTGACCGTGCCTCGAGTTTGTCCGGATTTTGCCTTTTGACATAGGACGGACAACCCCATATCTTAACTCGTTTAAGACATGGTCTCTTCCCACTCTATATCTCATATGGTGTGGTAGGTACAGATTTAGTTGGAACTTGATTCAATAGGTATGATGCTGTTTCCAGCGCATATCCCCATAAGGAAATAGGTAACTCAGCTGTGCTCATCATAGAGCGCACCATATCTAATAGGGTGCGGTTCCTCCGTTCTGATACACCGTTGTGCTGTGGTGTATATGGAGGAGTCAGCTGAGAGAGAATCCCATTCTCTTTTAGGAAGTCCAGGAATTCATTGCTCAAGTGTTCACCTCCTCGATCAGATCGAAGGATTTTAATACTTTTTCCGGTTTGGTTCTCGACTTCTTGTTTATATTCTCTAAATTTCTCAAAAGCTTCTGATTTGTATTTCATCAGGAACATATATCCGAATATAGAGAGATCGTCAGTGAATGTAATGAAGTACGAAGAACCATCCCTGGCATGTGTAGACATAGGACCGCATACATCACTATGTATCAGTCCCAAGAGTTCGGTAACTCTTTCTCCGTGTCCCGTAAACAGAATTTTGGTCATCTTGCCTTTGAGACATGACTGGCAAGTGTCATAAGATGAAAATTCAAACGGATTTAAATATCCATCCTTATGCAACTTAGCTAGTCGTGTCGCATTGATGTGACCTAGTCTACAATGCCACAAGAAGGATTCGTTCAGTTCAGAACTCTTCCTCTTGTGTGTGTTTGTTATGCTCAGAACTGTTGATTGATTTAGAACATAAATGCCATTGCACAACGTGCCTGATCCAACCAACTTTTGGTTACGGAAAATGTTCATAACATTGTCCTGTAATACAAAATTATATCCCTCTTTACTCAACAAAGAAACCGATATAATGTTGCATATTAGGTTCGGCATGTAATAGCATTCGTTCAGAACCAATGTATTACCAGTTGGTAATACAAGGTGATATTCCCCGGCAGTCTTAGCTGCAACAATTGCACCATTTCCAACTCTAATGTCTTTATCACCTTCTCCAAGTTCTCTACCTTTCCTAAGCCCATGTAACTGATTACATATATGGGATCCTGGCCCGGTATCTAATACCCAGGACGTAGGGCAAATGGAGAAACAGTTCTCTGTAACGAACACACCCGAAGAAAATGCATCAACATGTACTTTCTTCATTCGGGTGGCATGGGAATCCTGGTATTCCCAAATATCCTGTTCAGTCCTATAACTCTTATAGGAAAGAACGGAACCAACGTTCCCCAGCACAGTATAACATGCGGGTTCGGTCAATACATCCATATTATTATCTTGATTAGGGCATGATATGGTCGCTACCTGGAGAGAGAGAGAAGAAAACACTTTAGCGTATGCTCTTGCAAGATCAGACTGGTTATTATCTTATCTAATCAGGATGGCTCCCACTGTTTTTATCAAATCTTCCTTCAAACCCTAAAAGGAAAGACTAGCCGGGATTAATTACACACTACAAGTTCGCCAATCTTTCAGCCAGGCCAGTGTCGGTACTTTGAGGGAGGTCCCCCGTGCTTTCGCACGAACCTAATTAATGTAAACCTCGTTTTCCCAGAGGCGTAACCCCGTTGACACCTTTCTAGACACCTACTTGATCAACTAATTGCAATGTGTAAAACTCTCCCAGGAGTAACTCTTACTCGCAGTGGGTATCGGGATCCAACTATCTCATAGAAGGTATGCAATCTCATTGCAAATTTCAACACTTGAAATTCCCGATAATATTTTGCCCCTAGCGTCCTATGACCTTGACAAAGGCCAACAAATCATAGTCTGCTAGTCAAGTTCAACCCGTCATTTCTTGATTGAATCAAACCCACCCGCACGGCCCTTGACAAAGGCCAACAAGGTTGTACGACTACCCTGAAACAATCTGCATCACATGCATAAGCAGATAAGTACTATTCAGCTACCGCACACTACGCCTTGACAAAGGCCAACAAACGCAGCACGAATACTAAACAGTTCTTATCTGAAATGACGGAGGGCTACGACAGGTTTTTCTGAAAACCTATTGCGTAGTGAACTTGATATCGTTGTAGAATCGAATGATTTTGAAATGGAGTGTCTTTTGAGGCTTTTTCTAATTTTGCTAAAGGGGTCACTCCCGGTGAAGGGATCGTCGGCCCTTTCCTCGTCGAATGAGGTGCGGGATATATCATATATATCACTATGCAAAGCAAAAACTATAGAAGCTATCAAAAGACAAACCGAGTGTGTAGCATCTGCCAGTTATTTCTAAAGGAGTCACTCCCGGTGAAGGGATCTCGGTCCTTTCCTCATCGAATAAGGTGCAGGATATATCACATATACCGCTGTGCTAAGCAAGAACTTTAAAATTTGATTCTACAACATCTTAGGTTTCTTTTCTTTCATTAATCACATTAATGAAGTCCCATCATTTAAGTCACCTAAACATCACAGATAAATACGACGTACACTTATGCCATCCGCATTCGCCTGGATGTCCCCTCGTGCACCGTTAGGTTAGGTAACTAACGACAGAGCAGGGCAGGGCTAGTGCGGGTGCAAAACATAAGTAACGTCTATATAATATATCATATATACTATATACTGTATCTATCACAGAACATCACATGATCACATCACAGATATCGCAGCAGAAGAAACATATGAAACATTGGATATACTGGGACGTCCGTGTTTTCAATACGAGCCAGTATAAAACACGGATTCCACGGTCGTGATGAATAGCCAATCCCACACCCCTAGACCCCTACGAGAGCGGCAAGCAACCCTACCAATTCTAGGGTTAGGAGACCCGGACTCGACTCCTCGAGATGGTCTCCCACTGAACCCTAGAATCCGGTTACTTGTGCTCCCCTCCTTGGGTCTATCCTAATGCGGAAAAGTAAATAATATACAAAAGGTAACAACTTCCGCAAGCTGGAAGTGCCCCAAATAAAAGAATATTACATACAAGTTTTTACATGAATGAAATTGAAAAACACTCATCTCACATAAAAAACCCCGGCTATTCAAACACGACGATCCAATATAACATATCCAGCAACACATAACATCACATGTCATCAACGTAAGTAAGTATGCAAACACCGATTGTCGTCGACGTATAGCAATGACAATCGGCAATACCACTACATACTACACTTACGGTCATAGAAAAGAAAGTGTAAAACTACAACAGTTGGAATCCGCAACCTCTTTAGACATCGCATGCCTAATCATATGAAATACTTAGACATCACATGCCTAACAATTATAAACCCCGCATTTTAGTCTCATTACCGAAAACTCTTTTCAATATCAAGTGAGACTAAACCGCTAGATTTATAACATTCATTCAGTTATCTCATAACTGTTTGTGAATTCCAATTATTGTATCCCATTCCGGATAAATAGAAAATATTAAACTTTCCGATCAAACATTCGAACACCCAAGTTTTCCCGAAACCGTTCAACACATGAAATAGGTTCAAAGACATTCACTTCATGCCTCGGTACCAACGGTCCAGCCGTAGAAGGGTCAAGCTAACGCCTCACATGTGGCACGCCGTACTGCTCCAAACCTGAAGGTTCAAAGGGCAGTTCAAGACGGTCACATAATCGAGTTAAGGTTTGTTGTCTTCTAGAGGGACCATCGCGTTACTTGCACTACTCAGAACGTCCTTAAACCACAGAAAAATCCAACACTTGGAAATTTTTCCGGCAGGGGAAAAATTGGGTATTTATATCCGGTCGAACTTTTTAACACATTCTAAAGTTATCCGGAAAAACACATAGACAAAATCTGATAATCCGATCGAATCATCGAATTCCCAATACAACCCCAGAAAATTCAACTCTTGAATAAATATTAAAAATTCCCATAAAACTCAGCACTGTGAAAGAGGAATTATTGTGCAAAGATGGAGGGCTGACGTCACCAGAGAGCCGCGGAACCGCTTCAGAAGCTAGGCTTCTGCCTCGGTTCCGCCGCATGTTTGAGGTATCAATTGTCAAATTTTGCACCGTAATTCTTATAATTCCCTGCTGAATTTTTTAAGGATTTTTAATCTGGAAAAAACCCAGTTTTTGGAAAAAGTCCAGAGAGCATTTTAATATTAGGGTTTCGGTTCGATCGGATTTCAAACGTCGTCTAGACTTCGCCTAAGGCTCTAGCTAGGCTCTGATACCACTGTAGGGTTCCTAGGCACTCTCAAGAGCTCTCACAAGGCATCAACCATGCCAATTTCAAATTTTACGAGTGCCGAGAAACCCTAATACGGATCATTAACTAGAATTTTAGGCGAAAAGTGAAACTAGTTAACATCTTAACTAAAAGTAAGAAGCTACAACCTTTGTAGATCCGGTTCTCCACTTCCTTAGCTCCACGTAGACGTCCTCTCGCTGTCCAAGTCGGATCTCGGACTCTAGCATCGGCTTCATCGGAGAAATGAGCGGACTAGTCGTCGGCTACGATGCCGAAGATGATCTACGCCGAGGTTACACAAGATCAAGCTCCAACTTCACCAAGTTGTGAAACTTGTGAAGAAAATATCCTATACTACTTGGCAAGAGGTAGAGGGTGAAGAAATAGGAGGTGGGTTCACTTTAGAATTGGATTTCTCACTCATTTACTCAAGATGCCATTGATGAAGGCTAGCTTTCCTTCTTGATGAAGATGATGAAGAAGGAGAAAGAATATGATAAGTTATTCTTGAAAAGAATAATAAAATGAATACCTATCATCTTCTAACCTTGGTTAGGTGTAGAGAATAGACCATGGTTAGTAGGAATGGTTAGGGATAAGGATGAAGACAAAATGGTCACTTTAGTCAAATCTTCATGAAGCTTCAACAAGCTTCATGAAAGAAAGAAACCATTTTGTTTTTCTTTTATCTATTTCTCATAAAAGAATGGATAAAAATAAATAAGTGAATAACTCAAAACCCTAACCATTATCATAACCATGGTTTAATTCTTTGCACAAAGCCAAGTAAGTATGTATCATCAAACATGATACAATCAAGTGCACACAAAATATATCACATATACAATGTGCACTTCAAGTGAGAAAATCCTTTTAAAATGAACCAATACTAGTTAATGCAAAGTAATATATCAAATATATAATTATACATTAAATCATTAAATCAACACTTGATTCAATGATCCGGTCATGTCGCACATAACCGACTAGTATCAAATGAATCGACTTATCGAATCAATCTTTGATTCGATAGCTAGGTTATATCGCATACAACCAATCGAAACATTCATCGCGAGAATGAAATACCGTATCACATACACGCATTATTCTCGGTCCTGCACATATCTCATATGCGCTCCTATTTCGTTTCGCTTGAGCCAGGAAAGCTCTGTGTAGGACTCTAAAGACTCGTCAATACGCCGGCAGCAGATGATGATCATATCAAGCACCCACAAGCCGCAAGCGGTCGGCCAAACGTAACGGCCACCCGGGTATTAAGCGATCAGAAGATCGACGAGCTAGCCCGCTCACACTCCTGTGAATCCAACCAGTAACACTTACCGTCCGGTCTGTTCGTCTGATATGTCGCATATCAAGTCTAGGGGTGGTAAACGTCAGACCCCAGTAACCGATAAGTCGTGCCGATGTGAGGCTCATAACGGGTCGAGAAACTACTGGTAACACTTACCAGCAAATCTCTGATCAGCCCTGGCCAGGGACTTCCCTGTTACGGCCAATCGAGCACTGCGCAACATCAACCCCCAAGACCGGGAGAGACAAAACCCCTCCTATCGCTCATTGTCTCCATGTGACTCGGGACTGTACCCAAAGACCACCGTTTTGCACGCCCTCATAGACATGGTAAGGTGGAGATCAAAGCACAGTGGGAATTACACAAGACTCTATGACGATCTCGGGTCTACAGACTAACCTGTACAAGTGTCACCTGAGAACTGCCATCTGACGTGAGGTATAATACCATCTGGGAGTTCTCGGCGAGTCCGTCCAGTGTACCCAGTCTCCACTGAGCACCCGTATACCATCTCTGATGTCAAACACCAATGGATATGGGATCATCCATCGCCCATCTCATGGATCGAGAAGCGTATACGCTAGTCTACACTGGTATATCGATGCCCCGTCTCGATACACCCACGACTAGGGACCTTGAAGAATGTACCTATAGACTACCATGCCCCCCACTAGTATGATCCGCATCATAGTCCAGGTAGTCAAGTACACATCCTAAAGGCTTTACCAACATGTAACTATATGACAGTATAAAGAGACTAGTGTATATGTTAAGATAAAGAGCAACCAGATAGCATACTATCATATCGAGCAAGAAAGTCATCTCTATATATGTCCAAGCATCCAATATAATATACATCATCTGTACAATACTGGCCTCTAGGGCATACATACAACTAACAGAGAAGTCCTACCAGACCTACGGAGTGGCCGAGATTCCTCAGTTTCTATTGCAACAGCCGGTTCAACCAAATTGTCATTTGTAGTTTGTGTCTCTAGAACCTCTTCTAGATCTACCACTTTGCCATCATCTTTATCTGTGAAAACTCTTTTCTAAGAATGTGGCATACTGAGAAACAAACATCTTTTGTTCCTCCTTGTGGTAGAATAGATATCCATAAGAATTCCTTGGATATCCTACAAAGTTACACATGACTGACCGTGTCTCGAGTTTGTCCGGATTCTGCTTTTTAACTTAGGCCGGGCAACCCCAAATCTTAATTCTCTTAAGAGATGGTCTCTTCCCATGCCACATCTCATATGGCGTGGTAAACACGGTTTTGATTGGAACCCTGTTTAGTAGAAACGCTGCAGTCTCCAATGCATACCCCCAAAATGAGACAGGTAACTCAGCGTCACTCATCATGGACCGGACCATATCTAATAGGGTCCTATTCCGTCGTTCAGACACACCGTTGTGCTATGGTGGGTATGAAGGAGTGAGCTGAGAGAGAATCCCATTCTCTTTTAGGAAGTTTGCAAATTCTGTACTGAGATACTCACCACCTCGATCTGATCGAAGCATCTTGATACTCAAGCCGGTTTGTTTTTCTACTTCTTGTTTATATTCAATGAATTTCTCGAAAGCTTCGGACTTGTGCTTTAATAAAAATACATGACCGAATCTTGAGAAATCGTCAGTGAACGTAATGAAGTATGAAAAACCGCCTCTAGCCTGTGTAGACATTGGCCCGCATACATCACTATGTATGAGGCCTAGGAGCTCAGTAGCTCTTTCTCCGTGTCCGGTAAACGGAGTTTTGGTCATTTTACCCTTGATACAAGACTGGCAAGTCGCATAAGATTTATATTCAAAAGGGTTTAAATATCCATCTTTGTGTAACTTGTTTAGTCTTGTTTCGTTAATATGACCAAGTCTACAGTGCCAAAGAAAAGCTTCATTTAATTCTGAAAGTTTTCTTTTATTAGTGTGTTGTATACTGAAAACTGTGTGTTGATTTAGGACATATATCCCGTTATTAAGCGTACCATACCCAACCAACATTTGATTCAGGTGAATGTTCATAACATTGTTCTGCAATACAAAATTATATCCTTCATTGTCTAACAAAGAAACGGATATTATATTACAAACCATACTTGGTACAAAATAACATGGGTTGAAAACCAATATACACCCAGATGGCAACCCCAAGTGATACTCTCCCACTGCGACTGTATGTACATTGGAACCATTTCCAACGCGGAGAGTATGGTCACCTGTCTTCAAAACCTTGCTATTTCTCAGCCCCTGCATAGAATTGCAAATGTGAGAACCTGAACCGGTATCCAATACCCAAGAAGCAGAGTTTATTGAAAAACAGTTTTCTGTCGCAAACGCACCTGAAGCAGAAGCATCCCCATGCTTCTTCTTGAGATTTAAGTACTCCGTGCAGTTGCGCTTCCAATGTCCTGTCTTGTGGCAATTAAAACATTCCCCTTTCCCCGAGTCTCCAGCTTTGGACTTTTCCTTTCCCTTCACCTTTTTAACTCCACCCTTAGAATTGGTGGGCTTCTTCTTTTTCTTTCCCTTGGCCTTAGCCTTTGGGTGAGAAGAGGAAGACTGTCCAACAGTCATAACGGGAGTTTTTACTGATTTCATAGTGCTCTCTGCACTCCTTAACATATTAAGGAGTTCAGGGAGTTCCTTCTCCATGTTGTGCATGTTGAAGTTCACTATGAATTGAGCAAAGGTGGAGCAGAGGGACTGCAGAATAATATCCGTATATTGTTCATTGTCCATCGTCCATCCAAGGTCCTCAAGCTCTTCTATGAGAGCTATCATCTTCAGAACATGGTCTCCTGCTGGTGTGCCAGGGGCCATTCGCATCTGAAACAATTTCTTTGATGCTTCGTATCGTAATACACGGGATTGCTCTCCATACAACTCCTTTGTATGGAGCAATATGGCGTGAATGTCCATATTCTCGTGCTGCTTTTGATGTGTGTTATCCATCGATGCAAGCGCGAGGCATTTGGCCGTGGCACAGTCAGCATCCCATGTCTTGCGGACTTCAATATCCGCAACTGAGGATTTTGGACCTGGGACGGGCGGAGCTGAAGCCGTGAGGACATATGATACTTTATCATAAGTCAATGCTACTTTTAGATTCCTCAGCCAGTCTTTATAATTGGTCCCATTCAGTTTATTTTTATCTAGTAGAAGCTTGAGTCCAGTCATGGGTATCTGCCATTAAGAGAGAGAAAAGAATACACTCAGCGAAAGCTCTTGCATAGATCAGATTGGTTATTATCTTGTCTAATCAATGTTTCCCACTGCTTTAATCGATTTTTTCTTTCAAACCTTAAAAAGAAAAACTAGCCAGGATTAATTACAGTCTACAACTTCGCTAACCGTTCAGCCAGGCCAGTGTCGGTACTTGAGGGAGGTTCCCCGTGCTTTCGTACGGACCTAATTAAAGTAAACCTCATTTTCCCAGAGGCGTAGCCCCGTTGACACCTTTCTAGACACCTAATGAGTTAGCTAATTGTAAACTGTAAAACTCTCCTGGGAGCAATTATTGCCCACAGTGGGATCGGGATCCAACCATCACATGGAAGGTATGCAATCTCATTGCAAATTTCAACTATTGAAATTCCCGATGTGGTTTTTACCCCTAGTACTTATGACCTTAACTAAGGTCAACAAATCATAAGTACCAGTGAAGTTCTATCCGTCATTTCTTGATTAATTAGACCCACTCACATGACCCTTAACTATGGTCAACAAAGTCACATGAATGTCCTAATTAATCTGCATCATATGCAATGTAGGAAGACATCACTTAGCTACCGTACACTACGCCTTAACTATAGTCAACAAACGTAGCACGAATACTAAGTACTCTACTTCCTAAAATGACGGAGGGTTGCGGATAATTTTTAATAAAATCTTTAACGCTTTGAACTTGATATCGTTGTAGAATCAAATGGTTTTCAAAAGGAGTGGCTTAAGCTCCGCAGTTTTGAAATGTAGCTTTTTCATAAATAGCCGAGTGGTTTTCAAATCCGATTCTACAACATCTTTTTAGGTTTATTTTCTTTACATTAATCATATTAATGTAGTCCCATCATTTAAGTCCTTAAGCCAATCACAGAAAAGAAACGAAAATAACACGTACGCTTATGCCATCCGCATTCGCCGCAATGTTCCGTTATGCACCGTTAGGTTACTTAACTAACGGCATACCGGGACGGGACTAGCGCGGGTGTAAAACATAAGCAACGTCTACTATATATCATATATATAATATATCATTCGTCTCAGATATCACAGAACATAGGCAGCAGAAACATAGATATAATGTAGGATATACTAGGACGTCCGTATTTAGTATTTAGCCAATAATAGAAAATACGGATTCCACAGTCGCGATGAATAGCCAAGCCCACACCCTGGACCCCTACGAGAGCGGCAAGCGACCCTACCAATTCTGGAGTTTAGGAGACCCAGTCTCGACTCCTCGAGATGGCCTCCCACTGAACCCCAGAACCCAGTCACCTGTGCTCCCCTCCTTGGGTCCATCCTAATGCGGAAAAGTAAATAATATACAACACTGGTGGCATCAACCTCAACCTGGAAGTGCCCCAAATAAAAGAATATTACATTACATTTGAATTTACATGAATGAAAATATAAAACTCTCATCTCACACAAAAAAAAAACCCCGGCTATTCAATCGCGACAATCCAGCACATCATATCTCAGCAACACATAATATCACATATCATCAACGTAAGTAAGTATGCATACACCGATCGTCGTCGATGTATAGCAACGACAATCAGCAATACCACTACATACTACACTTACGGTCACAGAAAAGAAAGTGTAAAACTGCAATATTTGGAATCCGCATTCTCTTTAGACATCGTAAATGAAAAATATCACATACTTCGTATTTCATGCCCAACGATATGAATTCCACATATTGCATCACATTCCAGATAAATAGACAGTATTAAACTTTTCGAACGAATGATCAAATACCCAAAATTTCCCAAAGCTCAACACTTGAGCGGAGTTCAAAAACTTCGGAACGTGCCACAGTAGTAGCGGTCCAGCCGTAGAAGGGTCAAGCCAACGCCTCACATATGGCACGCCGTACTGCCCCAAACCCTAAGGTTCAAAAGGCAGTTCAAGACGGTCACATAATCGAGTTAAGGTTTATTGTCTTCTAGAGGGTCCACCACAAAAAAACTTGCACATATTTCCGAAAGATTTAAACCCCATGAAAGAGTGAGTTAATGATACTCGTTCGAACACTTTAATACTTTCTAAATTACCCGGAAAAAAGCACGAAATTAAAATTCCGATCGAATCGTAGAATCCAAAACCACCCCCAGAACATTCAACACTAGAT
Organism: Agapanthus africanus; assembly: GCA_030015575.1. Taxonomy (NCBI): domain Eukaryota; kingdom Viridiplantae; phylum Streptophyta; class Magnoliopsida; order Asparagales; family Amaryllidaceae; genus Agapanthus; species Agapanthus africanus. The sequence goes on from CM057344.1 coordinate 44,121,466, forward strand.
TCAGATTAAACATACTCAAAAATATATACAAGCAGGTAGGGAAAAACACTGTACAAAAACGAGGCAGTGAATCACCTATACGGCCGCGGAGCCGCAGCCTAAGGAAGCTTTTGCCGTGTTTCCGCGGTAGGGTTTACTGTTCACAGCTTCGTATTTTACAGTTTGTCTTAGATTTCCCTGTTGTATTTTTTAAGTATTTTTAATTCTGAAAAATAACAGATAAGAAAAAATGTCCAGAGAGTGCTAAAAACCGTATTTTTCGGTTTGATCGGAGTTTCAACTTTGTTAAAGTGTCTCCTAAAGTTCTAGATCGGCTCTGATACCAATGTAAGGTTTACCAAGCACCTTATGAAGGGTTTGGAAGCATCACATGTCTCAAAATTAAATTTTTTAAGGTGCAAAGTGAACACACAAAGAATCATTCCTAGAAAATTAGGGTTTCATAACTTAAACAACATCACAAGTAACAAAGGCTAGGGTTTTGAGAGTACAACCTTTGTAGCTCCCTACGCTAGACTCCTTGGCCACTTGAGGATTGGAAAAGGGTTCGCTTGAGGTCTTCTAATGTCCACGATGATCCACCCGAAGCTCCTTTGTCCAAGCTTGCAACTTCACTTGATCAAGAGAAGGAAATGAAGCTAACACTCTTCACAAGTGGGCAAGACTTGTGTAGAATGGTGTTGTGGTGGCTTTTCTCACTTCAAAATCCTAACTTGGTGAGTGTTTTGCTCACTAGAGAAATCTAGAGAGCAAAAGAAGAAGGAGGAAGAAGATGATGGCCTTTTTAGAACAAGAGAAAAAGATAATCTCTCTCATGAAAAAATGGAAAATATATGTATATATATTTTTCACTCTTCATCTCAAACCATGGTTATGGATATTATTTCACTTGAGTTAAAACATAAAAGAAAGATTAACACATGGTTAAAAAGTAGGTGAGCATGGTTAGTTGAAGAAGAGTGTAGAATCTAAACCATGAATTATCCTTTTCTTTCTATTTGTGTTTTAACACAAATAGAAACAATAATCCATATATAAAACCAAGGTGTGAGTCTTATATTGCCACCATTTTCTATGTATATACAACCATGAAGGATGATGTATGTATGTATGTGTGCATGCACATCCATATGTGCATGAACAAGAATGAATGCATACATGCATGCATACATCCAAAATACAAGAAAGGATTTCTATTGAGAAACTAATGGTTAAATGATAAATCAACACTTGATTTAGCAATCCGGCCATATCACATATGACCCAACCAAAAGCAAGCCACCCGATTAATATACGGTATCTTATACGCGCATTTTAACCGGGTCCATGCGCATATCGCATACGCGCACCACAACGTTTCGTCTGGACTAGGTAACTCCTTTGTGGGACTCTAAGACTCGTCAATACGCCGGCAGTGGGTGATGATCATATCAAGCACCCCCAAGCCGCAAGCGGTCAGCTAAACGTAACGGCCACCCGGGTATTGAGCGATCAGAAGAAAACAAGCAGACCTGCTACAACTCCCGTCGAGCCAACCAGCAACACTACCGTACAGTCCGGTCTCTTCGTCAGATATGCTGCATATCGAGTCTAGGGATGGTAACGTCGACCCCAATAACTCAATAAGTCGTGCCGATGATTGGTCTATAGCAGATCGAGAAACTACCGATAACCCTTATCAGTAAATCTTAGCAGCCTTGGCCAGGGACTTACTGATATAACCAGTCGAGTACAGCGCAGCATCAACTCCCAATACCGGGAGAGACGAAACCCCTCCTATCGCTCATCACCTTCGTGTGTCTCGGGACTGTACCCAACGGCCACCTGTTTGCATGACTCAGTAGAGCCGTGGTAGGGTGGTAATCAAAGTACAGTGGGAGAACACACAAGACTCTATGACGATCTCGGGTCTACAGACTAACCTGTACCAGTGTCACCTGAGAACTGCTATCCGACGATAGATATAATTCCATATAGGAGTTCTCGGTGAGTCCGTCCAGTGTACCCAGTCAGCACTGAGCACCCGTATACGATCTCGATGTCAAACATAGATGAATGTGGGAACATTCATCGCCCATCATATGGGTCTAGTATCATATACGCTAGTCTACTCTGGTATATCGATACCCCGTCTAGATATACTTACGACTAGGGACATTTCAGGATATGCTTATAAACTACAAATGTCCCACTAGTATGATCTCCATCGTAATCACAGTAGTCAGGCCGATATCCTCAGGGCTTTATCAGCATGTATGAATGAATAAAAGCATGATCAAATCAACATGTCAGATAAAGAAGAACCAGATAGCATACTATCATGTCGAGAAAGAATGTACACTGAATATATATATACATGTACAGATACATCCACTATCATATAATGGCCTCTAGGGCATACATATATCCAACAGCGTGGACACTGGTCACGCTCAAAGAGTTCCTAAAGCAAATTATTGAGGACGAACATAGTGACAATGATGAGGAAAATGGCTCATCAGAAGAAACTGAAGACCGTGTAGCAAGTTGCTACATTGTCTCCCATTCGTCGTTATATGACGAAGAAGCTCACTCGGTGTCAGAAAACAGCACAGAGGAACTGAGGGCAGAATCGGTACTAAAATCCCCGGAACTGCCAGAAGACCCAATCGAGAGACTGTTAAATGAAGCTTTTCAAAAAACCGAAGTTGACCGAGAACGTGAGACGGCCATATATGAAAAGGCTAAAAGTCGGCGTCAGGATAAAGAAGCTGCGGTAAGGATGAGTCGTAAAGTACTACAACTAAACCAAAGCACACCTGCTACAAATAAGAGCAGGATCAAAACAGAGAAGCGGTTCACCAAATCCCTATCAATAGGGATGAAGCTGCCACCTCTCATAAGTAACACTCCCGGGATCATGTTCCTCAATGGAGAAGAATCACATCCAGGCTACTGCCTATATCATCAGAGGGTTACTCACCCTACTGAGGAATGCGGTGCCTTCAAGAAGTGATAGCAAGGATACGTTGCCCATCAAAAACACTTCAAGAGGATGAAGCGCTAAACTCGCGCTTATCAACAGCAAACTAGCGGGATGAACACACATGAAGAAACGACTGGCAATTGTCATATGGTTGGTACCAGTCCCGAAAGGGGGAAACCCTAAGTTCATACGTTCGGGAACGATTCTGAGGATGAAACGTCCCTCAACCCTCTCTTCAAAGAATCCACCTCAGAAAAAGAAGAGAAAGAGAAGAACGGTGAGAATATTTAGCTGCGTAACCGCATGCTGCCTGAGAAGAATCTCGGACCTACAGACAAAGGTTCGAACAAAAAAGACAAAGGGAAAGGGAAAATCTTTGAGGAAATTGACCTCGATGATGGAGTGGTAAATGTAAGTCGATGTCGCGCACCCCACGTGTTCACGGGGAGGCGGAATTAGCAAAAAAAGATTTTTACGGGCTTCGCAAGACCGACTAGAACCAAGGATCGACCATAAACCCTGGCTAGCAAACAACATGAGATTTAACTATTCGGAAAGAATATTATACCTCATGATACAAGTCCTTCGGGTCTTCTCCTCTATCCTCCTCGTCATCGTAGGCTCTAAGGATCGATCCGGATCGTAGCTTCCTCGTCGGCTTCCTCTAGTCAAAGAAGATCCACCCTAGAGTCTATAATCCGAGCTCCAACCTCAAATCCGAGGTAACTAGGGCAACTAGCTTTCCAAACTAGATGGCCTAGGTGATGTAAAGAATGAAGATAGATTTATTTGTCTCTTGGAACCCTATTTTACTCAACTCATGAGACCTTAAGGGTTTTTGATGTGAGGAAGAAGAAGACAGCTAGCTTGAGGAAAGAGAAATGGTTTTTGATAATGATAATCATAAAATGAGATGGCTCTCTTGACTTGACTACAAGCAAGGAAAGAAAATATCTCACCCAAAATATCTAGTGCCACAAAACATCTCACAAGAAATATCTAGTCAAAGAGTCAAACCCAGTCAAGTGGTCAAACCAAGTCAAAAGGTCAAACCAAGTCAAGTAGTCAAAACAAGTAGCCATGCCTCATTTATCATTTACAAAAATAACAAATACTTTTCTCCACCTCATAATTGTTTTAATCAAGTAAATGGTCAAAACCCTAATGAGGTGTCTCCTTCTATGCCCCTCTCATCCGTATAATATACCCGCATTCGTATTTCGAGAAACACGAATACAAAGAGACGAAACCGATCCATCAATATAATACTAGGATCTGGCTTAAACCAAAACCCAATTGTATTATCCGCCCAAACATCATACATTCACAAGTGCACGTAAGTGATCGAAACCCTGCTGTAAAACCATACGGCCTCTACACCTTTTGCCCAGTGCAGGGAAACTCTCTATATGAGACTCTAAAGACTCGACACTATACTGGCAGTGGGTTTAACCACAGGCCGCAAGCGGTACTAGCTGCACGTAACGGTCCACAGGTAGATGTCGATAAGAAGGCCGATGAGGAAAACCCATCCGAACTCCTACTGAGCCTGAATGTGACAATCTCTGTACAGTCCGGTTTGTTCGTCTAAGAGTATCGCATATCGGGCCTAGGGGGCGGTAATCGTCAGACCCCTAATAACGCAATAAGTCATGTCTGAGAGTAGCCCAATACACCCTGAGAAACTACTGGAATACCTACCAGTAAATCTCGCTTGCCTTGGCCAAGGACTTTGTGTAATGGCCTTCTAAACACGGCGCGATATCAACCCCCAATACCGGGAGAGACGAATCCTATCTAACTGCCACTGCCTCCAAGTGCTTCGGGACTTCACCCAACTACTACCTGTTTGCACGACTTCTTTGAGTCGTGGCAGGGTAGTAATCAAAGTACAGTGGGAACACACTTGAGGCGAAGCAGCAGTGTCAAGTCGACGGACTAAGCTGTACTCATGTCACCTAGGAACTGCTACCCGATGATAGGTATAATAACCACCAACGATTCCCGACAAGTCTTGTCCAGTGTACTCATAACCTAATGAGCACCTGCATACTATCTCCAGTACGACGTACTAATGGCTGTGGGACTGACCATCTTTCCTGCTGGGATGAGAAGCGTATATACTAGTCTACTGTGGAGTATCGATGCCTCGTCTCGATAATCCTACTAGGGACCTGTATAGGATGTGCTTATAGATTACCCAGCCCTTATTAGTGTGACTCACATCACAACGCTGGTAATCAAGCAAAGATCCTAAGGGCTCTACCAATATGTATAAGCGATATGCTAAAATAAACACATGCATATAATGAGGTAGAAACAAACCAGGTAGCTTACTACCATTTTGAGCAAGACTGTCACTATATCCGTGTATATCCCAACCTTCCATTAAGTAATATACAATCCAGTATGATACAATAATGGCCTCTAGGGCATATATCACTAACAGTAAAAGAGCTCACCACAAAAGACCCGCCTAAGAAAAACAATGTGGATAACAACTTCCTGGCACATCTGAGGAAAATACCCTAACAACTGAGCATATTGGATGCTATCCTCCTGTCCAAACAGGCACAAGATTCTATAATCTAGGCATTAAAGGAGCCCGATCAGTTCCAAGCTTTCCATGCAGAAGAAAAGAGGAAAGATGAACTGACAGAGGTCCACACGGCCGATATTACATTCAGCGATGAAGATCTCCTCCTCGGTATGTGCGAACATAATCGACCATTATATGTCACCGGCTACTGCCACAATATTAAGATAGGGAAAATCCTCGTCGAAAATGGATCTTCCATTAACCTTCTCAACGTGTGGGTGCTGAAGGAAATTTGCATGAACATTCAGCACCTTGCCCGAGATAAAACCATCTTCAGGTTTGACTCACAGTCGTCAAGGACGCTTGGGCCCGTAATATTGACGCTACGCTTTGGACTACTCGTCACTGACATTAAATTTCATGTCATTAACGCCAAGACTTGCTATAACGCTTTGCTCGGCAGGCCATGGTTACACGAGTATAATGTCATCCCCTTTACATAACATCAGTGTATGAAGTACTTCAAGGATGGTTCAGAGTACACCGTCATAGGAGAGTTAAACCCATTCTCGGTAAACGAAGTCCGGAAATACAAAGACGCAAAGTACTTCTTACCAGACTTCGAGGACGCTGAAAGGTGCCACAAGTCGGAGAATAAACAGAAATTCGTCGCCACTATCCCAATCTTTGGGAGAGATACCGAGGAAGATAAAGAAATAGTCTACTCAGGGCAACCTCAAAAAGAAAACAATAAGCCCGGACCATCTACTCCTATCTTGGTCTTTGGCAGCGACTCTGAGGACGAGGCCAACGCAATGTTCTCTGTCCGCCCGTCAATGCGAACTTTTGCCGGAGCAAACAAAAGTCTAAAAATTACAATGACTCCACCTCGGCATTATAAGGAACTTGATGCGCTCGATACATACAGCATATAAGAGCTACAAACTTTCTACGTGCCTCCTAAGCGAAGGGGTGAAAAGGCAATCCTCTTCTACCAATCTACAGAGACCAAAGTAGAAAAAGAAGTTTGGCATGGTGCCGATTTTTCACTCGACAGGCTTCAACCCATCCACTTGCCAAGATATTACGTGGAGAGATTGTAAAGGCTGTTAAGATACCAAGGTGTACCCCTCGAACAAACTGTTCGACAAGCCCAACTCTATAAAAAGATTTGGGATATTTCCGGGACTCAGTGAAATATGCCTAACAGGAATATAGAGACAACTGGGCTCGGGTACGTTCAGTCTAAGAAATAGGAGAAGATCTATAATTGTCGCGTCGTAAACAGATTAAGTGAAGCGGAAAATGCTGTTCCAAGTAGCTGTGACGTCAAATCGGAGCGAGATCTCACTCTAAGAGCATTAAGTCCGTCGCTTGAAGGACAAATTGACAAGTTAATAAAATAAACATGTCAAACGAACCGGGACAACCACAACCGCGAAATGGCCATTTATGAAAAGGCCAGGACGCAGCGTCTCATCCAGCAATCTGCGGAGAAATTAGACCGTAATGCTCTTCATCCCCAGCTCGCTATATATTCTGACGAAAGGGGAAACCCTGAAATGGAGGCAAAAATAGGGCATAGAACATAAATAATGTTCGAAGACAACAAATCGGATCCAAGACGCCGTGCAATCGAGAAAAACTCGATTGGAGCCCATCCTTTATAAAGAAGATGGGTCGGGAATACTCTTTCCCTCAAGACAAGATAAGGAAAATATTCAACCTTATCATGAAGCACAAAATGATAACACTTCCGGAATCTTGGCACCCCGAACAAATAAAAGAGGTCCATCACCCAGATTATTGCTCCTATCACCGAGTAATAGGTCACCCCCTTGAAGACTGCGTCATCTTCAAAGACTGGGTAGAAGACCAGTATCGATAAGGCAGGTTTACGTTATCCGAAAGCTGGAGGGTAACCCCGCCATAAAAGCATGAGCCAAAAAGGACCTGCACTATTAGGTTAAGACAAGCTCAACCAAAAGAATGGAAGCAAACTTATACCTGCCATATGATAACACTCTCAAAAGAGAGAGAGCACGAGACTATGAACGACCTCTATAGGTGCTTCGCAAATGAAGATGAGGGCAAGGTGATCTCGGAATTTCCGCTAGCACCAAAAGAGCTGGAAGATGGGATACACTCTACGACGGAAACCTAAGAAAAATTTACTTAAGGATGGAAAATGATCCGAGGCCAACGTTTGTCAGTGAGCTACTATCTGAAAAACAGGTAGCCACGTTAAAAGACGTACTCATGCAGTATAAAGATTGCATCACCTAGAACTACTCTAAAATGCTGGGTCTAGATCCAAAAGTGGCAGTACACAAACTGGCTATATCGCCAGGTATAAATCCAATCAAACAGGTGCTAAGAAGGATGTGACTCGAGCTTGAGATGAGTATCAACGCTGAAGTCAAGAAACTAATTGACTCTAGCTTCATCCAAGAAGTTCAATATCCTGACTAGATCGCTAACATCATTCCAGTGATGAAGAAAAATGGAACGGTTCTCACCTGCGTAGAATTTCGGGACCTCAACAAAGCTTTCCCAAAAGATAACTTCCCAGTACCTGTCACCGAGATGATGATCGATAACACGTCTACCTATGAGGTCTTCTCCTTCATGGATGGATCTTCAGGATACAACCAAATAAAATGCATCCTGAAGACCAGAAGCATGCCGCCTTCCGAACCCCATTAAGCATATTCTACTATAAAGTGATGCCCTTCGGTTTGAAGAACGCTGGCGCTATCTACCAGAAGGCCATGACAAAGATCTTCAATGACCTCATACATGATATCGTCGAATGCTACATCAACGACCTTGTAGTGAAGAGAAAATCTCACGAGGAACATTGGGAACATCTAAAAATAGTGTTCCAACGTCTTCGGAAGTATAATCTGAAGATGAACCCTCTAAAAAACGCATTTGGAGTTTCTTCAAGAAAATTCCTCGGATTCATCATACGTCACCGGGGTATCAAAATCGATCTCTCTAAGATCAAGGCAATTATTGAAATGCCCACGCCAAGAACCCTCAAACAACTGCGGTCTCTCCAAGGAAAGCTCACGTATATCCCGAGGTTCATAGCCAATCTTTCCGGAAAATTCCGTCCCTACAGTGATTTGATGAAGAAAGGGACCATGTTAGTCTGGGATCAAAAGTGCCAAAGTGCACTGGACGAAATTAAACAGTACCTGCAAAATCCGCCGGTATTGACTGCTCCAGTTAAGGGAAAACTCCTTATCCTATACACAACGGCCTTTAAGGGTTCTCTAGGCACGCTATGGACATAAGAGAATGACCAGGGAAAGGAAAGAGCTCTGTACTATTTGAGTCGAGTTCTCCTAGGGGCAGAAAACAACTATTCCCCCATCGAAAAGCATTGCTTGGCACGGATCTTTGCAATAACGATGCTCAGACATTACGCCTTGGCACACGAGATCCATCTCATATCGAAAGTGGATCCTCTCAAATATATAATGTTAAGGGCCGTACTAATAGGAAGGGTTGCCAAATGGGCCCTCCTCCTGATGGAGTTCTCGATAACGTATCATCCCCTCAAAGCAGTGAAAGGGCAGGCCATTGCCGACTTCCTCAAGGAGCATCCGATACCAGCTGACTCCCCATTAAATTGCGAATTGCCAGACGAACATCTATTCGACGCAATCAAAGAAGAAAATGATCCCCCATGGGAATTCTACTTCGATAGAGCATCTTCCGTGAAAAGGCGAAAGAAAAACATCCTCATAATCAAAGCCGGGGTGGGTCTTATCTTCGTGACTCCACAAGGAGGGATATTGCGTTATGCCCTCTTCTTAACAGAGCCAAGGACTAATAACGAAGCTGAATATGAAGCTCTGATAGCAGGTCTCGAGATCTCTATCGACATGTGAATCAAAGGCCTCCTCATATATGGAGACTCCCAGCTGATCGTTAGCCAAGTAAATGGCGACTATCGGACATGCAAGCCGGAGTTGATAAAGTATGGCGAAAGAGTGTAGCAACTGCTGACTCAAATCCCTTCCTATACTTTGGAAAGTATACCGCGTGAGGAAAACAGCAAGGCATATGCATTGGTGAAATTGGCTAAGAAATTGGCCGATGAAGACCTCGACGACGTGAGGATCATTGTGCAAAGCCGCAGGGTTCTCGCGCCAATAGATATATCTTCGGAAGACCTAATAGAGCTATCCAAAATAAAAGAAACGACCAAACAATTAGCCTTTCAAATAGAGGATGAAGAAAAGGTCATCGACTGGAGGGAAGTCTTCATAGACTACTTCAAATCCCAATGAACGTCCGAAAATGCGTCGTCTAGACATCAGCTCATGAAACGAGCTTTGTCTTTCGCTTTCGTCAATGATACTTTATATAAGAGATTGTTTGAATGTCTATGGCTAAGATACCTGGGGCCGAAGGAAGCAATGAAAGTCGTCCAAGAAACTCATGACGGACTCTACGGTTCTTATCAAGCTGGCTAAAGATGAAGCTGAAGATAAAAAGAATGGGTTATTATTGGCCCACGATGATCCAGGACTGCCTTGAATATGCGAAGTAGTGTCACTCATGCCAAATTCATTGGGCCTTCATCCATCAACACCCAAATCCGCTGCACCCGACAGTAGCTAGCTGGTCGTTTGAAATGTGGGGAACTGATATAATTGGCTGTATCGAACCGGCATCATCCAAAGGACATCGATTCATATTAGCAACAACTGACTACTTCTCTAAATGGGCAAAGCAGTACCACGAAGGGAGGTGAAGACGGAGAATATCCTCCACTTCTTCAGAACCAATGTCATCTTTCGGTTCGGCACTCCGCGACAGATAATCTCGGATAATGGGCCAGTTTACAGAAGCCATAAAATAAGCCGCTTCGCACAGCAGCATAAAATAGATTGGAGATACTCTTCAGTCTATAATCCTCGGGCCAACTGTTTAGCTAAAGCATTTAACAAGACCTTGACAAAGATTATAAAAAAGACGATGTCCAAAAACAAAAAGGACTGGCACGAAAGGCTGCATGAAGCACTCTGGACGTACCGAACAACGTTCAAAATGGCCACGAATACAACACCATACACATTGGTGTTCAGCACAGAAGTGGTGCTCCCATTAGAAATAGAACTACTTTCTTTATGAGTAGAGGTTCGATACGATCTGACAGATGAAGAAAATGCCCATCTTAGACTTGAGGAACTTGACGCCCTCGACGAAACCCGCCTTATAGCACAGAAAAATCTGGAGGCTTATAAGGCAAGTATGACATGGTCATACGAAAAACTGACCAGACCGAGAACATTCCGCCAAGGCGAACTCGTGCTAGTCGTCAAAAGACCAATAATCCCTAATCGTGCAAAACGGGAGAAGTTCGAGCCGAACTATGAAGACTCGTACATCATAGACAAGGTCTACCAAGGTGGAGCCTACCTGCTCATGGATATGCATGGCAAAAGACCCTTCCGTCCAATAAACGGTCGATTCCTTAAGAAATACTACGCTTGATGAGTCATGACTTAGGTCAATGATAGATGACGACGCTTGTATCCGCTCGCTATCTTCCTGAGTCCGAACCCTGAGAGTAGTATCCAAAAAGCTCCGTCGCCCCGAAATACGGGAACAATGCTAGACCGAAATGTCCTTAAACTAAAATTCATCCCCAAAATGGGAATGTTGGACCGAAACGTCCTTATACTAATGTTAGACCGAAACGTCCTTAAACTAACAATGGATCGAAAGGCCTCTAAACTAATATTCGCCCCGAAAACGAGAATATTGGACCGGGACGTCCTTAAACTAGCATTTCGCCCTAAAACACGGCGATAATGGACCGAAATGTCCCTAAACTAGCCCATCGCCTCAAATATGACGATAATGGACTAAAACGTCCTTAAACTAATACTCATCCCCAAAATACGGCGATGATGGACCGAAAAGTCCATTAACTAATGATGGACCGTAACGTCCCTAAACTATCATATCGCCTTAAAATACGACGATATGTTCTCTTGAGATCTACATTACAATTGAAATCCCAACGACGAAGATTGCAGCTCAAGTCCTACCGACTACACAGCTACTCCAGCAACGAAGTCACCCCTAAGTCCCAACGGCAAATAAATGGGTCACCTGCGACGAAACCACTTTCAAGAGTTTCACCATAAAAATGGTATGTCCACAAGAGAAATGGACACGGATGAAAACCCGAAAAGGCGCCGTGAGTAAAAACAGCAAGACTGCCAGCGAGCTAGTGAAAACCCAAAAGGACGCGAACTCGTTAAAAAAACCTGTGTGAGATCCTTACGACTCATAAAGGAGCAACATACTTAGGAGTCCCCACGATTCCTAAGGAAAAATTACACTTACGAGATCCTCACGACTTGTAAGGAGAATTTCCCCCTGTGAGACCCTCACGGCTCATAGGATTCAAAAGCCTTAAGTTACAGGGATTTAAACTTATTCTTAAGCCATCAAAAAAACCTATAAAACCCTTTGCCCTACAGGCAGTCCAATATTGACCCTTGTATACAATCCACAGGCATAAAAAAATATTCTCCCACTAAGTTCCACCGATGGCGAGAAATATCCCCATACGGTTAATGACACTTATAAGTCCTCTCGACTTATAAGGAGAAAACACCCCTGTAAGATCCTTACAACTTATGAGAGAAAGACACACTTATGAATCCTCATGATTCCTAAAGAGAAATTACACTTGCGAGATCCTCACGACTCGTAGGGAGAAATACCTTTAGGAGACCCTTACGGCTCGTAAAGCCACAAAGTCTTAATCGACAGGATCCTAACCCTGTTTTCTAAGCCACCTTTGTCCAAACCAACAAAGACAAATGATGATTCGCTCCTAACAATATTCCAGTGGTAGCGATGTTGATGCAAAGATTGGTATCAGATTTCAAATCCATAAAAAAAGTCGAAATGATAAGACAACTCGCAATAAAAAACAGCGAGTAAAAACAAAAACAGCCGAAATGATTGAGCACTGCGATAAATAGCCGAAATGATTAGGCAATCGAGACTTTCACGACATAAAAGCTGAAAAGATAGAGCATCGCGAAAAGAAATTAAAAAAATGAAAACGAAACTTTTCTGCCATGCAAGTATGTCCATATTGACTCTTGTATACAATCCATGGGCACAAATGAAAGAAAGAGAATCCTATTTTCCCACAACGCTTCATCAAAAGGAGAACCGAGTTTCAATGGTACATATACTACCTATAGACTATCCCTGTGTTCCTCCATCATTTCAGCAAGGTGCGGACATAATAATCAAATAAAAGTAAAGTGATGGCAAAATCCTTGCTTCAGGTCTTAATGGCGACATCTACATCCTAGAGATCATCCCGGTGTTCCTCCTCATTTCAGCAGGATGCGGGCGCAACGTCATCATAAAAAAAGAGGCCCAAGTGTCAAAGAAAAATTAGAGCAATGGCATATTCCTAGCTCCGGACTTCAATTGCAATACATATAGCATAGAGGTCCTACAGATGTCTACCCTACCTCAGCAAAGAATCAGCGCGACATCGTCAGAGAAAAAAACGAAGTGACGGCATATACCCAGCTTCGGGTCTTGACGACGATACATACAAAGCCTAAAGACCATTGGAGATCATCCCACCCCAGAAGGGTGAGGTTTTGACTCATCGGGGCTCCAAATTGAGCCTAACCTAAAGTAAAAAGCGTCATGGAAAATACCTAATACTTATTCTTCCAACGGTAATATGACCTAAGGAGATTACTTGAAGACGTCTTATCCATCCTCAGAAGGGATCAGAGACACGACAGTCGCGGGGGTACTCGAACAGCGGCTTAAAGACTGCATATCGAGGAATATATCAGCCAACACGATGATACCACGAACTAAAACCCTAGTACCATAAACCTAATGGACCCCTGTCATAAAAGAATGGGGGTTATCTACATACAACGTTAAGACAAGTTTGCCTGTAAACCCAAGGGAGATAAACTAAAAACACTCCAAAATGAGTACATAAACTAGAGACTCCAGAATTAGTGAATAAACTACAAACTCCGAAATGAGTACGTAAACTAGAGACTCCGAAATGAATGAATAAACTATGAACTCCGAAATGAGTACATAAAATACTTCGCACTAGATCAAGATATCAAACATGGAAGAGAGCATGAAAAAGAAAAGAATGTATATTCTTTATTCATGAATCGAAATGCTTGAAAGATTCAATTTATATACAGAAAAAATAATACAATTCTAGCCTCTAAGAAGGTGGGGCTTTCAATAAAGCGGCAACCCACTCATTCTCTTGCCGCAGCTCCTTTTCACACTCCACTATTGCGGCTAGTATTGCTTCAACTTAAACCCGTTGTTCCAAGCACAAAGAGAGCATCTTAGAAATTTCCTGCTTAGCAGCCTCAGAGTCCCGCATTCCTCGCTCACTAGAGTCAAGGTCTCGCCTCAGCGTCACTCGTTCAGAAATGCATCGTTGTAGATTTTCAAAGATAAATCGGAGCCGCGCATCATTTATTCTTCCCTAGGCATATAATTGGTTTGATTCGCTAAAAACCGTCTCATGCTCCTTCTACATCAGGACCAGCTCTTGCTCGAAATATTGAACGGAAGCGTCACTTTGTTCAATCCATGCGACCAATTGAGCCTTCGAGGATAATGCCTCAGGCGTAAGACATTTGTGATCGATCTCATGGAGACAAGCCTCGATTCACTTACAGTAATCAACCCAGATGCTGAGGAAACCTTCATTATAGAAAGTCATAAGAGTCGCCAGCATGGGGTTGACTTCATCCATGAAGTCCGCAGCAGAAGTGAGAGCCTCGACATCAAGGTCTTCAATAAACTCACTTAGCATGCACCTGCTATTTGCTGCACCTCTGGAAGATTGACGTTTAGCGAAGGGCCCTGTGGGCATAGAAATGCGAGACTCGAAAGGAATCAAAGCCGGTGTAGCTACTATGGAATAAAACACGAACAAAGAAGGGTCAGATTTCAACCTAAAGTAAAAAATGATGAATGAGATCTAACCTACCAATAGTCAAAAGTGGAAAATCGGGGAGCATATAGGGCTCAACTATTCTTTCGTCCTCGCCTTCGAGCCGTAAGACCGTGGTCAATCCGGGAAAAGCTTATCAAAAAAAGGGATTACTCATAGAAAGATGAAATAAGAAATGAAACATATACTGACCAACGCTAGAAAGAAGGACAAATCCCGATTAGAAAGTGAAGTGCTAGGTTAACATTTGGTACAAGTGGTTGAAAATCACTCCTACAAGATTGCAACAATATACGGTAAGAAATTAATCCAAGGAGTAATATCAATACTAAAACGAGGAAATAAAAGACCTTCACCTTCCGTCGCTGAGCCCGAGAGAACTCAGGGGGAAGCGAAAGTGATAAGTGGAACAGCAACAGTTATGGTGATGGCTGATGGGAGTTCTTCAGTCACAAGATCGCTAGGGTTTACCGTGCCTATATCAAGAAATAAAGGAGATGTTAGCGAATGCGTCTAGAAGGATTGAGGGTCCAAAAGTGATAACACGAGAAATACCTGACGGTGAGGAAACTATAATAGTATCTGGAGCGTCACTAGTTATAACAGCTTCCTCGATTTCCATCATCACAGGGAAGACGGATTCAACGTCTACACCTTCATCCCCTGAATCAATAAGGGTCGTCGTTACGCTAGCATCACCCGCGAATATTGGGGATCCACAAGGAGAGGAAGTGGCCGCTAGAATAATGTCAGACTCAAAATGAAGGCCCGACGCCCCAGAATCCACAAACGCTGGCACCTCACCTGCAGCGCTGACACCCAAACTTGGACCTGCTGTATCATTCGAGGAAAAATATTCAAGAAAAAAACTGCTATGGAAAGAAACATAGAAAAGTAAATAAGTCCTACAAGGTTTCATTAAAATATCATGCGTTGTCTCACCTTGAAGTAACCGCTCAGCCTCTTTACGAGCTGCACGCGCGATCTGCCTATGAGCGGTTAACAAGGAGGAAGGAATGTCCTCCATGGGAACATCAGGGGGTCGTATCTCACTCGAACCCACACCTATGGCCAAGCCTGACGCTCCCTCACTACATGCTTCCGACGCTTCTTCTCGGCTTTAGCTGTGCGGAGAGATCTCTCCAGAACCACAAACAGATGAACATCTTTATCCGAATCAGACTCAGCCTCCGGATCTGCTACAATGTCCTTCATCGGCTGCTTTAGTGACGCTTCTCGTAGCCGCCCTAGGGTGGTCTCAACGGTAGCCGATAGCTTTGAAGGTTCCGTAAGTGCCATCGATAGAGGAATATCCTCCGCACCACCACCTAAAGATGCCATCGCACTCGGAACGGCACAAGCTGTTGTGGTTCCTATAATAAAAAAAAAGAGGAGAGTCGGGGTGTGAACAAAATGAGCTAAATATTTTAAAGGTATCACAAAACGAATCTTACCAAGGCCCATAGAATCACGAAGCCTCTCTTCTTCCTCGAATGTTTTGAGGGACGCCAAAAGAGCCTCTTCAGTGGAAATTCCTGTTAAGAATGGAGTGTTAATAAAGTGTAATAAACTCTAAAATATACAAAAGAGTATAAATGAGATATACCTGGCGACGCAAGAGAAGCAAACACTGCTTGCTCGCGAGTTAATAGCTCAGAAGCCTCAATAGCATCTTGAAAATTAGTTGCGGTATTCTCATCAGTAGAACCTTCAAACAGACTGTCGTTGGTGCCGTATTCGGACAAGCTTTTTCTATAGGGAGCATGAGGTTCCAAACCAAATACAACGTCAGCCGAGAACATGGATTTTTTTCTTCTTCTAAGAGCCAACAGCAACACTTGACGATAGGAGCTTGTGCTTTAAAGGTCTCTTAGGACGGCGAATCCCGACTTCTAGCCAATACCCGATTCAGGAGACGCTGCAGCCATCACGTCGCCAGGAGCACTTACGCCCAGTCGTGGCTTAGCCGTCGACACCATCGGAAAGGCTCGCGGAACTACAACCGGGTCGCTCTCTCTCAAGAAAGGACGGACAACCGCTCGTCGTTTTAGTGGAACCGCGGGATTACTAGCCGGGACAGAATCCTTGTGATCAAGGAGCATCCGCCTTTCTTCTTTGATAACGGCGCCCATCGCATGCCGATACCAGGCTATGTATGCATTTGAAGCCTTCGGGATATGACTCAACTCAGCAATCAGAAAATAAGACCTTGTGTTCAGCTGCATTAAATGGTGCACCACGTTGCGAACGCTCTCCTCTGAAGCAACCGGATTTACGAGAAATGCTTCGAGAGGAACTCCTTGGTTATAGCTGGATTGCTGAGCAAAGCGAAGCAGGTTATACCTCATGAATAACAACGTGGCATTTTTCCTGAATACTAGGAAACCCGGTCTGATGGAATACAAACACACGATCTCCCGGGCCCTCAAAGCAGAAACCCCATCCTTAAAGACATCATGAAGCGGCTGGATCACCCTGGAGGGTTCTTTACTAATCGTCGGGACTCTATCAACAAAGGTCATGCTATCCCCAACCATGCGCGGACGCAGGAGCAATCGCCGAGCCTCTCGCTATGTTGGGTCCGGAGAAGAAGCGTCGACCAGTTGCATGACCCGGTGGAAATTATACCCTTCATAAAATCTAGGCCTTTTATGCACACAAAAGCACCCAACACGTACATCTCGATCCATGAGGTGAAGTAATGCAAAGGGAGATTTACGGGTTTCAAACCCGGCTGGGTGGTGTCGGCCGCTATACTTAGGCTATGATACAAATGGGCTAATCCTGCAATCCAACAGCCATACGCGTCCCCGCCACAACACGGTGAGCCGGATAGAAAACAGATGGTCTCATGTAGCGATGATGCATTGGGAGTGCAAACCAGCTCAGCCACAAACCAATGAAGCCCATGAAAAACATTTCCTCGTCAATGTCCAGAGCGGCAATCTCTGCAAAAGGGACGATGGGGTGTCTAGAATAAAGAACTGCATTAAATCCGCATTTGTAGTCGGCAATTTGTCCAAGCCAAAACCGAACGGATCATCAAGCTTGGCAAACTTCGCATCCTTCTTCAATAAAACCTCCGGACGAAGGAAACGGGCAACAAAATCCGTAAAGCTAACCCCATGCCCTCCAGACTCCAGAAACAAGCTTTCATAGATATTTAACACTTTGATCATACTCAGGAACTTGTGCTGGATAGCGTTTTCCGGTGTAAGGCCCATGACTACCGATTCGGTAGCGAAGATATACTCGTCAAGAGGAAGTATCTCCTCATAATGATCCCCTCTAATGGGTAACCCAGAAATATCTATGAATTCTTCTAGCTAAATCGATACCTCACGGTCCGATAATAGAAACGTGTGGGTCGGAATATTCCAATGTTCCAAGAAAGATTTAACCCACCACACAAGAGGAGTATGGTAATAGAAGAGAGACGCGTAGACCGCTAGGTATAACCCGATTTTCAGCAGTAGCGATTTCTTGGCCAATAAGATGTAGTGGGCCTACTAGAAGTAACCAACCGGATGTCAAGGGGTCACTCCTATTGTGTAAACCTGACCCTAAGGACGTGCTTCTTCTTGACACATGCGACGCCCCAAAATATCTAGGGCCATCGACAACTGGACCGGTATCGATGCTATGGAAGGTTGGAAACAACACTCTGCGGTCCAATTGACTTCTTCCACAGCATAAGCGACCTGCGGAGGGTCAGCATAACGAATCAAAGGCATCGGATCTGAAGGCACCGCACAAGTAAAGCTGCGCCGACCTCGGATAATATAGCTATACTACGCTCCCCATAAATGAAGAGATTTCTATTTCGGATCGTAGTCCTGGATTAAAGCAAGGACTTCATGATCAGTACGCGCATCGGCAAAAGCACTCTCCGAACGAACAGAGGGAAAAAAGGAACCAGAAGCCATGGTACCTGAAAAGAAAAACCAGTGGAGGGTTAGCGATTAAAATACTAAAATCACTACAATCTAAAGAAAAACAGTGGGCCCTACAAAAATAAGGTGATGGCTCATCAATCATGAGACATGTGCCTATTGTGAGAATCCAAAAGGATTCTCATTAAATGAATAGTGCTTATTAAACGGTGAAGTTAAAAACTCCCAAAATTCCCCGAAAGGCAGGCTCTTTAAAACAAGCAACAGATTCAAATCTGTGGAAAAAAAGGAAGGGATTGAAACCCCAAAAATTCTAGGAAAAAAATATCCAAGAATAGTAAAGGGAATAAAATTCCCAAATTTCTTAAGATCCAAATCTGAGCCAAGCTCTGTAAAGAAAAATGGAATTAAATTCCCCTCAACAGTAGGATCAAATCCCAGAACAATCCCTATGTTAAAAATTCATGGGTTAATTGATGGAATCAAATTCCAGGAATAAAATGTCAAGATTGACAACAGGATAAAACCCTAAGAATGAGAATCAAAGATTCACAAGTCCTGGATGAGGAGATTAAGATCTACGATCTATAAAAAGAAAGGTTTTTTAGATCTCCAAGAGATCGAGAGAGAGCTAAGCTCTATCGAATCTGATAATGGACTTAAAGTCCGAAACTAAGAAAATATATACATGTTTAAGAAAGGTTAAGAGCTAAGCTTCGTTCGTAGTTCTTACCAAGAAATTTGGCAGAGTATATTCTGTTCAAAAGAGTTCTGGGAGACAGAGATCTAAACTCTAGGAAACGAGAATTAAATTCTCAAAAGAAAAGAAGATTCAAGGAGGAAGATGATGAGACAACATTCATCTCAAGGGTCAAAGGCCCTATTTATAAGACGTGGGGAAGACGGTTCAACTTCCCAGAAGATCTAACGGTGGTAAAAGTGACACCATTACACTCATGTGTAAGCCACGTGAGAACAACGGTGGGGGTCATTTGTTCCCCTAATATTTAAACATAGTAAAAAAAGCTAAGCTCTGATGAGGCAGCGCCTCACGTGCTCCCCACAAGGGCGCCAGCGCCAGCGCCAACCCATTAGGAGTAAATCCTATGGTGGTGCCGCACGTGAAGTTCATGTGGGCGCCAATGTGCAAAGTACAGAAGCGCCTATCGTATATAAGAATTAAATTCTTAAGTGGCGCCCACGTGCACAACACGTGAGCACCGGCGTCCAAACTAAAAGCAAGTAGAATTAAATTCTATATGGGAATATTTCCCTAAAATCCGGGATACTCTCTATTAAACAGAGCCGTTGGATCAAAAGATCCAATGGTGATGATAAACTATCAAATAATAGAATTAAATTCTATTAGAAAAAATATCTCCCTAATTTTTCCAAGTGAGAAAGATATTCTCGGTTGGATCAAAAATCAAATGATACAATTAAATTCTATTTTGGGGATATATTTCCCCAATCTTGCCAAACAAAGGAAAATTGTTCTCTGTAAAATAGAGAGCCCTTAGATCAAAACTCCAATGGTGATTAAAAATCACCGGTTAATAGAAAAAATTCTATATATATGAAAATATTTCCCCAATCTAGTTACAAACAAGAAAACATATTTTGTAAACCAAAAATTCTTGGATCAAAGATCCATCGGTGGATAAAATTCTCTAACTAATCTTTAAGACCAATCAAATCAATCGGTATCTCTCAAAGAGAGATTTTCTCAAATTAATTAACAAACTTGCCTCTACTATATGTTAGTGTAATATGCCCTAGAGGCAATTATTGTATAGTACTAATTTGTATATTACATTTTGGAAGCTTGGGATATATACACGGATTTATGACAGTCTTTCTCAATATGGTAGTATGCTACTTAGTTTGTATCTATCTTAATATGTGTATATATTTCTTTTGACGTATCGCTAATACATATTGGTAGAGCCTTAGGATCTTTGCTTGACTACCAGCGTTGTGATGGCAGTCACACTAGTGGGGCGGGTAGTCTACAAGCACATCCTTATAAAGGTCTCTAGTCGTAGGATTATCGAGACAGGGTATCGATACTCCAGAGTAGACTAGTGTATACGCTTCTCATCCCAGCAGGGGAGATGGTCTATTCCACAGCCATCATTACGTCATAATGAAGATAGTATGCAGGTGCTCATTGGGTTATGAGTTATACTGGACGGACTCATGGGGAACTGCTGGTTGGTACTATACCTATCGTCAGGTAGCAGTTCCTAGGTGACATGAGCACAGCATAGTCCGTTGACTTAATACTGCTACTTCGCCTCAAGTGTGTTCCCACTATTCTTAGATTACTACCCTACCACGGCTCTATTGAGTCATGCAAACAGATAGTAGTTGGGTGCAGTCCCGAAGCACTTGGAGGCATTGGCGGTTAGACAGGATTCTTCTCTCCCGGTATTAGGGGTTGATATCGCGCTGTGTTCGGAAAGCCATTACACAAAGTCCCTAGCTAGGGAAAGCGAGATTTACTGGTAGGTACTCCAGTAGTTTCTCGGGGTGTTTTGGGCTGTACTCCGACACGACTTATTGCGCTATTAGGGGTCTGATATTTACCGCCACCCTAGGCCCGATATGAGATACTCTTTGACGAACTGACCGGACTGTACGGAGATTGCCACAGACAGACTCAGTAGGAGTTCGGATGAGTTTGCTCATCGGCCTTCTTATAGACAGATACCTGGGTAGCCGTTATGTGCAGCTAGTACCGCTGACGTGCTTGTTGTTAAACCCACTGCCAGCGTACTGTCGAGTCTTTAGAGTCCCACACAGAGGGTTTCCCTGCTTCGGGCGAAACGATGTAGAGGTCGTATGGTTTTACGACAGGGTTCGATCACATACGTGTACTTGTGTGCTTATGATGTTCGGGCGGACAATACTAGTGGGTTTTGAATTAAGTCGGATCCTAGTATTTGATTATTGGATTAGTTTCGTCTCACTGTATTCGTGTTTCTCATAATACGGATACGGGTATATATATACGGATGAGAGGGACATTCTTGTAATTTGATCAAGATTGCTTCTAGAAGTGAGACACCTCAATTAGGGTTTTTCTTTTTTGATTAAATCTTTAGTGGGGTGGAGGAAATGAGGTGGGATACTTTGTGGTATTTTAGTGAAATATGAACATGGCGTCATGTTGACTTTCTTGGACTCATATGAGATATGAAGACTTAGATATTTTGAGATATTTGTGTGAGATTTTTTCATTTGCTTTAAAGTCAAAAACATGAGCCATTTTCACAATTATCATTATCATTATCACAAGAACACTCTCATTCTCCTTAAGCTCTATTCTAATCTCTCAAATCCTAATTGTCTCATGAGTTGAGAATCCTAGAGTTTGTGAAACAACTAGATCCCTAATCACTCTCTACACACTCTAGGCTACTTAGTTTAGCACACTAAGTGACCTAGTTACCTCATCTTGGAGGTAAAAGCTCAAGGTAAACACTCTCGGGTGGATCTTCTTCGACTTGGAGAAACCGACGAGGGGGCGCCATCCATTCTCACTTCGAGGAGCTCATGACCAGGAGAAGGACAGCGAAGAGAAGGACTTGTAACTTGAGGTATAACATTCTCACATAGTAGTTAAACCTCCGAGTTACTTTGTTAGTTAGGGTTTAGTATCGATTTTGGAGTTTAGTCAATATTACGAAGCACTTAAAAATCGTTTTTTGCAAACCCCGCCTCCCCACAAACACGGGGGGTGGGTGGCATCGACTTACACTATATAAAGGATCCGAGACTTCAAGTCTCATAGAGAGGATCGACCCCATAAGTTTCTCCACAAAAAGAAAACAGAGAATTTAATTCTCAAAAGAAGAAGAAGATCTCCCTCCTTTCAAACTCTAGGTAAAGAAAAAGAAGAGATCAAAATATCTCCTTTGCCTAGTGTAAATGGAAACAAGGGTTTAACCCTTCATATAAAAACTTAGTTCTTCCTCTGATTTGATATTTGCAAAGCAAATTTCCCCACAAGTTGAGAATTTAATTCTCATTAATGAGATTCTGGTCTTCAGACTCAAAATCTAGGGGAAAAGAACTAGGTTAAAAAGAAAGAGAGAAAAGGAACTTATGTTCTGGGAATTTAATTCCTCTGAAAACAGGGTTTAACCCTAAAAAGAAACTTAGTGCTTACAAAAGAAAAAACATAAGAACTTAGTTCTTGATCTCAGATCTTCAAAACAAAGATCTTGGTGATCATTAATGGATAAGATGTCATTAACGGAGATTCAATTTCTGGAAAAGAAAAGAAATGAGCGCCTCGCATGCTTCCCACATAGGTGCCCACAACAAAGGATTCAGCACCTCACGTGAAAAAAACGTGGGCGCCCAAAACAGAAGGCCAGCGCCTCATGTGAAATACACGTGAGCGTTTAGTAAAGTGCTTAGAACTTCATATACAACAAAAACGGCTGAGTGCTTAGCACTGATTGGGCAGTGACTAGCACCTCACATGAAAAATACGTGGGCGCTCAACAAAATACAATGAGATGGCGCCTCACATGCTCCTCACTTAGACACCATACAAAAGTGCTTAGCACTTCATATTCAGTCAAAATGACTAAAATGCTTAGCACTTATTGGACAGCACCCAGCGCTTCACATAATACACATGTGAGTGCTAGAGCCCAAGCAAATGCTTATCACTTTTGTCTATAAGAAAAAAGGGCTGAGCAAACAGAACCCAAATAAGTGCTTAGCACTTTTGAATAAAAGAAAAAGAAAGAAGAAAAGACTGAGCAGACCAAGCCCAAATTGGCTAAAATTCTTTCTCTGAAATTTCTAGCATCTGAGCCTAAATGCTCTATTGTTGGATCTTAACTAAATTTAATAATCCTGAAAATATTGCTAAGTTGATCTTAGTCTCAAATAGGACTAACGTATCTTTAGTTAAAAATGAATTAGGCCCAAATGCTCATATGTTTAATTTGATCTTAATCGTAAACTAGACTAGCGGTCCTTAAACCAAACAAAACA
Organism: Agapanthus africanus; assembly: GCA_030015575.1. Taxonomy (NCBI): domain Eukaryota; kingdom Viridiplantae; phylum Streptophyta; class Magnoliopsida; order Asparagales; family Amaryllidaceae; genus Agapanthus; species Agapanthus africanus. Next base: position 44,144,892 of record CM057344.1, read on the forward strand.
TTTTTGAACTAAAAGAACATATAACCTAAGTTCAAAACTGAAAACCCCAAATCTAAAATATACAGATTTGGACTAATCCGTGCCCTACGGGCGACGACATAAAATAGTCTCCGTATACAATCCACGGGCAACCAAAATAAACAAAAATACACACTACACGAAGTGAACTGCTAGAGCAGGAGAAAGTGGTTACGTAATTAACTGCTGGGGCTTGCCCCTGCAGGGAAGAGCGTCCCCATAATAAAAAACCTCTCATAAATGAGGGGGAATCTGATAAAGTCTACTACAACGGTTGCATCTGTCCAAACCTCCGATATACGGTTCCATAAATCAACTTAGTTTTTTCGGAGAGGTGGATGGTGTTAAATATGTATGCCCTAGAGGCATGTATTGTATAGGATGCTAGGCATGTATATGTACAGAAACAATCTTTTCTCGAAATGATAGTATGCTATCTGATTTATCTTCATCTTAACGTGTGATGTGTTGTTTTTCATATCTTGTATACATGTTGATGAATCCCTTAGGATTATGCTTGACTACCGGGATTATGATGTAGATCATACTGGTGGAGCCTGGGCAGTCTAAAAGCATATCTTTTAATAGTTCCTAGTCGAGTGTATATCGAGACAGAGCATCCATATTGCCAGAGTAGACTAGTGTGTACGTTTCTTGACCCTGAGGGCGGTAGTTGATCCCACAACCATTAGTGTTTGACATCAAAGATTGTACACAAGTGCTCAATGGAGAATGGGTACACCGAACAGGACTCGCCGAGAACTCCTAGATGGTATATATACCTACTGTCAGATAGCAGTTCTCTGGTGACACTTATACAGGTTAGTCTGTAGACCCGAGATCGTTATAGTGTCTTGTGTGATTCCCACTGTACTTTGATTTCCTCCCTACCACGGCTCTACTGAGTCGCGCAAACAGGTGGATTTTGGGTACAGTCCCGAATCACATGGAGGCGGTGAGCGATAAGAGGGGTTCGTCTCTCCCGGTATAGGGAGTTGATGCCGCGCTATGTTTGATCAGCGATAACAGCAAATCCCTGGCCAGGGTTGTCGAGATTTACTGAAAAGAGTTATCAGTAGTTTCTCGAACCGTTATGGGCCATAAATCAGCATGACTTATAAAGTTACTGGGGTCTGACATTTACCACCCTTAGACTTCATATGCGACGTATTAGACGAAGAGACCGGAATGTACGGTAAGTGTTGCTTACAGGCTCGTTAGGGTTGTGATGAGTTTGCTCGTCGGTCACCTTATCGTTATGTACCTGGGTAGCCGTTACGCACAGCTAGTGCCGCTGACGTGCTTGTGGTTAAACCCACTGCCAGCGTACTGTCGAGTCTTTAGACTCCCACACAGAGGGTTCCCTAGTTCTGGCGAAAGAAGTAGAGGCCGTAAGTTGTTACGGCACGGTTCCGATCATGTTCGTATACTGGCTACAGGATTGATGATCGAAAGTATAATAATGGCAGGCTTTGGTTTAAGCCGGATACCAGTATTATATTATTGGATTATTTGTATTCGTATTTTTCGGAATACAGATACGGGTATACTTATACGGTATACGGTGAGGGCTATTCTTGTAATTGTACAAGAATACCTTCTGGAAGGAGACACCTCATAATAGGATTTTTATTTTATGAAAATAAATATATGAGGTGGAATTAGGAGAATTGTCAAAGTATGGGTCAAGAAATGGCTCTTTGAATATTTTATTCATTTGGGATTACTATTCAAGTATGATGCATTATTTTAGAGATAAAATAATACACAACTCAATTATTTCCATGAGCCATATCTCTTGATGCATGCTTGATATTTCCTCATTCTATTTTTCACATTCTCTCTCCTAACTATCTCCTTCTTCCTTCTCATAGCTTTATCCTTTACATGAGTTGTGAATCAAAAACTTAGGGCTAAAAGTAATCCATTATTTCATCTCTATATCATCTAAGTAGTCATTTCTAGCAAACTTGACTTCTTAGTTAACTCTTGAGAAGAGTTTAAAGCTTGTTCTATAGCTCTCGGGTGGATCATTTACGTCTTGAGGTGACCGGAGATCGAGGGCATTGCAAGCATCCAAGGAGCCTAGAAGTCGCATCCAAACGAAGACCCGAAGGACCGATTCTCAAGGTATAACCCCCTATCATCGTAGATAAGATCTCTAGATAGGGTTTCTAGTTATGGTTTACCACAAGATCTAGGTTTAAAATAGGTGTTTCATGCAAAAAAATTATTGTTTGCCATTTCCGCCTCCTCACAAGTGTTGTGAAGGTGTGAAATATCTACTAACATGGTATCAGAGCCTAACTAAACCATAACTAGTTTTTTAGACGGTGTTTAAAGCTTCGAACATGAAATAACTCCAAAAACTGTAAAACGAAAACCCTGCTCTTTGGAAATTTTCAAAAGTGTTCAGAAAATTTTTTAAACCTGTGCAGAATACTTGTTATAAGATAACTAGACAATCCTAGAAAAACAAGCCTAAACCACCAGAATTTTCCCTGCGAGAAACCCAATTTTCCCGGCGTCGTCAGTCCTATTCATGGGTTTGGACTTGTGTTTTTTGTGGTTCTCTGTACTCTGGATTTTTGGTTTTATGGTATTGTTTGATTATTTCCAGATTACATGTGATATAACCTAAGTGTTAGGGGAAATCGGAGTGTTTCGAAATCGAATTTTTAACGTCGTTTATCCGCTTTTCGGTTTGATATGTGTTTGAAACGTCCACTAATTGCTATATGACGATTAGTGGGGGTTGCACATATGTGTATCATGTAATGGTATGTGTATATGAATATGTTGGATCGACGTGGATGAATAGCCTGGGGGATGTCAGAAGAGTGTTTTTCTTTTCTTTCATTCATATAATTTGTAAAATTGATGTAATATTATTTTTTGGGGCACATCCGGGTTGAGGTTGTAGCCACCGTTGTATAATTTCTTTTTACTGTTTTTGCTCCTAGGATAGACCCAAGGTGGCGTGCACAAACTACTGGGTTCTCGAAGTGCCGAGTGGCCTACTCATTTTATTGAGGGAGATTGCTTCATTTCGGGAATTTGGCAGTTAGTTTGCCACACACGTAAGGGTCTAGGGTGGGGTTTGGCTATTCATCACGACTGTGGAACCCGTCTTTCGTTAAGGGATTAAACGAAATACGGAATTCCTAGTATATCCAATATATTCATCTATGATCTAGAATGTTTATAAATGCGTGTGACGAATGGCTATTTATATATGAGATATATAATAAACGTTGCTTATTTTTTGCACCCGCGCTAGTCCAGCCCTCGCTCTGCCATTAGTTAAGTAACCTAACGGTGCATAACGGGGCCCCGCAGCGAATGCGGATGGCATAAGCGTACATTCTATTTTCGTTTCTTTTCTGTGATATTTAGGAAACGTAAATGATGGAACAACATTAATGAGATTAATGTTAAGAAAAAGAAACCTAAAAATGTTGTAGAATCAAACATTTTAAAATGGGTAACCCTAGTTTTTTCTTTGCATAGTGGTATTCCTTGATGAATATCCAGCACCTCATTCGATGAGGAAAGGGCCGAGATCCCTTCACCGGGAATGACCCATTTAGCGAAACTAGCAAATGTTACAAAGCACTCGATTTGTTTTTATTGTTGATCTAATTTTTGATTTGCATCGTGGTATTCCTTGATGAATATCCAGCACCTCATTCGATGAGGAAAGAGCCGAGATCCCTTCACCGGGAGTGACCTCTTTAGAAAAATTAGAAATATGCTACAAAACCATTCGATTTTTAAAACTGGAGCTTAAACCACTCCTTTCACTCGATTCTACAACGATATCAAGTTCAAAACATTAAAGGTTTTCATCAAAACCATCCGTTGCCCTCCGCCATTTTAGGAAGTAGAGTACTTAGTATTCGTACTACGTTTGTTGACCATAGTTAAGGCGTGGTGTACGGTAACTAAGTGATGCCTTCTAACAAAGCATATGATGCGATCGATTAGAACATTCGTATGACTTTGTTGACCATAGTTAAGGGTCATGCGGGTGGGTCTAAATCAATCACGAAATGGCGAGTAGAACTTGACTAGTGCTTATAATTTGTTGACCATAGTTAAGGTCGAAAGACACTAAGGGTAAAAACCATATCGGGGGTTTCAAGAGTTGAAATTTGCAATGAGATTACATACCTTTTATTTGATAGTTGGATCCCGATCCCACTGTGAGTAAAAGTTACTCCCGGAAGAGTTTTGCACTTTACAATTAGCTAATCCGGTAGGTGTCTAGAAAGGAGTCAACGAGGTTATGCCTCTAGGAAAACGAGGTTTATTTTAATTAGGTCCGTGCGAAAGCACGGGAAACCTCCCTCGGAGTACTGACACTGGCATGGCCGACCGGTTAGCGAACTTGTAGATTGCAATTAATCCTGGCTAATTTTCTTTTTAAGGTTTAAAGGAAAATTTGATAAAAGCAGTGGGAGATATCGATTAGATAAGATTAATAACCAATCTAATCTTCAAGAGCAATCACTGAGTATCTTCTTTTCTCTCTTCTAATGGCAGATACCTATGACGGGACTTAAGCTTTTATTAGACAAGAATAAACTCACGAGACCGAATTACAAAGAATGGCGGAGGAACGTAAATATTACCCTGACCTATGATAAGGTCGGAAACATCCTAACTACTCCAGCCCCTCCTAGCGCAGGCCCTGATTCTTCAGTTGCGGATAAGGAAATCCATAAGACATGGGATATAGACTGTGCAACAGCTAAATGTCTCGCACTTGCTTCTATGGATAATGAACATCAGAAGCAGCATGAGAAGATGGATGTACAATACATCTTTCTCCATACAAAGGAGTTGTATGGAGAGCAATCTCGCACTCTCCGATACGAGGCATCTTGAGAGTTGTTTCAGATGCGGATGGCTGCTGGCACGTCTGTAGGTGACCATGTATTGAAGATGATAGGACTTATCAAAGAACTAGAGGACCTGGGATGGACAATGGAGAACGAACAGTATGTTGATATTTTTCTATAGTCTCTCCCCCCTGCCTTTGCTCCGTTCATAATGAACTTCAACATGCATAATCTGGAGAAGTCACTTCCTGAACTTCTCAATATGTTGAGGAGTGCAGAGAGCACGCTAAAGGTAGCGAAAACTCCCGCTCTAATTACTGGGCCATCTTCCTCTTCCGTCCCGAAAGCTAAGGCCAGGGGAAAGAAGAAGAAGAATCCCATCAAGCCGAGAGGAGGAGTGAAAAAGGTATCGGGGAAAGACAAGACAGAGGCTGCTGCATCAGGAAAAAGGGAATGCTTCCACTGCCATAAGACTGGGCACTGGAGGAGAAACTGCGTTGGATACCTTGCCAACCTCAAGAAGAAGAAGCATGTTGATGCTTCCACTTCAGGTGTGTTTGTAAATGAAAACTGTTTTTAATTAACTCTGCTTCCTGTGTATTAGATACCGGATCAGGATCTCACATCTGCAATTGTGTGCGGGGGCTGAGAGATAGCAAGGTGTTGAAGAAAGGAGATCACACTCTCCGAGTAGGGAATGGTTTCTATGTACATGCTGTATAAGTAGGAGAGTATCACCTTGGTTTGCTGTCGGGTTGTATATTGGTTTTGAACCCATGTTATTTTGTACCTTCGATGTTGTGTAATATTATATCTATATCGTTGTTGGACAATGAAGGATATGATTTTGTATTACAAATTAATGTTATGAACATTAATCTTAATCAACAGTTGATTGGGACTGGTACATTAAATAACGGGATATACGTCCTGAATCAACACACAGTTTTCAATATACAATACACAAACAAAAGAAAGATTTCAGACATAAATGAAACTTTCATTTGGCATTGTAGACTTGGTCATATTAACGAAACAAGACTAACCAAGCTATATAAAGATGGATATTTAAACTCGTTTGAATATAAATCTTATGCGACTTGCCAGTCTTGTATCAAAGGTAAAATGACTAAAACTCCATTTACTGGACACGGAGAGAGAGCTACTAAACTCATAGGCCTCATACATAGTGATGTATGTGGACCAATGTCTACACATGCGAGAGGTGGTCTTTCATACTTTATAACTTTTACTGATGATTTCTCAAGATTCGAACACGTGTTCTTATTGAAACATAAGTCCGAAGCCTTCGAAAAGTTCAAGGAGTATAAATCTGAAGTAGAAAAACAAACAGACTTGAGTATCAAGAAACTTCGATCAGATCGAGGAGGTGAGTACCTAAGCACAGAGTTTCTGGATTTCCTAAAAGAGAATGGGATTCTCTCTCAGCTCACTCCTCCGTACACACCATAGCAAAACGGTGTGTCAGAATGGAGAAATAGTACTCTATTAGATATGGTACGGTCAATGATGAGTGATGCTGAGTTACCACTTTCATTCTGGGGGCATGCATTGGAGACTGCAATATATCTATTAAACAGGGTTCCGACCAAAACCGTGTCTACCACTCCATATGAGATATGGTATGGGAAGAAACCGTCTCTTAAACGAGTTAGGATATGGGGTTATCCGGATTATGTGAAAAGGCAAAATCCGGACAAACTCGAGACACGATCGGCTTTGTGTAAATTTGTAGGATATCCAAAACATTCATATGGATATCTTTTCTACCACAAGGAAGAACAAAGGGTGTTTGTTTCTCAGTATGCCACATTTTTAGAAAATGAATTTTTTACAAATGACACTCTTGGCAATGCGGTAGAACTAGAAGAAATTCTAGAACCACAAACAAATACCGATGATTTGGTTGAACCTGAGGTTTTCATAGAACCCAGTAAACCTCAGCCACTCCGTAGATCTAGTAGGACTTCTCGCACACCTGATAGATACTACGGTTTTCTAATTGATGGTGATAGAGAAGATTTCATTATAGATGATGATGATCCTACTGATTTTCAGCAAGCTATCACGAGTGGTGACTCGTGAAGTGGCTGGATGCCATGAGATCCGAAATGGAATCCATGCACACCAACAAAGTATGGACTTTAGAGGTTGCACCTTCTGGAGTAAAACCCATAGGGTGCAAGTGAATTTTTAAGAGAAAGATTGGTGTGGATGGTCAGGTGGAGACCTATAAAGCTAGGCTGGTTGCAAAAGGATTTCGTCAAAAATCATTCGTGGACTATAATGAGACCTTTTCACCAGTCGCAATGCTTAAATACATTCAGATCCTGCTTGCTATAGCTGCTCCTTAAGACTAAGAAATATAGTAGATGGATGTTAAAACGGCATTTCTAAATGGTGATTTGGAAGAATGTGTTTTTATGGATCAGCCAGAAGGCTTCATTGACAATGGGAGCAACGGAAAAGCATGCAGGTTGCTTAAATCCATATACGAATTAAAGCAGGCATCACAGAGTTAGAACATCTGCTTTGATAATATAATCAAAGATTTTGATTTTATCAAAAATGTAGATGAACCATGTATTTATAAAAGGATTGTAGAGAGTACTGTTACATTCTTCATATTATACGTGGACGACATTCTCTTGATAAAAATGATGTTCCTATGCTACAATCGATCAAACTATTCTTATCACAGAGGTTCTCCATGAAAACCTGGGTGATGCCTCGTACATTTTGGGAATTAATATCTATAGAGATAGATCTAAGAAATTATTGGTATTGTCTACATAGACACCATACTAAAGAGATTTAGTATGGAAGATTCCAAGAGAGGTAATTTACCCGCTTGTCACGGGATCTGTAGGGTTACTAGGCACTAAAACAAGGTTCTACAAGGCATCAACCATGCCAAAATCAAATTTTTCAAGTGCTGAACGACCCTAACCAAGATCTTAGACTAAAAATTAGGCGAAACAATGAGCAAGTAAACAACTTTACTTCTAAGAGTTTGAGATTACAACCTCTGTAGTCCGTTCCTTCACTTCATAAGCTCCGTGTTGAGGTCCCTTCACTGCGATCATCATGTGTCCGGACTCTAGAGAGGCTCCATGAAGAGAAAGATGCAAGCTTGCTTCAGATCTTCAATAACTAAGATGATCTACCTTGAAGAAACTCAAACCCAAGCTCTTGCTATGCTAATCAGGTATTATCAAAGCAAACACCCTAATCTAAATGGCTAGAATAGATGAGGATGATGAAGTAGGATTTTAGCCCTCATTTGTTTTCCATTTCTCACTCATTTTCATCACTTCACAAAAAGCTAGAAAGCTTTTTCAAGAGAGAAGAAGGAAGAAGAAGAAGAACAAAACCATTTGTGATGAATAATGAAATCAAGTGTGTAAGGTTAGAATTGCAACCATGGGTTAAAAATATAAACTTAACCCTTGTAGAGAAATAACTATGGAAAAGGGTTTGGGTTGGGTTAAGGAAATATCTTCACAAAATATCAAGGTCAAATTCAAAGCTTCAAGAAGCTTCTTGAAAGCTTCATGCAAGCTTAACCCTAATCCAAATCCTAACCATATTTAAACTCCACAAAACATGTTGCATTTATAACCCTAACTTGTTACAATATTATATATCACATATATAATGTTTATTGTAACAAAATAAAATAATACAATTAACATATATCATATATATATCAATCTATTATCCAAGTGAGAAAAATAATCTTTAAGTGAGCTAATATTAGTTAATGTAATATAATATACCAAATATATAATTATACATTAAATTATCGAATCAACACTTGATCCGATAATCCGGCTATTTCACAAATACCGACTAATATAATCTGTATCAGTTCATCGAATCAACACTTGATCTGATGACCCGGCTATATCACATATACCCGGCCGATATCACATATCGCGAGAATCTAATACGATATCGCATACAGGTATTATTCTCGGTCCCGCACATATCACATATGTGCTCCTACTCCATTTTGCCTGAGCCAGGAAACCTCTGTGTAGGACTCTAAAGAATCGTCAATACGCCGGCAGTAGGTGATGATCATATCAAACACCCACAAGCTGCAAGCGGTCAGCTAAACGTAACAGCCACCCAGGTATTGAGCGATCGGAAGATCAACAAGCAAGCATGTACATTCTCCTGCGAATCCAATCAGTAACACTCCCGTACAGTCCGGTCTCTTCGTCTGATATGTCACATATCTCGCCTAGAGGTGGTAAACGTCAGACCCCAGTAGCCTTATAAGTCGTGTCGATATGAGGTCTATAACAGTTTGAGAAACTATTGATAACTCTTACCAGTAAATCTCTGCTACCCTGGCCAGGGATTTCCAGTTATAGCCAATCGAACAAAGCGCAATATTGACTCCCTATACTGGGAGAGACGAAACCCCTCTTATCGCACATTGCCACCATGTGATTCGGGACTGTACCCAAAAGCCACCATTTTGCATGCCCTCATGGATGTGGTAAGGTGGAAATCAAGGCACAGTGGGAATCACACAAGACTCTATGACGATCTCGGGTCTACAGACTAATCTGTACCAGTGTCACCAGAGAACTGCCATCTGACGTGAGGTATAATACCATCTGGGAGTTCTCGGCGAGTCCATCCAGTATACCCAGTCTCCACTAAGCACCCGTATACCTTCTCTGATGTCAAACACCAATGGATATGGGATCATCTATCGCCCATCATATGGGTCAAGAAGCGCATACGCTAGTCTACTCTGGAGTATCGATACCCTGTCTCGGTACTCCCACGACTAGGAACATTTGAAGGATGTACTTGGCGACTACATTGTCCCCACTAGTATGATCTTCATCATAATCCTGGTAGTCAAGTACTTATCCTAAGGGCTTTATCAACATGTAACATAGAGACAATCAGAGTACATGTTAAGATAAAGAGAAACTAGATACCATACTATCATATCGAGCAAGAAAGTCCTACCTATATATGTCCAAGCATCCACTACAATATACATCATATGTACAGTAATGGCCCCTAGGGCATACATATAACAAACAATCTCCCACTTGCACTAGGGCCATCTGTTGTGGTATCGCATACCCAACAATCAGCTGTAGTTGAAGTATCTCATACTCAACCATCCCATAAAATTCTCTACTGGGAAATAGGCCTTTGTGAGTGGATCCGCGCTGTTGTCCTCTTGGTCTACTCTCCTAACCTCGATCTCCCTGAAGATCAACCATCTCTATGATCAGGCAATACTGCCTAAAAATATGTCTGGATCTCAGATGGGACGGGGGGTTCCTTGGCAAAAGCCACAACTCCATTGTCACACAATGGTAGGAATGAAGTTCATCTCATGAAAAAGTGTACATCCAGACTATTTCTTTGGTAGCATCCTTCGTAACGATGTATCTTGCCTTTAATCATCTAGTATGTTACGGTATCTAGCTTGGAACTCTTCCAACATACCATCCCTCCACTGAGGGTAAAAACAATGCCTATGACTGACATTCAGTCGACCTTACCACCCTGGAACCATTCCAGGGATTCTCCCTAGGATCGATTGATACCATCTCACTACAACTAATGAGAATCCTAACATCCAATTAGATCTATCTCATAGATATAAAACCCAAGATTTAGAAGGTATCACCTTGATCCTATATAGAGAATCTTTATGATAAGAGGAGATTGACCGAGCGTAGCATAGGAAACTTTTTCCCTATCAAGAGTATGTCATCCACGTACAATACGAGGATCACCGCTATACTCCCTACTACCTTTTTGTATATACAAGGTTCATCTACCATTTTGATGAAGTCAAACTCTTTGACTACCACATCAAAACAGACGTTCCAACTCCGCGATGCCTGATTTATCTCATAAAACATCTTGCACACTTTTCCGCTGCTCCCACTGTCTACGAAGCCTTCTGACTATGTACTTATAGACTCTCTCTTCTAAATCATTATTTAGAAAAGCTGTCATGACAACCAACCGCCAGATATCGTAGTTATGGTATGTAGCAATGGCAAGTAAGATCTGGATAGACTTAAGCATAGCTTTGAAAGTCTCAACTTTTCCATGTACACCAAGTAATCTTCTCAAGATATACTTGCTCCTGATGGGGATTTAATCCTTCAGATAAAGCAACCAAAGTCTATACTTTGTTGGTGTATAAGGATTCCATGTCAGATCGCTGAGCATCCAGCCATTCTTACAGAGTCCCACTCCTGATGGCCTGCTCGAAACTAGTTAGGTCATCATCTCATGATGCAATCCTCGCTCCCACTGTCATAGAGAAACCGAAGTATTTCTCAGGTGGATGAGGAACCGTATTAGATCGGCGGAGAGGCTGAGGTTCGTTAGAAACTATTGAATCCTTCGGGTTTACCAAATTATCAGTTGCAATTTGTATAGCTGGAACTCCTTCCAGTTCTACAGAACTGACCTTGCCTCGAGCTTGTCCGGATTTTGCTTTTAGACATAGGCCGGACAACCCCAAATCTTAATATCCTTAAGAGATGGGCTCTTTCCATACCATATTACATATGGAGTAGTAGACACCTGATTTGATTGGAACCCTATTCAATAGGTATGCAGCTTCTCAAATGCATAACCCCCAAAAGAAAAATAGGCAACTCAGTAGTACTCATCATAGAGCACACCATATCACATAGGGTGTGATTGCTCCATCCCGATACACCGACGTGCTGTGGTGTATACGGAGGAGTAATGCTGAAAGAGAATCCTATTCTCCTTTAAAATAGTCCAGGAATTCCGTGCTCAAGTATTCTCCTCCTTGATCTCATCAAAGGACATAATACTTATACCCGTTTTTGGTTCTCTACTTCTAACTTATATTCTGTGAATATCTCAAAATCTTCGGACTTGTGTTTCAACAGGAACATATGTCTGAATCTTGAGAGATCATCAGTGAATGTAATGAAGTACAAAGAACCGGTCCTGGCATATGTAGACAGGGGACATTCATATATCAGCATGCATCAATCCCAAGAGTTCGGTAACTCTTTCTCTGTTTCCAATAAACGGAGCTATGGTCATCTTATCTTTGTGACATGACAGGTAAGTTTCACAAGATGTAAATTCAAACTAATTTAAATATGCATCTAAATGTAACTTAGCTAGTCGGGTCGCAATGATATGACCTAGTCTACAATGCCTCAAGAAGGATTCGTTCATTTATGAACTCTTCCTCTTGTGTGTATTCTGTACACTAAGAATTGTGGTTTGATTTAGAACGTATATGCTTTTAGATAACGTGCCTGAACCGATCAACTCTTGATATAGGAAATAATCAAAACATTATCCAACAATACAAAATTATATCCTTTTTTACTAAATAAAGAGACGGATATGATGTTGTATATCAGGTTCGGTATCTAATAACATTCGTTCAGAATTAATGTATTCTGGTAATACAGGGTGATGACTACCAACAGACTTGGCTGCAACACTTGCACCATTTCCAATTCTTGAAACTTATCACCCGTTCTCAGTTCTCTACCTATCTGTAGCCCATGTAACAAATTACATATGCGGGATCCTGATCCGGTATCTCATACCCAGGACGTAAAGGATACTGAGAAACAGTTCTCTATAATGAACACACCCGAAGAAGATGCATCAGCATGCACTTTCTTCGTTTAGGCGGCACGGGAATTCTGGTAATCCCCAATTTCCTGCTCGGTCTTATAACAATTATAAGTTGGAGCGGGACCGACGTTCCCTAGCACAGTATAACAAGCGGGTTCAGTCAATACATCCGTATTATTATCTTGATTAAGGCGTGACATTGTCGCTACCAGGAGAGAGAGAGAAGAAAACACTCAGTGTATACTCTTGCAAGATTAGATTGGTTATTAATATATCTAATCAGAATGTCTCCCACTGTTTTATTCAAATCTTCCTTCAAACCCTAAAAGGTAAGACTAGCCGGGATTAATTATACTCTACAAGTTCGCCAATTTTTCAGCCAGGCCAGTGTCGATACCTTGAGGGAAGTTTCCCGTGCTTTCGCACGGACCTAATTAAATAAACCTCGTTTTCCCATAGGCGTAACCCCGTTAACACCTTTTTAGACACCTACTCGATCGGCTAATTGTAATGTGTAAAACTCTCGCAGGAGTAACTCTTACTCGCAGTGGGTATCGGGATCCAACTATCTCATAGAAGGTATGCAATCTCATTGCAAATTTCAACACTTGAAATTCCCAATAATATTTTACCCCTAATACTTATGACCTTAACTATGGTCAACATATCATAAGCACTAGTCAAGTTCCACCCGTCATTTCATGATTAATTAGACCAACCCATATGACCCTCAACTATGGTCGACATAATCACATGACTGTCATAATTAATCGCATTATATGCTATGTAGGAAGACATCACTTAGCTACCGTATACTACGCCTCAACTATAGTCGACACATGCAGCACGAATACTAAGTACTCTACTTCCTAAAATGACGGAGGGTTACGACAGGTTTTTAAGAAAACCTTTTGCGTAATGAACTTGATATCGTCGTAGAATCGAGTGATTTTAAATGGAGTGTTTTTTAGGCTTTTACTAGTTTTTCTAAAGAGGTCACTCCCGGTGAAGGGATCTCGGCTCTTTCCTTATCGAATAAGGTGCTGGATATTCTACAACGAATACCGCTGTGCAAAGCAAGAACTATAAAAAGCAATCATAAGACAAACCGAATTTGTAGCATTTGTTAGTTTTGCTAAAGAGGTCACTCCCGGTGAAGGGATCTCGGCTCTTTCCTTATCGAATAAAGTGCTGGATATTCTACAAGGAATACCGCTATGCAAAGCAAGAACTAGAGCTACCAGTTTTTAAACAAGTTTCTACAATATCTTTAGGTTTCTTTTATTTTCATTAATCTCATTAATGAAGTCCCATTATATTATGCTTCACAAGCATCACATTTGAAACGAAATCAACAATATACAATATATATCTCATATATATAATATAAACATTCGTCTCAGGCAGTAATATGATCTCATCACAGAACATTGCAGTAGAAGATAACATATGAAATATTGGATATACTAGGACGTCCGTGTTTTATTTCGATTCTGTATAAAACACGGATTTCACGGTCACGATGAATAGCCAAACCCACATCCCTAGACCCCTACGAGAGCGGCAAGCAACACTGCCAATTCTAGGGTTAGGAGACCCGGTCTCGACTCCTCGAGATGGCCTCCAACTGGACCCTAGAACCCGGTTACTTGTGCTCCCCGCCTTGGGTCTATCCTAATACGGAAAAGTAAATAATATACAATGGTGACATCATCCTTAACCTGGAAGTGCCCCAATAAAAGAATATTACATACAATGAATTTTACATGAATGAAAATAAAAACCCTCATCTCACATAAAAACCACCGGCTATTCAAAACACGACGATCCAATATAACATATCACAGCAACACATAATATCTCATATCATCGACGTAAGCAAGTATGCGTATCCCGATTGTCGTTGATGTATAGCAACGAAGCCGGCGATACACCACATACTACGCTTACGGTCACAGAAAAGAAAGTGTAAAAACTACAACATTTGGAATCTACAATTACTTTAGAATCTTAAATCCGAAATATCACATACTTCGCATTTCATACCTAACTATATGAATTCCACATATTATATCACATTCCAAATAAATAGACAATGTTAAACTTTCCGATCGAATAATCAAACACCCAAGATTTCCCAAATAGCTCAACACTTGAGCGGAGTTCAAATAATCCCAGAACATGTCACAGCCCTAATGAACCAGCCGTAGAAGGTTCAAACCAACGCCTCACATGTGGTAACGCTAAACTACCACAAACCCTAGGGTTCAGTGGCAGTTTTGACGGTCACATAATCGAGTTAAGGTTACGTTCTTCTAGAGGGTCCACAGATACGCTTGCATGATTTCCCGAAAGTTTCAAACTCGTGAAAAAATCCTACACTTGAAAGTTTTCCGACAGGGGAAAAAGTGAGTTATTGATATCCGTTCGAACATTTTAACACGTTCTAAATTACCCGAAAAACTAAACGATGTTAAACTTTCCGATCGAATCAACGAATACAAAAGATCTCCAGAAAACTCAACACTTGAGTAATATTAAAAATTCCCAGAAGCATGAAAAAGTACCCAAGAATAAACCCTTGAAGCATTGGCCCCTAACTCCCAAGGATGGCCGCGGAACCGCCGTCAAACGCATTGTTTGGCCGCGGTTCCGCACTCCCTTGAGGGAGTTATGGGTTCGTACTTCACAGTAATTCTTAGAATTCCCTGCTTAATTTTCTGAGTATTTTTAATACGGAAAAAACAAACTTTTTAGAAAATTTCCAAAGAGGGGGTCTTAATCGACGTTTCGGGGTTCGATCGGACCTTAAACTTCGTCTAGACGACGCTTAAAGCTCTAGCTTGGCTCTGATACCACTGTAGGGTTACTAGGCACTAGAACAAGGTTCTACAAGGCATCAACCATGCCAAAATCAAATTTTTCAAGTGCCGAACGACCCTAACCAAGATCTTAGACTAGAGATTAGGCGAAATAATGAGCAAGTAAACAACTTTACTTCTAAGAGTTTGGGATTACAACCTTTGTAGTCCGTTCCTTCACTTCATAAGCTCCGTGTTGAGGTCCCTTCCCTGTGATCATCATGTGTCCGGACTCTAGAGAGGCTTCATGAAGAGAAAGATGCAAGCTTGCTTCCGATCTTCAATAACTAAGATGATCTACCTTGAAAAAACTCAAACCCAAGCTCTTGCTTTGCTAATCAGGTATTATCAAAGCAAACACCCTAATCTAAGTGGTTAGAATAGATGAAGATGATGAAGTAGGATTTTAGCTCTCATTTGTTTTCCATTTCTCAATCATTTTCATCACTTCACAAAAAGCTAGAAAGTTTTTTCAAGAGAGAAGAAAGAAGAAGAAGAACAAAATCATTTGTGATGAATAATGAAATCAAGTGTGTGCGGTTAGAATTGCAACCATGGGTTAAGAATATAAACTTAACCCTTGTAGAGAAATAACTATGGTAAAGGGTTTGGGTTGGGTTAAGGAAATATCTTCACAAAATATCAAGGTCAAAGTCAAAACTTCAAAAAGCTTCTTGAAAGCTTCATGCAAGCTTAACCCTAATCCAAACCCTAACCATATTTAAACTCCACAAAACATGTTGCATTTATAACCCTAACTTGTTACAATATTATATATCACATATATAATGTTTATTGTAACAAAATAAAATAATACAATTAACATATATCATATATATCAACGTATTATCCAAGTGAGAAAAAAGAATCTTTAAGTGAGCTAATATTAGTTAATGTAATATAATATACCAAATATATAATTATACATTAAATTATCGAATCAACACTTGATCCGATAATCCGGCTATTTCACAAATACCGACTAATATAATCTGTATCAGTTCATCGAATCAACACTTGATCCGATGACCCGGCTATATCACATATACCCGGCCGATATCACATATCGCGAGAATCTAATACAGTATCGCATACAGGTATTATTCTCGGTCCCGCACATATCACATATGTGCTCCTATTCTGTTTTGCCTGAGCCAGGAAACCTCTGTATAGGACTCTAAAGAATCGTCAATACGCCGGCAGTAGGTGATGATCATATTAAACACCCACAAGCTGCAAGCGGTCAGCTAAACCTAACAGCCACCCAGGTATTGAGCGATCAGAAGACCAACAAGCAAGCCTGTACAATCACCAAGTCTTGAAAACTTGTGAAGGAAACACACTCTACTACTTGGCAAGAGATAGAGGATGAAGAAATAGGAAGTGGGTAGACTTTAGAATTGGATTTCTCGCTCTTTATCATCAATCACCATTGATGAAGCTTGGTTTTCTTCAAAGAAGAATGAAGAAGAAGAAGAGCAAGAAGAAGATAAGTATTATGATAAGAATTAAAAATAAAAGGAAAAATCCATTCTTATCATAATTCTCACCATGGTTAGGTGTAGAGAATTAACTTGAGTTGATAGAAGTGGTTAGGGTTAAGCATGAGACAAAATGGTCAAAGTCTTCATGAAGATTCATGAATGGTCAAAAGAAAGCAACCATTTTCCTCATTATCTTTTCATTTATTCATTTATCAAAAATAAATAGATAATTAAATAAGATAAATGAATAACAAATAATAAACCCTAACCATTCCTTTGACCAAGGTTTAATTCTTTATACTTAACCATTTTTGCATGCACCATCAAATATGATACAAGCAAGTGCACAAATCATATCGCATATGCAATGCGCACATCTGAGCGAGAAAATCCATTTAAAGTGAACCGATACTAGTTAATGCAAAGTAATATATCAAATATATTATTATGCATTAAATCATTAAATCAACACTTGATTTAACGATCCGGTCATATCGCATATAACCGACTAGTATCCAATGTATCGGCTTATCGAATCAACGATTGAATCGATAACTAGGTTATATCGCATACAACTATTCGACGCATTGATCGCGAGAATGAAATACGGTATCACATACACGCATTATTCTCGGTCCCGCACATATCTCATATGCGCTCCTATTTCGTTTCGCTTGAGCCAGGAAACCTCTGTGTAGGACTCTAAAGACTCGTCAATACGCCGGCAACAGGCGATGATCATATCAAACACCCACAAGCCGCAAGCGGTCTGCTAAACGTAACGGCCACCCGGGTATTGAGCGATCTGAAGATCGACGAGCAAGCCCGCTCACACTCCGGTGAATCCGACCAGTAACACTACCGTACAGTCCGGTCTGATCGTCTGATCTGTCGCATATCTCGCCTAGGGGTGGCAAACGTCAGACCCCAATAGCTCAATAAGTCATGTCGATATGAGGTCTATAACATTCGAGAAACTACTGGTAACACTTACCAGTAAATCTCAGCAACCCTGGCCAGGGATTTCCTGTTATAGCCAATCGAACACAGTGCAACATCCACCCCCTATACCGGGAGAGACGAATCCCCTCCTATCGCTCATTGCCTCCATGTGACTCGGGACTGTACCCAAAAACCACCGTTTTGCACGCCCTCTTGGACGTGGTAAGATGGAAATCAAAGCACAGTGGGAACCACACAAGACTCTATGACGATCTCGGGTCAACAGACTACTCTGTACCAGTGTCACCAGAGAACTGCCATCTGACGTGAGGTATAATACCATCTGAGAGTTCTCGGCGAGTCCGTCCAGTGTACCCAGTCTCCACTGAGCACCCGTATATCATCTCTGATGTCAAACACCAATGGTAATGGGATCATCCATCGCCCATCTGTATGGGTCGAGAAGGTATGCGCTAGTCTACTCTGGTATATCGATGCCCCGTCTCGATACACCCTCGACTAGGGACTTTGAAGGATGTACTTATGGACTACCATGTCCCCACTAGTATGATCCGCATCATAGTCCAGGTAGTCAAGTACAGATCCTAAGGGCTTTACCAACATGTAATAGAGAGACAATCAGTATACACGTTAAGGTAAAGGGTAACCAGATAGCATACTATCATGTCGAGCAAGAAAGTCATCCCTATATATGTCCCAGCATCCACTACAATATACATCCTATGTACAGTAATGACCTCTAGGGCATACATATAACTAACAATCTCCCACTTGCACTAGGGCCATCTGTAGCAGTGGTTGCAGTATCTCATATTCAACCATCCCATGAAAGTCTCTCTCTGGGAACAGGCCTTTGTGAGTGGATCCGCTGTGTTGTCCTCTGAATCTACTCTCCTAACCTCGATCTCCCTGGAGATCAACCATCTCCATGATCAAGTGATACTGCCTTGGAATATGTCTGGATCATTGATGGGACCGGCGTTCCTTGGCATAAGCCACAACTCCATTGTCACACAATGGGAGGAACATAGTTCATCTCATGAACCAATATACACCCAAACAGCCTCTTTGGTAGCATCTTAAGTAGCAATGTATCCTGTCTTTATCGTCTAGTATGTCACGGTATCTATCTTGGAACTCTTCCAACATACCGTCCCTCTACTGAGGATTAAGACAATGCCTGTGACTGACACTCAGTCATCTTTATCACCCTGGAACCCTTCCAGTGATTCTTCCCAGGTTCGGTTGATACCGTCTCACTACAACTAGTGAGAGTCCTAACATCTAATTAGATCTATCTCATAGATCCAAACACCAGGATTTAGGAGGTATCATTTTGATCCTATATGGAGAATCATTGTGATAAGCGGAGATTGACCGAGTGTAGCATAGGAAACACCTTCCCCATCAAGAGTATGTCATCCACGTACTCTACGAGGATCGTCACCATACTCCCTACTACCTTTTTGTTTATACAAGGTTCATCTACCATTTTGATGATGTCAACTTCTTTGACTTGTTCATCAAAACAGATGTTCCAACTCCGCGATGCCTGCTTTATCAAATAAAGCATCTTGCACACGTTTCCGCTGCTCCCACTGTCTACGAAGCCCTCTGGCTGTGTACTTATAGACTCTCTCTTCTAAAACATCATTTAGAAAAGCTGTCATGACACCCAACCACCAGATATCGTAGTCATGGTATGTAGCCGTGGCAAGTAGGATCTGGATGGACTTAAGCATAGCTACTTAGAAAAGGTTTCATCATCATCCATACCTGGTCAATGATGTAGACCTTTAACAAGTCTAGCTTTGAAAGTCTCAACTCTTCCATGTACACCAAGTAATCTTCTCAAGATATACTTGCTCCTGATGGGGATTTAACCCTTCAGATATAACAACCAAAGTCCATACTTTGTTGGTGTATAAGGATTCCATCTCAGATCGATAAACATCCAGCCATTCTCACAGAGTCTTACTCCTGATGGCCAGCTCGAAACTAGTTGGGTCATCATCTCATGATGCAATCCTCGCTCCCACTGTCATAGAGAAACCGAAGTATCTCTCTGGTGGGTGAGGAACCCTACTAGATCGGCGGAAAGGCTGAGGTTCGTTGGTAACTATTGAATCATTTGGTTTTACCAAATCATCTGCTGTAGTTTGTATAGCTGGAACCTTTCCAGTTCTACATTACAGACCTTGCCTCGAGCTTGTCCGGATTTTGCTTTTAAACATAGGCCGGACAACCCCAAATCTTAACTAGCTTAAGACATGGGCTCTTCCCTTTCCATATCACATATGAAATGGTAGGCAACTGATTTGATTGGAACCCTATTCAATAGGTATGCATCTTCATAAGTGCATAACTCCCAAAAGGAAAAAGGTAACTCAGTAGTA
Source organism: Agapanthus africanus (assembly GCA_030015575.1). NCBI lineage: Eukaryota > Viridiplantae > Streptophyta > Magnoliopsida > Asparagales > Amaryllidaceae > Agapanthus > Agapanthus africanus. The sequence continues at coordinate 44,165,114 of CM057344.1, forward strand.
CTCATCATAGAGCACACCATATCATATAGGGTGTGATTGCTCCGCCCCGATATACCATCGTGCTATGGTGTATTCGGAGGAGTAATGCTGAGAGAGAAACTCATTCCCCTTTAGAATAGTCCAAGATTTCCGTGCTCAAGTATTCTCCTCCTTGATCTCATCATAGGACATAATACTTTTACCCGTATTTGGTTCTCCACTTCTAGCTTATATTCTGTGAATATCTCAAAAGGTTCAGACTTGTGTTTCAACAGGAACATATGTATGAATCTTGAGAGATTATCAGAGAATGTAATGAAGTACAAAAAACCAGTCCTGGCATGTGTAGACAGGGGACCTTTCATACATCAACATGTATCATCCCAAGAGTTTACTAACTCTTTCTCTGTTTCCAATAAACAGAGCTATGGTCATTTTATCTCTGTGACATGACTGGCAAGTTTCACAAGATGTAAATTCAAACTGATTTAAATATGCATCTTCATGTAACTTCAGCTAGTCGGGTCGCATTGATATGACCTAGTCTACAATACCTCAAGAAGGATCCGTTCATCTCTGAACTTTTCCTCTTGTGTGTGTTCTGTATACTAAGAACTGTAGTTTGATTTAGAACATTAATGCTTTTAGATAACGTGCCTGAACCGATCAACTTTTGATATAGGAAATGTTCAAAACATTATCCAACCATACAAAATTTTACCGTTTCTTTACTAATAAAGAGACAGATATGATTTTGTATATCAGGTTCGGTATCTAATAACATTCATTCAGAATCAATGTATTTGTAATACAGGGTGACAGTGACCGACAGACTTGGCTGCAACACTTGCCCCGTTTTCTGCCTCATGAAACTTATCACCCGTTCTCAGTTCTCTACCTTTCTGTACCCTATGTAACAGATTACATATCTGGGATCCTGATCTGGTATCACATACCCAGGACGTAAAGGACACTGAGAAACAGTTCTCTGTAATGAACACACCCGAAGATGATGCATCAGCATGCACTCTCTTCGTTTGGGCGGCACGGGAAATCTGGTATTCCCCAATATCCTGCTCTGTCTTATAACAATTATAAGTTGGAGCGGGACCAACGTTCCCCAGCTCAGTATAACAAGCGGGTTCGGTCAATATTCCGTATTATTATCTTGATTAAGGCGTGATATGGTCGCTACCTGGAGAGAGAGAGAAGAAAACACTCAGCGTGCGCTCTTGCAAGAATAGATTGTTTTTTATTTTATCTAATCAGGACGGCTCCCACTGCTTTTTATCAAATCTTCCTTCAAACCCTAAAAGGAAAGACTAGCCGGGATTAATTACACACTACAAGTTCGCCAATCTTTCAGCCAGGCCAGTGTCGGTACTTTGAGGGAGGTCCCCCGTGCTTTCGCACGAACCTAATTAATGTAAACCTCGTTTTCCCAGAGGCGTAACCCCGTTGACACCATTCTAGACACCTACTTGATCGGCTAATTGTAATGTATAAAACTCTCCCAGGAGTAACACTTACTCGCAGCGGGTATCGGGATCCAACTATCTCATAGAAGGTATGCAATCTCATTGCAAATTTCAACACTTGAAATTCCCGATAATATTTTGCCCCTAACCTCCTATGACCTTGACAAAGGCCAACAAACCATAGGATGCTAGTCAAGTTCAACCCGTCATTTCCTGATTGAATTAAACCCACCCGCACGACCCTTAACATAGTCAACAAAGTCGCACGACTACCCTAATCCAATCACATCATATGCTTATGCAGATAAGCACTAATTAGCTACCGCACACTACGCCTTAACATAGTCAACAAACATAGCACGAATACTAACTAGCACTTATCTGAAATGACGGAGGGCTACGACAGGTTTTTCTGAAAACCTATTGCGTAATGAACTTGATATCGTTGTAGGATCGAATGATTTTAAAATGGAGTGCTTTTGAGGCTTTTCTAGTTTTGCTAAAGGAGTCATTTCCGGTGAAGGGATCGTCGGTCCTTTCCTCGTCGAATGAGGTGCGGGATATATCATATATATCACTGTGCAAAGCAAAAAAACAGTTAAAAGCAATCAAAAGTCAAACCGAGTGTGTAGCATCTGCCAGTTATTGCTAAAGGAGTCACTCCCGGTGAAGGGATCTCGGTCCTTTCCTCATCGAATAAGGTGCAGGATATATCACATATACCGCTGTGTAAAGCAAGAACTGTAGCTACCTGTTTTGTTTTGAAATTCGATTCTACAACATCTTAGGTTTCTTTTATTTCATTAATCATATTAATGAAGTCCCATCATTTAAGTACCTAAACATCACAGATAAATACGACGTACACTTATGCCATCCGCATTCGCCTCGATGTCCCCTCGTGCACCGTTAGGTTAGGTAACTAACGGCAGAGCGGGGCAGGGCTAGCGCGGGTGTAAAACATAAGTAACGTCTATATAATATATCATATATACTATATACTGTATCTATCACAGAACATCACACGATCACATCACAGATATTGCAGCAGAAGAATCATATGAAATATTGGATATACTAGGACGTCCGTGTTTTCAATACGAGCCAGTATAAAACACGGATTCCACGGTCGTGATGAATAGCCAAACCCACACCCCTAGACCCCTACGAGAGCGGCAAGCAACCCTACCAATTCTGGAGTTAGGAGACCCGGACCCGACTCCTCGAGTTGGTCTCCCACTGGACTCCAGAACCCGGTTACTTGTGCCCTCCTCCTTGGGTCTATCCTAGTGCGGAAAAGTAAATAATATACAAACGGTGACAACTTCCGCAACCTGGAAGCGCCCCAATAAAAGAATATTACATACAGATTTTTACATGAATGAAAATAAAAAACACTCATCTCACATAAAAACCCCCGGCTATTCAAACACGACGATCCAATATAACATATCCAGCAACACATAACATCACATGTCATCAACGTAAGTAAATATGCGCATCCCAATTGTCGTTGACATATAGCAACGAAACCGGCGATATCACATATTACACTTACGGTCACAGAAAAAAAAGTGTAAAACTATAACAGTTGGAATCCGCAACCTCTCAGACATCACATGCCTGACCAAATGAATTTCTTAGACATCGCATGCCTAACAATTATAAACCCCGCATTTTAGTCTCAAAATCGAAAACACTTTTCAATATCAAGTCGGGTAATTCAACAAGATTCCCGACATCTTGATCGAATGCTCGTCGCAAACTTCAGTAGACGGCCGCACCCCCGATACCGTCGACGAAGTGCACCAAGGCGGAACACCACTGCCGCGAGCACCCGAACGGATGCTTTCGGCGACGGGGTTCTCCTACAGTCACTTGGTCGGGGCTATGGAGTGAGGCTGTCTATTAAGTTTACACGGCGAGTATCCGCGTACGCTACGTGATTGCAACGGACTTTTGATCACATCAAAATTCCGTGGCAACCGATCAAGTGAGACTAAACTGCTACGTTTATAACATTCATTTAGTTATCACATAACTACTTGTGAATTCCAATTATTGTATCCCATTCCAGATAAACAGAAAATGTTAAACTTTTCGATCGAACAATCGAACACCCAAGTTTTCCCGATACAGATCAACACATGAAACAAGTCTAACAACATTCAGTTCGTGCCTCAGTACCAACGGTCCAGCCGTAGAAGGGTCAAGCCAACGCCTCACATGTGGCACGCCGTACTGCCCCAAACCCGAAGGTTCAAAGGGCAGTTCAAGACGGTCACATAATCGAGTTAAGGTTTGTTGTCTTCTAGAGGGTCCATCGCGTTACTTGCACTACTTAGAACGTCGTTAAACTACGGAAAGATCCAACACTTGGAAATTTCCCGACAGGGGAAAAGTTGGGTATTTATATCCGGTCGAACTTTTTAACATATTCTAAAATTTATCCGGAAAGCCAAATAGACAAAATTTGATATCCCGATCGAAACACCGAATCCCCAAAACAACTCCAGAAAATTCAACTCTTGAATAAATTTTAAAAATTCCCAGAAAACTCAGAAGAATTTATCAGGAATTACTGTGCAGAAATGAGGAGCTGACGTCATCATGGGACCGCGGAACCGCCGCATAAGCAGGGCTTATGCCGCGGTTCCGCCGCAATTTGTACTGTTCACTTCTCAATTTTTGCATCGTAATTCTTATTTTTCCCTGCTGAATTTTTTAGCAATTTTTAATTTGGAAAAATCCACGTTTTTAAAATCTGGACAGAGAGCAATTTTGGGGTCGTGTTTTGGTTCGATCGGACTTCAAAATCCGTCTAGACTTCGCCTAAGGCTCTAGCTAGTCTCTGATACCACTGTAGGGTTCCTAGGCACCCTAATGAGGTCTCACAAGGCATCGAACATGCCATTTTCAAAAATTCTAGGTGCCGAGAGACCCGACTACGGATCGTTTGCTAGAAATCTAGGCGAAACATTAAACTAGTTAACACTTAACTAAGAGATTCGGAAATACAACCTTTGTAGATCCGGTGCTCCACCTCCATAGCTCCGCAACGATGTCCTCTCCGCTGTCCAAAACAAATCCGGGCTCTAGCGTCGGCTTCGTCGGAGAATGGGCAAGCTAGGTCGTCGATGTCCATGCCGAAGATGATCTACGTCGAGGCATCGCTAGATCAAGCTCCAACTTCACCAAGTCTTGAAAACTTATGAAGGAAACACACTCTACTACTTGGCAAGAGATGGAGGATGAAGAAATAGGAAGTGGGTAGACTTTAGAATTGGATTTCTCACTCTTTATCATCAATCACCATTGATGAAGCTTGGTTTTCTTCAAAGAAGAATGAAGAAGAAGAAGAGCAAGAAGAAGATAAGTATTATGATAAGAATTAAAAATAAAAGGAAAAATCCATTCTTATCATAATTCTCACCATGGTTAGGTGTAGAGAATTAACTTGAGTTGATAGAAGTGGTTAGGGTTAAGCATGAGACAAAATGGTCAAAGTCTTCATGAAGATTCATGAATGGTCAAAAGAAAGCAACCATTTTCCTCATTATCTTTTCATTTATTCATTTATCAAAAATAAATAGATAATTAAATAAGATAAATGAATAACAAATAATAAACCCTAACCATTCCTTTGACCAAGGTTTAATTCTTTATACTTAACCATTTTTGCATGCACCATCAAATATGATACAAGCAAGTGCACAAATCATATCGCATATGCAATGCGCACATCTGAGCGAGAAAATCCATTTAAAGTGAACCGATACTAGTTAATGCAAAGTAATATATCAAATATATTATTATGCATTAAATCATTAAATCAACACTTGATTTAACGATCCGGTCATATCGCATATAACCGACTAGTATCCAATGTATCGGCTTATCGAATCAACGCTTGAATCGATAACTAGGTTATATCGCATACAACCATTCGACGCATTGATCGCGAGAATGAAATACGGTATCACATACACGCATTATTCTCGGTCCCGCACATATCTCATATGCGCTCCTATTTCGTTTCGCTTGAGCCAGGAAACCTCTGTGTAGGACTCTAAAGACTCGTCAATACGCCGGCAGCAGGCGATGATCATATCAAACACCCACAAGCCGCAAGCGGTCTGCTAAACGTAACGGCCACCCGGGTATTGAGTGATCTGAAGATCGACGAGCAAGCCCGCTCACACTCCAGTGAATCCGACCAGTAACACTACCGTACAGTCCGGTCTGATCGTCTGATCTGTCGCATATCTCGCCTAGGGGTGGCAAACGTCAGACCCCAATAGCTCAATAAGTCGTGTCGATATGAGGTCTATAACATTCGAGAAACTACTGGTAACACTTACCAGTAAATCTCAGCAACCCTGGCCAGGGATTTCCTGTTATAGCCAATCGAACACAGCGCAACATCCACCCCCTATACCGGGAGAGACGAATCCCCTCCTATCGCTCATTGCCTCCATGTGACTCGGGACTGTACCCAAAAACCACCGTTTTGCACGCCCTCTTGGACGTGGTAAGATGGAAATCAAAGCACAGTGGGAACCACACAAGACTCTATGACGATCTCGGGTCAACAGACTACTCTGTACCAGTGTCACCAGAAAACTGCCATCTGACGTGAGGTATAATACCATCTGAGAGTTCTCGGCGAGTCCGTCCAGTGTACCCAGTCTCCACTGAGCACCCGTATATCATCTCTGATGTCAAACACCAATGGTAATGGGATCATCCATCGCCCATCTGTATGGGTCGAGAAGGTATGCGCTAGTCTACTCTGGTATATCGATGCCCCGTCTCGATACACCCTCGACTAGGGACTTTGAAGGATGTACTTATGGACTACCATGTCCCCACTAGTATGATCCGCATCATAGTCCAGGTAGTCAAGTACAGATCCTAAGGGCTTTAACAACATGTAAAGAGAGACAATCAGTATACACGTTAAGGTAAAGGGTAACCAGATAGCATACTATCATGTCGAGCAAGAAAGTCATCCCTATATATGTCCCAGCATCCACTACAATATACATCCTATGTACAGTAATGGCCTCTAGGGCATACATATAACTAACAACCCAAAAGCCACCGTTTTGCGTGTAAGTCCATATTGCGACCCCCGGTTCTTACGGGGAGGCGGAAACGGTATAAAAATCAAATTTTTAGTGCAAGAAGCAACATGGACTAAACAAGGTCGGGATCGTGTCTAAACTAAACTAGCAAATACGCTAAAAGGAGTTAGCTACTCGGATGAGGGTTATACCTAAACTTGAACTCCTTCTTCTTGAAATCTTGTAGAGGTTGATGGTTCTCTTTTGTCGCCTTCTTCCGTCGAAGATGGATCCACCTCGAGGGTTCAACCTTAGGCTCTTTCTCGGACTTGGAGTGAACTAGAATCTCCGGCTTGCTAATCCTTTGATCCTAGGGTGAGTAGAGAGTGACTAGGGTTTTCTTTTCTTTTTAAAGAGAAGGATTCTCAACTCATGAGAGGGTTTCTCTTTACTAGAGGAAGAAGAAGATGAAGAGAGGAGAGAGAATGAGAATGATAGAATGAGCTATTATTTTCTCTTCTTGCAACCATAATGCAAAAGAATAATATTATCTAAATGATAATAATTGAAAATGAGAATAGTTGATGGTAGTGTTTGGAATGACCACAACCATGCTTCATTTAAAAATGTAAGCATAAATCAAGGAAGACTTTTGAAGGCATGAAAGTGGTCAATGGTCAACAAGTCAACCAAGGTCAACAAGTCAACAAAGAACAACCATAACATAATTCTCATTTAATTATTATTATTAATAGATAATAAATAAATCCATTAGGGTTTGGAAAATAAAGACTGTCAACTGTGCATACGCACCCGTTCCGAAACCCTAATGAAAAACCTCATTCTCCTCCTCAAGCAACTGTGCATACACACCTGCATTCTCGTTCCGAAAAACAAGAATACCAAGATATAAAAGCAACCCCAAAACACATACCAGTATCTGGCTCAATCCAGAGCCTGCCAGTATAATCCGTCCGGACTCCAAACGTGCACAAGTGCGCGGATGAGAACGAACCCTGTCGCAAAACCATGCGACCTCTACTCTGTTTTGCCCAGAGGCGAATACCCTCTGTGTGGGACTCTAAAGACTCGACACTACGCTGGCAGTGGGTTTAACCACAGACCGCAAGCGGCACTAGCTGTGCGTAACGGTCCCCAGGTAGATGCCGACAAGAAGGCTGACGAGGTGAAACCCCATCTGAACTCCTACTGAGTCTGAATGTGACAGTCTCCGTACAGTCCGGTCTGTTCGTCTGATACATCGCATGGCGGGCCTAGGGGGTGGTAAACGTCAGTCCCCCAATAGCGGTACAAGTCGTGCCGGAGCGAAGCCCAAAACACCCTGAGATAACACTGGAAACCTACCAGTATATCTCGTTTGCCCTGGCCAGGGACTACTCGTGTAATGGCTCTCCTAGACACAGCGCGATGTCAACCCCCAATACCGGGAGAGACGAATCCTGTCTAACCGTCACTGCCTCCAAGTGCTTCGGGACTGCACCCAACCACCACCCGTTTGCACGACTCCTTTGAGCCGTGGTAGGGTAGTGATCAAAGTGCAGTGGGAACACACTTGAGGCGAAGTGCCAGTGTCAAGTCAGCGGACTAAGCTGTACTCATGTCACCTGGGAACTGATAACTGACGATAGGTATAATACCAACCTGTCAGTTCCCGACGAGTCCTGTCCAGTGTACTCGTAACCCAACGAGCACCCGTATACTATCTCCAGTACGACGTACTGATGGCTGTGGGACAGACCATCTCCCACACTGGGATGAGAAGCGCATACGCTAGTCTACTCCGGAGTATCGATGCCCTGTCTCGATAGTCCTGCGACTAGGGACCTGTATAAGGATGTGCTTATAGATTACCCAGCCCCCACTAGTGTGACTGCCATCACAACGCTGGTAATCAAGCAAAGATCCTAAGGGCTCCACTAATGCGTATAAGTGATATACTGAAATAAACACAAGTACACATTGAAGTAGAAACAAACCAAGTAGCATACTACTATTTTGAGCAAGATTGTATATACAAGGTGAATATCCCAAGCATCCATTAAGTAATATACAAACTAGTATGATACAGTAATGGCCTCTAGGGCATATACACTAACAATCTCCCACTTGCACTAAGGCCATGTACTGGCGTATCGAAGACCTATCATCTCGATCAGCCGCTCGAACTGAGTCTGGGGCAAGGCCTTGGTGAATGGATCTGCAGTGTTCTCTTCTGAAGCAACCCTCCGAACCTCGATCTCCTTGCGATCCACGATCTCCCTGATCAGGTGATACCGCCTCAAGATGTGCCTGGATCTCTGATGGGACCTGGGTTCCTTCGCTAAAGCTATAGCCCCGTTGTTGTCGCAATACAGAGGTATTGGGTCAACAATGGACGGAACCACCTGAAGTTCTTTCAAGAACTTCCTTATCCAGACAGCTTCTTTTGCGGCATCAGATGCAGCGATGTATTCCGCTTCCATCGTCGAGTCTGCAACGGTTTCCTGTTTGGAACTCTTCCAACACACCGCCCCTCCATTGAGGGTGAAGACAAAACCCGACATGGACTTGGAATCATCCTTGTCACTCTGGAAGCTGGAGTCAGCAAAGGCCTCGATCTGGAGGTCTTTTCCGCCATACACCAAGAACATCTCCTTAGTCCTCCTCAGGTACTTGAGAATGTTCTTTACTGCTATCCAGTGTTTCTCCCCAGGGTTAGACTGATACCGGCTTACCACACTCAGTGCATAAGCTACATCCGGTCTGGTACACAACATCGCATACATTATAGAGCCTACCGCAGAAGCGTAGGGTATAATAGACATGCGATCCCTCTCCAAATCAGTCTTGGGAGACATCTCTTTAGAGAGGGTGATCCCGTGACAAGCCGGTAGGTTACCGCGCTTGGAATCTTCCATACTGAATCTTTTCACTATGGTGTCGATGTACCTGGACTGAGAAAGTCCCAATATCCTCTTGGATCTATCACGATGGATCCGGATCCCCAGGATGTATGAGGCATCACCCAGGTCTTTCATGGAGAACCTTTGTGACAAGAACCCCTTGACAGATTGTAGCATAGGAATGTCATTTCCTATCAAGAGAATGTCGTCCACGTATAAAACGAGGAATACTACAGTTCTCGCTACAAATCTACTATAGATGCATGGTTCATCTGGATTTTTGATAAAGCCAAATTCTTTGACTGTCTCATCAAAGCAGATGTTCCAACTCCGCGATGCCTGCTTTAGTCCATAGATGGACTTAAGCAACTTGCACACCTTTCCGCTGCTCCCACTCTGAATGAAACCCTCTGGCTGGTCCATATAGACACACTCCTCTAAATTTCCATTTAGAAAAGCTGTCTTTACGTCCATTTGCCAGATCTCATAATCGTGGAAGGCAGCAATGGCAAGAAGGATCCGAATGGATTTCATCATGGCTACTGGAGAAAAGGTTTCGTCGTAGTCCAAGCCAGGTCTTTGACGAAAACCCTTTGCTACCAGCCTAGCTTTATAGGTCTCAACCTGTCCATCTACACCAATCTTCCTTTTGAAGATCCACTTGCATCCTACGGGTTTTACCCCGTCTGGAGCAATGTCCAACGTCCATACCTTGTTGGTGTACATGGACTCCATTTCGGTCCGCATTGCATCCAGCCATTTCACTGAGTCAACGCTCTGAACGGCCTGCTGGAAGCTAGTAGGCTCATCATAATCTATGATGCAATCCTCTCGATCCCCGTCTATGAGAAAACCGTAGTATCTCTCGGGCGGATGAGACTGCCTACTACTCCTGCGGAGCGGCGTAGGAATGTCCTGTTCTGTTGAACCTTCTGGTTCCATCAAACTTTCAGTAACAGTCTGTGGTTCTGGAATTTCTTCCAGCTCTACTGCGCTCCCACTTATTTCTTTTTCTATGAACTGGTGTTCTAGAAAGTGGGCATGACGAGAAACAAGAACTTTTTGTTCCTCTTCACAGTAGAAGAAATATCCCTTGGAATTCTTTGGATATCCCACAAACTTGCACAGTACTGAGCGTGCCTCGAGCTTGTCCGCATGCTGCTTTTTGACAAAAGCTGGACTTCCCCATACCTTAATGTGATTAAGATGGGGTCTCTTCCCACACCACATCTCAAATGGCGTGGTAGGCACAGTCTTAGTGGGAACTCGGTTCAAAAGGTACGCAGCTGATTCTAGCGCATACCCCCAGAATGATCGCGGTAACTCAGCGTTACTCATCATGGACCGCACCATATCCAATAGGGTGCGGTTCCGTCTCTCCGATACACCGTTATGTTGCGGGGTGTATGGAGGAGTAAGCTGAGAGAGAATTCCGTTCTCTTTTAAAAATTCCAGGAATTCGGCACTTAAGTATTCTCCACCTCGATCCGATCTTAGAATCTTAATACTTTTGCCGGTCTGTTTCTCTACTTCATTCTTATACTCCTGGAATTTTCCAAAGGCCTCGGACTTATGTTTCATTAAGAAGACATAACCGTACCTTGAGAAGTCATCCGTAAAAGTAATGAAGTAAGAATGTCCGCTTCGGGCATGTGTAGACATTGGACCGCACACGTCACTGTGTACGAGTCCCAAGAGCTCGCTCGCTCTTACTCCATGTCCAGTAAACGGAGTCTTTGTCATCTTTCCTTTGAGACAAGATTGACAAGTGGCATATGATTGATATTCGAACGCATTCAAATATCCTTCTGTATGCAACTTAGTCAACCTTCTCTCATTGATGTGACCCAATCTACAATGCCATAAGAAAGTCTGATTTATTTCTGGAGACTTTCTTTTGTGTGTATTCTGGACATTGAAAATCTGTGGTTGGTTTAACACGTATATACCATTACTCAGAGTACCTGACCCAATCAATACTTGATTAAGGTGAATGTTTACAACATTACTTACAAACGCAAATTCATAACCTTCTTTAGAAACTAAAGATACAGAAATGATATTACAAGTTGCGTTGGGTACAAAAAAGCAATTACGCAAAACCAAAACATGTCCATCTGACATTCCCAGGTGATAGTCCCCCACGGCTTTAGCATCCATGCTAGCTCCGTTCGCAACTCTGAGGGTCATGTCACCTGCCTTCAAATCCCTACGGTTTCTCAACGCCTGCAAAGAATTACAGATATGAGATCCTGATCCGGTATCCAATACCCAGGAAGTAGAGTTTATTGAAAGACAGTTTTCAATAACATACACACCTGAAGCTGAAGCTGCAACCTGCTTCAATTCCTGTGTTCTGGCCTTCCAGGCCCTGCAATCATTCTTCCAGTGTCCTTTCTTATGACAAAAGAAGCATTCTTCCTTATCCACAAGCTTCCCCGCTATCTTTGTTGCTTTACCTTTTCCCTTCGTATCCACTTTACTAACACCGCCCCTTGGTTTGGCGGGGGCCTTCTTCTTCTTTCCCTTGGCTTTCGCCTTGGACCTAGAAGAAGATGATCCTCCTACAAACAAAGTGGATGTATCCCTACTTTTCTGTAGGGTGCCCTCTGCGCTCCTCAGCATGTTGAGGAGCTCTGATAGTTCAACCTCTTTTTCTTGTAGGTTGAAGTTCAGTATAAACTGGGCGTAAGTGGAAGGAAGGGACTGGAGAACTATATCCGTATATAGCTCACTCTCCAATGTGATCCCTAGGTCAGCGAGCTCCTCAATGTAGCCGATCATCTTTAGCACGTGCTCGGCTACTGATGATCCGACGGCCATCTTTGTCGAAAACAACTTTTTCGACGCTTCGTATCTTGCGATACGTGATTGCTCTCCATACAGTTCTTTTGTATGGAGCAATATGGACTCCATGTCCATATTCTCATGCCTCCTCTGATGTTCGTTGTCCATCGAGGCAAGCAGGAGGCATTTGGCCTTCGCGCTATCAATCTCCCAAGTCTTGCGGATTTCCTTATCCGCGATACTGGAAGTTGGACCAGGGACAGGGGGAGCTTTGGTGGTAAGAAGATACCCCAGCTTGTCATAAGTGATTGCTATCTTGACATTCCTGAACCAATCTTTGTAGTTTGGCCCTGTCAGCTTGTTTTTATCTAGGAGTAACTTAAGTCCAGTCATGTTGATTGGTCGCTGCAATTAGGAGAGAGAAGAAGAAACACTCAGCATGATGCTCTTGCAAGTTTAGAGTGGTTTTTAGTTTGTCTAAACAGGATGGCTCCCACTGTTTCTCGAATCCCTCCTCAAACCATAAAGGAAGAATTAGTCAGGATCAATCCCACCGTACAATACTTGCTTAACCGTTCAGCCAGGCCGGTGTCGGTACTTCGAGGGAGGTTTTCCAACGCTTTCGCGAAGTTCCTTAATTAAAGAACCTCTTTTCCCTGGGGGCGTAACCCCGCTAACACCTTTCTAGGCACCTACTAGGTTTATAGCATTGATCGTTAAGTGAGAAATTTCCCGAGGAGTAGCATATACTCACAGTAGGATCGGGATCCAAATATCATCGCGTGACGAAACTGAAGGAATCCTACCAGAATCACCACACTCCAAATGGTATGCAAATCTAGCAAGTTTCAGTACTTATGAAACTCCCGATGTGGATTTTTGCCCCATGCTCTTATGACCTTGACTTTGGCCAAAATATCATAAGTCACATGTCAAGTTCTGCCCGTCACTATCCAGGTTAATTTGGATCCATCCGTACCTACCCTTGACTTTGGCCAAAATGGCAGCACGACTGTCCCAAACCAACGCATCTATCTATGCTACACATGAACACCCAATAGCTACCAATCACTATGCCTTGACTTTGGCCAAAATACATAGCTTGAATACTATTGCCTATTCATGCGAAGCGACGGAGGGCTACGAATGGTTTTGGCAAAACCGTGAACGTAGTGAACTTGATTTAATCGATGGAACGAGATAGCTTTTAGAAGGAGTGGCTCAATCTCCGCATTTAAAAGTTAGTTTTGAAAAGAACCGAGTGGTTTTTCGAAAGTGTTCCATCGACTTAAACTTGGTTTATTATCTTGCATTAGTTCTTTTAATGCGTGATATTCTTGCATTAGTACTTTTAATGCGTCCCATCATTTAATCCTACCATTGCAGAAAACAACCAAAATATGACGTACGCTTATGCCATTCGCATTCGCCACGGGGCCCCGTCATTACCCGTTAGGTTACTTAACTAACGACAGAGCGGGGGCTGGGCTAGCGCGTCTGTAAAACATAAGCAACGCCTAAATAGAAAGCAATGATAGACATTTCAGATCACAGATAAATACATTGGATATACTAGCAATCTGTAATTTGTACGAGCCTGTAACAAAAAACAGATAACACGGTCGCGGTGAATAGCCAAATCCCCACCCAAGACCCCTACGGGTGCGGCAAACTACCCGCCAAGTCCTCGGTAGTTTGTGCACCCCTCCATGGGTCTATCCTAGGAGCAAAAACAGTAAAAAGAATTATACAATGACGGCTACAACCCCGACCCGGTTGTGCGGCCAAACAAATAATATAATTACATCAATTTACATTTACAATGAATTGCAAGAAAAGAAAACTCTCGTCTCACAACCCCCGGCTATTCACCCGCGACAATCCAACATATTTATATACACATTCCAGCACATTACAGATCTTGTATAACCCCGACTAATCGTCTTATAGCGATTAGCCGACGTTCAATACAAGCAAACATCATAGATATAACCATCATAGTCAAAGTGTAGTGAAGTTCGGAAAAAAATACGGAATTATAGGACCCCAAAAGGAAATTTCTTTTCTGGAAAATCTGGGTACATATAATATATTTTAAAAATCCCAAAACCAACACAGACACACACTGTACGAAAAACGACGCACTAAAGACAACAAACCGCGGCTCTTCCGCGGCGGCCAAGAAGGGTCACGCGGCGGAAGCGCGGCGGCTTAGACGAATTGGTGAATCGTTTTTCATGGGTGTTCTAACAAAACCCTGAGATGAATTTAGGAGTATAAAGTTTTTCATTTTGACCAGAAAAAATTTCAACAGAAACTCAGTTTTTGTAGTTTTCCGGTTTTGTGATTTTTTTCGGTTCCGAACTTCGTTACACTTTACTACCTAGCTAGTTTAAGTTTAGTTAGGCTCTGATACCACTGTAAGTCCATATTGCGACCCCCGGTTCTTACGGGGAGGCGGAAACGGTATAAAAATCAAATTTTTAGTGCAAGAAGCAACATGGACTAAACAAGGTCGGGATCGTGTCTAAACTAAACTAGCAAATACGCTAAAAGGAGTTAGCTACTCGGATGAGGGTTATACCTAAACTTGAACTCCTTCTTCTTGAAATCTTGTAGAGGTTGATGGTTCTCTTTTGTCGCCTTCTTCCGTCGAAGATGGATCCACCTCGAGGGTTCAACCTTGGGCTCTTTCTCGGACTTGGAGTGAACTAGAATCTCCGGCTTGCTAATCCTTTGATCCTAGGGTGAGTAGAGAGTGACTAGGGTTTGCTTTTCTTATTAAAGAGAAGGATTCTCAACTCATGAGAGGGTTTCTCTTTACTAGAGGAAGAAGAAGATGAAGAGAGGAGAGAGAATGAGAATGATAGAATGAGCTATTATTTTCTCTTCTTGCAACCATAATGCAAAAGAATAATATTATCTAAATGATAATAATTGAAAATGAGAATAGTTGATGGTAGTGTTTGGAATGACCACAACCATGCTTCATTTAAAAATGTAAGCATAAATCAAGGAAGACTTTTGAAGGCATGAAAGTGGTCAATGGTCAACAAGTCAACCAAGGTCAACAAGTCAACAAAGAACAACCATAACATAATTCTCATTTAATTATTATTATTAATAGATAATAAATAAATCCATTAGGGTTTGGAAAATAAAGACTGTCAACTGTGCATACGCACCCGTTCCGAAACCCTAATGAAAAACCTCATTCTCCTCCTCAAGCAACTGTGCATACACACCTGCATTCTCGTTCCGAAAAACAAGAATACCAAGATATAAAAGCAACCCCAAAACACATACCAGTATCTGGCTCAATCCAGAGCCTGCCAGTATAATCCGTCCGGACTCCAAACGTGCACAAGTGCGCGGATGAGAACGAACCCTGTCGCAAAACCATGCGACCTCTACTCTGTTTTGCCCAGAGGCGAATACCCTCTGTGTGGGACTCTAAAGACTCGACACTACGCTGGCAGTGGGTTTAACCACAGACCGCAAGCGGCACTAGCTGTGCGTAACGGTCCCCAGGTAGATGCCGACAAGAAGGCTGACGAGGTGAAACCCCATCTGAACTCCTACTGAGTCTGAATGTGACAGTCTCCGTACAGTCCGGTCTGTTCGTCTGATACATCGCATGGCGGGCCTAGGGGGTGGTAAACGTCAGTCCCCCAATAGCGGTACAAGTCGTGCCGGAGCGAAGCCCAAAACACCCTGAGATAACACTGGAAACCTACCAGTATATCTCGTTTGCCCTGGCCAGGGACTACTCGTGTAATGGCTCTCCTAGACACAGCGCGATGTCAACCCCCAATACCGGGAGAGACGAATCCTGTCTAACCGTCACTGCCTCCAAGTGCTTCGGGACTGCACCCAACCACCACCCGTTTGCACGACTCCTTTGAGCCGTGGTAGGGTAGTGATCAAAGTGCAGTGGGAACACACTTGAGGCGAAGTGCCAGTGTCAAGTCAGCGGACTAAGCTGTACTCATGTCACCTGGGAACTGATAACTGACGATAGGTATAATACCAACCTGTCAGTTCCCGACGAGTCCTGTCCAGTGTACTCGTAACCCAACGAGCACCCGTATACTATCTCCAGTACGACGTACTGATGGCTGTGGGACAGACCATCTCCCACACTGGGATGAGAAGCGCATACGCTAGTCTACTCCGGAGTATCGATGCCCTGTCTCGATAGTCCTGCGACTAGGGACCTGTATAAGGATGTGCTTATAGATTACCCAGCCCCCACTAGTGTGACTGCCATCACAACGCTGGTAATCAAGCAAAGATCCTAAGGGCTCCACTAATGCGTATAAGTGATATACTGAAATAAACACAAGTACACATTGAAGTAGAAACAAACCAAGTAGCATACTACTATTTTGAGCAAGATTGTATATACAAGGTGAATATCCCAAGCATCCATTAAGTAATATACAAACTAGTATGATACAGTAATGGCCTCTAGGGCATATACACTAACATTGCGTACCCTCATGGACGTGGTAAGATGGAAATCAAGGCACAGTAGGAATCACACAAGACTCTATGACGATCTCGGGTCTACAGACTAATCTGTACCAGTGTCACCAGAGAACTGCCATCTGACGTGAGGTATAATACCATCTGGGAGTTCTCGGTGAGTCTGTCCAGTGTACCCAGTCTCCACTGAGCACCCGTATACCTTCTCTGATGTCAAACACCAATGGATATGGGATATCCATCGCCCATCATATGGGTCAAGAAGCGCATACGCTAGTCTACTCTGGAGTATCGATACCCTGTCTCGGTACTCCCATGACTAGGAATATTTGAAGGATGTACTTGGCGACTACATTGTCCCCACTAGTATGATCTTCATCATAATCCTGGTAGTCAAGTACTCATCCCAATGGCTTTATCAACATGTAACATAGAGACAATTAGAGTACATATTAAGATAAAGAGCAACCAGATAGCATACTATCATGTCGAGCAAGAAAGTCCTACCTATATATGTCCAAGCATCCACTACACTATACATCATATGTACAGTAATGGCCTCTAGGGCATACATATAACTAACAGGATCACCCTCTCCAAAGAGATGTCTCTAAAGACTGATGAGGAGAGGGCTTGCATGAGCATGTGATGTTGTGTACTCTCCCAGATATAGCTTATGCACTGAGTGCAGTAAGCAGGTATCAATCCAATCAAGGGAAGAAACACTGGACCGCTGTGAAGAACATTCTGAATTACTTGCGAAGGACTAAAGAACTATTCTTGGTGTATGGTTATGGAGACCTCCAAATAGAGGCCTTTACCGATTCCATCTTCCAGAGCGATAAGGATGATAGTAAATCCATCTCGGGGTTTGTATTTACCCTAAATGGAGGGGCGGTATGTTGGAAGAGTTCCAAGTAAGATACCGTCACTGACTCCACGATGGAAGCTGAGTATATTGCTGCTAATGATGCCGCAAAAGAGGCAGTCTGGATGAAGAAGTTCATTTCTGAACTTCAGGTGGTTCCATCCATTGCAAATCCAATACCTTTGTATTACGATAACAATAGAACCATGGCTTTGGCAAAGGAACCGCGGTCCCATCAGAAATCCAGAAATATCTTGAGGCGGTATCACCTCATCAAGGAGATAGTGGATCGCCAGGACATCGAGCTACGGAGAGTAAACATGAAAGACAACAAAGCAGATCTATTCACCAAGGCCATCCCTCAAGTCCAGTTTAAGAAACAGTTCAAGATGTTGGGCATGCGGTATGTCGGCAACTGGTTCTAGTGTAGATAGTGGGTACTTATTGCACCAACTACAGGCCTTAGTGCAAGTGGGAGATTGTTAGATATGTATGCCCTATAGGCCTGTATTGTATAGGATACTAGGTATTTATTTGTACAGAAACAATCTTTGCTCGAAATGATAGTATGCTATCTGGTTTATCTTCGTCTTAGCGTGTGATGTGTTGTTTTTCATATATTATATACATGTTGATGAAGCCCTTAGGATTATGCTTGACTACCGGGATTATGATGTAGATCATACTGGTAGGGCCTGGGCAGTCTAAAAGCATATCCTTTAATAGTTCATATTCGAGGGTATATTGAGACAGGGCATCGATATTACCAGAGTAGACTAGTGTGTACGTTTCTTGACCTTGGGGGCGATGGTTGATCCCACAACTATTGGTGTTTGACATCAAAGATTGTACACAGGTGCTCATTGGAGAATGGGTACACCGAACAGGACTCGCTGAGAACTCCTAGATGGTATATATACCTATTGTCAGATAGCAGTTCTCTGGTGACACTTGTACAGGTTAGTCTGTAGACCCGAGATCGTCATAGTGTCTTATGTAATTTCCACTTTCTTTGATTTCCTCCCTATCACGGCTCTACTAAGTCGCGCAAACAGGTGGATTTTGGGTACAGTCCAGAATCACATAGAGGCAGTGAGCGATAAGAGGGGTTTCGTCTCTCACGGTATAGGGATTTGATGTCGCGCTATGCTTGATCGTCCATAACAGCAAATTCCTGGCCAGGGTTGTCGAGATTTACTGATAAGAGTTATCAGTAGTTTCTCGAACCGTTATGGGCCATAAATCAGCATGACTTATAAAGTTAATGAGGTCTGACATTTACCACCCCTAGACTTCATATGCGACGTATCAGATGAAGAGACTGGACTGTACGATAAGTGTTGCTTACAGGCTCGTTAGGGTTGTGATGAGTTCGCTCGTCGGCCACCTTATCATCATGTACCTGGATAGCCGTTACACAGAGCCAGTGCCGCCGACGTGATTGTGGTTAAACCCACTGCCAGCGTACTATCAAGTCTTTAGAGTCCCACACAGAGGGTTCACTGGTTCAGGCGAAAGATGTAGAGACCATAAGTTGTTACGGCACGGTTTCGATCATGTTCATTAACTGGCTACAGGAATGATGATCGGAAGGATAATACTGGCAAGCTTTGGTTTACGCCGGATACCAGTATTATATTATTGGATTATTTGTATTCGTATTTTTCGGAATACAGATACGGGTATACTTATACGGTATACGGTGAGGGGTATTCTTGTAATTGTACAAGAACACCTTCTGGAAGGAGACACCTCATGATAGGATTTTTATTTTATGAAAATAAATATATGAGGTGGAATTACGAGAATTGTCAAAGTATGGGTCAAGGAATGGCTCTTTGAATATTTTATTCATTTGGGATTACTATTTAAGTATGGTGCATTATTTTAGAGATAAAATAATACACAACTCAATTATTTCCATGAGCCATATCTCTTGATGCATGCTTGATATTTCGTCATTCTATTTTTCACATTTTCTCTCCTAACTATCTCCTTCTTCCTCCTCTTAGCTTTATCCTTCACATGAGTTGTGAATCAAAAGTTTAGGACTAAAAGTAATCCATTAGTTCATCTCTATATCATCTAAGTAGTCTTTTCTAGCAAACTTGACTTCTTAGTTAACTCTTGAGAAGAGTTTGAAGCTTGTTCCATAGCTCTCGGGTGGATCATCTACGTTTTAAGGTGACCATAGATCGAAGGCATTACAAGCATCCAAGGAGCCTAGGAGTCGCATCCAAATGAAGACCCGAAGGACCGATTCTCAAGGTATAACCCCCTATCATAGTAGATAAGATCTCTAGATAGGGTTTCTAGTTATGGTTTAGCACAAGATCTAGGTTTAAAATAAGTGTTGCATGCAAGAAAATTATTGTTTGCCATTTCCGCCTCCTCACAAGTGTTGTGAGGGTGTGCAACATCTACTAACAGATGGGAAAGTCCAAATAGCGTCTGTCCCCAAAATTCAGGCCAGACGTCCCAACGTCTTGGTCTGGTTTTTCGGTGGTGAACATAGTTTATTCTGGTGTATCGATGTCCTGTCTCGAAACTCCAACGACTAAGGAAAATTTTAAGGATGTGCTTATAGACTATCTTGACACTATGAGTATGATCGCCATCACAACTCTAGTAGTCAAGCAAAAATTATACGGGCTTTACCAACATGTATTCGAGATACGTAATATAAATGGAACATATACACATGTTGAGGAAAAGAAAAACCAAATATCATACTATCATATCAACCAAGACTGTCCTATACATATATATCCCAAGTATCCACATGTAATAAACAATCTTGTACTATACAATAATGACCTCTAGGGTATACATATCCAACAATCTCTCACTTACCCTAAGGCTATGTATTTGCGTATTGAAGACCAAACATCTCCAATAGCCACTCAAGCTGAGTCTGAGGAAGTGCCTTCATGAGTGGGTCCGCCGTGTTGTCTTTTGTATCTACTCTCTTGATCTCGATCTCCCGGCGATCTACGATCTCCCTGATCAGGTGATATCGCCTCAAGATGTTCTAGGTTTCTGATTGGACCGTGGTTCCTTCGCTAACGCTATAACCCCATTGTTGTCACAATAGAAAGGTATCGGATCAACAATAGATGGAACCACCTCAAGTTCATAAATGAACTTCCTCATCCAGACAGCCTTTTTTGCGGCATCGCTGGCAGCAATGTATTCAGCCTTCATCGTCGAGTCTGCTACGGTGTCCTATTTGGAACTCTTCCAACAGAACGTCCCTCCATTGTGGGTAAACACATAACCCGAGACAGACTTGTTGTCATTCTTGTCATTTTGGAAGCTTGAATCGGTAAAAGACTCCATTTGGAGGTCTTCATTACCGTACACTAAGAACATATCCTTAGTCCTTCTCAGGTATTTCAGAATGTTCTTCACAGCTGTCTAATGTTTCTCCCGTGGGTTTGACTGATACCTGCTTACCACGATAAGTGTGTAAGCTATATCTGGTCTGGTACATATCATCGCATACATTATAGATCCTACTGCCGAAGCATAGGGTATAATGCTCAAGCGAGCCCTTTCCTTATCAGTCTTGAGAGACATCTCTTTGGAGAGGGTGATTCCATGACAAGCGGGTAAATTACCGCACTTGGAATTTTCCATACTAAAGCTCTTTAGTATGGTGTCAATATACTTCGACTGTAAAAGTCCCAACATCCTCTTAGATCTATCACGATAGATCTTGATTCTTAGAATGTAGGAGACATCACCCAGGCCTTTCATGGAGAACTTCTGAGATAAGAACAGCTTGACCGACTGTAGTATAAGAATATTATTTTCTATTAGGAGAATGTCATCTACGTACAATGCGAAGAATACCACATTTCCTCTTACAATCTTCTTGTAAATACAAGGCTCATCTATATTTTTGATGAAATCAAATTCCTTGAATGTCTCATCAAAACAGATGTTCCAGCTCAGCGATGCCTGTTTTAATTCACAAATGGATTTAAACAACTTACACACCTTCCGGCTGCTCCCACTGTTTGTAAAGCCCTCTAGTTGATACATATAAACATACTCTTCTAAAGCTCCATTTAGAAAAGTGGTCTTTACATCCATCTGCTAGATCTCATAGTCATAGAAGAAGGCAATAGCAAATAGGATCCGAATGGATTTCAACATAGCCACTAGAGAAAAGGTTTAGTCATAATCCATACCTGGTATTTGACAAAAATCTTTTACAACAAGTGTAGCCTTATACGTTTCAACCTGTCCATCTGCACCAATCTTCTTCTTGAAGATCCATTTGAAGCCAATGGGTTTTACCCCTGGCGGTGCAATATCCAAAGTCCAAACCATGTTGGTGTACATGAACTCTATTTTAGATTGCATAGCATCCAGCCATTTCAGAGTGTCTCTACTGGTAATAGCCTGCTCGAAACTATTGGCTATAGTGCCATCAAGTCAATTATTGGATCACAGGCACGTGATTGCAATGATTGAGGGAGGACCTATACCGGTAGAACAGTCTTACTCGAGATGATAGTATACTATTTGGTTTATCTTTATCATCGTGTACATGCTTCAGGTGACATTACAGATCATTATTACATGTTGATAGAGCCCATAGGATTCTTGCTTGACTACCAGCAGTATGATGGCGATCATATACGTGATAGTTGGGTGGTTTATAAGCACATCCTTAAAATGTCCCTAGTCGTAGGAGTTTCGAAACTGGGCATCGATACTCCAAAAGTAGACTAGTGTATACGGATCGAGACCCCGACGAAGGGCGGTGGCTGGTCTCACAAGCCATTGGTGTTAGTTGGTTCACCTAATATGTATACAGGTGCTCATTGGGTTATGAGTACACCAGACGGACTCGCCGGGAACATTCTAGTTGGTATTATACCTATTGTCAGATAGAAATTCCCTGGTGACATGTGTACAGGTTAGTCTATCAACCTGAGATCGTCATTTGTCTCGTGTGAGTTCCCTCTGTGCTTTGATTACTACCCTACCACGGCTGAAAGGAGTCGTGCAAACAGGTTTTAGTTGGGTACAGTCCCGAGCCACAAAGAGGCAGTGAGTAGATCATCAGGGGATTCGTCTCTCCCGGTATTGAGGGTTGAGGTCGCGGAGTGCACAGGTGGCCATCACCAGAAATGCTCGGCCGGGGTAGTGGAGAATTACTGATGTAGGATCGGTAGTTTCTCAGTTGGTGATAGGTTTCATACCGACACTAAATGTTGCGTTATTAGGGGGTCTGACTTTATCCACCCCCTAGACTCGATATGTGATACTCATAGACGAACGAACCGGACTGTACGAATATTATCACTGTCAGGCTCAGTAGGGTTTCGAGATGAGTTTGCTCGTCGGCCTCCCTTTCGCTCAATACCTGGGCAGCCGTTACGTACAGCTAGTGCCACTGAAGTGCTTGTGGTTAAACCTACTGCCAGCGTATTGACGAGTCTTTAGAGTCCCACACAGAGGGTTTCCCTGGTTCGGGAGAAACGTTGCAGGGGCCGGATGGTTTTATTGCAGGGTTCAATCATATACGTGCACTAGTGCACGGATCATGATCGGACGGATAATACTAGTAGGCTTTGGTTTAAGTCGGATCCTAGTATTATATTGTTGGATTACTTTCATCTCGTTGCATTCGTATTCAGTCGGAATACGGATGCGGGTATGCATATACGGATGAGGGGTAATCTTGTAATTCGTTACAAGATTTCTTTATTTGATGCCATTTCTTTTCGTTGCTTTAAACATTTAGTTTAATGTTTATTGTGAGGAAAATATGAGGTTAAGTTTTGACCTTGTGCATTTGTTTGATGGTGCATGCACTTGTTGACTCATGGTGTTGGGTCTTGTGATCATTTATTGTGACATGGATTGTTTTGTAGGCTATTATTATTGTGTGGGATATTTGTGGAGAGAGGGAGCGGTTCTTTCATGCCTTGGATTTTTTCTTGAGTTGAAAAAGAGCTCTCAAAATATCTCACACAATACTCAAGCCTTTTCTTCACTTCCTTTTAGCTTGAGCTCACACTTTCCTCTATGGGCATATTCTTCAACCTCCACCCATCTCTCTCATGAGTTGAGAATCCATGGGTGTTTTGAGAAAAAATATTCACACACACTCTCTACTTCATCTTGGGCATCTAGGCTAGCAAACTAGATGTTCGAGTTGCTTCGATTTAGAGGCGGGAGCCCGTATTAAGAACTCTCGACGTTGATCTTCTTCGACGGAGGGAGACCGGAGATCACACTTGATCGGGAAAGCCATGAAGAGCTTGGGATATAGGTTGAAGACCGAAGAACAAGGATTGATCAATATAACCTCTCTAAACTCATTTACGATAACTAGTAAGGGTTAATGGTTCGATCCGGGAATCGAGTTCCGTTAGCGCCGGGTTTTAAAAGTTTTTGTTCCGCATTTGGCCACGGATTGATGGCCGGGGCATTGCCATAACCCAACATGGTATCAGAGCCAACCCATTAACTCCATACTAACTCTTTGCGACATTAGAAATCCGTCGTTTTTGTCGTGCAAAAACTGTAGACCAAAACAGTTCCGAAAACTGAAAGTTTGATATATTTGCACACCCCGCGGGCTCACGGTTTGAACTGAGAAGCCATGGGGTGGTGCATGGGCACCCCGGCGAATCCCCGGGGGGACCGAATGGCTGGGCCCACTCCCCAAAACCACCACAAGGTGGTCTTGGCAGTAGGGACCCGAAACTGCCCCACCTTGGGCAGTTTCGGGACTGCCTCACCCTCTGGCCACCTCGTGGTGGCCTCGGGGTTGGGTACCCCCTCTAGGCCCCCCAACTCGAAGTTAATTTCGTTCTCTAATAGCCCGTGAAGGTTTGTGTGCGTTTCGTTTTGATTCAGACTTCCGAATTGGTTTTAAACGGTCGGTTTTTGGAACTTTAGCTCACTGTTTTTGATGGTTTTGAAAATTAGTTTAGTTTGCTAAATGCGTGTGGAATTCTAATGTCTTAGTTTACAGTACATACATTACTATCTGTGACCGTGAATGTTATTAGAGCGGTACAACTTGTCTAATTGCTATAGTTCTTTTAAACGGGTTTACGAACGTGACATTCACGTTGATATTTTGTATTGTGTTGTGTTGTTGCGAATTCGTCATGGTGGATAGCTTGGGTGTAATGGTAGTACAATTTGGATTGATTTATACATTTGATATCGCAGGGTGAGCGTCTGACATGTGGACTGTCGTCACCGCCTGTTTGTATATTATTTATTTGGGCACGACCGGGTTGAGGTCGATGTCACCGTTGTACATATTTTCTTTTCTGTACTAGGATTACCCCGCGATGGAGTGCACGGATAGCATGGTTCTGGAGGGCAACGGGTCCGCATCTCATGGCGTTGAGACGGAAAGGGTCTCAGTCTAGAATTGGCGGGCTATTCGCCGCACTCGTAGGGGGTACAGGTTGACCCAAGGAGGGGTGCTCAAGTTACCGGATTCCGTGAAGTGCCGGGTGGCCCATTCACTTTGATGAAGGGGGCTGCCTCACTTCTAGTTTTGGCGGGTAACTTGCCACGCTCGTAGGGGTCTAGGTTTTTATTGCACAGGCTATCCACATGACCTGGGGAACGTCGGGTTTCACTTGCGGCTCAAAGGAAACCCGGGGCTCCCAGATTATCTGTATTGTTCTGTGATGCTTATTACTTATCTGTGATGTTGCATTTATCACTCCCGGAGTGATTATCATATATTGCTATATATATACTAGTAGATGTTGTATATGTTTTACACCCGCGCTAGTCCAGTCCCCGCTCTGTCGTTAGCTAAGTAACCTAACGGGTGATGACGGGACCCAGTGGCGAATGCGGATGGTATATACGTACATTATATTTTCACTCTTTTCTGGTGTGATCAAATGATGGGACTGCATTGATTCTGATCAATGCAAGGAAAACAGACCTATTCGATGTTGTTGGAATAATTTTCAAAAGCTGTTATTATAAGGACGTTCTCTTTTTTGTTTTGCACAGTGGTATTCGGTTTTGAATATCCAGTATCTCATTCGACGAGGTAAGAGCCGAGATCCCCTCACCGGGACTGACCTCTTGGGCAGAAGTTTGCGTCAGGGTAATAACTTCACTATAGTCGATTACTTTTTGCTTTGCATCGCGTTATTCAGTGAGAATATCCTGCACCTCATTCGACTAGGAAAGAACCGAAATCCCTTTACCAGGAGTGACCTCTTTAGCAAAGGTTTTCGCTACTGTATATTTGTAAAAAGCTATCTGATTCCTTCAATGATATCAAGTTCATTACGTTAAAGGTTTTTCGCCAAAAACTATTCGTAGCCCTCCGTCATTTCAGACGGGTAGCACTTAGTATTCATGCTATGTCTGTTGGCCTTCGACAAGGCATGGTTTATGGTAGCTGCTTGTTACCTTTTTGTTGCATAGATAGATGCGTTGGTTTGGGACAGTCGTACAGCCTTGTTGGCTTTCGTCAAGGGCGAGTACGGGTGGGTTCAAATTAACCTGGACAATGATGGGTAGAACTTGACATATGACTTATGATTTGTTGGCCTTCATCAAGGTCATAAGAGCATGGGGTAAAAATCACATCGGGAGTTTCAAACATACAGGAAACTTGCCAGATATGCGCATACCTTCTGGAGTGTGATAACTTGAGTGGATTCCATCAGGTTATCATGCGATGATAGTTGGATCCCGATACCCGCTGATGAGTTGGTTTACTCATCGGGTGATTTTAGATAATCCCGACTAATTATTCTTTCAGGCTTGGAGGAGAATTTGAGGATACAGTGGGAGATATCCTGATTAGATAAAATGATTAACCATTCTGATCTAGGTTAGAGTGCACAATGAGTGTTTCTTTTCTCTCTCTCTCTCTCTCTCTCTCTCTCTCTTTGACAGCGACCATGTCCCGACCTTAGACTATAACTTAGTAACCAATTTAACCGAACTTTCTTAAAACACTGACTTTTGGATTGTCTGAGTTGCATACCTCATTTCCACTCCTACTTTTACCCTTTTCTTTTCTCTGGAACATTCCGTATCACTACGAAGATCCACATTTATTGGATATGACCATCGTATAGTTACATACAAACTCGAATAAACTTGTTTCAGATTCGAGAATGGTTTCCGGTTCTGGAGAAAATGAATACGACTATTAAGTTGTCTTTTCCTTTTACCTTCTCTCGGGTTGTGAGGGTTCCTAGGATAAGGAAAGGGTACATCTATTGCGCTAATTGGATAGTCTTCTTCCAAACCACAGGCAGGTGCCGAAAAGTGAGGAAGGAAGAAAACCAAATAGCTTAAATGTGGTGTACAGAAGGTAATAAGTAAAGACAAATAAAGGGATCAAAAAGAGGGTAAAGTAAATTGCGACTGCTATCATTCACGACCAAACCATGTATTTCATCGCCACTCCTACTTCACCTTTGGATTTCTCCAGAACACCCCGTATCACTACAAAGATCCACAGTTATTGGATAATCCATCGTATAGTTACATACGAACTCGAAGGAACTTGTTCCAGTTCGAGGATGGATTCTGGTTCAGGAGAAATAGAATAAGATTTATTCAGTTGTCTTTTATCTTTACCTTCTCTCAGGTTGCGAGTGCTCGTAGGATTAGGAGAGTACATCTATTACGCTTATTGGATAGTCTTCTTCCAAACCATAGGCTAGTGCCATACGGTAGGGAAGGAAGAAAACCATTTATCCTAAGGGTGGTGTACAGAAGCTAATGAGTAAAAACAAATAAAGGGATTTGGAGAGATGGCAAGGAAATATACGGTTACAATCATGAATCTGGATAACGGAATAGGCATTGCTAGGAATACCCGGATACCCCTTCGAAACATTTTCATGTTTCAGTTTCACTATGCGTTGTTAATGAAAACTGATTTCCCCATTAGATCCTTACTCCAGGGTATGTATTTACCAGATTTGATTCTCACATCTGTATGGTTTTATATATGATGAGTGGGATTAAGTTATTAGGAATTATGTTCTTATATCCTCATTATATCGGAATTCGTTGTAATTGGTGATATTTGTGGAAATCACCTGGGTTTTTGCCGGAAGGCAAATATTTGGTTTTGAATATCCGTTGTTATGCACCAATTTCAAACTGACATATCTGTACGTTTATTTCATAAAGTGAGATATAATTTTTTGAAATTATATCCATGACATTTACCTATATCAGTTGATGATTGGGTAAGAAGTATTAAACAGCGGTGTAATTCTTCTTAACCATATTACAGTTTTCATCCTACGACGCACAGAGTTTAAGTTATTCAACTCAGAGGACTTATACAAAGTATTGTATGATGTCCAGTGTCCATTAGGACAATGGGGATGGTACTCATACTATATTCTGTTTACTTGTGACTTCTCCAGTTTTAGACAAGTGTTTCGTAGAAATACAAGGTCCAAGTTTTGAGAAGTTATAGGTACAAGAATAAAGTAGAGAACCAGGTGTTGCAAGTATCAGGATTTTTCAAGGTAATCGAAGATGCAGATACTTGTGTTAGGTATTCAATCGATAGTAATGGTTTTGAGAACTTGCTTCTCTTTCAGGTTACTCATATTTGGATGCACTCCTAGTTGAGTAATGCTGATCGGCCACTTTCCATTTAGTTGACATGCACTGGAGACAGCTGCATAATTTGAATCTTGTTCCAATTAAATCAGTGCCTCTGTTTCTATATTGTATATAGAATGGTTCATATCTTAACGATGTTAAGGTATATGGAGTTGTCTGGCTTATGCTTAAAACCAGACTCTAGATTACTCAAGGCACGTTTCTGTAATGGCAGTTTGTGGGTTATCCTGGGCTATGACAAGGGTTAACTTTCTACAATCTGGAAGATCAATAGTGATATTGTTCTTGACTTACCACAGTTTTAGTAAAATAGATTTTTTTCATAAAACAGTAGTAGGAGTATGGTAGAACTGGAAGTGATTGCAGAACCACAAACGATTACTAAAAATTTAATAGAACCTAAAAATTCAATCGGGTTTGACATTCTATTAGCCACTCCACAGATATGGTGGGTAACCTCAGGTGCCCGAGAGGTACTATGGTATCCTCAAAGACGGTGATAGGGAAGTTCTTGTTTACCCAGACTTGCCATTACTGCTGTTCTAGACTATGAGACCCGGCAGGAGGATGAGTATAGCGCCGTTCTAAACAAGCTTTAGAAGTGCACGTATATATGACTCTGCTAGAGGGTTGTTGTAGTCAGTGGGAGCAGCGGAAGCATAGTGGACAAGTAGTTTGTGTCTATTTATAGACTAAAGCGGATATAGAGGAGATAGATCATCTATTTTTGATGTGACAGTCATAAGCTTTGACTTCATCAGAATAGCAGATGGATCTGTTAAGAAGGTAGTAGGGTGTGATGTCGCGGTATTTGAATGACATGCACATTGTAGGAAATGAAATTCCCATACTACAATCAGTTATACTGTGGTTGTCACACAATGGTTTCTCCACATAGGATTTGGATATTATATCAGGCATTCTGGTTACTAGATCTATGGTTTTAGATCTAGATTTGGGTAGTTTCCTAATCTGGGTACTTAGACAGTATTCTAAAGGTATTTTAGAATAAACGATTTCTGGCATGGTGGTGAACCTGCAGGTGATGGAGTCACCCTCTCTAAAGGTGTCTTACAGACTAAAGGGGAGAGGGACATGCATGATTGGTATATCACTTGCTTAGGCAATTAAATCAATCATGAGATGTCAAGTACCACACCAGTTGTTGTTTTTGCACTATATGCAATAAGTTTATATTAATCCAATTCTGGAGAAACGTTCGGAAGCAGTTTTAGAACATAAGTGGATGTTCTAGGGATTCGGTAACAGCAGCCTCCTTCGGGAGACGGTTATCATTCCAGGCTTCCAAGGTGACCTGGATGACAGAATGACTGTCAGAGTTATAGTTTTCCCTCTTTTGAGGGGCAGTAGTTTGAACAGGTGGTCCAAGCGGACACTGAGGGAGGCATGGCGCAAGATACTGATTAAATTCAATTGATGATACAGTCTAAGAAGTTTACTGGATTAGGAGTTCATTTGTGAACTGGGTCCCATCAGATATCCAGGTATATTCTAAGACAGGTATTGCTCATTTCGGGAGATGGCTTTCTCCGTGAACTTGAGATAAAGAGATATATAGAAAAAAACATTAGAGCGGATCCACTCAATGAGGCTATTTCTCTAATGTAATAGTTTTACAAACGAGCTTTGTAAAACTGATTAGTAGAGAAGTTGGGTGTTCGGTATCACGCGGGCTGTGATTATGCGACACCGCAATAATTAACCTTAACCGCAAGTGGGAGATTGTTGGCTATAGTGCCATTAAGTCAATTATTGGATCGCAGGAACGTGATTGCAATGATTGGGGGAGGACCTATACCGGTAGAACAGTCTTACTCGAGATGATAGTATGCTACCTGGTTTGTCTTTATTATCGTGTACATGCTTCAGGTGACATTACATATCACTATTACATGTTGATAGACCCCATAGGATTCTTTCTTGACTACCAGCAGTATGATGGCGATCATATACGTGAGAGTTGGGTGGTCTATAAGCACATCCTTAAAGTGTCCCTAGTCGTAAGAGTTTCGAGACTGGGCATCGAAACTCCAAGAGTAGACTAGTGTATACGGATCGAGACCCCGACGAGGGGCGGTGGCCGGTCTCATAAGCCATTGGTGTTAGTTGGTTCACCTAAGATATATACAGGTGCTCATTGGGTTTGAGTACACCGGACGGACTCGCCGGGAACATGCTAGTTGGTATTATACCTATTGTCAGATAGCAATTCCCTAGTGACATGTGTATAGGTTAGTCTATCGACCTGAGATCGTCATTTGTCTCGTGTGAGTTCCCACTGTGCTTTGATTACTACCCTACTATGGCTCAAAGGAGTCATGCAAACAGGTTTTAGTTGGGTACAGTCTTGAGCCACATGGAGGCAGTGAGTAGATCGTCAAGGGATTCGTCTCTCCCGATATTGGGGGTTGAGGTTGCAGAGTGCACGGGTGGCCATCACCAGAAATCCTCGGCCGGGGTGGTCGAGAATTACTGATCTAGGATCGGTAGTTTCTCAGTTGGTGATAGGTTTCATGCCGACACTAAATGTCACGTTATTAGGGGTCTGACTTTATCCACCCCCTAGACTCGATATGCGATACTCATAGATGACCGGACCAGACTGTACGGATATTGTCACTGTCAGGCTCAGTTAGGTTTCAGGATGAGTTTGCTTGTCGGCCTCCCTTTCGCTCAATACCAGGGCAGC
This sequence comes from Agapanthus africanus, assembly GCA_030015575.1. NCBI lineage: Eukaryota > Viridiplantae > Streptophyta > Magnoliopsida > Asparagales > Amaryllidaceae > Agapanthus > Agapanthus africanus. The sequence goes on from CM057344.1 coordinate 44,196,007, forward strand.
CGTTACGTACAGCCAGTGCCACTGACGTGCTTATGGTTAAACCCACTGCCGGCGTATTGACGAGTCTTTAGAGTGCCACACAATGGGTTTCCCTGGTCCGGGAGAAACGTTGTAGAGGCCGTATGGTTTTATGGCAGGGTTCGATCATATATGTGCACTAGTGTACGGATCATGATCGGACGGATAATACTAGTGGGCTTTGGTTTAAGCCGGATCCTAGTATTATATTGTTGGATTACTTTCGTCTCGTTGTATTCGTATTCAGTCGGAATACGGATGCGGGTATGTATATACGGATGAGGAGTAATCTTGTAATTCGTTACAAGATTTCTTTAGTTGATGTCATTTCTTTTTGTTGCTTTAAACATTTAGTTTAATATTTTTTGTGAAGAAAATATGAGGTTAAGTTTTGGCCTTGTGCATTTATTTGATGGTGTATGCACTTGGTGACTCATGGTGTTGGGTCTTGTGATCATTTATTGTGACATGGATTGTTTTTAAGGCTATTATTATTGTGTGGGATATTTGTAGAGAGATGGGGCAGTTCTTTTCATGCCTTGGATTTTTTCTTAAGATGAAAAAGAGCTCTCAAAATATCTCACACAATACTCAAGCCTTTTCTTCACTTGCTTCTAGCTTGAGCTCACACTTTCCTCCATAGGTATCTTCTTCAACCTCCACCCATCCCCCTCATGAGTTGAGAATCCATGGGTATTTTGAGACAAAGTATTCACACACTCTCTACTTCATCTTGGGCATCTAGGCTAGCAAACTAGATGTTCGAGTTGCTTCGGTTTAGAGGCAGGAGCCCGTATTAAGAACCCTCGATGTGGATCTTCTTCGACGGAGGGAGACTGGAGATCAAACTTGATCGAGAAAGCCGTGAGGAGCTTGGGACAGATGTTGAAGACTGAAGGACACGGATCGATCGGTATAACCTCTCTTAACTCCTTTACGATAACTAGTATAGGGTTAATGGTTCGATCCGGGAATCGGGTTCCGTTAGCGCCGGGTTTTAAAAGTTTTTGTTCCGCATTTGGCCACGGATTGATGGCCGGGGTGCTGCCGTAACCCAACAGAAACTAATAGGATCATCTTCTTCCAAGATGCAATACTCTCGATCCCTGTCTACGAGAAAACCGTAGTATCTCTCGGGCGGCTGAAAAATCCTACTAAATCTACGGAGTGTCTAAGATTTGTCAGGGGCAATTGAATCCTACGGTTCTACCAAATCTTCAGTTATAGTTTGTGGTTCATGAATTTCTTCCAGTTCTATCGTGCTCCCATTAATTTCTTTTGCACGAATTTTCTTCTCTAAAAATACGGCGTGGCCAGCAACAAACACCTTTGGTTCCTCGGTGTGGTAGAATAGATATCCTTGCGAATGTTCAGGATATCTCACAAACTTACAAAAAACTAACTGTGTCTCGAGATTGTCCGGGTTCTGCTTCTTTACATAAGCAAGACAACCCCATATCTTAATAAAATTAAGGTATGGTCTCTTCCCCTCCCACATTTCATGTGGAGTGGTAGGCACAAATTTGGTAAGAGCCCTATTCAATACATATGCAGCTGATTCAAGTGCATATCCCCAAAATGAAAGAGGTAGATCAGCACTACTCATCATGGAACGAACTATATCCAATAAGGTTCGGTTCCTCTGCTCCGATATACCGTTGTGCTGTGATGTATACGGAGGAGTAAGCTAAGAGAGAACTTCATTCCCTTTTAAGTAGATGAGGAATTCCGTGCTTCCCCTCCTCTATCAGATCGTAGGATCTTAATACTTTTGCAAGTCTGGTTCTCTACTTCGTTTCTGTATTCATTGAATTTCTCAAAAACTTCAGATTTGTATTTCAAAAGATACACATATCCGAACCTAGAAAGATCATCAGTGAATGTGATGAAGTATGAGAACCCACCCCTTGCATGTATGTAACGACCCTATTTTTACTATAATTTTTTCAACAAATAAAAATATATTTGTTTCGAAATGACACGTTTTATAAAAAGAAAAGGTTTTGAAAGATTTTTTTAAAAGATTTAGTTTGATCACTTTAATATAAAGAATTTATTTTATTTTGTACTGAAAGGAAAAATTTGGAAAGGGAATTTGTTTTGTTTGAAAGAAAAAAATTAGTTAAGAAAATGATTTATTTCGTTTAATTTTTAAATTATTCTCTTTTGAAACTCTGCATATATTTATTTCTATTTAATTATATACAATAATAGCCTTATAGCCCATTGGTTAAGTCATTGCATTGTTATTCCATAGGCCACATGTTCGAATCTTGGGTTTTGCAATTAATTTTATCTATTTTTTAAAACTCTCTCATAACCTACAAATGAGACCTTTCATTTTCTTTAACTTCCAAATGAATGGGCACCATTTCAATTTCTCCTTAACTCCCATTATGAATTCATATTAATTTGAATTAATATGTTATAATTCTTTTCTATGCTCATCTTACCTTTTTATTTTTATTTTTCTTTAAAAAATTAGAAAGAAGAATAACTCCTCTCCTTTCTTTTTTCCTCACAAAATATTATTCAATTTCCTTCACTCTCTTCATCTAGAGTTCTCGAATAAGAATATGAAGAAATTTTCAAGAAAGCTTCGCTAATAATGTGAGGCTATCGGCGGATAGGCAAGCCCGGTGACAATACCGGCTTATGTTCGTAAATCCCTTCTCTCTTCACCTCCGTCTCTTCTATCTCTCCTCCTCTTGTCATGCTCCTTATACCCGTTACTCTTTTCGTATCATAGTCCTCAAATGATTAATTAAATGGATACATATAAAATAATGAACACACACAAACACACGCATATATATAGTTTGTATAAGTCTTTTTTATTACTCTTAATCCATAGGTTCAGATTTTAGAGACCAATTAGGATTGCATCATTTGTCATTGTATTTCAAATTACTTTATTTAAATTTTGTAAAAGAAAATGAAGTTACGAATAAATACCATAGTTTCCTCTCACATATGACATATCAATATCTATACCTTTAAAATAAATTTCAGAAATTAATTTTTACTTGTGGAAATTTCAAGAAATTTATTTATGATAGAATATATTTTTGTGTACACTCTGTAAAAATTTCAAATCGAATCGTTTAACGGTTTAAGAATTATATCGTTTTTATTCGCTATTCGTAAAAACAGAACACTGCATTTATTGGTCAACTTTTAGGACACATAACTTGGTCTACCGATATTCAAATTAAACAAAATAAGGTGTTTTGAATATCTACATTGAAATATATATATTTTCTTAGTTTTAATTTTTTACTGAAAACCGACATAAAATATAGAAAACCGTGTTACAATATTAAGCATGAATCTGAACAGAATCTGTCCTGATTCGCACACTGTTTTTAAATAGGACATAACTTGAACTCCCGATGTCCTTTCATGACAAACTTTAGATGTGTAGATGCAAAATTGATAGAAATATAATTTCTTGTATACTAGATTACTTAGACATGTATAAAACAATGGCTTTGCAATACAATATATAGTTGCTGTGCAGAAATCAGAATTTCTGTTTTAAACGCTAAAGTTAAAATGATCGTAACTAGAGCTTCAGGAGTTCAAATGTGTGAACCTTAATTGTTTGGATATGTACACCGAAAGAGATATAAGTTTCTAATATTCTTCGTAACCTAAAACCTGATAGAAATTGACCCAAACTGTATTTTAAAAATATACGGCGGTACTAAATAGATTCTGACCTGTTATGTGCGACGATACGAAAATGGGTACATCTCTCAAACCAGTAGTCTTATTTAGGCGTGATTGGAACTCACGCGTGCACAACCCTTAGGGCTATATTTTCCTTTTATTTTCTGATTTCAATTGACTTGATTAATTAGTCGCGCATATCACTTCTTTACAGCTTTGTTTCTGGACATTACATAAATAATATACTTGTCTCATATCATACTCTGTGACTGCTTATTTATTGTATCTACATGACTTGCGTGATAAAACCCATTGTATACTAGACTTGACTTGACCCGAACCATGAATACAACATGACATGAATACTTGAACTTGACATGAATACTTGAACACTTGACATGAATACTTGATCTTGACATGAATTCAATCTTGAAAACTTGATATATTCATGGATTTGGGCAAGACTTGTAACTTTAAATATAAACTAATATACACGGAGTGTTGAGGTTGTTTAAGTTGTGAGTCCAATAAAATCTCAAGAGTCCCATACTAACAATCATGAATACGGGCAATCACGAATATTAACAATCATGAGGGCCTGTGTTTCCTTAGTCCTGGATTATAGTTTGTTGAGTTTGGAATATTTCGACGATAATTGAAGTCCCGTTACTAAGTATGATGAAGGCCCGTAATTCCTTACTCCTGAATTACAGCATGTTGGGTTCGAAAACACTCTTGAGATTTGATTGATACTCATACCTGAACTCACGTTAGTTAGCTTATCTTATTAGTGATATCTTTAGGACACATTGACAATACACTTCAGTTTAATATACCTACACTACACAGCCATATTATACTTGTTTGCTATGCTCGTGTTATATTGTCATGCTTACATAGCTACCTTTAATATTGCCATGTTATACTTGTTCATATTTCATTTGCATTCACACATCACCTTGCATTTCATTTATATATACTCACATCCCACCTTTCTTGGGGACTTACCGAACGCAAATTCGCTGACGGGCATTCCACCCATCTTTTGTTTCTTTGGAATATTCGTCAGATAATCTAAAAACTAAGAAGATGAAACATACTGCTGAGGATTACAACCAGTTTGCATCACAAGGCGATCTTTAGTTTCTTTCAACTTTTACTTTCAGTATGCATTCTGTTTAGGCACTTCCATTTTATGTTTTTTGTTCAGACATCATGTATCAGTTTCAATTCTGTAAAGTTTGGAATGTAAATATATAAAGTTGAATTTCATTCTTTTGTTTATTCTTATTACTTTATGTTTTTTATATACGCTTAGCATATTTATTGCGAGAAATGACCTTTTCGGAATAAATACATTGTGGGACTCGTCACGTGTCGTTACCGCTCTTTTGGAAGGCGGGGCGTGATAGAAAGAAGAATAAAAAGGTAAGATGGGTATATAAAATAATTATGCCATATTAATTCAAATTAATATGAATTTATAATGGGAGTTAAGGAAAAATTGAAAGGATGCACATTCATTTGGAAGTTAAAGAAAATAAAAGGTTTCATTTGTAGCTGTAGGGTTCCTAGACACCCTAATGAGGTCTCGCAAGGCATCGAACATGCCAATTTCAAAAATCTAGGTGCCGAGAAACCCGACTACGGATCGTCGGCTAGAAATCTAGGCGAAAAAGAAATCTAGTTAACACTTAACTAAAAGTTTAACGGAAATACAACCTTTGTAGATCCGGTGCTCCACCTCCATAGCTCCGCAACGAAGTCCCCTCGCTGTCCAAAAGAATTCCCGGGCTCTAGCGTCGGCTTCGTCGGAGAAATGGCGAGCTAGGTCGTCGATGTCCATGCCGAAGATGATCTACGTCGAGGCATCGCTAAATCAAGCTCCGACTTCACCAAGTCAAGAAACTTATGAAGAAAACACACTCTACTACTTGGCAAGAGGTAGAGGATGAAGAAATAGGAAGTGGGTAGACTTTAGAATTGGATTTCTCACTCTTTTTCTCACTTTGCCATTAAAGCTTTCAAGCTTTTTCTTGAAGTGAAGAAGAAGAAGAAGAAGAATATGATAAGTCTAAATTAAAAAAGGAAAAGAAAATCAAACCTTATCATATTCAAACCATGGTTTAGTGTAGAGAATGAATCATGGTTAAATGGAATGGTTAGGTTTAAGGATGAGACAAAAATGGTGACTTAGTCAAAGTATTCATGAAGCTTCATGAAAGAACAAAGAATGCCACCATTTTATCATTTCCTTTTCTTTTTCCAAAAGAATAAATAAATGAATAAAATGAATAAGGAAAAAGTAAACCCTAACCATTTCATTAACCAAGGTTTAATTCTTTACACTTAACCAAAAGGCATGCATCATCAAACATGATACAAGCAAGTGCACAAAATCATATCGCATATGCAATGCGCACATCCGAGTGAGAAAATCCATCTTAAAGTGAACCAATACTAGTTAATGCAAAGTAATATATCAAATATATAATTATACATTAAATCATTAAATCAACACTTGATTTAACGATCCGGTCATATCACATATAACCGACTAGTATCCAATGTATCGGTTTATCGAATCAATCCTTGATTCGATAACTAGGGTATATCGCATATAACCTAATCGATACATTCATCGCGAGAATGGAATACGGTATCACATACACGCATTATTCTCGGTCCCGCACATATCTCATATGCGCTCCTATTTCGTTTCGCTTGAACCAGGAAACCTCTGTGTAGGACTCTAAAGACTCGTCAATACGCCGGCAGCAGATGATGATCATATCAAGCACCCACAAGCCGCAAGCGGTCTGCTAAACGTAACGGCCACCCGGGTATTGAGCGATCTGAAGATCGACGAGCAAGCCCGCTCACACTCCAGTGAATCCAACCAGTAACACTACCGTACAGTCCGGTCTGATCGTCTGATATGTCGTATATCTCGCCTAGGGGTGGTAAACGTCAGACCCCAATAGCTCGATAAGTCGTGTTGATATGAGGTCTATAACAATTCGAGAAACTACTGGTAACACTTACCAGTAAATCTCAGCAACCCTGGCCAGGGATTTCCTGTTATAGCCAATCGAACACAGCGCAACATCAACCCCCTATACCGGGAGAGACGAATCCCCTCCTATCGCTCATTACCTCCATGTGACTTGGGACTGTACCCAAAAACCACCGTTTTGCACGCCCTCTTGGACGTGGTAAGATGCAAAATCAAAGCACAGTGGGAACCACACAAGACTCTATGACGATCTCGGGTCAACAGACTACTCTGTACCAGTGTCACCAGAGAACTGCCATCTGACGTGAGGTATAATACCATCTGGGAGTTCTCGGCGAGTCCGTCCAGTGTACCCAGTCTCTATTGAGCACCCGTATATCATCTCTGATGTCAAACACCAATGGATATGGGATCATCCATCGCCCATCTGTATGGGTCGAGAAGGTACACGCTAGTCTACTCTGGTATATCGATGCCCCGTCTCGATACACCCTCGACTAGGGACTTTGAAGGATGTACTTATGGACTACCATGTCCCCACTAGTATGATCCGCATCATAATCTAGGTAGTTAAGTACACATCCTAAGGGCTTTACCAACATGTAATAGAGAGACAATCAGTGTACACGTTAAGGTAAAGATCAACCAGATAGCATACTATCATGTCGAGCAAGAAAGTCGTCACTATATATGTCCCAGCATCCACTACAATATACATCCCATGTATAGTAATGGCCTCTAGGGCATACATATAACTAACAATCTCCCACTTGCACTAGGGCCATCTGTAGCAGTGGTTTGAAGTATCTCATACTCAACCATCCCATAAAAGTCTCTCTCTGGGAACAGGCCTTTGTGAATGGATCCGCTGTGTTGTCCTCTGAGTCTACTCTCCTGACCTCGATCCCCTGGAGATCAACCATCTCCATGATCAGGTGATACTGCCTTAGAATATGTCTGGATCACTGATGGGACCGGCGTTCCTCGGCATAAGCCACAACTCCATTGTCTCACAATGGTAGGAACGTAGTTCATCTCATGAACCAATATACACCCAAACAGCCTCTTCGGTAGCATCTTAAGTAGCGATGTATCCTGCCTTTATCGTCTAGTATGCCACGGTATCTACCTTGGAACTCTTCCAACATACCATCCCTTTACTGAGGGTATAGACAATGCATGTGACTGACATTCAGTCGTCTTTATCACCCTGGAACACTTCCAGTGATTTTCCCCAGGATCAATTGATACCATCTCACTACAACTAGTGAGAATCCTAACATCCATTTAGATCTATCTCATAGATCCAAAATCCAGGATTTAGGAGGTATCACTTTGATCCTATATGGAGAATCATTGTGGTAAGCGAACATTGATCGAGCGTAGCATAGGAAACTCTTTTCCTATCAAGAGTATGTCATCCACGTACTCTACGAGGATCATCACCATACTCCCTACTACCTTTTTGTTTATACAAGGTTCATCTACTATTTTGATGATGTCAACTTCTTTGACTAATCCATCAAAATAGATGTTCCAAGCTCCGCAATGCGCTCTCTAATTGGCACAAAGCGTCTGGCACGCCACGTGGCGCGCTGTCAGAACAAACATTGTTCTGATGAATGCTATGCATGATCTAATGCTCAGCATTATTAAAAGGACCAAGCCCAAATAAAGGCTCAAAAGCCCAGAACAATAAAATGTTAAATATTTTAATCTTATTGAACTTAGCCCAATATTGGCCATAAGTTCTCAACTTATATTGAACTGAGCCCATCTGCTCATGAATATTTAACAGATCTCAGTCCCAAACTGGACTACAGATCCTTCAACCAACTCACACCGGTTCAAGGGTACATCTCTTTACTCCTCTGATATCTGCCGTTGTAATCCTTCAACGTCTTCTGAGAGGTGACGGGTCCCAACAACCACACATTTCATAGACTGTGGGGTCCTTAAACTCATGGACTATGATGTCCTTAAACTTTATAGACTACGATGTCTCTAAACCGGACTGTGGGGTCCTTAAACTCATGGACTATGATGTCCTTAAACTTTATAGACTACGATGTCTCTAAACCGGACTGTGGGGTCATTAAACTCATAGACTACGATGTCCTTAAACTTTATAGAGTACGATGTCTCTAAATCGAACTGTGGGGTCCTTAAACTCATGGACTATGATTTCCTTAAACTTTATAGACTACGATGTCTCTAAACCGGACTGTGGGGTCGTTAAACTCATGGACTACGATGTCCTTAAACTTGATAGACTACGATGTCTCTAAACCGGACTGTGGGGTCCTTAAACTCATGGACTACAATGTCCTTAAACCTCATAAACTACGATGTCTTTAAACTACGGACTGTGGGGTCCTTAAACTCATGGACTACGATGTCCTCAAACCTGATAGACTACGATGTCTCTAAACCGGACTGTGGGGTCCTTAAACTCATGGACTACGCTGTCCTTAAACTTTATAGACTACGATGTCTCTAAACCGGACTATGGGGTCCTTAAACTCATGGACTACGATGTCCTTAAACCTCATAGACTACGATGTCTTTAAACTACAGACTGTGGGGTCGTTAAACTCATGGACTACGATGTCCTTAAACTTCATAGACTATGATGTCTTTAAATTACGAACTGTGGGGTCCTTAAACTCATGGACTACGATGTCCTTAAACTTGATAGACTATGATGTCTCTAAACCGGACTGTGGGGTCCTTAAACTCATGGACTACGATATTCTTAAACTTTATAGACTACGATGTCTCTAAACCGGACTGTGGGGTCCTTAAACTCATGGACTACGATGCCCTTAAACCTCATAGACTGTGATTTCTTTAAACTACGGACTGTGGGGTCCTTAAACTCATGGACTACGATGTCCTTAAACTTCATAGACTACGATGTCTTCAAACTACGGACTATGGGGTCCTTAAACTCATGGACTACGATGTCCTTAACCTTGGACTGTGGGGTCCCTTTAAACCCACGGACTACGATGTCCTTAACCTCGACCGCAATGTCTTTAAACTAACATTGGACCGTAATGTCCTTAAACTAATCGACCGCAATGTCCCTAAACTAAACAATAGAGTTCAAAAGCTCTTTCGCTGGATCTAAACGATCCCGTTAAGTTGATCTTAGTCTAAAAATTAGACTAACGTATCCTTAACAAACGTTTAAGTTGATCTTAGTCTCAAATGAGGCTAACGTATCCTTAAACACAACCCCAAAACCCAAATCTAAGAAGATACGGATTTGAACTAATCCACGCCCTATGGGCGACAACATAAATTAGTCTCCGTATACAATCCACGGGCAACCACAAACAAAACAAACACCCACGACACGAGGTGACAATCTAGAGAAGGAGAAAGTTGTTACCGCGATGCGGTAGCGTAATTAACTGCAGGGGCTTGCGCCTGCAGGGAAGAGCGTCCCTACAATCAAAAACCCCTCAAACGAGGGGGAATCTGACGAAGTCTGCTACATCGGCCGCATCCGTTTAAACCTTCGATACACGGTGCCATAAATCAACTTGGCATCTTTGGAGAGGTGGACGGATAGCACCAATTAGCATCTGCCCCAAATTTCAGGCAAGACGGACCTGCGCGGTCGCGTCTCCGTGTTCGGCGGAGAACAAATTCTGGCATACCCGGTGGGACCTTTTCCTCTTTCCACTCCACACTTCGTGTGCCGTGTTCGCGAACGAATCGCGGTTTGATATAGTTGCCCTTAGGTTCGAGGTACTAAGATTTGGTTTCTTGCTTGGCGCAGAAAACGAAACATCAATGGCGTCTACCTGCATGAAGGGTTCCAGCTACAATTGCAACTCACGTTCCGCCTCATCTGGAGGCATAGCTTACGGGCCCCAAGCGGCCTCCCTGTTCATGATGCCGGTGGAACAGGTTACTCAAGCCACCACTGGATTGTTTTTAGGACCATGCTCCCACCAACGAGCTTCAGCGCTCCTATACCAATACAAGAAGCTCCTAAGAAATCGGTTTTTGATCGGCTTGCTACTACCATGACCTCTCTCGACGGGTCTTCCAGCTCCAGCGCCTCAGTCTTCGCCATATTGGGCCAAAGTTCATGTAGGCCCATGATGAAGCCTATAATTCCTGAAAAGGTTATTCCGAAGAGGATAGCCATCCCTGCTCCCGAAGTCGTCAAGACGGCTTCTCCTGCCAAAGGGTCGGTCTTCTCAAGACTGACTGTTCCGGCTCCCACTCCGGCTCCCGCTCCAGGCAAAGTCCTCAAAGATGCTTCCCCTGCCCAAAGGTCTGTCTTTGACAGATTGGACATGGCTTCTCAACGGACATTAGTCTTCAAGAGGCTGACGCCGGCAACAGCCCTTCTCCAAAACAGGGGGTATGACGAAGTCACCCCTCAAGCTGCAACAATCCCAACGGCTCGACACGCTCGACATCGCCACTGGCGCCGAGTAAGGAAAGCCGGAGGCAACTCCCCCTCTGGGCTAACTCCACCAGCCCCAACGGCGGAAGTCAATGCTGCTGTTCCAATAGGGAACAGCTTTGAATTGCTGAACAAGGTGCGCAGGAACTCTCCTACCGCCGTATTGAAAAGATCTCCTCAACTGGTGGAGAATGTTACGGAAACAAGGCCGGAGCAGCCCCCTCAGCGGCTGTCTTCCAAAGTTTACAAAGTCTGGCGACGGGTTCAGGACTCGGTAATTGATCATGATTACTCTCACCGGCAGAAAAAGGTGAAGGTTCGGCAGGAAGAGAACCGTCCTGTCAAGCCACAAAGGACGACAACTACCTGGGTGCCCGCTGCAACGGCCCCCTCAACGTCAACTGTTCAAAAGAGAAGGAGGCCAGAGAAAGCCCCTGTGACTACGGCAGGTCACAAAAACACTGAGCCCAAACGCCCTAAGTCTGGGGGCAAAATGGTGCATACTGTCTACATGGCTTCCGGAAAAGAGGAAAGCAGCGCTTCGACGGGTCACCGACCGCTCACCCGATCCGTGACAAAAGCCCAGGAGCAGCAATAAAAGCTTCAAGAAATGTTGACGCAAATGGCCACACTCACCGGGCCAAAAGAAAGCCCGGAGGCATCATCAGAGCAGCGTCAAGAACAAGAAACCGATGCTGACTTCCTCCGCAGAGTCCTCGAAAAGAAGGACAGAAAAGCAGCAGAACAAGCTGCCAATATAAAACGAATGGCGCTTCTCTTCCAAGACATGATCGGGATGATGTTACAGCCGGAACTTCCAGCTGAAGACCCTCCGATCATTATTGAAGACGACAGAAGAGAGACATCGAACCCTCCTTCGGCTCTTTCTGCAGCCAAAGAGGAAACCATTTCCAAGGCCGCTCTGGATGACTATATTGCTCAGAAATACGAGCTCACCAGGCAAATGAAGCAGCCGGCCAAGTCGTTAAAACTGGGCGTCCATATCCAGGCTGGTATGACCAAATAAAGTACCCACCGGGATATACGATCCCTAAATTTCATGTATACAAAGGGACGGGCAATCCCCACCAGCATGTCGCCCAGTTCAGGGCTCTTTGCGGCAACACCGGGGGTGATGATAAACTTTTGCTCCGTCGGTTTGTTGGCAGCTTGTCGGATACGGCGTTCGAATGGTACTCTGAACTTCCAAATGACTCCGTCAAGACTTTCGCAGAAATAGAGCTATTATTCACCCAGCGATTCGCGAGTGCTAGTGAACGCACCCAGATTAAAGCATTGATTAACTCTAGGGTGAAACTTAGAGAGACATGGGTTCAATACGCAATAAGATGGCGGAATCTGTGGTCGAAATGAGAACAGTACATCGAAGAGGCACCAGCGGTGGGCATGTTCGTAGGCAGCCCAGACCCTCATGCAACTATTTCACAATTCATGATGTTCTTTAAGCCGACCATGTTCCAAGCCTTGATTGAAAAGCTGGCCCAAATGGACCAGATGGGTCAAATACCGTCTCCTCCAAAGCCAGAGCCACGGAACGAGAAGGGAAAGGGGAAAGCGATCGTCGTAGCCAATGCTCAACAGCAGCCCAGTGGCCCGAGACCAGTTGATCGCCAAAATAACAGAACTCGATCTCTCGAAGATAAAATGAGACGCCCTTACTCGTTCCCTCGAGACAAGATGAAGAGGTTATTCGAGCTTACACTGTGCAACAGGCTCATCAATCTGCCAGAGCCAAGACGCCCAGCGCAACCCGGCGACATTAGCAATCCTAACTATTGCCCTTATCACCGAATGTTGGGCCATCCGATCGAGAATTGTTACATCTTCAAAAGCTGGATAGAAGATCAATACCAGCAGGGCAAATTCGTATTATCTGAGAATTGGAAGGTGAACTCGCCTTGGCCACACACTCCCAAGAAGACGGATACACCGGGGGCATTATGCTCTTTTGTAGAAGAAGCTCCATGGGAGGTTGCTCTTTCAGCCAAGATGAAAAGAATGCCGAAGGATCTCCACACATGTCCGGCAATTAGGTGGAAGAATCCACTGGAACCTGAGATCATCGAGGGGATGCTTAAGCCGCGCCCAACTCCAAATATTGGTGGTGATAGCCAAAGCACTCACACCCAGCCGTCGAAATCTTCGAAAAACAAGAAGAAATCCAAGAAGCCCGTGAAGTTTGGTGACAAGCGCACGGACCTGCAAAAACAGATTGACATGCTAGAAGAGTATAACCAGAAAGCGCGGACTCCAATCACACTCCAAGAATTTCTCAGTCACATCCTTGAGGACAAAGATGATGGAGAAGGCTCGTCGGATGAATCTGAAGATTACGTAGCAAGCTGCCATATGATCTCTCACTCGTCGATAGGCGATGAAGAAGCTCCTTGCACCGAGAAACTGGGGGCAAATCCTAAACCGGAACATCTAGAGCCGTCAGATGAAATGATTGATGCATTCCTGAACGAAACTCTTTCGAAAAGCAAAGCTGATCGGGAGCGTGAGATGGCCATATTTGAAAAGGCCAAACGCCGGCGACTGGACGAAAGGGTTGAAACACTCCCACCAGATCAAGGTACATCCGTCGCAAATAAAAACAGGTTCAAGACGAGGAAGAGGTTCACCAAAGCCATATCAATGGGAATGAAGTTGCCATCCTCCAAAGGAAACGCCCTTGGTGAAGCAGAAACACATCCTAGCTACTGCTTATATCATCGAAAGATTTCGCACCCCACCGAAGAGTGCGACGCTTTTAAAAGATGGTGGCAGGGATATGTTGCTCACCGGCAACATTACAAGAGGATGAAATGCAAAACCCGCCGGGAGCAAAGAAATATAACCGAGGAGCACAAAGGAACTGCCGGCAACTGTCGCATGGTCAACGCCGGGAGATCGCAGGTCCTCACCTTCGGGAGCGACTCTGACGAAGAAATGACCCTTGGCCCTCTCTTTAAGGAGTCCATCTCGAGAAAAGAGGAAGAACCAAAGACCTGTTAAAATATTCAGCTGCGCAATCGTACGCTGCCCGAAAAGAATCTTGAGCTCTCGAACAGTGGGTCAAATAGAAAAGATAAGGGAAAAGAAAAAGTCCCTGAGGATATCATCCTTGATGACTAAGCCGTCGAAATGCTGACAGCCAAGGACCCGCCAAAGAAAAGTAGGTTGGACTACAACGTTCTGGCACACTTGAGGAAGATACCCTCGCAGCTCAGTATTCTCAACGCCCTTCTGCTATCCAAAGAGACGAGAGATTCCTTAATCAATGCACTGCAAGAGCCCGAGCAATTCCAAGCTTTCCTCACCGAAGAAAAGTTGAAGGACGAGCTGGAAGAAGTACACACAGCCGATATCACCTTCAGCGATGAAGATCTCCTCCTTGGGACATGCGAGCACAACCGTCCCCTATATGTCTCCGGATACTGTCATGATATCAAGATAGGTAAAATCCTGGTCGACAATGGGTCCTCCGTCAATCTCCTTAACGTAAGGGTGCTAAAGGAAATCTGCATGAGCGTTCAACACCTCGCTCGCGATAAAATCACCATCTCCGGATTTTACTCCCAGTCATCATGGACGCTTGGGTCCGTGATACTGACGTTACGCTTTGGGCTGCTCGTCACTGATATCAAGTTCCATGTCATTGACGCCAAGACATGCTATAACGCTTTGCTCGGCCGGCCTTGGTTACACGAGTACAATATCATCCCCTCTACACAGCATCAGTGTATGAAGTATTTCAAAGATAGTCTCGAGTATACTATGACAGGAGAGCTAAACCCATTCTCTATGAACAAAGTCCGCAAGTACGAAGATACAAAATACTTCTTACCAGATTTTGAGGACACGGAAAGATGTCACAAACTAAAGAACAAAGCTATCACCACTATTCCGGTTTTCGGGAGTGATACCGAGGAGGAAGAAGAGATAGTTTACTCAGGTCCGCCCCAGTACAATAAGCCGGGACCGCCCGCTCCTATGTTGATCTTTGGCAGCGACTCGAAAGATGAGGTCAATACCATATTCTCTGCTCGGCCATCCATACAAACCTTTGCTGATGAAGAGCAAAGTTAGCAAGTTGCCATGGTTCCGCCCAAGCATCATAAAGAATTAGACGCGCTTGATACCTACAGTGTGGAAGAACTGCAGACATTCTACGTCCCTCCCAGGCAAAAAGGTGAAAAGGCGATCCTATTCTACTGATCCGGGGAAACCAAAGTGGAGAAGGAAATCTGGCATGGTGCGGATTCTACACTCGACAGGCTCCAGCCCATCCGATTGCCCAGATATTACACAAACGGACTAAAGAGACTCTTGAGACGCCAAGGTGTACCCCTTAAGCAAACTGCGTGACAAGCACGGTTCTATAACAGGATCTGGAACATTCCCGGAACTCAACGAAACTTGCCCAACGGAAGAATGGAAACGACCGGGCTTGGATATGTTCAATCCAAGAAACGGGAGCTACTCCGCGACTGCTACGTCATACATGACTTTGATGAAGAAGGAGATGCTCTCTGAGAAGATGCTAACCCTAAACAAGAAAGAGCTCCCGCCGTGAAAATGCCCAGTCCGTCGTTCGAAGAACAAATGGACAAGCTTATAAGGGAAGCAGGTCAAAAAGTTCGAGACGACCATAATCGCGAAATGGCCATCTACGAGAAAGCCAGGATGCAACGCCTCCTTCAACAGGCTGTGAGAAATGAAAATGCTCCTCCTTGTCAACCCATTGTACAAAAGGCCCGACGCATAGGCAAAAACAAACTAAAGAATGGGAAAGGCGTTCGACAGCGACAAAGCGGGTCCAAGAAGCCACGTGATCAGGAATCGAGCAGTCCGGATTCGTCTCTTATAAAAAAGATGAGTCGAGCATATTTTTTTCCTGAAGACAAGACAAGGAAGATATTCGATCTTGTCATAAAACATCAGATGATAACACCCCCGGAGTCCAAGCACCCCGAGCAAGCAGGCGAAGTCTCTCACCCGGACTATTGCTCCTATCACAGGGCAATAGGACATCCTCACAAAGACTGCTTCACATTTAAAAACTGGGTAGAAAACCAGTATCAGCAAGGCAGGTTCACTCTATTCAGCAGCTGGAGGGTAACCCCGCAGCAGAAGCATGAACCCAAAGCCGCGAGAGCAGAACCTGATCAACATCGGTCTTGGAAGCGATCTCGTACTTGTCATATGATAATGTTGTCAGAAGAAGAGCCCGAGAATATGGATAACCTTGTAGGGTTACTAGGCACTATCAGAAGGTTCTACAAGGTATCAACCATACCCGATTTAAAATTTAGAAGTGCCGAACAACGCTAACAAGGATCTTAGACTAGAGATTAGGCGAAACAAATAGCAAGTAAACAACTTTACTTCTAAGAGTTTGGGATTACAACCTTTGTAATCCGTTCCTTCACTTCAAAAGCTCCGTGTTGAGGTCCCTTCGCTGCGATCATCGAGTACCCGGACTCTAGAGAGGCTCCATGAAGAGAAAGATGCAAGCTTGCTTCCGATCTTCAATAACAAAGATGATCTACCTTGAAGAAACTCAAACCCAAGCTCTTACTTTGCTAATCAAGTATTAGCAAAGCAAACACCCTAATCTAAGTGGCTAGAATAGATAAGGATGATGAAGTAGGAATTTAGCTCTCATTTATTTTCTATTTCTCACTCATTTTCATCACATAAGAAAAAGCTAGAAAGCTTTTCTCAAAGGAAGAAGAAGAAGAATTACTTTGTGATGAATAATGAAAAAAAAATCTAGTCTTACGGTTACAAATCAACCCTTGGTTAAGAAACAAAAGACTTAACCTTTGTAGAGAATGAACCATGGTAAAGGGTTTTGGGTTAGGTTAAGAAAATATTTTCAAAATATCATAACAAAATATCTTTGCTTAAAATAAAACATAAAGTTTCTAGAAGCTTCATGAAAATGTTAACCCAAATCAAACCCTAATCATATTTAAATCTCCAAAAATCATGTTGCAATAGTAATCATAACATGTTACAATATTATAGATCACATATACAATATTTATTGTAACAAAATAAAATAATACAATTAACATATATTATATATATATATATATATATCAATGTATTACCCGAGTGAGAAAAACAATCTTTAAGTGAGCTTATATTGGTTAATGTAATTTAATATATCAAATATATAATTATACATTAAATTATCGAATCAACACTTGATCCGATAATCCGGCTATTTCATAAATAACCAACTAATATAATCTGTATCAGTTCATCGAATCAACACTTGATCCGATGACCCGGCTATATCTCATATACCCGGCCGATATCACATATCGTGAGAATCTAATACGGTATCGCATACACGTATTATTCTTGGTCCCGCACATATCACATATGTGCTCCTACTCCGTTTTTCCTGAGCCAAGAAACCGCTGTGTAGGACTCTAAAGAATCGTCAATACGCCGGCAGTAGGTGATGATCATATCAAACACCCACAAGCTGCAAGTGGTCAGCTAACTGTAACAGCCACCCCGGTATTGAGTGATCAGAAGATCAACAAGCAAGCCTATACATTCTCCTGCGAATCCAATCAGTAACACTCCCGTACAGTCCGGTCTCTTCGTCTGATATGTTGCATATCTCGCCTAGGGGTGGTAAACGTCAGACCCCAGTAGCTTAATAAGTCGTGTCGATATGAAGTCTATAACAGTTCGAGAAACTACTGATAACACTTATCAGTAAATCTCAGCAACCCTGGCCAGGGATTTTCAGTTATAGCCAATCAAACACAGCGCAACATCAACTTCCTATACCGGGAGAGACGAAACCCCTCCTATCGCTCATTGCCTCCATGTGATTCGGGACTGTACCCAAAAGCCACCTTTTTGCACGCCCTCTTGGACGTGGTATGATAGAAATCAAAGCACAGTGGGAATCACACAAGACTCTATGACGATCTCGGATCTACAGACTAACCTGTAACAGTGTCACCAGAGAACTGCCATGTGACGTGAAGTATAATACCATCTAGGAGTTCTCTGCGAGTCCGTCCAGTGTACCCAGTCTCCACTGAGCACCCGTATACCTTCTCTAATGTCAAACACCAATGGATATAGGATCATCCATCGCCCATCATATGGGTCAAGAAGCGCATACGCTAGTCTACTCTGGTATATCGATGTCCTGTCTCGATACACCTACGACTAGGAACATTTGAAGGATGTACTTGGCGACTACACTGTCCCCATTAGTATGAACCGCATCATAGTCCTGGTAGTCAAGTACTCATCCTAAGAGCTTTATCAACATATAACATAGAGACAATCAGAGTACATGTTAAGATAAAGAGCAACCAGATAGCGTACGATCATGTCGAGCAAGAAAGTCCTCCCTATATATGTCCAAGCATCCACTACAATATACATCATATGTACAGTAATGGCCTCTAGGGCATACATATAACTAACAATCTCCCACTTGCACTAGGGCCATCTGTTGTGGTATCGCATACCCAACAATCAGCTGTGGTTGAAGTATCTCATATTCAACCATCCCATAAAAGTCTCTACTGGAAAATAGGCCTTTGTGAGTGGATCCGCGCTGTTGACCTCTGTGTCTACTCTCCTAACCTCAATCTCCCTGGAGATCAACCATCTCCATGATCAGGTGATACTGCCTAAGAATTATATCTGGATTTCTGATAGGACGGGGGTTCCTTGGCCAAAGCCATATCTCCATTGTCACACAATGGCTGGAACTAAGTTCATCTCATGAACTATTATCTATATCCAGACTGCCTCTTTGGTAGAATCTTTGGTAGTGATGTATCTTGCCTTTAATCGTCTAGTATGTCACGGTATCTAGCTTGGAACTCTTCCAACATACCGTCCCTCCACTAAGGGTAAAGACAATGCCTGTGACTGACATTCAGTCAACCTTACCACCCTGGAACCATTCCAGCGATTCTCCCCAGGATCGATTAATACCATCTCACTACAACTAGTGAGAATCCTAACATCCAATTAGATCTATCTCATAGATATAAAACCTAGGATTTAGGAGGTATCACTTTGATTCTTATATGGAGAATCCTTGTGATAAGAGGAGATTGACCGAGCGTAGCATAGGAAACTCCTTCCCTATCAAGAGTATGTCATCCACGTACTATACGAGGATCACCACCATACTCCCTACTACCTTTTTGTACATACATGGTTCATCTACCATTTTGATGAAGTCAAACTCTTTGACTACTACATCAAAACAGACGTTCCAACTCCGCGATGCCTGATTTATCTCATAAAACAACTTGCACACGTTTCCGCTGCTCCCACTGTCTACGAAGCCCTCTGGCTGTGTACTTATAAACTTTCTCTTCTAAATCATTATTTAGAAAAGCAGTCATGACACTCAACCGCCAGAAATCGTAGTCATGGTATGTAGCAATGGTAAGTAGGATCTGGATGGACTTAAGCATAGTTTTGAAAGTCTCAACTTTTCCATGTACACCAAGTAATCTTCTCAAGATATACTTGCTCCTGATGGGGATTTAACCCTTCAGATAAAGCATCCAAAGTCCATACTTTGTTGGTGTATAAGGATTCCATGTCAGATCGCTTAGCATCCAGCCATTCTTACAGGGTCCCACTCCTGATGGCCTGCTCGAAACAAGTTGGGTCATCATCTCATGATGCAATCCTCGCTCCCACTGTCATAAAGAAAACCGAAGTATCTCTCAGGTGGGTGAGGAACCCTACTAGATCAGCGGAGAGGCTGAGGTTCGTTGGAAACTATTGAATCCTTTGGTTCTACCAAATCATCAGCTGCAGTTTGTATAGCTGGAGCTCTTTCCAGTTCTACCTCATGACCACTATTTTCTTCACAAGAAATTCCCTTTCACAAAGGTGGCATGTTGAGAAACAAAACATCTTTTATTCCTCGATTTGGTAGAAGATATTCCTTTGCGAATACTTGGGATATCCAACAAACTTCCACAGATCTGACTTTGCCTCGAGCTTGTCCGGATTATGCTTTTAGACATGGGCTGGACAACCCCAAATCTTAACTTCCTTAAGAGATGGGCTATTCCCATACCATATCACATATGGAGTGGTAGGCACCTGATTTGATTGGAACCCTATTCAATAGGTATGCAGCTTCACAAGTGTATAACTCCCAAAAGGAAATAGGAAACTCAGTAGCACTCATCATAGAGCGCACCATATCAAATGGGGTGTGATTGCATCGTCCCGATATACCGACGTGCTGTGGTGTATACGGAGGAGTAATGCTGAGAGAGAATCTCATTCTCCTTTAGAATAGTCCATGAATACCGTGCTCAAGTATTCTCCTCCCTGATCACATCAAAGGATATAATACTTATACCCGTTCTTAGTTCTCTACTTCTAATTCATATTCATTGAATTTCTCAAAAGGTTCAGACTTGTGTTTCAACAGGAACACATGTGCGAATCTTGAGAGACCATCAATGAATATAATGAAGTACAAAGAACCTGTCCTGGCATGTGTAGACAGGGGACCTTACATACATCATCATGTATCAATCCTAAGAGTTCACTAACTCTTTCTCTATTTCCAATAAACAGATCTATGGTCATCTTATCTTTGTGACATGACCAGCAAGTTTCACAAGATGTAAATTCAAACTAATTTTAAATATGCATCTAAATTTAACTTCAGCTAGTCGGGTCACATTGATATGACCTGGTCTACAATACCTCAAGAAGGATTCGTTCATTTCTGAAATCTTCCTCTTGTGTGTGTTCTATACGTTAAGAACTGTGGTTTGATTTAGAACGTCTATGTTTTTAGATAACGTGCCTGACCGATTAACTCTTGATATAGGAAATGTTCAAAAACATTTTCCAACAATACAAAATTATATCCTTCTTTACTAATAAAGAGACTGATATGATGTTGTATATCAGGTTCGGTATCTAATAACATTCGTTCAGAATCAATGTATTCTGGTAATACAGGGTGATAACTGCCAACAGACTTGGCTTGCAACAATTGCACCGTTTTCAACTCTTAAAACTTATCACCTGTTCTCAGTTCTCTACCTTTCTGTAGCCCATGTAACATTTTACATATCTGGGATCCTGATCCGGTATCACATACCCAGGACGTAGAGGACACTGAGAAACAGTTCTCGGTACTGAATACACCCGAAGAAGATGCATCAGCATGCACTTTCTTCGTTTGGGCGG
Source organism: Agapanthus africanus (assembly GCA_030015575.1). NCBI lineage: Eukaryota > Viridiplantae > Streptophyta > Magnoliopsida > Asparagales > Amaryllidaceae > Agapanthus > Agapanthus africanus. The sequence continues at coordinate 44,217,378 of CM057344.1, forward strand.
CACGGGAATTCTGGTAATCCCCAATTTCCTGCTCGATCTTATAACAATTATAAGTCGGAGCGGGACCAACGTTCCCTAGCTCAGTAAAACAAGCGGGTTCGGTCAATACATCCGTATTATTATCTTGATTAGGGCGTGACATGGTCTCTACCTGGAGAGAGAGAGAAGAAAACACTCAGCGTATGCTCTTGCAAGATTAGATTGGTTATTTATATATCTAATCAGGATGTCTCCCACTGTTTTAGTCAAATCTTCCTTCAAACCTTAAAAAGAAAGACTAGCCGGGATTAATTACACCCTACAAGTTCGCCAATCTTTCAGCCAGGCCAATGCCGGTACTTTGAGGGAGGTTCCCCGTGCTTTCGCACGGACCTAATTAAAATAAACCTCGTTTTCCCAGGGGCGTAACCCCGTTAACACCTTTCTAGACACCTACTTGATCGGCTAATTGTAATGTGTAAAACTCTCCCAGGAGTAACTCTTACTCGCAGCGGGTATAGGGATCCAACTATCTCATATATGGTATGCAATCTCATTGCAAATTTCAACACTTGAAATTCCCAATAATATTTTACCCCTAGCATCCTATGACCTTGACGAAAGCCAACAAACCATAGGCTACTAGTCAAGTTCAACCCGTCATTTCCCGATTGAATTAAACCCACCCGCACGGCCCTTGACGAAAGCCAACAAAGTCGTACGACTACCCTAACTCAATCGCATCATATGCTTATACAGATAAGCATAAATAGCTACCGCACACTACGCCTTGACGAAAGCCAACAAACGTAGCGCGAATACTATGAAGTATTTATCTGAAATGACGGAGGGCTACGACAGGTTTTTAAGAAAACCCTTTGCGTAATGAACTTGATATCATTGTAGAATCGAGTGATTTTAAATGAAGTGTTTTTAGGCCTTTTCTAGTTTTGCTAAAGAGGTCACTCCCGGTGAAGGGATCTCGGCTCTTTCCTTATCGAATAAGGTGCTGAATATTCTACAAGGAATACCGCTATGCAAAGCAAGAACTAGAGCTACCAGTTTTTAAACAAGTTTCTACAATATCTTTAGGTTTCTTTTAGTTTCATTAATCTCATTAATGAAGTCCCATTTTATTATGCGTCACAAGTATCACATTTGAAACGAAATCAAGAATATATAATATATATCTCATATATATAATATAAACATTCGTCTCAGGCAGTAATATGATCTCATCACAGAATATTGCAGCAGAAAAACATATATGAAATATTGGATATACTAGGAGGTCCGTGTTTTTAATACGAGCCTGTATAAAACACGGATTCCACAGTCGTGATGAATAGCCAAACCCACATGTCTAGACCCCTACGAGAGCGGCAAGTAAGCCTGCCAATTCTAGAGTTAAGAGACCCGGTCTCGACTCCTCGAGATGGTCTCCCACTGGACCCTAGAACCCGATTACTTGTGCTCCCCGCCTTGGGTCTATCCTAATGCAGAAAAGTAAATAATATACAATAGTGACATCATCCTCAGCCCGGAAGTGCCCCAATAAAAGAATATTACATACAATGAATTTTACATGAATGAAAAAGAAAAACTATCATCTCACATAAAACCCCTGGCTATTCAAACACGACGATCCAATATAACATATCACAGCAATACATAATATCACATATCATCAACGTAAGTAAATATGCGTATCCCAATTGTCGTTGATGTATAGCAACGAAACCGGCGATACACCACATATTACATTTACGGTCACAGAAAAGAAAGTGTAAAACTACAAAGTTGGAATCCGCAACCTCCTTAGACATCGCATGCCTAACCAAATGAATTTCTTAGACATCGCATGCCTAACAATTATAAACCCTGCATTTTAGTCTCAATATCGAAAACACTTTTCAATATCTAGTCGAGCAATTCAACAAGATTCCCGAAAACCTGATCGAATGCTTGTCGAAAACTTTAGTAGACGGCCGCACCCCCGATGCCGTCGACGAAGTGCACTAAAGGCGGAACACCGCTGCCGCGAGCACCCGAACGGATGCTTTTGACGACGGGGTTCTCCTACAGTCACTTGATCGGGGCTATGGGGCGTAGCCGTCTATTAAGTTTACCCGGCGAGTATCCGCGTACGCTACGTGATTGCGACGGACTTTTGATCGCATCAAAAATCCCGTGGCAACCGATCATCTGAGACTAAACTGCTAGATTTATAACATTCAAATTAGTTATCTCATAACTACTTGTGGATTCCAAATATTGTATCACATTCCAGATAAATAGACAATGTTAAACTTTCCGATCGAATAATCAAACACCTAAGTTTTCCCAAATAGCTCAACACTTGAGCGGAGTTCAAAAAACCCAGAACATGTCACAGCCCTAATGAACCAGCCATAGAAGGGTCAAACCAACGCCTCACATGTGGCAACACTAAACTACCACAAACCCTAGGGTTCAAGTGGCAGTTTTGACGGTCACATAATCGAGTTAAGGTTACGTTCTTCTAGAGGGTCCACAGATACGCTTGCATGATTTTCCGGAAGTTTTAAACTCGTGAAAAAATCCAACACTTGAAAATTTTCCGTCAGGGGAAAAAGTGAGTTATTGATATCTGTTCGAACTTTTTAACACGTTCTAAATTACCCGGAAAAAACTTAAACGAAGTTAAACTTTCCGATCGAACCAACGAAAACAAGAGATCTCCAGAAAACTCAACACTTGAGTAATATTAAAAATTCCCAGAAACATGTAGAAATACCTATGGATGTTACTGTAGAAAACCCTAACCCTAATTCACCTTTACGGCCGCGGAACCGCCGCGCAAGGCAGGGTATTGCCGCGGTTCCGCGGTGCTTTAAAGGGATTAGGGGCTCGGTTTTTACAGTAATCCTTAGAATCGCTGCTTAATTTTCTGAGTATTTTTAATACAAAAAAATCAACATTTTTAAAAATTTCCAGAGAAGGGGTTCGTGTCGGGGTTTCGGGGTTCGATCGGACTTTTAACTTCGTCTAGACATCGCCTAAAACTCTAGCTTGGCTCTGATACCACTATAGGGTTACTAGGCACTGTCAGAAGGCTCTACAAGGTATCAACCATACCCAATTAAAAATTTAGAAGTGCCGAACAACCCTAACCAAGATCTTAAACTAGAGATTAGGCGAAACAAATAGCAAGTAAACAACTTTACATCTAAGAGTTTAGGATTACAACATTTGTAGTCCGTTCCTTCACTTCAAAAGCTCCGTGTTGAGGTCCCTTCGCTGCGATCATCGAGTACCCGGACTCTAGAGAGGCTCCATGAAGAGAAAGATGCAAGCTTGCTTCCTATCTTCAATAACAAAGATGGTCTACCTTTGAAGAAACTCAAACCCAAGCTCTTGCTTTGCTAATCAAGTATTAGCAAAGCAAACACCCTAATCTAAGTGGCTAGAATAAATGAGGATGATGAAGTAGGAATTTAGCTCTCATTTATTTTCTATTTCTCACTCATTTTCATCACATAAGAAAAAGCTAGAAAGCTTTTCTCAAAGGAAAAAGAAGAAGAATTACTTTGTGATGAATAATGAAAAAAATCTAGTCTTATGGTTACAAATCAACCCTTGGTTAAGAAACAAAAGACTTAACCTTTGTAAAGAATGAACCATGGTAAAGGGTTTTGGGTTGGGTTAAGAAAATATCTTCAAAATATCATAACAAAATATCTTTGCTTAAAACAAAACATAAAGCTTCTAGAAGTTTTATGAAAGTGTTAACCCTAATCATGTTTAAATCTCCACAAATCATGTTGCATAGTAATCATAACATGTTACAATATTATATATCACATATACAATATTTATTGTAACAAAATAAAATAATACAATTAACATATATCACATATATATCAATGTATTACCCGAGTAAGAAAAAAAAAATTTAAGTGAGCTTATATTAGTTAATGTAATTTAATATATCAAATATATAATTATACATTAAATTATCGAATCAACACTTGATCCGATAATCCAGCTATTTCACAAATAACCGACTAATATAATCTGTATCAGTTCATCGAATCAACACTTGATCCGATGACCCGGCTATATCTCATATACCCGGCCGATATCACATATCGCGAGAATCTAATACGGTATCGCATACACGTATTATTCTTGGTCCCGCACATATCACATATGTGCTCCTACTCCGTTTTTCCTGAGCCAAGAAACCTCTGTGTAGGACTCTAAAGAATCGTCAATACGCCGGCAGTAGGTGATGATCATATCAAACACCCACAAGCTGCAAGCGGTCAGCTAAACGTAACAGCCACCCAGGTATTGAGCGATCAGAAGATCAACAAGCAAGCCTGTACATTCTCCTGAGAATCCAATCAGTAACACTCCCGTACAGTCTGGTCTCTTCGTCTGATATGTCGCATATCTCGCCTAGGGGTGGTAAACGTCAGACCCCAGTAGCTTAATAAGTCGTGTCGATATGAGGTCTATAACAGTTCGAGAAACTACTGATAACACTTACCAGTAAATCTCAGCAACCCTGGCCAGGGATTTCCAGTTATAGACAATCAAACACAGCGCAACATCAACTCCCTATACCGGAAGAGACGAAACCCCTCCTATCGCTCATTGCCTCCATATGATTCGGGACTGTACCCAAAAGCAACCTTTTTGCACGCCCTCTTAGACATGGTATGATGGAAATCAAAGCACAGTGGAAATCACACAAGACTCTATAACGATCTCAGGTCTACAGACTAACCTGTACCAGTGTCACTAGAGAACTGCCATCTGACATGAGGTATAATACCATGTGGGAGTTCTCGGCGAGTCCGTCCAGTGTACCCAGTCTCCACTGAGCACCTGTATATCTTCTCTAATGTCAAACACCAATGGATATGGGATCATCCATCGCCCATCATATGGGTCAAGAAGCACATATGCCAGTCTACTTTGGTATATCGATGCCCTGTCTCGATACACCTACGACTAGGAACATTTGAAGAATGTACTTGGCGACTACACTGTCCCCACTAGTATGATCCGCATCATAGTCCTGGTAGTCAAGTACTCATCCTAAGGGCTTTATCAACATGTAATATAGAGACAATCAAAGTACTTGTTAAGATAAAGAGCAACCAGATAGCGTACTATCATGTCGAGCAATAAAGTGCTCCCTATATATGTCCAAGCATACACTACAATATACATCGTATGTACAGTAATGGCCTCTAGGACATACATATAACTAGCAGACCTCCTCCGGTGCTTCGACAACAATGATGACGAGGTAATCTCAGAATTTCCTCCGACACCAAAGGAGCTGGAAGATGGGATACATACTACTGCAGATAACCTCAAGAAAATTGATTTGGGGACGGAAAGTGACCCGCGGCCGACGTTCGTCAGTGAGCTGTTGTCTGAAGAAAGGGTGGCTATGCTAAAGGACGTGCTCATGCAGCATAAAGATTGCTTCGCATGGAACTATTCCGAGATGCCAGGATTAGATCCAGAGATTGCTGTGCTCAAATTGGCGATATCTCCAGATGTCAAGCCGATCAAACAAGCGCCGAGAAGAATGCAGCTCGAGCTTGAGATGAGCATCAATGCCGAGGTCAACAAACTAATCGATTCAGGTTTCATCCAAGAGGTTCAGTACCCTGACTGGATCGCCAACATAGTCCCGGTGATGAAGAAGAATGGGACGGTGCGCATATGTATGGACTTTCGGTATCTCAATAAAGCCTGCCCGAAAGACGACTTCCCAGTACCGGTCACCAAGCTGATGATAGACAATACGTCCACTCATGAATTTTTCTCCTTCATGGACGGCTCATCAGGATACGATCAGATAAAGATGCACCCCGAGGACCAGAAGCACACCGCTTTCCGGACCCCTTTGGGCATATTCTGCTACAAAGTGATGCCTTTAGGTCTAAAGAACGCTGGCGCCACTTATCAGAAGACCATGACGAAGATCTTCGATGACCTCATATATGAAATCGTTGAATACTATATCGACGACCTTGTGGTGAAAAGCAAATCATACGAGGAACATTTAGAGCATCTGAAGATCGTATTTCAACGCCTTCAGCAATACAGCTTGAAGATGAACCCTCTTAAATGTGCGTTCGGAGTTTCCTCGGGCAAATTCCTGGGATTCATCGTTCGACACCGAGGCATCGAGATAGATCCGTCGAAGATCAAGGCGATTATGGAAATGCCTCCGCCAAGAACTCTTAAGCAACTGCGGTCTCTCCAAGGGAAGCTCGCGTATATCCGGGTGTTCATAGCCAATCTTTCCGGCAAGTGTCACCCCTACAGCCACCTAATGAAGAAGGGAACCCCGTTCGTCTGGGATCATAAATGCCAAAGCACACTGGACGAAATCAAGCAATACCTGCAGAATCCGCCAGTACTGGCCGCTCCCGTTAAAGGAAAGCCTCTTATTCTGTATACAACCGTCCTTGAAGGTTCCTTAGGCGTATTATGGGCACAAGAAAATGACCAAGGGAAGGAGAGAGCCCTTTATTATCTGAGTCTAGTTCTCCTGGGGGCAGAAAGCAATTACTCTCCCATCGAAAAACACTGCCTGGCGTTGATCTTTGCAATAACAAAGCTCAGACACTACGCGTTGGCACATGAGATCCATCTCATATCGAAGGTGGATTCTCTCAAATATTTGATGTCGAAGGCCATATTAACAGGATGACTCGCTAAATGGGCCCTGCTCTTGATGGAATTCTCGATAATTTATCGGCCCCTTAGGGCAGTGAAAGGCCAGGCCATCGCCGATTTCCTCGCTGAGCATCCGATACCTGCCGACTCTCCCTTGAACTGCGAATTGCCAGACGAACATGCGTTTGACACGATTGACGGGGGTGATACCCGATGGGAACTTTATTTTGATGGAGCGTCTTCCATGAAGAAGCGCAAATAAAGCACTCCTATAATCAAATCCGGGGTAGGCTTCATTTTCGTGACTCTACAAGGAGGGATAATGCGCTTTGCCTTCTCCTTAACAGAGCCGAGGACAAACAATGAAGCCGAGTATGAAGCTTTGATAGCAAATCTCGAGATCGCCATCAACATGGGAATTGAAAACCTCCTCATATACGGAGATTCCCAGCTGGTCGTTAGTCAAATAAACGGCGATTACCAAACGTGCAATCCAGAGTTGGTGAATTACGGCGAGAGAGCGCAGCAACAGCTGACCCAAATTTCTTCCTACACCTTGGAAAGCATACCGCGCGTAGAAAATAGCAAGGCGGATGCATTAGTCAAGCTCGCTAAAAAACTGGCTGACGAAAACCTCGATGACGTAAGGATCGTTGTGCAAAGCCGTCGGGTTCTCGCACCGGCAGAAATATCTCCGGAGTCGTCCAAAGAAAAGGGAGCGACCAAGCAAATTACTCTGCAAATAAAAGACCAGGAAAAGGCTATGGATTGGAGAGAAATCTTTATAGATTACTTCAAATCCCGTCGAACACCTGAAGATGCGTCCTCAAGACATCAGCTTATGAAACGAGCTCTGTCTTTTGCTTTCGTCAATGATACTTTGTATAAGAGATCATTTGATTCTCTGTGGCTAAGATACCTGGGACCTGAAGAAGCAAAGAGAGTCGTCCAAGAAACTCACGACGGACTCTGCGGTTCTCACCAAGCTGGGCCGAAGATGAAGCTGAAGATCAAACGGATGGGTTATTGTTGGCCCACGATGATCCAAGACTGCCTCGAATACGCGAAGCAGTGCCATTCGTGCCAGATTCACGGAGACCTTATTCACCAGCATCCAAACCCACTACATCCAACAGTGGCTAGCTGGCCGTTCGAAATGTGGGGGACTGACATAATCGGCCCCATCGAACCAGCATCTTCCAGAGGACATCGATTCATTTTGGCGACAACTGATTACTTCTCCAAATGGGCAGAAGCAGTACCGCTAAGGAAAGTGAAGACGGAGAATATCCTCTATTTCTTTAAGACGCACGTCGTTTACCGGTTTGGAACCCCACGAAGGATTATCTCCGATAACGAGCCAGCCTACAGAAGCCACAAGATCAGCCGCTTCGCACAACAGCATAACATAGACTGGAGATACTCTTCAGTCTATAATCCCCGAGCTAACGGTCTAGCTGAGGCTTTTAACAAGACCTTGACGAAGATCGTGAAAAAGATGGTGTCCCGAAACAAGAAGGACTGGCACGAGAGACTGCATGAAGCTCTCTGGGCATATCGAACTACGTTCAAAACGGCCACGAACACAACTCCGTACGCATTGGTATTCGGTACAGAGGCGGTACTCCCCCTCGAGATAGAGCTACCCTCTCTACGAGTGGCAGTTTACTACGAGCTAACGAACGAAGAGAATGCTCACCTTCGGCTTGAGGAGCTCGATGCCCTTAATGAAACCCGGCTCATAGCGCAACAAAATCTGGAGGCTTATAAAGCAAAGATGACGCGCTCATACGAAAAATTGACTAGACCGAGAACATTCCGCCAAGGCGAACTCGTGCTAGTGGTCAAAAGACCTATGATCCCTAATCGCGCCAAGCGGGGGAAATTCGAGCCGAACTATGAAGGCTCATATATCATAGACAAGGTCTACCAGGGTGGGGCCTATCTACTCATGGACATGCATGGCGAAAGGCCTTTCAGGCCAATAAATGGTCGCTTCCTAAAAAACTACTACGCCTGACGAGTCACGGCCTAAGTCAATGATAGATGACGAAGACTATGTCCGCTCGCTATCTTCCTAAGCCCAAACTCTATAATTAGTAGCCGGCTAACGGACCGAAATGTCCTTAAACTAACAACGGACCGAAACGTCCTTAAACTAAAGACGGACCGAAATGTCCTAAAACTAACAACGGACCGAAACGTGCTTAAACTAACAACGGACCATTATGTCCTAAAACTATCTGTTGACCGAGATGTCGATAAACTACGATGGATTGCAGCATCCCAAAGCTGATTAAAAAAAAAGAGAATAAAAAAAAGAAAAAAGAAAACGGTATGTCCATAAGCAAAAGGGCACGGATGAAAACCCGCAAAGGCTCCGTGAGTAAAAACAACAGGGCTACCGGCAAGTTTTGTGAAAACACGAAAGGGCGCAACCTCGTTAGAATAAAAAAAAAAGAAAAAAGAAAACGGTATGTCCATAAGCAAAAGGGCACGGATGAAAACCCGAAAGGGCTCCGTGAGTAAAAACAACAGGGCTACCGGCGAGCTTTGTGAAGACCCGAAAGGGCGCAATCTCGTCAAAAGACACTTGCAAGGTCCTTTCGACCTTGTGAGGAGAAACCACCTGCATGAGATCCTTACGACTCACAAGGGAGCAACACACTTAGGGATCCCCATGATCCCTAGGGAGAAATTACACTTGCGAGATCCTCACGACTCGTAAGGAGAACCCTCTTATGAGACCCTCACGGCTCATAAGATTTGAAAGTCTTAAGCTTCAGGGATCTGAACCTGTTCTTAAGCAACCACCACAACCTCTAACACTGCCCTACAAGCGGCTCAATATTGACCCTTGTATACAATCCACGGGCGCGAATAAACATTTCCCTAACAAAGTCCCATCCGTGACTAGGGATATGTTTGCACAGTGAACAGCCCTTGTAAGTCCTCTTGACTTATAAGGAAAAAACACTCTTGTAAGGTCCTTACGACTTATAAGAGACCATGCACTTAGGAACACCTACGTGATCCTCACGACTCGTAGGGAGAAATACCTTCATGAGACCCTTACGTCTCATGAAGTCAAAAGCCTTAGTCAACAGGATCCTAACCCTATTTGCTAAGCCACCTTTGTTCAACATCGAAAGAGGCAAGTGATGATTCGCTCCTGGTAATATTCCAGTTATAGCGGTGCTGATGCCGAAATTGGTGTCTAATCCCAAGCTTGCAGTAAGAAGCTAGCAAGCCACACATGCATACGAAATAGCCGAAATGATGGGGCAACTTGAAACAAAATCAGCAAGTAAAAAAAAATGTATGCATGCAAAATAGCCGAAATGATTGGGCAACTCGCAAAAATAAAATAAATAGCCAAAATGATTGGGCACCGCGAAAAATAGCCGAAATGATTGGGCAACTCGCAAAAATAAAATAAATAGCCGAAATGATTAGGCACCGCGAAAAATAGCCGAAATGATTAGGCAATCGCGACCTTCACGATATAAAAGCTGAAATGATAGAGCATCGTGGAAACACGTCATCCAAATGACCCCGTCGCGGAAACACGTTATCCAAATGACCCCGTCGTGGAAACACGTCATCCACATGACCCCGTCGCGGAAACATGTCATCAAAATGACCCCGTCGCGAAAACACGTCATCCAAATGACCCCGTCGTGGAAATATGTCATCCACATGACTCCGTCTCGGAAATACGTCATTCACATGACCCCGTCTCGGAAATATGTCATCCAAATGACCCCATCTCGGAATTACGTCATCCACATGACCCCGTCTTGGAAATACGTCATCAAAATGACCCCGTCTCGGAAATACGTCATCCATATGACCCCGTCTCGGAAATACGTCATCTACATGATCCCGTCGCGGAAATACGTCATCCATATGACCCCTTCGCGGAAACACGTCATCCAAATGACCCCATCGCGGAAACACGTCATCCATATGACCCCGTCACAGAAACACGTCATCCAAATGACCCCGTCACGGAAATACGTCATCCACATGACCCCGTCTCGGAAATACATCATCCACATAACCCCGTCTCGGAAATACGTAATCTACATGACCCCGTCGCGGAAATACGTCATCCATATGACCCCGTCGCGGAAACACGTTATCAAAATGACCCCATCGCGGAAACACGTCATCCAAATGACCCCGTCGCGGAAATACGTCATCCACATGACCCCGTCTCGGAAATACGTCATCCATATGACCCCGTCTCGAAAATACGTCATCTACATGACCACGTCGCGGAAATACGTCATCTATATGACCCCGTCTCGGAAATACGTCATCCACATGACCCAGTCATGGAAATACGTCATCCACATGACCCCGTTTCGGAAATACGTCATCTATATGACCCCGCCTCGGAAATACGTCACCCAATGACGCCGTGAAATGCGGATAACGTCAATCTCATTAAACACTTATGGGTCCTCTCGATTCGTAAGGAAGAAAACTCTCTTATAAGATCCTTACGACTTATAAGGGAAAACACACTTAGGAATTCTCACGACTCCTAAGAAGAAAAGACACCTACGAGATCCTCACGACTCGTAGGGAGAAAAGTCTTTATGAGACTCTCACGGTTCATAAAGTTGAAAAGTTTTAGGCAGCAGATCTGAACCTGCTTCCTAAGCCATCACTACCTGTCGAAGAAGCCAAAACAAGATGCTCATCCTATCATCTGCCGGCTATGTTTGCTAAGGTGACAGGCTGATAACAAAAGAAAGAAGAAAGCAAAGAGATGACACAAGACATAGCAAAAAAAATGTATCTTTTATTCATGAATTCAATTGGGTACAAAATACATCATATGAAAGAATAAAATAACGAATACATTTTATTCAAAATTACAAATGGTACAAAAAAATTATTGAGAGGGAAGCGCTTTCAATAATTCGATCAGCCGCTCGCGCACTTCTCTCAGCCCCTCTTCTTGATCAGCTGCCATGGCCAACTCTACTTCGACCTGGGCTCGCTGCTGCAAGTAAGACGAAAGTTGTTCCTCGACGGCCCGCTGAGCTGCTTCACGATTTTGTGCATCCCACTCGACGACGTCGAGCTTCTGCCTCAGTGTTAACCCGTCAGAAATGCATCGCAGAAGGCCTTCGAAGATAACTTTCAACTGGGCAGCATTCACATCAACCTGAGCATGCAGTCGAGCAGATTCGCTTGAAGTTTCTTTACATTCCTTCTGCTTTAAAACCACTTCTTGTTCAAGATGACGGAAGTAAGAAGTACTCTGCTCGATCCACGCAGCCCGTTGAGTGCTCACAGCTAGAATCTCAGGAGCAGGACGCCGAAGCTCAAGCTCATGCAAGCAAGCCTCGATTTCCCTACAGCGATTAACCCAAGACTCAACGACGCCCTCACCATGAAAGTTCACGAGCGTCGCCAGCATAGGGTTAACCTCCGCGGCAAAATCCACAGCAGACGTGGGAGTCTCCACGTCGAGCTCCTCAATATAGTCGCTCAGCATGCGCAGACTATTCGCGGCGCCTTTCGAGGACGGACGTCTGGAAAAGGGCCCTGCCGGCATCATAATGCGAGACTCGAATGAGGTTGGAGTCGATGTGATTGCTGCAAAATAAATCATAGTCAGATGTTGGCTCAGGAAATAAAGAAAATAAACGAAAAACAGAATCTACTATACCGGCTGCAACAGGGGGGCAGAGCTGGGAGTACTGGTGGCGCAACGACAGCCTCGTCCCCTCCTTCAATTTGTAAGGCTAAAAGCAATATAAAGAAGAGTTAGCAATAATGCGACTGCCCGTTAAAGAAAGGACATCGTTTAGAAAAAATACTCACCGACACCAGCAGGCGGACTAATCTCTAACAGGAAGGAGAAGTGTGGGTGCAGCACCTGATACAGGTGGTCAAAAAGGACTCCTGCAAGGACGCAGTAATGCAACGTCAGTACATAAGTTATACAGCTTAAAAATAAGACTGATGGGTCACGAATCCGCACCTTCCAACATCTGAGATGGTATGAGAAAGGATAGAGGAGGTGTCACCGTCAAAGCGGTAGCTGATAGCGCTGTCTCGGGTAGCGCGACCTCAACGCTCGCCACGCCTGCATTAGAAATGAGATAAATACTGTCAAGAAAGATTGAAAAGGATTGCAGAATAAAAAGAAAAGCAATGACCCAAAATCTACCTGATGAGTCACCAGTCAGAACCACGACGAGGGCGTCACTTGATACAGCGACTACTTCATCCTCTTCCATCGGGATGGTCTCACCTCCCATCGCCTCATCCCCTGACTTTACAAGAGCCGTCGTAACGCTTGCGACGCCAGGAGATGGAAAAGAGCCGCAGGAGGAAAGAGCGACGATCGGGGCAGTGCCCGACTCTTGCGAAAGAGTAACTACCTTGGGCTCGGCGGCTGTACCCGTCTCACCCATCGTCACCTCAGGCTCGGCGGCTGTACCCGTCTCACCCATCGTCACCTCAGGCTTGGCGGCTGTACCCGTCTCACCTACCGCCATCTTAGGCTCGGGGATCGTGACTGTCTCACCTGCCGCTACCTCGAGCTCGGCGATCGCAGCTATCTCCCTACCGACACCTCGGGTTCGGCAATCACGACTACCTCCTCTACCGCTACCCCGGGCTCAGTGGTCGCCGCCACTTCTTCGGTAAGACTCGGCCCTGCAAGATAAGATATATGAGAATTGATATTTAAAACTTTGACAACGGAATCTCGTGTCACATTACCTTGAGTTGGTCTTCCGACCGCTTTTCGAGCCGCACGTGTTTCCCGTCTATAGGCAGTGGAAAAGGCAGCCGGGGATTCCTCTGAAGGAGTAAAGGCAGGGGTAGCGGTGCTTGAGCCCGCACCCGCGGCCAAGGCAGCACTACGCTCCCTTGCCGCGCGCATTCGGCGCTTCCTTTCCGCTCGGGCCGTCAAAGCGGATTTTCTGGACGCCTCCATCAATAAGACGTCATCATCTGCGCCGAGGGTTACCTCTGGAGCCGTTATAGCTTCCATCATCGGTCGTTTGAGTAAAGCCTCTTTCAGCAATGCCGAAGAGGCTGGGACTTCGGTGGCTGGCCCGGGAAGAATCTCCGCATCACCTTGCGGGAATGGCATTGTGGTCCCTGCGATAAGATAAAGAAGGGGTTAGATTGTCCATAAGAAAGGAGAATGAAGATGCAATGAGCCGAGACATACCGATGCCCAACAAAGCGCGATTCCTCTCCTCCTCCTTAAAGGTCCTAAGGCAAGCCGCCAGAGCCTCTTCTGTGGTAAAGCCTGTTATAGAAGGAAAAATGTCAGTCAAGACATGATAATAAAGATAAAGATATAATGCAATAACAAGGTGCGACTGATGTTTACTTGATTGCACGAGGGTGGCCATTTCCGCTTGGTGGCTTACGGATTGCACAGAGGCTGCAATAGCGGCCTCAAGATCAGTATCTTCTGGCGCTATGAAGAGACCTTGGTTGGTCCCAGATTCGCTCAGGCCCTCGTTATAAGGAGCCTGAGGCTCCAGGCCGACTACAGCATCTAGAGAGAGGACCGACTTCTTCTTCCTCTTCTGCACGCGAGCTCCAGCCGCAGCAAGCACAAGCTTATACTTGGTGGGCACTTTGGGGCTACGAGTCCCGATATCTGAGCCCACGCCAGATTTGGAGGAAGCTACATTTACCGTCTCCGCGAGAGCACGGGGCACCGGTGGTACATCCACCATCTCCACGGGAGCACGGGGTACCGGTAGCTCAGGCCTGTCCTCAGGGACTTCAATCACGGCAGCTCCTCTTAGCGAAGGAATGACAATGGTCCGTCGCTTCAAGGGGAGGTTTCGGTCACTAGCAGGGGGTGCACCCTTGCAGTCGAGTAGCAGCCGCTTCTCCTCCCTGATAACAGCACTTGTTGCATGTTGATACCAGGCCATGTGTATGTTAAGGGCCCTCGGAACGCAACTCGGTTCGCTGATAAAGAAGTGGGAGCCCGTATTCAAACGCATGAAGTGATGCAGTGCACCCCGCATTCCCTCTTCGGTGGCAGTGGGTTCTACCAAGAAAGCCTCCAGCGGGACTCCCTGATTATAACTCAGCTGCTGGGCAAAATGATGGGGGTTGTATCTCATGAATAGCGCCGCATCATTTTGCCTGAATACAAGAAAGCCCGGCCTGATGGAGTACAAGTGGAGAATCTCCCGGGCTTTCAACACGGAGGCCCCGTCCTTAAAAATGTCTTGCAGTGACAGCACCGCCTTTGAAGTTTCCTGGCCGATGGTCAAGACTTTGTCCATGAAAGACATACCATCTCCGACTGTGCGCGGACGAAGGAGCAAGCCCCTAGCTTCCCGCTGTGACGGACTCACGATGGAGGCGTCAACCAGCCGCATAATCCGAGGGAACTTACATCTCTCGTAAAACGGAGGTCTCTTGTGAATGCCAAAATCCCCGAGCACGTGCATCTCCATCCATGAAGTGAAGTAATGCATCGAGAAGTTGGCAGGATGCACCCCCGGTTCAGTGGTATCCGCCGCTGCGCTAAGACCATGGTATAAGTGGGCTAACCCGGCGATCCCGATGGCCACTTGTATTCCGGCGACCATGCGATGCGCAGGGTAGAAGACGGAAGGCCTCATATAACGAGGATGCATAGGGAGTGCGAACCAACTCAACCATAGCCCAAGCAATTCAAGAAAGAACGCATCCTCGTCAATGCCCGGGGCGGCGATTTCTGACAGAGGGATGATCGCAGCATCAGGAAGAAAGAAGCCCTTCTGATCAGCTTCCAGTACCGGCTGACTGTCCAAGCCAAAGCCAAAGGGATCATCGAGCTTAGCAAACTTTTCGCCTCGTCGCGACAAAATCTCCGGGCGAAGAAAACGGGCAATGAAGTCCGCAAAACTGACCCCCCCGGCCTCCGGATTCCAGGAAGAGGCTCTCGTACATGTTCAGCACCTTTATCAGACTAGGGAACTGGTGCTGAATGGCATTCTCTGGCGTGAGGCCCATCACCACTGGCTTGGTAGCAAAAACATATTCATCCGGAGGAAGCAGCTCCTCGTAGTGCTCCCCCCTGACCGGTAGACCGGAAACCTCGGCAAACTCTTCCAAGGAAATGGAAACCTCTTTGTCCAGTAGAAGGAAGGTATGGGTCGTGATGTTCCACTACTCTAAGAACGCCTTGATCCACTATGTGGGAGGTGCAGAATATTCGAACAGCGAAACGTAGACTGCAGGGTATAAGCCGAGCTTTAGCAGCTGCAATTTCTTCGCCGACAAGATGTACCGGGCCCACTGCAAGTACCCGGCCTGATGATGGGGAGTTAGCCCAATGTTGTAGGGCTGTCCCTAAGGGCGCGACTCGCCCTGGCATATGTGCCGCCCCAGGGTATCCAAAGCCGCCGGCGGCTGCATGGGTACTGCGGTGATCGAAGGCTGAAGAAGACCCTTCGAAGTCCAATTAACAACCTCCACGGCATAGTTCACCGGGGGTGCATCCGCATACGGGATTGCCGAGATAGGCTCCAACGACGTCGCGCAAGAGAGGCTTCGACGACCTCTGATAATCTGGTCGTACCATCTACCCCACAGGTGAAGTTTTTTATGTTCCGGGTCATGGTCTTTGATGAGCGCGAGAACCTCCCGGTCCACAGATGCCTCAGGGAATCCTCCCTCTGAACGGACGAACGGAAATGAAGCATTGAAAGACATGTCGCCTGCCAAAAAAAAGAGGGATAGAAATCAACTGTCAGTGCTATAATTTAATTTTAAATTTCTGACACTCGGTACTTTAAAAGTTGTACCACACTGCAATACAGTGAAAAGGGGGACCAAAAGGGGACCCACAAAATCTGGATGACAATTCATCAATTAATAATTAATAAAACAGCCTCATCATTGGATGAGACTGTTAATTAATGAGGAAATCCTCAAAAAAATTCTCATTCAATGAGAGATCCCTCGGAAAAGGAGATAGTCTCCCTTTGAGAGCAAAGCTCTATGACAGAGTGACACTTGTCAAACTTTGATCATGAAGGAATAAAATTCCTTAAAGAGACTGGCTCTGTAATGATGATGGAAAAATCCATCAGAAAAGAATTAACTAAAATTAATTTTTATTAAAAAAAATTCTAGGATCTTCAAGATCCATGAAAAAACTCTTAAGAGTTCTTCATCAAAGATTAAGAAATCTACATGTTATCAAAGAGCAGAGCTCTGATCCATGGGCTAACAAACCCCAAGAAAAGATCTCTTTAAATCTATGGGTTCATGAGAGCAAAGCTCTGTTAATAAAACCCTAAATGGGTTTTCTTTAGATCAAAGATCTATGAAGTGCAAGGCTCTGTTAATGGGTAAAACCCTAATTTATTAAAAAAATTTAAACTTTACCTAAGTTTTGATAGAGTTTTGACTCTTGAAAAGTTCTTAAACTGAAGAGCAATGCTCTGAATAAAAATTCTCAAGAAAGAAGATAAAAATCATCTAAGAGACCAAAAGTCCTATTTATAGGTATTGAACTGCCACTTCAACTTCTGAGTTGATCCAAGGGCTCAGATGCTGCCACCGCTGCACTCACGTATGCGCCACGTTAGCGCAACGGTAGGGGGGCATTTGTTTCGCCCAAGCAGAGCAAAGCTCTATTTTGAAATTCAAAATTTAAAAGTTGAAGCAACGCTTCAGATCCAGCGCTAGGTGCGCTGCGCGCCACGTGTCAAACACGGATGCGCTAGCGCCAGGTACGCTGCGCCCTAGGCAGTGCACCCCAATCAAAGCAAAGCTCTGATTTAAAATTTAAAAATTAAAAATTAAAGCAACGCTTCAGATTCAGCGCTGGGCGCGCTGCGCGCCACGTGTCAAACACGGATGCGCTAGCGCCAGGTACGCTGCGCCCTAGGCAGTGCACCATGTGTGCGCTAGCGCTAAGCGCGATGCGCGCCACGTGTCAAACATGAGTGCGCTAGCGTAGGCTGCGCTACGCGCCACGTGTCAAACGTAGGTGCGCTAGCGCAAAGTGCGCTGTGCTCTGAGCAGCGCACCACGTGCAAAGCACGGGTGCGCCAGCGCTGGAATTAAAAATTCCCCGCCGTTAGATCAAAAGATCTAATAATGATAAATCATTAATTAATAGAATTAAAATTCTGTTATGGAAAGATTTTTCCAATCTTGTTAAAAACAAGAAGACTGCCTTCTGTAAAACAGAAACCCTGGAATCAAAGATCCAACGGTAGGGAAACATCCCCAAATCAATCAGAGAAAGATCTATTTAACCAATTTAACAAATTAATTTGCCCTATATAAAGGCCCCAAGACATCAAGTCTGATATAAAGAGACCCCCCTACAAATTTTGAGAAAACTCAAAAGAAAGAGCGCAAGCTCTTGAAAGAAGATCATTTCTTCAAGGTAAAAAGAATGATTCTTGAATAAAGAGATGAAATCATCTCATTAAAACAGAAGATTTATCTTCTTAAAAGATCATAGATCTATAAAGACCAAGGTCTTTTATAAAAAGAGATCAAAAGATCTCATTATAAAAACAGAAGAAGTATTTACTTCAATCACAGATCATTGATCTACAAAGGCAAAGCTCTTTCAAAAATAAGAACTGTTGTTCTTGAAACTTGAGGCAAAGCCCCCTTTAAAAAGAACATAAATTTGTTCACAGATCATAAATTTGATCAAATGTGCTTTGCGCTATTGAAAAGTGCCTTGCACTCTTGAACTGCGCTTCTGCGCTCCTTGGACTGACGCTCAGCGCCAAAATACGCCACGTGTCAATCACGTATGCAACTTGCGCTTTGCGCTTCTGAAACAGCGCATTGCGCTCATGGGCTGGCGCTCAGCGCCAAGCGCGCCACGTGTCACTCACCTGTGTGCCACTAAACTAGCGCAATGCACTCATAAATTAGCACCTAGCGCTCACAAACTGGCGCAATGCGCCCATCATCTGGCGCTTAACGCCAAGCGCGACACATGTCCTTTTCGTATGTGCTACTTGGCAGAAGCGCAATGCGCTCTCTAATTGGCACAAAGCGCCTGGCACACTACGTAGCGCGCTGTCAGAACAAATATTGTTCTGATGAATGCTATGCATTCAATACAATACAAAAAAATGTGCCGGGATCTAATGCTCAGCATTATTAAAAGAGCTAAGCCCAAATAAAGGCTCAACAGCCCAGAACGCAAGAAGACATTCCGCTCAGGGGCATAAAGCAATAAAATGTTCAACATTTTAATCTTATTGGACTTAGCCCAATATTGGCCATAAGTCCTCAACTTATATTGAACCTAGCCCATCAGCTCACAAATATTTAACAGATCTCAGTCCCAAACTGGACTACAGATCCTTCAACCAACTCACACCGGTTCAAGGGTAAATCTCTTTACTCCTCTGATATCTGTCGTTGTAATCCTTCAACGTCTTCAGAGAGGTGACGGGTCCCGACAACCACACATTTCAGGGACTGTGGGGTCTTTAAACTCATGGTCTATGATGTCCTTAAACTTTATAGACTACGATGTCTCTAAACCGGACTGTGGGGTCCTTAAACTCAAGGATTATGATGTCCTTAAACTTTATAGACTACGATGTCTCTAAACCGGACTGTGGGGTCCTTAAACTCATGGACTACGATGTCCTTAAACTTTATAGACTACGATATCTCTAAACCGGACTGTGGGGTCCTTAAACTCATGGACTATGATGTCCTTAAACTTTATAGACTATGATGTCTCTAAACCGGACTGTGGGGTCCTTAAACTTGATAGACTACGATGTCTTTAACCGGACTGTGGGGTCCTTAAACTCATGGACTACGATGTCCTTAAATCTCATAGACTACAATGTCTTTAAACTACGGACTATGGGGTCCTTAAACTCATGGACTAGGATGTCCTTAAACTTGATAGACTACGATGTCTCTAAACCGGACTGTGGGGTCCTTAAACTCATGGACTACGATGTCCTTAAACCTCATAGACTATGATGTCTTTAAACTACGGACTGTGGGGTCCTTAAACTCATGGACTACGATGTCCTTAAATCTCATAGACTACGATGTCTTTAAACTACGGACTGTGGGGTCCTTAAACTCATGGACTACGATGTCCTTAAACTTGATAGACTACGATGTCTCTAAACCGGACTGTGGGGTCCTTAAACTCATGGACTACGATGTCCTTAAACTTTATAGACTACGATGTCTCTAAACCGGACTGTGGGGTCCTTAAACTCATGGACTACGATGTCCTTAAACCTCATAGACTAGGATGTCTTTAAACTACGGACTGTGGGGGTCCTTAAACTCATGGACTACGATGTCCTTAAACTTCATAGACTACGATGTCTTCAAACTATGGACTATGGGGTCCTTAAACTCATGGACTACGATGTCCTTAACCTCGGACTGTGGGGTCCCTTTAAACCCACGGACTACGATGTCCTTAACCTCGACCGCAATGTCTTTAAACTAACATTGGACCGTAATGTCCTTAAACTAATCGACCGCAATGTCCCTAAACTAAACAATAGAGTTCAAAAGCTCTTTTGCTGGATCTAAACGATCCCGTTAAGTTGATCTTAGTCTAAAAATTAGACTAACGTATCCTTAACAAACGTTTAAGTTAATCTTAGTCTCAAATGAGGCTAACGTATCCTTAAACACAACCCCCAAACCCAAATCTAAGAATATACAGATTTGGACTAATCCACGCCCTACGGGCGACAACATAAATTAGTCTCCGTATACAATCCACGGGCAACCACAAACAAAACAAACACCCACGACACGAAGTGACCATCTGGAGAAGGAGAAATTTGTTACCGCGATGCGGTAGCGTAATTAACTGCAGGGGCTTGCGCCTGCAGGGAAGAGCGTCCCCACAATCAAAAACCCCTCAAACGAAGGGGAATCTGACGAAGTCTGCTACATCGGCCGCATCCATTTAAACCCTCGATACACGGTGTTATAAATCAACTTGGTATCTTCGGAGAGGTGGACGGATAGCACCAATTAGTATCTGCTCCGAATTTTAGGCAAGACGGACCTGCGCGGTCGCGTCTTCGTGTTCGGCGGGGAACAAGGTCATCCCTCAATCATTGCAATCACGTGCCTGTGATCCAATAATTGACTTGAGAGCACTACAGCCAACAATCTCCCACTTGCACTTAAAGTTAATTATTGCGGTATCGCATACTCACAGCCCATGTGATACCGAACACCTAACTTCTCTACTAATCAGGTTTACAAAGCTCATTTGTAAAACTTTTGCTTTCGAGAAATAGCCTCAGTGAGTGGATCCGCTCTGATATTTCTTTCTATGTCTCTCTTTATCTCATGTTCGCGGAGAAAGCCATCTCCTGAAATGAGCAATACCTGTCTTAGAATATATCTGGATATCTGATTGGACCTAGTTCACAAATGAACTCCAAATCCAGTAAACTTCTTAGACTGTATCGTCAACTGAATTTAATCAGTATCCTGCGCCATGCCTCCCTCAGTATCCGCTTGGACCACCTGTCCAAACTACTGCCCCTCGTCAGAGGGAAAACTATAACTCTGACAGTCACTCTGTCATCTAGATCACCTTGAAAGCTTGGAATGATAACCGTCTCCCGAAGGAGGCTACCGTTATCAAATCCCTAGAACATCCACTTATGTTCTAAAACTGCTTCCAAACGTTTCTCCAGGATTGGATTTATATCTCAACTTATTGCATCTAGTGCAAAAACAACATCTGGTGTGGTACTTGACATCTCATGATTGACTCAATTGCCTAAGCAAGTGGTACGCCAATCATGCACATCCCTCTCCCCTTTAGTCTATAAGACACCTTTGGAGAGGGTAACTCCATCACCTGCAGGTACACTACCGTACCAGGAGTCGTCCATTCTAAAATACCTTTAGAATACTGTTTAAGTACCCAGATTAGGAAACTACCCAAATCTAGATCTAAAACCATAGATCTAGTAACCAGAATGCCTGATATTATATCCATAATCTATATGAATAAACCACTGTGTGACAACCACGGTATAACCGATCGTAGTATAGAAATTTCACTTCCAACAACGTGTATGTCATCCAAATACCAGGACATCACACCCTACTACCTTCACAATAGATCCATCCCCTATTCTGATGAAGTCAAAACCTATGACTGTCACATCAAAAATAGATGATCTATCTCCGCTATATCTGCTTTAGTCTATAAATAGATATAAGCTACTTGTCCACTATGCTTCCGCTGCTCCCACTGACTACGACAACCCTCTGGCAGAGTCATATACACGTACAATTCTAAAGCTAGTCTAGAACGACGTTATACTCATCCTCCTGCCAGGTTTCATAGTCTGGAACAACAGTAGTGTCAAGTTTGGGTAAACAAGAACCTCCCTGTCACCGTCTTTGAGAATACCGAAGTACCTCTCGGGCGCCTGAGGTTACTCACCATATCTGCGGAGTGGCTAATGGAATTTCAAACCCGATTGAATCTTTTGGTCCTATTAAATTTTCAGTAATCGTCTGTGGTTCTGGAATCGGTTTCAGTTTTACCATACTCCCACTACTGTTTTCTGAAAAAGTCTATTTTACTAAAATTGTGGAGAGTCAAGAACAATATCACTATTGATCTTCCGGATGGTAGAAAGTTACCCTTCGTCATAGCCTGAGATAACCCACAAACTGCCATTACAGAAACGTGCCTTGAGTCATTCAGGGTCTGGTTTTAAGCATAAGCCAGACAACTCCATATACCTTAACATCGTTAAGATATGATCCATTCTATATACAATATAGAAATAGAGGCACTAATTTAATTGGAACCAGATTCAAATCAAGCAGCTGTCTCCAGTGTATGTCAACTAAATGGAGAGAGGCCGATCAGTATTACTCAACTTAGGAGTGCATCCAAATATGAGTAATCTGAAAGAGAAACAAGTTTCTTAAAACCATTACTATCAACAGAATACCAAATGCAAGTATCTACATCTTCGATCACCTTGAAGAATCCTGATACTTGCAACGCATGGTTCTCTACTTTATTCGTGTACCTATAACTTCTCAAAACTTGGACCTTGTATTTCTACGAAACACTTGTCTAAAACTTGAGAAGTCACAAGTAAACAGAATATAGTACGAGGATCAACCCCTTTGTCCTAATGGACACTGGACAACACACAATACTTTGTATAAGTCTCCTGAATTGAACAACTCATACCCTGTGCGTCGTAGGTTGAAAACTGTACTATGGTTATGAAGAACTACACCGCTGTTGAATGCTCCTTACCTAACCATCAACTGATATAGGTAAATGTCATGGACATAATTTCAAAAGTTATATCTCACTTTATAAAATAAACGTACAGATATATCAGTTTAAAATTGGTGCATAACAACGGATATTCAAAATCAAATATTTGCCGTCCGGCAAAAACCCAGGTGTAACACCCTAGTTCATTTATACTAATTCCAGTTCACGTATTTACTTATTTATGGTAGTTTCTTGGTTTACTGTGTTTTGGGTGCGAATAGTATTTTGACATTTGTATTTGCATTTTACCCGACCCGCTTGCTTGAAACCTGTCTTAATTCATGTTTATAATTTATCCTGACCTGTTACATGGATTCGTGCATTTTCATTTTTTACTGCATACTGGCATTTTATCTGGCATCTGTATTTTTTTAATATAACATTTAAAGTCAAGTAAAATATTTTAAAAATATCTAGCATAGCCTGCATGATACCCCTGACCCTGTCGTAGCATCCGCGCATCTTGTCCTCGTCCCTTTCAGTGAAACGGACTTGTTTGGATGGCTACGCGCACGTACGTGCATCCGTTCTTGGGGGTATGCATTTTCGTTATCCGGACATTCATTATTTTTATTTTGGTCGACATGTATATTTTTCGTATTTTAAAACTGAATTTTAGACCCGACCCGGGCATGTTTTGGACTATATTTGTATTTACCAGAATATCAAATTTTATTTATATAATATTAATTTTATAAATTGATACAAATTAAAATTTAGTTAACTAATAAAAGATTTTTTTAAATTTAAATCTAAATTAATTTCCTAACAAACTAACAACCCATTTCTCTCTCTCTCTCTCCTCTGCATATATATATTTATATATATATTATTTATTTGATTTTTCTTTCCTTATTTAATACGCAGCCTCTTCTTCTTTCTTCTTTCTTTTTCTTGATCTTTTTTCTTGATTCCGGTGATCACCGCCGGAACCATGCTCGTCGCTGACGATCCGAGTGATCCAGTGAACGTACCTGACTTGCGTGATCACCCTCGTTCGTTGTTTGGAACCGTTCCGTGTACCGTGCGCGCGTCGCGACATTTTTCCGACGAAGGACGTTCCGTACACATCCGTTCCTGTTCCGTTTAGGCAAGTTAATCTTGCTACATGCTATATAACTCATTATATACCTATTTAAATAAATATCACACCTGTATTTTAAATCAAGCATCCCATATTTCATATTACAGCCTTTCGACGTTCCGTTTACATTTGTATAGTGCATTTCAGATCTAGGGCATGCAAACCAATCTTAATTACATGCTACATTACTTTAGACGTATCTAATTTAACAAATGGAATACCTGTATTTAAAATCATGCACCCCATGTTTAGTTTTATAACTTTTCGATATTCCGTTTGCATCCATTCATATCATTTCAGATCTAGGTCATGAAAACTTATCTTGTTACATACTATACTATCATATACTGCATCAAATTGAATAGTTACACTTCATATTGCTTAGTTATATGTTCCGCACTTGTTAGTTTATCATTTTACGATTATGTGATACCCGTTTGCATCCATATCATTTAAAATATATATCGTCGTAATATTTCTTATTATTATCTTTAATTAGTTTATAATCTGCATTTTATAATATTATACATTTGAAAATATTATAGTTTACACATGAAACGTCGTTGAAAAGCGGATACGACAAATCTGAAATTTACTGTACACCTTACCTTATAAAATTCATTATAAATCATAGAAAAATCATTAGTATATGTTCTTTAGTTCGTTACGAATCTAACTCAGAATACTATAACTCTATAAAATATTTACTTGCAAAATAAATTATTTAAATAACGTAAAATGCAAATGAAAATATCTCTAAACTGTTGTTCAGGGAAATTCCAGCAGCAAACTTTCAATTTTGAATGTTCATACCTTTTTGTAGGGAAAAACTGAGATGCTTATACTTATAAAAATGAAAACCTTATTGAATTATCTTTGTTTTGGTATAATACACGTCCCTTTTGGAGAACGTTTGTTATTTTTAAGCTATTTTACAAATCAGGGTGATGCTGAATTTCTGAACGGAACTTTCTTGTGCATGGTTAATCGATACCACTTTTATAGTTATTAATCGGTTTGAATATGTTATCCATGTTAATATTATTATATAAATATCTATTTAATAAATAATAGTGCTTGTGTTTTAATATTCAGCAAATTTTACCGATTTACAGTTTTATAGTATCCGTCTGTATCCGTACGGTTTATTACATATCTAGTTGCACGCCGAGACCATATTATTTCATGTTACTGTTGTATTAGTGCACCATGCTTGATAATTGTGCATCCTACATAGTCATGATGTAACCCCTGACAAAATATTTGTGCATCCATGTTTTACCGTGCATCCGTACTTGCTACAGTTTTAGTATGAGCATCCGCTTGACACATGTGCACTACCTGTCATGACCTGATATACTACTGCTTGACTTGATGCCTGATACACCACTACTTGACATGACTTGATACATGTACACTACCTGACATGACCTGATATATCACTACTTGACATGTTACCTGATCCTGTTTCTAATGCCGACAATCCTGACATGTTGTCCCGATGGACATATCCTGTTGTCTGTACAGACAAACCTGTTCCTGCTTGATCCTGTGTTGGCATTAGTCTCAGATTTATAAATACCTGACTTACACACATAACTTGGGGGTATGGGGAAATCAAGAATGTAGCTGAACGTAACTCAAAGGGCTATTATATCATTTTACCATGGTCCCGTGGGGAATGAACGGGACATAGACTCACAGTCTATTACATCATTTTACCGTGGTCCCGTGGGGAATGAACGGGGCATATATCGATGGGTTACGATGAAGATTACATTAATTGATTTCGAATAACTTTAGAGTAGATAACCCTATAGCACAGTTTAGACTACTCACTGCACTTCACCTGTTTATATCCTGTTCACTGATCTATATTCATATTACTGTTTACTTATTACTGATGACTTGTTACTGTTCATACTTCATGCCTGCATTTTTCACTACATCCTGCTTGCTTAGAATTATTGATATTGTGACGCACTGACGTCTGGATTTTGCATGGCCCAGATCCTCTACCTTTGCAGCTGACTGATCAGGAGTACATCCGCCGTTAGGTCGAGCAGTGAGGATCCAGTTAGTATCCAGTTTAGTTATGTTTTACTTTCCAGATGTTATTGCTCATTGGATTTATTGCTTCCGCATATTATTTCTTGACTCGTTTATTCTGGCTCATGGACATGTACTAGATAGTTTATTTACTTTCCTATTCTTGATATCTCTACAGCCGTAATGTGACTGTGGAGGGATTTTTCCTATCCACAGGTAGCATGGTTGGCTCTATCACGTGCCTATCTTAGCGTACTCTGGGAAGCGGGGCATGACACCAGGCGATTTCCTCAAATATCACTAATTACAACGAATTCCGATATAATGAGGATGACCACCTAATTCCCAATAACTTACTCCTACTCATCATCTGTAAAACCATATAGATGTGAGAATCATACCTGGTAAATACATACCCTGGAGTAAGGATCTAATTGGGAAATCAGTTTTCAATTAACAACGCATAGTGAAACTGAAACATGAAAATATTTCGTAGGGGTATCCGGATATTCCTAGTAATGCCTCTTCCATTATCAGATTCATGACTGTAACCATATATTTCCTTGCCATCTCTCCAAATCCCTTTATTTGTCTTTACTCATTACCTTCTGTACACCACACTTAGGCTAATTGGTTTTCTTCCTTCCCTACCGTTCGGCACCAGCCTATGGTTTGGAAGAAGACTATCCAATAAGCGTAATAGGTGTACCCTCCTAATCCAAGGAGCCCTCGCAACCTGTGAGAAGGTATTGATAAAAAACAGCCTGAATAATCCTATTCAATTTCTCCTGAACCGGAGAAATGCAAAGGTGAAATAGGAGTGGCGCTGATATACGCGGTTTAGTTGTGAATGATAACAGTCGCATTTTACTTTGCCCTCTTTCTAATCCCTTTATTTGTCTTTACTTATTTCCTTCTGTACACTATACTTAGGCTAATTGGTTTTCTTTTTCCCCACCTTTCGACACCTGCCTATGGTTTGGAAGAAGACTATCCAATAAGCGTAATAGGTGTACCCTCTCCTAATCCTAAGAGCCCTCACCACCTGAGAGAAGGTAAAGGGAAAAGACAACCGAATAATCCTATTCAATCTCTCCAGAACCAGAATCCATCCTCGAATCTGGAACAAGTTCCTTCGAGTTCGTATGTAACTATACGATGGATTTATCCAATGAAAGTGAATGTTCGTAGTGATACGGGGTGTTCTGGAGAAATGCAAAGGGTAAAAAAAAGGAGTGAAAATGATGTATGCAACTTAGACAATCCAAAAGCCAGTGTTTTTAAGAAAGCTCGGTTAACTTGGTTACTGAGTTATAGTCTAGGGTCGGGCCATGGTCACTGTCAAAGAGAGAGAGAAAAGAAACACTCAGCGTGCACTCTAACCTAGATCAGAATGGTTAATCACTTTATCTAATCAGGATGTCTCCCACTGTATCCTCAAATTCTCCTCCAAACCTGAAAGAAAAATTAGTCGGGATCACCCGAGGAGTAAACCAACTCATCAGTGGGAATCGGGATCCAACTATCATCGCATGATAACTTGATGGAATCCACTCAAGTCACCACACTCTAAAAGGTATGTGCATGCCTGTCAAGTTTCAGCTTCTTTAGAAACTCCTGATGTGTGTTTTTACCCCAAGCGGCTTATGACCTTGACAGAGGTCAACATATCATAAGTCGCAAGTCAAGTTCAACCCGTCATTGTCCTTGATTAACTTAGACCCACCCGCACGTGCCCTTGACAGAGGTCAAAATGACCGTGGGACTGTCCTAAATAATCACATATTTATGCAACAAACAAGCATTACCAACTACCAAGCACTGTGCCTTGACAGATGTCAACATACACAGCATGAATACTAAGTAATACCTGTAAGAAATGACGGAGGGCTACGACTGTTTTTTGGCGAAAAACTTTTAACGTAATGAACTTGATATCATTGAAGGAACCGCATATCTTTTTACAAATATATAGTCGCGAAAACCTTTGCTAAAGAGGTCACTCCCGGTAAAGGGATCTCGGCTCTTTCCCCGTAGAATGAGGTGCAGGATATTCCAACTGAATACCGCGATACAAAAAAAAAGTAATCGACTATAGTGAAGTTATTACCCTGACGCAAACCTCTGCCCAAGGGGTCACTCCTGATGAAGGGATCTCGGCCCTTGCCTCGTCGAATGAGGTGCTGGGTATTCATAACCGAATATCTCTGTGCAAAACAAAAGAGAACGTTCTTGTAATAACAGTTTTTTTTTTAAATTGTTCCAACAACATCGAATAGGTCTGTATTCCTTGCATTGATCTGAATCAACGCAGTCCCGTCAATTAATCACACCACAAAAGAACGAAAATATAATGTACGTATATGCCATCCGCATTCGCCACTAGGTCCCGTCATCACTCGTTAGGTTACTTAACTAACGACAGAGCGGGGACGGGACTAGCATGGGTGTAAAACATATACAATATCTACTAGTATGTATGTATATATATATATATATATATCAATATATAATAATCTCTCCAGGCGTGATAAATGCAACATCACAGAAAATTAATAAGCATCACAGAACAATACAGATAATCTGGGAGTCCCGGGTTTCCTTTGAGCCGCAACTGAAACCCGACGTTCCCCTGGTCGTGTGGATAGCTTGTGCAATGAAAACCTAGACCCCTACGAGCGCGGCAAGTTACTTGCCAAAACCAGAAGTGAGGCAGCCCCCTTCAGCAAAGTGAATGGACCACCCAGCACTTCACGGAATCCGGTAACTTGAGCACCCCACCTTGGGTCAACCTGTACCCCCTACGAGTGCGGCGAATAACCCGCCAATTCTAGAGTGAAGCCCCATCCGTCTCAAAGTCATGAGATGCGGGCATGTTGCCCTCTAGAACCCGGCTATCCATGCACTTCACCGTGGGGTAATCCTAGTACAGAAAAGCAAAATATGTACAACGGTGACATCGACCTCAACCCGGTTGTGCCCCAAAAGAATAATATATAAACAGGCAGTGACGGCAGTCCACGTGTCGGACGCTTGCCCCGCAATATCAAAAGTACAAATAAATCCAAACTGTACTACTATTGCACGCAAGCCATCCACCATGACATATCCTCAACAACACAGCACAACACAGAATATCAACGTGAATGTCACGTTCGCAAACCCGTCTAAAGGAACTATAGCGATTAGACAAGTTGTACCGATCAAATGACATTCACGGTCGCAGATAGAAATGTATGTACTGTAAACTTTAAACAATGTTAGAAATTATCGACTTCGAAATAACCCCCGAATAGCCTTAAACAACTAGGTAAAACCATATCCAAACTGGGCTAACCAAGATTCCAGAGAAAAGACGACACCCCAAAAACAAAACACAGAAGACTCAAAATGGCCGGCCTCCTCGGTTTTGGGAGTAATGTGCTCGGCCAAAATCTGATGGAATATGCTCGTATTTGGGGTACAGTCTATAGGTCACTTAAGCAGTCTTCTACAGTTGTTTAAATAATTTTTGAAGACACTTTGTAAATCGACAGAAAACAGAATGCGGTGTGCCGTGAATCGGGTTTATTTCGATTTCGATAGTTTAACATTGTCTAAACAAGCTAGCTAAGCGTTAATGGGTTGGCTCTGATACCATATTGGGCTACGGCAGCGCCCCAGCCGTCAATCCGAGGCCAAATACGGAATAAAAACTTTTCAAACTTGGCGCTACCACAACCAAATACCCGGATCGAACCATTAACCGTTAACTAGCTAACTGTAAAGAGAGTTCAGAGATTATACCGATTGATCTGTGTCCTTCGGTCTTCAATCTTTACGCCAAGCTCCTCGCGGCTGCCCCAACGAAGTTCGCTCTCCGATCTCGCTCGTCGAAATGGCTCCACGTCGAGGATTCTTTATGCGGGCTCCCGCTTCAACCGAAGCAACTCGGACATGAAGTTTGCTAGCCGACATGTCCAAGGTGAAGTAGAGATAGTGTGTGATTATTTTGTCTTATGACACTCTAGGATTCTCAACACATAAGAGGGATAGAGTGGAGGTTGAAGATGATGCCCATGGATGGAACTTGTGAGCTCAAGAGAAATGCTAGTGAGCCAAACAAGCAAAAGAAATGAGATGGCTCAAATAAAATGATGGCTTCCCAAATATTTTGTAGTGAGTATTTAGATATATTGTAGTGAGTAATTGAGCCACACACTCACACAAAAATCTCTACACTCACACACTTACAAAATATCTAAAAGGCTCACACAAAATATCTTAGCCATGAAAAAAATGAGTCATGCCAAGAATGAGTCACAATTTCAATTATTAACATTTAAACTAAAATGTTAAATCCACACAAAAAGAAATGGCATCAACTAAAGTAATCTCGTAACGAATTACAAGAATACCCCTCAGCCGTATATACATACCCGCATCCGTATTCCGACTGAATACGAATACTACGAGACGAAAGTAATCCAACAATCTATACTAGGATCCGGCTTAAACCAAAGTCCACTAGTATGATCCGTCCGATCATGATCCGTGCACGAGTGCACGTATATGATCGAACCCTGCCATAAAACCATACGTCCTCTACAACGTTTCGCCCGAACTTGGGAAACTTTCTGTCGGGACTCTAAAGACTCGTCAATATGCTGGCAGTAGGTTTAACCACAAGCACGTCAGTGGTACTAGCTGTACGTAACGGCTACCCAGGTATTGAGCGAAAGGGAGGCCGACGAGCGAACTCATCCTGAAACCCTACTTTCTGTGACAATCTCCGTACAGTCCGGTTTGTTCGTCTAAGAGTATCGCATATCGGGCCTAGGGGGATGGTAAACGTCACCCCCAATAACGGTATAAGTCGTGTCGGAGTGTAGCCCAGAACACCTTGAGAAACTACTTGAATACCTACCAGTAAATCTCACTTGCCTTGGCCAAGGACTTTGTGTAATGGCTCTCCAGACACAGCGCGATATCAACCCCCAATACCGGGAGAGACGAATCCTGTCTAACCGCCACTGCCTCCAAGTGTTTCGGAACTGCACCTAACTACTACCTATTTGCACGACTCTTTTGAGCCGTGGTAGGGTAGAAATCAAAGAACAGTGGGAACACACTTGAAGCAATTTAGCAGTGTCAAGTCAACGGACTAAGTTTTACTCATGTCACCTGGGAACTGCTCCTGACGATAGGTATAGTACCAATCAGCAGTGCCCCTGCGAGTCCGTCCGGTGTACTCATAACCCAATGAGCACCTGTATACTATCTTAGGTGAACCAACTGACACCAATGGCTTGTGAGACCAGCCACCGCCCCTCGTCGGGGTCTCGATCCGTATACACTAGTCTATTCTGGAGTATCGATACCCTGTCTCGAAAATCCCTCGACTAGGGACCATTTAAGGATGTGCTTATAGACCCCAGCTCCCACGTATATGATCGCCATCATACTTCTGGCAGTCAAGCAAGAATCCTATGGGCTCTATCAACATGTAATAGTGATATGTAATGTCACCTGAAGCATGTACACGATGATAAAGACAAACCAGATAGCATACTATCATCTCGAGTAAGACTGTTCTACCAGTATAGGTTCTCTCTCAATCATTGCAATCACGTGCCTGTGATCCAATAATTGACTTGAAGGCACTACAGCCAACAGAACTGCTATATGACGATAGGTATATTACCATCTAGAAGTTCTCGACGAGTCCATCCAGTGTAACTCATAACCTAATGAGCACATGTACACTATCTTTGGTGTTGTACACCAATGGCTGTGGGACAGGCCGACAGGCCACCTTCCCTCACGGGAATAAGAAACGTATACACTAGTCTACTCTGGAGTATCGATGCCCTGTCTCGAAACTCCATCGACTAAGGACAATTTTAAGGATGTGCTTATAGACTATCTAAACCCCACGAGTATGATCGCCACCACAACTCTAATAGTCAAGCAAAGATCCTACAGGATTTACCAACATGTATTCGAAATACGTAATATAAATAGAACATATACACATGTTGAGGTATAGACAAATCAGATAGCATAATCATATCGAGCAAGACTGTTATATACATATATATCCCAAGCATTCACATATAATATCTAATCCAGTACTATACAATAATGGCCTCTGGGGTATATATATCCAACACCACGCATATCGTAGGGCGATATGGCCGGGCAAGTCAATCACAGGGTGATTAGACTTGGGTCCATACGGTATAATTTTAATGGTGAACATAGAGATAATTTTATACCGTAGCACATTGTCATACGACGTGCGCTGAGACCGTGTACATAAGGAGGTTGAAGGATGGATCACATTTCCCTCACTGTATGAGCCTTTATAACGACCTCCTTCATGGAAGGATGGGAAGTCAATATACCCTTAGCCATAGTGAGCAGTCTGGGTAGGCATGTTATAAGTGTCTGCTACTTTTGTTGTTGTTTCCTGTTGCGATGACTATATACCGCACATTCGAGGAAGTGTCAGGAAAGCGGGTAAATAGCAGACCTAGCTATTCAGAGCCGGAGGAAGATCCATTGGGATTTCCACTGATTGCATCGCATGACCAACTCTTATTGACGCTATGGTGGCAAAGTTTAAGTGTGCGATGAATCGAGAAACTACCGCGGTGTTTGAGTATTCTTCCGAGAGGGATCGAAGATACTTGGGCTGACATGCCTGATCAGATCTAGGGTACAAGATTTCGCAAGCCTAACATATATTTGGTTTATGTTGCTTTTCTTTTAGGGAGATCCTTGTGTCGGTTGTAACGAATCTGGCTGCAAGGCTACCCGCTTCCAGGTTCTCAACGGTCCACCTCCCACTAATATGTATGGGTATGAACAAGGATGGAAAATGAGATTCTCAAGGAGACAATTGACTCAGGGAGTCAACGGTTCAGGGAACCGGCTCAATGAGCTACGGACGACGCCCACTCCACCACTACAATAATCGCTTGCCCCTACGTATTTAGCCGTAGGGGCAAACCACTACCCCTACGGATATATCCGTAGGGACATAATATTCCTCCGTGGGTCCAAAGGCTACAGGTGCAAGTCTTCGCCCTGAACATGCCCTTACGAAGTAATAATTGCCCCTACGTCTTACTCCATAAGGACATTTATCCCTACGGATTACTCTGTAGGGACATAATCTTTATTTAATTTATTGGTTTATAAAATAAAATACGTGTACCTACGGAATTATCCGTAGGGCCTGATAAATGCCCCTACGGATTTATCCGTGGGTCCAGATAAATGCCCCTATGGATTAATTCGTAGGGGCAAGTTTTACCCCTATTACTGAGTCCATAGGGAAAAAATATCAGATATTCTGATATTTTGTCCCTACGGCGAAATGTGTAGGGGCAAACCTCACCTACGGATTAATCTGTAGGGACAAGATATCAGGGTTTTTTTAAAAAGGGTCTTCCCGTTTTTTCCCCGTCCTATGCACAATAATATATACATCATATAACCAAATACAGAAATATTCATAATCAACATCTCACGCATAATATATAAAAGAAATAAACAAACAGAATACGATATCAATCTAAATCATCGTGAACAAGCAAACAACCACCAATATCGTCCAAAATATATACAATATGTATCAGATAAGTATATACATCCTAAAAAATATAAATAAAGCTACCCTAGCTCGGTCCAACTCCTCCACCTCTTATAATTGTCGTAATTTGGCGCATCTGCTCCTCGGTGCAACCCTGAGTCGTCAAAAACTCGAATAATGAAGGAGCGGACTGTGCCGGAGTCTGAGCGGGCTGTGGAGCTGTAGGAGTGGTCTACGCAACCGCGGCCGAGGTAGTGGCTTGCGGAGCCACAGCCGAAGGAGATGCATATAGAGCCACAGCCGAAGTAGCCTGCCGAATCTGTAAAATTTTGGGTGTAATAAACGAGTAAGAACGGTGTATTAGATTTTAGTCAAATTCATATCATTATCAGATTATTGCAAAACCCCAATCTAGGAATACTTAGGGACTTAGGCCTACATTGGGTATCTAGTTAGGAAAACCATAGTTTATTTTAATTAGATAGTTTTATGTAAATATGATTAATCAAAACTAAGTCTACAACCAAATAAGCTCAGGCTACTAATATTGCATATGTTACTATCTATAATGTGATATAATATTTTACTATTAAGTAATATACGTACCAATATCTCCTTCAACTCCTCGACGGTGGTATTCAAGGCGGCAACATCATGCTCCAGACGTCGCTCACGGGAGGTAGGGGAAGTAACCGCCGGAGTGGAGACCAACCTCATATGGGCCCTGCTAGGACCCAGTCCCCGGCCTCTCTCCCAACCTCCATGGTGCCCTCCGTGTGCGTCGTTTAGGACTGGGGTCAGTAGTATCGGATCGGTCTGTCCACTAAAATCGATCTCCGATACCTCTGCCTGCTCCACCACCCGCTCTTACACCCACATTAACCATTAAAATATAAGTATATCATTTAAATTTGAACTTATCAAAACAAAAATTTCATTCGAATTAGAATAAATATTAATAATTATGCAATACTCCTGGGTAGCGGTGTCGGGGAATCGAAGCTCACCCGTGGCGGGATCTGTCGAGGTGCCGTGGACGGAAATATACGCAGTCAACACGCTCAGTGTATCACCCTGCGCCAGGGTCTGAGCTCTCTGCAATTCGCCAAAAATTTACATATATTATAAAATAACTCTTAATATTGTATTATATCAAAATAGATCTATTGTAATTTACCGATAGCTCCATGACACAAGTAATGTTCCTCGAGCCACCTGTATAAGTGGGGCGACCCCTCTTCGCCGACTTCCTATTCTCCTTATTTTGATCGGTTTGTTTCTGCACAACACAATCAGATTTAGTTTTCTAATTAAGCAATACAAAAAAATAAATTATATACTAAATAATGAATTACATTTAAATTATAAACATGTTTGCGCTCAGAGCCATAATATTGGCACAAGAGAGGTAATGTATCTCGTCGACTCTGGCAAAGGCCGGAGTATGTAGGAGAGCCGCTCTCTCTGCCTCGGGGGTCGCCAGCCATACCAACTAGCAAAAGATTTTCAGCTCGTTTCTATTGCATCGGACCTTAGATTGCATGTTCTTCATCAGGCCCAGGTACAGAGCGTGAAGACCGAGCACTCTCTCAGGGTGATCAGGGTCGGGTACAGGATGAAAGTCGTAATCCAACTGCAAATACAAAAAAATAATGTATTTAAATTACAGGTGTTAAATAATACTAAATTTATTGGATAAGTCAAATGAAAATATATATTAATATCCGAGCATGATCCCATAAGAGGGCAAATGAGCGCCGGTGCTGATCGCCCCACTCAACGTGAAGTGGATACTTCTTTTGGATGTGGCTCTCATCTCTCATATACCGTCCGAACCGCTCGGCATAATCACCAGTATAGCGATAATCGGGGGTAAAGAAGAGGGAGAATGGTTCCTCCTCCTAGCTCTATCGGACCTCAGCCTGTGGGACTGATTCGGCCCTCGAGTCCCCCTCTCGGGATGGGGATGCCCTGCATCTACAAGAAATATCAAGACAAGCAATATTAAGACAAAACGATATTAAGAAATCAAGAATGAACAAAAATTGAAGTGCAATATATACCACCGGCCATAGAAGCACGAGCCTGGGTCCGGGCAGCAGCACTAGCAGGATGATAGTTCCTCTGGTGAGGAACAGCCGATGACCCGGATATGGACGCATCCCCTCCAACCAGAAAATAAACATTGAAGATAAAATTACATGAAGTTCATGTTTATTCTTAGAGGATATGTAAAATGAATAAATATTTTGTATTTATTCATACTAACCTGCAGACTGAGCGGAGGGTATGGAAGTGGCGGGAGTGGCCTCTGCCAGATGTGGATGCACCACCTATAATTAGACAATTAAAAATAGATTATATAAGTAATTGCAAAAAGAATGTGTATATCTATAATATAACATTCTAAATCAATATGCATGCAATATAGGATATATAAACATACCCGCAGGTGCGGTGGTGGCTTCTGCCCGAGATGTGGAGGCACCACCTACAGCTAAACAATCAAAAAATGATTATCTAAGTAAGAGCAAAAAGAATGTGTGTGTATTTATGTTATAACATTCTAAATCAATATGCATACATTATACGATATATAAACATACCTGCAGGTGCGGCAGTGGCATCTGCCTCTGATGTGGACGCACCATCAACAGCTAGACAATTCAACATTGACTATATAAGTAATTTTGAAATAAATATGCGTGTATATCTATAATATTACATTTAAAATGAATATGCGTGCAATATACCTGGAGGTATGGCAAAGTCCACACGTAAGGAGTCATCCAAAAAGGATACCGATCGGGGTGCAAGACCAGCCCTCTGGAGCTCCCTACGCAGCTCCCCGGGCGGCAGAACTGCTCTGCCTCTACCGTGGCCGGTGCTCCTGCTGCCCCTCGCTGCTCCGGGTGTCGTCATCAGACCTAAATAAGAGTACAATCATTACATATGCATACAATATATTTATAGATCGTAGAAATGTGAAGTAACAATATAACATTATTGATAACCTTTTTCGTTTCGTAGACGCATTAGACATATCTAGTTAGATTTCATCATTGATATCATTTCTAATCCACGTAACTTCGCCATCAGCCGAAGATAACCCGTCTTTTGAAACAGACGGTCGGTGCACTCTAAGTCTTCTCTCTTCTTCATCCTCATCTCTATCCTCCATACGATCCTCGAATTTTGGGACATCGTAAACATTCTTGGGTTTCCAACGGCATACGACACTCCATCCCGGATGCTTCAAGAACTGTGAGTAATATACTTGGAACGCTTGGTTCGGAATAAATGGATCGTCCTGACCGTAAAATCGAAGTGTGTTCACACTAGTCAATCCATATTCATCTTTCCAAGTCCCGAGATTGTTTCTCCACTTATCCGTATCGGTTCGTGTATCGTGCAAAATACACTGAAATATATAAAATGGTTCTGATCGTCCGGGATATTGGATGCCAAGTATGTAATTTAAGTATTCATAATAAATCATACCATCCGATCCTACCGTCGCAATCCCAGTATTCTGAGTGGTTCGAGATATTTCTATGTCCGTAAGTTCAAATTTGTATCCAAGGACACCGAATCCTGTATAATATGCAACCTCCATGCTAGGAAACTGAGCTAAACATCTTGAATCTCTCTCTAATGATGCAAACAAGTTCGGATCGTAGATCTGACAAAACAAATTTTACGGCAAATACATAACGATATAAGTTTAGATTAAGACTGGTAGCAATAACATGTTTTTCGAACAACTTATATGATCTGCAACCCAATCGCAAAAATTATCCTGATGATATTTTTCCAATCGTTCATCATTCCAATCAGGATGCCCATCACGTACCTCATCAATATGAATTATTTTCTCAACAATAAATTATGACATTAATATTATATCATTTTATACACACACAAATACAAATATAACAATTAATCAAAAAAAAATTTACTCTCTAATTTTTTCAAGGCATACGCTATTGAGGAGGATAAACCGATATATCTTGTTGATAAATATAGTGTATACTCTCTTATAATCAGCTTTACCATATAGCCTGTCATGAATTCTTCCAGGCCGGTTAAGTTTCGTCTCAATTTTCTCGTCCAGATAGCAAGAACAAAATGTGGTTACTTTATCTAGAAGATAACCTTACATAATAGAACCCTCTGGTCGATTTCTATTGCGTATATACTATTTTAGAGTGTAAAGGTACCTAAAGAAAAACATGTTAAATAAATAAATACGGGCATATAGGACAACAATAATTTTATAAATTACGTGAAACGAAAAATTCCACGTACCTTTCGACAGGATACATCCATCGATATTATACCGGTCCGGCAAACTTAGCCTCGGTTGCAAGATGAACTATCAGGTGTATTATGATAACGAAAAATAACGGTGGGAAAATACGCTCAAGCTTGCAAAGTATTAATGAAATAGAATTTTCTAGATTCTCCAGCGTCACAACATCCAAGCTTTTAGCGCACAATTCTCTAAAAAAGCAACAAAGGTCATTGATTATTAGACCGACCGATTCGGGAAGGGAAGTCCTGAGGGCTAATGGGAGAAGGTGCTCCATAATAACATGGTGATCATGATTTTTCAGCCCATCGATCTTACCTTTCACAATTTTTATCTTCTTGCTAAATGATCCCGAGAAACCTGTGGGAACTTTCAAATCATGCAACATCTGCAGGAACCTTTTCTTCTCCGGTTGTAACATATGATACGTGGTATTGGGAAGTACAAACTTGCCTGGTTTACCCGCTATCAGTTTAGGATGCAATTCACTTCTAATTTCCCAGTCCTGAAGATCCAACCGAGCACGGAGGTTGTCTTTCGATTTTCCGTCTTTACAAATAAGCAAGTTGAGTACATGCTCGGATACTCCCTTCTCTATGTGCATACCATCCAGACAATGACACACTGAATTTTTTGACCAGTACGGAAGCTCGTAGAAATTGCTTAACTTGTTCCAGTATGGTGGTTTGACCTGTTTTGTCGGATCTATCCCGAAGGTCACATTTTTGTAACCATCCCACTGAGCAATCACGTCCTCTCCGAACAATGAGGCTGGAGGTCCAAGAAACTCCTGATGACCATTAAAGTGAGCAGCGTCTAACCTGTAGGGATGGTCTAGTGGCAGGAAACACCGATGGCCGCAATAACAAACCTTCCTGCTAAAATTCAACCATTTTGATGTTGTATATTGATGGCAATAAGGGCATGCTTTGTGACCATGTACGGACCAACCTGATAGGATTCCATATGCAGGAAAGTCATTAATTGTCCATATTAAAGCCACACGCATTGTGAAGATTGTACCTGTGTTTGTATCGTAAATCTCTACACCATCAATGAATAAAGATTTTAACTCATCGATCAGAGGTCAGAGATAGACGTCGATATTTTTTCCCGGTGAGTTTGGTCCGTCAATAAGAAGAGGTATCATAAATTAGGATTGATCGATAGCCAACTAAGACGACAGATTATAAACTATCATTACAACAGGCCATGTACTGTGACTTCCAGCCATATGGTTGAATGGGCAGAAGCCATCACTAGCGAGTCCGATCCTGACATTGCAAAGATCACTACTGAATATTTCGTGCCTCCTATCGAAATCCTTCCATGCCAGTGAATCTCTTGGATGACTCATTTTTCCATCTTCACTTGGAGCAGTACAGTGATGCCAAATCATTGCCTCGGCTGTTTTCTTACACCTGAATAATCTCTGCAGCCTCTTTGTTATGGAAAAGTATCATGCTATCTTGACAGGTATATTGGACTTCTTATCAGATTCTTTCGGCTTATACCTGGCCTCTCCGCATGTTGGACACTCTTTCAAATCTGAATTCTCTTTCCGGTACAACACGCAATTTTTGGGACATGCATGAATCTTCTCACACTTCAGGCCCAAATCAGACATCATCTTCTGGGGTTCGTACCAGCTGTCGGGCACGTTATTTTCCGGGGGCATAGAATCTTTCATGAACTTCAGAAGTATCGTGAATGACTTGTTGCTCCATCCATTTAGGCACTTAATCTGGAAAAGTTGGACGAACCATGATAGGGTGGAAAACTTTGCATTCTTATAAATTAATTTTCTAGCATCATTCATGAACTTTTCATACTTATCCGCACACGGTCCTTGACCGGAAGAAATGTCATTTTCGGTAGGAATACTATCACCGAGGGCAGCCTCTACCATACCCTCTATTTCTTCTCCTGGAAAGAAGTTATCGTCTTCTTCTTCTTCTGCCGCATTATCGTCTTCTCCTTCTTCTTCTGCTGCAGTACCGTCTTTTTCTTGTCCTTCCCCGTGATATAGACAAGTTTTATAAAGTCTAGTAAAACCATATTTAACGATGTGAAACTCTATGATTTCTACCTTCTGACAGAACTTATTTCCACATCTATCGCACAGACAGAGAATCTTCTCTAACACAATCTTATTATATGCGCGTGCAAATTCAATGAAAGTAGCAACTCTTACGACAAATTTAGATTGCACGCGTTATTGCCAATCCACGTACATCCAGTCCTTAACTCTGATATGCTCATGGGCCATGTTAGACTGTATAACATATAAATTGTAGGTTATGCTGACTATATTGAGAAATCTAAGAATGAGATGGTTACTGACAAAGAAGAAAATCCGTAAAGGCAAGTTTGTCGTTGAAAAGAATAAATTATCAATTAACAAAGTTAGATTTGAAAATACCCAAGTATGAGTTGTATTCTGTGTATGTGTGTTTCAATTTATGATTTCGCTTAGGTGTAGGGTTGTTAGTGTGTATGTGTTTTGTGTGTACGTTTGTTGTGTATTCGTGTTGTATGTGTACGTTTCGGCTGTCCGGGGTAAGGTTTCTATCCCATTAGGAATGTATAGAGCAGATACCCATTCGCTTGTGTTTTCATCCGTTTCGAGTAAATTTCGGCAGCACCTACCCGCTGTTCTCCGAGTACACTGTAATAGAATAGATAATCATTTCAATACTGTGAAACAACGTTGAAATGAACATCTAATCTATCTTTAT
Source organism: Agapanthus africanus (assembly GCA_030015575.1). Taxonomy (NCBI): domain Eukaryota; kingdom Viridiplantae; phylum Streptophyta; class Magnoliopsida; order Asparagales; family Amaryllidaceae; genus Agapanthus; species Agapanthus africanus. The sequence continues at coordinate 44,258,115 of CM057344.1, forward strand.
ACATGGAGAACCAACAGAAAAGTACCGACGCAATAACTCGAAACGAATTAGAACATAAGTGAATGCAGGTGTTTGCTTTATACATTCCTAACTTGTCCACATTGGACAAATGTATCGGTTACCATACGATTGAATTTTCTCATCACGTAGACTATACGACGGTTGTTAGCACCGAACTATACCGTCCGATATTTAACAATCTTCGTATAGTTATATGTCACGACGAACATCGAACGTATGTTAACCGACAGATGGGGATTAAGTCGTGCTTTGATTTTCGCATATGAGTATCGATGAGAATATGAAAGTTTCATATTATCATCGAGTATCGTATGTTGGTTTTAACTTGAACATTTAACTTGAATTGATTTAACGTTTACGTTTCGTTTTTAAGAGTTTGAAGTTTTTAGTTTAGGGTAAAATTTTCTTACGTTTACGATAAAATTTCACGTTTACGTTATCATCGAGTATCCTGCTGAAGGAACTAGTGCAGCCTAAACCCTAAGCCTAATTAACCCAAATTAACCATAATCATCACCCTAACTCAAATTATCCCTAATTAACCCAAAATTAAGCTAATTAAACCAAATTAACCATAATCAACATCCTAACCCAAATTAATCCTATTTTACCTAATTAACCCAAATTAACCCTAACCCTAACCCTAACCCTAATCATCACCCAAACCCAAATTAACCCTATTTTACCTAATTAACCCAAATTAACCCTAACCCTGACCCTAATCATCACCCAAACCCTAACCCAAATTAACCCTAGCCCAAACCAAAATTAACCCTAATTAATCTAATTAATCATAACCCTAATCATCACCAACCCTATTTTACCTAATTAACCCAAATTAATCCTAACCCTGATCATCATCCAAACCCTAACCCTAACCCAAATTAACCCCCAATTAACCCAGCCCTATAACCCTAACCCTAAAATCAACAACAATAACACCAAAAACAACAAAATTATAAATTAAATTCCAAATTAATTCACCTCTGCCAAAGACCGGCCGACGAGTAATGTTCCTCGAGGAGGTGGAGAACAAGAGCTCGACGAAGTGGAGGAGGCCGGAAAGATGAAGCTCGAAGAGGTGGAGGCGGCGACGAGGACGATTGGCGGCGACAAGGAACTCCATGACGAGCTCGATCGACGGTAATGGAGGAGGAAGTCGACGACGAGAGTGGGATGACGACGAAAGGTGAGGAATTTTAAGGTGGCGCGGGTTGGTGGAAAATTTTGGATTTTGGGGGATGGTGTGAAATTACTTAGCTTTATTTATTTAAATAACCCCTTTTTGTCCCTACGGATTAATCTGTAGGGCTTTCTTTTGCGGCACCGTAAGGCCAAATAAAGAGATTGCATTTTAATATTTTTTAATTTATTTATACTCTTACGATGGGTACCGTAGGGACAATAAAAAGTTGCCCCTACGAATTTCTTTATCCGTAGGGGCAACCCCTCATTGTAGTAGTACTCGAAGGCGCGAGTGGAAGTATATTAACTATTGGGCTTCATCCGACCCAAAACCTTCCCCTTCTTGTGGCCCCTATTTATGTGTGTGTGTGTGAGAGAGAGAGAAATATATGATGCTAGAATTAATTAATCTAATTAAGAGAAATGAGGAATCTAAGAGATTGTTAGGGTTTGAGTCGTCGTCTTCTCTTCTCCAAGTTCTATCTAGGATTAGGTTGCAAGGTGATCACGTGGGAGATTCTCACTCACCAAGGGTATGGTTTCTCTCCGGCCGTTGCAAGAAAGTGAAGGTCAAAGTTCATTATAGTAACATGGACAAGGATAACGATCCACCACTTTCGGATTAAGGTAATATTTTTAGAACCTTGTGTGTAGATCTTCTATTCCACTGCTATGATCTGTTAATGATCAAGTTTGATCTATGCACTTAAGGGCCTGTTTGGTTGTCCGCAAGTAACTGAAGAGCCGGAAGTAATCTTGAAATAACTTCCAAAAAATGTCATGGAAGTAAACCTAAATCTTAATTTTAGTGTTTGTTTGCATTTTTTTTGTTTTGAAAAGGGAAGTAAAAAATAAAACAACTCTCTATGTTTCTTTCATAAGCAAAACAAACAAATAAATTACTTTTTTAATAGTATAAATAGTTTCATTTTTGAAGTAATAAAGTGAAACATTAAATAATTAATTTTTTTTCTGGTTTCTTATGCTCTATGGTTAATTCCCATCCAAAATGAGAAGCATTTTTTTTGAAAGTCGCTATGCATGCCATATAGGATCGACATCATCATCTCGAAGTAATTTCCAAGTTCTACTTCCGTGCAAATAAACAACTAAAGTGCTTGAAATAGATTTACTTCTAGTACTCCCATATTATTTCTGTGTAAACAAATATGCCCTAAATGCTACATATTTTGAAGAAGAAAAGGAAAACGGATACTAAATTTAACAAGGTTTTGAAAGAAATGATGAAATAAATGTAACGGTTTTTCTGATAAATTTAACAGTTTTAGTACAATAAAGACAATATTTTATCCAGAACGAGATAAATATAGTAGTTTCAGTAAAAAATACTTTATCCGAGATAAGCGTTGTGGTTTCAGAATAAAAATATTGTAGCATAAAAATACAAACCCTAAGAACCGAAACAAACAAATCTTTAACCACGAGAGTTTTTACCTAGTTTTTCCAATCCAAAGGTTACATTATATAATGCTTTTTTTCTTAACCAAACAAAATCATACTAGATCCTGTTGGGTCCCACTTCATGTTTTTCCCATAAAAAAAACAAAATCTTGGTATTTACGAAATGCCCCCAAAAAAGAAAATTCCGTACGAATTGTGACACCTCGGCAATTGTAAAATAATACTCACTTGTTAGATTCTGCTTTGATGCAACAAAAATGGAAGTCAAAGAGCGTTTTTTGGGGGTTAACTGGTTAAGCCCAGGTTTTGATAAATTCTTGAATCATATGCCAAATTCAAGATGATTATGAGCATCAATGCTAGTAACCTGGTACCTAGGGATGCAGCTCCCAAAAAACCCTTTAATTCTTATTATATTCCTTGCACATATTAACTATGCAATAGCTATTTAATACAACCCCTTTAAACTAGTTAACACAATCTAATCACAATAAGCTTACCCTAAAAAAACCCAAGATGGTGACTCGCTCCTGTTCAAGCTCGGTGGTGGTTGTTGCATAATGATTGACTTAATTTCAAGCTCTAACACGCTTACCCCCAAATTAGCGTCGAGTGAATCAATAATTTGTAATTATATGATATTTGCATAATGTATGATGTATGATCGATGTGACTCCACTTACAAAAGGGATGAGTGACCACCTTGAAGTATCCCTCATGGGAGGAAAAAACTACTAATTATATCATTATATCATATTCTATTTTCTTGTTCAAATTCGTATGCATGATCATCTTCCTCTAAGGTATTAATTGCCCCCATAGTTACATCTTGTGGTTGTCTCGAATACAATTTCGTGCATTATAACATAAAACCAATAATGCAAGAATATAGTAGATCGGGTCAACCCGAACCCTGCAAAGCCCTGTGATATGATATAGGACTAATATTGGATCAATTAATAAATTTTCTTTTTATATGTAATAGTTAACATATATATTTCATCACTATATCAATAAATATAAAATATGAAAATCATATAAAATTTTATGAATCTATACTGTACATGTGTTACCAAACTATGTCAAAACCTCTAGCACACAAATGGGTTTTGTTGAACGAGACGTGGAACCTAGCCGTGAACAATCAGAACCATGAGATCCTGCATAATAAAACCAAAAGCTTTTGGTATCGATACTTCCTCCGATACTTAAGTTAGTATTGCGGCAACTGATAGAATGTAAGAGTTTTAGGTTAGAGAAAACTTCGACGATAGAATGTAAGAGTTTTAGGTTAGAGAATTGCATCCCCGATTTTGTTTGACCGTGTACAATTGCACTACACGGTAAGAAACGAGCAAGCCCTCGAAATCCTGAGATGCCTGTCCTTAGGAGGACATGCTAGCCGCTACATAACATGCACGCTCACTCTTCTCGACACGTTTCTTGCATGTCAGAATGCCACATCCATGAACTATAATATTAAAAGAGGACGGAGCATACTATCCCTATAATGAATTTATGATTCTTATAGCTTTATCTGATTCATTTCTACTCATAATTAAGCTGATCGTCGATCCTTAAGGCATGCCTTTACATAACTGTTCCGTTGGGTTTCATCATATCCGTTTCTATATATGTAGGACTACGAAGAGAATACAGATCCTATCCAATTAATGCAGAGATCAATTATTGAGTATGAATATGAAAAGGTAATATCCAATTTGAGAGAGGATCCGAATTTCCAAAAACAAAGAAAGAAAATAGAATCGTCAACCAATCGACCCAGATTGAAGGCACTAACACTGTTAATTTGGTGACTTCACCGACATTGCATGTGATGAAGCAAGTTCTTAGGGTGAAATAATTACTAGCCTTTGTAAAAGAGAGGAAGAAGCAAACCTCATCATCAAAGCTTGCAATTGGCCAACAATAAAAAAGAGATCTAGATACATCAGTCTCTCTAGTTGTACAACACTACTAGTGTTGTTGGAAGTGAGTGGGTGGGTTGGGTAGGGCCATCACATGAAGAATAGTTAGCCTATACACATATATAGGTTAACTGTAGTAACTTTGTTGGGGAGACCCACCCTGTGTTATGTTTTAGGTATCTGTTTCCTCTTGAATTGAGAGAAGAGACATGCATATATTGAATGGAATAATTTTACTGCAGACTTGGGTAAATCGTTTCAGCTGTATCTGAACGGTTGAAAAACTGCTTATCTTGAGAGGGTGATGGAATAATTTTAGTGAAGACTTGGGTAAATCGTTTTATCTGTATCTGAACGGTTGAAAAACAACTTATCTTAAGAGGGGGATGGAATAATTTTACGGTAGACTTCGGTAAATCTTTCGACTCTATCTGAATGGTTGAAAAATAGACTATCTTGAGAGGGAACTGAAAACTTCGGTAATCATTCAGTTATATCTAAACGGTTGAAAAATAGATAATCTTGGTTCTGCTGGAGACTTTAGTAATCGTTCAGCTGTATCTGAATGGTTATCTTGATTTACTCCTATATGCCTGGAGAGAGAGAGAGAGAGAATAGATGTATTTATTATAAACTAGAATGATTGTTTGATTTAATTTATGGGTTCCTCAACACTAGTAAAATTCAATGGGGTTATCTAAAAAAAGATTAAAAAATTAAATGTTGAGTTTACTTGATATATACATTTGTCTTTCTTTTAGACAGAATGAACTAGAATAACTTGATGTGAGCTTACAATTCAGCGGCTTGAACACTAGCATCTAAGACTAATATTTTTTGTGGGATATAATATTAGGATTAAACCAACACCATACGAGAGCTGTTAAGATGCATGAATTGGAAAAATAAGATCGCATGTCCCATTAAAACACTCAACCAACAATATTATCATTGGATCAATAATGGAAAAAAAAAAAGAAGGGAAATTTTATCGCCACTCATATTTCGTTGTGAATACCAAGATATGTACTTAATGTTTATTTAAAGAAGGGTGTGGGCCCGGCATGACCTTATCTTAACTCAAAATCAAAGAAGAAATGAGCAAAAGACCAAGTGATAGAAAAAATAAGAGATGAGATCCAAAGGAAAGAAAGGAAGCATGCAATGCATGTAGTTCTCCAAAGTAATCACATTAGACCTAGGGGAATAATATAGCTTTCAATAGCTAGCTATATAGCCTATACATATTTCAAACATATTGTTATTATTATTATTTGAAATGAGAAGATCCCAATTAATCCATTAAGCAATCAATCAGTTAATTAATTAATTAATCAATCTTCTCTTCGATTCAGACGTGGAATGGTCTTTGCATTTTTTTTCCCTTCTCTCTCGTCAGCGTGACTCTTGATAGAGAAGGGTGGTGGGACCATGGAATCATATGATAATCAATGCATGTCATAATCTTAGATATATCAAACTATAATCCCTTCGTATTTTATTTCTTTTTTATGGATTTCAATTTTATATGCAGAGCATGTATCTATTTCATAATTTCAGTGATGAAACCGAGCCATGGAGCTCTATTGCACGATGGTTGATATATAGAAAGTATTATGAGCCGAAAACAGAATCTCAATCGCAGTAGATGGAAATTCCTCCTATGTCGATCAAAAAAATTCAATTTCATACTTTTTAATTAAATGATCAAAACTATAAACATTGACCTTCATGGTCTACTTCATGGTCTAATTCATAGGGATACAAAAATCCTTGTGACATTCAAACTCTTTCCTCAGAGATCCAGAGAGGTAAAATGTGGCCCTTGGCTGCATTAAAAATGGGCAGAATAATTTTTCTTTTAAAATAAAATTTAATTGCAAAGAAAAAAAAATTTAAACGGATTAAGGAAACAGAGAAAATACTCTTAATGCAGCTAGGGAGTTCATTAGAAGAATTGAAAAGAACGTCTTAAATTTTTGGTTATAATAGTTAGCTGAAATGAAATATTATACTTAAACATATCAAAATTTAATGTTTTCATGGACGCTATTCCACAACTTAGCTTTACTGTATTCTAGTTACCTAAGAATTTAGACCATAATTTTTTTGTGAAATAGTGCTTAAAGGTCCAAATCATATGAAGAAGCCATTTGCAATTATATTTCACTCACACAGTCACAATCACAATCATGCCTTACAACCAACTGGAACCAACATCAAGGAATAGAAGTTCTTTAGTTTCTACATCAATTAGGTATTAGGTACCAGTAAATTGATCATGCGTAAGAAATAAACCATTAATGAAACTTAACAAAATCATTGAGACAGCCTGAACCTGATAGGACATGATTCAAGTTCTCTTTTTGGGTGCATCGAATAACATCTTTGCGTCATAGAAAGAAGTGCACTTCCAGAAAATGCCGAGGATTTAACCATGATAACAAATTGTAGGATAACATTGTTTATAACATAAATCATCATAGATTCATCATACTAACGAAGTTCACTGAAATTCTTGAAGCCTCACCATCAGCACAAATCATCAAAATGCGTACACCTACAAACAAAATAGAGTCAAAACCAAGTTCAAATGACATTAGCAACTAGAAATCACCTGCATAAATTGTTCTATTGAAGTAAGTGATCCGATTCGAATAAGCAGAATATTAAAATACGGCAGTTTACATTGATGGTTATCGTCCTTGGGCACATGACAGTTAAGCTTTTGATGACCAACCAATATGAATTTCACCTTACAACAATATTTTCAAACATCCTTTCTGGAAGTGCCGCTTGTTATTTATTTATTTTTTCCTCTCTTGGGGTTTAGGCTCAAGCACATGCCAAAGAAAATTGAGGTTTACGTTTTAGAGTTTTGAGAAAAAAACTTAATCAAAACTAATCGATCTGGGTCTCATCAGCCATTTCAATATCCTCGGTTGGCTGGACCTCAGCCATCTCTTCACTGCCCAGGGCCAAAACGCTAGTATCATTAGAGTGTTCAGGGTTATGATTAGAAGCATCGGGGATTATGTTCTCAACTGAGTCAACTAACCTTGGAACTGCTTCCAATTGATTAGATGGATCAACCAATAAACTTGGAACCGCTTCCATTTGATTAGATGAATTATCAGCAACCCCGTCTGCTAACCTAGGATCGGCATTTGAAGGTTCTGTAGATTGAACAGCTGTATCAGTTTTAGTAGCCAAGATACCAGTTATCTGGTTGTTTGCATCAGAATCGGCTGTAATTTTTTCACCCTTAGATAATTTGGCATCTGTTCCAATATCTGTTGTTGACTCCACTTCTTCATCAACAGCAAGATTTCTTGTCACTGTTTCTTCCTCGAGCGTATGATTGTTTGCTGTGTTTCCTTCCTCAAGTGCCCTACTTTTTGCTGCAATATCTTCCTCCAATTGTAAGTGTTCTCTGTGCTCGTCCGGTAGCCTTTGTACTCTATCATGCTCGACTGTTACATCTCCATAGCGCTGCTGAAGGGTTCGTTCAAGCGCTTTCTGTTTGTTGACTTCTTCTACCAAACTGCTGATTCTGTAGGAAGCTGATATTACTTCCTGTTTTCATTACTTTTGAAAGCATTCAAGCTCAGTTGCAGCAGTGTCCATTTGCTTGAATGTGGCCTCAAGTTGGGACCATAATTTTCCGGCTTGAGTCTGTCCATTGAAATAGAAAAAGATTACACTTGCTAGAATAATAAAGCTACAGCAGAAAGAACACAATAGAACAATTAAGAAGGAAACGAAGACTGGTAACAGATTATTCAAGTTCAGAAATATATCTGAAGGTAGGACACAATAGAGATTATCAGAGATGATGTTAGATAGTGTCATGAACTTTGCCCAAGAGCTGAAGATGATTGATTGTAGATTAATAATGCATATAAAGCTAATTTAACTTTTCAATGCCCCGGGGCGGCGGCTGGGCCCTCTGGGCGGCGGCTGGCCCAGAGGCCTTTCCACATGGCCCAGAGGGCCCAGCGGCTGGGCCCTCTGGGCCATGTGGAAAGGCCTCAAACGGACCAGCGAAAAAATGGCACGCTTGGAAATTAAAAAATTTGGTTTAATGAAACATTTTTAATTATTAAAGTCGTGACCTTTGGAAACGTAGTGCTGTAATACCATGTCAAAAACCAGTTTACCCACAAGCTTAAGCTGATGGGTTGTGATTAACAATGGATATCAAATCAAATTAACATTTAGAAAGATAGCATGATGCAAAGAGTCGATGGAACAGATGTCTGAAGAGAAAAGATTCAAATCATAATTCCATTGGTCTTCAAATTTCATCGCCGCACGAACGAGACCCCGGATGAAATAATGCACCTGAAGTCCATGTGTAAGGAGTTTAATCTTGTTTTCCAGTTTGGTTGCCTTCTTTGCCTCATCATCCATTCTCTTCTTCATTATCTCGAAATCATTTTGAAAAGCAGTGAGTTTTTCACTATTACCAGCAACACTAGCAAGACCAAATGAATTACGACAAGGAAAATACATGAGATCTTCTTGGCAAGCATAGCATGCTCTAACAAAATCATCAAGAGACTCATTCTCATGCCCCATTGCCAACCGAAGGAATTGAACCTCTTCCTTAATCAGAGAATCAACCTACACGAACAATGGAATGATGACATGTAATTGTGTGTGAGTAAAATCTCTTGGAAGCAGGATTATGAACTATATTTTATCAGCCGTAACAAATTGAGTACTTAAAAGTAGCAAATTCACATAAGAAACAAATGTTGTGATAAGATAAAAATCATATAATCTTTGGAACTTACAGAGGTTCAGTAACAAATGCAACAGTTCAGAATTTATGCTCATACACAATCCAGAGACTCCAATTATTATTATGCTCTAATTATTATATACAAAATAGTAAAGCAGACAAACAAAACCTTTGGTCAAGGTTGCATGGACACGGATTCAGGGACACGGATACGACGCGATACGGCAAAATCCTAAAATATAGGATTCAGGGACACGGCTATATATATATAATCTTATAAAGATAAATAAGATATCAAACTATTATGTCAAATATTAAACAAGGAAAAATTAACAAGTCTAAAATGTTACATGCTAATAACATACTAAAAATATGTTTATAGGCATACGACACACATAGAACACATATCATACATATATGATATATATACAACGCTTCCGATACGTGTCGTGCAAGTATCGGTGTCCGATACATGTCGGGCACGGATACGACAACCCATTGGAAGTATCCGGGCAACCTAGCCTTTGGTAACTCCATTCATAATATAAAGCATAATTACTATAACTAGTGTTTGGCACGTCCATGCACGCGTGAATGTGTGTTAATATTATTGACAAAAGATTTGAGACGATTCTTAAAGAATTTTTGTTAAGATAATAAACTTTTTCTATGAACTTTTACGATAATAAAGATTATAAAGACTTTTAGTGAAGACTTCTCAAGATTTTTTTAACTAGAAAAATTAGTTAAGTTTTTTCAAATATTTTTTTGAATATAAAAATATATTTTTAAGGCTCATAAAATGATATAGCACTCTACATGTTAGTCCACTTTAAAATTTTAAATGTAACCACCCCAAGAATTGTAGTTATAATTGTGGAGATAGGGATTAACAACAGAGAGTTTCCTACAAAATATAGGAAAGTGCTGGATAGTTATGCATCATAAAGCAAGTTAATGGTGATTTATTGGAAAATGCTGAAAATTTAAGATAGCCTAATGAAAGTTACCCTTCAAAAAATGGTTTGCATTATAAGAGTAGAGATATAGATTTATGAAAACATTTAGTTGAGATTTTTGAAAGGCTTAATTCTCAAAAACTACCAAAAACTTGTGAGTTGTTGCAAGTGAATACCAATTTCTTTGAAAAATATAAGAAACTACCGAGTGTATGAAACCTTGTAAAATTAACAAACTACCAAACTTGTTTAGTGAATGTTTGCCAAACTAGTTTAAGAAAGTTTAAGATTGTACACACTTTGATAGTTTCCTGTAATTTTTAAAGAATTTGATAGTTACTTGTCACAACCTTAAGGTTTTGGTAGATTTTTGGAATCAAGCCTTTTTGAAAATATGAAAACATAGTTATGGTTTTTAAGATATTTTCTCTCAAAATTGATATAAAGTTTTCTTACCGCATGTCATCTTTGAGAATTAAATTGGCAATTACACTTTTAAATTCATGGGTTTAGATGAAAACGATTTGAATTCAAAATATTAGGGACGGTTCAAATCAACATGATGGGGGTGCTTAATTTGTTTTAAAATTGATCAACATAGATTTCGGTAGCTATATACAAGCAATAATGGTAGAGATGGTTGTATTGTTATAACTAATTAAGTCCGTAATTGTATTTGTTAAAAAAATCTGGATATATTTATTTAATACCGATGTGGCGTTATTAGAAACTGCGTTAGACCATCAAATTGAAATCAAAATTGAAGACCCCAAGAATTGTAGTTATAATAGAAGAGATAATGATAGAGATGAACATACGGATAACAAATAGAAACAGATGTATGTGAGGAAAAATGATGTGGGACGCAAATCTCTTGATTTAATATTTAAATATTTTTGAGATTTTATTGAGATCTTTTTCTTTTTTAGTTTTTATTTTATTTGAGTATTTTTAGCTTAGACATCTTTTAGATTTTATTTGATTTAGGAACATTTGATAGTTCATAAATTGTATAAATTTTAAAATTTGAGCATCTGCTCTTAATCCAGGAAAGGCTTGTGACCAAAGTATGGGTCGGGATGAATGGAATGTTTTTAAGTATTTTGCATAATTGCAAGTCCTTAAGCCATAATTCTCAATTCAAATGATACAATTGATACGTGTACCAAGAGATTGTCCTCCATTGATTGAATGACTTGAGGTATCAAGTAAAATCAAATCTGACGAAAGTTGATGAGAACAATGAGTGACTGCTCAAAACGTGAGAGACAGACCTGACAATAATGAGTATGGAATTTTGGGTATTAGTTTTGAGTCTTTGGGCACTGCAACTTTGGTTGGAAACTAGTACCAAGCTTCAAACAACGTGTTGATCTTTAAATTTGTAAGCTTACTTCTTTAATATAACTAAAGATTTGCATATATGTTTCTTCTCACATCCATGAAATGCCTCGTACCTATGGAAGAATGCATCAAATAACAAACGTCGTCTTTTATCTTAACTACTTAACCACATTGAGGATAAATGGCTACCATAAACATCTGGAGCGGAAGAAAAACATGATCAAAGAACATGAAAAGGTGGCAAAGTGAGTCTTACACATTAAGTTCTGAAAAGCATAAGAAACATGCAAAAGGCATGTTTCAAAAATTGGACAAGGTAGGTATATAGCCGATGGTGCTGAAGTGTCTTAAGAACGTAACATTATATAACATAAAATTTAGAACTGTTGTGTAAGGTCAAAAACCAAACTCCAAATTGATAATTAAGAAGGTTTTGGAAGAAAAGGTCATTTTGAATCAGAGTCTCTCTCCCTTTCCCTTCTTGTTCTTCCTCCCCCCAACTTCTCTCCAACAAACATCGGGAAGTTTCACCAAATATCAACAATTGTGTTGCTGCCGACAAATGATGTACACAGATCTTGATCATCAGTAATGTATTATACACTTAGTGTTTACAGATTTTCCTGTTATATAAATTCTCTTTAGATTTCTTCACATTTCTAACATCATTAGGGCAAAGGGATGCTAGTCTAAAGGGTGAAATAGTGTAGAATATGTAGAATTAAGCAAGGAGAGAACCATGACGATCTGCATCAGGTTTCTTCCTTCTACAACCTCAAGTGTGAATATGAAAAAGCAGCTAATACAATAATTTCTTCGTCTAGATTTAAAACACAACTTGAGAAAATTCTCAAACTTTAAAATACTTTAATTCCTTCTGCTATCTATATTTAAATTTTGCATAAAACTGAAATATATTTTAGAATGATATAACTCAAACCCAACTTTATGCCCATCTAACTAAAGTTCTTAATAGGTTTATTCGCCTCTTTTATCGTAGCTTGGAACGTTGATTCTTCCAATTCTAGTATTCCCCGATTGAAAACGAAAGTTCCAAATCGCAAATTGCCAATAGTTTATCTAATTATGGTAACACAGGTTTCTACTTCAGTGGCTTCTATTCTCTCACAAGAAAATACCATAAACGCCTCAAATAGACATAAAATATATTAATTGAATTTAAATATGAAAATTGTTCCTGTAAAGGTTTTAGTTTTTACAATACTTACATATAAATTTACATCAAATTATAATGACATGTAATAAGTTCTCTGAAACAACTGATTTAATAAAATCAGAAATATCAAAATCTGCAAATACACCATTCATAAAAGTTTCTGCCATGATTTAAAAAACCGGCCAATTCCGATCCGAGTCAGATGGATCGGATCGTATTTTAAAAGAGACGGACCGAACCTCACCCCTAAGATGCGGAACCAACGAGATTAGCCAAAGATCATCAAGAGATGAACCGGATTGGAAAGGATCGGCTGATCCAACACCCAAAAAATATTCCTTACCGATTTTAAGAGGGATTCATGAGCAGTAAATGGATCGTGAGAAGAGGGAGTCATGCGTAGATGGATCGTGGAGAGGCAGCAGTTGTTTGCAAGCCTCAGGCGGCGGCTCATGATCAAGCAGAACCAAAGACGGCTGAAGTTTAGGGTTTTCACTTCTAGGAGATTAGGTTAGAAGAATTTATATCTATAACGGTTTGCATTCAGTTTAATTCATGATTTTAGTTTGGTTTGGGTTCTAGCTTTTGGTGTGGGGTTTGTTTGGTTTGCACTTGATTTTATTATAACCTTGTGGTTTTTGTTTGCTTTTCGTTTTATTTTAAAGTTCGATTTGGTTTAGGTTAATAAGTTAGGTTTTAAAACACATTAGATTTCAAAACCTATACTTGATGGATTTGGTTTCATGACCAATAATTTTACGTTGTAATTTATAAATTTGAGGAAAAATATTTAGAACTTCCATTTTAACTGAAAAGAACTAAAATCTTTGACTAAATTTTTTTATGAATCTATATTACTTTAACTGAATCATTTTAAATCATTTCCAATACTATCTAATTTACATATACATTCATTGCACAGACAAAATACATTAATTCTAATTCTAGCAAATTATTATGTCTAGAAAAGCTGAACTAATGAAAAATGTATTAGACTACTACTAAATATTTTTAGAATCTTTTATAAATTCTTAACAAAACTCACACATACGTTTTGATATGTCCGATCCGAGGCATCCGATAGAACCGATATTGCCGATTATGATCCGAAAAATGAGGGTCCAATCCCAATCCGGAGATTTTAAACCTTGGTTTCTACATTGATTTATGTACGTATATAGCAAATTATGACCTTTCATGGATATTTCAATAATTTATTCAAGTAGAGACTAAAAACATAATTTGAACAATATATTATGTCACGTCATCGTCATGAGTAAGAAATTTAATATGAAACCAAAACAATATACTATTTATTTGTCTCGTCAAATGTAACAGAGAATTAAACCGAAATAAGAATAAGATGAGTAACAGAAGACTCCATAGTGAATTAAAAACAATGGAAGTAGGAAATTAAGGAAAGATGCAAAAAGAAGGGAAAAGAAGATGCAAAGAAGGCATGAACAAGTATCAATGAAAGCGATATATCAACACCTACACTTATGATGGCACATGCAGCATACCTCTTTTAGTTCATCCTCCTCAAAATCTTCAATTTCAGGTACATGAATAGAAGTTTTCACATTACCCACTCGCTTACCCCCTTTCTTTCTTTCCTCCTCAACTTCTTCAAGTGGATACTTTGCATTGTCATGTTCTAGCAAAAGCAAGAAGCTCCTTATTTATCATCTCATCAGAGCCTGTCCAAACAAAGTTGGAGCAACAAAGGAGCTCTTGTCTTCATCCTTCTGTATCAATAAACTTCTAATAAGATCCAAGGAGGCAGAAGGTGGCCTTGGAAGCTCCCTCTGAAGCACTTTTGATCTCTTCCTGAGTAAGGCTTCTTGTCTTAACTGTTCTGTCGCCTTTTCTCTAGCTATTTTGTCTGACATATCCTCTTCAATTTTGTCCTATACTTCTTCATTCTCCTCTGGAATGGGTTGAATAACTATCTGATACTCATTCTTAGGTTGTGGGAGGTTAGTTAATCTTGAACACAAGTTTCTTCTCAACTCTGCCTGTCTATGGAGCTCAAGCTTTGCACTATCATGCTTTCAATATCTTCATTTATATAGAGCTCGTCTCGAAAAGGGGTCGCCTTTGGTGTTGCACCAAAAGAATACCCTTCTCTAGATGAAGTCATGCTGATTCTAGGGTAAAGACCCATATGTCCGGGACTCATCAAAGGAGTTGCCATGGGATTCGGAGTTTGAATCTCCTTTTTCCTAGGGGTGACTCCGGTAAAATCTGATGGGTGCAGCTCAGGATTCTCCCCGCCCAAAAGTGGTGTCTGAGACTCTCAGCCGAGCAAGATTCTCAGCCTCCATCATAATAGCATCTGCATTTCCTGCTGGGGTCCTCTGTGGGGTCCGCATGGGCGTCATTCCTTGTCTCGGAGTCAGAGTAGTTAGCAAGAAGCGCACTTGTGGCCCCACTTCCTTCACTAAGCTCCTCAGACCCAGAAATAAGATCGCTTGAATAACCCATCTTTTCTATATCTTCTAATTCTTGATCGGAAATCTGCGGTGCTGAAGCATCAGCTTTGACCTTTTTCTAACTGCTTCAGGATCGTTAAGCTTGTTCGCTTGCAATATTGCAGAAGGAGCATCTTGCCTTTGTGCGATTTTGTTCTTTGCGATATCTTTCTTCCTTAATCATGCTTCTATATCAGCCCTCCTTCTTCATTCGAGCTCCTCTATGGTGGTTGGGAACTTGATTTGCTCTACTGCTCTCTCCTCACCCGCAACATTAAGAACCCTGGGGGAGGTCTCTTTTCAAATGGTATTTCCGCATTGTAATCTATTCCCTTCCTATTTCTCCTCCTATGCCTGGTATTAATGCCAGCTGCCTTCAGTTCTCTTCGTTTCTGCAAAGAGGCAAGCCTCCTCGCCTCTTCAAGTTGTTTCTCCCTAGCCTTTCTCTTTGCCTTTTTACCCCGGTGTTGGCCAATCTAGCCCGTGATTCTGAGAGCACTTCTTTCTCATCTTCATCCATATCAACAGGATCCGGGCATGCTGGTTTCGACTCAGGGTTAGGATCGATCTCTCCAGGGCGTAGCTTTCGTGGGTTATCATTTGCTTCATAGTTCTCATCCTGTGCACAAGCTGCATCAAGTAGTTTCTCGTATCGTTCAAGGCACTGAGATGGTGTTCTGCCCAGAATCGGAGCAATTGTTCTCCACTGAGTAGGCAGAGTTTCGCAAGATGGAGCAATTTTTCATCTTCCCGAGTCCACTCCGTCGGGGAAAAAAACAAAAGTTGCATAACTTTCCATTGCCTTGGACTGGGGACAACCTGGAAACAAAGCACTTGACAGAATGCCGAACTTCACAAGCTTTATTTAGAGACAGTACATAATATATATTTTTAAGTAGTTAAGTTTGAACCAAAATAGTACCACTTTGGCCCCATTGAGTTTGCAAGGCTCTAATCCACTAAAAAATACTCCAGTTGTCTTGCTAAGTTTTGTTTCAGCTAGAGTTAATAGTTATCCTAGCTCTATTTCTTTGTTCTCTAGAGAGTTTAGATAATTAAGATTAGGATGAATTTTTTATAACTTCTGTTATCTCAACCACAAAACCAAAGCCAGCCATGGTGATATTAGGAACTTGGTGTTCAGATTAAATAATTCCCCAAATATCCAGTTTTATATATATATAGGAGTGCTATTCCAAACCGGTCCGCGTTTTTTAAGAACGGAAACTCTCGGTCTACAGCATATTTTAATGATCCGATCCGTTCAAGTTGATCATCCTACCCTTAAATGTATATATGAAAAATCAAAGAATTTGAAGACCTCTAACCTATGCATTTGATGGGTGCAAAAATGAATGTCATTCGATAATGCAACATAAACTTCATTCGATGGATAGGTTAGAGTTTCAAATCCTTTGATTTTTCACACACATATATTTGAGGGTAGGATGATCAACTTGAACCGATCGGATCCTTAAACGCGGACCGGTTTGCAATGGATCACTCCCTTCTATACACACACGCACACATGAGATTTCTTATAATGCCAGGACTAGTTCATATATTATAATTAAGGAAAAGAAGAAAAAAACTGGCGATAAACCAAAAAATTATAGGATACATGTCAATTTTTAAACATGAAAATTAATAAGGACAATTTTTTGGAATAAACCATATTAAATTAATATTATTAAAAATAAACGACTCTCAAAAGATATTACAAAAGTAGACCATTTTCTGACACCGGACGCCACGTCAACGTCAGCTCAACGCTGGCGTGTTAAAAGAAATTTAAGGGGCGCGGTTTGAAACGGCGTCCATTACAAATGTAAGGGACGCAATCCCATTACAATTATCAATAGACGCACTTTGAAATTGCGCCCCATTCCTCAACTTAAAATTAAATAGATACGATCAATTTCTTTTCCTCACTCCTCTCTATTCTCTCTCTGGCTCGGTCTCTCCCCTCTCTCTGTCTCTCTCTGCTGTCTCAATCTCTCCCCCTCATTCTTCCCCAATCTCTCTATCTTGATCTCCCAATCTCTCTCACCTCGATCTCTCCATCTCGGTCTCTCTCACATCTCTCTGTCTCCCTCCCACTCGATCTCTCCCTCTCATCTCTCTCTTCCTCAGTCCGGATCTCACATTCTCTCTCCCATGCAGATTTAGGTGGAAATTCACCGGCGAACAATCATCTTCACCCTCGCCATCGTCATCACCACCGTAAGTATCAAAAAGGTTAGCAAAACCCTTATTTTCTTTAAAGATTATTCCTAAAAATATTTGGTTCAAATTTGGTATTGAGAAAACAATTCAAAAAAATTGGATACAAATTAGGGGTTTTCCCCGATTTTACTTGTCACAGATTAATGAGTAAGATACAATTCTTGCAACTTGTTACATACTAAAAATATGGATTTTATTGTAAGTTTATGTAATTAGGCAAGTATAAACGTGAAGATAAATAAATAGGTTGTTTGATGAGAACTCTCAATACATGCGTCAATTTTTCTGGTAGGTGGAAAAATGACGGATAATTACATCCATCTAGTTGGTTATTTCGGTGGCCAATTATCGATTGGAAAAAATAATATTCCTGAATATATCGGAGGAAAAACTAAGATGACTAAAGTCAAGAAATCTAGCACATACATGATGTACCAAGTAGTGTACAAAACTACCAAAATCAATCCGTTAGCGTTCAATATCTCCTTAATATGTAAATGGCCGACGGTGCATGAATATACTGCCAGTGAAGTATCTGATAACGAGGATACACAAGTCATGCTTGTATCGGAATCGAAATCGATCGAGCTGTTTGTGAAGGAGATATTGACGTCCAACTGCTAAAACCTTCTTCTGAAGTGTCTGATCCTTCTTTTCGAGCATCCGAGCATTACCTGCAAGAAGAAATGACACGCATACTCAATATGAATGCTGATTTTACCGGCTTTATGTCTCCCACTAATGATGGATAGTATAAAGTTTAAAATTACGTAGATGAAGGCACATCAAGCGGGACTCTAGTGAATTGGCAGTTTACGAAGTAAGTATTACCTTGCATATCTTTATACCGTATGTACATTTAGGGGAACACTGTTTATTGAGAGTAGGGGTATGCTATAGTTACTACGTATCCATAAATTTGTGTGCAGTTATATACCGCCGGTCGGTTATAATTGCATGTCCCGCCAAGTTTCGGTTTTAATTGCAAACCAGCGCCAAGCATCAGCTTCAATATTCTGCCCTAAAATACCGAGCACATTCAGTTATACAATACGGGATGGACACCGTTTGCAGACGATAGGTCAGTTTCGTCGGTATGAAACCGAAACATCAAGTACCATGCAAGTTCCTAATGTTGGTTCCGCACATCCAACCGACATACCTGCTACGGATCAAGAAATGTTAGAATATAATGGAAATGAAAATGATGATGCTACTAGTGATGAGGACGAGATTGAAGTACAAGATAGCATGCAAATTGCACATATCCTTGATGATGAGAATGATAGACAGTGAATTACTAATTCATGTGTTAATAATAACTTCGTTGCGTTTGAAGATCCACTTGCCGACAGATACTCATATGTTATCTACAGCGGAAATGGAGAATGCCAATTTTCATGCTGATAGGCTTTTGGCAGTCGATATTGAAAGTGGGTTGAATGTCTGCGATTTGTTCGAGAATAAGGAGAAATTAATTCAGACAGTCAGCGTTTGACCAATTAAACACGGAGTTTCTTTTAAGCCAACCATGACTAACACGGCCAAGTACACCGTCGTTTGTAAAACGGACACGGGCTGCCCGTGGAGGCTTCATGCATATATCTCGAAAAAATCACCGACATGATATTAGCAGATAAAGAAGTATGTGGGTAATCATACTTGTGTGAATTCTGTAGTGAATTCAAATCATAAACAGGCCACTTCTATATTCATATGTAACAAGATCTTGCTTTTCGTGAAAGCGGATGTCGATTTGACCCCCAAAAGGATTCAAGTGTTTATAAAAGATACATTATTCATTGAAATAAATTATATGAAGGCATGAAATGCGTTGAACAAGACATTGTCTAAAATATACGGAGATTGGAAAGATTCGTATAAACATTTGCCACGATACCTTGCCGCCATCAAATCTACTAATCCCGGAACTGTCTTCGAGATAACCAACGTATCAATATCAGAAAGAATGGGATATTTTACCGATGCATTTTGGACATTTGGACCGACCATTGATGGTTTGGCTTACTGTCGTCACGTTCTCAGTATTGATGGGACACACTTATACAGTAGATACAAAGGACTTTGCTCATACTACCGGTGTTGATGCAAATGATGGCCTTTATCCTTTAGCATATACTGTAGTTGGAGGTGAAACCACAGAAAATTATGAGTAGTTCATTGCTTGCATTCATCTCTATATTCCATCCTTGTGGGGAAGGCACATCACTTTCATATCTGACTGGATGAAAAGGATTCCGACTGCACTAAGAAATTCATGGCCGGAACCTGATAGACATCGTTATTGTATGTGATATATCAGACCCAACTTCTCAATTACTGAATTCAGTGGCAAAACCTTACAGAGTTTGTTCTCTCAAATTGCATGTGCACCAAATGACTTGACATATACAGAACTGATAGAGAAACTTAAACGTATATGTCCAAGAGCAGATGCTTAGATTGAAAGTAGTCTTAAAAATGAATAAAAATGATAGGCTCTTTCGAAAGATGGTGGTAGGCGATTTTACATGATGACTACAAATACTTCATAAAGTTTTAACAGGGTCTTAAAAGAATCTCGATTTTTGCCTATTCGGGCCTTAGTAGTGCGGACCTTTTTCAGGCAAACAAATACTTCTTTACACGACGTAAGGAGGGACAAAAGTGGACGACAAAGTTATGTCCTAAGTTCGAACAATTAATAACAAAAAGGCTACTGATACTAGGCATGCTTGGCTCGTGAGGTTCAGCCAGTCCGAATGGCAGGTGACTGACAAAAATGGAAAAAAAATTACGCTGTAGTCATTCGATGGTAAGAACTGCAATTGTACTTGCAATATACCTAAATTGCAAAAGTTGTTTTGTTCACATGTAATTTCAGCATGTACACAAGCAGAGGGTGGGGGGAACATTGCACATCATAATCTTGCTTCGAAGTGGTATTTTGTCTCTAAATACAACGCTGTTTATACTCCGTTGTTCCATCATGTACCTGATAGCCGATATTGGAAGGCGTACAACGGTCCATTAATATTACCACCTCGGTAGGAGACAGACAGGACGACCACGTTCTACTCATATCAAGGGTGTTATGGATAATTTACGAGAAGAACGTAGACAAAATAGATGCAACATCTGCAACAAGTATGGTCATAACAAGGCACGATGCAAAAATCCTTCAGCACCACATCGCCATTGGTAATCATCGTCTATACTTTGAAATACACATCCATGCATATACACACATACACATGCAAACACAAAAAACATACATAAACACACATACACGCACACATGTTCTTTGTTATACATGCTCATTTTTTCAAAGATGGTATAACTCGACTTTTTCATTGTGCAGATATATTTATGGAGCCTGGATCTTTAGATACGACTGTTCTGTACTAGCAGGCTGACCTCAGGTCAGCTAACACAGTATTAGTACAGGTAAAACTTTGTAATTTTATTTTCTCTAATTAAATATGTTATTTATACGTAACTTATACAAGTACTCTTGTTGTAATTGGCAGAGTGTTCAGGTGATTACATGCGTTGACCACTCAGTCTAGAACAACAGGATACCATCTTGAGATTCCCGTGTACAAGCTGAGCTGCAACAGACAAACTTTCATTTTCTATCAAGATTAGAGTATATACGTCTGGATAGAGCTTTGATTACGCTTTGGTAGATAGATGGAGACCAGAGATCTCCACATTTTATTTTCCAGTTGGTGAGATGACTATCACCCTGCAGGACGTCGTTGTGCTGCATGGTCTGCCTATATACGGATAAATGGTTGCTGTGGAGTATAGTCACGGTTGGTTAAATTTGTGTCCCAGCTTGTTGGGTAGGATTCTACCTGTTGGGCAGAGGAGAGGCGGTAGCATTAACCTGAGTTGGCTGCGGGAGGCGTTTAGTGCTGAGCCTACCATGGATGCTACGCCTGTGGGGATCGAGCAGCACGCACGAGTCTATATTTTACATCAGATATAGGTTTGCTTATTTCAGATAGGAGTAAGAGCAGAGTTAGTCTTGCCTGGCTGGCGCTTTTAGCTGATCTCGACCAGTGTGCCATTTTATCGTGGAAGAGTGCGGTTCTGTCATTCCTCTACAGCGAGCTGAGCATAGCTGCATTGATGGAGCAAAAGAGTTTTGGGGTCTGTTTGACGCTTCTTCAGATATAAAATACTTAAACCCGCATTCTACTAATTTTGCTTGATTAAATTAATATTCGATGTAAATCATATTTTATTTCCAATATGGTCATGGACAGATCTCTCTATTGGTAGCCCGACCATTACGACCGAGTACACTTTAGATGGCCAAAGTCTATATGTTTGCCAGTAAGTAATTGAACCTATACGCATATTTCAAATTTCATTTTTTGGAATATTAACTTGTGTGATCTCCATGCAGGTGGAATGTGGTCAGGTCATGGGATATGACACCGGATCGCAGCCTCCGCTTCTCCCGCAAAGAGTTCGATATCATGAAGAAGTCATCTGTTACGTGAGCACCGTACACACCTGACCTGTTAGGCGCTCTGCATCCATTATGCTTGGCAGACGCCAGCTTTTAGGGTGTGCGGACGCCGATCATGTTCAACGATGTTATTCAGATGCACGTGCCAGACCGTGAACTTCGCCAGTTCAGCTTGAGACATCACATAACAGACACGGTGGAGCGGGCACCGCATCAAGGTGGAACGCTAACTGGAGATGCTTGGCTCATGGGGTATCATATTTGGATGGGTCGATGGTACGGTCGGGTAAACCATATAACCGATGAGATACAGTTAGGTATACCGATAGACCAGTACCTTGTCTGGTATTGGATAATTACCCGCAGATTCGTCATCACAACCGTTTCTCTGCCCACCTCATACATGCCTCGAGGACTGATAGAAAGAGATTTGGTAACTTTATATCAAACCTTATAAAACTATAATCTTATTTTTATGAAATGCATTGTCTTATTTACCATCAATATAGGTCCAAACCATTTACGCGTTTGAGAATATAACTGATGAGGGGATTGGTGGCACTAAGGACTCGGCGAACTGTTTCATGAACATCAAGACCCTCATCAGGAGTGTGATGATGAGGCACAGACTCACACGTCCATCGGTCCTGCCTGCACCATCCGTGCCTCCACCACATGTGTCCTCATCAGCCATTCTTATCACATATGCACGAACAAGACTTAGACGGGTATAGCCAGAGCCGTCTCAGCATCCCGATGAGTACGAGCATAAACCATCACAGGTAGAACCGTCTCAGTCACCTGCCGCCGACGAAGCCGGACCGTCACAGCCTCGACGTCCTATAGCAAAGAAGACAACACCAGGAATGTTGCGACGACTTCGTTAGATTGTATGAAGTATTGTGTTGTATTGTGTTGTAGTCAAACTCGTGTGAAGTCGGCTTAACTTTATTTATTTTGCAGTGTTTATTGTTTTCAGCTTATTGGTTTCGCCGTTTGGGCATCGTATATATTGCGTGGATTGTGTCTTCGCCGTTTAGGCGTTGAGTTAGCTCCGTCTGTGGATACTATTATTTTACTATTCTTGTAGATGAATTTTATTCAAAATTTACGAAGGAGATGATGTCCGATTTAAAAATGTTTATTCTTTACAAAAAAACACTTTAATTCATTTTAATTCAAAAGTCAATTCTCCCTCACACAAACACGTGTTCATACACAATATATCACACACATAGTACACACATGCACAACTTACACGCAAATGCCGCAAACAAAATTGATAGCAAGAACAGTAACAACACTGAAATTCTTCACTAAAATTTCAGAAATAAATCTTCAGTACTAGACTCCGCAGCAACAAAATTGATCTGCTGTGTAATGGTATCAATGGCCTCATCACCTATCGCAGAATCTCGAATGGGTTCGAGATGGTTCAAAGTCCGACAGTGCATAAAAATGTGGTAGAGAGAGCTTACAGAGTACTCGATATTGTGACCAGAAAGAAAACCCATAGAATAAAAGAAGTGAAGACGGTGATTTGCTTCCCCATGGTGATAATGGGTTATTTCTTCAGGGGGAGACGGGAGCGCATCCAATACGGCTAAATGCAAATGCCGCAGAATTTCACGATTGATATTTATCGGCCAGTTCAAACACCCCGTAATCGATTGAGAATGCCTTCGTAACTAGAGCAGTCTATCCTCATGTATACAGAGTTCACGACGTGTAAGGGATGCATCTCTTGATTTTATCGATTGATGGAAATCCTGCAGATGAAAATCCCGATAATGAGAGAGCGAAACTGAAACCTGAGAAGGAGAAATTGAGATGGTGATGGCGATGTGATCTGAGAGAGAGCGCAGCATAGAGAGTGAGATTTGATATAGAGAGGAAGAGATCAAACTTTTCATATAAAGAACAAATCATTCACGAGTATATGTTTTTTTGGGGCGCAGTTGGCAACTACGCCCAAAAAACACATACTCGTGAATGCTTTTGTTTCTTTCTAGGGCGCACTTACAAACCACACCATAAAAAGACACAAACCCATGAATGAGTATGTTTCTTTTTGGGACACAGTTTGCAACTGCGCCCAAAAAAAAACAAAGTCCCAAGAATGAAAATGGTGTATTGAGCGCACTTTAGAAATGTGCCCAATGAAAATCAATGGGCGCACTTTGAAAGTGTCCATTGATAAAATTAATTGGCGCACTTTGAAAGTGTGCCCATTAATGATTCGTATTTTTTTTGTTTCATTTTTAATGGGCGCAGCTGCAACCTAGCGGCAGAAAGTGACCTACTTTTGTAATATCTTTTGAAAGTGGTTTATTTTTTATAATATTAATTTAAAATGGTTTATTCCAAAATATTGTCCAATTAATAATAAAACTTATGTTCCTACAGCACTATCAACTCGAAACTAGGGCATCCTTCAAGGTTTTATAAAATCGAAAATAATTTACTCCAACGCTTGTCAACGTAAACAAACCCAAATCAATAGAATACGATCAAAAAAGATACCTTTTTGATGGAGGGATCGAGCCACTCGTACCATCTGGCCTTACACTGCTTCGCAGACTTGCGAACGAGGAGCGAAGAGATGCGAGCCCACTGATTCTTCCCATACTTCATAACAGCCGCTTTGAGGATCTCATCCTCTGTGTTCTTCCAAACGCCGCCCTCTATCATGATCCTCATCTTGAATCCCTTCTCTGATAGATTCGCCTCCACTTAGAGAATGCAAGCTTTCTTCTAGGGCTTTTCTATCCTTCTAGGGTTTCGGATTCCTGGAGAAATTTAGGGGTTTTTTTTCTCTAGGGTTTGGAGATGAGCAGCGAGCTTCTCTCGGCCAGAGGAGAGAGAGAGAGAGGGAGAGGGGAAATATGGTAACAGATGCGGATCCGAATATGATTATGGATTTCATTCAGACCCGTTAAGTAAAGTGGGGCCGATGATACTACGGCTTTTTTCTTTAAAATACCCCTCTAAAATCTCTATTTTAATATGTTCCTCTAAAAAAAATTAGGCATGCTTGGCGCACATAAGAAAAAAATCTGAAGGACGCCAAACATGTGCCGGAAATATGAGTTTTCATCATTTGACTTCAATAACTGTTGCATTTACCATGGTTAGCTGGCTCGGAATAATGTGATCGTTTTCCAAATATATAATTTGTGCAACCGTAATGATAACAAATACATTGGCCAAGGCGATGGAGGCATCAACATCGGCTGAACGGCAGTGGCTGAGGCTACAACGGCAATGTTGAGGGACACAGCATCCACGGCAATGTCAAAGGCAGCAATAGCGATAGCAACAGCGGTGGCAACGGTGATGGATACAATTGTGGAGACAACGACAGAGAATGGTGATCGAAGGCGGTGACAACAGGAATTTCGACACTCTCGTGAGATCTATCTTATCGTCTCTGTAAGTTTGTAATCTCTTTGTTTCCATAAAAAATAAATGGGTATAAATTTCACACAAAGTATGAACTCATTCGTTTCAATATCCAAAATAAAGGCATATAAATTTCACTCGACCTCAGTATTACTGCCAATTAAAAAGATCTGTGTCTATCAACTTAAAAGAGGCAAATAAAACACATGATGTTTTATCCGAAAAGGTGAAAAAAGAAAGAAAATGGTACAAGAAAATCTAAACAACAGCCATATAAAGAGAAGAATGAATGCCGATGGATAAATTAATGTTGAATCAAAGCTCAAACGCTGAAACTGAATCAAGCCAATTTAGGCATTCAAGCTGTCGATAGTTTATTTGCAGCTCCGATCACTCACTTAACTTACTGAAGATAAGAGAAATTATTACAATAATTTTAAGGCGGTTGATTTGAAACACTAAACTGTACAATGAGAAACATAATAACTTAATCCCTGAAATCATACATAAACACTGATGATAGTGATTCTAAATGGTAACATTCTCTCATGAGGAACACACCCCGTTGAAAGAAAACACTAGAAGTTTGTCGGAGAACAATTTCGAGCACAAATTATATTTTGCTGCTTCTTGCCATCTCATCCATATCCAATTCCACCGCTAACACCTGACGAATCGTTTTTAATTGCCAGATGACTGCAACATAATCCAGAAATAATTGGAGATGGATATCAATTTCAAGGGTAGAATGCCCCAACACGTGAAAATATATTTTGGGATGAGAGAGGTACCTGTTTTGGATGGGTCCGTCATCGATGGCAGATCGGAGAGCATATATAACCCGGCCAACAATGTTGCTTATAGGAACAGGTCCAAACAATCGGCTGTCTTTAGCTTCCTGCGATTTAAGAAAAAAGAAAACATTTGAATATAATTAGAGCCAAATTTGTGCGTGAAGAGATAAGATAGCAGCCTCCGTATTAGCTATCACTCACAAGCAGATCCAGCAAGAGCCCAAAGGGGGCATATGCCCCAACCGAAATTTTGAAGAAAGGGAGGGGAGCGGGAGCGAGACTAATATAGATTTCGAACGTGCGTCGGAATTTTTTGTACGTGATGGAGGTTGTGATCTCCTTCAGATGTTATCTTCCGTTGATCTGTGGCGAGCGTTGATGGATGACTGAGATTGGATTTGAGGGTAGCCTCTCAATGCGTGTGAATCTCAGTGGGCTTGATTTGAGAATGAAACTGAGCTACCTGTAAAGAAGTCTCAGGATGGTTGTACCATCGTGGACCCTCCGACGATCAAGTTAGTCGAGCAATTTTGATAGAGTAACGGCCTATCGGGGTAAAATTGCCTCACTTGAGTCGTCTAAAGAAGGGTTTATATAGGGGCAGCCATGGGCTGGCGGGCGCGAGATTCACGCCGGCCGTTACGCCCCTGGACGTTACGCCTGCGTGAAAGGCAGGATCCCCCATTAATGACGAGATACGCTCGTTAATGGGGGGAACGCGATAGCGTGGAACACGGGATCATGGGTGGCGGAATTTCGCGACTAGCGAGATTCGCAGAGCCGAGGCGAAGGCGTCTGTGATCTGCGAAGTGGGTCAGTTAGTGATACCGAGGAAGCTAAGCTCGGCGGGAGGCCGAGAGAGCTTGGTTCAGCCATAGCTCGGAGGTGAGCTAGGAGGGCTGAGGGGACTCAGCGTGCGGGAGGGCTCGGAGGCGAGCCAATGGTTGTTTGAAAGGCGGGCACGGGAGTGGCCTGGGAGGCCACCGAAGGTCGGGATCATCTTCGGGTCGAAGGCCTGGGGCATGCTTCCAATGTACCTTTCTTACTTCTTTCTCATGAGCTTTGGGACATGTCATCTGCCACGTGTCGTGAGCTGGGGAGTCCTCGGTACCGAGCATTATCATCAGCCCCCCACTGTCGGACCGACCTATTTATGGGTCGGGTCGAGAGTGGTCTGATCGGTCATCTGAGCCAAATTCTTATTTGAAGACCTCGTCGGCGCGGATTTCCGGGCAATTAGTCGTATTTTTTCGATGATGTCAGCGGATCAGGGGAGAGATCTTGCATTAAAGAGGAAGCGCCAATACGGGCGTACGTTTGCCAAAACACCAGGCCACGTGTCCGGCACTGGATGGCTGACGTGACGGGCCGCCGGTGTTCTTCGCGCTTAACGGGACGCACCCAATGCGTGCGCGACAGGTGGAACATTGACGGTCGTTGAATCCGAAGTGCTGTTTTGGCGGGAGACAATCGGCGCCGTAGGATGTGTTCACCGAATGCTATAAATAGAGGTGGGATCCCCCCAGGGTCCACACTTCGCCATAATTTCCTCAGCCCTTCGTGTGTTAGCTCGGTGCTCTTCCCCTTAGGTCGGGTTTCTTGCATTCTTTTCTCGGCAGACTCCTTCCTTTGCTCAGGTTAGTTGTCTTCCTCTGGGGAGTCTATAGAATAGTTCGGGTAGAGTCTAGGGAGTCTTCTGCAGCTTCCTCTTCTGCTTCTTCCTCTTCCTCGCCCGAGTCAGAATACCCTTGGGAAGTTAGGGTTAGTCACGCTTCCCGGGGTCAAGCGAAGGGGACGGTCCCTAGAGCGGGTGTCAAGAGTGTTCATGACGCACCTTCCTTCCTGAGGCATGCGGACTAGCTTGCCACGATCCAGGCTCGCTTCCACATTCTCCCCGGCTACTCACTTCGCTTGGCCGGGAAGGGAGAGAGGGCAAACCAGGTATGGGGCAAGGAGATTGCCTTGTACTTGGAGGCCTTTTGGGCCGGCATGCGTCTGCCCTTCTCCCCCGAGATGAGTGCGGCGTTACGTTGCTTTCAATTAGCCCCGGGCCAGTTAGTGCCGAACTCGTGGAGGATTCTCCTCGGGTTCCTGGTTCGGTTGAGGCTGCAGGAGATCCTTTTCAGCCTGAACGTTCTCGTTTCCTCCCTCTGCTACAAAAATCACCCCAGCACTCGTAAGGACGATCATAGCTGGGTATACATTTCTTATAGAAAACACAGAGGAAGGACGACCGGGTCGGGGGTCGTAGCTGTGCCTTCTTCCATTCGCGAATGGAAGGAGAAGTTCTTGTTCGTCAGGCCATCTGAGGGTAAGGATTGGCCTATGCCCGTCCAGTGGCATAGGGCCACCTGCCCTCGGGTGAGGCGGTCGAATGATCCCGATGCGGTGGCGGTGTCAGAGTAGGAGCCCGTCCAATGGGCCGATGTGTTGCTGTTCGAGCAGGCTCTCAGTTGGGCCGGGCTCAGCCCCGCTCAGTTTGCGGGTAAGTTGGGAGTTTAGGCGATCCATTTAGGCTCGTGTATTCTTCTATTTTTTCCTGGCATTGTTAACTCCTTTGTATTTTCACTTCGTTTTGTAGAGCCGATGGACCGATCAAAATTCCGGGCGGCCCTAGACGAGAAGAAAGGGAGGAAGGCCGGAGGCGCCGGCCTGTCACGCCCCGCTGCGGGCCCGGGGCCGGCGGCGGCCTCTCCGGACAGGCGCTCCAGCACTCCCTAGGCCTCGGATGCCGGCCACGGGCAGAGCCGCAAACGCAATCAGGAGAAGGAACCCCGAGTCTTGGAGGTGGGAGACGAGGAAGATGTTCCCGCGCCCCTCCTCAAGAGGCACCATAAGGCGGTGCCCTGTACCCCAGCCTCTCCGATCTTTATGGACGAAAGGGATCTACGCTTTGAGGTGCCCTCAGGGCTTTTCGTTGCCGACAACCTGCTCTCGGAAATGGAAAGGTCGGCTAGGGGAAAAATTCCCCAGGGGACCCTCAGGGCCCAAATGGCGGCCATAAACCAGGAGGCCGTGCAGGTTAGTGTTCGCCTCCTGCTCGGGTTTTTATTAAGTGCTTTTTGTTTCGCAAGATCGGGTGCCCCCCTTTTCTTTCTAACCCCTCCTTTTGTTTTCCTCAGGTCCTCCAGCACTGCGCCCTCATCGTCAGCATGGAGGATGAGGAGATTGCCCCGGCGATGCAGATCGCCGGCGAGTACACCTCGTGGGAGGAGGGCTTGAGCCGGGAGCTGTGCGAGGCGAAAGAAAGGATCGCCGCTTTCAAAGACTGGGTGGCAGCCAAGGACCGGTTGAACTCCAACTGCAGGGAGACCATCCGGGTTATGATGGAGTCCAACAAGGCCGTCAAGGCCAAGTTGGAGGATGCCAGGGTGCTCGCCGCCATCCTAAAGAAGACCCGGGACACCCTCAAGAGGGAGAACGAAGCGATGAAGGAGGCGGTGAGGCGCGTCGACCTCCAGGCTGCGAAGGCGGTGGATACCTACAGAACGTCGGATCAATTCTATGCCGACCTTGCCGAAGCCTCGGCCCTCGTCTGGCATGATTCCATTGACGCCATCAAGGCACTAATGCCGGAGTTTCCCGACGCTAAGCTCCGGCTCGAGTACCCCCTCAAGGATGAGGGGCATAGGGATGCCACCGGAAGCGTCGCTGGGGGGAAGGCCCCCAGTGGGGGCATCGGAGAGAAGGTGGTTGCCCCGGCTCCCAGTGCCGAAGTCCCTACGGTCGGTGCCGACCCTCAAACAGTCGCCTCGGCTCCCGAGGTGGCCGCGGAGCAGGTCGACATCCTTCCCGGCCCTGAGGCTTAAGTCTCCCCGCCCCTTCCTTTTTTGTATATTTTTGTTTTGGGATTTTTTAGGCCTTCGGGCGATTTTGTAAGGCTGAGAAGCCCAGAATACCTTTGTAAAGACTTTTGAGTTGTGAATAAAGCCTTTTGCAGAAATTTTGTTTGTAGCAATGTTCCAGTTTGTGGTAATGTCTCATTTTGCTCTCCTGATGAATGTCTCTTCGGCGACCGGTCCTTTAGTTAGCTATCACGCGTCGGGTTAGATCCGGTCATTTGTCAAGTGTGCAAAGACCGGTGTAAGGTCGGCGTCTTTATGGCCCCGAAGTCAAGGTGGGGATCGCTCATTGAAGATAAGTCGAGTTGGACTGGCGACCACCGCTTTTAAGATTGGTCAGCGACACCGAGGTTGAGTTCTGACCCTCAGCATAGACGGGCCAGGAGTTACCCACTAAGGATGGACCGAGCAGGGAAGCTGCTCGGCGGTGGCCTCTAAACAAGGGCTTCAGTCCCTGGCGTCGGTTGGTAGTGAACTGCTAGCCATGGATGGACCGAGCAGGGTAGCTGCTCAGTTGCCTCTCGGCAAGGGCTTTGATCCTTAGCGTAGATGGGTAAGAAGTTACCCGCTAAGGATAGACCGAGCAGGGTAGCCCTGCTCGGTTGCCTCTTGGCGAGGGCTTTGATCCTTGGCGTCGGTGGGTAGCGAACTACCAGCCATGGATGGACTGAGCAGGGTAGCTGCTCGGTTGCCTCTTGGCGAGGGCTTTGATCCTTAGCGTAGATGGGTAAGAAGTTACCCGCTAAGGATAGACCGAGCAGGGTAGCTCTGCTCGGTTGCCTCTTAGCGAGGGCTTTGATCCTTGGCGTCGGTGGGTAGCGAACTACCAGCCATGGATGGACCGAGCAGGGTAGCTACTCGGTTGCCTCTTGGCGAGGGCTTTGATCCTTGGCGTAGGTGGGTAGCGAAGTGCCAGCCATGGATTGACCGAGCAGGGTAGCTGCTCGGTTGCCTCTTGGCAAGGGCTTTGATCCTTAGCGTAGATGGGTAAGAAGTTACCCGCTAAGGATAGACCGAGTATGGTAGCTGCTCGGTTGCCTCTTGGTGAGGGCTTTAATCCTTGGCGTCGGTTGGTAGCAAACTACTAGCCATGGATGGACCGAGCAGGGTAGCTGCTCAGTTGCCTCTTGGCGAGGGCTTTGATCCTTAGCGTAGATGGATAAAAAGTTACCCGCTAAGGATAGACCGAGCATGGTAGCTGCTCAGTGTTGTGAGGCTCTACCCGACTTTTCGAGATGTGTGAATATCGGGGAGAGTGACCGTCGCGTGCGGCACATGGCAGAAACGTATAGTGGAGGCGAAGTGTTTGAAGATCTGCATCGCTCCGACTTTGATTCGGCAAGAAATACGGGATATCCGCCACGTGGCGGTATAGTATTGGAAGAACTGAGCGCCTATTGGACTCTTAGGGGGCGCTGTGGGGGCTATAAAATAGAGAGGGTGTGTTTCTCGTTCTTAGCTTTGCGTCTCGAAACACAAGAATGGATGAATTCCCTTTCACCATCCTCGATATCATTTCTTTCGAAGATGTACACTTGTACGACCATCTGAGCTCCGAGGAGACGCTTCAGGCAGTGGTTCGGCGCATGGAGGACCATTTTGGTCGACTGCTTCCCCGGCGATCGCCCCTGCTTCAGCTGCTGATGTACTCGATTTGGAGGGCGTCGCCGGGGCTGCACAACCCCTTGTCCGAGCAACTGAAGGACGAGGCGGTTGGCAAGTTGAGATCGCTATGTCGTTTCGGCCTGATCTCGAAAAGTCGGTGTGATCCCTCGGTTGCCCTCGTTCTCGAGTGTTGCCAACTGAGGCATCTCTCCAATGGGTGCCCGGCTCGAGAGTCCTCCGGCCCGTCTGTGGCATTGAGGGTTCGTGGGCAGCACCAGAGGCAGAGGTCCGAGGCGGTAAGAGCTCGGTTGGCGGAAATTTCTTCGGAGTACCATGAGCAATGCTTCCTGTATCCCCTTCCCCCATTGTTGTAATTTCTACTTTCATGTAAGGCTGAGGAGCCAATAATACCTTTTGATGAATGAATAAAGATCTCCTTTTTGTGAAGTTCTAGTGTTTCTTCTTGCTTTCTGGGTTCATTTGAGTATTTCAGCGAAACGGAATTCGTGAGCTACGAACTGAGGAAGAGTGAAACATATAGGGGAAGTTCCTTCTTTATATAAAAAAAACATAGCAAAATTTACATCGCTTTGAAAAAAGAGAAACATGTATTCATAGATATGTTTTTAAAGGTACAACATGAGCTTCTCGGCGTTGTAAGGCCGCGGAAATTTGTGACCCCTTGCGTCTTGTAAGCGGTAGTCCCCACCGGGAAGGACCTCGGAGAAGAGGAAAAGCCGTCCCACTTCGGAGAAAACTTGTGCAGCTTGCCCTGATCAATGAATTCGTTTCGCCTTAGGACCAAGTCCCCAGCCCTAAAGGCGCGATGCTTGACTCGCGCGTTGTGTTGGATATAGTGCCCTCAGAGTCAATTATTGGATTACAGGCACGTGATTGCAATGATTGAGGGAGGACCTATGCCGGTAGGACAGTCTTACTCGAGATGATAGTATGCTATCTGGTTTATCTTTATCATCGTGTACTGCTTTAGGTGACCTTACGAGTCACTATTACACGTTGATAGAGCCCCTAGGATTCTTGCTTGACTACCAGCAGTATGAGGGCGATCATATACGTGGGAGCTGGGGTCTATAAGCACATCCTTAAAAGGTCCCTAGTCGTGGGAGTTTCGAGATAGGGCATCGATACTCCAGAGTAGACTAGTGTATACAGTCGAGACCCCGACGAGGGGCGGTGGCTGGTCTCATAAGCCACTGGTGTCAGTTGGTTCACCTAAGATATATACAGGTGCTCATTGGGTTATGAGTACACCAGACAGGACTCGTCGGGAACCTGCTAGTTGGTATTATACCTGACGTCAGATAGCAGTTCCCTGGTGACATGTGTACGGGTTAGTTCATCGACCTGAGATCATCATTTGTCTCGTGTGAGTTCCCAATGTGCTTTGATTACTACCCTACCACGCTCAAAGGAGACGTGCAAACAGGTTTTAGTTGGGTACAGTCCCGAGCCACATGGAGGCAGTGAGCGGATCTGCAGGGGTTCGTCTCTCCCGGTATTGGGGGTGAGGTCGCGCTGTGTCTAGGAGAGCCAGTACATGAAAAGTCCTTGGCCAAGGCAGGAGATTTACTGGTAGGTATTCCAGTAGTATTTCAGGGTGTTCTGGGCTACACTCCGACACGACTTGTACCGCTTTTGGGGGTCTGACTTTTACCAACCCCCTAGGCCCGCTATGCGATGCTCATAGACGAACGAACCGGACTGTACGGATATTGTCACTGACAGGCTCAGTAGGGTGTCAGGATGAGTTCGCTCATCGACGTCCCTTTTGGTCAATAGCTGGTAGCCCGTCACGTATGGATAATACCTCTGACGTGCTAGTGGTTAAATCCACAGCCATAGTATTGACGAGTCTTTAGAGTCCACCACACACAGTTACTCAGGTTTCGGGCGAAACGCTGTAGAGGCCATATGGAGATATGGCAGGGTTCGATCAGATACGTGCGGTATTGGGATCATGATCGGACGGATTTTACTAACCGGCTTTGGTTTAAGCCGGATCCTAGTATTAGACAGTGTAGATTTTGTCTCTTTGCATTTGTGTTCAGTGCGAATACAAATGCGGGCATGTATATGCAGTCGTGGGGTTTTCCTGTAATTTATTATGAGATTAGTTTTCTGAGGTTGCCAGTTTGCATTCCGTTCCGGCCGGTTTTCCTTTGTTCCTTCACGGCCGGACTTTCGATGGAAGGGGTTATTTGCAGTTTGCAAATAACTTATTTGTGGAGGGGTTTCTTGCATTTGTGCCTTCATAATCATGAGATTCCTTTTGGGTCCATTCCATTGCATTTATTATGATGTTATGGATAGGATGTGGATGAGAAATGGTGTGACTTTTCTCATTTCATTTTTGATACCATTTCTTCTCTTGATTTTTTAATTCCTTAAATAAAAGAATTTTGGCATCTCCACCATTTGTGAGATAAAGGGGCCGGCCACTTTTGAGGGGTGAGAAGAGAGAGGTTCATTTGGTGTGGCATTTTTCCTTCATCCCATTCTTTGCTAGAAAATGATAGCTCCTATTTTTCCAAAGCTCATTTTCTCTTTCTCCACCTCCACATCAATGGCAACTACATAAACCCCAAAAGAGACATAGTATTCTATACTAGCCTACAGTAAATCTTGGACGCGTCGGCTAGCCAACTTCGCGTCCGAGTTGCCTCGGTCCAGAGGTGGGAGCCCGTAAAAGAATTCGGCTATGTGGTGCCCTTTCCAACGAGGAGGTGACGAACGGAGTTTCCGCGGGAGATCGGAGTGGAGACGAAGACCGAAGGACACGGATCGCTTGGTATATCTCTCTACCCATCTTTTAGTTTGCTAGAAGCTAGGTTAATGGCCCGATCCGGGATTTTTGTGCGCGGTGGTGCCGGTTTGCTAGTTTGCAGAGTTTTTCGTTTCCGCGTTTCCGGCGTCGGATCGACGGCCGGAGCGCCGCCGTGCACTTACACTGGTATCAGAGCCACGCCATTAACCTAGTCTAGCTTGCTCTAGTATGTTTAGAACTCGATCGAACAAAAATCCCAAAAACCGTATTTTTAGTGCATCTGGTTTCTGTCGAAATTTTTTGGGCTCTAAAAATTTTTCAGGTTGTTGCAGAAATACAAGAAAGCAATTCTAAGCATTCTGGGAAAATTCGATGAAAAGGTTCCTTAGTACGACCGCGGAAACGCGGCCAAACCCCTGGTTTGGCCGCGGTTCCGCGGTGGGAAAGTGCTATCTTTGCACCAAATTTTCCAGTGGGCTTTTGAATAGGAAATAGGGGTTTTGGGACATTCTTTTTGGGCCCAGATTTTCTGTAAGTGCTACAGTACTGCTTGGGGCCCACTTCGGTAAATTTGTTCGATCGGATATTTTAAACATGCTAGTTCACAGTATTTATATTATATCTGCGACCGTGAATGTCATTCGATATGTAAATCCAGTCTATCTGCTATAGCCCTTTTAGACGGATTTGCGAACGTGACATTCACGTTGATGTTCTGTGTTGTGCTGTGATGTTGCGGATCGGTCGTGGGGGATAGCCTGGATGCAATGTTAGTACAGTTTTGTTTTATATGTACATTTGGTATTGCGGGGCGAGCGTCCGACATGTGGACTGCCGTCACTGCCTTTTTGTATTATTCTTTTGGGGCACGACCGGGTCGAGATTGATGTACCCGTTGTATATATATTTTACTTTCTGTACTAGGATTACCCCACGGAGGGGTGCACGGATAGCCGGGTTCTAAAGGGCAACGAGCTCGCATCTCATGGCTTTGAGACGGAGGGGGCTTTACTCTAGAATTGGCAGGCTATTCGCCGCACTAGTAGGGGGTATAGGTTGACCCAGGATGGGTGCTCAAGTTACCGGATTCCGTGAAGTGCTGGGTAGTCCATTCACGTTGCTGAAGGGGGCTACCTCGCTTCAGGTTTTGGCGGGTAACTTGCCGCGCCCGTAGGGGTCTAGGATCTCATTGCACAGGCTATCTACACGACCAGGGGAACGTCGGGTTTCAGTAGCGGCTCTATGAAAGCCGGGGATCCCAGATATCTGTATTGTTCTGTGATGCTGTACATTTCTGTGATGTTGTATTTTATCACGCCTTGAGCGAAATATTATATATTGATATATATACTAGTAGATGTTGTATATTTTTTGCATCCGCGCTAGTCCAGTCCCCGCTCTGTCGTTAGTTAAGTAACCTAACGGGTGATGATGGGACCTAGTGGCGAATGCGGATGACATATACGTACATCATTATTTTCGTTCTTTGTGGTGTGATCAATTGATGGGACTGCGTTGATTCGGATCAATGCAAGCTAAAAAAACCCATTCTGATGTTGTTGGAACTTTTTTCAAAAAGCCGTTATTGCAAGGGCGTTCTCTTCTGTTTTGCACAGTGGTATTCGGTTATGAATATCCTGCTCCTCAGTCGACGAGGCAAGGGCCGAGATCCCTTCACCGGGAGTGACCCCTTGGACAAAAGTTTGTGTCAGGGTAATAACTTCAGTATAATCATTTACTTTTGCTTTGCATCGTGGTATTCAGTTGGAATGTCCTGCACCCCATCCTACGGGGAAAGAGCCGAGATCCCTTCACCGGGAGTGACCTCTTTAGCAAATGTTTTCGCCACTATATTTTTATAAAGCTATCCTGTTACTTCAACGATATCAAGTTCATTACGTTAAAGGTTTTCGCCAGAAACCATTCGAAGCCCTCCATCATTTCAGTTAAATATTCGGCAGTATTCAAGCTATGTATTTTGACCTCACGCCAAGGCATGGTGATTGGTAGCTGCCGGATATTTATCTGTTGCATAGATAGAATGCGTTGGTTTGGGACAGTCGTACTACTATTTTGGCCTACGTCAAGGGTATGTACGGGTGGGTTCAAATTAACCTGGATAATGATGGGTAGAACTTGACATGTGACTTATGACATTTTGACCTCACACCAAGGTCATAAGAGTATGGGGCAAAAATCCACATCGGGAGTTTCTAAAGAAACTGAAACTTGCCAGATATGCGCATACCTTTTGGAGTGTGATAGTGTGAGCGGATTCCGTCACGTTATCATGCAATGATAGTTGGATCCCGATTCCCACTGATGAGTTGGTTTACTCCTCGGATGATCCCGACTAATTCTTCTTTCAGGTTTGGGGAAGAATTTGACGTTACAGTGGGAGGTTTCCTGATTAGATAAAGTGATAACCATTCTGATCTAGGCTAGAGTGCACGCTGAGTGTTTCTTTTCTCTCTCTCTTTGGCAGTGATCATTGACCCGACCCTAGACTATGACTCAGTGACCAAGTTGACCGAACCTTCTAAATATTGGCTTTTGGATTGTCAGAGTTCCATACCTCATTGCCACTCCTACTTTTACCCTTTTCTCCAGGACACCCCGTATTACTACGAACGTCCACTTCCATTGGACAAAACCATCGTATGGTTATATACGAACTTGAAGGAATTCGAGGATGGTTTCCGGTTCTGGAGAAAACGAATAGGACTATTCAGTTGTCTTTTCCTTTTACCTTCTCTCAGGTTGTGAGTACTCCTTGGTTTAGGAGATAGTACACCTATTACGCAAATTGGATAGTCTTCTTCCAAATCTTAGGCTGGAGCCGACCGGTAGGGAATGAAGAAAACTAATTAGCTTAAACGGTGTACAGAAGATATTAAGTTAAGATAAAGAAATGGATTAGTAAGAGGGCAAAGTAAATTGCGACTGCTATTCATGACCAAACCAAGTATTTCTTCGCCAATCCTAAATCACCTTTGTATTTCTCCAGGACACTCCGTATCACTACGAAGATCCCAAGTTTATTTGGATACTCCATCGTATGGTTATATATGAACTCGAAAGGAACTTGTTCCAGTTCGGGGATGGATTCTGGTTCAGGAGAAATAGGAATAAGGTTTATTCGGTTGTCTTTTATCTTCACCTTCTCTCGTATTGCGAGTGCTCCTAGGATTAGGACAGTACACCCATTATGCTTATTGGATAGTCTTCTTCCAAACCATAAGCTGGTGCCGAACGGTAGGGAAGGAAGAAAACCATTTGCCCTAAAGGGGTGTGCAGAAGGTAACGACTAAAGACATATAAAGGGATTTGGAGAGGTGGCAAAGAATTATACGGTTAAAGTTGTGAATCTGGATAATGGAAGAGGCATTATTAGGAATACCCGGATACCCCATCGAAATATTTCAATGTTTCAGTTTCACCGTGTACTGTTAAAAGAAAACTGATTTCCCAATTAGACACTTGCTCCAGGGTATGTATTTACCAGGTTTGATTCTCTCATCTATATGGTTTTACAGTTGATGAGTGGGAGTAAGTTATTGGGAATTAGGTGATCATCCTCATTATATCGGGATTCGTTGTAATTGGTGATATTTGAGGAAGTCACCTGGGTTGTTTGCCGAACGACAAATATTTGGTTTTGAATATCCGTTGTTATGCACCAATTTCAAGTTGATATATCTGTACGTCTATTTTTATAGAGTGAGATATACCTTTTTGAAATTATGTCTATAACATTTACCTATACCAGTGGATGGTTAGGTAAGGAGCATTGAACAGCGGTGTAAGTCTTCTTAACCATAAGTACAGTTTTCAACCTACAACACACAGTGAATGAGTCATTTGACTCAAGGGACTTATATAGAGTATTGTATGTTGTCCAGTGTCCATTAGGACAGAGGGGTAGGTCCTCGTACTATATTCTGTTTACTTGTGACTTCTCTAGTTCTTAGACAGGTGTTTCGTAGAAACACAGGGTCTGAGTTTTGAGAAGTTATAGGTATATGAATAAAGTAGAGAACCAGGTATTGCAAGCATTAGGATTCTTCAAGGTGATCGAAGATGTAGATACTTGCGGATGGTATTCAGTTGATAGTAATGATTAAGAGAACTTGCTTCTCTTTCAGGTTACTCATAATTGGAAGCATTCCTATGTTGAGTAACGATGATCGGCCTCCTTCCATTTAGTAGACATGCACTGGAGACAGCTGCATGATTTGAATCTGGTTCAATTAAATCAGTGCATCTGTTTCTATATTGGATATAGAACAGTTCATATCTTGACTTTGTTAAGATACGGGGAGTTGTTCGGCTTATGCTTAAAACCAGACTCCGGATAACTCAAGGCACGTTTCTGTAATGGCTGTTTGTGGGTTGACCCGGGCTATGACGAGGGTTGACTTTCTACCATCTGGAAGATCAATAGTGATATTGTTCTTAACTCGCCACAGTTTTAACAAAAATGGATTTTTTCAGAAAACAGTAGTGGGAGTATGGTAGAACTGGAAGTGATTCCAGAACCGCAAACGATTACTGAAGATTTGATAAGAACCTAAAGATTCAATCTGGTTTGACATTCCATTAGCCACTCCACAGATATGGTGGGTAACCTCAGGCGCTCGAGAGGTACTCCGGTAGCCTCAAGGACGGTGACAGTGAGGTTCTTGTTTACCCAGACTTGCCATTGCTGTTGTTCCAGACTGTGAGACCCGGCAGGAGGATGAGTATAGCGTCGTTCTAAACTGGCTTTAGAAGTGTACGTCTATATGACTCTGCCAGAGGGTTGTCGTAGTCAGTGGGAGCAACGGAAGCATAGTGGATAAGTGGCTTATGTCTATTTATAGACTAAAGCAGATGTAGCGGAGATAGATCATCTATTTCTGATGTGACAGTCATAGGTTTGACTTCATCAGAATAGGGAATGGATCTGTTAAGAAGGTAGTAGGGTGTGATATCCTGGTATTTGGATGACATACACAGAGTAGGAAGTGATATTCCTATACTGCGATCGGTTATACTTTGGTTGTCACACAGTGGTTTCTCCACACAGGACTTGGATATTATATCAGACATTCTGGTTACTAGATCTATAGTTTTAGATCTAGATTTGGGTAGTTTTCCAATCTGGGTACTTAGACAGCATTCTATGAGTATTTAGAATGGACGACTCCTGGCACGGTAGTGTACCTGCAGGTGATGGAGTCACCCTCTCTAAAGGTGTCTTACAGACTAAAAGGGAGAGGGATGTGCATGATTGGCAGATCACTTGCTTAGGCAACTGAGTCAATCATGAGATGTCAAGTACCACACCAGATGTTGTTTTTGCAGTAGATGCAATAAGTTGATATTGATCCAATCCTGGAGAAACAGTCGGAAGCATTTTTAGAACATAAGTTGATGTTCTAGGGATATGATAACAGCATTCTCCTTTGGGAGACCGTTATCATTCCAGGCTTCCAAGGTGACCTGGATGATAGAGAGGTTGTCAGAGTTATAGTTTTCCCTCTGACGAGGGGCAGTATTTTGGACAGATAGTCCAGGTGGATACTGAGGGAAAGCATGGCGCAGGATACTGATTAAGTTCAGTTGACGATACAGTCTAAGAAGTTTGGATTTGGAGTTCATTTATGAGCTAGGTCCCATCAGACATTCAGACACATTCTAAGACAGGTATTGCTCATTTCGGGAGATGGGTTTCTCCGCGAACTTGAGATAAAGAGAGACATTGAAAGAAACATCACAGCGGATCCACTCACTGAGGCTATTCCTCGAACGCAATAGTTTCGCAAACGAGCTTTGTGAGATTGACTAGTAGAGGAGTTGGGTGTTCGGTATCACACGGGCTATGAGTATGCGACATCGCAATAATTAGCCTTGAGTGCAAGTAGGAAATTGTTGGATATAGTGCCCTCAGAGTCAATTATTGGATTACAGGCACGTGATTGCAATGATTGAGAGAGGACCTATGCCGGTAGGACAGTCTTACTCGAGATGATAGTATGCTATCTGGTTTATCTTTATCATCGTGTACTGCTTTAGGTGACCTTACGAGTCACTATTACACGTTGATAAAGCCCCTAGGATTCTTGCTTGACTACCAGCAGTATGAGGGCGATCATATACGTGGGAGCTGGGGTCTATAAGCATATCCTTAAAAGGTCCCTAGTCGTGAGAGTTTCGAGATAGGGCATCGATTCTCCAGAGTAGACTAGTGTATACAGTCGAGACCCCGACGAGGGGCGGTGGCTGGTCTCACAAGCCACTGGTGTCAGTTGGTTCACCTAAGATGTATACAGGTGCTCATTGGGTTATGAGTACACCGGACAGGACTCGCCGGGAACCTGCTAGTTGGTATTATACCTGACGTTAGATAGCAGTTCCCTGGTGACATGTGTACAGGTTAGTTTATCGACCTGAGATCGTTATTTGTCTCGTGTGAGTTTCCACTGTGCTTTGATTACTACCCTACCACGCTCAAAGGAGACGTGCAAACAGGTTTTAGTTGGGTACAGTCCCGAGCCACATGGAGGCAGTGAGCGGATCTGCAGGGGTTCGTCTCTCCCGGTATTGGGGGTGAGGTCGCGCTGTGTCTAGGAGAGCCAGTACATGAAAAGTCCTTGGCCAAGGCAGGAGATTTACTGGTAGGTATTCCAGTAGTATTTCAGGGTGTTCTGGGCTACACTCCGACACGACTTGTACCGCTTTTGGGGGTCTGACTTTTACCAACCCCCTAGGCCCGCCATGCGATGCTCATAGACGAACGGACCGGACTGTACGTATATTGTCACTGACAGGCTCAGTAGGGTGTCAGGATGAGTTCGCTCATCGATGTCCCTTTTGGTCAATAGCTGTAGCCCGTCACGTATGGCTAATACCTCTGACGTGCTAGTGGTTAAATCCACAGCCATAGTATTGACGAGTCTTTAGAGTCCACCACACACAGTTACTCAGGTTTCGGGCGAAACGCTGTAGAGGCCGTATGGAGATATGGCAGGGTTCGATCAGATACGTGCGGTATTGCACGGATCGTGATCGGACGGATTTTACTAGCCGGCTTTGGTTTAAGCCGGATCCTAGTATTAGACAGTGTAGATTTTGTCTCTTTGCATTTGTGTTCAGTGGGAATACAAATGCGGGCATGTATATGCAGTCGTGGGGTTTTCCTGTAATTTATTACGGGATCAGTTTTTTGAGGTTGCCAGTTTGCATTCCGTTCCGGCCGGTTTTCCTTTGTTCCTTCACGGCCGGACTTTCGATGGAAGGGGTTATTTGCAGTTTGCAAATAACTTATTTGTGGAGGGGTTTCTTGCATTTGTGCCTGCATAATCATGAGATTCCTTTTGAGTCCATTCCATTGCATTTATTATGATGTTATGGATAGGATGTGGATGAGAAATGGTGTGACTTTTCTCATTTCATTTTTGATACCATTTCTTCTCTTGATTTTTTAATTCCTTGAATAAAATAATTTTGGCATCTCCACCATTTGTGAGATGAAGGGGCCGGCCACTTTTGAGGGGTGAGAAGAGAGAGGTTCATTTGGTGTGGCATTTTTCCTTCATCCCATTCTTTGCTAGAAAATGATAGCTCCTATTTTTCTAAAGCTCATTTTCTCTTTCTCCACCTCCACATCAATGGCAACTACATAAACCCCAAAAGAGACATAGCATTCTACACTAGCCTACAGCAAATCTTGGACGCGTCGGCTAGCCAACTTCGCGCCCGAGTTGCCTCGGTCCAGTGGTGGGAGCCCGTAAAAGAATCCGGTTACGTGGTGCCCTTTCCGACGAGGAGGTGACGAACGGAGTTTCCGCGGGAGATCGGAGTGGAGACGAAGACTGAAGGACATGGATCGCTTGGTATATCTCTCTACCCATCTTTTAGTTTGCTAGAAGCTAGGTTAATGGCCCGATCCGGGATTTTTGTGCGCGGTGGTGCCGGTTTGCTAGTTTGCAGAGTTTTTCGTTTCCGCGTTTCCGGCGTCGGATCGACGGCGGGGGCGCCGCCGTGCACTTACACGTTGTACTAGCGGGCAGTTTGCTGTTGGTAAGCGGCGGCTCTAATCTGTGCGTGGTCCCGCTTTTCCAACAAGACGTCCAAATTTGTCCAGAGTGCCGTGGTGTCCGCTTCGTCATCGAAATGTTCGACTCTGTGACTTGGTAGCCCGATCTCTGCTGGGACCATTGCCTCGGTGCCGTAGCAAATACTGAAGGGGATCTCTCCAATGGGGGTCTTCTTCGATGTGCGCAAGACCCATAAGACCTGAGGTAATTCATCGACCCAACTGCCCTGCCGTTTTTCAAGGCGAGCTCGAAGTCCTCGAATGACATCCCTGTTAGCGACCTCGGCTTGCCCGTTGCACTGGGGGTGCGCGACGGCGGCCTCGCTACAGAATTCTTTAACTCTTTCATTCTCGAAGTTCGTCCCTTGGTCGGTAATGATACACCTCGGGATCCCGAACCGGAATATTACGTTGTTCTGCAGGAACTTGATGGTCGTAGTAGCGTCCGGTTTTCTGATGGGGACGGCCTCGATCCACTTCGTAAAGTAGTCCACCGCAACAAGGATGTACTTATGCCCGCCCGTACCTATAAGGAGTTGGCCTATCATGTCCATTCCCACAGACGGTGCCAATTGATGGAGGCTGTGATCTCTTTCAGATGTTATCTTCCGTTGATCTGTGGCGAGCGTTGATGGATAGATGAGATTGGATTTGAGGGTAGCCTCTTAATGCATGTGGATCTCAATGGGCTTGATTTGAGAATGAAGTCGAGCTACCTGTAAAGAAGTCCCGGGGTGGTAAGCTCGGTAGCCGGAAGGTGAGGTATGCTGCCATGGAGTTGGCAACTCTTGCACCTTCTGACGAGTTTCTAAGCGCCATGATAAATGGTCGGCTAGTAGTACCCTTAGAGAAGCGTCATCTGGACTAAGGTGCGGGCCCCTTGATGCGCTCCGCCGACCCTTTCATGGACCTCACGGAGGATATAGTCGGCTTCATGGGGGTCGACGCACCGAAGCAGGGGTTGTGTGAAGGATTTCTTGTAGACGTTCCCATTGCACCAGAGGAAATGGTGGGATTTGGCTCGGAGGCGGCGGGCCTCCCCACGATCTCCGGGGAGCGTACCCTCCTTCAGGAATTCGACGATGGGCTTCCTCCAATCTCGTTCCTCTTCCCGAGCTTTGTAAACTTGGAACGATGTCGCTCCATCTTCCACGCTGGGCCGCGGCAGGACCTCGAAGAGGATATTTCTCGTGTTGTTGGCCGAGTAAGAGGAAGCTAGCTTGCTCAGAGCGTCGGCCTGGGCGTTTAGGTGTCGGGGGATCTGCTCCCTTCGTCGAAG
Organism: Agapanthus africanus; assembly: GCA_030015575.1. Lineage (NCBI taxonomy): Eukaryota > Viridiplantae > Streptophyta > Magnoliopsida > Asparagales > Amaryllidaceae > Agapanthus > Agapanthus africanus. Next base: position 44,301,868 of record CM057344.1, read on the forward strand.
CCCTTTCGCAGCCTTCTTACCTTGGCTAAGTACTTCACCATCAGTGGCTCCCGAGCCTCAAAATGGCCGGTCACTTGGCCGACGACCAGAGTGGAGTCTCTACGAATTCGGATCGTCTTCAGCCCCACTCCGGAGGCGATCCGAAGTCCAGCGAGCAGGGCCTCGTACTCCACTGCTTTGTTCGAGGTTTTGAACTCGAGCTTTAAAGAATACTCCATCTCTGCTTCGTTCGGGCCCCGAATGATGAGGCCGGCACCGCGGCCTTCCTCGGTTGATGACCCATCGACGTAAAGGACCCAATCGGGGACGGAGTTGGGCCTCTCTTCGACCAAGGGTTGGGATCCGGGGACCGACACGGGAACCGCCTCCTTGATGGGGATGGTGCATTCGACGATAAAATCGGCCAGGACTTGCGCCTTGATAGCTTGCCTCGGGCGGTACTTGATGTCAAATTGGGACAGCTCCCACCTCCACTTATCCAAACAACCAGAAGACTCGGGGGAGGCGAGAATAGCCCCAAGGGGCGTTCGGTGAGTACGAGGATGGTGTGCGCCTGGAAATAGTGCCTTAGTTTCCTCGAGGTCACGACGATTGCCAGGATAATATTCTCTATGGTCGGGTACCTTGTTTCCGCATCCTTGAAGATGTGGCTTACATAGTAGACCGGCTTTTGGACACCCTCGACTTTTCGGACGAGCACCGAACCTGCAGATTGATCGGACACCGCCAGATACAGTGATAGCTCATCTCTTTTGACTAGCCGAGTGAGTAATAGGGGAGTCGCCAGGTGCGCTTTCAATTGCTCGAAGGCGATCTGACACTCCTCCGACCATTCGAATCTTGGGATCTTCTTTAGAGCTTTGAAGAACGGGAGGCACTTTTCTCCGGATCTTGACATGAGACGACTCAGAGCGGCTACCCGCCCTGTGAGCCGCATGATTTCGATGTTAGTCTTGGGCACGGCCATGTTGAGGATGGCGCTGATTTTCTCTGGGTTAGCCTCGATTCCGCGGTGGGTGACCATGAAGCCGAGGACCTTTCCACTGGTGACCCCGAATGCGCACTTAGCGGGGTTCAGTTTCATCTTATATTAGCGGAGGACGTCGAAGGCCTCGTCTAGATCCTTGGCGTGCTGATCCGACGAGGTCGATTTGATGAGCATGTCATCGATGTAAACTTTCATATTTCTGCCGATATGAGACTTAAACATCCTGTTGACCAAGCGTTGGTACGTAGCCCCGGCGTTTTTGAGGCCGAAGGGCATCACTTTATAGCAGTATACCCCCCCAGTCCGTTGTGAATGCGGTGAGCTATTCGTCTGCCGGATTCATACGGATCTGGTTGTAGCCAGAGAAGGCGTCTATGAAGTTGAGTAGTTCGTGGGCTGCCGAACTGTCGACGAGCTGATCTATCCGAGGGAGGGGATAGTTGTCTTTTGGGCAGGCCTTGCTGAGGTCAGTGAAGTCGACGCACATGCGCCACTTCCCGCTGGCCTTTTTGACCATGACTACATTTGCCAACCACTCTAGGTAAGCCACGTTCCGAATTAAGTTGGCTGCGAGCAGCCTGTCGACCTCATCTTCGATTGCTTTTTGCTTGATCGGAGTGAAGCTTCCTTTCTTCTGCCTGACAGGTCAGACCGCCGGGTCGACCCCGAGCTTATGTGATATTATTTTGGGGTCTATCCCGGGCATGTCGGTGGACGCCCAAGCGAACACATCTGAGTTCCCTCTGAGGAAGTGGATCAAATCGTCGTGCCGAGCTCCCGTTAAGAGCAACCCGATTTAGACGGTTTGTTCGTTGTCCCTTTCGACGAGGGGGACCTCTGTTAGCGGCTCAACCGGGGCTCTTCGGATCTCTTTATGCTCGTCCCGAGTATCCAAAGATCCCCTGAAATCATCCGTGCCCTCAAGATCATCGCTTTTCTCCTCTGGCATGGACGTCGCTGTGAAGCAAATCTTCGCGGTTTTTTGGTTTCTATAGGCCCGACCTATCTTGCCTTGGTCGAGGGGAAACTTGATCGCCAGGTGGTAGGTCGATATCTGGGTCCGGAGGGAATTCAGCGTTGGGCGTCCCAGGAGGATATTGTAGGCCGATGGAATTCTGGCGACGATGAACTCCACAGGCACGGTATGCGTATGGCCAGTCTCCCCAATGTTAAGCAGGAGGGTGACCACCCCTTCCGCCAGGATGGAGTGATTGGTGAACCCTGACAGGATGTGGACGGTCAGCCTCAGGTCCGACGGGGTGAGTCTCATACGTAGGAAGCAGTCGTAGAAGAGGATGTCTACCGAGCTTCCTGAGTCGACCAATAGCCTATACCTCATAACGGTGGACCCGCGCTGTGATTACCAGAGTGTCGTTGTGAGTCAGGGATATCCCGTAGAGGTCGTCGTCGGTAAAGATGATGGGCTCGCTTTTACCCTCTTCCTGGGTTGGCCGCTATTCTCTTCGACCGGCAAGGAGCGCCGTATCTCGCCGGCCTTAGGTGCAACCCCCCTGCCGATACGACCATGATTTGGCCGATCGTCAACTCGCCGGAAGGGGGTGGTGCTCTTGTTCTCGGTCGGCTTGTCGTTTGTCCCGCAAGTACCTTGCCAGGTCTCCGAGCGGATCAACTCCTCGATGTAGTCTCGGAGTTGTTTGCAGTTCTCGGTGGGGTGTCCCTGCGACCTATAGAAAGCGCAATAGGGGCCTCGTGTCCGTTTGGCCGCCTTATGGCTGATCGTGGGAAGTTTGAAGAATCTCTCTCCCTTTGCCTCCTCCAATAGCTCTGTTTGGGAGACGCTGAGTGGGGTGTACTCCTGGAACTTTGGGGAGTAGGGCTTCGGCCGCTCAATTTTCTTCTTATCCTTTCTTTCCCTCTTCTTCTGATCGACCTGGTCGGTCCGAAGTAGGTTCGCATTTACCTCGGACTCTAGCAGGATCTCTCGTTCAGTCCAGGCTTTTACCTCGGCCATGGTCTTAGGTTGCGCCAATGCAAAGGAGCGGAGCCACTCCTTGTGTCTAAGACCCGACCTAAGTGCAGTGATGACCATCTTTGCTCCTAGACCTCGAAGAGGGCGTTGTAGAAGCGGGTAACGTATCCCTTGAAGGACTCCTTGTCCCCGCTCTTTATTGTGAAGAGACGATCGACGGTCCGCTTCTGCCGTCTGTTCCCGACGAAGAAGCAGAGGAACTAGGTGGCCAGCTTATCAAAGATAGAGATTGAGCGCGGAGTGAGTCCTCGGAACCAATCTCGTCCAGAACGGATGAGAGTAGCGGGGAAATCTAGGCATTGCGTGGTGTCGGAACTGTCCTGGAAACTCATCCCTGCTGTGAACGCGTTCAAATGGTCTTTCGGGTCGGACTTCCCATCGAATAGGGAAACCTTTGAGGGCTTGTTCCTAGAGGAGACGTAGAAAGAGAGAAGCTCCTCGGTGAAGGGCCTCATAAGCGAGTCGACGGCGTATCTAGCCTCATTGCTTGATGGATGACTCTCCCGATGTATGCCCTCAATCTTCTTTTCGAGGGCATCGAGTCGGTCGTGATATCCCGAGGATCTGACACACTCGGATTTATGGCCCCTGCTGCCGCCGACCTGCACCGGGCCTCGGTTCCGATTTCGTTCTATGAGGTTCCGTAGGTCCCCTGGAGAGGTTGTCTTCGAGCTGCCATGGTGAGTCCCGTCCGTGCGAACCTGTCGAGGGAGAGGGCGCCGGCCATGCCTGGGAGCAGGCGAGCTGATCGACACCTCCTCGGGAGGGATAGGAGCGCGATGGGCCTCAGGGCGGGGCGCTCTTTCATAGGACTTCGGCATCGAGCCTTGAGGTGCCCACCGGGTCATCAAGTTAGTCGCCATGGGGGATTTGCAGTCGCCGAAGATAGCGAGGCGGTGCCCAGATGTGTCGGCGTGAGCATTGTCTTCTTTCCTCATGTGTCGTTCCTGAGGTGGGGGAATGACGACATGGGGAGCTTGTCCCACCGTTTGGACACGGACAAGCGCATCCACAATGGACGCGAGCCGATCTATCCGAGCAGATAGGGCGTGAATGGCGTTCGAGGGAGGAGGGGATCCACCCGTGTCTCCATTGTGGGGAGGACGACGGCTGGAGCTTAGATCGTCTCGATGATCACTCGCCATATGTTCGATATCGGAAGATTAACTTTCGTTGAGTGGAACTTTCGAATTTTCCCACAGACGGCGCCAACTGATGGAGGCTGTGATCTCCTTCAGATGTTATCTTCCGTTGATCTGTAGCGAGCGTTGATGGATGGCTGGGATTGGATTTGAGGGTAGCCTCTCAATGCGTGTGGATCTCAATGGGCTTGATTTAAGAATGAAGCCGAGCTACCTGCAAAGAAGTCTCGGGGTGGTTGTACCACCGTGGACCCTCCGACGATCAAGTTAGTCAAGGTATTTTGGCAGAGTAATGGCCTATCGGGGTAAAATTGCCTCACCTGAGTCGTCTGAAGATGGGTTAATATAGGGCCAGCCATGGGCTGGCGGGCGCGAGATTCACGCCGGCCGTTACACCCCTGGGCGTTACGCCTATGTGAAAGGCGGGATCCTCCATTAATGACGAGATACGCTCGTTAATGGGGGGAACGCGATGGCGTGGAACGCAGGATCATGGGTGGCGGAATCTCGCGACTGGCGAGATTTGCAGAGCCAAGGCGGAGGTGCCTGTGATCTGTGAAGTGGGTTGGTCAGTGATACCGAGGAAGCTAAGCTCGGCGAGAGGCTCGGGAACGAGCGAGAGGCCGAGGGAGCGTGGTTCAGCAATAGCTCGGAGGCGAGCTAGGAGGGCTGAGGGGACTCAGCGTGCAGGAGGGCTCGGAGGCGAGCCAATGGTTGTTTGTAAGGCGGGCACAGGAGTGGCCTAGGAAGCCACCGAAGGTCGAGACCATCCTCGGGTCGAAGGCCCGGGGCATGCTTCCAATGTACCTTTCTTACTTCTTTCTCGTGAGCTTTGGGACACGTCATCTGCCACGTGTCATGATCTGGGGAGTTCTCAGTACCGAGCATTATCAGTACGCATATATATGGCAACAACAAATGCAAAAGTAAGCATTAGCTTAAGTTGTAATGCGTTCCCACTTCCCAACAATAACCTTTTGAATTATATTATACTTCAACTGTGAATGAACATTTTCTATGTAAAGGAAAAGTTTTATCTATTTTTCTAACTCAATTTGACGTTCCTTTCCAACTTTTCATATTATCTAACAATTTTTATATCCCAACGACTTTATTTTGATTTTTAAAATTAAGTCCTTATCCCAATGACTTTATTTTGAATTTTAAGCATAATCTTGCTTTGTTTGGTGCCCCTCTAATGAAAATTCCTGCATCTGCCTCTACCCCTGATTACTCATGAAGCAAAAGGGAAATAAAAATGGTTAGTACACAGTTCTACGGGGTGATCTGTTGCAGACTCGTTGCTTACTTAAAATAGAAACTTCTTGCAAGTTTTAAGGATTTTACATGATTGGGTTTATATATGTTCCTACAATCACAAACATAACCCGCATGAAATTTCAATTTAAAGTTTATATGTTCCTACAATCACAAACAGAGCCAACATGAAATTTCAATTTGTACGTGTAATTTAGTGTCCTACAATCGCAATTCAAAGTTGAGAAAACCAGCAAAACAAAGCATCTAGCGCATATCATTAAGGTTAGGCGCCAGTTGTTTTTGGTAATTTAGCTCGGTTCAAGACTTTAGGGCCATCTCTACATTAATAGTAATCATGTCCTCCACTTCTTCTTTTCTGTTCTTTTTTTGTGGCCTTTTTCCCTTTTTTGGGGCCAAATATCAATTTCTATATTTCTGGTTTTGGGTTACATTCATGAAATCTCATGTGCCATAAGAGAAAATATGCTCCCATCGCGGTCAAAAATGCTAACTTTTCAACTACAACTCTGATGATAGGCATCATGCGTATTAATCTTCAAGGTTTAGAACATAATCATACCAATGTACATGTGATTTCTATGCTTTTTGCTCATAAATCTTGGGGTGTAAAATATTCTATTGCCGATTTAGCATTACTATGGATTTGGCATTGTTCACGTGGGGACCATGTATTTTATGTTATTAAAAAAAAACCTTCTTTATCTTGCTCTTTAATCCTCAAATCCAAATCACGCTTACTTTTTCCCAATCAAATAAGGATTACATGAATCTACAAATCCAGCACTGCGAATCCAATATCAACCAAACACAAAATTAGCCAATCCAGATTTTTTTAATTGTGCTATTTAGGAATCCAAATTTCACAATCCTGCAATCAAACAGCCCCTAAAGAAACTCCTTGACTATTGCTAATCATATGATACTTTTGGAGATTAAAATGGATTCTGTTTGAAAAAATTCCAAGCCCCACACTGATTCGATAGAAGTGAAATTTGAATTCAGGCTCTTGCCTAACATCTTACCACTATTCTACATAGAGTTGTACATAGGATGGTGGAAAGGATTGTGGAACGATCCAGGCTTAAGTTTGTTTGAGTTCTCTCAAGTACATAAACGGGCCTAAAACCTTGTTTAGGCCGGGCTTGTTTATTTGTTAAACGAGTTTGAGTGAGTTCTCAATGTGCCAGAGCCGCGAACCCCTGATCCTTTTCAAGTGTGTTTTAAAGTTAGAAAATAGACAACTAAGAAATCACAATACTATATGAAAAAATCATATAGATGTTCGATACTATATTTGATAAATTGAATAGCGAGAAAGTATGATTGTTATAGCTAAATAAACAGTTCAAAACCTAGAGCGGTCAAAATTTAAAGCTATTAATTATCTAAATTCTTCGATATTTCTGCATGATGGAGGTCGGAATCTCCCTCAGATATTGTCCTCCGTCGATCTTTATACCAGCGAGGCTGAATGGTCGAGATTTGAGGTGGGGGTTGAGTATGTAGGTCTCAATGGATTGTTGGATGTCGATCACACTGAGCTACCTACAAGGAAAGTCCCAGGGTGGGAAACCACCGTAGGACCCTCCGACGATCAAGTAAGTACCGAGGAATAATAATGGCAGGGTAGTGGCGTATTATAATGAGTTCAACCTACCTGAGTCGTCTGGAAGAGAGCATTTATATAGCGGTCGCATGGAGCGAACCGGTGCAAGATTCTCGCCGTCCGTTATGCCCCCGTCTTACGTAAGCGTTGATGGAGGGGTATGTTCATTAATAGCGAGATACGCTCATTAATGGTGAGATGTGCTAGCGTGGGATGCGGGATATGGAGCGGAGGAGATCTTGTTTTGGCGAGATACACTGAACTGTTACGGGGGCACTTGGGCTCCATGCTCTCGGTTGAACAGGAAAGCTAAGGAAGCTCGGTTCGATGGATAGTTCGGAGATGAGCAAGGAGGTCGAGGAATCTCGGCTCTGTTACGGCTCGGAGACGAGCAAGGAGGCTATGGAAGCTCGACTGTAGGATTGCTCGGAGGCGAGCTGTTGGCAGGTTGCTAGGCAAATAGGGAAGGTACTCCGAGGAGGTCTCCAAAAGGTCGGGTGCAACCTCGGAGACGAGGTGCCGAGAAATGTCCCCAATGCATCGTATTTATTCCAGCTTTGTAGCCCCCAAGAATCTAGTGAGCTTAAGCGGTTGACACGTCATCCGCTACATGTCGCGATATGGGGAATTCCCACTTACAAGTATCATCATTAGCCCCCACTCTCGTTCCGACCTATTTATGGGTCGGGTCGAGAGTGGTCTGCTCGGTTTTCTCCGTTCGTCTTGGTACCAAGGAATCTTCGCGGTGGATTGTCTGGGAACGATGTGGCATTTAGCAGCCATGTCTCTTCGATTTCTGGATCCACGTGGTGATTCACGGTACGCCTACGTTTCCGTGCATATCCTTAATAATGTCAGCGGATCAGCGAAATGATTGCGCTATAAAGGAGACGTCACTTCGTTCGCTCAGGAAGTTGATCTCCGTGCCACGTGGCCACCATTGGGTAGCGGACTACGAGACGTCGCCAGTCATATTCTTGTGAGGGGGAAACTTCCAATGGTTAGTTGCCATGTGGCATCATCGGGGCCAGAGGATGTGACACTTCATTTTGGCAGGAGCGGATTGGGACTGTCGGATGGCTTTTGCTGGACATATAAATAGGAGAGGCCTTTCCTTAGGAAACACTTTTGCTTTAGTTGCCTCCTATTGTCTAAAGATTGCCCGGCGCTCCGTTACTTAGGTCGGATCTTCAGCTTAAATCCATCTTTAGCCGACCTTTCCTTGAATCAGGTTAGATGTCTTCTTCTGATGTTTCCGTTGATGTAGTTAGGGTTGAGTCGGACAATGATGTTTCAACTTCTGAAGCTGAGTCCAGTGGGGCATATTCTTCCTTCTCGGCTTCTAATAGCCGAGAAAGTTCTTCTTCTTCTTTGTTTTCTTCTCCATCGGGCTCGCCCCAAAGGGTGGCGACACCCTTGTTCTTCGTCATCGGGTGGAAAAGAGGGCCTCCAAGGTACGCATCGAAAATACTCATGATGCGCCCTCGGTATTGAATCGATTGGATGAGCTTCCGATATCCGGGTTCTTTTCTACACCCCCTGGCTATTCACTTCGTCTGGCTAAGGAAGGTGAACGGGCAGACCAGGTATAGGACAATGAGATTGCTCTGTACCTGGAAGCGTTCTGAGAGGGGATACATCTGCCCTTCTCATTCGATGTTTGTGCTGTTCTCCATTGCTTCCGACTTGCCCCGGACCAGCCAGCGCCGAACTCGTGGAGAATTCTCTTCGGGTTCCTGGTCCGTTTGAAGATTGATCGGATCCCCTTCGACTTGAGCCTCCTTCTTTCCTTCCATTGCTACAAAAATCACCCTGGCACTCGAAAGGACGAGCCGAGCTAGGTTTACCTTTCTCTTAAAAAATATAAGGGTAGGGCGGCCGGGTCAGGGATAGTGGTCGTCCCTTCTTCCATCCATGAGTGGAAGAAGAAGTTTGTTTTCGTCGGTCTTCCGGAGGGAGAGGATTGGCCAGTGCTCACCAAATGTCATAGAGCGGATTGCCTAAGGGTCAAGCAGTCAAACGCCCTGGAGGCGGGGATAGTGTCACGGTGGGAGCCAATCCAGCGGGCTGATGTTCTGCTTTTTTAGCAGGCCTAGAGCTGGGCGGGACTCAGTCCCGCGCGCTTTAGGGGTAAGTTAGGACTTCGACGATTAATTTAGGCTTAGCATAATGTTTTCATTCTTCTTGCTGACCTTTTCATTCGTTTTCTTCTGCAGAGCCAATGGATCGATCAAAGATCATGGCCGCAAAGGAGCAGGGGAGGAAGGGCGGCAGTGCTAAATCATCCAAGCCCGCACCCGGCGCGGTCCCCCGACAAGCTCCTCCCGCCAAGGTAGATGTTACTCTTCCCGTATCGAAAGAACGCCGGAGTGGTGGGCAGAAGCACGCCAGGGATTAGGCTCCCCGGGCTAGAACAGAAACACCACCCTCCGCTGAGTCTCTGACCAAGAGACTTAAGAAAGTGGTTTCCCGGCCACCCTTGGCCGGGATACAGGAGCAGGAGGGCGACTTCTGCATTGAGGTGCCTTCGGGGCTCTCTTTGGCTGACAGCTTGCCGGCGGACATAGAGGAAGCAGCGGGGGCCAAGATTCCCAGGGGCACCATGAAGGCTCAAGTGGCGGCAATAGCCCAGGAGGCAGTCCAGGTTGGTAATCTTCTAAAAAATTTCTAAGTGCTTTTTCCTCTGTTTAGCTTCTGACGAAAACTGTTCATGTCTTTTGCTGGTCCTTCAGCATTGTGCCCTCCTTACCGCCATGGAGGCTGAGGAGGTGACCCCGGTGATGAAAAAGGTCAAAGAGTCATCCTCACGTGAGGAAGAGCTTCTTTCCAAACTGAAGGAGGTGGAGGACAATGCGCCCCCCGGGACCCGAAGCTGGACGCGGAAGGCCTGACAGTCGCGAGGCTGAAAGAGTCTCATCGGGCCCTAACCGAGTCTAACCGGGCCCTTCAGTCCCGGGTTGGTGAGGTTAACGAACTCTATAACGCCATGAAGAGGTAGAGGGACTCGTTTAAGAGAGATGCCCAGATGGCCCACGAGGCGGTGAAGCGGGCTGAGGGTGGGGCGGAAAAGGCCATGGAAGACTATAAGGAGTCCGACCAATTTTATGACGACCTTTCCGATTCCGCGGCCGTCAGGTGGCACAATGACCTTGACGCCGTTAAGGAAGCAAGGCCCGGTTTCGACGACTGGGAGCTTCGAGTAAGGTATCCCCTTGCGGAGGAAGGACCCCACGACGGTAGCGCCAAGCCGGCGGGTGGAGGTGAGGCTGCAGTCGGAGGTGCCGAGCATATTAGATATGTATGCCCTAGAAGCCATTATTGTATACTGGTTTGTATAATACATTTTGGAGGCTTGGGATATATATATATATGATTTTACGACAGTCTTGCTCGATATAGTAGTATGCTACTTGGTTTGTTTCTATCTTAATATGTGTATATGTTTCTTTTAACATATCGCTAAAAAAATATTGGTAGAGCTCTTAGGATTTTTGCTTGACTACCGGCGTTGTGATGGCGATCACACTAGTGACGGCTGGGTGGTCTATAAGCACATCCTTATTTTGGTCCCTAGTCGTAGGATTATCGAGACAGGGCATCGATACTCCAGAGTAGACTGGTGCATACGCTTCTCTTCCCAGCAGGGGAGATGGTCTGTCCCACAGCCATCAGCACGTCGTACTGGAGATAGTATGCAGGTTCTCGTTAGGTTACGAGTACACTGGACAGGACTCGTCGGGAACTGTTGGTTGGTATTATATCTATCGTCAGTTGACAGTTCGCAGGTGATATGAGTACAGCTTAGTCCACTGACTTGATACTGTCACTTCGCCACGAGTGTGTTCCCACTGTTCTTAGATTACTACCCTACCACGGCTCTACTGAGTCGTGCAAACAGGTAGTAGTTGGGTGCAGTCCCGAAGCACTTGGAGGCAGTGACGGTTAGACATGATTCGTCTCTCCCGGTATTGGGGGTTGATATCGCACCGTGTCTAGGAGAGCCATTACACAAAGTCCCTGGCCAGGGTGTCACGCCCCGATTCCCAGAGTACACTAAAATGGGCACATGACATAGCCAACCATGCTACCTGTGGGTAGGAAGTATCCATCCACAGTCACATTATGGCTGTAGAGATATCAAAAATAAAATAAAACTATCTAAAACATGTCCATAATCCAAGATAGCATGAGTCAAGAATAATAAAAATGCGGAAGCGAAAGATCCAATACAAAATAACTGGAATGTATGTCCCATAATGCGGGCTCACATCAGGAAATAAATACAGGAAAGAAAACTAACTACTGCTGACACTCACAGCTCAGCCTGTCGGCTGAAGTACTCCTGCTCGAACTGCGACAGCGGTACAGAATCTGGGCCATGCAAAACCCAGACGTCAGCGCGTCAAGTCATCAAGTAATAACATAATAAACATGGTAACATGCAATGCGAATATAAACATGAATAAAGCAAGGGTAACAATAATATAAATCAGAGCAGTGCAGGGTAGTGTGCAGTGGGTAAACTAAACTGTTCTATCAGGTTTTCTGTTCTAAAGTCTTTGAAACCAAATTGATGAATCATTGATGTAACTCAATAGTATCCCGTACAAACCCGGGACCACGGCCCAGATTCTCGGGCTGAAACCGAGACATGCCGCTAGGCACTAAACAGGAATGTGTCCAGATGAATGATGTCAGCAGCATCATTCCAAGGCTGGCCTAGCCTCTAAAACTGATCAGAACAAGTAGCGAACTGTTGAATTACAAGTCAGGTTTCACCTTTGATTTCCCCATACCCCCAAGCTATATGTGTATGTCAAGTCAGGTATCCCGTAATCAAGAACTAATGCCAACACAGGATCAGGTAAATAGGTTTGTCTGGATAGACAACAGGAACGGTCCATGAGGACTACATGTCAGGTTTGTTGGCATTAGACATAAGATCAGGTAACGGGTCAGGTCATGGTACATCCGGTCAAGTCAAGCAGTATACAGTACCATATCGGGTCAATCAATATGTATGTAGCAAGTCAGGTCAAGATGTAAACGATATCATGGATATGCTCATACTCAGTTACATAATCAAGCATGGTCGTCAACAACATAGATTTAAGCAACGAATTTAAACAATAAAGAAGCATCGACTAATTAGCAGCACAGTTATCAATTGTGTGTCCGAGGTGTTATCAACATTATAAGAATACAACAAGATAGTTAGGGCCGTTAAATCATGTTAACCAAATTAAGAATTTTGTGGGTGCAATGATATATATATATATATATATATAAGTTCCATGGATGAAATCACAGTTTATGCAGGTTAAATGTACACGAGTGTCCGAATGAAGTAAAACGATAGAGAAAGTGCCATAGGCTACGTCATTGGTGAAAGTGTAATTAAAACATGTAAATATGGTTATTAGGTTCAATACCGTAATTGCAAAAGGTAGGTTCCAAATTTGAAACATAAAAATGATATATAACAATATTGAACACGAAAATGGGAAATGATCGTACTGAAGTTAAAACTACAGGTTTAGGGTGTCATCAATGTGTAAGTAAATATTATTTAGCATGTAGCAAGGGGTACTTGCCTCGACGGGTTGCGAATCGGGAAAACGGAACGTAAAACGTCGGCGGGGAAAACTCACGACGGGCGCACGGTTCACGGAATGAACCTAAACGACGGACAATGAAGCCACACGGGTCGGGGTACCACGCTGGAACGTCGGGACACGTCGCCGGCACGGCCGGATTCCGGCGAGACACAAAACAGTGAATAAACCATATTTAAAGAAATGCATGAAAAGATAAGAGAATAATCAAGAAGAGAGAAGGGAAGAAGGATAGAGGAGAGGGTGCTCACGCGGATCTGTGGAGGGGTGGTGATCGCCGACCACGTCGACGGAGCTCCGGCGGCCAGCCTACGACGACGGCGAGAAAAATTTTCAGATCAAGAAACCTGAACAGAGAAGGAAGAAGAAGAAAGGAGAAGATGAGGGGATGTGACGAGGGCGAGGAGACGACGAGGCCGGTGGTGATGGCGTCGACGTTGGGTTGCTGCGGCGAAGTGCTAGGCGGCTAGGGTTTCTCGCGACGTGGGTTCCTTCAGTAAAAAGGAAAAGAGAGGAGGGAGGAAAATATATATATGGGAGAGAGAGAGAAAGAGAGAGATATGGGGGGAGAGAGAGAGATAGAGATATGGGGAGAGAGAGAGAGAAGTTGCGAGAGGAGAGAGAGAGGAGAGAGATAGAGAGAGGAGAGAGATCGAGAGGAGAGAGAATTTTGGATTATACGACGGAGAGAGAAAGAGAGAGAGAAAGAGAGAGAGATAGAGAGAAGGTGGGGCCCACTGGGTTATGAGAATTTTGATTGGCTGGGATAAAAATTATAAAAGATTTAGAAATATATGAAAAATATTATGGGGTTATAAAAAAAATATTCGACGGTTTAAAAATATATTAGAAATTGGGATTTGGCGCAAAGTAAAATATTTCTAAATTGCGCCCAGGTCGGATCCAAAAATTTGAAATTGAAATAAGAAAATTTTAGGCGGGATCCAAAATTTAAAATGAGGTCTTTTATAATCAAAAAGAATACCCCCAAAACGGACACACGTACGTGCGCGTAGCCGTCCAAACTCGCCCGTTTCACTGAACGGGACGAGAACACGATGCACGGACGCTACAACAGGGTTAGGGGTGTCAAGCATGCCATGACGATTATTTTTAATTTTATTTTAGATGCCTTAAATTATTATATGCAGAAATGAATTGTCGGGTAAAACTTATAACTAACAACAGTCAAGTAGGATCAATGAAATAAGTACCATACGCCAACATACGACAACAGAAACCAGTAGCATTGGGCTCGGGTGTTACATTATACCCAACTACAAAAAGAATTTCGTCCTCGAAATTCCATGAATACAAAGATAGATGACAAAATAACTACAAGAAAAGATGAGGAAACTTCTGCCGGATTTCATCTTCTCATTCCCAAGTGGACTCTCCATGCGAGCGATTACCCCAAGAAACAAGCACAAGAGGGATCACCTTGTTCTTAAGAACCTTTTCCCTTCGATCCACGATTTCAATCGGTCGCTCCTCAAAAGTCAAGTCTTCTCGTACTGTTAGCTCCGAATGATCCAATACGTGCGTTTCATCTCGAACATACCTACGGAGTTGAGATACGTGAAACACATCGTGCACATTTGCCAAGGACTGCGGTAACGCCAAACGATACGCTACCTCACCAACACGCTCCAAGATCTCAAAGGGTCCAACGAATCGAGGACTAAGCTTTTCTCGACTTCCAAAACGAATCACCCGTTTAGTCGGTGATAACTTTAAGAATACCAAATCACCCACGGCGAACTCTAGAGGTCTTCTTGACGTGTCTGCCCAACTCTTCTGTTGGTCTTGTACTGCCTTCATATGATTTCTGATAGTGTTAATCTTCTCAACTGTCTGCACAACCAAATTTGGTCCCAATAATCTTCGTTCACCGATATCGTCCCAACAAACAGGTGAACGGCATTTACGACCATACAAAGCTTCAAATGGAGCCATCTGGATAGTTGCCTGAAAACTGTTGTTGTAAGAAAACTCCACCAAATGTAGATGATCCTCCCAAGAACCCTTGAAGTCCAACATGTATGCTCTCAACATATCTTTAAGAGTTTGGATTGTTCTCTCGGACTGACCATCAGTTTGAGGATGATAAGCTGTGCTAAACTTCAATCGAGTCCCCAAACTTTCATGTAAACTCCTCCAGAAGTATGATAGAAACCGAGTGTCACGATCGGACACTATGCTCACCGGTACTCCATGCAATCTTACAATCTCTTGCATGTACCGCTCCGCCAAAGTCTCTGTTGATTGACCAACCCGAAAAGGAATAAAGTGAGCTGTCTTGGTCAATCGATCAACAATCACCCATACAGCATTGTTGCCTTTTGGACTTCGCGGTAAAGCCGTCATGAAATCCATGGTTATATGTTCCCACTTCCACTGAGGAATCGGAAGTGGTTGCAATAAACCAGCAACCCTTTGATGTTCAGCCTTAACTTGCTGACACACTAAGCACTTTGCCACAAAGCGAGCAATCTCCCGTTTCATGCCTTCCCACCAGAAATGCTGTCGAATATCTCGGTACATCTTTGTGCCTCCTGGATGTACAGAATAAGCTGAACTGTGTGCCTCCTTCATAAGCTCTTCAGGAATATCCCCCTTTGGCACACACAAACGGCTACTATACCTCAACGAACCATCTTCGTGGATCAATAAATCTGTTCGTAGTCCGTCTTCAACCTGTTCTCGAAACTTTTGCAGTCTAGGATCCTGCGATTGTGCTGCTTTAATATTCTCGATCAACGATGAATGTACTTGCAGCTGCATCAACTGTCCCGAAGAATGCGGTAGCACAACCTACAAGTCAAATCTTCGAAAATCTTCAACGAGCTCCTTCTGCGTAGTTAACATCTGAATTGCTGGTAACCGACTAAGCGCATCCGGCACGACATTAACCTTCCCCGGATGGTACTTAAGATCAAGATCGTAGTCAGCCATCAGCTCCAACCATCTACGTTGCCTCATATTAAGCTCCTTCTGTGTGAACACATACTTCAAGCTCTTATGATCAGTAAAAACTTCGACCCTTTCGCCTAAAAGGTAGTGTCTCCAAATCTTCAAAGCGAAAATCACAGCCGCAAGTTCCAAGTCATGAGTTGGGTAATTCTTCTCATGGGTCTTCAACTGTCTCGATGCGTACGCTACAATCTTCCCATGCTGCATCAAAACACATCCCAATCCTTTCCCAGATGCGTCGCCGTGAATCACCAATCCTCCGGAATTGTCTGGCACGGTCAGAATAGGGGCGGTTATCAATTTCTGCTTCAACGTCTCAAAAGCTAACGCACATTTATCCGTCCACACAAAAGGTACCTCCTTGCGCGTAAGCTTGGTTAACGGCTCCGCCAGACGAGCAAAGTTCTCCACAAATCTTCTGTAATACCCGGCGAGTCCAAGAAAACTTCTTATCTCCGCAACATTCTTTGGAATTGGCCAATCTCGAACTGCTGCAATCTTTTCTGGATCGACGGCAATTCCATCGCCAGACACAACATGCCCCAAAAACTTTACTTCCTCCAGCCAAAACTGGCACTTACTCATCTTCGCATATAACTTCTCTTGTCTCAACGTCTGTAGGGTGTTTTTCGTCACCCCATTGAGATGGGAATACACGCGCGCTTGTCAGGCATACTACAGATTCCCCCTGCCTAGGGTAGGCTGGGGTTTAATGATTGTGGGGATCCGAATCTCCGGCAGCCGCGGACTAAGCTGCCGTTAATTGCCCCTCGCCTTTGGAGCGAGGGAACCTCCTATTGACGGGTTAAATTGGTCATGCGAACTCAATGTGCAGTGTGCGTGTGATGTGTTTTGAAAGGGGTTTTGGGTATATCGGGAGTCACGCAGAGTTTTTACGGGGGTCCCTCTATCCGGATAGCGGGCTGGGGGTCAAGGGGGCTAGCAGCCTCCTTGCGGGGTGCGGGGCAGCCCCCCGTTAGAAATTTTTTTCTAACAAGGACAGTGTCGTGGAGTATGTGTGTGTAAATATGTATACATATGTATATATATATATATGTATGTATGTACATAAAAAGAGGGGGAAAAGGCATCCAAAGGATGCGTGGAGGCAGCACCTTGGGCGCTGTGCGCCTAGGTGCTGTGCGCTCAGGCGCTAGAGTGCTACGTGTCGGCATGTGGGCGCTCTGCGCTTGAGCGCTGGGTGCTTGAGCGCAGGGCGCTTGAGCGCAAGCGCGCCACGTGTCGGCACGTGGGCGCTTTGCGCTTCACCGCCTGACGCTCGAGCGCAAGTGCGCCATGTGTCGGCACGGGGGCGACTTGCGCTCGAGCGCAAGCGCGCCACATGTCGGCACGGGGACAACTTGCGCTTGAACGCAAGCGCACCACATGTCGGCATGGGGGAGACTTGCGCTTGAGCACAAGCGCGCCACGTGTCGGCACGGGGGAGACTTGCGCTTGAGCGCAAGCGCGCCACGTGTCGGCACGGGGGCGACTTGCGCTTGAGCGCAAGCGCGCCATGTGTCGGCACGGGTGCGACTTGCGCTCGAGCGCAAAACGCCCCCGTGTTGCGCCTGAGCGCTTGCGCTGGAGCGCAAGCGCGCCACGTGTCGGCACGTGGGCGCTTTGCGCTTGAGCGCAGGGCGCTGTAGTGCAAGCGCGCCACGTGTCGGCACGTGGGCGCTTTGCGCTCGAGCGCCGAGCGCTTGAGCGCAAGCGCGCCATGTGTCGGCACGCGGGCGCTCTGCGCTTGAGCGCCGGCGAGAAAAAAGGCTTTTAGCCAAAAAAATTTCTCGGGAGAGAAATCAGAGAGGAGTTGGACTCCTGAGTGTGTTTTTTGGGTTTAGTAAAAGGGGTTCTTCTTCTTCCTCCTCCGTTAGCTGGATCTTGAAGATCAAGAGATGTGAGATCTCAAAATCTCTCCTTTTTGAGATCTGGTGACAGATCCAAGTTCCCCTTTGTGGGTTTCGTGGTGAAAAACTATTTTGTTTTGGAAAAGGAAGAGTAAAACTCTTGATTTAATTCAGAAGAAAGAAGAAGATTTGAGACCTTCAGAAAAGGGAAAGATGTACAAACCCAAGGTTTTTTGAGAGAATGAAAGTGTTCTTTTTTATTCATCATCATGTTGCCTTATATAGGCTTACATATTTACATATAGCCCCTTAGATTTTACAAAAATGGCATTTTAGCCATACCATGGCTCACGTGCCATTTCATTTTTGCACATAAGCCATGGGCTTACAAAATATTGGCTTTATGCCCATTTTGCATGCATTCATGTATAAAAAATTACATAAAAATTATTTATTACATGATCTATATTTTGGCATGGAGGAGGCTGGCCGTGGGCTCGACTTGGGCATGGGCCCGCTTGACCTGGGCTTGGGCCCACCTAGCTTGGGGGTTGACCTTGACTTTGACTCGGTCAACCGGGGTGTAAATTTTTACCCCAACAAATTGCCCCCCATCAATAAATGCACACCGCACATTTGAGTTGTGTGCATGAAATTGATGGATCTTGAAGTTGGACTTCGAGGTAGAACATCAATCCAGGGGCGGAGCATCATCCCGGGGAGCATGAGTCCCGGGGATCGGAGCATCATTCTGATTCGCGGAGCATAATTCTAGAGATCAGAGCATCATTCCAATGAGCGGAGCATGATTCCAAAGATCGGAACATCATTCCGATGAGCGGAGCATGGTTCCAGGATTCGGAGCATCATTCCGAAGAGCGGAGCATAATTCCAGGGATCGGAGCATCATTCCGATGAGCGAAGCATAATTCCAGAGATCGGAGCATCATTCCGAAGGGCGGAGCATAATTCCAGAGATCGGAGCATCATTCCAAAAAGCGGAATATAATTCCACAGATCGGAGCATCATTCCGATGAGCGGAGCATGATTCCAAAGATCGGAGCATCATTCCGATGAGCGGAGCATGGTTCCAGGATTCGGAGCATCATTCCGAAGAGCGGAGCATAATTCCAGGGATCGGAGCATCATTCCGATGAGCGGAGCATAATTCCAGAGATCGGAGCATCATTCCGAAGGGCGGAGCATAATTCCAGAGATCGGAGCATCATTCCAAAAAGCGGAACATAATTCCACAGATCGGAGCATCATTCCGATGAGCGGAGCATGATTCCAAAGATCGGAGCATCGTTCCGATGAGCAGAGTATGGTTCCAGGATTCGGAGCATCATTCCGAAGAGCGGAGCATAATTCCAGGGATCGGAGCATCATTCCGATGAGCGGAGCATAATTCCAGGGATCGGAGCATCATTCCGAAGGGCGGAGCATAATTCCAGAGATCGGAGCATCATTCCAAAAAGCGGAACATAATTCCAGAGATCGGAGCATCATTCCGATGAGCGGAGCATAATTCCAGAGATCGGAGCATCATTCCGAAGAGAGGAGCATGATTCCAGGGGATCGGATCATCATTCCGATGAGCGGAGCATGATTCCAGAGATCGGAGCATCATTCCGAAGAGTGGAGCATAATTCCGGGGGATCGGATCATCATTCCGATGAGCGGAGCATGATTCCAGAGATCGAAACATCTTTCCGAAGAGTGGAGCATAATTCCAGGGGATCGGAGCATCATTCCGATGAGCGGAGATTGATTCCAGAGATCGGAGCATCATTCCGAAGAGTGGAGCATGATTCCAAGGGTCGGAGCATCATTCCGATGAGCGGAGCTTGATTCCAGAGATCGAAGCATCATTCCTAAGTGTGGAGCATGATTCCAGGGGATCGGAACATCATTCCGATGAGCGGCAGACATTCTGATCGAAGCATGATTTCGATGCAGAGGTAGATTCCTAGGCGAAGTATAATTCCGACAAGGAAGGAAAATATTCCGAGGCGAAGCATTGATTTCGACACGGGGTATATTCTGAGATGGATCATGATTTCGGCGCAGAGCTTGTTGGCTGACTTGATTCCGAGACGAAACATAATTTCGACAGGGAAGGCAGGTACACCGAGGCGAAGCATCATTTCGACACGGGGTGCATTCTGAGACGAAGCATAATTCCGACGCAGAGCTTGCTGGTTGACTTGATTCCGAGGCGGAGCATAATTCCGACGAGGTGGTTGTTGGTTGATTTCGAGCCGAAGCATAATTCCGACAGGGAAAGCAGATACACCGAGGCGAAGCATCATTTCGACACGGGGTGCATTCTGAGATGAAGCATAATTCCGACGCAGAGCTTGCTGGTTGACTTGATTCCGAGGCAGAGCATAATTCCGATGAGGAGGTCGTTGGTTGATTTCGAGCCGAAGCATGATTTCGACACGGGGTATATTCTGGGACGGAGCATGATTCCGCCGTAGAGGTTGTTGGTTTGATTTGATTTGGGTTGACATCAGCATCGCTACACTGGAATATGGTATCAGGAGCGAATCATCATTTGTCATGAGAGGATTTGGGAATTGGTTTTTTTTTGTTCGGCATCAGCATCGCTACACTGGAATATGGTACCAGGAGCGAATCATCATTTGCGTTTGCTTATTAGGAAACGATGGCTTAGGAGACAGGTTTTAGGTCCCTATCACCTAAGACTTTTCAATTTTGTGAGCCGTAAGGGTCTCACAAAGCATTTTCTCCCTACGGGTCGTAAGGATCCCGTAAGTGTATTTTCTCCTTGGGAGTCGTGGGGACTCCCAAGTGTGTTGCTCCTTTGTGAGTCGTAAGGATCTCACGCAGGAATTTTCTTCTCACAAAGTCGAGAGGACTTTGCGAGTGCATTTCATCTCTTTTTCACGAGTTTGCGCCCTTTCGGGTTTTCACAAACTCGCCGGCAGTCCTGCTGTTTTTACTCATGGAGCCCTTTCGGGTTTTCATCCGTGCCCATTTTGCTTGTGGACATACCTTTTTTTTTATTTTTTTTATTTTATTATTTTTGGAGAGATTGGGATTGTTTTACGCCCGTGGATTGTATACGGTTTTGCAGGATGTATGATCCAGACCGTAGGGCCATAAAAATTTTGGGATTTTGTTGGCGTCTGCATCGCTGCACTGGAATATGGTACCAGGAGCGACTCATCATTCGCCACTTGGGGATTTGGATTTGGAATTTGGCTGGCGTCTGCATCGCTGCACTGGAACATGGTACCAAGAGCGACTCATCATTCGCCACTTGGGGATTGGGGAGCGATGGCTTAGGAGACAGGTTTGGATCCCTATCACCTAAGGCTTTTCAATTTTATGGGCCGTGAGGATCCCATAAAAGCATTTTCTCCCTACGAGTCATAAGGATCTCGCAGGTGTATTTTCTCCTTAGGAGTCGTGAGGACTCCTAAGTGTGTTTTTTCTTTATGAGTCGTAAGGATCCCACGAAGGTTTGTTCTCCTCATGTATCGTGAGGACACATGAGTGGGTCTTCTTAATGGAGCATAATTCCAAAGGCGGGGACCAGCCACGTAACTGGTGATTGTGGTGGGGCATGGGTATGCTGAGAATTATTTGAGCCCTTGGATTGTATACGGCAGTCAATTTGGGGACTAACCGTAGGGCCGAAAGAATTTCGGGAAACTGGATTTTTTTTTTCTTTTTGTTTTTGTTTTACCGCGATTGCTCTATTATTTCAGCTTTTCTTATCGCGAAGATCGCGATTGCCTTATCATTTCGGCTATTTATTCGCGGTTGCCCCATCATTTCGGCTATTTATTCGCGGTTGCCCCATCATTTCGGCTTTATTCTCATTTTTATTTTCACTCGCTAATTTTTATTGCGAGTTGCCCAATCATTTCGGCTTTATTATTATTTTTTTTATTTACACATTTTTTGTTTATTCACATATTTCTTTTTACATTCCCAGTTTAACGACTTAAAGGTCGATTGTTCCCAGTTTAGTGACATGGTGGTCAACTGTTTCAAGTTTAACGACATAGAGGTCATCTGTTTTCAGTTTAAAGACTTAGTGGCCATCTGTTTCCAGTTTAACGACGTAGAGGTCATCTGTTTCCAGTTTAACGACGTAGAGGTCATTGATGGAGCTTGCATGAGATGCCTTATTACTTTGTCGGTGTTGATGGCCTTGCCCCCAGCTGGGGCAAAGAAAAGTCGTCCAAATACCGACTCGCATTCGAATATGGCAATTGGAAATTGTTAACCCTTGCAAAAAGAAGCAATATTTCAATACAGGTAATCAATCTATATTGATTGAGTTCGCATGAATATTTAACCCGAAATATGGGATGAGAGATTAGGTCCCACCGGGAGTGCCAGATTCTGTAGGGTGTTTTTCGTCACCCCATTGAGATGGGAATACGCGCGCGCTTGTCAGGCGTACTACAGATTTTCCCTGTCTAGAGTAGGCTGGGGTTTAATGATTGTGGGGATCCGAATCTCCGGCAGCCGCGGACTAAGCTGCCGTTAATTACCCCTCGCCTTTGGAGCGAGGGAACCTCCGATTGACGGGTTAAATTGGTCATGAGAACTCAATGTGCAGTGCGCATGTGATGTGTTTTGAAAGGGGTTTTGGGTATATCGGGAGTCACGCAGAGTTTTTACGGGGGTCCCGCTATCCGGATAGCGGGCTGGGAGTCAAGGGGGCTAGCAGCCCCCTTGCGGGGTGCGTGGCAGCGCCCCGTTAGAAATTTTTTTCTAACAGGGACAGTGTCGTGGAGTATGTGTAAGCCCGCGGGGGCGCCCCGGCCGTCGATCCGACGCCGGAAACGCGGAAAATAAAAACTTTGCGAACTTTGCAAAACGGCACCACCGCGGACTTTTTACCCGGATCGGGCCATTAACCTAGCTAGCTAGCAAAATAGAAAAGAGTAGAGAAGTTATACCAAGCGATCCGTGTCCTTCGGTCTTCATCTCCACTCCGATCTCTTGCGGAATCTCCGTCACCTCCTCGCTCGTCGGAAAGGGGCACCACGTAGCCGGAATCTTTTACGGGCTCCCGCCTCTTGACCGAGGCAACTCGGGCGCGAAGTTGGCTAGCCGACGCGTCCAAGGCTTGCTACAGAAATAGTGTAGAAGGTTTGTCTCTTGGGGTTCTTGAAGTTGCCTTGATGAAAGAATGAGAGGAGGAGAAGAAAAGCAACTAAAGAAAATGTGCTTTGGAATTTTGGTAGCATGAAAATGATATCAAACATTTTTCCTCACTCAAAATGAAATCCCCTCTCCTCCCCTCTCTAGTGGCCGGCCCCTCCATCTCAAGAATGAGATTGGAGAGAGAAAAAGAATGGCACCTCATTTTGTATAGAATAATAGAATGGAAAAACAATATCTTAAAGAAAATGGTCACCACCATTTCCTTTCACAAACCATCAAGTGAAAAGCCATCAAATGGACAAGAAAGGAATATCATCATGAAGCAAGTCTCATCATAATCCACAAGTGCAAGAAAACCCTCCACTAAATGTTAATTGCAAACATGCAATTAACACCCTCCATCACAAAGCCCGGCCGAGAAGGAATGAAAGAAAACCGGCCGGAACGGAATGCAAACTGGCAACTTCAGAAAACCGATCCCGTAATAAATTACAGGAAAACCCCACTACTGCAAATACATGCCCGCATTTGTATTCGCACTGAACACTAATGCAAAGAGACAAAACTACACTATCTAAAACTAGAATCCGGCTTAAGCCAAAGCCGGCTAGTAAAATCTGTCCGATCACGATCCGTGCAATACCGCACGTATCTGATCGAACCCTGCCATATCTCCATACGGCCTCTACAGCGTTTCGCCCGAAACTTGAGTAACTGTCTGTGTGGTGGACTCTAAAGACTCGTCAATACTATGGCTGTGGATTTAACCACTAGCACGTCAGAGGTATTAGCCATACGTGACGGGCCACCAGCTATTGACCAAAAGGGACGTCGATGAGCGAACTCATCCTGACACCCTACTGAGCCTGTCAGTGACAATATCCGTACAGTCCGGTCCGTTCGTCTATGAGTATCGCATGGCGGGCTTAGGGGGTTGGTAAAAGTCAGACCCCCAAAAGCGGTACAAGTCGTGTCGGAGTGTAGCCCAGAACACCCTGAGATACTACTGGAATACCTACCAGCAAATCTCCTGCCTTGGCCAAGGACTTTTCATGTTCTGGCTCTCCTAGACACAGCACGACCTCACCCCCAATACCGGGAGAGACGAACCCCTGCAGATCCGCTCACTGCCTCCATGTGGCTCGGGACTGTACCCAACTAAAACCTGTTTGCACGATTCCTTTGAGCCGTGGTAGGGTAGTAATCAAAGTACAGTGGGAACTCACACGAGACAAATGACGATCCCAGGTCGATGAACTAACCTGTACACATGTCACCTGG
Organism: Agapanthus africanus; assembly: GCA_030015575.1. Lineage (NCBI taxonomy): Eukaryota > Viridiplantae > Streptophyta > Magnoliopsida > Asparagales > Amaryllidaceae > Agapanthus > Agapanthus africanus. Next base: position 44,325,749 of record CM057344.1, read on the forward strand.
GAACTGCTATCTGACGTCTGGTATATCCCAACTAGCAGGTTCCCGGCGAGTCCTGTCCGGTGTACTCATAACCCAATGAGCACCTGTATACATCTTAGGTGAACCAACTGACACCAGTGGCTTGTGAGACCGGCCACCGCCCCTCGTCGGGGTCTCGACTGTATACACTAGTCTACTCTGGAGAAACGATGCCCTGTCTCGAATCTCCCACGACTAGGGACCTTTTAAGGATGTGCTTATAGACCCCCAGCTCCCACTTATATGATCGCCCTCATACTGCTGGTGGTCAAGCAAGAATCCAAGGGGCTTTATCAACGTGTAATAGCGACTCGAAAGGTCACCTAAAGCAGTACACGATGATAAAGATAAACCAGATAGCATACTATCATCTCGAGTAAGACTGTCCTACCGGGATAGGTCCTCCCCTCAATCATTGCAATCACGTGCCTGTGACCCAATAATTGACTCTGAGGGCACTATCTCCAACAGTATGTGTGTGTAAATATGTATACATATGTATATATATATATGTATGTACATAAAAAGAGGGGGAAAAGGCATCCAAAGGATGCGTGGAGGCAGCACCTTGGGCGCTGTGCGCCTAGGTGCTGTGCGCTCAGGCGCTAGAGTGCTACGTGTCGGCATGTGGGCGCTCTGCGCTTGAGCGCATGGGCGCCACGTGTCGGCACGTAGGCGCTTTGCGCTTCAGCGCCTGACGCTCGAGCGTAAGTGCGCCATGTGTCGGCACGGGGGCGACTTGCGCTTGAGCGCAAGCACGCCACGTGTCGGCACGTGGGCGCTTTGCGCTTGAGCGCAGGGCGCTGTAGTGCAAGCGCGCCACGTGTCGGCACGTGGGCGCTTCGCGCTCGAGCGCCGAGCGCTTGAGCGCAAGCGCGCCACATGTCGGCACGCGGACGCTCTGCGCTTGAGCGCCGTCGAGAAAAGAGGCTTTTAGCCAAAAAAATTTCTCGGAAGAGAAATCAGAGAGGAGTTGGACTCCTGAGTGTGTTTTTTGGGTTTACTAAAAGGGGTTCTTCTTCTTCCTCCTCCGTTAGCTGGATCTTGAAGATCAAGAGATGTGAGATCTCAAAATCTCTCCTTTTTGAGATCTGGTGACAGATCCAAGTTCCCCTTTGTGGGTTTCGTGGTGAAAAACTATTTTGTTTTGGAAAAGGAAGAGTAAAACTCTTGATTTAATTCAGAAGAAAGAAGAAGATTTGAGACCTTCAGAAAAGGGAAAGATGTACAAACCCAAGGTTTTTTGAGAGAATGACAGTGTTCTTTTTTATTCATCATCATGTTGCCTTATATAGGCTTACATATTTACATATAGCCCCTTGGGCTTTACAAAAATGGCATTTTAGCCATCTCATGGCTCACATGCCATTTCATTTTTGCACATAAGCCATGGGCTTACAAAATATTGGCTTTATGCCCATTTTGCATGCATTCATGTATAAAAAATCACATAAAAATTATTTATTACATGATCTATATTTTGGCATGGAGGAGGCTGGCCGCGGGCTCGACTTGGGCATGGGCCCACTTGACCTGGGCTTGGGCCCACCTAGCTTGGGGGTTGACCTTGACTTTGACTCGGTCAACCGGGGTGTAAATTTTTACCCCAACAGTCTGCAGTGCGGTCTTCAAATATTCCGCATGCTCTTCAAAACTCTTCGAGTAAACCAGAATATCTTCAATGAACACCATAATAAACTGATCCAAGAATGGTGAAAAGATTCGGTTCATCAAGTCGATGAATATCGCCGGTGCATTCGTTACTCCGAAGGGCATCACTAAGTATTCGTAATGTCCATACCGAGTTCGGAACGCCGTCTTGCAAATATCTTCTGCTTTCACTCGGACCTGATGATATCCGGATCGCAAATCCAGCTTCGAGAATACCCTCGCGCCACTAAGCTGCTCAAAAAGTTCGCCAATGCGAGGGATCGGGTACTTGTTCTTAATAGTCACCCGGTTTAATTCTCGATAGTCGATGCACATCCTTCTTGTGCCATCCTTCTTCTTTACTAGAAGAACTGGAGCTCCCCAAGGCGAGTTACTGCTTCGAATCCAACCCTTCTCAAGCAATTCAGCAACCTGTTTCTTGACTTCTTCCAACTCTACTGGTGCCACTGGATAATACGCTTTGGATACTGGCGCTGCACCAGGAATAAGATCAATTGCGAACTCCACGTCTCGCTTCGGCGGTAAACTCGATATATCTTCAAACACGTCCATAAAATCGCGAACAACAGCCGGCTCTTCACTTTTATCAACTTCCATTGCTGCAAGAATATTGTTTGTCGGCCTAGCCCTAAACTCGACTGGCCCGACAGAACTGCTTCCTCCAGTGAAGCTAAACTCGGGATGTCCGGGAATCTGGAAAATTACCTTCCTTGCCCTACAATCAATGTGAGCGTGGAAAGTGCCAAGAAAATCCATTCCCAAGACGACCTCATAGCTGCCCGTATCAATCACCAAGAAATCTGCAAAAAGCTCCCGTCCGCACACAACAACTGTACAATCTTTACATTCTCTACCAGCTATGATTTTCCCATTCCCAGTGTGTATGTCCCAGAAACTAGACAGGGTCGTGCAGTCAATCGAGTGTGTAGTTAAAAACTTGGATGATATAAAACAATGGGATGCACCAGAATCAAATAACGCTAATGCGGGAAAACCATGAACGAGTAGAGTACCTGAGACAACTTCTCCTGATGCCTTAGCTTCTTCCGCTGTCAAGGTAAAAGCTCGAGCCTGATTAGGTCCTTGAGTCAGCTGTTTCTGTCCCTGGAACGGTCTCTGCGGAGGCTTCTGAAAATCATCCCACGTACGAAGCTTCGACGGACAAGCACTAACAGCGTGATCTGCCGCTCTACAAACCAAACAGAGTCCCAGCCTCCTTCGACAATCCTTTTGCACGTGGCCAGGTAAATTGCAGTAGTTACAAGTCATGCTCTTTCTTCGATCGACGACAACAGGCTTCTTCATGGGAGCTACACCTCGACGGTCCACTGGAATACCTCTACGACCATGAGCTCGGTTTGGTACAAATGCTGGTTTCCTTACCGCAACTGCTGTCTGCTGCAAACTCCCCTTCATCCCGGATAAACTCTGCTGCTCTCAGGCTGCCGCAAGTACTTGTGAGAAAGTGGTCAAACCCAGGGAGACAATCTGCCTATGGATGTCCACGTCCAAGCTGCGCATGAACCTCCGTGCCCTTTCTGCATCGTTGGCAACTAAAGGTCCAGCGAATCTGCTGAGTCTTGTCCATTCTGCTGCATGCACATCTACGGGTGCTCCATTCTGCTTTAGCCCGATGAACTTCTCTTCCATTTCCTCCCGTGCGGTCCGCGGGAAAAACTTTTTTAGAAAACTCTTTGAAAAATCCGTCCACTTGATCGGCTTGGGCAAACGGTTCTCCTCCACAAGCCACCATTCTCGGGCGTAGTCCACTAACTGAATGCGTACCACATCAACTCTTTTTTCATCTGGAATCTGTGCCGTAATAAGCAAATTCTCTGTGTCCACTAGCCACTGCTCCGCTGGCAACGGCTCCTCCAAACCAGTAAATGTAGACGGACCCAAACGCCTGAAATCTGCTACGGTCCCTACTCGGTCAACTGGTTTAGTTCCAACATTGTTCACAGACTGCTGAACGATCTGCAAACCTTCCTGAAACGATTCCGCTTGCTGCTGGATCAGCTCGGTCTGTTTCTTTTGATTCTCCAGCATTCCCCTTATCACTCCAAGCATGGCGGCTTCGTCCACACGCCTTTGGTATGTCTTCAAATTCTTATCTCCCATATTCCTGAAATCAAAACACCCAACATTAGCGTGATGATAGATTCGAAATATAGATCAAGGCTAGAACTCCAAGTTACTTAAATAGAGTGCCACATTATAACTATGCCGCGGTATCATAGCCACAATTACATAACTCCACCCAAGTCGCCTAAGTCCTAGAGATAACAATGATTCAGGTTTTCGAGTCGATATGCAAAGGAAGTTTGCACATCGTAAAAGATATAATCAGGAAGAATGTGATTCAAGAACGGTAAACGGCAAGGTGGCAGGACATGTTTCCTAAACACGGGTATTCTGATTCGTGTATTGGGTATAATACCCAACTACAAAAGAATCAACCCGACTAACATATGGCTCTGATACCAAAAGAACCATGTCACGCCTCGCTTCCCAGAGTACGCTAAAATGGACACGTGACATAGCCAACCATGCTACCTGTGGGTAGGAAGTATCCATCCACAGTCACATTACGGCTGTAGAGATATCAAGAATAAAATAAAACTATCTAAAACATGTCCATAATCCAAGATAGCATGAGTCAAGAATAATAAAAATGCGGAAGCGAAAGATCCAATACAAAATAACTGGAATGTATGTCCCATAATGCGGGCTCACATCAGGAAATAAATGCAGGAAAGAAAACTAACTACTGCTGACACTCACAGCTCAGCCTGTCGGCTGAAGTACTCCTGCTCGGACTGCGACAGCGGTACAGAATCTGGGCCATGCAAAACCCAGACGTCAGTGCGTCAAGTCATCAAGTAATAACATAATAAACAGGATAACAGGCAATGCAAATATAAACATGAATAAAGCAAGGGTAACAATAATATAAATCAGAGCAGTGCAGGGTAGTGTGCAGTGGGTAAACTAAACTGTTCTATCAGGTTTTCTGTTCTAAAGTCTTTGAAACCAAATTGATGAATCATTGATGTAACTCAATAGTATCCCGTACATACCCGGGACCACGGCCCAGATTCTCGGGCTGAAACCGAGACATGCTGCTAGGCACTAAACAGGAATGTGTACAGATGAATGATGTCAGCAGCATCATTCCAAGGCTGGCCTAGCCTCTAAAACTGATCAGAACAAGTAGCGAACTGTTGAGTTACAAGTCAGGTTTCACCTTTGATTTCCCCATACCCCCAAGCTATATGTGTATGTCAAGTCAGGTATCCCGTAATCAAGAACTAATGCCAACACAGGATCAGGTAAACAGGTTTGTCTAGATAGACAACAGGAACGGTCCATGAGGACTACATGTCAGGTTTGTCGGTATTAGACACAAGATCAGGTAACGGGTCAGGTCATGGTACATCAGGTCAAGTCAAGCAGTATACAGTACCATGTCGGGTCAATCAATATGTATGTAGCAAGTCAGGTCAAGATGTAAACGATATCATGGGTGTGCTCATACTCAGTTACATAATCAAGCATGGTCATCAACAACATAGATTTAAGCAACGAATTTAAACAATAAAGAAGCATCGACTAATTAGCAGCACAGTTATCAATTGTGTGTCCGAGGTGTTATCAACATTATAAGAATACAACAAGATAGTTAGGGCCGTTAAATCATGTTAACCAGTTTAAGAATTTTATGGGTGCAATGATATATATATATATATATATATATATATATATATATAGGTTCCATGGATGAAATCACAGTTTATGCAGGTTAAATGTACACGAGTGTCCGAGTGAAGTAAAACGATAGAGAAAGTGCCATAGGCTACGTCATTAGTGAAAGTGTAATTAAAACATGTAAATGTGGTTATTAGGTTCAATACCGTAATTGCAAAAGGTAGGTTCCAAGTTTGAAAGATAAAAATGATATATAACAATATTGAACACGAAAATGGGAAATGATCGTACTGAAGTTAAAACTACAGGTTTAGGGTGTCATCAATGTGTAAGTAAATATTATTTAGCATGTAGCAAGGGGTACTTGCCTCGACGGGTCGCGAATCGGGAAAACGGAACGTAAAACGTCGGCGGGGAAAACTCGCGACGGGCGCACGGTTTACGGAATGAACCCAAACGACGGACAATGAAGCCACACGGGTCGGGGTACCACGCTGGAACGTCGGGACACGTCGCCGGCACGGCCGGATTCCGGCGAGACACAAAACAGTGAATAAACCATATTTAAAGAAATGCATGAAAAGATAAGAGAATAATCAAGAAGAGAGAAGGGAAGAAGGATAGAGGAGAGGGTGCTCACGCGAATCTGTGGAGGGGTGGTGATCGCCGACCACGTCGACGGAGCTCCGGCGGCCAGCCTACGACGACGGCGAGAAAAATTTTCAGATCAAGAAACCTGAACAGAGAAGGAAGAAGAAGAAAGGAGAAGATGAGGGGATGTGACGAGGGCGAGGAGACGATGAGGCCGGTGGTGATGGCGTCGGCGTTGGGCTGCTGCGGCGAAGTGCTAGGCGGGTAAGGTTTCTCGCGACGTGGGTTCCTTCGGTGAAAAGAAAAAGAGAGGAGGGAGGAAAATATATATATGGGAGAGAGAGAGAGAGATACGGGGAGAAAGAGAGAGAGATAGAGACGGGGGGAGAGAGAGAAGTTGCGAGAGGAGAGAGAGAGAGAGGAGAGAGATCGAGAGGAGAGAGAATTTTGGATTATACGACGGAGAGAGAAAGAGAGAGAGAAAGCGAGAGAGATAGAGAGAAGGTGGGGCCCACTGGGTTATGAGAATTTTGATTGGCTGGGATAAAAATTATAAAAGATTTAGGAATATATGAAAAATATTATGGGGTTATAAAAAAAATATTCGACAGTTTAAAAATATATTAGAAATTAGGATTTGGCGCAAAGTAAAATATTTCCAAATTGCGCCCGGGTCGGGTCCAAAATTTTGAAATTGAAATAAGAAAATTTTAGGCGGGATCCAAAATTTAAAATGAGGTATTTTACAATCAAAAAGCATACCCCCAAAACGGACACACGTACGTGCGCGTAGCCGTCCAAACTCGCCCGTTTCACTGAACGGGACGAGAACACGATGCACGGACGCTACAACAAGGTTAGGGGTGTCAAGCATGCCATGACGATTATTTTTAATTTTATTTTAGATACCTTAAATTGTTATATGCAGAAATGAATTATCGGGTAAAACTTATAACTAACAACAGTCAAGTAGGATCAATGAAATAAATACCATACACCAACATACGACAACAGAAACCAGTAGCATTGGGCTCGGGTGTTACACAGGGCAAGCGAGAATTGCTGGTAGGTTTTCCAGTAGATTCTCAGGGTGTTTTGGGCTACACTCCGACATGACTTGTACCGCTATTAGGGGACTGACGTTTACCGCCCCCTAGGCCCGCCATGCGATATTCTCAGACGAACAGACCGGACTGTACGGAGATTGTCACATTCAGGCTCAGTAGGAGTTCGATGGGTTCACCTCATCAGTCTTCTTATCGGCATCTACCTGGGGACCGTTACGTACAGCTAGTACCGCTTGCGGCCTGTGGTTAAACCCACTGCCAGCGTAGTGTCGATCCTTTAGAGTCCCACACAGAGGGTTACTCACCTTTGGGCAAAACAGAGTAGAGGTTGCATGGTTTTGCGACGGGGTTCGTTCACATCCGCGCACTTGTGCACGTTTGGTGTCCGGACAATAGTTACTAGCGGGCTTTGGTTTAAATCGGATCCTAGTAACTGTTTTTGGGATTGGTTTTGTCTCAGTGTATTCGTGTTCCTTGGAGCACGGATGCGGGTGTGTATGCACAGTTGACAGAGGTAGAGGCAGAGGATTCTCATTAGGGTTGTTGACCATTTGGCTTTGGTTGACTTGTTGACCGTTGACTTTTCTTTAAACCCTAATGAGAATATGATATATGATTAATAATATTAATTAAGTATTATTGTGCCATGGTTGAGTTGAAAGTTTGATTTTTGTTGACTTGTTGACTTTGTTGACCGGTTGACCATTTTGGACTTGTTGACCATCATCATTTCATGGCCATCATTTCATGGGTATGACTTTTGCTTGCTTGTTGTTTGCAAAAGCAATTATAGCATGAAATGATAATGGTCATTGAAACTAACCATCACCATATACTTAATTATTATTATTATTATCATTATTCTCACTTTTGTGAGAAGGGTTGGATGATGAGAGCTCATTCTATCATTCTCTTTCTCTCTCCTAGAAAGAAAGCTCTCCCTCTTCCTCTTCCTCTCTCAAGGTTCAAGTGTTCCATGAGTTGGAAATCATGAACCTTTGAGACAAAACCACCATCACTGTTCTCTACTCAATCTAAGGTATTAGGTTTAGCAAACCAAACACCTTAGTCATCTCTAGGTTGAGATAGGAGCCCAATTTCGAGACCCTCGGGTGGATCCATCTATGGCAAAGAGGAGACGACTAGGAGGATCCGTTCAAGCGACTACGAGGAACAAGAAAGAGGAAGAACCACAACAAGATGAGAAGGAGTTCAAGACCAAGGTATAGCCATTCTACATAGTAGTTAGAACTTGTAGAATATTTGTTAGTTTTTGTTTAGCCACGATCCTTCATGAAACGGCCCATGTTACCTAGTTAGGGAAAATTTTCGTTTTATCTATTCCGCCTCCCCTAAAGAACCGGGGGTGGGTAACGTGGACCTAACAGTGGTATTAGAGCCTAACTAAACAACAACTAACAGTTAGCAAGGTTTTAGAACTTCGATCCGGCAAAACTCCCAAAAAGATGTCCGAAACCCTTGCTTTCTGCCGTTTTTAAAACCCGATCTAAAAATTATTTCACACATCTGAAAAATACAAGCAGGGTTTTGTAGGAATAACCAAGAAATTTGAGACCACGACTCGGCAAACTCGCCGCGGAACCGCGGCGGAACCATGCGTTCCGCCGCGGATCCGCGGCCGAGTTAACTCGGGTGCGGCTCAAATTTGTTGCAGAATTCCTAGGTTTGTGTTTTGGGATTTTTGAGATATGTTGTTTCTGCCCAGATTATCCAGAGAAAAATATTATTTTTGGGGGGCATTTACAAATTTGTATTTTGATCGGAGTTCTACAAATTTTGGCTAAATGGTTATATCTGTGATGTGATATATGTATTGAACGTCTGCTAATCGCTATACGTCGATTAGTGGGGGTTATACATATCTGTGATCTGTAATGTTGATGGTATGTGTATATGAATTCATTGGATTGTCGCGGATGAATAGCCGGGGGGTTGTGAGATGAGAGTTTTCTTTTTCTTTCAATTCATGTAATTTGTAATTGATGTAATATTATTTATATGGCCGCACAACCAGGATGGGGTTGTAGCAGTCATTGTATAATTTCTTTTACTGTTTTTACTCCTAGGATAGACCTAAGGTGGGATGCACAAACTACCGGGTACCTCGAAGTGCCGAGTGGCCTACTCACGGTGTTGAGAGAGGTTGCTTCTCTTCGGGTACTTGGCGGGTAGTTTGCCGCATCCGTAGGGGTCTAGGGTGGGGTATTGGCTATTCATCGTGACCGTGTAATCCGCTCTTCGTTACAGGCTCGTACGGAATGCGGATTCCTAGTATATCCAATGTGTTCATCTGTGATCTGGAATGGCTATCATTGCATCTGACGAATGTTTATATATATCTATATGATATCTATTTAGGCGTTGCTTATGTTTTGCATCCGCGCTAGTCCAGCCCCCGCTCTGTCGTTAGTTAAGTAACCTAACGGGTAATGACGGGGCCCCGTGGCGAATGCGGATGGCATAAGCGTACGTCATATTTTCGTTGTTTTCTGCAATGGTAGGATTAATTGATGGGACGCATTAAATTAATTCAAGAAAACAAACCTAAAAAGAACGTTGTTGGAACAATTTTTCAAAAAGCTGTTATTGCAAGGACGCTCTCTTTTGTTTTGCATAGAGGTATTCGGTTATGAATGCCCAGCACCTCAGTCGACGAGGCAAGGGCCGAGATCCCTTCATCGAGAGTGGCCCCTTGGACAAAAAGTTTGCGTTAGGGTAATAACTTAACTATAGTCGATTATTCTTGTTTTGCATCGAGGTATTCAGTTTGGAATATCCTGCACCTCATTCGACGAGGAAAGAGCCGAGATCCCTTCACAGGGAGTGACCTCTTTAGCAAAAGTTTTCGCCACTATATTTTCAAAAAGGTTATCAGGTTCCTTCAACGATATCAAGTTCATTACGTTAATGGGTTTTTCGCCAAAAACCAAGTCGTAGCCCTCCGTCATTTCTTATAAGTTATACTTAGTATTCGTGCTGCGTTTGTTGACTGTGTCAAGGCGCAGTGAATGGTAGCTGAGTATTGCTTATCTGCTGGATACAATGTGATTGGTTAGGACAGTCGTGTAACCTTGTTGACTGTGTCAAGGGTTATGCGGGTGGGTTTAATGCAATCAAAATAATGACGGGTTGAACTTGAGTTGGACTCTTTGATTTGTTGACTGTGTCAAGGTCACTTGGGTCCTAGGGGCAAAAATCAACATCGGGAGTTTCTAAAGAAACTGAAACTTGCAGATTCAGCATACCTTCTGGAGTGTGGTGACTAGAGTGGATTCCATCTAGGTCATCGCATAATGATAGTTGGATCCCGATCCCACTGATGAGTTGGATTACTCTCGGGAGAATATTTCACTTAACAATCGATGCTATAAACCAAGTAGGTGTCTAGAAAGGTGTTAGCGGAGCTTCCCCTCCAGGGAAAAGAGGTTATTTAATTAAGGAACTTCGCGAAAGCGTTGGAAAACCTCCCTCGAAGTACCAACACCAGCCTGGCTGAAAGGTTAAGCAAGTATTGTGACGTGCGATTAATCCTGACTAGTTCTTCTTTTAGGGTTTGAAGAAGAATTTGAGGAAACAGTGGGAGCCATCCTGGTTAGATAAATCAATAAACCAATCTAATCTTGCAAGAGCGCACGCTGAGTGTTTCTTTTCTCTCTCTCTAGGTAGCAACCATTTCATGCCCTAATCAAGATAATAAAATGTATCGCTTGACCGATTCGAATTCTTATTCGGGGCTGGAGAACGTTGGTTCAGCTCTAACTTACGACAACAGTCATAAGTATAAACAAGGGAAAGAGGATTGTATGGATTCCAAGGATACCCAGTTGAAGAAGAAGCATGGTTTTGCATCTACTTCAGGTGTTCTTGTAATTGAGAACTGCTTTACGGTCAGCCCTACCTCCTGGGTACTTGATACCGGATCAGGATCTCATATCTGTAATCTATTGCAGGGACTGAGAAAAAGTAAGAGAGTTGTACCTGGTGATATGTCGCTCAGAGTAGCGAACGGAGCACAAGTTAATACTGCAGCCGTCGGTGAATATCACCTTGTGTTGCCAAATGGCAATACTATGATTTTGAACGATTGCTACTATGTACCTTCCATGGTTTGCAACATCATATCAGTTTCTTTACTCGATAAAGATGGATATAACTTTGTTCTTGATAGAAATATCATGAACATCTACCTTCATAAGGTACTGGCTGCAGAAGGTACACTGTGTAATGGTATTTACGTTCTAAATCAGAATACAGTTCTCAATGTACAAAACACACGCAAAATGAAGAATTCAGATACGAATGAATCCTACTTGTGGCATTGTAGACTTGGTCATATCGGAGAGAAAAGACTAAGTAAGTTGCATAAAGATGGACTCTTGAATACGTTCGAGTTTTCATCTTATGAAACTTGTCAGTCTTGTCTCAAAGGAAAGATGACCAAATCTCCGTTCACCGGACATGGAGAAAGGACAGCAGAGCTCTTGGGACTTGTACACAGTGATGTATATGGTCCGATGTCTATACATGCAAGGGGTGGGTTCTCGTACTTCATCACATTCACTGACGATCTCTCTAGATTCGGATATGTGTATCTTATGAAACATAAATCTGAAACTTTTGAGAAATTCAAGGAATTCAGAAACGAAGTAGAGAACCAGACTGGCAAAAGTATCAAGATCCTTCGATCAGATAGAGGAAGGGAGTACTTAAGCAGGGAATTCCTAGATTACTTAAAAGAGAATGGTATTCTCTCTCAGCTTACTCCTCCTTATACGCCACAGCACAACGGTGTATCGGAACGGAGGAATCGTACTCTATTGGATATGGTTCGCTCCATGATGAGTAGTGCTGAGTTGCCTCTTTCATTCTGGGGACATGCGCTTTTAACAGCAGCACATCTATTGAATCAAGTTCCATCCAAATCCGTGCCTAAGACTCCGTATGAAATATGGAGTGGTAAGAGTTTGTATCTTAAACGTATTAAAATTTGGGGTTGCCCAGCTTATGTCAAAAAGAAGAACCCAGACAAACTTGAGGCACGGGCAGTTTTATGTAAGTTTGTGGGATACCCAAAAGATTCAAGTGGGTATCTATTCTACCATGCAGAGGAACAGAAGATAATTGTTTCCAGGAATACTACATTTTTGGAAAAAGAATTTCTTGTTAAAAATATTAGTGGCAGCACGGTAGAACTAGATGAAATTCCAGAAACACAAACTTTAACTAAAGATTTGGAGGAACCGCTAGATTCAGTTACACCTAACGAACCTCAGCCACTTCGCAGATCTGGTAGGATTTCTCATCCGCCCGAGAGATACTACGGTTTTCTCATAGACGGGGATCGAGAGGATTGCATCTTGGAAGAAGATGACCCTACCAGTTTCAGGCAGGCCATTATCAGTAGGGACTCTGATAAGTGGCTGGATGCAATGCAATCTGAAATGGAGTCCATGTACACCAATAAAGTGTGGACCTTGGATATTGCTCCACCTGGGGTAAAACCCGTTGGATGCAAATGGATCTATAAAAGGAAACTTGGTGTAGATGGGCAGGTGGAAACCTATAAGGCTAGACTCGTTGCAAAAGGTTTTCGTCAAAGACCTGGTTTGGACTATGACGAAACTTTTTCTCCAGTGGCTATGCTCAAATCCATTCGGATCCTACTTGCCATTGCTGCCTTCCATGACTATGAAATCTGGCAAATGGACGTTAAATCGGCTTTTCTAAACGGCTGTTTAGAAGTGTGCGTTTACATGGATCAGCTAGAAGGTTTCATAGACAGTGGGAGCAGCGGGAAGGTGTGCAAGTTACTTAAATCCATTTATGGATTGAAGCAGGCATCGCGGAGCTGGAACATCTGTTTTGATGAGGCAATCAAGGAATTTGATTTCATCAAGAACGAAGATGAACCTTGTGTCTATAAGAAGATTGTAGGACGAACTGTCGTGTTCCTAGTCTTGTACGTGGACGACATTCTTTTGATAGGAAATGACATTCCTATGCTACAATCGGTCAAGCTATTCTTGTCACAACGGTTCTCCATGAAGGACCTGGGTGATGCCTCGTACATTCTGGGGATCAAGATCTACAGAGATAGATCCAAGAGACTACTGGGACTTTCGCAGTCCAGGTACATAAAGACCGTACTAAAGAGATTTAGTATGGAGGATTCCAAGCGCGGTAACATACCCGCATTGCACGGAATTACCCTCTCTAAGAAGATGTCTCCTAAGACTGACGAGGAGAGGGTTCGCATGAGCACTATACCCTACGCTTCGGCGGTAGGATCTATAATGTATGCGATGCTATGTACAAGACCAGATGTAGCTTACGCGCTGAGCGTGGTGAGCCGGTATCAGTCAGACCCAGGTGAGGACCACTGGACGGCAGTGAAGAATATTCTCAAGTACCTAAGAAGGACTAGGAGATGTTCCTGGTTTTAGGTAATGGAGACCTCAGGGTCGAGTCCTTTACCGATTCAAGCTTCCAGAGTGAAAAAGATGACAGCAAGTCTGTCTCGGGTTTTGTGTTTACCCTCAACGGAGGGGCGGTATGTTGGAGGAGTTCCAAACAGGATACCGTCGCAGACTCGACGATGGAGGCTGAATACATTGCTGCAAGCGATACCGCAAAAGAAACGGTCTGGATGAAGAAGTTCATTAGTGAACTTCAGGTGATTCCGTCCATTGTTGACCCAATACCTTTGTATTGCGATAACAATGGGGCTATAGCATTAGCGAAGGAACCAAGGTTCTATCAGAAATCCAGACACATCTTAAGACGGTATCACCTGATCAGGGAGATCAGGGATCGCCAGGAGATCGAGGTACGGAGAGTTGACACAAAAGACAACACAGCGGATCCATTCACGAAGGCCCTCCCTCAAACACAATTCGAGCGACTTTTTGAGCTATTGGGTATGTGGTCCGCCGGCAGCTGGCCTTAGTGCAGACGTTGGGTATGCGGTACACCAATTACTGGCCTTTAGTGCAAGTGGGAGATTGTTAGATATGTATGCCCTAGAGGCCATTATTGTATAGTACTGGTTTGTATAATACATTTTGGAGGCTTGGGATATATATATGGTTTTACGACAGTCTTGCTCGATATAGTAGTATGCTACTTGGTTTGTTTCTATCTTAATATGTGTATATATTTCTTTTAACATATCACTAAAAACATATTGGTAGAGCCCTTAGGATTTTTGCTTGACTACCGGCGTTGTGATGGCGATCACACTAGTGAGGGCTGGGTGGTCTATAAGCACATCCTTATTTTGGTCCCTAGTCGTAGGATTATCGAGACAGGGCATCGATACTCCAGAGTAGACTGGTGCATACACTTTTCTTCCCAGCAGAGGAGATGGTCTGTCCCACAGCCATCAGTACGTCGTACTGGAGATAGTATGCAGGTGCTCGTTAGGTTACGAGTACACTGGACAGGACTCGTCGGGATCTGTTGGTTGGTATTATACCTATCGTCAGTTGACAGTTCCTAGGTGACATGAGTACAGCTTAGTCCGCTGACTTGACACTGTCACTTCGCCTCGAGTGTGTTCCCACTGTTCTTAGATTACTACCCTACCACGGCTCTACTGAGTCGTGCAAACAGGTAGTAGTTGGGTGCAATCCCGAAGCACTTGGAGGTAGTGACGGTTAGACAGGATTCGTCTCTCCCGGTATTGGGGGTTGATATCGCACTGTGTCTAGGAGAGCCATTACACAAAGTCCCTGGCCAGGGCAAGCGAGAATTGCTTGTAGGTTTTCCAGTAGATTCTCAGGGTGTTTTGGGCTACACTCCGACACGACTTGTACCGCTATTAGGGGACTGACGTTTATCGCCCCCTAGGCCCGCCATGCGATATTCTCAGACGAACAGACTGGACTGTATGGAGATTGTCACATTCAGGCTCAGTAGGAGTTCGATGGGTTCACCTCATCAGTCTTCTTATCGGCATCTACCTGGGGACCGTTACGTACAGCTAGTACCGCTTGCGGCCTGTGGTTAAACCCACTGCCAGCGTAGTGTCGAGCCTTTAGAGTCCCACACAGAGGGTTACTCGCCTTTGGGCAAAACAGAGTAGAGGATGCATGGTTTTGCGACGGGGTTCGTTCACATCCGCGCACTTGTGCACGTTTGGTGTCCGGACAGTAGTTACTAGCGGGCTTTGGTTTAAGCCGGATCCTAGTAACTGTTTTTGGGATTGGTTTTGTCTCGGTGTATTCGTGTTCCTTGGAGCACGGATGCGGGTGTGTATGCACAGTTGACAGAGGCAGAGGATTCTCATTAGGGTTGTTGACCATTTGGCTTTGGTTGACTTGTTGACCGTTGAATTTTCTTTAAACCTTAATGAGAATATGATATATGATTAATAATATTAATTAAGTATTATTGTGCCATGGTTAAGTTGAAAGTTTGACTTTTGTTGACTTGTTGACTTTGTTGACCGGTTGACCATTTTGGACTTGTTGACCATCATCATTTCATGGCTATCATTTCATGGGTATGACTTTTGCTTGCTTGTTGTTTGCAAAAGCAATTATAGCATGAAATGATAATGGTCATTGAAACTAACCATCACCATATACTTAATTATTATTATTATTATCATTATTCTCACTTTTGTGAGAAGGGTTGGATGATGAGAGCTCATTGTATCATTCTCTTTCTCTCTCCTAAAAAGAAAGCTCTCCCTCTTCCTCTTCCTCTCTCAAGGTTCAAGTGTTCCATGAGTTGGAAATCATGAACTTTTGAGACAAAACCACCATCACTCTTCTCTACTCAATCTAAGGTATTAGGTTTAGCAAACCAAACACCTTAGTCATCTCTAGGTTGAGATAGGAGCCCAATTTCGATACCCTCGGGTGGATCCATCTACGGCAAAGAGGAGACGACTAGGAGGATCCGTTCAAGCGACTACGAGGAACAAGAAAGAGGAAGAACCACAACAAGATGAGAAGGAGTTCAAGACCAAGGTATAGCCATTCTACATAGTAGTTAGAACTTGTAGAATATTTGTTAGTTTTTGTTTAGCCACGATCCTTCATGAAACGGTCCATGTTACCTAGCTAGGGAAAATTTTCGTTTTAGCTATTCTGCCTCCCCAAAAGAACTGGGGGTGGGTAACGTGGACCTAACAGAGCAGGCGATTGCGGTCAAGGCCCCTGGCGGATCGGCCAAGCAGGCGAATGGTGTAGAAGCCCCGGCTTAGAAGGCGGTTTGAAGCTGCCGTCCTTCCTGCTCCCTATCCTCCCTTTTTTTATTTTATTTTTGTAGGCCTTCGGGCATTTTATAAAGCTGAGGACCATATAATACCTTGTATATAATTTGGAACGTCAATAAAATATTTTAGCTCGTCTATAATGTGTGTTTGTTTCCCCCAATCAGGGGGCAAAGCTCTATTTAAAATTTCAAAATTTGAAATTTGAAATGAGGCAGCGCCTCATAAGAGAGCTAGTGCCAAGAGCGCCAGCGCTAGGAGTCAAAGACTCTGAGGCAGCGCTCACGTGCAAAGCACGAGAGCGCTCACGCCAAGAGCGCCAGCGCTGAGGACCCTGAGGCAGCGCCTCACATGCAAAGCACGAGAGCGCTAGCGCCAAAAGTCAAAGACTCTGAGGCAGCGCCTCATGTGCAAAGTAGGAGAGCGCCAGCGCTAGAACTAAATGATTCTCCACCCTTGGATCAAGGATTCAACGAAGATTATTAAAAATCTTTAAATTACCGGAATAAAATTCTGTTGAGGAAATACTCCTCAAATCTTTCCAAACAGGAAAGATTGTGCTCTGTAAATCAGAGCACCGTTGGATCAAAAATCCAATGGTGAATAACAATCACCAAGATACAGAATAAGTTCTGTATGGGAAAATATTTTCCCAATCTTTTTAAAAACAAGAAAATTGTCTTCTGTAAAACAGAAGCCCTACGATCAAAGATCCAATGGTGGGGAAACATCCCCAAATCAATCAGAGGAAGATTTCCTTAACTGATTCAACAAATCAGCCCCCCCTATATAAAAGACCCAAGACTTCAAGTCTTACACAGAGGAACCCCCCACCCCCCACAAACTTTGAGAAATTTCAAAGAGAAGAGCAAGCTCTCGGAAGAAGAATCTCTTCAAGGTAAATAAAACAGAGAGATCAAAGCATCTCATCAAAAAAGAACTTAGTTCTTTTTCTAGAACATAGATCTACAAAGACAAAAGTCTTTCATAAAAGTAGAAGAGATTGGAGCATCTCATCATAAAAAGGGAGAGAGAAGAACTTAGTTCTCTTTAGATTACAGATCTATAAGACGAAGACAAAGTCTTTCACAAAAACAGAAGAGATTGTAACATCTCCTATTAAAATAAGAACTTAGTTCTTAGTGTAAGTACACGGCGGCGCCCCGGCCATCTAATAGATGCCGATATGCGGAACAAAACTTTTACGACTGGCGCTATCGCGTACTTTCTCCCGGATCGTCCATTAAAGCTAAACTAACAAATTGTAAAGAGGGTAGAATTGTTATACCGAATGATCCGAGTCCTTCGGTCTTCAACCATCATCCCACGCTATGTTGCAACTGATCCGAACTTGCTCGATCTCCGGTTTCGTTGTCCAGGTGGCACCACGTCGACGGATCTTTAAACGGGCTCCCGCCTCTGAACCGAGGCAACTCGATCGTCAAGTTTGCCAAAAGAGACGACCAAGATGAAGTAGAGAATGAGTAGAATACTTTGTCTCGTTACGTCCAAGACTATGGACGAACGGTTATAGAGGTTGCCATTTGGAATCGGGTGAATGGAAATTGAACTAGGAAATTTCCATACACTAAACTATATGAAATCTTTGGCCAAAAATGAATGAATCAAATCTCTCTCTCCCACAAAGAAGTGGCCGGCCATATATATCAAAGGAGGGAGGTGAGTGTAGGAGAGTTCAAGTGGTGACCATAACAAATGATAGTTATCATAACAATAATGAAAGAATGAATCATCAACTATCATTAAATGGAACCAATCACATTAAACCTAGTCATGCTTTATCATTAATGAACCATTAATGACCCAAGTGAGTCACAAGCCTTGTCATCACTTCTAGAACCTTCTAGAAGCATGACTCACCCTGAAGACGAAAAGACAAATCCGTATTTAACCGAATGTCAAAATACGGCTGATAGAAAACTGGAAACTGGCAACTTCCAAAAATCATCCCGAAACGAATTTCAGGATAACCCCGTATCGGTATAAACATACCCGCATTTGTATTACGACCGAATACAAATGCAACTGAGACAAAGATATTATATCTACACAGTATAATACTGGGTTCCGGCTTAAACCAAAGCCTACCAGTATTATCTGCCCGAAAACTGACACGTGCGAAAATGCACGTGCATTTTCCGAACCTTACCATAAACCCATACGGCATCTACAACGTTTCGCCCGAACTTGGGAAAGTGTCGGTGGGGGACTCTAATGACTCATCAGTACACTGGCACTGGGTATAACCACTAGCACGTCAGAGGTACAAGCTGTACGTAACGTTTTGCCTATGTATTGATTGGAAGGGAAGCTGACGAGCGAACTCATCTATAAACCCTACTGAGCCTGACAGTGACAATATCTGTACAGTCCGGAACATTCGTCTATGAGTATCGCATATACGGCCTAGGGGGTCGGTAAACGTCAGACCCCCAATAGCTGCATAAGTCGTGTCAGAGAGCAGCCCAGAACACCCTGAGATACTACTGGTATACCTACCAGTATATCTTGATTACCCTGGCCAGGGATTTCGTGTAATGGCTCTCCTAAACACAGCGCGATCTCACCCCCAATACCGGGAGAGACGAATCCCCGACGATCTGCTCACTTGCCTCCAATGTGGCTCGAGACTGTACCCAACTAAAACCTGTTTGCACAACTCCTTTGAGCGTGGTAGGGTAGTAATCTAAGCACAGTGGGAACTCACACGAGACAAATGACGACCTCAGGTCGATGAACTAACCTGTACACATGTCACCAGGGAACTGCTATCTGACGATATGTATAATACCAACTAGCATGTTCCCGGCGAGTCCTGTCCGGTGTACTCATAACCCAATGAGCACCTGTATACATCTTAGGTGATCCAACTGACACCAGTGGCTTGTGAGACCGGCCACCGCCCCTCGTCGGGGTCTCGACTGTATACACTAGTCTACTCTGGAGTATCGATACCCTATCTCGAAACTCCCACGACTAGGGACTCTTTTAAGGATGTGCTTACAGACCCCAGCTCTCACGTACATGATCGCCATCATACTGCTGGTAGTCAAACAAGAATCCTATGGGCTCTATCATGATGATAAAGACAAACCAGATAGTATACTATCATCTCGAGTAAGACTGTTTTATCGGTATAGGTCCTCCCTCAATCATTGCAATCACGTACCTGCGATCCAATAATTGACTTAGAGGGCATTATATCCAACACTTAGATCCACGAGACAAAGTCTCTTATAAACGAGAACTTAATTCTCAGAGCACAGAACTGATCAGAACTGCCTAAAAAGAGCCTTAGCGCTCCAATTTTTAAGAGGCGCCTCAGCGCTTCAATGCTGGCGCTCAGCACCAAGCGCACCACGTGTTCCTCACGTGTGCGCCATTTCATAAGAAGCGCCTCAACGCTTCAAGGCCGGCGCTCAGCGCCAAGCGCACCACGTGCTCCTCACGTGTGCGCCATTTCATAAGAAGCGCCTCACCGCTTCAAGGCCGGCGCTCAGCGCCAAACGCACCACGTGCTCTTCACATGTGCGCCATTTCATAAGAAGCGCATCATCGCTTCAAGGCTGGCGCTCAGCGCCAATCGCACCACGTTCTCATCACGTGTGTGCCATTTCATAAGAAGCGCCTCAGCGCTTCAAGGCTGGCGCTCAGCGCCAAGCGCACCACGTGCTCCTCACGTGCACGCCATTTCATAAGAAGTGCCTCAGCGCTTCAAAGCTGACATTCAGCACAAAGCGCACCACGTACTCCTCAAGTGTGCGCCATTTCATAAGAAGCGCCTCAGCACTTCAAGGCTGGCGCTCAGCGCCAAGCGCACCACGTGCTCTTCACGTGTGCGCTATTTCATAGGAAGCGTTTCAGCGCTCTAAGTTTGGCGCTCAGCGCCAAGCGCGCCACGCGCTCCTCACATGGGCGCTGAAGGAACATAAACTGTCCTTTAAATAAAGCCCCATAGCCATAATGAATGCTCAACACTCAATAAAAGACAAAAAAAGTTGCCAGAACCCAAACCAATACTCAGCATTGTTAAATAAAAAAGGACTGAGTCTAATTAAATGCTCAACATTTTAACTGAGTGGGCCGAGCCCAAGTTGGCCACAGATCCCTAATTCAGATTAATTGAGCCCATATGCTCATAAATCTTTTTAACTGATCTTAGCCCCAAACTTGACTACAGATCTCCCAACCAATATTGGTTCAAGGGTACATCTCTTCATACCTTTGATATATGTCGTTGTAATTTTTCAACGTCTTCAGAGAGATGGAGGGTCCCAATAATCAATAACTTTTGGCGCATCCACAAACGGTTAAACCAAAACCACATAGACCATGACGTTTTTAAACTGGACTATGACGTCCTTAAACTTTACGGACTATGAGGTCCCTAAACTCATGGACTATGATGTCCTTAAACTTATGGACCGCAACATCCCTAAACTAAACTCTATAGACTATGACGTTTTTAAACTATGGACTTTGATGTCCTTAAACTCCATGGATTATGATGTCCTTAAACTTATGGACCGCAACGTCTCTAAACTAAAACGATAGAGTCCAAATACTCTTGCGTTGGATCTAAATGATCCCAAAATCCTGTTGAGTAAATCTTAGTCTAAAACAGACTAATGTATCCTCAACAAACGTTTGAGTTGACCTTAGTCTAAAACAAGACTAACGGTCCTTAAACCAACCCAAACCCAAATCTAAGAAAATACGGATTTGGACTAATCCACGCCCTACGGGGGACAACATAAATTAGTATCCGTATACAATCCACGGGCAATCAAAACAAACAAAATAAACACATAACACAAAGTGACCTTCTGGAGCCGGAGAAAGTGGTTACCACGACGCGGTAACGTAATTAACTGCAGGGTCTTGCGCCTGCTGGGAAGAGCATCCCTACAATCAAAAACCCCTCACAATGAGGGGGAATCTGACGAAGTCTGCTACAACGGCCGCATCCGTCTAAACCTCCGATACACGGTGCCATAAATCAACTTGGCGTCTTCGGAGAGGTGGACGAATAAAACCCAAATAGCATCTGCCCCCAAAATTCAAGGCCAGACGTCCCAACGTCTCGGTCGCGTCTTTTGGCGAAGAACAGATTCTGGCACGCCCGGTAGGACTTTTTCCTCTTTCCACTCCACACTTCGTGTGTCGTGTTTTTCCGCGATCAAATAATCGCAGTATATATGTTTATGGTTGCCCTTAGGTGATGGGATACTGAAGCTGGTGTTTCGTCTTTATGAAGAATGGCGTTTGAATCTACCATGTTTTCCCAATCAGAGCAAAACTCTGTTCAAATTCTAAGATTTGAAATGAAGCGACGCTTCCTTTTCCTAATAAAAAGCAAAGCTCTATATTAAAAATATAAATTCAAAAATTGAAGTAACGCTTCAGATTCTGCGCGATGCGCGCCACGTGTTAAAAGCAGACACGCCAGTGCCAGGAGCACTGCGCCCTAGGCAGCGCACCCAACCAGAGTAAAGCTCTGCTCCAAAATTCAAAAGTAAAAAATTGAAGCAACGCTTCAAATCCCGTGCGCTGCGCGCCACGTGTCAACATGGACGCGCTAGCGCAGCTGCACTGCGCTCTGCGCTGCGTGCCACGTGTCAACACGGGCGCGCTAGCGCAGCTGTACTGCGCTCTGCGCTGCGTGCCACGCGTCACACACGGGCGCGCTAGCGCAGTTGCGCTGCGCTCTGCGCTGCGTGCCACGTGTCGAACGTAGGTGCGCTCGCGCAAGGTGCGCCAGCGCTGGAATTATAAAATTCCCCACCATTAGATCAAAAGATCTAATAATAATGATAAATCATTAATTAATCAGAAACTAAATTCTGTTAAGGAAAGATTCCTCAAAATCTTTCCAAATAACAAGGTTGTGCTCTGTAAATCAGAGCACCGTTGGATCAATGATCCAATGGTAAATAAAAATTACCAAAAGACAGAATAAATTCTGTATGGAAAGATCTTTCCGATCTTGTTAAAATAAGAAGATTATCTTCTGTAAAACAGAAGCTCTAGGATCAAAGATCCAACGGTGGGAAATATTCCCAAATCAATCAGAGAAAGATCTCTTAAAACTGATTTAACAAATCATTTGGCCCTATATAAAGGACCCTAGACTTCAAGTCTCATATAGAAAAAACCCCTTACAAACTTTGAGAAAACTCAAAAGAAAGAGAGCAAGTTCTTGAAAGAAGATCATTTCTTCAAGGTAAAGAATGAATTCTTGAACAAAGAGATGAAATCATCTCATCAAAACAGAAGAATTATCTTCTTAAAAGATCATAGATCTATAAAAAGACCATGGTCTTTTGATTTAAAAGAAAAGATCAAAAACATCTAATCATAAAAAGACTAAAAGAAGTATTTTACTTCATTCACAGATCTTTTAATATATAAAGGCAGAGCATTTTATAAAAAAACAAGAACCTTTGTTCTTTGATTTTGAGGCAAAGCCTCCTTTGAAGAACATAAATCTGTTCTTTGATCTTAAAACCGATCAGAAGCGTTTTGCGGTATTAAAAAGTGCTTTGCACTCATGAACTGCGCCCTTGCGCTCCTTGGACAAGCGCTCAGCACCAAAACATGCCACGTGTCAACTATAGACACTACTTGCGCTTTGCGCTCGTGAAACAGCGCACTGCGCTCATGGGCTGGCGCTTAGCGCCAAGCGCGCCATGTGTCACTCACTGGCGCACCCACAAACTAGCACAGCGCGCTCATAAATTAAAAGCGCAATGCGCCAACAAACTAGCGCTTAGCGCTAAGCGCGACACGTGTCTTCCTCGTGTGCGCTATCCAACAGAAGCGCAATGTGCTCTTTCCTTGGCGCAAAGCGCCTGACGCGCCACATAGCACACTGTCAGAACACAATTTGTTCTGATAAATGCTATGCATTCAATACAAGACAAAAATTATCAGGATCTAATGCTCAGCATTATTAAAAGGGCCGAGCCCAAGTAAAGGCTCAATAGCCAGAACAATAAAATGTTCAACTCATATCAACTGAGCCCATATGCTCATAAACCTTTTAACAGACTTTAATCCCAAATTGGACTATAGATCTCCCAACCAAAATTGGTTCAAGGGTACATCTCTGAACTCCTCTGATATTTGTCATTGTAATCCTTCAACGTCTTCAGAGAGGTGACGGGTCCCGACAGCCATACATTCTACAGACTATGATGTCTTTAAACTACGGACTGTGGGGTCCTTAAACTCATGACTACGATGTCCTTAACCTGGACTGTTGGGTCCTTAAACCTATGGACTACGATGTCCTTAACCTAGACTGTGGGGTCCTTAAACCCATGGACTACGATGTCCTTAACCTCGGACTGTGGGGTCCCTTTAAACCCATGGACTATGATGTCCTTAACCTTGGACCACCATGTCCTTAAACTGGCAATCGACCGCAATGTCACTAAACTAAACAACAGAGGCCAATTGCTCTCTTGTCGGATCTAAATGGTCCCGTTAAGTTGATCTTAGTCTAAAATAAGACCAACGTATCCTTAACAAACGTTTAAGTCGATCTTAGTCTCAAATGAGGCTAACGTATCCTTAAACCCAACCCCCAAACCCAAATCTATGAAAGATACGGATTTGGACTAGTCCACGCCCTACGGGCGACGACATAACTTAGTCTCCGTATACAATCCACGGGCAACTACAAACAAAACAAACACCCACGACACGAAGTGACCATCTGGAGAAGGAGAAAGTTGTTATCGCGATGCGGTAGCGTAATTAACTGCAAAGGCTTGCGCCTGCAGGGAAGAGCGTCCCCACAATAAAAAACCCCTCAAAATGAGGGGGAATCTGACGAAGTATGCTACATCGGCCGCATCTGTTTAAACCTTCGATACATGGTGCCATAAATCAACTTGGTATCTTCGGAGAGGTGGACGGATAGCACTAATTAGCATCTGCCCCGAAATTCAGGCAAGACGGACCTACGCGGTCGTGTCTCTGTGTTCGGAGGGGAACAGATTCTGGCATGCCCGGTGGGACCTTTTCCTCTTTCCACTCCACACTTTGTGTGTCGTGTTCACGAACGAATCGCAGTTTGTTATTGTTGCCTTTGGGATTCGGGGTACTAAGATTTGGTGTCTTGCTCGGTGCAGAAAGCGAAACATCAATGGCATCCACTTGCGTGAAGTGCTCCAGCTGCAACTGCAATTCGCGCTCCGCCTCATCTGGAGGCATAGCCTATGGGCCCCAGGCGGCTTCCCTGTTCACGATGCCAGTGGAACAGGTCATCCAAGCCACCACAGGATTGTTTTTCGGGACCATGCTCTAGCCAACGAGCTTCAGTGCTCCCATGCCAGCACCGGAAGCTCCCAAGAAGTCGGTCTTCGATCGGCTTGCTATTACCACAGCCGCTCTCAACGGGTCGTCCAGCTCCAACTCCTCGGTCTTCGCCAGACTGAGCCTGAACTCCGATGGGCCTGCCAAGAAGCCCATGATACCTAAAGTGGCCATCCCAAAGAAGATAGCCACCCCTGCTCCTGAAGTCGTCAAGGCGGCTTCTCCTGCCAAAGAGTCGGTCTTTACAAGACTGACTATTCCGACTCCCGTTCCTACTTCAAGGTCTGTCTTTGATAGATTGGATACCGCTACTCAAAAGACGTTAGTCTTTAAGAGACTGGCACCAGCGGTACCTCATCTGGACAGGGGGCAAGAAAAAACCATCCCCATCACCGAACCAACACCGTCCGCTCGACACGCTCGACGTCGTCACTGGCGCCGAGTAAGGAAGGTCGGGGGCAACTCCCCCTTTGGGCTAACTCCACCAGCTCCAACGGTGGAAGTCAATGCTGCTGTTCCGACCGGGAACAGCTTTGAGCTGCTGAATAAGGTGCGCAGGAACTCGCCTACCGCCGTACTGAAAAGATCCCCGCCACCGGTGGAGACTGTCACAGAAATAAAGCTGGAACAACCCCTTCAACGGCTATCCTCTAAAATCTACAAGGTCTGGCGTCAAGTCCAAGACTCGGTGATTGATCCAAATTTCTCCCGCCAGTAGAAGAAGCTGAAGGTCCGACAGGAAGAAAACCGTCCTGTTAAGCCACAAAAGACGACGGCTACCTGGGTGCCCACTGCAACGGCCCCCTCAACTTCGACCACCCATAAGAGGAGAAGGCCGGAGAAAATCCCCATGCCTGCGACAAATGTCAAAGGCACTGAGCCTAAATGCCCTAGGTCTAGGGGCATGGTAGTGCATACCGTCTATATGGCATCCGGAAAAGAGGATAGCCGTATCTCCACAGGTCACCGACCGCTCACCCGATCCTTGACAAAAGCCCAGGAACAGCAGCAGAAGCTTCAGGAGATGCTGACTGCGATGGCTGCACTCACCGGACTAAAAGAAAGCCCGGAGGCGTCATCAGAGCAGCGTCATGAACAAGAAACTGATGCTGACTTCCTCCGCAGAGTCCTCGAAAAGAAGGACAGAGAAGCAGCAGAACAAGCTGCCAACATAAAATGAATGGCGCTTATCTTCCAAGATATGGTCGGGATGATGTTACAGCCGGATCCTCCAGCTGAAGACCCTTCGATCATTATTGAAGGTGACCGAGCGGAGACGTCGAACCCTCCTCCGGCTCTTTCAGCAGCCAAAGAGGAGACCATCTCAAAAGCTGCGCTCAATGATTATATAGCTCAGCACATACGAGTTCACCAGGCGAATGAAACGGCTGGCCAAGTTGTCAAGACTGGACGACACTATCCGGGCTGGTATGACCAAATAAGTTATCCGCCGGGATATACGATCCCCAAATTTCATGTATACAAAGGGACGAGCAATCCCCACCAGCATGTTGCCCAGTTCAGGGCTTTATGTGGCAACACCGGAGGTGATGATAAATTGCTACTTAGCCAATTTGTCGGCAGCTTGTCAGAAACGACATTCGAATGGTACCCCGAACTTCCCAACGACTTTGTCAAAGCATTTGCAGAGATGGAGCTGCTGTTTACACAGAGATTTGCAAGCGCTAGCGGGCGCACCCCGATCACCGCATTGATCAACGCCAGGGTAAAGCCAGGTGAAATGTGGGTACAATACGCGATACGATGGCGAAATTTATGGTCGAAATGCGAGCAGCGCATCGAAGAAGCTCCCGCTGTAGGCATGTTCGTGGGTACTCTTGACCCTCAGTCAACTATCTCCCAGTTCATGATGTTCTTCAAGCCGACCACGTTCCAGGCCTTGATTGACAAGTTGGCCCAAATGGACCAGATGGGTCATAGACCATCTTCTTCGAAAACGGATCCTTGAAATGAAAAGGGGAAAGGAAAAGCAACTTTCGTCGCCAATACTTAACAACAGCCAAGCAACTTAAAGCCGGTTGTTCGCCAAAACATTATGCGTCCACGCCCATCCCTCGAGGAAAGACTAGGACGTCCTTACTCGTTTCCCCAAGATAAAACGAGGAGACTGTTCGAGCTAGCATTGCGCAACAGGCTCATAAATTTGCCGGACCCAAAACGTCCGTTGCAACCAAACGACGTCAACAATCCTAATTACTGCCCTTACCACCAAGCAGTAAGCCATCCAATCGAAAATTGCTTCATCTTCAAAGGCCGGATTGAGGACCAATACCAACAAGGCAAGTTCGCATTATCCGAAAACTGGAAGGTGAGCCCGTCACAACCACATGCTTCGAAAAAGATGGATATGCCGGGGGCATCATGCTCATTCATAGGGAAAGCCCCATAGACCGAAAAGTCAGCAAACTAGAGATTCGCCTCAAATACGGCGATGGTGGATCGCAATGTCCTAAAACTTGCAACGGACCAAAACGTCCCTAAACTAACAATGGACCGCAATGTCCTAAAACTTGCAGTTGACCGAAACGTCGTTAAACTACTACCAGCCCGCGGCATCCTCCGGCTGACGCGGTAAAAAAAAAAAAGAGACAAAAAATGGTATGTCATAAGCAAAATGGGCACGGATGAAAACCCTAAAGGGCTCCGTGAGTAAAAACAGCAGGGCTGCCGGCGAGTTTTGTGAAAACCTGAAAGGGCGCAATCTCGCTAGAATAAAAAAAAAGAAAAAAAAAACGGTATGTCCATAAGCAAAAAGGGCACGGATGAAAACCCGAAAAAGCTCCGTGAGTAAAAACAGCAGGGCTACCGGCGAGTTTTATGAAAACCCAAAAGGGTGCAATCTCGTTGAAAGACACTTGCAAGGTCCTCTCGACCTTGTGAGGAAAAACCACCTGCGTGAGATCCTTACGACTCAGAAGGGAGCAACACACTTAGGGATCCTCACGATTCCTGAGGAGAAATTACACTTGCGAGATCCTCACGACTCGTAAGGAGAACTCTCTTATGGGACCCTCACGGCTCATAAGATTCAAAAGTCTTAAGCTACAGAAATCTGAACCTGTTCTTAAGCAGCCACCACAACCTCCAGCACTGCCCTACAAGCGGTTCAGTATTGACCCTTGTATACAATCCACGGGCGCGAATAGGCATTTCCCTAACAAAGTCCCATCCGTGAATAGGGATATGTCTACACTATGAACAACACTTGTAGGTCCTCTCGACTTGCAAGGAGAAAACACTCTTGTAAGATCCTTACGACTTATAAGAGAACACACACTCAGGAATCTTCACGATTCCTAAGGAGAAAAAGCACCTACGAGATCCTTACGACTCATAGGGAGAAACACCATTATGAGACCCTTACGGCTCATGAAGTCAAAAGCCTTAGTCGATGGGATCCTAACCCTATTTGCTAAGCCACCTTTGTTCGACATTGACAGAGGCAAATGATGATTCTCTCCTGGCAATATCCCAGTTGTAGTGTTTCCCCCAATCAGAGCAAAGCTCTGTTTGAATTTCAAAATTCAAAATTCGAAGCAACGCTTCAGATTCTTTACGCTGCGCGCAACGCGCCACGTGTCAAAAGCTGATACATCAGCGCAGCGCCCAAGGCAGCGCGCCCAATCAGAGCAAAGCTCTATTTAAAACAAAATTAAAGGAAGCAACGCTTCAGTTGCGCAAGCACTGCGCTGCGCGACACGTGTCAGCGCAGATGCGCGAGCGCAGATGCGCGAGCGCAGATGCGCTGCGCGACACGTGTCAGCGCAGATGCACTGCGCCGTGCGCTGCACGACACGTGTCAGCGCAGATGCGTGCAGTTGCGCAAGCACAGTTGTGCTGCGCTGTGCGCTGCGCGACACGTGTCAGCGCTGCGCGCTGTGCGCTGCGTGACACGTGTCACGCGCTGGGGCATTTGCGCCAAACAAAATTAAAATTTTAAAGAAATCTTTCTGTTCTTGTTAAAACAAGAAAATTTTCTTCTGTAAAACAGGAGCCCTTGGATCAAAGATCCAACGGTGGGGAAAATTCCCCAAATCACTCAGAGAAAGATCGCTTTAACAAATTTAACAAATTTATGGACACTATATAAAGGCCCCTAGACCCCAAA
Source organism: Agapanthus africanus (assembly GCA_030015575.1). Taxonomy (NCBI): domain Eukaryota; kingdom Viridiplantae; phylum Streptophyta; class Magnoliopsida; order Asparagales; family Amaryllidaceae; genus Agapanthus; species Agapanthus africanus. Next base: position 44,354,517 of record CM057344.1, read on the forward strand.
TCAAAGGCATCAACATTGGGAGAAATCAACATCATCATTGAGAACTCTGAAAAAATTGGAGACAATTCCTCAAGAACAAAAAAGGTAAAAACCTTTAGAAAAAAGAGAAAATTCTCTTATGAACAGATCATTGATCTGAGAACAAGATCAATGATCTTCAATAAAAAAATAAATAATAATAAGTGCTTTGCACTTTTTTATGAACCACTGGTTCCCTGAAATAAGAAAAACAAGAGAAACTTGTTTTCTTTGATCTAAATTAGATCTAGAAAACAAACAGTGCTTTGCACTTTTTTATGAACCATTGGTTCTGGAATCTAAAAGATTCTCAAGTTAATAGTGCCTTGCACGTGCAAAACTGCACTGTTGCGCTCTTGGGTCGGCGCAAGCCACAAGAGAGCGCCACGTGTCAGCATCTGAACCACTTGCGCTATGCGCTTTAAGATAGAGCCATGCTCTCTGAAACTGGCGCAACTCACCAGAGCGCGCTACGTGTCAGTAGCGCAAGCGCAGCGCACTGCGCTTGCGTGACACGTGTCACCACCACAAGTGCTTGCGCTCAGTGATTGGCGCAAAGCGCCTGACAAATGTAAAGCATTATTTACTAAAGGGCCAGGCCCAAATCAAAAAAGGCCTAATAGGCCAAATTATATTGCAATGCAATAAAATGGGCAGAGCCCAAACAAAATAATAAATAATGCAGTGCATTATTTTAAAAAGGGGCAGAGCCCAAATAAAGGCCCAACAGAGACCAAAATTAATGCAGTGCATTATTTTAAAAGGGGCCAAGCCCTAGCACAGGCCTAATAGGTCAAAAACAAATAAAAGTGTTGAACATTCTTTTTTCAACTGGACTTAGCCCAATCATGGCCGTAAGTCCTCAAATTAAATTGACTGAGCACAGCTGCTCTCTTAAATCAATTTACGACCGGTTCGAGGGTACATCTCCGAACTCCTTTGACTCCTATCGTTGTAATCCTTCAACGACGTCAGAGAGGTGACGGGTCCCGACAACCACACATCAACATGGACTGTGGGGTCCTTAAACTTATGGACTTAAGCATCCTTAAACTAAAACACAGATTGTGGGATCCTTAAACCCGCGGACTTATGCGTCCTTAAACTAAAACACGGATTGTGGGATCCTTAAACCCGCGAACTTATGCGTCCTTAAACTAAAACACGGACTGTGGGGTCCTTAAACCCACGGACTTAAGCGTCCTTAAACTAAATATGGACCACCATGTCCCTAAACTGGAATATGGACCACCATGTCCCTAAACTGGAATATGGACCGCAACGTCCTTAAACTACTTATTGACCGCAACGTCATTAAACTAAACAATAGAGCTCCCAAATGCTTTTTTGTCGGATCTAAACGATCCCGTTAAGTCAATCTTAGTCTCAAATCGGACTAACGTATCCTTAACAAACGTTTAAGTTGATCTTAGCCTCAAATATGGCTAACGTATCCTTAAACTAAAACACTAAACCCAAATCTAAGTAAATACGGATTTGGACTAATCTACGTCCTACGGGCGACGGCATCACTTAGTCTCTGTATACAATCCACGGGCAACCACAAACAAAACAAACACACACGACACGAAGTGAAATTCTGGAGAAGGAGAAAGTGGTTACCGCGATGTGGTAGCATAATTAACTGCAGGGGCTTGCGCCTGCAGGGAAGAGCGTCCCCACAATCAAAAACCCCTCAAATGAGAGGGAATCTGACGAAGTCTGCTACATCGGCCGCATCCGTCTAAACCTCCGATATACGGTGCCATAAATCAACTTGGCATCTTCGGAGAGGTGGACGGATAAAACCATATAGCATCTGTCCCGAATCTCAGGCAAGACGTCCTCACGTCTCGCACCGCCGTTCGGAGGTAAACAGATTCTGGCACGCCCGGTGGGACCTTTTCCTCTTTCCACTCCACACTTCGTGTGTCGCATTCGCGAACGAATCGCGGTTTGTTAATGGTTGCCTTTGGATTTCAAGTTACTAAGATTTGGTCTTTTGCCTGTCGGAAAAATTAAGCATCGATGGCCTTTACCTGTTCGAAGTGCTCCAACTGCAGCTGCAACTCGCGTCCTGCCTCAACTGGGGGCATAACCTACGGGCCCCAAGCAGCCTCTTTGTTCACCATGCCCGTGGAGCAGATTACTCAAGCCACCACGGGATTGTTTTTCGGAACTATGCTTCCGCCAACAAGCTTCAGCACCCCCGTGCCCGTACAAGAAGCTCCTAAAAAGTCGGTCTTCGATCGACTTATAGTTACTGCGGCCCCTCCCAACGGGTCGCCCAACACTAGTGCCTCGGTCTTCTCCAGGCTGGGCCAAAATTCCTGCGGGCCCACAATGAAGCTTGCGGCCCCAGAAAAGGTTATTCCAAAAAGAGTAGCCAAACCTGCTTCTGAAGTTGTCAAGGCGGCTTCTCCTGCTAAGAGATCGGTCTTTACAAGACTGACCGTCCCAACTCCCACTCCTGCTCCTGCTGCTCAAAAGGTATCAGTCTTCAATAGGCTGACGCCGGCAACAACTTCATACCTGAATAGGGGGCAAGAAGAAGCTGTTTCTGTCTCTGAGCCAATACCGATAACTCGTCGCGCCCGACGACGCCACTGGCGCCGGGTAAGGAAGACCGGGGGCAACTCCCCTTTTGGGATGACTCCGCCAGCTCCAACGGTGGAAGTTAACGCTGCTGTTCCAACTGGGAACAGCTTCGAGCTACTGAACAGAGTACGCAGAAACTCGCCAACTGCGGTGCTCAAAAGATCTCCTCTACCAGTAGAGACTACCGTGGAAGCAGAAGAGCCAGAGCAGCCTCCTCAATCGCTGTCCTCCAGGATTTACAAGACATGGCGACGAGTCCGAGAATCTGTGATTGATCCTAAGTTCTCTCATCAACACAAAAAGTCGAAAGGTCGGCAAGAAGAAAATTCCCCGGTCAAGCAACGAAAGGCGACGACCGCTTGGGTGCCCAAAGCAACGCCCCCCTCAACTTCTACGGCCCATAAGAGAAGAAGGCCAGAAAAAGTCCCTACACCTATGACGAATATAAAAGGTGGTGAACCCAAACGCCCTAAGTCTGGGGGCATGGTAGTTCATACCGTCTACATGGCGTCTGGTAAAGAGGACAGCCGCATATCAACAGGTCATAGACCGCTCACGCGATCGGTGACCAAAGCACAGGAGCAGCAGCAGAAGCTCCAAGAGATGATGAACGCGATGGCTGCACTTACTGGGCCAAAAGAAAGCCCTGAAACGTCTTCAGATGAACGCCAGGAGCAAGAAACTGACGCCGAATTCCTTCGACGAATATTGGAGAAGAAGGATAAAGAGGCTGCCGAACAAGCAGCCAACATAAAGCGTATGGGCCTTCTGTTCCAAGACATGGTGGGGATGATGATCCAACAAGATCCTCCGGCCGAAGATCCCCCGATCGTCTTTGAAGACGATAGGGGAGAGACGTCGAATCCTCCGCCAGCTCTGTCAACAGCTAAGGAGGAAACAATCTCCAAGGCTGACCTGGATGAGTACATAGCCCAACAAATATGGGTTCATCATGCGACTGAAGCAGCCGGCCAGGTCGTAAAAACAGGACAGCCGTATCCAAGTTGGTACAACCAGATCAAGTACCCGCCGGGCTACACAATTCCCAAGTTCCATGTCTACAAGGGGACGGGCAATCCTCACCAGCATGTTGCCCAGTTCAGGGCACTCTGCGGCAACACCGGCGGTGATGACAAGCTGTTGCTTCGCCAGTTTGTTGGAAGCTTATCAGATACAGCGTTCGAGTGGTACTCTGAGCTCCTGAACGACTCTATCAAGACCTTCGCGGAGATGGAGCTGTTGTTTACTCAGCGTTTTGCAAGCGCTAGTGAACGCACCCCGATGACGGCACTGATTAACGCCAGAGTAAAGCCAGGCGAGACATGGGTTCAATATGCTATACGGTGGCGGAACTTATGGTCGAAGTGCGAGCAGCGCATAGAAGAGACACCTGCGGTAGGCATGTTCGTGGGTATCCTTGACCCTCAAGCGACCATCTCGCAATTTATGATGTTCTTCAAGCCAACTACCTTCCAGGCCTTGATTGACAAGCTAGCGCAAATGGACCAGATGGGCCATAAACCCCCTCTTCCAAAGCCGGACTCCCGAAATGACAAGGGGAAGGGAAAAGCGATCGTTGTCGCTAATGCTCAACAACCGAGCAACTCGAAGCCGGTCGTTCGTCAAAATAATATGCCCCCGTACGTAGCCCTTGAGGAGAGGATAGGACGTCCTTACTCATTTCCCCGAGATAAAACGAGAAGGTTATCGAGCTGGCGTTGCGCAACCGACTCATAAATCTCCCGGATCCAAAACGTCCGTCACAACCAAATGATGTCAATGAGCCCAACTACTGTCCTTATCATCGAGTACTGGGTCATCCAATCGAAGATTGCTACGTCTTCAAAAATTGGCTTGAAGACCAGTACCAACAGGGCAAGTTCGCGTTATCTGACAAATGGAAGGTGAATCCCCCGCAGCCCCACACCTCTAAGAGGATGAATACGCCGGGGGCAACATGCTCTGTCGTTGAAGAAGCTCCTTGGAAGGTCGTATTATCAGCCAAGACAAAGAGGATGCTAAACGATCTTCAAACATGCCCAGCGATTAGGTGGAAGAACCAGTTGGAACCTCTAATCATTGAAGGAATGTTGAAGCCGCGGCCAACTCAAATGATCGATGGAGGTGGCCCAAGAAGCCCGTGAAGCCTGGCGACAAGCGCACGAACTTGCAAAAACAAATTGACGCGCTGGAGGAATACAACCAGAAGGTACGGACTCCCATTACATTCCAAGAGTTCCTCAATCATGTATTTCAAGAGGAAGATGAGGGAGAAAGTTCATCTGATGAATCTGAAGAATACGTGGCGAGCTGTCATGTGATTTCCCATTCGTCATGGACGATGAGGAGACTCCTTGTACTGAAACGCTGGGGGCAGATCCTGAACCAAAAATTCTAGGGCCATCGGATGAAGCAATTGACGCATTCCTCAATGAAGCTCTCTTAAAAAGTAAAGCTAATCGGGAACGCGAGGCGGTCATATTTGAAAGGGACAAGCGCCAGCGACTTGATGAAAGAGCTGAGACGCTCCCGCTGGAGCAAAATACATCCACTACCGACAAAAGCAAATTCAAGATGAGGAAAAGGTTTGCTAAAGCCATATCAATGGGCATGAAGCTACCATCCTCCGAAGGAAACATTACTGGTGAAATAGAAATGCACCCTTCCTATTGCTTATATCATCAGAAGGTTTCGCACCCCACTCAAGAGTGCAAAGCTTTCGATAGATGGTGGCAAGGATATGTTGCTCATCGACAACATTTTAAGCGGGAGAAACGTAAAACTCGTCGGGAGCGGAAAAATATGACCGAAGGGTTTAACAGAACTACCGGTGATTGTCGCATGGTTAACGCCGGGGGATCACAGGTGCCTACATTCGGGAGCGATTCTGATGAGGAGATGGAGCTTGCCCCTCTCTTTAAAGAGTCTACCTCGGGAAAAGAAGAAGAGCCGAAGGTTTGCGAAAATATCCGGCTGCGTAATCGGACGCTGCCTGAAAAGAATCTCGGACCCTCAAACAGAAAGGATAAAGGGAAAGAAAAGGTCTCTGAAGATATCGTCTTAGATGACCAAGTGGTGGAGGAGCTAAGTGCCAAGGACCCGCCGAAGAGGAATAAGGTGGATTACAACATCTTAGCGCATTTGAGGAAACTACCCTCACAGCTCAGCATTCTTGACGCCCTTTTGCTATCAAAGGAGGTGAGAAATTCATTAATCAAGGCACTACAGGATCCAAAACAATTCCAAGCTTTCCTGACTGAAGAAAAGATGAAGGATGAATTGGAGGAAGTGCACACTGCTGATGTCGTTTTGGTGATGAAGACCTTCTCCTTGGGACGTGCGAATACAATCGCCCCCTTTATGTCTCAGGATACTGCCACGATATAAAGATAGGCAAAATCATGATCGACAATGGATCCTCCGTTAACCTCCTCAATATGCGGGAGTTAAAAGAAATCTGCATGAGCGTCCAGCACCTTGCTCGGGATAAGATTACCATCTCCGGGTTCGACTCCCAATCATCAAGAACTCTTGGGTCTGTGATACTGACGCTACGCTTCGGGCTACTCATCACAGACATTAAGTTCCACGTCATAGACGCCAAGACATGCTACAACGCTCTGCTCGGCCGACCATGGTTACACGAGTACAACATCATCCCTTCTACGCAACATCAGTGTATGAAGTATTCTAAGGATGGTCTTGAGTATACCGTGGCGGAAGAACTGAACCCGTTCTCCGTGAACGAAGTCCGCAAATATGAAGATGCCAAATACTTCTTACCGGATTTCGAAGACATGGAGAGGTGTCACAAGCCGAAGAATAAAGCTAATGCCACCATCCCTGTCTTCGGGAGTGATACCGAGGAGGAAGAGGAGATAGTTTACTCGGGTCCGCTCCAATACAACAAGCCGGGACCATCTGCTCCTACGTTGATCTTTGGTAGCGACTCGGAAGACGAGGTCCATGCTGTATTCTCTGCTCGACCTTCAATACAAACGTCCGCTGATGAGGAGCAAGGTCTACAAGTCGCCATGGTGCCGCTTAAACACCGTAAAGAACTGGATGCACTTGATATCTACAATGTAGAAGAGCTGCAGACGTTCTATGTCCCTCCCAGGCGAGAAGGTGAAAAGGCAATTCTATTCTACCGCTCTGAAGAAACCAGAGTGGAGAAAGAAATCTGGCATGGCGCGGATCCTAGGCTTGACAGGCTTCAGCCCATCCGTCTCCCTAGGTATTATACAGAGGGCTTGAAGAGGCAGCTAAAACGCCAGGGGATATCCTTCAAGCAGACCGTTCGAAAAGCCAAGTTCTATGACAAAGTCTGGAACGTTCCCGGGACTCAACGCAAGTTGCCTAATGGGAGAATGGAAACAATCGGGCTTGGATACATCCGGTCAAAGAAACGAGAGTTACTACACGGCTGCTACGTCGTGTATGACTTCGATGAAGAAGCGGATGCTTAATGGGAGGATGCTAATCCTGAACCAGTAAAAGTTCCAGATGCAAAAGTGCCCAGTCCGTCGTTCGAAGAACAAATGGACAAGCTTATAAGGGAAGCTGGTCAAAAAGTCCGAGACGACCATAACCGTGAAATGACCATCTACGAGAAAGCCAAAATGCAATGCCTCCTCCAACAGGCCGTGAAAGATGAAAATGCCGCTCCTTGTCAACCTGTTATAAAGAAGGCTCGACGCAGAGGCAGAAACAAGTCGAAACACGAAAAAGGCGCTCAACAGCAACGAAGCGGGGCTAAGAGGCCACGCAAGCGGGAACCGAGCGGTTCTGATCTATCCCTCATGAGGAAAATGGGTCGAGCATACTCTTTTCCTCGGGACAAGACAAGGAAAATACTTGACCTCGCTTTAAAACATCAGATGCTTACATTGCCGGAGTTTAAACACCCCGACCAAGCAGGTGAGGTCTCACACCCAGACTATTGCTTTTATCACCGAGTGGTAGGGCATCCTCTCGAAGATTGCTTCACCTTCAAGAATTGGATCGAAGATCAGTATCAGCTTGGCAAGTTCACTCTGTCTAACAAGTGGAGGGTAGCGCCGCCACAGAAGCACGAACCTAAGGCCACGGAAGAAGAACCAGTTCCATATTGGGATTGGAAGCGAATTCGTACTTGTCACGTGATAACAATATCAAAAGAAGAGCCCGAGGACATGGATGACCTTCCCTGGTGCTTTGAAAACAACAACGACGATATAATCTCAGAATTCCCGCCAGCGCCACAAGAGCTGGAAGATGGAATTCATACCACCGCAGATAACCTCAAGAAAATTGAGTTGGGAACGGTGAACGACTCGCGACCGACATTCGTCAGCGAGCTGCTATCCGAAGAAAGGGTGGCTGCGTTAAAAGACTTGCTTGTACAGCATAGAGATTGCTTCGTGTGGAACTATTCCGAAATGCCGGGACTAGATCCAGAAATTGCTGTGCACAAATTGGCAATATCCCCGGACGCCAAGCCGGTCAAGCAGGTACCAAGAAGAATGCGGCTCGAGCTTGAGATGAGCATCAACGCCGAGGTCAAGAAGCTGATCGACTCCGGCTTTGTTCAGGAGGTTCAATATCCGGAATGGATCGCCAACATCGTCCCTGTGATGAAGAAAAATGGGACAGTGCGCATATGCGTAGACTTCCGGGATCTCAATAAAGCCTGCCCGAAGGACGATTTCCCAGTGCCAGTCACCGAACTGATTATAGACAATACATCCACTCATGAGGTTTTCTCCTTCATGGACGGCTCGTCAGGCTATAATCAGATAAAGATGCATCCCGAAGACCAGAAGCACACTGCCTTCAGGACTCCTTTGGGAATATTCTGTTATAAAGTGATGCCCTTCGGTTTAAAGAACGCCGGTGCCACCTACCAGAGGGCCATGACAAAGATCTTTGATGACCCCATACACGAAATCGTCGAATGCGATATCGACGATCTCGTAGTTAAAAGCAAATCATACGAGGAACATCTCGAGCATCTGAAGACCGTATTTCAACGCCTTCGACAATACAACTTGAAGATGAACCCTCTCAAGTGTGCATTCGGGGTTTCCTCAGGCAAATTCCTAGGATTCATCATCCGACACCGAGGTATCGAAATAGATCCGTCAAAGATCAAGGCAATCATGGAAATGCCTCCGCCAAGGACTCTCAAACAGCTGCGGTCTCTCCAAGGGAACCCCGTTCGTCTAGGACCAAAAATGCCAAAGCGCGCTAGACGAGATCAAGCAATACCTGCAGAACCCGCCAGTGTTGGCTGCTCCGGTCAAAGGAAAGCCCCTCATTCTTTATACAACGGCCCTCGAAGGTTCCTTAGGCGCATTATGGGCGCAAGAGAACGATCAAGGGAAGGAGAGAGCTCTCTATTACTTAAGTCGAGTTCTACTGGGGGCAGAAAGCAACTACTCCCCCATTAAAAAACACTTCCTGGCGTTGATCTTTGCGATAACAAAGCTCAGACACTACGCGTTGGCACATGAAGTCTGTCTCATTTCGAAGGTGGACCCCCTTAAATATTTAATGTCGAAGGCCATATTGATGGGACGACTCGCTAAATGGGCCCTGCTCTTGATGGAGTTCTCGATAACGTATCAACCTCTCAAGACAGTGAAAGGCCAGGACATCGCCGACTTCCTCGCTGAGCATCCGATACCCGCCGATTCTCCTTTGAATTGCGATCTTCCAGACAAACATGCATTTGATGCGATCGACGGTGGTGATACCCGATGGGAGCTTTATTTCGATGGAGCATCTTTCGTGAAGAAGCGCAAACAAAGTACCCCTATAATCAAATCGGGGGTGGGACTCATCTTTGTAACTCCACAAGGAGGGATAATGCGCTTTGCTTTCTCCCTAACAGAGCCGAGGACAAACAATGAAGCCGAATACGAAGCTTTGATAGCAGGCCTCGTGATCGCCATCGACATGAGAATTGAAAACCTCCTCATATATGGAGATTCCCAACTGGTCGTTAGTCAAGTAAACGGCGACTACCAAATATGCAAGCCAGAGCTGGTGAAGTACAGCGAGAAGGTGCAGCAACTGTTGATCCAAATTCCCTCCTATACTTTGGAAAACATACCGCGCGCGGAAAACAGCAAAGCGGACGCATTGGCCAAACTCGCTAAGGAACTGGCTGATGAAAACCTCGATGAAGTAAGAATCGTGGTACAGAGCCGTCGCGTGCTTGCCCCAGCAGAAATATCTCCGGAATCACCCGAAGAGAAGGGAGCGACTGAGCAGATGACCCTGCAAATAAAAGATCGGGAAAATACCGAGGATTGGAGAGAAGTCTTTTTAGACTACTTCAAATACCGTCGAACGCCCGAAGATGCGTCCTCAAGACATCAGCTTATGAAACGAGCTCTGTCTTTCGCCTTTGTTAATGATACTCTGTACAAGAGGTTGTTCGATTCTTTGTGGTTGAGATGCCTGGGACCTGACGAAGCGAAAAGAGTCGTTCAGGAAGTTCATGATGGACTCTGCGGTTCTCACCAAGCAGGCCCGAAGATGAAATTGAAGATCAAACAGATGGGCTACTACTGGCCCACGATGATTCAAGACTGCCTTGAATACTCGAAGCAATGCCACTCATGCCAAATCCATGGGGACTTCATCCACCAGCATCCAAATCCACTCCATCCAACAGTGGCTAGCTGGCCATTCGAAATGTGGGGAACTGACATAGTCGGCCCCATCGAACCAGCATCGTCTAGAGGACATCGTATCATCTTGGCGACGACTGACTACTTCTCCAAATGGGCAGAAGCAGTACCGCTGAGGGAAGTGAAGACGGAGAATATCCTCCATTTCTTCAAGACGCACGTCATATATCGGTTTGGAACTCCGCGACGGATCATCTCCGATAATGGGCCAGCTTACAGAAGCCACAAGATTAGTCGCTTCGCGCAACAACATAATATAGACCGGAGATATTCCTCGGTTTATAATCTGCGAGCTAATGGTCTAGCTGAGGCCTTCAACAAGACCTTGACAAAGATCGTGAAAAAGACGGTGTCTCGAAATAAAAAGGACTGGCATGAGAGGCTACAAGAAGCTCTTTGGGCGTATCGAACTACGTTCAAGACAGCCACAAACACATGCATTGGTATTCGGTACAGAAGCAGTACTCCCCCTCGAGATAGAGTTACCCTCTCTACGAGTGGCGGTCCACTACAAGCTGACGGACGAAGAAAATGCTCACCTTCGGCTTGAGTAACTTGATGCCCTTGATGAAACACGGCTCATAGCGCAACAAAATCTGGAGGCTTATAAACCAAAGATGACGCGCTCATATGAAAGATTGACTCGGCCAAGGACATTCCGCCAAGGCGAACTCGTGCTAGTGGTCAAAAGCCCTATGATCCCCAATCGCGCCAAACGGGGAAAATTTGAGCCAAACTATGAAGGCCCGTACATCATAGACAAGGTCTACCAGGGTGGAGCCTATCTGCTCATGGATATGCACGGTGAAAGGCCTTACAGGCCAATAAATGGCCGATTCCTAAAGAAATACTACGCATAGCGAGTTACTGCCTAGGTCAATGATAGACGACGACGAATATGTCCGCTTGCTATCTTCCTAAGCTTGAACTCCATAAGCAGTAGCAGGCCTTCTCCACCACGGACCGAAACGTCCTTAAACTAATGGCGGACCGAAACGTCCTTAAACTAACGGCGGACTGAAACGTCCTTAAACTACTACCGTAGCATCCTTAGGCTGACGAGATGAATAAAAAAATATATATAAAAATAAAAAATAATAATAATAAACGGTATGTCCATAAGCAAAATGGGCACGGACGAAAACCTGAAAGGGCTCCGTGAGTAAAAACAGCAGGGCTACCGGCGAGTGTTCGTGAAAACCCGAAAGGGCGCGACCTCGTTAAAAAAAATATATAAAAATAAAAAGAATAAAAAAAAACGGTATGTCCATAAGCAAAATAGGCACGGATGAAAACCCGAAAGGGCTCCGTGAGTAAAAACAGCAAGACTACCGGCGAGTGTTTGTGAAAACCTGAAAGGGCGCAACCTCATTAAAGGATACTTACAGGGTCCTCTCGACCTTGTAAGGAGAAACCACCCGCGTGAGATCCTTACGACTCATGAGGGAGCAACACACTTAGGGATCCCCACGATTCCTAAGGAGAAAATACACTTGCGAGATCCTCACGACTCGTAAGGAGAACTCTCTTATGGGACCCTCACGGCTCACAAGATTCGAAAGTCTTAAGTTACAGAGACCTAAACCTGTTCTTAAGCAAACCCCCACAACCTTCGATATTGCCCTACAAGTGGTTCAATACTGACCCTTGTATACAATCCACGGGCACGAATAAATATTTCCCTAACCAAATTTCATCCGTGATTGGGGATATGTGCGCATGATGAACAACCCTTATAAGTCCTCTCGACTTACAAGGAGAAAACCCTCTTGTAGGATCCTTACGACTTACAGAGGAACATACACTTAGGAATCCTCACGATTCCTAAGGAGAAAATACACCTACAAGATCCTCACGACTTGTAGAGAGAAATACCTTTGTGAGACCCTTACGGCTCATGAAGTTAAAAGCCTTAGTTGACAGGACCTTAACCCTGTTCGCTAAGCCACCTTTGTTCAATATCGACGGAGGCAAATGATGATTCGCTCCTGGTAATATCCCAGTTGTAGCGATGCTGATGCCGAAATCGATGTCTAATTTCAGGTTTACGGTGAAAAGCCGGTAGGCCGCACATGCATATGAAATAGCCGAAATGATGGGGCGACTTGCAATAAAAAGCAGCAAGTAAAAATGTATGCATGCAAAATAGCCGAAATGATTAGGCAACTCGCAATAAAAAGCAGCGAGTGAAAATAAAATAAATAGCCGAAATGATTGGGCACCGCGAAAAATAGCCGAAATGATTGGGCAATCGCGACCTTCGCGATATAAAAGCTGAAATGATAGAGCATCGCGGAAATAAAATAAAAAAATGATAAAACTTTGGCCCTACAGTTGAGATCACATCGATCCCTGTATACAATCCAAGGGTGCAAACAAAGAAGGAACCATACTTTCCCAACAGGCTTCGCCAGAAAACGAAGCCAAATCTCGACGGTTCATCCCAATCCCGAAGAAATCGGTGTCTTCGGCAAATCCTTCGACTCGAGGAAACAAGTGTTCTTGACGAAGAAAATCCTGATTCGCGTCGACTCACAGAGAAACTAGTGTCCCCGTGGGAAATTCTCGATTCGTTTCAACACCAGGGAAACAAGTGTCCTTGGCAAATACCTCAACTAAGGGAAACTAGCGTCCTTGATGAGAGCCTCCTGATTCACGTCTGCTCGCAGAGAAACCAGTGTCTCCGCGGGAAATTCCCGATCCGTCTCAACCCCGAAGAAACCAGTGTCTTCGGCAAATCCTTCGACTCGAGGAAACAAGTGTCCTTGACGAAGAAAATCCTGATTCGCGTCGACTCGCAGAGAAACCAGTATCTCCGCGGGAAATTCTCGATTCGTTTCAACACTAGGGAAACAAGTGTCCTTGGCAAATACCTCAACTCAGGGAAACTAGCGTCCTTGATGAGAGCCATCTGATTCGCGTCGGCTCGCAGAGAAACCAGTGTCTCCGCGGGAAATTCCCGGTTCGTTTCAACCCCGAAGAAACCAATGTCTTCGGCAAAATCCTTCGACTCGAGGAAACAAGTGTCCTTAACGAAGAAAATCCTGATTCGTGTCGACTCGCGGAGAAATCAGTGTCTCCGCGGGAAATTCTCGATTCGTTTCGACACCAGGGAAACAAATATCCTTGGCAAATACCTCAATTCAGGGAAACTAGCGTCCTTGATGAGAGCCTCCTGATTCGCATCGGCTTGCAGAGAAACCAGTGTCTCCGCGGGAAATTCCCGGTTCATTTCAACCCCGAAGAAACCAGTGTCTTCGGCAAAATCCTTCGACTCGAGGAAACAAGTGTCCTTGACGAAGAAAATCCTGATTCGCATCGACTCGCAGAGAAATCAGTGTCTCCGCGGGAAATTCTCGATTCGTTTCGACACCAGGGAAAAAAATATCCTTGGCAAATACCTCAATTCAGGAAAACTAGCGTCCTTGATGAGAGCCTCCTGATTCGCATCGGCTTGCAGAGAAACCAGTGTCTCTGCGGGAAATTCCCGGTTCGTTTCAACCCCGAAGAAACCAGTGTCTTCGGCAAATCCTTCAATTCGAGGAAACAAGCGTCCTTGACGAAGAAAATCCTGATTCGCGTCGACTCGCAGAGAAAACAGTGTCTCCGCGGGAAATTCTCGATTCGTTTCAACACCAGGGAAACAAATATCCTTGGCAAATACCTCAATTTAGGGAAATTAGCGTCCTTGATGAGAGCCTCCTGACTCGCATCGGCTTGCAGAGAAATCAGTGTCTCCGCGGGAAATTCCCGATTCGTCTCAAATTGCAAGATGAAGCCTCAGGCAGCAGGGATAAAAAAAAACTTGTTTCCTGAGAAATGAGACCCTGCAAGATGGTCTAAAACGGTCTCTTGCATACTATTCACGGGTCTCACTCTCCAAAGTCGAATTTCGACAAGGAGGGAAACAACCGCTTACGGGTCCTCTCGACTCGTAAGAGGGGAAAATCCTCTTATAAGATCCTTACGACTTATAAGAGAAAACGCGCTTAGGAATCCTCACGATTCCTAAGGAGAAAATACACCTACGCGATCCTCTCGATCCATAGGGAGAAAAGTCTCTATGAGACCCTCACGGCTCATAGAGTTGAAAAGTCTTAGGCGGAAGATCTGAACCTGCGGCCTAAGCCATCGCTATCTCTTGAAAAAAACTAAGTTATCTGCCAATTATGTTTATCAAGTCAACATGCTGATAATAAAAGAAAGGGAGAAAGCAAAAGAGCATATAAGACATTGCAGAAAAAAATGTGTATCTTTATTGAATGTAATCAAGTACAAGGTGAAGCGTACAAAAGAATAAAGAATGGATACATATTATTTAAAAAGAAAAATTTTACAAGTATGTAGATACAAGGGGAATCACTGGGAAAGAAGCATCTTGCATAACTCTAGCAATTGTTCGCGCACCTCCTTCCACATTTTCTCCTGATCGGCCACCACTGCCAGCTCCGCCTCCACTTGAGCCCGCTGCTGCAAGACAGATGCAAGCTGCTCCCTAACGGCCTGATGAGTAGCTTCGCAGCCTGGGGTATCATGCTCGGCGACATCAAGCTTTCGCTTCAAGTTTAGCCCATGAGAGATGCGTTCCAGGAGGCCCTCAAAGATAACCTTCACTTGAGCAGCATTCGCCTCAACCTCAGCACGCAAACGAGCCGTCTCGCTCGAGGTTTCTTGGCATTCCCTCAGCCTTAAAGCCGCTTCTTGTTTCAAGTGGTGGACGTAAGAAGCGCTTTACTCGATCCACGCTGCTCTTTCATTGCTTACGACTAAGGTCTCGGGGGCAGGACGCATCGACTCCAGCTGATGCAGGCGAGCCTCGATCTCCCTGCAATGGTTAACCTAAGATGCGATGATGCTCTCGTCATGGAAATTCATGAGTATCACCAGCATCGGGTTAACCGCCGTAGCGAAATCCGCAGCAGACGTAGGAGTCTCGACGTTAAGCTCCTCAATGTAGTCGCTCAACATACGCAGACTGTTCGCGGCGCCTTTCAAAGACGGACGTCTTAGGAAAGGACCTGCCGGCATTGTGATGCGAGGCTTGAAGGGCGCCGAGACCGGAATGACAGCTGAAAAAACAGGATATGATCAGATAACAGTTCAAGAGATAAAAAAAGGGAGGGTTATCAATGCGATAGTTGCTGTACCAGCATGGCAAGGCCGGAAGGGCCGGTGGCGCGGCCGATCTTTCATCCCCACCTTTAATTTATAGCACTGCAGTCGGGACGAGAAAAAAGTTAGAAGTAATTCCACCAATGAAAAAGAAAGATATCAAGGAGAAACCATACTCACCAGCGCCACCAGAGGAAGAAGCGAATTCAGATGGGAAGGAGAAGTGCGGGAGCAACACTTGATAGAGATGATCAAAAAGCACTCCTGAAAAGACACAGCAGTACGACTTTAGTATATAAATTAGGCGGCTGAAAGACGAAACTAATGGGTTGCAAATCCATACCTTCCAGCATCTTCAATGGTATAAGAGAGGGCTGAGAAGTGACCACCGCCAAGGCAGTAGTTGACGGCGCTCCCTCGAGCAGTGGAGCATCGGCGCTGGCCGCACCTGCGTTAAAAGAAAACAAGGGTAAACCTGTCAGAAGCGATTGCAAGATAAAAAGGGGGGACGGTAATCCAAAATTTACCTGATGAGCCTCCAGCCGAGACGGAGGCGTCTCCCTCCTCCATCGACATAAGACCACCACCTGTGGCCTCATCCCCAGATTCCACGGGGGCCGTCATCGTGCTCGCAAGGCCAGGAGACGTCGGAGGGCCATAGGCGGGGAGAGCTATGACCGGAACATTGCCAGACTCCTGAGAATGAGCGGTTGGCTCATCCTCAGGAATCATATCTACCTCACCCGTTACTCCCTTGGGCTCAGCAGTCACGGTTGTCTCGTCCACCGTCACCACGAAGTCATCGGTCTCAGGCACTCCGCCCGCTGCTATCTCGGGCTCGACGCCAACCACTTGCTCAGGCATAGTGGACATGACCAGTTCGTCAGCCACTATCTCGGGCCCAGCAATCCCAGCTGTGTCATTCGCCACCGGCTCGGGCTCGACCAATGCCTCTTCCCTTAGCCCCTCAGGTTCGACAGTCTCCGCCTCCACCTCGGTTGGACTTGGCCCTACAGGGTAGAACATATAAGAACCGACAGCTTTATAATTCTTACAACAAAATTCTGAAAGAAGTATTACCTGAGGTGGACTTGTCGTTAGCCTCCCTATTGGCGCGAATCTCCTGTCTATGAGCTGTAGACAAGGCGACTGGGGGGTCTTTTGACGGGGTATCGGCACGAGGGACGGTGCTTGGGCCCGTTCCAATGGCCAAGGCAGCCCTGCGTGCCTTTGCTTCGCGCCTTGACCGCTTCCTTTCCTCCCTGGCTGTCGCGATGGACCTCTTCGACGCTTCCTTCATCAAGGCGTCGTCGTCCTCGTTCAGAGATGCCTCCAGAGCCTTTAAGGCATCTCTCATCGGCTCTTCAAGACGGACCTCCCGCGGTAGCCCCGAGAAAGCAGGAACATCGGCAGCTGGCAGAATATCCGCGTCACTTGGTGGGAACGGCATTGAGGTTCCCGCGATAAAAAGGGAGAGGTTAGATCGACCATAACACAAGGAAAATGAAAACTTGATGAATTGAAACTTACTAAGGCCTAAAGACGCACTAAGGCGTTCCTCCTCTTGGAAGGTCTTGAGGGAAGCGGCAATGGCTTCTTCAGTGGTGATGCCTGTTGGAAGAAAAGAAGTAAAAATGTTAGTCAAAGGGAATTATAAAGATATGATGCAATAAAAAATGCGACTAGTGATTACCTGATTCCGCAAGCTTAGCCAGCCATGCGTCACGCCTCGCCAACCGCTCCGAAGCTTCGAGGGCGGCCTCCAAATCCGTGTCATCCGGCGGCATGACTAATCCCTCGTTAGTCCTATATTCACTCAGGCCCTCAGCATAGGGAGCGTGGGGTTCCTGACCGAACGCGACATCAGCAGCGAAGAGCGACTTCTTTTTCTTCTTCTGCCCACCAACCCTAGGTGCACCCGGAATCGATTTGCGCTTTGCAGACACCTTGGGGCGGCGGGTCCCGATGTCCGCACCCACGCCAGACTCCGGCGAGGCTATAACCACTGTCTCTACTGGAGCACAGGGCGCTGGTGGTGCATTCGCGATATCGGGGAGCGGCAATCTGTGTGGAGGACTTTGCGCACGCGATGGTCCGGCTCTGGCATCTTTTAGAGGGGGAACTACCGGGGTCCTTGGCACTAAAGGAGCGTTACGGTCGCTACCTGGAGGCGCACCCTTACGGTCGACCAGCAATCGCCTTTCCTCCTTTATGACGCCTCCCGTCGAATGACTGTACCATTCTGTATATACCTTGAGGAGTCGTAGGGCGCAAGCCGGTTCACTGATAAAGAAGTGGGAGCCCGTGTTTAGACGCATGAAATGATGCAACGCGCTCTCCATCCCTTCTTCGGTCACAGCAGGTTCCGAAAGGAAGGCCTCCAGTGGTACCCCTTGATTGTAGCTCAGTTGTTGGGCGAAGCGATGCGGGTTGTACCTAAAAATCGCCGCACCGTTCTGCCTGAACACCAGGAAGCCCGGTCTGATAGAATATAAGTGGAGGGTCTCCCTGGCCGTCAAAACTGAGGCTCCATCTTTGAAGGTGTCTTGCAATGGCCGCACTGCAGTGGTAGACGCCTTTCCAATAGTCAATACCTTGTCAACGAAAGACACCCCATCTCCAACTGTGTGGGGGCGAAGGAATAAACCCCTGGCGTTCCGTGGCGATGGAGTCACAATTGATGCGCCAATCAACTGTATGATGTGGGGGAAGCTGCACTTGTCATAGAACGAGGGCCTTTTGTGCATGCCAAAGACACCCGATGTGTGTAGCTCGAGCCATGATATGAAATATTGCATCGGGAAGATCACGTGCAGCACCCCGGGCTCATTAGCATTCGCCGCCCGACTGAGGCCGTGATACAAGTGTGCCAAGCCGGCTATCCCAACGGCTACTTTTACCCCCATGGTCATCCGATGAGCAGGGTAAAAGAAGGAGGGCCGCATATGGCGAGAATGCATTGGGAGCGCAAACCAACTCAGCCATAGCCCAAGAAATCCTAGGAAAAAGGCCTCCTCGTCCATCCCGGGGGCCGCAATCTCTGCAAAAGACACAGTCGGGGAGTTAGGAAGGAAAAAACCCTTTTGGTCTATTTCCTTCGCCGGTAGGTTATCCAAACCTAGACCGAAAGGGTCCTCGAGGGTAGCAAACTTGGCAGCTTCTGCCGAGAGGACGCTTGGGTGAAGGAACCGGGCGATGAAATCCTCAAAACTAACTCCGCGACTCCCACGCTCAATGAAAAGGGCCTCGTAGATGTTCAACATCTTGATCAAACTTGGGAATTGGTGTTGAACTGCATTCTTTGGCGTGAGGCCCCTTACCGCCGGCTTGGCACCGAAGACATACCCGTCTGCCGGAAGCAACTCCTCATAGTGCTCTCCTATAACCGGTAAACCGGAGACTTCTGTGAACTCCTCCAGAGAAATTGACACTTCCCGATCCATTGCGAGGAAAGTGTGAGTGGGGATGTTCCACTGCTCCAAGAAGGCCTTGAACCACCAGGTGGGAAGCGTGGGATACTGGAAGAAGGAGACATAAACCGCAGTGTACAATCCCAATCTTATCAACTGCAACTTCTTCGATGATAGGATATACCGAGCCCACGGCAGGTAGCCGATCGGGTGGTGGGGGATCAGACCTATGTTATATGATTGCCCTCAAGGTCGCGCCTCGCCTTGACAGATACGGCGTCCCAGGATATCCAAAACCATGGGACGCTGAACCGAAATCACATCTATGGCGGGATGGAGAAAGCCCTTCGAGGTCCAATCGACCATCTCCACGGCATACTGCACCGGGGTTGGGCTGGCGTAGTGGATCGCCGTAATAGGTTCTGACGGCACTGCGCACGTGAAGCTCCGTCGACCCATGATAATTTGATTATACCACAACCTCCAAAGGTGGAGACTCTTATATTCCGGGTCGTGGTCCTTGATCATGGCTAAGACTTCACGGTCCAAGGGCGCTTCAGGGAACCCTTCCTCCGAGCGAGCGAACGGGAATGAAGTATCGAGAGACATGATCACTGCAAGTGAACAGAAATTAGCCGTTAGTGTTGTAATTCCGACGCTTGGCGTTTGAAAAAAATTTCATTAATTAATTAATTAAATTAAAGATTAATTAAATTAAAATTAATTAATTACACCATACAGCAGTGCAGTGGGTAGGAGACCGAAGGGGGACCCACAAAATCTGGATGACAATACGTCAGTTAATAAGACAACCCCATCATTGGATGAGATTGTCAGTTGGTCCCTAAGAAAATATTCCCATTAATAATAAAAAATCCCTAGAGACAAGGAGAAAATCTCCTCTTTCAGAGCAAAGCTCTGTCACAGAGTGACATTTGTCAAACTCTGGTCTCAGAGGAATAAAATTCTTTAAAAAGAGCTTAGCTCTGTAATAATAAAAAAAAATTCATCAAAGAGAAATTTTTATTAATTAATTCCTAAAAAAATTGAAGTTCTGGGATCTTAAAGATCCATATGAAAAAGCTCTTAAGAGTTCATCATCAGAACATCAAAGGATCTATATTCTGTCAATAAGCAAAGCTCTGTTCATGGGTTAAGAAACCCTGAAATAAATTTTTTGAGAGCAAAGCTCTGTTTATGAAACCCCAAAGGGAATTTCTTTAGATCAAAAGATCTATGAGAGCAAAACTCTGTTAGTTGAAATTGATTTAAATTAATTTAACTTAATTTTAAATTAATTTTACCTAAACTTTTCTAACTTGGAAAATGAGAGCAAAACTCTAAAGTTCTGGAAACAAGAGCAAAGCTCTGAAGTTCTTAAGCAAGAGCAAAGCTCTGTAAATCAAAATCTAGAAAATGGTGAAGATTTTCTAAAGGGCCAGAGGTCCTATTTATAAGGCGCTTGCGCCTCTTCAGCTCACCCGTTGATCCAACGGTCAGAATCTTGCCACCGCTGCACTCACGTGCGCGCCACGTGAGCGCAACGGTGGGGGGGCATTTGTTTCCCCCAATCAGAGCAAAACTCTGTTTGAATTTCAAAATTCAAAATTCGAAGCAACACTTCAGATTCTTTGCGCTGCGCGCAACGCGCCACGTGTCAAAAGCTGATACATCAGCGCAGCGCCCAAGGCAGCGCGCCCAATCAGAGCAAAGCTCTATTTAAAACAAAATTAAAGGAAGCAACGCTTCAGTTGCGCAAGCGCTGCGCTGCGCGATACGTGTCTGCGCAGATGTACAAGCGCAGATGCGCTGCGCCGTGCGCTGCGCGACACGTGTCAGCGCAGATGCGCTGCGCCGTGCGCTGCGCGACAGATGCGCTAGCGCAGTTGCGCTGCGCTGTGCGCTGCGCGACACGTGTCAGCGCAGTTGCGCTGCGCTGTGTGCTGCGCGACACGTGTCAGCGCAGTTGCGCTGCGCTGTGCGCTGCGTGACACGTGTCATGCGCTGGGGCATTTGCGCCAAACAAAATTAAAATTTTAAAAAAATCTTTCTGTTCTTATTAAAACAAGAAAATTTTCTTCTGTAAAACAGGAGCCCTTGGATCAAAGATCCAACGGAGGGGAAAATTTCCCAAATCACTCAGAGAAAGATCTCTTTAACAAATTTAACAAATTTATGGACACTATATAAAGGCCCCTAGACCCCAAATCAAAGGCATCAACATTGGAAGAAATCAACATCATCATTGAGAACTCTGAAAAAATTGGAGAGAATTCCTCAAGAACAAAAAAGGTAAAAACCTTTAGAAAAAAAGAGAAAATTCTCTTATGAACAGATCATTGATCTGAGAACAAGATCAATGATCTTCAATAAAAAAATAATAATAATAATAAGAGCTTTGCACTTTTTTATGAACCACTGGTTCCCTGAAATAAGAAAAACAAGAGAAACTTGTTTTCTTTGATCTAAATTAGATCAAGAAAACAAACAGTGCTTTGCACTTTTTTATGAACCATTGGTTCTGGAATCTAAAAGATTCTCAAGTTAATAGTGCCTTGCACTTGCAAAATTGCACTGTTGCGCTCTTGGGTTGGCGCAAGCCACCAGAGAGCGCCACGTGTCAGCATTTGAACCACTTGCGCTATGCGCTTTAAGATAGAGCCTTGCTCTCTGAAACTGGCGCAACTCACCAGAGCGCGCCACGTGTCAGCAGCGCAAGCGCAGCGTACTAACGCAGCGCACTGCGCTTGCGTGACACGTGTCACCACCACAAGCGCTTGCGCTCAGTGATTGGCGCAAAGCGCCTGACAAATGCAAAGTATTATTTACTAAAGGGCCAGGCCCAAATCAAAAATGGTCTAATAGGCCAAATTATATTGCAATGCAATAAAATGGGCAGAGCCCAAACAAAATAATAAATAATGCAGTGCATTATTTTAAAAAGGGGCAGAGCCCAAATAAAGTCCCAACAGAGACCAAGATTAATGCAGTGCATTATTTTAAAAGGGGCCAAGCCCTAGCACAGGCCTAATAGGTCAAAAACAAATAAAAGTGTTGAACATTCTTTTTTCAACTGGACTTAGCCCAATCATGGCCGTAAGTCCTCAAATTAAATTGACTGAGCACAGCTGCTCTCTTAAATCAATTTACGACCGGTTCGAGGGTACATCTCCGAACTCCTTTGACTCCTATCGTTGTAATCCTTCAACGACGTCAGAGAGGTGACGGGTCCTGACAACCACACATCAACATGGACTGTGGGGTCCTTAAACTTATGGACTTAAACGTCCTTAAACTAAAACAAGGATTGTGGGATCCTTAAACCCGCGGACTTATGCGTCCTTAAACTAAAACACGAATTGCGGGATCCTTAAACCCGCGGACTTATGCATCCTTAAACTAAAACACGGACTGTAGGGTCCTTAAACCCACGGACTTAAGCGTCCTTAAACTAAATATGGACCACTATGTCCCTAAACTGGAATATGGACCACCATGTCCCTAAACTGGAATATGGACCGCAACGTCCTTAAACTACTTATTGACCGCAACGTCATTAAACTAAACAATAGAGCTCCCAAATGCTCTTTTATCGGATCTAAACGATCCCGTTAAGTCGATCTTAGTCTCACATCGGACTAACGTATCCTTAACAAACGTTTAAGTTGATCTTAGCTCAAATATGGCTAACGTATCCTTAAACTAAAACACCAAACCCAAATCTAAGTAAATACGGATTTGTACTAATCCACGTCCTACGGGCGACGGCATCACTTAGTCTCCGTATACAATCCACTGGCAACCACAAACAAAATAAACACACACGACACGAAGTGAAATTCTGGAGAAGGAGAAAGTGGTTACCGCGATGCGGTAGCGTAATTAACTGCAGGGGCTTGCGCCTGCAGGGAAGAGCGTCCCCACAATCAAAAACCCCTCAAATGAAGGGGAATCTGATGAAGTTTGTTACATCGGCCGCATCCGTATAAACCTCCGATATATGGTACCATAAATCAACTTGGCATCTTCGGAGAGGTGGACGGATAAAACCATATAGCATCTGCCCCGAATCTCAGGCAAGACGTCCTCACGTCTCGCGCCACCGTTCGGTGGTAAATATGTAGCGATGCTGATTCCTAAATCGGTATCAAATTCCATGTTCTTTCATGGCAAATGATGATTCGCTCCTGGTAATATTCCAGTCGCAGCAATGCTGATGCTAAGATGGGCATCGGATTCCAAGTTCCACACTCGCGATAAAAAAATCAGCGAGCCAAAAATGCATATGAAATAGCCGAAATGATGGGGCAACTTGCAACGAAATCAGCAAGTAAAAATATATGCATACAAAAATAGCCGAAATGATTGGGCAACTCGCAATAAAAAGCAGCGAGTAAAAAGAAAAATAGCCGAAATAATTGGGCACCGCGAAAAATAGCCGAAATGATTGGGCAATCGCTATTTTCGCGATATAAAAAGCTGAAATGATAGAGCATCGCGGAAAGAATTTAAAAAAATTGAAAGAATAAAACTTTTTGCCCTGCAGGTGAGGTCACATTGACTCCTGTATACAATCCATGGGGCGCAAACGAAGAGGGAACCATATCATCCCACCAAGTTCCATCAGAAAGAAAGCTAAGTCTCAACGGTCACATCTGCATCCCAGAAAACCAACAACAGCATTCCTCCTTATGCCAGCAAGGCACGGAAGCGACACAACGAAACGGAGCCACGGCATCGTCCTTAGTTCCAAATCTTAACGGCAATATCTACAGCCTAAAAATCAAAAAAGGTGATCCTCCTCAGTCCAACAGGACTCAGATGCGACATCACTAAGCGGAGCCATGGCAAAGTCCCTAGTTCCAAGTCTCGACGGTTCACAAACAACCTAGAGACCACCTCAGCGTTCGTCTTGCTACACCAGACGCAATGTCAACGACGGCGTTCCTTCGCAATCCAACAGGATGCAGATGCAACGTCAACGAAAGACCTCACGGTCGAAACAAAGCGGAGTGATGGCAAAATCCTAGATCCACCTCAGCATTCGTCTCGATACAGCAGATGAGAGATCACCAACGACGTTCCTCAACAGTCCAGCAGGATGTGGACGCAATGTCAACAAGAGTCCTCACGGTCGAAACAAAGCAGAGTGATGGCAAAATCCCACCACAACCTCGACGTTCGTCTCGATACAGCAGACGAAATGTCACTACATCGTCCTTCCTCCAACAGGATTCGGACACGACAAAGCAAACGAAGCGAAGGCCAAATTCCTAGCTTCAGGGTCTTGACGGCAACTCATATAAAGCCTGAAAGACAATCGGAGACCATCTCGCACCAGCGCGGAGTGGTCACCACCTCGACGTTCATCTCGATACAGCAGACGAGGTGTTACTACAGCGTCCTTCCTCCAACAGGATTCGGACACGCCAAAGCAAACGAAGCGAAGGCCAAATTCCTAGCTTCAGGGTCTTGACGGTAACTCATATAAAACCCGAAAGACCACCAGAGATAACCCCACACCAGCGTGGAGTGGTCACCACCTTGACATTCGTCTTGATACAATAGACGAAATGTCACTACAGCGTCCTTCCTCCAATAGGATTCGGACACGACAAAATAAACGAAGCGAAGACCAAATTCCTAGCTTCAGGGTCTTGACGGCAACTCATATAAAACCTGAAAGACCATCGGAGATCATCCCACATGGAGTGGTCACCACCTCGACATTTGTCTCGATACAGCAGACGAGATGTCACCACAGCGTTCTTTCTCCAGCAGGATTCAGACGCGACAATCAAACAACGGAGCCACGACAAAATCCTTAGTTCCAAACCTCGACGGTTCACCAGCAACCTAGAGACAACTGCGACATTCGTCTCGATACAGCAGATGCAATGCTAACAAACGAAGCGAAGGCCAAATTCCTAGCTTCAGGGTCTTGACGGCAACTCATATAAAACCTGAAAGACTATCGGAGATCATCCCACACCAGCGCGGAGTGGTTATGACTCATCGGGGCTCTTCAAAATGAGCCTAACCTCAAGTAAAAAGCGGCATGGCAAAATTCCTAACGCTTGCTCTTCCGACGGTCAAACTGCCTAAGAGGATTGCTTGAAGACGTATTGTCCAGCCCCCGAAGGGATCAGAGTCACGACAGTCGCAAGGCTACTCGAACAGCAAGATTGCCTATCGAGGAATACATCAGCCAACGCGACGGTATGACGGACAAAACCCTAGTACCACAGACCCTAACGGACCTTTGTCGTAAAGAACAGAGGTTAACTGTGACGTTAGGATATCCTTGCGAGAAATGCTCGATTCGTCTCGACTCGTAGGGAAAAGCTTTAGGCAGTGGGGATTAAAAAACCTGTCTCCTAAGCACTGGGGCCCTGCAAGTCGGTCCAAAATGGACTCTTGCATACTATTCACGGGCCACACTCTCCAAAGTCGAATCTCGACAAGGAGGGAAACAACCACTTACGAGTCCTCTCGACTCGTAAGAAGGAAAATTCTCTAGTGAGATCCTTACGACTCTCAAGAGAAAACGCACTTAGGAGTCCTCACGACCCCTAAGGAGAAAATACACCTACGAGATCCTCTCGATTCGTAGGGAGAAAAGTCTTTATGAGACCTTCATGGCTCATAAAGTTGAAAAGCCTTAGGTAGCAGATCTGAACCTGCTTCCTAAGCCATCACTACTCCTCGAAGTATTCAAGACGGAATGTTCTATATCATCTACAGGCTACGCTTACTTAAGGAATATGCCAATAACAAGGCAGAAAATAAATGGAAAGAGGCAAAATATTTGTCATTCATACTCAGAAAATTTTTACATCAATAAAGGCAATAAACAAAAGCAGCATTATCGAGATGGTTACAATGGCAAAACCTCAGACCCAGGGCATGGATTAAGGAATTCAAAAGTGACCTTGTCCAGAATCTTCCAGGCCTTTCGAACCATCCTGATATGCTTTCTTTCGCGATCACAAGCGTCGGGATCCTCACGGATGTTCTCCTCCCTCCGATAGGCAGCAAGTATTGCAGACTGTTGAAAAACTTGATGCAGAAGATCAGTAAGGTTATCTCGCCTTCTCTTTGAGATTAGGCTCATCAGATACACCGAGTGCACCTTATCCTCGGTGGCATCCAATGCCCTAAGCGGCACGCCGGTACAGAATAAATGAAGCGCTTCCCAGATTGCTCCCACAATAAGCTTCAGGAGAGAGGAACGTCGGGGAAGCAGCCGACCATTGTATGCGTCAAAGCGACTCATGATTTCGGCACACTCGGCATTTGTGAATTGTCGATTTTGAGAACGGCCAAGTGAGCGGATGTCCCCATAAGAGATAATCTCGTCAAGATCATACATATGAGCGTCTATTACTCCTGGAAAAGAAAATCAACAAAAATTAGCAGACAGACTGATTAAGCGGATTCTTATTAAAAACAGGCACAGGGAGTTAAACTCCTCGAGAGCAATGCTCTGCAGACAGAAGTGACGCCTGTCAAAATCAATTATGAAGGGAATTTAAAGAAATTCCCCGAGAACATTGAGAGCCTTGCTCTGAGAAGATGATATGATCCATCCAAAATAAAATTCCATTTTTGATCTTCGTGATCTATGAACAAACTTTTTAAGAGTTCTTTTTTATGATTTGAAAAGAGCAAAGCTCCATTAATGAATTAAGAAATTATAAATAAAAACCTTTTAGAGGGCAAAACTCTATTAATGGAACCCTAAAAGGGTTCTCTTTAGATCAAAGATCTATGAAGAGCAAAGCTCTGTTAATGGGTAAAACCCTAGTTTATTGAAAGTTTTTAAACTTTACCTAAGTTTTGACAGAGTTTTACTCTTGAAAAGTCCTTAAATTGAAGAGCAATGCTCTGAATAAGAGAAGATTCTCAAGAAAGAAGATAGAAATCATCTAAGGGACCAAAGATCCTATTTATAGGCATGCAGAGCCGTTTCAACTTCCAAAAAGTTGATCCAACCACCGCTGCACTTACGCTTGGGCCATGTAAGTGCAACGGTGGGGGGCATTTGTTTCCCCAATCAGAGCAAAGCTCTGTTCAAATTCCAAGATTTGAAATGAAGCGATGCTTCCTTTTCGCAATAAAGAGCAAAGCTCTGTATTAAAAATATAAATTCAAAAATTGAAGCAACGCTTCAGATTCTGCACGCTGCGCGCCACGTGTCAAAAGCAGACACGCTAGCGCCAGGAGCGCTGCGCCCTAGGCAGCGCACCCAACCAGAGCAAAGCTCTGCTCCAAAATTCAAAAGTAAAAAATTGAAGCAACGCTTCAAATCCCGTATGCTGCGCGCCACATGTCAACACGGACGCGCTAGCACAGTTGCACTGCGCTCTGCGCTGCGTGCCACGTGTCAAACACGGGCGCGCTAGCACAGCTGCACTGCGCTTTGCGCTGCGCGCCACGTGTCGAACGTAGGTGCGCTCGCGCAAGATGCGCCAGCGCTGGAATTATAAAATTCCCCACCATTAGACCAAAAGATCTAATAATAATGATAAATCATTAATTAATCAGAAACTAAATTCTGTTAACGAAAGATTCCTTAAAATCTTTCCAAATAACAAGGTTGTACTCGGTAAATCATAGCACTGTTGGATCAATGATCCAATGGTAAATAAAAATTACCAAAAGACAGAATAAATTCTGTATGGAAAGATCTTTCCAATCTTGTTAAAACAAGAAGATTATCTTCTGTAAAACAGAAGCCCTAGGATCAAAGATCCAACGGTGGGAAATATTCCCAAATCAATCAGAGAAAGATCTCTTAAAACTGATTTAACAAATCATTTGGCCCTATATAAAGGACCCTAGACTTCAAGTCTCATATAGAAAAAACCCCTTACAAACTTTGAGAAAACTTAAAAGAAAGAGAGCAAGCTCTTGAAAGAAGATCATTTCTTCAAGGTAAAGAATGAATTCTTGAACAAAGAGATGAAATCATCTCATCAAAACAGAAGAATTATCTTCTTAAAAGATCATAGATCTAGAAAAAGACCAAGGTCTTTTGATTTAAAAGAAAAGATCAAAAAGATCTAATCATAAAAAGACTAAAAGAAATATTTTACTTCATTCACAGATCTTTTGATATATAAAGGCAGAGCCTTTTATAAAAAACAAGAACTTTTGTTCTTTGATTTTGAGGCAAAGCCTCCTTTGAAGAACATAAATCTGTTCTTTGATCTTAAAACCGATCAGAAGCGTTTTTCGCTATTAAAAAGTGCCTTGCACTCATGAACTGCGCCCTTGCGCTCCTTGGACCAGCGCTCAGCGCCAAAACATGCCATGTGTCAACCATAGACACTACTTGCGCTTTGCGCTCGTGAAACAGCGCACTGCGCTCATGGGCTGGCGCTCAGCGCCAAGCGCGCCACGTGTCACTCACTGGCGCAGCGCGCTCATAAATTAAAAGCGCAATGCGCCAACAAATTAGCGCTTAGCGCTAAGCGAGACACGTGTCCTCCTCGTGTGCGCTATCCAACAGAAGCGCAATGCGCTCTTTCCTTGGCGCAAAGCGCCTGACGAGCCACATAGCGCACTGTCAGAACACAATTTGTTCTGATAAATGCTATGCATTCAATACAAGACAAAAATTATCAGGATCCAATGCTCAGCATTATTAAAAGGGCCGAGCCCAAGTAAAGGCTCAATAGCCAGAACAATAAAATCTCATATCAACTGAGCCCATATGCTCATAAACCTTTTAACAGACTTTAGTCCCAAATTGGACTATAGATCTCCCAACCAAAATTGGTTCAAAGGTACATCTCTGAACTCCTCTGATATTTGTCGTTGTAATCTTTCAACGTCTTCAGAGAGGTGACGGGCCCCGACAGCCATACATTCCACAGACTATGATGTCTTTAAACTATGGACTGTGCGGTCCTTAAACTCATGGACTACGATGTCCTTAACCTGGACTGTGGGGTCCTTAAACCCATGGACTACGATGTCCTTAACCTGGACTGTGGGGTCCTTAAACCCATGGACTACGATGTCCTTAACCTCGGACTGTGGGGTCCCTTTAAACCCACGGACTATGATGTCCTTAACCTTGGACCACCATGTCCTTAAACTGGCAATCGACCGCAATGTCACTAAACTAAACAACAGAGCCCAATTGCTCTCTTGTCGGATCTAAATGGTCCCGTTAAGTTGATCTTAGTCTAAAATAAGACTAACGTATCCTTAACAAACGTTTAAGTCGATCTTAGTCTCAAATGAGGCTAACGTATCCTTAAACCCAACCCCCAAACCCAAATCTAAGAAAGATACGGATTTGGACTAGTCCACGCCCTACGAGCGACGACATAACTTAGTCTCCGTATGCAATCCACGGGCAACCACAAACAAAACAAACACCCACGACACCAAGTGACCATCTGGAAAAGGAGAAAGTTGTTATCGCGATGCGGTAGCGTAATTAACTGCAGGGGCTTGCGCTTGCAGGGAAGAGCGTCCCCACAATCAAAAACCCCTCAAAACGAGGGGGAATCTGACGAAGTCTGCTACATCGGCCGCATCCGTTTAAACCTTCGATACATGGTGCAATAAATCAACTTGGTATCTTCGGAGAGGTGGACGGATAGCACCAATTAGCATCTGCCCTGAAATTCAGACAAGACGGACCTATGCGGACGCGTCTCTGTGTTCGTAGGGAAACATACCCTAGCAACTCAAGCTCTGTCATATCTGATGCAGTCAAGTATGGGTCACTTGTAGCCTCAAATCTCTACAATCCGGCTCTTCAAGAAATCAACGGGCTTCGATTTAGGTCGATACTCCCATCCTTGGTGCCTCAACATCGATGGAGGAAGCC
Source organism: Agapanthus africanus (assembly GCA_030015575.1). Classification (NCBI taxonomy): domain Eukaryota; kingdom Viridiplantae; phylum Streptophyta; class Magnoliopsida; order Asparagales; family Amaryllidaceae; genus Agapanthus; species Agapanthus africanus. The sequence goes on from CM057344.1 coordinate 44,384,183, forward strand.
TAGAAGAAGTCTGTCTTCCACAGGCTGGCTCCTCAAGATGCAGCTTTACCGACGGAATCAGTCCTCAAACAACCGGCACCTGCCAAGGACCATGGTCGATGCGGTGGGTAGAATATTCAAAATCTCAAAGGAAACGAGGGGCAGGCTCAGCAAAAGCCTGAGACTAATCGAATCCCGGCCGTAAGAAACAGTCAACATCGATATCGGCATAATACAGAATGAGCTGGGGGCCGTATGGTCCTGTTTCAACCCTAGTGGTGAATGTTGTTGTTCCAACCGGGAATGGCTTCAAACTGTTGCGAAGGGTCAGACAAAATTCTCCCACCGCAATATTGAAGGAATCTCCGCAGCCTATGGAGATCCCACGAGAGCAGAAACCAGTTCGCTCTCTAAAACAACTTTCCTCATCTATATATAAGGTGTGGAAGCAGGTGAAGGGAACTCATCCCGAGACGGATCTTGATACAACGGTTCCTCCCAAAACTAAAGCGGTTTTTCACAAAAAAGAGAGGCCCAATAAAGCTCAAGTTCCCGAAAAAAACTCCAAAGGGTAAAACTCTAAACACCCCAAGCCTGGGGGCATGGTAGTTCATATAGTATATGTGGTGAATTCCAAAGACGAAGTTCAAACTTCTACTAGTACGATCTCAAACTCGGTCCCTGACAAAAGTTCAACTGCAATGTGAGAAGCTATAGGAGATGCTCGCTCAGGCGGCAGCAAACGGTAATCCATTGCCTAAGGAAAATCCCGAGGATGCTCCCGAAGAAAGAATAGTGAAGGAGTCGGATATTGACTTCCTAAAGCGCGCTCTGAAAAAAGGAGATACAGAAGCGGAAGAAATGTCCACTAAAATGAACCAGATGGCCCTTCTGATTCAGAATATGGATGGAATGATGGTTCAATCGGAACCACTGACAAATGAACCGCCGGTATTCGGTCTTAAAGATAAGGATGACATTTCAAATTCTCTGCAAATCTCATCAATGACTGAGGAGGAAATGATCTAAAAGAAAAGCTGGCCACATATATCGCTCAACGAGTCAAAACTCACGATGCCAGTGAGTATCAAATAGGTCAATCAAGACTGGTCGACCGTATCCGGCGTGCTCCGATCAAATACAGTACCCGCCAGAATACATACTTCCGACTCCACATATACAAAGAAACCGGGAATCCTCACCAACACATCACGCGATTTAAATCCATGCACGGTAACACTAGAGAGAATGATATACTACTACTCCGACAATTCGTTAGTGGTCTGGTAGGCATCGCCTTCGTATGGTATGCGAAACTCCCAAATAATTTCATGAAGAGCTTTAACGAAATGGATACGCTCTTCTGTCAGGGATTCGCTAATACGAATGAACATACTACCGTGACGACGCTGGTCAACGAAAGGGTTAGACCGAATGAGACTTGGGTTCAATATGTTACCCGATGGCGAAATCTCTAGTCAAATACAAGCAACGCATCGATGAAGTTGCAGCCATGGGAATGCTCATAGCCACCCTTGACCCAAATTCAAAGGCGTCCTCGTATATGGCCCTCTTCAAGCCGACGACCTTCCAAGAACTCATGGATAAAATGGCTCGATTGGATCAAATGGGTCAAGACTCTTTCTTATCTAATGACGACGAGTGAAAAGCGGAGGCGAGATGGCGTTTGTCGCCTACGCTCAACAAAAATAAGCGGCTCTGAAGCAACCTGTCGCCAAAATAGCGACGACGTGGGTACTCGTTCCCCCCTAGATATACACATGGGGCATATTTCTCACCGGCGGAAGAATCTTTATGTAGAATGGTCCTTTCTTCTCAAAGGACAGGAAGGATATTAAGGGTCCTACAAACAAGTCCTATAATCTAGTGGAATACCCCGCTAAAAAAAAGACAGTACGTCCATAAGCAAAATGGGGACAGATGAAAACCCGAAAGGACGCCGTAAGTAAAAATAGCGGGGCTGCCGGCGAGCTTGTGAAAACCCGGAAGGGCGCAATCTTGTTAAAAAATGGTACGTCCGCAAGCAAGATGGGAACGGATGAAAACCCGAAACGGCGCCGTGAGTAAAAATAGCAGGACTGCCGGCGAGCTTGTGAAAACCCGGAAGGGCGCAACCTCGTTAAAATAAATACACTTACGAAATCCTCACGACTCATGAGGAGAATCCCCCTGTGAGACCCTCATGGCTCATAGGATTCAAAAGCCTTAAGTTACAGGGATCTAGACATGTTCTTAAGCCGTCGTATCTCTCAAATTGCCCTACAGGCGGTCCATATTGACCCTTGTATACAATCTTTGGACACGAATAAATATTTCTTTGCCAAGTTCTGCAAATGGCAAGAAATGTCCCCATATAATGAATAACACATGTAGGTCCTCTCGACTTATAAGGAGAAAACACTCTTATGAGATCCTTACGACTTATAAGAGAAAATATCACTTAGGAGTCCTCACGACTTCTAAGGAGAAAATACGCCTACGAGATCCACACGACTCGTAGAGAGAAAACCCTTTATGAGACCCTTACGACTCGTAAAGTCGAAAGTCTTAGTCGATAGGATCCTAACCTTGTTTACTAAGCCTTCTTTGTCCAAATCTACTGGGGTATATGATGAGTCGCTCCTGGCAATATCCCAGTTGTAGCGATACTGATGCCTAAACAGGTGTCAAACTCTAAGTCAACCTCTCCGGAAAATGCCTTCCTTACAGTCACCTGATGAAGAAGGGGACCCCGTCGTTTGGGATCGTAAATGCCAAGCGCACTAGACGAAATCAAGGAAATCTGCAAAACCCACCGGTACTGACCGCTCCAGTCAAGGGAAAACCCTTCATCCTGTACACAACCGCCCTTGAAGGTTCCTTAGGCGCGTTATGGGCACAAAAAAATGACCAAGGGAAGGAGAGAGCCCTCTATTATTTGAGTCGAGTTCTCCTGGGGGCAGAAAACAACTACTCCCCCATTGAAAAACACTGCCTGGCGTTAATCTTCGCGATAACGAAGCTCAGACACTATGCTTTGGTGCATGAGGTTTATCTCATATCAAAAGTGGATTCTCTCAAGTATTTGATGTCAAGAGCCATACTAACGGGACGGCTCGCTAAATGGGCCCTCCTCTTGATGGAGTTCTCGATAACTTATCATCCCCTCAAGACAGTGAAAGGCCAGGCCATCGTCGTCTTCCTCGCTGAGCACCCAATACCTACCGATTCACCCCTAAATTGCGAACTGCCAGACGAGCACGCATTTGGCACGATCGACGGAAGGAGAAGAGAGAATGACACCCGATGGGAACTCTACTTCGATGGGGCATCTTCCATGAAGAAGCGAAAGCACAGCTCCCCCATAATCAAATCTGGGGTAGGCCTCATCTTCGTGACTCCACAAGGAGGGATAATGCGCTTTTCCTTTTCCTTAACAGAGCCGAGGACGAACAATGAAGCCGAATATGAAGTTTTGATAGCGGGTCTTGAGATCGCCGTCGACATGGGAATTGAAAATCTCCTCATATACGGAGACTCCCAGCTGGTCGTTAGCCAAGGAAATGGCGACTATCAAATGTGCAAACCAGAGCTGGTGAAGTACGGCGAGAGAGTACAACAATTGCTGACTCAAATCCCTTCCTACGCCCTGGAAAGCATACCATGTACGGAAAATAGTAAAGCGGATGCGTTAGCCAAACTCGCTAAAGAACTGGCTGACGAAGACCTCGATGACGTAAGGATCATTGTGCAAAGCCGTCAGGTTCTTGCACCAGCGGAAATGTCTCCGAAGTCGTCTGAAGAAAAAGGAAGCGACCAAGCAAACAACCCTACAAATAGAGGACCAAGAAAAGGCTAAGGATTGGATATAAGTCTTTATAAACTACTTCAAATCCCGTCGAACATCTGAAGATGCGTCCTCAAGGCATCAGCTCATTAAACGAGCTCTGTCTTTCGCCTTCGTCAATGACACGCTGTATAAGAGATCGTTCGACTCTCTATGGCTGAGGTGCCTGGGACCGGAAGAAGCAAGGAGAGTCGTGCAAGAAACTCACGACAGACTCTGCGGTTTTCATCAAGCCGGGCCAAAGATGAAGCTGAAGATCAAAAGGATGGGCTATTATTGGCCCACGATGATTCAGGATTGTCTCGAATACGCGAAACAATGCCACTTGTGCAAAATTCACGAGGACTTCATCCACTAGCATCCAAACCCGCTGCACCTAACAGTGGCTAGTTGGCTGTTCGAGATGTAGGGAACCGACATAATCGGGCCCATAGAACCAGCATCGTCCAAAGGACATCGGTTCATATTGGCGACAACTGATTACTTCTCCAAGTAGGCAGAAGCAGTACTACTAAGAAAAGTGAATACAGAGAATATCCTCCATTTCTTCAAGACACACGTCATTTATCGGTTCGGTACTCCACGATGGATTATCTCCGATAACGGGCCAGCCTATAGAAGTCACAGAATCAGCCGCTTCGCACAGCAGCATAATATAGACTGGAGATACTCTTCGGTCTATAATCCCCGAGCTAACAGTCTAGCTAAGGCTTTCAACAAAACCTTAACAAAGATCATAAAGAAGATGGTGTCCAAAAATAAAAGGACTGGCACGAGAGACTGCATGAAGCTCTCTGGGATTACCGGACCACGTTCAAAACGGCTACGAATACAACGCCGTATGCATTAGTATTTGGCACTGAAGCAGTACTCCCCTTGGAGATAGAGCTACCCTCCCTACGAGTGGCGGTTCATTATGAGCTAACAGATGAAGAGAATGCTCATCTTCGTCTTGAGGAGCTCGACGCCGTTGACGAAACCCGGCTTATGGCGCAGCAAAACTTGGAGGCTTACAAAGCAAAGATGACGCGCTCATACGAAATATTGACTAGACTGAGGAAATTTCGCCAAGGTGAACTCGTGCTAGTGGTCAAGAGACCTATGATCCCCAATCGTGCCAAACGGTGGAAGTTCGAGCCGAATTATGAGGGCCCGTACATCATAGACAAGGTCTACCAAGGTGGGGCTTACTTGCTCATGAATATGCATGGCGAAAGACCCTTCCGACCAATAAACGACTGATTCCTTAAGAAGTACTACGCTTGACGAGTCGCGAACCAGGTTAATGATAGATGATGACGTTTATGTCCGCTCGCTATCTTCTTGAGTCCAGACTCTAAAAATAGTATCCAACGATACCCCGTCCTAAACACGGAGAACTATGGACCGAAACGTCCCTAAACTAATAGCGGACCGAGATGTCTTAGAACTAACAAAGGACCGAAATGTCCTAAAACTAACTACTGACCGAAACGTGTTTAAACTACTACAAACCCGCAGCATCCTTAGGCTAACGCGTAAAAAAAACAGCTATCAAGTTTGTGAAAACCCGAAAGGGAGCAATCTCGTTAAAAGACACCTGCAAGGTCCTCTTGACCTTGTAAGGAGAAAACTATTTGCATGAGATCCTTACGACTCACAAAGGAGCGACACACTTAGGGGTCTCCACGATTCCTGAAGAGAAATTACACTTACGAGATCCTCACGACTCGTAAGGAGATCTTATGAGACCCTCCCGGCTCATAAGATTCAAAAGCCTTAAGCTACAGGATCAGAACCTGTTCTTAAACCATCAAATTTTCCAGACTGCCCCACAAGCGGTTCAATACTGACCCCTGTATACAATCCACGGGCATAAATAATCATTTCCTTGCCGAGTCCCACCAACGACGAGGAATGCCCACGTTTGATGAACAAACACTTATAGGTCCTCTTAATTTACAAGGGAAAACACTCTTGCAAGATCCTTACGACTTACAAGAGAACACACACATAGGAATCCTCACGATTCCTAAGGAGAAAAGACACCTGCGAGATCCTCATGACTCGTAGGGAGAAACACCTTTATGAGACCCTTACGGCTCATGAAGCCAAAAGCCTTAGTTGACAGGATCTTAACCCTGTTTGCTAAGCCACCTTTGTTCGAACCGACAAAGGCAGATGATAATTCGCTCATGGCAATATCCCAGTTGTAGCGATACTGATGCCTAAATCGGTATCAAATTCTAAGTCCTTTCATGGCAAATGATGATTTGCTCCTGGCAACATTCCATTCGCAGCGATACTGATGCAAGATTGGTATCAGACCATGAGTTCCATACTCGAAAAAAATTCATATGAAATAGCTGAAATGTTTGGGCAACTCGCAATAAAAATCAGCGAGTAAAATATATGCATACAAAAATAGCCAAAATGATTGGGCAACTCGCAATAAAAAAACAGCGAGTAAAAAAAAGCCGAAATGATTGGGCACCGCGAAAAATAGCCGAAATGATTGCGCAATCGCGACTTTCGCGATATAAAAAGTGAAATGATAGAGCATCGCGGAAAGAAAACAAAAAAAATACATATAAAATGAAACTTTTGCCCTGCAGGTAAGTCCATACTAACCTCTGTATACAATCCATGGGCATAAACGAAAAAGGAAACACATGTCCCAACAAACTCTACCAAAGGGAAAGTCAGGTCTCAGCGGCAATATCTGCATACCAGAAGACCAACATGGCGTTCCTTCTCAACTCCAGCAGGATGAAGACACAACGTCAACAACCGACCTCAAGGTCGCAACAAAGCGGAGCCATGGCAAAATCCCTAGTTCCAAATCTTAACGGCCACCTCTACAGCCTAGAGACCAACAACGACGTTCCTCCTCATGCCAACAGGGCACGGACGCGACACCACCAATCGAAACCACGGCAAAGTCCCCAGTTCTAAGACTCTACGGTTCACAGACAACCTAGAGTCAATCCCTGACCTTCTTGTCGTAAAGCAACGCTTCGACACGGATACATGTCAACTCCTGACCTCCTTGTCGTCAAGCAACGCTTCGACTCGGATACATGTCAACCTCTGACCTCCTTTTCGTAAAGCAACGCTTCGACACAGATACATGTCAACTCCTGAACTCCTTGTCGTCAAACAACGCTTCGACTCGGATACATGTCAACCCCTGACCTCCCTGTCGTCAAGCAATGTTTCGACTCAGATACATGTCAACCCCTGACTTCCTTTTCATAAAGCAACGCTTCGACACGGATACATGTTAACTCCTGACCTCCTTGTCGTCAAGCAACGCTTCGACTCAGATACATGTGAACCCCTGACCTCCTTGTTGTAAAGCAACGCTTCGACACGGATACATGTCAACTCCTGACCTCCTTGTCGTCAAGCAACGCTTCGGCTCGGATACATGTCAACCCCTGATCTCCCTGTCTTCAAGAAATGCTTCGACTCGGATACATGTCAACCCCTGACCTCCTTGTCATAAAGCAACGCTTCGACACGGATACATGTCAACTCCTGACCTCCTTGTCGTCAAGCAATGCTTCGATTCGGATACATGTCAACCCCTGACCTCCTTGTCGTAAGGCAACGCTTCGACACGGATACATATCAACTCCTGACCTCCTTGTCGTCAAGCAACGCTTCGACTCGGATACATGTCAACCCCTGACCTCCCTGTCATAAAGCAATGCTTCGACACAGATACATGTCAACTCCTGACCTCCTTGTCGTAAAGCAACGCTTCGACTCGGATACATGTCAACCTTTGACCTCCCTGTCGTCAAGCAACGCTTCGACTCGAGAACAAGTCAACTCATCAACCACTTACGAGTCCTCTCGACTTGTAAGGGAGAAAATTCTCTTGCGAGATTCTTACGACTCTCAAGAGAAAGTACACTTAGGAATCCTCACGATTCCTAAGGAGAAAATACACCTACGAGATCCTCATGACTCGTAGGGAGAAAAATCCTTATGAGACCCTCACGGCTCATAAAATTGAAAAGTCTTAGATGGCAGATTCTAACCCTGTCTCCTAAGCCATCGCTACCCTACAAAGAGTTCAAGAAGAACTGTTGCTTATTATCTGCAGGCCACACATGCCAGAGTAATATACCAACAACACAGAAGAGAAAAGAAAGCGATAGGCGGAGATAAAAAAATGTGTCATTTATTCATGAATTCAACTGAATACGAGATACATCATATAAAATAAAAAATGAAATGAATACATGTTATTCATAAACTAAAATCGATATAAAGACGACTATTGAGAAGGAGGCGATTTTAGCAAATCAGCAAGCCGCTCGTACACTCTTCTCAGCTCCTTTTCATGAGCAGCTGCCGTGGCCAGCTCCGCTTCGACTCGGGCCCATTGCTGCAAACAGGATGAAACCTTCTCATCGATTACCTGCTGGGACAGCACCCTTGTGATCAAACAATAATCATTTTTCTTCCCTGATAACAGCGCCCATCGTGTGCTGGTACCACGCCACGTACACATTCAAAGCTTTCGGAACGTAGCTTGGCTCGCTGATAAAGAAGTTAGACCCGGTATTTAGCCGCATGAAATGGTGCAGCGTACTACAGATACCTTCCTCTGTAGCAGTAGGCTCAGGTAAAAAGGCTTCAAGCGGGACATCCTGATTGTAGCTTGATTGTTGAGAAAAACGGTGTGGGTTGTATCTCATGAACAGCGCCGCATCGTTCTGCCTAAACACTAAAATGCCCGTCCTGATTGAATATAAGTGAAGAATCTCCCGAGCTTTCAAGGTAGAAACCCCATCTTTGAAGGTGTCCCACAGCGGTTGCACCGTCTTACCAGATTCCTTGCCGATATTTATGGCCTTATCGACGAAGATCATGCCATCCCTGACCGTACGCAGGCGAAGAATCAGACCCCGAGTCTCTCGCTGAGTCGGTTCCAAAATGGAAGCGTCAACCAGCCGCATAACCCGAGGAAAGTTATAACTTTCGTAGAAACGGGGCATATTATGGATTCTGAAGGCGCCGAGCACATGCAGCTCGAGCCACGAAGTGAAATAATGCATCGAGAAGTTTACGGGCTGCACCCCCAATTGAGTGGTGTCTGCCGCCAAGCTAAGGCCATGATACAAATGAGTCAGCCCAGCAATCCCAACGGCAACCTGCGTCCCTTCAACCATTCGGTGAGCCGGGTAGAAAACGGACGGCCTCATGTAGCGAGGGTATATGGGGAGTGCAAACCAGCTTAACCATAAACCAAGGAACCCTAAAAAGAACGCCTCTTCGTCGATGTCTTGAGCGGCGAGTTCTGCAAAGAGGACGACCACGGCGTTTGGAAGGAAGAAATTCTTTTGATCTGCTTCCGCTGTCGGCAAGCTATCAAAGCCAAAACCGAAAGGATCGTCGAGCTTGGCAAACTTCGCATCTTGTTTCGACAAGATTTCTGGGCGAAGAAAACGGGCGATGAAATCCGTAAAGCTGACCCCATGGCTTCCGGATTCGAGAAACAGGTTCTCGTAAATATTTAACACCTTGATCAAGCTTGGGAATCGGTGCTGAATGGCATTCTATAGGGTCAGACCCATCACTACTGATCGATTGGAGAAAATATACTCGTCAGAGGGTAATATCTCCTCATAATGTTCCCCACTGACAGGCAAACCGGAGATCTCCGCGAACTCCTCTAAAGAGATTGAAACTTCCCGATCTAATAGAAGGAAGGTGTGAGTTAGAACGTTCCATTGTTCCAAAAAAGTATTGACCTACCATACAGGGGGCGTGGAATACTGGAAGAAAGAAGCATAAATCGCGGGATACAACCCGAGCTTCAGCAGCTGCGATTTATTGGCCGATAAGATGTATCGAGCCCACTGCAGATATCCGGCTGAATGGCGGGGAGTCAAGCCTATCATGTATGGCTGTCCCCAAGGGCGCGACTCGCCTTGACATATACGTCGCCCCAAGATATCCAAAGCCATTGGAGCCTGTACGGGTATTGCAGCCATAGAGGGCTGAAGGCAACCTTCCGAAGTCCAATTGACCTCCTCTACGGCATAGTTCACTGGGGGTGAGTCGGCGTAGTGAATGGCGGAGATCACCTCCGAAGGTGCTGTAAGTCGATGTACTACACCCCAATACTTGTGGGGAGGCGGAAATTTCAAAAACGAACTTGTTTAGTGAACGAACATCGACTAACCGCTTGAATCGAAGCTAAACTATAAATAACCAAACACAAAGTGTTTCTAAACTACTGTGTTTAGGGATTATACCTAATGAACCAACTCCTTCGTCTTTACGATCTCCTTGTCCTCCTCGGCCTTCTCTAGGTAGTAGACGATCCACCCGAGAGCAAAACTCCAAGCTAAACCTCTAAACTTGAGGCAACTAACCTTCTTGGATTGCTCATCAAAGAAGATAGAATGAAATAGAGTGATGGTTATGGATTGATTAGTCTTTCTAATCCTTGATCTCAACTCATGAGAGGGGAGGATTAGTCTTTTGAAGAGGGAGAGCTTGAGGAGAGCGAATGTGAGAATGATAATTGAATAAAGTTATGAGCATCATAATAGATATGAAGCATTTTCTAATAAGAAGAAAAGAATAAAGAGTGATGAATAATCATGCTTCATAAAATATCAAGTGGTGATTCATTAGCATGAGTCATTAAGCAATAAATGTGCATTAATGAGATGAATGAATCACCCTCATGACTCATATAACTCATTCAATGTATATGACACATAACCCTCCTTAGTCACCATCTTCTAGAAGCTTCTCGCATAATTACGAGAACGCCCCTCCGATCCGTAAAAATACGGAAAAACTTTAGACTGTATAAATCCAATAACCGGATACCAGTAACTGGCTTAAACCAAAGCCGACTGGTAAAAACTGTCCAAACGACGTAAGTGTGTAAACACACATACGCGTCCGAACCCTTTGTCGTAAAACCATACGACCTCTATATCGTTTCGCCTGGAGTAGGAAACTCTCTGTGTGGGACTCTAGAGACTCGACTACTACGCTGGCAGTGGGTTTAACCACAGACCGCAAGCGGCACTAGCTGTACGTAACGGTCCCCAGGTAGTTGTCGATAAGAAGGCCGATGAGTAAACCCATCCGAACTCCTACTGAGTCTGCTGTGACAATCTCCATACAGTCCGGTCCGTTCGTCCAAGACTATCGCATATCGGGCCTAGGGGGCGGCAAGCGTCAGTCCCCTAATAACGGTATAAGTCATGTCGGAGCGAAGCCCATTACACCCTGAGAAACTACTGGAACCTACCAGTAAATCTCGCTTGCCCTGGCCAGGGACTTTGCGTAATGGCTCTCTGACACAGCGCGATATCTACTCCCAATACCGGGAGGGACGAATCCTGTCTAACCGCCACTGCCTCCAAGTGCTCGGGACTGCACCCAACTGCTACCTGTTTGCACGACTCCTTTGAGCCGTGGTAGGGTAGCAATCTAAGAACAGTGGGACACACTCGAGGCGAAGTAGCAGTGTCAAGTCTGCGGACTATGCTATACTCGCTGGGAACTGCTCACTGACGACTGGTATCAAACCAACCAACAGTTCCCTGTGAGTCCTGTCCGGTGTACCCGTAACCTAACGAGCACCTGCATACTATCTCCAGTACGACGTACTGACGGCTGTGGGACAGACCATCTCCCCAACTGGGATGAGAAGCGTACACACTAGTCTACTCCGGAGTATCGATGCTCTGTCTCGATAATCCAACGACCAGGGACCTGAATAAGGATGTGCTTGTAGACTACCCAGCCCCCACTAGTGTGACTGCCATCACAACGCTGGTAGACAAGCAAGATCTTAAGAGCTCTATCAATACGTACACTCACATATTAAGATAGAAAAACCAAGTAGCATACTACCATGTTTAGCAAGACTGTTATATACATGTGAATATCCCAAGCTTCCATTAAGTAATATACAAACTAGTATGATACAGTAATGGCCTTCTAGGGCATAAACACTAACAGGTGCTGCATAAGAAAAGCTACGTCGGCCCCTGATAATTTGATTATACCACGTCCCCCATAGATGAAGATACTTATGCTCCGGGTCATGATCTTTGATCAGAGCGAAGACTTCCCGTTCTACTGGCACGTCAGGAAATGCGCTCTCCGGACAAACAAACAGGAAAGAAGTGTCAAAAGACATAGTACCTGCGCGAAAAAGAACAAGAGTTAGCTGTCAAGGCTACAATTCAAATGCTGACACTTGGTACATAAAATTTGTACCACACTGTAATGCAGTGGAAGGGGACCAAAGGGGACCCATACAATCAAGATGACGGCTCATCATTGATGAGATAGTCAATTCATTCAATGAGAAACTCCTCGGCCCGAGGAGTAAAACTCCCTTGAGAGCAGTGCTCTGCAAAAGAGTGACATCTGTCAACTCTAATGATGAAGGGAATAAAAATTCCCCAAAAAATTCTTAAGAGCTATGCTCTGTGAAGACGATAGAATCACCCATCAAAACCCTTAAAAAGCAAAACTTTACTGAGTTAAAAACTCCGAGATCTTTAAGATCTGCAAAATGAACTCTAAGAGTTCTTTATTAATGGGTTAAGAAACCCTAAAAAAGATCTCTTTAGATCTGTGATCTGTTGAGAAACCTTAAAAATCTATATGATTTGAGAAGAGCAAAGCTCTGTTAATGGATGAAACACTAGATTATGAAGTAATACCTTCAAAGATTTGATCTTTACCTAAATTTTTGATAGGGTTCCGATTCTAATAGAGTTCTTAAGGCAAAGAGCTGGACTCTGAAGGAGAATTAATTCTCAAGAAAAACAGGAAGATGAACAAATAGTCATCTCAAGGGCCAAAGGCTCTATTTATAAGTGATGGGAGCAGATCCAACTTCTAAGTTAATCCAATGGTGGAAAAGCTGCCACCGCTGCACTCACGTGTGAGTCACGTGAGCGCAACGGTGGGGGCATTTGTTCCCCCAATCAGGGGGCAAAGCTCTATTTAAAATTTCAAAATTTGAAATTTGAAATTTGAAATGAGGCAGCGCCTCATAAGAGCGCTAGCGCCAAGAGCGCCAGCACTAGGAGTCAAAGACTCTAAGGCAGCGCTACGTGCAAAGCACGAGAGCACCGACGCCAGCGCTGAGGACCCTGAGGCAGCGCCTCACGTGCAAAGTACGAGAGCGCTAGCGCACCAAGAGTCAAAGACTCTGAGGCAGCGCCTCATGTAGAAAGCATGAGAACGCCAGCGCTAGAACTAAATGATTCTCCACCCTTGGATCAAGGATTCAACAAAGATGATTAAAAATCATCAAATTACCAGAATAAAATTCTGTCGAGGAAATACTCCTCAAATCATTCCAAATAGGAAAGATTGTGCTCTGTAAATCAGAGTACCGTTGGATCAAAGATCCAATGGTGATTAAAAATCACCAAGATACAGAATAAATTCTGTATGGGAAAATATTTTCCCAATCTTATTAAAAACAAGAAGATTGTTTTCTGTAAAACAGAAGCCCTAGGATCAAAGATCCAATGGTGGAGAAACATCCCCAAATCAATCAGAGGAAGATTTACTTAACTGATTCAACAAATCAGCCTCCCCTATATAAAGGACCCAAGACTTCAAGTCTTGCACAGAGGAACTCCCCCCACAAACTTTGAGAAATTTCAAAGAGAAGAGCAAGCTCTCGGAAGAAGAATCTCTTCAAGGTAAATAAAACAGAGAGATCAAAGCATCTTATCATAAAAGAATAACTTAGTTTTTTTTCTAAATCATAGATCTATAAAGACATAAGTCTTTCATAAAAGTAGAAGAGATTAGAGAATCTCATCATAAAAAGGGAGGGAGAATAACTTAGTTCTCTTTAGATCACAGATCTATAAGACGAAGACAAAGTCTTTCACAAAAACAGAAGAGATTGTAACATCTCCTATTAAAATAAGAACTTAGTTCTTAGATCCACGAGACAGAATCTCTTATAAACGAGAACTTAATTCTCAGAGCACAGAACTGATCAGAACTGCCTAAAAAGAGCCTTAGCGCTCCAATTTTTAAGAGGCACCTCAGCTCTTCAATGCTGGCGCTCCGCCAAGTGCACCACGTGCTCCTCACGTATGCGCCATTTCATAAGAAGCGCCTCAGCGCTTCAAGGCTAGCGCTCAGCGCCAAGCGCACCACGTGCTCATCACGTGTGCGCCATTTCATAAGAAGCGTCTCAGCGCTTCAAGGTTGGCGCTCAGCGCCAAGCGCACCACGTGCTCCTCACGTGTGCGCCATTTCATAAGAAGCACATCAGCACTTCAAGGCTAGCGCTCAGCGCCAAGCGCACCACATACTTCTCACGTGTGCGCTATTTCATAAGAAGCGCCTCAGCGCTTCAAGGCTGGCGCTCAGCGCCAAGCGCACCACGTGCTCCTCACGTGTGCGCTATTTCATAGGAAGCACTTCAGTGCTCTAAGTCTGGCGTTCAACGCCAAGCACGCCACTTGCTCCTCACGTGGGCGCTGAAGGAACATAAACTGTCCTTTAAATAAAGCCTCAGAGCCATAATGAGTGCTTAACACTCAATAAAAGACAAAAAAAAGTTGTCGAAACCCAAACCAATGCTCAACATTGTTAAATAAAAAAGGACTGAACCTAATTAAATGCTCAACATTTTAACTGAGTGGGCCGAGCCCAAGTTGGCCACAGATCCCTAATTCAGATTAATTGAGTCCATATACTTATAAATGTTTTTAACTGATCTTAGTCCCAAACTTGACTACAGATCTCCCAACCAACATTAGTTCAAGGGTACATCTCTTCATACCTCTGATATATGTCGTTGTAATTTTTCAACGTCTTCAGAGAGATAGAGGGTCCCAATAATCAATAACTTTTGGCGCATCCCTAAACGGTTGAACCAAAACCATATAGACCATGGCGTCTTTAAACTGGACTATAATGTCCTTAAAATTTACGGACTATGAAGTCCCTAAACTCATGGACTATGATGTCCTTAAACTTATGGACCGCAACGTCCCTAAACTAAACTCTATAGACTATGACGTCTTTAAACGATAGACTTTGATGTCCTTAAACTCCATGGAATATGATGTCCTTAAACTTATGGACCGCAACGTCCCTAAACTAAAACGATAGAGTCCAAATACTCTTTCGTTGGATCTAAATGATCCTAAAATTCTGTTGAGTAGATCTTAATCTAAAATCAGACTAACGTAGCCTCAACAAACGTTTGAGTTGACCTTAGTCTAAAACAAGACTAACGGTCCTTAAACCAACCCAAACCCAAATCTAAGAAAATACGGATTTGGACTAATCCACGCCCTACGGGAGACAACATAAATTAGTCTCCGTATACAATCCACGGGCAATCAAAACAAATAAAATAAACACACGACACGAAGTGACCTTTTGGAGCCGGAGAAAGTGGTTACTGCGATGCGGTAACGTAATTAACTGCAGGGGCTTGCGTCTGCAGGGAAGAGCGTCCCCACAATCAAAAAACCCTCACAATGAGGGGGAATCTGACGAAGTCTGCTATAATGGCCGCATCCGTCTAAACCTCCGATACACGGTGCCATAAATCAACTTGGCATATTCGGAGAGGTAGACGGATAAAACCCAAATAGCATCTGCCCCCAAAATTCATGGCCAGACGTCCCAACGTCCCGGTCATGTCTTTCGGCGGAGAACAATGTTCACCGCCGAAAACTAGGAAGACAAATGTCTTTCCTGAATTTGGGGGCAGATACTATTTGGTTTTATCCGTCCATCTCTCCGAAGATGCCAAATTGATTTATGGCATCGTGTATCGGAGGTTTGGACGGATGCGGCCGTTTTAGCAAACTTCGTCAGATTCCCCCTCGTTGTGAGGGTTTTTGATTATGGGGACGCTCTTCCCTGCAGGCGCAAGCCCCTGCAGTTAATTACGTTACTGCATCGCGGTAATCACTTTCTTCTGCTCCAGAAGGTCATTTCGTGTCGTGTGTGATTGTTTTATTTTTGGTTGCCCGAGGATTGTATACGGAGACTAATTTATGTTGTCGCCCGTAGGGCGTGGATTAGTCCAAATCCGTATATTCTTAGATTTGGGTTTAGTTTAATTTAAGGATCGTTAACCTTTTTTGAGATTAAGATCAACTTAAATATTTGTTAAGGATACGTTAGTCCGATATTAGACTACGATCTACTTAACGGGGGTTCAAGATCATTTTTGATCCAACTAAAGAGCATTTGGGCTCTATAGTTTTAGTTTATGGACGTTACGGTCCATAGACCACCATTTTTTTTGGGGTGAGGGTTTAGTTTAAGGACGTTATGGTCCATAACTAGTTTAAAGACACCACGATCCACATAGATAAGCTCATGGATTTGGGAGTGCACTAAAGAGCTGTTGGTTGTCGGGACCCTCCACCTCTCTGAAGATGTTGAAAAATTACAATGACATGTATCAGAGGTATGGAGAGATGTACCCTTGAACCCAAACTCCGAATTGAAGGGAGAGATCATGGTAGAATGAACACCATTTTAGATACTATCTGTTAGGGGATCATTAGTCGTCTTTAGAACCGAGATCAATTTGGGGGAGGCCTGAACATAGGAAGGCTCGGTTAATTGGTGATCAAAAGAGTTTTGGCCTCGGGAGACTTGTTTAGTTTAGGCTAAGGTTGGCCTACCATAGTGTTAAACACTAAAATTTGCTTGGCGCTCACGTGCTCCCACGTGAGGCTCTAGAGCAGTGTTAAATACTGAAATTTGGAGCGCTCACGTATGGCACGTGAGGCGCCTGAGAATTGGGCACTGCTTCTTTGGGTTTATTTCCTTGTTCTTTTATAAGTGCTAAGCACTATTAGGGGGTCACGTGGGATCACGTAAGGCACCCCAAAAATGGAAACTGTTTTTGAGTTTATTCTCTTTTCTTTTATAAGTGCTAAACACTATTAGGAGGGTCACGTGGGATCACGTGAGGCGCCCCAAAAATGGGAATTGTTTTTGGGTTTATTCCCCTTTCTTTTATAAATGCTAAGCACTATTAGGGAGTCACGTGGGATCACGTGACTTGATCTCAGCCGTTCCTCTTTGTTCCTCAGGGGTGCTCACGTGGGAACACGTGATCTGTCGTGATGGCGTTGAACGCTAATCATTTCTTTTATGTACATAGGAATTTTGATCTGAGTTTTGAGAATTTCAGGCCTTTTATTTTTATAAGAATTAAATTCTTATGCAGGGTTAAACCCTATTTTTATCAGAGGAATTAAATTCATATATCTTTCGGAAAAATTAAATTCTTCAAACTTAGTTCCTTCCTTTAAGTTTTAAGTCTGCATGACAGAATCTCCCCGATGAGAATTAATTTCTCAACTTGTGGGGAGATCCGCTTCTGCAGACCTCAACCTGAGGAAGAACTACATTTTTTTAAGAAGAGTTAAACTCTTGAAATGGCGAAGAAGAGATAAAATGATCTCTATATCTTTCTTCTTACCTAGGGTTTCTTTTTCTAAAAGAGAGCTCTTCTTCTTTTTTTTTGTTTCTCAAATCTTATGGGGGGTCTCCTCTGTGTGTACAAGACTTGAAGTCTTGGGTCCTTTATATAGTAGAGGCAAGTTTGTTGATTTAGTTAAAGAAATCTCTCATTGAGAGATCTTAATTGATTTGGGGATTTTATCCACCGTTGGATCTTTGATCCAAGGACTTCTGTTTTACAGAAAATATTTTTCTTGTTTTTAACAAGATCGGGGAAATATTTTACGATACAGAGCTTATTCTGTAGCTTGGTGATTTTTAATCACCATTGGATTTTTAATCCAACGGTGCTCTGTTTTACATGGAGCGATCTTTCTTGTTTAGAAAGATTCAATGAAATATTTTCCAAATAGGGTTTTGATCTCTTTACTTAGAATTTAATTCTATTGGCTCAGAAGACATTTGAGACCACTCACGTGCAGCACGTGAGCCCACATAGTTAAACTCATTTGCTTATGTGCAACAGCCCAAAAAAGGCATCACGTGCAGACACATGAGCTTCTCTGGCCTGTTATTTATTTTAAAAAGGCGACTATATACTTTGTATATAGATGCTCACGTGCTTGCATGTGAGGCTCGATTTCAGCCTTAATTGTTAAGCGCAATGACTATGAATTTTGTTTATAGGCGCATCACGTGTGGGCACGTGATGCTCCATCAGGGGAATTTTTTCATTGTGTGTTTTTTTTCTTTCTTTCTCTTTTTTTATAAGGGAACAAATGCCCCCACAGTGTTGTTCTTACATGGTCTGCACGTGAGTGCAACGCTGTCACCTTTATAGCCGTTGGATCTACCTAGAGGAACAGGAAGATGAACCACCCTCGTCACGTCTTATAAATGCAAGGGTCCTATCTTTGGGAAGCCTCTGTTCCTTCATCTTCTTCCTTCCTTGCCTTCTTTGAGAATTTAAATTCTCTTCTTCAGATAGTTCTCTGCCCATTGAAATTTCAGAGTTAAACTCTGTCAGAAAAAAAGAAACCTTTTTTTTAGGTAAAGATCTTGAACAACAAAGAAACCCTTTTCTTAAAAAAATTTCTGAATTTTAAACCCACCATAAGAGCTTTGCTCTCTTCTGAAACCCATCTCTTAGAGATCCAAAGATGTGATCTTTGAGTAGTAAACCTCAATGTGTTGGGCATTGCTCTTTTGATCTTTAAGGATTCATGGCATTGTAATTTTATTTTTCGTTTCCTCACCATGGGGTTTTCTGGAATTTAATTCCACCGCTTAAAAGGAATTTAATTCCTCACCAAAGAGCTCAGCTCTGAAGATCAAGAGGGCCCCTCAGGAATTTCATTCCCCTCTTAATAAAGTTGGCAGATGTGAATTTTGTTTGTAGAGTATAGCCTTCGAGAGAGTTTAACTTCTTAGCCCAATGAGGTTTCTCATTAAATGAGAATCCTTTTAGGATTCCCTCCTTAATGGGCGACTGCCCCATCTATGATGGAACGTCACCACTGTTTTTATTTAGACATCAAGAATCTTGATATTTAATTGCTAGTCTTTTACTGAATTTTCTTTCCAGATACTATGGCTGCTTATCTGTATGATCTTGATGAGATTATCTCTTATAAAGACATTCGCGTCCATGGTCGCTGCCAAGGCCAGGAGTTTACGAATGCCCAATGCACTGAGGTGATGCGTCGCTTTGATGAATACAACGACCGACTACTCCCCCGTCGTTCCGCTCTTTTGAAAATTATCGTGGGGCGATTTGGGAGGCACTTCCTGAATTTAACGAGGCCATGCCGCTTGAGGCGCTTGATGATGCCGAGGACAAGGTACATTCAGTATATCTGATGGGCCTAATCTCGAAGAGGTGGCGAAATGATCTTGTCGATATTTTGCATCAGGTCTTCCAACAGACGGTGAGAATCTCCGCTTACCAAAGTACGGACGATATCAGCAAGAATCCCGACGCTTACATTCATGAGAAAATGCATTAAAAAAATGGTCAGAGAAGCCAGAAGCATTTTACTCGGACTTGCTTCTGACTTCCTAACTCCATGTCCGGGATTCAGTGTCTTGCCACTGTAAACATTTTGATGATATCTTGTTTGTTGTTATTACCAATGTACAAATTTTTCCAAGTATGAATGGCAAAACTTCCCTTTCTTTTATACTACTAGCCATAGGTGCCTCATGTGAAGTAATAGTTACTCATATATATATATATATATATATATATATATATATATATATATATATATATATATAATGCTGGGGTCCCCATGTTTATACGTACGAGGCAAGTGAGGCGCTGCCTCGCTGCTGAAGGTGTCTTTTCCCCTTCTTTCTCTGATTTTCCTGAATCAAGCTTCTATTTCCCAATGCCTTCTTTTAACTGAGCTTGGAAATAGTCCATCATGCACAACCTTTTCTGTGCCTAGACTTAAACGTCTCCCTTCATAATCTGAAGCAATGCCTCCCTTCTCTGTCACTTTCAGAGAATTATTTTAATAGGGAAGAGCTATGGCTTGTAATCATCCACGTGCTCGCCGGCAGCCATGGGAGGTGCCTATTAAGGAAATTGTTCCCAGTTTTGCTGCATTCTTGGTGAACCCTACTCCTACGGATGACCAATGCGATACGGTGCTGCATGAGCTTTTGGCTCATAGAGGATCTCCTATCCCCATCGACTCCAGATGGTCTTCTTGTCCGTGACCGATGATATTCCCCGATACGCATTCTTGCTGTTCGAGTAGCCCTGTGCCTGTCATGTCTCTGATCCCTTCGGGGCTGGGCAAGATGTTCTTAGATAATCTCCTAGGTTATATTACCGCCGGGAGAGCATATTCTCCCCAAAAATCATGAGGATTTCTATATGTTCATCGCCTCCGTAAGCCGTATGGATCTCATTCACATCGTGAGGACTCGTAAATAGCTTTTTTATTTCAGTGGCATGTAGCTCTGGCGGATGTGGCCCGTAGATAGTCCATCTTGAGCTCCTGGTAGGGCAGCGATGGCTTAGGAAACAGGTTTGGATCTGCCGCCTAAGACTTTTCAATTTTATAAGCATGAGAGTCTTATAAAGACTTTTCTCCCTACGAGTCGAGAGGATCCCATGGGTGTATTTTCTCCTTAGGAATCGTGAGGACTTCTAAGTGCGTTTTCTCATGAGAGTTATAAGGATTTCACAAGAGAATTTTCCCCCTTACAAGTCGAGAGGACTTGTAAGTGATTATTTCCCTCCTCGTCGATATTCGACTTTGGAGAGTGTGGCTCGTGGATAGTATGCAATAGTCTATCTTGGACTGACTTGCAGGGCCCCAGTACTTAGGAGACAGGTTGATATCCCCGTTGCCTAAGGATTTTCCCTACGAGTCGAGAAGTTCTCGCAGGAACATTATTTTCCCCACGAGTCGAGACGAATCGAGAAGTTCTCACAAGGATGTCCTAACATCACAGTTAACTCCTTCTAAAAGAAATCCGTTAGGGTCTGTGGTACTAGGGTTTTTTTACCCGTCGTACCGTCGCGTTGGTCGATGTATTCCCTAATATGCAATCTTGCTGTTTGAGTAGCCCCGCGACTGTCGTGTCTCTGATCCCTTCTGGGGATGGACAAGACGTCTTCAAGTAATCTTCCGGGTGATATTACTGTCGAAAGAGCAAGCATTTAGGGATATTCCATGCCACTTTTTACTTGAGGTTAGGTTCAGTTTGGGAGCCCCGATGAGTCATGACCACTCTGCGCTGGTGTGGGATGATCTCTGATAGTCTTTTAGGTCTCATTTGAGTTGCCGTCAAGACCCTGAAGCTAGGGATCTTCCTTTTCTTTGTTTGTTGACATTGTGTCTGCAATATTGCGACGACTGTCGAGGTTGTCTCTTGGTTCTCAGTGAACCGTCGAGGCTTGGAACTAAGGACTTTGCTATGGCTCCGTTGTTTTGACCTTGAGGTCGGTTGTTGACGTTGCGTCTGCATCTCGCTGGAGTGGAGAAGAAACGCCTTTGTGATCTCTAGGCTGTAGATGTCGCCGTCAAGGCCCTGAAGCTAGGGATCTTCATTTGCTTCACTTGTTGACATTGTGTCTGCAATATTGCGACAAATGTCGAGGTTTTCTGTAGGTTGTCAGTGAACCGTCGAGGCTTGGAACTAGGGATTTTGCCATGGCTCCATTGTTTCGACTCTGGGGTCGGTTGTTGACGTTGCGTCTGCATCCCACTGGAGTGAGAAGGAACGCCGTGGTGATCTCTAGGCCGTCGATGAACCATCGAGATTTGACTCTACCTTTTGACAGAGCCCAGTGGGAAAATGTGGTTCCCTTTTTGTTTGTGTCCATGGATTGTATACAGGGGTCGATGCGGACTCACTTGCAGGGCAATAAATTTCATTATTTTTTATTTCTTCCCGCGATGCTCTATCATTCCAGCTTTTCATATCACGAAATTCGTGATTGCCCAATCATTTCGGCTATTTTTCGCGGTGCCCAATCATTTCAGCTATTTTTCTTTTACTCGCTGCTTTTTATTGCAAGTCGCCCAAACATTTCGGCTATGCATATATTTTACTCGCTGATTTTTATTGCGAGTTTCTCCATCATTTCGACTATTTCATATGCATTTATGGCTCGCTGATTTTTATTGAGAGTTTGGAACTTGAGATATGATACCAATCTTAGTATCAGCATCGCTGCGACTGGAATATGGTCAGGAGCGAATCATCATTTGCCGTAGAAGGATTTAGAATTTGATACTAATTTAGGTATCAGCATCGCTGCCACTGGAATGTTGCCAGGAGCGAATCATCATTAGCCTTTACTGATTTGAACAAAGGTGGCTTAGCAAACTGGCTGAGGATCCTGCCGACTAAGGCTTTTGACTTCATGAGCCGTAAGGGTCTCATAAAGGTGTTTCTGCCTACAAGTCGTGGGAATCTCGTAGGTGTATTTTCTCCTTAGGAGTCGTGAGGATTCCTAAGTGATATTTTCTCTTATGAGTCGTAAGGATCTCACAAGAGTGTTTTCTCCTTGCAAGTCGAGAGGACCTGCAAGTGTTGTTCACCGAATGGGGAAATTTCGCGCCATGGGTGGAACTGGGTGATGGAACGTTTATTTGCGTCCGTGGATTGTATACAAGGCTCAATATGGAACCTCTTGTAGGGCAGCTTTGGGAGTGTGATGGCTTAAGAATAGGTTCAGGTCCCTGTATTTTAAGGCTTTTGAATCCTATGAGCCGTGAGGGTCTCGTATGGGGGGATTCTCCTTACGAGTTATGAGGATCTCGTAAGTGTATTTTCTCCTTAGGAATCGTGGGGATTCCTAAGTGTGTTGCTCTCTTGTGAGTCGTAAGGATCTCACGCAAGTATATTCTCCTTACAAGGTCGAGAGGACCTTGCAAATGTGCATGAATTTTTTTTATGAGTCTGCGCCCTTGCGGGTTTTCACAAACTCGCCGGCAGTTCTGCTGCTTTTACTCACGGAGCCCTTTCGGGTTTTCATCCGTGCCTATTTCACTTATAGACGTTTTTTTTAATGGTGGGACTTCGCCACCGGGATAGCTATGTAGGTAGCGGGATTTGAGTTACAGTCTTTGCCACTGGAACCTATGGACTTGAATTCCACTATCGCCGTATTTGAGGCGACGTATTTAGTTTAAAGACATTACGGTCCATTGTTAGTTTATGGACATCCCGGTCCATAGCTTCGAGGCGAAGTTTTGCCGGATACTACTTACAGAGTGCTGACTCAGGAAGATAGCGAGCGGACACGAGCGTCGTCATCTATCGTTAACCTGAGTTGTGACTTGCCAGGTGTAGTATTTCTTAAAGAAGCGACCGTTTATTGGCCGGAAGGGTCTTTCGCCATGCATATCCATAAGCAAATATGCACCACCTTGATAAACTTTGTCTATGATGTATGGGCCCTCATAATTCGGCTCGAATTTCTCCCGTTTGGCACGGTTTGGAATCATAGGTCTTTTGACAACTAGCACGAGTTCGCCTTGGCGGAATGCTCTCGGCCTAGTTAGTCTTTCGTATAAGCGCGTCATCCTTACTTTGTAAGCTTCTAGGTTTTGCTACGCCATAAGACGAGTTTCATCGAGGGCATCGAGCTCCTCAAGCCAAAGGTGGGCATTTTCTTCATCCGTCAGCTCATGTCGGACCGCTACTCGTAGTGAGGGTAGCTCTATCTCCAATGTAAGTACCGCTTCCATGCCGAATACCAACGCGAATGGCGTGGTATTCGTGGCTGTTTTGAACGTGGTTCGATAAGCCCAGAGAGCTTCATGCAATCTCTCGTGCCAGTCCTTTCTGTTTCTGGACACCGTCTTCTTTATGATCTTCGTCAAGGTTTTGTTGAAAGCCTCAACTAGACCATTAGCTCGGGGATTATAGACCGAAGAGTATCTCCAATCTATATTATGTTACTGCGCGAAGCGGATGATCTTATGGCTTCTGTAGGCCGGCCCATTATCCGAGATGATCCATCACGGAGTGCCGAACCGGTAAATGACATGTGTCCTAAAGAAATAGAGGATATTCTCTGTCTTCACCTCCCTTAGCGGTACTGCTTCTGCCCACTTGGAGAAGTAATCGGTCGTTGCCAATATGAACCGATGTCCCTTGGATGATGTTGGTTCGATAGGCCCGATTATATCGGTTCCCCACATCTCGAATGACCAGCTTGCCAGTGTTGGGTGTAGCAGGTTCGGATGCTGATGGATGAAGTCCCCATGAATCTGGCACGAGTGACACTACTTTGCATATTCAAGGCAGTCCTGAATAATTGTAGGCCAATAGTAACCCATTCTCTTGATCTTTAACTTCATCTTTAGCCCAGCTTGATGGGAAACACAGAGTCCGTCGTGAGTTTCTTAGATGACTCTCCTTACTTCTTCTGGTCCCAGGCATCTCAACTATAGACAGTCGAATAATCTCTTATATAGAGTATCATTGACGAAGGCGAAAGATAGAGCTCGTTTCATGAGCTGATGTCTTGAAGATGCGTTTTCGGGCATTCGATAGGATTTGAAGTAGTCTATGAAGACTTCTCTCCAATCCTTAGCCTTTTCTTCGTCCTCTACTTGGAAGGCCGCTTGTTTGGTGGTTTCCTCTTTTTCGGTCGATTCAGGAGATATTTCTGCTGGCACGAGAATCCGGCGGCTTTGCACAATGATCCTTACATCATCGAGGTTTTCGTCGGCCAGCTCCATAGCAAGCTTGGCTAGCGCATCCGCCTTGCTATTTTCCGCACGCGGTATGCTTTCCAGGATGTAAAAGGGAATTTGTGTCATCATTTACCGCACTCTTTCGCTATATTTTACCAATTCTAGCTTGCATGTCTGATAGTCACCCTTTACTTGGCTAACGACCAGCCGGGAGTCTCCAAATATGAGAAGGTTCTCGATTCCCATGTCAATGGTGATCTCGAGACCTGCTACTAGAGCCTCGCATTCAGCTTCGTTGTTTGTCCTTGGCTCTGTTAAGAAAAAGGGCAAAATGCATTATCCCTCCTTACAGAGTCACGAGGATAAGGCCCACCGCGGCTTTGATTATGGGGGTATTTTGCTTTCGCTTCTTCATAGACGATGCTCCATCGAAATAAAGTTCCTATCGGGTATCATTCCCTTCTTTCTCCCCGTCGATTGTGTCGAACGCATATTCATCCAGCAGCTCGCAATTTAAAGGAGAGTCAGCGGGTATCGGATGCTCTGCAAGAAAGTCGGCGATGGCCTGGCCTTTCACTGCCTTAAGAGGTGGATAGATTATCGACAATTCCATCAAAAGGAGGGTCCATTTGGCAAGCCTTCCTGTTAGTATGGCTCTTGACATCAAATATTTGAGAGGATCCACCTTTGATATGAGATGGACCTCATGTGCCAAGGCGTAATGTCGGAGCTTCGTTACCGCGAAAATTAATGCTAGGCAATGCTTTGTAATGAGAGAGTAGTTGTTTTCTTCCCCTACGAGAACTCGACTCAAATAGTAAAAGGCTCTTTCTTTTCCCTGATCATTCTCGTGTGCCCATAGCGTGCCTAAAGAACCTTCAAGGGCTGTTGTGTACAGGATGAGGGGCTTTCCTTTGACTGGAGTGGTCAGTACTGGCGGGTTCTGCAGGTATTACTTGATTTCGTATAGCGCATTTTGGCATTTACGATCCTAAATGAACGGGGTCCCCTTCTTCATTAGATGGCTGTAGGGACGGCATTTTCCGGAAAGGTTAGCTATGAACCGTCGGATATACGCGAGCTTTCCTTGGAGAAACAGCAATTGTTTGAGAGTTCTTGGCGTGGGCATTTCCATGATCACCTTGATCTTCAATGGGTCTATTTCGATGCCTCGGTGTCGGATGATGAATCCTAGAAATTTTCCTGAGGATACCCTAAACGCGCATTTCAGAGGATTCATCTTCAGATTATATTTCCGAAGGCGCTGGAACACTATTTTCAGATGCCCCCAGTGCTCCTCGTACGATTTGCTTTTCACTACGAGGTCGTCGATATAACATTCGACAACCTTGTGTATGAGGTCATCGAAGATCTTTGTCATGGCCCTCTGATGGGTAGCGACGACGTTCTTCAGACCGAAAGACATCACTTTATAGCAGAATATGCCTTGTGGAGTCCGGAAGGCGGTGTGCTTTTGGTCTTCAGGATGCATTCTTATTTGATTATACCCTAAAGATCCATCCATGAAGGAGAAGACTTCATGAGTGGACGTGTTATCTATCATCAGCTCAGTAACCGGTACTGGGAAGTCATCCTTTGGGTAAACTTTGTTGAGGTCCTAGAAGTCCACGCAGATGCGTACTGTCCCTTTTCTTCATCACTGGGATAATGTTGGCGATCCAATCAGGGTATTGAACTTCTTGGATGAAGCTAGAGTCAATTAGCTTCTTAACTTCGGCATTGATGCTCATCTCGGGTTCGAGCCGTATTCTTCTGGGAGCCTGTTTGACTGGCTTGACGTTCGGCGATATAGCCAGTTTATGCATAGCTATTTCTGGATCTAGTCCTGGCATCTAGGAATAGTTCCACGCGAAGTAGTCTTTATACTGCATAAGTACGTCTTTCAGTGTAGTCACCTACTCTTCGGACAGAAGCTCGCTAACGAACGTTGGCCTTGGTTCATTTTTCATCCCCAAGTCGATTTTCTTCAGATTGTCTGCTATGGTGTGTATCACGTCTTCCAGCTCTTTTGGCGCCGGTGGAAATTCTGAGATCACCCCATCCCCATCTTCATTTGCAAAGCACCGAGAGAGGTCGTCCACATTCTTATGCTCCCCTCCTTTGAGAATGTTATCATGTGGCGGGTATGAGCTCGTTTCCAAGCTCAATGTTGATCTGAACTTTCCTTCACAGTGTAAGTTGCTCTTGGCCCATGCTTTCGTGGTGGGGCCACCCTCCAATTGTCGGACAGAGCGAACCTGTCTTGCTGATACTAGTCTTCGACCCAGTCTTTGAAGGTGAAGCAATCTTCAAGATGATGTCCTATTGATCGGTGGTAGGAGCAATAAGCCGGATGATAGACCTCGTTTATTTGCTCAGGGTGCCGAGACTCCGGGAGCGTCATCATTTGGTGCTTCATGACAAGGTTGAATATCTTCCTTGTCTTGTCTGGGGGAAAGAATATCCCCGACCATTTTTTCATCAGCGATGGATTCCAGCTAACCTTTTCTCGATCGCGCGGCTTCTTGAATCTGTTTCGTTGTTTTTGGACATCATTCCCGTTCTTCACCTTGTTGTTGCTTCTATGTCGGGCTTTTTTCTTGCGACAAGAATGCACAGCGGGCTGGGGGTGAAGAGCATCGTCATCCTCCATAGTCTGCTGAATGTAACGTTGCGTTCTGGCTTTCTCGTAAATGGACATTTCGCGGCTGTGGTGATCCCGAACCTTTTGACCCGCTTCCCTTATTAGTTTGTCGATCTGTTCTTAGAATGACGGACTCGGTATTCTTACGGCGGGATTTCGCTCTGGTTCAATACCAGCGCTATCTGGATGAGCATTCCCTTCTCCACCGGAGTCGTTTATAACATGGCAGCAATGGAATCGCTCCCATTTCTTGGACCGAACGTATCCAAGTCCCGTCGTCTCCATCTTCCCATTAGGCATTTTTCGCTGAATCCCGGGAACGTCCCAAATCTTGTTATAGAACAGGGCTTGTCGATCTGTCTGTTTAGAAGGTACGTCTTGGCATCTCAACAGCCTTTTCAGTCCCTCTGCGCAGTATCTAGGCAGACAGATTGGTTGAAGCCTGTCGAGCGCAGGTTCGGCGCCATTCCAAACTTCTCTTTCCACTTTGGTCTCTGTGGATTGGTAGTAGAGGATCGCCTTTTCATCTTTCCGCTGAGGAGGGACATAGAAAGTCTGCAGCTCTTGCACGCTGTATGTATCAAGCGCATCGAGTTCTTTATAATGTCGCTGCGGAACCATGGTAATTTATAAACTTCATTGAAGGTTTGCATTGATGGACGAACAGAGAATACTGTTAGTTATGTATATGCCCTAGAGGTCATTGTTGTACATATGATGTATATTATAATGGATGCTTGGATATATATAGAGAGGACTTTCTTGCTCGTCATGATAGTATGCTATTTGCTTTTCCTTTATCTTAACATGTTGACTTGTATTGGTTTACTGTCTTTCTCTCACATGTTGATAAAGCCCTTAGGATCTGTACTCGACTACTGGGACTATGATGAGATTATAATAGTGGGGCCACGGTAGTCGATGAGTACATCCTATAACTGTTCCTAGTCGAGGGTATATCGAGTCAGGGCATCGATACACCAGAGTAGACTAACGTATACGCATCTTGACCCATATGATGGGCGATGGATGATCCCATATCTATCGGTGTTTGACATCAGAGATGGTGTACGGGTGCTCAGTGGAGACTGGGTACACTGGACGGACTCGCCGAGAACTCCCAGATGGTGATATACCACACGTCAGATGGCAGTTCTCCGGTGACACTGGTACAGCGTAGTCTGTAGACCCGAGATCATCATAGAGTCTTGTGTGATTCCCACTGTGCTTTGATTTCCACCTTACCACGTCCAAGAGGGCGTGCAAAACGGTGGCTTTTGGGTGCAGTCCCGAATCACATGGAGGCAATGAGCGATAGGAGGGGATTCGTCTCTCCCGGTATAGGGAGTTGATGTTGTGCTGTGTTCGATTGGCTATAACTGGAAGTCCCTGGCCAGGGCTGATATAGAGATTTATTAGTAAGTGTTATCAGTAGTTTCTCGACCTGTTATGAGCCTCACATCGACACGACTTATCGGTTACTGGGGTCTGACGTATACCACCCGTAGACTTGATATGCGACATATCAGACGAAGAGACCGGACTGTACGGGAGTGTTACTGATTGGATTCACAGGAGAACTACAGGCTAGCTTGTTGATCTTCTGATCGCTCAATTCCTGGGTGGCTGTTACGTTTAGCTGACCGCTTGCAGCTTGTGGGTGTTAGATATAATCATCACCTGCTACCGGCGTATTGACGATTCTTTAGAGTCCTACACAGAGGTTTCTTGGCTCAGGCAAAACGGAGTAGAGGCACATATGTGATATGTGCAAGACCGAGGATAATACGATATGAGATACCGTATTACATATTCTCGCGATATTTAGATATGAACCGGGACATCGGATCAAGTGTTGATTCGATGAATCGGTACATGTTATATTAGTCGGTTATATTCGATATAGCCGGATTGTCGGATCAAGTGTTGATTCGATAATTTAATGTATAATAATATATATGATATATTGTATTACATTATCTAATATTAGCTCACTTTATTATTTCATTTTCTCACCGGATAATACATTGATATATGTGCGATATATATTAATTGTATTATTTTCTTTTGTTACAAATATAATATATGTGTGATATATATTATAGTAACATGATATGATTAATAATGAAACATGTTTAGTGATGATAAAAAGAGATTAGGGTTTGATTAGGGTTAGCTTCTTCTTGAACCATCTAGAAGCATTCCTTTTGTCATGAAGAAGATATTATGATAGATATTTTCTTATGACTCATTTCTTAACCCAACCAAACCCTAACCTTAGTTAACTCTCTACAAGAGTTATCCTTGTCATCATTAACCATGGTTGCATTATTATTGATATACTCTTATCATTATTCATCACAAAAGGATTATCTCATTATTCTTCATCTTCTTCTCTCTTGAGTTTTTGAAATAGCTCACTAGATTTTCCTTTGGTGATGATTTCTTATGAGAAAATGATATAAAAAGATAGCATAAATACTACTCCATCATCCTCATCTAATCTAGCCCATTAGATTAGGGTGTTCACCTCTTTAGAGTGAGAGAGCTTGAGTTATAGCAACTTCGACGTAGATCATCGGAGAAGCGGAACACTACAAGCTAGCATGGATCGTTCGAGTCGTGGAGCCTCTCTTAAGTCTGGGAGATCGTGGATGTTGGAGATAGTGCCCTCAGAGTCAATTATTGGATCACAGGCACGTGATTGCAATGATTGAGGGAGGACCTATCCCGGGACGACAGTCTTACTCGAGATGATAGTATGCTATCTGGTTTACCTTTATCATCGTGTACTGCTTCAGGTGACCTTACAGGTCGCTATTACACGCTGATAGAGCCCCTAGGATTCTTGCTTGACTGCCAGCAGTATGATGGCGATCATATACGTGGGAGCTGGGGTCTATAAGCACATCCTTAAATGGTCCCTAGTCGTGGGAGTTTTCGAGACAGGGCATCGACACTCCATTAGTAGACTAGTGTATACAGTCGAGACCCCGACGAGGGGCGGTGGCCGGTCTCACAAGCCACTGGTGTCAGTTGGTTCACCTAAGATGTATACAGGTGCTCATTGGGTTATGAGTACACAGGACAGGACTCGCCGGGAACCTGCTAGTTGGGATTATACCAGACGTCAGATAGCAGTTCCCAGGTGACATGTGTACAGGTTAGTTCATCGACCTGAGATCGTCATTTGTCTCGTGTGAGTTCCCACTGTGCTTTGATTACTACCTTACCACGGCTCAAAGGAGTCGTGCAAACAGGTTTTAGTTGGGTACAGTCCCGAGCCACATGGAGGCAGTGAGCGGATCTGCAGGGGTTCGTCTCTCCCGGTATTGGGGGTGAGGTCGCGCTGTGTCTAGGAGAGCCATTACGCAAAGCCCTCGGCCGAGGCAGGAGATTTACTGGTAGGTATTCCAGTAGTATCTCAGGGTGTTCTGGGCTACACTCCGACACGACTTGTACCGCTTTTGGGGGTCTGACTTTTACCAACCCCCTAGGCCCGACATGCGATGCTCGTAGACGAACGGACCGGACTGTACGGATATTGTCACTGACAGGCTCAGTAGGGTGTCAGGATGAGTTCGCTCATCGACGTCCCTTTTGGTCAATAGCTGGTGGCCCGTCACGTATTGGCTTATATATACCTCTGACGTGCTAGTGGTTAAATCCACAGCCATAGTATTGACGAGTCTTTAGAGTCCACCACACTTTCAGTTACTCAAGCTTTCGGGCGAAACGCTGTAGAGGCCGTATGGAGATATGGCAGGGTCCGATCAGATACGTGCGGTATTGCACGGATCAGGATCGGACGGTTTGTACTAGTAGCCGTATGGATATATGGCAGGTTTCGATCCGATACGTGCGGTATTGCACGGATTAGGATCGAACGGATATTACTAGCCGGCTTTGGTTTAAGCCGGTCCTAGTTTAGTACAGTGTAGATTTTGTCTCATTGCATTTGTATCCGGTCGGAATACAGATGCGGGTGTGTATGCACAGTATTGGGGTTTTCCTGTAATTTATTACGGGACCAGTTTTCTGGAGTTGCCAGTTTCCATTCCGTTCCGGCCGGTTTTCCTTTGTTCTTTCCCGGCCGGACTTTTCCGTTGGAGGGGGTTATTTGCAAGTTTGCAAATAACACTTTGTGGAGGGGTTTTCTTGCATATGCTTTGTTTATGATGGCATCTTTTCTTTTCCACCATAACTTGCATTTATTGTGATTAGAAAGGGTATGGTTTGGATGTAAGTTTGATATGATTATGTTTGTGATGTGGTCACCATTCTCTTGATCCTACACTCACCTTCCTTAGTTGTTTTTCCCTCCACCATTTCATGAAGAGAATGGCCGGCCACTTTGATTGGGAGAGTGAGAAATTTCCATTTTAGTATGACACAAATTTCTTCATCTCATTCTTCTTGTTTTGGGAAAAATGAAAGCACCATTTTTCCCTTAACCTTATTCCTCCATCAAGGCAACTTCACCACCCCAAATGAGACAACGATTCTACACTACATTCTACAGCTAAGCTTGGGCACGTCTACTAGCCAGCTTCGTGCCCGAGTTGCCTCGGTATTGAGGTGGGAGCCCGTAAAAGATACAGACGATGTGGTGCCCTTCCGGCAAGGAGGCGACGACCGGAGTTTCCGCGGGAGATCGGGACGATGAAGAGAAGACCGGAGGACTCGGATCACTCGGTATATCTCTTCCCATCTCTTATTTGCTAGTATAGGTTAATGGTTAACGATCCGGGTTTTCATTGTCCGCGGTAGCGCCAGTTTCCAAGTAAGGAAAATTTTGATTCCGCATTTTGGCCTCGGATAGACGGCCGGGGCGCTGCCGTGGCGCAACATGGTATCAGAGCCACGCCATTAACCTTGCCTAGCTTGTTCTAATGTGTTTTACTTATCCGATCGACCGAAATTCCAAAAAACCTCATTTTTGTTCACATCAGTTTTCTGTTGAAAATTTTTGGTCTCAAAAAATTTTTCAGGTTGTATAAAACTAATGTACTGGAAATTATAAGACTGCTGTAAAAATTCGACGCACTCAGTCGATGGATGAGGCGCGGAACCGCGGCCAAACCCCCCCTTGGGCCGCGGTTCCGCCGCACTTTACTGTCCTCACTGTGTCCAATTTTTACAGTGGGCTTGTGGGCTGATTTTGGGGGTTTTGGGATATTAAATTTGGGCCCAGATTTTCTGTGAGTGCTACAGTATTGCTTGGGGCCCACTTGTTAATTGTTTGATCGATCGGATATTTTAAACACATTATTTCACAGTATTTACATTATATCTGCGACCGTGAATGTCACTTGATCGGTAAATCCCGTCTAACTGCTATAGCCCGGTTAGACGGATTTGCGAACGTGATTTTCACGTTGATGTTCTATGTTTATGCTGTGTTGTTGCGGATCGGTCGTGGGGGATAGCCTGGATGCAATGTTAGTACAGTTTTATTTTATATGTACATTTGATATTGCGGGGCGAGCGTCCGACATGTGGACTGCCGTCACTGCCTGTTTGTATTATTCTTTTGGGGCACGACCTGGTTGCAGTCGATGTACCCGGTGTATGTATATTTTACTTTCTGTACTAGGGTTACCCCGCGGAGGGGTGCATGGATAGCCGGGTTCTAGAAGGCAACGGGCCCGCATCTCAGGGCATTGAGAAGGAGGGGGCTTCAGTCTGGAATTGGCGGGCTATTCGCCGCACTCATAGGGGGTACAGGTTGACCCAGGAGGGGTGCCCAAGTTACCGGATTCCGTGAAGTACTGGGTGGTCCATTCACGGTGCTGAAAGGGGCTGCCTCGCTTCAGGTTTTGACGGGTGACTTGCCGCGCCCGTAGGGGTCTAGGATTTCATTGCACAGGCTATCCACACGACCAGGGGAACGTCGGGTTTCAGCAGCGGCTCTGTGAAACCCGGGGCTTCCAGATATCTGTATTGTTCTGTGATGCTGTACATTTCTGTGATGTTGCATTTTATTCACGCCTTGAGCGAAATACTATATATTGGTATATATATTAGTAGATGTTGTATATGTTTTTCATCCGCGCTAGTCCAGTCCCCGCTCTGCCGTTAGTTAGCTAACCTAACGGGTGATGACGGGACCCAGTGGCGAATGCGGATGGCATATACGTACGTCAGTATATTTTCGTTCTTTGTGGCGTGATCAATTGATGGGACTGCATTGATTCGGATCAACGCAAGATAAACAAACCTAATCTGATGTTGTTGGAACACTTTTTCAAAAAGCTGTTATTGCAAGGACGTTCACTTTTGTTTTGCATCGTGGTATTCATTTGGAATATCCTGCTCCTCAGTCGACGAGGCAAGGGCCGAGATCCCTTCACCGGGAGTGACCCCTTGGACAGAAGTTTGCGTCAGGGCATTAACTTCACTATAGCCGATTACTTTTGCTTTGCATCGTGGTATTCAGCTGGAATATCCTGCACCTCATTCTACGGGGAAAGAGCCGAGATCCCTTCACCGGGAGTGACCTCTTTAGTAAAGGTTTTCGTCACTATATTTTCTAAAAAGGTTATCCAGTTCCTTCAACGATATCAAGTTCATTACGTTAAAGGTTTTTCGCCAAAAACCAGTCGTAGCCCTCCGTCATTTCAGATTAGTATTACTTAGTATTCGTGCTGCGTTTGTCGTGCATTGCCGTGGCGTAGTGTTCGGTAGCTATGTAATGCTTTTCTGTCACATGGATAAGTGGATTGGTTAGGACAGTCGTACGGTCTTGTTGGCATTGTCAAAGACTCGTACGGGTGGGTTTAACGCAATCAAGATAATGACGGGTAGAACTTGACTAGGACTCTTTGATTTGTTGGCATTGTCAAGGTCACTTGGGTCCTAGGGGTAAAAACCCACATCAGGAGTTTCAAAAGAACTGAAACTTGCCAGATATGCGCATACCTTCTGGAGTGTGGTGACGTGAGTGGATTCCGTCACGTTATCATGCGATGATAGTTGGATCCCGATTCCCACTGATGAGTTGGTTTACTCCTCGGGTGATCCCGACTAATTCTTCTTTCAGGTTTGGAGGAGAATTTGAGGTTACAGTGGGAGGTTTCCAGATTAGATAAAGTGATAACCATTCTGATCTAGGTTAGAGTGCACGCTGAGTGTTTCTTTTCTCTCTCTCTTTGGCAGCGACCTTTGACCCGACCCTAGACTATGACTCAGTGACCAAGTTGACCGAACCTTCTTAACACTGGCTTTTGGATTGTCAGAGTTGCAAACCTCATTGCCACTCCTACTTTTACCCTTTTCTCCAGGACACCCCGTATTACTACGAACGTCCACTTCCATTGGACAAAACTATCGTATGGTTATATACGAACTCGAAGGACTTCGAGGATGGTTTCTGGTTCTGGAGAAAACGAATAGGATTATTCAGTTGTTTTTCTTTTCACCTTCTCTCATTGCGAGTACTCCTTGGTTTAGGAGATAGTACACCTATTATGCAAATTGGATAGTCTTCTTCCAAACCTTAGGCTGGTGCCGAACGGTGGGGAATGAAGAAAACCAATTAGCATAACGATGGTGTACAGAAGGTATTAAGTTAAGACAAAGCAAGGGATTAGTAAAAGGGCAAAGTAAATTGCGACTGCTATTCACGACCAAACCGAGTATATCTTCGCCAAATCTAAATCACCTTTGTATTTTTCCAGGACACTCCGTATCACTACGAAGATCCACAGTTTATCTGGATACTCCATCGTATGGTTATATACGAACTCGAAAGGAACTTGTTCCAGTTCGGGGATGGATTCTGGTTCAGGAAAAATAGGAATAAAGTACATTCAGGTGTCTTTTATCTTCACCTTCTCTCGCGTTGCGAGTGCTCCTAGGATTAGGACAGTACACCCTTTATGCTTTTTGGATAGTCTTCTTCCAAACCATAGGCTGGTGCCGAACGGTAGGGAAAGAAGAAAACCATTTGGCCTAAAGGGGTGTACAGAAGGTAATGACTAAAGACATATAAAGGGATTTGGAGAGATGGCAGAGAGATATACGGTTACAGTTGTGAATCTGGATAATGGAAGAGGCATTACTAGGAATACCAGGATACCCCAACGAAACATTCCAATGTTTCAGTTTCACTGTGTACTGTTAAAAGAAAACTGATTTCCTGATTAGACACTTGCTCCAGGGTATGTATTTACCAGGTTTGATTCTCACATCTGTATGGTTTTACAGATGATGAGTGGGAGTAAGTTATTGGGAATAGGGTGATCATCCTCATTATATCGGGATTCGTTGTAATCGATGATATTTGAGGAGATCACCTGGGCTGTTTGCCGGTTGGCAAATATTTGGTTTTGAATATCCGTTGTT
Source organism: Agapanthus africanus (assembly GCA_030015575.1). NCBI lineage: Eukaryota > Viridiplantae > Streptophyta > Magnoliopsida > Asparagales > Amaryllidaceae > Agapanthus > Agapanthus africanus. The sequence continues at coordinate 44,419,620 of CM057344.1, forward strand.
ATGCACCAATTTCAAATTGATATATCTGTACGTCTATTTTCATAGAGTGAGATATACCGTTTGATATTATGTCGATGACATTTACCTATATCAGTGGATGGTTAGGTAAGGAGCATTAAACAGCGGTGTAATTCTTCTTAACCATAAGTACAGTTTTCAACCTACGATGCACAGTGGAAGAGTTGTTAGACTCAGCGGACTTATACAGAGTATTGTATGTTGTCCAGTGTCCATTAGGACAGAGGGGTTGGTCCTCATACTATATTCTGTTTACTTTCAACTTCTCTAGTTCTTAGACATGTGTTTCGTAGAAACACAGGGTCTAAGTTTTGAGGAGTTATAGGTATTTGAATAGAGTAGAGAACCAGGTATAGCAAGTATCGGGATTCTTCAAAGTGATCGAAGATGTAGATACTTGTGTATGGTATTCAGTTGATAGTAATGATAAAGAGAAATTGCTTCTCTTTCAGGTTACTCATAATTGGAAGCATTCCTAAGTTGAGTAACGCTGATCGGCCTCCTTCTATTTAGTTGACATGCACTGGAGATAGCTGCATGATTTGAATCTGGTTCATTTAAATCAGTGCCTCTGGTTCTATATTGGATATAGAACAGTTCATATCTTAACGATGTTAAGGTACGGGGAGTTGTCCGGCTTATGATTAAAACCAAACACTGGACAACTCAAGGCACGTTTCTGTAATGGCTGTTTGTGGGTTGACCCAGGCTATGACGAGGGTTGACTTTCTACCATCTGGAAGATCAATAGTGATATTGTTCTTAACTCGCCACATTTTAAAAGGAAATGGTTATTTTTCAGAAAACAGCAGTGGGAGTATGGTAGAACTGGAAGCGATTCCAGAACCGCAAACGATTACTGAAGATTTGATAAGGAACCTAAAGATTCAATCTGGTTTGACATTCCATTGGCCACTCCGCAGATAAGGTGGGTAACTTCAGGCACCCGAGAGGTACTCCGGTAGCCTCAAGGACGGTGACAGGGAAGTTCTTGTTTACCCACACTTGCCATTGTTGTTGTTCCAGGCTGCGAGACCCGGCAGGAGGGTGAGTATAGCATCGTTCTAAACTAGCTTTAGAAGTGCACGTCTATATGACTCTGCCAGAGGGTTGTCGTAGTCAGTGGGAGCAGCAGAAGCATTGGTGGACATCAGGCTTATGTCTATAGACTAAAGCAGATATTGCAGAGATAGATCATCTATTTCTGATGTGACAGTCATAGGTTTGACGTCATCAGAATAGGGGATAGATCTGTTAAGGAGGTAGTAGGGTGTTATGTCCTGGTACTTGGATGACATACACAGAGTAGGAAGTGATATTCCTACACTACGATCGGTTATACTTTGGTCGTCACACAGTGGTTTCTCCACACAGGACTTGGATATTATATCAGACATTCTGGTTACTAGATCTATGGTTTTAGATCTAGATTTGGGTAGTTTCCCAATCTGGGTACCTTGACAGCATTCTATGAGTATTTAGAATGGACGACTCCTGGCACGGTAGTGTACCTGCAGTTGATGGAGTCACCCTCTCTAAAGGTGTCTTACAGACTAAAGAGGAGAGGGATACGCATGATTGACAGATCACTTGCTTAGGCAATTGAGTCAGTCATGAGATGTCAAGTACCACACCAGATGTTGTTCTTGCAGAAGATGCAATAAGTTGATATTGATCCAATCCTGGAGAAACAGTCGGAAGCAGTTTTAGAACATAAGTGAATGTTCTAAGGATATGATAACGACAGCCTCATTAGGGAGGCAATTATCATTCCAGGCTTCCAAGGTGACATGGACGACAGGGTGATCGTCAGAGTTATAGTTTCTCCTTCTGACGAGGGGCAGTATTTTGGACAGGTGGTCCAAGGCAATACTGAAGGAGGCATGGCGCTGGGTACTGATTAAGTTCAGTTATCGATACTGTCTAAGAAGTTTGGATTTGGAGTTCATTTATGAGCTAGGTCCCATCAGATATCCAGACATACTCTAAGACAGGTATTGCTCATTTCGGGAGATGGCTTTCTCCGCGAACTTGAGATATAGAGAGACATAGAAAGAAACATCACAGCGGATCCACTCACTGAGGCTATTCCTCGAACGCAATAGTCTCGCAAACGAGCTTTGTGAGACTGACTAGTAGAGGAGTTGGGTGTTCGGTATCACACGGGCTGTGAGTATGCGACATCGCAATAATTAGCCTTGAGTGCAAGTGGGAGATTGTTGGAGATAGTGCCCTCAGAGTCAATTATTGGATCACAGGCACGTGATTGCAATGATTGAGGGAGGACCTATCCCGGGACGACAGTCTTACTCGAGATGATAGTATGCTATCTGGTTTACCTTTATCATCGTGTACTGCTTCAGGTGACCTTACAGGTCGCTATTACACGCTAATAGAGACCCTAGGATTCTTGCTTGACTGCCAGCAGTATGATGGCAATCATATAGGTGGGAGCTGGGGTCTATAAGCACATCCTTAAATGGTCCCTAGTCGTGGGAGTTTTCGAGACAGGGCATCGACACTCCATTAGTAGACTAGTGTATACAGTCGAGACCCCGACGAGGGGCGGTGGCCGGTCTCACAAGCCACTGGTGTCAGTTGGTTCACCTAAGATGTATACAGGTGCTCATTGGGTTATGAGTACACCGGACAGGACTCGCCGGGAACCTGCTAGTTGGGATTATACCAGACGTCAGATAGCAGTTCCCAGGTGACATGTGTACAGGTTAGTTCATCGACCTGAGATCGTCATTTGTCTAGTGTGAGTTCCCACTGTGCTTTGATTACTACCTTACCACGGCTCAAAGGAGTCGTGCAAACAGGTTTTAGTTGGGTACAGTCCCGAGCCACATGGAGGCAGTGAGCGGATCTGCAGGGGTTCGTCTCTCCCGGTATTGGGGGTGAGGTCGCGCTGTGTCTAGGAGAGCCATTACGCAAAGCCCTCGGCCGAGGCAGGAGATTTACTGGTAGGTATTCCAGTAGTATCTCAGGGTGTTCTGGGCTACACTCCGACACGACTTGTACCGCTTTTGGGGGTCTGACTTTTACCAACCCCCTAGGCCCGACATGCGATGCTCGTAGACGAACGGACCGGACTGTACGGATATTGTCACTGACAGGCTCAGTAGGGTGTCAGGATGAGTTCGCTCATCGACGTCCTTTTTGGTCAATAGCTGGTGGCCCGTCACGTATTGGCTTATATATACCTCTGACGTGCTAGTGGTTAAATCCACAGCCATAGTATTGACGAGTCTTTAGAGTCCACCACACTTTCAGTTACTCAAGCTTTCGGGCGAAACGCTGTAGAGGCCGTATGGAGATATGGCAGGGTCCGATCAGATACGTGCGGTATTGCACGGATCAGGATCGGACGGTTTGTACTAGTAGCCGTATGGATATATGGCAGGTTTCGATCCGATACGTGCGGTATTGCACGGATTAGGATCGAACGGATATTACTAGCCGGCTTTGGTTTAAGCCGGTCCTAGTTTAGTACAGTGTAGATTTTGTCTCATTGCATTTGTATCCGGTCGGAATACAGATGCGGGTGTGTATGCACAGTATTGGGGTTTTCCTGTAATTTATTACGGGACCAGTTTTCTGGAGTTGCCAGTTTCCATTCCGTTCCGGCCGGTTTTCCTTTGTTCTTTCCCGGCCGAACTTTTCCGTTGGAGGGGGTTATTTGCAAGTTTGCAAATAACACTTTGTGGAGGGGTTTTCTTGCATATGCTTTGTTTATGATGGCATCTTTTCTTTTCCACCATAACTTGCATTTATTGTGATTAGAGAGGGTATGGTTTGGATGTAAGTTTGATATGATTATGTTTGTGATGTGGTCACCATTCTCTTGATCCTACACTCACCTCCCTTAGTTGTTTTTCCCTCCACCATTTCATGAAGAGAATGGCCGGCCACTTTGATTGGGAGAGTGAGAAATTTCCATTTTAGTATGACACAAATTTCTTCATCTCATTCTTCTTGTTTTGGGAAAAATGAAAGCACCATTTTTCCCTTAACCTTATTCCTCCATCAAGGCAACTTCACCACCCCAAATGAGACAACGATTCTACACTACATTCTACAGCTAAGCTTGGGCACGTCGACTAGCCAGCTTCGTGCCCGAGTTGCCTCGGTATTGAGGTGGGAGCCCGTAAAAGATACAGACGATGTGGTGCCCTTCCGGCAAGGAGGCGACGACCGGAGTTTCCGCGGGAGATCGGGACGATGAAGAGAAGACCGGAGGACTCGGATCACTCGGTATATCTCTTCCCATCTCTTATTTGCTAGTATAGGTTAATGGTTAACGATCCGGGTTTTCATTGTCCGCGGTAGCGCCAGTTTCTAAGTAAGGAAAATTTTGATTCCGCATTTTGGCCTCGGATAGACGGCCGGGGCGCTGCCGTGGCGCAACAGTGGATCGCGGCGAAGGGACTTCTACTCGGAGCTTATGAAGCGAAGGAGCGGACTACAAAGGTTGTAATCCCTCACACTTAGTAGTAAAAATGTTTACTTGCATGTTAAACCGTAATAATCTAGCAAAGATCCCGGCTTTGGGTTGTTCGGCACGTCTAAAATTTAATTCGGGCATGTTTGATGCCTTATGAACCCTCACAAGAGTGCCTAGGAACCCTACAAATATTGTGTTGACTTTATCTTCAAAGTCACTGCCAAAGACCAAAATAGGAGTAGATGGTCCTGACCTGCTGCCTTGGGGTTGCCCCGAGAAGACTATCTCTTCATCCTCCTCGGTATCGCTCCCAAAGATCGGGATGGTGGCGAAGACTTTCTGTTTATTCTCCAATTTATGACATCTTTCCGTGTCTTCGAAGTCTGGTAGGAAGTACTTAGCGTCTTCATACTTGCGGACTTCATTTACGGAGAAAGGGTTTAGCTCCCCTATAACTGTGTACTCAAGGCCATTTTTGAAGTATTTCATACATTGATGTTGTGTAGAACGAATGATATTGTATTCATGTAACCAAGGCCTACCGAGCAAAGCATTGTAGCAAGCCTTAGCGTCGATGATGTGGAACTTAATGTCAGTGACGATCATCCCGAAGCGTAATGTCAATATTACGGATCCAAGCGTCCGTGATTATTGCGAGTCGAACCCGGAGATAGTAATTTTGTCCCGCGCCAGGTGTTGAACGTTCATGCAAATCTCCTTCAACACTCTCATATTAAGAAGGTTGACGGAGGACCCATTGTCAACCAGGATCTTTCCTATCTTGATGTCGTGGCAATACCCAGTGACATACAGGGGACGGTTGTGCTCACACATTCCGAGGAGGAGATCTTCATTGCCAAATGTGATGTCAGCTGTGTGAACTTCTTCTAGCTCGTCTTTCATCTTTTTTTCTGCAAGGAACGCTTGAAACTGATTAGGATCTTGTAACGCCTTGATCAGGGAATCTCGTGCCTTTTTAGATAAGAGAAGGGCATCCAAAATTCTCAATTGAGAGGGTATCTTCCTCAGGTGTGCCAGGACATTATAATCCACCTTGTTATTTTTAGACGGGTCCTTGGCTGTGAGCTCTTCGACGACTCTATCATCGAGAGCAATCTCCTCAGGGACTTTTTCCTTCCCCTTATCTCTTTTGCCCAAACCTTTGTTTGAGGGTCCGGGATTCTTTTTAAGCAACGTACGGTTATGCAGCTGGATGTTCTCACAGTTCTTCATCATTTCTTCTTTTTCGGAGGTGGATTCATTGAAGAGAGGGCCAAGGGCTATTTCTTTGTCAGAGTCGCTCCCGAATGTAAGAACTTAAGATTTTCCTTTTGTCAAAATGGCATCAACCATATGACAGTTACCGGTTGTACCTTTACGCTCATCTACCGTGCTTCTCTGTTCCCGGCGAGCTTTGTGATTCATCCGCTTGAAGTGTTGTCGGTGGGCAACGTATCCCTGCCACCACTTCTTGAAAGCATTGCACTCTTCGGTAGGGTGTGTGACCCTCCGATGGTACAAGCAGTAGTTAGGATATACATCCGCTTCGTCGGGGCACATACTCCCGGAAGTATTTTCTTTGAAAAGTGGCAGCTTCATTCCCATTGACAGAGCTTTAGCGAACTGCTTCCTTATCTTGATTCTGCTCTTGCTAGTGGCAGGGGCACTTCGATCCGGTTGAGGTACTTTATGGCTTATAATTACCGGAGCTTCTTTAGCCTGACACCGACGCTTGGCCTTTTCGTATATGGCCGCTTCACGTTCTCGATCAGCTTTGCTCTTTTGAAGAGCTTCGCTCAACAGCCTGTCGATCAGGTCGTCTGACGGTTCTTGGGATTTTGGCTCTGGTTCTGCCCCCAGTTTCTCTATGTCAGGAGCTTCTTTGCCATTTACCGATGAGTGAGAGATCATGTAGCAAGTCACCCCGTAATCCTCGGGTTCTTCTGACGAGCCGTCTCCTTCATCAATGTCACTGTCTCCGTTATCAAGAATATGCTTGAGGAACTCTTCCAGTGTGGACGGGGTCCACGCCTTTTGGTTATATTCCTCCAGTGCGTCGATGTATCTTTGCAGACCCGTACAATTGCCGTCAAGCTGCACGAGCTTCTTGGTCCTCTTATTATTCTTCGAAGACTTCAAAGGCTTGGCCTGGAGGTTTTACCCATCGTTACCAACTTTCGACGTCGGGCGTTGTAGGGTTCCTAAGCACAATAGCAAGGTTTCGGGTGGCATCGACCATGCCAAATTAAAAAATTTCCATGCTTAACAACCTTAAACAAGATCTTTAACTAGAGATTCATACGGAAACATCAAGTAAACAACTTTACTTCTAAGTGAGTAGGGATTACAACTTTTGTAGCCCGCTCCTTCACTTCACAAGCTCCAAATAGTGTTCCCTTCGCTGCGATCAACGAGCTCCTAAATTCTTGAGAGACTCCACAAGATGTATGATGCATCCTTGCTTGAAGTCTTCAAAGTCTATGATGATCTACGTCAAGGAAACACGGACTCAAGCTCTCTCTTCATTAATATTGAATTAGTGAAGCTAACACACTAATCTATATAGCTGGTATAGAAGAGGATGATGAAGTATGAATTTTACTCACTTTAGAATTTAATTTCTCACTATTTTTCTTCTTTATCTCAAAGTCAAGAGAGCAAAAATGAGATGAGGAAGAAGAAGATGAATGAATGAGATAAGTTTAGAAATGCAACCATGGGTTAGTATATGTGAAACCCTAACCCATGTAGAGAGTTAACCATGGTTATGTGTAATGGTTGGGTTAGAAAATATCTTAGGTAAAACAAAAAGGGTGGACTTTGTCAATGGTTATCAGCAAGCTTCATGAAACTTCCACCATGACTCATTTCCACAATTTTGAATTACTTAAGAATTTAAACACAAACATTATATTTAGCATGGTATAATTCTCATACATCTTTGTTGTACGTATAACCCAACATGTCACAATATTATATATCACATATATAATATTTATGTAACAATAGAAAACAATACAATAAACATATATCACATATATGTTAAATGTATCATAAGTGAGAATAATAAATACTTAAGTGAGCATTATATATATATATATATATATATATATAAATATATATATATCATTTCATCGAATCAACACTTGATCCGATAACCCGGCTATATCACATATAACCGGCCGATATCACATATCGCGAGAATAGAATACGGTATCACATACGCGTATCAATCTCGATCCCTCACATGTCACATATGTGCTCCTACTCCGTTTCGCCTGAGTCAGGAAAACTCTATGTAGGACTCTAAAGACTCGTAAATACGCCGGCAGTAGGTGATGGTCACATCAAACACAAATAAGCCGCAAGCGGTCAGCTAAACGTAACGGCTACCCGGATATTGAACGATCAGAAGATTAACAAGCAAGTCTGCTCTAACTCCTGTAAAGCCTGTCAGTAACACTACCGTACAGTTCGGTCTCTTCGTCTGATATGTCGCATATCTAGTCTAGGGGTAGTAAACGTCAGACCCCGGTAACTGATAAGTCATGCCGATGTGAGGTCCATAACGGTTCGAGAAACTACTGATAACTCTTACCAGTAAATCTCAGCAACCCTGGCCAGGGATTTCCAGTTATGGCCAATCGAGCACAGCGCAACATCAACCCCCAATATCGAGATAGACGAAACCCCTCTTATCGCTCATTGCCTCCATGTGATTCGGGACTGTACCTAAAATCCACCGTTTTGCATGTTCTCTTGAACGTGGTAAGGTGGAAATCAAAGCATAGTGGGAATCACACAAGACTCTATGACGATCTCGGGTCTACAGACTAACCTGTACCAGTGTCACCAGAGAACTGCTATCTGACGATAGGTATAATACCAACAAAGAGTTCTCGGCGAGTCCTTTCAGTGTACCCAGTCTCCACTGAGCACCCGTATACTATCCTTGATGTCATACACCAATGGATATGGGATCATCCATTGCCCATCATATGGGTCAAGATACGTATACGCTAGTCTACCCTGTAGTATCGATGCCCTTTCTTGATACACCCTCGACTAGGAACAATTATAGGATGTACTTGTGGACTACCCAGTCCCCACTAGTATGATCTCCATCATAGTCCCAATAGTTAAGTAGTCATCCTAAGGGCTTTATCAACATGTGATCACAATACAGTATTCTGATATAAGTCAACATGTTAAGATAAGAGCAACCAGATAGCATACTATCATGACGAGCAAGAAAGTCCTCTCTATATATGTCCAAGCATCCATTATAATATACATCATATGTACAAAAATGGCCTCTAGGGCATACATATAACTAACAATCTCCCATTTGCACTAAGGCCGGCTGTTGTAGTATCTCATACCCAACATCACGAAGAGTCTCTCAAACTGTATCTGGGGAATGGTTTTCGTGAATGGATCCGCAGTGTTATCCTTCGTATCTACTCTCCTGACTTCGATCTCCCGTTGATCAACTATCTCCCGGATCAGGTGATACCGCCTCAGAATATGCCTGGATCGCTGATGGGACCTGGGTTCCTTGGCCAAAGCCACTGCTCCATTGTTATCGCAATACAAAGGTATTGGATGCTCGATGGACGGAACCATACCAAGTTCGGTAATGAACTTCTTTATCCAGACACCCTCTTTGGAGGCATCGTTGGCAGCGATGTATTCAGCCTCCATCGTCGAGTCTGCAATGGTTTCCTGTTTGGAACTCTTCCAACATACCACCCCTCCATTGAGGGTAAAGACAAATCTTGAGACCGACTTAGAGTCGTCCTTATCACTCCGGAAGCTCGAATCAGTAAAAGACTCCACTTGGAGTTCTCCTTTACCATACACCAAGAACATCTCTTTAGCCCTTCTCAAGTACTTGAGAATGTTCTTCACAGCTGTCCAGTGATTCTCTCTAGGATTTGCTTGATACCTGCTCACTATACTTAGTGAGTATGCTACATCGGGTCTGGTACACAACATCGCATACATGATAGAGCCTACTGCCGAAGCATAGGGTATCCCTTGCATGCGAGCTCTCTCTAAATCAGTCTTGGGAGACATCTCTTTGGAGAGAGTGAATCCTGATATCGTGGGTAAATTCCCATACTTGGATTCTTCCATACTAAACCTCTTTAGTATGGTGTCAATGTACCTAGATTAGGACAATCCCAATATCCTTTTAGATCTATCTCTATAGATCTTAATCTCCAAGATGTAGGAGGTATCACCTAGATCTTTCATTAAGAATCTTTGTGATAAGAAGAGCTTGACTGAGTGCAGCATAGGAACATCATTTCCTATCAAGAGTATGGCATTTACGTACAATACGAAAAAGACAATCTTACTCTCTGCCACCTTCTTGTATATACAAGGTTCATCTATATTTTTTACGAAGTCAAACTCTTTTATTACGTCATCAAAACAGATGTTCCAGCTCCGTGATGCTTGTTTTAACCCATAGATAGATTTAAACAGCTTGCACAGCTTCCCGCTGCTCCCATTGTCTATGAAGCCCTATGGCTGAGTCATGTACACGCACTCTTCTAAATCACCATTTAGAAAGACGGTCTTAACATCCATTTGCCAGATTTCATAGTCATGGTATGCAGCAATGGCAAGTAAGATCCGGATGGACTTAATCATAGCCACTGGAGAAAAGGTTTCGTCATAATCTACACCTGGTCGTTGACAAAAACTCTTTGCAACAAGTCTAGCTTTGAAAGTCTCAACTTTTCCATCTACACCAAGTTTCTTCTTAAATATCCATTTACTCCTAATGGTTTTTACCCCTTCAGGAGCAACTTCCAAAGTCCATACTTTGTTGGTGTACACGGATTCCATCTCAGATCGCATTGCATCCAGCCATTTCACTGAGTCCCCACTCGTGATGGCCTGCTCGAAGCTAGTTGGGTCATCATCTTCCATGATGCAATCCTCGCTCCCATCATCGATGAGAAAACCGTAGTATCTCTCAGGTGGATAAGGAACCCTACTAGATCGGCGGACCGGCTGAGGTTCGTCGGGAACTACTGAATCCTCTGGCTCTACCAAATCTTCTGTCGTAGTTCGTATTGCTAGAACTTCTTCCAGTTCTACCTCCTTGCCACTAATTTCCTTTGCAAGAAATTCCTTTTCTAAAAAGGTGGCATGTAGAGAAACAAACACCTTTTGTTCCTCAGTGTGGTAGAAGATATACCCTTGTAAGTTTTTGGGATATCCTACAAACTTGCACAGGATAGACCTTGCCTCGAGTTTGTCCAGATTGTGCCTTTTGACATAGGCCGGACAACCCCATATCTTAACATAATTAAGAGATGGTCTATTCCCCTTCTATATCTCATATGGAGTGGTAAGCACTGATTTGGTAGGAACCATATTAAATAGGTGTATGGCTGTCTCAAGCGCATACCCCCAGAAGGAAATAGGCAACTCAGCAGTGCTCATCATAGAGTGCACCATATCTAATAGGGTGCGATTCATCCGTTCCGATACACGTTGTGCGGTGGTGTATAAGGAGGAGTAAGCTGAGAGAGAATCCTATTCTCTTTTAGATAGTCCAAGAACTCATTGCTCAAGTATTCTCCTCCTCGATCAGATCGAAGAATCTTAATATTTTTACCCGTTTGGTTCTCTACTTCATGCTTATATTCTTTGAATTTCTCAAAAGTTTCAGACTTGTGTTTCAACAAGAACACATGTCCGTATCTTGAGAGATCGTCAGTGAATGTAATGAAATAAGAGGAACCATTCCTGGCATGTGTAGACATGGGACCGCATACATCACTATGTATTAGTCCCAAGAGTTCCGTAACTCTTTCTCCGTGTCCACTAAACGGAGTTTTGGTCATCTTGCCTTTGAGACATGACTGGCAAGTGTCATAAGATGAAAATTCGAACGGATTCAAATATCCATCCCTATGTAAGTTAGCCAGTCGTGTCGCATTGATATGACCTAGTCTACAATGCCACAAGAAGGATTCGTTCATTTTTGAACTCTTCCTCTTGTGTGTGTTTTGTTCGTTAAGAACTGTGGTTTGATTTAGAATGTATATGCCATTATTTAACGAGCCTGATCCAATCAACTTTTGATTCAGGAAGATATTCATAATATTATCCTGTACTACAAAATTATATCCTTCTTTGCTTAATAAAGAAACTGATATAATGTTGCATATCATGTTCGGTATGTAATAGCATTCGTTCAGAATCAATGTATTACCACTTGGTAATACAAGGTGATATCCGCCAACTGCTTTGACTGCAACATTTGCACCATTCCTTACTTTTAAGGAATGATCACCCATTCCCAGTTCTCTACCTCTCTTTACCCATGCAACATATTACATATTGGGATCCTGATCCGGTATCTAATACGCAGGACGTAGAGTGAACTGAGAAACAGTTCTCAATAACAAACATACCCGAAGAAGATGCATCCACATGCTTATTCTTCGTTTGGGCGGCGTAGGAATCCGGATATTCCCCTATTTCCGGTTCAGTCTTATAACAATTATAAGAAAGAACGGAACCAACGTTCCCCTGCTCTGTATAACAAGCGGGTTCGGTCAATACATCAATGTTATTATCTTGATTAAGGCATGACATAGTCGCTACCTGGAGAGAGAGAGAAGAAAACACTTTAGCGTATACTCTTGCAAGATTAGATTGGTTATTATCTTATCTAATCAGGATGGCTCCCACTTTTTTAATCAAATCTTCCTTCAAAAAACCTTAAAAAAGAAAGACTAGCTGGGATTAATTACAGTCTACAACTTTGCTAACCGTTCAGCCAGGCCAGTACCGGTACTTTGAGGGAGGTTCCCCTTCTTTCGCACGGACCTAATTAAGATAAACCCCGTCTTCCCTTAGGGATAGCCCCATTAACACCTTTCTAGACACCTAATAGATTAGCTAATTGTAAAGTGTAAAACTCTTCCAGGAGTAACTCTTACTCGCAGTGGGTATCGGGATCTAACTATCTTATAGAAGGTATGCAATCTCATTGCAAATTTCAACACTTGAAATTCCCGATAATACTTTTACCCCTAACGTGCTATGACCATGATGAAAGCTAACAAACCATAGTCCGCTAGTCAAGTTCAACCTGTACATTTCATGATTGAATTAAACCCACCCGCACGACCCTTGACGAAAGCCAACAAAGCCGTATGACTACCCTAATCCAATCGCATCATATGCTGTAGATAAGTAGTAAGTAGCTACCGCACACTACACCTTGACGAAAGCCAACAAACGCCGCACGAATACTAAATATTAGTTATCTAAAATGTCAGAGGGCTACGCAGGTTTTTAAGAAAACCATGAGCGTAATGAACTTGATATTGTTGCAGAATCAAGTGATTTTTGAAAAGGAGTGTTTTTTAGGATTTTACTAGTTTCGCTAAAGAGGTCACTCCCGGTGAAGGGATCTCAGCTCTTTCTTTATCGAATAAGGTGCATGATATTTCACAAATACCACTATGCAAAGCAAGAACTATAGAAGCAATCAAAAACAAAACCGAGTGAGTTGTAGCATCCGCTAGTTTCGCTAAAGAGGTCACTCCCGGTGAACGGATCTCGGCTCTTTCCTTATCGAATAAGGTGCTGGATATTCTACAAGGAATACCGCTATGCAAAGCAAAAAACAAGAGCTACCCTTTTGATGATATGATTCTACAACATGTTTTAGGTTTCTTTTTTTTCATTAATCTTATTAATGAAGTCCCATCATTTAAGCTTCCTAAGCATCACAGAAGAAACGAAAATACAACGTACGCTTATACCATCCGCATTCGCCACAATATTCCGTTATGCACCGTTAGGTTACTTAACTAACGGCATACTGGGACGGGACTAGCGCGGGTGCAAAACATAAGCAACGTCAATTATATATCATATATATAATAATAAAACATTCGTCTCAGGCAGTAATATGATCTCATCACAGAACATTGCAGCAGAAGATAACATATGAAATATTAGATATACTAGGATTTCCGTATTTTATATCAAGCCAGTAAAAAATACGGATTCCATGGTCGCGATGAATATCCAAACCCACATCCCTAGACCCCTACAAGAGCGGCAAATAACCCTAACAATTCTAGGGTTAGGAGACCCGGTCTCGACTCCTCGAGATGGCCTCCCACTAGACCCTAGAACCCGGTTACTTATGCTCCCCACCTTAGGTCTATCCTAATGCGGAAAAGTAAATAATATACAATGGCGACATCATCCTCAACCCGGAAGTGTCCCAATAAAAGAATATTACATACAATGAATTTTACATGAATGAAAATAAAAACTCTCATCTCACATAAACCCCCGGCCATTCAATCACGACGATCCAATATATCATATCACAGCAACACATAACAACACATGTCATCAACGTATGTAAATATGCGTATCCCAATTGTCGTTGATCTATAGTAACGAAACCGGCGATACACCACATATTACACTTACGGCCGCAGAAAAGAAAATGAAAAACTACAACAATTGGAATTGACACTGCCCTTAGACATCATAAATATGGAATATCACATATTCAGGATTTCATGCCTAACAATGCAAATTTTACATTTAGGTCTCATCCATGAAAACACTTTTCAAAAGAAGTCGGGTAATTCAACAAGATTCCCGATTTTACCCGAGACCGAAATGTTAAGCTTGCACACATCAAATCAATTCCACTTATTGTATCACAATCTCAGATAACTAAACAACGTTAAACTTTCCGATCGAATAAACAAACACCCAAAATTTCCAAACAGCTCAACACTTGAGCGGAGTTTAAAAGGTCCCCAGAACATGCAACAGCTCCTATGAACCAGCTGTAGAAGGGTCAACCAATGCCTCACCTGTGGCACCGCTGAACTACCACAAACCCTAGGGTTTAGTGGCGGTTCTGACGGTCATAGAATCGAGTTAAGGTTTCGTTCTTCTAGAGGGTTCACAGAATCATTTGCATGATTTTCTGAAAGTTTTAAACTAAGGAAAAATCCAACACTTGGAAAATTTCCGGAAAGGGAAAAAGTGAGTTATTGATATCCATTCGAACTTTTTATCACTGTCTAAAATACCCGAAACAACATTAGAATTACGAATACGAAACACTCCGAATTGGTTTTGCATAAAGAGAACATCACATGCAAATTTAGCAAAAACAATCAACACCTGAAATACCAAACCCCAGAGATCGGAACACCACCCAAAACCCAACCCCAAACTCTATTAAAAAACCGAGGAGGCCGGATTTTTTGCCTATATGGCCGGCCAAAATCCGAGGGGGGGTGAATTTTGTACAGTGTTCATATTGTATTACATAAAACATTCTACAGTTGTTTAAAAAAAATTTTGACTCCTTAAAAAATTCGACAGAAACTTGAGTTTTGATTCGGGTGTTTCAAAGTTGTTTCGGTTTCGTAATCCTACACAATCCGTCTAATTCTCTAGCTTGGCTTTAATATCACTGTAGGGTTCCTAAGCACGACAGAAAGGTTTCGGGTGGCATCGACCATGCCAAATTAAAATTTTGCCATGCTTAATAACCCTAAACAAGATCTTTAATTAGAGATTCATACGGAAACATCAAGTAAACAACTTTACTTCTAAGTGATTAGGGATTACAACCTTTGTAGTCCGCTCCTTCACTCCACAAGCTCCTAGTAGTGGTCCCTTCACTGCGATCAACGAGCTCCCGAACTCTTGAGAGGCTCCACAAGATGTATGATGCATCCTTGCTTGAAGTCTTCAAAGTCTATGATGATCTACGTCGAGGAAACACGGACTTAAGCTCTCTCTTCACTAATACTGAATTAATGAAGCTAACACACTAATTTATATGGCTGGTATAGAAGAGGATGATGAAGTAGGAATTTGCTCGTTTTAGAATTTAATTTCTCACTATTTTTCTTCTTTATCTCAAAGTCAAGAGAGCAAAAATGAGATAAGGAAGAAGGAGATGAATGAATGAAATAAGGTTAGAAATGCAACCATGGATTAGTATATGTAAAACCCTAACCCATGTAGAGAGTTAACCATGGCTATGTATAATGGTTGGGTTAGAAAAAATCTTAGGAAAAACAAAAATGGTGGACTTTGTCAATGGTTATCAACAAGCTTCATGAAGCTTCCTCCATGACTCATTTCCACAATTTTGAATTACTTAAGAATATAAACCCAAACATTATATTTAGCATAGTATAATTCTCATACATCTTTGTTGCATGTATAACCCAGCATGTCACAATATTATATATCACATATATAATATTTATGTAACAATAGAAAACAATACAATAAACATATATCATATATATGTTAAATGTATCATAAGTGAGAATAATAAATACTTAAGTGAGCATATAATATATATATATATATATATATATATATATCATTTCATCGAATCAACACTTGATCCGATAACCCGGCTATATCACATATAACCGGCCGATATCACATATCGCGAGAATAGAATACGGTATCACATACGCGTATCAATCTCGATCCCGCACATATCACATATGTGCTCCTACTCCGTTTTGCCTGAGCCAGGAAACCTCTATGTAGGAATCTAAAGACTCGTCAATACGCCGGCAGTAGGTGATGATCAAATCAAACACCAACAAGCCGCAAGCGGTCAGCTAAACGTAACGGCCACCCGGGTATTGAACGATCAGAAGATCAACAAGCAAGTCTGATTTAACTCCTGTAAAGCCTGTCAGTAACACTACCGTACAGTCCGGTCTCTTCGTCTAATATGTTGCATATCTAGTCTAGGGGTGGTAAACGTCAGACCCCATTAACCGATAAGTCGTGCTGATGTGAGGTCCATAACGGTTCGAGAAACTACTGATTACTCTTACCAGTAAATCTCAGCAACTCTGGCCAGGGATTTCCAGTTATGGCCAATCGAGCACAGCGCAACATCAACCCCCAATACCAGGAGAGACGAAACCCCTCCTATCGCTCATTGCCTCCATGTCATTCAGGACTGTACCCAAAAGCAACCGTTTTGCACGTTCTCTTGAACGTGGTAAGGTGGAAATCAAAGCATAATGGGAATCACACAAGACTCTATGACGATCTCGGGTCTACAGACTAACCTGTACCAGTGTCACCAGAGAACTGCTATCTGACGATAGGTATAATACCAACAAGGAGTTCTCGGCGAGTCCGTTCAGTGTACGCCGTCTCCACTGAGCACCCGTATACTATCCTTGATGTCATACACCAATGGATGTGGGATCATCCATCACCCATCATATGGGTCAAGATACGTATACGCTAGTCTAATTTGGAGTATCGATGCCCTGTCTCGATACACCCTCGGCTAGGAACAATTATAGGATGTACTTGTGGACTACCCAGGCTCCACTAGTATGATCTCCATCATAGTCCTAGTAGTTAAGTAGTCATCCTAAAGGCTTTATCAACATGTGATTACAATACAGTATTCTGATATAAGTCAACATATTAAGATAAAGAGCAACCAGATAGCATACTATCTTGACGAGCAAGAAAGTCATCTCTATATATGTCCAAGCATCCATTATAATATACATCATATGTACAGCAATGGCCTCTAGGGCATACATATAACTAACAGGCGCGATTTCAGCTTCCCGTCAATAATCCCGGGCTCCAGCGGGCTTTTCCATTTGATCGCGGGACACGCTTGAAGATCCTTCAGCATTCTTTTAGTTTTAGCTGAAAGGACAACTTCCCACGGAGCTTCCTCTACAAATGAGCATGATTCCCCTGACGTATCCATCTTTTTAGGAGCGTGCTGCTGTGGCGGGTTTACCTTCCAGTTTTCGGACAGCGCGAACTTTCCCTGTTGGTATTGGTCCTCGACCCAGTTTTTGAAGACGTGGCAGTCTTCGATTGGGTGGCCTATTACTCTATGGTAGGGGCAGTAGTTGGGACTGTTGACGTCACCCGGCTGCTGTAGGCGTCTCGGATCCGACAAAGTGATAAGCCTGTTGTGCACTGCTAATTCGGACAGCCTCCTTATTTTATCCTGAGGAAACAAATAGGGACGTCTCAACTTTTCTTTGAGGGATCGTGGTTTGTTGCTTTGGCGAGCAACCTGTTTCGGGTCACTCGGTTGTTGTTGAGCATTGGTGACGAAGGTCACTTTCCTTTTGCCCTTTTCATTCCGGAGATCCATTTTTGAAAAGGACGGCCTATGGCCCATCTGGTCCATTTAGGCCAGTTTGTCAATCAAGACCTGGAAGGTAGTCGGCTTGAAGAATATCATAAACTGGGATATAGTTGCCTAAGAATCAAGGGTTCCCACGAACATGCCCACGGCCGGAGCTTCTTCTATGCATTGCTCGCATTTTGACCATAGGTTACGCCATCGAATTATGTATTGAACCCAGGACTCTCCTGGCTTCACCCTGGCATTGATCAATGCCGTGATTTGGGTGCGCTCACTTGCGCTCGTGAATCGCTGTGTGAATAGTAATTCCATCTCCATGAATGTTTTGATAAAATCATTTGGGAGCTCAGAGTATCATTCAAATGCCGTCTTCGACAAGCTGCCAACAAACCGGCGAAGCAACAGTTTTTCATCGCCCCCGGTATTACAGCACAAAGCTCTGAATTGAGCAATGTGTTGGTGTGGATTACCCGTCCCCTTATACACATGGAATTTGAGGATCGTATATCCTGGCAGGTACTTAATTTGATCGTACCATTCTGGATAAGGTCGCCCAGTCCTGACGACTTGGCATGTTGCTTCGCTCGCTTGATGAGCTCGTATTTGTTAAGCTATGTAGTCATCAAGGGCCGCTTTAGAGATTGTCTCCTCCGTGGCTGCTGATAAAGCCGGAGGAGGGTTTGAAGTCTCCCCTCTGTCGTCTTCAACGATTATTGGAAGGTCTTCGGCTGGAGGATCTGGTTGGATCATCATCCCTACCATATATTAGAATAGGAGTGCCATTTGTTTTATATTAGCCGCTTATTCTGCGGCCTCTTTATCTTTCTTTTCAAGCACTCTTCGTAGGAACTCCGTATCGGTCTCCTGATCCTGGCGCTGCTCAGATGATGCTTCCGGGCTTTCTTTCTGCCCAGCAAGTGCGGCCATCTTTGTCAACATCTTCTGAAGTTTTGTTGTTGCTCATGAGCTTTTGTCACAGACCGTGTAAGTGGTTGATGACCTGTGGAAGTACGGATTTCATCTCTCCCGGAAGCCATGTGCACCGTGTGTGCAGGGTTGTCTAGCATGAAAATAAGGTTTCGGGAGGCATAGTCCATGCCAATTTCAAAAATTTGTCGTTCTAGCTAACCTTAACCCTAGAATCGTTACTAGAAAATCCGACGATAATAAATGTAAACACTTTACATCTAAGTGAATGAGGGAATACAACCTTTGTAGACCGGTCCTTCACTTCTAAAGCTTCATGTCGTAGTCCCTTCGCTGCAAGTTATGAAGAGCCGGACTCTAGTAAGGGTTCACATGAAGAAACGAACAAGCTTGCTCAATGTCTTCGAGGCCGAAGATGATCTACGTCGAGGAGACTCGAGCTCATGTTACCTCTTCACTAATGGTGAAAGCAAACACCCTAAACTAAATGGCTAATAGTAGATGATGATGAAGTAGGAAGTGGGCTCACTTTAGTTTTATTTTTCTCACAAGGTTTCATCGCTTAGAAAAAACTAGCAAGCTTTTTCTCAAGTGAGGAAGAAGATGATGAATGAAACTCATGAGATTAGAAATGCAACCACGGCGAGTGTATGTCATGCACTAATCATTGTAGAGACTAAACCATAGCTATGAGTTAAGGGTTGGGTTAACAAATATCTTAAGCTAGACAAACAAGTGGACTAAGTCAATGTTCTACTAGCTTCTCCAAGCTCATCCATGACTAATTCCAAATGTTTGAATTACTTAAAACTAATAAAACCCTAGCATTAACCTAGCATGGTGTGAGTCTCTTACAAACATGTTGCATGTGTAACCTTGCATAACACAACAATATATATCACATATATATTTTGTGCAAAAAGAAAATAATACATTTAACATATATCACATATATATCAATGTATCATAAATGAGAAAAATGAATACTTAAGTGAGCTAATATTAATTAATGTAATTTAATATATCAAATATATAATTCTACATTAAATTATTAAATCAACTCTTGATTTAATAATCTGGCCGTATCACATATAACCGACTAATATCAAATGTAATAACTTATCGAAGCAACACTTGATCCGATAACTTGGCTATATCACATATAACCTACGAATGCCACATATCGCGAGAATAGAATGCGGTATCACATACTCGCATTAATCTCGGTCCCGCACATATCACATATGTGCTCTTACTCCATTTCGCATGAACCAGGAAACCTCTGTGTAGGACTCTAAAGACTCGTCAATACGCCGGTAATAAGTGATGATCTTATCAAACACCCATAAGCCGCAAGCAGTCTGCTAAACGTAACGGCCACCCGGGTATCGAGCGATCAGAACATCAACAAACAAGCCTGCTCATACTCTTGCGAATCCAATCAGTAACACTACCGTACAGTCCGGTCTCTTCGTCTGATATGTCGTATATCACAGCCTGGGGGTGGTATAACGTCAGACCCCAATAGCCTGATAAGTCATGCCGATACAAGGTCCATAACGGTTCGAGAAACTACTGATAATACTTGCCAGTAAATCTCAGCAACCCTGGCCAGGGATTTCCTGTTATGGCCAATCGAACATAGCGCAACATCAACTCCCAATACCGGGAGAGACGAAACCCCTCCTATCGCTCATTGCCTCCATGTGACTCGGGACTATACCCAAAAACCACCTTTTTGCACGATCTCTTGACCATGGTATGGTGGAAATCAAAGCACAGTGGGAATCACACAAGACTCTATGATGATCTCGGGTCTACAAACTAACCTATACCAGTGTCACCTGAGAACTGCTATCCGACGATAGGTATAATACCATCTAGGAGTTCTCGGCGAGTCCGTCCAGTGTACCCAGTCTCCACTGAGCACCCGTATACCTTCTCTGATGTCAAACACCAATGGATGTGGGATCATCCATTGCCCATCATATGGGTCGAGAAGCGTATACGCTAGTCTACTCTGGAGTATCGATGCCCCGTCTCGATACACCCACGACTAGGGACTTTGAAGGATGTACTTATGGACTACCATGTCCCCACTAGTATGATCTGCATCACAGTCCAGGTAGTCAAGCACACATCCTAAGGGCTTTACCAACATGTAACAGAGAGACAATCAGTGTACACGTTAAGGTAAAGATCAACCAGATAGCATACTATCATGTCGAGCAAGAAAGTCCTCCCTATATATGTCCAAGTATCCACTACAATATACATCCCATGTACAGTAATGGCCTCTAGGGCATACATATAACTAACAATCCCCCAATTGCACTAAGGCCATCTGTTGTAGTATCTATACCCAACAATATAGCAGTGGTTATAGTATCCCAAACTCAACCATCCCAAAATCTCTCAAATAGTATTTAGGGAAGCAGGCCTTGGTGAGTGGATCCGCCGTGTTATCCTTCGTGTCAACTCTCCTAACCTCGATCTCTTGGAGATCAACCATCTCCCTGATCAGGTGATACTGTCCTCAGAATATGTCTGGAACGCTGATGGGACCGGTGTTCCTAGGCCAAAACCACAACTCTATTGTTGTCACAATAACAGTTATTGGACGCTCAATGGTAGGAACCTTGTTCATCTCATGAACAAGAAATGCCCAGATAGCCACTTTGGCTGCATCATTGGTAGCAATGTATTCAGCCTTTATCATCTAGTATATCACGGTATCTAGCTTGGATCTCTTCCAACATACCGTCCCTCTACTGAGGGTAAATACAATGCCTGTGACTAACTTTTAGTCTACCTTATCACTCTGGAAGCTCGAACCAAGCTTTCTTTTAGTGCTTCTCAAGTACTTAAGAATGTCCTCCACAGCTTTCCAGTGATTCTTCCAAGATCCGATTGATTCCTGATCACTACACCTAGTGATTTAGCTACATCTGGTCTGGTATATAATATCGCACACATGATAGAGCCTACTGCCGAAGCATAGGGTATCCCTTGCACGCGAGCTCTCTCCAAATCAGTCTTAGAAGACATCATTTTGGAGAGAGTGATTCCTGAGGTAGTGGGCGAACCACCACGCTTAGAATCCTCCATATTAAACCCCTTTAGTACGGTGTTAATGTACTTGGATTTGGGACACTCCCAACATCCACTTAGATATATCACCATAGATCATAATCCACAAGATGTAGTAGGTATCATCCAGATCTTCTATTGAGAATCCTCGTGATAAAAAGAGCTTGACCGATTGTAGCATAGGAAACCCTTTCTCATCAAGAGTATGTCATCTACGTGCAATACGTGGAAGACACCCTTACTCTCTACAAACTTCTTGTATATATAATGTTCATCTACCTTTTTGAAGAAGTCAAACTCTTTGACTGCCACATCAAAACAGATGTTCCAACTCCGCGATGCGCGCATTGATCCTAATGGACTTAAGCATAGCTTTGAAAGTCTCAACTTTTCCATCTACACCAAGAATATTCTCAAGATCCATTTGCTTCCAATGGGTTTTACCCCTTCAGGTACAACATGCAAAGTAATAATTTGTTGGTGTACATGGATTCCATCTTTGATCGTATAGCATCCAGCCTTTTCACATAGTCGCCACTCATGATGGCCTGCCTGAACCTAGTTGGGCCATCATCAACCATGATGCAATCCTCGCTCCCACTGTCATCGAGAATACTGCAGTATCTCTCAAGTGGATGAAGAACCCTACCAGATTCGCGGAGAGGCTGAGGTTCGTTGGAGACTATTGAATTCTTTGATTTCACCAAATCATCAGCTGTTAGTTTGTCTAGCTAGAACTCCTTCCAGTTCTACCTCATGACCACTAATTTCTTCACAAGAAAATCCTTTTCTAAAAAGGTGGCATGCTGATAAACAAAACACCTTTTACTGCTCAGTGTGATATGAGATATTCCCTCACAAATGTTTGGGATATCCTAACAAACTTATACAGAACTGACCTTGCCTCGAGCTTGTCCGTGTTTACCGCCGAAAGACACGACCGGGACGTTGGGATGTCAGGCCTGAATTTTGGGGGCAGATGCTATAACATTTCAGAAAATATAAAATATTATTTTTGGAATTTAATATTATAATAATATATTTCCCGAAAACTGCCCGATTTGCGAAATTGGAGTTTTCAAAAAAGGGTATAAATATATACCAATAATTGTGAAATAAATAAAAATTAAAATAATTTATTCATTTAAAAATATATTTAAAGGATTTGGAATTTTTAAAATTTATTATATGCAGTTTGGATAAAAACCCGATTAGTGCACTGCTAATCGCGATTAACCCAAATCCGTGTTTCAACAGTTTTTCATAGTTAGTGCACCATGACATGTTACATGTTATTTCTTTTGTGTTGTTTTATTTGGGTGTGTGTTTTTGGTGAGAAAAGAAAGGGAAAAGGTGTTATGATGACTTGAGGAGAGAGAGAGGGGACATCATGATGAGAGGTAAGCATGCTTGAGGGGGGAGAGAGAGAGAGAGAGAGAGATGTAAGTCTACGGCAGCGCCCCGGCCGTCTGTCCGAGGCCAAAATGCGGAAACGAAAACTTTTTCTAAACTTGAAACCGGCGCTATCGCAGACTTTAATCCCGGATCGAACCATTAACCTATAACTAGCAACTAGAGAAAGGTTAGAAAAGCTATACCGATCGATCCGTGTCCTTCGGTCTTTAGCCACCATCCCTAGCTCCTCGCGGCATCTCCGATCTCCTCGCTGGAAAGGTCACCACATCTTCGAATCTTTTTACGGGCTCCCGCTTCGTCCGAAGCAACTCGGACACAAAGTTTGCTAGCCGATGTGTCCAAGGCAATGTAGAGAATGTGTGTGATCACTTTGTCTCTTGCATCCATTGATTCTCAACGCATGAGAGTGTATGGATGGAGGTTGAAGATGAAGCCATTGGAGGAAATGGTGAGCTAGAGGAGGAAGAAGAAGAAGAAGCTTTTCTTTCTTGTGTTCTATCATCCAAATGAGAGAGTGAGAGTGAGATAATACAAGAGCAAACCCTCTCTTTTGCTGCCCCCTCTCTCTCTCCCTCTCATTTCAACTCATAAATCAATCACTAAACATGACATGGTTCAAAGAATAAGACCATGAGTCACCACCCTTGTCCATGTCATAATTAATGCACCTCATCATGAATTAAGCTCACTATTTCCACCAAAGTAAACATTAACCCAAATGTTTACAACAATAAAAAGATACGGCAACATCTAAAGTAAACTAGTGACGGATCACAAGGATACCCCTCACCTGTATATACATACCTGCATCCGCATTCCGACTGAATGCGAATGCGATGAGACTAAAGTAATCCAACAAATCTAATACTAGGATCCGGCTTAAACCAAAGCCCACTAGTATGATCCGCCCGATCATGATCCGTACACTACTGCACGTATATGATCGAACCCTGCCATATATCATACGGCCTCTACAACGTTTCGCTCGAAACTTGAGAAACTGTCTGTGGGGGACTCTAAAGACTCGTCAATACTTTGGCTGTGGATTTAACCACTAGCATGTCAGTGATACTAGCCGTACGTAACGGGCTACCAGGTATTGACCAAAAGGGAGGTCGATGAGCGAACTCATCCTGACACCCTATTGAGCCTGTCAGTGACAATATCCGTACAGTCCGGTCCGTTCGTCTATGAGCATTGCATTTCGGGCCTAGAGGGTTGGTAAAAGTCAGACCCCCAAAAGCGTACAAGTCATGTCGGAGTGTAGCCCAGAACACCCTGAGATACTACTAGAATACTGTTCATACCAGAATATTGCATTTTATACCGCCCATTCTTACGCTCGTTTGTTTATAGGCAGGTGCTTTTGATCAGTGTTTGCTACATATTTGCAGAATACAGGTTCTCGGCTCTGAACAGTGAAATTCATGGAAAAGTACGTCAAATTCCGGATTACTGCCAACAACAGATAAAACACGGGTCTCCGCTCTCTATCCGTATGTTGCCACACACCAGTTTAAGGGACAAAATGGCAAATCGATGTCATTTTTGTGCACAAAGCTCAATGTCAACACAAGATCCAACATATCTACGCGGAGCTTGAGGAAATCTTGGCAAAAGATCCACATCACATCACCTTTTGATCTACTGAAATTCTGGAAGAAATGGGAAGAGTTTCTGAGAAAAAGTCATATACCTCACTGAAGAGTACTAAAAACTAGGGAAAACCACCAAATTTCATGGCCTAACTCCTCTAAACGGCCGCGGTTCCGCGGCATAAGCACGCTTAGGCCGCGGAACTGCGGCCATTTAGTCTCCTCTCGTTGTCGTTTTTCAGGGGCATGTTGGTCTTTTCTTGTAGGGGCAGATTCTTGCCCTAGGTTTCCAGTTCCCCTCCTATAAATACCCCAGAACTGAGCCAAACCAAGGTGTTAATTTCTTTAGCCTCTTTTAGTGTAGTTTTGTTCTTCTTCTTCTTCTTCATCTTTCCTCCATGAAAATGTAGTGAGAGCATTGAGTGGATATTAAATGAAGATGAGAGTTTTTGTATCATTCTTGTTTGTATAGCTTCCCCCTGAGATTCTTGCTTTCTCTTGATCTTTCAACCTCTTCATTGAGCTTGAAAGTTTAAGGGTTTGTTATTGATCTCTAGGGTTGTATCTTCTTATGGAATTAGTGCTTCATTTCACATGAGTTCTTTACCCTTCTCTTGATCTTGCAACCTCTTGATTGAGCTTGCAAGTTTAAGGGTTGGCTATTGATCCCATGCTTGTCTTGAGTTCTAGTTTCTAGTTCTTTTTATTGCTTATTTCTTTCTTGCTTTTTATTACCATGCTTTACCTTCTTGCACTTAAATTCCATGCACTTACTTACTTGTAATCTTTTCTTTTCTTTTGCTCTTTTTGGTTCGTTTTTGTGAATGGTTGTAATTATCGTTGTTAAGAATAAATACGGTATTGTAAGTTAATATTTCTTTGCTCATTTCCTTTTTCCGTTATTTTCCATTGAACTCCGCCCAAACGTTACGCAAGCGCTCCGTTAGGCACCCTACCCTACCAAGGTAACGGTGATTCCTAACCGCGACCGGTTGCGTTCGGTTTGGCCGGAGGCGAAAGCAAGAGACAAGAACGGACGGACAAGGGTAAATAAGCCGGATTCCACGAATACCGTGCTTAAATCCCCTAATCCACGTTGTTGCCGATTGCTCTAGCTTCAATTGGTCAAGACTCGGCTCAAAGGTTTTGAGTACGGATTTCTTTAGCTTACAATTTCTTATTTTTTTCTTAACAACTTTATACTTGCATATAAAACACATAGGTTAGTTTGAACAAACACATACAAATTCTTTATTGACTCGTCTAAAACTCGAACGGACATACAACCATCTCCCTGTGGATCGACCCGTGCTCAACCGGCTAGCTGCATAGCGACACCGTCCTGATCGCGGTTATAACTTTAGAACTTTGAACATCCGACACGCCAAAAGCGTGCGATCAAATACCTATCGGTAAATCTCCTGCCTTGGCCAAGGACTTCGTGTAATGGCTCTCCTAGACACAGCACGATCTCACCCCCAATACCGGGAGAGACGAAACCCCTGCCGATCCGCTCACTGCCTCCATGTGGCTCGGGACTGTACCCAACTAAAACCTGTTTGCACGACTCCTTTGAGCCATGGTAGGGTAGTAATCAAACCACAGTGGGAACTCACACGAGACAAATGACGATCTCAGGTCGATGAACTAACCTGTACACATGTCACCAAGAAACTGCTATCTGACGTCAGGTATAATACCAACTAGCATGTTCCCGGCGAGTCATGTCCGGTGTACTCATAACCCAATGAGCACCTGTATACATCTTAGGTGAACCAACTGACACCAATGGCTTGTGAGACCGGCCACCGCCCCTCGTCGGGGTCTCGACTGTATACACTAGTCTACTAATGGAGTATCGATGCCCAATCTCGAAACTCCCACAACTAGGGACACTTTAAGGATGTGCTTATAGACCCCAACTCCTACGTATATGATCGCCATCATACTACTGGCCGCCAAGCAAGAATCCTAAGGGCTCTACCAACGTGCAATAGTGACCTGTAATGTCACCTAAAGCATGTGCACGATGATAAAGATAAACCAGATAGCATATTATTATCTTGAGTAAGACTGTCCTATCGGTATAGGTCCTCCCTCAATCATTGCAATCACGTGCCTATGATCCAATAATTGACTCTGAGGGCACTATATCCAACAAGAGAGGTAAGGCTCCACCCCCACCTCATCTTTCATTCTTCATTTCATTTCTTTTCTTCAACTCCCTCATCCTTCTTCCTCTCCTTCTTCCTCCACCTTACTACCCATGGGAATTATCTCCAAAACCTAATCAAAACCCATGGCTCCCTTCACAAAAATTGATCCCCACCTCACCCTCATCACTTTGGACTAAGAAAAGTTAGATTTTGATGACTTGGAGAAGCTAGGGTTTTTCTTGGCTACACCCATGAGGTATATCTCCTTTCATTTAGGGTATTTTGATTTCCTAGCATTTCGTTTAAGTTTAGAAGTCGTTTAGTGATGGATTTGTGAACTTTGGAATTCTAGAGAAGGGTTTGGGAAATTGATGAGGTTAGTGGCTGTCAATAAGACTTTTGAGGTGATTCTAGACCTGGAACTGAGTTTAGAACAGAGAATACAAAATTTAGAATTGATCCATGTCGGTTTTGTGAGTATATAGGGTGTGCAGAGAAATCTGGAGCAACCCGGGGGATTTATGAGTTTAGCAAACAATACCAGGGGCCAAAATAGGGAACTAGGAGACCACCCTACGAAGACGAAGCCCGGAGGAGCCTAGGGGGCCGAGCTCGCCGGAATATGGGGCCATGTCACCGGCCAAGTGGGGTGGGTTAGGTTCTTGGTTGGTTCAATAGCTCATATACAACTTGTACTACACCCTAGACTTGTTTGTGCAACTACTTTTGGACTGAGTCAAAATCTGGGAGCACTTTCGTGTGATTTTTAGACAGGTTTTCCGTATTTTGAATGATGAGTTTTGATATTTGGTTATTGAATGTTTTTACATCAATGACTAGGGATAATTTGTTGGTTTTGCATGCGTGGGCTATAGGTTCTAACCTATAGGCGATCCGTGTGCCGTTTTGGTTTCCAGATGCGATTTTAATAGCGTTGCGATACGTGTAGTTAATGTAGGTACCTTCACATGGATTCCGAGGCGACGGAGCGTGGCGTCATCAACTTCAGCAAGCGAAGACCACGGTGGGTAGATCTATATCTATGGGGGAAGTCGGGCGGATGGTGTATAGCACCCCCGCAAAGTTTTGGTAGAAACCGATTTGTAGCATATGGTTAAGAAAACCTAGATTAGGAAACTAGGATTAGAATTAAAATATTGTTAGCGAATCTATATTAGAAACTAAAGTATAGTTAGAAGTGATATGATACGACTAGAATGTGATGATGGAACTTGAGGATGATATTTGATAATATTACCGTTTAGGGTACTATAGGACTAGATAGTCGACGTAGGTGTGTCATCCGAACCATACATATTTTCAAACTGAAGAATCGTATGCATCTTTTAAACAGATACCTTGAGGGATGTTACGGATTTTCAAATGATATCTTTTCTTTAAAAACACCGTAGCCCCTACTTTCAAAACTACGATTCGCATCTTTCAAAAACTATTTGTATGGTTCGGGTGTGTATGTTAGATTAGATACGTATACTTATAGAAAGGGTAGAATGTATTTGTAAAATTGACTTGATGAGAGATATAAATGCGATATAAAGAGAATACGATTTAATATATGATTTGATGATATGTTGGTATGCGAATGCGAGTCGATTGAGATGATTTATACCCTGCCGGTCCCCTGATATGAGATTATTGCGGATGTGACCTGGGACATAGGTATATAGAGATATTTATATGTGCTGTGAATCGTGAGTGTTAGCCGTACGTGACGTTAGGTCCGTACCCTCCTCGCCTTATAGGTTGATAGGATCCCTGATAGCTTAATGCCGCCGTACGATAATTTTCCGTGCGTGATGAGTTTGACTTGATGATTGATCCATACACTTGACTAGAGGTTGCCGTACGATGGATTATACCGTACGCAATGTTGTTAGGCTGGATGCCGATTGATAGATTCACCGACTCGTTCTTGTAGACACGTATACCTTATAGATTTTACCTGACGATTTACCTTATACTGCATTCATGTTATTCGCATTGCATTACTTATACATGTGCTAGTACACCTGCACCATTATCGATGATGCGTATGTTGCACGTACACAGATTTGCCGGCTCACACACTTCATCATCGATAATTGCCATGTCACTACACAGTAGGGTTGCTACATCATGATATGCATATTGTACACTCACACTTGCGTATATACCCACTTGTACATCCATATTGGCGCACATACCTATTGTACACTCATACTTGCGTACATACATGTTGTACACCATACTTGCGCACATACATATTGTACACCATACTTGCGTACATACATATTGTACACCATACTTGCGTACATACATATTGTACACCATACTTGCGGACATACACATTTGTACGTCCATACTGGCGTATATACACATATGCACCTTTTTATGGTATTGCATTCGATTTTGGAGATTTGGGAACCGCATGATATATTTTAAAACTGAGTTCATTTAAAAGAGCGATTCTCCCTCGATAAGGGCATATTGCGGTTCCATATTGTATGATATTCGGATATGCTTACATTTCTGTTATATATCGCATACATCATGCTTTATGATTACACGCATTGAGATATGTTATTTTCATGAGATTTCTGGATTTGAGAACCGTGGCTATTTCAAAAGAAAGCATGTACTATTTTAAAAACCCGGTTTCTCTTGATATGATATTTCAGTGCATCCACTATGCGTTTTCTCGGTTCTGAGGCGTATGACATGTGAAACCCGATTCGAAGAGTTGGATGAGGCCGATTGCGGGTACATGGTGGACCCGGTATGGTACCCCGGGGCGAGAACGGATCTGCTGTGCAGGAGACGGTGAGACTAGCAGAGGGACCACTACCTACCGGTGATTGGTTGGATCTGGCGGTTATCCGGAGGATACTGACCACGGTCGAGAGATGGATACGGGCCGACCTGTACTGCCGGGGCCGAGGGCCGATTCCGCAGACGGAGCCAGTGGGCCGATCCGGACTGACGGAGCCTGATATATAAGGATTTACGTATCGATGCTGGACACGGTTTCATGATGTTTCCGAGTGTCGATATTAGACACCCAGGTTCTATGATTTGATGTGTCGCGAGGGACACCCGTTGATTTATATCCTCATACTTTCATGCATATGCTTTTATGATATTCACAGACATTGATTATATGGTTGTACGAGATCCACATGCATACATATATTGATTATATGGTTGGACGAGATCCATATGCATACAGACATTGGTTATATTGTTGGATTATATCTGCATACATATAGGTATTGATTACATTGTTGGCACATATGATGACCCGGTCACCCTAGTTATTATAGTATTTCCTTTATGATATAGTTAACCTAGGAGTCGTTGTTTATTCGATTCCTACTTGTAGATGTTTTTCTACTCACGAGTTGGTAACTCACCCTCGTTGTGCCACAGTTCTTGCAGGTTGACCGCATGGATCCGTAGCGGCATCGCTGGCACACGGCTTCATTTGGGTGTTTTGCATTGGTGAGTAGGGCATTTGTATCGTACCCACTCTTGTATTTATATTTCACATTGTATCTAGTCAAATCCATCAATCAAAATTAGTAATTATATAAGTAATGAGACTTAGTGAGATTGTGGTTGCGAGACTTAGAGCGAGGGGTTTTCCGCTACTTGTGGTTTTGATGTCTTGCTTATTTCTTTATCTTTTATGGTGAGCTTCGCCGTTGGGCGTCGTATACTTACATATACTGTCTTGCGTGGTTGTGATCCGCCGGTTGGCGAAGATCTAGCTCCCGTTTGGGGATGCCATTGTTCTTGTTATGTATTTGTGGTTTTGGATCAAAATATACAAAGGAGGTGCTGCCTAAAAAATTTTAAAGACGAAACATGTTTTTAAACTAGTAAATTTCACTTGCATCATTCATGTTCCTTTTCTATGCATTAAGAAAAACTTGATTTCATTATACCTTTATTTCAAAACTTCACCTCCTTTATTTTCTTAAAAAGGTTTAGATTTTTGGGTTTCAGCTTACTTGAATTACGTTACGCCTTTAGACGTTGCGTGATTTAAGTGCTGGTCACGAGCTAATATTTCGGGTCGTGACAAAGTTGGTATCAGAGCGTTAGGTTTAACCTTGGTTCGAGTCTATGTTTGACTATGCGGAGTCTAGGGCGGGTATGTATTTCGGAACCTAGGCTTGACCTTACGGAACTTAGACTTGAATGGGGGGTATTAGACCCGAACTTTCGTTTCATAGGTTGACCATGATTGATGGAGTAGGTAGCTTGAGTAGAGTGACGTACCGTACGTATGTTCCGCGACATATTTACGATACGATACTCCACTTAAGAAACCTTAGGATGTACATATTTTGAGATTTATGATTCTCATCATACCCGTGATTATACATCCATTTGAGATCCTTGATTCTATTCATTTCCATGATTATATTCTCATTGATGCCGTTCCTTCTTATGATCATGTATCTATTCTGGATTTGTCGTTTTCTCTCATGCCGTTTATCTGCTTTCTTCGATACTCGATTGAGGTTCCTGTCACTATGGTTTGAGTGCAGATTGAGCTGCTGCTTGTGATGCGGTCAGGGCGAGCTCGTCATGGACGAGGGCTGACCATTGTGTTTTCTGGTGACATGGGAACGTTTCGAGTTAGCGTTTGTGTTGTGACCTCTTATTGGAGGCGAATGTTTGGCTTTGCACCGGATGATCGGGCCATTGATAGAGCTGCCTGTTGCAAGAGGACTGTTGATGTATAACATACCTCAGAGATTGTGATGTTACCTACCATGCAGACAGATGACCCGGCTGTTACTGAGATTGATAGGATGTTGCTTCCAGAGCTTATGAGCTGAGATCGCTGGAGCTTCCAAGCAGAGATGCGACAGATGATAGCTAGTCTATCCCGAGTTGAGAGACGAAGGCGATTCGTCAGATTGATACGCCGACGCAGGCCCAGTCGAGTTGAAGATTTCCAGTGTGGAGAGTCTTACTCAGATATAGAGCAGACCGATCCAGAGATGACCGTTGATATATCGTCTTTCCTGGAGGATTGAGGCATTGTTTAGCATGCGGGCGAAGAGTATTCACATGTTGTATAGGCGAAGCTAAAAAGTTCGAACGAGTGTCAAAAACCCATTTTTCCCAAGTTTAAAGTGTTTGGAGGAACATGCAAGTGATTCTGTGGACCCTCTAGAAGAATGAAACCCTAACTCGACATGATGACCATGGAACCGCTTTTGAACCTTAGTGTTTGCGGCAGTTTAGCGGTGCCATCAGTGAGGCTTGGGTTTGCCCTTCTACGGCTGGTCCAGAAGTATTGTGGTATGTACCAGATATTTTTAGACCGTGCTCAGGTGTTGAGACTTCGGGAATTATGGGACTTTGATGACTCGATCGAAAAGTTTGAAATCGTCTAGATATCATGTGATAAGAGACCAGTAAGCTGACCAGCTTCAGATAGAGTACCTCACCCAGATGCGTTGTGAGCTGATCGAGAACGGACGAGTATTGAGTATTCCCCCGATGGTTGGGACGAGATCCCGAGGACGTGTTCGGCCAGATATCTTCTACAGAGTGATGAAGATACCGAGTTCATGATTTTGAGTCCGTGTGAGAGACTTCGGATTGACCGTGGCCGAGAACAGTTGCAGTACGCAGATAGCATGGCGTGGCGTCAAGGTGGACGATGATACAGAAGAGTAGAACCAGAGGTTCGTGCGAGATGCTGATGAGCTGTTGTTACTCCCCGTCGAGATTAGAGACCTGATACATGTACAGAGGCATTGGGATACGACCAGATCCCGAGGAAATGTGTGCGGAACACGCAGATGTCTTGAAAACGAGAAAAGATTATGTAAGAATACCAGCCTCCGTACAGTTCGGCATAGGCGAGATCGGAAGAGACCTTAAGCAGGATTCCTTCCAGGACACTGCTGCAATGAGATTTGCACCAAGGATCAGTTGTGTCACGTGTATTCAGAGGACCAGAGGCCGACGCCAGTAACGTGCTGCTTTACGAGTGGTCATGATGATTGGCCGAGAGATGACCAGAGAAGTGCTAGAGCGGAATCGTTCCCGTTAGCACAACTGACCGGGCCGATGAGCCGATGGATTACGAGATTGGTGAATCTGCAGAGAAGATAAGGACCCAGAGACTGAGGATGCCAGACCATGAGCAGGAGGCAAGCGGATATTCTTGTTCTGCCGGTTTTAGGCGCACCGATTTATTTTTCGACATTGTAGGAGGTGTACCTCAATGTCATTTATTGCGATTTGCGTTTGTGATCCGAGTATCACACTTATATCGCTTGGATTTGAGTTTTGTTGATTGAGTTTCATGATATGATTTTCGTGCACCATGGCTGCACCTGCTGGGTATTTACATGTTTGGGCATAGTTATTGCGCTGGATATATATTTTTATACACCGTTGTGTTGATTTGCGATTTTTGCATGCCTATTGCGTTTGATGTCTATTTTGTACCTTCGTAGCATATGTTTATGATTTTGTGGATTTCATACGGATGATATGATTTTTGCACTCGATATAACTCACATGTGCTTGCAGTGCATTGATACGGATATTGTGCACATAGTTGCACACGTTTTTGATTTATACACCTTGGTGTGCTCAGTGTTACTTTTTATGCGTTTGAGTTATTGATTGTATTTCGTGCATTTGATGCACCAGATGTTGTTTTCGTGCACAATAGATGCGCCAGATGTGTTGTCGTGCACATCCGTTGCACTAGACAGATGTTTTCATGCACACCTGTTGCACTTAGTTTTAGATTTTGTGCATATTATGGCACCTGTATTTGGATTTGATTTCCATGCGCACCATACGCATGTGATTGTTGGATACGCTTCTTTAGGCTGATTTTACTTTTGAGCACTTTGTTTTCATGTTGGGCACTATATTGTGTAGTAGCCAAACAGGACTGATCTGAGGATAGTACCTGAGTACTTTACATGCATTAAAAGTTTACCAAGAGGTTTTTGAAAAAGAGCTATAGTCTCGCTATTTCCTACGTGTCCGTGAGCGACACAGACGTTTATAAAGGAAAAGCTTTTGGGACATTTTGAAAACAACGGAACGTGTATTTAGAAAAACATATATGGACATATATTATTATTTTAAAATGAGCGTCCGTCACTTATACCGTGAGTTACGCATTCACGCGGCGATTTAGAAAAGATTTTTGCATGGGTTTTATTTAGTTCTTGAAAGTTTTCCAAAGATGCATACTATACACGTATTATAGTATTTAACTAGTGTATATTGGATTTCAGTAGTGGATTTTGAGATTTGTATCTCTATTATAACTCCGAGGATATGTGTGCAAATCCGATGATTTGCGTGACGCTTGATGGAGTTCGATTTGAGTCTGGTTTTCGTTTTCAGGCGCACGCGATGCGCTGTAGTATTTCTGCATTTTCCACGCTTTCGGAGCCCCGTTGATTTGAGCTGATTATTGAAATGTTTTAGATTTTGGGGTTTAAAATTAAATTCGGGGACCGAATTTATTTAAGGGGGGAATATTGTAACATTTCAGAAAATATAAAATATTATTTTTGGAATTTAATATTAAAATAATATATTTCCCGAAAACTGCCCGATTTGCTAAATTGGGGTTTTCGAAAAAGGGTATAAATATATACCAATAATTATGAAATAAATGGAAATTAAAATGATTTATTCATTTAAAAATATATTTAAAGGATTTGGCATTTTTAAAATTTATTATATGCAGTTTGGATAAAAACCCGATTAGTGCACTAATAATCGCGATTAAGCCAAATCCGTGTTTCTACAGTTTTCATGGTTAGTACACCATGACATGTAACATGTTATTTCTTTTGTGTTATTTTATTTGGGTGTATGTGTTTTTGGTAAGAAAAGAAAGGGAAAAGAAGTTATGATGACTTGAGGAGAGAGAGAGGGGACATCATGATGAGAGGTAAGCATGCTTGAGGAGAGAGAGAGAGAGAGAGAGAGAGGTAAGGCTCCACCCCCACCTCATCTTTCATTCTTCATTTCATTTCTTTTCTTCAACTCTCTCATCCTTCTTCATCTCCTTCTTCCTCCACCTCACTACCCATGGGAATCATCTCCAAAACCTAATCAAAACCCATGGCTCCCTTCACAAAAATTGATCCCCACCTCACCCTCATCACTTTGGACCAAGAAAAGTTAGATTTTGATGACTTGGAGAAGCTAGGGTTTTGCTTGGCTACACCCATGAGGTATATCTCTTTTCATTTAGGGTAGTTTGATTTCCTAGCATTTCGTTTAAGTTTAGAAGTCGTTTAATGATCGATTTGTGAACTTTGGAATTCTAGAGAAGGGTTTGGGAAATTGATGAGGTTAGTGGCTAGCAATAAGACTTTTGAGGTGATTCTAGACCTGAAACTGAGTTTAGAACAGAGAATACAAACTTTAGAATTGATCCATGTCGGTTTTGTGAGTATATAGGGTGTGCAGAGAAATCTGGAGCAACCCGGGGGATTTATGAGTTTAGCAAACAATACCAGAAACCAAAATAGGGAACTAGGAGACCACCCTACGAAGACGAAGCCTAGAGGAGCCTAGGAGGCCGAGCTCACCGGAATATGGGGCCATGTCGCCGGCCAAGTGTGGTGGGTTGGGTTCTAGGTTGGTTCAGTAGCTCATATACAACTTGTACTACACCCTAGACTTGTTTGTGCAACTACTTTTGAACTGATTCAAAATCTGGGAGCACTTTGGTGTGATTTTTGGATAGGTTTTCCGTATTTTGAATGATGAGTTTTGATATTTGGATTTGTATTTGGTTGTTGAATGTTTATACATCAACGACTAGGGATAATTTGTTGGTTTTGCATGCGTGGGCTATAGGTTCTAACCTATAGGCGATCCGTGTACCGTTTTGGTTTCCGGATGTGATTTTAATAGCGTTGCGATACGTGTTATTATTGTAGGTACTTTCGCATGGATTCCGAGTCAACGGAGCATGGCGTCATCAACTTCGGCAAGCGAAGACCACGGTGAGTAGATCTATATCTACGGGGGAAGTCTGGTGGATGGCATATAGCACCCCCGTAAAGTTTTGGTGGAAACCGATTTGTAGCATATGGTTAAGAAAACCTAGATTAGAAAACTAGGATTAGAATTAAAAGATTGTTAGTGAATCTATATTCAAAACTAAAGGATAGTTATAAGTGATATGATACGACTAGTATATGATGACGGAACTTGAGGATCATATTTGATGATATTGCCGTTTAGGGTACTATAGGACTAGATAGTCGACGTAGGTGTGTCATCCGAACCATACCTATTTCCAAACTGAAGAATCGTATGCATCTTTTAAACAGATACCTTGAGGGATGTTATGGATTTTCAAATGATATCTTTCTTTAAAAACACCGTAGCCCCTACTTTCAAAACTATGATTTGCATCTTTCAAAAACTGTTTGTATGGTTCGGGTGTGTATGTTAGATTAGATACGTATACTTATAGCAAGGATAGAATGTATTTGTAAAATTGACTTGATGAGGGATATAAATGCGATATAAAGAGAATACGATTTAATATATAATTTGATGATATGTTGGTATGCGAATGCGAGTCGATTGAGATGATTTATACCCTGCCGGTCCCCTGATATGAGATTATTGCGGATGTGACCTGGGACATAGGTATATAGAGATATTTATATGTGCTGTGAATCGTGAGTGTTAGCCGTACGTGACGTTAGGTCCGTACCCTCCTCGCCTTATAGGTTGATAGGATCCCTGATAGCTTAATGCCGCCGTACGATGATTTTCCGTGCATGATGAGTTTGACTTGATGATTGATCCATACACATGACTAGAGGTTGCCGTATGATGGATTATACCGTACGCGATTTTGTTAGGCTGGATGCCGATTGATAGATTCACCGACTCGGTCTTGTAGACACGTATACCTTATAGCTTTTTGCTGACGATTTACCTTATACTGCATTCATGTTATTCGCATTGCATTATTTATACCTGTGCTAGTACACCTGCACCATTATCGATGATGTGTATATTGCACGTACACAGATTTGCCGGCTCACACACTTCATCATCGATAATTGCCATGTCACTACAAAGTAGGGCTGCTGCATCATGATATGCATATTGTACACTCACACTTGCGTATATATCCACTTGTACATCCATATTGGCGCACATACCTATTGTACACTCATACTTGCATACATGCATGTTGTACACCATACTTGCGCACATACATATTGTACACCATACTTGCGTACATACATATTGTACACCAAACTTGCGTAGATACATATTGTACACAATACTTGCGTACATACATATTGTACACCATACTTGCGGACATACACATTTGTACGTCCATACTGGCGTATATACACATATGCACCTTTTTACGGTATTGCATTCGATTTTGGAGATTTGGGAACCGCATGATATATTTTAAAACTGGGTTCATTTAAAAGAGTGGTTCTCCCTCGATATGTGCATATTACTATTCCATGTTGCATGATATTCGGATATGCTTACATTTCTGTTATATATCGCATACATCATGCTTTATGATTACACGCATTGAGATATGTTGTTTTCATGAGATTTCTGGATTTGAGAACCGTGGGTATTTCAAAAGAAAGCATGTACTGTTTTAAAAACCCGGTTTCTCTTGATATGATATTTCAGTGCGTCCACCATGCGTTTTCTCGGTTCTGAGGCGTATGACATGTGAAACCCGATTCGAGGAGTTGGATGAGGCCGATTGCGGGTACATGGTGGATCCGATATGGTACCCTGGGGCGAGAACGAATCTGCTGTGTAGGAGACGGTGATCCTGGCAGAGGGACCACTACCTACCGGTAATTGGTTGGATCTGGCAGTTATCCGGAGGATACTGACCAGAGTCGAGAGATGGATACGGGCCGACCCGTACTGCCGGGGCTGAGGGCCGATTCCGCAGACAGAGCCAGTGGGCCGATCCGGACTGACGGAGCCCGATATATGAGGATTTACGTGTCGATACTGGACACAGTTTCATGATGTTTTCGAGTGTCGATGTTGGACACCCAGGTTCCATGATTTGATGTGTCGTGAGGGACACCCATTGATTTATATTCTCATACTTTTATACATATGCTTTTATGATATTCACAGATATTGATTATATAGTTGGACGAGATCCACATGCATACATACATTGATTATATGGTTGGACGAGATCCACATGCATACAGACATTGGTTATATTGTTGGATTATATCCGCATACATATAGGTATTGATTACATTGTTGGCACATATGATGACCCGGTCACCCTAGTTATCATAGTATTACCTTTATGATATAGTTGACCTAGGAGTCATTATTTATTCGATTTCTACTTGTAGATGTTTTTCTACTCACGAGTTGGAAACTCACCCCCGTTGTGCCACAGTTCTTGCAGGTTGACCGCATGGATCCGTAGCGACATCACTGGCACATGGCTTCATTTAGGTGTTTTGCATTGGTAAGTGGGGCATTTGTATCGTACCCACTCTTATATTTATATTTCACATTGTATCTAGTCAACTCTATCAATCAAAATTAGTAATTGTATAAGTAATGAGACTTAGTGAGATTGTGGTTGCGAGACTTAGAGCGAGGGGTTTTCCGCTACTTGTGGTTTTGATGTCTTGCTTATTTCTTTATCTTTTGTGGTGAACTTCGCCGTTGGGCGTCGTATACTTACATATACTATCTTGCGTGGTTGTGATCCGGCGGTTGGCGAAGAGCTAGCTCCCGCTTGGGGATGCTATTATTCTTATTATGTATTTGTGGTTTTGGATCAAAATATACAAAGGAGATGCTGCCTAAAATTTTTTAAAGACGAAACATGTTTTCAAACTAGTAAATTTCACTTGCATCATTCATGTTCCTTTTCTATACATTAAGAAAAACTTGATTTCATTATACCTTTATTTCAAAACTTCACCTCCTTTATTTTCTTAAAAAGATTTAGATTTCTGGGTTTCAGCTTACTTGAATTACGTTACGCCTTTAGACGTTGCGTGATTTAAGTGCTGGTTACGAGCTAATATTTCGAGTCGTGACAGATGCTATTTGGTTTTATCCGTCCACCTCTCTGAAAATGCCAAGTTGATTTATGGCACCGTGTATCGGAGGTTTAGATGGATGCGGCCGATATAGCAGACTTCGTCAGATTACCCCTCGTTTGAGGGGTTTTTTATTGTGGGGACGCTCTTCCCTTCAGGCGCAAGCCCCTGCAGTTATTTCCGCTATCGCATTGTAACAACTCCATTTTTAGTGTACATAAATTTGATTTAAATTTAAAGTATACTTGGAGTATTTAATGTTGCTGTTACCACTTTAAGTATTTATCTCACACCATAATTACAAGAAAGAGCTTGTAGCTCATTGGTAATATCTTGCACTGCTGAACCAAGCCACCAGAGTTCAAATCCTATGCCCCACATTATTTTTTATGTTTATTTGTTTTAAATTTTATAGAAGCCCAACAGTCCACACAAGATAACTTCCATTTATCCCACTACACCCACTTACCTGAAAGCACCAGAGGCCACACCTGACGACCCCCTCCCTCCCGACGCTGCGACTCGGCCTGACTCGGCCGAGTCGGCCGGCGGACCGGCTGACTCGGGCCGGCGCCGCCGGCCTGACTCGGCCGGACGGCCGAGTCACCTGAAAGGGAAATGTGCCTCTTCACTTGCCCAACTCCCCTGCACACTCCAATTAATTGGATCGTTTCCAGAGACACATTTATACCCTATTTACTCCATTTTTTAATGATTTTTCATATATTTTTACATTTTTTAATTTAAAATCCTACATCTACCCTAATCCTTTAAATACACCCCTACCCTATACCCTCTCACCCCAAAACTCTGAGCTAAGTCTCTAAAAATTTCCAAGAAACTTGTGTACTTTGAAAACGAGCTCGAAGCGAAGCTACGGCGAAATTCCCGGCGAACTTCCGGCGATCGTTCTAGGAGCTCCCGGTGACGAAGCGACGCACCGGCGACTCCTCCCGTTCTATCTCTTTCTTCTAGTTATCCAAAACCAGTAAGTCCCATTTCTATCTCTCTTTTCTATTAAAAAAAATACGGATTTACAAAACACAACGAAATCGGAACAAATCCGATTTTCGATTCAGTTTCTTCATAAAACTCCACTTCTCGTTAATACGATTATGCTTAAACTCTCTCATGTTGACTATTAAACACTAATCAACCAAATTGATCAAGTTTCATTTCATAAAATGATGGCTATTTCAATTTATCGTATTTTTCACTTAAATACCATATTGTTTCAATTCTACATTTAACTCCATTAAACTTGCTATACCTTTAAGTAGATCACGAGGTAACGACCTACCTCCTCACACACTCATATGCAACATAACACGATACCCTCGAGAACTCAGAATACGGGAAAACAAACATTCTCATTTAAATACCCTTTACTTAATAAAACCATTTCTAAAAGATTTAGTATTGATACATCTTTATAAATAAATACCACTTATTATGAAAATAGGACAAGGTTGTGGGCATCAGTCGTTTATTTAAACCTGACTTTGTGGTGTCTAGGCTAGACAAGTGAGAAAGGTAACTTTAAAAGGTCCGTCTCACGGTGATTCGTGAGCGGATCTCTCCTTTCTTCATTTGTACTTATCTGGCCACAATTGGCGGTGAAGAGGCGATTTGAGGTATCTCACAACTTGTCGTTTTGGACCAGTTAGGAGCAGTCTAGTTGACTTAGGAGACCCTAGAACATAGAATACGGGAAATTTGACAACTTTACAAATAAATACCATTTACTTCATAAAACCGTTTTCTAAAGGATTTAGTATTTATACAATCTTTGTAAAGCGCCGCTACAACCTATTTTGGGGAACCCGTTCGGGATGGTGCGGATTATCGCACATCCTCGGGCTCAAGTAGTGCGAGATTCAGACCTCCGCAAGGAGCATTCGGTCTCGAAAGATTTAAAATACGACATCTTAAGAAAACGAGATTTCTAGAATATTATAGATATATACAAAAATTATTTTCATATAAATATATGTATATGCAACATAAACATATCTATTTTTGAAGTATTATAAATATTCCACCTTTTCTACAATATCACAAGAATCAAGTTTACACTAAAATACCATGAATTCCACACAAATCAATATTACAAATAAATTCCTTTATTTCTGAAATTAGGATATTTTCACTAGAAATATCACAATATAAAATCTACATTCATTACAACTTTAAATACAATTAATAAATACTTGGGGTGTATTTTGAAAAGTTTATAAAAGTATTTTTACATAAAACCCCCTCAAGTTCTATAATTTACCCTAAGGACCCTAGTAAATATAGGTTTAAGCTGGACCAATCTCTTGAGTCTTATTATAATCTGACTTGAATATGATTCAAGTATAATCTACAATCTACGATCACAATCTGCAATCCACAATTTTACAATTCAACATGAATTCATGAATCAATTATTCCATATATTCAATCTACCAATCTATACAATTTGACTGAACCGAACCATGGATATACATTCCATTTACATGATTATACAGTTACATCCGTTACTGATATCATGGTTTTGATCAGTCATCCAACTATACAACCTATACAATACAACACAACAATACAATCAAAACACTTTGGGGTTTAAGGGGTAGATTGGTACGGAAGGTGTTAAAAGTGGCACGAGACAGTAAGATTAAGACACCTAACCTATATTCCGTTGCTGTTGTACCGTGGCTTAACGGTTCCTTGTACATTCCGTTTGCCCTGGTCTCTAGCATATAGGGACCCCTCTCGTATACACCGGTATCTTTCTGTACCAAACTACAAACAACAGCGTTAACACAATATTACAACAATATAATACAACGTTAAAAGATACCTTCTTATTCTGTCTATTCTACTTTCCTCTTATCTTTGGGACTTACCGAGCGACCTGTTCGCTGACGACATTCTATTTCTTTCTTCTTTGAATGTCGTTAGATGATTTGGACCAGTCAGAGATCGAGCCAACTGCAGAAGACTTGGATCAGTACAGCGAAGACCCTGAGCTCTAGACATTGTACATTTTCTATTCAGTACCTTTAATTTCCTGTCATGCCATTGTTTAGGCACCGCTTTTATTTCAGTTATATTTCCTTTCATGCATTGTACAAAAGAATGTTAATAAATAAAGTTGCTGTTTTTATTATACCTTGTCTCTTGTGTATATACTTTCTTTTATATTGCTTAGTTACGCTTAGCGTATTTGCTTCTGAGTAAATACGTAGCGGCCTCGTCGCGTCTCCTTCGCTGTATACCGGGAAGCAGGGCGTGACAGGTTTTGTTGGTGGTCCATGCAGGTCGAGCTGTATGAAACTCTATCATGCAGTTCTGTTCTGCATGGACAACCTAAGCAATATAACACAAGAACCAGCAACTAAAACATTCTTTACAATTCATGTTCCTTGAATCTTACAATTTCATATTCCTTGAATCTTATCATTTCATGTACTTGAATCCGTCTTAACCCAAATTTTTCTTCAAGGTTATGGATTCTCCGAACAACACCAGCACCAATGTCAACGACACACCTCCACCACTACCTCTCACAACTGTTGTTCCTGTGCCACCCACCGAGCAAACGGTTCTACTTGAGGCGATCTACAGCCTCCTTGAGGGACGGCAACAACTCCTGAACCGTCCCGAGACTGACGCACCTGGGATAAAGCAATTCAAGGCTTTACATCCCAAGCAGTTCTCCGGAAAGGGAAGCCCACTTGAAGCTGAGGAATGGGCACAAAGCATAAAGGATGATCTGGCGGCAGCACAAGTGCTAGACATAGCTTGGGTCCGTGTGGCGAAACTGCAGCTCACGGACAATGCTCGCAACTGGTGGAAGGAGGAAGAAAGCCGTCTTGAACAGCCTATTGAATGGAAGACCTTTCGCAATAAGTTCGATGTGAAATACTTTCCTGAGAGAGAGGAGATTGAAGATAAAGGTGGAGGAGCCCAAGAAAACTAGTGATGAGAGTGAAGCAAATGGTGAGAATAATGAATCATCCATGAGAGAGAAAAAACCAACCATAGTTTTGTAAAACATTTTTACAATATAAAAAACCAACCATGCTTGAATAGTTTGCACAAATGAATTGAAAATTCATTTGTCAATACTATTGAAGCATGGCTCTCACCATACTCCCTTCACCACTTTTACACTTCATTTTCTATTTAAAGATAAATGGATAAATCTAAAATGAGGTGTCCACCTTCTAGAATGTTTTTCGTATAAATACAGATCACACTCTACTGTATATACATACCCGTATTCGTATCAAAATACGAATACCCAAAGAGATAGAATAACACAAAGAACATAATACTAGAATATACATATCGAAATATATATATGTAAATTATTAAATCAATACCTGATTTAATAATCTGGCTCAATCCCGAGCCAGCTAGTATTATCAACTGTCCGATCGAAAGTCCGGATAATTAGTACAATCAATCGATCGAAACCATGTACGTATCCAATACGGCTACTACATCATTTCTCCTGAACTAGGAAACCCTCTGTGTGGTACTTTAAAGACTCGACAGTATGCCGGCAGTGAGTTACTGGATAAATCCATAACCACAAGCACATCAACGACACTAGCTGTACCTAACGGCTACCCGGGTACCTGTCGAAAAGGAAGGCCGACGAGCAAACTTATCCGGATCCCTACTGAGCCTATCTGTGACAATCTCCATACAATCCGGTCTCTTCGTCTGTGAGTATCGCATACCGGGTCTAGGGGGTGGTAAACGCCAGACCCTAATAACTCGATGATTCGTGCTGATGTGGCTCAGGACCAATCCAGGAAACTACTGATCAACCTATCAGTAAATCCCAACTGCCTTGGCCAAGGTCTTATAGTGCTGGCCAATCGAATACAGTGCGATATCGACTCCCTATACTGGGAGAGACGAATCCCCAACAATCGCTCACTGCCTCCATTTGGCTTAGAACTATACCCAACTAAAACTTATTTGCACGACTCAGTAGAACCGTGGTAGGGTAGTAATCAAAGTACAGTTGGAACTCACACGAGACAAATGACGATCTCAGGTCTGAAGACTAACCTGTACTCATGCCACCTGAGAACTGCTATCTGACGATAGGTATAGTACCATCTAGAAGTTCTCGGCAAGTCTGCCCAGTGTACTCACCCCCAGTGAGCACATGTATACGATCTTAGGTGCAAAAGACCAACGACTGTGGGACCAACCATCGCCCCTCGTCGGGGTCTAGAAACGTATACACTAGTCTACTCTGGATTATTGATGCCCTGTCTCGATACTCCCACGGCTAGGGACACTTTAAGGATGTGCTTATCGACTACACAGCTCCCACAAGTATGATCCCCATCACAACACAGGTAGTCAAGCAATGATCCTACGAGCTTTATCAACATGTATAAATGATACATGATAACAAATAAAACATATGCACATGTTAAGATAAAGACAAACCAGATAGCATACTATCATATCGAGAAAGATTGTCCTGTACATACATATGTCCAAGCATCCACATGTATACATATACAATAATGGCCTCTAAGGTATACATAGCCAACAATTCTCTTGATAGGAAATGACATTCCTATGCTACAATCAGTCAAAAGTTTCTTATCACAGAAGTTCTTTATGAAAGACCTGGGCGATGCCCCCTACATTCTTGGGATCAAGACCTATCGTGATAGATCTAAGAGGATGTTGGGACTTTCACAGTCCACGTACATTGACACCATACTGAAAAAATTTAGTATGGAAGATTCCAAGCGTGGTAATTTACCCGCTTGTCATGGGATCACCCTCTCCAAAGAGATGTCTCTCAAGACTGATTTGGAAAGGAATTACATGAGTATTATACCCTACGCTTCACTGGTAGGATCTATAATGTATGCGATATTGTGTACCAGACCAGATGTTGCTTACGCACTAAGCACGGTAAGCAGGTAT
The DNA here is from genome assembly GCA_030015575.1 of Agapanthus africanus. NCBI lineage: Eukaryota > Viridiplantae > Streptophyta > Magnoliopsida > Asparagales > Amaryllidaceae > Agapanthus > Agapanthus africanus. Next base: position 44,464,523 of record CM057344.1, read on the forward strand.
CAGTCGAACCCAGGGGAGAAGTACTGGATAGCAGTAAAAAACATTCTTAAGTATCTGAGAAGGACTAAGGAGATGTTCTTGGTATACGGCGGTAAAGACCTCCAGATCGAGGCTTTCGCCGACTCCAGCTTTCAGAGTGACAAGGATGACTCCAAATCCATATCGGGTTATGTCTCCACCCTCAATGGAGGGGTGGTCTGTTGGAAGAGCTCCAAACAGGATACCGTTGCTGACTCGACGATGGAGGCAGAGTATATCGCTGCTTGTGACTCCGCAAAAGAGGCAGTCTGGATGAGAAAGTTCATTACAGAACTTCAGGTGGTTCCGTCCATTGTTGACCCAATACCTTTGTATTGTGACAACAACGGGGCTATTACTTTAGCGAAAGAACCAAGGTCCCCTCAGAAGTCCAGACATATCTTGAGACAGTATCACCTGATCAGGGAGATCGTGGATCGTCGGGAGATCAAGGTGCGGAGAGTAGACACGGAGAACAACACTGCAGATCCACTCACAAAGGCCATCCCTCAAATGCAGTTCGAAAGGCTATTCGAGACGATAGGTTTGCAATACGCCAATACATGGCCTTAGTGCAAGTAAGAGATTGTTAGTGATATATACCCTAGAGGCCATAATTGTATAGTAGGGGATTATATATTATATTTTGGAAGCTTAGGATATATACAGATATATAATAGTCTTGCTCAATATGATAATATTATCTGGTTTGTATCTATCTTAACATGTATATGTGTTTCTTTTAACATATCGCTACTAATACATGTTGATAGAGCCCTTAAGATTTTTGTTTGACTACCAGTGTTGTGATGGCAGTCACACTAGTGTGGGTTGGGTAGTTTATAACCCCGTCCTTAAACTTCTCCCTAGTCGTAGGATTATCGAGACCGGGTATCAATACTCCAGAGTAGACTAGTGTATACGCTTCTTATCCCGTCAGAGGAGATGGCATGTCCCACAGCCATTGGTATACGGTACCAAAGATAGTATACAGGTGCTCATTAGGTTATGAGTTACACTGGACGGACTCGTTGGGAACTGCTGGTTGGTATTATACATATCGTCGGATAACAGTTCTTCGGTGGCTGAGTACAAGTTAGTCCGTTGACTTAATATCGCTATTAGTATCGAGTGTGTTCCTACTGTACTTAGATTACTACCCTACCACGGCTCTAATGAGTCATGCAAACAGGTAGTGGTTGGGTGCAGTCCTGAAGCACTTGGAGGCAGTAGGGGATAAAAGGGATTCGTCTATCCCTGTATTAAGAGTTGATATCACGCTGTGTACGATTGGCCAATACTAAAGGTCCCTGGCCAGGGCAAGTGAGATTTACTAGTAGATACACTAGTAGTTTCTCAGGTTGTATTGGGCTCCACATCGACACGACTTGTCGTGCTATTGGGGGTCTGACGTTTACCATCCTCTAAGCCCGATATGCTATACTCTTTGACGAACAGACCGGACTGTACAGAGAAAATTACCTATAGGCTCGGTAAGATTTTCGAACGAGTTAACTTGCCAATCTTCCTTTCAACAAATGCCTGAATAGCCGTTACATACAGTTAGCGCAACTGACGTGCTTGTGGCTAAACACACTGCCAGCGTATTGTCGAGTTTTTAAAGTCCCACACATAAGGTATCCCGATTCATACGAAACGATGCAGTTTGCGTATTTCAATACGCTCGAGTGTTCGATTGAACATGTGTATTTATACACATGCTTTAATCGGATAGTTTGGTAGTACTAGCAAGTTTGAAAGACAGTCAGTTTTGATGCTGGTATTATATTGCTCTCTTTTGGGTATTTGTATTTTAACACGAATATGGTATTTATACGAATACGTGTATTTGTATAAATACGGGTATTTATGCTTTGATACAAATACATGTATTTCTTTCTAAATATGAATGCGCGTATTTTGTATTTTCGGTATAAATACGATATTCATATTTTGGTAGAAATACGGTATACGTATCTATTATAAATACTAGTTTGGTATACTTGTTTATATATATATAAGTGTATGTGTATGCGTACCTAGTGAGGTGGCCATTCTCTACACTCATCTCTTATAGGGTTTAAAAGAAGAGTGTGGGCTTGTGACTCACATTAGTGAGTCACAAGCCTACTCACTCTTTTTGATTACTTTATTTTATAAAGTATATGAAGAAATAAGTGTGGGTTTGAGAGAGGTTGATATTTATCTTGTGATAGATATTTTTCACTAGTAGCCATTCTCTTCTTCTTCCTTACTTACTCACTTGAGATTTGAGAGATAAAAAGAGAGCATCTTGTGTATAAACTACACCCTCCTAATTATCTTATCCTAGCAAGACTCGATTTTAGTTGTTTCGGTTGAAACTATCACTTGAATTGGTATTCTCGGGTGGATCGTCTTTGACACGAAAGTTCAACTTCGAGAGCTCGTTCCATCAACCCTCGGAGCTTGAGGAGTGAACCTTTCAAGACCTGAATGACTGTTTACTAAGTTTGTAGTACTAACCTGGTAATTAAACCTCTAGTTGGTTAAGTTAAGTTTATTGTTTGGGCTTGTATTCTAGACTTTTTGTGCATTGTGCTCAAGATTTTTAAAGTTTTTGATTCCGCAAAGCCGTAATAGTCATGTCAAGGAGCACCATACACTTACAGTTTAACCGAGCCGAACTCGAGTCAATACTGATCGAGCCTGGCTAAGCTCGAGTTCAGCTCATTTAATAAACGAGCCAGGCTTTTTAGCTCAGGTTCGGCTCATTAATAAGTGAACCGAGCTTGAACGAGCTAATACCGAGCTGAACTCTAATCGAAGCCGAGCTGGCTTGTTCAATTATTACCCCTAGATGGAGCAAAAGGTCCTTGGGGGCTGTTTGACGCTTCTTCAAGTATAAAATATTTAATTGAGAATTACTCTTATTTTGCTGAAATAAATTGATATTCATTGTAATTCAAATTTTATTTTAGATATGGTCATGGATATATCTCACTATTGGTCGCCCGACCATTACATCCTAGTTTGCTCTTGATGGCCAAAGGTCATATGATTGCTAAGTAGTTCAACCTATGTGTATATTTAAACTTTCAAGTTTTTTTTAAAATATTAATTTGCTGTTGAGTGCAAACTATATGCAGGTAGAATTTGGTGAGGTCATGGGATGTGACACCATATCACAGCCTCCGCTTCTACCGCAACAAGTTCGACGTAACAGAGGAGACATCTGTTACGTGGACACCGTACACACATGACTTGTTGGCCGCTCTACCCCCGTTGTTCTTGGTAGGCACCGGTTTTTGACATGCGAGAACATCGATCATCTGCAACGAGATTATTCTGATGCACGTGCCAGACCGTGTCCTTCGCCAGTTTGGCATGAGGCAACACATACCAATTGCGATGGAGCGGACACTGCGTGAAGGTAGAATGCTAGCTGGAGAAGCTTAGCTCATGGAATATCATATTTGGGTGGATCGCAGGTACGATCGGATAAACAATATTTGGGTTGAGAGACATCCAGATATACCGATAGAAGAATACCTTGCCTAGTATTGGATGATTACCCGCAGATTCATCCTCACGGCCGCACCTCCGCCGATCACATATACAACTCGAGCACCGATAGAGAGAGATTTGATAACTTTATATCAAACCTTATAAAACTATAATATTAATTTTACGAAATTCATTATCTTATTTACCATCAATATAGGTGCAAGCCATATATGACTTGGAGGATATCACTGATGAGGGGATTCGTGGCAGTAGGGACCCAAAGAGCGTATGTATGAACATTAAATCGCTCATCAAGAGTGTGTTCACGAGGTACAGATTCACACGTCCACCTCCCGTGCATGAACCACGATCACATATTCACATAGAAGACGTGGACATGCACAAACAGAATCATCTCAGTCACCACAGTCTTAGCATCCCAATGAGTACATACATGGACCACCATAGCCAGAGTTGTCTCAGCAACTTAGCGCCGACGAAGCCGGACCATCACATCCTCTGCTTAGTGCCAAAAAAAGAGGACAACGTATGCGGTGAGGTGACTGCCTTAGACAGCGAAGTCGAGATCTTAGACGTATTGTTGTTGTAGTCGAACTCGTGTAGAGTCTGTTTGACTTTACTTATATATATTTTGTTTATTGCTTTCCTCTTGTTGTTCTTCACCTTTAGGCGTTGTATATTTTACGTGGATTGTGTCTCCACCGTGTCGGCATCGAGTTAGCTCTCGTGTGGGGATACATTTATTTGATTGTTGTTGTACATGAATTTTATTTAAAATTTACATAAGAGGTTCTGTTCGTTTTTTTTCTTAAAACTTCGCCTCTATTTTTTTTATAAATGGTAAATTGGTCAAACAATTGATATTAATAACAAAGTATCTACATTCATTAAAATAAACGCGCATTCATGTGGTGGCAGATGTCATTGTTCTAACTGAAATCTAAAACACGCTATGTAGCTTTACTAATTGTATTTAACGTAGCTTTACTAATAATACCAAGGACGTCTTTCTTTGCATAACACAAAAAAAATTATAAATTGTGTATACGATAGAAAGACAGAGAGAGATCGAGATGTGAGAGAGAGAGAGAGAAAGAGAGAGATTACTTAACAGCCCAGGTGTAGAGTCTGTTTTTTATTTGGAGCGCAGTTGCTAACTGTGCCCCATTAAAAAATGTATAGGGCGTTGTTAGAAAGTGCGCGTTATAAATTTTATCATAGCTCCCCAACTAAAATTTATGGGACGCAGTTCTAAAATGTGTCCCAATCATTTCAGTTGGCAATCCTCGGCATAATGTATGAGGCGCAGTTTCGTAGTGCGCCCCATACATTTAAGATGGGAAATTATATGGAGCGCAGTTTTGAAGTGCGCCCCACAGAAATATTTTTTTTTAAAAAAGCGACCGCACTGAGCTGGCACTGACATAGCGCCTACGTGGTAAAAAGTGACTTATATTTGTAATAATTTTTTAAGTGATCTTTTTTTATTATTATTTTATAAAATAAGCCTAGCTTAAAATAGGGTTTTTTCAGTAGCCTCCAATACTTCAATATTTTTCTCTGTCCTCCATAATAAGTATTTACATGTAGTTCTCTATACTTATGAGTTACTCCTGCAACCCTCTACTTCACATTTGAAAATTATTCCTCCTCCTCTTTACCGCCATCGCCGCCGCCGCCATCTTCTAACTCCTCTCCTTCCATCCATCGCCTCCTTCTTCCTCCTCTCCTCAACGCCACCACCATCATCTTCCTCCTCTTCTTCTACCCATCGTCTCCTTTTTCTTCCTCCTTCTCAACACCGCTGCTGCCGCCATCACCACCATCACCACCACCTTCTTCTTCATCTTCTTCTTTAACCCACAACCGCCACCGTCGCCATCCTTTTTCTTTCAATCATGACGACGACGACGGTTGTGGGTTAAAAAAGAAGAGGAAGAAGAAGGTGGTGGTGATGGTGTGGATGGCGGCGGCGGCGGTGTTGAATAGAAAGAGGCGGAAGAAGTTGGTGTTGATGGGTTGAAAAAGGAGGGGAGGAAAATGATGGTGGTGTTGACGTGGTGGTAGCGGGGGTGGTGTTGAAGAGGAGGAGAAAGAAGATGGCGGTGGTGGAGACGACGGTTATAGTGGAGGAGGAATAATTTTCAAAGTGAAGTAGGGGTTGCAGGAGTAACTTATAAGTATATGGGGTTTTAGATAAATACTAACTAACTATGGAGGGAATTGAAAAAAATATCGAAGCACGGAGGACAATTGACTAAAACCCTTTAAAATGTTGTCCTAATCCCATTCTCTCTTCTTTTCATCCCCCAAGCTCATCGAAACCCTAACCCTAACCTAGAAATCGATCGATCGATCGATCAGCAGCCATGGTGTGCATTCGCCAAGCGACGATGGACGATCTCCTGGCGATGCAAGCCTGCAACCTCCTCTGCCTCCCCGAGAACTACCAGATGAAGTACTACTTCTACCACATCCTCTCATGGCCGCAGCTCCTCTTCGTCGCCGAGGACTACAACGGAAAGATCGTCGGCTACGTCCTCGCCAAGATGGAGGAGGAGTCATCCGAGCCCTGCCACGGCCACATCACCTCGCTCGCCGTCGTCCGAACCCATCGGAAGCTAGGGTTGGCCACGAAGCTGATGACGGCCGCCCAGAACGCCATGGAAGGGGTCTTTGGGGCTGAATACGTGTCGCTGCACGTGAGGAGAAGCAATAGGGCTGCGTTCAATTTGTATGCGACTACTTTGGGCTACAAGATCCATGATGTGGAGGCCAAGTATTATGCGGACGGCGAGGATGCGTATGATATGAGGAAGCAGCTGAGGGGGAGGCAGATTAGGATGGAGCAGCTTGCGCATGGTCATGGGCATGGGCATCATCATCATCATCATCATCATCATCATGGAGGTGGGTGTTGCTAGGGCGAGGGCGCATATGCCGGGTCTTGAGGTAATCTCTTTAGTGGTTTTTTTTAAAAGTTTGAAATCGATAAGATCACTTTATGAATAAAGCTGGGACCTGGGAACTTGAGATGTGTTGTTGATTGTACTTGGGATGGTTGAAATAGGGATCATGGAGATTTTCCTTATTAGCTGATAACTTGATATCTGATTAAATGTTAATCGGTGCAGATTGTGTTTCATAAAAAGGCGAAAATTTTGGTGTCTAAATTTAAATCTACAAATTGAAGGTGTTATTAGTAGGATTGTAACGGCAAGAGGGTACTTGTGATGTGTTGAGGTAATCTCGGGTGAGGGCGCATAGGCCGGCTCTTGAGGTCATCTCTTTATGAATAAAGTTGGGAACTTGAGATGTGTTGTTGATTGTATTTGGGATGGTTGATATAGGGATCATGAAGTTCATTCTTTTAAATTGATATCTGATTACATGTTACTCGGGGTAGATTGTGTTGCGTAGAAAAAGGGAAAAGTAAGATCGAGAATATAAGGATTCAATCTCTAAATTTAAATTACAAATTGAGGGTGGTGTTAGTAGGATTGTAACGGCAAGAGGGTCTTTCTTGGTAGGACCTTTTGCGTACATGAGGTTTCGTGCTTATTTTAAGTGAGTAAACGAAGTTGGAAGCTTCATATGTTACGACTATTGGAGATAGAGTTGTTGTTGACCTGGATTTTCATTGTGCCAGTTTGAAATGAAAATTTGTGGGATCTTGTGCTTAGATATTAATATCAATGGTATAATCAGCTCTCTTATGCTACTTAGTACGAGTTTCTTTCTATTTCTTTCTAATATTGTATAGGAATCATCCTTTCTATTTCTTTCTAATATTGTATAGGAATCATCTTAATGGTTTTTTCGATTTGGTTTAGTAAAGAAACAATTAAAGGAAATATTTAGGAATATAGAAAAAGGGCCCTATCTCTAAATTTAGGTAAAAAGCATAGGGATTGTTGGTAGGGATGCAACTCAAGCTAGTCAGTCCTCTTCTCGGCATTTTCAACACCTAATATGGGTCGCCAAATTCACAATCCAAGTGTTGGTAGTCCATTTCCAAACTGATATCCTTTTTTATTATCTCCTCCCATGACACAAGATTTGAAGTAGTGAACTCTTGGTAGGTTTTATCACAGAAGCTATACCTTTTTGATCCATATCAAAACCTTGTCTGCCCTAAGAAGAGGGGGCAAGTTGGTCCATCTCATGTTTCATACAGATCAGGCTGATTTCAGGTTGAACCAGTATGAGCCGTAACATTTGGAGACCTCTGAAAACTCATATTCTATAATGCATGCCATGAAATCACAGTCCACACCATCACTCATCACAAATGTTGAATTTTTTGTATGTATTTATATTTGGTCGGCTGCAAAGCTGACAATAGTTGTTGAGAATGCAAATTGTGAGCCCCTGCCAATTTCAAACCTAACAATTCCAATTGCATCAGTTTTGATTTTCGGTATAAAATAAAAGGGAGGTGAGAAAGAGAGTGGTCAACTAGTCATTTTTTGAGAATGTTGTAGTGGTTTGGTTTCTCATCTTATACTGTACAAACCCTCTCTCGTCAATTTCCTATCTATTTATTTTCATCCCTTTTACAATTATCTGTGTTGGTGTTTACCCAAAATTTGTCTAACCCTATAAATTCTTCCTTAGCTTCCTTCGCTACTTCTCTTCTAACCTTCATGTCTAAGTTTCAATTTTCTTTCAGCCCTTCAGTCATCTCTTCAATTTACTGCATAAACCCGATCAACTATCGTGGTTGGTTGAAAAATCACATTCAACGGTGCATTTGGCCATTGATGCCTCATTGTCAGATTTCTTGGACATCAAACATGCAAAACAACACAGTAAACAATATGAAGCTTTGCATGAAATTGACCTGAACAAAACTATTTTGATTCAATCTCATAGTTGAAAATTTTAAGCTGTTTCTTTACATATAAAGCATCAACAAGTATAAATTATATAAACCTTAAATTTTGTTATTTCTGGTTTCTCGCATACCAAAGCAGAAACATATAGATATGAGCATATGCAAACTCGATATAGTCTAATATGTCGTTAAATGTTTAATGAAGCTAGGACTTGGAAAGAGGAAGATACAGCGCTTTAGAGTAGTGAAATAGAGCTTAGACATAGGATAGTTGGAAAAGGAGGTTATATATATCGAATGAGAGTCTAGTGGAAAGAGAACATAGTGTAAAATCAGCGATTGTTTCGAAGAAGAGGCAATGGCGGTTTAAAAACAGCTACCATAGTTAAAGAAGCCGAAGCAACAAGATTGAACTAGGGAGAAGAGATGGTGGAGAATGTGTTGTCATCTCCTCTTGACCCATTACGCTTGGAAACCCTTATAAATTTGTATCTGTATTCATTCGATGAATGACCACTTCCGATTTCATCTTGAAATTACGAATTTGGTTTTCACCCTTACGTAATATTATAGAATATGAAGGCCCCATCTAGAAAATAAACTACTTATATATCTAAATGTTATATCATGACAAACACAGTCCATGTATTGTCCACGTTTGATTTTTCAACACTCACACCCCAAACCTAGAACCTTTAGTATCATAATAGTGTTGATGTTGTTGGCGTTATGCTTTGCTCTCTAATTCTTGTACTTGTATCCTGCAACGATAAATTTGGTTCAATCTAAAAAAGCTGGGTATTTTTCTTGATTAAAGGTTGATCACTGAGTATTGTGGATCGATGAATATGGTACTATTTCCTGGAGTTGGAATTTTTCTTGATTAATGTTTGTCCTCTAGAGTCTTGCTCAATACTATTGTTATGGTTTTTTACCACAACAAGCCTTGACCCATTTTTTGGGGTTTGGATATGTATCTTCTTTTTTTCCGTTCTGCTCTAGAATAGGTCGTCTTCTCTGTTAATGGGACTACTTATGTATTTCTTGACCGTTTTTATTCATGTTCTTAGTTACCATTAGATACAATTTTTGTCACCTTTTCTAGCCGGCGCACTATTGGCCTTCGTTGCACATATCCACACCATCTCTACTTATTAATTAATATTGTAAAACACATATCGGTTCTCTATTTAGTCTGTTGGCGGATAATCCATAACTGGATTATAAGTTGCATGGTCAAATTACACGAAAATAAATTTTTAATATATTCATATACATCAATTTTGGAGACAAAAGTCTGACAATATAGATGAAAATATGTCTGTAGGGAGATTAAAAGCAAGACATGGGTCTTTATCAAGTGATACTGAATTTGGGTTTTCGGATATTGAGTAGGCAATTCACATTGTACATGCGTCTCATTATATGGTCATAGTGTCATATGCCTGGATAGTGCCTGAATAATACACATAGGACTGATTATACGATCTGACTAGATTATTTGTCCACTTGACTCTGTTTAAAGCAGTTGCTATGAAAACATTTAAGCAACCATCAAGCCGAAGACGTTCACGCTTATACACTGATCTCAATCAGATCTATCACATTTTGTCCTTTATGGGAGATGCCACCAATTTCATATGAATACGCTAATTTTTTATACTATCTTTTAGAATATTGCCACTCATCCATCTCTATATTCTCATTTCAGGCACTCTCTCTCTCTCTCTCTCTCTCTCTCAAACATTTGATGTTCATCATTTTAATCCATAATACTATTCTGGTCTTATAGCCGATTTCTTTGACAGGTATTCTACGATTGCATTATACCCCTAAAGTCCTGTTTTGATAGTATGAAGTATGAACTGCATCTTTCTCGATTTTAGCATCATGATTAGTTATATGTCCTAGATAGCAAAAATGTTATGGTCTTTTGCTTAGAGAAATTTGGTGTGATTTGTGCATTAATGGAGTAAATTTTTGCATAACTAATACCATGCAACACGGATCGTGATGGGAAGAGTGAAGCTGGAACTTGAGATGATTCATGATCTTTTGGGAGATGTAGGGTATTGTTTTCATACTGTTTTGCATGTTTCTCTTGTCGATAATGGTTCATGGAAATGTGTTTTCTTGTTCTTCACTACCCAAATTATATTTAGGTGATAGACACGGCATCAGCTGCAGCGAAAAAAGAGCTGTAGAATTGTGTTTCGGACACCTACTATCAGATGATATAACTTTGGCTATGTTTGTATACATTTATGATCTTAGTTATATATCTTATGGTAGTGCAGCTTATTGTGGTAGAGTTGGTGTTGCTTGCAGGAGGCTGCAAGGCCGGCCGAGAGCAAAAGCTTGGATCTTGATGAGTGATATATGCTGTTAGTATTAGTAGCCTGAGCTTCTATATTGAAGTTTATTTATGGAGGATTATGTGTTCTTTTTGGGATAATTTTGTTATTGTTCTGTGTGATGATTTTTGATCTTCGAAACCTGGAGTACCTGTATTGTGCAAATGATGAATGTGGTGTTATTTTGAGAAATTTGGGATGTTGTTTTGATTGAAGGTCGATTCTTGATTAGAGTTTGTCGCTTATTTGATGTGGTCTATTATACTGTGTATCGGCTAATATTTAGATAATTGTGTAAATGCGGAATAAGTTTTTGCATTATTAATAAAGTGGTTTGATAGGAAGCTTATAATTGGGAACATGAGATGATTTATTGATCTTTTGGGATATGTAAAACCTATTGTTTTAATGCTGTTTTTATATGACTCAGGCTTCACGTATGTTTTGTTTTTCTTTACTCAGAATCAGTCATTTTAAGAGGCGGGGTGTTGATTGCGTGAGAAAAATGTGGATGTGTTTCTGGATCATTTACAGTCTAAAGGTGTAACTTGCATGTGTTTCTTTGTATAGATCCAACTCCTGTGTCTTTTTGAGGTTTTTTGTCCTTTTCTTTGTGTAAATTGTCAACAAGCCCCCGGTCCGTTTGGGAGTTGTCTAAAATTTACTGTAATTTTTGAAATTGTTGATAAGTATCTACTGTTCAAAATCTTTGTTGAAAAACCCTAGCTTTATTTCAGCCTAATTTTATATCAACTGCTTGAATATTATATGCCCATGAGTTTTTTAACAAAGAGAGAAAAGCCCATGAGTCTTTACACAAGTTTAAAGCAGACCGGGTGTTTTTTTGACAATTAACCCTTTCTTTCTGATGTTTGCATCTCCCTCTCCCTCTCTTTATCTCTCATGTTTTCTGTGGTTACCTGCGTCTCTCTCTCTCTCTCATACGCATGTTTTATGAAGTTAAACCGCCCACCCCACCCCCCAAAAAAAGGATAGAAAGAAGGCATCCAAGTACCTTGGAGTTTAAAACCGGAAAAAAATACATAATCTCTTCACCATTTATTAATTTATACATAATGTATCTAATAGTTTCATTCTTTCCTACCTTTCAGGTGCACTACATGTGCTTAAAAATCTCAATCCAACATAATAACAAGAATTACAACTATATCAACCATATCAACCTAATCTATCTATACATACTATCATCACTAGAATGTTGCCGCAGGGGATTTGGCATTTTTTTTTATAGTCGAAAGAATTAAAAAGTTAGAAAATTTCTCTCTTCTCTCTCTCTGTGCCCGGTTAAAGAGTCTCTCTGAAGTAAAAGAGAAAGACAAAAGAACTTAAATTTGAGAAGCTGTACACTTATACAGAACCCAGTCTATTTTTTTCTCTCCACACTTTATAAAATTCTCATATCTATCTTTACTGTTTCAAAAGAGAGAAATCCAAATTGGAATTTCAATTTAATTCAATGCATGACGCGCATAGCAAGATACATTCTTATAATTAATAAATTTGATTAATAATCACTCAATCGTTTCTAATCCATAAGAATAAACTTAAAAACCTTCAAGAAATTACTACTTTAACCAAAAATCTTTAGGAAATCCTTCTAGATATTTTCATGATCTCTAACGTAGCAAAACTTACGATGACTAATTACACGAAGTCAAGTGCGTGATAGTGAGAAGCTAGAAGGTCAGTGTCAGCACACACCACCAATGATGATGCTCGATATCAGTGATCTCCCAGATCATGACATGTGGCAGACGACGTGTCCCAGAACATGCAAGAAAGGACCTACAGTGGCCGACCAGACCACTCCTATGCCCGTCATACCGACCAACGCTGGCTCACCTCCGAGCCCCCTGCGCAACTGGCCTCCTCGGCCTCACGGCTCGTCTCCGGGCTACCGCAGAACCAAGATAGCTCGGCTCTCCCGCTTGTCCGCGAGCTCTCCCGCCGAGGTCATCTTTCTCGGTCTCATCAACCGACCAACGGCACCGCTCACAGGCGCAACCGCCATCCCGTGGTCTCGCCATGCGCGAGATATCCGCCGGCCACATCCCACGTTCCACGCCATCACGATCCCCCATTAACGAGACTGTCTCGCCATTAACGGGAGATCCTGCTCATCACGCGGGCGTGACGTCGGGAACGTAACGGCCGGCGTGATTCTCGCGCCTTCCCTGCCTGCTGCCACCACTATATAAACCCCTACTTCAGACGGTTCGAGTAAGTCATTTTTACTCCACCAAGCCGTTACTCTGCTCGGATCTTCTCTCTAAGTTGACCGCCGGAGGGTCCTCAGTGGTACAACCACCCCTGGACTTCCTTGCAGATAGCTCAGCGCCAACAACCTCAAACCCATTAAGATCCACATATAGGGTTGCTAGGCACGCGCACAAGAGTCTACGAGGCATCAATCATCCCCGATTAAAAATTTAGCCGTGCCGAACAACCCGAAATCGGATCTTTAAACTAGACTTTAGGCGAAAACGAACATGTTAAACACTTTAACACTAAATGAGAGGGATTACAACCTTTGTAGATCCGGTCCTTCATTTCTTAAGCTCCATGTTGAGGTTCCTTCGCTGCGATCATCGTGTTCTGGACTCTCGAGAGGCTTCACGAAGAGAATGATGCAACCTTTGCTTCCGATCTTCGATACAAAGATGATCTACTTTGAAGTTTCGTTAACACAAGCTAACACTCATAATATGAAGTGAACACCCTCATCTAAATGGCAAGAGAAGATGAGGATGATGAAGTAGGATTTTTGCTCTCTTTTATAATCTTTTTCTCACTCATTTATCATCACTTAGAAAAAGCTAGAAAGCTTTTTCAATAAATAACTCAAGGAAGAAAATGATAGAATTCATTTGTGATGAATAATAAAAAGTTATCATAATCATTTATCCAACCATGGTTGTAGTAACCAATGTAGAGAGTTTACTAGGGTTAGGGTTTGGGTTGGGTTAAAGGGTGAGTCATAAAGAAATATCTATCATAATATCTTAGCAAATGACAAAGTAAAACCATCTAGAAACATCTAGAATACATTAACCCAAATCAAACCCTAATCTTGTTTACACTCCACTAAATATGTTGCATTAATAATTATAACATGTTACAATATTATATATCACATATACAATATTTATTGTAACAAAATAAAATAATACATTTAACATATATCGCATATATATCAATGTATTACCCGAGTGAGAAAAATAATCTTTTAGTGAGCAAATATTAGTTAATGTAATTTAATATATCATATATATTATTATACATTAAATTATCGAATCAACACTTGATCCGACAATCCGGCTATATCGCATATAACCGACTAATATTTATCCGTACCGATTCATCGAATCAACACTTGATCCGATGACGCGGCTGATATCAAATATCGCGAGAATAGAATACGGTATCTCATATCGTATTATCCTCGGTCCCGCACATATCACATATATGCTCCTACTCCGTTTTGCCTGAGCCAAGAAACCTCTGTGTAGGACTCTAAAGAATCGTCAATACGCCGGCAGTAGGTGATGATCACATCAAACACCCACAAGCTGCAAGCGGTCAGCTAAACGTAACAGCTACCCAGGTATTGAGCGCTCAGAAGATCAACAAGCAAGCCTGTACATTCTCCTGTGAATCCAAATAGTAACACTCCCGTACAGTCCGGTCTCGTCGTCTGATATGTCGCATATCTCGCCTAGGGGTGGTAAACGTCAGACCCCAGTAGCTCGATAAGTCGTGTCGATATGAGGTCTATAACAGTTCGAGAAACTACTGATAACACTTACCAGTAAATCTCAACAACCCTGGCCAGGGATTTCCGGTTATAGCCAATCGAACACAGCGCAACATCAACTCCCTATACCGGGAGAGACGAATCCCTTCCTATCGCTCATTGCCTCCATGTGATTCGGGACTGTGCCCAAAATCCACTTTTTTGCATGCCCTCTTGGACGTGGTATGATGGAAATCAAAGCACAGTGGGAATCACACAAGACTCTATGACGATCTCGGGTCAACAGACTACTCTGTACCAGTGTCACCGGAGAACTGCCATCTGACGTGAGGTATAATACCATCTGGGAGTCTCGGCGAGTCCGTTCAGTGTACCCAGTCTCTACTGAGCACCCGTACACCATCCTTGATGTCAAACACCGATGGATATGGGATCATCCATCGCCCATCATATGGGTCAAGATGCGTATACGCTAGTCTACTCTGGTGTATCGATGCCCTGTCTCGATACACCCTCGACTAGGAACAGTTATAGGATGTACTCGTCGACTACCGTGGCCCCACTAGTATGATCTCATCATAGTCCCAGTAGTCGAGTACATATCCTAAGGGCTTTATCAACATGTAATATAGAGACAATTAGAGTACATGTTAAAATAAAGTACAACCAGATAGCATACTATCATGTCGAGCAAGAAAGTCCTCCCTATATATGTCCAAGCATCCATTACAATATACATCGTATGTACAGTAATGGCCTCTAGGGCATACATATAACTAACAATCTCCCACTTGCACTAGGGCCATCTGTTGTGGTATCGCATACCCAACAATTAGCTGCGGTTGAAGTATCTCATACTCAACCATCCCATAAAAGTCTCTACTGGGAAAAGGCCTTTGTGAGTGGATCCGCGCTGTCGTCCTCTGTGTCTACTCTCCTAACCTCGATCTCCCTGGAGATCAACCATCTCCATGATCAGGTGATACTGCCTAAGAATTATATCTGGATTTCTGATGGGACGGGGGTTCCTTGGCGTAAGCCACAACTCCATTGTCACACAATGGTAGGAACGAAGTTCATCTCATGAACTTATATTTATCCACACTGCCTCTTTGGTAGCATCCTTGGTAACGATGTATCTTGCCTTTAATCGTCTAGTATGTCACGGTATCTAGCTTGGAACTCTTCCAACATACCGTCCCTCCACTGAGGGTAAAGACAATGCCTGCGACTGACATTCAGTCGCTCTTATCACCCTGGAACCTTTCCAGTGATTCTCCCCAGGATCGATTTATACCATCTCGCTACAACTAGTGAGTATCCTAACATCCAATTAGATCTATCTCATAGATCCAAAAACCCAGGATTTAGGAGGTATCACTTTGATCCTATATGGAGAATCCTTGTGATAAGCGGAGATTGACCGAGCGTAGCATAGGAAACTCCTTTCCTATCAAGAGTATGTCATCCACGTACTCTACGAGGATCACCACCATACTCCCTACTACATTTTTGTATATACAAGGTTCATATACCATTTTGATGAAGTCAAACTCTTTAACTACCACATCAAAACAGATATTCCAACTCCGCGATGCCTGCTTTATCATATAAAACATCTTTCACACGTTTCCGCTGCTCCCACTGTCTACGAAGCCCTCTGGCTGTGTACTTATAGACGCTCTTTTCTAAAACATCATTTAGAAAAGCAGTCATGACACCCAACCGCCAGATATCGTAGTCATGGTATGTAGCCATGGCAAGTAGGATCTGGATGGACTTAAGCATAGCTTTGAAAGTCTCAACTTTTCCATGTACACCTAGTAATCTTCTCAAGATATACTTGCTCCTGATGGGGATTTAACCCTTCAGATAGAGCAACCAAAGTCCATACTTTGTTGGTGTATAAGGATTCCATCTCAGATCGCAAAGCATCCAGCCATTCTTACAGAGTCCCACTCCTGATGGCCAGCTCAAAACTAGTTGGGTCATCATCTCATGATGCAATCCTCGCTCCCACTGCCATAGAGAAACCGAAGTATCTCTCAGGTGGGTGAGGAACCCTACTAGATCGGCGGAGAGGCTGAGGTTCGTTGGAAACTACTGAATCCTTTGGTTCTACCAAATCATCAGTTGCAGTTTGTATAGCTGGAACTACTTCCAGTTTTACAGAGCTAACCTTGCCTCGAGCTTGTCCGGATTTTGCTTTTAGACATAGTCCGGACAACCCCAAATCTTAACAAAGTTAAGATATGGGCTCTTCCCTTTCCATATCACATATGAAGTAGTAGGCAACAGATTTGATTGGAACCCTATTCAATAGGTATGCAGCTTCTCAAGTGCATAACTCCCAAAAGGAAATAGGAAACTCAGTAGTACTCATCATAGAGCACACCATATCACATAGGATGCTATTGCTCCGCCCCGATACACCGACGTGCTGTGGTGTATACGGAGGAGTAATGCTGAGAGAGAATCTCATTCTCCTTTAGAATAGTCCAGGAATTCCGTGCTCAAGTATTATCCTCCTTAATCTCATCAAAGGACATAATACTTATACCCGTATTTTGGTTCTCTACTTCTAACTTATATTCTGTGAATATCTCAAAAGGTTCGGACTTGTGTTTCAACAGGAACATATGTCTGAATCTTGAGAGATCATCAGAGAATGTAATGAAGTACAAAGAACCGGTCTTGGCATGTGTAGACAGGAGACTTTCATACATCAACATGTATCAATCCCAAGAGTTCACTAACTCTTTCTCTGTTTCCAATAAAAAGAGCTGTGGTCATCTTATCTTTGTGACATGACCGGCAAGTTTCACAAGATGTAAATTTAATCAGATTTAAATATGCATCTAAATGTAACTTAGCTAGTCGGGTCGCATTGATATGACCTAGTCTACAATGTCTAAAGAAGGATTCATTCATTTCTGAACTCTTCCTTTTGTGTGTGTTCTTTATACTAAGAACTGTAGTTTGATTTAGAACGTCTATGCTTTTAGATAACGTGCCTGATCCGATCAATACTTGATATAGGAAATGTTCAAAACATTATCCAATAATACAAAATTATATCCTTTCTTTACTAATAAAGAGACTGATATGATATTGTATATCAGGTTCGGTATCTAATAACATTCGTTCAGAATCAATGTATTCTGGTAATACAGGGTGACAGTGACCAACAGACTTGGCTGCAACATTTGCACCGTTTCTATCTCATGAAACTTATCACCCGTTCTCAGTTCTCTACCTTTCTGTAGCCCATATAACAGATTACATATGCGGGATCCTGATCCGGTATCTCATACCCAGGACGTAAAGGATACTGAGAAACAGTTCTCTGTAATGAACACACCCGAAGAAGATGCATCAGCATGCACTTTCTTCGTTTGGGCGGCACGGGAAATCTGGTATTCCCTAATTTCCTGCTCTGTCTTATAACAATTATAAGTTGGAGCGGGACCAACGTTCCCCAGCTCAGTATAACAAGCGGGTTCGGTCAATATATCCGTATTATTATCTTGATTAAGGTGTGATATGGTCGCTACCTGGAGAGAGAGAAAAGAAAACACTCAGCGTATGCTCTTACAAGATTAGATTGGTTATCTATTTATCTAATCAGGATGTCTCCCACTGTTTTAATCAAATCTTCCTTCAAACCCTAAAAGGAAACACTAGCCGGGATTAATTACACGCTACAAGTTCGCCAATCTTTCAGCCAGGCCAGTGCCGGTACTTTGAGGGAGGTCCCCCGTGCTTTCGCACGAACCTAATTAAAGTAAACCTCGTTTTCCCAGGGGCGTAACCCCGTTGACACCTTTCTAGACACCTACTTGATCGGCTAATTGTAATGTGTAAAACTCTCGCAGGAGTAACTCTTACCCGCAGCGGGTATCGGGATCCAACTATCTCATAGAAGGTATGCAATCTCATTGCAAATTTCAACACTTGAAATTCCTAATAATATTTTGCCCCAAGCGATCTATGACCTTGACTGAGTCAACAAACCATAGACTGCAAGTAAAGTTCAACCCGTCATTTCCCGATTGAATTGAACCCACCCGCACGACCCTTGACTGAGTCAACAAGGCCGCACGACTACCCTAATCCAATCGCATCATATGCTTTGCAGATAAGCACTAATCAGCTACCGCACACTACGCCTTGACTGAGTCAACAAATGTAGCACGAATACTAACTATTACTTATCTGAAATGATGGAGGGCTACGACAGGTTTTTAAGAAAACCTTTTGCGTAATGAACTTTATATCGTTGTAGAATCGAGTAATTTTAAATGGAGTGTTTTTTTAGGCTTTTCTAGTTTTGCTAAAGGGGTCACTCCCGGTGAAGGGATCGTCGGCCATTTCCTCATCGAATAAGGTGCAGGGTATATCATATATACCACTATGCAAAGCAAAAACTATAGAAACAATCAAAAGACAAACCGAGTTTGTAGCATCTGCTAGTTTCACTAAAGAGGTCACTCCCGGTGAAGGGATCTCGGCTCTTTCCTTATCGAATAAGGTGCTGAATGTTCTACAAGGAACACCGCTATGCAAAGCAAGAACTAGAGCTACCAGTTTTTAAACAAGTTTCTACAACATCTTTAGGTTTTTTTTATTTCATTAATCTCATTAATGAAGTTCCATTTTATTATGCTTCACAAGCATCTCATTTGAAACGAAATCTGCAATATAACATATATCTCATATATATAATATAAACATTCGTCTCAGGCAGTAATATGATCTCATCACAGAACATAGCAGCAGAAGAACATATATGAAATATTGGATATACTAGGACGTCCGTGTTTTCAATACGAGCCTGTATAAAACACGGATTCCACGGTCGTGATGAATAGCCAAACCCACATCCCTAGACCCCTACGAGAGCGGCAAGCAACACTGCCAATTCTAGGGTTAGGAGACCCGGTCTCGACTCCTCGAGATGGTCTCCCACTGGACCCTAGAACCCGGTTACTTGTGCTCCCCGCCTTGGGTCTACCTAATGCGGAAAAGTAAATAATATACAATGGTGACATCATCCTCATCCCGGAAGTGCCCCAATAAAAGAATATTACATACAAATGAATTTTACACGAATGAAAAAGAAAAAACTCTCATCTCACATAAAAACCCCGGCTATTCAGAACGCGACGATCCAATATAACATATCACAGCAACACATAATATCTCATATCATCAACGTAAGCAAGTATGCGTATCCCGATTGTCATTGATGTATAGCAACGAAGCCGGCGATACACCACATACTACGCTTACGGTCACAGAAAAGAAAGTGTAAAACTACAACAGTTGGAATCCGCAACCTCCTTAGACATCGCATGCCTAACCAAATGAATTCCTTAGACATCGCATGCCTAACAATTATAAATCCCGCATTTTAGTCTCATTATCGAAAACTCTTTTCAATATCAAGTCGGGCAATTCAACAAGATTCCCGACATCCTGATCGAATGCTCGTTGCAAACTTTAGTAGACGGCCGCACCCCCGGATGCCGTCGACGAAGTGCACTAAGGCGGAACACCGCTGCCGCGAGCACCCGAACGGATGCTTTTGGCGACGGGGTTCTCCTACAGTCACTTGGTCGGAGCTATGGGGTGTGGCTGTCTATTAAGTTTACCCGACGGGTATCCGCGTATGCTACGTGATTGCGACGTACTTTTGATCACATCAAAATTCCGTGGCAACCGATCATATGAGACTGAACTGCTAGATTTATAACATTCAAATTAGTTATCTCATAACTTCTTGTGGATTCCAAATATTGTATCACAATCCAGATAAATAGACAATGTTAAACTTTCCGATCGAATAATCAAACACCCAAGATTTCCCCAATATATCTCAACACTTGAAATCAGTTTAAAAAACATCCATCACATGCCACAGTACCAATGGTCCAGCCGTAGAAGGGTCAAGCCAACGCCTCACATGTGGCACGCCGTACTGCCCCAAACCCTAAGGTTTAGAGGTAGTTCAAGACGGTTACATAATCGAGTTAAGGTTTGTTGTCTTCTAGAGGGTCCACCGCGTTACTTGCACAACTTAGAACGTTATTAAACTCGAGAAAAAATCCAACTTTTGAAAAATTTTCCGACTGGGGAAAAAGTGAGTTATTGATATCCGTTCGAACTTTTTAACAGTTTCTAAAAATATCCGGAACAAACTAAACAAAGTTAAATTATCCGATCGAATCAACGAGTCCCCAATACAACCCTAGAAAAATCAACACTTGAGTGGAATAAAAAAATTCTCAGAAAAAATTGACAATAAAGGACCTAAGAATAAATACATGAAATTCCAGGGACTAAGTCACAATTTTGGCCGCGGAACCGCCGCCAAACCCTTGGTTTGGCCGCGGTTCCGCGGTTATTTTAGCGAATTAGAGGTCCGTACTTCACATTAATTCTTAGTTTTTCCTGCTTGTTTTTCTGAGCATTTTTAATTCATAAAAAATCATATTTTCAAAAAATGTACAGAGAAGGGTTTACATCGGGGTTTTTGGGTTCGATCGGACTTTAAACTTCGTCTAGATTTCGCCTAAAGCTCTAGCCTGGCTCTGATACCACTATAGGGTTGCTAGGCATGCGCACAAGGGTCTACGAGGCATCAATCATGCCCGATAAAAAATTTAGCCGTGCCGAACAACCCGAAGTCGGATCTTTAAACTAGACTTTAGGCGAAAACGAACATGTTAAACACTTT
The DNA here is from genome assembly GCA_030015575.1 of Agapanthus africanus. Lineage (NCBI taxonomy): Eukaryota > Viridiplantae > Streptophyta > Magnoliopsida > Asparagales > Amaryllidaceae > Agapanthus > Agapanthus africanus. The sequence goes on from CM057344.1 coordinate 44,485,753, forward strand.
AACACTAAATGAGAGGGATTACAACCTTTGTAGATCTGGTCATTCACTTCTTAAGCTCCATGTTGAGGTCTTTTCGCTGCGATCATCGTGTTCTGGACTCTCGAGAGGCTTCACGAAGACAATGATGCAACTTTTGCTTCCGATCTTCGATACAAAGATGATCTGCTTTGAAGTTTCGTTAACACAAGCTAACACTCATAATATGAAGTGAACACCCTCATCTAAATGGCAAGGGAAGATGAGAATGATGAAGTAGGATTTTTGCTCTCTTTTATAATCTTTTTCTCACTCATTTATCATCACTTAGAAAAAGCTAGAAAGCTTTTTCAATGAATAACTCAAGAAAGAAGATGATAGAATTCATTTGTGATGAATAATAAAAAGTTATCATAATCATTTATGCAACCATGGTTGTAGTAACCAATGTAGAGAGTTTACTAGGGTTAGGGTTTGGGTTGGGTTAAAGAGTGAGTCATAAAGAAATATCTATCATAATATCTTAGCAAATGACAAAGTAAAACCATCTAGAAACATCTAGAATACATTAACCCAAATCAAACCCTAATCTTGTTTAAACTCCACTAAACATGTTGCATTAATAATTATAACATGTTACAATATTATATATCACATATACAATATTTATTGTAACAAAATAAAATAATACATTTAACATATATCGCATATATATCAATGTATTACCCGAGTGAGAAAAATAATCTTTTAGTGAGCAAATATTAGTTAATGTAATTTAATATATCATATATATTATTATACATTAAATTATCGAATCAACACTTGATCCGACAATCCGGCTATATCGCATATAACCGACTAATATTTATCCGTACCGATTCATCGAATCAACACTTGATCCGATGACGCGGCTGATATCAAATATCGCGAGAATAGAATACGGTATCTCATATCGTATTATCCTCGGTCCCGCACATATCACATATATGCTCCTACTCCGTTTTGCCTGAGCCAAGAAACCTCTGTGTAGGACTCTAAAGAATCGTCAATACGCCGGCAGTAGGTGATGATCATATCAAACACCCACAAGCTGCAAGCGGTCAGCTAAACGTAACAGCTACCCAGGTATTGAGCGCTCAGAAGATCAACAAGCAAGCCTGTACATTCTCCTGTGAATCCAAATAGTAACACTCCCGTACAGTCCGGTCTCGTCGTCTGATATGTCGCATATCTCGCCTAGGGGTGGTAAACGTCAGACCCCAGTAGCTCGATAAGTCGTGTCGATATGAGGTCTATAACAGTTCGAGAAACTACTGATAACACTTACCAGTAAATCTCAACAACCCTGGCCAGGGATTTTCGGTTATAGCCAATCGAACACAGCGCAACATCAACTCCCTATACCGGGAGAGACGAATCCCCTCCTATCGCTCATTGCCTCCATGTGATTCGGGACTGTACCCAAAAGCCACCTTTTTGCATGCCCTCTTGGACGTGGTATGATGGAAATCAAAGCACAGTGGGAATCACACAAGACTCTATGACGATCTCGGGTCAACAGACTACTCTGTACCAGTGTCACCGGAGAACTGCCATCTGACGTGAGGTATAATACCATCTGGGAGTTCTCTGTGAGTCCGTCCAGTGTACCCGTCTCTACTGAGCACCCTTACACCATCCTTGATGTCAAACACCGATGGATATGGGATCATCCATCGCCCATCATATGGGTCAAGATGCGTATACGCTAGTCTACTCTGGTGTATCGATGCCCTATCTCGATACACCCTCGATTAGGAACAGTTAGAGGATGTACTCGTCGACTACCGTGGCCCCACTAGTATGATCTCATCATAGTCCCATTAGTCGAGTACATATCCTAAGGGCTTTATCAACATGTAACATAGAGACAATTAGAGTACATGTTAAGATAAAGTACAACCAGATAGCATACTATCATGTCGAGCAAGAAAGTCCTCCCTATATATGTCCAAGCATCCATTACAATATACATCGTATGTACAGTAATGGCCTCTAGGGCATACATATAACTAACACCACACGGTTCAGGAGCCAGCCTCCAGATCAAATCTCAGCCGTCTATCGCCGCCATCAGCAGATCAACGGAAGGTAACATCTTGACGTGCGGATCCGACCCGCGTCAGCTGGCGCCGTCTGTGGGAAACCTTGATCCTACAAAAACAAAAATTCATCTTCCAATCTTTCTTTAATGGCGAGCGATCATCACGACGATCCCAGCATCAGCCGCCGCCTCCCCCTCAACGGAGGTGCGGAAGAACCTCATCCGCCGAATGCCATCAACGTCCTTGCCGGCCGGATAGACCGACTAGCGTCTGTCATGGAGGAGCTCATCCGTGTCCAAACGGCAGGGCAAGTTCCCTAGGTCGCCGTTCCTCTACCTCGAGACCGGGCCCCCTACAGGGGGAGAGAAGACTCCGCACGCGTCGGCACTGCCGACCACCGCCTCGCTATATCCTATGGCTGTAGATCTCCCGGGCCGGTATCTTCTGCGACTCGCTGGGCACCTCTCAGTTCAACACCGAGATCCGTCGCTAGAGCACCGCGCCCCGAGATCCTCCGCGCACCTGTCCCTCCAGAGGAGATGTCGGTCAGCTTGCTTGTTACCAGGCATGACCGACACCCCCTCCCTCGACGGGGTCGCACGGACGCGACTCGCCACGGCGGCTCGAAGACTACCTCGCCGGGGGATATAAGGAACCTTATTGAGAGGAACCGGGGCCGCGGCCAGACACAGGCCTCCAACAGCAGAGACCAGGGATCAGAATGTGCCAAGTCGTCAGGGTACCACGTTCGACTCGACGCCCTCGAGAAGAAGATCGAAGGTATGCATCGGGAAGGCCACCGATCGAGCGACGGGGCTAAGTACGCCGCCGACTCGCTCACCAAACCGTTCACCGAGGAGCTGCTCGCCGTCCACGTTTCCTCTCGCAACAAACCCCCGAAGGTCTCCCTCTTCGATGGTAAATTTGACCCGAAGGACCATTTGGACGCGTTCACTGCGGGAATGAGCTTCCAAGATAATTCCGACGCCTCCCAATGCCGAGCTTTCCCGGCCACTCTCATCCACGCCGGACGAGACTGGTTTCGAGGACTCGAGCCTCGCTCGATCTCAACTTTCGATGAGCTGGCCACTCAATTCCTTGGCCACTTCATCGGGAACAGGCGGCAAAAACACACAGTTGACCACCTCTTCACGATCAAGAGCAGGGACAAGGAGACGTTCAAAGCATACATCAGTCGCTTCTACAACGCCCTTCTCGAGGTCCCAGAGCACCAGGATGAGACCGTCATCATAGCACTTAGGTCTGGTCTTAGGCACAAGGAGTGGTTACGCTCTTTTGCATTAGCGCAACCTAAGACCATGGCCGAGGTAAAATCCTGGACCGAGCGCGAGGTCTAGCTCGAATCTGAGGTGAATGCAAATCTCCTCCGAACAGAGCAAGCCGATCAGAAGAAAAGGGCAAGGGAAGAGAGGAAGGGACCTGAGCGGGCAAAGCCCTATCTCCCGAAGTTTCAGGAATACACCCAGCTCAACGTCTCCCAGACAGTGCTACTAGAGGAGGCCAAAGGCGAGGGATTCTTCAAGCTTCCCCCGATCTCGCGAATGGCCTCAAAACGAACCCGGGGCCCATACTGCGGTTTCAACAGGTCGCTGGGCCACTCCACGGAGAGCTGCAAGCAGCTCTGTGACTACATTGAGGAGCTCATCCGTTCGAGACACCTCGCAACATACTTGAGGGACAAGTGGCAAGCTGACCGCGAGCAGGAGCAGCGTCCCCCTCCCGCCGAGCTGACCATCGGCCAAATCATGGTCGTGTCAGTGGAGGATACATTTGGCACCAACGAAGCTCGGTACCCTATGCCGGGCATAGATGCCAACAGACATCCGAGGGGCTCAAGCTGCACGAATAAGAACATCTGCTAGCATGCATTTTCTTTCCAAAGCAATGTATACCTTTCTTGAGATCTTTTGTTTATATAATAAAGGGATCAATAAAACATTGCAGAAAAGAAAAAGAATCTTATTCATTCAAAAGGTACTATAGGCTCCTCAGCCGTACAAAAAAAAATTATTACAACAGCGGGGGAATGGGGTGCAGAGAGCACTACTCGTGGTACTCTGAGGATATTTCCACCAGCCGAGCCCTCACGGCACCTAACCTCTGCCTTCGATGCCCCCCGCTAGTGTCGGCATCGAGCCTCATTTGGTAGTACTCAAGGACGAGCCCCTCCGAGCGGTTCATCCAGCTCGCAGAGATCAGGCCGAAGCGCCTCCGAGACCTTAGCTTGCCAACGGCCTCGTCTTTCAGCTACTGAGATAAGGGGTTGTAGAGCCCCGGCGACGCCCTACAGATGGAGTACATCAACAGCTGAACTAGGGAGGAGCGCCGGGGGAGCAATCGGCCGAAATGATCCTCAATCCGGCCTATCACCAACTGCACCGTATCATCAGAGCAGTACTGATCGTAGAGGTACACGCCCTCGAAGCTTATGATATCTTGGATGGTGAAAGGGAAGTCCTCCATTCTTGCGTTTTGGGTATGAAGAAATGAGCGATCGACGCTCTCTCCATTTTATAGAACACAACGCCAGGGATCAAAGCCCTCTCCAAGAGGCAACTGAGCAGCTTCACTGCTCGGTCCATCCTTAGCAGGCTTCCCATGGCCCCTCCAGCGCTAAGGATCTAAGCCCTCATGAAGAGGCAGCCGAGCGGCTTCCCTGCTCGGCTATCCCTAACCGGTAGCTCCCTACCCCACAACTCAAGGGATCAAAGCCCTCGCCAAGAGGCAACTGAGCAGCTTCACTGTTCAGTCCATCCTTAGCAGGCCTCCCATGGCCCCTCCAGCGCTAAGGATCTAAGCCCCCACGAAGAGGTAGCCGAACGGCTACCCTGCTTGGCTATCCCTGGCTGGTAGCTCCTTACCCCACAACGCCAGGGATCAAAGCCCTCTCCAAGAGTCAACCGAGCAGCTTCACTGCTCGGTCGATCCTTAGCAGGCCTCCCATGGCCCCTCCAGCGCTAAGGATCTAATCCCTCACGAAGAGGCAGCCGAGCGGCTACCCTGCTCGGCTATCCCTGGCCGGTATCTCCCTACCCCACAACGCCAGGGATCAAAGCCCTCGCCAAGAGGCAACTGAGCAGCTTCACTGCTCGGTCCATCCTTAGCAGGCCTCCCATGGCTCCTCCAGCGCTAAGGATCTAAGCCCTCACGAAGAGGCAGCCGAGCGGCTACCCTGCTCGGCTATTCCTAACCGGTAGCTCCCTACTCCACAACGCCAGGGATCAAAGCCCTCGCCAAGAGGCAACTGAGAAGCTTCATTGCTCGGTCCATCCTTAGCAGGCCTCCCATGGCCCCTCCAGCGCTAAAGATCTAAGCCCTCACAAAGAGGCAGCCGAGCGGCTACCCTGCTCGGCTATCCCTGGCCGGTAGCACCCTACTCCACAATGTCAGGGATCAAAGCCCTTACCAAGAGGCAACTGAGCAGCTTCACTGCTCGGTCCATCCTTAGCAGGCCTCCCATGGCCCCTCCAGCACTAAGGATCTAAGCCCTCACGAAGAGGCAGCCGAGCGGCTACCCTGCTCGGCTATCCCTGGCTGGTAGCTCCCTACCCCACAACGCCAGGGATATAAGCCCTCACCAAGAGGTAGCCGAGCGGCTACCCTGCTCGGCTATCCCTGGCTGGTAACTCCCTACCCCAACACAATAGGGATCAAATCCCTCACCAAGAGGCACTGGGCAGCAACCTTGCTCGGCCATCCTTAGTAGGCCTCTTACGGCCCCTCCCGCGCTAAGGATAAAAAGCCCTCGAAAGAGGCAACCGGGCCCGCCCTTGCTCGGTTATCCCTGACTGGTAGCTCCCTACCCAAACACGCCAGGGATCAAAGCCCTCACCATGAGGCACCGAGCAGTAACCCTGCTCGGCCATCCTTAGTAGGCCACTCACGGCCTCTCCCGCGCTAAGGATCAAAGCCCTCACCAAGGGGCACCAAGCAGCTACCCTGCTCGGCCCCGTCCTTTGCATGCCTCTCTGAGCCTCCCATGCTAAGGAACATGACCTCAACACGAGGCATCCGGTCTGTCTACGTCTGAGCGATCTCCGCCTCGACTTCGGGGCCATGGAGATACCGTCTTTGCATATTAGGCACACTGGGCAAATTAACAGATTCAACTCGACGCGTAATTGCTAGACGAAGAACTAACATAACATGAAAGCAGTACTGTGCAAATACAAGTGTTCACCGACAAAAGAAAATACGAGCACAAACACTACTGCAAAAACAAAAATCTTTATTCACAAATTCAAAGCTTTTACTAGGGTATTGTGGGCTCCCCAGCCTTACAAAATGCCCGGAGGCCTACAAAATAACCGATGCAACAAAAAGAAGAAAAAATAAGAAGACAAGGGTCTTCAGGCTTCAGGGCCGGGCGCAACCCCGGGAAGCTCAGCGCCCACCATAGGAGCTCAGCGTCGTCCTCGCCGGATATCTCTTCCCCGACCTCGTCCCCGAGGCCATCCCCCTGCTCGTCATCCCCGCGAAGATATTCGGCTCGGAGATCTTCATCAGTGAACTCCGGCATCCGAGCCTTGACGGCGTCGAGGGCCTCATGCCAGATGGCGGTGGTGGCCGAGGCAAGGACGGTGTAGAACTGTTCCGATTTCTGGAAGTTCTCCACCGCCCTCGCCGCTCTGAGGTCGACTCGTTTCGCCGCGTCTACCGTAGCCTCCAACTCCTTCTGGAGGCCGCTCGCTGACTTCTTCATGGTGCCGACGAGCACCTTGGAGTCCTGAAGCTCGGCCTCGGCGGCCCTGGCGGCCTCGCAGAACCTGGTAACCTCCTGCTTCGAGGCCGCCACCTCACCCTCAATGGCAGCGACCCTCGTCAACTCCGCCTCTAGCTCCCACTTCGAGCTCTCCCCCAGCGCGGAGAGCTCGCCCGCGGCTTGCATCACCGGGGCTATCTCCTCCTCCTCCATCCGGATGACGAGAGCGACGTGCTGGAGGACCTGAAGAAAGCAGATGGGGGTCAGAAGGAAAAGGAGCACCAAATCCCACAAATGACGAGGCGCTGAGTGAAAAATCAAGTGAGGTACGAGCACTAACCTGCACGACCTCTTGGGCGATGGACGCCATTTGCGCCTTCAGAGTCCCCCCAGGGACCTTACCCCCGGTCGACCTCGCCATATCGGATAGCAAGCTGTCAGCGACGGAGAGCCCCGAGGGCACCTCAAAGCGGAGCTCTCCCTCGTCCACCAAGATCGGGAAGGCCGGGATCCGCGGGACTACGCGGGGGAACCTCTTGAGAGGCGACGACGGAGAGCCGGTCTCCACCTCCGAAGCCTGGGCATCCTTTCCCCTAACCCGTTTTCTGCTCGGCGCCTGGCTGGGCTCCGGGGCTCGGCCCACAGTCGAACGCTAGGGCGGGACGATTGCCGGGGGGAATCGGGACAGATGTCAGACGAGAAGAGCTGGCACCTCCAGCCTTCGGTCCCTTCTTCGGCTTGCGCATGGCTGCTCGGAGGTGGCTCAAGTCCATGGGTTCTGCACAAGACAAAATACAATGGAATTAGCAACACAAACAGAAATGAAGACGAACGCAAGCTCCTAACTTACCGACGAATTGGGCGGGGCTGAGCCCAGCCCAACTAAGGGCGCACTCAAAAACCAGCATGTCGGCCTGAGGAATGGGCTCCCACTCTGCCACTCTTACCGTGTCGGATCATTAGACGGAGTTCCCTGCCAGCACCTATCCCTAGACCACTGGGTGGACACGGGCCAGTCCTCACCCTCTAGCGGCCCAACAAAGAAAAACTTTTTCTTCCAATTGTGGACGGAAGAAGGCAAGACGACGACTCCTGACCCGGCTGCACTCCCCCGTTGTTTCCTAAAACAAAGGTAAACCCATCTTGGGTCGCCCGCGCGAGTGTCAGGGTGACTCTTGTAAATGAGAGAGGAGGCAAGGATGGACAGACTGAAGGGGATCATCTGCAACTTCAAGCGAACCAGGAACCCAAGGAGAATCCTCCAGGAGTTCGGAACTAGCTGGTCCGGGGCTAGCCCAAAGTAATTTAACGCTACAACAACCTCGGGAGAGAAAGGTAGGCGCATTCCGGCCCAAAAGGCCTCCAAGTACAGGGCAATCTCCTTGCCCCGTACCTGATCTGCCATCTCCCCCTCCCCGGCCAAACGCAACGTGTAGCCGGGAGGAATATGGAAGCGAGTCCGAGCATTGGCAAGCTCCTCCTCGGGCCTCACCGTAGACGGCACGCTAGGCGTATTCGCGACCTCCACTCGGGGATCTGCCCCCGTCGCGCGACCATGGGAAGGAGACCTAACCCTAACTCCCTGGGAGGACTCCGGTCCGGAAGAAGAAGAAGAAGAAGAGGAAGAAGAGGAAGACTCTACAGATGGCTCCCCAGACTCTACACCAACTACATCTACAGACTCCTCAGAGGAAGACATCTAACCTGATGAAGAGGTGTCCTCGGAAAAGCAAACGCGGAAATCCCGACCTAAAGAGGAGAACGCCGAGCTAACAAGACTAAAGACGAGGAGGTTATGAAGAGGAATTAGCCCTCACGCGGACCCCGCCTGTACTTATTGTCACCAGCGGTCTCATCCAACGGCGACAGTCATCTCCCGTTGAAACGGTTCAGTACACTCGACGACCACGATCGCTCTACCTGTCGCATGCACATTGACATTCCCCTCAGACGCCAGAGGTCTGCGGCCCGTCGCGTCAGTGCCCGACACGTGGACTGTCGCTTCAGTAAACGTACACACGATCCGGCGCACTCTCTTTAATGCAGAGATCTCTCTCCTGATCCGCTGGCGTCATCCATAAAATACAACAGGTTACTCGGGGACATGCCCGACGATATCTTCGAAAGGAGCTCACCTCGGGTGACCCAGCAGACCACACTCGACCCGACTCGTCAGCTGGTCGGGACGAGAGTGGGGGGCTAATGATGATGCTCGATATCGGTGATCTCCAAGATCATGACACGTGGCAGACGAAGTGTCCCAAAGTATGCAAGAAAGGACCTACAGTGGCCGACCAGACCACTCCTATGCCCGTCATACCGACCAACGCTGGCTCACCTCCGAGCCCCCTGCGCAACTGGCCTCCTCGGCCTCACGGCTCGTCTTTGGGCTACCGCAGAACCAAGATATCTTGGCTCTCCCGCTCGTTCGCGAGCTCTTCCGCCGAGGTCATCTTCCTCGGTCTCATCGACCGACCAACGACACCGCTCACAGGCGCAACAGCCATCCCGAGAATCTCTCCATGCGCGAGATATCCGCCGGCCACATCCTACGTTCCACGCCATCACGATCCCCCATTAACGAGCCTGTCTCGCCATTAATGGGAGTCCCGCTCATCACGCGGGCGTGACGTCGGGAGCGTAACGGCCGGCGTGATTCTCGTGCCTGCCCTGCCTGCTGCCACCGCTATATAAACCCCTTCTTCAGACGGTTCAAGTAATCTATTTTAACTCCACTAAGCCGTTACTCTGCTCGGATTTCCTCTCTAACTTGACCGTCGGAGGGTCCTCGGTGGTATAACCACCCCGGGTCTTCCTTGCAGGTAGCTCGGCGCCAACAACCTCAAATCCATTGAGATCCACACGCTTCAGGAGCTAGCCTCCAGATCAAATCTCAGCCGTCCATCGCCGCCATCAGTAGATCAACGGAAGGTAACATCTTGACGCGCGGATCCGACCCGCGTCAACCAATCTTCCTCAAAAAAATACATGCAGTGTCAATTATCTTTCTTTATAATAATAAGGTATATTTACCTAAAAATACCGTATGGTTTCACACTTTTACGAAAAACTACGTGTTTTATTTTTTGACCAAAAACCCCTATTCGGTTTGCTCCATTAGCAAAAGAACCCCATGTGGTTTCAGAAAAAACCCAATACCGTTAATTTTTTAAAATATTCTTGAACCATTCCCATATATGACATGCACATGACTTGTAAAAGTATTTTTAATACTCAAAATACCTTTCCCATCCTCTTTATAACAATAACCAAACAAAAAACGTAACTTTTTGAAACTGTAAGATGGGAAGGATATTTTGGGTATAAAAAATACTTTTATAAGTCATGTACCTGTCATATATGAGTATGGTTCAAGAATTTCCAAAAAAAGTAACATTATCAGGTTTTTTCCGAAACCACATGAGGGGTTTTCCATTAATAGAGCAAACCACATGGGTTTTTTTTCCGTAAAAATGTGAAGCCATACGGCGATTTTTTGTAAATATCCTTAATTATAATACAAAGCTTAGTTAGCTTTGGAATATTCGGTCACAAATTGGAATATTCTTAGGAAAGCACGTTTTTTGTCGTCTTGCCTAACTTGCGTTCGTTTGGAACCTGCTGTGAGTATAGATAAGTATTTATCAATAAAAACTACTTCCTTTATGGTGATTCTATTATTTTTCATAGCACTTTACAGCTAATTAATATATATTCAATGGGGCTTATCAGCATGTGAGAGGTGCCGGAAGATTTTATAGGTTATAATAATAGTACAAAGCTGAGTTAGCTTTGGTATATTTGGTCACAATTTGGAATATTCGCATGAATGCATAAATTGTATTCGTTTGGAACCTACCGTGAGAATATATAGGTATTTAATCAATAAAACCCAGTTTTTTTACGGTGACTCTATTATTTTACATTATTTTGTAGCTAATTAATAACTATTCAATAGGGCACATCTACATGTGAGAGGTGAGGAAGATTTTATATGTTAATAATATAATAATAATACAAAGCAGAGCTACCTTTGGAATATTCGGTCACAATTTGGAATATTTACATGAAAGCACGTTTTTTGTCGTCTTGCCTAATTTGCATTCGTTTGGAACCTACTGTGAGCGTAGATAGGTATTCAATCAATAAAAACTATCTCCTTTATGGCGATTCTATTATTTTAGATACCACTTTTTAACTAATTAATAACTATTCAATGGAGCCATCAGCATGTGAAAGCTGCTGGAAGATTTTATAAATTAATAATATAATAATAATAATAATACAAAGCTGAGTTACCTTATATATATTCGGTCACAATTTGGAATATTCGAATGGAAACACGTTTTTTTATCATCTTGCTTAAACTGCATTCGTTTAGAGCCTATCGTGAGCATAGATAGGCATTCAATCAATAAAAACCACTTCCTTTGTGATGATTCTATTATTTCACATACCACTTTGTAGTTAATTAATAACTATTCAATGGGGCCCATTAATATGTAAGGGTTGCAGGAAGATTTTATAGATTAATAATATAATAATAATACAAAGCTGAGTTGCTTTGGTATATTCAGTCATAATTTGGCGTATGAAAACACATTTTTTGTTTTCTTGTCTAATTTGCATTCGTTTGGAATCTACAGTGAGCATATATAGGTATTTAATCAATAAAACTACTTACTTTACGGTGATTCTATTTATTTTACATACTACTTTGTAGCTAATTAATAACTATTCAATGGGGTCGTCTGAGAGGTGCTGGAAGATTTTATAGGTTAATAATATAATAATAATACAAAACTGAGTTAGTCTTGGTATATTCGGTCACAATTTGGAATATTTACATGAAAGCACATTTTTTTGTCATCTTGCTTAATTTGCATGTTGTTTAGGTGCGATTGAAACTCACGCGTGTAAAACACTTAAATCTATATTTCTATTTATATTTCGCATTCTAATGACTTGAGTAATTAGTTGTGCATAATATTTATTTACAATATTGTTTACGGTCGTTACTTGAATAATATACTTGCCTTATTTCATGCTATTCTAACATATATATCTTGTTTTTTCTTGATCTCTGAATTGTTGCATATACATGAAAACATAATTAGATATTATATGTTTGACTTAAACCTATTACATACTAGACTTGACTTGACCAGAATCATGAATACAACATGACATGAATACTTAAACTTGACATGAATACTTGAAATGTGACATGAATATTTGATCTTGACATAAACTCAATTTTGAAAACTTTACATTATACATTATCTTTTGTATTCATGGATTCGATCAAGACTCGTAATATTAATCATAAATTAAAATACGCGGGGATAAGAGATAGGTTGGTAAGGAACATATGTCGTGGCACGAGAGGTCTTTTAAAAGACACCTCTTGAATATGATTTTGTCGTTGTTCCGTGAGGGTTGACAGAGTCTTGTACTCTCTTGTACTTTTGGTCCACGGGATAAGCTGGGCTACTCTCGTATATACGCATACCTTCCTTATCAAATTATAAACAATCACATTATAATAGAATAAGCATTTTCATAGAATTTTCATGCTTATATATTTTGTCATACTTATATACTTGTTTTCCAAGCCCATGTTACATTGCATGTTATAAAGAACTTCCATGTTATATAGAGTTGTCCTGCTTAATTATTAGTGTTACCCGTTCACAGCTTAATGATAGTAGCTCTCAATTTATACACTTGTTATTATCATTTCTAGACTTATCCTTTTTGGGGACATACTGAGCACTAGTTCGCTGACGGGTATTCCACTCACTTCTTTCTATCTTTGAAATGTTCGTCAGGTGTCATTGAGACAGATGAGATAGAAGGGTCGAAGAGAAGTACAACTAGTTCGCATCACAACCGGACGTCTAATTCCATTCAATTTTTCATTTTATTTCAGCTTATTTATACATGTCTCATTGTTAAGCTTTATCATGTTATCGTATCTTGTATTCAGATATTTTTTCAACTGTGAATTTTGAATGTAATAAATAAAAGTTGGATTTTATTCTTTTGTTTATTCTTGTAATTTTATATTGCTTATATACGCTTAGCATATTTTTTTCGAGAAATGGCCTTCTCGGAATAAATACGTCGCGAGTCTCGTCATGTGTCGTTACCGCTCTTTGGGAAGCGGGGCGTGGCAATATTACTCTCGTTCATTATTTTGGTAATTCACAATATGAATTTGTATATACATGTGATCTACATATTACTTCTCTTATACCATGTATATATATTTAGTATATCAATATCTCATGCTTTGAGTTTGAATTATATCTTAATATTGATATACTATTTATGATTGTGATATCAAAAACAATGAATGTGTAGGGTTCCTAGGCACCCTAATGAGGTCTCACAAGGCATCGAACATGCCATTTTCAATATTTAACGGTGCCGAGAAACCCTAGAACGGATCGTCGGCTAGATTTCTAGGCGATAAGTAAACTAGTTAACATCTTAACTAAGACGAAACGGAAATACAACCTTTGTAGATCCGGTTCTCCACCTCCACGGCTCCGTGATGAAGTCATCTCCGCTGTCCAAATCAAAATCCGGGCTCTAGCGTCGGCTTCATCGGAGAAAGAGCGGGCAAGGTCATCGATGTCCATGCAAAAGATGATCTACGTCGAGGCATCGCTAAATCAAGCTCCACCTTCACCAAGTCATGAAAACTTGTGAAGGAAACACACTCTACTACTTGGCAAGAGGTAGAGGATGAAGAAATAGGAAGTGGGTAGACTTTAGAATTGGATTTCTCACTCTAATTCATCAATCACCATTGATGAGGCAAGCTTTCTTCTTGAAGTGAAAAAGAAGAAGATGATAAAAGTTATGATAAGTTCATTTTCTAAAAAGAAATAAATATGAATCCTTATCATTAACCAACCATAGTTTAGTGTAGAGAATAAATCATGGTTAGATTGAAGGGTTAGGGTTAAGCATCAAGACAAAATGGTGACTTAGTCAAAGTTTCATGAAGCTTCATAATCCATCCAAAGAAAGCCACCATTTATTCTTTATACAAATCATTTTCCAAAAAGAATAAATAGATAGATAAATGAATAAGTAAAAACAAAACCCTAACCATTACACAACCATGGTTTAATCTTTACACTTAGCCAATTTAGCATGCATCATCAAACATGATACAAACTAATGCACAAAAGTATATCACATATACAATGTGCACATCCGAGTGAGAATATCCATTTAAAGTGAACCAATACTAGTTAATGCAAAGTAATATATCAAATATATAATTATACATTAAATCATTAAATCAACACTTGATTTAACGATCCGGCCATATCACATATAACCGACTAGTATCCAATGTATCGGCTTATCGAATCAATCCTCGATTCGATAACTAGGTTATATCGCATACAACCATTCGACACATTCATCGCGAGAATAGAATACGGTATCACATACACGCATTATTCTCGGTCCCGCACATATCTCATATGCGCTCCTATTTCGTTTTGCTTGAGCCAGGAAACCTCTGTGTAGGACTCTAAAGACTCGTCAATACGCCGGCAGCAGGTGATGATCATATCAAACACCCACAAGCCGCAAGCGGTCTGCTAAACGTAACGGCCACCCGGGTATTGAGCGATCTGAAGATCGACGAGCAAGCCCGCTCACACTCCAGTGAATCCAACCAGTAACACTACCGTACAGTCCGGTCTGATCGTCTGATATGTCGCATATCTCGCCTAGGGGTGGTAAACGTCAGACCCCAATAGCTCGATAAGTCGTGTCGATATGAGGTCTATAACAATTCGAGAAACTACTGGTAACACTTACCAGTAAATCTCAGCAACCCTGGCCAGGGATTTCCTGTTATAGCCAATCGAACACAGCGCAACATCAACTCCCTATACCGGGAGAGACGAATCCCCTCCTATCGCTCATTGCCTCCATGTGACTCGGGACTGTACCCAAAAACCACCGTTTTGCACGCCCTCTTGGATGTGGTAAGATGGAAATCAAAGCACAGTGGGAACCACACAAGACTCTATGACGATCTCGGGTCAACAGACTACTCTGTACCAGTATCACCAGAGAACTGCCATCTGACGTAAGGTATAATACCATCTGGGAGTTCTCGGCGAGTCCGTCCAGTATACCCAGTCTCTACTGAGCACCCGTATATCATCTCTGATGTCAAACACCAATGGATATGGGATCATCCATCGCCCATCTGTATGGGTCGAGAAGGTATACGCTAGTCTACTCTGGTATATCGATGCCCCATCTCGATACACCCACGACTAGGGACTTTGAAGGATGTACTTATGGACTACCATGTCCCTACTAGTATGATCTGCATCACAGTCCAGGTAGTCAAGCACACATCCTAAGGGCTTTACCAACATGTAACAGAGAGACAATCAGTGTACACGTTAAGGTAAAGATCAACCAGATAGCATACTATCATGTCGAGCAAGAAAGTCCTCCCTATATATGTCCCAGCATCCACTACAATATACATCCTATGTATAGTAATGGCCTCTAGGGCATACATATAACTAACAATCTCCCACTTGCACTAGGGCCATCTGATAGCAGTGGTTGTAGTATCTCATACTCAACCATCCTGATTGGAATGTTTTCTGATGTGTAAAATAAACTTGTAAAGATATCACAATCAAAAAATTATATTGACCGCAATCAAACCACGGTGTCGGAAGTAGTTAATGAATGAGTGCGGATCGTCCACAGGGATTGTGCAATTCAATTGTATTTTGATACTTTTGAAATGAAATGTTAAACAACAATAAACGAAAACATGATTCAAGATGTGATTTGTATTCGAGTGTCACTATCCTTTACTCAAGAATCAAGAAACTATAAACAATCAAGAATCGGTTGTTTTGATAATATTTCCAATTAACAATCAAGAATATAAGAGAGGCTCGTAGGAATCGATCGGATCTTTAGACGTGATGCAATCTATAGGGTTTCGTGTTCTTGTCCTTCGAAGAATTGATACTAGATCAATGGTGATCAACGAGAGTTAGGGTTTTCTTGATGAAATTAGGGTTTCATCTCTTAACCCTTATTCTTTCGAGGATACCATTTATATTCTAGCCTCTAGCAATTTCAAGAAACAATCGGAACTCCCCAATCTCGAGCGATGTCGATCAAGAAAGCATCGCAACGAATTGGGTCGTCGATTCTTGAACTTGCTAGGGTTTACAAACTCGTGGGATTCAAGAATCGATTACAAATTTGTTACATCATCATACTAAAGATCTTTTCGACTCCCCGACGAGCGGAGTTTTATTCACACATCACCACAAAGACAACATTCAAGAATAGTAATGATAACATGATGCGGAATTTAAAGAAAACAAGATAAAAGAATATCACCTTTTATTTAATCAACAATTTCAATACATTCTTTCAAGAATCTACAAGAAGAAGAAATCGATCGTTGACTCGGCTTCGCTCGTCTCCGTGGATCGTGGATCTACTTTGATCTCTTGCCCGATTGAAGATCGGCTCGGCTCATAAAAGGGTTGAAGGCATCTTGCTTGGCTTGCACTCAAGATCTTGAATTGTGGTTGGATTTAGGGTTAGGGTTTCCTACAAGCTCTCTCACTAAACTTGAGGAAGAGGGGATGAAGAAAGAGATTGATTTTCTAAACTTCAATCAAGGTTCAATAATTTTTCTAACATCAGAAATGAGTGAGCCTAGGGTCTTATTTATAGAACTCCCAAACCCTAGGTTAGATTTGAATTAGAACTTTCCCTCCCAAAGTTTGTTGAAGGGTTTCTAGAAGGAGTTTGTTAGGAGTTAGCTTAGGGTTTAAGCTAGGGTTTAGGGAAAGTTCTAGAATGATTAGGCTAGTTTAGGTGTTTGCTGATCTGGAGGAAGTATCTGGCATATTCTGGAAGTTTGTGTGCATTTCTGAGCTGTAGCCACTGAAACAGGAATTTTGGTGCCAAAATTCCTTGATGACGTCACCAGTATGCCGCGCTTCCGCCGCATTTACCCTATATATGCCGCGCTTCCGCGGTCTGTTGGTGGCCTTGGGATCTGTGTCTTCTGCAGTGGTCTTGTACTTCTGTTTTTAGCTTCCTTTGATGTTTAGATTTGTACTTCCTCTTCTGTGTTGATACCAGATTTGAGTTAAGTGAATTTACGAGCAATTGTAATGGTCGAGCAATGTAATGATCGAGCAAGCTTCTCTTTTCCTGCATAGACTTCGAAACAGGGGTTGCAAGATATAGAAAATATGCTATGTAATGCAATGCAGTCAATTTCCCTAGAAATGATGGTTTTAAGGTCGAATACATGTAATCTGATATTTTGCGACCGATTTGCTAATATGTAGAATATGAATACCGTACACTTCTATATGGATGCAGATGATATGGAAATTGCCTGTTAAAATATGCAATATTTTCGACTGATCAAATACCCCCAAACTTAATTTCGATCGTCTCGAGAGAATGTTTTATTAAAAAGAGAGAAGGAGAAAATAAAGAAAGAGAAAAACTAACTAGCACACTTTCGTAGGCAACACGATTGCACTGAGCATGTGCAACAAGCCTTTAAACCTCTAGGTGTCCCTAGTAGGAGGAGTGTTGTCTCCTGAGGGTTTTCAGCGGATTGCACCCACAAAATCCAATAATAAAAGCAAGATCATGAATATTACATTTAAAGAAGAGAATTGTAAAAGAAAAGCTTTGAAAATTAGGGTTTCCAACTAAGCTAGCTTTTCGGTTGTCATGAGCCCTATCTTAATGGTCATGAAAAGATGTTAGAAATCACGTCCTCCCTCAATAAAACATCGTCTTATTCTTCATTCCTATCTTTATTCCAAACATCGATCATATCACCCTGCGTGTGTGTAAAGACATCCCTATACCCGGAGAATTCAATTCAAGCTATCATACCCTTGCCCATCGGCCTCAGTACTTCTTGGCAAACGAGATTGCTTACACACTTTCATGCGACCGTTAATACTTCTTGAGGTACTAACCGACCGATTACTAATGTGCTTGCATGCTTGGTGTATTTTCCTCGTCTTGCACCACCTCAGGCATAGCAGTGACTCCCAGACCAGTTGACCTTGGGGCACTAGGTGAAGAAGCACCCTTTTGCTATATATTTTTATTGCCCTTGGTGATAACAAAACCAGTATCCATTTTTCTCACCACATATTTTTTTTTTTTCCATACTTTTGGCTTTAAGACAAGAGCATTTCAAGGTATCCTCTACTATCCCAGGCTTTAAGACGTGTGTAAGTGCGAATAGCAGGGTAGCCACGTTCAAAATGTTTGGCTTCCAGAATAGAAACTATTTTTCAGACTTATTTTTATCCTCAGATTAGTGACGTCCTTCATCTTACTAACCCTTGGGACAACGGCTCATAACTACTTATTACTAGTTCGTATAAGAAAACTTCTAATTTTCTTAGTTTTCTAAAAATTTTCTAATCTCATGGATGTAACTTTTCACTATCTAAACTTTCATTATCTTATTTATATACAAAAAGGTGTAAATATTAAAATTATTTTTATATTTGAAAATTTTTAAATTTTTATGGGTTTTGAAATTTTTTCAATTTTTATAGATTTTTAAAAGAAATGTTTTGTGCTTATGCAGATGATATGCAAATGATGCAAAAATAAGCACAAACCTCCCCCAAACTTGTTTTCAACAGTGTCCTCACTGTTGCCGACAGCTATACCTACAAAAATCTGTAAATCTGGGGGGAATTATTAGTGGGGGCAAAATATATAAGTGAAGAACTTCCCCCAAACTTATCTTTCACTCACCTTCATTCAAAAAATGATGCAATGATATACTGGATATGAAGGTGAGACGGAGGAATTTTAATCCAAATAAACTGGCTCTTGTAAGAACAAGAGCTCCTCCGTGGGGTCAGTGGAAAAATACGGCTTTAGTCTATGTCCATTTACTTTGAAAATTGTGCCGTTTTTAACATTTTCTACTTCTACTGCCCCGTGCGGGAATACAGACCGCACAACAAAAGGTCCCTTCCAACGAGATCGGAGCTTACCCGCATGAAGGTGTAAACGTGAATCATAAAGAAGGACTTGTTGACCAGGTAAAAATGTTTTCCTTAAAATGCTTTTATCATGAAAAACCTTAGTCCTATTCTTTGTGATTACAGCATTATCATAAGCTTCATCGCGGAGTTCGCTTAGCTCGTTAAGTTGCAGCTTCCGAAAGTTGCAAGCAAGGTTTAGATCAAAATTTATTTCCTTTATAGCCCACAATGCTTTATGTTCTATCTCAACAGGTAGATGACATGCTTTTCCAAACACTATCCTATATGGAGACATTCCTAGGTCGGTCTTATATGCAGTCCTGAATGCCCAAAGAGCATCCATCAATTTGGTCGACCAGTCTTTTCTATTCTTAGCAACAGTTTTCTCCAGGATAAGTTTGATTTGTCTGTTTGAGATCTCAGCCTGCCCGCTTGTTTGGGGATGATAGGGTGTAGAAAGACGGTGGTTGATTGAGTATTTTCGCATCAGAGTCTCGAAAGATCTGTTGCAGAAGTGTGTCCCATTATCGCTAATGATAGCGCGTGGGTGTCCAAATCGCGAAAAGATATTCTCTTTTAAGAACTTAATGACAACTTTCCTGTCATTAGTGCGACATGGAATGGCTTCTACCCACTTTGAGACATAATCAACCGCCAGCAAAATGTACAGATTCCCAAAGGAGTTGGGAAAAGGACCCATAAAATCAATGCCCCAAACATCAAACATTTCAACAACCAGAATGGGTTGCTGAGGCATTTCATTCCTCTGGGATATTCTACCCGTATACTGACATTGTGTACAGGTTTTGCAATACTCAAATGCGTCCTTGAATAAGGTCGGCCAGTAAAATCCACATTGCAAAACCTTTTCCGCTGTCTTTCTAGGACCAAAGTGACCCCCACAAGCCTGATCATGACAAAATGAAAGAACACTCTTGAACTCTTCATTTGGGACGCACCGGCGAATGATCTGATCAGGAAAATATTTAAACAAATAGGGCTCGTCCCAGTAAAAGTGTTTTACTTGGGAAAGAAAACGATATTTGTCCTGTTTTGACCAATCGCTCGGTATAAGTCCCGTGGCATGATAGTTCACAATATCCCTGAACCATGGTTCAGCGGATATGCTCAAGAGTTGTTCATCAGGGAATGAATCATTGATCGGCAGGGTCACAGGGGAAGAAACGATGCGTGAAAGGTGGTCAGCTACTACGTTTTCACATCCTTTCTTATCTTTGATAACAAGATCAAATTCTTGTAACAGTAGGATCCAACGTATTAGTCGACCTTTTGCATCTTTCTTCGCCAGAAGATGTTTTAAAGCGGAATGGTCAGTATATACAACTATAGGTGAGCCGATTAAGTAAGGCCTGAATTTTTCTAATGCGAATACAACTGCTAAAAGCTCTTTCTCGGTGGTTGTATAATTGATTTGCGCATCATTCAGGGTCTTACTAGCATAGTAAATCACGTGTGGCATCTTATCGATGTGCTGTCCTAAGACTGCACCTACTGCAAAATCAGATGCGTCACACATCAGCTCAAAGGGGTAGTCCCAATTTGGTGATGATAAAACGGGGGCTGTGGTGAGTGAGTGTTTAAGTGAGTCGAAAGCTGTCTCGCAATCCGAGTCAAAGTGGAAGGTCGTATCCTTGGCCAGGAGTAGTGTTAAAGGTCTAGCAATTTTGCTAAAGTCCTTTATGAATCTCCTATAAAAGCCCGCATGGCCAAGGAAAGAGCGAATATCTTTGACGCTTTTGGGATGAGGCAGGTTTTGAATGACATCTACTTTAGCTCTGTCAACCTCAATGCCTTTCTGTGAAATGACATGTCCAAGGACTATTCCTTCCTGGACCATAAAATGGCATTTTTCCCAGTTCAAAGTCAAGTTCTTCTCTTTGCAACGAGTAAGAACAGCGTCTAGATTCGCTAGGCAATCAGAAAAAGAGTCTCCAAAAATCGAGAAGTCGTCCATAAAGATCTCCAAAAAATTCTCTACCATATCAGAGAATATCCCCATCATACACCGCTGAAAGGTAGCGGGAGCATTGCATAACCCAAAGGGCATGCGACTGTAAGCAAAGGTACCAAAAGGACAAGTAAAAGTGGTTTTATCTTGATCCTTTTTGGCGATGGGGACCTGATTGTAGCCTGAGTATCCGTCCATAAAACAATAAAACTCTCGTCCCGCTAAGCGTTCCAGCATTTGATCAATAAATGGTAGAGGAAAATGATCTTTCCTCGTAGCAGCGTTGAGTTTTCTATAATCGATGCATACACGCCACCCAGTTTGGGCGCGTGTCTGAATCAACTCATTCGCTTCATTTGTGATAACTGTGATGCCGGATTTCTTAGGAACGACATGTATAGGACTCACCCACTGGCTATCGGAGATGGGGTAGATAATACCATTATCTAAGCACTTTACGATTTCTTTCATGACTGCTTCCTTCATGACGGGATTCAACCGTCTCTGTGGTTCTCGGGTCGGTCTGGCATCATCCATCACATGTATATGATGTTCAACTATCAAGGGACTAATCCCTTTGATGTCCGCCATACTCCAACCAAACGCCTCTTTATTAGATTTCAATACCGATAAAAGTGCATTCTCTTGCTCTGATGCAAGAGAAGCGGAAATGATAACCGGTAATGACTCGTTCTCACCAAGATATGCATATTTCAGGTGAGAAGGTAAAACTTTGAGATCTAACTCAGGCGGAGAAATGATAGAAGGAAGGGTCATAGATTGATTTTTGGATCTACAAAGAAGCTCAGAGCCTGTGAAAGATACAGACTCGGGTGGAGAAAAGTCAGAAGTGCAGGACTCATGTGTAGCTAAAGTGTCCTCACTAAGATCATGTGTGAAATCAAACAGAGATGTGCTAATGTCATCGAGATCAGTCAAGCAAAGATCCTCAGCTCCACAACTATCGGGAGCGATCTCATGGACAGAGCACACATCTAAAATATGAGCAGAGGGTTCTGACGGCTGACTTCCAACTCTATAGATATTTAGTTCAATGGTCATATTTCCAAATGATAAGTTCATTGAACCATTTCTACAGTTTATAACAGCGTTGGAAGTGGCAAGGAAAGGACGACCTAGAATCACCGGAATTTGGCCCCGGGGGTTTGCTACAGGATGTGTGTCGAGCACAATGAAGTCTACGGGGAAAACAAATTCCCCGACCTTTATCAGCACATCCTCTAATTCACCCCTTGGTTTGGTGATAGATCGGTCTGCCATCTGGAGAGTGCAATGAGCAGGTTTCAGCTCTCCAATCCCTAATTGCTCATAGACAGAATAAGGTAACAGGTTAACACTCGCGCCAAGGTCTAACAGAGCACGATTTATGTTTTTACCCCCAATCGAAATCGAAATTGTAGGACAACCTGGGTCCTTTCTTTTCTTTGGAAGCTGGGGTATAAAAGCAGTGCTGATGTTATTAGACATAAAGACCTTCTTCGGCACTTGGGTCTTCCTCTTCCTAGTGCACAAGTCCTTTAGAATCTTCGCATAAGCGGGGACTTGCTGAATCGCATCTAAGAGAGGGATATTGATGTTAACCTGTTTGAACATCTCTAAAATTTTCTCTATATGAGGACTCGTTCTATTAGCCCTTAGCCGGTTCGGGTAAGGTGCTTTCGCAATAAGCGCGGGGTCCATCATAGGAGAAGGAAAGGGGGGTAGACGAGGTCCCAAAGGAGGTGTGGGGACCGTCTGTGGAGAACTATAAGGGTTGGGTGAAGGTGTTGAGCCTAAAGGGAAATGGAGAATAGGCTCGTGCGAAGGTGGTTTGGTAGAAGAAAAAGGATCAGAAGGTGAAGTGTGTGTATGTGGGAAAGACTCAGCCGGGGTGTTGATATGATTTTCAGTATTATCAATATCTTCCCCGACATGATTGTTCAGCACTCTTCCCGATCTCAACGTGGTAATGGCATTTACATTGTAATGCCCAGGATTCTGTAGGGGTTGAGAGGGAAGTTTCCCTTTTTCTCTCGCACTCATTTCGGCTTTTAAGCGTGCGATTTCAGCTTCCATCGTGCGAATACTCTCAGCTTGGGACGCTGAGTTTTTCTTTATTTCACTGACGGAAGATCTAACCTCAGTCGAAACATCCATGAAATTTGATAAAAGTGATTTCATGGTTTGAGTGAATTGAGAGAACTCGTCAGAACAGGGCTGCATAGGATTAGACTGTGCAGGAGTGTTGCCCTGGTTTTGGAAATTTTGTGACTGGTAGGGGTGCTGAGTGAGTTGTAGGGGTTGCTGTTGTGGTGGAGGAAGAGCCCGTTGAAATTGATTCGTGTTTGGAACCGTGTTTTGAGATTGTGATTGGTTCCAAGCAAAATTCGGGTGGTTCCTCCAACCCTGATTGTAACTGGAAGAATATGGATCGTTTCGAGGTCGTTGAAATGCGGCATTAGAATGCTCGTGACCTTGAAACGCAGAGTTTAATGGACATTCTTCCGTTAAATGTGACGGATCAGAACAGCACCCACAAACAGTTTTGGGGAGCGACATTGGGTTTAGGGAGGCTGCTGCAAATTTGTGTTCCATAGCGTCGAGCTTCTTTTGCATTGCTGCCATTTCAGCTCGGACACCTATGGACACATCTATTTGGTGTACGCCACCCCTATTCAATGGTTGTGTTCCACTCTCCCAAATTAGTGACTTTTCAGCGAACTCTTCTAAGTATCGCCAGGCTTCCCCGTCATCTTTGGTCATAAATGTACCTTGACACATGTTTTCAAGGCTCTGTTTAGTGCTAGGGTTACTGCCCTCATATATGATTCGGCAAAGCTCCCATCTCGGGATGCCGTGATGAGGACATTGAACCAATAGATCCTTGAAACGTTCAAAGTATTTTGAAAATGGTTCGGCAGGGAGCTGGGCAAATTGGTTCAGTTCGCTACGGATTCGAGCCGTCTTTTGGACTGGGTAAAATTTCTTAAGGAATGCAGCGACGAATTCTTCCCAATTCGTAATAGAGTGTGCGGTGGTGTTATATAGCCACTTTTCGGCTATATCGCACAAAGTAAATGGAAGAAGTCGTAAACGCATCGCATCCACTGAAAGTTGAGACGTACCCATCATTGCGCAAACGTTTTCAAATTTGGTAATGAAAACGTAAGCGTCCTCGGTCTCGAGTCCGTGGTATTTGGGTAAAAGATTGATATACTGGGGCTTAATCTCAAAATTATCCCCATTGGCTGGTGGTGTGGATAAGCAGGTCGAAAGTGGACCTCTATGTGGATAACATCTTTCCTGGAGAGAAATGTGGGGTGGAGTAGGATTCTGCGCACCAACGGACGGTGGCAGATTAGGGTTAAAGAAGTTTGATGGATTCGGATCCATCGGTGTGGGTGTGGTAGTGGGTAAAGAAAAGGTAAATGGAGAATTATCGACTTCGGAGTCGATAGGAGGTACGCGGACTAAACGGGCACTAGAATCCCGTGTCCAGCCTATCTTGTACTAAAAAGGGTTAGTACAAGTGGCAGCGTTGACTTATAATTAGGGGTAAAATGAATGCGGTGCTTGCTTTAAAAAGGGACGGATTTTGAAAAAATGATGCGACAAAACAAATGCAGCACACAAACCCTAGAATCTAATGGTCACCTAGGTCCGATCTCTAGACCGCTCCTAACTGCCAAAAGACAAGTCGCAGGATCAATCCTCCACTGCCTCTTTGTCCCCCTGTGGCCGGATAAGTGCCAGGTAAGTGGGAAGGAACCACCACTACAGTGGACCTAATTAATAACCACTAGCCTTAGACACACTCGCCTTAGGCACCACAAGAAAACGCGGATAAGCAATGAATTACCCACGACCTTCTCTTGTCCTATTGAGCGCGACAGTCCTTAGAGTCTTCTCTAGATTTCTTTTAGTTAATGGAGGTAATGCGGATGCAAGTTTGACGATTTTCGGGGCCTAGGAAGGGTAATGAAATCCCCACCTAATTTGGATTTGGCCGTGCCCCTTAAATTTCCGTATTAGAATGCAAACAACCAAGAAATCAAAAATCACACACAATTTTATTTTTGCTTTTGCGCGCTGCGATTTATTTGCAAAGAATCCTGCAGCAAAGGGTTAGTTGGAGCTAAAAAGAGAGAGGGGAGAGAGAGAGAAAATACCTGCACTGAAAATATTTCAGTGATCCCTCAATACTGCGGCGCTTCCGCCGCAATATGCATGTATCTGCCGCTCTTCCGCGGTTGGATATTGGAATCAGTGCACCAAATTTCTTTAGGAGCTTCCTGTTCCTATCTCCAGCTCTCTGGTATATCCCAAATAATTTTTCCACAGCACAGAATGCTCCAGATCACCTTGCAGTCAAATCACAACACACGTGTAAGAGTTTGTACGAATTTTGATTTCAAGAAGTAAAACGTAATAATTCTTTCACTTCAAACTATAAATGCAAATGAATTAGCGCGATCCCCGGCAACGGCGCCATTTTGATTGGAATGTTTTCTGATGTGTAAAATAAACTTGTAAAGATATCACAATCAAAAAATTATATTGACCGCAATCAAACCACGGTGTCGGAAGTAGTTAATGAATGAGTGCGGATCGTCCACAGGGATTGTGCAATTCAATTGTATTTTGATACTTTTGAAATGAAATGTTAAACAACAATAAACGAAAACATGATTCAAGATGTGATTTGTATTCGAGTGTCACTATCCTTTACTCAAGAATCAAGAAACTATAAACAATCAAGAATCGGTTGTTTTGATAATATTTCCAATTAACAATCAAGAATATAAGAGAGGCTCGTAGGAATCGATCGGATCTTTAGACGTGATGCAATCTATAGGGTTTCGTGTTCTTGTCCTTCGAAGAATTGATACTAGATCAATGGTGATCAACGAGAGTTAGGGTTTTCTTGATGAAATTAGGGTTTCATCTCTTAACCCTTATTCTTTCGAGGATACCATTTATATTCTAGCCTCTAGCAATTTCAAGAAACAATCGGAACTCCCCAATCTCGAGCGATGTCGATCAAGAAAGCATCGCAACGAATTGGGTCGTCGATTCTTGAACTTGCTAGGGTTTACAAACTCGTGGGATTCAAGAATCGATTACAAATTTGTTACATCATCATACTAAAGATCTTTTCGACTCCCCGACGAGCGAAGTTTTATTCACACATCACCACAAAGACAACATTCAAGAATAGTAATGATAACATGATGCGGAATTTAAAGAAAACAAGATAAAAGAATATCACCTTTTATTTAATCAACAATTTCAATACATTCTTTCAAGAATCTACAAGAAGAAGAAATCGATCGTTGACTCGGCTTCGCTCGTCTCCGTGGATCGTGGATCTACTTTGATCTCTTGCCCGATTGAAGATCGGCTCGGCTCATAAAAGGGTTGAAGGCATCTTGCTTGGCTTGCACTCAAGATCTTGAATTGTGGTTGGATTTAGGGTTAGGGTTTCCTACAAGCTCTCTCACTAAACTTGAGGAAGAGGGGATGAAGAAAGAGATTGATTTTCTAAACTTCAATCAAGGTTCAATAATTTTTCTAACATCAGAAATGAGTGAGCCTAGGGTCTTATTTATAGAACTCCCAAACCCTAGGTTAGATTTGAATTAGAACTTTCCCTCCCAAAGTTTGTTGAAGGGTTTCTAGAAGGAGTTTGTTAGGAGTTAGCTTAGGGTTTAAGCTAGGGTTTAGGGAAAGTTCTAGAATGATTAGGCTAGTTTAGGTGTTTGCTGATCTGGAGGAAGTATCTGGCATATTCTGGAAGTTTGTGTGCATTTCTGAGCTGTAGCCACTGAAACAGGAATTTTGGTGCCAAAATTCCTTGATGACGTCACCAGTATGCCGCGCTTCCGCCGCATTTACCCTATATATGCCGCGCTTCCGCGGTCTGTTGGTGGCCTTGGGATCTGTGTCTTCTGCAGTGGTCTTGTACTTCTGTTTTTAGCTTCCTTTGATGTTTAGATTTGTACTTCCTCTTCTGTGTTGATACCAGATTTGAGTTAAGTGAATTTACGAGCAATTGTAATGGTCGAGCAATGTAATGATCGAGCAAGCTTCTCTTTTCCTGCATAGACTTCGAAACAGGGGTTGCAAGATATAGAAAATATGCTATGTAATGCAATGCAGTCAATTTCCCTAGAAATGATGGTTTTAAGGTCGAATACATGTAATCTGATATTTTGCGACCGATTTGCTAATATGTAGAATATGAATACCGTACACTTCTATATGGATGCAGATGATATGGAAATTGCCTGTTAAAATATGCAATATTTTCGACTGATCACATCCCATAAAAATCTCTCTCTGGGAACAGGCCTTTGTGAGTGGATCCGCTGTGTTGTCCTCTGAGTCTACTCTCCTAACCTCGATCTCCCTGGAGATCAACCATCTCCATGATCAAGTGATACTGCCTTAGAATATGTCTGGATCACTGATGGGACCGGCGTTCCTTGGCATAAGCCACAACTCCATTGTCACATAATGGGAGGAACAAAGTTCATCTTATGAACTAATATACACCCAGACAGCCTCTTTGGTAGCATCTTAAGTAGCGATGTATCCTGCCTTTATCGTCTAGTATGTCACGGTATCTATCTTGGAACTCCTCCAACATACCGTCCCTTTACTGAGGATAAAGACAATGCCTGCGACTGACACTCAGTCGTCATTATCACCCTGGAACCCTTCCAATGATTCTCCCCAGGATCGGTTGACACCATCTCACTACAACTAGTGAGAGTCCTAACATCCAATTAGATCTATCTTATAGATCCAAAAACCCAGGATTTAGGAGGTATCACTTTGATCCTATATGGAGAATCATTGTGATAAGCGGAGATTGATCGAGCGTAGCATAGGAAACTCCTTCCCTATCAAGAGTATGTCATCCACGTACTCTACGAGGATCGTCACCATACTCCCTACTACCTTCTTGTTTATACAAGGTTCATCTACCATTTTGATGATGTCAAATTCTTTGACTAATCCATCAAAACAGATGTTCCAACTCAGCGATGCCTGCTTTATCCTATAAAGCATCTTGCACACGTTTCCGCCGCTCCTACTGTCTACGAGGCCCTCTGGCTGTGTACTTATAGACGCACTCTTCTAAAACATCATTTAGAAAAGCAGTCAAGACACCCAACCACCAGATATCGTAGTCATGGTATGTAGCCGTGGCAAGTAGGATCTGGATGGACTTAAGCATAGATACTGGAAAAGGTTTCATCATTATCCACGCCTGGTCGATGACGAAAGCCTTTAACAAGTCTAGCTTTGAAAGTCTCAACTTTTCCATCTTCACCAAGTAATCTTCTCAAGATATACTTGCTCCTGATGGGGATTTAACCCTTCAGATATAGCAACCAAAGTCCATACTTTGTTGGTGTATAAGGATTCCATCTCAGATCGCTAAGCATCCAGCCATTCTTACAGAGTTCCACTCCTGATGGCCAGCTCGAAACTAGTTGGGTCATCATCTCATGATGCAATCCTCGCTCCCACTGTCATAGAGAAACAGAAGTATCTCTCAGGTGGGTGAGGAAACCTACTAGATCGGCGGAGAGGCTGAGGTTCGTTGGTTACTATTGAATGCTTTGGTTCTTTCAAATCATCAGCTGCTGTTTGTATAGCTGGAACATTTCCAGTTCTACATAACAGATCTTGCCTCGAGCTTGTCCGGATTTTGTTTTTCAAACATAGGCTGGACAACCCCAAATCTTAACTAACTTAAGAGATGGGCTCTTCCCTTATCATATCAAATATGAAGTGGTAGGCAACTGATTTGATTAGAACCCAATTCAATTGGTATGCAGCTTCTTAAGTGCATAACTCCCTAAAAGGAAATAGGTAACTCAGTAGTACTCATCATAGAGCACACCTTATCATATAGGGTGTGATTGCTCCACCCAGATATACCATCGTGCTATGGTGTATACGGAGGAGTAATGCTGAGAGAGAATCTCATTCTCCTTTAGAATAGTCCAGGAATTTCGTGCTCAAGTATTATCCTCCTTGATCTCATCAAAGGACATAATACTTATACCCGCATTGGTTCTCTACTTCTAACTTATATTCTGTGAATATCTCAAAAGGTTCGGACTTGTGTTTCAACAGGAACATAGGTCTGAATCTCGAGAGATCATCAGAGAACGTAATGAAGTATAAAGAACCAGTCTTGGCATGTGTAGACAGGGGACCTACATACATCAACATGTATCATCCCAAGAGTTTACTAACTCTTTCTCTGTTTCCATTAAACGGAGCTATGGTCATCATATCTTTGTGACATGACTGGCGAGTTTCACAAGATGTAGATTCAAACTGATTTAAATATGCATCTACATGTAACTTCAACTAGTCGGGTCACATTGATCTGACCTAGTCTACAATACCTTAAGAAGGATCCGTTCATTTCTGAACTCTTCCTCTAATGTGTGTTCCATATACTAAGAACTGTAGTTTGATTTAGAACGTCAATGCTTTTAGATAACGTGCTTGAACCGATCAACTTTTGATATAGGAAATGTTCAAAACATTATCCAACTATACAAAATTTTATCATTTCTTTACTAATAAAGAGATAGATATGATTTTGTATATCAGGTTCGGTATCTAATAACATTTGTTCAGAATCAATGTATTCGTAATACAGGGTGACAGTGACCAACAGACTTGGCTGCAACACTTGCCCCGTTTTCTGCCTCATGAAACTTATCACCCGTTCTCAGTTCTCTACCCTTCTGTAGCCCTATGTAACTGATTACATATGTGGGATCCTGATCCGGTATCACATACCCAGGACGTAAAGGATACTGAGAAACAGTTCTGTATAATGAACACACCCGAAGATGATGCATCATCATGCACTCTCTTCGTTTGGGCGGCACGGGAAATCTGGTATTCCCCAATTTCCTGCTCTGTCTTATAACAATTATAAGTTGGAGCGGGACCAACGTTCCCCAGCTCAGTATAATAAGCGGGTTCGGTCAATAATCCGTATTATTATCTTGATTAAGGCGTGATATGGTCGCTACCTGGAGAGAGAGAGAAGAAAACACTCAGCGTGCGCTCTGTCAAGAATAGATTGGTTATTATTTTATTTAATCAGGATGGCTCCCACTGCTTTTTATCAAATCTTCCTTCAAACCTTAAAAGGAAAGACTAGCCGGGATTAATTACACACTACAAGTTCGCCAATCTTTCAGCCAGGCCAGTGTCGGTACTTTGAGGGAGGTCCCCCGTGCTTTCGCACGAACCTAATTAATGTAAACCTCGTTTTCCCAGAGGCGTAACCCCGTTGACACCTTTCTAGACACCTACTTGATCGGCTAATTGTAATGTATAAAACTCTCCCAGGAGTAACTCTTACTCGCAGCGGGTATCGGGATCCAACTATCTCATAGAAGGTATGCAATCTCATTGCAAATTTCAACACTTGAAATTCCCGATAATATTTTGCCCCTAGCGTCCTATGACCTTGACAGAGGTCAACAAACCATATGCTGCTAGTCAAGTTCAACCCGTCATTTCCTGATTGAAGTAAACCCACCCGCACGACCCTTGACAGAGGTCAACAAGGTCGCACGACTACCCTAAATCAATCACATCATATGCTTATACAGATAAGCACTAATCAGCTACTGCACACTACGCCTTGACAGAGGTCAACAAACACAGCACGAATACTAACCAGTACATATCTGAAATGACGGAGGGCTACGACAGGTTTTTCTGAAAACCTATTGCGTAATGAACTTGATATCGTTGTAAAATCAAATGATTTTTAAAATGGAGTGTTTTTGAAACTTTTCTAGTTTTGCTAAAGGAGTCACTCCCGGTGAAGGGATCGTCGGTCCTTTCCTCGTCGAATGAGGTGCGGGATATATCATATATATCACTGTGCAAAGCAAAAACTCTTAAAAGCAATCAAAAGACAAACCGAGAGTGTAGCATCTGCCAGTTATTGCTAAAGGAGTCACTCCCGGTGAAGGGATCTCGGTCCTTTCCTTATCGAATAAGGTGCAGGATATATCACATATAGCTCTGTGCAAAGCAAGAACTGTAGCTACCTGTTTTATTTTGGAATTCGATTCTACAACATCTTAGGTTTCTTTTATTTCATTAATCTCATTAATGAAGTCCCATCATTTAAGTACCTAAACATCGCAGATAAATACGACGTATACTTATGCCATCCGCATTCGCCTCGATGTCCCCTCGTGTACCGTTAGGTTAGGTAACTAACGGCAGAGCGGGGCAGGGCTAGCGCGGGTGTAAAACATAAGTAACATCTATATAATATATCATATATACTATATACTGTATCTATCACAGAATATCACATGATCACATCACAGATATCGCAGCAGAAGAATCATATGAAATATTGGATATACTAGGACGTCCGTGTTTTCAATACGAGCCAGTATAAAACATCCACGGTCGTGATGAATAGCCAAACCCACACCCCTAGACCCCTATGAGAGCGGCAAGCAACCCTACCAATTCTAGAGTTAGGAGACCCGGACTCGACTCCTCGAGTTGGTCTCCCACTGGACTCCAGAACCCGGTTACTTGTGCTCCCCTCCTTGGGTCTATCCTAGTGCGGAAAAGTAAATAATATACAACAGGTGACAACTCCCGCAACCTGGAAGCGCCCCAATAAAAGAATATTACATACAAGTTTTTACATGAATGAAAATGAAAAACACTCATCTCACATAAAACCCCCCGGCTATTCAAACACGACGATCCAATATAACATATCCAGCAACACATAACATCACATGTCATCAACGTAAGTAAATATGCGCATCCCAATTGTCGTTGACATATAGCAACAAAACCGGCGATATCACATATTACACTTACGATCACAGAAAAGAAAGTGTAAAACTACAACAGTTGGAATCCGCATCCTGCATAGACATCGCATGCCTAATCAAATGAATTCTTTAGACATCGCATGCCTAACAATTATAAACCCCGCATTTTAGTCTCCAAATCGAAAACACTTTTCAATATAAAGTCGGGCAATTCAACAAGATTCCCGACATCCTGATCGAATGCTCGTCGCAAACTGCAGTAGACGGCCGCACCCCTGATACCGTCGACGAAGTGCACCAAGGCGGAACACCGCTACCGCGAGCACCCGGACGGATGCTTTCGGCGACGGGGTTCTCCTACAGTCACTTGGTCGGGGCTATGGAGTGAGGCTGTCTGTTAAGTTTACCCGGCGAGTATCCGCGTACGCTACGTGATTGCGACGGACTTTTGATCACATCAAAATTCCGTGGCAACCGATCAAGTGAGACTAAACCGCTAGATTTATAACATTCATTCAGTTATCACATAACTTTTGTGAATTCCAATTATTGTATCCCATTCCAGATAAACAGAAAATGTTAAACTTTTCGATCGAACAGTCAAACACCCAAGTTTTCCCGATACAGCTCAACACATGAAATAAGTCTAACAACATTCAGTTCGTGCCTCAGTACCAACGGTTCAGCCGTAGAAGGGTCAAGCCAACGCCTCACATGTGGCATGCCGTACTGCCCCAAACCCGAAGGTTCAAAGGGCAGTTCAAGACGGTCACATAATCGAGTTAAGGTTTGTTGTCTTCTAGAGGGTCCATCGCGTTACTTGCACTACTTAGAACGTCGTTAAACTACGGAAAAATCCAACACTTGGAAATTTCCCGACAGGGGAAAAATTGGGTATTTATATCCGGTCGAACTTTTTAACATATTCTAAAATTTATCCGGAAAGCCACACAGACAAAATTTGATAATCCGATCGAACATTCGAATCCCCAAAACAACCCCAGAAAATTCAACTCTTGAATAAATATTAAAAATTCCCAGAAAAATCAGCATCTGAAAACATGAATTACTGTGCAGAAAGGGGAGGATGACGTCACCATGTTGCCGCGGAACCGCCGCAGAAGCAAGGCTTCTGCCGCGGTTCCGCCGCCGTTTATACTGTTCATGAATAAATTTTTGCGCCGTAATTCTTAGAATTCCCTGCTGAATTTTTTACGAATTTTTAATCTGGAAAAATCCCAGTTTTTAGAAAAAGTCCAGAGAGCTATTTTGGGTTCGGATTTTCGATTGATCGGACTTCAAACTGCGTCTAGACTTCATCTAAGGCTCTAGCTTGGCTCTGATACCACTGTAGGGTTCCTAGGCACCCTAATGAGGTCTCACAAGGCATCGAACATGTCGTTTTCAATATTTAACGGTGCCGAGAAACCCTAGAACGGATCGTCGGCTAGATTTCTAGGCGATAAGTAAACTAGTTAACATCTTAACTAAGAGGAAACGGAAATACAACCTTTGTAGATCCGGTTCTCCACCTCCACGGCTCCGTGATGAAGTCATCTCCGCTGTCCAAATCAAAATCCGGGCTCTAGCGTCGGCTTCATCGGAGAAAGAGCGGGCAAGGTCATCGATGTCCATGCCGAAGATGATCTACGTCGAGGCATCGCTAAATCAAGCTCCACCTTCACTAAGTCATGAAAACTTGTGAAGGAAACACACTCTACTACTTGGAAAGAGGTAGAGGATGAAGAAATAGGAAGTGGGTAGACTTTAGAATTGGATTTCTCACTCTAATTCATCAATCACCATTGATGAGGCAAGCTTTCTTCTTGAAGTGAAGAAGAAGAAGATGATAAAAGTTATGATAAGTTCATTTTCTAAAAAGAAATAAATATGAATCCTTATCATTAACCAACCATAGTTTAGTGTAGAGAATAAATCATGGTTAGATTGAAGGGTTAGGGTTAAGCATCAAGACAAAATGGTGACTTAGTCAAAGTTTCATGAAGCTTCATAATCCATCCAAAGAAAGCCACCATTTATTCTTTATGCAAATCATTTTCCAAAAAGAATAAATAGATAGATAAATGAATAAGTAAAAACAAAACCCTAACCATTACACAACCATGGTTTAATCTTTACACTTAGCCAATTTAGCATGCATCATCAAACATGATACAAACTAATGCACAAAAGTATATCACATATACAATGTGCACATCCGAGTGAGAATATCCATTTAAAGTGAACCAATACTAGTTAATGCAAAGTAATATATAAAATATATAATTATACATTAAATCAACACTTGATTTAACGATCTGGTCATATCACATATAACCGACTAGTATCCAATGTATCGGCTTATCGAATCAATCCTCGATTCGATAACTAGGTTATATCGCATACAACCATTCGACACATTCATCGCGAGAATAGAATACGGTATCACATACACTCATTATTCTCGGTCCCGCACATATCTCATATGCGCTCCTATTTCGTTTTGCTTGAGCCAGGAAACCTCTGTGTAGGACTCTAAAGACTCGTCAATACGCCGGCAGCAGGTGATGATCATATCAAACACCCACAAGCCGTAAGCGGTCTGCTAAACGTAACGGCCACCCCGGTATTGAGCGATCTGAAGATCGACGAGCAAGCCCGCTCACACTCCAGTGAATCCAACCAGTAACACTACCGTACAGTCCGGTCTGATCGTCTGATATGTCGCATATCTCGCCTAGGGGTGGTAAACGTCAGACCCCAATAGCTCGATAAGTCGTGTCGATATGAGGTCTATAACAATTCGAGAAACTACTGGTAACACTTACCAGTAAATCTCAGCAACCCTGGCCAGGGATTTCCTGTTATAGCCAATCGAACACAGCGCAACATCAACTCCCTATACCGGGAGAGACGAATCCCCTCCTATCGCTCATTGCCTCCATGTGACTCGGGACTGTACCCAAAAAACACCGTTTTGCACGCCCTCTTGGACGTGGTAAGATGGAAATCAAAGCACAGTGGGAACCACACAAGACTCTATGACGATCTCGGGTCAACAGA
This sequence comes from Agapanthus africanus, assembly GCA_030015575.1. Classification (NCBI taxonomy): domain Eukaryota; kingdom Viridiplantae; phylum Streptophyta; class Magnoliopsida; order Asparagales; family Amaryllidaceae; genus Agapanthus; species Agapanthus africanus. The sequence goes on from CM057344.1 coordinate 44,520,501, forward strand.
CTACTCTGTACCAGTGTCACCAGAGAACTGCCATCTGACGTAAGGTATAATACCATCTGGGAGTTCTCGGCGAGTCCGTCCAGTGTACCCAGTCTCTACTGAGCACCCGTATATCATCTCTGATGTCAAACACCAATGGATATGGGATCATCCATCGCCCATCTGTATGGGTCGAGAAGGTATACGCTAGTCTACTCTGGTATATCGATGCCCCGTCTCGATACACCCACGACTAGGGACTTTGAAGGATGTACTTATGGACTACCATGTCCCCACTAGTATGATCTGCATCACAGTCCAGGTAGTCAAGCACACATCCTAAGGGCTTTACCAACATGTAACAGAGAGACAATCAGTGTACACGTTAAGGTAAAGATCAACCAGATAGCATACTATCATGTCGAGCAAGAAAGTCCTCCCTATATATGTCCCAGCATCCACTACAATATACATCCTATGTATAGTAATGGCCTCTAGGGCATACATATAACTAACAGAATGTTCATATATTTGTGTTTACCATCTTGTTTATTTCATAATAATGTATATGATGAGCTTGGTCATTTTGAGATTTCTTTTCAGGATATCGGATATCTCACGACACAAGCATATAAATGAGGACAGAGAATATTTAGCTTAAATGGAATATCTAATGGAGATTGGAGAATATGGACGAGAGTTTCCCAAATTGCATATCAAGTTTCGTGAGTTCAAGCTACATAGCCGAGAAATAAGGATTCAAGAGTTCAAGCGAATAACCAAGAAATTAGAAGCCAAGTCCAAGTTTGAAGCATCAAAGATCGAAGTCGAAGCGAAGTTCATTTGAAGATCAAATATCGACTTCAAGACGCAAGTGAATGGAATGGTGTGTTCGAGTTTGAAGCGCCTAGTGTCGAAGCTAATTTAAGATTAATCAACCAATGCAAAATTCAAGCGAAACACCAAAGTTTCAAGAGTTCATGTCAAAGTGTCGAAAAATCAAGATTTCAAAGAAATGCGACATCGACATAGGATTCTATGTAAGTACTTGAATATAGTTATTAATAATTAGAGCTCTTGAAACATTCACACACACTTGCATAAACGTTTTACATTGCATGAACATTGGAGTTTCGATTTAAAATTGATTTTCATCACAAAACACATGTTTCTAAGTTTTTACGCTTCAGACGTCTGTTCTCATGTGCTTCAGACGTCTGTCGTCTTACTGTGTGTTTATAAAATACCAAAATATCAGAAATATCAGTTTTCATATGTTTTGTACTTCAGGCGTCTGTTCCTTGCTTATTCAGACGTCTGTCTATTCTCTGTGTTTTCATATGGTCCATTTTTTATGAGAAAAAGACATCTGCAGTTCATATAGACAGACAACTGATGAAGGTTTTCAAAACAGGTTTTTTGTTCTTTAGACGTCTGGTTAATTACGCTTCAAATGTCTGTCTTCGATCTGTGCTTTATATTGCTTTCTTTAAAATGATCAACAGATGTCTGCACCTATACGGGGCAGACGTTTAAAGAAGAAAGTTTTTGAAAATATAACCGTTCGGATTTATTTTGTTAAAACTTCAGACGTCTGTCCTATTGTTCTTCTGACGTTTGTTCTTACTGAAAAATGCTGATTTGACTTATAACGGCTAGTTTTTGTGTGGGGTTATAAAAGAGTTTTGGGTTAGTTTTTTAAGCTCTAATCACTCAATATTTCAGTTTGCTAAATACTTAAGTGATCAAGAAAGAAAAATCCCATATCTTGTGAGAGTTTAAAAGAGATTTTCATTTTTTTATCCAATCTCTCACATGCACACACTTAAGAGCTATATTTTGATATCCATATTCTTGAGTATTAGTTGAGCTTAATTGTAAACTCTTTTGAGAGTATTGTGCTTCAAGTGTAATCTCTTATTTTTTGTGTTTGGGATCTTGAATGCAAAATTATCATTGTAAGAAAGGAGAGCATCTTTGTAAAGAGAAGAGCGACGAGCTTGTAAGAGTGGAGTGTTACTCGTGTGTCAAGCAACGTAAGGTTTTTGTAAGAGACGTGTTGGTTTAGTCAACACTGGAAATGGGGTTAATGGTTGCGGGTGCACAACGCGTGAGTCTCCGAAAAATACGTGAATTAGTGGAATGGGCTCGTGCGCCTAAAGAAAGTGGACTATGGGATCTCCCGAACTACTTTAAAAACTTTACATGTTTGCGATTGATTGTGTTTGCAATTTCTTACTCTATAGTTTTAGTTTCATAACTTAGAAATTGTTCAATTGCTTGCTTGTTCCATATATGCTCTATTTACTAATTGCTCATACTTGATATTGCTCTTGCTTGCTATTTGTTTAGTTTGTCACAATTATAGCTTGCTTAGCCACTTATCATATTAATATATCTCTTGCTTAGTTATTCATTTGTGTTCTCCTTTAGCAAGAGTAGTATAATTATTTAATTTGGGAATATAATTAGCATAGTTCTATTCACCCCTCTCTAGGACTATTTGGTGTGAGCTTCCGCTATACAGATTCCCCCTGCCTAATACAGTGTAGAATCTAATCTTCAGTAGCCGCAGATAAAATTGATGTTAATTACCTTTCGCTTTGACGCGAGAGAAACTCCGATTAGCGAGTCAAGTGTATCATGCGAACTTACTCTTAAATGTGTGTGTTTGTGAACTTGCGACAGAGAATCCCCTAGGTCGGGCACTTCATATACCGGGCACCCCTAGCCGGACACTTCCAAGCCGGGACCCCCTAGACCAGGCACCCATGTATCGGCTGCCCCAGGCCGAGTGTCCCTGTTCCCGCCAAAATTTTGGCTCAAAACTTGCTCCCTTAAAAAAATAATAACAATAAAATAAAGGAAAAACTCCACATGCAAAGCATGTAGGTACTGTCTCGGATATAATTAAATCCTATGATGGTGCCTTATGTGCTCCTCACGCGGGCGCCAATGTGCAAAACACAAAAAGAAATCTATTAAATAAAAGTTAAACTCTTAGGAGGCAGCGCCTCACGTGCAAGGCACGAGAGCGCCAGCGCCCAGAGTTAAAAACTCTGAGGCAGCGCCTCACGTGTAAGGCACGAGAGCGCCAGCGCCTAGAGTTAAAAACTCTGAGACAGCCCCTCACGTGCAAAGCACGAGAGCGCTGGCGTCAGAACTAAAAGTTCTCTGCTGTTGGATCAAAAATCCAACGGAGATGATAAATCATCAGAGCACAGAATTAAATTCTGATTGAGGAAACACTTCTCAAATCTTTCTAAATAAGAAAGATTGTGCTCTGTAAATCAGAGCACCGTTGGATCAAAGACCCTATGGTGATTTAAAATCACCAAGCTACAGAATAAGCTCTGTAGGTGAAAATATCTTCCTAATCTTTCTAAATAAGAAAGATTGTGCTCTGTAAATCAGAGCACCGTTGGATCAAAGATCCAATGGTGATTAAAAATCACCAAGCTACAGAATAAGCTCTGTAGGGGAAAATATCTTCCCAATCTTTCTAAACATCAGAGCACCGTTGGATCAAAGATCCAATGGTGATTAAAAATCACCCAAATACAGAATAAATTATGTATGGGAAAATATTTTCCCAATCTTGTTAATAACAAGAAAACCATCTTCTGTAAAACAGAAGCCTTTGGATCAAAGATCCAACGGTGGGAAACATTCCCCAAATCAACAAGAGATCTCTCAATGAGAGATTTCCTTAATCGATTCAACAAATCAGCCTCCCTATATAAAGGACCTAAGACTTCAAGTCTTGTACAGAGGAACCCCCCCATAAACTTCAAGTTCTCAGAAAAGAAAAAAGAAGAGCAAGTTTTAAGAAGAAGAAATTTTCTTCAAGGTAAATGATAATAAGTGAGATCATAATATCTCTTCGACTTTTGAGAGTTTAACTCTCACATCATAAGAACTCAGTTCTTTTTCTAGATCACAGATCCATAACACAAGGTTTTTTTTACAAAAACAAAGAGAGCGCAGCATCTCATCAGAAAAAAGAAGAATTTAGTTCTTAGATCTATGAGACAAAGTCTCTTATGAACGAGAATTTAATTTTCAGAGCACAAAGTTAATCAGAACTACCAAAGAAGAGCCTTAGCGCTCCAATTTAAAAAAGAAGCACCTCAGCGCTCCAAGTTTGGCGCTCGGCACCCAGCGCTCCAAGCGCTATTTTACAAGAAGCGTCTTAGCGCTCTACGCGTTTCTCACGTGGGCACTATTTTAGAAGAGCACTCCGTATTCATTGACTGGCGCTCAGCGCCAAGTGCACCGCGTGCTCCTCACGTGTGCGCCATTTCATAAAAAGCACCTTAGCGCTCCAGATCTGGCGCTCAGCGCCAAGCACACCACGTGCTCCTCACATGTGCGCTATTTTACAAGAAGTGCCTTAGCGCTCAAAGTCTGGCGATAAGCGCCAAACGCTCCACGTGTTCTTCACGTGGGCACTATTTTAGAAGAGCGCTCTATATTCATTGAATGGCGCTCAGCGCCAAGCGCGCCACGTACTCTTCACGTGTGCGCTATTTTACAGGAAGCGCCTTAGCACTCTAGGTCTGGCGCTCAGCGCCAAGCGCACCACGTGCTCCTCACGTGTGCGCTGAGGGAACACAAAGTGTTCTTTACTTAAAGCGCTCTACGTCGTAAAGAGTGTTCAACACCCAATAAAAAACAAAAGAAAGAGGGGTGTCAGAACCCAAATTAATGCTCGGCATTATTGAACCAAAAGGGACTGAGCCCAAACAAATGTTCAACATTTTATTCAAATCTGAGTGGACTGAGCCCAAGTTGGCCATAAGTCCTCAATTCAGATTAACTGAGCCCATGTGCTCACAATCTCTTTAATTGGTCTTAGTCCTAAACCTTGACTACAGATCTCTTAACCAACATCGGTTCAAGGGTATATCTCTTCACACTTTTGATATGTGTCGTTGTAATTCTTCAACGTCTTCAGAGAGGTGGTAGGTTCCGACAACCAGAAACTTTACAGACTATAATGTCTTTAAACCCCACAGACTATGATGACGTTAAACTAGAGTATGATGTCTTTAAACACAGACTATGATGTCTTTAAACTTCATGGACTACGATGTCCTTAAACCCAATGGACCGTAATGTCCCTAAACTAAAATGATAGAGTCCAAATACTCTTTCGTTGGATCTAAAAGATCCAAAATCCCGTTGAGTAGATCTTAGTCTAAAATTAGACTAACGTATCCTCAACAAACGTTTAAGTTGATTTTAATCTGAAACAAGATTAACGATTCTTAAACCAACCCAAACCTAAATCTAAGAAAATATGGATTTGGACTAATCCACGCCTTACGGGCGACAATATAAATTAGTCTCCGTATACAATCCACGGGAAACTAAAAACAAAACAAACACATACAACACGAAGTGACCATATGGAGAAGGAGAAAATGGTTACCGCGATGCGGTAGCGTAATTAACTGCAGGGACTTGCGCCTGCAGGGAAGAGCGTCCCCACAATCAAAAACCCTTCGTACACGAGGGGGAATCTGACGAAGTCTGCTACAACGGCCGCATCTGTTTAAACCTCCGATATACGGTGCCATAAATCAACTTGGCATCTTCGGAGAGGTGGACGGATAAAACCAAATAGTATCTGCCCCCAAATTCAGGCAAGACGACCTACGCGGTTTCGTCTTTGTTTTCGGCGGTAAACAGTCCTTTGGTCAGGCGGCCCTGTTGGTTAGTTGTGCTCACTCTACATCGAAAGTAGAGAGGTGGAATGCACAAAAATAAAATTTTGAGTAAGCACAATCAACTAAACCCCTAGTGATCAAACCATAAGCCTAACCGAGCAACTACAAGGAGTTAATCTACTATGAAGAGAGATTATATCTAAATATACGTGTCCTTCGGGTCTTCAAAATCCTCCCTCTTGTCCTCTTAAGGATCCTTGATCAATCTTGCTTGAAATCCTTCTTGATCCTAGATGATCCACCCGAGAATTTGTACTCTAAGCTTGGCTTCACAAATGAAACAACTTAATAAGGTAGTTTGCTAATCTAGGTTACTAAGATGATTTAGATATTGTTAATGGATTTTTCCTATCTCTAAAACCTCATGATTCTAAACATATAAGAGGGTTGAGGTTGAAGAAGAAGATGAGAGCTCAAGAGAGGAGAGAGAAGGCCTGTGTTAGAATGAATGAAGAATGGCTAGAAAAATTCATTTGTATCAAAAATATCTTTCAAATAAAAATTCAAGCCATGCTTGAATAGTTTTCACAAATGAAAAAACAAAGATAATAGGCATGCTTCATACCATGCTTGAAGCCACCTCACCCCTCCACCTCATTTTCTATTTCTAATAAATAGAAAAAATACATAATGAGATGTCATCTTTTAGAAGCATTCTTTTATGAATACAAGAATACCTAACCGTATATACATACCCGTGTTCGTACCAAAAATACGAATACAAAGAGATAGATAAATCCAATAACATGATACTAGAATTAAATCAATACTTGATTTAATAAATTGGCTTAATCTAAGCCCTCTAGTATCACAAACCGTCCGATTAAATTTCGCGCAACTAGTACATGTATTTAATAGGAACCCTGCACGTATAAACATATGATCTCCACATCGTTTTGCCTGAACCAGGAAAACCCTCTATATGGGAATCTAAATACTCGACGGTACACTGGCAGTGGGTTTAACCACAAGCACGTCAGCGGCACTAGCTGTACGTAACGGCTACCGAGACACCTGTCGAAAAGAAGGCCGACAAGTAAGCTCATTCGAACCCCTACTGAGCCGATCTGTGACAATCTCTGTACAGTCCGGTCTTTTCGTTTAAGAGTATCATATACCGGGTCTGGGGGATGGTAAACATCAGACCTATACTGACCCGATAAGTCATGTAGATGTGGTTCAGGACCGATCCGAGAAACTACTGATCTAACCATCATTAAATTTCAACTGTCTTAGCCAAGCTCTTATGGTTTTGTCCAACCGGACACAATGTGATATTGACTCCTAATACCGGGGAAGATGAATCCCTGACAATCGCTCACTGCCTCCATATGGCTCGGGACTGTACCCAAGCAAAATCTGTTTGCACGACTCAGTAGAGCCATGGTAGGGTAGTGATCTAAGTACAATGGGAACTTACACGAGACAAATGATGATCTCAGATCTAAAAACTAACATGTACTCATGTCACCTGAGAACTGCTATCTGACGATAGGTATAATACCATCTAGAGGTTCCCGACGAGTCCATCCAGTGTACTCATGTCCAGTGAGCACCTGCATATAATCTTAGGTGATCACACCAATGGCTGTGGGGCTAACCACCGCCCCTCGTCAGAGTCTAGAAACATATACATAAGTCTACTCTGGAATATCGATACCCGATCTCGATACTCCAGCGACTTAGGACATTTAAAGATGTGCTTATGGACTACCCAGCCTCCACAAGTATGATCGCCATCATAACGCTGGTAGTCAAGCAAAATCCTACGGGCTTTATCAATATATATCATTCATATGTGATATCGAGTATAACATACGCACATGTTAAGATAAAAATAAACCAAAATAATATACTACCGCAACGAGTCTTTATCAACATGTATAAGCAATATTAAGCAGTAAGAAAAACAAATACACATGTTCAGATAAAAACAACTCAAATAGTATACTATACAACTAAGTAAGATTTTCCTGTACATACATATCCCTAGCATCCTTTACAATACAAGATTTTAGGGCATACATATCCAACATGCCCTTCGTCGGGTGATTTCTTCTCCTCCTTTTTTTCTTTTGTTTTGCTTAATTTTATTTTGTATTTTTGATGAAAATTTCGATAGTATGACTGCTAGATTATGCTGATTTTCGTTGAAATATAAGACCGAAATCTATGTTTCATTATTGGGTGTACTAGTAGAAAGCAACATCGACCATATTTTAACAAATGATTCTAACTGCTCTGTAACTTTTTATCCATCTCAGTTTGTGATACATGATCTTCTGATGAAGCAACGGATTGGTGGGGGGCATGAACAGAATAGACTGTACTATGTTAATCACCTTCCCAATACGTCTACAGCTGTCCCTGCGATCCTGTGGTATCAGCGACTTGGTCATCCTCCTCTTTCTTCTTTACGTAATATGTTGCTTTCTCTGATTTATCAGAGTTCAGTTGTGAATTCTGTATTCTTGGTAAACACTATCGCTCCTTTTTCCCTCCAGTTAATAAAAAACAGGATTTACCGTTTGCATTAGTTCACTCCGATATTTAGGGTCTTTTTAAAATTCCTAGTGCGTTTGGTTATAGATATTTTATAACTTTTATCGATGATCATTCACGTACGACTTGGTTGTATTTTTTGCGTAATAGGTCTGAACTTTTGTCTACCTTTAAAATCTTCGTAGTTGAGATTACTAAGCAATTTGGTGTTCTGGTAAAAGATCTTCGTTCAGATAACGCTAAGGTGTATATTAGTAATGATTTTACTGCATTTTGTCAGACCAAGGGTATATTGCATCAAACTTCATATACTTATACTCCTCAGTAAAATGGGACTGCTGAACGAAAAAACCAATATTTACTTGAGGTGACTCGTTCTCTTATTTTGCATATGCATGTCCCTAAACGATTGTGGAATTTTGCAGTCTTAGCAGTATATTTTTATATCAATCGCATGTCTTCTCCAGTCCTAGGCAACCGATCCCTTTTCTCTATTTTATTTCCACAGGGTAACCATTTTCCTGTTTCTCCTAAAGTGTTTAGTTGCCTATGTTATCCCCATGTTTTAGGTTCTCATATTGACAAACTTGATCCTAGAGTTACCTGTATGGTGTTTATAGGTTATTCTCGATCCCAAAAAGGGTATGTATGTTTTGACCCTGACACATCTCCACCATTGATGCATGGTCACTGATCCCCGCTGGCCCATAATGAACAAAAGAATCATTGAAGCTTCGTTGGCGGCAGCGGGGGAAAGGTAGCCCACGGAGCAGTTTGTACTTCATATGATGTGACCTTCTTAGAAGATCAAACCTATATTCCACCACCTGTTGAGAGCCCCACTTCTACTATTTCTGTTCCACATTTACCTTTCTCAGAGGTTGATTCATCTATTCAACCTGTGCTCCCTAGTAATCATCCTGTAGTCTCTTATCCACAGGTTTACCGCCGTCATAAGAAAGTTGTCTCGCCACCTCCTACCAATGATTCTTCTAACGATTCTTTTTTATCTGCCATCACTCTTCTTTCTTCTGTTCACGAAGCACTTCAACACCAAGGTTGGCATGCAGTTATGTTAGAGAAGATTGCCGTATTGCGCTTTAATCAGACTTGAAAATTGATACCTCCGCCTTCAGATAAGAAAGTTGTTGGTCGTCAATAGGCCTTTACTATCAAGCAAAATCCAGATGGAACGACTGACTGTCTCAAAACTCGATTGGTAGCCAAAAAATTTACTCAGCAGTATGGTTTGGATTATGTTAAGACTATCTCACCGGTTGCCAAATTACCATCAGTTCGTGTTCTTATATTCTTGGTTGTTTTTAAGGCATGACCTCTTCATCAGCTTTATGTGAAGAATGCCTTTCTTAATGGCGACCTATCAGAAACTATTTATATGCAGCAGCCTCCTGATTTTGAGCGACCGGGAGAGTCTATGGTTTGGTTTCTACACAAATCGTTATATGGACTGAAGTAGTCACCACGTGCCTGGTTTGAAAAATTTAGTATGATTTTTTGACAGATTGTCTTCAAACGCAGCCGCATCGACACGTCTTTTTTTTTACATATTATCTTTCTAAGAGCAGGGTAATTGTGTTGGTGTATGTTGATGATATTATCATCACTGGAGATGATTCTGCTGGCATCTCCAAGATGAAAGAACATTTGGTTTTATACTTTCATTCCAAGGACCTTGGTCCCTTTAGATATTTCTTTGGAATTGAAATATCACGGAATTTTGGTAGATTGCAGCTCTCTCAGCGTATGTATGCACTTGGTCTTCTATTTGAGGCAAGATTTCTGGGATGCAAACTGGCAAACACCCCTATGGACTTCTAAGTCAAGCTACCTCGATTAAGCTCTCCATCAGATCCTCCACTATCTGACCCAGAACGATATCGACGTCTAGTTGGGAAACTTATTTACCTCATTGTCACTCGGCCATATATTGCATTTGCCGTTAGCACAATGAGTCAGTATATGCAGAATTCTTTGACCTCTCATCTTAAGGCAGTTGAGCATATTCTCATATACATCAAAGCTTTTTCAGGACAAGCTTTTCTTTACAAACCATCATCTATGTTGTCGCTCACAGTCTTTACGGATGCTGATTTTGCGAGGTCTATTGACGATCGTCGTTCTTTAAGTGGCTATTGTGTCTTCTTGGGAGGAAACTTGATTACGTGGAGGAGTAAGAAACAAAATGTAGTGGCTTGTTCTTCTGCAGAGGCTGAATATAGATATATGGCGTACACAGTTGCTGAGTTGGTATGGCTTACCTCACTTTTGACAAATCTTGGAGTTCTTTCTTCTCTTCCGACTACACTTTTCTATAATAATAAGGCCACAATTCACATTACTGAGAATCTAGTTTTCCATGAGCGGACCAAACATATCGAGATAGATTGTCACTTCATTCGTGACAAGGTGACAGATAAAATGGTTGCACTCCACCATATTTCCTCTGCAACTCACTTAGCAGATATTCTTACCAAAACTCTTTCTCGACTGATTTTCACTCGTCTTCTTTCCAAGTTTGGCATCTACGCTCTAACTTACGGGGGAGTGTTATGAATATTGTTGTTAAAATATATTTTAATTATTATATTTAGCTATCGGTTTGATTAGTTATTATATGTTCGTTAAAAGAGGTGGTCTATAACTCTCTATATATAATTGTATGGACCACTACTTTTTTCTTAAGCGAATAAGATAATTCTTCTCTCAATTATTTTCAAATATGAAAGACAAATTAGACGAAAAATTCCTTCCGCTCGATTACGCCCAAACCTTATATAGAAAATTCCATCATTTAAGGCAAAGTAATGAACAAAAGTGCAGCCGTGTCGACGGAAGAATTTTATAAATATTTAAGCCGGTTAAACCTTAAAGAGACCAATGAACAACTAGTTGCAAGATACATAAGTGGTCTCTAAGCATTAATTCATGATGAACTAATTTTATATCATGTTACTACTCTTGAAAAGGTTTTTCAAAGTCGAAGAAAAACTTACAAGAAATTATAAGCGCTGTGGATAGAGCCTCTACTGATTTTGTTACAAAAGAAAAAGAAATTTTTAATCGGTCTTCCGAACCTTCACAAACTATCGAAAAGAATGGGTTAAAAGAGGGAGTAGGTAGCATAAATACAGATAATCATATCGGTAGTGCTTATTGCGTTCTGAAAAGGTGAGTCATTTTGAAAAGAGAATCTCCTGAGAAAATGAATCAATCAAATCATTTAAATTTGATAAATGAGGAAAATGATGAACCAATTAATTTTGACGCCGAGCTAGAAAATGAAAATGAAATTTTAGAAGAGATTTGTGATCCGGATAGTGAAGCCGAAAGCCTTGTCATTCGGTGAGTATTAAAGACACCTAAAAGTTTAGAGGATGATAATTGGTCTGGTAAGAACATTTTTCGCACTTATTGTACGGCCTATGGTAAAAATGTCTTGTTTTAATTGATTCCAGTAGTTGTGAAAACACGGTATCAAGAAAAATGATTGAAAAATTGAAATTGAATTGTGAGACATGCTCTAATCCTTATAAAATTTCACAGTTTAAGAAAGGCCGTGAGGTTGCTATTAATGAAAGATGCATGATTGAGTTTTCCATATATTTTGATGAAATTTGGTTTGATATTTTGCAAATGGATATATGTCATATTTTATTATGTAGACCATGGCAAAGTGATAGAAATGCTCAACGTGATGGTAGAAATAATGTTTATTCTTTTGTGTATAATGGCACAAGATTTGATTTAAATCCTTTGAAATAAAGCACACAAAATTCTGCTAAAAGTGAAAATGTTAGTCTTTTGTTTATGAAACAATCTGAGAATGGCGATAAGGACAATACAAGTGGACATGCGGTAATTTCTCCATTTAAAAATAATGAAAGAAAAGTAAATCATATTTTCAAAGGCGTGAACAAATCCCTTGAGAAAATTGTAATGAAAGTGATTTTAATGTTAATAGCTTTGAAAGTAACCATCTTTGTTTTGCAAGTGAACCTTTGTGCTTTGAAGTATTTCGAGGATCACATGAATTTGGCTTGGGAGGATGGAAAGGCGTTCGTTTGGATCTTGCAATTGACTTTTCGAAAGAACAAAGAGGTGATTCCATATTTGTTGTTATGGACCGATATTCTAAAACACTGCATTTTATTCCTTGTGGGAATACGCTTATTGATGAAGCTCGATATTGGCGATCCCTAAGATCAGGACACGTGGCAGATGACGTGTCCCAGAACTTAGAAGAAAGGGCCCGAAGGGGTCGACCAGGCCACCCCTGTACCCGACCTGCAAGCGCGAGCTGGCCCTCCTCAAAGCCCCCTGCAAAGTGGCCTCCTCGGCCCCTCAGCTCGCCCCGAGCTGCCACAGGACCAAGACTCCTCGGCCCTCTTGCTCATCTCCGAGCTCCCCAACCGAGGCTATCTTCCTCAGTCCCTCCGACCGACCAACTCCGCCACTTACAGGCGTAACCGCCGCTCCGCAAATCTCGCCATGTGCAGATTCTCTGCCAGCAACATCCCACGTTCCACGCCATCACGATTCCCATTAATGGGAGATTCGCTCTTCACGCAGACGTGATGTCGGGAGCATAACTGCCGGCGAGATTCTCGCGCCTGCTGCTGCGTGCTGCCGCCACTATATAAACTCCCATTACAGAGGGGTCAAGTAAGCCATTTTTTATTCCACTTAGCCGTTAATCTGCTCGGATCTCGTGCTAATTTGATCGTCGGAGGGTCCTCGGTGGTACCAAACCACCCCGGGACTTCTTTGCAGGTACTCGGCGCTAAGCTCCTCAAATCACCAATCTCCTCAAAATCCATTGAGACCCACACGCAACAAGAGACCACCTCCAAAATCCATCGGGAGATTGATGGAAGACAACATCTGATGGAGACCCGAAAAGGACCTCCATTAGTTGGCGCCGTCTGTGGGAAATGAAACTCCACAAAAAACAAAGTTGGCATTCCGATCTCCATACACATGCCAAGCGACCGCCCTGAAGATCCAGGTACCAGCCGCCGCCTCCCCCTCACTGGATGCACGGATGAACCTCCCCCGGAGGCCATCATCAACGCCCTCGCCAGCCGAATAGATCGGCTACAGTCTCTCATGGAGGCGCTCGTCCGCGTCCAAACGACCGGGCCAGGGCCCCAGATCGCCGTTCCTCCGCCTCCAGAAGGCTCAGCCCCCATCGGCACGGCTGACCACCGGAAGGTTACGACCCCCGGCCACAGATCCCATGGGCCGATACTCCTTGAGGCCTGCTGGGCGCCCCACGGCTCCACACTGAGATCCGCCGCCAGAGCAGCTCGCCTCGAGCCTCCTCACGACCCTTACACCCGTGAAGAGATGTCGGTCACCTCGCCCGTCCACAGGCATGATCGACACCCCCTCCCTAGACGGGGTCGCACAGAGGGGACTCGCCACGACGGCTCGAGGGCCACTCCGCCCGGAGATCTGAGGAACGCCATCGAGAGGAACCGGGGCTGTGCCCAAACGCAGGTCTCCCACAGCAGAGGTCAGGGATCGCAAGGCACCGAATCCTAGGGGTACCACGGCCGACTCGATGCCCTTGAAAAGAAGATCGAGGGCATGCGCCGGAAAGGTCACCTCTTGGACGACGGGGCTAAGTTCGCCGCCGACTCACTCACCAATCCGTTTACCGAGGGGCTGCTCGCTGTCCACGTTTCCTCGCGCAACAAGCCCCCGAAGGTCTTTCTGTTCGACGGGAAAACTGACCCGAAAGACCATTTGGATGCTTTCACCGCGGGGATGAGTTTCCAGGACCATTCCGACGCCGTCCAGTGCAGGGCCTTCCCAGCCACCCTCATCCGCTCTGGTTGGGACTGGTTCCGAGGACTCGAGCCTCGCTCCATCTCGACCTTTGACGAGCTGGCTACTCATTTCCTCGGCTACTTCGCTGGGAACCGTCGGCAGAAGCGCCTAGTCGCCCGCTTTGGCACAAAAAGTCGCCGCCACGCGGCGATCATCGAGCTTTCTCTAGCGGAATCGAAACGACGCGACCCCGGCGCTTCGCCTCCCGTCATATTCAATACGCATGCTACGCGCATGGTCACCGCGACCGTTCCTATTCCCCATACCTGCAACTGGATGGTCGGGTGAAACCTCATGAAGAATTAGCCGAGCAGCTACCCTGCTCGGCTATACCTGTCCGGTAACTTCCCTACTCGCAACGCCATAGATCAAAGCCCTCGCCAAGAGGCAACCGCGCAGCTTCCCTGCCCTGTCATCCTTAGCGGGCTTTTTACAGCCCCTCCAACGCTAAGGATCAAAGTTCTCCGGAGAGGCAGCCGAGCAGCTTCTCTGCTCGGCTATCCCTGGCCGGTAGCTTCCCTACTCGCAACGTCAGGGATCAAAGCCCTCGCCAAGAGGCAACCCAGCAGCTACCCTGCTCGGTTATCCCTGACGGGTAGCTTCCCTACCGCAACGCCAGGGATCAGAAAGTCCTCCCAGAGGCAGTCGAGCCCGACCCTCGCTCGGCTATCCCTGGCAGGTAGCTTCCCTACCGCAACGCCAGGGATCAGAAAGTCCTCCCAGAGGCAGTCGAGCCCGACCCTCACTCGGCTATCCCTGACGGGTAGCTTCCCTACCGCAACGCCAAGGATCAGAAAGCCCTCCCAGAGGCAGTCGAGCCCGAGGATCCCTTGCTCGGCTATCCTTCAGGACAAAAGCCCTCGCCAAGAGGCACCGGGCAGTAGCCCTACTCAGCCAAGGGTCCTTGATAGGCTACTTACAGCCCCTCCCGCGCCAAGGACCAAAGTCCTCCCAGAGGCAGTCGAGTCTTTACTCGGCTATCCCCGGCTGGTAGCTTTCTACCACAACTGACAGGGATCAAAGTCCTCGCCAAGAGGCACTGGCCAGTAACCCTGCTCGGTCCCCGTCCTGAAGGATCAAAGCCCTCGCAAGAGGAAACCGAGCAGCTACCCTGCTCGGTCATCTTCGGCTGGTAGCTCCCTACCCATGATGCCAGGGATCGAAGCCCTCGCAAGAGGCATCCGAGCGGCTACCCCGCCCGGTCATCCCAGGCTGGTAGTTGCCTACCCACGACGCCAGAGATCAAAGCCCTCTCCAAGAGGCAACCGCGCAGCTTCACTGCCCGGTCATCCTTAGTGGGCTTCTTACAGCCCCCCAACGCTAAGGATCAAAGTCCTCCTTAGAGGCAGCTCAGCAGCTACCCTGCTCGGTTATCTCCGGCTGGTAGCTCCCTACCCATGAAGCCAGGGATCAAAGCCCTCGCAAAAGACATCCGAGCGGCCACCCCGCTCGGTCATCCCAGGCTGGTAGTTGCCTACCCACGACGCCAGAGATCAAAGCCCTCGCCAAGAGGCAACAGCGCAGCTTCATTGCCCGGCCATCCTTAGTGGGCTTCTTACACCCCCTCCAACGCTAAAGATCCAAAGTCCTCCCAGAGGCAGTCGAGCCCGATCCTCGTTCAACCATCCCCAACTAGTGGTCGTTGCTCGCAACGCCAGAAGTCAAAAGCCCTCGCCAAGGGGCAACCGAGCAGCTTCCCATTCATGCTCGGCACAAATACGGCGGACGGCCCTCTGCCCATCACATGTAGAGGATCCTAGGCCCCAACAAGGGACATCAAGTCTATCCAAGTCTGGGCGATCCCCCCTCGACTTCGGGGCCGTGGAGACGCCTCCTTCTCAGCAGCGCTTGGCGCGTTTGGCAAGTGACCGAAATCAACTCGACGAACGATCGTTAGACAAATAGCCGACCTAACATGGAAGCCCAACAGCGCAAGCAGATTACGAGCATTCTTAACAAACATAAGATAAAGTGCAAACCGATGAAACCAAAGAAAAAAGTTTTATTACCGAAGGCAAAGTCTTTACAAAGGGTATTTTGGGCCCCCAGCCTTACAAACTGCCCGGAGGCTTACAAAAATTCCAGAAGCAACAAAATAAAAGGAGGAAGATGGGGGATTTAGGCCTCGGGGCTGAGCACGACCTCGGGGTCCTCGACATCCACCACGGGACGAGCAGGGTCCTCGGTGACCTCCTCGTTAGGAATCTCTTCCCTCTGCTCATCAGCGTACGCGAGGGGATATTCGGCCCGGAGCTCTTCATCGGCGAACTCCGGCATCCGAGCCTTAACGGCGTCGAGGGCCTCGTGCCAGATGAGTGTTGTGGCCACGGCCAAGTCATCATAGAAGTACTTCGCCTTCTTGTAGCCCTCTACCGCCTTTGTCGCCGAGAGGTCGACCAACTTCGCCGCTCTCAGGTCGGCCGACTTCGCCGCCTCAGCCGCCGCCCCCAGCTCCTTCTGGAGGGTCTTCACCGACTTCTTCAGGTTGCCGGTGAGCACCTGAACATCCTCAAGCTTGGCCCCGGCAGCCGCGGCGGCCTCGCGGTACCGGGCAACCTCCCGTTTCCCAGCCTCCACCTCGCCCTCCAGGGCGGCAACCCTCGCCATCACCGCCTCCATCTCCCGCTTGGAGCTCTCTTCCAGCGAGGCGAGGTGGCCCGCAGCCTTTATCGCCGGGGCTATCACCTCGGCCTCTATGCATAGGGCGAGGGCAACGTGCTGGAGAACCTGAAAGATAGGAAAGAGATAAGAAAAATGAAGGAGGCACCGAATCTCACAAAAAACTACACCCTTACCTGCACGAACTCCTGGGCGATGGACGCCATCTGGGCCCTGAAGGTCCGCCCGGGGACCCTACCCCTCGCCGATTTCTCTATCTCATGAAGCAGGCTATCCGCGACGGATAGCCCCGAGGGCACCTGATTGATGTGTGAGGATTTTAGTACGTGCGTTTTAAAATTTAAGAGAATACCGCAATCAAGACGGTGTCTCTTGGTAGCTAGTCGGTTGAGTACGGGTCGGTCCACAGAGAAAAGGTGTTCTTTCTTTAAGTTTTAACGAGTTAAGTCCTATTTTTGGTAGGGTTTGTTTTAAAATCTAAGAATGAGATTTAATTGATTTAAAGTCTTGCTAGGGTTAGGATTAGGTTAGTTTGGAAAAGGAATTCTACTCACTGCTTTGAATGCCCTACTTAAGAATATAGGTGTTAGGGTAATAGTCAATAAAGGGGATTAGCACGACTCGGAAGAAACTTAGTTTCTTCCTTTTGGTCCTTGTCCGTCCTTTCTTGGCTCTTAGCCCTAACCTCTAGTTAATTCAACCACAACCGGACTAACTAGGGAATCACCGCTATCTTTTAAGATAGGGTGTCGTAGTGAGCGGTGTGTGGTTAAATTAAATAGAGTCCTATTTTAAATATTATATGGGGCAAAAAAAGGAGTGTGAGAGATTTCCTTCTCTCAAACCTTCCCTATCCTAACCCTAACAAGTGAGGAATTACCCACTCATTAGGAAAACTATGATAAAATTTATTTTTATATTATTTATAAAAAGGCTATCTAAGTTGCAGATAATAAAAGACAGATAAAATAATGCAGAAATTAAATTCAGATAAAAGAAAATTCAAGATAGAAATAAAACTTACTTTATTGATACCTCTCAAAAACGCATTACAACTGAATTAAAAATTTTTAATCTAAGAAATTAAAAAGAGGCATGCCTAATTAGGCTTTTGGCTTTCCTATTTATGGATAGGAGAAACCCTAGGTTTTACTTCTGATCCATACATGAAATTACAAGACTACCCTAAGAAAGCCGGGTCAAAGCACCGACACCCACCGACACGTGCACTGCACGGCCGCGGAACCGCGGCAGAAAGCCATGTTTGGCCGTGGATCCGCGGCCGTATTGTGGGCTCTTGGGCTCAATTCTTCAGTGATGCTTCATGTTGCTTTTTTCCTTCTGTTTTCTTCACTTGGTTCCTCAGAATCTTTTCTACTTTCTTCCAGATTTCCAACAGTGCAGAATTATGTGGACTTTTACCGCGAGCTCCGCTTTGAAGTCTTGAATCTTGTGCTACCCTTGTGCCTTGTACATTTGAACTGTCTACTGATTTTCATTTGTTCCTTGAACTGGTAGGCGGTATTATACGGATTCATCTATTGTTGGTCGTAGTCTCACATTTGTAGTGTCTTTTCATGAATTTCACTGTAATGATATGAGAACCTGTAACCTGCAACTATTTAGCAGACATGTATCAAAAGAACCTATTTATTTGTAATATGATTAAGAATGGGTGATATAATAATACAAAATTCTGATATGAACAAATACCCCCAAATTTATCTTTTGCTCGTCCCGAGCAAAACCATTTTATTCTCAACAATAACCTAACCTCACTTTCGCAGGGAATCACGATTGCACTGAGCTCGTGCAACAAGCCGTTAAATCTCTAGGTGTCCCTAGTAGCAGGAGTGTTGTCTCCTGAAGGTTTTCAGCAGATACTACCCACAAAATCCGATCAATTTTGCCTGTTGACTCTCATTTTTCAATTCAGTATTCTAGTAAGGAATTCTATTATCTTCAACTTGGAAATCATCAACCCATATTCTTCACACTCACTTATCATTTAATTTAAGATCGTATATGTTCTGCAAATTTATTAAGATTTCAGCATCTTTTGAATTTTCTTTCTAAGATTCTATCTCAACTTAGGAATTTTTATCATCTCTACTGAAGGTATAAGCCCTATCTTTCATTCCTATATCTCATCCAAACCCCAATCATATACCCCTACGTGTGTGTATGTATCACCCCTACACTTGGAAATTCAATTCAAGCTATCATACCCTTGTCGATCGTCCAAAGTACTTTTAGTTGGTGAATTTTAGATGAAATTGCTCACACATCTTTCATGCGACCGTTAATACTTCTTGAGGTACTAACGACCGATTATAAAATGTATTCGCGCATTTAGGCGTAATTCCTCGTCTTATAATACCTAAGGTTTTGCAGTGACTGCTAAACCAGTTGGTCTAAGGCACTAGGTGATAGAGCACCCTCGCTATATTTTTTTTATTTATGCAGCCTTATGTAATTACAAAACCAGTGTTCATTTTTTTTCTTTATTCATACTTGTACTTTTATTTTATTTTCCTTCATACTAAGGATTTTAGACAAGAGCATTTCAAGGTATCCTCTACTATCCCAAGTTGCAAGGTGCGTGTATGTGCGAGTTGTAGGGTATATATTTTCAGAATTTAGACTAAAGGTTCAGAATTATTTTTCAGGCTTACACTTCAAATAAAAATTTCAATACTCTTCCCTTATTTTGACTTAGTCCAAGAACTGAACTCAAAATTTGCCTATTTCTAAATAAACTATAAGGACATATATTTTCTACAGTTAAACTTTAAGAAAGGCTATTTTTAGGGTTTTTAATTTACTAAATTTAGGATCTAGTTTTTCCTAGCTAGTCAACCGTCTTGTCGAACCTAAGTCAAATATAACCAAAATTGAATTTTTAAATTTTTATAATTTTTTAAAATTTTTCAATTTTTTATTTGATTTTATTTTTATATCTTTTTATTTTTTAAATTTTTTATTTTATATTTTTAAAAAAAGATGCAATGCGGAATTAAATATGCAAAGAAAGAAGAACAAATATGTACAAAAAATTAAAACATGCAATGAAATGATAATTATTTACAAACCACCTCCACCCCCAAACTTATCAAAAGCAGTGCCCTCACTGCTCATGGCCTCGCCGTCCCCTTAAACGTGAACGGGAACGTTCCTCTCTTGCCAGCAGGGTGGTCATGCCTTGTTCTATTTCTGTCATTCGTTGATCCAGGTT
The DNA here is from genome assembly GCA_030015575.1 of Agapanthus africanus. Lineage (NCBI taxonomy): Eukaryota > Viridiplantae > Streptophyta > Magnoliopsida > Asparagales > Amaryllidaceae > Agapanthus > Agapanthus africanus. Next base: position 44,540,421 of record CM057344.1, read on the forward strand.
AGTCACCTTCCCTATTAATCTGTCTATCCCCCTAGTGGCTTTCCTAAGTAAACGTGCATGTGCCGCGGGGGTAAGCTCTTCCTCGCTCGTGGTCAAGCTGGAGCTGGGTGTCTTGGCGGGCACATCCTCGGCCGGCTCAGTGTGTGACCATACATCATTTAAGCGTGTGTAGTATATGGACACACCCTCAAGAAAAGGTCTAATAGGGATCCCCCATGTATATAAAACTCAAATTCCTCCACAGGGAGGAAATGGCGACACAGTTGTGTCACCAATATAGGGCATGGATAATTGGCAGCCCTCTTGCCCGCACCAATCGAATGAAGTAATACCGTGCAGATATCATAGCTGGGGTTTCTAGTCATCAAAGTGTGCACGATATGAAGGGATGATGTGAAAAATGTAGTATTATGCGAACTACCAAAAATGTTATTTTGTGCCCAACGGCACACAGTCAACACGTTCGCAAAAAGGGTTCTAGCCTGGATGCCCTTACGTGGCTCTCTCGAACAGTCATTACCCATCAAGAGTAGGTAGTCCTCAAATCTAAGGGGTTGATCGTGCATAGGTAATCTAGGTATTAAGATGACTTCATGGATGAAGTCCCTATCAATTATTATTTCTCTATCCCCCTAAATTAGCCTAATGTATCCATTTTGTGAGAGGCAACCGTCCTCCATGCACTCGTAAAATCGGGTGACGAGATCCGGAAGCGCGAAGGCATTCGGATAATTAAACAGTAAAAAATTCCATCCGCACCTTCGGATCTCTTCACCGAAGTAACTTCCAAAGACCGTGTATGCAAAGATTTGGGAAAAGTCCCTTACAAATTGCAAAGTGGGTGCCATTACAGAGAACTAATTTAGAAATTTTAAATTTAACAGAGAGGGAAATGAAGTGCAAACCTCCTCTGAAATTTTCAGAGGGCGATGAAGCAGAGGCGCGACGGTTGCGCGGCACAGAGGCACCTTCGGCGGCGGAAGCGCGGCGCTCTGGAGAGATCTTCTTGCTCTGGCTGCTGCAGCGGCTAGGGTTTTGAGAGAGAAAAATTTTAGGGTTTGGTAAAACGCAGAGAGGGGTCGGGTTTTATTTATAAAGGGGTGTTTTGGTTATTTGCAAAAAGGACCTCTTAAAAAGAGGAATTTATTTGTAAAATAATTTTTTTTATTAAAATTGAAAATTTTCAAAAATAACCCAAATTTTTTTTTATTTGTTTTTATATAATTACAAGTGGTACATACCCCCAAACTTATTTGAAACAGTGTTTCTACTGTTTATGGCTGGATAACCGAAATTTGGGAGTAGATGGAGGAAGATCAGTCAATGTAAATCGGCTTCTGCAAAAGCAGGAGTTCCTCCGAAGGGTCCGCTGTGAGAAACGGTTTAAGTCTATGTCCGTTCACCTTGAATAGTGAACTGTCCTCAGGATTTTCTAAATTGACCGCACCGTGCGGATATACGGTGCGTACCAAAAATGGCCATTTCCATCGAGATTTAAGCTTGCCGGGATGGAAATGTAGCCGGGTGTCGTAAAGTAAAACCTGTTGACCAGGTTTGAATGTTTTGCGTATAAGGTGTTTATCGTGAAACACCTTCATTCGGTTTTTGACGACAACCGCGTTCTCATAAGCTTCATCCCGAATCTCGTTCAATTCATTCAATTGCAGCTTTCTATGGCTGCCTGCATCTCCGAGAGATAGATTCAACTCTTTTATTGCCCAAAATGCTCGATGCTCAATTTCAACTGGAAGGTGGCAAGCCTTTCCATAAACAAGCCTATACGAAGACATGCCAAGATCGGTTTTATAAGTAGTTCGAAATGCCCAAAGGGCATCAATAAGTTTTGAAGACCAATCCTTACGGTTTTTGGAAACCGTTTTCTCCAATATTTGCTTAATTTGCCGATTTGAAATCTCGGCTTGCCACATGTTTGGGGATGATAGGGCGTTGATAGCTTGTGATTAATGGAATATTTCCGCATTAAGGACTCGAAAGTCCTATTATAGAAATGAGTTCCATTATCGCTGATAATTGCACGGGGGTGCCTAAACCGAGAGAAAATGTTTTCTTTGAGGAATCTAACGACAACCTTGCTGTCATTAGTCTGGCTGGGCACAGCCTCGACCCACTTAGAAATATAGTCAACAGCGAGGAGAATATACGTGTTCCCAAAAGAATTTGGAAACGGTCCCCATAAAATCTATCCCCCAAACATCAAAAATTTCCACAACCAATATTGGTTGGAGCGGCATTTCGTTTCTCCTAGATATTCGGCCTAAGTGTTGGCACCGGGAGCATGTCTTGCAGTACTCATGTGCGTCTTTAAAAAGTTGTGGCCAGTAGAAGCCACACTGCAAGATCTTCTCGGCTGTCTTTTTAGGGCCAAAATGCCCGCCACACGCTTGATCGTGGCAAAATGACAGCACACTCTTAAATTCATTATCGGGAACACACCGACGAATAATTTGGTCGGGACAGTATTTGAATAGATACGGTTCGTCCCAGTAAAAATGTTTTACCTAGGATAGGAATCGTAGTCTGTCCTGATTCGACCATTCATTTGGTATGAGTCCGGTGGCCAAATAATTCACAATATCTGCGAACCAAGGTTCGCATGACACAGTCAAGAGCTGCTCATCTGGAAAAACGTATTTTATAGGAATTTGAAGCGTCGGCGAAGAAGGGAGGCGTGAAAGGTTGTCGGCGACTACGTTTTCACATCCTCTTTTGTCTCTGATGATAAGGTCAAACTCTTGTAGTAAGAGGATCCAACGTATCTGCTGAGATTTAGCGTCCTTCTTTGCGAAAAGATGGCGAAGAGCTGAATGGTCAGTGTAAACGATGACTGGAGAGCCGATTAAATAGGGCCTGAACTTTTCTAATGCAAACACAACAGCTAAGAATTCCTTCTCAGTTGTTGCGTAATTTAATTGGGCCTCGTTCAAAGTTCGGTTAGCGTAATAAATTACATACGACATCTTATCGATGTGCTGTCCAAGGACAGCACCAATGGCAAAATCAGATGCATCACACATAATTTCAAAAGGATACGTCCAGTCAGGAGACGAAAGAATGGGAGCGGAAGTAAGTGAGTTTTTCAATGACTCGAACGCCTTCATACAGTTCGAGTTGAAATCAAAAGTAGTGTCCTTAGCCAACAAAAGAGTCAAGGGTCTAGCTATCTTGCTAAAATCCTTAATGAACAGTCTATAGAAACCGGCATGGCCAACGAAGGCTCGAATGTCTCGGACACATTTGGGAGGAGGAAGATTGGAAATGACTTCAATCTTAGTTTTATCTATCTCAATGCCATTTAGCGAGATGATATGTCCTAAGACAATACCTTCTCGCACCATAAAGTGGCACTTCTCCCAATTTAAAGTAAGATTCTTATCCTTACACCGGGTAAGGACTGCGTCTAAATGTAGCAAACACTCATCAAAGGAGTCGCCGAAAATGGAGAAATCATCCATGAAAATCTCCAAGAATTTTTCCACCATGTCTGAAAAAATACCCATCATACACCGTTGGAAGGTAGCGGGTGCATTGCATAACCCAAAGGGCATGCGACGGTAAGCTAATGTACCGAAAGAACAAGTGAATGTGGTCTTATCTTGATCCTTTTCGGCTATGGGAATTTGATTATAGCCGGAGTAGCCATCCAAAAAGCAATAAAATTCATGCCCAGCCAATCGTTCTAGCATTTGGTCAATAAAAGATAATGGAAAGTGGTCTTTCCGTGTCGCGGTGTTGAGTTTTCTATAATCGATGCATACTCGCCACCCAGTTTGGGTGCGAGTAGGTATTAACTCATTTGCCTCATTAGTTATGACCGTTATGCCTGATTTCTTTGGGACAACGTGAATGGGGCTAACCCACTGACTATCAGAGATAGGGTAAATGATACCACTATCTACACAATTTACAATCTCCTTTTTAACAGCCTCCTTCATGATTGGGTTAAGTCGTCTCTGTGGATCCCTTGCTGGCTTGGCATCATCCATCATATGAATATGATGTTCAAGAATTAGGGGACTAATCCCCTTGATGTCCGCCATAGTCCAGCCAAAAGCTTGTCGATTGCTGTGCAAGACCGTTAAAAGGGTTTTCTCTTACTCGGGGGCTAGAGAAGCCGAGATGATAACAGGAAGGGTCTCATTCTCACCTAAGTAAGTATATTTAAGGTGAGACGGAAATAGCTTGAGTTCGAGTGTTGGAGGCGAAACAATTGAAGGTAAAATTGGTGAAATTGTCTCAAACTCGAAAGATTCCAACAGAGGTTCAAAACGAGTGTAAGCAACCGAGTCGGATGGTTCAGTTAACTCATTCGAAAACTCAAAGGATTCAAACTCGGGTGGTGATTCTTCAAACTCGTTCGAGAAAGTAAAACACTCGTAATCATTATCGGGCGTAAAAGCAGTATCAGATTTAAGGAGGAACGCACCAGTGGCGTCAAAATTGTTGTGATCGAACAGAAATTTCTCGAGCTCACAATTCTCCTGGGTGATCTCTTGGATCGAGCAAACATCAACTATATTAGCATTAGGTTCGGAGGGTTGATTCCCCAACTTAAAAATGTTGAGTTCAATTGTCATGTTTCCAAAAGATAGGTTCATTGAACCATTTCGACAATTGATAACCGCATTAGAAGTTGCAAGGAATGGTCGACCGAGTATCACCGGAATTTGACTCCAGGGGTTAGCTACAGGCTGTGTGTCCATAACAATGAAATCAACGGGGAATATGAAGACCCCTACTTTAATCAACACATTCTCTAACTCACCCCTAAGATGGGTGATGGATCGGTCGGCCATTTGGAGAGTACAATGTGTGGGTTTCAGCTCTCCAACGCCTAATTGCTCATATACTGAATAAGGAAGCAGGTTAACACTGGCACCAAGATCTAAAAGTGCACAGTTGATGTTCTTATCCCCAATAGTTATTGAAATTGTAGGACAGCCAGGGTCCTTTCGTTTTTGAGGTAAAGGTTGGGTAAGAGCATCACTTACTGCACTAGCCAAGAAAACTTTCTCAGGTACCTGTGATTTTCTCTTCTTGGTGCACAAGTCCTTCAAGATTTTTACGTAAGACGGGACTTGTTGGATTGCATCCAAGAGAGGAATGTTAATGCTAACCTGTTTAAATAACTCCACAATTTTCTCCATTTGTGCAGTTTGTTTATTGGATCTCAACCTGTTTGGAAATGGAATATTTTGAAAATTTGTTGAGTCCAATGTTTGTGGAGGAGATTGCGGAGTTGGAACGGATCCCAGTGTTGGTGTTTTCGTGGAGTGAGACATGGGTCCATTTGTAGTAGTAGAAGAAGTAGAGCCTTGTGAAGAATGGAGAACATGCTCTGAAGATGAAGAAGAAGTGGCGGCCAGGGTGTCATCATTAGTGCCAACATTGTTGTGCAACATCCTTCCAGATCTCAATGTAGTCACGGCACTCACATTATGATTTTGTTGTTCATGAGCAACATGTGCATTTTGTGGGTGACCAGGATTTGGCAGTGGTTGAGATGGAAGATTCTCCTTCTCTCGCTTGCTTAAAGCAGCATTCAGTTGTGCAATTTGGGCTTCAATGGTTTTAATGCTTTGCCCATGTGATGCAGTGTGTTGCACCAAAGACTGAATGGAAGACTAGATGTTGGCTGAGAATTGAGTAGATTGCTTTAAAAACGCATCCAGATTTCGTTCTAGCGAGGAAACCTTATCGTTATTTGGTGGAACAAAATTGTTTTGAGAAAAAGAGTTGTTAGGTGCAAAATTGTCATTTGATTTTAGTAAGGTTGTGGCTGGAAAGGTTGCTGATATTGAGTTTGTTGAGAAGCTTGTTGTTGTGGAGGAGGGCTCTGGAAATTGTTGTTTCCTTGGAATTGTTGTTGATTTTGATTTCAAGAAAAATTGGGGTGGTTCCTCCAACCAGGATTGTAAGTTGAAGAGTATGGATCATTTTTTTGTCTTTGCTGAAAGGTAGCATTGACTTGATCCTGTCCTTGAGCAGGTGGGTTGTAAGAACACTCTTCAGTCAAATGGGACGGATCCGAACAACAAGCGTATATAGTGCGAGGGGGTAAAGCGGGGGCAGGAGAAGGCGATGAGAATTTGCTCTCAATTGCTTCTAATTTGCGTGTAATTGCAGCCATTTCGGCTTTCATTGCAATTGACATATCAAGTTGATGAACTCCTGCCGTAGACGGACCGGATGAAGTAGACGAAGTGGTATGTCTAGTGCTTTCCCATTGAAGCGTTTGTTCAGCAAGATCGTCGAGAAATTGCCAAGCTTCCCCGTCAGATTTGTTTAGGAAGTGACCTTGACAAATGGTTTCCAGCAACTGCTTAGTTGCTGGGTTCAATCCTTCGTATAAAGTTTGGCAAAATTGCCATCTTTCAATACCGTGATGAGGGCACTGAACAAGAAAGTCTTTAAATCGTTCGAAACGCTTCCAAAAAAGTTCGGAAGGAAGCTGGGAAAATTGGTTAATTTCATTACGAAATCTCGCGGCCTTGTGATGTGGGTAAAACTTTTTTAGAAACGCTTTAACAAACTCTTCCCAGCTGTTTATAGAATGAGATGCAGTACTATATAGCCACTTTTCAGCTAAGTCACATAATGTGAAGGGAATGGCTCGTAGTCTTATAGCATCATCGGACAGTTGGGCGGTCTTCATCATTGCACAGACATTCTGGAATTTGTTAATGAAGATATAGGCATCTTCGGATTCTAGCCCGTGAAATTTGGGCAACATATTGATGAAGTGGGGATTAATTTCAAAATTATCCTCATTAGCCGGCGGGAGTGAAAGACAAGTAGGAAGTGCGGTGCGGGTGGGATAGAAACGATCCTGGAGCGCGATTCGCTGTGGCGCTTCAACAGGAGGGTGTTGTGGGTTATTCGCACCCAGTTGAGGTGGAATCAGTCTCGAGGTAGGTAAAGGGTTGTTAGCATTGAATCCTGACATTTTCTTAGAAGATGATGAATGTGAAGATGAAGGTAAAGATGAAAAAGAAGTGGAGGGAGTTTCGACTTCAGAGTCGAACGCGTCGTCAGTAGCGACTAACGAGACACGGACTAAACGGGCACTAGTGTCCCTAGTCCAATCAGACATACACTAAACAAGTTGTAGTATAGTCAAACGTAGAATGTGAGGGTAAGAAAACGTCGGTGGGGAAATATGGGTGGAGGTTGGGTGCAATGGAATTCTAGCGACAAATGGCAAGTTTTTGTAAATTTTTTTTTATAAAGAGTTTTGCAAAAGATTTTGTATGGAACTACGACACACTTTCAAGCAATCACAATTTAAACATGCACAATCAAGCCTAGAGCTAGGGTCTTCTAAGTCAACTAGACTGTTCCTAACTGGTCCAAAGCGACAAGTTGTGAGATATCCCTCAAATCTCCTCTTCACTGCCAATTATGGCCAGGTAAGCACAAGTGAAGAAAGGAGGGATACGCTCACGAATCACCGTGAGACGGGCATTTTAAAGTTACCTTTCTCACTTGTCTAGCCTAGGCACCACAAAGTCAGGTTTAGATAAACGACTGATTGCCCACAACCTTCCTCTGTCCTAATGAGCGCGACAGTCCTTAATTGGCTGAGTCTAGATATTTTTTAATTAGCTCAATGGTGATGCATATGCTTTTTGTGATTTCTGGGGTCTTAGGAAGGGTAATGAAATCCCCACCCAATCTGGATTGGTGTTATGGCCCCTTAAGTTCCGTTTTAAATATGCAAAGCAGCAACACACAAAATCTAAAACACTTGCCAAAAATTTTCTTTCTATTTGCGGCGCAAAGAATCCTGCACAAAAATGATTTATTGGAGAGGGAGAAGAAGTTTTGCGCAAAGAACCCTGCAGGAAAATTTTCAGTGGAGTTCAGGGGGTAGAAGAGAAGATAAGAAATACTCACAGAGAAATTTGGTTTGCTGACGTCTGCAAACGGCTGCGGATCCGCGGTTAAATGCTCTAATCTGCGGCGGTTCCGCGGTCGTTCAGTCGGTTCAGAGTTTCAAATTTTTTTTCTGTTCTGATTTTGTTCTCTCCTGTCTGTTCAGATTTTCTATTTCTTGATTTGTTCACTGGTTTTGCTCCAGATCTGAATCAGTCCGTCTTCCGTTCCTGCACAATTTGCACAAAAACCGATCAAAAAGAACAAGATGATTTTTTTTCCAGTTTTTTATTTTCATTTTTATATATTTTTATTTAATTAACCCGAAATTACAAAAAGAAATAAACCACCGTTTCCCCGGCAACGACGCCATTTGATTGATGTGTGAGGATTTTAGTACGCGCGTTTTAAATTTAAGAGAATACCGCAATCAAGACGGTGTCGCTTGGTAGCTAGCCGGTTGAGTACGGGTCAGTCCACAGGGAAAATGTGTTCTTTCTTTAAGTTTTAACGAGTTAAGTCCTATTTTTGGTAGGTTTTGTTTTAAAATCTAAGAATGAGATTCAATTGATTTAAAGTCTTGCTAGGGTTAGGATTAGGTTAGTTTGGAAAAGGAATTCTACTCACTGCTTTTAATGCCCTAGTTAAGAATATAGGTGTTAGGGTAATAGTCAACGAAGGGGATTAGCACGACTAGGAAGAAACTTAGTTTCTTCCTTTTGGTCCTTGTCCGTCCTTTCTTGGCTCTTAGCCCTAGCCTCTAGTTAAATCAACAACAACCGGTCTGACTAGGGAATCACCGCTATCTTTTAGGACAGGGTGCCGTAGTGAGCGGTGTGTGGTTAAATTAAATAGAGTCCTATTTTAAATATTATATGGGGCAAAGAAAGGAGTGTGAGAGATTTCCTTCTCTCAAACCTTCCCTATCCTAACCCTAACAAGTGAGGAATTACTCACTCATTAGGAAAACTACGATAAAATTCATTTTTATATTATTTATAAAAAGGTTATCTAAGTTGCAGATAATAAAAGACAGATAAAATAATGCAGAAATTAAATCCAGATAAAAGAAAATGCAAGATGGAAATAAAACTTACTTTATTGATACCTCTCAAAAACGCATTACAACTGAATTAAAAAATTTTAATCTAAGAAATTAAAAAGAGACATGCCTAATTAGGTTTCTGACTTTCCTATTTATAGATAGGAGAAACCCTAGGTTTTACATCTGATCCATACATGAAATTACAAGACTACCCTAAGAAAGCCGGGCCAAAGCACCGACACCCACCAACACGTGCACCGACACGGCCGCGGAACCGCGGCAGAAAGCCATGTTTGGCCGCGGATCCGCGGCCGTATTGTGGGCTCTTGGGCTCAATTCTTTAGTGATGCTTCATGTTGCATTTTCCTTCTGTTTTCTTCACTTGGTTCCTCAGAATCTTTTCTACTTTCTTTCAGATTTCCAACAGTGCAGAATTATGTGGACTTTTACCGTGAGCTTCGCTTTGAAGTCTTGAATCTTGTGCTACCTTTGTGCCTTGTGCATTTGAACTGTCTACTGATTTTCATTTATTCCTTGATCTGGTAGGCGGCATCATACGGATTCATCTATTGTTGGTCGTAGTCTCACATTTGTAGTGTTTTTTCATGAATTTCACTGTAATGATCTGAGAACCTGTAACCTGCAACTATTTAGCAGACATGGATCAAAAACACCTATTTATTTGTAATATAATTAAGAATGGACGATATAATAATGCAAAATTCTGATATGAACAACACCGCGAACTGGAGGCCTCCTTCCTCCACCATGATCGGTGAGGACGGGCCCCAGGAAGACCTCCGGGAACCCCTCTTGAGCGGCTCCGATAGAGAGCCGATCTCCTCCTCCGAGGCCGGGTCTTCCAGAATCCGAGCCCGTTTCCGGCTCGACGCTCCATTAGGCCCCTGGACGGGATCCGACCCGGAACGCTCACGGGACACGACCACCAGAGGAGAAGGAGCTGGGGCGGGCTTCGAGCGGGAAAGGCCGGCGCCTCCGGCCTTCGTGACCCTCCTCGGCTGGCGCATCGAGGCTTTGAGCTCATGCATATCCATGGGTCCTACACAAAACCAAATGCAAGGAATTCAGAGGCACAAGCAATATACAAGCCAAAAAGCAAGCCCAACTTACTGATGAACTCAACGGGGCTAAGTCTGGCCCAACTCAGAACCCTCTCAGACAGAAGCACGTCGAACAGGGGGATGGGCTCCCACGACGCCACTCTCACCGCGGCGGGGTCATAGGACTGGTTCCCCGGCAAGCATTTTTCCCTCAACCACTTGGTAGGCACGGGCCAATCCTCGCCCACGGGAGGGGAAACGAAGAAGAACTTCTTCTTCCAGTCGTGAATGGAAGAAGGCAGAACCACAACCCTTGTCCCGGCGGCGCCCCCCTGTCGCTTTCTAAAAGAGAGGTAGACCCACCTCGGGTCGCCTGCTCGACCCCCAGGATGATTTTTGAAAACGAGGGAAGAATCGAGGAGGGAGAGGCTGAAAGGAACCGCCTATAACTTCAGACGGATCAGGAACCTGAGGAAGATCCTCCATGAGTTCGGAACTAACTGGCCAGGGGCTAACCCGAAGAAGTTCAGCGTTTCGACGACCTCGGGAGAGAAGGGCAGGCGCATTCCACCCCAAAAAGCTTCTAAGTACAGGACGATCTCCCTACCCCATACTTAGTCCACCCTCTCTCCCTCCTTGGCCAGACGAAGCATATAACGTGAGGGGATGTGGAAGCGAGCCCGAGCATTAGCGAGCTCGTCCTCGTGCCTCACCCAACATGAGACGCCGGGGGCAGCATCTACCGCCTCCTCCATGAGGGCTGCCCCCGCCGTACGATCCCGAGAAGACTCAGGCTCAACTAAAGGGATCCTAGAACCTACTCCTACCACATCTACATAACCAGAGAAAGGACAGCTGACGGCCTGGGGACGCTTCCCGACGAAACCTTAGGAGGGAGCTTGTCCCGGGCGGCCCGGCAGTCCACTCCTGACCCGACCCGCTAGCTGGTCGGGATAAGAGTGGGGGGCTAATGATGATGCTTGATATTGGCGATCCCCAAGATCAGGACACGTGGCAGATGACGTGTCCCAGAACTCAGAAGAAAGGGCCCGAAGGGGCCGACCAGGTAACCCCTGTACCCGACCTGTAAGCGCGAGCTGGCCCTCCTCGAAGCCCCCTGCAAAGTGGCCTCCTCGGCCCCTCAGCTCGCCCCGAGCTGCCACATGACCAAGACTCCTTGGCCCTCTCGCTCATCTCCGAGCTCCTCAGCCGAGGCTATCTTACTCAGGCCCTCCGACCGACCAACTCCGCCACTCACAGGCGTAACCGCCGCTCCGCAAATCTCGCCATGCGCAGATTCTCCGCCAGCAACATCCCACGTTCACGCCATCACGATCCCCATTAATGGGCGATCCGCTCTTCACCCGGGCGTGATGTCGGGAGCATAACTGCCAGCGAGATTCTCGCGTCTGCTGCTGTGTGCTGCCGCTACTATATAACCCCCCATCACAGAGGGATCAAGTAAGCCATTTTTTATTCCACTTAGCCGTTACTCTGCTCGGATCTCGTGCTAACTTGATCGTAAGAGGGTCCTCGGTGGTACCAAACCACCCCGGGACTTCTTTGCAGGTACTCGGCGCTAAGCTCCTCAAATCACCAATCTCCTCAAAACCCATTGAGACCCACACGCAACAAGAGACCACCTCTAAAATCCATCAGGAGATCGACGGAAGACAACATCTGACGAAGACCCGAAAAGGACCTCCATCACTTATACATGGCATTGAAATGTCAAAGACTATTGCTTTGGATCGAAACACACGATTTTCGGCTGTGGTGGCATTTGAAAGGACACTCGACGATATCTATGTCAAATACATGAGGAGGCCAACAAGAACCATCGTCACATGGATGTTGGAGAAGAAGATTTAATGACTTTTTGGTGCAAAGAAGATTTTCGACCGGATTATACCATAAGTTCAAAGAGAAGAAGATTGTGTCAAATGCAAATTACATCGAGCTACGTCAAGAGATGCAAATTTTCAATTTTTTCAATCTCAACTCGTATAACTCGAGGACGGTTTTTTCTTTCGAAGGAGGAGGAAATGATGAAGGGGCCAAAGATTGGTCTATTGATTGTTGGAAAGGTTTGGTCTCCTGGGAAATGCAAAGAAGTTAATTAAGAGCTTTGATGAATTATGAATTTTTGTAATCCAATTTTTAGTTTTGATGATGTTGAACAATATTAATACAATATTAATAGGTATATACATGTGTTTTTATATTGCATATTTTAGAATATTGTATATAAGCTTGGTCGTATTTGAGAATAGTTTACAGGATATCGAATATCTCACGACACAAGCGTTTAATGGAGGATGGAGGAAATTGAGACTAAACGGAATATCTAATAGAGGTTGGAGGATATGGATGAGAGCTTCACAATTTGCATATTCAAGCTTCATAATGCTAAGTAACTAAGAGTTAAGGAATTCAAGAGTTCAAGCTACGAATAGCCATAAAGCTAAGAAGCCGAAGTCCGAGTTTTGAAGCGTCAAAGATCGAAATTGAAATGAAGTTCATTTGAAGATCAAATATAGATTTCAAGATGTTCGTGAGTTGAGTAGCGAAGATCAATGAAAGTTAAGTTTGAAAATCAATTGAAGATCAAACGATTCGCCAAAATTTAAGAGCTCGTGTCGAAATATCAAAGATTCAAGATTTCAAAGAAATGCGACATCTACATAGGATTTTATGTAAGTGCTCCATAGAATATGAGTTATATCAATTAGAGCTCTTGAACACTCACACTTGCATGCACGAACTATTTACATTGCATAAACTTGGGTTTTTTGGATTTCGAAGTTTTCCATTTGTTAAAAACCCAAACTTTCAGTTTTGTGCTTCACTAGACGTCTGTCTTTTTGACCTACATATGTCTGGGTACTATTGATATCTGAAATATTAGATATGTTTTCAAAATTGAGATGAGACAGACGTCTGAAGGTCAATGGACCAGACGTTTAATGAAGAGTTTCAAAATGGCATTTTTAAACTTCAGACGTCTGCCCATTTGAACTTCAGACGTCTGGTTTTCGCTCTGTGCTTTTTAGTGAGGAACGCAGACATTTGCAGTTCATCGAGATAGACGTATAATGTTAAATTTTGGCAAAAACTTCACTTGTTCAGACGTCTACCTATTTAAACCTTCAGACGTCTGACGTTAAAATTGGTTCAAAATTTTGACTGTTACAACGCGTTAAATGCCATAACGGATCTATTGGATAGAGCTGCAAATGTCTGACCCAATGACCTTCAGATGTCTGCTCGCACTCTCAGATCAACATTAAATGCTAAAACGACTAGTCTTTTTATGTGTGGCTTTATAAGTGTTTTTGGTGGGCATTTATTGTTAAGAATCTCTGAGCATTGTATTTGAAGTTTTATCATCTTCCTCACCACCCAAAATACACAAATTCTTGAACTCTTAATTGCAAATCTTATACTCCATTGAAGTATAGTTAGAGCATTCATTAAAAAACTCTTGAGAGAGTAATTGGGTTGTAATTTTCTTCTTCTTTTGTGTGAGGTCTCTTTAGTATAAGAGAGCCTTTGTAAGAAAGGAGAACTTGTTGAGGTAAGAGTCACTCATGTGTCGAGTGATGTGGTGTAAGAAGTTGGGGATGCGCATCATGTTTGTCTCATCGAAGACGTGATTTAGTGGAACGGGCTCGTATGCCTAAACAAAGAGGACTAGGGGATCTCCCGAAACTCTCTAAAACACTTGTGTTTGTGATTGCTTCTCACTCTCTCTCTTTATTACCTGCATATTACTTGTTTGTTTAATTGCTTGTAAGTAGATTTTTAATTTGTGGGTATTGTTAGCTTAATCGTATTCACTCCCCTCTAGGATCATTCAACTGGTATTAGAATAAGGTGCTCTTATTTGTTAGAATTAAAAATCCTAAAGAGATTCTATGGCCTCATCTTCATCACATAGTAAGGGGCATTCCTAATCCATCACCAAACCACCATACTATGATGGCATTAACTTTACCGTTTGGAAAGTTAAGATGGAGTCCTTTCTAGAATTCCAAGGTAGAGATGTGTGGAAATACACTTTCTTGAAGGAATATGTGTTACCCGACCTAGATGATGATAGTTGGAGTTTGGTAGATAAAAAGGTTTATGAAGCAAACCATAAGGCCAAGTTTGCTTTCTTTTCTTATCTCAATGAAAATGATTTGGCTAGAGTTATAAAATGTAAAAATGTTTATTCTATGGGGAAAGTCTTATTGATTTCTCATGAAGGGAGTTCCAATGTTAAGAGGGCAAAGATTGATCTTTTAAAAACCGAATACGAAAATTTTCGATTGTTGCCCGATGAAAACATTGATGACATGTTTAGTCGATTTATTCGCATTACTAATCCCTTTGATTCCTTATTAGATGATCCTATGAAGAATGAGGAAAATGTGAGAAAGATACTTCGACCACTTACCAAGAAATGACAAATAAAAGCGACTACTCTCTAAGAGATAGCCAATATCGAAGTCATGTCATTCGAAGAGCTCCAAGGAAACCTTAAGACCTATGAGATTGAGCTCAAGGCTTACGACAAGGAGGATGACAAAATGGAGAAGAATGAAAAGCTAAAAAGCATTGCACTCAAGGATACATCCAATGTTTTTATCAAAATCCAAAGCTCCATCCAAACCTAGCGATGATAATTAGTTTAGTGGAGATGACGACGATATCCCTCTCGTGATAAAGAAATTCAACAAATTTCTCAAGTTTCGAAGAAATTTCAAGAGAGGAAACTTTCCAAGAGATCATACCTACAACAACAACAATAAGGAAGTCGGCCTTTCCTTCAAGTGTAGAAAGCCCGGCCATCTCATTGCCGATTGTCCCCTCAACAACGAAAAGGAATTCCCACAACGAACCTATCGGAGAGCTTTCAAAGGTAGAACGTGGGATAACTCGGAAGGGAGCGATAATGAAGATCGTCCACCCGATCAAGAAATCGTGAACATGTGCTTCTTTGCACATGAGGATGAGATAACGTATGATCTAAACTCTTATTCTTTTAAAGAATTACTTAAAACGTTTGGATCATTACACGATACTTTTTCTAGACTTCAATATTTCATTGCTAAAAAGAAAATTGTTTATCTTGAAAATGGAAGTTCTTCTAATAAATCTTGTGAGTGTGAGAATTTAAAACTTGAGAACGAATCTCTTTTATCAAAAATTGCTTCTTTAAATAGTTCTCTTAAATATGCGAATTTCAAAAATGAGAGACTCACTACTGCTTTTACTTCTCTAAAAAATAAGTATGATTCTTTGACTAACACTCACAATGTTATGTTGCTTGATATTGAGAAGATGAAGATTAAGATTAGTGATTTTGATGCCACACTTCACAAATTTGCCACTAGCAAAGTTTCACCTGATACCATGATAGGAAACTTAAGTTTTTCTAATAAAAAGAATGGTCTTGGTTTTCAAAAATTCTCTACTTCTTGTGCAAGGCCTTCGAAACAAACTTTCGACAAATCTTCGTTTAATTCAACTTTTGTTAAAGCCTCTTCCTCACATGCTTCTACGTCTTATGATCATCATGCTAATCATGTACATGCTTCTACCTCATGTGATCATCATGCTAGATTTTCTCATGCTCCCAAGTTCGTAAAACCTTTTGCTAGAACTATTTATGTTAAAACTCCTATTTCACTTCACTATCATGCCAAACACACGCATGCTCATTCTAGCACTTCTTGTGTGATTTGCAACTATTTTAATAGGATAGGGGATATCTCTTACAAATGCAAAAATCGTTTTTCAAAAAACCTTGTTTGGGTACCTAAGACTAAGCCCAATGGACTAAAAAAGACTTGGGTACCAAAGATCACAACTTTTGCATCTCATATAGGCATATTGCAAGTTACAACATGAGGATGAATGGTTTCTTGATAGTGGTTTCTCAAGGCACATGACCGGCAATATCAAATGCTTTACAACACTATCAAGTGAAAAAGGTCGCATGGTCACCTTCGGGGATGATGATAAAGGTAAAATTATTGGTAAAAGTAATATTAAGTTTAATACCACTACTTTAGAAAATGTTCTTATTGTTGATGGTTTAAGCCATAATCTTCTTAATATTAGCCAATTTTATGATAAAGGTTTTAAAGTAGGGCTTCATAAAAATTTTGGAAAAATTTCTTGATTCAAATGATGAAGTGATTCTTTGTAGAAAAGGAAATGGAAATGTGTATTCTTTATAAGCTTAGGAATTTTCTAACGAAAACTTTGAGTGTTTAAGTGTTGTAGAGGATGAAAATTGGATTTGGCATAGAAGACTTGGACATACTTCCATGGACATACTTTCAAACATCACCAGCAAGGATTTAGTCTTCAGCATCCCAAAGCTCAAATTTGTAAGAGATAAGCTGTGTGATACATGTCAAATATGTAAGCAAGTAAAAGGCTCATTCAATCTAAAGGTTGTGGTATCGATTTCTAACCCTCTTGAATTAATTCATATGGATTTGTTTGGTCCTTCTAGGATTTTGAGTTTTGGAGGAAAATCGTATGCCTTTGTAATTGCTGATGATTTCTCTAGATTTACTTGGCTTCTTTTTTTGCTAATAAAAGTGATGTCTTTGTTGCTTTCAAATCTTTCTTTAACAAAATGCAAAATAAAATACAACTTTCCATTGTGAAAATCCATAGTGATCATGGAGGTGAATTTCAAAATGCGTTTTTCGAAGATTTTTGTAATAATCATGGGGCTAAACATGAATTTTCTTGTCCTAGAACTCCATAACAAAATGGAGTCGTTGAACTGAAAAATCGATCTCTTTAAAAAATGGCTAGGACAATGTTAAATAAACATAGTCCACCTTACTATTTTTGGGCCGAAACGGTTAATTCTGCATCGTATATTATAAATAGAGTTTTTATTCGTAAATGACTTGAGAAAACTCCTTGCGAACTTTATTATGGTAGGAAACCCAATATTGGTTATTTTAAAGTTTTCAGGAGCAAGTGCTATGTTTTAAATACTAAAAATTCTTTTGGAAAATTTGATGCTAAAAGTGACTTGGATATTTTTCTTGGCTACTCTTCCACTAGTAAAGTTTATCGTATTTCAATAAAACATCTAATACTATGAAAAAGAGTAAGCATGTTAAGCTTGATAAAACTAATCCATTTGCCAAGAATTTTGTGGTGAATGAGGGTGAAGATGCTGAAGCGGTTCATGCTTTCTTGGAGGAACTTGATTTCCCAAAGGAAGAAACTCAACAAGAGTCTTCTTCAAGTGAAGTAGTAGAAGTGGATGATAATTCCGTACCAACCCTTCCTAAAGATTGGAGATACAACAAGAATCATCCACCAACGCAAATCATTGGTGATGTATCAAATGGGGTAACCACACATTCTCATAATCCTAATTTCTTTGCTAATATAGCGTTTTTATCTCAAGTTGAGCCTAAAAATGTTAAAGAGGCCATTTTTGATGAGAATTGGGTTTGTGCCATGCAAGATGAGCTAGTACAATTTGAGAGGAATAATGTTTGGAAACTAGTTCCTAGATCTAGCGATAGACAAATTATTGGTACCAAATGGGTTTTCAAAAACAAACTTGATGAATTTAGTATGATCATTATGAACAAAGTTAGACTTGTAGCACAAGGTTACAACCAAGAGAAGGGTATTGATTTTGATGAGACTTTTGCTCCAGTTACTTGATTAGAATCCATTCGTATTCTTCTTTCATATGCATATTTTAAGAATTTCAAAGTTTTTCAAATGGATGTGAAAAGTGTATTTTTAATGTTTTCTTGAAGATGTTGTTTTTATGGAACAACTGCCCGGTTTTCAAGATTTCAAGTTTCCAAATCACGTTTTCAAGTTGGAAAAAGATTTATATGGTTTGAAACAAGCCCCTAGAGCTTGATATGCTAGATTGTGCTCATTTCTTCTTGGAAATGGTTTTTTAAAAAGAAATGTTGATGTTGAAGTCGAAAATTGCACCCCGGTTGACCAAGTCAAAGTCAAAGTCAACCCTAAGCCAAGCGGGCCCAAGCCCAAGCAAGGGGGCCAATGCCCGGGTCGAGCCTGAACATGAAGCGTCCGGCTTTCCGCCATGCCAAAATGAAAATCAAGTAACAAATAATTTTGATGTAATTTTTTGTGCATGAATGTATGCAAAATGGGCATAAAGCCAATTTTTTTGTAAGCCCATGGCTTATGTGCAAAGAGAAATGACACATGAGCCATGGGATAGGCAAAATGCCGTTTTGTAATGCCCAACGGGCTATATGTAAATATGTAAGCCTATATAAAGCAACATGATGATGAATAAATGATAGACTTTTCATTCCCCTCAAAATCTAGGGTTTGTGCCTCTTTCCCCTTTCTTTTGGTTCTAAATCTTCTTCTCTCTTTTGAATTAAATCAAGAGCTTTACTCTTCCTTTTCCAAAACTAAATAGTTTTTCACCATAAAACCCACAATGGGGAGCTCAGATCTCCCATCAGATCTCAAAAAGAAGAGATTTTTAAAATCTCACATCTCTTGATCTTCAAGATCAGGCCAACAAAGGAGGAAGAAGGAGGCCCATCTCCGAAAACCCCATTTTGGGGAAAATCTAGGGCTCCAAAGAAGAACCCCTTTCATCAACTCCAAAACATTTTAGGAGTTTAACTCCATTCTAAATTCTCTTTTGGGATTTTAAATCCTATTTCTAGGACTAAAAGCCCCTTTTTTCTCGCATTCGTCCAAGCGCCCGAGCGCCCACGTGCCAGGCACGTGGTGCGCTAGTGCTCGAGCGCCCAGCGCCCACATGCCGGGCACACGGTGCGCTAGCGCTTGTGCCAGGCAAGTGGTGCGCTAGCGCTTGAGCGCTTTGCGTTCAAGCGCCCAACGCCCACGTGCCGGGCACGTGGCCCGCCAGCGCTCGAGCGCCTAGCGCTCAAGCGTCCTGCGCCCACGTGCCAGGCACATGGTGCACCAGCGCCTAAGCTCCCAGCGCTCGCGTGCTAGACACGCGAGGCGCTGTCCTCCACGCATCCTTTGGATGCTCTTTCCCTTTTTATATATATATATGTATATATATATACACACACACACACACACATACACATACTCTACAACAACGTCCCTCTTAAAAAAAATTTGGGCCAGGGCGCTGCCCCGCACCCCGCAAGGGGGCTGCTAGCCTCCTTGACCCCCAGCCCGCTATCCGGATAGTGGGACCCCCGTAAAAACTCTGCGGGGCACCCGATATATCCAAAACCCCTCCAAAACACAACACTGCACATTGAGTTCGCATGACCAGTTTAACCCGTTAATCGGAGGTTCCCACGCCCCAAAGGCGAGGGGTAATTAACGGCAGCTTAGTCCGCGGCTGCCTGAGATTCGGATCCCCACAATCAATAAACCTCCGTCTACCCTAGGCAGGGGGAATCTGTAGTACGCCTGACAAGCGTGCGCGTATTCCCATCTCAATAGGGTGACGAAAAACACCCTACAGATTCTGGCACGCCCGGTTGGACCTTTCTCTCCTCCCATATTCGGGTTAAACGTTCATGCGAACTCAATCAATATACATATCGACTGCCTATACTGAAATCATGCTTCTTTGTGAAGGTTAAAAAATTTCAAATTGCAATCTTCGGTCGCAGCAAAATTGTCTCCAAGGACAAGCTCAGCTCTCGACACAGCTCTCATCTCCTACACGATGAAGATGGACGCCAGGACGGTCCTTCCGGCCAGTCTCGGGCGACAATGGGAAGAGCCGCCGCTACCATTCGGCTCTATCCTGTTCGTATCAGCTAACGCCATCCCAGCTCCTCAAGCCCCGGTGACAGACAAACCGGTCTCGAAAGGCAAGAGGCCAAATGTGGTGGTCTCGAAGGAGCCCCAACTCAAACGTAAGTCGGTGTTTGAACGACTCTCCTTGGCCCTAGCTGGGGGGCAAGGCCATCAACACCAACAAAGCAACAGGGCATCTCGAGCAAGCTCCGGCGATGCCCCTGACAACTGCTCGATCGGGTGTCTTATCTAAGCTCCCCGCTAATCGACTCACAATAGCTTCCCGGATAACGGATGCCCGCCAAGCCTTCGAAATCGAGAAGCTGAGGCAGAAAAGGCTCAGGTATAGAGCCAACAAAAGGGCTAGGACTCCTGCTAGGCTGAACTTCATAAGGTTCGAGGAACGGGGTCATCCTGCCAAAGATAAAGAGACGGCTGGATATGCGGTCCACACTGTCTACATGGTCGGACATGAAGAAACGAGCCCTCCTATGCTTCACAGCCAGGGTGATGATACGGTGGAAGATACCCAACGTCAACTCGGTCTAAATGGCGAAGAGCTCGCTCAGGCCGATAAGCCAAAAGGGCTTAGGGTTCCTGCGGAATTGAGCTCAGGCAATAAGGATGACCCGGTTGTCATAACCGGAACTACAGAACAAGCATTATTCCGATGGCTTCAGGGGCAGCTTCAGGACAGGGATGAGAAGTTAGCCAAGGTACAATCTAAGGTCGACGAATTGGCAAACGTCGCGGTAGATCTCGCGACCCAAGTCACCCGATTGCAATTACAGCAGAATCAAATTTTGGTTCATGAGCCAGGGATTGATACCCGGAGGCAGCCAACTGATACCCCCTTCAACCTAAGAGCGGAGCGCCTTCGCGAAAAACGACCGCGATCAGCCTCCAGTCCCCCCAATACATACACCGGAGGAGAATCTCCACTGAAAGAGAACCTGGATAAGGTCTATTCCTTCAGAAGGGACAAAGTCCACAAGATATTCAAGGACGCCCTAAGAAACGGTCTTCAACTGCCAGAATCAAAGAGACCGCAAGAAGGGAATATGACCGACGACCCAAAATATTGCCCCTATCACACAGTGATAGGTCATGCCATTGAGGACTACTTCGTCTTCAAAGATTGGGTTGAAAGGCAATACAAGACGGGAGAGATAGAACTGTCTAAAGGCGTGTTAGTAAACAGTCAAGCTATGACCGCCGATTTCATACAAATGGAGACCGAAGCCTTTCGGGAACCTAATCCTCCCAGACATGTGCCATTATCTAAAAAGGGCGAACCAAAGACTGACCGGCCTCAAGGACCAGCATCAGTAAGGGCACCTACTCTAATGGAGAGAAAGAAGAAGATGTACTCCTTTAGGAGGGATGAGGTCCGCAATATATTCGAGGAAGCTTTGAATAACGGTCTGTAATTGCCTATTCCGAAAAGGCCACATGAAATGAATATGACCGGCAATCCCGTATACTGCCTATACAATAGGGTGGTGAGTCATACCATTGAAGACTGCTGTGTTTTCAAAGATTGGGCAGAGAACCAATACAAGCTTGGAAAAACCTCACAGTCCTCGGATGTATCGGCAAGCCACAGAGCTCATCAACACAGCTCCGCCAAGATTAAAAATCAAGGAGCTGGGATAAGCAAAGAGGACCACCACGTCGTTAAACTGGGAACACCAGCTGACCACCACGTCGTTAAACTGGCAATGATTGACCACCACGTCATTAAACTGGGAACGATAGACCTCTAAGTCTTTAAATTAGGAATAATCAACCACCACGTCATTAAACTGGGAACAGTCGACCTCTAAGTCGTTAAACTGGAAATGTAAAATATATATATATATATATATATATATGTATATATGTAAATAAACAAAAAAATGTGTAAATAAAATAAAAATAAAGAAAAGCCGAAATGATGGGGCGACTCGCAATAAAAATCAGCGAGTAAAATAAAGATGAAAATAAAGCCGAAATGATGGGGCAACCGCGAAGAAAAGCTGAAATGATAGAGCAATCATGGTAAAAAAAAACGGCGAATGATGAGTCGCTCCTGGTACCATATTCCAGTACAGCGATGCAGACGCCAACCAAAATCCAATTTCCTAAAATTCTCCCAGTCCTATGGCCAGTCCCCAAATTGACTACCGTATCAATCCATGAGCTCAAATAATTCTCATCATACCCATGCCCCACCGTAATCACCAGTTACACGGCTGGTCTCCGCCCTTGGAATTATGCTCCATTGGGAAGACCTACTCATGTGTCCTCACGATGCATGAGGAGAACAAACCTTCGTGGGATTCTTACGGCTCACGAAGGAAAAACACACTTAGGAGTCCCCACAACTCCTAAGGAGAAAGTACACCTACGAAATCCTTATAACTCGCAGGGAGAAAATGCTTTTATGGGACCCTTACGGCCCATAAAATTGATATGCCTTAGGTGATAGGTTTCTAAACCTGTCTCCTAAGCCATCGCTTCCCAATAGGCAATGGCGAATAATGAGTCGCTCCTGATACCATATTCCAGTGCAGCGATGCAGACGCCGTCCAAAACTCAAATTCCCAATGGCGAATGATGAGTCGCTCCTGGTACCATATTCCAGTGCAACGATACAGACGCCAACCAAATTCCAAATTCAAATCCTAATGGCGAATGATGAGTCGCTTCTGGTATCATATTCCAGTGTAGCGATGCAGACGCCAACCAAATTCCAAATTCAAATCCCAATGGCGAATGATGAGTCGCTCTTGGTACTATATTCCAGTGCAGCGATGCAGACGCCAACCAAATTCTAAACCCCATACCCCAAGTGGCGAATGATGAGTCGCTCCTGATACCATATTCCAGTGCAGCGATGCAGACGCCAACCAAATTCCAAATCCTATACCCCAACGGCGAATGATGAGTCGCTCCTGATACCATATTCCAGTGCAGCGATGCGGACGCCGACAAAGTCCCAAAATTTTTCCGGTCCTACCGTCTTTATCATACATCGTGCAAAACCGTATACAATCCACGGGCGTAAAACAATCCCAATCTCTCCCAAGTCCTACCGGTGAGACCACATTCAAAGTCCCACCAAAAATAAAAAAATAAAATAAATAAGATTAAAAAAAATGGTATGTCCACAAGCAAAATGGGCACGGATGAAAACCCGAAAGAGCTCCGTGAATAAAAACAGCAGACTGCCGGCGAGTTTGTGAAAACCCGAAAGGGCACAAACTCGTAAAAAAGAGATGAAATGCACTCGCAAAGTCCTCTCGACTTTGTGAGGAGAAAATTCCCGCGTGAGATCCTTACGACTCATAAAGGAGCAACACACTTAGGAGTCCCCACGACTCCTAAGGAGAAAATACACTTACGGGATCCTTACGACTCGTAGGGAGAAAATGCATTGTGAGACCCTTACGGCTCACAAAATTGAAAAGCCTTAGGTGATAGGGACCTAAAACCTGTCTCCTAAGCCATCACTTCCTGATAAGCAAGCGCAAATGATGATTCGCCCATGGTACCATATTCCAGTGTAGCGATACTGATGCCAAGCAAAAACCAATTCCCAAATCCTCCCAAGGCAAATGATGAGTTGCTACTGGCATTATTCCAGTGCAGCAATGCAGATGCCAAATAAAAACCAAAATCCCAAAATCCTCTCAAAGGAAAATGATGATTCGCTTCCGGTACCATATTCCAGTGTAGCGATACTGATGTCAACCCAAATCATAATCAACAAGTCAATTTCAACTCCGACACCACAAAAAGCGGAGCAAGTAAGAATCTAATCTCGACACCGCAAGAAGCGGAGCAAGTCAAGTTCACCCCTGACACTGCAAGAAGCAGAGCAAGTCAAATCAACCATCGACCGACCATGTCGCAAAAAGGGCAGTGCAGGCTTCCCATAAATCGGGAACCAAATCACTCCGGGCCAGGGAAACGTCGACTACGGACACTCCATCTCGGAGACGCGTCAAGTGTCGACCGTCCATATCGCAAAAAGGGCAGTGCAGACTTCCCACAAATCGGGAACCAAATCACTCCGGACCAGAGCGTCGACCGTCCATGTCGCAAAAAAGGTAGTGCAGGCTTCCCACAAATCGGGAACCAAATTGCTCTGGACCAGAGCGTCGACCGTCTATGTTGCAAAAAGGGCAGTGCAGGCTTCCCACAAATCGGGAACCAAATCGTTCCAGGTCAAAGCGTCGACCGTCCATGTCGTAAAAAGGGCAGTGCAGGCTTCCCACAAATCGGGAACCAAATCGCTCCAGGTCAAAGCGTCGACCGTCCATGTCGCAAAAAGGGCAGTGCAGGCTTCCTACAAAGCAGGAAACGGATCACTCCGGGCCAGGGAAACATCTACCACGGACACTCCGTCTCGGAGACGCGTCAAGTGTCGACCGTCCATGTCATAAAAAGGGCAGTGCAGGCTTCCCACAACTCGGGAACTAAATCGCTCCGGGTCAGAGCGTCGACTGTCCATATCGCAAAAAGGGCAGTGCAGGCTTCCCACAAATCGGGAACCAAATCATTTCGGGTCAGAGCGTCGACCGTCCATGTCGCAAAAAGGGCAGTGCAGGCTTCCCACAAATCGGGAACCAAATCGCTCCGGACCAGAGCGTCGACCGTCCTTGTCACAAAAAGGACAGTGCAGGCTTCCTACAAAGCAGGAACCGGATCACTCCGGGCTAGGGAAACATCTACCACGGACACTCTGTCTCGGAGACGCATTAAGCGTCGACCGTCCATGTCGCAAAAAGAGCAGTGCAGGCTTCCCACAAATCGGGAACCAAATCGCTCCGGGTCAGAGCGTCGACCGTCCATGTCGCAAAAAGGGCAGTGCAGGCTTCCCACAAATCGGGAACCAAGTCGCTTCGGATCAGAGCTTCGACCGTCCATGTCGCAAAAAGGGCAGTGCAGGCTTCCCACAAATCGGGAACCAAATCGCTACGGACCAGAGCGTCGACCGTCCATGTCGTAAAAAGGACAGTGCAGACTTCCTACAAAGCAGGAACCAGATCACTCCGGGCTAGGGAAATGTCTACCACGGATACTCCGTCTTGGAGACGCGTCTAGCGTCGACCGTCTATGTCGCAAAAAGGGCAGCGCAGGCTTCCCACAAATCGGGAACCAAATTGCTCTGGGTCAGAGCGTCGACCGTCCATGTCGCAAAAAGGGCAGTGCAGGCTTCCCACAAATCGGGAACCAAATCGCTCCGGGTCAGAGCGTCGACCATCCATGTCGTAAAAAGGGCAGTGCAGGCTTCCTACAAAGCAGGAACTAGATCACTCCGGTCTAGGAAAACGTCTACCATGGACACTCCGTCTCGGAGACGCGTCAAGGTCGACCGTCCATGTCGCAAAAAGGGCAGTGCAGGCTTTCTACAAAGTAGGAACCAGATCACTCTGGGCCAGGGAAACGTCTACCACGGACACTCCGTCTCGGAGACGCGTCAAGCGTCGACCGTCCATGTCGCAAAAAGGGCAGTGCAGGCTTCCTACAAATCGGGAACCAAATCGCTCCGGGTCAGAGCGTCTGCTGTCCATGTCGCAAAAAGGGCAGTGCAGGCTTCCCACAAATCGGGAACCAAATCGCTCCGGGTCAGAGCGTCGACCGTCCATGTCGCAAAAAGGGCAGTGCAGGCTTCCTACAAAGCAGGAATCAGATCACTCCGGGCCAGGGAAATGTCTACCACGGACACTCCGTCTCGGAGACGTGTCAAGCGCCGACCGTCCATGTCGTAAAAAGGGCAGTGCATCCCAAAAAGTGGGAACCTCCACGTGAAAGAAGATCCATCAATTTTATGCACACGACTCACATATGTGGTGTGCATTTATTGATGGGGGCACTTTGTTGAAGTCAAAAATTGCACCCCGGTTGACCAAGTCAAAGTCAAAGTCAACCCTAAGCCAAGCGGGCCCAAGCCCAAGCAAGGGGGCCAATGCCCGGGTCGAGCACGAACACGAAGCGTCTGGCCTTCTGCCATGCCAAAATGAAAATCATGTAACAAATAATTTTGATGTAATTTTTTGTGCATGAATATATGCAAAATGGGCATAAAGCCAATTTTTTTGTAAGCCCATGGCTTATGTGCAAAGAGAAATGACACATGAGCCATGGGATGAGCAAAATGCCGTTTTGTAAAGCCCAAGGGGCTATATGTAAATATGTAAGCCTATATAAGGTAACATGATGATGAATAAAAGATAGACTTTTCATTCCCCTCAAAATCTAGGGTTTGTGCCTCTTTCCCCTTTCTTTTGGTTCTAAATCTTTTTCTTTCTTTTGAATTAAATTAAGAGTTTTACTCTTCCTTTTCCAAAACTAAATAGTTTTTCACCATAAAACCTACAAAGGGGAGCTCAGATCTCCCATCAGATCTCAAAAAGAAGAGATTTTTAAAATCTCACATCTCTTGATCTTCAAGATCCAGCCAACAGAGGAGGAAGAAGGAGGCCCATCTCCGAAAACCCCATTTTGGGGAAGATCCAAGGCTCCAAAGAAGAACCCCTTTCATCAACTCCAAAATATCTTAGGAGTTTAACTCCACTCTAAATTCTCTTTTGGGATTTTAAATCCTATTTCTGGAACTAAAAGCCCTTTTTTTCTCGCCGGCGCCCAAGCGCCCGAGCGCTCAAGCACCCACGTGCGGGGCACGTGGTGCTCTAGCGCCTGGCGCTCAAGCGCCCGGCGCCCATGTGCCGGGCACGTGGGCGCTAGCGCTCGAGCGCCTTGCGCTCAAGCACCTAGCGCCCACGTGCCGGGCACGTGGCGCGGTAGCGCTCGAGCGCTCGGCGGGCTAGCGCTCAAGCGCTCTGTGCCCACGTGCCGGGCACGTGGTGCGCCAGCGCCTAAACGCCCAGCGCTCGCGTGTTAGACACGCGAGGCGCTGGCCCCCACGCATCTTTTGGATGCCCTTTCCCTTTATACATACACACACACACACATACTTTACAACACCGTCCTCCTTGACCCCCAGCCCGCTATCCGGGTAGCCGTACCCCCGTAAAAACTCTGTGGGGCCCCCGATATATCCAAATCCCCTCCAAAACACAACACTGCACATTGAGTTCGCATGACCAGATTAACTCGTTAATCGGAGGTTCTCTCGCCCTAAAAGCGAGGGGTAATTAACGGCAGCTTAGTCCGCGGCTGCCGGAGATTCGGATCTCCACAATCAATAAATCCCCGTCTACCCTGTGCAGGGAGAATCTGTAGTACGCCTGACAAGCGTACGCGCATTCCCATCTCAATGGGGTGACGAAAAACACCCTACAATTGATACCATAATTTTTATCAAAAAGAAAAATGATAAGATTTTGATTGTGCAAATATATCTTTAGTTCTACTAATAATTCACTGTGTAAGGAGTATGCCTCTGCTACGCAAAATGAATTCAAAATGAGTATGAAGGGGGAACTCAACTACTTTCTTAGCCTACAAATCAAGCAACTCATGGAAGGGATCTTCATCAATCAAGCCAAGTACATGAAAGAGCTAATCAAGAAATTTGAGCTTGAAGATGCGAAACCAAGCAACACTCCAATGGCCACCACTATAAAGCATTCAAAAGATGAATCCGGTAAAGACGTTGACATCACCAAATATTGTGATATGATTGGTAGTTTACTTTATTTAACCGCTTGTAGACCCGATATAATGTTTAGTGTTTGCTTGTGTGCTCGTTTCCAATCTTGTCCCAAAGAATCGCATATAAGTGCGATAAATAGAATATTTAGATATCTTAAAAAGACGATTGGTTTAGGTTTGTGGTATCCAAAAAATAAAATTTTTGTTTTTAAGTCTTATTCAGATGCGAACTATGCGGGTAGCCAAATAGACCGTAAGAGCACGAGTGGAACGTGTCAATTTCTTGGAAATTGCCTAGTTTCTTGGTCCTCCAAGAAGCAAAACTCGATTGCTCTTTCCACTGCCGAAACTGAATATATTGCCGTGGGTGCTTATTGTGCTCAGATCCTATGGATGAAGCATACTTTAGAAGACTTTGATATGTTTGTTGATCATATTCCTATTCTTTGCGATAATACGAGCACAACACACATGGCCAAGAATGCCAATCAATATAGTCGTACCAAGCACATTGATGTCCGCTGCCATTTTTTTCATGATCATCATGAAAAAGGGGACATCATTATTGAGCACATGCCGATACAAAACCAATTAACTGATATCTTCACCAAACCCCTTAATGCTACATGTTTTGCTTTTATTTGGGGAGAGTTGAATATGTGCTCTATGGATTGATATGATTGTATGAGTCATATTTTTTTCCATTGGTACTATTATTTGCTTCTCATCTTGCCAATTGTGGCTTCCACAACCCTTTGAGGGAAACCCTGGCGGAGTGAATTAAAGACCCTCCACCGAGCAGTTGATTCATTAGATGGGAAATTTTTTTATCTCATGCTTGCCTCCATATGATATTAGCTCTTGAATATATCTTGCATATGGTTATTTTTACATGTATCAATTGTTAGAACTTGCTTATACTTTATATACATGCTTGTTGATATGAGCCATAAATTTGTCTTTAGCTTGCACATATCAACTTTTATTAATCTTCTAGGCATACATTTAGGAGGAGTTATTCAAATGTTTAACTTACTTTTTGATATACACATATATTTAGAGTGAATAATTCAAACGTTTAAAACTCCTTAGACACCCTTTTTGATTATGTCAAAAAGGGAAGATGTAACAACCCTAAACTTTCTGTACAATTTTTCAAAAAATATAGAAAGGGTATTTTTTCCTGAGCACAAGTTATAAATTTGTTTTGGTTTTAATAGTAAGAAGGAGCTTATAGCTCACTGGTAATACCTTGCACTGCTGAACCAAAGCACCAGAGTTCAAATCCATCACCCGCATTATTTTTAATATTGTTTTCTTTTTAATTTTTAGAAGTCCAAGGGCCTACACGTGCATAACTCGTAAAAAACCCACTACACAAATAAAACAAACTGTACCAGGGAGTAGACCAAACGACGACGGACCCACGGTGACCGACCCCGGCCTGACTCGCCGTGACTCGGCCGGTGACTCGGCCGACTCGGCCCGCCGCCGTCGGCCGAGTTGAGCCGGATCGGCCTAAATCCTTCTGTGGATCTCTGTCTTTTGGAATTCTGGTAACTCCTGCACACTTTAAATTTTCTGGAAATAAACAGAGCCTTTTAAATCCAATTAAAACCCCATTATACCATATTTTAATACACTTTTTATTACATTTTCAATTCAACCTTTCACCTACCCTATCTCTAGCTTTACCCTATAAATACCACTCCTAAACACACCCTCCTCACTCCAAAATTTCTGTCCAAATCTCTCAAGAAAATTCTTAGAACTTTTGTGTGCAATTGGAGTTAGCAAAGGGCGAAACTCCGGCGAACTTCCGACGGCGATACGAGGAGCTTCCGGAGACGAAACGACGCATTGGCGCCTCCTACGTCTTCCTCTCCCTCTTCTCTATACTACAAACCTGTAAGTCCCTTCTTCCTCTTCACTTTGCTATTCTAAAAACACATATTTCTAAAACCCGACGGAATCGGAGTTAATCCGATTTCCAATTCGGTTCTTCCTAAAAATCCAACCTTTTCTTAAATACAAACATACCAAAACCCTTACATGTTGACTATTAATCATTAATAAACATGTTGAACAAGTTTCATGACAATATATTTCATTTTGTAACTTTTACTACTCTTTTTCAGTAAAATACTATGTAGTTTAGTTTCGACTATAAAACATTCTTAATCATGCTTTACCTTTAGATAGATCACGAGGTAATGACCTACCTCCTCACAACACTTATATGCAATATAACACAATACCTTTTGGGAACATAGAATACGGAAAAACGAAACTTTACATATAAATATCACTAACTATTAAAACCGTTTTCTGCAAGATTACGTATTTTTATAAATCTTTGCAAAGCGCCGCTACAATCCATTTTGGGGAACCCGACTGGGATGGTGCGGATTATCGCATATTCCCGGGCTTAGTAGTGCGAGATGCAGACCTCCGTAAGGAGCATTCGGTCTCGAGAGATTTAAAATACGAATATCTTAAGAAAATGAGATTCCTAGAAAATAATAAATTTAAATTATTTTATATAAAATATATATATATATATATGTATTATTAAAATACCTATTTTTGATATGATATAAATATTCCAACCTTTCTAAATCAAAAGAATCACTTTATATTAAAATACTATGAATTCCATACAATTTCAATATTACAATTAAATACCCTATTTATGAAATTATGTTATTTTCACTAGAAATATCACAAATATAAAATCTACATCTATGACAACTCTAAAGACGATAATTAAATACTTGGAGTATATTTTGAAAATTATACAAAAGTATTTTTTTACATAAAACCCCTCAAGTTCTATAAATTACCCTAAGGACCCTAGTAAATATAGGTTTAAGTGAGACCAATCTCTTGAGCCTCAGGGAACCGGAAAAGTGGGTGCTTATCTATTTAAGGTAGACAACTTGACAACGGTATTATCAACACGGTAATCGTTTTTGAAAAAGACACAAATTCTGCCGCCCATGTGCAGCGGTTACCGATAATATCAAAACCTAATTCAGGACTTTAATTTCTTTTCTGAATTGTTCTGACTCAGACCGAGTCTCATTAGAAATAATCTGACTTGAATATGATTCAAGTATAATCTATAATACTACAATTCAATATAAATCCATGAATCCATATACTCGATATATTCAACCTGTATTGATCGAACCGAACCATGGATATACTTCCATTTACATGATTCTCCAGTTACATCCATGATTCTCCAGTTATATCCATTTACTGATATCATGGTTTCGGCAAGTCATCCAATTATACAATCTATATTACAAGACATTACAAGTTGCAATACAATACAAACAATACAACCAAGACATCACGGGGTTTAAGGGGTAGATTTGTACGGAAGGTGTTAGAAGTGGCATGAGACTGCAAACATAAGACACCTAACTTGTATTCCTTTGCTGTTGTACCGTGGCATGAACGGTTTCTAGAGTTCCTGATACCTTAGTCTCCGGGGCAAGTGAGACTCCTCTCGTATACACTGGTATTCTTTTGTACCAAACTACAAATAACAACGTTAACACTAAATACAACATATAACAATATAATATAACTTTAAAAGTTACACACACACTCTCTCTCTTTCTGTCCTTTCTATTTCTTCCTTATCTTTGGGACTTACCGAGCGATTTGTTCGCTGACGAATTCTCTTTCTTTCTTCTTTGAATGTCGTCAGGTGTTTCGGACCTTCCAGAGATCGAGCTTAGCACTAAAGACTTGGACCAGTTTATTGAAGATCCCGAGCTGTAGTTACACTTGTACACATTTCATTCCAGTACTTTCCATTTTTGTTATGCCATTGTTTAGGCATTGCTTTCATTCAGATGTATTTACTTTTCCATGCATTGTACAAAAGAATGTTAATAAATAAAGTTGTTGTTCAGTTATACCTACTGTCTTTCTCTCTTGTGTATTTTTATTTATATTGCTTAGTTACGCTTGGCGTATTTGCTTCTGAGTAAATATGTAACGGCCTCGTCGCATTCTCTGCCCGTATACTAGGAAGCGGGGCATGACAGAAGAATAATAGGTACGTTATATAAATATATTGGTGTATTTGTTACATGTGCATTTTTTATATCTCTCGAATATATTGATTACTTTATTTATTAATATTTTGACATCATCAAAAAGGGGGAGGTTGATGACTTACGAATTTTCTAAATCCAATTTTTAGTTTTGATGATATTGAACAATATTAATAGATATATACATGTGTTTTTATATTGCATATTTTAGAATACGGTATATGAGTTTGGTCGTGTTTGAGAATAGTTTTCAGGATATCGAATATCTCACGACACAAGCATTTAATGGAAGATGGAGGAAATTGAGCCTAAACGGAATATCAAATGGAGGTTGGAGGATATGGACGAGACCTTCACAATTTGCATATTCAAGCTTCATGATGCTAAGTAGTCAAGGGTCAAGGAATTCAAGAGTTCAAGCTACGAATAGCCATAAGCTAAGAAGCCCAGCGTTAAAGATCGAAATCGAAGCGAAATTCATTTGAAGATCAAATATCGATTTCAAGACGTTCGTGAGTTGAGTGGCAAAGATCAATAGAAGTCAAGTTGAAGATCAAGCGATTCGCCAAAGTTCAAGAGCTCGTGTCGAAGTGTCGAAAATTCAAGATTTCAAATAAATGCGACATCGACATAAGATTCTATGTAAGTACTTTATAGAATATGGTTTATATCAACTAGAGCTCTTTAACACTCACACTTGCATGCACAAACTATTTACGTTGCATAAACTTGGGTTAGATTTCGAAGTTTTCTATTTGTTAAAAACCCAAACTTTCAGTTTTGTGCTTCACCAGACGTCTGCCATTTTGATCTACAGACGTCTGGATACTGTTGATATCTGAAATATCAGATATGTTTTCAAAATTGAGATGAGACAGACGTCTGTTCAGACGTGACGTCTGATGAAGGGTTTCAAAATAGCATTTTTAAATTTCAGATGTCTGCCCATTTGAACTTCAGATGTCCGGTTTTCGTTTTGTACTTTTTAGTGAGGAACACAGACATCTACAGTTCATCGGGATAGACGTTTGATGTTAAATTTTGGGCAAAACTTCTCTTGTTCAGACGTTTGCCTATTTAAAACTTCTGACGTCTGTCCCGATGACCTTCAGAAGTCTTCCCCCACTGTCAGATCAACATTAAATCCTAAAACAGCTAGTTTTTTGTGTGTGGCTTTATAAGGGTTTTGGTAGGCATTTATTGTTAAGAATTTCTGAGCATTGTATTTGAAGTTTTATCATTTTCCTTACTAACCAAAAAACACAAATTCTTGAGCTCTTAATTGCATATCTTTGTTATGTTGTGGAGAATCGTCCTAAGGATTATGATGCATTTGAATCAAGTTGGTTGGAATTGGATGTAGAGATTTATATTAATCTCTACCTAAATTCCAAGTTATCTCTAAAATTCTATAGATATATATGAATATATATATCATAGATTAATTGGATTTCGTGAAGATTTAAATTAATCTAAATTTAAATTTCATATTATATACAAGGAAGTCATTCACCTATATATATAATTGATTAGTAAATCAATTATGTATGCGTCCACCAAAAAAAAGAAAAGGAGAAACCACGTTAATTTAACAAAGCCTTATTAAAGGGCGGCGGCTACCATGTTAAATTAATTTTATAAGGCTAAGTTAAATTAACTTAAGATATCATTGTATTGAGAGGGTGGCGACTAACAGAGAGATCTGAGAGAAATCTCCTAACGTTGTTTGTAAACTTGATTCAAGAATTTAGTAGGCGTTTGCAGATTCCGCTCTTCCGGAGACTGGCCATACGGTAGGTGATCCCCGTTAACAAATTTCTTGTGTCTCTCGGGTTTGTGTGTTTCTTATTTTATTATCGCGCTTATTTATTTATCTTTCATTGATTAATTGCGTGATTGTTGTTATTGTGTGATTTGGTTTAAACTAGTAAAATAAGGGGTTGCCCCTACGGATATTGACATCCGTAGGGGCAATTTAAGTTTGGCCCTACGGATTAATCCGTAGGGCTAAAAGGTTGCCCCTACGGGCATAGAAGTCCAAGAATAAAAATATTAATTCTTAATTTGGTGTTTGCCCCTACGGAGCCGCAAACAAAGGACCTACGGGTATATCCGTAGGGGCAAGTAAATATCGATTTAACAAAATCCCAGATCGATCGCCTACGCTCGCTCACTTTCTCTCTCTCTCTCGATCGCGCACGAAAAAATTCCCCAATTCACCACGCCGTCGTCGCCAACGTCGTTCTCCTCGTCGCCACCGCCGGTTTCGTCGCCACCTCAGCTCTCGTCGCCACCGCGGTTCAGGTCGTCGCCCCAGCCCCAGCGCAGCAGCGGTTCAGGTGAGTAAATCTTTGGATTACTTCGGGCTTAGGGTTCAGGTGAGGTAAATTAAAGATTTTTGGGATTATTTTGGGCTTAGGGTTCATGGCGCGCGAGTTGGGGTTGGGCAGGGGTCGCGGTCGCAGTCGGGGTCGGGGTAGGGTTAGGGTTGGTGTTCGGCTGCTGTGGGGTGGGGCTGGGGTTAGGGTTTGCCTTAGGGTTGGTGTTGGGGTTTAGCTGGCCGCACTGGGTTTAGGGTTAGGTTGGGGCTGGGCTGGGGTGGGGCTGGGCTGGGGGCGGGGGCTGGGGCTGGGTTGGGGTTAAGTGGTGGGGAGTTGGAAAATTATTCTAGTATGTATCCTTACACTCTAGTTAGTATAGCAAGATGCCCAGATGTGTTCTTGTGTACTGCTGTGTAAACCATTCTTTCACCAACTAATTCGTAGCAAAACTGGCTTTGGTGTTGTCAATTGATGTAGCCTTGAAAACTGGCTTTGGTGCTGGCTTTGGTGTTGTCAATTGATGTAGCCTTGAAAACATTGTTATATCATCCGATCATATTTATTTCTTGTAGATGTTGTTTGGATATTGGATGCATTGTTCATATTTGATATGTAAAAATAAAAAAATAAAAAATTGTAGTCAGATTCATATTGAAAATGGATGTTAAGTGTTCTTTGGGCTCATATTGAATATGTTGGATGATTAGTGTCCTTGGGCATATGGATTCTCAAAGTCTTAAGGTTGATTCATGAATTTATTGTTAGTGTATATGCCCTAGAGGCCATTACTGTATCATACTAGTTTGTATATTACTTAATGGATGCTTGGGATATTCACCTTGTATATACAATCTTGCTCAAAATAGTAGTATGCTACTTGGTTTGTTTCTACTTCAATGTGTACATGTGTTTATTTTTGTATATCGCCTATACACATTAGTAGAGCCCTTAGGATCTTTGCTTGATTACCAGCGATGTGATGGCCGTCACACTAGTGGGGCTGGGTAATCTATAAGCACATCCTTATGCAGGTCCCTGGTCGCAGGACTATCGAGACAGGGCATCGATACTCCGGAGTAGACCAGCGCATGCGCTTCTCATCCCAGTGTGGGAGACGGTCTGTCCCACAGCCGTCAATACGTCGTACTTGAGATAGTATGCGGGTGCTCGTTAGGTTACGGGTACACTGGACAGGACTCGTCGGGAACTGACTAGTTGGTATTATACCTATCGTCAGTTATCAGTTCCCAGGTGACATGAGTACAGCTTAGTCCGCTGACTTGACACTGTCACTTCGCCTTGAGTGTGTTCCCACTGTACTTTGATCACTACCCTACCACGGCTCAAAGGAGTCGTGCAAACAGGTAGTGGTTGGGTGCAGTCCCGAAGCACTTGGAGGCAGTGACGGTTAGACAGGATTCGTCTCTCCCGGTATTGGGGGTTGACATCGCGCTGTGTCTAGGAGAGCCATTACACGAGTAGTCCCTGGCCAGGGCAAACGAGATATACTGGTAGGTTTCCAGTGTTATCTCAGGGTGTTTTGGGCTTCGCTCCGACACGACTTGTACCGCTATTGGGGGACTGACGTTTACCGCCCCCTAGGCCCGCCATGCGATGTATCAGACGAACAGACCGGACTGTACGGAGAATGTCACACTCAGGCTCAGTAGGAGTTCAGATGGGTTTCGCCTCGTCGGTCTTCTTGTCGGCATTACCTGGGGACCGTTACGCACAGCTAGTGCTGCTTGCGGTCTGTGGTTAAACCCACTGCCAGCGTAGTGTCGAGTCTTTAGAGTCCCACACAGAAAGCTTTTCGCCTTTAGGCAAAAGAGTGGAGGTCGCATGGTATTGCGACAGGTCGCATGGTTTTGCGACAGGGTTCGGTCACATCCGTGCACTTGTGCACGTACAGTGTCCGGACAGTTTACACTAGCGGGCTTTGGTTTAAGCCAGATCCTAGTGTACCTTTTGGGATTGGATTTATCCAGTGTGCATTCGTGTTCCTCGGAACGCGGATGCGGGTGTGTATGCACAGTTGACAGGGAGGCAGAGGCAGCGGATTCTCATTAGGGTTGTTGACAGTTGACCGTTGACTATTTGACTTTTTGCTCAATCCTAATGAGAATATGATATGTGATTAACTATTATATTAATTAAGTATTATGGTGATATGGTTGTTGACTTTGTTGACTTGTTGACTTTTGTTGACTTGTTGACCGGTTGACTAGGCTTGACTAGTTGACCATCATGATAACCATAGCCATCATTTCATGGCAAAGACTTTTGTTTACTTGCTCATTTGTGTAAAATGAGTGCATGAAATGATATGGTTATGGTTGCTTCAACCATCACATAAGACTTTTGTTAGTATGATGAGTTATGATTGCTTTGGATTATGAGAGGGTGAAAGGAAAAAGAGAGCCTCATTCTTTCTTGCTCATTCTCTCTCTTGTTCTTGAGCTCTCCATTTTGCTCTCACCCTCTTGCTCTTGCTCCCTCTCTTGATTCTATGGTTCAAATCTCTCATGAGTTGAGAATCAAGAACCATAGATAAAATCCCATTCTAATTCTTCTCTACTCATTCTAGTTCACTAGGTTTAGCAAACCAAGTGAACTAGTTTCTTCAAAGAACGAAGAAGGAGCTAAAGGTTGGAGCTTTCAGGTGGATCTATTTTCGGCGTACGGAGACGACGAGAAGAAGCCGGTCCGGACCACCATCGGAGCTTGAAGACGAAGGAGTTCAAGACAACAAGGTATAACCCCCTAACCGAGTAGCTAGAAACTCATAGTTATGTTGTTAGATAGATGTTTAACCAAGATCCGGGTTTTAGGTCCATGTTACCATATTTAAGAAAATCGTTTTTTACCAAATTCCGCATTCCCGAAAGTACCGGGAGAGGTAGCATGGACTTACAGTGGTATCAGAGCCTAGTTAAACTCTATCTAACTTGTTAGCAAGTAACTAGAAGATCGATCAAAGAAAAGTCCCGAAAACGAACCCCGAAAATTTGCAGCATCTGTCGATTTTTTTACTGTTCAAAAGTTGATTATTTTAGCACCTAAAATCGGCTCAGGGTTTTTTATTGCCACTGTAGAAAAATCACCAATTGATTCCCCTAAACGACCGCGGAAACGCGGCAATAGCTTGCTATTGCCGCGCTTCCGCGGCCTCCTTGGCGCCTCTCTGGTGTTTCTTTGCTATAGTGTGCATCTGGGGGTATTTTGGGAATTTTGGTACATGTATTTTCAACCCAGATTTTCCAGAACGAAAATTTTATTTTGGGGTCCTGAAAATCCGTATTTTTGATCGAACTTCTAAAAGACTTAAGCTAACGGGTTTTTCTGTAATGTGACATTTGTATTGAACGTCTACTAATCGCTATATGTCGATTAGTGGGGGTTATACAAATCTGTGATCTGTAATGTGCTGGAATGTGTATATGAATATGTTGGATTGTCGCGGGTGAATAGCCGGGGGTTGTGAGACGAGAGTTTTCTTTTCTTTCAATTCATGTAAATTTGTAAATTGTTGTAATAATTATTTGTATGGCCGCACAACCGGGTCGGGGTTGTAGCCGTCATTGTATAATTTCTTTTTACTGTTTTTGCTCCTAGGATAGACCCATGGAGGGGGTGCACAAACTACCGGGTATGCCGAAGTGTCGAGTGGCCTACTCATGGAGATGAGGGAGGTTACTACGCTTCGGGTACTTTGCGGGTAGTTTGCCGCACCCGTAGGGGTCTTGGGTGGGGTTTTGGCTATTCACCGCGACCGTGTAATCTGTTTGTCGTTACAGGCTCGTACGAATTACAGATTCCTAGTATATCCAATGTATTCATCTGTGATCTGAAATGTTTATCATTGCAGTATATCTATATATGATATTATTTAGGCGTTGCTTATGTTTTACAGACGCGCTAGCCCAGCCCCCGCTCTGTCGTTAGTTAAGTAACTTAACGGGTAATGACGGGGCCCCGTGGCGAATGCGAATGGCATAAGCGTACGTCATATTTTGGTTGTTTTCTGCAATGGTAGGATTAAATGATGGGACGCATTAAAAGAACTAATGCAAGAATATCACGCATTAAAAGAACTAATGCAAGATAATAAACCATGTTAAAGTCGTTGGAACACTTTCGAAAAACCACTCGGTTCTTTTCAAAACCAACTTTTAAATGCGGAGCTTGAGCCACTCCTTTTAAAAGCTATCTCGTTCCATCGACCAAATCAAGTTCACTACGTTCACGGTTTTGCCAAAACCATCCGTAGCCCTCCATCATTTCAGTTAAATAATCGGTAGTATTCAAGCTATGTTTTTTGACCTCACGCCAAGGCATAGTGATTGGTAGCTGCCGGATATTTATCTGTTGCATAGATAGAATGCGTTGGTTTGAGACAGTCGTACTGCCATTTTGGCCTACGTCAAGGGTATGTACGGGTGGGTTCAAATTAACCTGGATAATGATGGGACGAACTTGACATGTGACTTATGACATTTTGACCTCACGCCAAGGTCATAAGAGCATGGGGCAAAAATCCACATCGGGAGTTTCATAAGTACTGAAACTTGCTAGATTTGCATACCATTTGGAGTGTGATGATTCTGGTAGGATTCCTTCAGTTTCGTCACGCAATGATATTTGGATCCCGATCCTACTGTGAGTATATGCTACTCCTCGGGAAATTTCTCACTTAACGATCAATGCTATAAACCTAGTAGGTGCCTAGAAAGGTGTTAGCGGGGCTACGCCCCCAGGGAAAAGAGGTTCTTTAATTAAGGAACTTCGCGAAAGCGTTGGAAAACCTCCCTCGAAGTACCGACACCGGCCTGGCTGAACGGTTAAGCAAGTATTGTACGGTGGGATTGATCCTGACTAATTCTTCCTTTATGGTTTGAGGAGGGATTCGAGAAACAGTGGGAGCCATCCTGTTTAGACAAACTAAAAACCACTCTAAACTTGCAAGAGCATCATGCTGAGTGTTTCTTCTTCTCTCTCCTAATTGCAGCGACCAATCAACATGACTGGACTTAAGTTACTCCTAGATAAAAACAAACTGACAGGGCCAAACTACAAAGATTGGCTCAGGAATGTCAAGATAGCAATCACTTACGACAAGCTGGGGTATCTTCTTACCACCAAAGCTCCCCCCGTCCCTGGTCCAACTTCCAGCGTCGCGGATAAGGAAATCCGCAAGACTTGGGAGATTGATAGCGCGAAGGCCAAATGCCTCCTGCTTGCCTCGATGGACAACGAACATCAGAGGAGGCACGAGAATATGGACATGGAGTCCATATTGCTTCATACAAAAGAACTGTATGGAGAGCAATCTCGTATCGCAAGATACGAAGCGTCGAAAAAGTTATTTTCGACAAGAATGGCCGTCGGATCATCAGTAGCCGAGCACGTGCTAAAGATGATCGGCTACATTGAGGAGCTCGCTGACCTAGGGATCATATTGGAGAGTGAGCTATATACGGATATAGTTCTCCAGTCCCTTCCTTCCACTTACGCCCAGTTTATACTGAACTTCAACTTACAAGAAAAAGAGGTTGAACTTTCATAGCTCCTCAACATGCTGAGGAGCGCAGAGGGCACCCTACAGAAAGGTAGGGAAACATCCACTTTGTTTGTAGGAGGATCATCTTCTTCTAGGTCCAAGGCGAAAGCCAAGGGAAAGAAGAAGAAAGCCCCCGCCAAACCAAGGGGCGGTGTTAGTAAAGTGGATACGAAGGGAAAAGCAAAAGCAACAAAGATAGCGGGGAAGCTTGTGGATAAGGAAGAATGCTTCTATTGTCATAAGAAAGGACACTGGAAGAATGATTGCAGGGCCTGGAAGGCCAGAACACAGGATTTGAAGCAGGTTGCAGCTTCAGCTTCAGGTGTGTATGTTATTGAAAACTGTCTTTCAATAAACTCTACTTCCTGGGTATTGGATACCGGATCAGGATCTCATATCTGTAATTCTTTGCAGGCGTTGAGAAACCGTAGGGTTTTGAAGGCAGGTGACATGACCCTCAGAGTTGCGAACGGAGCTAGCATGGATGCTAAAGCCGTGGGGGACTATCACCTGGGAATGTCAGATGGACATGTTTTGGTTTTGTGTAATTGCTTTTTTGTACCCAACGCAACTTGTAATATCATTTCTGTATCTTTAGTTTCTAAAGAAGGTTATGAATTTGCGTTTGTAAGTAATGTTGTAAACATTCACCTTAATCAAGTTTTGATTGGGTCAGGTACATTGAGTAATGGTATATACGTATTGAACCAACCACAGATTTTCAATGTTCAGAATACACACAAAAGAAAGTCTCCAGAAATAAATCAGACTTTCTTGTGGCATTGTAGACTGGGTCACATCAATGAGAGAAGGTTGACTAAGTTACATACAGAGGGATATTTGAATGCGTTCGAATATCAATCGTATGCCACTTGTCAATCTTGTCTCAAAGGAAAGATGACAAAGACTCCGTTTACTGGACATGGAGTAAGAGCGAGCGAGCTCTTGGGACTCGTACACAGTGACGTGTGCGGTCCAATGTCTACACATGCCCGAAGCGGACATTCTTACTTCATTACTTTTACGGATGACTTCTCAAGGTACGGTTATGTCTTCTTAATGAAACATAAGTCCGAAGCCTTTGGAAAATTCCAGGAGTATAAGAATGAAGTAGAGAAACAGACCGGCAAAAGTATTAAGATTCTAAGATCGGATTGAGGTGGAGAATACTTAAGTGCCGAGTTCCTGGACTATTTAAAAGAGAACGGAATTCTCTCTCAGCTTACTCCTCCATACACCCCGCAACATAACGGTGTATCGGAGAGACGGAACCGCACCCTATTGGATATGGTGCGGTCCATGATGAGTAACGCTGAGTTACCGCGATCATTCTGGGGGTATGCGCTAGAATCAGCTGCATACCTTTTGAACCGAGTTCCGACTAAGACTGTGCCTACCACCCCATATGAAATGTGGAGTGGGAAGAAACCCTATCTTCAATATCTGAAGATCTGGGGATGTCCAGCTTTTGTCAAAAAGCAGCATGCGGACAAACTCGAGGCACGCTCAGTACTGTGCAAGTTTGTGGGATACCCAAAGAACACCAGGGGGTATCTTTTCTACTACGCAGAGGAACAAAAAGTCCTTGTTTCTCGTAATGCCCACTTTCTAGAACACCAGTTCTTGGAAAAGGAAAATAGTGGGAGCGCAGTGGAACTGGAAGAAATTCCAGAACCACAGACTATTACTGAAAGGTTAGTGGAACCAGAGGGTTCAACAGAACAGGACATTCCTACGCCGCTCCGCAGGAGTAGTAGGCAGTCTCATCCGCCCGAGAGATACTGCGGTTTTCTCATAGACGGGGATAGAGAGGATTGCATCATAGATTATGATGAGCCTACTAGCTTCCAGCAGGCCGTTCAGAGCGTTGACTCAGTGAAATGGCTGGATGCAATGCGAACCGAAATGGAGTCCATGTACACCAACAAGGTATGGACGTTGGACATTGCTCCAGACGGGGTAAAACCCGTAGGATGCAAGTGGATCTTCAAAAGGAAGATTGGTGTAGATGGGCAGGTTGAGACCTATAAAGCTAGGCTGGTAGCAAAGGGTTTCCGTCAAAGACCTGGCTTGGACTATGACGAAACCTTTTCTCCAGTAGCCATGCTGAAATCCATTCGGATCCTTCTTGCCATTGCTGCCTTCCACGATTATGAGATCTGGCAAATGGACGTAAAGACCGCTTTTCTAAATGGAAATTTAGAGGAGTGTGTCTATATGGACCAACCAGAGGGTTTCATTCAGAGTGGGAGCAGCGGAAAGGTGTGCAAGTTGCTTAAGTCCATCTATGGACTAAAGCAGGCGTCGCGGAGTTGGAACATCTGCTTTGATGAGACGGTCAAAGAATTTGGCTTTATCAAAAATCCAGATGAACCATGCATCTATAGTAGATTTGTAGCGAGAACTGTAGTATTCCTCGTTTTATACGTGGATGACATTCTCTTAATAGGAAATGACATTCCTATGCTACAATCTGTCAAGGGGTTCTTGTCACACAGGTTCTCCATGAAAGACCTGGGTGATGCCTCGTACATTCTGGGTATCCGGATCTACCGTGATAGATCCAAGAGGATATTAGGACTTTCACAGTCCAGGTACATCGACACTATACTGAAGAGATTCAGTATGGAAGATTCCAAGCGCGGTAACCTACCGGCTTGTCACGGGATCACCCTCTCTAAAGAGATGTCTCCCAAGACTGATTTGGAGAGGGATCGCATGTCTATTATACCCTACGCTTCTGCGGTAGGCTCTATAATGTATGCGATGTTGTGTACCAGACCGGATGTAGCTTATGCACTGAGTGGGGTAAGCCGGTATCAGTCAAACCCTGGGGAGAAACACTGGATAGCGGTAAAGAACATTCTCAAGTACCTGAGAAGGACTAAGGAGATGTTCTTGGTGTATGGCGGAAAAGACCTCCAGATCGAGGCCTTTGCTGACTCCAGCTTCCAGAGTGACAAGGATGATTCCAAGTCCATGTCGGGTTTTGTCTTTACCCTCAATGGAGGGGCGGTGTGTTGGAAGAGTTCCAAACAAGAAACCGTTGCAGACTCGACGATGGAAGCGGAATACATCGCTGCATCTGATGCCGCAAAAGAAGCTGTCTGGATGAGGAAGTTCTTGAAAGAACTTCAGGTGGTTCCGTCCATTGTTGATCCAATACCTCTGTATTGCGACAACAACGGGGCTATAGCTTTAGCGAAGGAACCCAGGTCCCATCAGAGATCCAGGCACATCTTGAGGCGGTATCACCTGATCAG
The DNA here is from genome assembly GCA_030015575.1 of Agapanthus africanus. Taxonomy (NCBI): domain Eukaryota; kingdom Viridiplantae; phylum Streptophyta; class Magnoliopsida; order Asparagales; family Amaryllidaceae; genus Agapanthus; species Agapanthus africanus. Next base: position 44,583,007 of record CM057344.1, read on the forward strand.
GGAGATCGTAGATCGCAAGGAGATCGAGGTTCGGAGAGTCGCTTCAGAAGATAACACCGCAGATCCATTCACCAAGGCCCTGCCCCATACTCAGTTCGAGCGGCTGATCGAGATGATAGGTCTTCGATACGCCAGTACATGGCCTTAGTGCAAGTGGGAGATTGTTAGTGTATATGCCCTAGAGGCCATTACTGTATCATACTAGTTTGTATATTACTTAATGGATGCTTGGGATATTCACCTTGTATATACAATCTTGCTCAAAATAGTAGTATGCTACTTGGTTTGTTTCTACTTCAATGTGTACATGTGTTTATTTTTGTATATCGCCTATACACATTAGTAGAGCCCTTAGGATCTTTGCTTGATTACCAGCGATGTGATGGCCGTCACACTAGTGGGGCTGGGTAATCTATAAGCACATCCTTATGCAGGTCCCTGGTCGCAGGACTATCGAGACAGGGCATCGATACTCCGGAGTAGACCAGCGCATGCGCTTCTCATCCCAGTGTGGGAGACGGTCTGTCCCACAGCCGTCAGTACGTCGTACTTGAGATAGTATGCGGGTGCTCGTTAGGTTACGGGTACACTGGACAGGACTCGTCGGGAACTGACTAGTTGGTATTATACCTATCGTCAGTTATCAGTTCCCAGGTGACATGAGTACAGCTTAGTCCGCTGACTCGACACTGTCACTTCGCCTCGAGTGTGTTCCCACTGTACTTTGATCACTACCCTACCACGGCTCAAAGGAGTCGTGCAAACAGGTAGTGGTTGGGTGCAGTCCCGAAGCACTTGGAGGCAGTGACGGTTAGACATGATTCGTCTCTCCCGGTATTGGGGGTTGACATCGCGCTGTGTCTAGGAGAGCCATTACACGAGTAGTCCCTGGCCAGGGCAAACGAGATATACTGGTAGGTTTCCAGTGTTATCTCAGGGTGTTTTGGGCTTCGCTCCGACACGACTTGTACCGCTATTGGGGGACTGACGTTTACCGCCCCCTAGGCCCGCCATGCGATGTATCAGACGAACAGACCGGACTGTACGGAGAATGTCACACTCAGGCTCAGTAGGAGTTCAGATGGGTTTCGCCTCGTCGGTCTTCTTGTCGGCATTACCTGGGGACCGTTACGCACAGCTAGTGCCGCTTGCGGTCTGTGGTTAAACCCACTGCCAGCGTAGTGTCGAGTCTTTAGAGTCCCACACAGAAAGCTTTTCGCCTTTAGGCAAAAGAGTGGAGGTCGCATGGTATTGCGACAGGTCGCATGGTTTTGCGACAGGGTTCGGTCACATCCGTGCACTTGTGCACGTACAGTGTCCGGACAGTTTACACTAGCGGGCTTTGGTTTAAGCCAGATCCTAGTGTACCTTTTGGGATTGGATTTATCCAGTGTGCATTCGTGTTCCTCGGAACGCGGATGCGGGTGTGTATGCACAGTTGACAGGGAGGCAGAGGCAGAGGCAGCGGATTCTCATTAGGGTTGTTGACAGTTGACCGTTGACTATTTGACTTTTTGCTCAACCCTAATGAGAATATGATATGTGATTAACTATTATATTAATTAAGTATTATGGTGATGTGGTTGTTGACTTTGTTGACTTGTTGACTTTTGTTGACTTGTTGACTTTGTTGACTTGTTGACTTTTGTTGACTTGTTGACCGGTTGACTAGGCTTGACTAGTTGACCATCATGATAACCATAGCCATCATTTCATGGCAAAGACTTTTGTTTACTTGCTCATTTGTGTAAAATGAGTGCATGAAATGATATGGTTATGGTTGCTTCAACCATCACATAAGACTTTTGTTAGTATGATGAGTTATGATTGCTTTGGATTATGAGAGGGTGAAAGGAAAAAGAGAGCCTCATTCTTTCTAGCTCATTCTCTCTCTTGTTCTTGAGCTCTCCATTTTGCTCTCACCCTCTTGCTCCCTCTCTTGATTCTATGGTTCAAATCTCTCATGAGTTGAGAATCAAGAACCATAGATAAAATCCCATTCTAATTCTTCTCTATTCATTCTAGTTTACTAGGTTTAGCAAACCAAGTGAACCAGTTTCTTTAAAGAACGAAGAAGGAGCTAAATGTTGGAGCTTTCAGGTGGATCTATCTTCGGCGTACGGAGACGACGAGAAGAAGCCGGTCCGGACCACCATCGGAGCTTGAAGACGAAGGAGTTCAAGACAACAAGGTATAACCCCCTAACCGAGTAGCTAGAAACTCATAGTTAGGTTGTTAGATAGATGTTTAACCAAGATCCGGGTTTTAGGTCCATGTTACCATCTTTAAGAAAATCGTTTTTTACCAAATTCCGCATTCCCGAAAGTACCGGGAGAGGTAGCATGGACCTACATTTATGTGTCTTTTTTGTTTGTTTTGTACCAAATGAAAATGAAAGATGATGGTTTACGAGTTTCTTATTCTTTTGTTTGGTTGTGCCCAAATTGTGGACATGGATTTTTTTGCAAATCCTTACTTTTTTCGACGGAATGGAAAGAGCTCCAAATATCCTAGTTGCATCAATCAATCCTAAAATCAAGTTTGCAAACCAAATACAAAACTGGCAAGTTTTTATGGATTTGATATTCCAAAAATCCAACTCCAATCCAAATCCACTGAGGGGTTGTTTGTTTCATGGAATTAGAGCATAAGTATAGAGGGGACAATTACTGTAGTAACACCAATATCATGTTTTTTCTTGTGGTGTTTTTCTTGTTCCTTCAGTGTGAAGTTTATGTTTGTTTCCTTGACATGAAACCATGACTTGAGTGTATTTACATCATCACACATCATCCACTACTACAATATGGTGTTGCCCCTACGGAAGATGAAATCCGTAGGGGCAGATTTTTCTTGCCCCTACGGACTAAGCCGTAGGGCCAAATGGTTGTCCCTACGGTGCCCGACATTTTAATTTAAAAATATTAAATCTTAATTTGTTGTTTGGCCCTACGGATCCGCAAACCAATAACCTACGGTTATGTCCGTAGGGGCATCTAAATGGGAATTTAATAAAAAAAAGGCACAGAAATGCCCTACGCCTCGATCTCGATCTTTCCCTCTCGTTCCCAAAATTTTCTCTCGTTCCCGCGTCTCCAATTTTCTCTTCGTCGCCACCGCGCGCCCTCCGTTCTCAGCCCGCCACCGCCTTCCGTTCTCGGCCCACCACCGCCCTCGTTCTTCCTCGTCGAGTTCCTCGTCGCCGATTGCGTGCGTCGTCAACCGCCAAGCGTCTCCGTCGTCTCCTCCACTGTCTACTGGTAAGTAAATCTCCAATTAAACATAATTGTGATGATGTTAGGGCTAGTGTTCAGGGTTCGGGTAGGGATGAGGGTTAAGGTTAGGCATCGGGTTCAGTTTATGTTAGGGTTAGGGTTAGGTTTAGGGTTAGGGTTAGGGTTGGGGATCGGCTAGGGCTGGGGCTGGGGCTGGGGTTGGGGTTTAGCTGGGTCTGGGGTTAGGGTTAGGTTGGGGCTGGGGTTGGGGTTGGGGTGGGGCTGGGCTGGGCTGGGGCTGGGGTTAGGATTAGGTTGGGGTCGGGGTTTGCTGAATTTGGCAAACCTGAGAAGAATTTCCAGCAATTTTAGCCTAGTTTGATTACTATAATTATTGTTGATCGAGAAAATCTTGGGTCCTTCTACATCAAGGAATATCAGTCGCATGGCAGGATTTAGTCCGGTTTTGGCCTAACCGCATTTATGAATTTGTCTTTTAGATGTTTTCCTGAGTGTCACATCGTTCTCACCCAAGTTTGTAAGCCATGTTCATTATTCTTTCAATTCTTTTAACTTGAATATGCCAGTTATTGTTCCGTTTACTATAAAATTGCAACAAAGAGTCTCTGTTAGCACTTCCATGCACCCTTTACATGTTTTTATCATATCCACTCCTATCTATCCAGAAAGTCAACATCTTCTGGTATTTGTTTTCAAAAAGAAAAGATAAGAGAGGAAAAGATATTTGTCCGTCTCATATTTGAGCCATACTTTTGATTTTCTTGCAGATTCTGGGTTGATTTTCTGTGATAATTCATAAACATAGTAATATTTGTAATGTTTCTTCTTGTTAGTCTAGCTTTCCTCTTATGAATGCCAACACTGTTTTTGCCCTCCTTTTCTTCGTGGCACATGATATCTTGCACCTCTCCTCTCGAAAACTTATTTTCTCCTTTCCTAATCTATCCGAGGCTTAGCATAATCTAGTTGCGATAAACAATTCCATCTTCTGCTACTATGGTGGCACTGAGAAACTTCCATTTAGAAATGACAACACGTATTTTGTGGAAGTACTGTACAGAAGTAAAACCACAACGGGCATGACAAATTTGTTGACCAGGTTCCGATTACCGTGTGAAAGTTGTTCGGATGAAATTCTAATTCTGGTGGAATTGAAACCGATAACCGGTTCATATGGTGATTTAGGCTGCTTCAGTGATATTTGTGCCTACATTGATGCCTCAAGCAACGAATCAAATGATGTGGATCACAAACTAATTAAATAAATTTTGAATACCAATCTGGACTGGGATTTGAATACCAATCCTAGTTTGCTACATTTTTTTATATATAGTAGATGGTGATACTTCTTTAAGTAAAAACAACCCTACACTTAAGCGAAATCATAAATCGAAACACACATATATAGAATACAACTCACATTCCTTGTTCTCTGTTTCAGCATCAATCTTCTGATATGAACTAATGATGGCTTTCACATAGGCTTTTCCCTTTAGAGACTTCTTAGTGTCCAATGGAAAGCATACATCAGATTTGTGCAGGTCGGGTTCTTCTATGACTTTCAAGAGTCTCAACTGATTCTGTAAATTACACCCTAGTTGGGTGATACTTTTACCACTTCTCACTGCAGGTGCGCTCTCGATATTCAAAATGGATATTAGAGAGCGCACCTGCAGTGAGAAGTGGTAAAAGTATCACCCAACTAGGGTGTAATTTACAGAATCAGTTGAGACTCTTGAAAGTCATAGAAGAACCCGACCTGCACAAATCTGATGTATGCTTTCCATTGGACACTAAGAAGTCTCTAAAGGGAAAAGCCTATGTGAAAGCCATCATTAGTTCATATCAGAAGATTGATGCTGAAACAGAGAACGAGGAATGCCATTTTTTTCTTCTTCTGCCACATTACTGTCTTCTCCTTCTGCTATATTACTGTCTTCTCCTTCTTATTATGTGCGCGTGCAAATTCAATGACTATATTGAGAATATGGATTAATAGTGGGTAGGAAAAGTATTTCTCAAATGGTTTTTGCGTCTTAAAACCATAAACTACTAAGTAATGGCATACATAATGACGGCACCACGGAGGTTGGGAGAGAGGCCGAGGACTGGGCTCTAGCAGGGCCCATATGAGGTTGGACTCCACCCCGGTGGTTACTTCCTCCGTCTCCAGTGAGCGACGTATCCAGCAGGAACTGGAGAGCTTGAAGACCACCGTTCAGGAGTTGAATGAGATGCTGGTATGTATACTACTTAATAGTAAAATATAATGTCATATTATAGATATCAACATATCCAATATCAGTACATAGCCTGAGCTTATTTGGTTGTAGACTTATGTTTTATTAATCATACATGTACATATCTAATTAAAATAAACTACAGTTTTCCAAACTAGATATCCAAATGGGGTTTCGAAATAACTCGATAATGATAAGAATTCGAATGTGGGTGTAGGAGCTGGTGGTTGAGCAGGCCCAGGCCTCGGGGATCGATTTTACCGGACAGAACGATCCGAGGCTGCTGACCCCAGTTCTGGACGCCGCACACGGAGGGCACCACGGAGGTTGGGAGAGGCCGGGGATTGGGCCCTAGCAGGGCCCATATGAGGTTGGACTCCACCCCGGCGGTTACTTCCTCCGTCTCCAGTGACCGGCATGTCCATCATGAACTGGATAGCTTGAGGGCCAGCGTTCAGGAGTTGAAGGAGATGCTGGTATGTATACTACTTTATAGTAAAATATCATTTCATATTATATACATATCAACATATCCATAATTAGTACGTAGCTTGAGCTTATTTGGTTTTAGACTTAAGTTTGATTAATCATACAAACATATGTAATTGAAATAAACAACGCTTTTCCAAACTAGATATCCAAACAGGGTTTCGAAATAACTTAATAATGATACGAATTCGAATAATAAACAGTTCTTACACGCTTCTTACACACGTTATATCCAGACGCGACAGGGTAGATCGGCCGAGCCTCCACACGCATCTCCTTCGGCTGCGGCTCCGCAAGCCACTACATCGGCTGCGGTTCCGCAGACAGCTCCTGTAGCTCCACCGCCCACTCAGACTCCCGCAGCCGTGGCTCCGCAAGCGACTACCTCGACGGCGGCTGCGCAGACCACATCGCCGGCTCCACATGCCGCTCAGACTCCCGCTCGCGACGAATTGCAGAGTTTATTGACCGAGGAGCAGGCGCGCGTTATTCTATCGTTATTTAGAGGTGGAGCTGGACCGAGCTAGGGTAGATTTTTGGTTCTTTTTTTTTGAAACATGTATTTATTTATATCATACACATTGTACTACATTTTGAAACGATATTGATATTGGTTTGTATTTATATCATATTCAGTTTTTGTGTTTCTTTTGTATATTATATATATGCGTGAGATGTGATTATGAATATTGCAATATATGATTTGATTGATGTATATATTATTGTGCACAGGGCGGGAAAAAATCAAGCAGCCCATTTTTTAAAAAAAATTACAGACAATATGTACCTACGGATTAATCCGTAGGCACACATGTTACCCCTACGAATATGTCCGTAGGGGCAAAATATCAGCAGTAACTGATATTTCCCCCAGATCTCAGTGCCAGGGGGTTGGGAAAGTCCCTACGGATATATCCGTAGGGGCCACTGACTCTCCGCTACGGCGTTATCCGTAGGGGCAAAATATCAGGAATCCTGAATTTGTGCCCCTACGGAAACGTACCTAAGCATATATCCGTAGGGGGTAGTACATGCCCCTACGGGTATAGTCGTAGGGCCAAGTAATTTATTAAAATAAACCGTAAATAATATAAAATCTTATACCCTACGGCTTAATCCGTAGGGGCAACAGGACCTACACATATATCCGTAGGGGCAAAAATTTAACCGTAGGGGCAAGTTCAGGCCCTCAACTTGCACCTGCGGCCTTTGCACCTACGGGGTATTTTTTCGCCCCTACGTATATATCCGTAGGGGAAGTGGGTTGCCCCTACGGATAAATCCGTAGGGGCAACCCTTCTTTGTAGTAGTGTTTGTCGCGGGTATTGTTCCGTGAATTGATTTTCTCCCAGCAATCTTATACTTCATTGAAGTATACTAAGAGCATTCATTGAAAAACTCTTGAGAGAGTAATTGGGTTGTAATTTTCTTCTTTTTCTTTTGTGTGAGGTCTTTTTAGTCCGAGAGAGGCTCTGTAAGGAAGGAGAACTTGTTTAGAAGAGAGTCACTCGTGTGTCAAGTGACATGGTGTAAGAAGTTGCGGGTGCGCAACATGTTTGTCTCATCGGAGACGTGATTTAGTGGAACAGGCTCGTACGCTTAAAGAAAAAAGACTGGTGGATCTCCTAAACCTCTCTTAAACACTTATGTTTGCGATTGCTTCTCACTCTCTCTATTTATTACCTGCATATTACTTGTTATTTTAATTGCTTACAAGTAGATTTTTAATTTATATGTATTGTTATTTTAATCCTATTCATCTCCCTTCAACCTTGATTTCTACAAAGGAGTTGTTGAATGCATGCATTTGAACTGGTTCGTTGCCATTAATTGCATTGGTTCAATTGCATGCAAATCAATTAATTTTGTGAGAGGATGCTTATCCTATATAATGAAGCATTTGTAATGGGTTTGGGTAGCTTTCGGGGTTTTATCTTTTGTTGGCTAGCTAATATGCTAAGTCTAGGGTGAGTGAGTCCCCTTCAGGAGAGAGAGTCCCCGTTTTGTTGGGTGAGTGAGTCCCATATTTATCTCTTTATCAAAATCGATTGTAATCTCTTTATGATTCTAATGAAAATCTTTGGAAGGCGTCTCTTGATATAAATCCTCTATTTGAGTATTGTCTCCGGCATCACCCAACAATGAAGGTGGTTTCTATTTTATTGAGCCCCATATTGCACATGTATTTAGAAATAATTAAGAAAGAAAACAAGTGGCATAACGGTATCAAAATTACAATATAACTTTATCATTGGGAAATTTGTGAAGGAGAGCATAAAAGCAAAGAAATTCATCTTATCACGGGATTTATCCTTCATCCAGCTTCCTATGTAAATATAAGTACTTCCTTGAGTCTCCATTGGGATTGGATACGGCAAAAAAATAGTACATAATTAGAAGTATGATGAATACCTGAATCTAAATCCTACAACCGATATAGGATGAGTTAGGTTAGACGACGACGACCACGAAGTCTCTTTAGAATACTTCTTAGAGTCAATATTTCTTAAATCCTTGAGTCAATATTTCTTAAAGCCAATCAACAGCCCTCCTCCCCTCCCATCTCCTCCCTTTAATTAGAGGTATTTTCTACTTAAATCCTTGAGTTTAGAATAAAGGAACGCTGATGTTGTACTATTGTCTATTATAGTTTTTGAATTAACGTTGCAAATAAATAATGCACTTTAAGGCTACTTGTTGCATGAAGTATATCTATACTTCTAGATATATAGCATACTGTGAAAAATTTGAGTTGCAAATCCAACAACTATAATCATCATCATTGTCTGCGTATTCTCTCATCAAATGGGGAAGGCTATACAGAAAAGGTGGCCATTAATTATTTGCAAGCAACTATCAACTGAACTGTCTTACAAGTGTAAGATCCAAGACCCAAAAAAGACATACTCCTATACTATAACAGAGAATTCTAGAAAATTCTAAAAGAACATCTCCATTATATATTGGGTGATAAGATAATAATATGGATTTTACATCAAACTATGCGACAGAGATAGAGCCAAGAGCCAAAAAAACAGACGTTTCCGACAATTCATGAAAATTAATGCTACAGCCCAGGCTAACAAACTTACTGCTTCTGCTGTGTCCAATATATTGATCCCATTTTCGAATGCATAACTGATGATATTCATGAGTAGAAATTTTTCAGATCACGACATGTAGCAGATGATGTGTCATCCGCGTAAGCCCACTAGATTCCTGGGGGCTACGGAACCGGAATAAGCATGATGCAAAGGGAACGTTCCTTGGGGCCTCGTCTCCGAGCCTCAGTCCGAGGAACAGGCTCCGGCATCTCGAGGCCTCCGCACGGCGCATTCCTCCATCGCCCAAACCATCAGCCCATTACTCGCCTCTGAGCTATCTTATGAGATTCCTTAGATCCCTTGCTCGTCTCCGAGCTATCCTATATCTGAGATTTCTCGGCGTCCATATTTCACCGGGAGCACGGGGCACGAGCGCCTCCGTAACGTCTATGTGTATCTCGCCACAACGAGATCTCCACTGCTGCACTCCCCGCATCTCATGCTAGCGTACCTCGTCATTAATGAGCGTATCGTGCCATTAATGGGCGTATCCCGCCATCAACGCAAACGTGATGCACGGAAGTAACGGATAGCGAGAATCTCGCATCGATTCGCTCCAATGCGACCCCTATATAAACCCTTCCTCCAGACAATTTAGGTAACTCAAAAAAAAATCCAATACGCCACTACTCTGCCCAATTATTTTTCGGTACTTACTTGATCGTCGAAGGGTCCTACGGTGGTTTCACCCAACGTTTACCACAAATCTCAACCGTACAGCCTCGCTGGCAACAAGAACGACGAAGGACAACATCTGAGGGAGATTCCGACCTACATCAGTTGGCGTCGTCTATGGGAACGCCATTTTCCACCCCAAAATGTTAATCTTCCGCCTTCAATTCGATGGCCGGCGACTGTAACACCTTCCCACGATCGTACGTTATTTGATGATTTTAATTAGTATTTTAAATTTTGTTTTATTTATTATTTAGGTTGTGATTGGTTTGAATAGTACATATATTTAACGGAACCGACTTGCCTGCAAGAAACCCGTTATGCTGCTAGAGTATCTTTTATTAATATTTATCTGTAAACTAAATTTATATCAATCTCTAATAATAGATATAAAACACACACACACACACACACACATATATATGAGAATAATGGAGAAAAGATGCCATAGGATGGAATTTTCTCATAAGGCGTCGAAAAAATACACCCTTCCATATTTTTTCCGACGATCGGTACCCACCATCTTCATCATTATCATCTAAGATACGGATACACCAAATTTCATATTATTTTAATACCTTTTCACCGTTTATTTAGCAATATAAAAAGTTCTATTGTCGGTGAACCGTTAATTTTGAACCCACTAAATCAACGGTCAAAAAGTTGTAGTATCACATGAAATTTGGTATACTCACATCTTAGATGATAAAGATGAAGATGGTAGGTGCCGATCGTCGGAAAAAATGAGGGAGCGTGTATTTTTTTGACGCCATAGGAGGAAATTCCCTCCTATGGCCTCTCTCTCTGTCTCTCTCTCTCTCTCTCTCTATATATATATATATATATATATATATATATATATATTCTGGTAGCCATACGTTATGGATAGTTTTTATATATTAATTGTCAGTATATTTTGTTTTATTCAAATATCTCATGATATTATATTGATAATTATCTATTACAAATAAATTTTAAACATCCTAAGATATTGTGATTAGAATATATTTTTTTTAACCATTAGATTTATGGTTTAAGTGGGCTACGTATGTGTATATAATTTCTAGTATATTTTTGAGATTTAGTAGAGACGGATCGGGGATTTTAATATATTTATATAATATTTTAGATATTTAGTTATACCAAATATCTCTCTCTCTCTCTCTATATATATATATATAACTAAACCTAATATACTATAAAAATAAAAATAAATTTATACAAAAACTCTCTCCCTCTGCCTTACAATTCTCTCTGTCTCTCTCTCATCTCCCTTCATCGCTGCCCTATTGTCGCAGTAATACCTTGAGCAAACTTGGAAACCCTAGACGAGATTTCAAGTTTTTGTCTTACCCTGTTCGTCATCTCCATGCGTGTGTTCGTCTTCGTGATCGCGTTCGAGGCAAGTTGCTAACTTGCCACATACTATAGTTACAAAATATACGTATATATTATAATGCTACTATACATATTCTATCATTTTATACGATTGTTATTTTATCATCTCATGTCGGTTAACTAATTTAACAAATAACCCTCAATAATAAGCTTAAGTTATAATAAGTTTAGTGTATATTAATTTATAAGATATTTAATTAGTATTATTTAATGATACATCGTAACTAGTGGAATAACACGCGGTAAATGAAAGCTCATTATAATTATATAACAACATGATAAATAATGAGCAAGTATTCGATACTTATCGTAGTATTATTTCCGATTGGTAAGTTAACATTATGAGATAGAAGTTTAAATACAAAATATATAAGTTAAATATAAAATAGTAGTTCAAATATATTGATGGTTGCGTTTGCATTTTACTAATTTAATAACCATCTTTTTGTTATAAGTATAAACATCGAGTATAAAATACTCATATAAATCAATTCTAAAATAAAATACTATTCTTAATTCGGTCAGATTAATATCATGAACAAGTAATAGTCGATTTGATCCTAACTAATTAACCTTAAATACCTATATCCATTAGTTTTTACTTATATTCGGTTATAACTGTATTTCCTGCTGTATACCATGATTTGATTGGAATATGTGATTGTGAAGTAGATACCTTACCTGACTGATTACATCATCCCTGACATGTCTGTACAAAAATTCATGACTTGTACCCTACCATCCTGTTACTATTACCGTTATCATGCTAGTACCTATTGACTGTAATACTTACCGATATCAACAATCCTGACTTGTTGTCCTAATGGACATGTCCTGTTGTCTAGATGGACATGTTCTGTTGTCTAGATAGACATAACATGTACCTGACTGTTCCTGTGTTGGTATTAAGTAGATATTATATTGATGCCTGACTTGAATATGAAACCTGGGGAAAAGGGGAAATCAAGACTGTAACTGAAACGTAACTCAAGAGAATATTATTGTTGCCGTGATTCTGAGAGTGGACGGAATAACCATTGTTGATTGTACCGTGGTCCCGTTGGGAATGAACAGGATATATTGTACCGTGGTCCCATGGGGAATGAACATGATATATACTTTTGAGTTACGATGAGAATTATATTAATTGGTTTCAAATACCTTTAGGATAGAGAACCTAGGCACATGAACCCATAGGATACACGTGACATGATTGACTCCATATATCTTGCTTGTTATATTACATGTTATTGCTATTGCTTATCGTTTATACTCATGGCATTGTTGGGGTCAAAAGTTACACCCTGATCGACCAAATCAAAGTCAATCAACCTCCAAGCCAAGTGGACCCATGCCCAAATCAGGACCAAGCATGAAAGGGGCCAGCTCCATGCCAAGAATAAAGCAATAAATTAGTTTAATGCAATTTAATTTAAAAATAAATGTATGAAAAATGGACAGAAAACCAAAATTTTGTAAACCCCATGGCTTATGTGCAAAAAGAAATAAGCACATAAGGCATGGGGTGGTACAAGTGCCATTTGGCAAAGCCCAAGGGGGCTATATATAAAGTGTGCAGCCTATAAAAGCAAACATGATGAAAAAATCGAGGACTTTTTTCACTCACTAAAAAATTAGGGTTCTTTGCCTCCTTCTCTTTTTTCAAGGTTCTAAACCTTCTTCATTTTTTGAATTAAATCAAGAGTTTAACTCTTGTTTTTCCAAAAAAAACAGTTTTTCACCATAAAAACCTTGAAGGGGAGCTCGGATCTTCTATTAAATCCCCAAAAGGGGAGATTTTTAAGTCTCACCCCCTTTTCTCCAAGATCCAGCCAATAGAGAGGAAGAAGAAAGAGACCCGTCTCCAAAAACCCCACTTCGGGAAGATCCAAGGCTCAAAAGAAGATCCAGGGCTAAAGGGGAGAAGGAAAGGGTCCCCTTTGATCAACTCCAAAGATTTCTGGGAGTTCAACTTTTTTGTCAAGATCTTTTGGAGTTTAACTCAATAAATAAAACCCTTTCTGGGAGTTCAACTCCATTTGTCAAGATCTTTTGAAGTTTAACTCCATAAATAAAACCCTTTTTAAGAGTTTAACTCCATTCAACATCTTTTGGAGTTTAACTCCATAAATAAAACCCTTTTTTAGGAGTTTAACTCCATTCAATATCTTTTGCAGTTTAACCCCATAAATAAAAATTCTTTTTGGGAGTTTAACTCCACTCAAAGTCTTTTGGAGTTTAGCTCCATAGATAAAAATCATTTTCGGGAGTTCAACTCCTCATTCCGGGGCTATGCCCTTTCTTTTTCCAGGCGCCTAGCATCCACGTGCTGGACGCGTGAGGCGCCGACGCTCGGCACCTAGCACCCAATGCCCACGTGTCGGGCACATGAGCCGCTGACACCCAGTGCTTAGCGTCCAGCGCCTACATGCCGGACACGTGAGGCGCTGGCGTCCAGCGCCCACACGTCCTTAAGACGTTACTCACCATTTTTTTTCTTTTCTTCTTTCTTTTTCATACACTCCACACTCAAACCACGTCCCCGTTAGAAAAAATTTCTAACGGGACGCTGCCCCACACCCCACAAGAGGATTGCTAGCCCCCTTGACCCCTAACCAGCTATCCGGATAGCGGGAGCCCTGTAAACTCTGTGAGGCCCTTGATATACCCAAAACCCCTCAAGACACACACATATGTACACTGCACATTGAGTTCGCATGACTAGTTTGACCCGTCAATCGGAGGTTCTTTCGCTTCAAAGGAATCCCAATCTACCCAAGGCAGGGGGAATCTGTATACGCCCGACATGCGACGCGTATTTCCCATCTGAATAGGGTGACGAAAAACACCCTACAGATTCTGGCACGCCGGTGAGACCTTTCTCTCCTCCCATATTTTGGGTTAAACGTTCATGCGAACTCAATCAACATATATATCGATTGCTTGTACTGAAGTCAATTTTTTGTGTGTACAGGTTAACAGCTTTCAGTCACGATCTCGAACTCAGCAATCATGTCTCCCAAGACGAGCTTCATTTCTGACGCGACTCCGATTCCCTACGTGGTCAAGATCAATACCCGCGTGGTTCTCCCTGCAAGTCTCAGCCGGCAATGGGAGGAGTCACCCCGTCAATTTGGTTCCATCGTCATCTACCCTGCCGGAAACACTTATCTGGCGGAGGTCCTGGAAAACTAAGCGGCCAGATCGATCTCAAGGGGCAGGAAGCCAAACGTTGTGGTCGCCAAAGCATCCCACCCCAAATGCAAATCCATATTCGAACGGCTCTCCACTGTTTCGACTGGGGGCAAGGCCGTCAACACTAATGGAGCCACAAAGTATCTCCAGCAAGCTCAGACGGTGCTCATGACAATCGCACAATCAGGCGTATCTCCAAGGCTCTACATCGCTCGATCTACGGTGGCTTCCCGAAGAGCCGAAGCCTGCCAAGTGCTCAAAACAGAAAGGTTGAGACAGAAGCGGCTCAGGTATTGAGCCAATAAGAGGGCCAGGAATCCGGCCAAGTGGAATCTTGTGAGGTTCCAATTGCAGGGTCACCCCGCGACAACGGCTGAGTCGGCCGTAAAAGTCAACAATTCCTTCGAACCTCTGAAGTGGGTTCAGAAAAACGCCATGACCGCCAGAATTAAGAAGACAGCTGTACGAACGATGCTATAAAGAGACATGTCCCAGCCCCAATAGAGAAAGCATGACACCGTTTTTTTAAGAATCTATCAGGTGCTCTGTGCCGCGTGAAAGCAGCGGGGCAAATCCCAAAAAGAAGTGCCAGCACCACTCAAGAACCCGGTCAGGCCAGCCGTCTTCAATCGATTGTCCGTTACCGAAACAGGAGGGCCACGACAGTAGTCCACGAAATTAGCTACCAATAATGAAAAGATGGCCGGATATGTTATCCATACGGTCTATATGGCAGGCGCGCGGGCCAGCGATAACTTGCGCAGCAAAAGTAAGGATGGGGCCATCACATCCCAAGCCCAATCTGGCTTGAATGTGGTTGTCGCTTCCCAAGATCAGCCGCCTCCGCTGGACGATGAAAACCCTATCGTTGAGGCCGATAGGTAGAAAGACCCCTCAGTCCATGTGGAATCAAGCTTGGATAGCGAGGAAGAACTGACTTTCCACCCCAGGACCGCAGAGCAAGAGCTGCTTCAAGAACTCCGAAAACAGCTCAAGAGTAAAGATAAAGAGATGGCCAAGTTTTACTCCAAAATCGAAGACGTGACGAATGTCATGATGTAGCTCACGGCTCAAATTGCCCAGATGCCATCCAATCAAGCACAAGTTTCCACTCATGATTCGAAGCAACCAATGCCTGTCCCTTTAGGTCTGAGTATAGGCGAGCCACGCGAAAGGCGGCCACATTCCACTTCTAGGGATGCCTTGGCCCAAGATGGCACAATCCCGCTAACACAAGATTGGATAATGGATTTGGTCACCAGCAAGGTTAAAACATTGGTGATTGAAGCCGAAACTCAGAAAGAAATTGGCAGTAGTGAGCGGCCATATCCCGCACAGTACGATCTGATCGAGTTCCCTGGCGGCTATGTCATTCCTAAGTTTGGAAGATTTGACGGGACGGAAAACGCAAATCAGCACGTTGCCCACTTTAAAGTGTCTTGCGGAAATACAGGAGGTGATGATGCACTCCTTCTTCGTCAATTTGCCAACAGCCTGACCGGTGTCGCTTTCGACTGGTACGCGAGCATACCAGACAGGTCCGTCACTACTTTTGCCCAAATGGGATCTCTGTTCCGGCAAAGGTTCATGAGTGTCTGTAATAAAATCTCCATTGCTGACCTTGTGAGAACCAAGCCGGGAAAGAACGAAAGCAACACAGACTTTATCACCCGATCGCGTAATCTCACGGTCAAGTGCGAACCGCCGCTGGAACAGGACTGGTCCGTTAGCCTTCTCATTAGGAACCTCAGCAATTTGATGGTCCCATTCTTATATACAGCAGGCCTCAAGACATTTCAAGAGCTGACCAAGAGAGTACAAATGTTGGAACGCTCGAAGCAAGAGTCTACATCGGACTCTCAGGGTGACAAGTCTTGGAAAAGCAGAAACGACGACAACCATAAAAGTGGGAGATCTAGCCATACCAATGTCTTCAACGCGTCCGACAATGAAGACAAGCGAATCAAAAACCAACCGGTCTTGATAGCCAGTGCTGGGAGGAGAAGGGCTTTCCCTAGAGGAGAAAAAGAACATAGTTTACTCTTTCAGAAGGGATAAGGTCCATAAGATATTCAAAGATGCCTTGAACAATGGTCTATAATTGACAGAGCCGAAAAGAACTCACGAAGCAAAAATGACCGACAATCCAGGATATTGCCTGTACCACCGAGAAGTGAGCCATGCGATCGAGGATTGCTACATTTTCAAAGACTGGGCCGAAAAGCAATATAAGACCGGAGAGATCGAGTTGTCCAAGAGTGTATTGGTGAAAAATCAAGTGGCAACCACCAACTTTATACAGACAGAAGCTGAAACCTTCTGGGAGAAGACAGTTGAATCCGCTGCCATGAGGAATGAAATTGAATCGCTGGAGCCTCCATGGAGCATGCACATGTCTAATAAGAAGAAGAAGATGCTAAAGCTACTTCAGAAAGAGCCCAGAACAGAATGGGAGGGGCAGAAAGAGCCCACCGTTTCAGCTACCATTTCGGCTCAATTGGGCTCAAAATCCAAAAAGCTAAAGAAGAAGAAAAGGAAAAGTGCAGCTCGAATTGAAAAAGAGCTTGCAGGGAGATCGACCCTTCAAAAATATATCGATTCCCTCGAAGACTATGAACAAAAGGAAAGAACTCTGATTCAATTGAAGGAATTCTTCCCCATAGAAGCGGTTGGGATTCTGGACGAGCTAGAAGAAGACTCCAATGAAAAGATCTCTATAGTGACCTACTACGTCGTCCACCTTGGTAGCGACTCTGAGGAAGATTTATGTTTTCCCAAAGAGGACGAGGAGCCCGTCATAAAGGCCAACCAAATCCAGCTCAGAAGCGGCAGGGTTCTACCGCCAAATCAGGGTAACGTCTTAAAAGAAAAGGAAAAACAAGTCGCTAATGAAGAAGATAGAGGAGAGTCGGCTCATGAAATCTCGAGTCCTTTCTCAGTGGATTATTATGTCTTGGCCCATCCCCGGAAGCTTCCGTCTCTCCTGAGCATCTGCAATGCCTTGGTCCTATCTAAGGAGCTTAGAGATGTTCTCATTCACACTATACAAAATCCGAGCCATACCAGGATCGCTTTGCGGAATTTAATATGAAGAAGCCCAGTACACACTCTGCATAAAGCCACGGTTGCATTTAAAGATGAAGACCTGCTATTAGGAACAGCTGAGCACAATCGACCGCTTTACGTAATAGGGTACAGCGACGGAGATCGGATTAATCGCATATTGATTGTTCCGGGGTCCTCAGTGAACGTCATGAACTTGCGGACTCTAAAGAGTTTACCAATGGGCGTCCGACACCTGTCAAGAGAGAGGATTGTCATCCAGGGCTTCAATCAAAACTGCCAGCAAGTTCTGAGATCCATGGCTTTTCCAATCAGGTTTGGGGACCTGCAAACCGAAGCTAAGATATACATGATCGATGCCGACACGTCTTATAAAATTCTCTTAGGACGGCCGTGGCTCCACAATTACGGCATTGTTCCATCAACTCTCCATCAATGCATGAAGTATACTAAAAATGGCGAAAAAGACGCATTGACGGAGATATCCAGCCGTTCGGTGTGCAAGAAGTCCGATATGAAGATTCCCGGTACTTTGTGAACCCCCAAAATGCTAAGCCACAACTGACTGAGAACAGAGCAGCCTCGAAACTCAAAAACAAATCTGAGCCGGCTGTCACTTTCAAAGGCAAAAATCCCTAAGCGCGTCCGCATTTCGACAGTGACAATGATGAATCCGACATTGGAAATCCATCCTTCCGTAAAACTCACCCTCATTTCGGTAGCGATACGGACGAGTCTGTTACTGAAAGCCTATTCGGCAGCAAAATTCGCCCTCATTTCGGCAGCGACACTAAAGAGTCGGAGGAAGAGGACCCGCCTTGCGACAGCTATACAGATTGGGGCCTTATGAAAAAAGTGAAGCTAAGAGAAACCTTCAAGATTACAGAAGGGTCCCTAGCTATCATAAGGGTGACGGAACAGATGTGCAAGGAGCTAGATGCTTTGTAGGTCTCTACCGTGAACCAACTGCAAAGTTTCTACATTCCCGGAAGGAAAAGTGGATAAAAGGGCATCCTGTTTTATGGGTCAAATCCTGTCATGCACCCAGACGATTTGTCTGTCACGTGCCTTCCCTATGAAAGAAGCATAAGAGCTATCCTCAATTCCAGATATTACGCGCCCGAAATACGGAAATATTTTAAAAAGTGCGGATGGCGGTTATATCAAACGGACTCCGTAACGAAGTTTTATGAGGGGTTGTGGCATCCACCTCCTCAGGTCTGAGCACTCATCGATGGACGAATCCTAGATAGACGGGGCATAGGTTTCATTCAACCTGATGTCAGAGCATGCTGCATGATCTATATTGGTGAAGCCAGCGAAAGGTCAAATGACGATGACGAGCTAGTCGAGCCAGAAGAAGCCCCTCGAGAGCTCGAAGATGTGGACAAGCAACCTTTAACGAGCTAACCGAGATTGATTTGGGAACGCCCAATAATCTAAGACCGACTTACATCAGCTCACTCTTGTCAGAGGGAATGAAAGAGCAGATAATAGTCCTGCTGCATGAGTTCGTCGACTGCTTTGCGTGGACGTACAAAGAAATGCCTGGCCTCTATCCTGAGGTGGCCGTGCATAAGCTGGTTATATCTCCTGATACCAAGCCAGTCAAACAAGCTCCGCGAAGAATGAGAAGGGTGCTGGAAGAGAAGGTCATCGAGGAATCCAAGAAACTCATCAATGCCGGCTTCATCAGAGAAGAAAAATATGCGGATTGGATCGTATACATCGTTCCAGTGAAAAATAGGAATGGGCAGATCCGAGTCTGTGTTGATTTCAGGGACCTGAACAAAGCATGCCCTAAAGAAGACTTCCCGTCACCGGACATGGAAATGATGGTCGACGATACCTCAAATTATGAGCTGTTCACCTTCATGGATGGCTCGTATGGGTACAATCAGATAAAAATGTCACCTGAAGGTGAGAAGCATACAACATTTCGAACTCCGATCGGTATATACTGTTACAAAGTGATGCCATTTGGACTAAAGAACACAGGCGCCACATATCAAAGGGCAATGACCAAGATCTTTGACAATCTAATCCATAAAGTTGTCGAATGTTATGTCGATAACTTGGTCGTTAAGACTAAAACCAAGGCCGATCACATCTAAGATCTCAGGACCGTTCTCACCAGACTGAGGGAATACGATATGAAGATGAATCCCTGAAGTGCGCTTTTGGCATGTCATCGAGAAAATTCCTGGGCTTCATAATCCGATATCGAAGGATCGAAGTTGACCCATCCAAGATAAAGGCCATCATGGATATGCCCCCTCCGAAGAATCTGACATAGCTGAGATCTTTTCAAGGCAAGCTTGCTTATATATGAAGGTTTATCTCAAATTTATCGGGAAGATGCAGGCCCTTCTCGAAGCTCATGAAGAAAGGAGCTCCTTTTGTCTGGAATGCCGAATGTCAAGAAGCTTTCGAATATATCAAACAGTACCTGTTGCACCATACAGTGCTTGCAGCTCCCATTCCAAATAAACCATTGATTCCCTATACTGCCGCGCTAGATGAGTCACTCGATGCACTCCTCCCCTAAAACAATGAGGAGGAAAAAGAGAATCCCCTCTACTACATCAAGTCGAACTTTAGTCGAGGCAGAACATAACTATTCCCCGATTGAAAAGCAGTGCCTGGCCCTGATATTTGCTGTGAAGAAGTTATGACACTATCTTCTCTCTCATCGGGTTATGCTGATCGCCAAGGTCGACCCGCTTAAACACTTAATGACCAAGGCAAGCCTAGCTGGCAGAATGGCAAGATGGGCTACTTGTTGGGTTACGGCAGCGCCCCGGCCATCAAACCGTGACCAAATACAGAACAAAAGTTTACTAAACTGGCGCTACCATTACCCGATGCCTGGATCTACCTTAAACCCTAAACTAGCAAACAATATATAAGAAGTTAGATGGTTATACCGAGTTGATCTGTGTCCTTCAGTTTTGAACCATCATCCCCAAGCTCTTAGTGGCTCCTTGATCGAATTTGGTTGCCGGTCTTCCTCCATCTACGGTGATCCACCTAAGGGAAACGACGCAAGCTTCAGCCCCATCGAACGAGGCAACCGACGCTCCAAAATTGCTAGCAATGGAGAGTGGAGGTGTAGAAATGTGTCACTATCTTTTTCTCTCATCACAGTGTGCTCAATGAGCAATCATAGAAGATGAAGGAGGTGAGGAAACAATGACATGAGCAACTCAAGAATGGCTAAGTGTTGAAGTGAGAATGAGAGAGTAATGAAACATACTAGGAAGTGAAGAAATCTAGTAAAAAGAAATGAGCCAAGCCCAAGTCTAGTGGCTGCCCCCCTCTCATATGCACCAAAATATCTCATATCAATATCCAAATAAACAATTCCAAGCCATACCTATAACCCATGCTCATTCCACCTCACTCCTCCACCTTATTTGTGAAACAAATGAATTTCCAAAAATGGAAAATCATACAAATGAGGTGTCCACTTCTAGAAGCTATTCCGTATAAATACGGAATACTTCCCGGTACATGTATCGAAATACATATACGCGTATTCGTATAGAAATACGAATAGCCAAGAGAGAAAATGAATAGTGAACAATAATACTAGAATACATATATAAATTATTAAATCAAAACCTGATTTAATAATCCGGCTTAATCCTAAGTCGCTAGTATTATCAACCATCCGATTAAAGTCTGTGCAGCATGTGCACAAATTTAATCGGACACCTGTATGTACCAGCATACGTCATCTACACCATATCGCCTGAACCGTGAAAACGCTCTGTGTAGGACTCTAAAGACTCGTCAATACGCTGGCAGTGGGTTTAACCACAAGCACGTCAGCGGCACTAGCTGTACGTAACGGCTACCCAGGTATTGAGCGAAAGGGATGCCGACGAGCAAACTCTTCCTGAACCCCTACCGAGCCTGACAGTGACAATATGTGTACAGCCTGGTCTGTTCGTCTAAGAGTATCGCATATCGAGTCTAGGGGGTGGATAAAGTCAGACCCCTAACAACGCGACATTTAGTGTCGGCATGAAACCCATCACCACCAGAGAAACCATCGATCCTGAATCGGTAATTCTCGTCCACCATGGCCATGGAATTCTGGTGATGGCCACCCGTGCACAATGCAACATCAACCCCTAATACCAGGAGAGACGAATCCCCGACGATCCGATCACTGCCTCCATATGGCTCGGGACTGTACCCAACTAAAACCTGTTTGCACGACTCCTTTGAGTCGTGGTAGGGTAGTAATCAAAGCACAGTGGGAACTCACACGGGACAAATGACGATCTTAGGTCGACAGAATAACATGTACACATGTCACTTGGGAACTGCTATCTGACAATAGGTATAATACCAACTAGCAGGTTGCCGGCGAGTCCGTCCAGTGTACTCATAACCCAATGAGCACCTGTATACTATCTTAGGTGAACAAACTAACACCAATGTATTGTGAGACCTGGCCACCATCCCTCGTCGGGGTCTCGATCAATATACACTAGTCTACACTGGAGTATCGATGCCCAGTCCCGACACTCCCACGACTAGGGACATTTAAGGATGTGCTTATAGACCCCCAGCTCCCACGTATATGACCGCCATCATAATGCTGGTAGTTAAGAATAAATCCTATGGGCTCTATCAACATGTAATAGTGATCTGTAATACCACATAAAGTATGTACATGATGATAAAGACAAACCAGATAGCATACTATCATCTCGAGTAAGACTGTTCTACCGATATAGGTCTTCCCTCAATCATCATAATCACCTACCTGCGACTATGATAATTGCTTTGAGGGCACTATAGCCAACAATCTCCCATTTGCACTTAAGGCCAATTATTACGGTGTCGCATACTCACAGCTCGTGTGATACCGAAAACTTAACTTCTCTAGTAATAAGTTTCGCAAAGCCCGTTTGCGAAACTATTGCGTTCGAGAAATAGCCTCAGTGAGTGGATCCGCTCCAGTGTTTCTTTCTGTATCTCTCTATATCTCAACTTCACAGAGAAAACTATCTCCCGAAATGAGCAATACCTGTCTTAGAATTTGTCTGGATATCTGATGGAACCCAGTTCACAAATGAACTCCAAATCTATTAAACTTCTTAGACCGTATCGTCCACTGAATTTAATCAGTATCCTGCGCCATGTCTCCCACAGTATCCGCTTGGACCACCTGTCCAATATACTGCCCCTCAAAAGAGGGAAATCTATAACTCTGACAGTCACTCTGTCATCCAGGTCACCTTGGAAGCCTGAAATGATAGTCATCTCCTGAAGGAGGCTGCCATTACCATATCCCTAGAACATCCATTTATGTTCATAAACTGCTTTCCAACGTTTCTCCAGGAATGGATTAATATATCTGCTTATTGCAGCTAGTGCAAAAACAACATCTGGTGTGGTACTTGGCATTTCATGATTAACTCAATTTCCTAAGCAGGTGTTATGCTAATCATGCAGATCCCTCTCTCCTTTAGTCTGTAAGACACCTTTAGAGATTATAGAGGGTGACTCCTTCACCTGCAGGTACACCACCATGCCAGGAGTCGTCCATTCTAAAATACCTTTAAAATAATGTCAAAGTACCCAGATTGGGATACTTTCCAAATCTAGATCTAAAACCATATATCCAGTAACCAGAAACCCTGATATTATATCCATATCCAATGTGGAGAAAACAACTTTGCGACAACCACAGTATAACCGATCGTAGTATAGGAATATCTCTTCCTATCAAGTGCATGTCATCCTAATACCTGGACATCACTCTCTAGTACCTTCTTAGCAGATCCATCTCCTATTCCGATGAAGTCAAAGCCTATGACCGTCACATCAAAAATAGACGATCTATTTCCGCTATACCTGCTTTAGTCTATAAATAGACATAATCTACTTGCCCACTATGCTTCCGCTGCTCCTACTGACTACAACAACCCACTGACAGAGTCATATACACGTGCACTTCTAAAGCTAGTTTAGAACGATCTATACTCATCCTCCTGCCGGGTCTTATAGTCTAGAACAATAGCAATGGCAAGTTTGGGTAAACAAGAACCTCCCTGTCACCTTCACTGAGAAGACCGAAGGACCTCTTGGGTGCTTGAGGTTACCCACCAAATCTGGGGAGTGACCAATGGAATGTCGAAACTAATTGAATCCTTAGGTTCTATTAAATCTTCAGTGATCGTTTGTGGTTCTGGAATCACTTCTAGTTCTAGCATAGCATACTCCTACTTATGTTTTTCTGAAAAAATCCGTTTACTAAAACTGTGGCGAGTCAAGAATAATATAAATATTGATCTTCCTGATCGTAGAAAGTTAACCCTCGTCAAAACCCGGGATAACCCACAAACAGCCATTACTGAAACGTGCCTTGAGTTTATCCGGATTCTGGTTTTAAGTATCAGCCGGACAACTCTCTATACCTTAACATCGTTAAGATATAAATTGATTCTATATATATCTAATATAGAAACAAAGAACTAATTTAATTGGAACCAGATTCAAAATCATGCAGCTATCTCCAGTGCATATCAACCAAATGGAAAAAGGCCAATCAGCATTACTCATCTAGGAGTGCATCCATATATGAGTAACCTGAAAGAGAAGTAAGTTCTCAAAATCATTAATATCAACGGAATACCAAACACAAGTATCTACATCTTCGACTTCATCAAAGAATCCTGATACTTCCAACAAATGGTTCTCTACTTTATTCTTATACCTATAACTTCTCAATATCTGGACCTTGCATTTCAACGAAATACCTATCTAAAATTAGAGAAGTCATGAGTAACAAAATATAGTACTGTTTACCGCCGGAAACCGGAAAGACGAACGTCTTGCCAGAATCTGGGGGCAGATGCTAATTGGTGCTATCCGTCCACCTCTCCGAAAATGCCAAGTTGATTTATGGCACCATGTATCGAAGGTTTAAACGGATGCGGCCGATGTAGCAGATTTCGTCAGATTCCCCCTTGTTTGAGGGGTTTTTGATTGTGGGGACGCTCTTCCCTGCAGGCGCAAGCCCCTGCAGTTAATTACGCTACCGCATCGCGGTAACAACTTTCTCCTTCTCCAGATGGTCACTTCGTGTCGTGGGTGTTTGTTTTGTGTTGTGGTTGCCTGTGGATTGTATACAGAGACTAATTTATGTTGTCGCCCGTAGGGCTTGGATTAGTCCAAATCCGTATTTTCTTAGATTTAGGTTTGGGGGTTGGTTTAAGGATACGTTATCCTCATTTGGGGCTAAGATCGACTTAAACGCTTGTTAAGGATACGTTAGTCTAATTTTTAAACTAAGATCAACTTAACAGGATCGTTTAGACCCAGCAAGAGAGCATTTGGGCTGCCTCTGTTGTTTAGTTTAGGGATATTGCGGTCGATTAGTTTAAGGACGATTATGGTCCACTGTTAGTTTAAGGATATCTTGGTTCGTCGGTAGTTTAAGGACATCTAGGTCCAGGTTAAGGATATCGTAGTCCGTGGGTTTAAAGGGACCCCACAGTCCAGATTAAGGACATCGTAGTCCATGGTCTTAAGGACCCTACAGTCCGGTTTAAAGACATCGTAGTCTATAAAGTTTAAGGACATCGTAGTCCATGAGTTTAAGGACCCCACAGTCCGGTTTAAAGACATCGTAGTCTATAAAGTTTAAGGACATCGTAGTCCATGAGTTTAAGGACCCCACAGTCTGTGAGATGTGTGGTTGTCGGGACCCGTCACCTCTCTGAAGACGTTGAAGGATTACAACGACAGATATCATAGGAATAACGAGATGTACCTTCGGACCGATGTGAGTTGGTTGAAGGAGCAGATGGGCTCAGTTCAGTATAAGTTGAGGACTTATGGCCAGAATTGGGATAAGTCCAATTAAAATGTTTAACATTTTATTGTTGTTCTGGCTATTAAGCCTTTATTTAGGCTCGGCCCTTCTAATAATGCTAAGCATTAGATCCTGACACATTTTTTTGTCTTGTATTGAATGCATAGCATTCATCAGAACAAAGTATGTTCTGACAATGCGCAACGTGGCGCGTCAGGCGCTTTACGCCAGTTTAAAGAGCGTATTGCGCTTTTGTCGGGTAGCGCACATGAAGATGACACGTGTCGCGCGTAGTGCTAAGCGCTAGTTTATTAGCGCGTTGCGCTTTCAATTTATGAGCGCTTTGCGCTGATTTAGGGACGTACCAGTGTGTGACACGTGGCGCGCTTGGCGCTAAGCGCCAGTCCATGGGAGCAGTGCGCTGTTTCAGAAGCGCAAAGCGCAAGCGGTGTCTGTGGTTGACACATGGCGTGTTTTGGCGCTTAGCATTGATCCAAGGAGCGGAAAAGCACAGTTCATGAGTGCAAGGCACTGTTCAGTAGCGCAAAGCGCATTTAATTAATTTTAAGATCAAAGAACAAATTTATGTTCTTCTTTTAAAGGAGGCTTTGCCTCAAGATTCAAGAACAAAAGTTCTTGTTTATAAAAGTGCCCTGCCTTTTTAGATCAAGGATCTGTGAATGAAGTAAATACTTCTTTTATTTTTATGATTAGATCTTTTGATCTTTTTCTTTTTATCAAAGATCTTGGTCTTTTGTAGATCTATGATCCTTTAAGAAGATAGTTCTTCTTTTTTAATGAGATGATTTCATCTCTGTTGTTCAAGAATTAATTCTGTACCTTGAAGAAATGATCTTCTTTTTCTAAGAGCTTGCTCTTCTTTCTCTTTGAGTTATTCTCATAGTTTGCGGGGGGGTTTCTCTATATGAGACTTGAAATCTTGGGGTCTTTATATAGGGCCAATTGATTTGTTAAATCAGTTTTAAGAGATCTTTCTCTGATTGATTTGGGAATATTTCCCGCCATTGGATCTTTGATCCTAGGGCTTCTGCTTTGCAGAAGAAAATCTTCTTGTTTTAATAAGATTGAGAAATCTTTCCATGCAGAATTTGTTCTGGTTTTGGTAATTTTTATTTACCATTGGATCATTGAATCAACGATACTCAAAGAACAATCTTGTTGTTTGGAAAGATTTTGAGGAATCTTTCCTTAACAGAATTTAATTCTGGTTAATTAATGATTTATCATTATTATTAGATCTTTTGATCTAACGGTGGGAATTTTTAATTCCAGCACCGGCGCACCTTGCGCTAGCGCACCTACGTTCGACACGTGGCGCGCAGCGCAGAGCGCAGCGCAACTGCGTTAGCGCACCCGTGTTTGACACGTGGCGCGCAGCGCAGAGCGCAGCGCAACTGCGCTAGTGCTGAAGCGTTGCTTCAATAGAGGTGTCTTTTTACCTTCTTTTTTAAGTCAAACTTGTATTCCCTAGAACTTTCATTTCCCAAGCCTTGGAAATAGTTCCACTATGCACAAAATTTTCTGTTCCCGGTCTTTATAACTCGAAGCAAAGCTTCTTCCTTTTCTCATTTCCAAAGAATCCTCTTAATCATGGCTTGTAACCGCCCACATGCCCGTCGACAACCGTAGGAAGTGCCCATCCAGGACATCGTCCCTCGTTTTGCTGCACGCTTGGTGGATCCTTCTCTTACGAATGAGCAATGCGACGCTGCACTGTACGAGCTTTTGACTCGTGTGGGGTCTCCTCTCCCCCCACACTCTATTTGGTTTCGGATGATCCTTGCGTATGTGCTCGCTGACCTTCCTCCTCCTCCAGCAGAGATGTCCTCGGCAATTCTCGATGTTGCCGAAGACAAGATCGGGTGCTTCTTCGAGGCGCACTTGATCACTAAAGCCCTGAAAGATTGCTCCATCCACTTGCTGAGCCAGATACGGGCTCATCGGGTTGTTATCACCACTTTCTCTGGGGAGTGCGGCGTCGATCGTTGGATGGCTACTCCTCGGGAGGATCGCCGTTTTGATATGGTGGAGAAGACGGAGAGGGAACTGGACAATCTCCTCCTTAGCTTTGCGAACCCCTGTCCTTTTGATCCCATGTTTGGTGATCTTTTTTCAATATAATAATAAACATATGTTTTAATTAAATATTTTATTATCCGTTAAGTTTTCCTTTCTTTTTTTATTTAATTCTTTGTTATGCTCATGCGCTGCATAATTTGATTTGCTATAACAAGGTGCAAGTAATTCTTGTAAGGGTGAAGCGCTTCTGTGCTTTGTACGTGAGCGCCGCTTCAGAGTCTTTGGCTCTTTTTGTAGGCCCATTTGATGTTAGCACTTTTCATGAAGCGTTGCTTCGCTTTCCAATCTTAGATACAGAGCATTGCTATAATTTGAGGTGCGTAGCGCAGAGCGCAGCGCAACTGCGCTAGCGCATACGTATTTGACACGTGATGCGCGGTGCGCCTAGCGCTAACACACTCGTGTTTTGACATGTGGCGCGCAGCGCGCCTAGCGCTAGTGCACCCATGTTTGACACGTGGCGCGCAGCGCACCTGGCGCTGGATCTGAAGCGTTGCTTCAATTTTTGACTTTAGAATTCAATACAGAGCCTTGCTCTGATTAGGGGAAAGGAAGCGTCGCTTCATTCCAAATCTTGGAATTTGAACAGTGTTTTGCTCTGATTGGGGGAAGCAGAAGCGTTGCTTCTTTTCAAATCTTGGAATTTGAACAGAGCTTTGGTCTGATTGGGGAAACAAATGCCCTCCCCCTATCGTTGCGCTTACGTGGCCCACACGTGAGCATAGCGGTGGCAACATCTGAGCCTTTGGATCAACTCAGAAGTTGAAGAGGTGACTTAACGCCTATAAACAGGACCTTTGGTCCTCTAGATGATTATCATCTTCTTTGAGAATTTTGTTCAGAGCACAACTCTTCTGTTTGAGAACTTCTCAAAAGCAAAAAAGAAACTCTTTCAAAACTTAGGTAAGATTTTAATAAATTTTAATGAGTTAGGATTCTACCCATTAACAGAGCCTTGCTCTTAATAGATCTTTGATCTACAGAAAACCCATTTAGGGTTTTACCAGCAGAGCTTTGTTCTCATGAACCCATAGATCTAAAGAGATCTTTTGGGGTTTCTTAGCCCCTGAACAAAGCCTTGCTCTTCTGAATCATGTGTAGATTTCTTAATCTTTGATGAAGAACTCTTAAGAGTTTTCTCATGGATCTTGAAGATCCCAGAATTTTTAATTCATAAAAATTAATTGATTTTAATTTTCTTTTCTGATGGGTTTTTCCATCATCATTACAGAGCCAGGCATCTTGACCTTCTCGGGGAATCTTTTTAAATTCCTTTCATAATTGATTTTGACAGGTGTCACTTGTCTGCAGAGCCTTACTCTCAAGGAGTTTTAACTCCTTGACCCGAAGGGTTGCTTATTAAATGAGATTCCCTTTTTAGGATTTCTGAGTGATTCGAATTTATTAGGTGTTATAATTAGAATTCGTTTTCTCCACGGGGATATCATGAGCCGTTTAAATCCCTGTGCCTGTTTTGCTTAATCAGTCCATTCGCTAATTCTTGTTAATTTTCTTTTCCAGGAGTTATGGACGCTCATATATATGACCTTGATGAGATCATCTCTTACGGAGACAGTCGCTCACTCGGCCGTTCTCAAAATCGAGAATTCACAAATGCCCAGTGTGCCGAAATCATGAGTCACTTTGACGCATACGATGGTCGACTGCTTCCTCGACGTTCCTCTCTCCTGAAGCTTATCGTGCGAGCGATCTGGGAAGCGCTTCCTTTATTTTGTACTGGCGTGCCCCTTAAGGCATTGGATGCTGCCGAGGATAAGGTGCACTCGGTGTATCTGATGGGCCTAATCTCAAAGAAATGGCGAGACAACCTTATCGATCTTTTGCATCAAGCTTTTCAACAGTCGGCAATACTTGCTGCCTATCGGAGGGAGGAGGACATCCGTGAGGATCTCGACGCTTGTGATCGCGAAAGAAAGCATACTAGGATGGTTCGAAAGGCCTGGAAGATTCTGGACAAGGTCACTTTTGAATTCCTCAATCCATGCCCTAGGTCTGAGGTTTTGCCATTGTAACCATCTTGATAATGTTTTTTTTTTCTGATTTCATAATTGTAAGAACTTTTTCGCAGTATGAATGGCAAATTTCTTATTTTAGCGTGTTTTATTTCATGTACTAAATCTTTTGCACATGCATGAATGGGTATGCCTCAAACGCTCAATTAAATGCAAATCAGATGTTCTTTCTACTGCTTTCTTCTCCTTGCTGTGTTGTTGCCATGTGATTTTAGCAAGTGTGACCTGTAGATAGTATATAGCTGTCCATCTTGGACTCTTTGTAGAGTGGTGATGGCTTAGGAAACAGGGTTAGGATCTTTCACCTAAGACTTTTTAATTTTATGAGCCGTGAGGGTCTCATAAAAATTTTCCCCCTATAAGTCGTGAGGATCTCGTAGGTGTATTTTCTCCTTAGGAATCGTGGGGATTCCTAAGTGCATTTTCCCTTATAAGTCGTAAGGATCTTATAAGAGAGTTTTTTCTTCCTTACGAGTCGAGAGGACCCTTATGTGTTTAGTGGGATAGACATGTAGATGACGTATTTCCGAAACGGGGTCATATGGATGACGTATTTCTGAGACGGGGTCATATGGATGACGTATTTCCGAGACGGGGTCATATGGATGACGTATTTCCGAACGGGGTCATATGGATGGCGTATTTCCGAGCGGGGTTATGTTGATGACGTATTTCCGAACGGGGTCATGTGGATGACGTATTTCCGAACGGGGTCATGTGGATGACGTATTTCCGAACGGGGTCATGTGGATAACGTATTTCCGAACGGGGTCATATGGATTGCGTATTTCCGAGCGGGGTCATATGGATGACGTATTTCCGAGCGGGCATGTTGATAACGTATTTCCGAATGGGGTCATGTTGATGACGTATTTCCGAACGGGGTCATGTGGATGACGTATTTCCGAACAGGGTCATGTGGATGGCGTATTTCCGAAAGGGGTCATGTTGATGACGTATTTCCGAACGGGGTCATGTGGATGACGTTTTCCGAACGGGATCATGTGGATGACGTATTTCTGAACGGGGTCATGCGGATGACGTATTTCCGAACGGGGTCATGTGGATGACGTATTTCCGAACGGGGTCATGCGGATGACGTATTTCCGAACGGGGTCATGCGGATGACGTATTTCCGAACGGGGTCATGCGGATGACGTATTTCCTAACGGGGTCATGCGTATTTCCGAACGGGGTCATGCGGATGACGTATTTCCGAACGGGGTCATGCGGATGACGAAGTTTCCGAGCGGGGTCATGTGGATGACGTATTTCCGAACGGGGTCATGTGGATGACGTAGCGTCTATTGTAATGAGACGAATATCCAAGTGGTCTCTAGGTTGTCTGTGAACCGTTGAAATTTGGCTTCTTCTTCCGATGGAGCCTGGGGAAGGAAGGTGTGATCCCTTCTTTGTTTGCGCCCCTGAATTGTATACAGGGATTGATGTGATATCACCTGTAGGGCATAAATTTCATTTTATTTTATTTCTTTCCGCGATGCTCTATCATTTCAGCTTTTATATCGCGAAGGTCACGATTGCCCAATCATTTCGGCTATTTTTCGCGGTGTCCAATCATTTCGACTATTTATTTTATTTTTACTTGCTGCTTTTTATTGAGAGTTGCCCAATCATTTCGGCTATTTTGCATGCATACGTTTTTACTTGCTGATTTTGTTGCAAGTTGCCCCATCATTTCGGCTATTTCGTATGCACGTATAGCTCGTTAGCTCCTTGCTGCAAGCTTGGAAATAGACACCGATTTCGGCATCAGCACCGCTGCAACTGGGATATTGCTCGGAGCGAATCATCATTTGCCTCTGTCGATGTCGAACAAAGGTGGCTTAGCGAACAGGGTTAGGGTCCTGTCGACTAAGGTTTTTGACTTCATGAGCCGTAAGGGTCTCATAAAGGTATTTCTCCCTACGAGTCGTAAGGATCACGTAGGTGCGTTTTCTCCTTAGGAATCATGAGGACTCCTAAGTGTATGATCTCTTATAAGTCGTAAGGATCTTACAAGAGTGTTTTCTCCTTATAAGTCGAGAGGACTTGCAAGGATTGTTCACCATGTAGACATATCCCTAGTCACGGATGGGACTTTGTTAGGGAAATGTTTATTCGCGCCCGTGGATTGTATATAAGGGTCAGCATTGAGCCGCTTGTAGGGCAATATCGGAAGTTGTGGTGGCTGCTTAAGAACAGGTTCAGATCCCTGTAGCTTAAGACTTTCAAATCTTACGAGCCGTGAGGGTCCCATAAGAAGGTTCTCCTTACGAGTCGTGAGGATCTCGCAAGTGTAATTTCTCCTTAGGAATCGTGGGGATCTCTAAGTGTGTTGCACCCTTGTGAGTCGTAAGGATCTCACGCAGGTGGTTTCTCCTCACAAGGTCTAGAGGACCTTGCAAGTGTCTTTTAACGAGATTGCGCC
This sequence comes from Agapanthus africanus, assembly GCA_030015575.1. Classification (NCBI taxonomy): domain Eukaryota; kingdom Viridiplantae; phylum Streptophyta; class Magnoliopsida; order Asparagales; family Amaryllidaceae; genus Agapanthus; species Agapanthus africanus. The sequence goes on from CM057344.1 coordinate 44,614,805, forward strand.
CTTTCGGGTTTTCACAAAACTCGTCGGTAGCCCTGCTGTTTTTACTCACGGAGCCCTTTCGGGTTTTCATCCATACCCTTTTTGCTTATGGACATACAGTTTTCTTTTTTTTTTCTTTTTTTTTATTTTAACGAGGCTGCGTCCTTTCGGGTTTTCACAAAACTCGCCGGTAGCCCTGCTGTTTTTACTCACGGAGCCCTTTCGGGTTTTCATCCGTGCCCATTTTGCTTATGGACATACCGTTTTCTCTTTTTTTATTCCTTTTTTTTGTATCAGCTTCAGGATGCTGTAACCCACAGTAGTTTATCGACGTCTCGGTCAACAGCTAGTTTTAGGACATAGTGGTCCATCGTTAGTTTAAGAACGTTTCGGCCCGTTGTTAGTTTAAGAACGTTTCGGTCCGTTGTTAGTTTAAGGACGTTTTGGTCCGTAGTGAAGGAAGCTGGCTACTACTTACAGACTTTAGTCTTAGGAAGATAGCGAGCGGACATAGTCGTCGTCATCTATCATTGACCTAGGCCGTGACTCGTCAGGCGTAATACTTTTTCAGGAAGTGACCGTTTATTGGCCTGAAAAGTCTTTCACCATGCATGTCCATGAGTAGATAGGCTCCACCCTGGTAGACCTTGTCTATGATATACGGGCCTTCATAGTTTGGCTCGAATTTCCCCCGCTTGGCGCGATTAGGGATCATAGGTCTTTTGACCACTAGCACGAGTTCGCCTTGGCTGAATGTCCTTGGCCTAGTCAACCTTTCGTATGAGCAAGTCATCTTTGCTTTGTAGGCCTCCAGATTTTGTTGCGCTATGAGCCGGATTTCATCAAGGGCATTGAGCTCCTCAAGCCGAAGGTGAGCATTCTCTTCGTCCGTTAGCTCGTAATGAACTGCCACTCGTAGAGAGGGTAGCTCTATCTCGAGAGAGAGTACCGCCTCTGTACCGAATACCAATGCGTACGGAGTTGTGTTCGTGGCCGTTTTAAACGTAGTCCGATGCGCCCAGAGAGCTTCATGCAGTCTCTCGTGCCAGTCCTTCTTATTTCGGGACACCGTCTTTTTCACGATCTTCGTCAAGGTCTTGTTAAAATCCTCAGCTAGACCATTAGCTCGGGGATTATAGACCGAGGAGTATCTCCAGTCTATGTTATGATGTTGCGCGAAGCGGCTTATCTTGTGGTTTCTATAAGCTGGCCCGTTATCGGATATGATCCGTCTCGGAGTTCCAAACCGATAAATGACGTGCGTTTTGAAGAAATGAAGGATATTCTCCGTCTTCACTTCCCTCAACGGTACAGCTTCTGCATATTTGGAGAAGTAATCAGTTGTCGCCAAAATGAATCGATGTCCTCTGGACGATGCTGGTTCGATGGGGCCGATTATATCAGTCCCCCACATTTCGAATGGCCAGCTAGCCACTGTTGGGTGTAGTGGATTTGGATGCTGATGGATAAAGTCTCCGTGAATCTGGCACGAGTGGCATTTCTTCGCATACTTGAGGCAGTCCTGAATCATCGTGGGCCAATAGTAGCCCATCCTTTTGATCTTCAGCTTCATCTTCGGCCCGGCTTGGTGAGAACCGCAGAGTCCGTCGTGAGTTTCTTGGACGACTCTTCTTGCCTCTTCAGTTCCCAGGCATCTTAGCCATAGAGAATCAAATGATCTCTTATACAGAGTATCATTGACGAAAGCAAAAGACAGAGCTCGTTTTATAAGCTGATGTCTTGAAGACGCATCTTCAGGTGTTCGATGGGATTTGAAGTAGTCTATAAAGACTTCCCTCCAATCCTCGGCCTTTTCCTGGTCTTTTATTTGTAGAGTTGTTTGCTCGGTCGCTCCCTTTTCTTCGGACGACTCTGGAGATATTTCTGCCGGTGCGAGAACCCGACGGCTTGGTACAACGATCCTCACGTCATCGAGGTTTTCGTCAGCCAGCTCTTTAGCGAGCTTGGCTAATGCATCCGCCTTGTTATTTTCCGTACGCGGTATGATTTCTAGGGTATAGGAAGGAATTTGAGTCAGCAGTTGCTGTACTCTCTTGCCGTACTACACCAACTCTGGCTTGCACGTTTGGTAGTCGCCGTTTATTTGACTAACGACCAGCTGGGAGTCTCCATATATGAGGAGGTTTTCAATTCCCATGTCGATGGCGATCTCAAGACCTGCTATCAAAGCTTCGTATTCTGCTTTGTTATTCGTCCTCGGCTCTGTTAAGGAGAAGGCGAAGCGCATTATCCCTCCTTGTGGAGTTACGAAGATGAGGCCTACTCCTGATTTGATTATAGGGGTGCTTAGTTTACGCTTCTTCATGGAAGACGCTCCATCAAAATAAAGTTCCCATCGGGTATCACCACCGTCGATCGTATCAAACGCATGTTCTTCTGGCAGTTCGCAATTCAAAGGAGAATCAGCAGGTATCGGATGCTCAGCGAGGAAGTCGGCGATGGCCTGGCCTTTCACTGCCTTAAGAGGTCGATAAGTTATCGAGAACTCTATCAAGAGCAGGGCCCATTTAGCGAGTCTTCCTGTTAATATGGCCTTCGACATCAAGTATTTGAGAGGATCCACTTTTGATATGAGATGGACCTCATGTGCCAACGCGTAGTGTCTGAGCTTCGTTATTGCGAAGATCAACGCCAGGCAGTGCTTTTCAATGGGGGAGTAGTTGCTTTCTGCCCCCAGTAGAACTCGACTCAAGTAGTAGAGAGCTCTTTCTTTCCCTTGGTCGTTCTCTTGTGCCCATAATGCGTCTAAGGAACCTTCAAGGGCTGTTGTATACAGGACGGGAGGTTTTCCTTTGACCGGAGCAGTTAGCACCGGCGGATTCTGCAGGTATTGCTTGATTTCGTCCAGTGCGCTTTGGCATTTGTGATCCCAGACGAACGGGGTTCCCTTCTTCATTAGGTGGCTGTAGGGACGACACTTGCCGGTAAGATTGGCTATAAATCGCCGAATATACGCGAGCTTTCCTTGGAGAGACCGCAATTGCTTGAGAGTCTTTGGCGGAGGCATTTCCATGATCGCTTTGATCTTCGACGGATCTATCTCGAAGCCTCGGTGTCGGATGATGAACCCCAGGAATTTGCCCGAGGAAACTCCGAACGCGCATTTGAGAGGGTTCATCTTCAAGTTGTATTTTCGAAGGCGTTGAAATACGGTCTTCAGATGCTCTAAATGCTCCTCGTATGATTTGCTCTTAACCACGAGGTCGTCGATATAGCATTCGACGACTTCATGTATGAGGTCATCAAAGATCTTCATCATGGCCCTCTGATAGGTGGCGCCAGCATTCTTTAGGCCGAAGGGCATCACCTTATAGCAGAATATGCCCAACGGGGTCCGGAAAGCGGTATGTTTCTGGTCCTCAGGGTGCATCTTTATCTGATTGTACCCTGATGAGCCATCCATGAAGGAGAAAACTTTATGAGTGGACGTATTGTCTATCATCAGCTCGGTGACCGGTACTGGAAAGTCGTCCTTCGGGCAAGCTTTATTGAGATCCTAAAAGTCTACGCAGATACGCACTGTCCCATTTTTCTTCATTGAGATCAATTTTCTTGAGGTTATCTGCAGTAGTATGTATTCCATCTTCCAGCTCTTTTGGCGCCGGTGGAAATTCTGAGATTATCTCGTCATCATCGTTTTCGAAACACGAGGGGAGTTTGTCCATGTTCTCAGGTTCTTCTTTTGATAACATTATCACGTGACAGGTACGAGCTCTCTTTCAAGACCGATGTGGATCTAGTTCTACCCTCGTGGATTTGGGTTCATGTTTCTGCGGCGGGGTTACCCTCCAGCTGCTGGATAGAGCGAACTTGCCTTGTTGATATTGGTCTTCGACCCAGTTCATGAAGGTGAAGCAGTCTTCAATAGGATGTCCTATTGCCCTATGATAGGAGCAATAGTCCGGGTGAGAGACTTTGCCTGCTTGCTCGGGTGCTTGGACTCCGGGAGGATAATCATTTGATGTTTTATGGCAAGATCAAGTATCTTCTTTGTTTTGTCTTGGGCAAAAGAGTACGCTCGACCCATCTTCTTTATAAGAGATGAATCCGGACTGCTTGATTCCTGATCGCGTGGCTTCTTAGATCCGCTTTGTCACTGCCGAACTCCTTTCCCGTTCTTTGGTCTGTTTCTGCCTCTGCGTCGGGCTTTTTGCACAACGGGTTGATAAGGAGGAGCATTTTCATTTTCCACAGCCTGTTGAAGGAGGCGTTGCGTCCTGGCTTTCTCGTAGATGGCCATTTCGCGATTATGGTCGTCTCGAACCTTTTGACCCGCTTCCCTTATAAGCTTGTCCATTTGTTCTTCAAACGACGGACTGGGCATCTTTACGTCAGGAGCTCTTTCTGGTTCAGAGTTAGCATCTTCCCATAGAGCATCTCCTTCTTCATCAAAGTCATGTATGACGTAGCAGTCGCGGAGTATCTCTCGTTTCTTGGATTGAACATACCCCATCCCGGTCGTTTCCATTCTCCCGTTGGGCAATTTTCGCTGAGTTCCGGGGACGTTCCAGATCTTGTCATAGAACTTAGCTTTTCGAGCGGTCTGTTTGGAAGGTACGCCTTGGCGCTTTAATAGCCTCTTTAGTCTGTTCGTGTAATATCTTGGCAAACGGATGGGCTGGAGCCTGTCGAGTGTAGAATCCATGCCGTGCCAGATTTCTTTTTTTCACTTTGGTTTCCCCGGATCGGTAGAATAGAATCGCCTTTTCACCTTCTCGTCCAGGAGGGACATAGAACGTCTGCAGCTCTTCCACATTGTAGGTATCAAGTGCGTTTAGTTCTTTATGATGTTTGGGCGGAACCATGGCAACTTGCAAACTTTGCTCTTCATCAGCGAAGGTTTGTATGGATGGCCGGGCAGAGAATACGGCATTGACCTCATCTTCCGAGTCGCTGCCGAAGATAAGCATAGGAGCGGACGGTCCCGGCTTGCTGTACTGGGGTGGCCCTGAATAAACTATCTCTTCCTCTTCCTCGGTATCACTCCCGAAGACCAGAATGGTGGTGATAGCTTTGTTCTCCGGTTTGTGACATCTCTATGTGTCCTCAAAGTCTGGTAAGAAGTATTTCACATCTTCGTACTTGCGGACTTCGTTCACAGAGAATGGGTTTAGCTCTCCTGTCACAGTATACTCGAGACCATCTTTGAAATACTTCATACACTGATATTGTGTAGAAGGGATGATGTTGTATTCGTGCAACCAGGGCCGACCGAGCAAAGCATTGTAGCATGTCTTGGCGTCAATGACATGGAACTTGATGTCTGTGACGAGCAGCCCAAAGCGTAACGTCAGTATTACGGACCCAAGCGTCCGTGATGACTGGGAATCAAATCCGTAGATGGTGATTTTATCCCGAGCGAGGTGTTGAACACTCATGCATATCTCCTTTAGCACCCTTACATTAAGGAGATTGACGGAAGACCCATTGTCGACCAGGATTTTACCTATCTTGATGTCATGACAGTATCCGGAGACATATAAGGGACGGTTGTGCTCGCACGTCCCAAGGAGGAGATCTTCATCGCCGAAGGTGATATCGGCCGTGTGAACTTCTTCCAGCTCGTCTTTCATCTTTTCTTCGGCGTGGAAAGCTTGGAATTACCCGGGCTCTTGTAACACCTTGATTAAAGAATCCCTCGCCTCTTTGGATAGCAGAAGGGCGTCGAGAATGCTGAGCTGCGAGGGTATCTTCCTTAAGTGTGCCAGAACGTTGTAGTCCACCTTGTTTTTCTTTGGTGGGTCTTTGGCTGTCAGCTCTTTGACTGCTTGGTCATCAAGGATGATGTCCTCCAGGACCTTTTCTTTGCCGTTATCTTTTTTATTTGTGTTAGTTATATGTATGCCCTAGAGACCATTACTATGCATAGGATGTATATTGTAGTGGATGCTGGGACATATATAGGGAGGACTTTCTTGCTCGACATGATAGTACGCTATCTGGTTACTCTTTACCTTAACGTGTATACTGTTTGTCTCTCTGTTACATGTTGGTAAAGCCCTTAGGATGTGTACTTGACTACCTGGATTATGATGCGGATCATACTAGTGGGGACATGGTAGTCTATAAGTACATCCTTCAAAGTCCCTAGTCGTGGGTGTATCGAGACGGGGCATCGATATACCAGAGTAGACTAGCGTATACCTTCTCGACCCATACAGATGGGCGATGGATGATCCCATATCCATTGGTGTTTGACATCAGAGATGATATACGGGTGCTCAGTAGAGACTGGGTACACTGGACGGACTCGCCGAGAACTCCCAGATGGTATTATACCTCACGTCAGATGGCAGTTCTCTGGTGACACTGGTACAGAGTAGTCTGTTGACCCGAGATCGTCATAGAGTCTTGTGTGGTTCCCACTGTGCTTTGATTTCCATCTTACCACGTCCAAGAGGGCGTGCAAAAGGGTGGTTTTTGGGTACAGTCCCGAGTCACATGGAGGCAATGAGCGATAGGAGGGGATTCGTCTCTCCCGGTATAGGGAGTTGATGTTGCGCTGTGTTCGATTGGCTATAACAGGAAATCCCTGGCCAGGGTTGCTGAGATTTACTGGTAAGTGTTACCAGTAGTTTCTCGAATTGTTATAGACCTCATATCGACACGACTTATCGAGCTATTGGGGTCTGACGTTTACCACCCCTAGGCGAGATATGCGACATATCAGACGATCAGACCGGACTGTACGGAAGTGTTACTGGTTGGATTCACAGGAGTGTGAGCGGGCTTGCTCGTCGATCTTCTGATCGCTCAATACCCGGGTGGCCGTTATGTTTAGCAGACCGCTTGCGGCTTGTGGGTGCTTGATATGATCATCATCTGCTGCCGGCGTATTGACGAGTCTTTAGAGTCCTACACAGAGGTTTCCTGGTTCAAGCGAAACGAAATAGGAGCGCATATGAGATATGTGCGGGACCGAGAATAATGCGTGTATGTGATACCGTATTCCATTCTCGCGATGAATGTATCGATTAGGTTATATGCGATATACCCTAGTTATCGAATCAAGAATTGATTCGATAAACCGATACATTGGATACTAGTCGGTTATATGTGATATGACCGGATCGTTAAATCAAGTGTTGATTTAATGATTTAATGTATAATTATATATTTGATATTTTACTTTGCATTAACTAGTATCGGTTCACTTTAAATGGATATTCTCACTCGGGTGTGCGCATTGCATATGCGATATGATTTTGTGCACATGATTGTATCATGTTTGATGATACATGCCACCTTTTTAGAAAAGTCAAGCCTGGGAGCGTAATGAGCCTGTTGCGGAATGCAAGCTCGAATAACCTCTTTGTCTTGTCTCTAGGGAACAAGTAAGGGCGACTCATTTTATCTTTAAGAGATCGAGTTTTGTTATTTTGGCGATCAACTAGTCTCGGGCCACCAGGCTGTTGTTGAGCATTGGCGAAGACGATCGCTTTCTTCTTTCCCTTCTTATTTCTAGAGTCCGGCTTTGGAGGAGACGGTCTATGACCCATCTGGTCCATTTGGGCTAGTTTGTCGATCAAGTCTTGGAATGTGGTTGGCTTAAAGAACATCATGAATTGTGAAATAGTTGCATGAGGGTCTAGGGTGCCCACGAATATGCCCACCGCCGGTGCTTCTTCGATGTGCTGTTCGCATTTCGACCACAGATTCCGCCATCGGATTGCGTATTGAACCCACGTCTCGCCTGGCTTCACCCTGGCATTGATCAATGCCGTTATTGGGGTGCATTCACTAGCACTCGTGAATCGTTGGGTGAATAACAGCTCCATTTCCGCGAAAGTCTTGACGGAGTCGTTTGGAAGTTTAGAGTACCATTCGAACGCTGTCTCCGATAAGCTGCCAACAAACTGACGGAGCAAAAGTTTATCATCACCCTAGGTGTTGCCGCAAAGAGCCCTGAACTGAGCGACATGCTGATGGGGCTTGCCCGTCCCTTTGTATACATGGAATTTGGGGATCGTGTATCCCGGTGGGTATTTTATTTGGTTATACCAGCCTGGATACGGTCGCCCAGTTTTAACGACTTGGCCGGCCGCTTCATTCTCCTGGTGAGCTCGTATTTGCTGAGCGATGTAGTCGTCCAAGGCGGCCTTAGAGATTGTCTCTTATTTGGCTGCTGAAAGAGCCGGAGGATGGTTTGATGTTTCCCCTCTGTCGTCTTCAATGATGATCGGAGGGTCTTCAGCTGGAGGATCCGGCTGTAACATCATTCCTACCATGTCTTGGAAGAGAAGCACCATTATTTTTATGTTGACAGCTTGTTCTGCTGCTTCTCTGTCCTTTTTTTCGATGACTCTGCGTAGGAAGTCAGCATCGGTTTCTTGTTTGTGACGCTGTTCTGATGATGCCTCCGGGCTTTCTTTTGGCCCGGTAAGTGCGGCCATTGTCAGCATCTCCTGAAGCTTCTGCTGTTGTTGTTCCTGGGCCCTTGTTATTGATCGGGTGAGCGGTCGGTGGCCCGTCGAAGTGCGGCTTTCTTCTTTTCCGGAAGCCATGTAAACAGTATGCATCGTCATGCCCCCAGACTTGGGGCATTTGGTCTCGGCGTCTTTGCGTTCTGCCGTAGTCACAGGGGCTTTCTCTGGCCTCCTTTTCTTTTGAGCAATTGACGTTGAGGGGGCCGTTGCAGCGGGCACCCAGGCAGTTGCCGTCCTTTGTGGCTTGCTAGGACGTTTCTCTTCCTGCTGAACCTTCAGCTTCTTCTGTCGGCGAAGATAGTCTTGATCGATCACTGACTCTTGGACACGTCGCCAGACTTTGTAAACTTTATAGGAAAGCCGCTGAGGGGGCTGTTCCGGCTTTGCTTCTGTAATATTCTCCACCGGTGGCGGAGATCTTTTCAGTACGGCGGTAGGAGAGTTCCTGTGCACCTTGTTCAACAATTCAAAGTTGTTCCCGGTTGGAACAGCAGCATTGACTTCCACCGTTAGGGCTGGTGGAGTTAGCCCAGAGGGGGAGTTGCCCCCAGCCTTCCTTACTCGGCGCCAGTAGCGATGTCGAGCGTGTCGAGCCGATGGTGTTGGTTCGGAGATGGGGATGGCTTTGTCTTGCCCCCTGTTCAGGTGAGGTGTTGCTGGCACCAGCCTCTTGAAGACCAAGTTCCGTCCAGCAGCAGTGTCTAGCCTGTCAAATACAGACTTTTGAGCAGGAGCGGGAGTGAGAGCTGAAACAGTCAGTCTTGCAAAGACCGACCCTTTGGCAGGAGAAGCCGCCTTGACGACTTCAGGAGCGGGGATGGATGTCCTCTTCGGAACAACCTTTTCTGGGATTGCAGGTTTCATCATGGGCCCACAGGAATTTTGGCCCAGTCTGGCGAAGACTGAGGCGCTGGAGCTAGACGACCTATTGAGAGGGGCTGCGGTAGTAGCAAGCCGATCAAAGACCGACTTCTTGGGAGCTTCTGGTGTTGGTACAGGGGTGCTGAAGCTCATCGGTGGGAACATAGTCCCGAAGAACAATCCGGTGGTGGCCTGAGTCACCTGGTCCACCGGCATCGTGAACAAGGAGGCTGCTTGGGGCCCATAGACTATGCCTCCAGATGAGGCGGAGCGCGAGTTGCAGTTGCAGTTGGAACACTTCACGCATGTAGATGCCATTGATGCTTCGCTTTCTGCGCCAAGCAAGAAACCAAATCTTAGTAGCTCGAACCCAAGGGCAACCATATCAAACCGCGATTCGTTCGCGAACACGACACACGAAGTGTGGAGTGGAAAGAGGAAAAGGTCCCACCGGGCGTGCCAAAATCTGTTTACCGCCAGAAACTGGGAAGACGAACGTCTTGCCTGAATCTGGGAGCAGATGCTAATTGGTGCTATCCGTCCACCTCTCCGAAGATGCCAAGTTGATTTATGGCACCATGTATCGAAGGTTTAAACGGATGCGGCCGATGTAGCAGACTTCGTCAGATTCCCTCTCGTTTGAGGGGTTTTTGATTATGGGGACGCTCTTCCCTGCAGGCGCAAGCCCCTGCAGTTAATTACGCTACCGCATCGTGGTAACAACTTTCTCCTTCTCCAGATGGTCACTACGTGTCGTGGGTGTTTGTTTTGTGTTGTGATTGCCCTTGGATTGTATACGGAGACTAATTTATGTTGTCGCCCTTAGGGCGTGGATTAGTCAAAATCCGTATTTTCTTAGATTTGGGTTTGGGGGTTGGTTTAAGGATACGTTAGCCTTATTTGGGGCTAAGATCGACTTAAACGCTTGTTAAGGATACGTTAGTCTAATTTTTAAACTAAGATTAACTTAACAGGATCATTTAGACCCAACAAGAGAGCATTTGGGCTATCCTTTTGTTTAGTTTAGGGACATTACGGTCGATTAGTTTAAGGACGATTACGGTCCACTGTTAGTTTAACGACATCTTGGTCCGTTGGTAGTTTAAGGACATCTCGGTCCAGGTTAAGGATATCGAAGTCCGTGGGTTTAAAGGTGTTAGTTGTATGTATGCCCTAGAGGCCAGTATTGTACAGATGATGTATATTATATTGGATGCTTGGACATATATAGAGATGACTTTCTTGCTCGATATGATAGTATGCTATCTGGTTACTCTTTATCTTAACATGTACACTTGTCTCTTTAAACTGTCTTATAGTTACATGTTGATAAAGCCCTTAGGATGTGTACTTGACTACCTGGACTATGATGCAGATCATACTAGTGGGGACATGGTAGTCCATAAGTACATCCTTCAAGGTCCCTAGTCGTGGGTGTATCGAGACAGGGCATCGATATACCAGTGTAGACTAGCGTATACGCTTCTCGACCCATGAGATGGGCGATGGATGATCCCATATCCATTGGTGTTTGACATCAGAGATGGTATACGGGTGCTCAGTGGAGAATGGATGCACTGGACGGACTCGCCGAGAACTCCCAGATGGTATTATACCTCACGTCAGATGGCAGTTCTCAGGTGACACTTGTACAGGTTAGTCTGTAGACCCGAGATCGTCATAGAGTCTTGTGTGATTCCCACTGTGCTTTGATCTCCACCTTACCACGTCCATGAGGGCGTGCAAAACGGTGGTCTTTAGGTACAGTCCCGAGTCACATGGAGGCAATGAGCGATAGGAGGGGTTTCGTCTCTCCCGGTATTGGGGGTTGATGTTGCGCTGTGCTCGATTGGCCGTAACAGGGAAGTCCCTGGCCAGGGCTGATCAGAGATTTGCTGGTAAGTGTTACCAGTAGTTTCTCGACCCGTTATGAGCCTCACATCGGCACGACTTATCGGTTATTGGGGTCTGACGTTTACCACCCCTAGACTTGATATGCGACATATCAGACGAACAGACCGGACTGTACGGTAAGTGTTACTGGTTGGATTCACAGGAGTGTGAGCGGGCTAGCTCGTCGATCTTCTGATCGCTCAATACCCGGATGGCCGTTACGTTTAGCAGACCGCTTGCGGCTTGTGGGTGCTTGATATGATCATCATCTGCTACCGGCGTATTGACGAGTCTTTAGAGTCCTACACAGAGGTTTCCTGGCTCAAGCGAAACGAAATAGGAGCGCATATGAGATATGTGCAGGACCGAGAATAATGCGTGTATGTGATACCGTATTTCATTCTCGCGATGGATGTATCGATTGGTTATATTCGATATAACCTAGATATCGAATCAAGGATTGATTCGATAAGCCGATACATAGGATACTAGTCGCTTATATGCGATATGACCGGATCGTTAAATCAAGTGTTGATTTAATGATTTAATGTATAATTATATATTTGATATATTACTTTGCATTAACTAGTATTGGTTCACTTTAAATGGATTTTCTCACTTGATGCGCAAAAAGTACATGTGATATACTTTTGTGCACATTTTTGTATCATGTTTGATGATACTTGATAATGTGGTTAAGTGTAAAGGATTAAACCATGGTTAAGTGATGATTAGGGTTTTGGTTTTTCATTTATTTATTTGTTTATTTATTTGGAAAGGATTAAGTTAAGAATGGTGGCTTATTTTGTTTCTATGTTGAAGCTTCTTGAAGCTTTGACAAAGTCCACCATCCTTATCTCATCCTTAACCCTAACCATTCCAACTAACCTTAGTTTAATCTCTACACTTGACCATGGTCAAGATATGATAAGTATTCATATTAGTTTCATTTTTAAATAGAAGGCTTATCATATTCTTTCTTCTTCTCCTTGTTCTTCTTCAAGAAAAGCTTAAGGTCCATCAATGGCAACTTGAGCTAAAGTGAGAGAAATCCAATTCTAAAGTGAGCCCACCTCCTATTTCTTCACCCTCTACCTCTTGCCAAGTTGTTTTGGGTGTTTTCTTCACAAGTTTCACAACTTGGTGAAGTTGGAGCTTGAACTTGTGCAACCTCGACGTAGATCATCTTCGGCACGAAGCCGACGACCTAGTCCGCCCTATTCTCCGATGAAGCCGACGTTTGGGTTCGGGATTCGAGATGGACAGCGAGAGGACACCTACGTGGAGCTAAGGAAGTGGAGAACCGGATCTACAAAGGTTGTAGTCTCTCTCCTTTAGTTAAAGTGTTAACTAGTTTCGTTTATCGCCTAAATTTCTAGTCAACGATCCGTATTAGGGTTTCTCGGCACCCATAAAATTTGAAATTGGCATGGTTGATGCCTTGTGAGACCTCTATAGTGTGCCTAGGAACCCTACAAAAGGGACCCCACAGTCCAGGTTAAGGACATCGTAGTCCATGGGCTTAAGGACCCCACAGGCCGGTTTAAAGACATCGTAGTTTATAAAGTTTAAGGACATCTTAGTCCATGAGTTTAAGGACCCCACAGTCCGGTTTAAAGACATCGTAGTCTATAAAGTTTAAGGACATCGTAGTCCATGAGTTTAAGGACCCCACAGTCCGTGAGATGTGTAGTTGTCGGGACCCGTCACCTCTCTGAAGACGTTGAAGGATTACAACGACGGATATCAGAGGAGTAACGAGATGTACCCTCGGACCGATGTGAGTTGGTTGAAGGAGCAGATGGGCTCAGTTCAGTATAAGTTGAGGACTTATGGCCAGAATTGGGCTAAGTCCAATTAAAATGTTTAACATTTTATTGTTGTTCTGGCTATTAAGCCTTTATTTGGGCTCGGCCCTTCTAATAATGCTAAGCATTAGATCCTGACACATTTTTTTTGTATTGTATTGAATGCATAGCATTCATCAGAACAAAGTGTGTTCTGACAATGTGCCACGTGGCGCGCCAGGCGCTTTGCGCCAGTTTAAAGAGCGCATTGCGCTTCTGTCGGGTAGCACACACGAAGATGACACGTGTCGCGCGTAGCGCTATGCGCTAGTTTATTAGCGCGTTGCGCTTTCAATTTATGAGCGCTTTGCGCTGATTTAGGGGCGCGCCAGTGTGTGACTCGTGGCGCGCTTGGCGCTGAGCGCTGTTTCATAAGCGCAAAGCGCAAGCGGTGTCTGTGGTTGACACGTGGCGTGTTTTGGCGCAGAGCGTTGATCCAAGGAGCGCAGAAGCGCAGTTCATGAGTGCAAGGCACTGTTCAGTAGCGCAAAGCGCATTTCATCAATTTTAAGATCAAAGAACAAATTTATGTTCTTCTTTTAAAAGAGCCTTTGCCTCAAGATTCAAGAACAAAAGTTCTTGTTTATAAAAGGGCTCTGCCTTTGTAGATCAAGAATCTGTGAATGAAGTAAATACTTCTTTTATTTTTATGATTAGATCTTTTGATCTTTTTCTTTTTATCAAAGACCCTGGTCTTTTGTAGATCTATGATCCTTTAAGAAGATAGTTCTTTCATCTCTGTTGTTCAAGAATTAATTCTTTACCTTGAAAAAATGATCTTCTTTTTCTAAGAGCTTGCTCTTCTTTCTCTTTGAGTTTTTCTTAAAGTTTGCAGGGGAGTTTCTCTATATGAGACTTGAAGTCTTGGGGACTTTATATAGGGCCAATTGATTTGTTAAATCAGTTTTAAGAGATCTTTCTCTAATTGATTTGGAAATATTTCCCACCGTTGGATCTTTGATCCTAGGGCTTCTGCTTTGCAGAAGATAATCTTCTTGTTTTAATAAGATTGAGAAATCTTTCCATGCAGAATTTGTTCTGTCTTTAGTAATTTTTATTTACCATTGGATCATTGATCCAACGGTGCTCAAAGCACAATCTTGTTGTTTGGAAAGATTTTGAGGAATCTTTCCTTAACAGAATTTAATTCTGGTTAATTAATGATTTATCATTATTATTAGATCTTTTGATCTAACGGTGGGAATTTTTAATTCCAGCGCTGGCGCACCTTGTGCGAGCGCACCTAAGTTCGACACGTGGTGCGCAGCGTAGAGCGCAGCGCAACTGTGTTAGCGCATCCGTGTTTGACACGTGGCGCGCAGCGCAGAACGCAGCGCAACTGCGCTAGTGCTGAAGCGTTGCTTCAATAGAGGTGTCTTTTCACCTTCCTTTTTAAGTCAAACTTGTATTCCCTAGAACTTTCATTTCCTAAGTCTTGGAAATAGTTTCACTGTGCACAAAATTTTCTGTGCCCAGTCTTTATAACTCGAAGCAAAGCTTCTTCCTTTTCGCATCTCCAAAGAACCCTCTTAATTATGGCTTGTAACCGCCCACATGCCCATCGACAACTGTGGGAAGTGCCCATCCAGGACATCGTCCCTCGTTTTGCTGCGCGCTTGGTGGATCCTTCTCTTACGAATGAGCAATGCGACGCTGCACTGTACGAGCTTTTGACTCATGTGGGGTCTCCTCTCCCCCCACACTCTATTTGGCTTCGGATGATCCTTGCGTCTGTGCTCGCTGATCTTCCTCCTCCTCCAGCAGAGATGTTCTCGGCAATGCTCGATGCTGCCGAAGACAAGATCGGGTGCTTCTTCGAGGCGCACTTGATCACTAAAGCCCTGAGAGATTGCTCCATCCACTTGCTGAGCCAGATACGGGCTCGTCGGGTTGTTATCACCACTTTCTCTAGGGAGTGCGGCGTCGATCGTTGGATTGCTACTCCTCGGGAGGATCGCCGTTTTGATATGGTAGAGAAGACGGAGAGGGAACTGGACAATCTCCTCCTTAGCTTTGCGAACCCCTGTCCTTTTGATCCCATGTTTAGTGATCTTTTTTCAATGTAATAATAAACAGATGTTTTAATTAAATATTTTATTATCCGTTAAGTTTTCCTTTTTTTATTTAATTCTTTGTTATGCTCATGCGCTGCATAATTTGATTTGCTATAACAAGGTGCAAGTAATTCTTGTATGGGTAAAGCGCTTCTGTGCTTTGCACGTGAGCACCGCTTCAGAGTCTTTGACTCTTTTTGTAGGCTCATTTGATGTTAGCACTTTTCATGAAGCGTTGCTTCGCTTTCCAATCTTAGAAACAGAGCTTTGCTCTAATTTGAGGTGCGTAGCGCAGAGCGCAGCGCGACTGCGCTAGCGCACACGTATTTGACACGTGGTGGCCTAGCGCTAGCGCACCCGTGTTTTGACACGTGGCGCGCGGCGCGCCTAGCGCTAGCGCACCCGTGTTTTGACACGTGGCGCGCGGCGCGCCTAGCGCTAGCGCACCCGTGTTTTGACACGTGGCGCGCGGCGCGCCTAGCGCTAGCGCACCCGTGTTTGACACGTGGCGCGCGGCGCGCTTGGCACTGGATCTGAAACGTTGCTTCAATTTTTGACTTTAGAATTTCAATACAAAGCCTTGCTCTGATTAGGGGAAAGGAAGCGTCGCTTCATTCCAAATCTTGGAATTTGAACAGAGCTTTGCTCTGATTGGGGGAAGCAGAAGTGTCGCTTATTTTCAAATCTTGGAATTTGAACAGAGCTTTGCTTTGATTGGGGAAACAAGTACGAGTACCAACCCTATTGTCCTAATGGACACCGGACAATATACAATACTTTGTATAAGTCCACTGAGTTTAATAACTCAGACCATGTGCATCGTAGGTTGAAAAACTGTACTATGGTTAAGAAGAATTACACCGCTGTTGAATGCACCTTACCTAATCACCAACTGATATAGGTAAATGTCATAGACATAATTTCAAAATGTTATATCTCACTTTATAAAATAAATGTACAGATATATTAGTTTGAAATTGGTGCATAACGACGGATATTCAAAACCAAATATTTGTCGTCCGGCAAAAACTCAGGTGATTTTCTCAAATATCACCAATTACAATGAATTCCGATATAATGAGGATCTAATCACCCAATTCCCAATATCTTTACTCCCACTCACCATCCGTAATAACATACAGATGTAAAAAACTGATCTGGTAAACACATACCCTGGAGTCAGATTCCAATTGGGAAAACAGTTTTCAATTAACATCGCACAGTGAAACTGAAATATGAAAATGTTTCAAAAGGGGTTAATTGGTATTCCTAGTAACGCTTTTTTCACCATCCTGATTCATGACAGTAACCATATACTTACCTGCCCTCACTCCAATCACTTTATTATGTCTTTATTTATTACCTTATGTACACCTTCTTTAGGCTAATTGGTTTTCTTCCTTCCCTACCCTTCGGCACCAGCCTAAGGTTTGGAAGAAGACTATCCAATAAGCGCAATAAGTGTACTCTCCTAATCCTAGGAGCCCTCGCAACCTGAGAGAAGGTAATGGGAAATGACATCTGAATAATCCTATTCAATTTCTCCTGAACCGGAAACTGTTCATATCATAATTTTGCATTATTATATTCCCCATTCTTATTCATTTTACAAATAAATAGGTGCTTTTGATCCATGTCTGCTACATAGTTGCAGGTTACAGGTTCTCGGAACAAAAACAGTGAAAATGATGAAAAGACGATGCAAAAGTGAGACTACGACCAACAAATGGAAAGATCTTGATCATGCCTACAGTTTGAAGACTAAACGAAGATCAATGGACAATTTCACAAAGAACAAAGGCAGCGCAAGGTTCAAGACTTCGACACGAAGCAAACGGTAAAGTCCACAACATGATTCACTGTGGAAATCTGGAAGAAAACTAGAAGACAATCTGAGAAACCAAATAAAGAAACAAGAAGCCAAAGGAAACCAGAAGAAACCCAGAAAAATGCAGCCAACAAGCCATCAACATGGCCGCGGAACCGCGGCCAAACATGCCTTATGGCCGCGGATCCGCGGCCATATAAAGCCTGTGTCGGTCAATTTCGTGTCGGTGCAGCGGTGCGTTGACTAGTCTTCTTTAGGGTATATTTATAAATGCAGATGTGAGTCGACTGTAACCCTAGGGTTTCTATGATCTATAAATAGAAACCCTACACCTCTTTTTTTAGGCATGCCTTTTTTATTTCATCTATTCAGAATTTTAATTCGGTGTAAATGTTTGGATAGATCCATCAAATGAAGTAAGATTTTTATTTCATTGCCCTATTTCTTAATTTTATTTCTACCCTAGTATAATTTCATTATCTGCCCTAGTTAATTAGTTTAGAACATGTTAATCAATTCCTTAATGAGTGAGTAGTTCCTCACTTGTTAGGGTTAGGAATAGGGATTTCATCTCTCACCCTTTTCTTGCCCATCACATAATAATTCATAGGACTCCATGCATACATACATACACCGCTCCCTACGACACCTTACCCCACGAGGCAGCGGTGATACCGTAGTTTAAAAGACCGGTTGTATATGTTTTCCATGGAGGTTAGGGTAAGAATTGAGAAAGGAAAGACAAGAACCTAGAGGAAGAAACATCGTTTCTCCCCGATGGCACTAATCCACTTTATTAATTATTACCACATCACCTCATAGATCTAAATTAGGACATTGAAAGCGGTGGGAAATCCTAAATTTCCAAACTTAACCTAAACCTAACCCTAGCAAGATTCTAATTCTAGTTTAAATCAACTTTAGTTTTTAGTGATAATCAACCAACACCGTTTGGAATTAACTCGTTAAAACAAATTGAGAATACACAAAATCCCTGTGGACCGACCCGTACTCACCGGCTAGCTACCAAGCGACGCCGTTCTTGATTGCGGTAATTAATTCTTTGATCGTAAAACCTATCATTAAATCAAATGGCGCTGTTGCCGGGGATGGTGTAGTATTTTCTTTTTGAAATTTCGGATTAATATAAATTCATAAAACTCATAAAAACTGAAAAATTAAAAAATATAAAAATTTTATCATCTTGTTATTTTCTGAAGGGTGTTTTGTTTGAATTGTGCAGGATCGACGAACAAGTTCAGATCTGGAAAAATCCAGAGAGCGAAATAGAAAACTGAAGATCTGAACAACAGAGGATTACAACAACAGAGGAGCAGAAGAAATTTAGAGGCTTGAACCGCTTAAAGCACCGCGTTTCCGCCGCCAACCTAGACTTTCCGCTGCGGATCCGTCGCGGGTTGCTGACATCAGCAAGCCAAAATCCCTCTGTAAGCTCCCTTTCTTCTTCTCTGCAACCCCATTATCTCCTCTGTAAAATTTTCCTGCAGGGTTCTTTGGGCAAAAATTTCTCCCCTTCTCAATAACTTGATCTTGTGCAGGATTCTTTGTGCCGTGCTAAAAAAAAATTGTTTGCAAGTGATTGTGTTTACTGCTTTGCATATTTAAATTGATTTTAAGGGGCTTGAACACCAATTCAGATTGGGTGGGGATTTCATCACCCTTCCTAGGACCCCAAAAATCATATAAAGTATATTGTATTGACCATCAATTGATTAAAAAAAGATTAGACTCAGCCCTAAGGACTTCGCGCTCAATAGGACAAAGGAATAGTTGTAAGCATCGACCGTTGATCATAACCTGACTTTGTGGTTCCTAGGCTAGACAGGTAGTGAAAGGTAACTTTAAAAGGCCCGTCTCACGGTGATTCATGAGCGGATCCCTCCTTTCTCTACTTGTGCTTACCTGGCCACAATTGGCGGTGAAGAGGCGGTTTGAGGTCCTACTTCTTGCCCTTTGGAACAGTTAGGAGCTGTCTAGCTGACCTAGGTGACCCTAGATCTAGGCTTAATTGTGCATTTGTGATTGATTGAACGTGTGTCTAAGCCTTTTATCGAAAATCTTTTTTGCAAAAAGCTCCACATATATAAAAAACACAAAAAGAAAAAAGGAAATTTTTTTTACAAAAACTTGCAACTTGTCGCTAAGAAATCCGTGCACCCCGCTTACACCCACTTTCTTTCCATTGACGTTTTCTTACCCCCACATTCTGTTTTTCACCTTTTTGACTACACTACCTCTTTAATGTATGTCCGGTTGGACCAGGGACACTAGTGCCCGATTATTCCGTGTCTCGTTGGTACCGACCGACGACGCTTTCGACTCCGAAGTCGAAATTCCTTCCACTTCCTTACCTTCACCTTCACATTCTTCGTCTTCTAAGGAGATGTCGGGATTTAATTCTAACAACACCTTACCCACGGGACTGATTCCACCTCCGTTAGGTGCGAATAACCCATAACACCCGCCTGTTGAAGCGCCCCAACGAATCGCGCTCTCGGATCTTTTCTACCCTATCCGCACCGCCTTACCTACTTGTCTTTCACTCCCACCGGCAAATGGGAACAATTTTGAGATCAAACCCCACTTCATCAATATGTTGCCAAAATTTCACGGACTGGAATCCGAAGATGCCTATATCTTCATAAACAAATTCCAAAACGTTTGTGCAATGATGAAAACAACACAATTTTCAGATGATGCTATAAGGCTAAGGGTCATTCCTTTCACCTTATGTGACCTAGCCGAGAAATAGTTGTATAGCACAGCATCATACTCGATTAAAAATTGGGAAGAGTTTATTAAAGCTTTTCTAAAAAAATTTTATCCACATCATAAGACCGCGAGAATTCGCAATGAGATCATTCAATTTCCCCAGCTTCTTTCCGAAACCTTTTGGAAGTGTTTTGAAAGATTTAAAGACCTACTTGTTCAATGCCCTCACCACGGTATCGAGAATTGGCAACTTTGCCAAACTTTATATGAAGGATTGA
This sequence comes from Agapanthus africanus, assembly GCA_030015575.1. NCBI lineage: Eukaryota > Viridiplantae > Streptophyta > Magnoliopsida > Asparagales > Amaryllidaceae > Agapanthus > Agapanthus africanus. The sequence goes on from CM057344.1 coordinate 44,634,725, forward strand.
ACCCAACAACGAAGCGGTTGTTGGAAACCATTTTTCAAGTTCACTTTCTAACCAAATCTAGTGAGGAAGCTTGGCAGTTTCTCGACGATCTTGCTGAACAAACACTTCAGTGGGAAAGCACCAAGACCACCTCATCTTCTTCTGTTGGTCAGTCTAGGACAGGCATATATCAATTAGATATGTCGATTGCAATGAAGGCCGAGATGGCCACACTTACAAAAAGGCTAGAAGCAATTGAGACCAAAATCTTATCGCCTTCTCCTGTCCCTGCTTTACCCCCACGAACTGTTTGTGCTTGTTGTTCGGATTCATCACATCTTACCGAAGAGTGTCCTTACAATCCACCTGTTCAAGGATAAGATCAAGTCAATGCCGCCTTTCAGCAAAGACAATGAAACGATCCATACTCTTCGACTTATAATCCTGGTTGGAGGAGTCACCCAAATTTTGCTTGGAATCAAAATCAACAATTCCATGGAAACAACAACTTTCAAAGGCCTCCTCCTCCACAACAACAAGCACTACAACAAACTTAATACCAGCAACCTTTCCAACCACAACCTTACCCAAACCAAATGAACAATTTTGTGTCCAATAACTCTTATCCTCAAAACAATTTTGTTCAACCAAATGACGATACGGTTATCTCGCTAGAAAGAAATCTAGATGCGTTTCTAAAACAATCTACACAATCCACAGCAAGGTTGGAGACTTCCATTCAGTTTTTGGTGCACAACAGTGCTTCACATGATCAAAGCATCAAATCTATTGAGGCCCAAATTGCACAATTAAATGCTGCGTTGAGCGAGCGAGAAAAGAGAAAGCTTCCATCTCAACCATTGCCAAATCCCGGTCACACACATAACGCACATGTTGCATATGAACAACAAAATCATAATGTAAATGCTGTGACCACGTTGAGATCTGGAAAAGTGTTGCACAATAACGTGGGTATTAGTAATGACACCCCTACCGGTGGTTCTTCTTCATCCTCTTCTTCTTCATCCTCTTCTTCTTCATCTTCATCTTCTTCGTCAGAGCCTGCTCTTCATTCTTCAAAAGGCTCTACTTCTTCTAATCCGAACGGACCCACATCTCACTTCACGAACACACCAACACTAGGATCCGTTCCAACTCCGCAATCTAATCCACAAAAATTGGACTCAACAGATTTTCAAAATGTTCCATTTCCAAACAGGTTGAGATCCAATAAACCAACTCCCCAAATGGAGAAGATTGTGGAGTTATTCAAACAGATTAGCATAAATATACCTCTCTTGGATGCAATCCAACAAGTCCCTTCTTACGCGAAAATCTTAAAGGGCTTATGCACCTCGAAGAGAAAGTCTCAGATACCCAAGAAAGTGCTAGTAGCTAGTGCCGTGAGCAATGCTATTAACCAACCTCAACCCTTACCCCAAAAACGAAAGGACCCTGGCTGTCCTACAATTTCAATAACAATTGAGGATAAGAACATCAATCGAGCACTTTTAAATCTTGGGTCTAGTGTTAACCTTCTTCCTTACTCCGTGTATGAGCAATTAGGTGTTGGAGAGTTAAAACCCACTCATTGTACTCTCCAAATGGCTGATCGATCAATCACCCATCCTAGGGGTGAGTTAGAGGATGTGTTGATCAAAGTAGGGGACTTCGTATTCCCCGTTGATTTTATTGTTATAGACACACAACCTGTTGCTAACCCACGGAGCCAAATTCTTGTAATCCTCGGTCGACCATTTTTAGCCACTTCCAATGCCGTAATCAATTGTCGCAATGGCTCTATGACTTTATCCTTCGGGAAGATGTCTAGTGAGTTCAATATTTACAAGATAGGAAGTCTGCCCTCCATGCCTAAAGCTAGTACACGAGAAGTTTGCTCGATCCACGAAATCACGCAGGAGGACTGCGAGCTTGAAAAATTTATGTTTGATCACAACAGTTTTGACGCCACTAGTGCGTCCCTCCTTGAATCTGACACAGTTTGCACAACCGATAACGATTACGAATGTTTCACTTTTTCGGACCATTTGGATGACTCACCGCCCGAGTATGAGTTCTTTGAATTTTCGGATGAGTTAGTTGAACCATCCGAATCAGTTGCTTGCAGTGATTTCGAACCATTATTGGAATCCTTCGAGTTCGAGATAGTTTCACCAATTTTACCTTCAATTGTTTCGCCTCCGAAACTCGAACTTAAGCTTCTGCCATCTCACCTTAAATACGCTTACACAGGTGAGAATGAGACCTTTCCCGTTATCATATCGGCATCTCTAGCTCTCGAGCAATAGAAAGCCCTTTTAATGGTCTTACAAAATAACCGGCAAGCTTTCGGCTGGACTATGGCGGACATCGAGGAGATTAGTTCCCTCATAATTATGTATCATATGCATATGATGGATGATGCCAAGCCAGTAAAGGATCCACAGAAACATCCTGGGGATTTTGTGGTTAATCAACCTCACCCTATAGAAGTTGAACCACCCCCTTTTCTTCTAATAAAATACAAGAATGCCAATATTCCATTGATTTTTGATCATTCACATTCTCGTTTTTATTCATCATCACCTCCTATCTCTTCACTTCCACGTACATGCAAACACTTTCCATACCATCATTTATCTCTTCCCCACTTCTTCTTCCCTCTGTACAACATGTTCTTCCACCGACCGACACTCTGCACAGATAAATTTTTCAACTGGTTGGTGTTGACTTTTGGTCTTTGCAAAGCTTGGCATTGACTTGTAGCATTAAAGTTCCGGGGGGGGTATAATTTGGCTTTCATAAATACAAAATAACATAAAAAATTAAAAAAAATTAAAAAAACAAAAATAATTTTTTTTGGGTATTTGTAAATTTACAGATTTAATAAATAAAATAAAATTTATATTTGCAAATAATTTCCTCTTTTTAGAGGGGTTTATTTGCAAATATCCATCATTTCACCCCTATATAAATCCCCCGACCCCTTTCTCTGATCACAAACCCTAATTTTCATCTCTTAAAAACCCTAGCGCCGCTGCTGCCTCTTTTCTGCAGCACGATCCCTTCCTCAAGCCGCGGAACCGCCGCACGACCCAGCCTCCGACCGCACATCCGCCGCATCCCCTTATCTTCACCCCCTGAAATTTTCAGGGGAGGTACGATCTTTCAAAACCTCTCTGTTTTTATTTTTTTAGATCTGCAGAACACCCAATGGCACACAACATGCAGCTTGAACGCGATTTTTCACAAGTATTTTCACACGAGCTGTATGGTAGTTATTTTGCAAACGAAATAGCGCGTAGGGGTTGGAACTTTCTGATTTATAATCACCCTTATGCGTATGCATTGCCGGATTTAGTCACTCGTTTTTACGAGTGTATGGAGGATGGGTGTCTCACCCTATTTGGTTTTATTAAATTGCAATGGGGGGATCGTGAAATTGTCATTGATAGGGATATTATACACGAAGTCATACGAATCCCTCGCATACCTGCACATGACCAACCCTTGCAATTCGAGAATTACATGCCCTTGATGGGCAACGATTGCTCAAGGGAGCTGCGGAATAGTATCCAAGCAAGAACCCTTTTCGCAAATGTCTTAACTGTGTGCCGATGGGCACAAAATAATATTTTCGGTAGCTCCCACAACACAACATTTTTTACACCCTCCTTGCATATTGTGCATAATCTTATGCAAAGAACCCCCGTTTCGACATGTGCACAGTTTTGCTAAACTCCATAGGTGCGAGCAAACGAGCCACAAATTACCCTTGTCCAATACTTGTCACACAACCTTGTCGATATTTCCTCCCCGTAGAGGAATTCAAATTTTACATGATGGGAGGCATACCTGTCCGGCCTCTTATTGAGGGCGTTTCAACGTCATATTCACGATTGACAGATTTATGGTCGAGGACCGAACCGGCGGAGCATGTACCCGCCCGCATACCTAGCTTTAGCTCGACCGCGAGCGAAGGAGAAATGACCCCTCTAGAACATGCACAGTTGATGAGGAGAGCTGTTAGGGGCATAGAGGAGTTGAGGGCGACATCGAGGGAGCACGACAGGAGGTTGACTGAAGTTGAGCAGGGGATTCGAACCCTGTTGGGTAGGGATGAGCATTCACGTTCACGCTCGAGAGCATGGCGTAGGGCCGAGCAGTGAAGGCACTGCTTTGGATAAGTTTGGAGGAGTTGGTGGTTGTATATAGTTATCTTTTGCATTGCATACTTTTTTTAAAACTTTTGTATATATTTTTCCTTTTCTTTTGCATGTTTAAATTCTGCATTGCATCCTTATATAAAAATCATAAAAATTGAAAAATTTGAAAATAAAAAAAATAGAAAAATATAAAAATCAAATAAAAACTGAAATTTTTTAAAAATTATAAAAATTAAAACATTCAATTTTGGCCTTAATTGACTTGAGTTTGAAAAATAGGTTAACTAGCTAGGAACAACTAGATCTTAGACTTAGAAAATTAAAAACCCTAAAAATAACCTTTCTTAAAATTTAACGGTAGAAAATATATGTCTTTGTAGTTTATTTAAAAATAGGCAAATTTCGAGTTGACTTCTTGGGCTAAGTTAAAACAAGGGAAAATTATTGATATTTTTACTAAAGTATAAGTTTGAAAAATAATTCCTAAGTTTAAATCTAAATTCTGAAAATATATACCCTACAAATTGCACAAACACGGACCTTAAAACTTGGAATGGTAGAAGAGACCTTGAAATGCTCTTTTCTAAAGTCCTTAGTACGAAGAAAAATAAAATAAAAATACAAGTGTGAATAAAGAGATAAAAAAATGAACACTGGTTTTTGTAATTACTTAAGGCTGCATTAATAGAAAATATATTTAGCGAGGGTTCTTTATCACCTAGTGCCTTAGACCAACTGGTTTGGGAGTCATTGCTATAAGCCTTAGGTATTACAAGACTAGGAATTACGCAAGCACATTTTGTAATCGGTCGTTGGTACCTCAAGAAGTATTAACGGTCGCATGAAGAATGTGTGAGCAAATTTCATCTAAAAATTCACCAATTGAAAAGTACTTTGGACGATGGACAAGAGTATAATAGCTTGATTTGAATTTTCAAGTGTAGGGGTGATATATACACACACGTAGGGGAATGTGATTGGGCTTTAGATAAGAGATAGGAATGAAAAATAGGACTTATATTTTTAATAGAGATGATAAAAATTCCTAAGTTGAGATGGAACCCTAGAAGGAAAACTTAAAAATTTCAAAAATTAAGTAAATTCACAAGAATATATATAATCTTAAGTTAAATAATAAGGAAGCGTGAAAATACGGGTGGATAATTTCTGAGTCGAAGATAATAGAGTTTCTTGTTAGAAAACCTAATTGGAGAATAAAAGTCAATAGGCCGAATTGATGGGATTTTGTGAGTAGTATCCGCTGAAAACCCTCAGAAGACAACACTTCTCCTACCAGGGACACCTAGAGGTTTAACGGCTTGTTGCACGAGCTCGGTGCAATCGCGTTTCTTTGCGAAAGTGAGACTAGGTCTTTTTCGAGAATAAAACTAGGTTTGCTCGAGGACGAGCAAAAGATAAGTTTGAGGGTATTTGTTCATATCATAATTTTGCATTATTATATTCCCCATTCTTATTCATTTTATAAATAAACAGGTGATTTTGATCCATGTCTGCTACATAGTTGCAGGTTATAGGTTCTCGGAACAAAAACAGTGAAAACGATGAAAAGACGATGCAAAAGTGAGACTACAACCAACAAATGGAAAGATCTTGATCATGCCTACAGTTTGAAGACTAAACGAAGATCAATGGACAATTTCACAAAGAACAAAGGCAGCGCAAGGTTCAAGACTTCGACACGAAGCAAACGGTAAAGTCCACAACATGTTTCACTGTGGAAATCTGGAAGAAAACTAGAAGATAATCTGAGAAACCAAGTAAAGAAACAAGAAGCCAAAGGCAACCAGAAGAAACCCAGAAAAATGCAGCCAACAAGCCATCAACATGGCCGTGGAACCGCGGCCAAACATGCCTTCTGGCCGCGGATCCGCGGCCATATAAAGCCCGTGTCGGTGCAATTTCGTGTCGCTGCGGCGGTGCGTTGACTAGTCTTCTTTAGGGTATATTTGTAAATGCAGATGTGAGTCAAATGTAACCCTAGGGTTTCTATGATCTATAAATAGAAACCCTACACCTCTTTTTTGAGGTATGCCTCTTTTTATTTCATCTATTCAGAATTTTAATTCGGTGTAAATGTTTGGAGAGAGCCATCAAATAAAGTATGATTTTTATTTCATTTCCCCAGTTCTTAATTTTATTTCTGCCCTAGTATAATTTCATTATCTGCCCTAGTTAATTAGTTTAGAACATGTTAATCAATTCTCTAATGAGTGAGTAGTTCCTCACTTGTTAGGGTTAGGAATAGGGAAGGTTTGAGAGATGAAAATCTCTCACCCCTTTCTTGCCCATCACATAATAATTCATAGGACTCCATGCATACATACACACACCGCTTCCTGCGGCACCCTACCCCATGAAGTAGCGGTGATACCGTATTCCATGGAGGTTAGGGTAAGAATTGAGAAAGGAAGGACAAGAATCTAGAGGAAGAAACATCGTTTCTCCCCGATGGTACTAATCCACTTTATTAATTATTACCACATCACCTCATAGATCTAAATTAGGGCATTGAAAGTGGTGGGAAATCCTAAATTTCCAAACTTAACCTAAACCTAACCCTAGCAAGATTCTAATCCTAGTTTAAATCAACTTTAGTTTTTAGTGATAATCAACTAACACCATTTGGAATTAACTCGTTAAAACAAATTGAGAATACACAAAATCCCTGTGGATCGACCCGTACTAACTGGCTAGCTACCAAGCGACGCCGTTGCGGTAATTAATTCTTTGATCGTAAAACCTATCATTAAATCAGAAACCATCCTCGAATCTGGAACGAATTCCTTCGAGTTCGTATGTAACTATACGATAGCATATCCAATAGAAGTGGATATCCGTAGTGATACGGAGTGTTTTGGAGAAATCCAAAGTAAATGTGGGAGTGGCAGGGGTATATACGGTTTTTGTCGTGAATGATAGCAGTCACAATTTTCTTTGCCCTTAATCTAATCCCTTTATATGTCTTTACTTATTACCTTCTGTACACCACACTTAGGCTTAATTGGTTTTATTCCTTCCCTACCAATCAACACATGCTTATGGTTTGGAAGAAGACTATCCAATAAGCTCAATAGGTGTACCCTCTCCTAATCCTAGGAGCCCTCACAACCTGAGAGAAGGTAAAGTGAAAAGACAACCGAATAATCTTATTTAATCTCTCCAGAACCAGAATCTATCCTCGAATCTGGAACAAGTTCCTTCGAGTTCCTATGTAACTATACGATGGATTTATCCAATGGAAGTGGATGTTCATAGTGATACAGGATGTTCTGGAGAAATGAAAAGATGATATAGAAGTGGCAATGATGTATATGACACCGTGACATTCCAAAAGCCAAAGTGTTTTAAGAAAGTTTGGTTAACTCGGTTCATGAGTTTTAGTTAAGGGTCGGGCCATGGTCGCTGCCAGAGAGAGAGAGAGATAAAAGAAACACTCAGCGTGCACTCTAACCTAAATCAGAATGGTTAATCACTTTATCTAATCAGGATGGCTCCCACCGTTTCCTCGAATTCTCCTCCAAACCCAAAAGGAGAATTAGTCGGGATCATCTAAAATCACCTGAGGAGTAGCACTTACTCATCAGTGGGAATCGGGATCCAACTATCATCGCATGATAACTTGATGGAAGCCACTCAAGTAACCACACTCCAGAAGGTATGCGCAAGCCTGGCAAGTTTCCTGTATGTTTGAAACTCCCGATGTGTGTTTTTACCCCTAAGACCCAAGTGACCTTGACTGAGCCAACATATCAAAGGATCCTAGTCAAGTTCAACCCGTCACTATCTTGATTGCATTAGACCCACCCGCACGAGTTTTTGACTGAGCCAAAATGATCGTACGACTGTCCTAACCAATCGCATATCCATGCAACAAAAAAGCACTACATAGCTACCGAACACTACGCCTCGGCTAAGCACGACATACGTAGCACGGATACAAAGCAATACTAATCTGAAATGACGGAGGGCTACGGCTGGTTTTTGGAAAAAAACCTTTAACGTAATGAACTTGATATCGTTGAAGAAATCCAAGTGGTTTTATAAATATATAGTGGCAAAAAATTTTTCTAAAGAGGTCACTCCCGGTGAAGGGATTTTGGCTCTTTCCTCGTCGAATGAGATGCAGGATATTCCAAACTGAATACCTCGATGCAAAGCAAAATAATCGACAATAGTAAAGTTATTACGTTGACGCAAACTTCTGCTCAAGGGATCACTCCCGATGAACGGATTTTGGCCCTTGCCCTGTCGATTGAGGTGCTGGATATTCATAATTGAATACCACTGTACAAAGCAAAAGAGAACGTCTATAATGTCAATTTTTTAAAAACTTGGTTCCAACAACATCATATATAGGTTTGTTTTATACTTGCATTGACTAAAATCAACGCAGTCCCATCAATTAATCACCCCAGAAAAGAACGAAAATAAAATGTATGTATATGCCATCCGCATTCGCCACTGGGTCCCGTCATCACCCGTTAGGTTACTTAACTAACGACAGAGCGGGGACTGGACTAGCGCGGGTGCAAAACATATACAACATCTACTAGTATATATAAAATATATATAACAATCATCCCAGGCATGATATAAAGCAACATCACTGAAGCATCACAGAAGCAACATAGAATGGTGGATAATCTTGGAGACTCGGGTTTCACTTGAGCCGCAAATGAGACCCGACGTTCCCTGTCATGTGGATAGCCTGTTCAATGAAACCTAGACCCCTACGACCGCGACAAGTTACCCGCCAAAACCAGAAGCGAGGTAACCCCCTTCAACAACGTGAATGGGCCATCCAGCACTTCACGGAATCCGGTAACTTGGGCACCTCTCCGTGGGTCAACCTATACCCCCTACGAGTGCGGTGAATAGCCCGCCAATTCTAGAGTAAGGTCCCCTCCATCTCAACGCCATGAGATGCGGACCCGTTGCCCTCTAGAACCTGGCTATTCGTGCACTCCACCGTAGGGTAAACCTAGTACAGAAAAGAAAAAAAATATACAAGGGTGACATCGACCTCAACCCGGTCGTTCCCCAAACGAATAAAATACAAACTGGCAGTGACGGCAGTCCACATGTCGGACGCTCGCCCCGCAATATCAAATGTACAAATGAAACTAAACTGTACGAACATTGCACCCAAGCTATCCACCACGACGATCCAACCAACATCACAGCACAACACAGAACATCAACATGAATGTCACGTTCGCAAACCCGTCTAAAAGAACTATAGCAATTAGACAAGTTGTACCGATCTAATGACATTCATGGTCGCAGATAGTAATGTAAGTACTGTATAAACTTTTAAATAGTGCTAAATTATCGACTTCGAAACAGCCCGAATTGCCCCTGAACAACAGATAACATAATATCCAAAATGGGCAAAACTAGCAATACCACCGAACCAATATTCCAGAGACCAAACAACACCCAAAATACAAGGCCCAAACTCCACAATATGGCCGGCCTCCTCGGTTTTTATGAGCATGTGCTCGGGTAAAAACGGGTGGAATAGGTTCGTATTTGGGGTATGTTCTTGTGGTCATATAAGAAGTCTTCTGCAGTTGCTAAAATAATTTTTGAAGACTTTGAAAAACAACAGAGACTGGAATCAGCAGTGCACAGTTTTGAGATTGTTTCGATTTCGATACTTTAACATCGTCTAACAATCTAGCTAAGGGTTTAAAAGCTGGCTCTGATACCATGTTGGGTTACGGCAGCGCCCCGACCATCAAACTGTGGCCAAATGCGGAACAAAAATTTACTAAACTGGCGCTACCATTACCCGATGTCCGGATCTACCTTAAACCCTAAACTAGCAAGCTATATATAAGAAGTTAGATGGTTATACCGAGTTGATCCATGTCCTTCGGTCTTGAACATCATCCCCAAGCTCTTAGTGGCTCCTTGATCGAATTTGGTTGCCGGTCTTCCTCCATCTACGATGATCCACCTGAGGGAAACGGCGCAAGTTTCTGCCTCGTCGAACAAGACAACCGACGCTCCAAGGTTGCTAGCAATGGAGAGTGGAGGTGTAGGAATGTGTCACTATCTTTTTCTCTCATCACAATGTGCTCAATGAGCAACCATAGAAGATGAAGGAGGTGAGGAAACAATGGCACGAGCAACTCAAGAATGGCTAAGTATTGATGTGAGAATGAGAGAGTAATGAAACATACTAGCAAGTGAAGAAATCTAGTGAAAAGAAATGAGCCAAGCCCAAGTCTAGTGGCTGCCCCCTCTCTTTCATATGCACCAAAATATCTCATATCTATATCCAAATAAACAATTCCAAGCCATACCTATGACCCATGCTCATGCCACCTCGCTCCTCCACCTCATTTTTGAAACAAATGAATTTCCAAAAATGGAAAATCATACAAATGAGGTGTCCACTTCTAGAAGCTATTCCTTATAAATACGGAATACTTTCCGGTACATGTATCGAAATACATATACGCGTATTCGTAGAGAAATACGAATAGCTAAGAGAGAAAATGAATAGTGAACAATAATACTAGAATACATATATAAATTATTAAATCAAAACCTGATTTAATAATCCAGTTTAATCCTAAGCCGCTAGTATTATCAATTGTCCGATTAAAGTCTGTGCAGCATGTGCACAAATTTAATCGGACACCTGTATGTATCAACATACGTCATCTACACCATATCGTCTGAACCGTGAAAACCCTCTGTGTGGGACTCTAAAGACTTGTCAATATGCTGGCAGTGGGTTTAACCACAAGCACGTCAGCGGCACTAGCTGTACGTAACGGCTATCCAAGTATTGAGCGAAAGGGAGGCCGACGAGCAAACTCATCTTAAACCCCTACCGAGACTGACATTGACAATATCTGTACAGTCCGGTCTGTTCGTCTAAGAGTATCGCATATCGAGTCTAGGGGGATGGATAAAGTCAGACCCCTAACAACGCGATATATAGTGTCGGCATGAAGCCCATCACCAGAGAAACTATCGATCCTGGATCGGTAATTCTTATCCACCATGGCCATGGATTTCTGGTGATGGCCACCCGTGCACAACGCGACATCAACCCCATAATACCTGGAAAGACAAATCCCCGATGATCTGATCACTGCCTCCATATGGCTCGGGACTGTACCCAACTAAAACCTGTTTGCACGGCTCCTTTGAGTCGTGGTAGGGTAGTAATCAAAGCACATGGGAACTCACACGAGAAAAATGACGATCTCAGGTCGACAGACTAACCTGTACACATGTCACCTGGGAACTGCTATCTGACAATAGGTATAATACCAACTAGCAGGTTCCCGGCGAATCCGTCCAGTGTACTCATAACCCAATGAGCACATGTATACTATCTTAGGTGAACAAACTAACACCAATGTCTTGTGAGACCTGGACACCACCCCTCGTCGGGGTCTCGATCAGTATACACTACATTTAAGGATGTGCTTATAGACCACCAGCTCCCACGTATATGATCGCCATCATAATACTGGTAGTCAAGCATAAATCTTATGGGCTCTATCAATATGTAATAGTGATCTGTAATACCACATAAAGCATATATATGATGATAAAAACAAACCAGATAGCATACTATCATCTTAAGTAAGACTGTTCTACCAGTATAGGTCCTCCCTCAATCATCATATTCACCTACCTGCGACTATGATAATTTCCTTGAAGGCACTATAGCCAACATTGTCATACTGCTTGAGTTTGATATAGTTTATACTCCTCAGAAAGCAGTAAAAGGGCAAGCCCTCACCGACTTTCTCGCTGCTCATCCCATACCAGAAGGGTTACCGCTAAATTGTGAATTACCCGATGAACAAGTGCTGCACCTCGAGGATAGCGAGCCATGTTGGGAGCTCTACTTCGATGGAGCCTCATCAATAAAGACCTCCAGCAAATCAAGCAACCCAGAGATAAAACCAGGGATAGGATTGGTGTTCGTCACGCCATCATGAGGAACCCTACGATGTTCCTTTGCTCTTATCGAGCCTCGCGCAAATATTGAGGCTAGGTACAAAGCTCTGATAGCTGATCTGGAGCTCGCTATAGAAATGGAAATCCTTCGGCTACGAGTCTACGGTGATTCCTAGCTTGTCGCCAACCAAGTAAGCGACGAATATAAGATATACAAGCCTAGGTTAGCTCGATACAGAAGCCGGGTGGTGGAACTTATGATACAGTTCACTCACATTGAACTAACAAGAGTTCCTAGGGCGTTGAACGAAAAAGCCGACGTATTTGCTCGCTTAGCCAAGGAGCCGGCTGATCCCGATATGGATGAGATTCTGATAACAGTCAGAAGCTGGACAATTCTACCTCCAGGCTTTTTGCGTGAAGAAGGAAGCGTAGAATAAGAGAACAATCCTGCCGAAGAAGCTTTGATCATTCAAGACGATCCCGATTGGAGAGAACCCTTCATAGAGTACCTCCAATACAGTAAGCTATCCGATGAAAAAACTGTGAGGGTTCAGTTGAAGAAAAGAGCTCTCCGATACATGTTTGTAAATAATACGCTATACCGCAGATCATATGACCAACTCTGGCTCAGGTGTCTGTCATTGGCTGAAACCAAAAAAGTCATGAAAGAAGTTCATTCAAGCGTCTACGGAGCTCACCAATCTGGCCCCAAAATGCGGCTTCAAATTAAACGGCTTGGGTATTACTGGCCTACCATAATAAGGGATTGCAAAGAGCATGCGAAGAGGTGTCATCTTGCCAAATTCATGGCGACTTCATTCACAAGCAATCCAATCCGCTGCATCCTACGGTGGCGTTAAGGCCCTTCAAAGTTTGGGGCACCGACATAGTTGGTCCAATTGATCCTCCGTCATCCAAAGGCCGCCGGTTCATATTAGCCGCAACCGACTACTTCTCTAGATGGGCTGAAACTGTCCCGCTAAAAGAAGTCATGACAGAAGATATTCTGACATTCTTCCGACATAATATTCTATACCGCTTTGGTATACCTAGAAAAATCATTTCTGATAACGGACCTTCTGTGAAGAGCTTCAAAGTCTCAAGGTTCGCTACTCAGCACAAGATAGACTGGAGGTATTCTTCCAACTATAATTCAAGGGTCAATGGGCTAGCTGAAGCTTTCAATAAAACTCTATGCAAGCTCCTGAGAAAAAATGCTTCAGCCAACAAGAGAGACTGAAATCTCAAGCTCCACGAGGCGTTGTGGGCGTATCGTACTACGCACCGCACTCCGACGCAGTCCGCTCCATACTCATTACTCTTTAGAGTAGAGGCAATCCTCCCCCTTGAAGTCGAAGTTCCAAGCCTCAGGATGGTCGTCCAGTACAATTTGACAGAGGAGGAAAATGTTCTCCTTTGGCTTGAAGAACCTGACGCCCTCGAGGAAAAAAGGCTCGCAGTACAACAAAACCTGGAGCTGTATCGAGCCCAAATGTCACGGGCCTATGACAAGATGACCCGTCTTCAATGCTGTTAAGAAAGACGAATTGGTGTTGGTCCTCAAAATACTGATCATCTCCAATTGATGGGTGGCATGGGCCTTTCTCCCTCGACATTTATCAGTTGGTAGGATCCTCCATCGAACACTTTCTCGATGATGTATGGTCCTTCCCAGTTTGGCTCGAATTCACGTGAATGCTCCAAGTCGCAGACGAATTGAGCACAGAGGCCTTATGGTCTGGATCATACATCCTGTAAAACCGTATACAATCCACGGGCGTAAATGACCCCTATCTTTCTTAAATCCTACAGCGGTACTACATCTGAAGTCCTACCGCTGAAAAAAAAAGAAAAAAGGATATGTCCATAAGCAAAACGGGCACGGATGAAAACCCAAAAGGGCTCCATGAGTAAAAACAGTAGAACTATCGGTGAGTTTGTGAAAACTCGAAAGGGCGCAAACTCGTGAAAAGAGATGAAATACACTCGCAAAGTCCTCTCGACCTTGTGAAGAGAAAACCCCGTATGAGATCCTTATGAATTACAAAAGAGCAACACACTTAGGAATCCCCACGATTCCTACGGAGAAAATACACCTCAAGATCCTTTCGAATTGTGAGGAGAAAATACTTTTATGAGACCTTAGCTCATAAAAATTGAAAAGCCTTAGGTGATAGGGATCTAAAGCTGTCTCCTAAGCCATCGTTCTCCAACGGGCAATGCAAATGATGAGTCGCTCCTGGTATTATGCTTCAATGTTAGCGATGTTGATGCCAACCCTAAACTCAAACCCCAAGTTTTCCCAAAGACAAATGATGAGTCGCTCCTGGCACTTCATGTAAGTCCATGTCACACACCCCACGAGCTTGCGGGGAGGCGGAATATATGAAAAACAATTATCAAACCTTCGTAACACGGACTTGAGCACACGGATCGTGTCTAAACCATTACTAGCAAACTACGAAAGGTTTAACTACTAGGATTCAAAGTTATACCTCACGTTACTTGTCCTTCGGGTCTTCATCGCTGTCCTCCACACCTCGTAGGCTCTTTGGAACGTCGGCACCTCAACGGCCTCCTCGAGTCAAAGACGATCCACCCGAGAGCTCCTACTCCAAGCTTCACCTCTAACTTGAGGTAACTAGGTTACTAAAAGTGCTAATCAAAGCAACCTAGAGGATATAGAGTGGGATTAGGGATCTATTAGTCTTGCTAACCCTTGATCTCAACACATGAGAGGTTAGGGTTAGGGTTTGAAGAGAGAGAGCTTGAGGAGAAAGAATGTGAGAATGAGAATCCTTTTGGATAAATGATATCATTTGTGTATATATGAAACATAACATATTATTAAATGAATAACAAATAATGATATATCATCATGTTTCATTAATACACATAGTGATTCATCACATGAGTCATATAAATCATAAATGAATCATTAACTCCATGTATGAATCACACCATGACTCATTAATCCAATAAATGCAAATGCCACCTTAGCCTCTAAGTCATCATCTTTCTAGAAGCTTCCCGACAAATTACGAGAACGCCCCTCCTATCCGTGAAAACACGGAAAAACTTTAGACTGTATAAATCCAATAATCCGATACTATAATCTGGCTTAAACCAAAGCCGACTAGTAAAAACTGTCCGAACATCGTACGTGCGTAAAAACACGTATGCGTCCGAACCCTGTCGTAAAACCATACGACCTCTATATCGTTTCGCCTGAAGCAGGAAAACTCTCTATGTGGGACTCTAATGACTCGACACTACGCTGGCAGTGGGTTTAACCACAGACCGCAAGTGGCACTAGCTGTACGTAACGGTCCCCAGGTAGATGTCGCTAAGAAGGTCGATGAGGAAACCCATCCGAACTCCTACTGAGTCTGATGTGACAATCTCCGTACAGTCCGGTCTGTTCGTCTAGGAATATCGCATATCGGGCCTAGGGGGCGGTAAACGTCAGACCCCTAATATCATTATAAGTCGTGTCGGAGTGTAGCTCATTACACCTTGAGAAACTACTGGAACCTACCAGTAAATCTCGCTTGCCCTGGCCAGGGACTTTGCGTAACGGCTCTCCATACACGGTGCGATATCAACCCCCGATACCGGGAGAGACGAATCCTGTCTAACCGCCACTTCCTCCAAGTGCTTCGGGACTGCACCCAACTACGACCTGTTTGCACGACTCCTTTGAGCCGTGGTAGGGTAGTAATCTAAGAACAGTGGGAACACACTCGAGGCGAAGTAGCAGTGCCAAGTCGACGGACTAAGCTGTACTCATGTCACCTGGGAACTGCTATCTGACGATGGGTATAAATCCAACCTGCGGTTCCCGGCGAGTCCTGTCCGGTGTACCCGTAACCTAACGAGCACTTGCATACTATCTCCAGTACGACGTACTGATGGCTGTAGGACAGACCATCTCCCCAACTGGGATGAGAAGCGTACACACTAGTCTACTCCGGAGTATCGATGCCCTGTCTCGATAATCCTACAACTAGGGACCTGTATAGGATGTTGCTTATAGACTACCCAGCCCCCACTAATGTGACTGCCATCACAACGCTGGTAATCAAGCAAAGATCCTAAGGGCTCTACTGATATGTATAAGCGATACGTTACAAGAAACATATGCACATATTAAAGTAGACACAAACCAAGTAGCATACTACCATTTTTAGCAAGACTGTCAATACAACTGTGAATATCCCAAGCTTCCATTAAGTAATATACAAACTAGTATGATACAGTAATGGCCTTCTAGGGCATAAACACTAACACTTCACTTCAGAGTTAGCACTTCTGATGCCGACCCAAAACCAAATCCTAAGTCCTCCCATGGCAAATATAGTTGCTCCCAGCATTATTCCAGTACAGCAATACTGATGCTAAAGAAAATCCAAATTCCAAGTTCCTCTCAAATTAAAAAATCCAGCCAAACAATGCAGAAATCAAACAGGTCAAATCAACGTCCCACCCGGTAGCGCATCCAAGCTCAAAAGCCCGCTGGATGGGTAGGAAACTCCCAAGTCAAATCAAATCCCGACGCCGCAGAAAGCGGAGCAAGTCAAATCAAATCCCGACACCGCAAGGAGTAGAGCAAATCAAATCAAGCACCGACCGTCCATGTCGCTAAAAGGGCAGCACCGACCGTCCAAATTGCTAAAAGAGCAATACCGACCATCCACGTCGCTTAAAGGGCAGCACCAACCGTCCAAGTCGCTTAAAGGGCATCACCGACCAACCACGTCGCTAAAAGAGCAGTACCGACCGTCTAAGTCACAAAAAGGGCAGCATCGACCGTCCACATCGCTAAAAGGGCAACACCCAATGTCCACATCGCAAAAATGGCAGTATCGACCGTCCACGTCTCAAAAAGGGCAGCATCGACCGTCCACGTGGAAAAAAGGGCAGCACCGACCATCCAAGTCGCTAAAAGGGTAGCACCGACCATCCAAGTCATAAAAAGGGCAGCACTGACCGCCCACGTTGCTAAAAAGGCAGCACCGACCGTCCACGTCGCAAAAATGGCAGTATCGACCGTTCAAATCACAAAAGGGCAGCACCGACCGTCCACGTCGCAAAAAGGACAACACCGACTGTCCACATCACTAAAAGGGAAACATCGACTGTCCACGTCGTAAAAGGGCAGCATCGACCTCCACGTCGTCAAAACGGGAACCAAATCAAGTCAACCTCCACGCAAAAGAAGATCCATCAATTTCATGCATACGACACATATATGTGGTGTGTATTTATTGATGGGGGCACTTTGTTAGGGTTAAAAGTTACATCCTGATCAACCAAGTTAAAGTCAATCAACCTCTAAGTCAGTGGACCCAAGCCCAAATCAGGACCGAGCATGGAAAAGGCTAGATCCATGCCAAGAATGAAGCAATAAATTAGTTTAATACAATATTTTTTAGAAATAAATGTATGAAAAATAGGCAGAAAACCAAAATTTTGTAAACCCCATGGCTTATGTGCAAAAAGAAATAATAAGCACATAAGGCATGGGGTGGCACAAGTGCCATTTGGCAAATCCCAAGGGGGCTATATGTAAAGTGTGTAGCCTATAAAAGAAAAGATGATGAAAAACTCAAGGACTTTTTTCACTCGCTCAAAAATTAGAGTTATGTGCCTCTTTCTTCTTCCTTAAGGTTCTAAACCTTCTTCCATTTTTGAATTAAATCAAGAGTTTAACTCTTTTTTTTCCCCAAAAAGAAACAGTTTTTCACCATAAAAACCTTGAAGGGGAGCTCGAATCTTCCATCAAATCCCCAAAAGGGGATATTTTTAAGTCTCACCCCCTTTTCTCCATGATACAGCCAAAAGAGAGGAGGAGGAAGGAGACCCGTCTCCAAAAACCCCCACTTCGGAAAGATCAAAGGCTCAAAAGAAGATCTAGGGCTAAAGGGGAGAAGGAAGGAGTCCCCTTTGATCATCTCCAAAAATTTCTGGGAGTTCAACTCTATTTGTCAAGATCTTTTAGAGTTTAACTCCATAAATAAAACCCTTTCTAAGAGTTCAACTCCATTTGTCAAGATCTTTTGGAGTTTAACTCCATAAATAAAACCCTTTTTAGGAGTTTAACTCCATTCAACATCTTTTGGAGTTTAAATCCATAAATAAAACCTTTTTTTAGGATTTTAACTCCATTCAATATCTTTTGGAGATTGTTTACCGCCGAAAATAGAGACGAACTGGGATAGACCATCTTGCCTGAATTTGGGGGCAGATGCTATTTGGATTTCTCTGTCTACCTCTCTGAAGATACCAAGTTGATTTATGGCACCGTATATCAGAGGTTTGGATAAATGCGATCAATATAGCAGACATTATCAGATTCCCCCTCATTTGTGAGGGGTTTTTGATTGTGAGAACGCAATCCCCTGCAGTTAATTACGTTACTGCATTGCGATAACCTCTTTCTCCTGCTCCAGTGGATCACTTCATGTTGTGTGTTATTTTGTTTATTTTGGCTGTCTGTGGATTGTATACGGAGACTAATTTATATCGTCACCCGTAGGGCGCGGATTAGTTCAAATCCGTATATTTTAGATTTGGGGTTTAGGTCAAGAATTTTGCTTGACGGGGTCTACGTTGGTAGCTTGGTTTGCCAACGGGAATGAACTTAGAATGCAGATCTCCTATAAATGAGGTCCATTATTTCATGGGATATTTGGATTTGATCTAAGAATCGTTAGCTATATTCGAGACTAGGATCAACTTAGAAACAAATGAGCATATGGGCTCAATTATTTTAGTTTAGGGACATTACGGTCCAACATTCCCTGTTTGGGACGAATGTTAGTTTAAGGACATTTCGGTTCAACATTCTCATTTTGGGGACGAATGTTAGTTTAAGGACATTTCGGTCCAACATTCCCTGTTTGGGACGAATGTTAGTTTAAGGACATTTCGGTCCAACATTCATCTTGCGGACACGTGCATTTGTTACATAGCGGAGTGAATGATGGTGACATGGAATGCGCTCAATTTAGGGTGCGATCTGATTTGAGGTGTGCACGTCAATTTGGAAGTGCATTAATGTGCGATGTATCATTCCCTGTCTTGATGAAATTTTATATTAAGTTGGGACGAGAAGTTGTTGGTTGTAAGGACCCGCCACCTCTCTGAAGACGTTGAGGGATTACAAAGACATGTATCAGAAGTGTGGAAAGATGTACCCTTAAACCGAATCCCGTATTTGACGGAAAAGGTTGTGGTGGACCTAAGAATCGTTAGTCATATTTGAGACTTAGATTAACTTAAGAGATATGGAATGAATATCATTTTTGATATCATCAATGAGAGATCATTAGTCATGTTTGAGATTAAAATCAGTTTGGAAATCATGAGCATATGGGCTCGGTTGATTTAAAATCAAAGAGGTTTAACCTCAGGAAACTTAGCCAATTTGGGCTGAGATTGGGTTTCTATACTACCCAGCAGTGCTAAGCACTAAGATATACAGCGTCCACGTGTGTTTTACATGAGGCGCTGGTATAGTGCTAAGCAATAATCTTTTCTGGCGCTCACGTGCTTTATATGTGAGGCGCTGAGTTTTTAGCATTGGGCACTCACGTGCTTTTCACGTGAGGCGCTGAGTTTTTAGCCTTGGGCGCTCACGTGCTTTTCACGTGAGGCGCGATGTTCTTGGAGATTTAATCTCTGTTGATGTTTTTTAGAGAACTTAAATCTCTGTTAATGGTATTTTTACCATTAACGGTCACCAAGATCACTATTTTGAGGATCTGGGATTAGGTTCTTTAAGAGCTAAGTTCTTGTTTTGAAGGAACTAAGTTTCCGGAATATTATGAACTCCATTTTCTCCACGTTCTTTTATCCATCTTTTATTGTTCATGTTTTCAGAGAGGTTAAATCTCTGTTAATGGTATTTTGACCATTAATGAGCACCAAGATCGCTATTTTGAGGATCTTAGATCGGGTTCTTTAAAAACTAAGTTCTCGATTTGAAGGAACTAAGTTCCTGGAGTATTATTGACCCCATCTTCTTCATGTTCTTGTATCGATGTTCTCCCTTGAATGTTTGATTCTCAAGAACAAGATCTTCCCTATGAGAATTAAATTCTCAACTTGTAGGAGACTTGTCTTGTGGATCACAGATCCAGAGAAAGAATTAAGCTCTTTGAGAATGGTTAAACCCTTGGATATGTTAGGTAAAAGAGATGTTTTGATCTCGATGTTTTCTTTATCTAAGATTTTGAGGAGGAAAATCTTTTTCTTTGAGAATTAAATTCTCTGTTGTTTTGTGGAAGCTTTTTTGAGATCCTTCTGTATCTTTCACCGAAGCTTATGAGGAGTTTCCTCTTTTTTTTTATCTTGAGCCCCCCTTTTTTAGATTTAATCTCTTTACTTCTATTTATAGGAGAAAAGAAAGATCAATTTGTTGAGAAAATCTCTCATTGAGAGATCATGATTGATTTCATAATTAATCAAAATGATTTTGAAGATCAACCGGTGAATTTTATTCACCGTTGGATTTTTAATCCAAAGACTCTCTGTTTAACAGAGAAGATTTCTTGTTTGTTTCACAAGTTTAGGAAATATTTTCTTAAGATAGAATTTTTATTCTATCATATGAATATCTTATCAGTTTAACAAGATTAGAATTTTATTCTATCATATGAATATCTTGTTTGTTTAACAAGCTTAGGAAGATATTTTTCTAACCATAGAATTTAATTCTGTTGTATGAATATCTTATCACCGTTGGATTTTTGATCCAAGGGTCCTCTGTTTAACAAAGGAGATCTTTCTAGTTTAAGAAAGATCAGGGAAATATTTTCCAAATAGAATTTAATTCTATCATATAAAATTTAATTCTATCAGATAAGAGCATTTTAAATTGGGGCGCTCACATGCTTTGTATGTGAGCGCTGCCACAAGAATGCAGTGAGAGAACTCACGTGTTTAACACGTGACCCCTAACGTGGGTTTTAGCCTATTTATTTTCAGCGCTCATATGCTTTGCATATAAGCGCTCACGTGTTTAACACGTGAGGCCTGTTTGGCCTTTTTGTTATTTATTTTCAGCGCTTATATGCTTTGCATATAAGCGCTCACGTGTTTAACACGTGATGCCAAACTGTGAGAATTATTTTCCCCTTTCTTTTCTCTCCCTTTTTTTATAAGGGAATAAATAGCTATTAGCCAAAAAATTTGGGGGGAACAAATGCCCCCTACTACTTTGCCCATGTAAGTATGTACGTGAGTGAAGTAGTGTAGAGTTATGCATGGCCATAAAATTGATAGCTTAGGAGACAAGTTTAGGATCCTTGTAGCCTAAGGCTTTTTTTTATCTTCATGAGCCGTAAAGGTCTCAAGAAGGTTTTTCTCCCTATAAGTCTTGAGGATCTCATAGGTGTGTATTCTCCCTAGAAATCGTGAGAATTTCTAAGTGTTCATCGCTTCTGTGAGTCGTAAGGATCTCACTCAGGTATATTTTCTTTATGAGTCGTGTTGTTTCATTGGCGAATTTGGCCCGTGGATAGTATACAAGAGTCAGTTTGGACCTCCTTGTAGGGCAGCGATGGCTTAGGAAACAGGTTTAGATCTGTCGCCTAAGACTTTTCAACTTTATGAGCCGTGAAGGTCTCATAAAGACTTTTCTCCCTATGAGTCGAGAGGATCTCGTAGAAGTATTTTCTCCTTAGAAGTTGTGAGGACTCCTAAGCGTGTTTTCTCTTGAGAGTCGTAGGCATCTCACAAGAGAATTTTCCCCTTACGAGTCGAGAAAACTCGTAAGTGGTTTCTCCTCCTTGTCGGTATCGGACTTTGGAGAATGTGGCCTGTGGATAGTGTACAAGAGTCAATTTGGACCTACATATAGGGCCACAATGCTTAGAAAACAGGTTGATATCCCCGTCGCCTAAGGCTTTTCACCTTCATGAATCGCGAAGGTTTCATAAAGATGTTTTTTCCTACGTGTCGAGACGGGTCGAGAGGATCTCGCAGGTGTATCCTAACATGAAATATAGATAACCCCCATTCTTTTACGATAGAGATCCGTTAGGATTGTTTTACTAGGGTTTTATTCTGGGGTACCATCGCGTTGGCTGATATATTCCTCGATATGCAGTCTTTAAGCTGCTGTTCGAGTAGCCCCGTGACTGTCGTGTCTCTGATTCCTTCGAGGGCTGGACAAGATGTCTTCAAGTAACCTCCTTAGGTTATATTACTGTTAGAAGAGTAAGAGTTAGAAATTTGCCATGACGCTTTTTACTTGAGGTTAGGCTCAATTTGAAGCCCCGATGAGTCATAACCGCACCCTTCTGGGGTGGGATGATCTCCAATGGTCTTTTGGGTTTTATATGTGTTGTCGTCAAGACCCGAAGCTAGGAATATGCCGTCACTTCATTTTTCGATTTGACAATGTCGTGCCGATTCTTTGCTGAAGTAGGGTAGACATCTGTAGGATCTTTATGCTGTATGTATTGCAATTGAAGTCCGTAGTTAGGAATATGCCATCACTCCAATTTCATTTGATAGCTGCGTCCGTATCCTGCTGAAATGAGGAGAACGCTGAGCTGGAGGTAAGATTTTGCCACTACTCCTCTTTTATTTGACCCTTGGGTCTTTGTTGACGTTGCATCTGCACCGAGAAGGAACGTCGAGCTGATCTCTCTGCTGCAAATGTTGCCATCAAGATCTAGAGCTAGAAATATGTCATTCCTCCACTTTTATTTTGGTGATGCCATACCGATTCTTTGCTGAAGTTGGGTAAACATCTGTAAGACTTTTATATTGTATGCATTGCAATTGAAGTCCGGAGCTAGGAATATGCCATTGTTCTTATTTCATTCGACCCTTGGGTCTTTGTTGACGCCGCGTCTGCACCCTTCTGGCATGAGAAATACGTTGAGTCGATCTTTAGGCTGTAGATGTTGCCGTCGAGATCTGGAGTTAGGAATATGTCATTGCTCCTCTTATATTTGGCTCTTGGGTCCTTGTTGATGCTGCATCTGCACCGAGAAGGAACGTCGAGCTGATCTCCAGGCTGTAGATGTTGCTATCGAGATCTGGAGCTAGGAATATGCCATTGCTCCACTTTTTTGACCCTTGGTCTTTGTTGATGTTGCATCTGCACTGAGAAGAAACGTCGAGCTGGAGCTGGGGTTTTACCATTACTCCTTTTTTATTTGTCTCCTTAGAGCTTTGTTGACGTCACGTCTGCACCCTGTTGGAATAAGAAAAACGTCGAGTTGGTCTCTAGGTTGTATATGAACCGTCGAGATCTGGCTCTCCCTTTGACGGAGTCTGGTGGGAAAATATGGTTCCCATTCTTTCATTTGTGCCCATGGATCATCTACAAGAGTTAATATGGACATACTTGCAGGGCAGAAAAGTTTCGTTTTCAGTTCATTTTTTTTATTTCTTTCCTGTAAGTCCACGGTAGCGCCCCGGCCATCTAACAGACGCCAAATGCGGAACAAAAACTTTTTACAATTGGCGCTATCGCGTACTATAACCCGGATCTGCCATTAAAACTAAACTAACAAACTACAAAGTGGGTAGAAAAGTTATACCGAACGATCCGAGTCCTTCGGTCTTCAACCATCATCCCACGCTTTGTTGTGGCTGCTCCGATCTCCTGAATCTCCAATCTTCTCGTCCAGGTGGCACCACGTCGACGGATCTTTAAACGGGCTCCCGCTTCTGAACCGAGGCAACTCGATCGTCAAGTTTGCTAAAAGAGACGACCAAGATGATGTAGAGAATGAGTAGAACACTTTGTCTCGTTACGTCCAAAGGTATGGACGAACGGTTAATGAAGTTGCCTTTTGGATCGGGTGAAAAGAGAAACCGATCACATCTAATTTCTATGCACCAAAACTTATATCTTTTTAAATGAACAACCATATATCCCCCACAAGAGAGGGGCCGGCCATATTTAACAAGGAGGGGGGTGAGTGTAGGAGGGAAGTGGTGACCATTAGCACTAAGTAAAAAGCATGAGTCAAAGAACACCTAGTATGAACATAATTAATGCAAGTGATGAATCACTAACCTTGTCATCAAACATCATTAAATGCACTAATGAGTCACAAAGATGCATGAACCTAGTCACCACCTTCTAGAAGCCTTTAGAAACTTCCACACTCATCTCAAGAAAAGATAAATCCGTATTTAACCGAATATTAAATACGGTTGATAAAAAACTGGAAACTGGCAACTTCCAAAAGTGATCCTGAAATGAATTTCAGGATAACCCCATAATGGTATAAACATACCCGCATTTGTATTACGACCGAATACAAATGCATCTGAGACAAAGATATTATATCTACACAGTATAATACTCGGATCCGGTTTAAACCAAAGCCGACCAGTATTATCTGCCCGAAAAATGGCACGTGCGAAAACGCACGTGCATTTTCCGAACCTTACCATAAAACCATACGGCCTCTACAAAGTTTCGCCCGAACTTAGGAAAGTGTCTGTGGGGGACTCTAATGACTCATCAACACACTGGCACTGGGTATAACCACTAGCACGTCAGAGGTACAAGCTGTACGTAACGGTTTGCCTATGTATTGATTGGAAGGGAAGCAGATGAGCGAACTCATCTCTAAACCCTACTGAGCCTAACAGTGACAATATACATACAGTCTGGTCCGTTCGTCTATGAGTATCGTATATCTGCCTAGGGGCTGGTAACGTCAGACCCCCAATAGCAGTATAAGTCGTGTCAGAGAGTGGCCCAGAACACCCTGAGATACTACTGGAGTACCTACCAGTAAATCTCCTGCCTCGGCCGAGGGCTTTGTGTAATGGCTCTTCTAGACACAGCGCGATCTCACCCCCAATACCAGGAGAGACGAATCCCCTGCCGATCCGCTCACTTGCCTCCATGTGGCTCGGGACTGTAACCAAAAAAGACCTGTTTGCACGACTCCTTTGAGTCATGGTAGGGTAGAAATCAAAGCACAGTGGGAACTCACACGAGACAAATGACGACCTCAGGTCGATGAACTAACCTGTACACATGTCACCACGGAACTGCTATCTGACGATATGTATAATACCAATTAGCAGGTTCCCGGCGAGTCCTGTCCAGTGTACTCATAACCCAATGAGCACCTGTATACATCTTAGGTGATCAAACTGACACCAGTGGCTTGTGAGACCGGCCACCACCCCTTGTCGGGGTCTCGACTGCATACACTAGTCTACTCTGGAGTATTGATACCCTGTCTCGAAACTCCTACGACTAGGGACACTTTAAGGATGTGCTTACAGACCCCAGCTCCCACGTATATGATCGCCATCATACTGCTGGTAGTCAAGCATGAATCCTATGGGCTCTATCATCATGCAATAGTGAACTAAAGCATGTATACGATGATAAAGACAAACCAGATAGCAAACTATCATCTCGAGCAAGACTGTCATATCGGTATAGGCCTACCTCAATCATTACAATCACGTACCTGCGATCCAATAATTGACTTTGAGGGCACTATCTCCAACATTTTCGTGATACTCTATCTTTTCTGCTTTTATGTCGCGAAAGTTGCGATTGCTCAATCATTTCGGCTTTTTATCACGGTGCCCAATCATTTCAGCTATTTTTTTATTTTTACTCACTGCTTTTTATTGCGAGTTACCCAAACATTTCGGCTTTTTTTAGATTTGAAATCTGATACTAATATTGGCATCAGCATCGCTACCACTGGAATATTGCCAGGAATAAATCATCATTTTCCTTTGTCGATTTGAACAAAAGTGGCTTAGCAAACAGGATTAGGATCCTGTCGACTAAGGCTTTTTGACTTTATGAGCCGTAAGGGTCGCATAAAGGCGTTTCTCCCTAAGAGTCATAAGGATTTCGTAGGTGTATTTTCTCCTTAGGTATCGTGTGGATTCCTAAGTGATATTTTCCCTTGTAGGTCGTAAGGATCTTATAAGAGTGTTTTCTCCTTATAAGTCGAGAGGACTTACAAAAGTCGTTCACCATATAGGGATATTTCTCGCCATTGGTGGAACTTGGTAGGGAATTATTTATTTATGCCCGTGAATTGTATACAAGAGTCGATATTGGAGTACTTGTAGAGCAACAATGGCTTAGAAAACAGGTTTGGATCCGTCGCCTAAGGCTTTTGAATTTTATGAGCCGTAAGGATTTCATAGGGGGAAATTCTCCTTACAAGTCGTAAGGATCTCGTAAGTGTATTTTCTTCTTAGAAATCGTGTGGATTTCTAAGTGTATTGCTCTTTTGTGAGTCGTAAGGATCTCACGCAGGTATTTTCTGCTCACAAGATCAAAAGGACCCCGCAAGTGTATTTTATTTTATTTTTTATTATTTTTTTACGAGATTGTGCCCTTCTGGGTTTTCACAAGCTCGCCGGTAGTCCCGCTGTTTTTACTCACAGCGCCCTTTTGGGTTTTCATGCATGCCCATTTCGCTTGTGGACGTACCGTTTTTTTTTCCGAACAGTAAACTCTCAAAAGTAGTTTCATCGCAGATGACCCATCTTTTTGCAGGCGGGACTTGGGGGTGGCTTCACCGCTGGAATAGCTGTGTAACCAGTGAGACTTGATTTGCAACCTTCACCATTAGGACTTCGATTGCAACATAGATCTCAAGGGAGCATATCGCCGTATTTGGGGCGATGCGCTAGTTTAGGGACATTTCGGTCCATTATCGCCATATTTGAGGCGAAGCACTAGTTTAGGGACGTTTCGGTCCATTATCGCCGTGTTTGAGGCGACGCATCGTGTTTGAGGCGACACACTAGTTTAGGGACGTTTCGGTCCATTATCGCCGTGTTTGAGAAAACATACTAGTTGAGAGACGTTTCGGTCCATTATTTATCATTTGGTCGGGGAGTTGCATAACTCATCCCTTCCAACTCTTGTTTTCTGAGGCGCTGCTCCCTATCCTTTGTATGTATGGACACCTCATTCCTCAGGCTATCTTCACCCTCTGGGAATGCTTATTTTACCATCGCAGTAATCGGGTTGTTTTGTGAGAAATACCGGTCATTTTACACGTCACTTGCCCCCTGCTCATCAATGTCGCTTTCCGATACCGATGGAGCATTTTCTTCATATACGAAGGAACGGGATATCACGTTATTCCTTCTGCTGAGTCTTCCTCTTTCTTAGAAGAATGAACTTGACTTGCGGGTTTTTTCCCTCATCGTCTGATTCAGAGTGGGATATGGATTTTACATCCCTCACATGTTTTTTGTTCAAGTGGGATATTCCACTTGATTTTAGGACCCGTTTGTAGGTCCCTTAATATCCTTCATGTTTTTTCTTTGAAAAAAAGGACCATCTGGCATAGAGATTATTCCACCAATGAGCAATATGTCCCCTGAATATATCTTGGAGGAGCGAGTATTCGTGCCCCAATCTTTCGAAGGGTAGAACCCGCGCTGTCGCTGTTTTGGCAACAGGTTGTTTCGGAGCCGCTCATTCTTTGTTGAGCGTTAGCGATAAACGTCACCTTGCCTTTGCTTTTCATACATCTTCATCGGATGAGGAAGAGTCTTGACCCATCTGATCCAATCGAGCCATTTTATCCATGAGTTCTTGGAAGGTCGTCGGATTGAAGAGGGCTAAATATGGGAACACCTTTGAATTTGGGTTAAGGGTGGCTATGAACATTCCTTCGGCTGCAGCTTCGTCGATATGTTGCTCACATTTTGACCAGAGATTTCGCCATCGGGTAACATATTGAAACCATGTCTCATTCAGTCTAACCCTTCCGTTGACCAACGCCGCCACGGCAGTGTGCTTATTTACACTAGCAAATCTCTGACAGAAGAGCATCTCCATTTGTTCGAAGGTGTTCACGGAGTCATTTGGGAGTTCCGCATACCATTTGAAAGCAATATCTTCCAGACTGCTGACGAACTGTTGGAGGAGCAGTATAACATTTCCTCCAGTGTCGCCGAAAAATGGATTTAAAACGTGTGATGTCCTGGCAAGGATTCTCGGTTCCTATGTATATGTGGAACGTCGGAAGTATGTATTTTGGCGGGTACTGTATTTGATCATACCATGCCGGATACGGTCGACCAGTCTTGATTGACCTATTTGATACTTCATTGGCATAGTGAGCATTGATTTGCTGAGCGATATATGCATCTAGCTTTGCCTTTGGGATCATTTCCTCCTCGGCCATTGATGAGGCCTGCGAAAGATTTGAAATGTCCACCTTATCATCGATTGTAACCTGATTAGAGAGGTTTTGTCGATCAAAAATAATTACCGCAATCAAGAACGGCGTCGCTTGAAGCTAGCCGGTGAATACGGGTCGGTCCACAGGGATGTGTAAATCTTCTTTAAGTTCTTACGAGTTAATTCCAAAAGGTGTTTGGAAGTTTAATTAAATCTAAAAATCGAAGTTGTATGAAGGTAGAATTAGAAACTTGCTAGGATTAGGTTTAGGGAAAATTTGGTTAATAAAGATTTACATCTCTTTCCATTGCCATCAATTAAATCAATCATATTAGAGTTATGGTAAATATTAACAAAGGTGATTAGGATGATTGGGAAGATTGATTCTTCCTCTAGATCCTTGTCCTCCCTTTCTTAATCTTCACCCTAACCTCCATGGAAAACCTTAAGATCCGGGCCTTTAGACTACGGAGTTCACCGTTACCTTGAAGGTAAAAGTGCCGTAGGGAGCGGAATCAAAAGGTATGCATGGAGTTCTAATTTTCATAAAAGTTTGGCAACGAAAAGAGATGAGAGATCTTCATCTCTCAAATCCTTCCCTATTCCTAACCCTAACAAGCGAGGAAACTACTCGCTCATTGAGAGGATGAAAGAAAACAAGAATTTATTAAAGAAAGAAGACATCGATTGCAAGTTAATAAAAACTAAACTAAGGCGAGAAAATAAGAACAGATATGAAAAACTAAAATTATTGCAAAGAAAATAATCTACTTACTTTTGATGCACTCTTATTTCAAGAAAAACAGAATTTTATTTCATGAGAAGAGGCATGAGAAAATACAAGGTCTTGGGTTCTATTTATAGGACATAGAAACCCTAGGGCTACAGATTGCACCGCATGTCTAAAGTTACAATTATACCCCTAAAAAGATCTCTCCAGAGCCGTCACAAAATATGGCAAAATTTATACGCACTAGGACTTCTTTCCGCCGCGGAAGCGCGGCCTTAATGGGCTTTGGTTTGTTTTTCTGTGTTGCTTGGTATATCTCTGGGCTTCCTGGTTCTGTATTCAGATCATCATTTGGGCTTCTACAGTGATACCAGATTTTCAACGAACACTTTGCAATGGATCTTTTAACCGTCTTTCTTGTAAATTTGGATCTTTTGTTGTTTTGTTGATGGTGAACCATTCTTCTGCTGAGCTTTACTAAGATCTTCCTATTTGCTGGTCAAAATCCTTCTTTTGTGTCGTCTTTTGTGTTTTTCACTATTTCCGCGCCAAGAACCTGTAACCTGTAACATGTAGCAGACATGGGTCAAAAGCACCTGTTTTTATTCTTAAATGCATAAGAATGGGGCATACAAAATGCAATATTATGTTATGAACAAATACCCCCAAACTTATCTTTTGCTCGCCCTCGAGCAAACTTATTATTTAAAAATCTAACCTAGCCACACTTTCGCAGGGAAAACGCGATTGCACTGAGCTCGTGCAACAAGCCGTTAAACCTCTAGGTGTCCCTAGTAGGAGGAGTGTTGTCTCCTGAGGGTTTTCAGCGGATACTACCCACAAAATCCTATCAACTTGGTTTCCCGACTTTTGTTCTCCATTTAGGTTTTCTAACAAGGAATTCTATTATCGTCGATCCGCAAATTATCCACCCATATTCTTCACACTTCCTCATTATTTAACTTAAGATTACATATATCCTGTAGAATTACCTAGCTTTCGGCATTTCTTAAGTTTTCCTTCTAGAGTTCCATCTCCGCTTAGGAATTTCTATCAACTCTATTAAAGACACAAGTTCTATTTTTCATTCCTTTCTCCTATCTAAACTCTAATCACATATCCCCACGTGTGTGTAAATATCACCCCTACACTTGGAAATTCAAATCAAGCAATCGTACTCCCGCCCATTGTCCAAAGCACTTGTGAGACTTCGCTTTCACATCCTTCATGCGACTGTTAATACTTCTTGAGGTACCAACAACCGATTACAAGATGCGTTAGCGTTTTTAAAACGTACTTCCTAGTTTTGCAACACCCAAGGCTTTTAGCAGTGGCTCCCAAACCAGTTGGTCTAAGGCACTAGGTGATGAAGCACCCTCGCTAAATATTTTTCTATTTTTACAGCCTTAAGTAATCACAAAAACCAGTGTCCATTTTTTTTTATCCACTCTTTTTTTTTTAGATTTTAGACAAGAGTATTTCAAGGTCTCTTCTACTAATCCAAGTTTCAAGGTGCGTGATCGTGCAAATTGTAGGGTATACGTTTTCAGAATCTAGACTTAAGCTAGGAACTATTTTTCAAACTTATACTCTAATAAAAGTTTTAATACTTTTCCTTCGTTTCGACTTAGCCCAAGAACTGAACCCAAAATTTGCCTATTTCTAAATAACCTACAAAGACATATGCTTTCCACAGTTAAACTCTAAGGAAGGTTATTTTTAGGGTTTTCAATTTGCTAAGTCTAAGATTTAGTTTTTCCTAGCCAGTTAACCTATCTATCAAACTCAAGTCAATTAACCAGAATTGAATACATTAATTTTTATAATTTTTGAAATTTTCAATTTTTATGGGTTTTTCTGTTTTCTAATTTTTTTTTTCTTTCAAATTTTTATGATTTTTATATAAAGATGCAATGCAGAAATATACATATGAATGCAAAAGGAAAACTTACCGAACATACCCCCAAACTTATAATGGACAGTGTCCTCACTGTCATGCTGCACCAAATGGGTTGATAATATCGGCGAGTTCCTGCTTATTATTATATTTACATAGTATACACACCCCCAAACTTATGTGGAATAAAGTTTTGAAAGAAAAAGAAATTCGAGGGTGAAGGTGGAGGGAAAATCAATCGGTGTAAATCGGCTCCTGCAAGAACAGGAGCTCCTCCGAAGGGTCCGCTGAGAAGAACGGTTTCAAACGATGTCCATTCACTTTGAATAAAGTGCCATCTTCTGGATTCTCAAGATCAACCGCACCGTGCGGATAAACGGTGCGGACTACAAAAGGTCCTCTCCATCTAGAACGGAGCTTGCCGGGATGAAAGTGTAACCGAGTATCATATAATAAAACCTGTTGACCCGGTTTGAATGTCTTTCGCAAAAGGTTTTTATCATGAAATACCTTAACTCGGTTCTTAGCAATCACGGCATTATTATATGCCTCATCCCGCAGCTCCTCCAATTCATTCAGCTGCAGCTTTCGATTGCTGCCCGCATCTCCTAGAGATAGATTCAGCTCTTTAATGGCCCAAAATGCTTTATGCTCAATTTCTACTGGAAGGTGGCAGGCCTTCCCGTAAACAAGCCGGTATGGAGACATGCCAAGATCGGTCTTGTATGCAGTACGGAAAGCCCATAGTGCATCGATCAATTTTAGTGACCAATCTTTACGGTTTTTAGAAACCGTTTTCTCCAAGATTTGTTTAATTTGTCTATTCGAGATCTCGGCTTGCCCACATGTTTGGGGATGGTATGGCGTTGACAGCTTATGGGTGATAGAGTATTTGCGCATTAAGGACTCAAAAGTCCTATTGCAAAAGTGAGAACCATTATCACTTATGATTGCGCGAGGGTGCCCAAATCGAGAAAAGATGTGATCTTTCAGAAATCGAACGACAACCTTGTTGTCATTCGTTCGACTTGGTATAGCCTCGACCCACTTTGAAACATAGTCAACAGCCAAAAGAATATACACATTTCCGAAAGAGTTGGGAAATGGTCCCATGAAGTCTATACCCCAAACATCAAAAATGTCTACAACCAAAATTGGTTGGAGCGGCATTTCATTTCTCCGCGATATCCGGCCCAAGTGTTGGCACCGGGAGCAAGTTTTGCAGTATTCGAATGCATCTTTGAAGAGTCGTGGCCAATAGAAACCACACTGCAAAACTTTCTCGGCTGTCTTCTTTGGGCCAAAGTGCCCGCCACATGCTTGATCGTGGCAAAAAGATAGCACACTCTTAATCTCATTTTCAGGTACACACCGGCGAATGATTTGGTCGGAACAATATTTAAAAAGATAAGGTTCATCCCAGTAAAAATGCTTTACTTGGGACAAAAATCGTAGTTTGTCTTGTTTCGACCAATAGTTAGGTATCAAGCCGGTGGCTAAGTAGTTTACAATATCGGCGAACCACGGTTCGCAAGAAACAGTCAAGAGTTGCTCATCGGGGAAAGCATCAGTGATAGGCAGTTCAAGCGTGGGCGACGAAGGAAGTCGTGAAAGGTGATCGGCCACTACGTTTTCACATCCCTTCTTGTCCCGTATGATAAGGTCAAATTCTTGGAGCAAGAGGATCCAACGTATGAGCCTAGACTTAGCATCCTTCTTCGCAAAAAGGTGGCGAAGAGCTGAGTGATCCGTGTACACTATAACTGGAGAGCCGATTAAATAAGGCCGAAATTTCTCAAGTGCAAACACAACCGCTAAAAACTCTTTTTCTGTTGTTGTGTAGTTTAATTGGGCCTCATTTAATGTTCGGCTAGCGTAGTAAATTACATGCGGCATCTTGTTAATGTGCTGTCCAAGAACAGCACCAATTGCAAAATCTGATGCGTCGCACATAATTTCGAAGGGATGCGTCCAGTCTGGAGATGAAAGGATGGGCGCAGAAATGAGTGAGTGTTTCAAAGACTCGAACGCTTTCATGCAAGTTGAGTCGAAAACAAAAGTAGTGTCCTTGGCCAACAAGAGAGTCAAGGGTCTAGCAATCTTGCTAAAGTCCTTGATGAACCGTCTATAAAAACCGGCATGGCCAAGGAAAGCTCGGATATCTTTGACGCATTTAGGAGGAGGAAGATTAGAAATGACTTCGATTTTAGCTCTATCAACCTCTATGCCGTTTTGCGAGATCACATGTCCTAAGACAATGCCTTCACGTACCATAAAGTGGCACTTCTCCCAATTCAAGGTCAAGTTCTTTTCCCTACAGCGGGTGAGAACCGCGTCAAGATGTCGTAAACACTCATCGAAGGAGTCACCAAAAATGGAGAAATCATCCATAAAGATTTCTAAAAACTTCTCCACCATGTCCGAAAAGATCCCCATCATACACCGCTGAAATGTAGCGGGTGCATTGCACAACCCAAAGGGCATGCGACGATAAGCAAAAGTGCCAAAGGGACAAGTAAATGTAGTCTTGTCTTGATCCTCTTTGGCTATGGGGACTTGATTATAACCGGAATAGCCATCTAAAAAGCAGTAGAATTCGTGCCCCGCTAATCGTTCTAGCATTTGGTCAATGAATGGTAAAGGAAAGTGGTCCTTCCTTGTCGCGGCATTGAGTTTCCGGTAGTCGATGCAAACTCGCCACCCAGTTTGGGTGCGAGTAGGAATTAACTCATTTGCCTCATTGGTGATGACCGTGATGCCCGATTTCTTTGGCACGACATGAATGGGGCTAACCCATTGGCTATCCGAGATAGGGTAAATGATACCGCTATCAAGACACTTAACAATCTCCTTCTTAACCGCCTCCTTCATGATGGGGTTGAGGCGTCTTTGTGGATCCCTTGCCGGCTTGGCATCATCCATCAAGTGTATATGATGTTCGACTATGAGGGGACTAATCCCCTTGATGTCCGCCATAGACCAGCCGAAAGCTTGCCGATTATTGTATAAGACCGTTAAAAGAGCCTTCTCTTGCTCAAGAGCTAGAGAGGCCGATATGATAACGGGTAAGGTCTCATCTTCACCTAGATAAGCATATTTTAGGTGCGACGGCAAAAGCTTTAGTTCGAGTTTTGGTGGTGAAACAATAGATGGTAACAATGGAGTAACTGTTTCAAACTCGAAGGATTCCATCAAAGGTTCAAATTGAGTGTACGCTACCGAGTCGGATGGTTCAACTAACTCATCCGAAAAAGCAAAAGACTCAAACTCGGGTGGAGAGTCTTCAAGATCATCAACAAAGGTGAAACACTCATAATCTTTGTCCGACGTGAAAGCTGTGTCGGATTCTAGGAGGAACGCACTAGTGGCGTCAATATTACTGTGATCAAACATGAAATTCTCGAACTCACAGTCCTCCTCCGCGATCTCATCGATCGAGGACACATCAAGTACGCTAGAATTAGGCTCGCAAGGCTGACTTCCTAACTTGAAAATGTTGAGTTCAACTGTCATCTTGCCAAAAGATAAATTCATTGAACCATTACGACAGTTGATTACCGCGTTAGAAGTCGCGAGGAATGGTCGACCAAGTATCACCGGAATTTGATTACGGGGGTTAGCGACAGGCTGTGTATCCATAACAATAAAGTCCACGGGGAAAATGAAATCCCCTACTCTAATTAACACATCCTCCAACTCTCCCCTAGGGTGGGTGATTGATCGGTCGGCCATTTGGAGAGTGCAATGAGTAGGCTTGAGCTCTCCAACGCCTAATTGTTCGTACACCGAATAAGGTAGCAAATTGACACTAGCACCAAGATCTAATAGTGCTCTATTGATGGTCTTGTTCCCAATTGTGATCGAAATAGTAGGACAACCGGGGTCCTTGTGGTTTGGGGGTAAAGAATTGACAAGAGCATCACTAACAGCACTAGCTACAAAAACTTTCTTTGGTACTTGTGACTTCCTCTTTTTGGTGCATAAGTCCTTTAAGATTTTTGCATATGAAGGAACTTGTTGGATTGCATCTAAAAGAGGGATATTTATGCTAACCTGTTTGAATAACTCTACAATCTTCTCCATCTGTGGAGTTGGTTTATTGGATCTCAACCGATTTGGAAAAGGAACATTTTGAAAAGTTGTTGAGTCCAATTTTTGCGGATCAGATTGTTGAGTTGGAACGGATCCCCGTGTAGATGTGTTCGTGTTGTGAGAAGAGGGTCCATTCGAGCTAAAAGAAGTAGAGCCGTGTGAAGGATGGAGAATAGGCTCTAAAGAAGCAGAAGAAGAAGAAGAAGAAGAGGAAGATGAAGAAGATGAAGAAGATGAAGAACCACCGGCCGAGGTGTCATGGTGAATACCCACATTGTTTTGCAGCACTCTTCCGGATCTCAACGTAGTCACAGCATTCACGTTATGATTCTGCTGTTCATGTGCAACATGTGCGTGACCGGGATTTGGGACGGGTTGAGACGGAAGCTTTCCTTTCTCTCGCTCTTTCAATGCTGCGTTGAGTTGTGCAATTTGTGCCTCAATAGCTTTGATGCTTTGATCGTGTGAGGCACTGTTTTGCACCAAAGATTGAACAGAAGTCTCTATCCTAGCTGTGGATTGTTGTGATTGCACCAAAGTTTGTGCAGATTGCTTTAGGAATGCTTCTAGACTTCTTTCGAGCGAGCTAACAGCATTTTGAGGGGGAACAAAATTGTTGGGAACAAAATTGTTCATCTGATTAGGGTAAGGTTGCTGTTGGGGAGGCTGCTGAAATTGAGTTTGTGGAGGTGCTTGTTGTTGTTGTGGAGGAGGAGCCCTTTGAAAATTGTTGTTTCCTTGGGGTTGTTGATTGTGGTTCCAAGCGAAATTAGGGTGGCTCTTCCAACCCGGATTGTATGTTGAAGAGTATGGATCATTTCTTTGTCGTTGCTGAAAGGCAGCATTGACTTGATCTTGTCCTTGAGTGGATGCAGTGTAAGGACACTCTTCAGTGAGATGTGATGGATCCGAACAACAAGCACAAACAGTTCGTGGGGGCACAACAGGGGCAGGAGAAGGTGCTGAGATTTTGGTCTCAAGCGCCTCTATCTTTTTCATAAGAGCGGCCATCTCGGCCTTCATAGCAATTGACATCTCTACTTGATGTATGCCTGCCCTAGGTTGACCAATGGAAGAAGATGATGTGGTCTTGGTGCTCTCCCACTGAATCGTTTGCTCACTAAGATCCTCAAGAAACTGCCACGCTTCATCACTAGATTTGGACAGAAAGTGACCTTGACTAAGGGTTTCTAGCAACTGCTTCGTTGCCGGGTTCAATCCCTCGTATAATGTTTGGCAAAGTTGCCATCTTTCGATTCCATGGTGAGGGCATTGAACGAGAAGGTCTTTGAATCTTTCAAAACATTTCCAAAATGGTTCGGCAGGAAGCTGTGAAAATTGAATGATTTCATTACGGATTTTTGCAGTTTTGTGATGAGGATAGAACTTTTTAAGAAAAGCTTTCACAAACTCGTCCCAATTTCTAATTGAGTGTGATGCGGTGCTGTATAGCCACTTCTCGGCTAGGTCACATAAGGTGAAAGGAATGACCCTTAGCCTTATAGCGTCATCACTTAATTGGGTAGTTTTCATCATGGCGCAAACGTTTTGGAATTTGTTGATAAAGATATATGCATCTTCGGATTCCAAACCATGAAACTTAGGCAGCATGTTGATGAAGTGGGGTTTGATCTCAAAGTTGTCCCCATTAGCCGGTGGAAGGGAAAGACAAGTGGGAAGGGCGGTGCGGACGGGGTAGAAGAGATCCTGGAGCGCGACTCGTGCGGGCGCTTCAACAGGCGGAAGATTCGGGTTATTCGCACCTGGCGGAGGTGGAATCCTTCCCGTCTGTAAGGTGTTGTTAGGATCGTATCCCGACATACCTTCGAAAGAATGTGATGGTGAAAGTGAAGAAGTGGACAAGATTTCGACTTCGGAGTCGAAAGGTTCGTCGGTCGGTACCAACGAAACACGGACTAATCGGGCGCTAGGGTCCCTAGTCCAACCGGACATACACTAAAAGGGTTAGTGTAGTCGAGACAGAATGTGAGTGCAAAGATTCTTTAGCGACAAGTTGCAAGTTTTGAAAAGATTTTCCTTTTTCTTTTTAAGTGTGCTTTTGCAAAAAGATTTTGAAAAGAGACTAGTGACACAACTGCAATTAACCACACATGCACAATCAGGCCTAAGTCTAGGGTTGCCTAGGTCAGCTAGACAGCTCCTAACTGTTCCAAAGGGCTAGATATAGGACCTCAAACCGCCTCTTCACGGACAAGTACAGCCAGGTAAGTGGGAAGGAACCACCACTACAGTGGGCCTAATTAAAAACCACTAGCCTAGTCACCGCAATGTCGGTTAGGATAAACGGCCGATGCCTATACTAGTCCTCTGTCCTATTGAGCTCGACGTCCTTAGGGCTGAGTCTAATATTTTTTAGATTAAAAGTGGTCAATGCAGATGCTTTAAGTGATTTCTGGGGTCCTGGGAAGGGTAATGAAATCCCCACCCAATCTGAATTGGTCAATAGCCCCTTAAAGTCAGATTAAAGTATGCAAAGCAGTAAATCACTTGCAATCAATTTGCTTTTAAGCGCGGCGCAAAGAATCCTGCAGAAAATCAATTATTGGAAGGGGGAAGAAGATTTTTAGCGCGAAGAATCCTGCAGAAGATTTGACAGAGATATATGGAGATTTGAAGAGGGAAAGAATAAGGAAACAAACAGTGCAAAAATTTCGCAGAGAAGGCTCCAAGTTGCGGCGGAAGCGCGGCGCGATGTAGGGTTATGCGGCGGAAGTGCGGCACTATGGGGGCTTCAGCTCTCCAACTTTCTTCAGCTGCTCTGGAATTCCAATATCCTCCTTTTCTGATGTATAGTTCTCTGTTTCCCTTTCAGTGTTGGTTCAGATCCGTCAAACCTGCAAAGATTCACAAAGAAACCCTTCAAACAATAAAAGATGATATATTTTTTTATTTTTTTATTTTTTTAGATTTTTATGATTTTTTATGTTTTAGATTAACCCGAAATTACAAAAAGAAAATTTTACGCCATCCCCGGCAACGGCGCCATTTGATTAGAGAGGTTTTGTCGATCAAAAATAATTACCGCAATCAAGAACGGCGTCGCTTGAAGCTAGCCGGTGAATACGGGTCGGTCCACAGGGATGTGTAAATCTTCTTTAAGTTCTTACGAGTTAATTCCAAAAGGTGTTTGGAAGTTTAATTAAATCTAAAAATCGAAGTTGTATGAAGGTAGAATTAGAAACTTGCTAGGATTAGGTTTAGGGAAAATTTGGTTAATAAAGATTTACATCTCTTTCCATTGCCATCAATTAAATCAATCATATTAGAGTTATGGTAAATATTAACAAAGGTGATTAGGATGATTGGGAAGATTGATTCTTCCTCTAGATCCTTGTCCTCCCTTTCTTAATCTTCACCCTAACCTCCATGGAAAACCTTAAGATCCGGGCCTTTAGACTACGGAGTTCACCGTTACCTTGAAGGTAAAAGTGCCGTAGGGAGCGGAATCAAAAGGTATGCATGGAGTTCTAATTTTCATAAAAGTTTGGCAACGAAAAGAGATGAGAGATCTTCATCTCTCAAATCCTTCCCTATTCCTAACCCTAACAAGCGAGGAAACTACTCGCTCATTGAGGGGATGAAAGAAAACAAGAATTTATTAAAGAAAGAAGACATCGATTGCAAGTTAATAAAAACTAAACTAAGGCGAGAAAATAAGAACAGATATGAAAAACTAAAATTATTGCAAAGAAAATAATCTACTTACTTTTGATGCACTCTTATTTCAAGAAAAACAGAATTTTATTTCATGAGAAGAGGCATGAGAAAATACAAGGTCTTGGGTTCTATTTATAGGACATAGAAACCCTAGGGCTATAGATTGCACCGCATGTCTAAAGTTACAATTATACCCCTAAAAAGATCTCTCCAGAGCCGTCACAAAATATGGCAAAATTTATACGCACTAGGACTTCTTTCCGCCGCGGAAGCGCGGCCTTAATGGGCTTTGGTTTGTTTTTCTGTGTTGCTTGGTATATCTCTGGGCTTCCTGGTTCTGTATTCAGATCATCATTTGGGCTTCTACAGTGATACCAGATTTTCAACGAACACTTTGCAATGGATCTTTTAACCGTCTTTCTTGT
Source organism: Agapanthus africanus (assembly GCA_030015575.1). NCBI lineage: Eukaryota > Viridiplantae > Streptophyta > Magnoliopsida > Asparagales > Amaryllidaceae > Agapanthus > Agapanthus africanus. The sequence goes on from CM057344.1 coordinate 44,673,813, forward strand.
AAATTTGGATCTTTTGTTGTTTTGTTGATGGTGAACCATTCTTCTGCTGAGCTTTACTAAGATCTTCCTATTTGCTGGTCAAAATCCTTCTTTTGTGTCGTCTTTTGTGTTTTTCACTATTTCCGCGCCAAGAACCTGTAACCTGTAACATGTAGCAGACATGGGTCAAAAGCACCTGTTTTTATTCTTAAATGCATAAGAATGGGGCATACAAAATGCAATATTATGTTATGAACATAACCACCGATGATTCCACTGCTGGTGGTTCGGGTTGAGCTATCATCCAGACCATGCTTTGAAATAGGAGGACCGTCTTTTTCATTTTAGCGGTCATTGCCGCCGCTTCTTCATCTCTCTTTTTGAGAGCGCGCTTCAGGCAATCAATATCCTACTCCTGCCCTACTCTTTTTTCGGGTGTGTCCTCGGGATTTTCCTTAGGCTGTGGATTCGCGAGTGCTGCTGCATGAGCCAGCATCTCCTGCAGCTTTTCGCGTTGCAGTTGAGCTTTTGTCGGAAACTGAGTATTCGGTCCTGTTAGTTATATGTATGCCCTAGAGGCCATTACTATACATAGGATGTTTATTGTAGTGGATGCTGGGACATATATAGGGAGGACTTTCTTGCTCGACATGATAGTATGCTATCTGGTTGCTCTTTACCTTAACGTGTATACTGATTGTCTCTCTGTTACATGTTGGTAAAGCCCTTAGGATGTGTACTTGACTACCTGGACTATGATGTAGATCATACTAGTGGGGACCTGGTAGTCCATAAGTACATCCTTCAAAGTCCCTAGTCGTGGGTATATCGAGACAGGGCATCGATATACCAGAGTAGACTAGCGTATACCTTCTCGACCCATACAGATGGGCGATGGATGATCCCATATCCATCGGTGTTTGACATCAGAGATGATATACGGGTGCTCAGTGGAGACTGGGTACACTGGACGGACTCGCCGAGAACTCCCAGATGGTATTATACCTTACGTCAGATGGCAGTTCTCTGGTGACACTGGTACAGAGTAGTCTGTTGACCCGAGATCGTCATAGAGTCTTGTGTGGTTCCCACTGTGCTTTGATTTCCATCTTACCACGTCCAAGAGGGGGTGCAAAACGGTGGTTTTTGGGTACAGTCCCGAATCACATAGAGGCAATGAGCGATAGGAGGGGATTCGTCTCTCCCGGTATAGGGAGTTGATGTTGCGCTGTGTTTGATTGGCTATAACCGGAAATCCCTGGCCAGGGTTGCTGAGATTTACTGGTAAGTGTTACCAGTAGTATCTCGAATAGTTATAGACCTCATATCGACACGACTTATCGAGCTATTGGGGTCTGACGTTTACCACCCCTAGGGGAGATATGCGACATATCAGACGATCAGACCGGACTGTACGGTAGTGTTACTGGTTGGATTCACTGGAGTGTGAGCGGGCTTGCTCGTCGATCTTCTGATCGCTCAATACCCGGGTGGCCGTTACGTTTAGCAGACCGCTTGCGGCTTGTGGGTGTTTGATATGATCATCATCCGCTGCCGGCGTATTGACGAGTCTTTAGAGTCCTACACAGAGGTTTCCTGGCTCAAGCGAAACGAAATAGGAGCGCATATGAGATATGTGCGGGACCGAGAATAATGCTTGTATGTGATACCGTATTTCATTCTCGCGATGAATGTGTCGAATGGTTGTATGCGATATAACCTAGTTATCGAATCGAGGATTGATTCGATAACCCGATACATTGGATACTAGTCGGTTATATGCGATATGACCGGATCGTTAAATCAAGTGTTGATTTAATGATTTAATGTATAATTATATATTTGATATATTACTTTGCATTAACTAGTATTGGTTCACCTTAAATGGATTTTCTCACTTGTATGTGCACATTGTATATGTGATATATTTTTTTGCACATGTTTGTATCATGTTTGATGATACTTGCTTCTTTGGTTAAGTGTATAGAATTAAACCATGATTAAGATGATGATTAGGGTTTTGCATAATCTTTTATTTATTTATTGATTTATTTGGAAAAGATTTTGGAGAGAATGGTGGCTTTCTTTGTTTCTAGTCAAAGCTTCATGAAGCTTTGACTTTGTAACCATTCTTGTCTCCATGCTTAACCCTAACCATTCCTTTAACCTTGGTCAATTCTCTACACATAACTATAGTTAAGATTATGATAAGTATTGATTTTCTATTCTATTCAAATAACTTATCATAATATTATCTTCTTCTTCTTCATCTTCTTCATTGAAGAAAACATTTCTTCATCAATGGTGATTGATGAAATAAAGTGAGAAATCCAATTCTAAAGTGTACCCACTTCCTATTTCTTCATCCTCTACCTCTTGCCAAGTAGTAGAGTGTGTTTCCTTCACAAGTTTTCTAGACTTGGTGAAGTTGGAGCTTGATCTAGCGATGCCTCGACGTAGATCATCTTCGGCACGTCGTCGATGACCTAGCCCGCTCTTTCTCCGATGAAGCCGACGCTAGAGCCCGGGATTTGATATGGACAGCGAGAAGACTTCATTGCGGAGCTATGGAGGTGGAGAACCGGATCTACAAAGGTTGTATTTCCGTATTCTCTTAGTAAAGTAGTTTACTAGTTGCTTATTCGCCTAGAATTCTAGTTAACGATCCGTATTAGGGTTTCTCGGCAACCGCAATTTTTGAAATTGGCATGGTTGATGCCTTGTGAGACCTCTTGAGAGTGCCTAGGAACCCTACAGTGGTATCAGAGCCTAGCTAGAGCCTTAGGCGAAGTCTAGACGGAGTTTGAAGTCCGATCGAACCCGAAACCCAATTTTTCCACGCTCTCTGGACTTTTTCTGAAAACGTGGATTTTTCCAAATTAAAAATTGCTAAAAAATTCAGTAGGGAAATCTAAGAATTACGGTGCAAAAAGTTTTCAATGAACTGTTCATAGTGCGGCGGAACCGCGGCAGAAGCCTGGCTTCTGCGGCGGTTCCGCGGTCAAATGATGGGTGTTGACTGTGGTGTTTGCACAGTAATTCCTCTTTTCTGATGCTAAGTTTTATGGGAATTTTTAATATTTATTCAAGAGTTGAAAATTCTGGGGTTGTTTTGGGGATTCGGTGTTTCGATCGGAGTATCAGATTTTGTCTATGTGGCTTTCCGGATAAATTTTAGAATATGTTAAAAAGTTCGACCGGATATAAATACCCAATCTTTCCCCTGTCGGGAAATTTCCAAGTGTTGGATTTTTCCGTAGTTTAACGACGTTCTAAGTAGTGCAAGTAACGCGATGGACCCTCTAGAAGACAACAAACCTTAACTCGATTATGTGACCGTCTTGAACTGCCCTTTGAACCTTCGGGTTTGGGGCAGTACGGCGTGCCACATGTGAGGCGTTGGCTTGACCCTTCTACGGCTGGACCGTTGGTACTGAGGCACGAACTGAATGTTTTTAGACTTGTTTCATGTGTTGATCTGTGTCGGGAAAACTTGGGTGTTCGAATGTTCGATCGGAAAGTTTAAAATTTTCTATTTATCTGGAATGGGATACAATAATTGGAATTCACAAGAAGTTATGAGATAACTGAATGAATGTTATAAACATAGCAGTTTAGTCTCACTTGATCGGTTGCCACGGAATTTTGATGTGATCAAAAGTCCGTCGCAATCACGTAGCGTACGCGGATACTCGCCGGTAAACTTAATAGACAGCCTCACTCCATAGCCTCGACCAAGTGACTGTAGGAGAACCCCGTCGCCGAAAGCATCCGTTCGGGTGCTCGCGGCAGCGGTGTTCCGCCTTGGTGCACTTCGTCGACGGCGTCGGGGGTGCGGCCGCCTACTAAAATTTGCGACGAGCATTCGATCAGGATGTTGGGAATCTTGTTGAATTACCCGACTTAATATTGAAAAGAGTTTTCGATAATGAGACTAAAATGCGGGGTTTATAATTGTTAGGCATGTGATGTCTAAGGTATTCATTTGATTAGGCATGCGATGTCTATGCAGATTGCGGATTCCAACTGTTGTAGTTTTACACTTTCTTTTCTGTGACCGTAAATGTAATATGTGATATCGCCGGTTTCGTTGCTATATGTCAACGACAATTGAGATGGACATATTTACTTACGTTGATGACATGTGATGTGATGTGTTGCTGGATATGTTATATTGGATCGTCGTGTTTGAATAGCCGGGGTTTTTTTTATGTGAGATGAGTGTTTTTCATTTTCATTCATGTAAAAACTTGTATGTAATATTCTTTTATTGGGGCACTTCCAGGTTGCGGAAGCTGTCACCGTTTGTATATTATTTACTTTTCCGCACTAGGATAGACCCAAGGAGGAGAGCACAAGTAACCGGGTTCTGGAGTCCAGTGGGAGACCAACTCGAGGAGTCGAGTCCGGGTCTCCTAACTCTAGAATTGGCAGGGTTGCTTGCCGCTCTCGTAGGGGTCTAGGGGTGTGGGTTTGGCTATTCATCACGACCGTGGAATCCGTGTTTTATACTGGCTCGTATTGAAAACACGGACGTCCTAGTATATCCAATATTTCATATGATTCTTCTACTGCGATATCTGTGATGTGATCATGTGATATGTTCTGTGATGGATTATGTATATAGTATATATGATATATTATATAGGCGTTACTTATGTTTTACACCCGCGCTAGCCCTGCCCCGCTCTGCCGTTAGTTACCTAATCTAACGGTGCACGAGGGCACATCGAGGCGAATGCGGATGGCATAAGTGTACGTCGTATTTATCTGTGATGTTTAGGTATTTAAATGATGGGACTTCATTAATGTGATTAATGAAATAAAAGAAACCTAAGATGTTGCAGAATCGAATTTCAAAATAAAACAGGTAGCTACAGTTCTTGCTTTGCACAGCGGTATATGTGATATATCCTGCACCTTATTCGATGAGGAAAGGACCGAGATCCCTTCACCGGGAGTGACTCCTTTAGCAATAACTGGCAGATGCTACACACTCGGTTTGTCTTTTGATTGCTTTTAAGAGTTTTTGCTTTGCACAGTGATATATATGATATATCCCGCACCTCATTCGACGAGGAAAGGACCGACGATCCCTTCACCGGGAGTGATTCCTTTAGCAAAACTAGAAAAGCCTCAAAAACACTCCATTTCAAAATTCATTCGATCCTACAACGATATCAAGTTCATTACGCAATAGGTTTTCAGAAAAACCTGTCGTAGCCCTCCGTCATTTCAGATAAGTTGTATATAGTATTCGTGCTGCATTTGTTGGCTTTCGTCAAGGTGCAGTGTGCGGTAGCTATATGCTGCTTATCTGCCAGCATACGATGCGATCGGATTAGGGTAGTCGTGCGGCTTTGTTGGCTTTCGTCAAGGGTCGTGCGGGTGGGTTTAATTCAATCAAGAAATGTACGGGTTGAACTTGACTAGCGGGCTATGGTTTGTTGGCTTTCGTCAAGGTCATAGCACGTTAGGGGCAAAATATTATCGGGAATTTCAAGTGTTGAAATTTGCAATGAGATTGCATACCTTCTATGAGATAGTTGGATCCCGATACCCGCTGCGAGTAATTGTTACTCCTGGGAGAATTTTACACATTACAATTAGCCGATCAAGTAGGTGTCTAGAAAGGTGTTAACGAGGTTACGCCTCTGGGAAAACGAGGTTTACATTAATTAGGTTCGTGCGAAAGCACGGGGGACCTCCCTCAAAGTACCGAAACCGGCCTGGCTGAAAGATTGGCGAACTTGTAGTGTGTAATTAATCCCGGCTAGTCTTTCCTTTTTGGATTTGAAGGAAGATTTGATAAAAAGCAGTGGGAACCATCCTGATTAGATAAAATAATAACCAATCTATTCTTGCAAGAGCGCACGCTGAGTGTTTTCTTCTCTCTCTCTCCTGGTAGCGACCATGTCACGCCTTAATCAAGATAATAAAATGGATTATTGACCGAACCCGCTTGTTATACTGAGCTGGGGAACGTTGGTCCCGCTCCAACTTATAATTGTTATAAGACAGAGCAGGAAATTGGGGAATACCAGAATTCCCGTGCCGCCCAAACGAAGAGAGTGCATGCTGATGCATCATCTTCGGGTGTGTTCGTTACAAAGAACTGTTTCTCAGTATCCTCCACATCCTGGGTATATGATACCGGATCAGGATCCCAGATATGTAATCTGTTACATAGGGCTACAGATAGGTAGAGAACTGAGAACGGGTGATAAGTTTCATGAGACAGAAAACGGGGCAAGTGTTGCAGCCAAGTCTGTTGGTCACTGTCACCCTGTATTACCAATACATTGATTCTGAACGAATGTTATTAGATACCGAACCTGATATACAAAATCATATCACTCTCTTTAATAGTAAAGAAATGATAAAATTTTGTATTGTTGGATAATGTTTTGAACATTTCCTATATCAAAAGTTGATCGGTTCAAGCACGTTATCTAAAAGCATTAATGTTCTAAATCAAACTACAGTTCTTAGTATACGGAACACACAAAAGAGGAAGAGTTCAGAAATGAACGAATCCTTCTTGAGGCATTGTAGACTAGGTCATATCAATGTGACCCGACTAGCTGAAGTTACATGTAGATGCATATTTAAATCAGTTTGAATCTACATCTTGTGAAACTTGCCAGTCATGTCACAAAGATATAATGACACCAGCTCTGTTTATTGGAAACAGAGAAAGAGTTAATGAACTCTTGGGATGATACATATTGATGTATAAAGGTCCCCTGTCTACACATGCCAAGACCGGTTCTTTGTACTTCATTACGTTCTCTGATGATCTCTTTAGATTCAGACATATGTTCTTGTTGAAACACAAGTCCGAACCTTTTGAGATATTCACAGAATATAAGTTAGAAGTAGAGAACCAAAATGAGGGTATAAGTATTATGTCCTATGATGAGATCAAGGAAGAGAATACTTGAGCACGGAATTCCTGGATTGTTCTAAAGGAGAATAAGATTCTCTCTCAGCATTACTCCTCCGTATACACCATTGCAAGATGGTATATCGGGGTGGAGCAGATACACCCTATTTAATATGGTGTCCTCTATGATGAGTACTACCGAGTTACCTATTTCCTTTTGGGAGTTATGCACTTATGAAGTTGCATACCTATTGAATAGGGTTCGAATCAAATCAGTTGCCTACCACTTCATATGTGATATGGAAAGGGAAGCGCCCATATCTTAAGTTAGTTAAGATTTGGAGTTGTCTGGCCTATGTCTAAAAGCAAAATCCGGACAAGCTCGAGGCAAGATCTGTTATGTAGAACTGGAAATGTTCCAGCTATACAAACTGCAGCTGATGATTTGAAAGAACCAAAGGATTCAATAGTTAACAACGAACCTCAGCCTCTCCGCCGATCTAGTAGGGTTCCTCACCCACCTGAGAGATACTTCGATTTCTCTATGACAGTGGGAGCGAGGATTGCATCATGAGATGATGACCCAACTAGCTTCGAGCTGGCCATAGAGAGTAAGACTCTGTAAGAATGGCTGGATGTTTATCGATCTGAGATGGAATCCTTATACACCAACAAAGTATGGACTTTGGTTGCTATATCTGAAGGGTTAAATCCTCATCAGGAGCAAGTATATCTTGAGAAGATTACTTGGTGTAGATGGAAAAGTTGAGACTTTCAAAGCTAGACTTGTTAAAGTTTTTCGTCATCGACCAGGCGTGGATAATGATGAAACCTTTTCCAGTGGCTATGCTTAAGTCCATCCGGATCCTACTTGCCACGGCTACATACCATGACTACGATATCTGGTGGTTGGGTGTCATGACAGCTTTTCTAAATGATGTTTTAGAAAAGAGCGTCTATAAGTACACAGCCAGAGGGCCTCGTAGACAGTGGGAGAAGCGGAAACGTATGTAAGATGCTTTATAGGATAAAGCAGGCATCGCGGAGTTGGAACATCTGTTTTGATGAAATAGTCAAAGAGTTTGACATCATCAAAATGGTAGATGAACCTTGTATATACAAAAAGGTAGTAGGGAGTATGGTGATGATCCTCGTAGAGTACGTGGATGACATACTCTTGATAGGGAAAGAGTTTCCTATGCCACGCTCGATCAATCTCCGCCTATCACAATGATTCTCCACATAGGATCAAAGTGATACCTACTAAATCCTGGGTTTTTGGATCTATGAGATAGATCTAAATGGATGTTAGGATTCTCACTAGTTGTAGTGAGATGGTATCAATTGATCCTGGGAAGAATCACTGGAAGTGTTCCAGGGTGATAAAGACGACTGAGTGTCAGTCACATGCATTGTCTTTACCCTCAGTAAAGGGACGGTATGTTGGAAGAGTTCCAAACTAGATACCGTGGCATACTAGACGATAAAGGCAGGATACATCGCTGCTTAAGATGCTACCAAAGAGGATGTTTGGGTGTTTATTGGTTCATGAGATAAACTAAGTTCCTCCCATTGTGTGACAATGGAGTTGTGGCTTATGCCAAGGAACGAAGGTCCCATCAGTGATCCAGACATATTCTAAGGCAGTGTCACCTGATCATGGAGATGGATGATCTCCAGGGTGATCGAGGTTTGGAGAGTAGACTCAGAGGACAACACAGCGGATCCACTCACAAAGGCCTGTTCCCAGAGAGAGATTTTTATGGGATGGTTGAGTATGAGATACTACAACCACTGCTATAAGATGGCCCTAGTGCAAGTGGGAGATTGTTAGTTATATGTTTGCCCTAGAGGCCATTACTATACATAGGATGTATATTGTAGTGGATGCTGGGACATATATAGGGAGGACTTTCTTGCTCGACATGATAGTATGCTATCTGGTTGCTCTTTACCTTAACGTGTATACTGATTGTCTCTCTGTTACATGTTGGTAAAGCCCTTAGGATGTGTACTTGACTACCTGGACTATGATGTAGATCATACTAGTGGGGACATGGTAGTCCATAAGTACATCCTTCAAAGTCCCTAGTCGTGGGTATATCGAGACAGGGCATCGATATACCAGAGTAGACTAGCGTATACCTTCTCGACCCATACAGATGGGCGATGGATGATCCCATATCCATCGGTGTTTGACATCAGAGATGATATACGGGTGCTCAGTGGAGACTGGGTACACTGGACGGACTCGCCGAGAACTCCCAGATGGTATTATACCTTACGTCAGATGGCAGTTCTCTGGTGACACTGGTACAGAGTAGTCTGTTGACCCGAAATCGTCATAGAGTCTTGTGTGGTTCCCACTGTGCTTTGATTTCCATCTTACCACGTCCAAGAGGGCATGCAAAACGGTGGTTTTTGGATACAGTCCCGAATCACATGGAGGCAATGAGCGATAGGAGGGGATTCGTCTCTCCCGGTATAGGGAGTTGATGTTGCGCTGTGTTCGATTGGCTATAACCGGAAATCCCTGGCCAGGGTTGCTGAGATTTACTGGTAAGTGTTACCAGTAGTATCTCGAATAGTTATAGACCTCATATCGACACGACTTATCGAGCTATTGGGGTCTGACGTTTACCACCCCTAGGTGAGATATGCGACATATCAGACGATCAGACCGGACTGTACGGTAGTGTTACTGGTTGGATTCACTGGAGTGTGAGCGGGCTTGCTCGTCGATCTTCTGATCGCTCAATACCCGGGTGGCCGTTACGTTTAGCAGACCGCTTGCGGCTTGTGGGTGTTTGATATGATCATCATCCGCTGCCGGCGTATTGACGAGTCTTTAGAGTCCTACACAGAGGTTTCCTGGCTCAAGCGAAACGAAATAGGAGCGCATATGAGATATGTGCGGGACCGAGAATAATGCTTGTATGTGATACCGTATTTCATTCTCGCGATGAATGTGTCGAATGGTTGTATGCGATATAACCTAGTTATCGAATCGAGGATTGATTCGATAACCCGATACATTGGATACTAGTCGGTTATATGCGATATGACCGGATCGTTAAATCAAGTGTTGATTTAATGATTTAATGTATAATTATATATTTGATATATTACTTTGCATTAACTAGTATTGGTTAACTTTAAATGGATTTTCTCACTTGTATGTGCACATTGTATATGTGATATATTTTTGTGCACATGTTTGTATCATGTTTGATGATACTTGCTTCTTTGGTTAAGTGTATAGAATTAAACCATGATTAAGATGATGATTAGGGTTTTGCATAATCTTTTATTTATTTATTGATTTATTTGGAAAAGATTTTGGAGAGAATGGTGGCTTTCTTTGTTTCTAGTCAAAGCTTCATGAAGCTTTGACTTTGTAACCATTCTTGTCTCCATGCTTAACCCTAACCATTCCTTTAACCTTGGTCAATTCTCTACACATAACTATAGTTAAGATTATGATAAGTATTGATTTTCTATTCTATTCAAATAACTTATCATAATATTATCTTCTTCTTCTTCATCTTCTTCATTGAAGAAAACCTTTCTTCATCAATGGTGATTGATGAAATAAAGTGAGAAATCCAATTCTAAAGTGTACCCACTTCCTATTTCTTCATCCTCTACCTCTTGCCAAGTAGTAGAGTGTGTTTCCTTCACAAGTTTTCTAGACTTGGTGAAGTTGGATCTTGATCTAGCGATGCCTCGACGTAGATCATCTTCGGCACGTCGTCGATGACCTAGCCCGCTCTTTCTCCGATGAAGCCGACGCTAGAGCCCGGGATTTGATATGGACAGCGAGAAGACTTCATTGCGGAGCTATGGAGGTGGAGAACCGGATCTACAAAGGTTGTATTTCCGTATTCTCTTAGTAAAGTAGTTTACTAGTTGCTTATTCGCCTAGAATTCTAGTTAACGATCCGTATTAGGGTTTCTCGGCAACCGCAATTTTTGAAATTGGCATGGTTGATGCCTTGTGAGACCTCTTGAGAGTGCCTAGGAACCCTACAGGTCCGTGACTTGTAGAAACACGAATTTCTTCTTTGGAGTCTACTATATAGACTGTGTGAACTACCATGCCCCAAGATGTCACGACCCAGAAATTTGGCACGTGACCGGCAATTAAATCACGCAACGTCTAAAGGCGTAACATAATTCAAGTTAGCCGAACCCCAGAAATCTAAACTTTTTTGCGAAAAATAGTGCAGGTGCAGTTTTGAAACATCGGCATAAAAAATTCAAGCCTTTATTTTAAAAGTATAAGTCATGCCCTATGAAAATGCAATGATTGTATACTATCTTGAAAACATTTTCGTCCTTGAAAAATTGGGCAGCACCTCTCTTGTATATTTTGATCCAAAACCACATACATGCAAAAAATAAGCATCCCCAAGCGGGAGCTAGCTCTTCGCCAATTGGCGGAATCACAACCACGCAATAAAGCATATATACGACACCATATGGCGAAGATCAAACACAGAAAGAGAATAAGTAAAACCAAGACATCATCCAGCTCAAATAACGAACATACACCTATCTCGCTCTAAGTCTCGCAAATATACAAGTCTAGGTCTAGGTCTACCAAAAATACAAAGTCTAGTTTCTGATTAATGGAGCTTTAACTAGATACAATAAAAATAATAGGTACAAGAGTGATCACGATCCAAATGTGTGTCCCACCTACCAAAGCAAAACACCATGAAGAAAGCTGTGTGCCAGAAATACCGCTACTGATCCAAGAGGTCGAACCTGCAAGAAAACTGTGGCACAACGGGGGTGAGTTGCCAACTCGTGAGTAGAAAATATCAGCATGTAGAAATCGAATGAACAACGATCTCTAGGTCATACTGTACCATGAAAGTAATACTATGGTATCTAGGGTGATCATGTATGCATATGTGTACAATAGAGTCGTGCTAATATCAGTATGTAATGATACTCATCTGAAAGTATATGCATTTATGCATGTGTACCAACCAACGTGTGTCCATCAACGACACATCAATCATCATGAAACATGAGTTTCCAACATCGACACTCGAAACATCATAAAAACCCGTGTCGAGCATCGACACGTAAATCCTCATATCTCAGGCACCGCATCCTCAGATCGGCCCTCATATCTAGCTGATCTAACGACTCCGGTCGGTATCCTCCAGATAACCACCGAGCCCAAACTATCACCGGTAGGTAGTGCATCCCCTGCCAGGCTCATCATCTACACCACGATCTTCTTGTCCCGGGGTACCTTACCGGGTCCACCATATACCCGTAGACAGTTCCTCCACACTCCTTAAATCGGGTATCACATAGCCCAGAACCGAGAAAGCTCATGGTGGACACGAAATATCACATCACGAGAAACTGCGTTTTAAAAAAAATCATAATTTTCTTTGAAATATAACCGTGGTTCTCAAATCCAGAGATCTCATGAAAACAGCATCTCAATGTAACCATAAAGTACAGTATATGCAAACATAATACAGTACTGTAAGCATCTCAATTATTATCATGTAAGCATGTCATGTGATAATTACTGAACAAATGATTGTACTTTATAGTTAAGAGTAATACCGTGATATAGCAGTTCTACTGTGTAAGTGGCATGGCAATTACTGATTATGAATGTATGAGCCGGCAAATCTGTGTAAGTGAAACATGCGCATCATCGGTAATAGTTCAGGTGTATGGGTAGACAAAGCCATATGCAGGTAAGTGATGGGAACATAGTATGTATGTCACGGGGGAATAATACAGCATAACATGAACGGTAATAAGATATGTAACTACCCCTGGATACATCAAATATAACCCATTATCCACTAAGGTGTTTTGCAGCAATGATTCTCAATCAAGACAAATCCATAAGTCGGTGATCCAACCTCATAGTATCCGATATAATTCTTCTACATCATCCTCGAGTCGAGAGTGCGGATCAATCATCCGGTATCGTATTACGTACGGTATAATCCATCGTACGGTATCATCAATTCAGAATAAGTATCTATCGCCCTATACAAAAATAAGGGTATGGATCTATGGTCTCGTACATCATATCATCTTTCATTATCATATATACATATATATATATATACACACACATATATATTTATATCTCATGTCACATCTATATCAACCCCATCTCATATCTTATCAATCTCATAACATATCTTGGCATATGCATTTATGTATTCATATCGCCTCGCATTCTCATATCAAGCATATCCACTCATATTATCTTGTTTCATCATATACTCATATCAATATATATCATCTCGTACTTGTCCTCTTTTCAATTATATATACATATATCGCTTCACATCCTCATTTCATCATGTCATCTGATACTAAATCCTTTGATTATATCTGTAAATTCATAGCATTGGTTTCTCTAAAATATATTCTATATATATCGATTCTCCATTATTATGGTTGCGGGGGTGCTAAACGCCATCCACCTGACATCTTCCATAGATATAGATCTACTCACTTGCAATATCCTTACTTGGTCGAAGTCGATGAACTTCTTGATCTCCTTCGTCGTCTCGGAAGTCCATGCGAAGGTACCTACAATCAATACACATCGTAACGATATTAAAACCAAGTCCGAAAATCGATACGGCACACGAAGTGCTCATAGGTTGGAACCTATAGCCGACGCATACAAGAACAACTAATTAACCCTCAGCGTTGACGTATGAACATCCAACAACCATGCCAAAACTCAAATACCAAAACCAAGTTTTCAGAAATCGGAAACCCGAAATCAGCAACATAGAAAATCACTCACAGATTCTACTCTATATCAAATTAAGAGATTTTGCATATAGGGTAGGTCTAGATATCAGATAACAGAGCCATGCACCAAAAATCACACCAATCCATTATGACCAGGCCGCAAATTGTGGCCTGGGGGATTAAAATTGCGGCCTGCAAATATAGATAGGGGCTCGGGTTTCTAGAGAAAATTCTATGTGGCCTGCACGTCTCACTGTGATGGCAACTTATTTTTCAGAGCTCTCGAGTGATACCAGATTCCATATATACGTCACAAACTATCAAAAACCGACATCGGGAAAATTCTAAGTTCATGTTTTGGGCTTCTCATCTCTAGTTTAGCCAGAATATCATCACTAACGGCTTGAGGTTCACTAACTAAACCTCAATTACATCTCTACTAATCCATTCATCCACTAAATCATTCTAGAAATTTCCAAAGTCTCTAAACTTGCTTAATCAAACTCTAAACTTAAGTAGGAGGTTAAGAAACTAAATAACAAGAAGAAAAGTGAAGGTTACACCTTTTGGAGCAACTGAAGAAAATTCCAAGATGGTTGAAAGTCCTCAAAATCCAAACTTGAGCTTGCTAGGAGGTGTAGGATGAGATTGTGCAATTTTTTTGTGAAGGCGAGAAGAGAATTTGAGATGGTTTTGGGGTGGTTTCACGGTGGTAGAGGAGGTGGAGGATGAGGATGAAAATGATGAAGGAATGAAGGAAGAAATGAAATGAAGTGAAGAAGATGGGAGCCATGGTCAAGGCCATCCCTCTCTCTATCTCTTTCTCACTCTCACTCTCTCTCATGCCTAGCCCTCTTGTCCCCCCTCCATGTCACCTTTGTCCCCCACTCACCCAAATAACTTTTTGTTTTGTTTTCTTTTTCTCTTTTCCTTTTAAATAAAACCAAATACCACAAACATAAAGAAGCCACACATGAATTAAACACAACGTGTCATGGCGCACTAGCCATGATTATAAAACAAAGATAGATTTGGCTTAATCATGATTAGTTGTGCACTAATCAAGTTTAATATAAACTTGCATATAAATAATTGCATAATTATGTATAAAATATCCAAATCCAATAAATACCTTTTTAATTAATAATTCATATTAATATCCAAATATTGGTATTTAATTATACCATTTTACGAAAACCCCAAATTCGTACTCGAATAGTTTTCGTGAAATTAATTATTTTATTATTTAAATTCCAAAAATATTATTTTATATTTCTGAAATTTTACACCAGACTTGGGGCGTTTGGAGTTTTGGCCTTTAGAGTTTGCCTCAAGCACTCGAGCTTTACCTGGCCTCTCTTTTTTGTGAGAAACTGTTTTAGTTTTAGGAGGAACAGTTGTAGCAGGAACCATCTTGGAATGAGTCCCCTTATATTTGGAAATGAAGTTGTCAGAGTTTAGCTGACGCTTAGAGAAAGAGCCGCAGACTATGACTGAGTTCTTTACCTGCTTCTACACCTTATATATGGATGAGGAAAGTTCTTTTAGGGAGCGAACTGATTTCTGCTCTCCTTGGACCTTTGTGGTTTGCAAAGACTTTTTCAATACCGCGATGGGGGTATTTTTCCTGGCCCTTCGTAATAGTTCGAAACTGTTCCCGGTTGAAACAACAGCATTCGCTACTGGGGTTGAAACAGGACCATACGGAGTGCAGGGTTGCCTAGCACGGCAGCTAGGTTTTGAGAGACATCGTCCATGCCAAATTCAAAAATTTGCCGTTCTAGCTAACCCTAACCCTAGAATCGTATACTAGAAAACCGACGGAATGTAATGCAAACAACTTCACATATGAAAGTGAACAAGGAATACAACCTTTGTAGACCGGTCCTTCATTTCATTAGCTCCATGTAGTAGTCCTTTCATTGCGATCATGAAGTCCCGAACTCTAGAGAGGCTCCCATGAAGAAATGAACATGCTTGCATCGAAGTCTTCGAGGCCGAACATGATCTACGTCGAGGAAACACTAACACAAGCTATCTCTTCACTAATTACGGAATTAGTGAAGCAAACACCCTATACTAAATGGCAAGTAGTAGAGGATGGTGAAGTAGGAATTTTGCTCACTTTAGATTTCATATTCTCACAAGTTTTCATCACAAACCCAAAAGCTAGAAAGTTTTAAGTGAGAGGAAGAAGAAGATGAATTGAAGTTGTGATGAATCAATTAGATTAGGTTAGAAATGCAACCATGGTTAGATAATATCATGCCTAACCCTTGTAGAGACTTAACCATGAGCTAGGGTTAAAGGTTAGGTTAACAAATATCTTAGAAATATCCAAAAGGGTGGACTTAGTCAACTAGAATAAATATCTTAGGATAAATCCACACAATTTGAATTATCCAAAATAAAATGTAAACCCTAATCATAACCCTAGCATGGTTTAATCCTCATAAACCCTAGTTACATTTATAACCCTAGCATGTCACAATAACATATATCGCATATATAATATTTTGTAACAAAAGAAAATAATACAATTAACATATATCACATATATATCAATGTATCATCAAGTGAGAAAAGAAATCTTAAGTTAGCTAATATTAATTAATGTAATGTAATATATCAAATATATAATTATACATTAAATTATTAAATCAACACTTAATTTAATAATCCGGCTATATCACATATAACCGACTAATATCTAATGTAATATCTTATCGAATCAATGCTTGATCCGATAACCCGGCTATATTACATATAACCAATCATGTCACACATCACGAGAATATTATACGGTATCACATATCGTATTAATTTCGGTCCCGCACATATCCCATATGTGCTCCTACTCCATTTATCTTGAGCCAGGAAACCTCTGTGTAGGACTCTAAAGACTCGTCAATACGCCGGCAATAGGTGATGATCATATCAAACACCAACAAGCCGCAACCGGTCTGCTAAACATAACGGCCACCAGGGTATTGAGCGATCAGAATATCAACAAGCAAGCCTGTCCATACTCCTGCGAATCCAATCAATAACACTACCGTACAGTCCAGTCTCTTTGTCTGATATGTCACATATCTCGTCTAGGGATGGTAAACGTCAGACCCCAGTAACTCGATAAGTCATACCGATATGAGGCTCATAACGGGTCGAGAAACTACTGATAACACTTACCAGTATATCTCTGAAGCAGCCCTGGCCAGAGACTTTCTATTATAGCCAATCGAGCACAGCGCAACATCAACCCCCAATACCGGGAGAGACGAAACCCCTCCTATTGCTGATTGCCTCCATATGACTCGGGACTGTACCCAAAAGCCACCATTTTGCGCGTTCTCTTGAACGTGGTAAGGTGAAAATCAAAGCACGGTGGGAATCACTCAAGACTCTATGATGATCTCGGGTCTACAGACTAACATGTACCGATGTCACCAGAGAACTGCCATCTGACGTGAGGTATAATATCATCTGGGAGTTCTCGGCGATTCCAGTACCCAGTCTCCACTGAGCACCCAAATACTATCTCTGATGACAAACACCAATGGATGTGGGATCATCCATCGCCCATCTACATGGGTCGAGAAGCTATACGCTACTCTACTCTGGTATATCGATGCCCTGTCTCGATACACCCACGACTAGGAACATTTGAAGGATCTACTTATCGACTACCCTGTCCCCACTAGTATGATCTGCATTATAATCCTGGTAATCAAGTACTCATCCTAAGGGCTTTACCAACATGTAATAGAGAGACAATCAGTGTACATGTTAAGATAAAGAGCAACCAGATAGCATACTATCATGTCGAGCAAGAAAGTCCTCCCTATATATGTCCAAGCATCCACTACAATATACATCGTATGTACAGTAATGACCTCTAGGGCATACATATAACTAACAATCTCCCACTTGCACTAGGGCCATCTGTTGTAGTATCCCATACCCAACAATCAGCAGTGGTTGAAGTCTCTCCTAGGAAAATGCCTTTGTGAGTGGATCCACCCTATTTTCCTCTGTGTCTACTCTTCTAACCTCGATCTCCCTGGAGATCAACCATCTCTATGATCAGGTGATACTGCCTCAGAATATGTCTGAATCACTGATGGGACGGGGGTTCCTAGGCATAAGCTACAACTCCATTGTCACACAATGGTAGGAACCAAGTTCATCTCATGAACTTTTATATATCCAGACTGCCTCTTTGGTAGCATCTTGGTAGCGATGTATCCAGCCTTTATCGTCTAGTTTGTCACGGTATCTAACTTGGAACTCTTCCAACATACCGTCCCTCCACTTAGGGTAAAGACAATGCCCGTGACTGACATTCAGTCGACCTTATCACCCTGGAAGCTATCCAGTGATTCTCCCAGGATTGATTGATACCATCTCACAACATCTAGTGAGAATCCTAATATCCACTTAGATCTATCTCATAGATCTAAAATCCAGGATTTAGGAGGTATCACCTTGATCCTATATGGAGAATCCTTGTGATAAGAGGAGATTGACCGAGTGTAGTATAGGAAACACATTTCCTATCAAAAGTATGTCATCCACGTACAATACGAGGATCACCACCATACTCCCTAATACCTTTCTGTATATACAAGGTTCATCTACCATTTTGATGAAGTCAAACTCTTTGACTACCACATCAAAATAGATGTTCCAACTCCGCGATGCCTGCTTTAACCCATAAAACAACTTGCACACGTTTCCGCTGCTCCCACTGTCTACGAAGCCCTCTGGCTGTGTACTTATAGACGCTCTCTTCTAAATCACTATCTAGAAAAGCAGTCATGACACCCAATCGCCAGATATCTTAGTCATGGTATGTAGTAATGGAAAGTAGGATTCGGATGGACTTAAGCCTAGGGACTAGAAAAGGTTTCATCATTATCCACACCTGGTCGATGACGAGAACCTTTTTCAACAAGTCTCAGCTTTGAAAGTCTCAACTTTTCATCTACACCAAGTAATCTTCTCAAGATATACTTACTCCTGATGGGGATTTAACCCTTCAGATATAGCAACCAAAGTCCATACTTTGTTTGTGTACATAGATTCCATCTCAGATCGCTTAGCATCCAGACATTCTAACAGAGTCCCCACTCTTGATGGCCTACTCGAAACTAGTTAGGTCATCATCTCATGATGCAATCCTCGCTCCCACTGTCATAGAGAAAACCGAAGTATCTCTCAGGTGGGTGAGGAACCCTACCAGATCGGCGGAGAGGCTGAGATTCGTTGGGAACTATTGAATCCTCCGGTTCTACTAAATCATCAGCTGTAGTTTGTATAGCTGGAACTCCTTCAAGTTCTACCTCATGACCACTAATTTTTTCACAAGAAATTCCCTTTTTAAAAGGTGGCATGCTGAGAAATAAATCACTTTTTGTTCCTCAGTGTGGTAGAAGATATTCCCTTGCGAATGCTTGGGATATCCAACAAACTTCCACAGAACTGACCTTGCCTCGAGCTTGTCCGGATTTTGCTTTTAGACATTGGCTGGACAACCCCAAATCTTAACATCCTTAAGAGATGGGCTCTTCCCATACCATATCACATATGGAGTGGTAGGCACCTGATTTGGTTGGAACCCTATTCAATAGGTATGCAACTTCTCAAGTGCATAACCCCCAAAAGGAAATAGGCAACTCAGTAGAACTCATCATAGAGCACACCATATCATATAGGGTGCGATTGCTCCGCCCCGATACACCAACGTGCTGTGATGTATACGGAGGTGTAATGCTAAGAGAATCTCATTCTCCTTTAGAATAGTCCAGGAATTCCATGCTAAAGTATTCTCCTCCCTAATCACATCAAAGAACATAATACTTATACCCGTTTTGGTTCTCTACTTCTGATTATATTCTTTGAATTTCTCAAAAGCTCCAGACTTGTGTTTCAACAGGAACATATGTCCAAATCTTGAGAGATCATCAGTGAATGTAATGAGGTATAAAGAACCAGTCCTAGCATGTGTAAACAGGGGACTTACATACATCATCATGTATCAATCCCAAGAGTTCACTAACTCTTTCTCTGTTTCCAATAAACGGAGCTATGGTCATCTTATTTTTGTGAATGATTGGCAAGTTTCACAAGATGTAAATTCAAACTGATTTAAATATGCATCTTTATGTAACTTAGCTAGTCGGGTCGTATTGATATGACCTAGTCTACAATGCCTTAAGAAGGATTCGTTCATTTCTGAACTCTTTCTCTTGTATGTGTTCTGTACATTAAGAACTGTAGTTTGATTTAGAACGTATATGCTTTTAGATAACGTACCTGAACCGATCAACTCTTGATATAGGAAATGTTCAAAACATTATCCAACAATACAAAATTATATCCTTCTTTACTAAATAAAGAGACAGATATGATGTTGTATATCAGGTTCGGTATCCAATAACATTCGTTTAGAATCAATGTATTTGGTAATACCGGGTGATAACTGCCAACAACTTGGCTGCAACACTTGCACCGTTTCCAACTCTTGAAACTTATCACCTATTTCCAGTTCTCTACCTATTTGTAGCCCATGTAATAGATTACATATATGGGGTCCTGATCCGGTATCTCATACCCAGGACGTAGAGGATACTGAGAAACTGTTCTCGGTAATGAACATACCCGAAGAAGATGCATCAACATGCACTTTCTTTGTTTGGGCGACACGGGAATCCTGGTATTCCCCTATTTCTTGCTCGGTCTTATAACAATTATAAGGTAGAGCAGGACCAACGTTCCCTAGCTCAGTATAACAAGCGGGTTTGGTCAATACATCCATATTATTATCTTGATTAAGACGTGACATGTTCGCTACCTGGAGAGAGAGAGAAGAAAACACTCAGCGTATGCTCTTGCAAGATTAGATTGGTTATTAATATATCTAATCAGGATGGCTCCCACTGTTTTAGTCAAATCTTCCTTCAAATCCTAAAAGAAAGACTAGCCGGGATTAATTACACCCTACAAGTTCGCCAATCTTTCGGTCAGGCCAGTGTCGATACTTTGAGGGAGGTTCCCCGTGCTTTCACACGGACCTAATTAAAATAAACATTGTTTTCCTAAGGGCGTAACCCCGTTAACACCTTTCTAGACACCTACTTGATCGGCTAATTGTAATGTGTAAAACTCTCCCAGGAGCAACTCTTACTCGTAGTGGGTATCGGGATCCAACTATCTCATAGAAGGTATGCAATCTTATTGAAAATTTCAACACTTTAAATTCCCAATAGTATTTTACCCCTAGCAAGCTATGACCTTGACGAAGGCCAACAAACCATAGACGGCTAGTCAAGTTCAACCCGTACATTTCTTGATTGAATTAAACCCACCCGCACGACCCTTGACGAAGGCCAACAAAGTCGCACGACTACTCTAACTCAATCGCATCATATGCTTAAGCAGATAAGCGCTAGTTAGCTACCGCATACTACACCTTGACGAAGGCCAACAAACGTAGCACGAATACTAAGTAGAACCTATCTGAAATGACGGAGGGCTACGACAGGTTTTTAAGAAAAACCTTTTGCGTAATGAACTTGATATCGTTGTAGAATCAAATGATTTAAAATGGAGTGTTTTTTAGGCTTTTACTAGTTTTGCTAAATAGGTCACTCCCGGTGAAGGCATCTCGGCTCTTTCCTTATCGAATAAGGTGCAGGATATTTCACAAATACCACTATGCAAAGCAAAAACTATAGAAGAAATCAAAAGACGAAACCGAGGGTTGTAGCATCTGCTAGTTATTACTAAAGAGGTCATTCCCGGTGAAGGGATCTCGGCTCTTTCCTTATCGAATAAGGTGCTGGATATTCTGCAAAGAATGTCGCTATGCAAAGCAAGAACTAGAGCTACCTGTTTTTGAAAATTCGATTCCACAACATCTTTAGGTTTATTTTCTTTCATTAATCTCATTAATAAAGTCCCATCATTTTAAGTTACCTAAACATCACAGATAAATACAACGTACGCTTACGCCATCCGCATTCGCCTCGATGTCCCCTCATGCACCGTTAGGTTAGGTAACTAATGGCAGAGCGGAGCAGGGCTAGCACGGGTGTAAAACATAAGCAACGTCTATATAATATATCACATATACTATATCCAGTATCTATCTCAACATATACAGTGATCACATCACAGATATCGCAGCAGAACACAACATATGAAATATTGGATATACTAGGATTTCCGGGTTTTAAATTAAGCCAGTATAAAATACAGATTCCACGGTCGTGATGAATAGCCAAACCCACATTCCTAGACCCCTACGAGAGCAGCAAGCAACCCTACCAATTCTAAAGTTAGGAGACCCGGTCTCGACTCCTCGAGATGGTCTCCCACTGGACCCTAGAACCCGGTTACTTGTGCTCCCTGCCTTGGGTCTATCCTAATGCGGAAAAGTAAATAATATACAATGGTGACATCATCCTCAACCCGGAAGTGCCCCAATAAAAGAATATTACATAAAATGAATTTTACATGAATGAAAATGAAAAACTCCCCTCTCACATAAAACCCCCGGCTATTCAAAACACGACGATCCAATATAACATATCACAGCAACACATAACATCACATGTCATCAACGTAAGTAAATATGTGTATCCCAGTTGTCGTTGACATATAGCACCGAAACCGGCGATACACCACATATTACACTTAAGGTCGCAGAAAAAAAAGTGAAAAACTACAACAGTTGGAATCCGCAATCACCTTAGACATCGCATGCCTAACCAAATGAATTCCTTAGACATCGCATGCCTAACAATTATAAACCCCGCATTTTAGTCTCGATATTCAAAACACCTTTTGATATCAAGTCGGGCAATTCAACAAGATTCCCGACATCCTGATCGAATGCTCGTCTGAAACTTTAATAGACGGCCGCACCCCCCAATGTTGTCGACGAAGTGCACAAAGGCAGAACACCGCTGCCGCGAGCACCCAAACGGATGCTTTTGGCAACGGGGTTCTCCTACAGTCACTTAGTCGGGGCTATGGGGAGTGGCTATCTAATAATGTTACCCGGCGAGTATCCGCGTACGCTGCATGATTGTGACAGACTTTTGATCACATCAAAATTCCGTGGCAACCGATCAAATGAGACTAAATTGCTAGATTTATAACAATCAAATTAATTTTGATTCTAAGTATTGTATCCCATCACATGATACCCAGATGACGTTAAACTTTTCGATCGATTCATCAAAATCCCACAATTCCCCGACGGCTCAACACTTGAGCACAGTCCAATAATACCCAGAATATGCCACAATACCTATGCACCAGCCGTAGAAGGGCAGACCCAAGCCTCACTCATGTCGCCACGAAACTGCGGCAAACCCTAGGGTATGACCGCGGTTCTGTGATCCAAAAAGTCGAGTTAGGGTTTCATTCTTCTAGAGGGTTCACAGAATTACTTGCATATTTTTCCGAATACCCCAAACTTGAAAAAATGGGTTTTTGACATTCGATCGAACTTTCTAACTTCATCTAGACAACATGCGAATAACCCGAAACAATGTTAAAACTACGAATACGAAACACTCCGAATTGCTTATAGTGTAAGATTATATCACATGCAAAATTAGCAAAAACAAACAACACCTGAAAAACCAAAACCCAGTCACTGGAGCACAGTGAAAATTTCAGGCAAAACTGCCAAAAAGTGTCCGGCCACAACCACATTGTCCTCGGCCAAAATCCGAGAAAACCCCCTGAAATTTTCATGGTGTTCATGATATATCTCATACATCATTCTGTACTTGTTTAAAAAAATTTTGAACACTTTTTAAAAACGACAGAAAGCAAGTTTTGGCGTTGTAAGTTTCGGAGTATTTCGGTTTTGTAATCTTAACAAAATCCGTCTAATTTTCTAGCATGGCTCTGATACCACTGTAGGGTTGCCTAGATCGGCAGCAAGGTTTCAGGAGGCATCGTCCATGCCAAATTCAAAAATTTGTCGTTCTAACTAACCCTAACCCTAGAATCGTATACTAGAAAACCGACGGAATGTAATGCAAACAATTTCGCATATGAAAGTGAACAAGGAATACAACCTTTGTAGACCGTTCCTTCACTTCATTAGCTCAGTGTAGTAGTCCCTTCGCCGCGATCATGAAGTCCCGGACTCTAGAGAGGCTCCCATGAAGAAATGAATATGCTTGCATCGAAGTCTTCGAGGCCGAAGATAATCTACGTCGAGGAGACACTAACCCAAGCTATCTCTTCACTAATTACGGAATTAGTGAAGTAAACACCCTATACTAAATGGCAAGTAGTAGAGGATGATGAAGTAGAAATTTTGCTCACTTTAGATTTCATATTCTCACAAGTTTTTATCACAAATCCAAAAGCTAGAAAGCTTCAAGTGAGAAGAAGAAGATGATGAATTGAAGTTGTGATGAATCAATTAGATTAGGTTAGAAATGCAACCATGGTTAGTTAATATCATGCCTAACCCTTGTAGAAACTTAACCATGAGCTAGGGTTAAAGGTTAGATTAACAAATATCTTAGAAATATCCAAAAGGGTGGACTTAGTCAACTAGGATAAATCCACACAATTTGAATTATCCAAATTAAAATGTAAACCATAATCTTAACCATAGCATGGTTTAATCCTCATAAACCCTAGTTGCATTTATAACACTAGCATATCACACTATCATATATCTCATATATAATATTATGTAACAAAAGAAAATAATACAATTAACATATATCACATATATATCAATGTATCATCAAGTGAGAAAAGAAATCTTAAGTTAGATAATATTAGTTAATGTAATGTAATATATCAAATATATAATTATACATTAAATTATTAAATCAATACTTGATTTAATAATCCGGCAATATCACATATAACCGACTAATATCTAATGTAACATCTTATCAAATCAACGCTTGATCCGATAACCCGGCTATATTACATATAACTAATCAGGTCACACATCGCGAAAATAGAATACGGTATCACATATCGTATTAATCTCGGTCCCGCACATATCCCATATGCGCTCCTACTCCATTTCGCTTGAGCCAGGAAACCTCTGTGTAGGACTCTAAAGACTCGTCAATACGCCATCAGTAGGTGATGATCATATCAAACACCCACAAGCCGCAAGCGGTCTACTAAACGTAACGGCCACCCGGGTATTGAGCGATCAGAATATCAACAAGCAAGCCTGTCCATACTCCTGCGAGTCCAATCAGTAATACTACCGTACAGTCCGGTCTCTTCTTCTGATATGTCGCATATCTCGTCTAGGGTGGTAAACGTCAGACCCCAGTAACTCGATAAGTCGTGCCGATATGAGGCTCATAACGGGTCGAGAAACTACTGATAACACTTACCAGTATATCTCTGAAGTAGCCCTGGCCAGGGACTTCCTGTTATAGCCAATCGAGCACAGCGCAACATCAACCCCCAATACCGGGAGAGACGAAACCCCTTCTATCGCTCATTGCCTCCATATGACTCGGAACTGTACCCAAAACCCACCGTTTTGCACGTTCTCTTGAACGTGGTAAGGTGGAAATCAAAGCACAGTGGGAATCACACAAGACTCTATGACGATCTCGGGTCTACAGACTAACCTGTACCAGTGTCACCAGAGAACTGCCATCTGACGTTGGGTATAATACCATCTGGGAGTTCTCGGCAAGTCTGTTTAGTGTACCCAGTCTCCACTGAGCACCCGTACACTATCTCTGATGTCAAACACCAATGGATGTGGGATCATCCATCGCCCATCTATATGGGTCGAGAAGCTATACGCTAGTCTACTCTGGTATATCAATGCCCTGTCTCGATACACCCACGACTAGGAACATTTGAAGGATATACTTATCGACTACCCTGTCCCCACTAGTATGATCTGCATCATAATCCTGGTAGTCAAGTACTCATCCTAAGGGCTTTACCAACATGTAATAGAGAGACAATCAGTGTACATGTTAAGATAAAGAACAACCAGATAACATACTATCATGTCGAGCAAGAAAGTCTTCCCTATATATGTCCAAGCATCCACTAAAATATAAATCGTATATACAGTAATGGCCTCTAGGGCATACATTTAACTAACAACGGAGAACTGCCCCCAACTTGTCTTATTTGACGCCGATATCGACGTCGGTGATGAACTGCGACCAGAATTTGATTAGCCTCAGGATTTTGCTGAGCCTGCCCCTTGTTTGCTTTGAGATCTTGAATATTCTACCCCCTGCATCGACCTTGGTCTTTGGCAGGTGCCAGTTGTTTGAGAATTGATTCCGTCAGCAAAGCTGCTGCTTGGGAAGCCAGCCTATGGAAGACAAACTTCTTCTGGACTTCCTCCTTCGGCGTTGAGGCACCGAGGGTAGGAGGTGGGAGTATCGATCCAAAAAGAAGCCCGTTGATTTCTTGAAGAGCCGGATTGCAGAGATTTGAGGCTGCAAGTGGCCCATACATGACTCCGCCAGATGTGACAGAGCCTGAGTTGCAGTGAATGGGAGCAAACACCATTCTACAAAGAAATGAAATGCCGGCTTCAGTATCTCATCATCCAAGGGCAACTACAAATATATATACTGTGATTATTTGATCGTGGAAAAACACGACACAAGAAGTGTGGAGTGGAAAGAGGAAAAGGTCCCACCGGGCGTGCCAGAATCTGTTTATCGCCGAAAACAGAGACGAACTGGGATTGATCGTCTTGCCTGAATTTGGGGGCAGATGTTATTTTTACTTCTCCATCCGTCTCTCCGAAGATACCAAGTTGATTTATGGCACCGTATATCGGAGGTTTGGATAGATGCGACCGATGTAGCAGACATTATCAAATTCCCCCTCATTTGTGAGGGTTTTTGATTGTGGGGACACTCTTCCCTGCAGGCTCAAGCCCCTACAGTTAATTACGTTACCGCATTGTGATAACCACTTTCTCCTACGCCAGTGGATCACTTCCTGTCGTGTGTTATTTTGTTTATTTTCATTGCCCGAGGATTGTATACGGAGACTAATTTATGTCTTCGCCCGTAGGGCGCGGATTAGTCCAAATCCGTATATTTTAGATTTGTGGTTTAGGTCAAGAATTTTTCTTGACGGGATCTACGTTAGTAGCTTGGTTTACCAACGGGAATGAACTTAGGACGCAAATCTCATATAAATGAGGTCCATTGGTTCATGGGATATTTGGGTTTGATCTAAAGATCGTTAGCCATATTTGAAACTAGGATCAACTTAGAAACAAATGAGCATATGAGCTCAATTATTTTAGTTTAGGGACATTATGACCCAATATTCCTGTTTGGGACAAATGTTAGTTTAAAGACATTTCGATCCAACATTCCCATTTTCGGGACGAATGTTAGTTTAAAGACATTTCGGTCCAACATGCCCTGTTTGGGATGAATGTTAGTTTAAGAACATTTCAGTCCAACATTCATCTTACGCACACGTGTATTTGTTACATGGCGGAGTGAATGATGGTGACATGGAATGCGTCCAATTTAGTGTGTGATCCGATTTGAGGTGTGCACATCAATTTGGAAATGTATTAATGTGGGATGTATCATTCTCTATCCTGATGAGATTTTATATCAAGTTGGGACGAGAAGTTGTTGGTTGTCGGGACCCACCATCTCTCTGAAGACGTTGAGGGATTACAATGACATATATCGGAGGTGTGGAGAGATGTGCCCTTAAACTAAATTCCGTATTTGAGAGAAAAGATCGTGGTATACTTAATAATCGTTAGTCATATTTGAGACTCATATTACCTTAGGAGATATGGGATGAATATCATTTTGGATATCATCAATGAGAGATCATTAGTCATGTTTGAGAATAAGATCAGTTTGGAAATCATGAGCATATAGGCTCGATTGATTTAAAATCAAAGAGGTTTAACCTCAGGAAACTTAGCCAATTTGGGCTGAGATTGGGTTTCTATGCTACCGAGCAGTCCTAAGCACTAAGATATACAACGTTCACATGTGTTTCACGTGAGGCGCTGGCATAGTGCTAAGCACTAATCATTTCTGGCACTCACGTGCTTTTCAGGTGAGGCGCTGAGTTTTTAGCTTTGGGTGCTCGCGTGCTTTTCATGTGAGGCGCTGAGTTTTTAGCCTTGGGCGCTCACGTGCTTTTCACGTGAGGCGCGATGTTTTTGGAGATTTAATCTCCGTTGATGTTTTTTAGAGAACCTAAATCTCTTTTAATGGTATTTTGACCATTAAGGATCACCAAGATCACTATTTTGAGAATCTGGGATTAGGTTCTTAAAGAACTAAGTTCTTGTTTTGAAGGTACTAAGTTCCCGAAGTATTATGAACTCTATTTTCTCCACTTTTATTTATCCATCTTCTCTTGTTCATGTTTTCAGAGAGTTTAAATCTCCGTTAATGGTATTTTGACCATTAACGATCGCCAAGATCACTATTTTGAGAATCTTGGATCGGGTTCTTTAAGAACTAAGTTCTTGATTTGAAGGAACTAAGTTCCTGGAGTATTATGGACCCCATCTTCTTCGTGTTCTTATATCCATGTTCTCCTATGAATCTTTGATTCTCACGAAAAAGATCTTCCCTATGAGAATTAAATTCTCAACTTATGGGAGATTTGTTTTGTGGATCTCAGATCCAGAGAAAGAACTAAATTCTTTGAGAAGGGTTAAATCCTTAGATATGTTAGGTAAAGGAGATGTTTTGATCTCAATATTTTCTTTACCTAGGATTTTGAGGAGGAAGATCTTCTTCTTTGAGAATTAAATTCTCTGTTGTTTTGTGGAAGCTTTTTTAAGATCCTTCTGTATTTTTCACCGAAGCTTATGAGGAGTTTCCTCTTTTTTTTATCTCGAGTCCTCCTTTTTTTAGATTTAATCTCTTTGCTCCTATTTATATGAGAAGAGAAAGATCAATTTGTTGAGAAAATTTCTCATTGAGAGATCATGATTGATTTCATAATCAATCAAAATGATTTTGATGATCAACCGTTGAATTTTATTCACCGTTGGATTTTTAATCTAAAGGCTCTCTGTTTAACAGAGCAGATTTCTTGTTTGTTTAATAATCTTAGAAAATATTTTCTTAAGATAGAATTTTTATTCTATCATATGAATATCTTGTTAGTTTAATAAGATTAGAATTTTATTCTATCATATGAATATCTTGTTTGTTTAACAAGGTTAGGAAGATATTTTTCTAACTATAGAATTTAATTCTGTTGTATGAATATCTTATCACCATTGGATCTTTGATCTAAGGGTGCTCTATTTAACAAAAAAGATCTTTCTAGTTTAAGAAAGATCAAGAAAATATTTCCCAAATAGAATTTAATTGTATCACATAGAATTTAATTCTATTAGATAAGAGCATTTTAAATTGGGGCGCTCACGTGCTTTGCATGTGAGCGCTGCCAAAAGAATGCGGCGAGAAAACTCATGTGTTTAACATGTGACCCCAAACGTGGGTTTTAGCCTATTTATTTTCAGCGCTCATATGCTTTGCATATGAGCGCTCACGTGTTTAACACGTGAGGCATGTTTGGCCATTGGTTATTTATGTTCTGCGCTCATATGCTTTGCATATGAGCGCTCACGTGTTTAACACGTGAGGCCTATTTGGCCTTTTTGTTATTTATTTTCAGCACTTATTTGCTTTGCATATAAGCGCTCACGTGTTTAACAAGTGATGCCAAACTGTGAGAATTAATTTCATCTTTCTTTTCTCTCCCTTTTTTTTATAAGGGCACAAATAGCTCTTAGCCAAAAATTTTGGCAGGAACAGAGTTTAACTCAATAAATAAAAATCTTTTTTAGGAGTTTAACTCCACTCAAAATCTTATTGAGTTTAACTCCATAGATAAAAATCCTTTTCGAGAGTTCAACTCCTTATTCCGGGGCTAATTCCTTTCTTTCTGCAAGCGCCCAGCGCCCGCGTGCCGGACGCGTGAGGCGCTGACGCCCAATACCTAGCACCCAGCGTCCACGTGCCAGGCACGTGAGGCGCTGACACCCAATGCTTAGTGCCCACACGTCCTTAGTACGTTACTCACCGTTTTTTTCTTTTCTTCTTTCTTTTTTTCATACACACCACACTCAAAACACGTCCCCCGCTTGAAAAAATTCCTAACGAGGCGCTGTCCCGCATCCCGTAAAAGGGCTGCTTGCCTCCTTGACCCCCAGCCCGCTATCCGGGTAGCGAGACCGTTGTAAACTCTGCGAGGCCCCTGATATACCCAAAACCCCTCAAGACACACACATACGCACACTGCACATTGAGTTCGCATGACTAGTTTGACCCGTCAATCGAAGATTCCTTCGCTTCAAAAGCGATGGGTAATTAACGGCAGCTTAGACCGCGACTGCCGGAGATTCGGATCCCCACAATAAATAAACCCCAGCCTACCCTAGGCAGGGGAATCTGTATACACCCGACAAGCGACGCGTAATTCATATCTCAATGGGGTGACGAAAAACACCCTACAGGCATCTAGTTCTTGCACCTGGTATATACTATATTTCACACTGGTTATATTATTATGATATTATGATGCACTGACGTCTGGGTTTTTCATGGCCCACATACTTGACTTTAGCACATGAGAATCGTGAGTACTTCGACAGGATTGCCGATCAGTGAGGACCATTTCACTGATATAGCTCTTATTGATGGTTAGGTATTCTTTTTCCTTGGATCTTTATTACTTCCACTATTGTTTCCTGTTATCGTTCTTGTGGCTATTGGACATGTTTAGAGATAGATAGTTATATTATTGTTCTTGATTACTGATTGGCAGCCTTAATGTGACTATGGAAGGATGATTCCTTACCGTAGCTAACATGGCTGGCTTTTTCACGTTCCATATTTACGGATTTTGGAAAGTGGGGCGTGATAGCGATCATTGCAACGAGGATCCTGGCATGAGCCACCCCATCCTCCGCAACGGAGACGAGGGAGGTTCCACTCCTCCTCCCAACATCGTTGAAGCCTTATCGACGCGGATTGGCCAACTGATAGCGATGTTAGACGCACTCGATCGTGTTCAAACGGTCAGCCACGTCCGACAAACCGCCGGCCCAGCTCCCCAGAGCGGCGACGTGCATGAGATGGCAGAAGGACGTGTTCAAGTCCTCACCCTCACTCGTGCCAACCACGGTAGCACGGAATATCGGCATGTCGATTCCGGCAGTCGCGACCCCTACAGAGGAATGGTTCCATGACTTGTTGGGCGTCGGACAGTCCAACGCCGAGGTCTCAGGACTAACCTAATTATCACTTCAACGCTCGCCGTGCCCCCTCACCTTCCGAGGCGTCGTTGGTCAGGTTGCCTAATTCTAGAGAAAACCGGTGTCACCATACTTATCAAGGCCGTGCACATGGCGCACGTCGGGGCGAGCCATGAAAGGTTCACTCCGAGGATATGTGAAAACCGGAAGCTTCAGCCTCATGAACTCAGATAACGATACGGTGATCACCTCTGTAGCTGCAGGTACAACTGCCTGAACAGTAGGCACCATTGCGGTCCCTGCAATAGGTGGGACAACCTTCTGTCGCTGCGCTCGACTGGCCTCAACCAACGACCCCATCATCTGGCGCATATCCTGCATACCTACCTCAAGCTTAGTAATACAGTCCATCGAAGGTGGATCAATCTGCTCTTGCACAACGGGTGTACCGTCCTGGTCAGTCCTCGTCTCAGACGAACCAACTCTGACCACGGCCCTCACGGCTGCTCTTTGTGCCCTCGTAGTCTTCGGCGGCATAAAGGCTGGAAATGGAAACAGGATTCGATAAGAATATAGAAATCGAATCACAGGGATGTATATAATCATGGAAGGAATTTTAAATAATAAGTCCTAAGGTCACTTAGGTAGAGTACCGTGTCGTAAGTATGCCGCGGAACATACACACGCTACGTCACTCTGCTTAAGCTACCTACTCCATCATACCAAGGTCATTCTACACTCCGAAAGGTAAAACCTAGCACTCTGATACCAACTTTGTCACGGCCCAAAATTCGGCACGTGGCTGGCACTTAGACCACGTAACGTCAACAGGCGTAACATAATTTAAATGAGCCGAAACCCAGAAATCTAAACCATACACGAAGTAAAAGATAGAAACATTTGGAAATCTCAAGCAAACTTTAAAGCTTAGGTTTCTTTTCTTAAAAATTTCGGCAGCACCTCCTTTGTAACCCCGAAACGGGTACAAACATAAGATATAAGTATAGCATCCCCAAACGGGAGCAAATCATGCCCAAAGGCGGAAACAACCCCCACAAGCAGATATACGACACCGTAGCGAAGATATAGACAATATAAATGAAATAGCATAAAAGAGATAATCAACATAAGAAAAAACCGGCTCACACGAGCACGACACCCAGAGTCACGAAAATATACAACATCGATCCTCATAACTCATCTCTAAGTCAATACATGAAGTTGGTAGATGGAGAGTACTAGATACAATAAAATATATAATGAACATCCTCGGATAACCTCAAACCCACCTATAGTAAAAGGCCCCACAGCCAACCTTAGCGGTATCCATAAAAGTAGAGATAGTATGTCACGCCCCGCTTCCCGGTATACAGCGAAGGGGACGCGACGAGGTCGCTATGTATTTACTCAGAAGCAAATACGCTAAGCGTAACTAAGCAATATAAAAGAAAATATACACAAGAGACAAGGTATAATAAAAACAGCAACTTTATTTATTAACATTCTTTTGTACAATGCATGAAAGGACATACAACTGAAATAAAAGCGATGCCTAAACAATGGCATGACAGGAAATTAAAGGTACTGAATAGTAAATGTACAATGTCTAGAGCTCGGGGTCTTCGCTGTACTGATCCAAGTCTTCTGCAGTTGGCTCGATCTCTGACGGGTCCAAATCACCTGACAACATTCAAAGAAGAAAGAAATAGAATGTCGTCAGCGAACAGGTCGCTCGGTAAGTCCCAAAGATAAGAGGAAAGTAGAATAGACAGAATAAGAATGTATCTTTTAAAGTTGTATTATATTGTTGTAATGTTGTGTTAACGCTGTTGTTTTTAGCTTGGTACAGAAGGATGCCAGTGTATACGAGAGGGGTCTCTATATGCTAGAGACCAGAGCAAACGGAATGTACAAGGAACCGTTAAGCCACGGTATAACAGCAACGGAATATAGGTTAAGTGTCTTAATCTTACTGTCTCGTGCCACTTTTAACACCTTCCGTACCAATCTACCCCTTAAACCCCATAGTGTTTTGATTGTATTGTTTGTCTTGTATTGTAACTGTATAAATTGTATAATTGGATGACTGACCGAAACCATGATATCAGTAAATGGATGTAACTGGAGAATCATGTAAATGGATGTATATCCATGGTTCGGTTCGGTCAAGTTGATAGATTGAATATATGAAATAATGGATTCATGAATTCATGTTGAATTGTAATATTGTAAATTGTAGATTGTAGATTGTACTTGAATCATATTCAAGTCAGATTATAATGAGACTCAAACGGAGTCAGACAATTAGAAAAGTAAATTGAAGTCCTGATTGTTTTGATGTTATCGGTAACCTTTCGTGTCTTTTTCAAAGACGATTACCGTATTGATAACACCGTTGTTAAGTTGTCTACCTTAGTTAGGCAAGCACCCACTTCTCCGGCTTCCTGAGGCTCAAGCGATTGGTCCCGCTTAAACCTATGTTTACTAGGGTCCTTATGATAAATTATAGAACTTGAGGGGGTTTTATGTAAAAATACTTTTATATACTTTTCAAAATACACCCCAATTATTTATTATTCGTCTTTAGAGTTGTAATAAATGTAGATTTTATATTGTGATATTTCTAGTGAAAATATCCTAATTTCATAATAAATGGTATTTATTTGTAATATTGGTTTTGTATGGAATTCATGGTATTTTAGTGTAAAATTGATTCTCGTGATTTTTTTAGAAAAAGGTGGAATATTTATATCATAACAAAATAGGTATTTTAATGATAAATATATATATATATATATATATATATATATTTATACAAAAATAATTTTATTATATATTTTATATTCTAAAAATCTCATTTTCTTAAGATGTCGTATTTTAAATCTTTCGAGACCGAATGCTCCTTGCGGAGGTCTGAATCTCGCACTACTAAGCCCGAGGATGTGCGATAATCCGCACCATCCCGAATGGGTTCCCCAAAATGGGTTGTAGTGGTACTTTGCAAAGATTTGTATAAATACTAAATCCTTTAGAAAACGGTTTTATTAAGTAAATGGTATTTATTAGTAAAGATGTCGATTTCCCGTATTTTATGTTCTAGGGTCTCCTAAGTCAACTAGACTGCTCCTAACTGGTCCAAAACGACAAGTTGTGAGATGTCCCTCAAATCGCCTCTTCACCGCCAATTGTGGCCAGGTAAGTACAAGTGAAGAAAGGAGGGATCCACTCACGAATCACCATGAGACGGGCCTTTTAAAGTTACCTTTCTCACTTGTCTAGCCTAGGCACCACAAAATCAGGTTTAGATAAACGACTGAATGCCCACAAACTTCCTCTGTCCTAATGAGTGCGACAGTCCTTAATTAGCCGAGTCTAGACATTTTTATTATTAGCTCAAACGTTATTTATTTGTAAAGATGTATCAATACTAAATCTTTTAGAAATGGTTTTATTAAGTAAAGGGTATTTAAATGAAAATGTTTGTTTTCTCGTATTCTAAATTCTTGAGGGTATCGTGTTATGTTGCATATGAGTGTGTGAGGAAGTAGGTCATTACCTCATGATCTACTTAAAGGTATAGCAAGATTTAATGAAATTAAATGTATAATTGAAACAATGTGGTATTTAAGTGAAAAATACGATAAATTGAAATAGTCATCATTTTATAAAATGAAACTTGATCAATTTGGTTGATTAGTTTTTAATAGTCAACATGAGAGAGTTTAAGCATAATTGTATTAACGAGAAGTGAAGTTTTATAAGAAACCGAATCGGAAATCGGATTTGTTCCAATTCCGTCGGGTTTAGTAAATCCATATCTTTAGAATAGGAAAGAGAGATAGAAAATAGGACTTATGGGTTTTGGACAAACACGATAGTGAGATGGAATGGGAGGAGTCACCGGTGCGTCGCCTCGTCACCGAGAGCTCCTAGAACGATCGCCGAAAGTTCGCCGGGAATTTCGCCGTAGCTTCGCTTCGTGCTTGTTTTCAAAGTACATAAGTTTCTTGGAAATTTTAGAGAGTTGGCTCAGAGTTTTGGGGTGAGAGGGTAGAGGGTAGGGGTGTATTTATAGGGTTAGGCTAGGGTTAGGGTAGATGAAGGGTTTTAAATAAAAAAATATAAAAATGTATTAAAAAAATCATTAAAAATAGAGTAAATGGTGGTTAATGGGATCTCTGGAACCGATCTGAGTAAATGGAGTGTGCAGGGGAGTTGAGAAGACAAAAGGTCAGATTTTTCATGTTGATGACTAGGCCGACCGGCCAAGTCCGGCCGGCGGTGCCGACCCGAGTCGGACGGTCCGCCGGCCGAGTCAGGCCGAGTCGGGGTCTCGGGAGGTGGGGGGTATCCGGGGGTAGCTACTGATACTTTCAGTTTTTCAAGTGTAGTGGGAAAATCAGGAGTTATCTTGTGTGGACTGTTGGGCTTCTAAAGAATTTAAAACAAATAAATATTAAAAGTAATGTGGGGCATGGGATTTGAACTCTGGTGGCTTGGTTCAGCAGTGCAAGGTATTACCAATGAGCTACAAGCTCCTTCTTGTAATTATTGTGTGAAATAAATACTTAAAGTGGTAACAACAACAATAAATACTCCAAGTATACTTTAAATTTAAAGCAAATTTATGTACACTAAAAATGGAGTTGTTACATAGTAAGACGCCCTGCAGCGACTACTCTGAGGGTCAAGCCTGCAAAACACTGTGGCACAACAGGGGTGAGTTGCCAACTCGTGAATAGTAAATAAAATCATACCGTAATCGCAAGTACGCACGAACAGCGATAATTTATCACATGCAATCTGATAGCATAAGTATGGCAATATAGATATGCAACAATCATGATCAAGGCACACCACCAGGGTACTACATCTACATAAATCAAATGCATATCAAGTAAATCCTGAGTGTGGGATAAATAATAAACCTCATGCACAAATCATCGGCATGGAAAACCTCTGGTGTCCATCAACAACACCCCAAATCCTAAAATCCTCAGGCGCCGTCACTCGGATCGGCCCTTATATCCGTACATCTCATGGAACCTGAATGTCCAACATCGACACTCAAAACATCATGAAATACTTGTATCCAGCATCGACAGGCAAATCCACATATCATGGGCTCCGTCTATCCGGATTGGCCCGCGGGCTCCGACAGTACGAATCGGCTCATATCCATCTCACGACGCCGGTCGATATCCTCCGGATAATCGCCGAGTCCAAAACTATCACCGGTAGGTAGTATTCCCTCTGCCAGGCGCATCGGCTAATCCATCGACATACCTTTCTTGCCCCGGGGTACCATACCGGGTCCACCATGAACCCGCAAACGGCCTCATCCACTCCTCGCATTGGGTTTCTAACACAAGTCTCAGAGCTGAGAACACTCAGGGTGAACTCATCGAAATATTATATCAAGAGAAACCGAGTTTTCAAAACAAATGCATATTTATTGAATATCCCCACGGTTCTCAAATCCAGAAAAATCACATGAAATCCATATCTCAATGCGTAAATCCATGTAATATGATGTATGCAACATAGAACAGTAAAATGAGCATATCAAGAGAAAACCGCTATTTAAATGTATCAAGTTATTAAATATATCATGGGGTTCCCAATTCCTCCAAATCCAATCGCGACATCATATAAAGGTGAACATGTAGCTATAGCAAGGTAGATGTGTAAGCATGTAGGTATGCATGCAATGCTATATTTCATATGCACAATCGCACAAGAATCAATATCTCAATATCACTAACCAATACAATATCACATATGTATATGTGTTGTGTGTGTCATGGCAATTACCGAGAGTGTGTGTGTAGTATACAATTTGTGCTCGTGCAACATGAACCGTCAGTAATGGTGCAATGTCCAATGTGTACAAGTCCAGGCACAACAAGTAATAATATGCTATGAAGTTTCATGCACAATCTCTATATGTGCATACAAACATGCGGCTAATATCATATCATCTCTAGCCCTGACGCTTGACGCCATACGGGCGATTTCTCCTTAGATGTTAAATCTACTCACCGACGATCTCGAGCTAGGTAAATCCAATCACCTGCTTCCCTTTCTTCGCAGTGCTTGAAGTCCCCGCCTGCGATCCTATTAACACAAAACATAGCAAGTGCAACTCAGAAATCGACCTAAAACATATACAAACTACGTTTTGACTGACACACCAACTCCAATCAAACTCTCAAGTGTTCCTCCAGTGGCTAACGTGTGTAGCGACATCCCAAAATCAACCCAAGTGCAGCAGCTACACAAGATCAAGAACCGTGTCGGATAACGTAACGCGCGTAGTCGTAACACTAGAAACTACCAAAGTGATCCCAGATTTTGTATACTGTCAAAATATAAAAATCTAGCAGTACCAAACACTCTAAAACAACTGCAGATAGCTACCCTATAAATCACAAGCCCCAACTCCCCCAAAAACCCGAGGTCGCCGGATTTCCCTAAGTTCTCGCCGGCCAAAACCGATCGGATGGGGTTCATGCTTCAGGTGTACACTCACGGTCACTGGTACATCACTACTATATTGCTAGATTTTCCAGTATACATTCGGGGTCACAGCAGATCACAGAGACTCCATAATGACACAAAAATAAGATATGTGCACAAAACTATACCTTTAGTGTTCTAAACCACAACTACAAGGCAACACAACAATATAACCACCTAATTAACAGTTTAGAGGTTATACCTATCTACACATGCTCAAAAATCCAATCTTTCCAAGCTCCAAGTCATCTTAGTGGCTAAATCAAGACTTGAGAAGGGTTTTAGTAAGATTTAATGAAGGTTTGCATGATTTTGTGAAGAAGTGGTGAAGGTTTCAGTTGAGAGAAGAGAAGAAGAAGAATAGTTGAGAAAGAGAGAGTGGGGTGAGAATGAGGGATTAAAAGAGATAAGAATGAGAGGGGTGAGTGTATCCTTACACTTACTCTCTCCCTCACTTCATAAATCTAAGCATGCTTCCTCCATGAGTCATCTTGCCACCTCCCCTTTTCTAAAAATTGAAGATAACTCTCACAACAAAGGCTAAGTGCAAGCTTAACATGGCATGGATTTAGTTTAAGGTACCATGGCTATTAAACAAGGTTCACACTAATTTAGCCCCAAGTTAGTATGCACAAGTGTGTGCAAGCCAAAAAAATAAGAATAAAATATTGATAAATCTTTAAAAAATGCGAGAAAACTATTTGGTAATCCTTTTATTAAAAACCCGCATTATCGCTTAATTAACACTAATCGCATTCTAAGGTGTTACAATCCCCCCTTAAAGAAATTCGTCCCCGAATTTAAAATTCTTACTATGAGTACCTTCAAACAGATGAGAGAATTTCTTCCGCATCTCGCTCTCGGCCTCCCAAGTGATCTCCTCACTAGTCGGGCTACGCAAAAGAACCTTCATAGATGGCAAGACCTTTGATCGAAATTTCTTCACCTGCCGATCCAATATAACTATCGGCTGCTCGGTGAACGAAAGATCGCGCTCTAGCTGTATGGACTGGTGAAGAATCATGTGAGAAGGATCATGACGGTATCTACGAAGCATCGACACATGAAAAACAGGGTGAACATTCGGAAAACTGGACGGAAGTGCCAAACGATAGGAAACGGTACCAACTCGCTCAAGGATCTCGAAAGGACCACAAACCTGGGACTGAGCTTCCCCTTCTTCCCAAATCTCATCACCCCTTCATTGGAGAAATCCGCAGGAATACATGATCCCCCACTAAGAACTCAAGTGTACGACGACGATGGTCGGCATAAGACTTTTGTCTGCACTGGGCTGCTCTCATCCTGTCCTGAATCAACTGGACCTTCTCTGTAGTCTCCTGAACTAGCTGGGGTCCCAAAATCCTACTCTCGCTGAGTTCAGTCCAACAGACTGGCGATCGACACTTCCTACCATACAAAGCCTCAAAAGGTGCCATATGAATAGTCTCCTGAAAGCTATTGTTGTAGGAGAACTCAATCAACGGCAAGTGACGATCCCAACTGCCACCAAAATCAAGCACGCACGCATGAAGCATATCCTCCAGAGTCTGTATAGTCCGCTCTGACTGACCATCGGTCTGCGGATGGAAAGCGATGCAAAAACTCAACCGGGTACCCAAAGCTTCTTGAAGCTTCTGCTAAAGATGGCTAGTAAATTGGGTGCCTCTGTCGGATACGATGCATATAGGAACGCAGTGCAAACGAACAATCTCATCTATGTATAACTGAGCATACTGAGCATAACCGAAAGTGGTTTTTGTTTCCTCCAATCAGAGCAAAGCTCTGTTTGAATTTCAAATTCAAAAGGTGAAGCAACGCTTCAGATCCCTTGCGCTGCGTGCAGAGCGCCATCTTTCAAAAGCAGACACGCCAGCGCAAGGGGTGCTGCGCCCAAGGCAACGCACCCCAATCAGAGCAAGGCTCTGTTTTAAAATTTAAATTTTAAAAATAAAGGAAGCAACGCTTCAGATAACTTGCGCTCTGCGCTGCGCGACACGTGCCAGCGCAGGTGCGCTAGCGCAGTTGCGCTGCGCTCTGCGCTGCGCGACACGTGTCAGCGCAGTTGCGCTGCGCTCTGCGCTGCGCGACACCTGTCAAGCGCAGGTGCGCTAGCGCAGTTGGGCTGCGCGACACGTGTCAAGCGCAGGTGCACTTGCGCCAACTGTGCCAGCACTAAAACTTAATTAATGAATTATTTAATCAGAATTAAAATTCTAGAAAGATCTTTTTAATCTTATTAAAACAAGAAGATTATCTTTTGTAAAACAGAGGCTTTAGGATCAAATATCCAACGGTTGGGAAATATCCCCAGATCAATCAGAGAAAGATCTCTGTAACTAACCTAACAAACTAATTGGCCCTATATAAAGGCCCCTAGACTCCAAGTCTCAGATATACAGAGCTCCTCCAAAAACTTTGAGAAAAAAACTCAAAGAGAAAAAAAGTAAACCTTTGAAAAAAGAAGAATTTCTTCTAAAAAGATCAATGATCTAAGAACAAGATCAAGATCTTCAATAAAAAGAAAAGGATCATAAAGATCTAATCACAAAGACAATAAAGAAGTAATTTACTTCATTTCTAGATCTTTTGATCTATATAAAGGCACAACCTTTTGATGAACTATTGGTTCTTGAATCTTGAGGTAGAACCTCTTTAGAACAAGAAAAACTTGTTTCTTTGATCTTAATTAGATCAAGATGCGCTCTACGCTATTGAACAGTACCCTGCACTCTTAATTTGCGTTGTTGCGCTCCTTGGACTGGCGCAAGTCACCATAGAGCGACACGTGTCAATCTGCGCCTTGCGCTCCTAAAAACATAGCACTGCGCTCTTGGATTGGCGCACTGCACCAGAGCGCGCCACGTGTCAGCAGCGCACTGACGCAGCGCACTGCACTAACGCACTTGCGCTCAGCAGAGCGTGACACGTGTCACCTCCATGTGCGCTGGCGCCTTACGCTCTTTAATTGGCGCAGAGCACCTGACAGGCCACGTGGCGCACTGTCAGAGAAACAAATGCTCTACATTATTAAAAAGGGGCAGAGCCCAATTAAAAGGTCTAACAGACCAAAACAAATGCTATGCATTATTAAAAAAGGGGCAGAGCCCAATTAAAAGGCCTAACAGGCCTAATCTAAATGATGTGCATTTAATTAAAAAGCCCAATGCTGTGCATTATTTAAAAAGGGCAGAGCCTAAGCAAAGGCCTAACAGGCCAAGTATAAATAAAATGTTGAACATTTTCAAATGGACTTAGCCCAATTCTGGCCATAAGTTCTCAATTTAAATTGAACTGAGCACAACTGCTCTCCCAAATCGATTTACACCCGGTTCAAGGGTACATCTCTGAACTCCTCTGATATCTGTCGTTATAATCCTTCAACGTCGTCAGAGAGGTGACGGGTCCTGACAACCATACATTGCTACGGACTGTGGGGTCCTTAAACTCATGGACTGAAATGTCCTTAAACTAATATTCGTCCCCAAAATAGGAATCTTGGACCGAAATGTCCTTAAACTAATATTCGTCCTCAAAATGGGAATGTTGGACCACCATGTCCTTAAACTGGAGATCGACCGCAATGTTTCTAAACTAAACGATAGAACCCAAATGCTCTCTTGTTGGATCTAAATGATCCTATTAAGTTGATCTTAGTCCGGAAATCAGACTAACGTGTCCTTAACAAATGTTTAAGTTGATCTTAGCTTCAAATGAGACTAACGTATCCTTAAACCCAAACCCCAAGCCCAAATCTAAGAAAATGCGGATTTGGACTAATCCACGCCCTACGGGTGACAACATACATTAGTCTCCGTATACAATCCACGGGCAACCACAAAAAAAACAAGCACCCACGACACGAAGTGACCATCTGGAGAAGGAGAAAGTGGTTACCGCGATGCGGTAGCGTAATTAACTGCAGGGGCTTACGTCTGCAGGGAATAGCGTCCCCACAATCAAAAAAAACCCTCACCATGAGGGGGAATCTGACGAAGTCTGCTACATCGGCCGCATCCGTTTAAACCTTTGATACACGGTGCCATAAATCAACTTGGCATCTTGGGAGAGGTGGATGGATAGCACCTATTAGCATCTGCCCCGAAATTCAGGCAAGACTTCGCCGCGTCTTTCGGAGGTGAACAGATTCTGGCACGCCCGGTGGGACCTTTTCCTCTTTCCACTCCACACTTCGTATGTCGTATTCACGAACGAATCGCGGTTTGTTAATGGTTGCCCTCGGGTTTCAAGTTACTAAGATTTGGTCTCTTGCTTGGCGCAGAAAGCAAACAGCAATGGCGTTCAACTGCTCGAACTGCTCCAACTGCAACTGCAACCGACGCTCCGCCTCATCTGGAGGTGTAGCCTATGGACCTCAGGCGGCATCACTGTTCACGATGCCGGTGGAACAAATCACCCAGGCTTCTACTGGACTATTTTTCGGGACCATGCTCCCGCCAATGAGCTTCACGTCCCCAGTGCCCGTACCGGAAGGTCCTAAGAAGTCGGTCTTCGATCGACTTATAGCTGCTGCGGCCCCTCTCAACGGGTCGCCCAACACCAATGCCTCGGTCTTCTCCAGACTGGGCCAAAACTCCTGCGAGCCCACGATGAAGCTTGCGGTCCCAAAGAAGGTTATTCAAAAGAGAGTAGCCAAACCTACTCTTGAAGTCGTTAGGGCGGCTTCTCCCGCTAAGAGGTCGGTCTTCACAAGACTGATCGTCTCAACTCCTACTCCCGCTCTGGCTACTCAAAAGGCATCAGTCTTTACTAGGTTGGCACCGGCTACAGCCCCTCACCTGAACATGGGGCAGGACATGGTCGTCCCCGTCACCGAGCCAATTCCCATAACTCGACATGCTTAACGTCGCCACTGGCGCCGAGTGAGGAAGTCCGGCGGTAGTTCCCCTTCTGGGTTAACTCCATCAGCCCTGACGACGGAAGTTAATGCTGCTGTTCTGACTAGGAACAGCTTAGAACTGCTAAATAAAGTGCGTAGGAATTCTCCTACCGCTATACTGAAGAGGTCTCCCCCTCCGCTGGAAAAGGCTGCAGAAGCAAAGCCAGAACAGCCCCAATCCCCTCAATGGCTGTCCTCCAAAATCTATAAAGTCTGGCGACAGGTCCGAGACTCGGTGATCGATCCAAATTTCTTCCGCCAGCACAAGAAGCTGAAGGTCCAACAGGAAGTCAGCCATCCTGCTAAGCCATGAAAAGCTGTCTGGGTGCCCACCTCGACGGCTCCCTCAACTTCGACCGCTCCTAAGAAAGAAGGCCAGAGAAGATCCCTGTGCCGGCGACAAAGGCCAAAAACACTGAACCCAAATGCCCTAAGACTGGGGGCATGGTCGTCCATACCGTTTACATGGCGTCTAGGAAGGAGGATAACCGCGCTTCAACGGGCCACCGACCACTCATCCGATCCATCACAAGAGCTCAGGAGCAACAGAAGCAGAAGCTCCAGGAGATGCTGACTGCAATGGCCGTGCTCACCAGACCAAAAGAAAGCCCGGAGGCGTCATCGGAGCAGCGTCATGAACACAAAACCGATACTGAATTCCTTCGTAGAATGCTTGAAAAGAAGGACAAGGAGGCTGCAGAGCAAGCGGCCAATATAAAGCAAATGGCTCTCCTATTTCAAGACATGGTCGGGATGATGATCCAGCCAGATCCCCCAGCCGAAAATCCTTCGATTATCCTTGAAGATGACAGAGGAGAAACGTCAAATCCACCGCCGGCTCTTTCAACAGCCAAGGAGGAGACAATTTCCAAAGCTGCCATGGATGACTACATTGCTCAACAAATACGAGTTCACCAGGCAACTGAGGCAGCCGGTCAAGTTGTCAAAACGGGGCGACCATATCCGAGCTGGTATGATCAGATCAAATACCCGCCGGGCTACACGATCCCAAAATTCCATGTCTATAAGGGGACAGGCAATCCCCATCAACATGTTGCCCAGTTCAGGGCTCTTTGTGGCAACACCGGAGGCGATGATAAGCTCCTGCTTCGCCAATTCGTCGGCAGCTTATCGGAGACGGCGTTTGAATGGTACTCCGAGCTTCCGAACGACTCCGTCAAAACTTTCGCGGAAATGGAGTTGCTGTTTACCCAGCGTTTCGCAAGCGCCAGCGAGCGTTCTCCAATAACAGCTTTGATCAATGCAAGAGTAAAGCCGAGCGAAACTTGGGTTCAATATGCAATCCGATGGCGGAACTTGTGGTCAAAATGTGAACAACGCATCGAAGAAGCGCCAGCGGTGGGCATGTTCGTGGGCACCCTAGATCCTCATGCAACTATTTCACAGTTCATGATGTTCTTTAAACCAACCACGTTCCAGGCCTTGATTGACAAATTAGCCCAAATGGACCAGATGGGCCATAGACCGTCTCCTCCAAAGCCGGACTCTCGAAATGAAAAGGGGAAAGGAAAAGTGATCGTTGTCGCCAATGCTCAACAACAGCCGAGCAACTTGAAGCCGGCTGTCCGTCAAAACAATATGCATCCGTGCCTATCCCTCGAAGAGAGGCTAGGACGTCCTTACTCGTTTCCTCAAGATAAAACGAGAAGATTGTTCGAGCTGGCAGTGCGCAACAGACTCATCAATCTGCCAGATTCAAAACGTCCGTTGCAGCC
Source organism: Agapanthus africanus (assembly GCA_030015575.1). Classification (NCBI taxonomy): domain Eukaryota; kingdom Viridiplantae; phylum Streptophyta; class Magnoliopsida; order Asparagales; family Amaryllidaceae; genus Agapanthus; species Agapanthus africanus. The sequence goes on from CM057344.1 coordinate 44,717,849, forward strand.
AAACGACGTCAATGATCCTAATTACTGCCCCTACCACCGAGTATTGGGTCATCCGATCGAAGATTGCTACGTCTTCAAAAACTGGATTGAAGACCAATACCAACAAGGCAAGTTCGCATTATCCGAAAAATGGAGGGTGAACCCGCCGCAACCTCATACCCCTAAAAAGGTGAATATGTCAGGGGGCAACGTGCTCCCTTGTTGAAGAAGCTCCGTGGAAGGTCGTGCTATCAGCAAAAACCAAAAGGATGTTGAATGATCTCCAGACATGCCCGGCGATCTGGTGGAAGAACTCGCTAGAAGCCCAGATCATCGAAGGGATGCTAAAGTCGTGCTCAACTCCAAAGATCGGTGGTGATGGCCCAAGCACTCACACCCAGCCGTCAAAGTCTTCAAAGAAGAAGAAGAAGAGATCCAAAAAGCCCATGAAGCCTGGCGTCAAGCGCACGGACTTACAGAAACAGATTGACGCGCTGGAGGACTATAATCAGAAGGCACGGACTCCCATCACGCTCCAAGAGTTCCTCAGCCACGTCTTTCAGGAGGAAGATGATGGAGAAAGCTCGTCGGATGAATCTGAGGGTTACGTAGCAAGTTGTCATATGATCTCCCACTCGTTTACAGAAGCTGAGAAAACTCCTTGCACTAAGAAGCTGGGGGCAGATCCTAAACCGGAACTTCTGGGGCCATCAGATGAAACAATTGATGCGTTCTTCAATGAAGCTCTTTTGAAGAGTAAAGATGATCGGGAATGTGAGACGGTCATATTTGAAAGGGCCAAGTGCCGGCGACTAGACGAAAGAGTTGAGACACTCCCGTCAAATCAAAAGAGATCCGTTGCGGATAAAAACAAATTCAAGACGAGGAAAAGGTTTGCTAAAGCCATATCAATGGGGATGAAGCTACCACCCTCTAAAGGAAACACTGCCGGCAAAGCAGAAATGCACCCTTCTTACTGCTTATATCATCAAAAGATTTCGCATCCCACCGAAGAGTGCAAAGCTTTCAATAGATAATGTCAGGGGTATGTTGTTCACCGGCAACATTTTAAGCGGGAGAAGCGCAAAACTCGTCGAGAGCAGAAAAGTACGACCGAGGAGCTTAGAAGAACTATCGGCGATTGTCGCATGGTTAACGCCGGGGAAGCGCAAATTCTCACATTCGGGAGTGACTCTGACGAGGAAATGTCTCTTAGCCCTCTCTTTAAGAGTCCACCTCGGGAAAAGAGGAAGAGCCGAAGGCTTACGAAAATATCCAGCTGCGCAATCGCACGCTTCCGGAAAAGAATCTCGGATCCACGAGCAAAAAAGATAAGGGAAAAGAAAAGGTTTCTGAGGATATCGCCCTGGATGACCAAGTCATGAAAGAGCTGACCGCCAAGGACCCGCCAAAGAAAAATAAGGTGGACTATAACGTTCTGGCGCACTTGAGGAAACTACCCTCACAACTCAGTATTCTCGACGCCCTTTTGCTATCCAAAGAAGCGAGAGATTCATTGATCAAGGCGCTACTAGAGCCAGAGCAATTCCAAGCTTTTCTCGCCGAAGAAAAGATGAAGGAAGAGCTAGAGGAGGTACACACGGCTGATATCACCTTCGGCGATGAAGACCTTCTCCTTAGGACGTGCGAGCACAACCGTCCCCTATATGTCTCAGGATACTGCCACGATATAAAGATAGGCAAAATCCTGGTCGACAATGGGTCTTCCGTCAATCTTCTCAGTGTGCGAGTGTTGAAGGAAATCTGCATGAGCGTCCAGCATCTCGCTCGTGATAAAATCACCATCTCTGGTTTTGATTCCCAGTCGTCGCGGACTCTCGGATCTGTGATACTAATGCTACGCTTCGGGCTGCTTGTCACAGAAATTAAATTTCATGTCATTGAAGCCAAGACATGCTATAACGCTTTGCTCGGCCGGCCTTGGTTACACGAGTACAATATCATCCCTTCTACACAACATCAATGTATGAAATACTTTAAGGATGGTCTCGAGTATACCGTAATGGGAGAGCTGAATCCATTCTCCATAAACGAAGTCCAGAAGTACGAAGATGCAAAATATTTCTTGTCAGATTTCGAAGACACGGAGAGATGTCATAAACCGGAGAACAAAGTTATCGCTACCATCCCTGTCTTCGGGAGTGATACTGAGGAAGAGGAAGAGATGGTTTATTCGGGTCCACCCCAATACAACAAGTCGGGACCATCCGCTCCTATGTTGATCTTTGGCAGTGACTCGGAAGATGAAATCCATGCTACATTCTCGGCTCGGCCTTCAATACAAACATTCGCTGACGAAGAGCAAAGTCTGCAAGTCGCCATGGTTCCGCCCAAACATCATAAAGAACTAGATGCGCTCGATACCTACAGTGTAAAAGAGCTGCGGACGTTCTATATCTCTCCCAGGCGAGAAGGCGAAAAGGCAATTCTATTCTACCGCTCCGGGGAAACCAAAGTGAAGAAAGAAATCTGGCACGGTGCGGAGCCTATGCTTGACAGACTTCAGCCCATTCGTCTGCCTAAATATTACACGGAAGGCTTGAAAAGGCTATTGAAGCGCCAAGGGATACCCTTCAAACAGACCGCTCGAAAAGCCAGATTCTATGACAGGGTCTGGAACGTTCCTGGAACTCAGTACAAGTTGCTTAACGGGAGAATGGAAGCAATCGGGCTTGGATACGTTCGATCCAAGAGACGGGAGCTACTCTGCGACTGCTATGCCGTGCATGACTTTGATGAAGAAGGGGATGCTCAATGGGAAGACGCTAACCCTGAGCCAGAAAAAGTCCCCGACGTAAAAATGCCCAGTCCGTCGTTTGAAGAACAAATGGACAAGCTTATAAGGGAAGCTGGTCAAAAAGTCCAAGACGGCCACAATCGCGAAATGGCTATCTATGAGAAAGCCAGGACGCAACGCCTTCTTCAACAGGCTGGAAAAGATGAAAATGCCCCTCCCTGTCAACCTGTTGTAAAAAAGGCCCGACGCAGAGGCAGAAACAAGTCAAAAAGCAGAAAAAGCATTCAGCAATGACAAAGCAGGACCAAGAAGTCACACGAGCGGGAATCAAACGGTCCGGATTTTTCCCTTATAAAGAAGATGAGTCGAGCGTACTCTTTTCCTCAAGATAAGACAAAGAAGATACCTTATCTCGCCATAAGGCATCAAATGATTACACTGCCGGAGTCTAAACAACCCGAGCAAGCAGACGAGGTCTCTCACCCAGACTATTGCTCTTATCACCGAGTAATAGGACACCCTCTCGAAGATTGCTTCACCTTCAAGAACTGGGTCAAAGATCAGTATCAGCTCGGCAAGTTCGCTCTATCCGACAGTTGGAGGGTAACACCGCTGCAAAAGCATGAACCCAAAGCTACGAGAATAGAACCAGATCCACATCGGTCTTCGAAACGAGCTCGTAATTGTCATATGATAACGCTATCAAAAGAAGAGCCCGAGAATATGGATGACCTCCCCTGGTGCTTCGAAAACAATAATGACGAGATGATCGCAGAATTTCCACCGGCGCCGAAAGAGCTGGAAGATGGAATACATACCACTGCAGATGAGCTCAAGAAAATTGACTTGGGAACGGCAAGTGACCCGCAACCCACATTCGTCAGCGAGCTGCTATCTGAAGAAATGGTGGCTGCGTTAAAAGACGTGCTTGTGCAGCATAGAGATTGCTTCGCATGGAACTATTCCAAAATGCCAGGACTGGATCCAGAGATTGCTGTCCACAAACTGACGATATCCTTGAACATCAAGCCGATCAAACAAGCACCGAGAAGAATGCGGCTCGAGTTTGAGATGAGCATCAACGCCGAGGTCAAGAAGCTGATCGACTCCAGCTTCATCCAGGAAGTTCAATATCCTGACTGGATCGCCAATATCGTCCCGGTAATGATGAAAAATGGGACGGGGCGCATCTGCGTGGACTTTCGGGATCTCAATAAAGCTTGCCCGAAGGACGACTTCCCAGTACCGGTTACCGAGCTGATGATAGACAATACGTCCACTCACGAAGTCTTCTCCTTCATGGATGGATCATCAGGATACAATCAGATAAAGATGCATCCCGAGGACCAGAAGCATACCGCTTTCCGGACCCCTTTGGGTATATTCTGCTATAAAGTGATGCCCTTCGGTCTAAAGAACGCCGGTGCCACCTATCAGAGGGCCATGACAAAGATCTTCGATGACCTCATACATGAAATCGTCGAATGCTATATCGACGACCTCGTGGTGAAAAGCAAATCATACGGGGAACATCTCGAGCATCTGAAGATCGTATTTCAACGCCTTCGGCAATACAACTTGAAGATGAACCCTCTCAAGTGCGCATTCGGAGTTTCCTCGGGCAAATTCTTAGGATTCATCATCCGACACCGAGGTATCGAGATAGATCCGTCAAAGATCAAGGTGATCATGGAAATGCCTCCGCCAATGACTCTCAAGCAATTGCGGTCTCTCCAAGGGAAGCTCGCGTACATCCGGCGATTTATAGCCAACCTTTCAGGCAAGTGCCGCCCTTACAGTCACCTGATGAAGAAGGGAATCCCTTTCGTTTGGGATCACAAATGCCAGAGCGCACTGGACGAAATCAAGCAATACCTGCAGAATCCGCCAGTGTTGGCTGCTCCGGTCAAGGGAAAGCCTCTCATTCTTTATACAACCGCCCTCGAAGGTTCTTTAGGCGCACTATGGGCACAAGAGAACGACCAAGGGAAAGAAAGAGCTCTTTATTACTTAAGTCGAGTTCTCCTGGGGGCAGAAAGAAACTATTCCCCCATCGAGAAACACTGTCTGGCGTTGATCTTCGCGATAACAAAACTCAGGCACTATGCATTGGCACATAAAGTCCGTCTCATATCGAAGGTGGACCCTCTCAAATATTTAATGTCGAAGGCCATATTGACAGGGAGACTCGCTAAATGGGCCTTACTCTTAATAAAGTTTTCAATAACTTATCAACCTCTTAAGGCAGCGAAAGGCCAGGCCATTGCCGACTTCCTCGCTGAGCATCCGATACCTGACGATTCTCCTTTGAATTGCGAGCTGCCAGACGAACATGCATTTGATGCGATCGACGGTAGTGATACCCGATGGGAACTCTATTTTGATGCAACGTCTTCCACGAAGAAGCGCAAACAAAGCACCCCTATAATCAAATCGGGGGTAGGCCTCATCTTCGTAACTCCACAAGGAGGGATAATGCGCTTTGCTTTCTCCTTAACAGAGCCGGGGACGAACAATGAAGCCGAATACGAAGCTTTGATAGCAGTCCTCGAGATCGCCATCGACATGGGAATTGAAAACCTCCTCATATATGGAGATTCTCAACTGGTCGTCAGTCAAGTAAATGGCGACTACCAAACGTGCAAACCCGAACTGGTGAAATATGGCGAGAGAGTACAGCAACTACTGACTCAAATTCCCTCCTATATGCTGGAAAGCATACCGCGTGCAGAAAATAGCAAGGAAGACGCGATAGCCAAGCTCGCTAAAGAACTGGCCGACGAGAACCTTGATGACGTAAGAATCGTGGTACAAAGCCGTCGGGTGCTTGCCCCAGCAGAAATATCTCCGGAATCATCCGAAGAAAAGGGAGTGACTGAGCAAATGGCTATACAAATAAAAGACCAGGAAAAGGCTGAGGATTGGAGAGAAGTCTTTATAGACTACTTCAAATCCCGTCGAGCGCCTGAAGATGCGTCCTCAAAACATCAGCTCATGAAACGAGCTCTGTCTTTCGCCTTCGTCAATGATACTCTGTATAAGAGGTCGTTTGATTCTCTATGGTTGAGATGTCTGGGACCTGAAGAGGCGAAAAGAGTCGTTCAGGAAGTTCACGACGGACTTTGCGGTTCTCACCAAGCAGGCCCAAAAATGAAGTTGAAGATTAAACGGATGGGATACTATTGGCCCACGATGATTCAGGACTGCCTCGAATATGCGAAGCAATGCCACTGATGCCAGATTCATGGGGACTTTATCCATCAGCACCCAAATCCTCTACATCCAACAGTGGCCAGCTGGCCGTTCGAAATGTGGGGGACTGACGTAATCGGCCCCATCGAACCAACATCGTCCAGGGGACATCGATTCATTTTGACGACGACTGATTACTTCTCCAAATGGGTAGAAGTAGTACTGCTGAGGGAAGTGAAGACGGAGAATATCCTCCATTTCTTCAAGACGCATGTCATTTATCGGTTTGGAACTCCGTGACGGATCATCTCCGATAACGGGCCAGCCTATAGAAGCCACAAGATCAGCCGCTTCGCACAACAACATAACACAGACTGGAGATATTCCTCAGTTTATAATCCCCGAGCTAACGGTCTAGCTGAGGCTTTCAACAAGACCTTGACGAAGATTGTGAAGAAGACAGTGTCCCGAAATAAAAGGGACTGGCACGAGAGACTGCAAGAAGCTCTCTGGGCGTATCGAACTACGTTCAAGACGGCCACGAACACAACGCCGTACGCGTTGGTATTCGGTACAGAAGCAGTACTCTCCCTTGAAATAGAATTACCCTCTCTACGAGTGGCAGTCCACTACGAGCTGACCGACGAAGAAAATGCTCACCTTCGGCTTGAGGAGCTTGATGCCCTTGATGAAACCCGGCTCATAGCGCAACAAAATCTGGAGGCTTATAAAGCAAAGATGACGCGCTCATATGAAAGATTGACCAGGCCTAGGACATTCCGCTAAGGCGAACTCGTGCTAGTAGTCAAAACACCTATGATCCCCAATCGCGCCAAGCGGGGAAAATTCGAGCCGAACTATGAAGGCCCATACATCATAGACAAGGTTTACCAAAGTGGAGCCTATCTACTCATGGATATGCACGGTGAAAGGCCTTTCAGGCCAATAAACAGTCGCTTCCTAAAGAAATACTACGTTTAATGAGTCACAACCTAGGTCAATGATAGATGACGACGACTATGTTCGCTCGCTATCTTCCTAAGCCTAAACTCTATAAGTAGTAGCCGGCCTTCTTCAACAACGGATCGAAACGTCCTTAAACTAATGACGGACCACTACGTCCTAAAACTAGCTGTTGACCGAGATGTCAATAAACTACGGTGGATTGCAACATCCCAAAGCCGATACAAAAAAAAAGAAAAGAATAAAAAAATATAAAAAAATAAAAATAAAAATAAAAACGGTATGTCCATAAGCAGAATGGGCACGGATGAAAACCCGAAAGGGCTCCGTGAGTAAAAACTGCAGGGCTACCGGCGAGTGTTTGTGAAAACCCGAAATGGCGCGACCTCGTTATATAGAAAGAATAAAAAAAAGAATAAAAAAAACGGTATGTCCACAAGAAAAATGGGCACGGATAAAAACCCGAAAGGGCTCCGTAAGTAAAAACAACAGGGCTACCGGCGAGTGTTTGTGAAAACCCGAAAGGACGCAACCTCGTTAAAAGACACCTACAGGGTCCTCTCGACCTTGTAAGGAGAAACCACCCACGTGGGATCCTTACGACTCACAAGGGAGCAACACACTTAGGGATCCTCACGATTCCTAAGGAGAAATTACACTTGCGAGATCCTCACGACTCGTAAGGAGAACTCTTTTATGGGACCCTCACAACTCATAAGATTTGAAAGTCTAAAGTTACAGAGACCTGAACCTGTTCTTAAGCAACCCCCACAACCTTCAATATTGCCCTACATACTGACCCTTGTATACAATCCACGAGAGCGAATAAGCATTTCCCTAACCAAGTCCCATCCGTGACTGGGGATATGTTCGCATGGTGAACAACCCTTGTAAGTCCTCTCGACTTATAAGGAGAAAGCACTCTTATAGGATCCTTACGACTTATAAGAGAACATACACTTAGAAATCCCCACGATTCTTAAGGAGAAAACACACCTACGAGATCCTCACAACTCATAGGGAGAAATATCTTTGTGAGACCCTTACGGCTCATGGAGTCAAAAGCCTTAGTCGACAGGATCCTAACCCTGTTTACTAAGCCACCTTTGTTCAACATCGACAGAGGCAAATGATGATTCGCTCCTGGCAACATCCCAGTTATAGCGGTGCTGATGCCGAAATCGGTGTCTAATCCCAAGCTTGCGGCGAAAAGACAGCAAGCAACACATGCATGCAAAATAGCCGAAATGATGGGGCGACTTGCAACAAAATCAGCAAGTAAAAATGTATGCATGCAAAATAGCCGAAATGATTGGGCAACTCGCAATAAAAAGCAGCGAGTAAAAATAAAATAAATAGCCGAAATGATTGGGCACCGCGAAAAATAGCCGAAATGATTGGGCAATCGCGACCTTCGCGATATAAAAGCTGAAATGAAGAGCATCGCGGAAAGAAATAAAATAAAAAAAAGTATAATAAATAAAATCTATACCCTACAGGCGATATCACAGCAATCCCTGTATACAATCCAGGGGAACAAATACAGAAGGAAACACATCTTCCCTCCCCATGCTCCATCAAACAACGGAGTCAAGTCTTAACGGCAACTCATATAAAACCTGAAAGACAATCAGAGATCATCTCGCACCAGAGCGGAGTGGTCACCACCTCGACATTCGTCTCAATACAACAGACGGGATGTCACGACAGCATCCTTCCTCCAACAGGATTCGGAGACACACCAAAGCAAACGAAGCAAAGGCCAAATTCCTAGCTTCAGGGTCTTGACCGAAACTCATATAAAACCTGAAAGACTATCAGAGATCACACCAGCGCGGAGTGGTCACCGCCTCGACATCCGTCTCGATACAGCAGACGAGATGTCACCACAGCGTTTTCGTTCCAGTAGGATTCAGACGCGACAATCAAACAATGGAGCCACGGCAAAATCCCTAGTTCCAAACCTCGACGGTTCACCAACAACCTATAGACAACCATGACATTCGTCTAGATATAACAGACGCAATGACAGCAAACGAAGCGAATGCCAAATTCCTAGCTTCAAGGTCTTGACGGCAACTCATATAAAACCTGAAAGACTATCGGAGATCAACCGACACCAGTGCGGAGTGGTTATGACTCATCGGGGCTCTCCAAAATAAGCCTAACCTCAAGTAAAAAGCGACATGGAAAAATTCCTAACGCTTGCTCTTCCGACGGTCAAACTGCCTAGGGGGATTGCTTGAAGACGTCTTGTCCAGCCTCAGAAGGGATCAGAGACACGACAGTCGCAAGGCTATTCGAACAGCGAGATTGCCTATCAAGGAATACATCAGCCAACGCGACGGTACGACGGACAAAACCTTAAGTACCACAGACCCTAACGGACCTCTGTCGTAAAGAGCAGAGGTTAACTGTGACGTTAGGATATTCTTACGAGAACTGCTCGATTCGTCTCGACTCGTGAGGAAATTAGTGTCTTTGCGAGAACTTCTCGATTCGTCTCAACTTGTGAGATAAAGCCTTAGGCAGCGGGGATAAAAAAAAAACCTGTTTCCTAAGCACTGGGACCCTGCAAGTCGGTCCAAAATGGACTCTTGCATACTATTCACGGGTCACACTCTCCAAAGTTGAATCTCGACAAGGAGGGAAACAACCGCTTACGGGTCCTCTCGACTCGTAAGAGGGAAAATTCTCTTATAAGATCCTTACGACTTACAAGAGGAAACACACTTAGGAATCCTCACGATTCCTAAGGAGAAAATACACCTATGAGATCCTCTCGATCCGTAGGGAGAAAAGTCTTTGTGAGGCCCTCACGGCTCATAAAGTTGAAAAGCCTTAGGCAGCAGATCTGAACCTGCCTCCTAAGCCATCATTACATCTTGAAGAAGCCAAGACAGGATGCTCGCTCTATCATCTGTCGACCATGTTTACTAATGTAATATGCTGATAATAAAAGAAAGAAGAAAGCGGAGAAATGACACAAGACATTATGAAGAATGTATATCTTTTATTCATATATTCGATTGAGTACAAGATACATTGTGTTAAAGAATAAAAGAAACAAATACATTTTATTTACAATTACAAATGATACAAAATGTTCATGGAGAAGGAAGCGTCTTCAACAAATCCGCAAGCTGCTCTCGCACTTCCTTCAACGCCTCCTCCTGAGCGGCTGCCGCAGCCAACTTTGCTTCCACCTGGGCCCGCTGCTGCATGTAAGATGAAAGTTGTTCTTCGACGGCTCGCTGAGCTGCTTCGCGACCTTGGGCATCACGCTCAACGGCATCGAGCTTCTGCTTCAATGTTAGCCCATCAGAAATACTTTGCAGAAGGCTCTCGAAGATAGCCTTCACCAGGGCAGCGTTCGCGTCGACCTCGGCACGCAGTCGAGCAGACTCGCTTGAGGTCTCTTGGCATTCCCTTCGCCTTAAAGCCGCTTCTTGTTCCATATGGCGGAAGTAAGAAGCGCTCTGCTTGATCCATGCCGCCCGTTGAGTACTCGCGGCCAAAATCTCGGGGGCAGGACGCATAAGCTCCAGCTGATGCAGGCGGGCCTCGATCTCCCTGTAGTGATTAACCCAAGACTCGACGGCGCCTTCATTATGAAAATTTACAAGCGTCGCCAGCATCGGATTAACCTCCGCAGCGAAATCTGTGGCGGATGTAGGAGCTTCTGCGTCAAGCTCCTCAACGCATCCGCTCAGCATGCTCAAACTCATCACAGCACCCTTTGAGGATGAACGCCTGGAGAATGGGCCTGCCGGCATCATGATGCGAGACTCGAAGGGGACCGGAACCGGAGCGATAGCTGCAAAACAAAACACGATCAAATGACGGTTCAAGAAATATAGAAAGGTCATCAATGACGGAATCTACCATACCAGCTGCAGCAGGTGGCAAAGCCGGGAGAACTGGCGTGACTGATCTTTCATCTCCTCCTTCGATCTGTAGCACTGCAATCAGGGAAAGGAAGAATCAGAAATAATTCCATTACTGAAGAAAGAAAGGGCATTAATTGAACACTATACTCACCAGCGCCACTGGAAGAAGCAAGCTCCGACGGGAAGGAGAAATGTGGGTGCAGCACCTGGTACAGGTGATCAAAAAGCACTCCTGCAAGGACGCAATAATAAAACGTCGGTACATAAATTATGCAGCCTAAAGATGAGATTGATAAGTCACAACTCCATACCTTCCAGCATCTGCGATGGTACGAAAGATGTTGGAGATAGTGCCCTCAGAGTCAATTATTAGGTCACAGGTACGTGATTGTAATGATTGAGGGAGGACCTATCCCGGTAGGACAGTCTTACTCGAGATGATAGTATGCTATCTGGTTTACCTTTATCATCGTGTACTGTTTTAGGTGACCTGACATGTCGCTATTACACGTTGATAGAGCCCCTAGGATTCTTGCTTGACCACCAGCAGTATGAGGGCGATCATATAAGTGGGAGCTGGCGGTCTATAAGCTTATCCTTAAAAGGTCCCTAGTCGTGGGAGTTTCGAGACTGGGCATCGATACTCCATTAGTAGACTAGTGTATACAGTCGAGACCCCGACGAGGGGCGGTGGCCGGTCTCACAAGCCACTGGTGTCAGTTGGATCACCTAAGATGTATACAGGTGCTCGTTGGGTTATGAGTACACCGGACAGGACTCGCCGGGAACATGCTAGTTGGTCATATACCAGACGTCGGATGGCAGTTCCCTGGTGACATGTGTGCAGGTTAGTTCATCGACCTGGGGATCGTCATTTGTCTCGTGTGAGTTCCCACTGTACTTTGATTACTACCCTACCACGGCTCAAAGGAGTCGTGCAAACAGGTTTTAGTTGGGTACAGTCCCGAGCCACATGGAGGCAGTGAGCGTATCTTCAGGGGTTCGTCTCTCCCGGTATTGGGGGTGAGGTCGTGCTGTGTCTAGGAGAGCCATTACACAAAGTCCTTGGCCAAGGCAAGGAGATTTACTGGTAGGTATTCCAGTAGTATCTCAGGGTGTTCTGGGCTACACTCCGACACGACTTGTACCGCTTTTGGGGGTCTGACTTTTACCAACCCCCTAGGCCCGCCATGCGATACTCATAGACGAACGGACCGGACTGCACGGATATTGTCACTGACAGGCTCAGTAGGGTGTCAGGATGAGTTCGCTCATCGACGTCCCTTTTGGTCAATAGCTGGTGGCCCGTCACGTATTGGCTTATACCTCTGACGTGCTAGTGGTTAAATCCACAGCCATAGTATTGACGAGTCTTTAGAGTCCACCACACTTACAGTTACTCAAGTTTCGGGCGAAACGCTGTAGAGGCCGTATGGAGATATGGCAGGGTCCGATCAGATACGTGCGGTATTGCACGGATCAGGATCGGACGGTTTGTACTAGTGGCCGTATGGTTATATGGCAGGGTTCGATCAGATACGTGCGGTATTGCACGGATCAGGATCGAACGGATATTACTAGCCGGCTTTGATTAAGCCGGTCCTAGTTTAGTACAGTGTAGATTTTGTCTCATTGCATTTGTATCCGGACGGAATACAGATGCGGGTGTGTATGCACAGTATGGGGGTTTTCCTGTAATTTATTACGGGACCAGTTTTCTGGAGTTGCCAGTTTGCTTTCCGTTCCGGCCGGTTTTCCTTTGTTCTTTCCCGGCCGGACTTTTCTGATGGAGGGGGTTATTTGCAGTTTTGCAAATAACACTTTGGTGGAGGTTTTATTTGTAAGATGATTTTTTATGAAAGCATCTTTTCTTTTCAACCATCACTTGATTTGTATTAATGAGATTAGAAAGGATTTGAGGTTGATAAGAAAGATTGTTATGATGATGTTTAGGATATAGTCACCTTTCTACTTTTCCTACACTCACCTTCCTTCTATGGTTATGCTTCATATTCATTCCTCCACCTTATTCTTATGACTTGATGAAAAATGGTAGAAAGAAAGAGAGAAGAAGAAAAGAGAAAAGAAGAAAAGAGAGAAGAAGAAAAGAGAAGAAAATGAGAGCTTCATTTTTGAGAGAGTAGCATTCTTGATCTCATTTTTGATGCTAGAAAAATGCAAGCACCATTTTTCTTACCTTGTTTCCTCCATCATCCACAAATGGCAACCAACCCCAAAGTGAGACATACACTCTACACTATCTTCCTACAGCATATCTTGAGCATGTCGAGTTGCCGGCTTCATGCGCGAGTTGCCTCGGTATTGAGGTGGGAGCCCGTAAAAGTACCCGGCTTCGTGGTGCCCTTTCCGACGAGGAGGAGATGGACGGAGATCCCACGAGGAGATCGGAGTGGAGATGAAGACCGGAGGACTTGGATCGTCGGTATATCTCTAACCCATCCTCTTAGTAGCTTAGACTTGTTAATGGTTAACGATCCGGGGTTTAGTGCGCGGTGGTGCCGTTTTGCCAAGTCCGCAAAAATTTAAGTTTACCACCGTTTCCGCGTTTGGCCGTCAGATTGACGGCCGGGGCGCCGCCGTGCACTTACAGTGGTATCAGAGCCTCGCCATTAACTTCGTCTAGCTTTGTGTAATGTGTTTTGAAATTCCGATCGATCAAAAAGTTCCAAAACTGCATTTTAGTTCGCATCAGTTTCTGTTGAAAATTTTTGGTCTCGAAAAATTTTTCAGGTTGTAAAATATTGATGTACTGGAAAATCTAAGAGTTCTGTAAAAATTTGACGAAGTAACTCCACAGTTGGAGCGCGGAACCGCCGCGAAAACCCCCTTTATGCGGCCCTTCCGCCGCGCACTATTCACATCACTTCACCATTTTTTTACAGAGGCCTTATGGGCTTAAAATATGGGCTTTGGAATATTAAAGTTGGGCCAATTGTTTCTGTGAGTGCTACAGTTTTCTTTGGGACCCACTTGTTAATTGTTTGATCAATCGGAAAATTTTAAACACATTTTTCACAGTATTTACATTATATCTGCGACCGTGAATGTCACTCGATCGGTAAATCCTGTCTAACTGCTATAGCCCGGTTAGACGGATTTGCGAACGTGACTTTCACGTTGATGTTCTATGTATTTGCTGTGATGTTGCGGATCGGTCGTGGGGGATAGCCTGGATGCAATGCTAGTACAGTTTTGGTTGTATAATGTACATTTGATATTGCGGGGCGAGCGTCCGACATGTGGACTGCCGTCACTGCCTGTTTGTATTATTCTTTTGGGGCACGACCTGGTTGCGGTCGATGTACCCGTTGTATGTATATTTTACTTTCTGTACTAGGATTGCCCCGCGGAGGGGTGCACGGATAGCCGGGTTCTGGAGGGCAACAAGCCCGCATCTCATGGCATTGAGACGGAGGGGGCTTCACTCTAGGATTGGCGGGCTATTCGCCGCACTCGTAGGGGGTACAGGTTGACCCAGGAGGGGTGCCCAAGTTACCGGATTCCGTGAAGTGCTAGGTGGTCCATTCACGGTGCTGAAGGGGGCTGCCTCGCTTCAGGTTTTGACGGGTAACTTGCCGCACCCGTAGGGGTCTAGGATTTCATTGCACAGGCTATCCACACGACCAGGGGAACGTCGGGTTTCAGTAGTGGCTCTGTGAAACCCGGGGATCCCAGATATCTGTATTGTTCTGTGATGCTGTACATTTCTGTGATGTTGCATTTCATTCACGCCTTGAGCGAAATACTATATATTGGTATATATATTAGTAGATGTTGTATATGTTTTTCATCCGCGCTAGTCCAGTCCCCGCTTTGCCGTTAGTTAGCTAACCTAACGGGTGATGACGGGACCCAGTGGCAAATGCGGATGGCATATACGTACGTCAGTATATTTTCGTTCTTTTTGGTGTGATTAATTGATGGGACTGCATTGATTCGGATCAATGCAAGTTAAAACAAACCTAATCTGATGTTGTTGGAACACTTTTCAAAAAGCTGTTATTGCAAGGACGTTCACTTTTGTTTTGCATCGTGGTATTCATTTGGAATATCCTGCTCCTCAATCGACGAGGCAAGGGCCGAGATCCCTTCACCGGGAGTGACCCCTTGGACAATAAGTTTGCGTCAGGGCATTAACTTCACTATAGCCGATTACTTTTGCTTTGCACCGTGGTATTCAGTTGGAATATCCTGCACCCCATTCTACGGGGAAAGAGCCGAGATCCCTTCACCGGGAGTGACCTCTTTAGCAACGGTTTTCGTCACTATATTTTCAAAAAGCTATCCGTTCCTTCAACGATATCAAGTTCATTACGTTAAAGGTTTTCGCCAGAAACCATTCGTAGCCCTCCGTCGTTTCAGACGGGTAGCACGTAGTATTCATGCTATGTTTGTTGACCTTCGTCAAGGCATAGTGTATGGTAGCTGCTTGTTACCTTTCTGCTGCATAGATAGATGCGTTGGTTTGGGACAGTCGTATAGCCTTGTTGACCTTCGTCAAGGGCTTGTACGGGTGGATTCAGATTAACCCTGGATAATGACGGGTAGAACTTGACATGTGACTTATGATTTGTTGACCTTCGTCAAGGTCATAAGAGCATGGGGCAGAAATCACATCGGGAGTTTCAAAAGAACTGAAACTTGCCAGATATGCGCATACCTTCTGGAGTGTGATACCGTGAGCGGATTCCGTCACGTTATCATGCGATGAGAGTTGGATCCCGATTCCCACTGATGAGTTAGTTTACTCCTCGGGTCACCCCGACTAATTCTTCTTTCAGGTTTGGAGGAGAATTTGAGGTACAGTGGGAGGTTTCCAGATTAGATAAATTGGTAACCATTCTGATCTTGGTTAGAGTGCACGCTGAGTGTTTCTTTTCTCTCTCTCTTGGCAGCGACCATTGACCCGACCCTAGACTTTGACTCAGTGACCAAGTTGACCGAACCTACTTAACACTGGCTTTTGGATTGTCAGAGTTGCAGACCTCATTGCCACTCATACTTTTACCCTTTTCTCCAGGACACCCCGTATTACTACGAACGTCCACTTCCATTGGACAAAACCATCGTATGGTTAGATACGAACTCGAAGAAATTCGAGGATGGTTTCCGGTTCTGGAGAAAACGGATAGGATTATTCAATTGTCTTTTCTTTTCACCTTCTCTCAGGTTGCGAGTACTCCTTGGTTTAGGAGCAGTACACCTATTACGCAAATTGGATAGTCTTCTTCCAAACCATAGGCTGGTGCCGACCGGTAGGGAATGAAGAAAACCAGTTAGCCTAAACGGTGTACAGAAGGTATTAAGTTAAGACAAAGTAAGGGATTAGTAAGAGGGCAAAGTAAATTGCGACTGCTATTCACGACCAAACCAAGTATTTCTTCGCCAATCCTAAATCACCTTTGTATTTCTTCAGGACACTCCGTATCACTACGAAGATCCCATTTTATTGGATAATCCATCGTATGGTTATATACGAACTCGAAAGGAACTCGTTCCAGTTCGGGGATGGATCCTGGTTCAGGAGAAATAGGAATAAAGTACATTCAGGTGTCTTTTATCTTCACCTTCTCTCGTGTTGCGAGTGTTCCTAGGATAGGGACAGTACACCCATTATGCTTATTGGATAGTCTTCTTCCAAACCATAGGCTGGTGCCGAACGGTAGGGAAGGAAGAAAACCATTTGGCCTAAAGGGGTGTGCAGAAGGTAATGACTAAAGACACATGAAGGGATTTGGAGAGGTGGCGAAGAACTATACGGTTACAGTCGTGAATCTGGAAGAGGCATTACTAGGAATACCAGGATACCCCATCGAAACATTTCGATGTTTCAGTTTCACTGTGTAATGTTAAAAGAAAACTGATTTCCCAATTAGACACTTACTCCAGGGTATGTATTTACCAGGGTATGTATTTACCAGGTACGATTCTCACATCTGTATGGTTTTACAGATGATGAGTGGGAGTAAGTTATTGGGAATTGGGTGATTATCCTCATTATATCGGGATTCGTTGTAATCGGTGATATTTGAGGAAATCACCTGGGCTGTTTGTCGGTCGGCAAATATTTGGTTTTGAATATCCGCTGTTATGCACCAATTTCAAATTGATATATATGTACTTCTATTTTCATAGAGTGAGATATACCTTTCTGAAATTATGTCTACGATATTTACCTATATCAGTGGATGGTTAGGTAAGGAGCATTAAACAGCGGTGTAATTCTTCTTAACCATAAGTACAGTTTTCAACCTACGACACACAATGAAAGAGTTATCAGACTCAAGGGACTTATACAAAGGATTGTATGTTGTCCAGGGTCCATCAGGACAGAGGGGTTGGTCCTCGTACTATATTCGGTTTACTTATGACTTCTCTAGTTTTTAGACAGGTGTTTCGTGGAAACACAGGGTCCGAATTTTGAGAAGTTATAGGTATTTGAATAGAGTAGAGAACCAGGTATAGCAAGTATCGGGATTCTTCAAAGAGATCGAAGATGTAGATACTTGTGTATGGTATTCAGTTGATAGTAATGATAAAGTGATCTTGCTTCTCTTTCAGGTTACTCATAATTGGAAGTATTTCTAAGTTGAGTAACGCTGATCGGCCTCCTTCCATTTAGTTGACATGCGCTGGGGACAGCTGCATGATTTGAATCTGGTTCAATTAAATCAGTGCCTCTGTTTCTATATTGGATATAGAACAGTTCATATCTTAACGATGTTAAGGTACGGGGAGTTGTCCGGTTTATGATTAAAACCAGACACTGGACAACTCAAGGCACGTTTCTGTAATGGCTGTTTGTGGGTTGACCCAGGCTATGACGCGGGTTGACTTTCTACCATCTGGATGAACAATAGCAATATTGTTCTAGACTCGCCACAGTTTTATTAAAAATGTTTTTTTCAGAAAACGGTAGTGGGAGTATGGTAGAACTGGAAGTGATTCCAGAACCACAAACGATTACTGAAGATTTGATAAGGAACCTAAAGATTCAATCTGGTTTGACATTCCATTGGCCGCTCCGCAGATAAGGTGGGTAACTTCAGGCACCCGAGAGGTACTCCGGTAGCCTTAAGGACGGTGACAGGGAAGTTCTTGTTTACCCACACTTACCATTGCTGTTGTTCCAGGCTGCGAGACCCGGCGGGAGGATGAGTATAGCGTCGTTCTAAACTAGTTTTGGAAGTGCACGTGTATATGACTCTGCCAGAGGGTTGTCGTAGTCAGTGGGAGCAGCGGAAGCATTGGTGGACAAGTAGCTTATATCTATTTATAGACTAGAGCAGATGTAGCGGAGATAGATCATCTATTTCTGATGTGACAGTCATGGGTTTGACTTCATCAGAAAAGGGGATGGATCTGTTGAGAAGGTAGTAGGGTGTGATATCCTGGTATTTGGATGATATACACAGAGTAGGAAAAGAAACTCCTACACTACGATCGGTTGTACTTTGGTCGTCACACAGTTGTTTCTCCACAAAGGAAATGGATTTTATATCAGACATACTGGTTACTGGATCTATGGTTTTAGATCTAGATTTGGGTGGTTTCCCAATCAGGGTACTTGACAGCATTCTAAGAGTATTTAGGATGGTCGACTCCTGGCACGGTAGTGTACCTGCAGGTAATGGAGTCACCCTCTCCAAAGGTGTCTTACAGACTAAAGGGGAGAGGGACGGGCATGATTGGCAGATCACTTGCTCAGGCAATTGAGTCAATCGTGAGATGTCAAGTACCACACCAGATGTTGTTCTTGCACTAGATGCAATAAGTTGACATTAATCCAATCCTGGAGAAACAGTCGGAAGCAGTTTTAGAACATAAGTGGATGTTCTAGGGATATGATAACGACAGCCTCATTCAGGAGACAGTTATCATTCCAGGCTTCCAAGGTGACATGGACGACAAGGAGGTTGTCAGAGTTGTAGTTTTCCTTCTGATGAGGGGCAGTATTTTGGACAGATGATCCAAGGCAATACTGAGGGAGGCATGGCGCAGGATACTGATTAAGTTCAGTTGACGATACAGTCTAAGAAGTTTGGATTTGGAGTTCATTTATGAGCTATGTCCCATCAGACATCCAGACACATTCTAAGACAGGTATTGCTCATTTCGGGAGATGGGTTTCTCCGCGGACTTGAGATATAGAGAGACATAGAAAGAAACTACTAAGCGGATCCACTCACTGAGGCTATTCCTCGAACGCAATAGTTCCGCAAACGAGCTTTGTGAGACTGACTAGTAGAGGAGTTGGATGTTCGGTATCACACGGGCTGTGAGTATGCGACATCGCAATAATTAGCCTTGAGTGCAAGTGGGAGATTGTTGGAGATAGTGCCCTCAGAGTCAATTATTAGGTCACAGGTACGTGATTGTAATGATTGAGGGAGGACCTATCCCGGTAGGACAGTCTTACTCGAGATGATAGTATGCTATCTGGTTTACCTTTATCATCGTGTACTGTTTTAGGTGACCTGACACGTCGCTATTACACGTTGATAGAGCCCCTAGGATTCTTGCTTGACCACCAGCAGTATGAGGGCGATCATATAAGTGGGAGCTGGCGGTCTATAAGCTTATCCTTAAAAGGTCCCTAGTCGTGGGAGTTTCGAGACTGGGCATCGATACTCCATTAGTAGACTAGTGTATACAGTCGAGACCCCGACGAGGGGCGGTGGCCGGTCTCACAAGCCACTGGTGTCAGTTGGATCACCTAAGATGTATACAGGTGCTCGTTGGGTTATGAGTACACCGGACAGGACTCGCCGGGAACATGCTAGTTGGTCATATACCAGACGTCAGATGGCAGTTCCCTGGTGACATGTGTGCAGGTTAGTTCATCGACCTGGGGATCGTCATTTGTCTCGTGTGAGTTCCCACTGTACTTTGATTACTACCCTACCACGGCTCAAAGGAGTCGTGCAAACAGGTTTTAGTTGGGTACAGTCCCGAGCCACATGGAGGCAGTGAGCGTATCTTCAGGGGTTCGTCTCTCCCGGTATTGGGGGTGAGGTCGTGCTGTGTCTAGGAGAGCCATTACACAAAGTCCTTGGCCAAGGCAAGGAGATTTACTGGTAGGTATTCCAGTAGTATCTCAGGGTGTTCTGGGCTACACTCCGACACGACTTGTACCGCTTTTGGGGGTCTGACTTTTACCAACCCCCTAGGCCCGCCATGCGATACTCATAGACGAACGGACCGGACTGCACGGATATTGTCACTGACAGGCTCAGTAGGGTGTCAGGATGAGTTCGCTCATCGACGTCCCTTTTGGTCAATAGCTGGTGGCCCGTCACGTATTGGCTTATACCTCTGACGTGCTAGTGGTTAAATCCACAGCCATAGTATTGACGAGTCTTTAGAGTCCACCACACTTACAGTTACTCAAGTTTCGGGCGAAACGCTGTAGAGGCCGTATGGAGATATGGCAGGGTCCGATCAGATACGTGCGGTATTGCACGGATCAGGATCGGACGGTTTGTACTAGTGGCCGTATGGTTATATGGCAGGGTTCGATCAGATACGTGCGGTATTGCACGGATCAGGATCGAACGGATATTACTAGCCGGCTTTGATTAAGCCGGTCCTAGTTTAGTACAGTGTAGATTTTGTCTCATTGCATTTGTATCCGGACGGAATACAGATGCGGGTGTGTATGCACAGTATGGGGGTTTTCCTGTAATTTATTACGGGACCAGTTTTCTGGAGTTGCCAGTTTGCTTTCCGTTCCGGCCGGTTTTCCTTTGTTCTTTCCCGGCCGGACTTTTCTGATGGAGGGGGTTATTTGCAGTTTTGCAAATAACACTTTGGTGGAGGTTTTATTTGTAAGATGATTTTTTATGAAAGCATCTTTTCTTTTCAACCATCACTTGATTTGTATTAATGAGATTAGAAAGGATTTGAGGTTGATAAGAAAGATTGTTATGATGATGTTTAGGATATAGTCACCTTTCTACTTTTCCTACACTCACCTTCCTTCTATGGTTATGCTTCATATTCATTCCTCCACCTTATTCTTATGACTTGATGAAAAATGGTAGAAAGAAAGAGAGAAGAAGAAAAGAGAAAAGAAGAAAAGAGAGAAGAAGAAAAGAGAAGAAAATGAGAGCTTCATTTTTGAGAGAGTAGCATTCTTGATCTCATTTTTGATGCTAGAAAAATGCAAGCACAATTTTTCTTACCTTGTTTCCTCCATCATCCACAAATGGCAACCAACCCCAAAGTGAGACATACACTCTACACTATCTTCCTACAGCATATCTTGAGCATGTCGAGTTGCCGGCTTCATGCGCGAGTTGCCTCGGTATTGAGGTGGGAGCCCGTAAAAGTACCCGGCTTCGTGGTGCCCTTTCCGACGAGGAGGAGATGGACGGAGATCCCGCGAGGAGATCGGAGTGGAGATGAAGACCGGAGGACTTGGATCGTCGGTATATCTCTAACCCATCCTCTTAGTAGCTTAGACTTGTTAATGGTTAACGATCCGGGGTTTAGTGTGCGGTGGTGCCGTTTTGCCAAGTCCGCAAAAATTTAAGTTTACCACCGTTTCCGCGTTTGGCCGTCAGATTGACGGCCGGGGCGCCGCCGTGCACTTACAAAAGAGGGTAGAGAGGTGGCCACCGTCAGGGCGGTAACTAACGGTGCTGTCTCGAGTAGCTTGATATCGGCACCAGCCGCACCTGCATTAGAAGCAAGATAAACTTTATTAGGAAAGACTGCGGAATAAAAAAAAGAGAAGGGCAGTGACCTAAAATTTACCTGATGGGCCGCCAGCCAGGGCCCTAACGAGGGCGTTACTTGATGTAACGGTGTCTTCTTCCTCCTCCATTGGGATGGTCTCACCTCCCGTTGCCTCATCGCCCGACTCCACAGGAGCCGTCGTCACGCTCGCAGCGCCGGGAGACGACAAGGAGCCGTAAGCGGGGAGAGCGATGATCGGAGCGGCACTCGACTCTTGAGAAAGAGCTGCCGTCTCATGCTCAGCGATCATGCCCGTCTCATCCACTACCACCTCGGGCTCGGCGGTCCCAGCCGTCTCGTCCACCACTGCCATGGGTTCATCGGTCGCAGCCGCTCCACCCGCTGCTGCCCCAGGATCGGTTGTAGAAGCCGTCTCACCTGCCGCCCCCTCGGGCTCGGCATCAGCAACCGTCTCGGGCATAGTAGGCGTGACTGTCTCATCAGCCACTAGCTCAGGCCCGGCGACTACGGCTGCACTGCCTACCGTCGCCTCGAGATCAGCTGCTACCTTCTCCACCATCCCCTCAGGCTAGACGGTTTCCTCCGCTCCTTCAGTTGGACTTGGCCCTGCAGGACAAGATGTATAAGAACCAATAGTTTTACAAATCTTACAACAAAGCCTCGAAAAACACATTACCTGAGGTGGATTGATCGTTGGTTTCTCGAGCTGCACGCACCGCCCATCTATGAGCAGTAGACAAGGCAACCGGTGGCTCCTCGGAAGGAGTAGCAGCAGGGGTAACGGCACTTAGGCCCGCTCCAACGGCCAAAGCAGCGCTGCGCTCCTTCGCTGCGCACCTCAAGCGCTTCCTCTCTCCCCGAGCCGTCACGACGGACCTCTTGGAAGCCTCCTTCAGCAAGGCGTCGTCGTCCGCTTTCAGAGTTGCCTCCAGAGCCTTTAAGGCATCCATCATCGGCTTTTTGAGTTGGGTCTCTTGCGGCAATTCCGAAGAGGCTGGAACATCGGTAGCTGGCCCGGAGAGAGGTCCCGCATCAGTTTGTGAGATAGGTCTTGTGGTCCCTACGATAAGACAAAAAAGGGGGTCAGATTACTCATAAGAAATGGAAGGAGAGACATAGTAAACCGAAATGTACCAAGACCTAAGGATGCTCTGAGTCGTTCCTCCTCCTGGAAAGTTTTGAGGGAAGCAGCGATGGCTTCTTCGGTAGAAATGCCTGTTAAAGAAGGAAAAGCGTTAGTTAAAAGACAATGATAAAAGTACGATGCAATGACGGAAAAAATACAACTAGTGATTACCCGATTGCGCCAGTTTAGCTAACCACGCATCGCGCCTCGCCAATCGTTCTGAAGCTGCGATGGCGGCCGCCAGATCAGTGTCATCTGGCGGCATAAATAATCCTTCATTGGTCCCGTACTCACCTAAGCCCTCGCTATAAGGAGCATGAGGTTCCTGACCGAACACAACGTCAGCAGAAAGGATCGACTTCTTCTTTCTCTTCTGCACGCGAGCCCCGGGTGCACCCAAAATCAACTTGCGCTTCGTGGGCACCTTGGGACGGCGGGTCCCGATGTCCGAGCCCACGCCGGATTCAGGCGAAACCACATTCACCGTCTCCACCGGAGCACGGGGCGCTGGGGGCACGTCCACGGTATCATGGGGCAATCCGCGCGGAGGGCTCAGCACACGCGGAGGCTCATCTCCAGCATCTCCTCTCAGCGGGGGAACAACATGGGTCCTTGGCCTTAGGGGGCTTTGCGGTCGCTGGCGGGGGGCGCACCCTTGCGGTCAATCAGCAGCCACTTCTCTTCTCAGATAACAGCACCCATCGCGTGCTGATACCTAGCCCCGTACACATTGAGGGCCCTTGGAACGCAAGTCGGCTCGCTAATGAAGAAATGGGAGCCCGTGTTTAGCCGCATGAAGTGATGTAATGCATTCCGTATCCCCTCCCTGGTGGCCGCAGGCTCTTCCAAAAACGCCTCCAGTGGGACCCCCTGGTTATAGCTTAGCTGTTAGGTGAACCGATGGGGGTTGTACCTCATAAAGAGAGCCAAGTCATTCTGCCTGAACACCAGGAAGCTCGGCCGGATGGAGTATAAGTGAAGAATCTTCCGGGCTTTCAATATAGAAGCCCCGTCCTTGAAACCATCATACAACGTCAACACCGCCTTGGAAGTCTCCGGGCCGATGGTCATGACCTTGTCCGTGAAAGAAATGCTCACTCCGACCGTGCGCGGACGAAGAAGCAATCCCCTAGCCTCCCGTGGAGACGGATTCATAATAAAGGCGCCGATCAGCCGCATAACTCTCGGGAATCTATACTTCTCGAAAATCGAGGGTCTTTTATGAACACCAAATACCCCAAGCACATGCATTTCCATCCATGAAGTAAAATATTGCGTCGGGAAATTGGCGGGTTGCACCCCTGGTTCATTTGCGTCCGCCGCCACGCTGAGTCCATGGTATAGGTGGGCCAACCCAGCAATTCCAATCGATAATTGTATACCAGCCACCATCCGGTGCGCTGGGTAGAAGACAGACGGCCTCATGTTGTAAGTGCACGGCGGCGCCCCGGCCTCCATCCCGAGGCCAAATGCGGAAGCGATGGTTAACTTTAGTTTTTCAAACCGGCACCACCGCGCACTAAAACCCGGATCGGGCCATTAACTAGTCCTAGCTAACTACTAGATGGGGAAGAGAGATATACCGAGCGATCCGTGTCCTCCGGTCTTCTCGCCGTCGTCCCGATCTCCCGCGGAATGTCCAGTCTCCACCTCCTCTCCAGAAGGGTACCACGTCGCCTGCATCTTTTACGGGCTCCCACCTCTATACCGAGGCAACTCGGGCACGAAGTTGGCGAGTCGACGTGCCCAAGATTTGCTGTAGAATGTGTATAGAAGCATGTCTCATTTTGGGGTTCATTGAGGTTGCCCTTTTGTGGAGGAGAATGAACTATACTTTGGAGGTGGAACAAATGGGATTTTGTGAAGCCAAATGAGTGTAATTCCCTTGCCCAAAAATTGGGACAGCCCCCTTGAGGAAGTGGCCGGCCATGCAAAGTGAGGGGAGAGTGAGAATGAGTGTTTGGTGAATGAAATCATGGAGCCACACTCATAATGCAAGAGAAAAAAGCAATGATCATAAACCAAGATCCTCACTCAACAAACACTCATCACAAAACAAAGTCCAACCATCATGAACCATCATGAAGTCAAGAAGTCAAGCAAGGTCAATGGATGGTGCGCCATCATGATACAATAATAATGCAAAGAACACCCTCCACAAATGCTTATTTGCACAAATGCAAATAAGCCCTCCTCCACCAATCTTCGGCCAATGAAAGATACAAAGAAATATGGCCGAAACGGAAAGCAAACTGGCAACTCCAGAAAACTGGTCCCGTAATAAATTATAGGAAAACCCCGCTACTGTATATACATACCCGCATTTGTATTCCGACCGAAATACAAATGCAATGAGACAAAATCTACACTGTACTATACTAGGATCCAGCTTAAACCAAAGCCGGCTAGTATTATCCGTTCGATCATGATCCGTGCAATGCCACGCGTATCTGATCGAACCCTGCCATATCTCCGTACGGCCTCTACAGCGTTTCACCCGAAACTTGAGCAACTGAATGTGGGGGACTCTAAAGACTCGTCAACACCTTGGTTGTGGATTTAACCACTAGCACGTCAGAGGTATAAGCCAATACATGACGGGCCACCAGCTATTGACCAAAAGGGATGTCGATGAGCGAACTCATCCTGACACCCTACTGAGCCTGTCAGTGACAATATCCGTACAGTCCGGTCCGTTCGTCTATGAGCATCGCATGGCGGGCCTAGGGGGTTGGTGAAAGTTAGACCCCCAAAAGCGGTACAAGTCGTGTCGGAGTGTAGCCCAGAACACCCTGAGATACTACTGGAATACCTACCAGTAAATCTCCTGCCTCGGCCGAGGGCTTTGTGTAATGGCTCTCCTAGACACAGCGTGACCTCACCCCCAATACCGGGAGAGACGAACCCCTGAAGATCCGCTCACTGCCTCCATGTGGCTCGGGACTGTACCCAACTAAAACCTGTTTGCACGTCTCCTTTGAGCGTGGTAGGGTAGTAATCAAAGTACAGTGGGAACTCACACGAGACAAATGACGATCTCCAGGTCGATGAACTAACCTGTACACATATCACCAGGGAACTGCTATCTGACGTCAGGTATAAGACCAACTAGCATGTTCCCGGCGAGTCCTGTCCGGTGTACTCATAACCCAATGAGCACCTGTATACATCTTAGGTGATCCAACTGACACCAATGGCTTGTGAGACTGGCCACCGCCCCTCATAGGGGTCTCGACTGTATACACTAGTCTACTCTGGAGTATCGATGCCCTGTCTCGAAACTCCCACGACTAGGGACCTTTTAAGGATGTGCTTATAGACCCCAGCTCCCACTTGTATGATCGCCCTCATACTGCTGGTGGTCAACCAAGAATCCTAGGGGCTCTATCAACGTGTAATAGCGACATGTCAGGTCACCTAAAGCAGTACACGATGATAAAGATAAACCAGATAGCATACTATCATCTCGAGTAAGACTGTCCTACTGGGACAGGTCCTCCCTCAATCATTGCAATCACGTGCCTGTGATCCAATAATTGACTCTGAGAGCACTATCTCCAACAATCTCCCACTTGCACTCAAGGCTAATTATTGCGATGTCGCATACTCACATCCCGTGTGATACCGAACACCCAACTCCTCTACTAGTCAGTCTCACAAATCCCGTTTGCGAAACTATTGCGTTCGAGGAATAGCCTCAGTGAGTGGATCCGCTTTGATTTTTCTTTCTATGTCTCTCTATATCTTAAGTTCGCGGAGAAAACCATCTCCCGAAATGAGCAATACCTGTCTTAGAATGTGTCTGGATGTCTGATGGGACCTAGCTCATAAATGAACTCCAAATCCAAACTTCTTAGACTGTATCGTCAACTGAACTTAATCAGTATCCTGCGCCATGCCTCCCTCGGTATTGCCTTGGACCACCTGTCCAAAATACTGCCCCTCGTCAGAAGCAAAACTATAACTCTGACAACCTCCTTGTCGTCCAGGTCACCTTGGAAGCCTAGAATGATAACTGTCTCCCGAATGAGGCTGTCGTTATCATATCCCTAGAACATTCACTTATGTTCTAGAACTGCTTCCGATTGTTTCTCCAGGATTGGATCAATGTCAATTTATTGCATCTAGTGCAAGAACAACATCTGGTATGGTACTTGACATCTCATGATTGACTCAATTGCCTGAGCAAGTGATCTGCCAATCATGCACATCCCTCTTCCCTTTAGTCTGTAAGACACCTTTAGAGAGGGTGACTCCATCACCTGCAGGTACACTACCGTGCCAGGAGTCGTCCATTCTAAATACTCTTAGAATGCTGTCTAAGTACCCTTAATTGGGAAACCACCCAAATCTAGATCTAGTAACCAGTATGTCTGATATAATGTCCAAGTCCCATGTGGAGAAACCACTGTGTGACGACCAAAGTATAACCGATCGTAGTATAGGAATATCACTTCCTACTCTGTGTATGTCATCCAAATACCAGGACATCATACCGTACTACCTTCTTAACAGATCCATCCCCTATTCTGATGAAGTCAAACCTATGACTGTCATGTCAGAAATAGATGATCTATCTCCGTTATATCTTCTTTAGTCTATAAATAGACATAAGCCACCTGGCCACCAATGCTTCCGCTGCTCCCACTGACTACGACAACCCTCTGGCAGAGTCATATACACGTACACTTCTAAAGCTAGTTTAGAAAGACGCTATACTCATCCTCCCGCCGGGTCTCACAGTCTGGAACAACAGCAATGGCAAGTCTGGGTAAACAAGAACCTCCCTGCCACCGTCCTTGAGCATACCGAAGTACCTCTCGGGTGCCTGAGATTACCCACTTTATCTGCGGAGTGGCCAATGGAATGTCAAATCAGATTGAATCTTTAGGTTCCTATCAAATCTTCAGTAATCGTTTGCGGTTCTGGAATCACTTCCAGTTCTACCATACTCCCACTACTGTTTTCTGAAAAAATCCATTTTTATTAAAGCTGTGGCAAGTTCAGAACAATATCACTATTGATCTTCCAGATGGTAGAAAGTCAACCCTCGTCATAGCCTGGGTCAACCCACAAACAGCCATTACAGAAACGTGTCTTGAGCTATCCAGAGTCTGGTTTTAAGCATAACCCGGACAACTCCCCGTACCTTAACATCGTTAAGATATGAACTGTTCTATATCCAATATAGAATTAGAGGCACTGATTTAATTGAACCAGATTCAAATCATGCAGCTATCTCCAGTGCATGTTAACTAAATGGAAGGAGGCCGATCAGCGTTACTCAACTTAGGAATACTTCCACTTATGAGCAACCGAAAGAGAAGTAAGTTCTCTTAATCGTTATTATCAACTGAATACCATACACAAGTGTCTGCATCTTCGATCACTTTGAAGAATCCCGACACTTGCAATACCTGGTTCTCTACTTTATTCAAATACCTATAACTTCTCAAAATTCGGATCCAGTGTTTCCACGAAACACCTGTCTAAAAACTAGAGAAGTCATAAGTAAACCGAATATAGTACGAGGACCAACCCCTTTGTCCTGATAGACCCTGGACAACATACAATACTCTGTATAAGTCCCTTGAGTCTGATAACTCATTCACTGTGTATCGTAGGTTGAAAACTGTACTTATGGTTAAGAAGAATTACACCGCGGTTTAATACTCCTTACCTAACCATCCACTGATATAGGTAAATGTCATAGACATAATTTCAGAAAGGTATATCTCACTCTATGAAAATAGACGTACAGATATATCAATTTGAAATTGGTGCATAACAGCGGATATTCAAAACCAAATATTTGCCGACCGGCAACCAGCCCAGGTGATTTCCTCAAATATCACCGATTACAACGAATCCCGATATAATGAGGATGATCACCTAATTCCCACTAACCTACTCCCACTCATCATCTGTAAAACCATACAGATGTGAGAATCATACCTGGTAAATACATACCCTGGAGTAAGGATTAATTGGGAAATCAGTTTTCCTTTAACAATACACAGTGAAACTGAAACATTGAAATGTTTCGATGGGGTATCCCGGTATTCCTAGTAATGCCTCTTCTAGATTCACGACTGTAACCGTATAATTCTTTGCCACCTCTCCAAATCCCTTTATATGTTTTTAGTCATTACCTTCTGCACACCCCTTAGGCCAAATGGTTTTCTTCCTTCCCTTCCGTTCGGCACCAGCCTATGGTTTGGAAGAAGACTATCCAATAAGCATAATGGGTGTACTGTCCTAATCCTAGGAGCACTCGCAATGCGAGAGAAGGTGAAGATAAAAGACAACCGAATAAACCTTATTCCTATTTCTCCTGAACCAGAATCCATCCCCGAATTGGAACAAGTTCCTTTCGAGTTCGTATATAACCATACGATGGAGTATCCAATAAACTGTGGATCTTCGTAGTGATACGGAGTGTCCTGGAGAAATACAAAGGTGATGTGGGAGTGGTAACGAAAAACTTGGTTTGGTCGTGAATATCAGTCGCAATTTACTTTGCCCTCCTTCTAATCCCTTTCTTTGTCTTTACATAATACCTTTTGTACACCATCGTTAGGCTAATTGGTTTTCTTCATTCCCTACCGGTCGGCACCTGCCTATGGTTTGGAAGAAGACTATCCAATTTGCGTAATAGGTGTACTATCTCCTAAACCAAGGAGTACTCAAAACTTGAGAGAAGGTAAAAAGGAAAAGACAACTGAATAGTCCTATTCGTTTTCTCCAGAACCTGAAACCATCCTCGAATAAATTTCTTCGAGTTCGTATCTAACCATACGATGGTTTTGTCCAATGGAAGTGGACGTTCGTAGCAATACGGGGTGTCCTGGAGAAAAGAGTAAAAGTAGGAGTGGCAATGAGGTTAGCGACTTTGATAATCCAAAAGCCAGTGTTTAAGAAGGTTCGGTTAGTTTTGGTGTCTGAGTCATAGTCTTAGGGTCGGGTCAATGGTCGCTGCCGAAGAGAGAGAGAAAAGAAACACTCAGCGTGCACTCTAGCCTAGATCAGAATGGTTACCAATTTATCTAATCTGGAAACCTCCCACTGTACCGTCAAATTCTCCTCCAAATCTAAAAGAAGAATTAGTCGGGATCACCCGAGGAGTAAACCAACTCATCAGTGGGAATCGGGATCCAACTATCATCGCATTATAACGTGACGAAATCCGCTCATGTCATCACACTCCAGAAGGTATGCGCATATCTGGCAAGTTTCAGTTCTTTTGAAACTCCCGATGTGATTTTTACCCCATGCTCTTATGACCTTGACTTTGGCCAACATATCATAAGTCACATGTCAAGTTCTACCCGTCATTCTCCAGGTTAATTTGAGCACACCCGTACATACCCTTGACTTTGGCCAAAATAGTAGTACGACTGCCCCAAACCAACGCATCTATCTATGCTGCATATGAATACCCAATAGCTACCAATCACCGTGCCTTGACTTTGGCCAACATACACAGCTTGAATACTATTGACCATCCATATGAAACGACGGAGGGCTATGAATGGTTTCTGGCGAAAACCTTTAACGTAATGAACTTGATATCGTTGAAGGAACGGATAGCCTTTTAGAAAAATATAGTAACGAAAACCTTTCCTAAAGAGGTCACTCCCGGTGAAGGGATCTCGGCTCTTTCCCCATAGAATGAGGTGCAGGATATTCCAACTGAATATCACGGTGCAAAGCAAAAGTAATCGGCTATAGTGAAGTCATTGCCCTGACGCAAACTTTTTGTCCAAGGGGTCGCTCCCGGTGAAGGGATCTCGGCCCTTGCCTCGTCGATTGAGGAGTAGGATATTCCAACTGAATACCACGATGCAAAACAAAAGTGAACGTCCTTGCAATAACAGCCTTTTGAAAAGTGTTCCAACAACATCAGATTAGGTTTGTTTATAACCTGCATTGATCCGAATCAACGCAGTCCCATCAATTGATCACACCACAAAGAACGAAAATATACTGATGTACGTATATGCCATCCGCATTCGCCACTGGGTCCCGTCATTACCCGTTAGGTTAGCTAACTAACGACAGAGCGGGGACTGGACTAGCGCGGATGCAAAACATATACAACATCTACTAGTATATATATCAATATATAATATTCGCTCAAGGCGTGATAAAATGCAACATCACAGAAATGTACAGCATCACAGAACAATACAGATATCTGGGATCCCCGGGTTTCACAGAGCCACTACTGAAAACCGACGTTCCCCTGGTCATGTGGATAGCCTGTGGAATGAAATCCTAGACCCCTACGGGCGCGGCAAGTTACCCGCCAAAACCTGAAGCGAGGAAGCCCCCTTCAGCGACGTGAATGGACCACCCGGCACTTCACGGAATCCGGCAACTTGGGCACCCCTCCTGGGTCAACCTGTACCCCCTACGAGTGCGGCGAATAGCCCGCCAATTCTAGAGTAAAACCCCCTCCATCTCAATGCCATGAGATGCGGGCTTGTTGCCCTCTAGAACCCGGCTATCCGTGCACCCCTCCGCGAGGTAATCCTAGTACAGAAAGTAAAATATACATACAACGGGTACATCGACCGCAGCCTGGTCGTGCCCCAAAATAATAATACAAACAGGCAGTGACGGCAGTCCACATGTCGGACGCTCGCCCCACAATATCAAATGTACATAATACAACAAAACTGTACTACCACTGCAACCAGGCTATCCCCCACGACCGATCCGCAATATCATAGCAAAATCACATAACATCAACGTGAAAGTCACGTTCGCAAATCCGTCTAACCGGGCTATAGCAGTTAGACTGGATTTACCGATCAAGTGACATTCACGGTCGCAGATATAATGTAAATACTGTGAACTAAAGTGTTTAAAATATCCGATCGATCAAAATTTAACAAGTGGGCCCCAAGTACTACTGTAGCACATCAAGAAATTCTGGGCCCAAAAAAAAGTATACCAAAACCCCTATTTTCAGCCCACAAGCCCACTGCAAACAATTGGTGACGTGAATCCAAATTCCTGCGGCGGAACCGCGGCCAAAGAGGGGTTATGGCCGCGGTTCCGCGGTCGTACGGAAGGATCAGGTGACCAAAATTCTACAGTGTTCTTAGGATTCCCTGCACATCATTCTGCAACATACTGAAAAAATTTTGGACTCCAAAAAATTTCGACAGAAATTGATGTGAAGAAAAATACGGTTTTTGGAAAATTGTTCGATCGGAAATGTAAAACATATTAGACAAAGCTAGACTATGTTAATGGCGAGGCTCTGATACCATTGTAAGTGCACGGCGGCGCCTCGGCCTCCATCCCGAGGCCAAATGCGGAAGCGATGGTTAACTTTAGTTTTTCAAACCGGCACCACCGCGCACTAAAACCCGGATCGGGCCATTAACTAGTCCTAGCTAACTAGTAGATGGGGAAGAGAGATATACCGAGCGATCCGTGTCCTCCGGTCTTCTCGCCGTCGTCCCGATCTCCCGCGGAATGTCCAGTCTCCACCTCCTCGCCGGAAGGGCACCACGTCGCATGCATCTTTTACGGGCTCCCACCTCTATACCGAGACAACTCGGGCACGAAGTTGGCGAGTCGACGTGCCCAAGATTTGCTGTAGAATGTGTATAGAACCATGTCTCATTTTGGGGTTCATGGAGGTTGCCCTTTTGTGCAGGAGAATGAACTATACTTTGGAGATGGAACAAATGGGATTTTGTGAAGCCAAATGAGTGTAATTCCCTTGCCCAAAAATTGGGACAGCCCCCTTGAGGAAGTGGCCGGCCATGCAAAGTGAGGGGAGAGTGAGAATGAGTGTTTGGTGAATGAAATCATGAAGCCACGCTCATAATGCAAGAGAAAAAAGCAATGATCATAAACCAAGATCCTCACTCAACAAACACTCATCACAAAACAAAGTCCAACCATCATGAACCATCATGAAGTCAAGAAGTCAAGCAAGGTCAATGGATGGTGCACCATCATGATACAATAATAATGCAAAGAACACCCTCCACAAATGCTTATTTGCACAAATGCAAATAAGCCCTCTTCCACCAATCTTCGGCCAATGAAAGATACAAAGAAATATGGCCGAAACGGAAAGCAAACTGGCAACTCCAGAAAACTGGTCCCATAAAAAATTACAGGAAAACCCCGCTACTGTATATACATACCCGCATTTGTATTCCGACCGAAATACAAATGCAATGAGACAAAATCTACACTGTACTATACTAGGATCCGGCTTAAGCCAAAGCCGGCTAGTATTATCCGCTCGATCCTGATCCGTGCAATGCCGCACGTATCTGATCGAACCCTGCCATATCTCCATACGGCCTCTACAGCGTTTCGTCCGAAACTTGAGCAACTGAATGTGGGGGACTCTAAAGACTCGTCAACACCTTGGTTGTGGATTTAACCACTAGCACGTCAGAGGTATAAGCCAATACATGACGGGCCACCAGCTATTGACCAAAAGGGATGTCGATGAGCGAACTCATCCTGACACCCTACTGAGCCTGTCAGTGACAATATCCGTACAGTCCGGTCCGTTCGTCTATGAGCATCGCATGGCGGGCCTAGGGGGTTGGTGAAAGTCAGACCCCCAAAAGCGGTACAAGTCGTGTCGGAGTGTAGCCCAGAACACCCTGAGATACTACTGGAATACCTACCAGTAAATCTCCTGCCTCGGCCGAGGGCTTTGTGTAATGGCTCTCCTAGACACAGCGCGACCTCACCCCCAATACCGGGAGAGACGAATCCCTGAAGATCCGCTCACTGCCTCCATGTGGCTCGGGACTGTACCCAACTAAAACCTGTTTGCACGTCTCCTTTGAGCATGGTAGGGTAGTAATCAAAGTACAGTGGGAACTCATACGAGACAAATGAAGATCCCCAGGTCGATGAACTAACCTGTACACATGTCACCAGGGAACTGCTATCTAACGTCAGGTATAAGACCAACTAGCATGTTCCCGGCGAGTCCTGTCCGGTGTACTCATAACCCAATGAGCACCTGTATACATCTTAGGTGATCCAACTGACACCAATGGCTTGTGAGACCGGCCACCGCCCCTTGTCGGGGTCTCGACTGTATACACTAGTCTACTCTGGAG
This sequence comes from Agapanthus africanus, assembly GCA_030015575.1. NCBI lineage: Eukaryota > Viridiplantae > Streptophyta > Magnoliopsida > Asparagales > Amaryllidaceae > Agapanthus > Agapanthus africanus. The sequence continues at coordinate 44,751,593 of CM057344.1, forward strand.
TATCGATGCTCTGTCTCGAAACTCCCACGACTAGGGACCTTTTAAGGATGTGCTTATAGACCCCAGCTCCCACTTATATGATCGCCCTCATACTGCAGGTGGTCAAGCAAGAATCCTAGGGGCTCTATCAACGTGTAATAGCGACATGTCAGGTCACCTAAAGCAGTACACGATGATAAAGATAAACCAGATAGCATACTATCATCTCGAGTAAGACTGTCCTACTGGGACAGGTCCTCCCTCAATCATTGCAATCACGTGCCTGTGATCCAATAATTAACTCTGAGAGCACTATCTCCAACACATGTAGCGCGGGTGCATGAGGAGCGTGAACCAGCACAGCCATAGCCCCAGAAACCCCAGAAAGAAGGTCTCCTCGTCAATACCCGGGGCGGCGATTTCCGATAAGGGCATGACTGCAGCATCGGGGAGGTAAAAACCCTTTTGGTCGTCCTCCAGCACTGGTCGACGATCTAAGCCAAAGCCGAAGGGGTCGTCCAGCTTGGCGAACTTTTCGCTCCACTGCGATAAAATCTCCGGACGAAGAAAGCGGGCGATGAAGTCTGCAAAACTAACTCCCCGGCCACCCGATTCCAAATAGAGACTTTCATACATATTCAGCACCCTTACCAGGCTCGGAAACTGGTGCTGAATTGCATTCTTCGGCGTTAGGCCCATTACCAGCGGCTTGGTGGCGAAGACATATTCATCAGGAGGAAGTAGCTCTTCATAATGCTCCCCCCTCACCGGCAAACCGAAAATCTCAGCAAATTCTTCCAGGGGGATGGAGACTTCCCTGTCCGTCAGAAGAAAGGTATGGGTGGGGATGTTCCATTGTTCCACGAATGCCTTAACCCACCACGTCGGAGGAACAGGGTACTCGAACAATAAAGCATAGACTGCGGGGTATAGACCAATCTTCATCAAATACATCTTCTTCGCTGACAAGATGTATCTGGACCACTGCAAATACCCGGCCGATTGTCGAGGGGTCAATCCAATGTTGTAAGGTTGTCCCCAAGGGCGCGATTCACCCTAGCATATGCGCCGCCCCAGAGTATCCACAGCTGGCGGCGGCTGCACAGGAATGGCAGCAATCGAAGGCTGAAGAAGATCCTCCGAATTCTAATTTACGGCCTCAGCATCCATGCTAGCTCCGTTTGCAACTCTGAGGGTCATGTCACCTGCTATAAAAAAACCTACTTTCTCAATGCCTGCAAAGAATTACAGATATGAGATCCTGATCCGGTATCCAATACCCAGGAAGTAGAGTTTATTGATAGACAGTTTTCAATAACATAACACGTGAAGCTGAAGACGCAACCTGCTTCAGATCCTGTGTCCTGGCTTTCCAATCCCTACAATCTTTCTTCCAGTGTCCACTCTTGTGACAGTAAAAGCATTCTTCCTTATCCACAAACATCCCTGCTACCTTTGTTGCTTTTGCCTTTCCCTTTGTATCCTTCTTACTAACACCGCCCCTTGGTTTGGCGGGGGTTTTCTTCTTCTTTCCCTTGGCTTTCTCCTTGGACCTAGAAGAGGAAGATCCTCCTACAAACAAAGTGGATGTTTCCCTACCTTTCTGTAGGGTGCCCTCTGCACTCCTCAGCATGTTGAGGAGCTCTGAAAGTTCAACTTCCTTTTCTTGCAAGTTGAAATTCAGGATGAACTGGGCGTAAGTGGAAGGAAGGGACTGAAGAATCAAGTCCGTATGGAGCTCATTCTCCAACGTGGTCCCAAGGTCCGCGAGCTCCTCTATGTAGCCAATCATCTTAAGCACGTGTTCCGCTACCGATAATCCGACGGCCAATCTTGCCGAAAATAGCTTCTTCAACACTTCGTATCTTGCGATACGAGATTGCTCTCCATACAGTTCTTTTGTATGGAGAAATATGGATTCAAGGTCCATATTCTCATGCCTCCTCTGATGTTCGTTATCCATAGAGGCAAGCACGAGGCACTTGGCCTTCGCGCAGTCGATTTCCCAGGTCTTACGGATTTCCCTATCCGCGACGCTGGTTTTGAGACCTGGGACAGGGGGAGTTTTGGTGGTATGAAGATACCCCAACTTGTCATAAGTGATTGCCATTTTGACATTCCTGAGCCAATCTTTGTAGTTTGGCCCTGTCAGTATGTTTTTATCTAGTAGTAACTTAAGTCCAGTCATGATGTTTGGTCGCTGCAATTAGGAGAGAGAGAAGAAACACTTTAGTATGATGCTCTTGCAAGTTTAGAGTGGTTTTTAATTTGTCTAAACAGGATGGCTCCCACTGTCTCTCAAATCCCTCCTCAAACCATAAAGGAAGAATTAGTCGGGATCAATCTCACCGTACAATACTTGCTTAACCGTTCAGCCAGGCTGGTGTTGGTATTTCGAGGGAGGTTTTCCAACGCTTTCGCGAAGTTCCTTAATTAAATAACCTCTTTTCCCTGGGGGCGTAGCCCCGCTAACACCTTTCTAGACACCTACTAGGTTTATAGCATTGATCGTTTAGTGAGAAATTTCCCGAGGAGTAGCATATACTCACAGTAGGATCGGGATCCAAATATCATCGCGTGACAAAACTGAAGGAATCCTACCAGAATCATCACACTCCAAATGGCATGCAACGCTAGAAAGTTTCAGTACTTATGAAACTCCCGATGTGATTGTTGCCCCATGCTCGTATGACCTTAGCGTGAGGTCAAAATGTCATAAGTCACATGTCAAGTTCTACCCATCATTATCCAGGTTAATTTGAACCCACCCGTACCTACCCTTGACGTAGGCCAAAATGGCAGTACGACTGTCTCAAATCAACGCATTCTATCTATGCAACAGATAAATATCTGGCAGCTACCAATCACTATGCCTTGGCGTGAGGTCAAAATACATAGCTTGAATACTACCGAATATTTAACTGAAATGATGGAGGGCTACGAATGGTTTTGGCGAAACCGTGAACGTAGTGAACTTGATATAATCGATGGAACGAGATAGCTTTTAAAAGGAGTGGTTCAAATTCCGCATTTAAAAGTTTAGTTTTGAAAAGAACCGAGTGGTTTTCAAAGTGTTCCAATCGACTTTTGCTTGGTTTATTTTCTTGCATTAGTTCTTTTAATGCGTCCCATCATTTAATCTTACCATTGCAAAAAACAACCAAAATATGACGTACGCTTATGCCATTCGCATTCGCCATGGGGCCCCGTCATCACCCGTTAGGTTACTTAACTAACGACAGAGCGGGGGCTGGGCTAGCGTGGCTGTAAAACATAAGCAACGCCTAAATAGTTATTATATATAAATATATAGCAATGATAGATATTACAGATCACAGATGAATACATTGGATATACTAGGAATCCGCAATCCGTTCGAGCCTGCAATAAAAAGCAGATTACACGGTCGCGGTGAATAGCCAATACCCCACCCAAGACCCCTACGGGTGCGGCAAACTACCCGCCAAGTACCCGAAGCGAAGCAACCTCCCTCAACACCGTGAGTAGGCCACTCGACACTTCGAGATACCCGGTAGTTTGTGCACCCCCTCCATGGGTCTATCCTAGGAGCAAAAACAGTAAAAAGAATTATACAATGACGGCTACAACCTCGACCCGGTTGTGCGGCCAAACAAATAATATTACATCAATTTACATATTACATGAATGAAAGAAAAAGAAACACTCATCTCACATCCACCCCGGCTATTCACCCGCGACAATCTAACGCATTCATATACACATACCATCATCAAACACAGATCACAGATATGTACAACCACCACTAATCGACATATAGCGATTGGTCGACGTTTAATACATATAAACATCACAGATATAACCGATTAGTCAAAGTATAGTGAAGTTCGATCAAAAAATACGGATTTATAGGCCCCCAAATACAAATTTCTTTTCTGGAAAATCTGGGCTGAAATAAACCATCTTAAAAATCCCAAAACCACAACCTAAGAACACTGCACCAAACTCGGTCATGATCCGAGTCAAAACGGCCGCGGTTCCGCGGCAATGGGTATACTTTTGCCGCGGAACCGCCGCGCTTTGAAGGGATCACTCGACCGTTTTTGGTGGGCTTCTTCACAAAACCCTGAGCCGATTTTTGAAGTATGATTTTTTATTTTTTGAGCAGAAAATATTTCAACAGAAAGTTAGGGTTTTGTGTTTTTAGTTTTGCGATTTTTACCGATCGAACTTCTATACACTTTACTAACTAGCTAGTTTATGTTTAGTTAGGCTCTGATACCACTGTAAATCCACGTTGCCAACCCCGATTCTTGCGGGGAGGCGGAAACGGTATAAAAATCAAATTTTTAGTGCACTAGGCAACATGGACTAACAAAAGTCGGGATCTTTTCTAAACAAAACTAGCTACCAAGCTAAAGAGAGTTAGCTACTCGGAAAAGATGTTATACTTAGGGCTATATGTCCTTCTCTCTTTGCTCCTTGTAGTGAACGAAAGTGGTCTCCTTGCCGTCTTCTCTCGTCAAAGAAGGATCCACCCGAGAGCCTCAACCTTTGACTTCAACTTCAAGCTAGAAGTGACTAAGGTGCTAGAAGTGCTAATCCTAGAACCTTAGATGAGAGTAGAGATTGTTTTGGAGTGGTTTTTATCAAGCTCAAGTGTTTCTCAACACATGAGAGGGGAGAGCTTGAGGAAGAGGAAGAAGAGGAGAGAGAATGAATATGATAGAATGAAATGGTTTTTCAACCATAACAAAATATAAGTGATTTATCAAAAATAATATTAATCAAAAATGAAAAAGTGATGGTTAGTTTGAATAGACCATTATCATATCATCATAAATGATTTTGCAAAGATCAAAGAGCATCTACAAAAGGTAATGATGATGGTCAAAGTTTCAAACCTAGTCAACTAGTCAACCATGGTCAACAAGTCAACAAGCCCAACCATGACACAATTTCATTTAATTAATATTATTAATTTGATAAATCACAATATCATTAGGGTTTGGAAAAAGACGACTGTCAACTGTGCATACACACCCGTTCCAAAACCCCAATGAAAAACCTCTTCCTCCGCCTCAATCAACTGTGCATACACACCCGCGTTCATGTTCTGAGGAACACGAACACAAAGAGATAAAACCAATCCCAGATCATATACTAGGATCCGGCTTAAACCAAAGCCCGCTAGTATAAGCTGTCCGGACAACAAACGTGCACAAGTGCGCGGATGTGAACGAACCCTGTCGTAAAACCATGCGACCTCTACTCATTTTGCCAAAAGGCGAATAGCTCTCTGTGTGGGACTCTAAAGACTCGACACTATGGTGGCAGTGGGTTTAACCACAGACCGCAAGCGGCACTAGCTGTACATAACGGTCCCCAGGTAGATGCCGATAAGAAGACTGACGAGGTGAACCCCATCTGAACTCCTACTGAGCCTGAATGTGACAGTCTCCGTACAGTCCGGTCTGTTCGTCTGATACATCGCATGGCGGGCCTAGGGGGCGGTAAACGTCAGTCCCCTAATAGCGGTACAAGTCGTGTCGGAGTGAAGCCCAGAACACCCTGAGATAACACTGGAAACCTACCAGTATATCTCGCTTGCTCTGGCCAGGGACTACTCGTGTAATGGCTCTCCTAGACACAGCGCGATGTCAACCCCCAATACCGGGAGAGACGAATCCTGTCTAACCTTCACTGCCTCCAAGTGCTTCGGGACTGCACCCAACTACCACCTATTTGCACGACTCCTTTGAGCCGTGGTAGGGTAGTAGTCAAAGTACAGTGGGAACACACTTGAGCCGAAGTGACAGTGTCAAGTCAGCGGACTAAGCTGTACTTATGTCACCTGGAAACTGATAACTGACGATAGGTATAATACCAACCAATCAGTTCCCGACGAGTCCTGTCCAGTGTACTCGTAACCTAACGAGCACCCGCATACTATCTCAAGTACGACGTACTGACGGCTGTGGGACAGACCGTCTCCTACGCTGGGATGAGAAGCGCATACGCTAGTTTACTCCGGAGTATCGATGCCCTGTCTCGATAGTCCAACGACTAGGGACCTGTAGAAGGATGTGCTTATGGATTACCCAGCCTCCACGAGTGTGAGCGCCATCACAACGCTGGTAATCAAGCAAAGATCCTAAGGGCTCTACTAATATGTATATAAGCGATATGCTAAAAGAAACACATGCACATATTAAAGCAGAGACAAACCAAGTAGCATACTACCATTTCGAGCAAGATTGTATATACAACTGTGAATATCCCAAGCTTCCATCAAGTAATATACATACTAGTATGATACAGTAATGGCTTCTAGGGCATATACACTAACAATCTCCCACTTGCACTAAGGCCATATACTGGCGTATCGAAGACCTATCATCTCGATCAGCCGCTCGAACTGAGTCTGGGGTAAGGCCTTCATGAATGGATCTGTAGTGTTATCTTCTGAAGCAACCCTCCGAACCTCGATGTCCTGGCGATCCACGATCTCCCTGATCAGGTGATACCGCCTCAAGATGTGTCTGGATTTCTGATGGGACCTGGGTTCCTTTGCTAAAGCTATAGCCCCGTTGTTGTCGCAATACAGAGGTATTGGATCAACAATGGACGGAACCACTTGAAGTTCTTTCAAGAACTTCCTCATCCAGATGGCTTCTTTTGCGGCATCAGATGCAGCGATGTATTCCGCTTCCATAGTCGAGTCTGCAACGGTTTCCAGTTTGGAACTCTTCCAACACACCGCCCCTCCATTGAGGGTAAAGACAAAGCCCGATATGGACTTGGAATCATCCTTGTCACTCTGGAAGCTGGAGTCAACAAAGGCCTCGATCTGGAGGTCTTTTCTGCCATACACCAAGAACATCTCCTTAGTCCTTCTCAGGTACTTGAGAATGTTCTTTACCGCTATCCAGTGTTTCTCCCCAGGGTTTGACTGATACCTGCTTACTACACCCAGTGCATAAGCCATATCTGGTCTAGTACACAACATCGCATACATTATAGAGCCTACCGCAGAAGCGTGGGGTATAATAGACATGCGATCCCTTTCCAAATCAGTCTTGGGAGACATCTCTTTAGAGAGGGTGATCCCATGACAAGCCGGTAGATTACCGCGCTTGGAATCTTCCATACTGAATCTTTTCAGTATGGTGTTGATGTACCTGGACTGCAAAAGTCCTAATATCCTCTTGGATCTATCACGATAGATCCGGATCCCCATAATGTACGAGGCATCACCCAGGTCTTTCATGGAGAACCTGTGTGACAAGAACCCCTTGACAGATTGTAGCATAGGAATGTCATTTCCTATCAATAGAATGTCATCCACGTACAAAACAAGGAATACGACAGTTCTTGCTACAAATCTACTATAAATGCATGGTTCATCGGGATTTTTGATAAAGCCAAATTCTTTGACCGTCTCATCAAAACAGATGTTCCAACTCCGCGATGCCTGCTTTAGTCCATAGATGGACTTAAGCAACTTGCACACCTTTCCGCTGCTCCCACTCTGAATGAAACCCTCTGGCTGGTCCATATAGACACACTCCTCTAAATTTCCATTTAGAAAAGCGGTCTTTACGTCCATCTGCCAAATCTCATAATCGTGGAAGGCAGCAATGGCAAGAAGGATCCGAATGGATTTCAGCATAGCCACTGGAGAAAAGGTTTCATCATAGTCCAAAACAGGTCTTTGACGAAAACCCTTTGCAACAAGTCTAGCCTTATAGGTTTCAACCTGTCCATCTACACCAATCTTCCTTTTGAAGATCCACTTGCATCCTACGGGTTTTACCCCATCTGGAGCAATGTCCAACGTCCATACCTTGTTGGTGTACATGGACTCCATTTCGGTCCGCGTTGCATCCAGCCATTTTACCGAGTCAACGCTCTGAATGGCTTGCTGGAAACTAGTAGGCTCATCACTATCAATGATGCAGTCCTCTCTATCCCCGTCTATGAGAAAACCATAGTATCTCTCGGGCGGATGAGACTGCCTACTACTCCTGCAGAGCGGTGTAGGAATGTCCTGATCTTTCGAACCCTCTGGTTCTACTAAGCTTTCAGTAATAGCTTGTGGTTCTGGAATTTCTTCCAGTTCTACTGCGCTCCCACTAATTTCCTTTTCCAAAAACTGGTGTTCTAGAAAATGGGCATTACGAGAAACAAAAACCTTTTGTTCCTCTGCGTGGTAGAAAAGATACCCCCTGGTGTTCTTTGGGTATCCCACAAACTTACACAGTACTGAGCGTGCCTCGAGTTTGTCCGCATGCTGCTTTTTGACAAAAGCTGGACATCCCCAGATCTTCAGGTATTGAAGATAGGGTTTCTTCCCACTCCATAATTCATACGGTGTGGTAGGCACAGTCTTAGTTGGAACCCGGTTCAAAAGGTATGCGGCTGATTCTAGCGCATATCCCCAGAATGATCGCTGTAACTCAGCGTTACTCATCATAGACCGTACCATATCCAATAGGGTTCGGTTCCGCCTTTCTAATACACCGTTATGTTGCGGAGTGTATGGAGGAGTAAGCTGAGAGAGAATTCCATTCTCTTTTAAGTAGTTCAGGAACTCGACACTCAAGTATTCACCACCTCGATCTGATCTTAGTGTCTTGATACTTTTGCCTGTTTGTTTTTCTACTTCATTCTTGTATTCCTGAAACTTTTCAAAGGCTTCAGATTTATGTTTCATTAAGAAGACATGTCCGAACCTTGAAAAATCAACCGTAAAAGTAATGAAGTAAGAATAACCGCTTCGTGCATGCGTAGACATTGGACCGCACACGTCGCTGTGTACGAGTCCCAAGAGCTCGCTCGCTCTTACTCCGTGTCCAGTGAACGGAGTCTTTGTCATCTTTCCTTTGAGACAGGATTGACAAGTTGCATAAGATTGATACTCGAACGGATCCAAATATCCTTCTTTATGTAACTTAGTCAACCTTCTCTCATTGATGTGACCCAGTCTACAATGCCATAAGAAAGCCTGATTGATATCTGGAGACTTTCTTTTGTGTGTATTCTGGACGTTGAAAATCTGTGGTTGGTTTAATACGTATATACCGTTGCTTAATGTACCTAACCCAATCAGAACTTGATTAAGGTGAATGTTCACAACATTACTTACAAATGCAAATTCATAACCTTCTTTAGATAATAAAGATACAGAAATGATATTACAAGTTGCATTTGGTACAAAATAACAACCACGCAAAACCAAAAAATGTCCATCTGACAAACCCAGGTGATAGTCCCCCACGGCCTCAGCATCCATGCTAGCTTCGTTTGCAACTCTGAAGGTCATGTCACCTGCTTTAAAAAACCTACGCTTTCTCAATGCCTGTAAAGAATTACAGATATGAGATCCTGATCCGGTATTCAATACCCAGGAAGTAGAGTTTATTGATAGACAGTTTTCAATAACATAACACGTGAAGCTGAAGCCGCAATCTGCTTCAGATCCTGTGTCCTGGCTTTCCAAGCCCTACAATCTTTCTTCCAGTGTCCACTCTTGTGACAGTAAAAGCATTCTTCCTTATCCACAAACTTCCCTGCTACCTTTGTTTCTTTTGCCTTTCCCTTCGTATCCTTCGTACTAACACCGCCCCTTGGTTTGGCGGGGGTTTTCTTCTTCTTTCCCTTGGCTTTCTTCTTGGACCTAGAAGAGGAAGATCCTCCTACAAACAAAGTGGATGTTTCCCTACCTTTCTGTAGGGTGCCCTCTGCACTCCTCAGCATGTTGAGGAGCTCTGAAAGTTCAACTTCCTTTTCTTGCAAGTTGAAATTCAGGATGAACTGGGCTTAAGTGGAAGGAAGGGACTGAAGAATCAAGTCCGTATGGAGCTCATTCTCCAACGTGGTCCCAAGGTCCGCGAGCTCCTCTATGTAGCCAATCATCTTAAGCACGTGTTCCGCTACCGATGATCCGACGGCCAATCTTGCCGAAAATAGCTTCTTCGACACTTCGTATCTTGCGATACGAGATTGCTCTCCATACAGTTCTTTTGTATGGAGAAATATGGATTCAAGGTCCATATTCTCATGCCTCCTCTGATGTTCGTTATCCATAGAGGCAAGCACCGGGCACTTGGCCTTCGCGCAGTCGATTTCCCAGGTCTTACGGATTTCCCTATCCGCGACGCTGGTTTTGGGACCTGGGACAGGGGGAGTTTTGGTGGTAAGAAGATACCCCAACTTGTCATAAGTGATTGCCATTTTGACATTCCTGAGCCAATTTTTGTAGTTTGGCCCTGTCAGTATGTTTTTATCTAGTAGTAACTTAAGTCCAGTCATGATGTTTGGTCGCTGCAATTAGGAGAGAGAGAAGAAACACTTTAGCATGATGCTCTTGCAAGTTTAGAGTGGTTTTTAATTTGTCTAAACAGGATGGCTCCCACTGTCTCTCAAATCCCTCCTCAAACCATAAAGGAAGAATTAGTCGGGATCAATCTCACCGTACAATACTTGCTTAACCGTTCAGCCAGGCTGGTGTTGGTATTTCGAGGGAGGTTTTCCAACGCTTTCGCGAAGTTCCTTAATTAAATAACCTCTTTTCCCTGGGGGCGTAGCCCCGCTAACACCTTTCTAGACACCTACTAGGTTTATAGCATTGATCGTTTAGTGAGAAATTTCCCGAGGAGTAGCATATACTCACAGTAGGATCGGGATCCAAATATCATCGCGTGACAAAACTGAAGGAATCCTACCAGAATCATCACACTCCAAATGGTATGCAACGCTAGCAAGTTTCAGTACTTATGAAACTCCCGATGTGATTGTTGCCCCATGCTCGTATGACTTTAGCGTGAGGTCAAAATGTCATAAGTCACATGTCAAGTTCTACCCATCATTATCCAAGTTAATTTGAACCCACCCGTACCTACCCTTGACGTAGGCCAAAATGGCAGTACGACTGTCTCAAATCAACGCATTCTATCTATGCAACAGATAAATATCCGGCAGCTACCAATCACTATGCCTTGGCGTGAGGTCAAAATACATAGCTTGAATACTACCGAATATTTAACTGAAATGATGGAGGGCTACGAATGGTTTTGGCGAAACCGTGAACGTAGTGAACTTGATATAATCGATGGAACGAGATAGCTTTTAAAAGGAGTGGTTCAAATTCCGCATTTAAAAGTTTAGTTTTGAAAAAAACCGAGTGGTTTTCAAAGTGTTCCAATCGACTTTTGCTTGGTTTATTTTCTTGCATTAGTTCTTTTAATGCGTCCCATCATTTAATCCTACCATTGCAAAAAACAACCAAAATATGACGTACGCTTATGCCATTCGCATTCGCCACGGGGCCCCGTCATCACCCGTTAGGTTACTTAACTAACGACAGAGCGGGGGCTGGGCTAGCGCGGCTGTAAAACATAAGCAACGCCTAAATAGTTATTATATATAAATATATAGCAATGATAGACATTACAGATCACGGATGAATACATTGGATATACTAGGAATCCGCAATCCGTTCGAGCCTGCAACAAAAAGCAGATTACACGGTCGCGGTGAATAGCCAATACCCCACCCAAGACCCCTACGGGTGCGGCAAACTACCCGCCAAGTACCCGATGCGAAGCAACCTCCCTCAACACCGTGAGTAGGCCACTCGGCACTTCGATATACCCGGTAGTTTGTGCACCCCCTCTATGGGTCTATCCTAGGAGCAAAAACAGTAAAAAGAATTATACAATGACGGCTACAACCCCGACCCGGTTGTGCGGCCAAACAAATAATATTACATCAATTTACATATTACATGAATGAAAGAAAAAGAAACACTCATCTCACATCCACCCCGGCTATTCACCCGCGACAATCCAACGTATTCATATACACATACCATCATCAAACACAGATCACAGATATGTACAACCACCACTAATCGACATATAGCGATTGGTCCACGTTCAATACATATAAACATCACAGATATAACCGATTAGTCAAAGTATAGTGAAGTTCGATCAAAAAATACGGATTTATAGGCCCCCAAATACAAATATCTTTTCTGGAAAATCTGGGCTGAAATAAACCATCTTAAAAATCCCAAAACCACAACCTAAGAACACTGCACCAAACTCGGTCATGATCCGAGTCAAAACGGCCGCGGTTCCGCGGCAATGGGTATACTTTTGCCGCGGAACCGACGCGCTTTGAAAGGATCACTCGACCGTTTTTGGTGGGCTTCTTCACAAAACCCTGAGCCGATTTTTGAAGTATGATTTTTTATTTTTTGAGCAGAAAATATTTCAACAGAAAGTTAGGGTTTTGTGTTTTTAGTTTTGCGATTTTTACCGATCGAACTTCTATACACTTTACTAACTAGCTAGTTTATGTTTAGTTAGGCTCTGATACCACTGTAAGTCCATGTTGCCAACCCCGGTTCTTGTGGGGAGACGGAAACGGTATAAAAATCAAATTTTTAGTGCACTAGGCAACATGGACTAACAAAAGTCGGGATCTTTTCTAAACAAAACTAGCTACCAAACTAAAGAGAGTTAGCTACTCGGAAAAGATGTTATACTTAGGGCTATATGTCCTTCTCACTTTGCTCCTTGTACTGAACGGAAGTGGTCTCCTTGCCGTCTTCTCTCGTCAAAGAAGGATCCACCCGAGAGCCTCAACCTTTGGCTTCAACTTCAAGCTAGAAGTGACTAAGGTGCTAGAAGTGCTAATCCTAGAACCTTAGATGAGAGTAGAGATTGTTTTGGAGTGGTTTTTATCAAGCTCGAGTGTTTCTCAACACATGAGAGGGGAGAGCCTGAGGAAGAGGAAGAAGAGGAGAGAGAATGAATATGATAGAATGAAATGGTTTTTCAACCATAACAAAATATAAGTGATTTATCAAAAATAATATTAATCAAAAATGAAAAGGTGATGGTTAGTTTGAATAGACCATTATCATATCACCATAAATGATTTTGCAAAGATCAAAGAGCATCTACAAAAGGTAATGATGATGGTCAAAGTTTCAAACCTAGTCAACTAGTCAACCATGGTCAACAAGTCAACAAGCCCAACCATGACACAATTTCATTTAATTAATATTATTAATTTGATAAATCACAATATCATTAGGGTTTGGAAAAAGACGACTGTCAACTGTGCATACACACCCGTTCCAAAACCCCAATGAAAAACCTCTTCCTCCGCCTCAATCAACTGTGCATACACACCCGCGTTCATGTTCCGAGGAACACGAACACAAAGAGATAAAACCAATCCCAGATCATATACTAGGATCCGGCTTAAACCAAAGCCCGCTAGTATAAGCTGTCCGGACAACAAACGTGCACAAGTGCGCGGATGTGAACGAACCCTGTCGCAAAACCATGCGACCTCTACTCATTTTGCCAAAAGGCGAATAGCTCTCTGTGTGGGACTCTAAAGACTCGACACTACGGTGGCAGTGGGTTTAACCACAGACCGCAAGCGGCACTAGCTGTACGTAACGGTCCCCAGGTAGATGCCGATAAGAAGACTGACGAGGTGAACCCCATCTGAACTCCTACTGAGCCTGAATGTGACAGTCTCCGTACAGTCCGGTCTGTTCGTCTGATACATCGCATGGCGGGCCTAAGGGGCGGTAAACGTCATTCTTCTAATAGCGGTACAAGTCGTGTCGGAGTGAAGCCCAGAACACCCTGAGATAACACTGGAAACCTACCAGTATATCTCGCTTGCCCTGGCCAGGGACTACTCGTATAATGGCTCTCCTAGACACAGCGCGATGTCAACCCCCAATATCGGGAGAGACGAATCCTGTCTAACCGTCACTACTTCCAAGTGCTTCGGGACTGCACCCAACTACCACCTGTTTGCACGACTCCTTTGAGCCGTGGTAGGGTAGTAATCAAAGTAAAGTAGGAACACACTTGAGGCGAAGTGACAGTGTCAAGTCAGCGGACTAAGCTGTACTTATGTCACCTGGGAACTGATAACTGACGATAGGTATAATACCAACCAATCAGTTCCCGACGAGTCCTGTCCAGTGTACTCGTAACCTAACGAGCACCCGCATACTATCTCAAGTACGACGTACTGATGGCTGTGGGACAGACCGTCTCCCACACTGGGATGAGAAGCGCATACGCTAGTCTAGTCCGGAGTATCGATGCCCTGTCTCGATAGTCCAACGACTAGGGACCTGTATAAGGATGTGCTTATAGATTACCCAGCCCCCACGAGTGTAAGCGTCATCACAACGCCGGTAATCAAGCAAAGATCCTAAGGGCTCTACTAATATGTATATAAGCGATATGCTAAAAGAAACACATGCACATATTAAAGCAGAGACAAACCAAGTAGCATACTACCATTTCGAGCAAGATTGTATATACAACTGTGAATATCCCAAGCTTCCATCAAGTAATATACATACTAATATGATACAGTAATGGCCTCTAGGGCATATACACTAACAAGCGAGAACCTCCAGGTCCACCGGCGCCTCAGGGAATCCTCCCTCTGAGCGGAAGAATGGGAATGAAAGATCAGCAGACATGGTGCCTGCAAGAAAATGAGAAATTCAGTTATCAGCATCATAAGTTAATTTTAAAAATTCCCACGCTTGGTACTTTAAAATTTATACCACACTACAATGCAGTGGAAAGGGGACCAAAGGGGGACCCACAAAATCCAGATGACAATGCATCAGTTAATAAGACAGCCTCATCATTGGATGAGACTGTCAATTAATGAGGAGATCCTCAAAAGAATATTCTCATTAAATGAGAAATCCGTTGAGACAAGGAGAAAATCTCCCTTTTCAGAGCAAAACTCTGTCACAGAGTGACATTTGTCAAACTCTGGTCACAAGGGAATAAAATTCCTTAAAAGAGCCTAGCTCTGTAATAATGATGGAAAAATCCATCAAAGGAAAAATTAATTTCTAAAAAAAATTTTAAGTTTGAGATCTTAAAGATCCATGAAAAACTCTTAAGAGTTCATCATCTTTGGATCAAAAGATCTACGTTTTGTCAAAGAGCAAAGCTCTGTTCATGGGTTAAGAAACCCTGAAACAAATTCTTGAGAGCAAAGCTCTGTTTATGAAACCTCAAAGGGGTTTTCTTTAGATCAAAAGATATATGAGAGCAAGACTCTATTAATTAAAATTAATTTAATTAAGTTAAGTTAATTTTTACCTAAGATGTTTCTAGAGTTCTAACTCTGAAAATGAGAGCAAGGCTCTGAGGTTCTTGAAAACAAGAGCAAGGCTCTGAAAATAAAATTCTTGAAGATGATAATCATCTGCTGAGGACCAAGGGTCCTATTTATAGGCGCTTAAGCTCCCTTTCAACTCCTGAGTTGATCCAACGGATCAGATCTTGCCACCGCTGCACTCACGTGTGCGCCACGTGAGCGCAACGGTGGGGGGGCATTTGTTTCCTCCAATCAGGGCAAAACTCTGTTTGAATTTCAAATTCAAAAGGTGAAGCAACGCTCCAGATCCCTTGCGCTGTGCGCAGAGCGCCACGTGTCAAAAGCAGACACGCCAGCGCAAGGGGCGCTGCGCCCAAGGCAACGCACCCCAATCAGAGCAAGGCTCTGTTTTAAAATTTAAATTTTAAAAACAAAAGAAGCAACGCTTCAGATAACTTGCGCTTTGCGCTGCGCGACACGTGTCAGCGCAGTTGCGCTGCGCGACACGTGTCAGCGCAGTTGCGCTAGCGCAGGTGCACTTGCGCCAACTGTGCTAGCACTAAAACTTAAATAATGAATTATTTAATCAGAATTAAAATTCTAGAAAGATCTTTTTAATTTTATTAAAACAAGAAGATTATCTTCTGTAAAACAGAGGCCTTAGGATCAAAGATCCAACGGTTGGGAAATATCCCCAGATCAATCAGAGAAAAATCTCTGTAACTAACCTAACAAACTAATTGGCCATATATAAAGGCCCCTAGACTCCAAGTCTCAGATATACAGAGTTCCTCCAAAAACTTTGAGAAAAATACTCAAAGAGAAAAAAAAGGTAAACCTTTGAAAAAAGAAGAATTTCTTCTAAAAAGATCAATGATCTAAGAACAATATCAAGATCTTCAATAAAAAGAAAAAGATCATAAAGATCTAATCACAAAGACAATAAAGAAGTAATTTACTTCATTTCTAGATCTTTTGATCTATATAAAGGCACAGCCTTTCGATGAACCATTGGTTCTTGAATCTTGAGGTAGAACCTCTTTAGAATAAGAAAAACTTGTTTCTTTGATCTTAATTAGATCAAGATGCGCTCTACGCTATTGAACAGTGCCCTGCACTCTTAATTTGCGCTGTTGCGCTCCTTGGACTGGCGCAAGTCACCAGAGAGCGACACGTGTCAATCTGCGCCTTGTGCTCCTAAAAACATAGCACTGCGCTCTTGGATTGGCGCACTGCACCAAAGCGCGCCACGTGTCAGCAGCGCACTGGCGCAGCGCACTGCGCTAACAGACTTGCGCTCAGCAGAGCGTGACACGTGTCACCTCCATGTGCGCTGGCGCCTTGCGCTCTTTAATTGGCGCAGAGCGCCTGACAGGCCACGTGGCGCACTGTCAGAGAAACAAATGCTCTGCATAATTAAAAAGGGGCAGAGCCCAATTAAAAAGTCTAACAGACCAAAACAAATGCTATGCATTATTAAAAAAGGGGCAGAGCCCAATTAAAAGGCCTAACAGGCCTAATCTAAATGTTGTGCATTTAATTAAAAAGCCCAATGCTGTGCATTATTTAAAAAGGGCAGAGCCCAAGCAAAGGCCTAACAGGCCAAGTATAAATAAAATGTTGAACATTTTCAAATGGACTTAGCCTAATTCTGGCCATAAGTCCTCAATTTAAATTGAACTGAGCACAACTGCTCTCCCAAATAGATTTACACCCGGTTCAAGGGTACATCTCTGAACTCCTCTGATATCTGTTGTTATAATCCTTCAACGTCGTCAAAGAGGTGACGGGTCCCGACAACCATACATTGCTACGGACTGTGGGGTCCTTAAACTCATGGACCGAAATGTTCTTAAACTAATATTCGTCCCCAAAATGGGAATGTTGGACCGAAATGTCCTTACACTAATATTCGTCCTCAAAATGGGAATATTGGACCACCATGTCCTTAAACTGGAGATCGACCGCAATGTCTCTAAACTAAACGATAGAGCCCAAATGCTCTCTTGTTGGATCTAAATGATCCTATTAAGTTGATCTTAGTCCGGAAATCAGACTAACGTATCCTTAACAAACGTTATCTTAGCTTCAAATGAGACTAACGTATCCTTAAACCCAAACCTCAAATCCAAATCTAAGAAAATACGGATTTGGACTAATCCACGCCCTACGGGCGACAACATACATTAGTCTTCGTATACAATCCACGGGCAACCACAAACAAAACAAGCACCCATGACACGAAGTGACCATCTGGAGAAGGAGAAAGTGGTTACCGCGATGCGGTAGCGTAATTAACTGCAGGGGCTTGCTCCTGCAGGAAAGAGCGTCCCCACAATCAAAAAAAAACCTCACCGTGAAGGGGAATCTGACGAAGTCTGCTACATCGGCCGCATCCATTTAAACCTTCGATACACGATGCCATAAACCAACTTGGCATCTTCGGAGAGGTGGACGGATAGCACCTATTAGCGTCTGTCCCGAAATTCAGGCAAGACGTTCGCCGCGTCTCCGCCACGTCTTTCGGAGGGGAACAGTCTTCACTGGAAGGAAGTGAGCCGCTTTCGTCAACCGGTCAATAATCACCCAAATGGAGTCATACCCCCGACTAGCCCTGGGTAGACCCACAACAAAGTCCATGGAAATTTGCTCCCATTTCCACTCAGGAACGGGTAAAGGCTGCAACTCTCCAGTCGGTCTCTGATGCTCAGTCTTGGCTTGCTGACAAGTCAGGCACCTCGAAACGAAGTCTGAAACATCATGCTTCATCCCTTCCCACCAGTAAATGTCTCTCAAGTCACGGTACATCTTGGTGGAACTTGGATGAACGCTAAAGGCTGACTGATGTGCCTGCTCTAGGATCTCGCGTCTCAACCCATCGGTATCTGGTACACACAAGGGAGTCCTGAAACGTAGCACACCCTGGTCATCAATCATGAACTCAGAATCTGTACCCTGCCGAACAAGCTCAAGAATCTCAGGCAAACAGGCATCACTGGGCTGCGCCTCACGGATATGATCAAGTAGAAGTGGATGGGCGCGGAAGTGAGCAAGCTGTCCCCCAGTGGAAGTAAACTCAAACTGCACTCTACCATCGCACAAGATCTGCCAATCTGCAGAAGATTGTCTCTGAACTGCGCTTAACTGGGACAAGCTACCCCCCGGCCTATGACTCAAAGCATCAGGTACCACATTCGCCTTGCCCGGGTGATAAAGGATCTCACAATCATAATCCTTCACAAGCTCCATCCACCGGCGTTTTCTCAGATTCAGATCCCGCTGCTGGAAGATGTACTTCAAGCTCTTGTGGTCCGTGAAAATCTGACACGACTCTCCGTACAAGTAATGTCTCCAGATCTTCAGCGCTAAGACCACTGCGGCCATCTCAAGATCATGAGTGGGATAGTTCTGCTCGTGCTTCTTCAGCTGCCTAGAAGCATAAGCAATCACTCTATCATGCTGCATCAGTACACAACCGAACCCCACTCGAGAAGCATCACGGTAAATGACAAAGCCTCTCGATCCAGAAGGCAAAGATAGAACTGGTGCAGTCGTCAACCGAGTCTTCAACTGCTGAAAACTCTGCTCACACGCCTCAGTCCAAAGAAAAGGAACCCCCTTCCGGGTTAGTCCGGTCAGCAGTGCAGCAATACTCGAGAAATCCTGTACGAAATGGCGGTAATAACCGGCTAAGCCCAAAAGGCTGCGGACCACTGTCACAGATACAGGTCTGTACCAAAGCAGTACAACCTCAATCTTCCTCGGGTCTACACGAATACCGTCTCCCGTCACCACATGACCCAGGAAGTCAACCCTATCAAGCCAAAATGCGCACTTTGAGAATTTAGCATACAGCTGGTGCTCTCTCAATGTCTGCAAAGAAATCCTCAAGTGTTGTTCATGCTCCTCACGACTCCTAGAGTTGACCAAAATGTCGTCAATAAACACAATAATAAATTGGTCGAGGAATGGTCTGAAAATCCGGTTCATCGGATCCATGAACGCTGCTGGGGCATTAGTGAGTCCGAACGACATCACCAAAAACTCATAATGCCCATAGCGCGTACAAAAAGCAGTCTTCAGAATGTCATCATTCCGAAACCGCAACTGATGATAACCCGATCGCAAATCAATCTTAGAAAAATATTTCGTCCCCTGGAGCTGATCAAGCAATCGTCAATGCGAGGTAAAGGATACCTATTCCGCACCGTAACTCGGTTCAATTGATGATAATAAATACACAACCTCAAGCTGCTGTCCTTCTTCTTGACGAACAGCACAGGAGCTCCCCAAGGAGAAACACTCGGACGCACAAGTCTCCTATCAAGAAACTCTTGCAGTTGATCGTTAAGCTCTTTAAGCTCCGCCGGGGCCATCCGGTAAGGCGGTATAGAAATAAGCCCCGTGCCGGGAATCAGATCAATGCAGAATTCAATATCGCGCTCTGGCGGCAATCCAGGTAACTCATCTGGAAAAATGTGATTTCCAAATGTTTCCATCTTTTACTTCTTGTTTGGTTTAGATTTCTGGGTTTCGGCTTACTTAAATTACGTTACGCCTGTTGACGTTACGTGGTCTAAGTGCCGGTCACGTGCCAAATTTTGGGTCGTGACAAAATTGGTATCAGAGCGTTAGGTTTTACCTTTCGGAGTGTAGAATGATCTTGGTATGATGGAGTAGGTAGTTTAAGCAGAGTGATGTAGCGTGTGTATGTTCCGCGGCATACTTACGACACGGTACTCCGCCTAAGTGACCTTAGGACTTATTGTTTAAAATTACTTCCGTGATTATATACATCCCTGTGATTCGATTTCTATATTCTTATCGAATCCTGTTTCCATTTCCAGCCTTTATGCCGCCAAAGACTACGAGGGCACAGAGAGCGGCCGTGAGGGCCGTGGTCAGAGTTGGTTCGTCTGAGACGAGGACTGACCAGGGCGGTACACCCGTTGTGCAAGAGCATATTGATCCACCTTCGATGGACCGTATTACTAGGCTTGAGACAGGTATGCAGGATATGCGCCAGATGATGGGGTCGTTGGTTGTGGCTAGTCGAGCGCAGCGACAGGAGGTTGTCCCACCTATTGCAGGGACCGTAATGGTGCCTACTGTTGAGGCAGTTGTACCTGCAGCTACAGAGGTGATCACCGTATCGTTATCTGAGTTCATGAGGCTGAAGCCTCCGGTTTTCACAGGCACTGATGCAGCTGTGGATCCGCGATCATTTATCGATCGGATGGCCAGGATATGTTGTTCGCTGAGATGCTCGGACGCGAGATGGGTAGAGTTCGCGAGTTTCCGTCTGGAAGTTCTTGCCCAGAAGTGGGCGAGTCTTTAGAGAAGGGCAGAGCCGTAGTTCTTTCTCCTATGACCTGGGCTGAGTTTGTGTTGGAGATAGTGCCCTCAGAGTCAATTATTAGGTCACAGGTACGTGATTGCAATGATTGATGGAGGACCTATCCCGGTAGGACAGTCTTACTCGAGATGATAGTATGCTATCTGGTTTACCTTTATCATCGTGTACTGTTTTAGGTGACCTGACAAGTTGCTATTACACGTTGATAGAGCCCCTAGGATTCTTGCTTGACCACCAGCAGTATGAGGGCGATCATATAAGTGGGAGCTGGGGTCTATAAGCATATCCTTAAATGGTCCCTAGTCGTGTGAGTTTCGAGACAGGGCATCGATACTCCAGAGTAGACTAGTGTATACAGTCGAGACCCCGACGAGGGGCGGTGGCCGGTCTCACAAGCCACTGGTGTCAGTTGGATCACCTAAGATGTATACAGGTGCTCATTGGGTTATGAGTACACCGGACATGACTCGCCGGGAACATGCTAGTTGGTCATATACCAGACGTCAGATGGCAGTTCCCTGGTGACATGTGTGCAGGTTAGTTCATCGACCTGGGGATCGTCATTTGTCTCGTGTGAGTTCCCACTGTACTTTGATTACTACCCTACCACGGCTCAAAGGAGTCGTGCAAACAGGTTTTAGTTGGGTACAATCCCGAGCCACATGGAGGCAGTGAGCGTATCTTCAGGGGTTCGTCTCTCCCGGTATTGGGGGTGAGGTCGTGCTGTGTCTAGGAGAGCCATTACACGAAGTCCTTGACCAAGGCAGGAGATTTACTGGTAGGTATTCCAGTAGTATCTCAGGGTGTTCTGGGCTACACTCCGACACGACTTGTACCGCTTTTGGGGGTCTGACTTTTACCAACCCCCTAGGCCCGCCATGCGATACTCATAGACGAACGGACCGGACTGTACGGATATTGTCACTGACAGGCTCAGTAGGGTTGTCAGGCTGAGTTCGCTCACAGACGTCCCTTTTAGTCAGTACCTGGTAGCCCGTTACGTATTGGCTTATACCTCTGACGTGCTAGTGGTTAAATCCACAACCAAGGTTTTGACGAGTCTTTAGAGTCCCCCACATTCTGTTACTCAGCTTTCAGGCGAAAGGTTGTAGAGGCCGTATGGAGATATGGCAAGGTCCGATCAGATACGTGCGGTATTGCACGGATCAGGATCGGACAGTTTGTACTATAGGCCGTATGGAAATATGGCAGGGTTCGATCAGATACGTGCGGTATTGCACGGATCAGGATCGAACGGATATTACTAGCCGGCTTTGGTTTAAGCCGGATCCTAGTATAGTACAGTGTGAATTTTGTCTCATTGCATTTGTATTTCGGTCGGAATACAAATGCGGGTGTGTATGCACAGTATCGGAGTTTTCCTGTAATTTATTACGGGACCAGTTTTCTGGAGTTGCCAGTTTGCTTTTCGTTTCGGCCAATTTTCTTTGTATCGTTCATTGGCCGAAGATTGGTGGAGGAGGGCTTATTTGCATTGTTGCAAATAGGCATTTGTGGAGGGTGTTCTTTGCATATATTTGTATCATGATGGTTTCATGATGGAGCCCATCCTTTGACTCTTTCTTTTCCATCATGGCTTGACTTTGTAAACAATCATGGTTGTTGATGATTGTTGGTTGAGTATTGGTTTTGGGAGTGATCATTGTTTCTCATCATCACTTGCTTTTCAACCACCTCTTTGTCTTGACTCTCTCTCTCTCTTGTATGAGATGAGAATGGCTCCCATTTTTGATACACTCTCTCCACTCCCACTCCCTCTTCTTCCCTTGTGTTGGCCGGCCATGCATGGGGCTGCCCATGATTTTTGGTGTGGGATTTTTGATTCATTTCATGTTGCAAAATCCCACAACACCATCTCCAAAAAGCTTGTATCAATCCTCCACCAAAAGGCAATTCCTACGACCCCAAAATGAGACTTGTACACTACATTCTACAGCAAATCTTGGGCACGTTGACTAGCCAGCTTCGTGCCCGAGTTGCCTCGGCATTGAGGTGGGAGCCCGTAAAAGAAGTAGGCGATGTGGTGCACTTCCGGCGACGAGGAGGAGACGGGACATTCCGCAGGAGATCGGGACGACGACGAGAAGACCGGAGGACTCGAATCTGTCGGTATATCTCTCTTCCCCATCTTGTAGATAGTTAGGACTAGTTAGTGGTTCGATCCGGGTATTAGTGCGCGGCGGTTTGCCAGTTCAAGAAAATTTAAAGTTTATCACCGCTTCCGCATTTGGCCGTCGGATTGACGGCCGGGGCGCCGCCGTGCACTTACAGTGGTATCAGAGCCTCGCCATTAACTTAGTCTAGCTTTCTTTAATGTGTTTTTCAGTTCCGATCGATCAAATGTTCCAAAACCCGTATTTCCTCCACGACAGTTTTCTGTTGAAATTTTTTGGTCTCCAAAAATTTTTCAGGTTGTATAAAATTAATGTACTGGAGACTACTAGGCTACTGTAGAAATTCGACAGGGTGAATCCACAGTGGAGGCGCGGATCCGCGGCCAAAACCCCCTTTGGGCCGCGGTTCCGCCGCACACTGTGGGGATCCCTGCACCAAATTTCTACAGTATCTTTCTGGGGTTAAAATTGGGGTTTTGGAATATTAATATTGGGCCCAGAATTTCTTGATCTGCTACAGTAATGCTTGGGGGCCCACTTGTTAAAATTTGATTGGTCGGATATTTTAAACACATTATTTCACAGTATTTACATTATATCTGCGACCGTGAATGTCACTCGATCGGTAAATCCGGTCTAACTGCTATAGCCCGGTTAGACGGATTTGCGAACGTGACTTTCACGTTGATGTTCTGTTTTTGCTGTGATGTTGCGGATCGGTCGTGGGGGATAGCCTGGATGCAATGCTAGTACAGTTGTGGTTGTATTATGTACATTTGATATTGTGGGGCGAGCGTCCGACATGTGGACTGCCATCACTGCCTGTTTGTATTATTATTTTGGGGCACGGCCAGGTTGCGGTCGATGTACCCGTTGTATGTATATTTTACTTTCTGTACTAGGATTACCCCGCGGAGGGGTGCACGGATAGCCGGATTCTAGAGGGCAACAAGCCCGCATCTCATGGCATTGAGACGGAGGGGGCTTCACTCTAGGATTGGCGGGCTATTCGCCGCACTCGTAGGGGGTACAGGTTGACCCAGGAGGGGTGCCCAAGTTACCGGATTCCGTGAAGTGCTGGGTGGTCCATTCACGGTGCTGAAGGGGGCTGCCTCGCTTCAGGTTTTGGCGGGTAACTTGCCGCGCCCGTAGGGGTCTAGGATTTCATTGCACAGGCTATCCACACGACCAGGGGAACGTCGGGTTTCAGTAGTGGCTCTGTGAAACCTGGGGATCCCAGATATCTGTATTGTTTCTGTGATGCTGTACATTTTCTGTGATGTTGCATTTTTTTTCACGCCTTGAGCGAATATAATATATTGGTATATATATTAGTAGATGTTGTATATGTTTTACATCCGCGCTAGTCCAGTCCCCGCTCTGTCGTTAGTTAGCTAACCTAACGGGTAATGACGGGACCCAGTGGCGAATGCGAATGGCATATACGTACATCAGTATATTTTCGTTCTTTTTGGTGTGATCAATTGATGGGACTGCGTTGATTCGGATCAATGCAAGTTTAAAAACAAACCTAATCTGATGTTGTTGGAACACTTTTCAAAAAGCTGTTATTGCAAGGACGTTCACTTTTGTTTTGCATCGTGGTATTCAGTTGGAATATCCTGCTCCTCAGTCGACGAGGCAAGGGCCGAGATCCCTTCACCGGGAGTGACCCCTTGGACAGAAGTTTGCGTCAGGGCATTAACTTCACTATAGCCGATTACTTTTGCTTTACATCGCGGTATTCATTTGGAATATCCTGCACCCCATTCTACGGGGAAAGAGCCGAGATCCCTTCACCGAGAGTGACCTCTTTAGCGAAGGTTTTCGTCACTATATTTTTAAAAGCTATCAGTTCCTTCAACGATATCAAGTTCATTACGTTAAAGGTTTTCGCCAGAAACCATTCGTAGCCCTCCGTCGTTTCATATGGGTAGTCAATAGTATTCAAGCTGTGTTTGTTGGCCAAAGTCAAGGCACAGTGTTTGGTAGCTGTTGGTTATTCATATGCAGCATAGATAGATGCGTTGGTTTGGAACAGTCGTATAGCCTTGTTGGCCAAAGTCAAGGGCTTGTGCGGGTGGATTCGAATCAACCTGGAGAATGACGGGTAGAACTTGACATGTGACTTATGATTTGTTGGCCAAAGTCAAGGTCATAAGAGCATGGGGCAGAAATCACATCGGGTGTTTCAAAAGTACTGAAACTTGCCAGATATGCGCATACCTTCTGGAGTGTGATGATGTGAGCGGATTCCGTCACGTTATCATACGATGAGAGTTGGATCCCGATTCCCACTGATGAGTTAGTTTACTCCTCGGGTGACCCCGACTAATTCTTCTTTCAGGTTTGGAGGAGAATTTGAGGTACAGTGGGAGGTTTCCAGATTAGATAAATTGGTAACCATTCTGATCTAGGTTAGAGTGCACGCTGAGTGTTTCTTTTCTCTCTCTCTCTCTTTGGCAGCGACCATTGACCCGACCCTAAGACTATGACTCAATGACCAAGATTGACCGAACCTTCTTAAACACTGGCTTTTGGATTTTCAGAGTTGCAAACCTCATTGCCACTCCTACTTTTACCCTTTTCTCCAGGACACCCCGTATTGCTACGAACGTCCACTTCCATTGGACAAAACCATCGTATGGTTAGATACGAACTCGAAAGAATTTATTCGAGGATGGTTTCAGGTTCTGGAGAAAACGAATAGGATTATTCAGTTGTCTTTTCCTTTTACCTTCTCTCAGGTTACGAGTACTCCTTGGTTTAGGAGATAGTACACCTATTACGCAAATTGGATAGTCTTCTTCCAAACCTTAGGCTGGTGCCGACCGGTAGGGAATGAAGAAAACCAATTAGCATAACGATGGTGTGCAGAAGGTATTAAGTTAAGACAAAGCAAGGGATTAGTAAGAGGGCAAAGTAAATTGCGACTGCTATTCACGACCAAACCAAGTATTTCTTCGCCAATCCTAAAATCACCTTTGTATTTCTCCAGGACACTCCGTATCACTACGATGATCCACAGATTATTTGGATACTCCATCGTATGGTTATATACGAACTCGAAAGGAACTTGTTCCAGTTCGGGGATGGATTCTGGTTCAGGAGAAATAGGAATAAGATTTATTCAGGTGTCTTTTATCTTCACCTTCTCTCGCATTGCGAGTGCTCCTAGGATTAGGACAGTACACCCATTATGCTTATTGGATAGTCTTCTTCCAAACCATAGGCGGGTGCCGAACGGTAGGGAAGGAAGAAAACCATTTGGCCTAAAGGGGTGTGCAGAAGGTAATGAATAAAGACATATGAAGGGATTTGGAGAGGTGGCAAAGAATTATACGGTTACAATCGTGAATCTGAAAGAGGCATTACTAGGAATACCGGGATACCCCATCGAAACATTTCAATGTTTCAGTCTCGCTGTGTACTGTTAAAGAAAAACTGATTTCCCAGTTTGACACTTGCTCCAGGGTATGTATTTACCAGGTTTGATTCTCACATCTGTATGGTTTTACAGATGATGAGTGGGAGTAAGTTATTGGGAATCGGGTGATCATCCTCATTATATCGGGATTCGTTGTAATCGGTGATATTTGAGGAAGTCACCTGGGCTGTTTGCCGGACGACAAATATTTGGTTTTGAATATCCGCTTTTATGCACCAATTTCAAATTGATATATCTGTACGTCTATTTTCATAGAGTGAGATATACCTTTCTGAAATTATGTCTATGACATTTACCTATATCAGTGGATGGTTAGGTAAGGAGCATTAAACAGCGGTATAATTCTTCTTAACCATAAGTACAGTTCTTAACCTACGACACACAGTGAATGAGTTATCAGACTCAAGGGACTTATACAGAGTATTGTATGTTGTCCAGGGTCCATCAGGACAGAGGGGTTGGTCCTCATACTATATTCGGTTTACTTATGACTTCTCTAGTTTTTAGACAGGTGTTTCGCGGAAACACAGGGTCTGAATGTTGAGAAGTTATAGGTATTTGAATACAGTAGAGAACCAGGTATAGCAAGTATCGGGATTCTTCAAAGTGATCGAAGATGTAGATACTTGTGTATGGTATTCAGTTGATAGTAATGATTAAGAGAACTTGCTTCTCTTTTCAGGTTACTCATAATTGGAAATGCTCCTAAGTTGTGTAACGCTGATCGGCCTCCTTCCATTTAGTTGACATGCACCGGAGACAGCTGCATGATTTGGATCTGGTTCAATTAAATCAGTGCCTCTGTTTCTATATTGGATATAGAACAGTTCATATCTTAACGATGTTAAGGTACGGGGAGTTGTCCGGCTTATGATTAAAACCAGACACTGGACAACTCAAGGCATGTTTCTGTAATGGCTGTTTGTGGGTTGACCCAGGCTATGCAGAGGGTTGATTTTCTACCATCTGGATGAACAATAGCGATATTGTTCTAGACTCGCCACAGTTTTAAATTAAAAATGGATTTTTTCAGAAAACAGTAGTGGAAGTATGGTAGAACTGGAAGTGATTCCAGAACCACAAACGATTACTGAAGATTTGATAAGGAACCTAAAGATTCAATCTGGATTGACATTCCATTGGCCACTCCGCAGATAAGGTGGGTAACTTCAGGCACCCGAGAGGTACTACGGTAGCCTCAAGGACGGTGACAGGGAAGTTCTTGTTTACCCACAATTACCATTGCTGTTGTTCCAGGCTGCGAGACCCGGCGGGAGGATGAGTATAGCGTCGTTCTAAACTAGTTTTAGAAGTGTACGTCTATATGACTCTGCCAGAGGGTTTCGTAGTCAGTGGGAGCAGCGGAAGCATTGGTGGACAGGTAGCTTATGTCTATTTATAGACTAAAGCAGATGTAGCGGAGATAGATCATCTATTTCTGACATGACAGTCATGGGTTTGACTTCATCAGAATAGGGGATGGATCTGATGAGAAGGTAGTAGGGTGTAATATCCTGGTATTTGGATGACATACACAGAGTAGGAAAGGAAACTCCTATACTACGATCGGTTACACTTTGGTCGTCACACAATGTTTTCTCCACAAAGGAAATGGATTTTATATCAGACATACTGGTTACTAGATCTATGGTTTTAGATCAAGATTTGGGTGGTTTCCCAATCAGGGTACTTGACAGCATTCTAAGAGTATTTAGGATGGACGACTCCTGGCACGGTAGTGTACCTGCAGGTAATGGAGTCACCCTCTCTAAAGGGGTCTTACAGACTCAATTGGAGAGGGATGTACATGATTGGCAGATCACTTGCTCAGGCAATTGAGTCAATCATGAGATGTCAAGTACCACACCAGATGTTGTTCTTGCACTAGATGCAATAAGTTGATGTTGATCCAATCCTGGAGAAACAGTCGGAAGCAGTTTTAGAACATAAGTGGATGTTCTAGGGATATGATAACGACAGCCTCACTCGGGAGACAGTTATCATTCCAGGCTTCCAAGGTGACATGGACGATAAGGAGGTTGTCAGAGTTGTAGTTTTTCCTTCTGATGAGGGGCAGTATTTTGGACAGGTGATCCAAGGCAATACTGAGGGAGGCATGGCGCAGGATACTGATTAAGTTCAGTTGATGATACAGTCTAAGAAGTTTGGATTTGGAGTTCATTTATGAGCTAGGTCCCATCAGACATCCAGACATTCTAAAACAGGTATTGCTCTTTTCGGGAGATGGCTTTCTCCGCGAACTTGAGATATAGAGAGACATAGAAAGAAACAACAAAGCGGATCCACTCACTGAGGCTATTCCTCGAACGCAATAGTTTCGCAAACGAGCTTTATGAGACTGACTAGTAGAGGAGTTGGGTGTTCGGTATCACACGGGCTGTGAGTATGCGACATCGCAATAATTAGCCTTGAGTGCAAGTGGGAGATTGTTGGAGATAGTGCCCTCAGAGTCAATTATTAGGTCACAGGTACGTGATTGCAATGATTGATGGAGGACCTATCCCGGTAGGACAGTCTTACTCGAGATGATAGTATGCTATCTGGTTTACCTTTATCATCATGTACTGTTTTAGGTGACCTGACAAGTTGCTATTACACGTTGATAGAGCCCCTAGGATTCTTGCTTGACCACCAGCAGTATGAGGGCGATCATATAAGTGGGGGCTGGGGTCTATAAGCATATCCTTAAATGGTCCCTAGTCGTGTGAGTTTCGAGACAGGACATCGATACTCCAGAGTAGACTAGTGTATACAGTCGAAACCCCGACGAGGGGCGGTGGCCGGTCTCACAAGCCACTGGTGTCAGTTGGATCACCTAAGATGTATACAGGTGCTCATTGGGTTATGAGTACACCGGACATGACTCGCCGGAAACATACTAGTTGGTCATATACCAGACGTCAGATGGCAGTTCCCTGGTGACATGTGTGCAGGTTAGTTCATCGACCTGGGGATCGTCATTTGTCTCGTGTGAGTTCCCACTGTACTTTGATTACTACCCTACCACGGCTCAAAGGAGTCGTGCAAACATGTTTTAGTTGGGTACAGTCCCGAGCCACATGGAGGCAGTGAGTGTATCTTCAGGGGTTCGTCTCTCCCGGTATTGGGGGTGAGGTCGTGCTGTGTCTAGGAGAGCCATTACACGAAGTCCTTGGCCAAGGCAGGAGATTTACTGGTAGGTATTCCAGTAGTATCTCAGGGTGTTCTGGGCTACACTCCGACACGACTTGTACCGCTTTTGGGGGTCTGACTTTTACCAACCCTCTAGGCCCGCCATGCGATACTCATAGACGAACGGACCGGACTGTACGGATATTGTCACTGACAGGCTCAGTAGGGTTGTCAGGTTGAGTTCGCTCACAGACTTCCCTTTTAGTCAGTACCTGGTAGCCCGTTACGTATTGGCTTATACCTCTGACGTGCTAGTGGTTAAATCCACAACCAAGGTGTTGACGAGTCTTTAGAGTCCCCCGCATTCTGTTACTCAGCTTTCGGGCGAAAGGTTGTAGAGGCCGTATGGAGATATGGCAAGGTCCGATCAGATACGTGCGGTATTGCACGGATCAGGATCGGACAGTTTGTACTATAGGCCGTATGGAAATATTGCAGGGTTCGATCAGATACGTGCGGTATTGCACGGATCAGGATCGAACGGATATTACTAGCCGGCTTTGGTTTAAGCCGGATCCTAGTATAGTACAGTGTGAATTTTGTCTCATTGCATTTGTATTTCGGTCGGAATACAAATGCGGGTGTGTATGCACAGTATCGGGGTTTTCCTGTAATTTATTACGGGACCAGTTTTCTGGAGTTGCCAGTTTGCTTTTCGTTTCGGCCAATTTTCTTTGTATCGTTCATTGGCCAAAGATTGGTGGAGGAGGGCTTATTTGCATTGTTGCAAATAGGCATTTGTGGAGGGTGTTCTTTGCATATATTTGTATCATGATGGTTTCATGATGGAGCCCATCCTTTGACTCTTTCTTTTCCATCATGACTTGACTTTGTAAACAATCATGGTTGTTGATGATTGTTGGTTGAGTATTGGTTTTGGGAGTGATCATTGTTTCTCATCATCACTTGCTTTTCAACCACCTCTTTGTCTTGACTCTCTCTCTCTTGTATGAGATGAGAATGGCTCCCATTTTTGATACACTCTCTCCACTCCCACTCCCTCTTCTTCCCTTGTGTTGGCCGGCCATGCATGAGGCTGCTCATGATTTTTGGTGTGGGATTTTTGATTCATTTCATGTTGCAAAATCCCACAACACCATCTCCAAAAAGCTTGTATCAATCCTCCACCAAAAGGCAATTCCTACGACCCCAAAATGAGACTTGTACACTACATTCTACAGCAAATCTTGGGCACGTCGACTAGCCAGCTTCGTGCCCGAGTTGCCTCGGCATTGAGGTGGGAGCCCGTAAAAGAAGTAGGCGATGTGGTGCACTTCCGGCGACGAGGAGGAGACGGGACATTCCGCAGGAGATCGGGACGACGACGAGAAGACCGGAGGACTCGGATATGTCGGTATATCTCTCTTCCCCATCTTGTAGATAGCTAGGACTAGTTAGTGGTTCGATCCGGGTATTAGTGCGCGGCGGTTTGCCAGTTCAAGAAAATTTAAAGTTTATCACCGCTTCCGCATTTGGCCGTCGGATTGACGGCCGGGGCGCCGCCGTGCACTTACAGTTTGTAACGGTGTTTCTTACCCGTTTTCTTCCGCAGAGCGTCAAGGATGATCGAGCACACAGTTTCGAATCGTTATGCCAGACTCCGGGTATGACGGTGTGTAACGCTTTGAAAATCGTTTCGGTGAAATTTCGAAAAAACGGTAAAATAAGGGGGTTTTCGGTAAAAAGTCAATATACAAATATCTTTATTATAAAATTAAATATACATATTCTAGCTATGTAATTACTAGTATTTGGTGTTTATTGACCCACTGGTGAAATTTCAAATTTTCTGAAAAATTTTCCGAAATTAATTATTTTAATATTATTTTAAGCCGTCACTAATATATTTAATTAGGGAAAATTACAAATTGGAATGAGTTGAAACAAATTTTGTGCATCATAAAACATTAAATAAAATTTTATCACGTGATTTTTGAAACGAAATCGTTTGCCAAAACGGTTTAGAAATTATTGAAGAAAAAAGGCTTTTTTTTAGTGTAAATGGATGTTTGGGGTATTGTATTTATCATTTTTTCATCACCCCACATCCATACCCACACTCACACACCCTTATTTATTCCCTCCCTTGGCTGCATTCAGCAGCCCCATCAATTGTTCCCACTTCTTTTGATAAAAGAAAAGAAAATCAAGAGAAAAGAATAAAGGAAATATTAAATAAAGAGGTATGGTGTTAGATAATGTTGACTTGGACTTCTTCTTGACTTTACAAACACCCCCACACCCTCTCTTCTCCCCCTCCTCAAATCTGGCCGAGCCTATCCCTCAAGCAGCCCCCCCCCCATTTTCTTGACCTCATTTTCCTATCTCTTTTGCTTCAAAAATTCATCAAATACCCATCAAAAAAATCCAAAAATCTAAATCAAGCTCTTACCCATCTTAGTGTAGCCTTCGATGCATGGATTGTGGTGAAAGGAGAGCTTTTTGGATGGCTAGATTTTAAGCTAGATCTTAAAAATTGGGAGGTATAAACTTTGACCCTATATAGAATTTGTTGTTTATATTGCTTAATCTAAGTTAATTAAGTGTTTAATTAGGTGTTAAAAAAAAGGGTTTTGAATTGAAGTTTGAAATTTCAAGTGTATGGTTTTGAATGAAGATTAGGGTTTGAGCATTGGATTAGGGTTGTGATGGGTAGATTAACATATAATTGCTTGCTAAAATCAAATCTAGTTGCTAGTTGCATTTTTGTTAATTTAAATTTGTGATAATTATATATATTGCAAACTAGTTTTTGTAAATATTATGTTAAATTGAGAACTAAAATATGGTAAGGCTTTCACCATGTCTTTGGCATGTTAATGAGTATTTTAATACCTTAGGTTGTGCGAAACCTAGTCTAGTTGTTGAATTATGTATTGTTGCTTTAAAAGTGTTAAAATTGGGTAAAATTGTAAACTAGAATTTCGGGTTAATGAAAGTTAGTGAGATTAAAAATCTAATTAGGGTTTTTATGACTTATTTAAGATATTTAGTGAATATTGTGGCCGCTAGATTCGTTCATACATCGAGTTTTGTACTAAAACGGTGATTTGTGCTTGCTAGATTTTCGGAAAAATAACTTTTTAAGTGAAATTGGGGTTTTTGTGAGTTTTAACCTATTTTATATTAAAATTAGTGTTCGTGAATGTGAAAATGGGTGTATTTGGGTTTTTCTCGATGGTTTGGCGTTTGTACGCCGATGTCGAGGGTTTTTGGGTTGATTTGGGAAAGCAAACCATAGGTTTTGACCTATGTGGGATTCGTGTGTCGTTTTGGTCATGAGTCGGATTTTAATGCGATACGGTGCGTTATGATATGTAGGTACCCCATGTGGACTTCGAGACGACAAGCAAGCGCGTGGCGACGTCGGCACCGGCAAGCGAGGACCAGGTGAGTAGATTTATATCTACGAGGAGAAGTCGGGTGGATGGCGTATAGCACCCCCGCAGTTCGTGGTGATGTATACGAATACGTATACATACATATATATATTGTTTATATATTGTTTCAGTATATTGATGATAATATGGATATTTGGTGTTCTTGGATGATTTAGTGTCCCGAAACCCTAGAGTAGTGGTCGCACTACACATGCACACACCAACCCATACTTGCATACTTTCTTCTTTCATTTGTGCTTATACGGGAATATATAGTTATGTGTTCACATGGGTATGGGACTATGTGTTCACATACGGATTTGAGGCTTGGGTTTGAGATGAGTCGATGAGATTTGTATTGAGGTTGTGACTTCGGTGATATGGCAGGATTCGTATTTGAGATACGACATGACGTTGTAGCGGGTCCTTGATGTAGTGTTTCACACACGTCCATGCATACTTAGGCGGTATCAGTATTGTACTAGACGTAGATCAATACCCCGATCATGATATTTGATAAAGAGGATACCAGGTGAATAGTATGATGAATGTGATATTGACCCGTACCCAGATTTGGGGATGCCGTACGACGGATTTTGGTACGAGCTATATTTTGATGATTGATCTGCACTCTTGACTTGGGATGTCTGATTATGGATATGATATTATTGAGGTGGGATCACCGACTATACATATACAGGTATGTATATGTATCGACTCAGATGATAGGCGGTTTCCTTACCTGTAGTCCAGCTTGTTAGCTTAGCCCTTTAGTTTAGTTTAGTTGTTAGATTAGATTCGATTCTTACCTATTTCAAAACTAACGAATCGTGGGTATTTTAAAAGACAGCCCAAGGGATCCTACGGATATTTCAAAAGACGTATCTTTTCATAAAAACACCGTGGCCCCTATTTTCAAAACCCCATGATTCGTGTTATTTCAAAAGGCACCATTTGTAGGACTTATATTAGATTAATGCAGATTAGTTATAGTTGCGTCTAGTATTTAGCTCCCGCTCATTATTGTGGTTCGCTTCGCATCGCATGCTTATATTATGTTTCATACTCCATTATTGATATCATGCTGTTAGGACACCAGCACCATTACCGATGATGCGTATGTACCACGTACACTTACTTGTCGGCTCACATACATCTTCATCGGTAATTGCCATGTCACGTACACCTTAGAAAATATTATTGCTTGACATAGCATGTTAGCTAATAGTTTAGACATGATATTAGCGTACTTGCCTTATATGTTAGTTTAGACATTGTAGTTATTACCTGCTACTTCATGCATACTGTTATTCATTGTTATGCCGCATTCATGGATTCTCATGCATATATTCACTATTTTACGTGTTATTAAGGTTTCGGATTTGGATTTCCATGAGATTTTCTGGATTTGGAGGAAAACCGCAAAAACATAAATAAACATTTTCTCTCTTTTAAAATAAAAAGTGCGGTTTTCCCATGATGTATGAGTCGTCCACCATGAGTTTGCTGATGGATTTCGAGACCCGATTCGAGGAGACGGATGAACCGTTTCGGGTACATGGTGGACCCGGTAAGGTACCCCGGGGCAAGAAGCGCGTGATGATGACAATGTGAGCCTGGCAGGGGAGCACTACCTACCGGTGATATTACCCGACGCGTCGGATATCCGGAAGATACCGTCGTGGTCTTGAGATAGATGGTAGGGGCCGGTCTGGACTGACGGCGCCCTAGATATTGTGATTGAGACATTGAGATTGAGACTTGAGGTACATAGATTGTGACACAGAGATATCAAGGTATTTGGACACTTGTTTTGTGTCGATACTGGGCACTGTTTTATGCTGATTTCATATATGGTACCTCATTTCTTTTAAAATACAGAAATCTCACTGATTTATGAAACCAGTTTTATTCAGTACATGCATTCTGTTTCATGCATTCATACATCATCCATATGATATATTGCTACCTGAGGCACTGACACGGGCACATGAGATCACACTCGGTTAGATATTACCCTAGCTATTGTTATAGGCTGCATGTTATACATATATTTGAGGATATATTATGATCATTGACCCAGGTTGCGTTATTTATGCAATTTCTTTCCGTAGATGTTTTTCTATTCACGGGTTGGCAACTCACCCCGTTGTACCCCAGTTTCTTGCAGGTTTGCCATACAGGTTTCTTTACGGCTTTGCGGGCATAGTTTCCTTCAGGTGATTTGCTAGTAGGTGGGTTTACTTGTATCGTACCCCCATTATATATCTTGTATATCATTATTCTGTTGTATCTAGAAGTTCCATCAACCAAACATATATTTATTTTGAGATAGAGACCAGTGATGTTTTTCCTTCGACCTTAGAGTCGCGCGTTATATCTCTGTGGTTTTCTTGTGGTTTGAGTTTCCTTTTGAGTTTTGATCCTCGCCGTTGGCGTTGTATATTATATTGCTTGTGTGGTTGTGACCGTCGTTTGACGAAGAGCTAGCTCCCGCTTGGGGATGCCTTTTTATTGATTTCGTATACTATTCATGTTGTATCCCGTTTGGGGGCCAGTATTTACAAAGGAGACTCTGCCGAAATTTTCAGGAAATTTTTGATGTTTTTAGAAACTCGCATAATTCGGCTTATTCTATTGAAACTACTTGTTTTAAATTAGTTTTCCTTCACTCTACTACTTTTCTTGGTTTGGATTTCTGGGGTCTCGGTTTACTTAGATTACGTACGCCTCGAGACGTTCGTAGTTTAAGTGCCTATCTTGTTCCGTACTCTCGCGATGTGACACGGTGGCAGAGTACGATGTGCAGTTTACCGAGCTATCTGTGTATGCTCTGTATTTGGTAGCTACTGAGGAGATGCGGATCAAGAGGTTTGTTCGAGGCTTGCTTACCCAGTTGTTTCTCGTTATCAGCATATAGCATTGTGATACATATGCAGCAGCAGTGAATGCAGCCCTATTGGTTGAGGAGCGTCTCTCCGAGACGTCGGTCGTTCCGGAACCGAAGAGGGTTCGTACTGGTGTATCAGCATGGAGACAGACGTTTGGACGCCGTGACAGATTCCGTTCAGGTACTGGGGGTAGTAAAGGCTTGGGATGAAGCCAGTTATTTAGCTCTTATCCCTAGGGAGGTCAGCAATTTTCGTCTGGATGTTTCCGGTGCGGGAGTTTATATCATCATGTCAGGGATTGTACTGAGGAACTTGAGGATGAGGCAGCTGTACCACATGTTACCTTACCACCTTCTCCACCTCAGAGAGCGTTGCCTCTTATACCTGTTGTTGCTCCGCGTCAGACTCATGCTCAGAGAAGTCGTGGTCGCGGTGGTTTTGTTCAGAGAGGACAGGGTGGTAGAGGCGGAGGTCAGCCAGTCGCCGGTAGAGGGCAGGGTCGAGTGTTTGCTTTGACTCATCAAGACGCGCAGGCGTTCAATGCAATGGTTTCAGGTACTCTTTCTGTATGTTCTTTTGATGTACACGTTTTGTTTGATCCGGGATCTACGCACTCGTATGTTTCTACACATTTCGTGCCGAGGTTAGGCCAAGAGTCGTATTTGCTAGCTCAGCCGCTTGTTGTGATTACTCCTATTGGTGATTCTTTTGTTGCACGACACATGTTTCGGTCGTGTTCCGTTCATTTAAGAGATAGAGATTCGTCCGTCGATTTGATCCTTCTAGATATGTTGGACTTCGACGTTCTCCTTGGCATGGACTAGTGAGCTACGTGCTATGTGTCTGTGGACTGCCGTGAGAAGGCAGTCAGTTTTAGTTTTCCCGACAAGTCAGTTTTTGTTGTGCAGGGGGACCGTGGTGCCGCCCCTCACAGTTTGATTTCAGCCCTTTACGTTAGTCGGCTTTTGAGGAGAGGATGTCGGGGATTCTTGACTTACATTCGTGATACTGGAGCCACAGTAGAGTTGTTGGACCGGGTTCCTATCGTGCGAGAGTTTCCCGACACTCTGCGGAAGAAAATGGGCAAGAAACACCATCATGAACTCAGCCCAGGTCATAGGAGAAAGACATGCGGCTTTGTCCTTCTCTAAAGACTCGCACCACTTCTGGGCAAGACCTTCCAGAAGGAAACTCGTGAACTCTACCCATCTCGCGTCGGAGCATCTCAGCGAACGACATATCCTGGCCATCCAATCGATAAATGACTGGGGATCATCGGCTGCATCAGTGCCTATGAAAACCGGAGGCTTCAGCCTTATGAACTCAGATAACGATACGGTGATCACCTCTGTAGATGCAGGTACAACTGCCTGAACAGTAGGCACCATCGCAGTCCCCGCAACAGGTGGGACAACCTCCTGTCGCTGCGCTCGACTGGCCTCAACCAACGACCCCATCATCTGGCGCATATCCTGCATACCGGCCTCAAGACTAGTAATATAATCCATCGAAGGTGGATCAATCTGCTCCTGCATAATGGGCGTACCGCCCTGGTCAGTCCTCGTCTCAAACGAGCCAACTCTGACCTCGGCCCTCGCGGCCGCTCTCTGTGACCTCGTAGTCTTCGGCGGCATAAAGGCTGGAAATGGAAACAGAATTCGATAAGAATATAGAAATCGAATCACAGGGATGTATAAAATCACGAAAGGAATTTTAAACAATAAGTCCTAAGGTCACTTAGGCAGAGTACTGTATCGTAAGTATGCCGCGGAATATACACACGCTACATCACTCTGCTTAAGCTACCTACTCCATCATACCAAGGTCATTCTACACTCCGAAAGGTAAAACCTAGCACTCTGATACCAACTTTGTAACGACCCAAAATTTGGTACGTGACCGGCACTTAGACCATGTAACGTCAACAGGCGTAACGTAATTTAAGTAAGCCGAAACACAGAAATCTAAACCATACAAGAAGTAAAAGATAGAAACATTTAGAAATCTCAAGCAAACTTTAAAGCTTAGGATTGTTTTCTTAAAAATTTCGGCAGCACCTCCTTTGTAAAAACTAGCCCCGAAACGGGTACAAACATAAGATATAAATATAGCATCCTCAAACGGGAGCAAATCACGCCCAAAGGCGGAAACAACCCCCACAAGAAGATATACGATGCCGTAGCAAAGATATAGACAATATAAATGAAACAGCATAAAAGAGATAATCAACATAAGAAAAAGCCGGCTCACACGAGCACGACACCCAGAGTCACGAAAATATACAATATCGATCCTCACAACTCGTCTCTAAGTCAATACATGAAGGTGGTAGATGGAGAGTACTAGATATAATAAGATATACAATGAACATCCTCGGATAACCGCAAACCCACCTATAGTAAAAGGCCTCGCAGCCATTCGTAGCGGTATCGGCAAAAGTAGAGATAGTAAGACGCCCTGTCGCGACTACTCTGAGGGTCAAGCCTGCAAAACACTGTGGTACAACAGGGGTGAGTTGCCAACTCGTGAATAGTAAATAACATCATACTGTAATCGCAAGTACGCACGAACAGCGATAATCTATCACATGCAATCTGATAGCATAAGTATGGCAATATGGATATGCAACAATCATGATCAAGGTACACCACCAGGGTACTACATCTATATAAATCAAATGCATATCAAGTAAATCCTGAGTTTGGGATAAATAATAAACCTCATGCATAAATCATCGGCATGGAAAAACCCCGGTGTCCATCAACGACACCCCAAATCCCAAAATCCTCAGACGCCGTCACTCGGATCGGCCCTCGTATCCGTACATCTCATGGAACCTGATTGTCCAACATAGACACTCGAAACATCATGAAATACTTGTGTCCAGCATCGACACGTAAATCTACATATCATGGGCTCCGTCTGTCCAGATCGGCCTGCGGGCTCCTGCAGTACGAATCGGCCCATATCCATCTCACGACTCCGGTCGATATCCTTCGGATAATCGCCGAGTCCAAAACTATCACCGGTAGGTAGTAATCCCTCTGCCAGGCTCATCGGCTAATCCATCAACATACCTTTCTTGCCCTGGGGTACCATACCGGGTCCACCATGAACCCGCAAACGGCCTCATCCACTCCTCACATTGGGTTTCTAACACAAGTCTCAAAACCGAGAACACTCATGGTGAACGTATCAAAATATCATATCAAGAGAAACCCGGTTTTCAAAACAAATGCATATTTCTTGAATATCCCCACGGTTCTCAAATCCAGAAAAATCACATGAAATCCATATCTCAATGCATAAATCCATATAATATGATGTATGCAATATAGAACAGTAATATGAGCATATCAAGGGAAAACCGCTATTTAAATGTATCAAGTTATTAAATATATCATGGGGTTCCCAATTCCTCCAAATCCAATCGCAACATCATATAAAGGTGAACATGTATCTATAGCAAAGTATATGTGTAAGCATGTAGGTATGCATGCAATGCTATATTTCATATGCGCAATCGCACAAGAACCAGTGTCTCAATATCACTAACCAATACAATATCACATATTTATATGTGTTGTGCGTGTCATGGCAATTACCGACAGTGTGTAGCATACAATTTGTGCTCGTGCAACATGAACCGTCAGTAATGGTGCAGTGTCCAATGAGTACAAGTCCAGGAACAATAAGTAATAATATGCGATGAAGTTTTATGCACAATCTCTATATGTGCATATAAACATGAGGCTAATATCATATCATCTCTAGCCTTGACGCTTGACGCCATACGGGCGATTTCCCCGTAGATGTTAAATCTACTCACCGACGATCTTGAGCTAGGTAAATCCAATCACCTGCTTCCCTTTCTTCACAGTGCCTAAAGTCCCCGCCTACGATCCTATTAACATAAAACATAGCAAGTGCAACTCAGAAATCGACCAAAAACACGTACAAACTACGTTTTGACCGACACACCAACTCCAATCAAACTCTCAAGTGTTCGTCCAGTGGCTAACGTGTGTAGCGACATCGCAAAACCAACCCAAGTGCAGCAGCTACACAAGATCACAAACCGTGTCAGATAATGTAACGCACATAGTCGTAACACTAGAAACTACCAAAGTGATCCCAGGTTTTGTATACTGTCAAAACATAAAAATCTAGCAGTACCAAACACTCTAAAACAACTACAGACAGCTACCCTACAAATCACAAGCCCCAACTCCCCCAAAAACCCGAGGTCGCCGGATTTCCCTAAGTTCTCGCCGGCCAAAACCGATCAGATGGGGTTCATGCTTCAGGTGTACACTCAGGGTCACTAGTACATCACTACTATATTGCTAGATTTTCCAGTATACATTCGGGGTCACAGCAGATCACAAAGACTTCATAATGACACTAAAAATACGATATGTACACAAAACTATACCTTTAGTGTTCTAAACCACAACTACAAGGCAACACAACAATATAACCACCTAATTAACAGTTTAGAGGTTATACCTATCCACACTTGCTCAAAAATCCAATCTTTCCAAGCTCCAAGTCATCTTAGTGGCTAAATCAAGACTTGAGAAGGGTTTTAGTGGGATTTAATGAAGGTTTGCATGGTTTTGTGAAGAAGTGGTGAAGGTTTTAGTTGAGGGAAGAGAAGAAGAAGAATAGTTGAGAAAGAGAGAGTGAGGTGAGAATGAGGGATTAAAAGAGATAAGAATGAGGGTGAGTGTATCCTTACACTTACTCTCTCCCTCACTTCATAAATGCAAGCATGCTTCCTCCATGAGTCATCTTGCCACCTCCCCCCTTTCCAAAAATTGAAGATAACTCTCACAATAAAGGCTAAGTGCAAGGTTAACATGATATGGATTTTAGTTTAAGGTGCTATGGTTACTAAACAAGGTTCACACTAATTAATCCCCAAGTTAATATGCACAAGTGTGTGCAAACCAAAACAAATAATAATAAAATATTGATAAATCTTTTTTAAAATACGAGAAAACTATTTTAGTAATCTTTTTATTAAAAACCCCCATTATCGCTTAATTAACACTAATCGCATTCTAAGGTATTACACCCCGCCTGCTTGGCCCCTCTGCCTTTTGGTTCTTCCTCTGTGAGGGGTACCTCGCATGGAGCTCCCGGTCATCGAACCCAGGCATCATCTTCTTAACGACGTCGAAGGCGTTATGCCACCCAAAGGCCACAGAGTCGACGAGTTCGACGTAGAACTGGTCGGAAATCTTGTAGTCCTCATCTGCCTTCTCCTCGACTATTTTCGCAGCCCCGATGGCCGTCCGGGAATCCCCCCTGAATGAGTCTCTTTGCATCCTCATGGCATCAAAGAGCTCGTTGACTTCACCAACCTAGGCCTGGAGGGCCCGGTTAGACTCGGTCAGGTCTCGATGGGACCCCTTCAGCCTCATGGTCTTCACACCCTCCGAGACAAGCCGCGACTCGACGAAGGCGGCATTATCCTCGGCCTCCTTCAGTTTGGCAAGTAGGTCTTCCTCACACGAAGAAGTCTCCCCGGCCTTTTTTATCGCCAGGGCAAGTTCTTTGACCTCCATGGCGACCAGGAGGGCGCAGTGTTAGAAGACCTGCAGCAAAAAAGCGAACAACATTCATCAAGAACTGAGACTGAGGAAAAACTACTTGGAAAATTTAAGAAGGAATCACTAACCTGGACGGCCTCCTGGGCAATTGCAACGACCTATACTTTCACAGTGCCCCGAGATATTTTGGCCCCCGCCACTTTCTCCATGTCCGCCAGCAAGCTGTCGACCACGGATAGCCCCGACAACACCTCGAAACAGAAATCGCCCTCCTGCATATGTATCCCGGCCGGAGGCGGCCGGGAAACTACCTTCTTGAGTCTCTTGGCTGGAGACTCGATAGAGTAAGGCGCCTCCGGTCTCACCCGGGGAGCCTATTCCAGGGCTTGTTTCTACCCCTTACTCATGCGCCCGTCTAGGACAGGCGGAGCGGCGGCGACCTTGCAGAGGAGCCCTGGCGGGGCACCGTGCTCAACACGAGCTTGGACGAGCCGCCGTCGCCGCCCTTCCTTCCATGTACCTTGGCGGCCAAGGCGGCCATGATCTTAGATCAGTCCATAGGCTCTGTAGAAGGAAACAAAAAGGGTTAGCAACAGAAGGGGCAAAATATACCATATGTAAATCGGTCGGTTAAGACCGACTTACCTATGAAGCTTGTAGGACTGAGTCCCGCCCAATATAGGGCCCGCTCGAAAAGCAAGGAGTCGGCACGCGGGATCCGTTCCCACCGCGACACGACCCCCGCCTCCAAGACATTTGGATGCTTGGCCTTCGGGGAATCTTCCTTATGTCACTTGGTGGGCACCGACCATTCCTCTCCCTTCGGAGGACCGACGAACACAAACTTCTCCTTCCACTAATGGATGGAAGAAAGGATGACCACTATCCCCGATCCGGCCACCCTACCCTTATGCTTTTTAAAGGAGAAGCAAACCCAACTCGGCTCATCCTTGTGAGTACCCAGGTGATTCTTATAGCGGAAGAAGGACAGGAGAAGACGTAGGCTAAAGGGGATTCGATCAATTTTAAGCCAGACCAGGAATCCGAGAAGAATCCTCCACAATTTCGGTGCTGGCTAGCCCAGGGCGAGTTGGAAACAATGAAAGATGGCACAAATCTCGGGGTGAAAAGGGGAGCCGCATCCCTGCTCAGAATGCTTCCAAGTACAGGGCAATCTCATTACCCTGTATCTGGTCTGCCCGTTCACTCTCCCTGGCCAGACGGAGCTTATAGCCAGAGGGGATATGGAAACGAGCCCGGATATCGGAAAGCTCGTCCGATCTGTTTAGCATCAAGGTAGAGTCATGAATATTCTCGATACGCACCATTGAGGCCTTTCTGGCCCCCTAACGATGGGGAACAAGGGAATCACACTCTTTGGGGGCGAACCCGACACAGAGGAAGAAGAACTTCCTCTGTAACAACTCCAATTCTTATGTAAATAAATTTGATTAAAAGTTAATGTATACTTAGGGTATTTACATTTCCTATGAGTACTATAAATATTTGATTTACTTTTGAACAGCAAAATGGAGCTTGTAGCTCACTGGTAAGACCTGCACTGCTGAATCAAATCACCAGAGTTCAAATCCCATCAGCCACATTATCTTTTTATTTTGA
Organism: Agapanthus africanus; assembly: GCA_030015575.1. Classification (NCBI taxonomy): domain Eukaryota; kingdom Viridiplantae; phylum Streptophyta; class Magnoliopsida; order Asparagales; family Amaryllidaceae; genus Agapanthus; species Agapanthus africanus. The sequence continues at coordinate 44,794,305 of CM057344.1, forward strand.
TTTCTTTTAATCTTTTTAGAAGCCCAAGAGTTTACACGTGCACAACACGTAAACAGAAGAGTCACACATGAAACAAATGTGTCCACTGCAGTAGACCAAGCGACGAAAACATGTGGCGAGGAGACGCGGCCCGACTCGGCCGACTCGGGCCGGCGACTCGGTCGAATCGGCCGGCGGCGCCGATCCGACTCAGTTGAAACCCCGATTTTCTTCTATCCTCTGCAACCTTTGGACTACCCCATAACGCCTGTACTATTTAATTTCCCTGCACATTTACAGAGCAAATTAAAAACCCCATTTAATCCATTTTTAATACAAAATTTTAATACACCCTTTCATTATCCTAAACCCTAATTTTTCCTATAAATACTACACCTCAAATCACCCCCCTCACTCCCAAATCCCTGCCCAAACTCTCAAGAAAATTCCCAAGACTTTTTGTGTGCAAGTGGAGTTAGCAAAGGGCGAAACTCCGACGAACTTCTGATGATAATCCGAGGAGTTTCCGGCGACGAAACGACGCACCAGTGCTTCCCCAATCTTCCTCTTCCTTCTCTATTGACCCTAATCCAGTAAGCCCCCCTTCTCTCTCTCTTTTGCTATTCTCAAATTCTTAATCCTTAAAACGTGTCGGAAGCGGAGTTATCTGACTTTCGATTGTCTTTTCTTTGAAAAAATACAATATTTTCTTAATAACAAACCCACAACATTTGAAATATGGTTTAATACTCATTAACTAAGACAATAGAACAAGTTTGACATTAAAATGATAACCATAGCCAGTTTTATTTCAATTTTACATTAAAATACCTTTATATTTCATATCGACATGTTTATACCTTTTAACCATGCTAGCTTTAGAAAACACATGAGATAATGACCTACCTCATCACAACACACATATCTAATATAGCACGATGGAAATTTGGGAACATGGATTTGGGAAAAATACGATTTTATACAAAACTACCTCTGACTTATAAAAACCTTTTTCTACAAGAAATGTATTTTAACAAATCCTTGCAAATGCGCCTCTACAACCCATTTTGGGGAACCCGTTCAGGATGGTGTGGATTATCGCACATTCTCGGGCTTAGTAGAGTGAGATGCAGACTTCCGCAAGGAGCATACGATCTCGAAAGATTTAAAATACAATTTTCTTTAGAAAATGCGATTTCTATTATAAATAAAACTTATATTTTTAATAAATAATTATATATGTAATTAATATCAAAATATCTATTTTTAATATTTATAATATTCCACATTTCCAAAATTCTAGAAAAACATTCCATTTAAAAGAAAATACCATACAATTCCAATATTATAAATAAATACCATATATTATGAAAAATAGGTTTCTTTCACTAGAAATATCACAATGATAAAATATACATCAATAAAAACTTTAAAGACGGTAATAAAATACTTGAGGTGTATTTTGAAAATTATACAAAATTATTTTTATATAAAACCCCCTAAGGTTATACTAAATTACAATAAGGACCCTAGTAAATATAGGTTTAAGCGGGACCAGTCTCTTGAGCCTTAGGAAGCCGGAGATATGGGTGCCTGCCTATTTAAGGTAGACAACTTAACAAACGGTGTTATCAACATGGTAATCGTCTTTGAAAAAGACATAAATCCTGTCGTACATGTGCAGCGGTTACCGATAACACCAAAACCTAATTCATGATTCAATTTCTTTTCTAATTGTCTGACTCGGACTGAGTCTCAATATAATCAATCTGACTTGAATATGATTCAAGTATCCAAAATACAATACAACATGGATCTATGAATCCGTCTATTCAATCTATATCAACTATATTGACTAAACTGAACCATGGATATACATCCATCTACATAATTCTCCAGTTACATTCATTACTGATATCATGGTTTCGGTAAGTCATCTATTTATATACAATATACAATTCAAACAATACAATAATACAATTAAGACATCACGGGGTTTATAATGGGTAGATTGGTACGGAAGGTATTAAAAGTGGCACGAGACAGCAATAATAAAGACCTAACCTGAATTCAATTGTCGTTGTACCGTGGCTGAATGGTTCCTTGTACTCCGTATACCGTAGTCTCTGGTCTAGTGAGACTCCTTTCGTATACACCGGCCTCTTTTGTACCAAGCTACAAATAACAGCGTTAACATTAAATACAACATTATAATAATATACTTTCTATTCTGTCTATCCCATTCTTGTCTATTTACGGGACTTACCGAGCAATTGTTCGCCGACTACATTCTCTTTCTTTTCTTTAGAATGTCGTCAGGTGATTCGGATTCACTGGAGATCGAGCCCACCAGCGAGGATTTGGGCCAGCTAGCATTCGACCCGAAAGTCTAGCTACTTGTACATTTCATTTCAGTATTTTCCATTTCTGTTATGCCACTGTTTCGGCATTACTTTTCATTCCATGTATTTACTTTCAGATGTATTGTAAAAAGAATGTTAATAAATAAAGTTGCTGTTCAATTATATCTATTGTCTTTATCTCTTGTGCATTTTACTTATATTGCTTAGATACGCTTAGCGTGTTTACTTCAGAGTAAATACGTAGCGGCCTCGTCACGTCCTCTGCCCGTATACTGGGAAGCGGGGCGTGACAAGTTTTGTTGGTGGCCCATGCAGGTCAGAACTGTATAGAACCCTACCATGCAGTTCAGTTCTGCGTGGACAACCTAAACAATATAACACAAGAACCAGCAACTGAAAACATTCTTTACAATTCATACTTCTTGAATCTCATCATTTCATATACTTTGAATCTGTCCTAACCCAAATTTTTCTTTCAAGGTTATGGGTTCCCCAAACAACACCAGCACGAATGTCAACAACACTCCCCCACCACTACCACTCACACCTGCCGTCGCTGCTCTGATCAACGAGCAGACAGTTCTGCTTAAGGTAATCCGCAGCCTCTTGGAAGGACAGCAGCAGCAGACTGCTATCATGATGAACTGACCAGAGGCAGAAGCACCTGGGGTGAAGAAATTTAGGGCCTTGCACCCCAAGCAGTTTGCAGGAAAAGAGAGCCCCTTAGAAGCTGAGGAATGGACTCAAAGCATTGAAGATGATCTGGAAGCAGCACAAGTGCCAGAGATAGCTTGGGTCCGAGTTGCGAAGCTTCAACTCACGGACAATGCACGGGTTTGGTAGAAGGCGGAAGAAAGCCGTCTTGATCAACCCATCGAATGGAAGACTTTCCGCGACATTTTCGACGCAAAGTACTTCCCTAAGACTGCCAGGTTCGACATGAAACAAGAGTTCATTCACTTATAACAGGGTTCGATGTGGACCAAATCAGTGGATGAATACGATGCTGAGTTCACCATGCTCTGTCGGTAAGATGTGTCTCAATAATTTGATTTTTCAGTATATCACATACTACACAGCTAACACAATAGTTTAACAGATTTGCGACACACCTGATACCGACGGATGAGATCTGAGCCTGTCGATTTCAACAAGGGTTAGATTCGGAGATCCAGGCTGCACTAGCCACAGGAGATTTTCCGACTCATGAATCGGCTCTAAAAGCTACCCGCCATTATGAAGCAGTGGTAAAGATGAGGGGCAGATCTTAATCTATTGGAGTTAAGCGCCCTGCCAACCAGATGGCAGGAGGAGCCTCGTCAAGGCCACCATTTGTGCCCAGGAGACCGGGAGTACCAATCCACTGGCCCAGCCCAGCATTTTTCACATACTGCAGGAGAGATGGGCATCTGATGAAAGACTGCCGGTGTGCAAATCGCCTTTGCTTAGTCTGCGGCTCAGCTACTCACGTTATTGGGTTTTGTCCCTGAAGACACAACCTAATTGCTGCACCCCGGCCAGCAATCACTTATCAGCAGAGACCAGCCCTTCAGGCACTTACTCCAAGACTCACTCTCCCTGCTCCACCACCTAGAGGACCACCGACTGCACCTCCTCCTCATCAAGCTCAAAGGAACGTTCAGAGCAATGCTCTTCCGACCAGGAGGAATGTACCACGGCGACAGGCTTTCACGATGACCGTGGAAGAAGCTGAGGCCACTGGCTAAGTCATCACTGGTAACCCTTTCTTCTCAAGTTTTTCTTTCAGTCTTAACACCTACCTACATATTTTTCCTATACCTAAAACATATCCCACATACCTTAGGTACAATCTTAGTAGCCTCACTTCCTGAACTAGCACTATTCGATACTGGAGCATCTCATTGCTTTATGTCGCAATGGTTCGTCCGAACTCATGTGATTCCAGTCACACCGCTTGTATCCAGCTGGAATGTCAGTTCAGGGAGCGGCGTTCTAAAGGCAACAATGGGATACAACTTGTATCCAGTAGTCGTCTACAACAGAGAATTCTATGCTGACTTCAAGGTGCCGGACATACCGAACTTCGATGTGGTTCTAGGTATGGATTGGCTTGGAAAATTTTATGTTACCATTGACTGTCATCAAAGGAGGGTAGTATTCGAGATTCCAGAGCATCCGGTCTTTTATTTTAAAAGTGGAGACCGTACCCTGGAGCCAAGTACTTACAAGGCGAAACCAAAGAAGGCAGTGATTGCAGCAATTCAAGCGGAGGAAGGATCAAAGCCAGAAGTGGTTCGAGAGTTCCACGATCTGTTTCCTGACGATATATCAGGTTTGCCTCCCGATCGAGCTCTTGAATCCAGCATTGATTTAGTACCAGGAGCACAACCGGTGATCAAAGCACTGTATCGATTAAGTCCAGAAGGTTTAAAGGAGGTCCGAACCCAGTTGGACGAATTATTAGCGAAAGGATGGATTCGTCCCAGCACTTCAAGTTGGGGATCACCAGTACTGCTTGTGAAGAAGAAGGAAGGTTCGTACAGAATGTGCATCGATTATAGAGTCTTGAACGAAATAACGATAAAGAACAAGTATCCACTCCCGCGCATCGACGATTTATTCGATCAGCTAAGTGGATCTTGTGTTTTTTCTAAGCTGGATCTTCGTTCGGGTTATCATCAGGTGAAGGTCAAAGAATCTGATATCCACAAAACGGCTTTCAGAACTTGCTATGATCATTACGAATTTCTTGTGATACCATTTGGAGTGACCAACGCACCAGCAATATTCATGAACCTGATGAATCAAGTTTTCCGGGAGTATTTAGACAGGTTCATTGTCATCTTCATCGACGACATCCTGGTGTTTTCTAAGAGTCGGAAAGAACAAGCCAAGCACCTACGAATTGTCTTGGAAACTCTACGACAACATCAACTCTATGCCAAGTACGGAAAGTGCGAGTTTTTGCTAGATCAAGTTGGTTTTATTGGACATATTGTATCAGGCGAAGGAATCTCTGTGGATCCAGCGAAGGTTTCAGCAGTAAGCAATGGCCGACACCAAAGTCAGTGAAGGACATTCGGAGTTTCTTGGGTCTAGCTGGATATTACAAAAGGTTCATTGAAGGCTTTTTGAAGATAGCAACACCCCTGACCAAGCTCACACGTAAAGATGAAGACTTTTTGTGGTCAGAAGCATGCAAACAAGCTTTCGTAGAACTCAAGTCAAGGTTGACATCAACGCCTATTCTCGTTATACCAGACCAATCTGGAGGTTTTGAAATGTATTGCGATGCATCCGGTAAGGGATTAGGATGAGTTCTACATCAGCACGGTAAAGTTGTAGCTTATGCTTCAAGACAACTGAAGATTCATGAGCACAGTTATCCGACGCATGATTTGGAGTTGGCACCCGTTATCTTTGCTCTTAAGATTTGGCGCCATTATCTTCTTGGTGAACGAGTGAACATATACACATATCACAAGAGTCTGAAATATGTGTTTACTCAGAAGGAGCTTAATATGCGGCAGAGACGATGGTTAGAACTCATGGCGGACTTTGACATCAACTTGCAATATCACCTAGGGAAGGTAAATGTAGTACCTGATGCTCTTAGTCGCCAACCATTATCGATGAATCTTACCGCCCAGTGGAAGCTTCAACAGGAATTGCATCAGATGGAGATTGAGGTAGTCATGCCAGGTAACGCTTCAAGTTTGATGAATTTACAAGTTCAATCTACCATTGTTAATCAGATCAAAACAGCTCAAGCAAGTGATGCTAAGTTGCAAAAGATTAAAGAACAACTAGAGAATGGACTTAGAACAGACTTCATCATCCATGAAGACGGATCTTTGAGATACGGTAGTAGATTATGTGTACCAAAAGGTTCTGTTTAGGAAGAGTTAATGAAAGAAGCTCACAGCTCTCCCTATTCAATACACCCTGGACGTACAAAGATGTACAAAGATCTACTTCGGAATTATTGGTGGCATAGAATGAAGCGTGAAATAGCCAGAAGCGTCGCTAAATGCTTGGTGTGTCAGCAAGTAAAGGCTGAACATCACAGGACAGCTGGATTACTTCAACCGTTACCTATCCCAGAATGGAAGTGGCAATACATCACAATGGATTTTGTGACTGCACTTCATCACAGCACAAAGGGTAACGATGCGGTATGGGTTATTGTGGATCGTCTCACAAAGTCGGCTCACTTCATCCCATTTCGAGTTGGCCAATCTACTGAGACACTAGCAAAAAAGTACTTGGAGGTAAGAATCTAAGTAAGATTTAAACTCTTCAAATATGTACTATCTCTGATACCCATGAACTCACCGGTTTGCATTCTCTTCGATCGTGACACCAGGTTCCAATCACAATTTTGGCAGAGTCTGCAAGCGAGCTTGGGAACAAGTCTGAACTTCAGCACAGCTTATCATCCACAAACTGATGGTCAATCTGAGCGAACGATTCAGATCTTGGAGGATATGCTTAGAGCATGTATGCTAGACTTCGGAGGATCGTGGGAAGATCACCTACATCTTGTGGAGTTTTCATACAACAACAGCTACCAAGCAAGCATCGGAATGGCACCTTTTGCAGCACTTTATAGAAGGAAGTGTCGATCGCCATTAAGTTGGGACGACATCGGTGATAGAGAACTTCTTGGACCAGATATGATAGTAGAAATTGTTGATGTAGTTCGTACTATCAGAGAAAGAATGTGTATAACCCAAGATCGACAGAAGCACTGGGCTGATGCAAAGCGCCATCATTTGGAGTTCCAGCTGGAAGATCATGTATTTCTGAAGATATCTCCAAACCGCGGAGTGATTCGATTTGGAAGACGGGGTAAGCTAAGTCCAAGGTACATTGGACCGTTCGACATACTCAAACGAGTAGGTGAAGTAGCTTATCGCTTGGCACTTCCACCTTCATTGGAAGGAGTGCATAATGTGTTCCATATATCCCAACTCAGAAGGTATGTGAGTGACCCCAGCCATATTCTCGATCATTCCGAGCTCACTGTACAACCCGACTTATCTTGTGAGCAACAATCTGTTGAGATCCTGGACAGGAAAGTGAAATCACTTCGGAACAAGGAAGTCAACTTAGTTCGAATGATGTGGAGAAAAGACACTCCAGGAGAATCGACATGGGAAAGGGAAGATGAGATGCGTTCAAGATACCCTCGCTTATTTGTAAACTAGTCCTTAAAATAAATTGTAAATTTCGAGGACGAAATTTTTTTAAAAAGGGTAGACTGTAATAACTCCAATTCTTGTGTACATAAATTTGATTAAAATTTAATGTATACTGGGGGTATTTACATTTCCTGTGAGTACTATAAGTATTTGATTTACTTTTGAACAGCAAGATGGAGCTTGTAGCTCACTGGTAAGACCTTGCACTGCTGAACCAAAGCACTAGAGTTCAAATCCCATCAGCCACATTATCTTTTTATTTTGATTTCTTTTAATCCTTTTAGAAGCCCAAGAGTCTACACGTACACAACACGTAAACTGAAGAGTCACACACAAAACAAACGAGTCCAATGCAGTAGACCAAGCGACGGGACACGTGGCGAGGAGACGCGGCCCGACTCGGGTCGGCGACTCAGTCGAATCGGCCGGCGGCGCCGGTCCAACTCAGTTGAAACCTCGATTTTCTTCTATCCTCTGCAACCTTAACAATCATGATCTCTCGATGAGGGATTCTCTTAACAAATTGATTCTTTTCTTCTCATATAAATAGGAGCAAGGAGAGGAGGAAAAAAATACACAGAAAGGGAGAGGGGAAGAAAAATACAAGAGATTCTCTAAAAGAAGAGGAACCCCTCCCAAAAGCTCCCACAAAACAAAAAGATAATTTAATTCTCAAACCAAGAGTTTAACTCTTCCCAAAGAACTTAGTTCATTCTCTGGTTAAGATCTGCAGAAGCAGATCTTCCCACAAGTTGAGAATTTAATTCTCATCGGGGAAATTCTGTCATGCAGATTCAAAACGTAGGGGAAAGAACTGAGTTCAAAAGAGTTTAACTCTTACAAAACGTATGAGAATTTAATTCCTCTAAAACTATGGTTTAACCCTTTAAAAAGAATTTAATCCGTGCAAAGAACAAAAGGAGAACTTGATTTCTCAGAACCATAGAAGAACAGCCTGATGATTCATTAGCGTTCAAACGCTACGTAACAGATCACGTGTTCCCACGTGAGAACCTCTGAGGAACAAAATGGAACAACTGACATCGAGTCATATGATCCCATGTGACCCCCTAATAGTTCTTAGCACTTTCAAAAGGAAAAGAGGAATAAATCAAAGACAGTTCCCATTTTGGGGCGCCTCACGTGATCCCACGTGACCCCCCTAATAGTTCTTAGCACTTTCAAAAGGAAAAGGGGAATAAATCAAAAACAATTCCTATTTTGGGGTGCCTCACGTGATCCCACGTGACCCCCAATAGTTCTTAGTACTTATAAAAGAACAAGGGAATAAACCCAAGTGAACAGCGTCAACTTTCAAGAGCCTCACGTGCTACACGTGAGCCTCCCCTAAATTTCAGTGTTTAACACTGCCTTGGAGTCTCACGTGGGAGCACGTGAGCACTGAGTATACATTAGTGTTTAACACTATAGGAAGCCAACTCCAACTCTAAATTGGCTAAGTCTCCTGGAGGATTAAAACATCTTGGATTTCCTAATAGACCGAGCCACTATGCTCATGACTTCCCAAACTGATGATGATTCCTCAATCTCCTAAGTTAATCTTAGTCTCTCAAAAACGACTAATGATTCTTGGACATGCCACTATGATCTTTCCCCTCAAATCTGGAATTTGGTTCAAGGGTATATCTCTCCATACCTCTGATACATATCTGTTTCCCCCGAGCAGAGCAAAGCTCTGTTCAAAATTTGAAATTTGAACTGAGGCAGCGCCTCACGTGCAAAGCACGAGAGTGCTTAAAGCGCCTCACGTGCAAAGCACGAGAGTGCTTAAAGCGCCAGCGCTAAGAGTCAAAGACTTTGAGACAGCGCCTCACGTGCAAAGCACGAAAGCGCTAGCAGCGCCAGTGCTAAGAGTCAAAGACTCTGAGGCAGTGCCTCACGTGCAAAGCACGAAAGGGCTTGCGCCAAGAGCGCTAAGCTCTAAGAGTCAAAAACTCTGAGGCAGCACCTTGCGTGCAAAGCACGAGCACGTTGGCGCCAGAACTAAAAGTTCTTTACCGTTGGATCAAAGATCCAACGAAGATGATTAAAAATCACCAAAGTAAAGAATTAAATTCTGTTCAGGGAATAGTCCTCAAAATCTTTCCAAACAGAAAAGATTGTGCTCTGTAAATTATAGCACCGTTGGATCAAAGATCCGATGGTGATTAAAAATCACCAAGATACAGAATAAATTCTGTATGGGAAAATATTTTCCCAATCTTGTTATAAATAAGGAGATTGTCTTCTGTAAAACAGAAGCCCTATGATCAAAGATCCAACGGTGGGAAATATCCCTAAATCAATTAGAGAAAAGATCTCCTTAACTGATTCAACAAATCAGCCTCCACTATATAAAGGCCCCAAGACTTCAAGTCTTGCATCGAAGAAACTCCCCATAAGTTTCATACAGAAGAAACCCCCTATAAACTTCGAGTTCTCAAAAAAAAGAAAAAGAGAAGAGCAAGCTCTGAAAAGAAGAACTTCTTCAAGGTAAATAAAACAGAGAGATCAAAGCATCTCATCAAAAAAGAAGAACTTAGTTCTTTTTCTAGATCATAGATCTACAAAGACAGAAGTCTTTCATAAAAGAAAAAGAGATTGGAGCATCTCATCATAAAAAGGGAGGGAGAAGAACTTAGTTCTTTTTAGATCATAGATCTATAAAACAAAGTTTTTTACAAAAAACAGAAGAGATCGTAGTATCTCCTATAAAATAAGAACTTTGTTCTTAGATCCACGAGACAAAGTCTCTTATAAACGAGAACTTAATTCTCAGAGCACAGAATTGATAAAGAGCACTCTGCACCCAAATCTGGCACTCAGCGCCAAGCGCGCCACGTGCTCCTCACGTGTGCGCTACTTCATAAGAAGCGCCTTAGCGCTCCAAATCTGCCGATCAGCGCCAAGCGTGCCATGTGCTCCTCACGTGTGCGCTATTTCATAAGAAGCACATCAGCGCTCCAAGTCTGGCGCTCAGCGCCAAGCGCGCCACATGCTCCTCACGTGTGCGCTATTTCGCAAGAAGTGCATTAGCGCTCCAAGTCTGGCGATCAGCGCCATATGCGCCACGTGCTCCTCACGTGTGCGCTATTTCATAAGAAGCGTTTCAGCGCTTCAAGTCTGGCGCTTAGCGCCAAGCGCACCATGTGCTCCTCACATGTGCGCTATTTTAGAAGAAACGCCTTAGCGCCCAAAGGCTGGCGCTCAGCGCCAAGCGCACCACGTGCTCCTCACGTGGGCGCTGGAGGAACATAAAGTGTTCTTTAAATAAAGCCTCAGTGCCATAAAAAGTGTTCAACACTCAGCAAAAGACAAAAAAAGAGTGTCAGAACCCAAATTAATACTCAGTATTATTGAACAAAAGAGGCTAAGCCAAAAAACGTTCAACACCCAAATAAATGTTCAACATTTTATTTAAACTGAGTGGGCTGAGCCCAAGTTGGCTACAAGTCCCTAACTCAGACCAACCGAGACCATGTGCTCACAATCTGTTTAATTGGTCTTAGTCCCAAACTCTGACTACAGATCTCTCAACCAACATTGGTTCAAGGGTACATCTCTTCACACCTCTGATATATGTCGTTGTAATTCTTCAACGTCTTCAGAGAAGTGGCAGGTCCCGATAACCAGAAACTTTACAGACTATGATATCTTTAAACCCCACAAACTATAATGTCTTTAATACAGACTATGATGTCTTTAAATACAGACTATGCTGTCTTTAAACTCCATGGACTACGATGTCCTTAAACCCAATGGACCGCAATGTCCCTAAACTAAAACGATAGAGTCCAAATACTCCTTCGTTGGATCTAAATGATCCCAAAATCCTGTTGAGTCGATCTTAGTCTAAAATTAGACTAACGTATCCTCAACAAACGTTTAAGTTGATCTTAATCTCAATAAGATTAACGATCCTTAAACCCAAATCAAACTCAAATCTAAGAAAATACGAATTTGGACTAATTCACGCCCTACGGGCGACAACACAAATTAGTCCCCGTATACAATCCACAGGCAACCAAAAACAAAACAAACACACACGACACGAAGTGACCATTTGGAGAAGGAGACAGTGGTTACCGCTACGCGGTAGTGTAATTAACTGCAGGGTCTTGCACCTGCAGGAAAGAGCGTCCCCACAATCAAAAACCCCACGCAAACGAGGGGGAATCTGACGAAATCTGCTACAACGGCCGTATCCGTCTAAACCTCCGATACACAGTGCCATAAATCAACTTGGCATCTTCGGAGAGGTGGACGGATAAAACCAAATAGCATCTGCCCCTAAAATTCAGGCCAGACGTCCCAACGTCCCGGTCGCGTCTTTTCGGCGGCGAACAATGTCGTTGTAATTCTTCAACGTCTTCAGAGAGATGGAGGGTCCCGACAACAAACAGCTCTTTGGAGCACTCCTAAAACCCTGAGCACACCCCTGTGGACCGCAACGTCTTTAAACTAGCTATGGACCGCAATGTCCTTAAACTACGACCTCACCTCCAAATGGTGATATACGGACCGCAATGTCCCTAAACTAGCTATGGACCGCAATGTCCTTAAACTACGACCTCACCGCCAAATGGTTATCTATGGACCGCAATGTCCTTAAACTACGACCTCACCGCCAAATGGTGATCTACGGACCGCAACGTCCTTAAACTAGCTATGGACCGTAACGTCCTTAAACTACAACAGACCGCGGCGTCCTTAAACTAGCTATAGACCAAAAACGTCCTTAAACTAAAACAATAGAGCTCAAATGCTCTTTTGTTACATCTGAATGATCCCAAAATCCTTTTAAGTAGGTCTTAGTCTAAAATTAGACTAACGTATCCTCAACAACCATTTAAGTTGATCTTAATCTCAAACGAGATTAACAATAAATCAACTCAAACCCAAATTTAAGAATATACGGATTTGGACTAATTCACGCCCTACAGGCAGCAATATAAATTATTCTCCGTATACAATCCATGGGCAACCAAAAAATAAAACAAACACACACGACATGAAGCGACCTTCTGGAGCAGGAGAAAGTGGTTATTGCTACGCGGTAACGTAATTAACTGCAGGGGCTTGCACCTGTAGGGAAGAGCATCCCCACAATAAAAAAAACCTCGCCAACGAGGGGGAATCTGATGAAGTCTGCTGCAACGGCCGCATCCGTCCAAACCTCCGATACACTGTGCCATAAATCAACTTGGCATCTATGGAGAGGTGGACGGATAAATCCAAATAGCATCTGCCCCCAAATGCAGGCAAGACGTTTGTCTTCCCGGTTTTCGGCGGTAAACAGATTCTGGCATGCCCGGTGGGACCTTTTTCTCTTTCCACTCCACACTTCATGTGTCGTGTTTTCCGTGATTAAATAATCGCGGTATATATGTTTGTAGTTGCCCTTGGGTGATGGGATACTGAAGCCGGTGTTTCGTCTCTATGAAGAACGGCGTTCGCTCCCACCCTAGCAACTCAGGTTCTGTCATATCCGGTGAAGTCAAGTAGGGGCCACTTGCAGCCTCAAATCTCTGTAATCCGGCTCTTCAAGAAATCAAATGGATTCTATTTGGGTCGATACTCCCATCTCCCACCCTCGGTGCCTCAACGTTGAAGGAGGGAGCCCAGAAGAAGTCTATCTTCTACAGGCTGGCTCCCCAAACTGCAGCTTTGCCGACGGAATCAGTCCTCAAACAACTGACACCTGCCAAGGACCAAGGTCGACGTAGGGGGCAGAATATTCAAGCTCTCAAAGGAAACAGGGGGAAGACTCGGCAAAATCCTGAGGCTAATCAAATCCCGGCCGTAAGAAACGGTCGACGTCGATATCAGCATCATACAAAATGAGCTGGGGGATGTTCTCCGTATGGTCCTATTCCAACTCCTGTAGTGAATGTTGTTGTTCCAACCGGGAAAAACTTCAAACTGTCGCGAAGGGTCAAATAAAAAGCAGCGATTAAAAAGCAGCGAGTAAAAATACAAATAGCCTAAATGATTGGGCACCGCGAAAAATAGCCGAAATGATTGGGCAATCGCGACTTTCGCGATATAAAAGTTGAAATGATAGAGCATCGCGGAAAGAAATAAAAAAATGATGATGAAACTTTGGCCCTGCAGGTGAGATCACATTGGCCCCTGTATACAATCCATGGGCACAAACAGAAAGGGAACCATATCGTCCCACCAGGCTTCGCCAAAGGGAAGCCACATCTTAATGGCTACACCTACAGCCTGGAAATCAATAACGGCGTTCCTTCTCGTCCCAACCAGAAGCAGATGCGACGTCAGCAAGACGGAACTACGGCAAAGCCCCATAGTTCCAAATCTCGACGGTTCATAGACAACCGAGAGACTACCTCGGAGCCATGGCAGAGTCCATAGTTCTAAGTCTCGACGGCATCATCTGCATCCCAGAAGATCAACTCGGTGTTCCTTCTCAACTCCAGCAGGATGCGGACGCAACGTCAACAACCGACTCCCAGGGAAATCAGTGTCCTTAGCAAAAACTTCTCGATTCAGGGAAATCAGCGTCCTTGGCGAGAACCTCTCGATTTGTTTCGACCCGCAAGGAAATCGGTGCCTTTGCAGGAATCTCTCAATTTGTCTCGACCCCAGGAAAATCAGTGTCATTGGCAAAAAACTCTCGATTCAGGGAAATCAGCGTCCTTGGCGAGAACCTCTCGATTCATGTCGACCAGCAAGGAAATCAGTGTCTTTGCAGGAATCTCTTGATTCGTCTCGACCCCAGGGAAATCAGTGTCCTTGGTAAAAAAACCTCTCGATTCAGGGAAATCAGCATCCTTGGTGAGAACCTCTCGATTCGTTTCGACCCGCAAGGAAATTAGTGTCTTTGCAGGAATCTCTCGATTCGTCTCGACCCTAGGGAAATCAGTGTCCTTGGCAAAAAACCTCTCGATTTAGGGAAATCAGCGTCCTTGGCGAGAACCTCTCGATTCGTTTCGACCCGCAAGAAAATCAGTGTCTTCATAGGAATCTCTCGATTTGTCTCGACCCCAGGGAAATCAGTGTCCTTGGCAAAAACCTCTCAATTCAGGGAAATCAGTGTCCTTGGAAAAAACCGCTCGATTCAGGGAAATCAGCGCCCTTGGCGAGAACCTCTCGATTCGTTTCGACCCGCAAGGAAATCAGTGTCTTTGCAGGAATCTCTCGATTCATCTCGACCCCAGGGAAATCTGTATCCTTGGCAAAAAACCTCTCGATTCAGGGAAATCGGCATCCTTGGCGAGAACCTCTCGATTCATTTCGACCCGCAAGGAAATCAGTGTCTTTGCAGGAATCTCTCGATTCATCTCGACCCCAGGGAAATCAGTGTCCTTGGAAAAAAACCTCTCGATTCAGGGAAATCAGCGTCCTTGGCGAGAACCTCTCGATTCGTGTCGGCCCGCAAGGAAATTAGTGCCTTTGCAGGAATCTCTCGATTCGTCTCGACCCCAGGGAAATCAGTGTCCTTGGCAAAAACCTCTCGATTCAGGGAAATCGCATCCTTGGCGAGAACCCCTCAATTCGTTTCGGCCCGCAAGGAAATCGGTGTCTTTGCAAGAACCTCTCGACTCGTCTCGACCCACAGGGAAATTAGTGTCCTTCCACATAAAAAAAATTCTCTTGTGAGATCCTTACGACTCTCAGGAGAAAACACACACTTAAGAATCCTCACGATTCCTAAGGAGAAAATACACCTACGGGATCCTCTCGACACGTAGGGAGAAAAGTCTTTATGAGACCCTCACGGCTCGTAAAGTTGAAAAGTCTTAGGCAACATATCTGAACCTGTCTCCTAAGCCATCGCTGCCCTGCAAAGAGATCAAGATAGACTATCTACAAGACGCATTTGCTAAAAGGGACACGCCAATATGAAATAAAATATGTCTTTTATTCATGAATCCAAATGAGTACAAGGTACATTTCATAAAGGAATCAAAAGACACTCTCATTCAGGAGTAATACAAAAAGAGAATATAAAAAAATCTTCAAGCCGGCAGATAGTGCAATAAGTTCGTCAATTCATCATTCTTCAGCCGGGTCTCGGCTTCAAACTTTGTTATTGCCACAAGACGGGTCTCCGCCTGAGACTGTTGAGCCTGATACGAGACGAACTGACTCTCAAGCTCCTTTTTAGCAACTTTATGAGCTTCAACCATCTTGCGGGTAAAGATAACGGCTTTATCAAGAGCTACCACCTCTGTGATAGCTTCTTGAAGCACCCGCCAAAGTTCATACACACGGGTGTTCTTAGTAGTGAGTTGAGCTTGGAGTTCCCCCAAAGCATTTGAAGCTAGCTCCCTCTCCGAAAATTTCCGGTTGAGCCTCTTTTCACAAGACTGGAGATTAGCAGCGCACCGCTCAATCCACCCCCGCAAGCTCACCTTTGCAGTTAAGAGCTCGAAAGGAAGGCGTATACACTCGAGATTATGTAACCAAGTCTCCACTCGGCGACAATACTCAACCCAAATATGCACCAATGTCTCATCATGATAAGTGGTAAAGAAGGCCAAAGAAGTATTGGCTTCGGCAGCAAATTCTTCGGCCGTAACAAAACTTCCAGCATGAAGATCTTCAATGAGGGCCGAAAGGAGTGAATGCTTTGTCTCGCCATCCTTTCGGACGCATGTCAGGCATATGGTCCCGGTGGCATAAAGATTCAGGATTCTAACGGAACCGGAGCTGGCAAAGCTGTCAAAGTTTGTGACTAATTAGCGAGACTGGCAAACATGGAATAAACAAAACAATACCAAGGGTAAAGTTTTACTTACCCATAGTCATGCAAGGGGTTTGAAAGATCCCTAGGCCTATCCAGGATCTCTACTTCATCATCAGGTTCTAGAACTGCAGAGGGCATGTTAGCATCATTGTAAAAAACGTGATAATAAAGCAAAGGGGTCAAAGAACACCGACCTTACCCAGAAGAAAGGACGATGCTTTGCGGGGATATCGCCCGTAGGGCGGCCATGTCAAGTAAGTGCTGGAAGGACTTCCTGGGAGATAGGTCCACTATAGAAGCCGCTAATTCCCACGGTTCTGAAAGAAAGAAGAGTTCAGATAATGAGGGGATCATTAAAAATAAAATGTAAAGACGTTACCTTCGACGCTCTGCTCGCCTTGAACTGGAGGCATGGCAGCTTCAGCGGCCTCCTCCACGCCCTCAGGCACATCACGGGGGACATTTGCGGGCATAGCAGCTTCTCCACCAGAAAAACCCATAGGGTCCGTGGCCAATGGGGTCACCTCCGCTCGAGGAATGGACACCGAAGGAACAAGAGCCACCACCGGAGGCTCCGCAACAGGAACGGCAGCCGTAGTAATCCCTTCTGCACCTGCCGATGCGTCATGGGAGACATCTATAGAAGCAGCGGTCATGGCATGACCTAGGCTCAGATCCTCTTTCGTTGCTGAAGTCCCTACAAAGTTTTCACAAAGATAAGTAGATATAAAAAGTGATACAAATTACTTGCTAAAAGAAAAATACGGAAAGCACACATACCGATGCGCCAGGATGCTTCTAGTATAGCTTTTTTAAGCCGTTGTTCCTTCCTGAGGAAATGTGCTCACCGGGCTTCAAATGCAGATTCATTCCCACCGGTCTTCAGTACCAGCTCGTCTTCAGAAGCAGCCGAGATGGGCTGCTTGAGGGCTCTTTCATCTTCCTTTCGCAGAGGACCCATATGTACTCTCCGTAGTGAAGGGGAATCTTCATAGAAGACAACCGGGAGTTAGGGCTTTTTTGGGATGCGCACATTTTCGGTCTCATCCTGCGAGCGCCTTAAACCTTCAGCTAATTGCGCGGCTTCCTCAGCTGATGAGCCAGGATAAACAAGACCCTCATCCGGCTCTTGGATGGATATGGACTCGTCTTGAACAATAGGCTCAGATTCCAGTAGGAGATCAAGCAAGCCGGCAACTGTTTTCTTCCTCCTTTTCGAGCGAGAGCTATCACTGGAAGAGGATCGCTTCCTTCCCCTCGGTGCTTTGGTGCGACGTTGGCCAACCTCACTTCCAGTATCCCCTTTTGGCAATACCACCGCGGATGACACCGCCTCTGATGGTACTGTCACTGACGCTGCATCGGAGGCCTTCGCCTAAGCTCTAGTGCGCACTGGAATCCCAGCAGTGCGAGGAGTTGATTCTATTTCTGCGACTTTCGAGATAAGAACCACGCCGCCATCCCTCAATAGAGGGCGAACCAATGTCCACGGCTGCAACGGAATACCAATGGCTTGGGCCGGAGTCGGCGATCGACATTCGAAGAGTACCCGCCTCTCCTCGATGATGACGGGACCGAATCGATGACGGTACCAACCCGTGAAGGACCCCACACACCTTGGAATATAGTCGGCCTCGGGGATCACGAAACGGGAGTCGGTATTCAGCCGCATATAGTGATAGATGATGTCACGCGTGACTTCCAGAGATGGAGTAGGTTCAACCAAGAACGCCTCGAAAGGGACACCCTGGTTATAGCCCAACTGCTGGGCGAAGCGATGCGGATTGTACCGCATAAAAAGAGACGTGTTATTCTGCCGAAACACCAAGTAGCCCGGCCTAATCGAGTACAGATGCATGATTTCCTTAGGCTTTAAAGACGACGCTCCACCTTTCGACAAATCAAACAGCTGCTGGATAGGCCCTGCGGGAGCAGAAAGGACTCGGTCGATGAAAACCATCCCGCCTTTGTTGGAATACGGATTAAGCAGCACGAGGAGGGCTCCTAGTTGGGTAGGGTCGGGAGAAGAAGCATCCACCAGCCTCATGATCCGAGGGAAAGTATAGGAGTCATAAAAATCTGGCTTCCGATGCGCTGCGAACGCTCCCAATACTTGCATTTCGATCCACGACGTGAAGTAGTGGAGAGAAGAATTCACGATGTCTATACCTGGGGTTGAAGTGTTGGCCACAACACTTAATCCATGGTAAAGATGCGACAGTCCCGCGATGCCAACGGCCAACCGTGCCCTTTCGGCTACCCGATGAGTGGGGTAGAAGACAGAGGCTCTCATGACGTGTTGATGCGTCGGCATGGCGAACCAACTGAGCCAAAGACTGATGAAGCCGACGAAGAAGGTCTCTTCGTCCATCCCAGGGGCTGCAATTGAATCGAAGGGCATAGCCAACGAAGCCGGAATGTAAAATTGCGACAAGTCCTCTTCTTTGGCCGGCAGCTTATTCAGCCCAAACCCAAAAGGGTCGTTAATGTTCGCAAATTTTGGAGCCTCTTTTGATAAGACATCTTCACGGAGAAAACAGGCGATAAAGCTCTTAAAGGTGACGCCATATCCCTCTGACTCCACGAACAACTTCTCGAAAATACACAGAGTCTTGATTAGACTGGGGTACTTATGACGGACGGCGTTTTCGGTGTTCAAGCCGTCAAGCATAGAAGACATGGTCGTGAATACATACTCATCGGGAGGCAGCAACTCTTCATAGTGCTCTCCTCTGATCGGCAATCCAGAGATCTCGCGGAACTCTTCCAGCAAAATCGAGACCTCACGATCCCCTAGCAAGAAAGTGTTGGTGGGAAGATTCCATTGGTTCAGGAAAGCTTTAACCCACCAGACGTGAGGAGCCGAGTAATGAAAAAGAGACGCGTATACCGCTTGATATAACCCAACCTTCTGCAACCGTGCACGATGGGTAGAAAGGACATATCGAGCCCTAGGAAGATAGCCGATTGGATGACGAGGGGTAAGCCCTACCTTATAGACTTGTCCCTAGGGTTGGGCTTCACCCTGACAGATACGGCGCCCTAAGATATCTATAGCCGGCAAGGGCTGGTTGGGTATCCCGGTTGTTGATGGCTCAAGCCGGCCTATAGGAGTCCAATTAGCCACCTCCACCGCATAAGCAGTCGGCGGACGCTCCATCGGCGATATTAGGCGCAGAGCCTCTGTTGGCATCTCACAAGTAAAGCTGCGGCGGCCCCGGATAATGTGCCCATACCAAACTCCCCATAAGAGCAAACCACTGCAATCCCTGTCATGGGCCCGGATCATTGCCATGGCCTCCTCATCCGACGGCGATTGCGGAAAAGCGGCGTTTGAGCGAGTAAAAGGAAAGTAAGGAAGAGAAGCCATTGTTCCTGAAAAGAGGAAAGAAAGGCCGTTAATGAAACCTATATATATATATATATATATATATATATATATATATGTATATGTATATATGTATAATAATAGAGGGAAACAACAGAAAGTTTGTTCCGTGGGACCACTGATTGCAAACTAATGGACCCCACAAAATCAATATGGCGGCTCACCAATGATAAGACAGGACAATCATTATGAGAATATAAAAAGATTCTCATTAAACGGACACGGGAGTTTAAAAAACTCTTGACATCCTCATAGAGAAGGCCAGTTCTGTTAAAACACCCAACAAATTTGAATTTGAGCAAATAAGGAAGAAACCCTGTGAAAAATGTTCTCGAGACCACCAGGGAATGAAATTTCTAAGGGGCCCTTGTGATCTTCAGAGCAGAGCTCTTTGGTGAGGAATTAAATTCCTTTTATACAATGGAATTAAATTCCAGAAACCCCCATGAGGAGGAAATGAAAAATAAAATGCCATGAATCCTTAAAGGTCATAAGAAGAATGCCTAAGGCACTAAGGGTTATTACTCAAAGATCATTGTTCATATCAGATTGTTGCATTTTTATACCGCCCATTCTTGATCACAATGCATATAGATAGGTATTTTTGATTCTTGTTTGCTGAATAATTGCAGGTTACAGGTTCTCAGCTCTTTACAGTGAAATTCATGAGACTACGGCCAACAACAGATAAATACGGGTTTCCGCGCACTATCCGTATGATGCCGCCTACCAGTTCAAGAGACAAAATGGAAAATCGTTGGTCACTTCAATGCACAAAGAATAAGGGCAGCACAAGATCCAAGACTTCAACGTGGAGCTCAAAGCAAAAGTCCACATCATTTTTACACTGTTGAAAATCTGAAAGGAAATTGAAGAGACTCTGAGAAACCAAGTGAATAAATCAGAAGAAAAAGCAACTTGGAGAAAGCTTGAAAAGATGGCCCCACAATTCCACCAAATGGCTGCGGAACTGCGGCCAAACAGGCACTTCTGCCGCGGTTCCGCGGCCGCATATGCACATTGTCGGTGGCAGTGTCGGTGCGTTGACTCGGCTCTTTTGGGGTAGTTTTGTAAATTCGTGATTGGATCAGAATGTAAATCTAGGGTTTTCCTATCTATAAATTGGAGATCTCAAAGCCAAATTAGGGTGCCTCTTTTTATTAGATCTAGGATTTAAATTCTGTAATTCTTTTTCTTTCTCTATAAAAATTTGTAGTGAGTTTTGAGTGGTTATCAATAAAAATATAAAAAGAGAGTTCTTTTATTCTTGCATGTTTATTTCCTTCTGCAATTTTTACTTGTTAATTTAGTGGTAGTAATTTATTGATGTTTTTCCGTATCTTGTTTTTCTTCTATTTTTCTTTATCATTAACAACGATGATGCTTAAGTAAGATCCTTGCTTAAGTGATGTCTCAAATAGATAGTTGTAAATTCCTCTTAACCTAAATTCTTTCTACCTTCCCTCTTGTTTTATTTTTATCTTTTTAATGAGTGAGTAATTTCTCACTTGTTAGGGCAGGAGAAGGAAGGTTTGAGATAAGGAAATCTCTCCCACTCCTTTCTTTGCCCAAACACCTTAATTCGGACTCCCTTTAATTGAACCACAATCCGCTCACTACGGCACCCTATCCTACATGATAGCGGTGATTCCCTAGTTAGACCGGTTGTGGTTGAGTTAATTGGAGGTTAGGGCTAAGAGATAAGAACGGAAGGACAATGACCAAAAGGAAGAAACTAAGCATGTAAAGCCTAGTTTATACTTGCAAGTCGTGCTAATCCCCGTTATTGCCGATTACCTTAACACCGATATTAAAAAGGGTATTGAAAGAGGTGAGATATTCCTAACTTGAACTAATCTAATCCTAATCCTAGCAAGTCCTTTATCATCTTTTATCTCGTTAGTAGATCTTAACACAAAACCCAAAATATTTGGATTTAACTCGTTAAAACATAAAGAAAAAGATTCCATCTCCCTATGGATCGACCCGTACTCAACCGGCTAGCTACCAAGCGACACCCTCTTGATTGCGGTAATTAAAAATTTAAGCACGCATAGAAAATAGCGAACAATCAATCATGTTTTTGGATCTATGAAAGATGGGTTTCAGAGGAGTGTAAAACTCTCATAATGGATTTAAAATTCAGAGGTTTTCTTTAAGAAAGGGGGTCTCCGATGTTCAAGATTTTTACCTAGAAAAGGTTTCTTTTTCTAACAGAGTTTAACTCTGGAATTGCAATTAACAGAGAACTAAGCTCTGAAGAGAAGAATTAAATTCTCGAAGAAGACAAGCAAGAAAGAAGATGAAAGAACGGTGGCTTCCCAAAGGCCAAACCCTTGCATTTATAAGACGCGACAAGGGCGGTTCAACTTCCCGTTCCCCTAAGCAATCCAACGGCTGTAAAGGTGACAGCGTTGCACTCATGTGCAAGCCACGTGAGAACAACGCTGTGGGGGCATTTGTTCCCTTATAAAAAATAATAATAATAATAATAATAAATAAATACTGAACCAAAAAGCGATGGAAGAATTCCCCAAAAGGAGCATCACATGCCCACACGTGATGCGCCTGAGAGCAAAAATTGTAGGTAGCACGGTAAACAGATAAGGCTGAAATTGATCCTCACGTGCAGGCACGTGAGGATCTATATACAAAGTGTATAGGCGCCTTCTTAAAACAAATAACAGGGCAGAAGGCACATCACATGCCAACACGTGATGTTTTTCTCTGGCACTGCTGCATATAAGCAAACCGGCCTAGTGTTATGGGTCACATGCTACACGTGAGGGTTCCCAAATAGAATTAAATTCTAAATAAGAGGGGTCGGAACCCTATTTAGAAAATATTTTTTCTAATCTTTCTAAACAAGAAATATTGTGCTCTGTAAATCAGAGCACCGTTGGATTAAAGATCCATTGGTGATTAAAAATCACCAAAATACAGAATAAGCTCTGTATAGGAAAATATTTTCCTAATCTTTCTAAACAAGAAAGATTGTGCTCTGTAAATCAGAGCACCGTTGGATTAAAAATCCAATGGTGATTAAAAATCACCAAGATACAGAATAAGCTCTGTATGGGAAAATATTTTTCCAGTCTTTCTAAATGAGAAAGATTGTGCTCTGTAAATCAGATCACCATCGGATTAAAGATCCAATGGTGATTAAAAATCACCAAGATACAGAATAAGCTCTGTATGGGAAAATATTTTTCCAATCTTTCTAAACAAGAAAGATTGTGCCCTGTAAATCAGAGCACCGTTGGATTAAACATCCAATGGTGATTAAAAATCACCAAGATACAGAATAAGCTCTGTATGGGAAAATATTTTCCCAATCTTGTTAAAAACAAGAAAAATGTCTTCTGTAAAACAGAAGTCCCTGGATCAAAGATCCAACGGTGGATAAAATCCCCGAATTAATCAAAAATCTCTCAATGAGAGATTTTCTTAACAAAAATCAACAAACTTGCCTCTGCTATATAAAGGACTCGAGACTGAAGAGAGAAAGAGGAGGAGACCCCCCATAAGAGTTGAGAAAACAAAAAAAAGAGAAGAGGAGTTTCCTTTAAAGAAAAGAAACCCTAGGTGGGGAAAAGACTTAGAGATCATTTTATCTCCTTGTACAAGAGTTTAACTCTTCCAAAAAAGAACTTAGTTCTTCCTCTGGTTGAGGTCTGCAGAAGCGGATCTCCCCACAAGTTGAGAATTTAATTCTCATCGGGGAGATTCTGTTACGTAGTCCCAAAACTTAGAGAAAAGAACTAGGTTTGAAGAATTTAATTCTTCCAAACATATAGGAATTTAATTCCTCTGATAGAACTAGGGTTTAACCCTGCATAAGAATTTAATTCTTATAAAGCAAAGGACTTGAAGTTCTCAAGACCTAGATCAAGAGCCCCATGCATATTAGTGTTTAACACTATAACAACAGATCATGTGTCCCACGTGAGCACCTCGGAGGAACAAAAAGGAACAATTGAGATCGAGTCATGTGATCTCACGTGACCTCCAATAGTATTTAGCACTTAGAAAAGAATAGAAAGATAAATTCAAAGGAGGCAGTGCCCAACTTAGTGGCGCCTCACGTGTCTACACGTGATGGTTATAAGACTTAAGTGTTTAACACTTACATGTATAGAACGAGAGAATAAGCCCAAAGAAACAGTACCCAATATTCAGGTGCCTCACGTGCCATACGTGAGCGCTCTGAATTTCAGTGTTTAACACTGCTTAAGAGCCTCATGTTGGAACACGTGAGCGCCAAACATTTAGCGGTGTTCAACACTGTGAGAGGTCAACCTTAGCCCAAATTAGCCAAGTCTCTCAAGGCCAAAAACCTTTTGACCATCAATCAACCGAGCCTTCCTATACTCAGGTCCCCTCCAGATCAATCTTGGTCCCAGAGATGGACAATGATCTCCTGACACGTGGCATCTAAAATAATGTTCGTTATACCATGATCTCTCCCTTCAATTTGGAGTTCGATTCAAGTGTACATCTCTCTACACCTCTGATATATGTCGTTGTAATTCTTCAACGATGTCAGAGAGGTAGAGGGTCCCGACAACCAACAGCTCTTGGATGCACTCTCAAACCCATGAGCATAACCCTTGGACCGTAATGTCCATAAACTAGCTATGGACCGCATTGTCCTTAAACTACGACCTCACCGCCAAATGGTGATCTACGGACCGCAATGTCCTTAAACTAGCTATGGACCGTAACGTCCTTAAACTACAACGGACCGCAACGTCCTTAAACTGGCTATGGACCGAAAACGTCCTTAAACTAAAACAATAGAACTTAAATGCTCTTTTGTTGGATCTGAATGATCCCAAAATCCTATTGAGTAGATACGTTAGTCTAAAATTAGACTAACATATCCTCAACAACCATTTAAGTTGATCTTAATCTCAAACGAGTTTAATGATCATTAAATCAACCCAAACCCAAATCTAAGAATATACGGATTTGGACTAATCCACACCCTACGAGCGGAAACATAAATTAGTCTCTGTATACAATCCACGGGCAACCAAAAAATAAAACAAACACACACGACATGAAGTGACCTTCTGGAGCAGGAGAAAGTGGTTATCGCTACACGGTAACATAATTAACTGCAGGGGCTTGCGCCTGCAGGAAAGAGCATCCCCACAATCAAAAACCCATCGCCAACGAGAGGGAATCTGACGAAGTCTGCTACAACGGCTGCATCCATCCAAACCTCCGATACACGGTGCCATAAATCAACTTGGCATCTACGGAGAGGTGGACGGATAAATCCAAATAGCATATGCCCCCAAATGCAGGCAAGACGTTTGTCTTCCCGGCTTTCGGCGGTAAACAATGCCCTAGAGGCCATTATTTGATAGTGGATGTGTGTGTGTGTGTGTATGTATGTATGTATATATATATATATATATATATATATATATATATATATATTCAGAGGACTTTCTTGCTCGATATGATAGTATGCTATCTGGTTACTCTTTATCTTAACATGTTCACTTGATTCTATATACTGTTCATTTGTTACATGTTGATAAAGCCCTTAGGATATTTTCTTGACTACTGTAATTATGATGCAGATCATACTAGTTGGACATGTGTAGTATATGAGCATATCCTTAAATGTTCCTAGTCGTGGGTGTGCGTATACGTTTCTTGACCCATTTGATGGGCGATAGATGATCCCATATCCATTGGTGTTTGACATCAAAGATTGTATACGGGTGCTCAATAGAGACTGGGTACACTAAACGGACTCGCCGAGAACTCCTATATGGTATTATATCTATCGTCGGATAGCAGTTCTCAGGTGACACTTGTATAGGTTAGTTAGTAGACCCGAGATCGTCATAGAGTCTTGTGTGTTCTCTCACTGTACTTTGATTTCCACCCTACCATGGCTCTACTGAGTCATGCAAGCATGTGGCTTTTGGGTACAGTCCCGAGATACAAGGAGGCAATGAGTGATGGGAGGGGTTTCGTCTCTCCCGGTATTGGGGGTAGATGTTGCGCTGTGCTCAATTGGCTATAACTGGAAGTCCCTGGCCAGGGCTGATAAGATTTACTGATAAATGTTATCAGTAGTTTCTCGATCTGTTATAGACCATGCATCGGCATGACTTATTGAGTTATTGGGTTCAACGATACCATCCCTAGACTCAATATGCAGTATATCTGACGAAAAGACCGGACTGTACGATAAGTGTTACTGGTTGGCTTTACGGGAGTTTTGACATGTTCGCTTATTGTTCTTCTGTTTGCTCAATACCTAGGAGCCGTAATGTGCAGCTAGTACCGCTGACGGTTTGTGGGTATGTGATATGATCACTACCTACTGCTGGCGTATTGACGAGTCTTAGAGTCCCACAAAGGGGTTTTCAAGCTTAGGCAAAAAGATGTGGGGCGCATATGGGGATATGTGCAGGAGCTTGATTAAATACAAGTATATGATACCATATCTAATCTGGCGTTTTCTATTGGTCGGGTCGTATGTGATATTGCCGGATTATTAAATCAAGTGTTGATTTAATACCATGTGACCATTAGCTCATTTATTAAATCATTTCTTTATTTGTATGCATGTATGTATGTATGTTTATATTGATATGTATGCACACATGCATGCATACATGTGTCATGGTTGATGATACATTAGAGATGGCTATGCAAGACTCACATGAAAACTATTATGATATTTTTATAATTATTGAGTTAAAGGAAATTAGAAATTAATCCATGGTTGGTTTTTTCCTTCTACACACTTCTTAAAATATTTAAGTAACCATGGTCTCATTTCTAATCCTCCACTAACTCAACTACTAAAAATATCTAAATATTTTTCATGGTTGGGTTATTAGTGAGTGTGACTCTCTTTCTCTTTTATTATTCTTGTGTTCATCTCTCTTGAGTTCTAGCTAAGCCATTTTCCATCTCTTTCTTCCTCCAAGCTCTCTACCATATTCTAGTGAGTGAAGAAAAAGAAAAAGAAAGGTATTTTAGTGAGCATATTATCCACTTCACCAATCTATATTAGTCTATCCCACTAGTGTGGTGGATCATCGTGGACTTCGAAGGCCTCAAGCGGACCCGTTCAAGTTTCGAGTAGAACCAAGGAGTCAAGGAGGAGAGGTCTACAAAGGTTGTATTTCTTTTCCTCTTAGTGTTAGACACTTACTAGTATGTGATACTTGTTAGCTTTTGTGCCTAATTCTCTAGTTCGATTCTAGATTCGGGTTGGTTAGTACCCTAATTTTTAAAGTTGCATGTTTGATACTTGTTAAAACCTAGTGAGGGTGATAAGCAAACCCCAACATTGTGCACGTGTAAATCTTTGGGGTTCTAAAAGATTAAAAGAAAAATCAATTAAAAATATATGTGGCTGGGGGGATTCGATCACAGAGGCTGCGTCACAGCAGTGTAAGGCTTTACCAATGAACTACAAGTGCTTTCTTGCTGTTCAAAAGCAAATCAAATTTATAATTTGTGCTCAGGCTTAGGTGTTCTTTTCTGTATTTTGAAAAAAAATTGTACAGAAAGTTTAGGGTTGTTACAGATATTATAATAACCATTTAAATGATATAATATGTTAAGAATATTGATTAGAAATATTTGATATGATATGCATGTTTTAATTACTAATATTTCATTTAAATATTATATGCATATATTTTCCCTCATTATATTAATTATAATATAGAAACATATGATAATAGACTTTATAAAATTAAACCCTCATATGTTCTATATTTACAATAAACACATTTTAGTACTTAATAATAGTAATGAAAATATTCATTCAAACGTGGAATATTTTAAACTAATCAACCGCCTCTATTTATACACTCTGCGAAGGCCATTTGGTGGCCCAGATCTGCTCCTGACAAAACAAAGCGTTGCGCCCAACGATCCAGATGGCGCCACATGGTCGCTAACCATTGGACGCTTCCACCCTACGCGGATCTGATTGGCTGAAGCGATATTTCACTGTCCGCCATCCGGTTGCAGCCACGTGGCACGAAATCAACGGTTGGCTTATCGCTACGAAGGCCCAAGCAGGCACAGCAGCGTCTTCATAATTGCACCGTCCTCTCAACGATCCGCTAACATCATTAAGGATACACGTGAAAATTAAGATGCACGGTGAAACGCCACATGGACTTGGAGATCGAAGAAACACAACCGCCCAAAACGCCACAACGTTCCCAGACGATCCACCGTGATGAATCCTTGGTGTCAGGCTGAACAGAGAAAATCGAGCGGACCACTCTTGGCCCGACCCATAAATAGGTCAGAACGAGAGTGAGGGGCTAATGATGATATTCATAAATGGAAATTTCCCAGATCACAACATGTAGCAGATAACGTGTCATCCACGTGATTCCTGGGGGCTACGGAACTGGAATAAGCATGATGCAAAGGGAACGTTTTTTGGGGCCTCGTCTCCGAGCCTCAGTCCGAGGAACAGGCTCCGGCCTCTCGGGGCCTCTGCCCGGCACATTCCACCCTTGCCTAAACCATTAGCCCATTACTCGTCTCCGAGCTTTGCTATAGCTGAGATTCCTCAGCTCCCTTGCTCGTCTCCGAGCTATCCTATTGCTAAGATTCCTCAGCGTTCTTGTTTGGCCAGGAGCACGGGGCACGGGCGCCTCCGTAACGGCTCCGTATATCTTGCCATGACAAGATCTCCGCCGCTCTACGTCCCGCATCCCACACTGGCGTAGCTCTCCATTAATTGGCGTAGCTCGCCATTAATGGGCGTATCCCGCCATCAATGAGAAGATGCAGGGGCTTAACGGACGGTGAGAATCTCGCATCGGCTCACTCCAATGCGACCTCTATATAAACCCCTCCTCCAGACAATTCAGGTAACTCGGAAAAAATCTAATTCGCTGCTGCTCCGTCTAATTATTCCTCGGTACTTACTTGATTGTCAGAGGGTCCTATGGTGGTTTTCCAATCCGGGACTTTTTTTGCAGGTAGCTCGGCATCAACAACAACCCATTAAGATCCACACCCAACTTTCACCATAAATCTCAAGCTTTCAGCCTCGCTGGGATCAAGATCGACGGAGGACAACATCTGAGGGAGATTCCGGCCTCCATCAATAACTAAGTATACCATGTGTATCTTTTCTTTGTGTTTTGCTCCCCAGATGTCATCAAGAAAAATAGAAAAGCAAAGCAACCTAGTTAACAAAATAATAAAAACAACAGCCCCATAAAAACTACCTCTCCTGAGAAATCGCAAGAAACCCACATGAGAAACACACATGAAGAATTTAGGATTAAATAATAGTTACCCATAACCTAAAACTTTAAGATAACAAGAATCCAGATGAGAAAATATGATATTTCTTACAATTCCAATTGAAACGCGTTTTTAATAATACGAATTAACCCACAATCTATATTAGAATGTTGTTGTAAACTCATAAAAGATACTGCCAGATACTGCCTCACATGAGATAGCAAATTGAAGATTCAATATTGAAGAATGGCACAATGGCCCAGTGGCCCACGCCCTAAATCTTCGAGATAACATGAACACGAATGAGAAATGTGCGGTTTCATATAGCTCCAAGCACGATTTCAGTTATATTGCACTCAGAGTCTATGAGCTTTCGACAATAAACAAGAAATTATTTCTTTGGTAAGATCAAAAAAATAATTAAAAGATACCTATATTTGAGAGATCGCAGGAAACCAAAAGGAGGAAACACTCACATTTGTTACGACCTCCTGTCGAGATAATTAAAACCATTTAAGATCTAATAAAGAACAACTCATGACCAAAAACATTGATGAGATAACAAGAACCTGGATGAGAAAAGTGAGGTTTTGTAATTTCTAATTAACATGATGTCCTCTAAAATTATCAAAGCAAACAAAAAAATACAAATGACAGGCGTAATCCCTTTTATTACCTCATCCAACTACGTCTAGTGAGAAATCCAACAACTACTAAGATTCAATCCAAACTGTCCACCACAACCTAATATACGAGAAATTGAGACTTCATAAGTATCGAAGTGTGACTTCACTTATCCTAAGATGCTTTGCTTTCATACTATAACAGACCATTTCTTTCAAACCATATATATATATATATATATATATATATATATATATAATGCAGGAAAGAGGCCATAGGAGGGAATTTCCTCCTATGACATCGAAATTCCTCCTATGACGTCGAAAAAATGCATCCTCCCTTATTTTTTTCGACGATCGGCATCCATCATCTTCATCATTATCATCTAAGAAGTGGATACACCAAATTTTATGTGATTCTATAATTTCTTCACCGTTGATTTAGTAGGTTCAAAATTAACGGTTTACCGACAACAGAACTTTTTACATTGTTAAATCAACGGTGAAAAATTTGTAGAATCACATGAAATTTGGCGTACCCACATCTTAGATGATAACGATGAAGATAATGGGTGCCGATCGTCGGAAAAAATGAGGAAGGGTGTACTTTTTCGACGTCATAGAAGGAAATTCCCTCCCATGGCCTCTTTTCTCCATTATTCTATATATATATATTCCACAGAGAAATCCCAAGAATTCCTAACGATGTACACAGACATCGTACACTGCAATCTCTAATCCAGATATATACACCCTATTTATCAAGTCTCAGTTCTTGAAAACTCATGGCCCAAAGTTATGAGATTACAAGAGACGTAAATGAGAGAAACATGTGTTTGCTACAATTTTCGATACAGAACAACCTACAACCTAAAATGTTGGGATAACAAGAACCCAGGTGAGAAAAGTGGCTCTTCTTACAGTTCTAAGTGCGAGTTCTAAGTGCGATTTTGCTGACATTGAGCTCAGAATCCCAAAGCTTTCAATACTGAAGCACATTCTCACTCAAACCCCATGAATACTCGGCTTCCATGGAGAAATCACAAGAATTCTAAAATAAGAAACACATGCATCACATGTTGCGGTTTCCAATCTAGATAAGTAAACCCCATTGATTGCTGTTCAATACAAGACTACTCGCAACTCAAAGCTTTTAGACAACAAAAAACATGGATGAGAGAAACACACACTTATTTAACAATTTCCACCACAAACATTCCACGACCTAACATTGAGATAGTGAAACGCCGAAACCCTAGATTAGAAGGCGAGGCCTTTTACAGTTCCAAGTATGGTTTCGCTGGATCTGAGCTCATAATCCCATATTCCCAGTATATATACCGAGAAGATTATTTCTTTTGATCCCCGTAAATCCTAGTTATACCGAGAAATCGCAAGAATTCCAAATAAGAAACACATATTGCACATTGTGATCTTTAATATGAAACCTACATGATTGAAACACTCATTTGCTAACATCGAGATAACAAGAACCTAGATGAGAAAAAAACGAGGTCTTTTACAGTTCCAAGTACCATTCGGCCAATATTGAGCCCGAAATCGCCACATTTCGTTCATCCCCCATCGACACAGACTATTAGACAATCAAATCCCCGTATATTAAGATTCAATGCGAGCACTGAGACAAGAAAACCCTAGAAGAAGAGAGAAGGCGATGTCTTTTACGATCCCAAGGGTGATTTCGCTGATGTTGAGCTCGGAATTGCCGAGCTTCCGATACTGTAGCGGGCTCGCCCCTTGCATCGCGCTGATGGGCGATGCATTGGGGTGTCTCCTCATTGCATTGAAAGGAGACGAGCTCTTCGATTTGTAAATGGGGATTGGGATTGAAGCTGAGAGAAGCGCGGACGCCATTTGAAGTGGTAACGATTTCTTCATGTGTTGAGATGTTGCGTAGGCTTATCTGTTGAGGGGGCTCTCATTTGCCTTTTGCTTGTACCGCAGGATATCTACAACAAAAAAATTAAAAATTCGAGGTGTTTATATGCAATTCAATTAAAAAAAATCAAGGTATTTAACTGAAAATGGTTAAGGTTTAGATTTCTTTATTTGCTTTTCCCAGTTTAAGCATTTAGTTTTTTTTTACCTGGCCCGTAAGGCTCATCCAAGCACATGCTGTATCGACGAACACAGCAAACATAAGCATACTACGGATCCACACACCTGGCGACCCACGAATTTACCCTAATGGCTTTAATTTGTGGCCGCTTTTCCTCTCGAGGCATACCAACTAAGCCATTGTTCATTGGTGTTTAAGCATTTGGATGATATGACCCAGTAGATTGATTTTTCCAAACACTTACCTGGATATTTAGAACTGCACCATGATCATGCAAACTGTCTTTGGATAGACATGCACTTAGGAGCAAGTTGCTTTTCATAAATGATCGATTGTTCGTTTGTTGGTTGGATATAGGAAAAGTCTACGGACTTGTGTGTTTTTAAATGATTTTGCTCTTTGCATTCATCTCTTAGCTGGTTTAGCTCTTTTTTATTATAAAAAACAATGTTTAATGATCTCTGATAGATCAACGTTTTGGGTGAGGGAGAAGCACTCCATATATTTGTGTCCGGTATAAAGTTGTTGTTTTTGTACATGGTTGTTGAGATTTTTCATTATTTTTTGCGGATATTTTTTTATCGACGAGGGCAATTATTATTTTTTAACGATGAAGTCTTAATCTGCAACCCAGGTAGATTACTGTTGGGAACCCACCCGCGCGCGCAAACGCGTATGTTTTGAAAATGTTATCGTTTTGAGGAAACAGAATGCGCATGCAAGAACGTTCTCATTTTAAATATTTATAAACCGCAAGTGCACGGCGCGTTGTAACGAGACGGCAAGTACGGGTCGATTCGCAGGAAGTTGTGTATTGGGTATTGTGATTTAAGGTTCAATAAATTAACGAATTGGGTTTTGTCACAAAAAATATAGAAAGAATACGAAAACAAAGAAAAGCAAGAAAACAAGCAAGTAAGAAATGGTCGTGGCTTTGTCTTGGAAGGTTGAATCGCAACGATTCCCTCAACGCTCCTTTGTTCATGTGTTGTCCGTCCTTACGTTGATCCCGACATGAAGCACGACTTGTCGAAGCGGTTGCGACTCGTCAAGTCAGTGAAGCGCAGCGGAACGGCGAGGTCATCAGTCCCTAATACCCTGGCTTTTAGTTCAAAAAGTGGTGGGGGTGCGAGGCACAAGTCGTCAAATTCCGATATTCTCCGCAAAGCACGAAACTAATCCATTTTGATCACTTACCGTTTTTATGTCCGAGCTTGGGGTATCAACACTAAACACAAGGGTTAACAAGCATACTACAACAATAATAACACAAAGTAGTGAGTGAGAGCAAATGATTTTAGTGTTGAGTTTGCTAGGTGTTTGTGATGGTATATCGTATATGAAACCAAAAGATTTTTCAAGTCATTTAATCACAAAATACGATATCCAAACCTAGCAACCTTAACACTAAAATGATCTTAACTTAAACATTGAAATGGGGAAAGGAGTGAATATGGTATATGAGGAGGTTACAAAGTAACCATGTTTCAAAATACCATATCACATCAAACATAAACAATCTTTAAGTTAGAATCATATACAGTAAAACCTCTATACAGTAATATCCTTGGGACCGGGGAAAAATATTACTATAGGGGGGTTATTCTTAAGTAGAGTTTTATATATAAAAATTAGATTTTTTTTTGAAAAAATAGTAGTCAAAATTCTTAGACCTTCAAAATTCATATAGACCTTCAAACTTATTAACAAGTCAAAATTCTTAGACCTTCAAAATTCATATAGACCTTCAAACTTATTAACAAGTCAAAGTACTTTATGTCATCTTAAGTTCAATTGTGTAGTTAAGTAATTTATGTCATCTTAAGTTCAATTGTAATAGCCAAGTAATTTTATGTATTTTTTATATATATAAAAAATTATTTAAAATTTAATGCCAATTTATTACTATATAGAGGTAAATTAGTACAGGCGGGACTTGGAAAAAGTATGGAATATCACACTGTGGAGGTTATTCTTATTTATAACTGGTCCCGAGTCGGGACCGGGACTTTTTATCACTATAGGGAGGTTATTCCTATATAGAGGATTCCTATACGGAGGTTTTACTGTAGTTAAGCATATTTAAACATAAACAAGAGGTGGAGGAGGCAAAAGCCTTTCATCTCACTTCCTCACCAATACCACAACCAAAGAAAAATTAGTTAAGCATCATAAATAAAAGAAAAACAAAGCAAGTAAATAAAGAAACACAAATATTATTAACACTTGAGAAAGAGATACAAGATTTTAGTTACTTGTTCAACCTCCTTAATGAAGCTTTCCAAAGAAAATTTCAAGAGAGAAGAAGAAGAAACCAAGTGATAGCCTACTCAACACTCAAGCCTAAACCAAAAAGAAAACAAAACAACAAAATGTATACAAGTATATGAGAGAATGAGAAAGAGGTTCCCTTGCTTCACTGGTATACTTTTATAGGCACAAAAGAAAAATAAATAAGCAGTAAAAATAAGGTGACGTGGTAGCAAGGGAGGGACCACAGAAGTTTGGTGCACATTGGGGCAAGGGGACTGAGCTCGCCGGTTTTGGTAAGCATGTGGTCGGCCAAATTCTGAGCTTAGGGGCTCGTATTCATGTGGTGGTCTTGTGTCTACTCCAACATCAACCTGATCTGCATGCAGAGAATTTGAGGGAAACTTGATGCCAATATCACATCAAAGATTTATTGCATTGAATGCCCATCACACCATACATGTGCCAACTTGCATGATTTGTGCAAGGGCAACCCCTAAATGATCCATGGTCCATGTCAAAGAGCTAGTGTCACACATGTATTGTGTTGGACCAAAAATTATATGCGCACTTATTATTGCAAAAGCTTTTTGGATATCGGTCGGTTTTCTGTTCTATCTGCAGTGTCGGCCCCCAAACGTTATATCCGTGATTTTGAATGTGTTTCCAGTATTTTATCACGAACACATGTAATCTGTAATTACCGAGCAGACACTGATTAAAAGTACCGATATATATAAAATAGATAACGAATGAGTGGTATTAAAATGCGGTTTTCTGTGATGAACAAATACCCCCAAACTTATCTTTTGCTCGTCCCGAGCAAAACAAAAAATCCTAACCTCACCTTCGCAGGGAACGCGATTGCACTGAGCATGTGCAACAAGCCGTTAAACCTCTAGGTGTCCCTAGTAGGAGAAGTGTTGTCTCCTAAGGATTTTCAGCGGATTACATCCACAAAATCCAGTCAAGTTAACGTTGCGGAAAAACTGTTGATTCTAATCTTAAGATTAGAGATCAAAGTTAGAAGTTATATTACCCAAGTCAGAAACGTTAAACCCTATTTTTCACACCTCACAATTTGTTTAACATAAGCTCATACGCGTCTTTACGTGATTGTACGGATAGTATCCATAAGTTTTTAAGAACTTTGATTAGGGTCATCATGTCATAATTACAGACCAGGATAAACTTCTGAAGGATCACACGAATTTGAAAAGAGTTAAGATTTTCTCAAGTTTTATTCTCCAGTTAGGTTTCAAGTCAGAATATATATTAATTTTAACAGAGAACCTAAGTCTTATACTTCACTCCACCCTTTCACCTGTTTTTGTTCATACACACCTTTCGTTATCGTGCAAAACGTCTTAATAAATACAAGCCTTCATATCTCCGCAAAAAAACTGTTTTAATAGAAAATTCGTCTCCGCCAAGATTATTCTCCCATAAAGAACCATGAGGACTTTTAACTCGGAGAGAACACTTGCTTAGCTTGTTTTTTTCTGGCGATTGGAAACTTAGCGAGTTTTTGGTCAATGACTCCCAAACCAGATGGTTTTAGGGCATTAGGTGTGGAGACACCCCAAGAACTTAATTACCCAAGTTACCAAGGCCACAGAACAAAAGACTCATTTTATTTTAAATAATTCTGTACTCGGTGAAAATGGAGATATAGCCAACTTTTTCTTTTAAATCCGAAGACGTCACATATGCATAAGGTGTGTAATTACATCAATAAGGTTTCAAATGGGTTATTTTTCAGACTTATAGTTTCTGTTAAAACCTCTATAAAATTCTTCATATCTACTTCACTGTATGAACTATTCTTGATGTTTTGCTTAACTTAGAACAAACCTGCTTGATCCTAACGATATTTATCAATTTTAAAAGTTTTACAGACATATCAAACATTTATCGAATTCTCAAAACACATATGACACGTGTAAAGTATTATAAAAGATGTATATCAGTTATGGTTAAACACAAAGGAGAGTTAATTTTCAGGTTGTCGGTCTCATAAAAAGGATTTAGTTATTTCAACTTATCAACTGAACCATCAGACTTTGAATCTAAGTTCCCTCGCTAGCTAACATGATAGAGTTTTTATATTTTTCAAGAATTTTTTCAATTTTTATAAGTTTTTCAAGTTTTTCTATACAATGCAATACAAAGGCAGATATGAAATGCAACTACATGCAAAAGAAAAGAAAAATACATAATGTAAGTACTGAAATGCAGGAAATATGCACATGCAAACTATATGCAGATACAAAATACAACTAAAAAGCTCTACCCCCAAACTGAATCCGGCGATGTCCTTATTGTCTCTTGGCTTTGCTCTTAGCTCTGCTGCTTCCGCTCGCTTCTTCTTGGTTTGCTAAGATCTGGCTGAGCTGTTCTTTGATTTTTTTATTTTGCCTGATCAAAGTCTTGATACTGCGGACCTCCATCCTGTGTAATTCGTAGGGATCAGTCGGAACATCCTCACTCAAGTAGATCTCCGATGAAGTCTGCGGGACTGCATGCTCGCTGGGGTCGGTGGGGGACCAAATCTGCTGCTCACTTCGAGGGTTTGTATAGCCTGGTGAGATCCTCTCTATCTCCACCAGGACTGTGTCATACATCGTGAGACAGGCCGCGAAATCATCGTCCTCCATATAATAGCGACAAATCTGGGTAACGAGGAAGGGAAGTAAAGATTTGCGCGCGGCGACACTTTCCTTGATCGTGGCGAATAGCATGCTCGCCATGCAAAATTGGTAGTCCCTTGTCATTAAGCAATGAACCATGTGCCCTGCAATCGCCGGAAAAGATGAGACTCGAGCGATCCCCCTGATGTTACGGTACGCCCAGCGGCAATCCGTATAGACGTTCCTATAAATTTGCTGGGCATTCAGCCCAGCATTTTGTAGCTCGCATCTGTCACCCATAATCGTCCTATACTGGGCCAGCTCTATTGGTTTTTGAAAACCAGAGCGGATCGGGATATTGATGACGTTGGATATTGTATTACCCTACGTCTACCCTGAAAATGAAATCTAATCCGATCCTGGAGTATCTCCCCATTTCTAAGCGCATCATAGAACTCATCAACCAAGTGTTCGCAAGCGCATAACCCTTCTTCCCCATACAACAGAAATTCCCACCCCAACTGAAAGGTTCCTAGGCACCCTAGAGTGGTCTCACAAGGCATCGAACATGCCATTTTAAAATATTTTGGTGCCGAGAAACCCTAGACTACGGATCGTCGCTAGAATTCTAGGCGAAACTAAAAGCTAGTTAACACTTAACTACTAGGATACGGAAATTACAACCTTTGTAGATCCGGATATCCACCTCCACGGCTCCGCAACGAAGTCTTCTCGCTGTCCATCTTGAAGCTTGGACTCTCGTGACGGCTTCATCGGAGAAACGTGCGGAATAGGTCGTCGGCTTCGTGTCAAAGACGATCTACGTCGAGGTTGCACAAACTCAAGCTCCGACTTCACAAACTTGTGAAACTTGTGAAGTAAACACCCAAAACAACTTGGCAAGAGGTAGAGGGTGAAGAAATAGGAGGTGGGTTCACTTTAGAATTGGATTTATCTCACTAGATCTCAAGTTGCCATTGTTGTAGCA
The DNA here is from genome assembly GCA_030015575.1 of Agapanthus africanus. Lineage (NCBI taxonomy): Eukaryota > Viridiplantae > Streptophyta > Magnoliopsida > Asparagales > Amaryllidaceae > Agapanthus > Agapanthus africanus. The sequence goes on from CM057344.1 coordinate 44,831,769, forward strand.
AGCTTGAAGAAGAAGAAGAAGATGAAGATGAAGCAAGAATGATAAGTCTTCACCATTTTTAAAAAATAAAACTAATATGAATACTTATCATATCTTGACCATGGTCAAGTGTAGAGATTAAACCAAGGTTAGTAAGTGTGGTTAGGGTTAAGGATGAGATAAGGATGGTGGACTTTGTCAAAGCTTCATGAAGCTTCAACATAGCTCCAAAATAAGCCACCATTCTTAACTTAATCCTTTCAAATAAACAAACAAATAAATAAATGAAAAACCAAAACCCTAATCATCACTTAACCATGGTTTAACCCTTTACACTTAATCACATTATCAAGTATCATCAAACATGATACAAAGTAGTGCACTAAAGCATATCACATATACAATGTGCATCAAGTGAGAAAAATCCGTTTAAAGTGAACCAATACTAGTTAATGCAATGCAATATATCAAATATATAATTATGCATTAAATTATTAAATCAACATTTGATTCAATGATCCGGTCATGTCGCACATGACCGACTAGAAAGTAATGTATCGATTTATCGAATCAATGATTCGATAACTAGGTCATATTGAATATAACCAATCGAAACATATATCGCGAGAATGAAATGCGGTATCACATACACGCATTATTCTCGGTCCCGCACATATCTCGTATGCGCTCCTATTTCGTTTCGCTTGAGCCAGGAAACCTCTGTGTAGGACTCTAAAGACTCGTCAATACGCCGGTAGCAGATGATGATCATATCAAGCACCCACAAGCCGCAAGCGGTCTGCTAAACGTAACGGCCACCCGGGTATTGAGCGATCAGAAGATCGACGAGCTAGCCCGCTCACACTCCTGCGAATCCGACCAGTAACACTTACCATACAGTCCGGTCTATTCGTCTGATACGTCGCATATCAGGTCTAGGGGTGGTAAACGTCAGACCCCAATAACCCGATAAGTCGTGCCGATGTGAGGCCCGTAACGGGTCGAGAAACTACTGGTAACACTTACCAGCAAATCTCTGATCAGCCCTGGCCAGGGACTTCCCTGTTACGGCCAATCGAGCACAGCGCAACATCAACTCCCAATACCGGGAGAGACGAAACCCCTCCTATCGCTCATTGCCTCCATGTGACTCGGGACTGTACCCAAAGACCACCGTTTTGCACGCCCTCATGGACGTGGTAAGGTGGAGATCAAAGCACAGTGGGAATCACACAAGACTCTATGACGATCTCGGGTCTACAGACTAACCTGTACAAGTGTCACCTGAGAACTGCCATCTGACGTGAGGTATAATACCATCTGGGAGTTCTCGGCGAGTCCATCCAGTGTACTCAATCTCCACTGAGCACCCGTATACCATCTCTGATGTCAAACACCAATGGATATGGGATCATCCATCGCCCATCACATGGGTCGAGAAGCGTATACGCTAGTCTACTCTGGTATATCGATGCCCCGTCTCGATACACCCACGACTAGGGACCTTGAAGGATGTACTTATGGACTACCATGTCCCCACTAGTATGATCTGCATCATAGTCCAGGTAGTCAAGTACAAATCCTAAGGGCTTTACCAACATGTAACTATAAGACAGTATAAAGAGACTAGTGTACATGTTAAGATAAATAGCAACCAGATAGCATACTATCATGTCGAGCAAGAAAGTCATCTCTATATATGTCCAAGCATCCAATATAATATACATCATCTGTACAATACTGGCCTCTAGGGCATACATACAACTAACAATCTCCCACTTGCACTAGGGCCAGCTGCTGTAGTATCTCATACCGAGCATCCCGAAGAGTCTCTCAAACTGTATCTGGGGAATGGCCTTCGTGAGTGGATCCGCCGTGTTGTTCTTCGTGTCAACCCTCCTGACCTCGATCTCCCGGCGATCAACTATCTCCCGGATCAGGTGATACCGCCTCAGAATATGCCTGGACCGCTGATGGGACCTGGGTTCCTTGGCCAAAGCCACCGCTCCATTGTTATCGCAATACAAAGGTATTGGACGCTCAATGGATGGAACCACTCCAAGTTCAGTAATGAACTTCTTGATCCAGACAGCTTCTTTAGCAGCATCGTTGGCAGCGATGTATTCAGCCTCCATCGTCGAGTCTGCCACGGTTTCCTGCTTGGAACTCTTCCAGCTAACCGCCCCTCCGTAAAGGGTAAAGACAAAGCCCGACTGCGACTTAGAGTCGTCCTTATCACTCTGGAAGCTCGAATCGGTAAAGGACTCCACTTGGAGTTCTCCGTTACCATACACCAAGAACATATCTCTAGTCCTTCGCAAGTACTTGAGAATGCTCTTCACAGCTGTCCAGTGACTCTCTCCAGGATCAGCTTGATACCTGCTCACTACACTTAGTGAGTATGCTACATCGGGTCTGGTACATAGCATCGCATACATGATAGAGCCTACTGCCGAAGCATAGGGTATCCCTTGCATGCGAGCTCTCTCCAAATCAGTCTTGGGAGACATCTCTTTGGAGAGAGTGACTCCAGAGATCGTGGGCATGTTCCCACGCTTGGACTCTTCCATACTAAACCTCTTTAGTATGGTGTCAATGTACCTGGATTGGGACAATCCCAAAATCCGTTTGGATCTATCTCTATAGATCCTGATTCCCAATATGCAGGAGGCATCACCAAGATCTTTCATTGAGAATCTTTGTGATAAGAAGAGCTTGACCGATTGCAGCATAGGAATATCATTTCCTATCAAGAGTATGTCGTCCACGTACAATACGAGGAAGACAACCTTACTCTCTGCCACCTTCTTGTAAATACAAGGTTCATCTGGATTTTTGACGAAATCAAACTCTTTGATAACGACGTCAAAGCAGATGTTCCAACTCCGCGATGCTTGCTTTAATCCATAAATGGATTTAAGCAGCTTGCACACCTTCCCGCTGCTCCCACTGTCTACGAAGCCCTCTGGCTGAGTCATGTACACGCACTCTTCTAAATCACCATTTAGAAAGGCGGTCTTAACATCCATTTGCCAGATTTCGTAGTCATGAAAGGCAGCAATGGCAAGCATGATTCGGATGGATTTAAGCATAGCCACTGGAGAAAAGGTTTCGTCATAGTCCACACCTGGTCTTTGACGAAAACCCTTTGCTACAAGTCTAGCTTTGAAAGTCTCCACTTTCCCATCTACACCAAGTTTCTTCTTGAAGATCCACTTGCTCCCAATGGGTTTTACCCCTTCAGGAGCAACTTCCAAAGTCCATACTTTGTTGGTGTACATGGAATCCATCTCGGACCGCATAGCATCCAGCCATTTCACTGAGTCCCCACTCGTGATGGCCTGCTCGAAACTAGTTGGGTCATCATCCTCCATGATGCAATCCTCGCTTCCACCATCAATGAGAAAACCGTAGTATCTCTCAGGTGGACGAGAAACCCTACCAGATCGGCGGAGAGGCTGAGGTTCGTCGGAAGCTACTGAATGCTCTGGTTCCACTAAATCTTCTGTTGTGTTTTGTTCAGCTGGAACCTCTTCCAGTTCTACCTCAGAGCCACTAATTTCTTTTGCAAGAAATTCCTTTTCTAAAAAGGTGGCATGTTGAGCAACAAATACTCTTTGTTCCTCACTGTGGTAGAAGATATACCCTCGCGAATGTTTGGGATATCCAACAAACTTACACAAAACAGATCTTGTCTCGAGTTTGTCCGGTTTTTGTCTTTTGACATAGGCCGGGCAACCCCATATCTTTATAAAATTAAGATATGGTCTCTTCCCTTCCCATATCTCATATGGTGTGGTAGGCACAGATTTGGTGGGAACCCTGTTCAGTAGGTATGCTGCTGTTTCCAGTGCATATCCCCAGAAGGAAATAGGCAACTCAGCTACACTCATCATAGAGCGCACCATATCTAATAGGGTGCGGTTTCTCCGCTCCGATACACCGTTGTGCTATGGTGTATATGGAGGAGTTAGCTGAGAGAGAATCCCATTCTCTTTTAGGAAGTCCAGGAATTCAATGCTCAAGTATTCTCCTCCTCGATCAGATCGTAGGATTTTAATACTTTTTCCGGTTTGGTTCTCAACTTCTTGTTTATATTCCCTAAATTTCTTAAAAGCTTCCGATTTGTGTTTCATCAGGAACACATACCCGAACCTAGAGAGATCGTCAGTGAATGTAATGAAGTATGAAGAACCATCCCTGGCATGTGTAGACATGGGACCGCATACATCACTATGTATTAGTCCTAAGAGTTCGGTAACTCTTTCTCCGTGTCCCGTAAACGGAGTCTTGGTCATCTTGCCTTTGAGACATGACTGGCAAGTGTCATAGGATGAAAATTCAAACGGATTTAAATATCCATCCTTATGCAACTTAGCTAGTCGTGTCGCATTGATGTGACCCAGTCTACAATGCCACAAGAAGGATTCGTTGAGTTCAGAACTCTTCCTCTTGTGTGTGTTTGTTATGCTCAGAACTGTTGATTGATTTAGAACATAAATGCCATTGCACAACGTGCCTGATCCAACCAACTTTTGGTCACGGAAAATGTTCATAACATTGTCCTGCAATACAAAATTATATCCCTCTTTACTCAATAAAGAAACCGATATAATGTTGCATATCAGGTTCGGCATGTAATAGCATTCGTTCAGAACCAATGTATTACCAGTTGGTAATACAAGGTGATATTCTCCGACAGTCTTAGCTGCAACAATTGCACCATTTCCAGCTCTAATGTCTTTATCACCTTCTCCAAGTTCTCTACCTTTCCTAAGCCCATGTAACTGATTACATATATGGGATCCTGACCCGGTATCCAATACCCAGGACGTAGAGCAAATGGAGAAACAGTTCTCAGTAACGAACACACCCGAAGAAAATGCATCATCATGTACTTTCTTCATTCGGGTGGCATGGGAATCCTGGTATTCCCCTATATCCTGTTCAGTCCTATAACTCTTATAGGAAAGAACGGAACCAACGTTCCCCAGCACAGTATAACATGCGGGTTCGGTCAATACATCCATATTATTATCTTCATTAGGGCATGAAATGGTCGCTACCTGGAGAGAGAGAGAAGAAAATACTTTAGCGTATGCTCGTGCAAGATCAGATTGGTTATTATCTTATCTAATCAGGATGGCTCCCACTGCTTTTTATCAAATCTTCCTCCAAACCCTAAAAGGAAAGACTAGCCGGGATTAATTACACACTACAGGTTCGCCAATCTTTCAGCCAGGCCAGTGTCGGTACTTTGAGGGAGGTCCCCCGTGCTTTCGCACGAACCTAATTAATGTAAACCTCGTTTTCCCAGAGGCGTAACCTCGTTAACACCTTTCTAGACACCTACTTGATCGGCTAATTGTAATGTGTAAAACTCTCCCAGGAGTAACTCTTACTCGCAGCGGGTATCGGGATCCAACTATCTCATAGAAGGTATGCAATCTCATTGCAAATTTCAACACTTGAAATTCCCGATAATATTTTGCCCCAAGCATCCTATGACCTTGACGGAGGTCAACAAACCACAGGGTGCAAGTCAAGTTCAACCCGTCATTTCTTGATTGAATCAAACCCACCGGCACGACCCTTGACGGAGGTCAACAAGGTCGTACGACTATCCTAATCCAATCTGCATCATATGCATAAGCAGACAAATACTAGTTAGCTACCGCACACTATGTCTTGACGGAGGTCAACAAACGTAGCACGAATACTAAGTAGGATTTATCTGAAATGACGGAGGGCTACGCAGGTTTTCATAAAACCATGAGCGTAATGAACTTGATATCGTTGTAGAATCAAATGAAGTTTTGAAATGGAGTGATTTTGAGGCTTTTCTAGTTTTGCTAAAGGAGTCACTCCCGGCGAAGGGATCTCGGTCCTTTCCTCGTCGAATGAGGTGCGGGATATATCATATATATCACTGTGCAAAGCAAAAACCCAAAAGCAGTCAAAAGCAAACCGAGTGTGTAGCATCTGCCAGTTATTGCTAAAGGAGTCACTCCCGGTGAAGGGATCTCGGTCCTTTCCTCATCGAATAAGGTGCGGGGTATATCATATATACCGCTGTGCAAAGCAAAAAACTGTAGCTACCTGTTTTATTTTAAAATTCGATTCTACAACATCTTAGGTTTCTTATCTTTCATTAATCACATTAATGAAGTCCCATCATTTAAATACCTAAACATCACAGATAGATATGACGTACACTTATGCCATCCGCATTCGCCTCGATGTCCCCTCGTGCACCGTTAGGTTAGGTAACTAACGACAGAGCAGGGCAGGGCTAGCGCGGGTGTAAAACATAAGTAACATCTATATAATATATCATATATACTATATTATATCCATCACAGAGTCACAACACAGATATCGCAGCAGAATAAACATATGAAATATTGGATATACTAGGACGTCCGTGTTTTCAATACGAGCCAGTATAAAACACGGATTCCACGGTCGTGATAAATAGCCAATCCCACACCCCTAGACCCCTACGAGAGCGGTAAGCAACCCTGCCAATTCTAGGGTTAGGAGACCCGGACTCGACTCCTCGAGTTGGTCTCCCACTGGACCCCAGAACCCGGTTACTTGTGCTCCCCTCCTTGGGTCTATCCTAATGCGGAAAAGTAAATAATATACAAAAGGTGACATCTCCCGCTACCTGGAAATGCCCCAAATGAAAGAATATTACATACAAGTTTTTACATGAATGAAAATGAAAAACACTCATCTCACATAAAAACCCCCGGCTATTCGAACACGACGATCCAATATAACATATCCAGCAACACATAACATCACATGTCATCAACGTAAGTAAGTATGCATACCCCAATTGTCGTTGACGTATAGCAACGAAACCGGCGATATGAACATACTACACTTACGGTCACAGAAAAGAAAGTGTAAAACTACAACAATTGGAATCCGCAACTTCTTTAGACATCGCATGCCTAACAGATATAAATCCCGCATTTTAGTCTCATTATCGAAAACTCTTTTCAATATCATATGGGACTAAATTGCTAGATTTATAACATTCATTCAGTTATCACATAACTGTTTGTGAATTCCAATTATTGTATCACATTCCAGATAAATAGAAAATGTTAAACTTTCCGATCGAACAATCGAACACCCAAGTTTTCCCAATACAGATCAACACATGAAATAAGTCTAACAACATTCAGTTCGTACCTCAGTACCAACGGTCCAGCCGTAGAAGGGTCAAGCCAACGCCTCACATGTGGCACGCCGTACTGCCCCAAACCCGAAGGTTCAAAGGGCAGTTCAAGACGGTCACATAATCGAGTTAAGGTTTGTTGTCTTCTAGAGGGACCATCGAGTTACTTGCACTACTTAGAACGTCGTTAAACAACGGAAAAATCCAACACTTGGAAATTTCCCGACAGGGGAAAAATTGGGTATTTATATCCGGTCGAACTTTTTAACATATTCTAAAATTTATCCGGAAAGCCAAATAGACAAAATTTGATACCCCGATCGAAACACCGAATCCCCAAAACAATTGCAGAAAATTCAACTCTTGAATCAATATTAAAAATTCCCAGAAAACTCAGCAGAATTTATCAGGAGTTACTGTGCAAACAAAGTGGGCTGACGTCACCAATTGGCCGCTGATCAGCCGCAGAAGGCATGCTTCTGCCGCTGATCCGCCGCTAAAAACACTGTTCACCAGAAACTTTTTGCACCGTAATTCTTATTTTTTCCTGCTGAATTTTTTAGCAATTTTTAATTTGGAAAAATCCACTGTTTTCAAAAAAGTACAGAGAGCATATTTTGGGTTTCGGTTTTGGGTCGTTCGGACTTCAAATTCCGTCTACGCTTCGCCTAAGGCTCTAGCTTGGCTCTGATACCAGTGAAAGGTTCCTAGGCACCCTAGAGTGGTCTCACAAGGCATCGAACATGCCATTTTAAAATATTTTGGGGCCGAGAAACCCTAGACTACGGATCGTCGCTAGAATTCTAGGCGAAACTAAAAGCTAGTTAACACTTAACTACTAGGATACGGAAATTACAACCTTTGTAGATCCGGATATCCACCTCCACGGCTCCGCAACGAAGTCTTCTCGCTGTCCATCTTGAAGCTTGGACTCTCGTGACGGCTTCATCGGAGAAACGTGCGGAATAGGTCGCCGGCTTCGTGTCAAAGACGATCTACGTCGAGGTTGCACAAACTCAAGCTCCGACTTCACAAACTTGTGAAACTTGTGAAGTAAACACCCAAAACAACTTGGCAAGAGGTAGAGGGTGAAGAAATAGGAGGTGGGTTCACTTTAGAATTGGATTTATCTCACTAGATCTCAAGTTGCCATTGTTGTAGCAAGCTTGAAGAAGAAGAAGAAGATGAAGATGAAGCAAGAATGATAAGTCTTCACCATTTTTAAAAAATAAAACTAATATGAATACTTATCATATCTTGACCATGGTCAAGTGTAGAGATTAAACCAAGGTTAGTAAGTGTGGTTAGGGTTAAGGATGAGATAAGGATGGTGGACTTTGTCAAAGCTTCATGAAGCTTCAACATAGCTCCAAAATAAGCCACCATTCTTAACTTAATCCTTTCAAATAAACAAACAAATAAATAAATGAAAAACCAAAACCCTAATCATCACTTAACCATGGTTTAACCCTTTACACTTAATCACATTATCAAGTATCATCAAACATGATACAAAGTAGTGCACTAAAGCATATCACATATACAATGTGCATCAAGTGAGAAAAATCCGTTTAAAGTGAACCAATACTAGTTAATGCAATGCAATATATCAAATATATAATTATGCATTAAATCATTAAATCAACATTTGATTCAATGATCCGGTCATGTCGCACATGACCGACTAGAAAGTAATGTATCGATTTATCGAATCAATGATTCGATAACTAGGTCATATCGAATATAACCAATCGAAACATATATCGCGAGAATGAAATGCGGTATCACATACACGCATTATTCTCGGTCCCGCACATATCTCGTATGCGCTCCTATTTCGTTTCGCTTGAGCCAGGAAACCTCTGTGTAGGACTCTAAAGACTCGTCAATACGCCGGTAGCAGATGATGATCATATCAAGCACCCACAAGCCGCAAGCGGTCTGCTAAACGTAACGGCCACCCGGGTATTGAGCGATCAGAAGATCGACGAGCTAGCCCGCTCACACTCCTGCGAATCCGACCAGTAACACTTACCATACAGTCCGGTCTCTTCGTCTGATACGTCGCATATCAGGTCTAGGGGTGGTAAACGTCAGACCCCAATAACCCGATAAGTCGTGCCGATGTGAGGCCCGTAACGGGTCGAGAAACTACTGGTAACACTTACCAGCAAATCTCTGATCAGCCCTGGCCAGGGACTTCCCTGTTACGGCCAATCGAGCACAGCGCAACATCAACTCCCAATACCGGGAGAGACGAAACCCCTCCTATCGCTCATTGCCTCCATGTGACTCGGGACTGTACCCAAAGACCACCGTTTTGCACGCCCTCATGGATGTGGTAAGGTGGAGATCAAAGCACAGTGGGAATCACACAAGACTCTATGACGATCTCGGGTTTACAGACTAACCTGTACAAGTGTCACCTGAGAACTGCCATCTGACGTGAGGTATAATACCATCTGGGAGTTCTCGGCGAGTCCGTCCAGTGTACTCAGTCTCCACTGAGCACCCGTATACCATCTCTGATGTCAAACACCAATGGATATGGGATCATCCATCGCCCATCACATGGGTCGAGAAGCGTATACGCTAGTCTACTCTGGTATATCGATGCCCCGTCTCGATACACCCACGACTAGAGACCTTGAAGGATGTACTTATGGACTACCATGTCCCCACTAGTATGATCTGCATCATAGTCCAGATAGTTAAGTACAAATCCTAAGGGCTTTACCAACATGTAACTATAAGACAGTATAAAGAGACTAGTGTACATGTTAAGATAAATAGCAACCAGATAGCATACTATCATGTCGAGCAAGAAAGTCATCTCTATATATGTCCAAGCATCCAATATAATATACATCATCTGTACAATACTGGCCTCTAGGGCATACATACAACTAACACCAACTGTCGGATCGCATCGTGAAAATAGCTCCTGAACACCTCATGGGTAAATATATTGACAAAATTTCGCTCTAATTCGAAAGGGGCCATTTTTCTGTGGGCTGGGGAATTTTCAGAAAATTAACAGTACAGAAGAGGGTGGAAGAGAAAAGTTTACAGCACTGAGGAAGCAAATCGACGATCGGAGGAAGAACGGTCGGCGTCACCGGAATTTCTGAGGATATCGCCGGTCAAAAACCGAGGAGGTGGGCTAAGGTTTGGAATCAGGCCGCGGGGACAGAAGATAAAGAAGAGGCTGCTATTTGAGAAATGAGGATAGAGGGTCGGGGTCATGGGCTGCTTGACTTATAAAGGCATTTTACAAAAAAAACCACAACAAGAAAACCCTATTTATTTACAATCATACTCAAACAAAAAGTGAAATTAGCCTTGTCCCCAAAAATCATCACTCACCCCCTAACGGGTAAGATCTTATTTTAAAAAAAACTAGAAAAAACAAAGATTAACTACGGTATTCACAAGCTAAACGACATGGTTAGTCCAGAAATTAATACCAGCCACAAGAAAATTTTATCGATATAATGTAGTGGTTGGTAAAAGAATATATATATATACAAAAGAAAAAGAAAAGGTATATGTTAGATGTTAGTGAAAGGCATGGGCGTGTAAAAGTAGGGATCGGAAGACGTTGAAGATGAAGACGAAGTTTTGAAGAGGAAAAAGAATTGTTGTTCGAATGAATTGAATTTTCAAGAAGTATATATGGAGTTTCAAAGTTAAGTTCGTTCAAAAATGGAGTTCATCCGCAAAAGGTTCGGCTAAAGAAAGGTTCTTAGGATGTTCCCAAATAGATCCTCAAACTCACCAAGTATATTTAGTTCATCCGCAAAAATTGTAACACTTCAGAAAAATAAAATATTATTTTTGGGAATTTTTTTATAATTAAACAATATTATATTGAATATTTTAATATTTCGGTATAATTAAATACCGATAAATTGGGAAAAATTTGGAAAATTATTGAAATTACTAAAATGAGGGTGCTTTATTGGATTTATGCAAATTATGAAGTTTTACGAGTTATTTGACACTAATTTAGTGCTAATCGCGATTAAAAATCGATAATCGGGTTTTAAGCGTATTTTGTGCAAAACATGCACAAGTCTTTTCTTCACTTTTTACATTTTTGTTTATCATGGCATTCCTTATGATTCTTGCATGGTTGTAAGTTAATGAGAAAAGAAAAGAAAAGAAAAGAAAAGGAATATAGTATTAGGTATGGGTGAGAGAGAGAAATGTGAGGGGTATCTTTGACTTGACCATTCACTCATCTCACCATTTTCATCTCATCCTTTCCTCTCCCCTCCCCCTCTTGCTGCTGCTGCTTCAGCCCTCACTCCCTCCCCTCTTCAAGCCTCTTAAACTCCATGAAAAACACTTCAAAACTCAAACCCCATTTCACAAAAAAGATGCACAAGCTCACTAGCAACACATTGGACCAAGAAAGCTTGCATTTTGGACACTTGGGGCAACTCAAGAAAATTCTTGAGTTGCCAAATGAGGTATTTTCTGAACCATGAGCTTAGTATTCACATTGCTTTTACATCCATGTTAACTTTAAACCGATATTGTGAAGTTTAGTGAACTTTGGGAAACCCTAGTAAAAGGTTGAGTGTTTGTTTGAAATTGGTGATGTTGTGGCTGTTAACTAGACTTGGGTGCTGTTTAATGACCTAAACCAGAGACTAGAAACCCCAAAACATGGATTTAAAAACCCCGACATCGGATAAATGTATGATTTGAGAGGGTATTTTGGAATCTGGAGCAACCCGGGGGCACTAGAAATGATTTTGCAATTACTGGGAGTCGTGCAGGCACCTAGGAAGCTACTACTGAAACCCTAGCCCCATACCCCAACCCAAGGCCGCAGATTTATTCATTATGGCCGCAATTTGTGGCCAGAGCAGGGAAATAGGGTCTCAGATTTGGTCCGTGGCTCCTTTTGCACTAAAATAGACCCCTCTTATATGCAGAATTGGCTAATTGTCACCTGGGGAAAATCTAGGAGCATTTTGGTGTGTTTTAAGCTATGTTTTCCGTATCTTGAAATGCAATTTCTTGACAATTGGATTTGTATTTGGTTGTCGGATGTTTGTATATCGACAACAGAGGTTGTTTGATTGTTTTGCATGTATAGGCCATAGGTTCTAACCTATGAGCACACTGTGCACTATATCGGTTTTCCGGATTCGATTTTAATACGTATTGCGATTGTTATTATTGTAGGTACCCTTATATGGATTCCGAGGCGAAGGAGCGCGGCGTCATCGATTTCGGCGAGCGAAAACCAGGTGAGTGGATCTATATCCACGGGGGAAGTCGGGTGGATGGCATATAGCACCCCCGCAAAGTATTGATGGAAAATTGATTATAGGATATGGTTAGGAAACCTAGATTAGGAAACTAGGGTTATAGTAAAGGATAGTTAGTAATACTATATTAGAAACTAAGGATAGTTAGAAATGAGATAATACGGCTATTATGTGATGACGGGATTCGAGGACGACGTTTGCCGATATTGCCGTTTAGGGTACCGTAGGACGAGATAGTCGATGTAGATACGTCATCCGAACCATACCTTTTTCTAAACCGAAGAGTCGTATGTATCTTTTAAAAAAATATACCTTGAGGGAGGTTACGGATTTTCAAATGATATCTTTTTCTTAAAAACGCCGTAACCCCTATTTTCAAAACTATGATTCGCTTCTTTAAAAATCTGATTGTATGGTTCGGGTGTGTATGTTAGATTAGATACCTATACTTATAGTAGAGATAGAATGTTTAGGTAAACTCGGCTTGATATGAGTTATAAATGCGATGAAAGAATTATAAGACGGATATGATGACCTGATGATATGTTGGTATACGGATGCGAGTCGATCGAGATGATTTATACCCTGTCGGTCCCCTGATGTGAGATTATTGCGGATGTGACCTGGGACATAGGTATATAGATATATATATAGATATATATAGAATGTTGTGAATCATGGATGATAGGCCGTACGTGATTCCAGGCCGTACCCTCATTTGTCGTATAGGATGATAGGATCCCTATTAGCTTAATGCCGCCGTACGATGATTTTCTGTGCGTGATGAGTTTGACTTGATGATTGATCCTTACCCTTGACTAGAGGTTGCCATACGATGGATCATACCGTACGCGATGTTGTTAGGCTGGATGTCGATTGATAGATTCCCAGACTCGGTCATATTAGATACGTATACCCGTCAGCATTGCATATGATTTACCTTATGCTGCATTCATATTATTTTCATTGCATTGCATATACCTATGTTAGTACACTTACACCGTTATCGATGATGCGTATGTTACACGTACACAGATTTGCCGGCTCACACACTTCATCATCGATAATTGCCATGTCACTACACAGTAGGATTGCTGCATCATCATATGACTCTTTGCATAATCTGCCTTCTATAGTTACCTGTGCACTTTTATACGATGATGCATGATATATTGCTATGCTTACATTTCCATCACATGTCGCATACATCATGCTTTATGATTTTACGCATTGAGGTATGCTGTTTTCATGAGATTTCTGGATTTGAGAACCGTGGCTATTTCAAAGAAAGCATGTACTGTTTTAAAAACCCGGTTTCTCTTGATATGATATTTCAGTGCGTCCACCATGTGTTTTCTCGGTTCTGAGACGTGTGCTTGAAACCCGATTCGAGGAGTTGGATGATCCGTTTGCAGGTTCATGGTGGACCCGGTATGGTTCCCCGGGGCGAGAAATGTTTTTCGTGGAGTAGACGATGAGCCTGGCAGGGTGGCGAGTACCTACCGGTGATAGTATTTGGGCTCGGCGGATATCCGGAGGATACCGACCGGAGTCGAGAGATGAGATGGGCCGATCCAGACTGACGGAGCCCGATATATGAGGATTTACGTGCCGATGCTAGACACGGTTTTCATGATGTTTTCGAGTGTCGATGCTAGGCACTCAGGTTCCATGATTTTGATGTGTCGGGAGGGACACCGTTGATATATATCCTCATACTTTCATGCACACCCCTTTATGATATTTACGTGCATGCAGACATTGATTTTGGGTGGACGAGATCCACATGCATACATACTTTGATTATTAATGTTGGATGTTATCCACATGCATATAGGTATTGACTACGTTGTTGGCATATACAGACCTGGTCACCCTAGATATCATACTATTACCTTTATGATATAGTCGACCTAGGAGTCGTTGTTTATTCGATTTCTATCTGTTGATATTTTTCTACTCACGAGTTGGCAACTCACCCCCGTTGTGCCACAGTTCTTGCAGGTTGACCGCTTGGATCAGTAGCGGCTTCGCTGGCACAGTTGCATTCGAGTGTTTTGCATTGGTAGGTGGGATAGTTGTATCATTCCCACTCTTGTATCTATATTTCATATTGTATCTAGTTAACTCCATCAATCAAAAGTTGTAAATTGTATAAGTGATGAGACTTAGTGAGGCTTGTAGTTGCGAGATTTGAGCGATGGGTTTTATATTCACTTTTGAGGTTATATCTTGCTCATTTCTTTATCTTTTTGTGGTGAACTTCGCCGTTGGGCGTCGTATACTTATTTATACTGTATTGCGTGGTTGTGATCCGCCGTTTGGCGAAGAGCTAGCTCCCGCTTGGGGATGCCATTATCCTTATTATGTATTTATGGTTTTGGATCAAAATTTACAAAGGAGGTGCTGCCAAAAATTTTAAAAGACCAAACATGTTTTTTTTAAACTAGTAAATTTCACTTGCATCATTCATGTTCCTTTCTATGCATTAAGAAAACTTGATTTCATATACCTTTATTTCAAAAACTCAACTCCTTTATTTTTTTAGAAAGGTTTAGATTTCTGGGTTTCAGCTTACTTGAATTCCGTTACGCCTTTAGACGTTGCGTGATTCAAGTGCTGGTCACGAGCTAATATTTCGGGTCGTGACAAAAATTTTCTCAAAACTTGATATGAAAGAATATTTTTCAATGCTGTCTTCCTCCCTATGATTTTTCACAATCCTATTCTTATTATTATAGCTCACAGACTCTCCCAATACAATTTCTCCCTCATCACTTTCATAATTGGGTAGGTTCATGTCATCTAAAAAAGTAGGTTCCCACCCTAACGTTTCTTCCGAAACAATATCACTAGGTGATATAAAAATTATGGGTTCCTGATCATTGATCTTTTTTGACAATCTATCCAAACCATACCCGTCAAAATCACAAGATTCCTCCACTAAAATTGGAATGCGAAAATCAATCGGTGGTTTATCTTGTGTGTCCAGACAACACTTAGTCAATTCAATTGCATCGTCATCAATGAAATCATCAAAATTCAATCGATCGTTTATTTTACTTGGGTGACTTCCTAGATGACATATATCAACATTATGTGGTTCTAATTTGACTGTGTTCACTCTTTAGAATCACTACAGCTACATGCTCTTCAATTCTAGCCAAAGATTGAGCTTGAGCGTGAAATAATTGCTCAGACTGTTGTGTACACAGGGATAGCGTTGCAGCTATTTGATTCTTGACCGCAATCATCACTTCAATACCTTTCTCTAAAGCGGTCAACCTAGTATCTATCTCACCATCATTCTCTAAGGTTGTGTCAGTTGTTTCAGGAAGAGAGGGTTGTAACGGTGGTGATGCTAAAGCAGTCAGTCTGTCGACCCCTTTCTCTAAATTCTCAATCATTAGGTCTCTAATTGAAGTCGGATTGGATTCAAGAGTGTTAGGTGGATAGACATTATCAAAAATCTGGGACAGTTGGTCACCCCCTAAGAAAGGAAGTTGTCATGAATGTGCAAAGAATTTTGGCAATTTGAAAAAGCGTATTGGGATTGAGTATAAACAAAAGAATAAGAATCGTGAAAAATTGAATTAAATCATGTATCACCCATATCAACAAGAATTCACAAATATCACAAAAACAAAGAATATCATACCCCTAGCAGTTTATGTTATGCTATGTCGACTAGACCTGTTCAAGAACCTGATTATCGAAGTAAAACTTTGTCGAGAAACGAGCTCAAGATATACGGATCATGAAGCCAGATAAGTGCAAGAGAGAAGGGGAGATTTTCCAACGCTTTCACGAAATTCCTTAATTAGATAACCATTTCTCTTGAACACTTGCCTAGACACCCCGTGAACGATATACCGTTAAGCGGTGTTCTAAACACAGTCAACTTCTCTTATTGAGCGCGATGTCCTTAAAGTCAAAGTCTAGTTGATTTTAAATTACTGTGGGTATGCAAGAATGCAGTTTTGTGATTTATGGGCTACGGAAAAGGGTGATAAAATCATTTACCGTATCTTGTTTGGTCGTGCCCTTAAAATCCGTATTAAGATGCAAATGCGCATTGAATAAAATAATTCAAAAAATCAAGCAATTTAAGCAATTCTTTTTCTGTTTAAGTTTAAGCGCTGCAAAAAATACGGTTAGTTCTCTGTTCAAATTGGTGGCAAGCTTGTGCGAAGAATCCTGCAGAAGATATAATATTGGAATGCGTTGGACTTGAGAAGAATGTGTTAGAAAATACGTACCAATGTGATTTGGTTAAGAAAACCCCTTTGAAAGTGATCCAAGTCTTTAATTATTCACCTGCGTGGGTTAAACTATCTGGATCTTTGGCACTGTACTTCACTAACATCTTAAAATTGAAATTGAGCCTCGGTCCGCACGATCGCTGGTCGTAATTCCGTAAAAATTGAAATGTCGAAAAAATACGATATTTAGTGTCAAAAAGCGATATATCTACCCCAATTCCTGCACATTCAAAATTATAAAAATCAAAAAATACCACTAGAGCACCCACAATACACTGGAGATCACCAAAAAAGAAAAAATCCAAAATAACACAACCAGACCGGCGACCTCGGGAAATTTGGGCGCTAGCGCCTCACGTGCCAAGCACGTGGACGCTCGGGCGCTGGGCGGCAAAAGGGACTTGGTCCCTGCACTGGGAGTTGTACTCCCAGAAAGAAATACTTATTATTTTGTATATATATATATATATATGAGGAGTTAAGCTCCTAAGATATTTTTGAAGCTGATGAAGGGGCTTCTCCCTTTGAGCCCTGGATCTTTCCCAAAGTGGGGTCTTTGGAGATGGGTCTCCTTCCTCCTCCTTTGTTGGCCGGCTTTTGGATAACAAGAGGGGTGAGATTTTAAAAATCTCTCATTTTTAAGATCTGATGAAAAATCCAAGCTCCCCTTTGTGGGCTTTGTGGTGAAAAACTATTTAGTTTTGGAAAAGGAAGAGTAAAACTCTTGATTTAATTCAAAAGAAAGAAGAAAATTTTAGAATCTTGAGGAAGGAGAAAGAGCACAGATCTTGATTTTTTTTTAGAGAGAGAAAAAGTTGTTGAGATATTTTCATTATCTTTGCCTTTATAGACTATACACTTTACATATAGCCCCTTGGGCTTTACAAAAATGGTATTTTGCCCATCTCATGCCTCATGTGCTATTTCTTTTTGCACATAAGCCATGGGCTCTACAAAAATTTAGCTTTATGACCATTTTTCTTACATTCATTTGCCATGAGGAGATTTCTCTCATTCCCAGTTTAACGACTTTAGGGGTCATCTGTTCCCAGTTTAACGACTTAGAGGTCATCTATTCCCAGTTTAAAAGCTTAGGGGTCTATTGGATTGGAGTTTGGAATTTTGGTATTAGGGTAGGCATCAGCGTTGCTAACACTAAAGCACATGTGCCAGGAGTAATTCATCATTTGCCTTTTCCTGTTCGGGAGCGATGGCGTAGAAGACAGGTTTAGGTCCCTATCACCTAAGACTTTTCAATTTTATGAGCCGTAAGGGTCCTATAAAAGCATTTTCTTCCTACGAGTCAAAAGGATCTCGTAGGTGTACTTTCTCCTTAGGAGTCGTGAGGACTCCTAAGTGTGTTTTTTCTTTGTGAGTCGTAAGGATTCCATGAAGATGTTTTCTTACGAGTCGAAAGGATCTCGTAAGTTTGTTCTCCTCATGTATCGTGAGGACACATGAGTGGGTCTTCCCAAATGGAGCATAAGTCCATGGGCGGAGACCGGCCGCTGGACTGGTGATTGCGATGGGGTATGGGTGTGATGAGAATTATTTGAGCCCGTGGATTGTATACGGTAGTCAATTTGGGGTATAACCGTAGGGCCGGGTGAATTTTGAGAAATTGGATTTTGGTTGGCGTCTGCATCGCTGCACTGGAATATGGTACCAGGAGCGACTCATCATTCGCTGTTTGGAGACTTGAAATTTGGATCTTGTTTGTCATCAGCATTGCTGCACTGGAATAATGCCAGGAGTAACTCATCATTTCCCTGGGAGGACTTGGGATTTGGTTTTTGGGTCAGCACCGCTAACACTGAAGCAATGCCAGGAGCGACTCATCATTTGCCGTTGCCCGTTGGGGAGCGATGGCTCAGGAGACAGGTTTAGATCCCTGTCACCTAAGGTTTTTCAATTTTATGAGCCGTAAGGGCCTCATAAAAGCGTTTTCTACCTATGAGTCGAGAGGATCTCGCAGGTGTATGTTCTCTTTAGGAATCGTAAGGATCCCTAAGTGTGTTGCTCCTTTGTGAGTCGTAAGGATCTCACGCAGGGATTTTCTCCTCACAAGATCGAGAGGACTTTGCGAGTGTATTTTATCTCTTTTCACGAGTTTGCGCCCTTTCGGGTTTTCACAAACTCGCCGGCAGTCCTGCCGTTTTTACCCACGGAGCCCTTTCGGGTTTTCATCCGTGCCCGTTTTGCTTGTGGACATACCGTTTTTTTTATTTGTTTTTTTTTCTTGCCTCTGATGGGACTTTCAAAGTAGTTTCACCGGCAGGACTTGGGAAAGATAGGGGTCGTTTACGCCCGTGGATTATATACGGTTTTACAGGATGTATGATCTAGACCGTAGGGCTGGTGTGCTCAATTCGCCTGCGACTTGGAGCATTCACGCGTAGTATTTCTTGAGATATCGGCTATTTCTTGAGATATCGGCTATTGATGGGTGGCATGGGCCTTTCTCCCTTGGCACTTATTAGTTGGTAGGATCCTCCGTCGAACACTTTCTCGATGACGTATGGTCCTTCCCAGTTTGGCTCGAATTTTCCTTTGGCATGTCGATTGGGGATGATCGGTCTTTTGAGGACCAACACCAATTCGCCTTTCTCGAAAGCACGGAGACGAGTCATCTTGTCATAAGCCCGTGACATTTGGGCTCGGTACAGCTCCAGATTTTGCTGTACCGCGAGCCATTTTTCTTCGAGGGCGTCGAGCTCTTCAAGCCGAAGGAGCACGTTTTTCTTCTCCGTCAACTCGTGCTGAACGGCCATTCTTAAGCTTGGAACTTCGACTTCGAGGGGGAGGACCGCCTCCACTCCGAAGAGCAATGAGTATGGAGTGGACTGAGTTGGAGTACGGTGCATGGTACGATATGCCCACAACGCCTCGTGAAGTTTGAGATTCCAGTCTCTCTTGTTGGCTGAAGCATTTTTCCTCAGGAGCTTGCATAGAGTCTTATTGAAGGCTTCGTCTAGCCCATTGACTCTTGGATTATAGATGGAAGAATATCTCCATTCTATCTTATGCTGAGTAGCGAACCTTGAGACTTTGAAACTCTTGAAAAAAGGCCCGTTGTCAGAAATGATTCTTCTTGGTGTACCGAAGTGGTATAGAATATTATGCTGGAAGAACGTCAGAATATTTTCTGTCTTGACTTCTTTTAGCGGGACAGTTTCAGCCCATCTGGAGAAATAGTCAGTTGCGGCCAATATGAACCGGTGGCCTCTGGATGACGGAGGATCAATTGGGCCAACTATGTCGGTCCCCCAGACTTCGAAGGGCCACGACACCACCGTAGGATGCAACAGATTGGGATGCTTGTGAATGAAATCACCGTGAATTTGGCAGATATGACATTTCTTTGCATGCTCTCAGCAATCCCGTATCATGATGGGCCAGTAATACCCAAGCCGTTTAATTTGAAGTCGCATCTTGGGGCCATATTGGTGAGCACCGCAAACGCCCGAATGAACTTCTTTCATGACCTTTTGGGTTTCGGCCAATGATAGACACCTGAGCCAGAGTCGGTCATATGACCTGCGGTATAGCATGTCATTTACAAACATGTATCGGAGAGCTCTCTTCTTCAGCTGAATCCTCGCAGATTTTCCTTCGGGCAACTTGTCGTATCGGAAGTACTCTATGAAGGGTTCTCTCTAATCGGGCTCGTCTTGGATGATCGAAGCTTCTTCGGCGGGATTGTTTTCTTGTTATACGCCTTCTTCTTCATGCAAAGAGGCTGGAGACAAAATTTGCCGGCTTCTGACTGTGATTAGAATTTCGTCCATGTCAGGATCAGCCAGCTCTTTAGCTAGACGAGCGAGTATGTCGGCTTTTCCGTTCAACGCTCTAGGGACTCTCATTAGTTCAATGTGAGTGAACCATTACATGAGCTCCACCATCCAGCTTCTGTACCGAGCTAACTCGGGTTTGTATATCTTATAGTCGCCGCTTACCTGGTTGATGACAAGCTGGGAATCACCGTAGACTCGTAGCCGAAGGATTTCCATTCTATAGCGAGCTCCAGACCAGCTATCAGAGCCTCGTACTCAGCCTCGTTGTTTGTGCGAGGCTCGGTGAGAGCAAAAGAACGTTGTAGGGTTCCCATCGATGGCGTGATGAACACCAATCCTATCCCCGTTTTTATCTGCGGGATGCTTGATTTGTCGGAGGTCCTTATTGATGAGGCCCCATCGAAGTAGAGCTCCCAACATGGCTCGTCATTCTCGAAATGCGGCACTTGTTCGTCGGGTAACTCGCAATTGAGCGGTGACCCTTCTGATATGGGATGAGCAGCGAGAAAGTCCGCAAGAGCTTACCCTTTTACTGCTTTCTGAGGAGTATAAAGTATGTCAAACTCAAGCAGCATGACAGCCTATCTTGACATTCTACCGGCCAGGCTTGCTTGGGTCATTAAGTGTTTGAGCGGGTCGACCTTGGAGATCAACATAACCCGATGAGCAAGCAGATAGTGCCTCAGCTTCTTCACAGCGAATATCAGGGCCAGGCATTGCTTTTCAATCGGGGAATAGTAGTGTTCCGCCCCAACTAAAGTTCGACTGAAGTAGTAGAGGGCATTTTCTTTTCCCTCCTCGTTGTTCTGGGCAAGGAGCGCACCGAGTGGTTCATCTAGCGCGGTAGTGTAGAGAATCAGCGATTTATTTGGAATGAAAGCGGCCAGCACTGGAGGGTGCAACAAGTACTGTTTGATGCCTTCGAACGCTTTTGGACATTCGGCATCCCAAACAAAAGGAGCTCCTTTCTTCATGAGCTTTGAGAAGGGCCTGCATCTCCCCGATAAATTTAAGATAAACCTTCGTATATAAGCAAGCT
Source organism: Agapanthus africanus (assembly GCA_030015575.1). NCBI lineage: Eukaryota > Viridiplantae > Streptophyta > Magnoliopsida > Asparagales > Amaryllidaceae > Agapanthus > Agapanthus africanus. The sequence continues at coordinate 44,853,320 of CM057344.1, forward strand.
TGCCTTGAAAAGATCTTAGCTGTGTCAGATTCTTCAGAGGGGGCATCTCCATGATGGCCTTTATCTTGGATAGGTCAACTTCAATCCCTCGATGTCGGACTATGAAACCCAAGAATTTTCCCAATGACACGCCAAAAGTGTACTTCAGAGGATTCATTTTCAGATCGTACTCCCTCAGTCTGGTAAGAACGGTCCTAAGATCTTGGATGTGATCGGTCTTGGCTTTAGTCTTGACGACTAGATCATCAACATAACATTCGACGACCTTATGAATTAGGTCATCAAAGATATTGGTCATTGCCCTTTGATATGTAGCACCTGCGTTCTTCAGTCCGAACGGCATCACTTTATAGCAGTATATTCCGATCGGGGTTCGAAATGTTGTGTGCTTCTCATCCTCGTGCAACATCTTGATATGATTATACCCAGATGAGCCATCCATAAAGGTGAACAGCTCGTAATTTGAGGTGTCATTGACCATCATTTCCATGACCGGTAGCGGGAAGTCGTCATTAGGACATGCCTTGTTGAGGTCCCTGAAATCGACACAAACTCGGATCTGCCCATTTTTCTTCTTCACTGTATGCATGCGATCCAGTCCGCATATTTCTCTTCCCTGATGAAGCCGGCATCAATGAGCTTCTTGGCTTCCTCGATAACCTTTTCTTCTAGTTCCCTTCTCATTCTTTGAGGAGCTTGTTTGACTGGCTTAGCATAAGGAGATATAGCCAGTTTATGCACAGCCACTTCAGGGGAAAGGCCAGGCATTTCTTTGTATGTCCACGCGAAGCAACCGACGAACTCATGCAGTAGGGCAATTATCTGCTCTTTCATTTTCTCTGAAAAGAGTGAGCTGATGTAGGCCGGCCTTGGATTATCGGGCGTTCCTAAGTCAATCTCGGTTAGCTCGTCAAAGGTTGCTTGTCCGCCATATTCGAGCTCTTGAGGAGCTTCTTCTGGCCCGGCTATCTCGTCATCATCATTTGATCTTTTGCTGGCTTCACTAACATGGATCGTGTAGCATGCTTTGGAATCAGGTTGAATGAAGCATATGCCCCGTCTATCTGGAATTCGTTCATCGATGAGTGCTCGGACCTGGGGCGGATGCCATAGCCCTTCATAAAACTTTGCTTCAGACTCCGTTTGATATAACCGGCATCCGCACCATTTGAAATATTCCCGCATCTCGGGTGCATCGTATCTGGGATTGAGGACGGCTCTTATGCCTCTCTCATAGGGAAGGCACGCGACAGACAAATCGTCCGGGTGCAAAACGGGGTTTGACTCATAAAACAGGATGCCCTTCTGTCCACTTTTCCTCCCGGGAACGTAGAAAGTTTTCAGCTGGTCCACGGTAGAGACTGACAATGCATCGAACTCTTTGCACATCCGTTCCGGCACCCTTATGATGGCAAGAGACCCTTCTGCAATTTCGAAGGTCTCTCATAGTTTCTCTTGCTGCATGGGGCTCCAATCTGCACAGCTGTTGCACGGCAGGTCTGTTTACCGCCGGAAACCGGAAAAGACTGACGTCTTGCCTGAATCTGGGGGCAGATGCTATTTGGTTTTATCCGTCCACCTCTCCGAAGATGCCAAGTTGATTTATGGCACCGTGTATTGGAGGTTTAGACGGATGCGGCCGATGTAGCAGACTTCGTCAGATTCCCCCTCACTTGAAGGTTTTTGATTATGGGGACGCTCTTCCCTACAGGCGCAAGCCCCTGCAGTTAATTACGCTACCGCATCGCGGTAACCACTTTCTCCTCCAGAATTTCACTTCGTGTCGTGTGTGTTTGTTTTGTTTGTGGTTGCCCGTGGATTGTATACGGAGACTAAGTGATGCCGTCGCCCGTAGGACGTGGATTAGTCCAAATCCGTATTTACTTAGATTTGGGTTTAGTGTTTTAGTTTAAGGATACGTTAGCCATATTGAGGCTAAGATCAACTTAAACGCTCGTTAAAGATACGTTAGTCCAGTTTGAGACTAAGATCAACTTAACGGGATTGTTTAGATCCGACAAAAGAGCAATTGGCTCTATTGTTTAGTTTAATGACGTTGCGGTCGATTTACAGTTTAGGGACATGGTGGTCCATGTTCCAGTTTAGGGACGTAGGGGTCTATGTTCCAGTTTAGGGACGTAGGGGTCCATCATTCCCATTTGGGGACGAGCATTAGTTTAAGGACATTTCGGTCCAACATTCCCATTTTGGGAAGAATATTAGTTAAAAGACATTTCGGTCCACGAGTTTAAGGACCCCGCAGTCCGTATCGATGTATGGTTGTCGGGACCCGTCACCTCCCCGACGTCGCTGAAGGATTACAATGATAGGTGTCAGAGGAGTTCAGAGATGTACCCTTGAACCGGATGTAAATTGATTTAAGAGAGCAGTCTTGCTCGGTCAATTTAATTTGAGGACTTACGGCCATGATTGGGCTAAGTCCAGTTGAGAATATTCAACGTTTTTATCTTTGGCCTATTAGGCCTGTGCTAGGGCTTTGCCCCTCTTTGATAATGCACTGCATTTCATTCTGGCCTGCTAGGCCTTTTTGATTTGGGCTCTGTCCCTTTATAAATGATGCAGAGCATCTGTTTAGGCTCTACCCTTCTTTAAAATAATGCATTGCATTTAATTTGGCCTGTTAGGCCTTTTTTAATTGGGCTTGGCCCTTCTGTAAATAATGCAGTGCATTAATTGTCTGACATTGGCTTGTCAGGCGCTTTGTGCCAATTATTGAGCGCACGCGCTTGTCGTGGTGACACGTGTCACACTCTGGTGAGCGCAGGCGCAACAGCGCAGTGCGCTGCGCCGTTGCGCTGCTGACACGTGGCGCGCTCTGATGAGTTGCGCCAACTTTAAAGAGCAATGCTCTATTTTAAAAGCGCACAGTGCAAGTGGTCTTGGAGCTGACACGTGGCGCTCTCTGGTGGCTTGCGCCAACCCAGGAGCGCAACAGTGCAGATTTGCAAGTGCAAGACACTGTTTTAATAACTTAATCCAATTTTGGATTTAAAAAAAGAATCTTTAAGATTCCAGAACCAATGGTTCATAAAAAAGTGCAAAGCACTGTTATTATTATATATTTTTTTTATTGAAGATCATTGATCTTGTTCTTAGATCAATGATCTATTCAGAAGAAATTCTTCTTTTTTATAAAGGTTTTTACCTTTTTTCTTTTCTTGAGTTCTTCACACAATTCTTCAGAGTTCTCTCTATTTCTGAGTTTTTGTTTTCTCCCTGTTGTTTTTGAATTGGGGTATAGGGGCCTTTATATAGTGTCCATTAATTTGTTAAATTTGTTAAAGAGATCCTTCTCTGAGTGATTTGGGGAATTTTCCCCACCGTTGGATCTTTGATCCTAGGTTTTCTGTTTTACAGAAGACAATCTTCTTGTTTTAACAAGAACAGAAAGATCTTACTGGAATTTTAATTCTGTTTGGCGCAGATACACCAGCGCTTGACACGTGTGGCAGAGCGCAGCGCAACTGCGCTTGCGCAACTGCACAGACACGTGTCGCGCGTCGCACAGCGCAGCGCAACCGCGCTGACACGTGTCGCGTGGCGCGCAGCGCAGCGCAACTGCGCTTGCGCAACCGCGCTGACACGTGCGTGTCGCGCGGCGCGCAGCGCTCGCGCAACTGAAGCATTGCTTTCTTTAATTTTTGTTTTAAATAGAGCCTTACTCTGATTGGGCGCGCTGCCTTGGCGCTGTGCTGACGTATCAATTTCTGACACGTGGCGCGTTGTGCGCAGCGCACGGAATTTCACGTGTCACGCAGCGCAGCGCTCGCGCAACAGCGCTTGCGCAACTGTGCTGACACGTGTCGCGCAACGCGGCGCTTGCGCAACTGAAGCGTTGCTTCCTTTAATTTTTGTTTTAAATAGAGCCTTGCTCTGATTGGGCGCGCTGCCTTAGGCGCTGCGCTGACGTATCAACTTCTGACACGTGGCGCGTTGCGCGCAGCGCACGGAATTTGAAGCGTTGCTTCAATTTTTGAATTTTTGAAATTCAAACAGTGCTTTGCTCTGATTGGGGAAAACAAATGCCCCCCACCGTTGCGCTCACGTGGCGCGCACGTGAGTGCAGCGGTGGCAAGATCTTGGCCGTTGGATCAACGGGTGAGTTGAAGGGGCACAGGCGCCTATAAATAGGACCCTTGGTCCTTGGAAAATGTTTTACCATTTTTCAAGAACTTGAATTTTCATAGTCTTGCTCTTGTTTAAGAATTTTAGAGCCTTGCTCTCGTTTCTTCCCAAGAACTTCAAAGTTCAGAACTTAGAATCATCTTAGGTAAAATTAAATTATATTAAATTAAATTTAATTAACAGAGCCTTCCTCTCATAGATCTTTGATCTAAAGAAAACCTTTCTGGGGTTTTATCAACAGAGCCTTGCTCTCAAAAGTCTATAGATCTACAGAGATCTTGTTTCATGGGTTTTAACCCATGAACAGAGCTTTGCTCATGGATCAAATGTAGATCTTTTTTGATCTGAAAATGAAGAACTCCTAAGAGTTTTCATGGATCTTTAGGATTCCAAATTTTTTTTAATCTTTAGGATTTTAAAGAAAAGTTTTCTTTTCTTTTAATAGATTTTCTCATCATTATCACAGAGCTAGGCTCTTTTAAGGAATTTCATTCCCTTAAGACCAGAGTTTGACAAGTGTCACTCTGTGACAGAGTTTTGCTCTGAAAGAGGAGATTTTCTCCTTGTCTTTAGGGATTTTTATTATTAATGAGAATATTCTCTTGGGGATTAATTGACAGTCTCATCCAATGATGGGGCTGTCTTATTAACTGATGCACTATCATCCAGATTTTGTGGGTCCCCTTTTTGGTCCCCTACCCACTGTATTGCAGCGTGGTATAAATTTTAAAATGCTAGGCGTTGGAATTATGATACTGACGGTCGATTTTTGTCCCCTTGCAGTGAACATGTCTACTGATTTGTCTTTCCCATTTGTTCGCTCGGAGGGAGGATTTCCCCAGGCACCAGTGGACCGAGTGGTGCTCGCTCTCATCAAGGATCACGACCCCGAGCACAAGAGCCTTCACCTGTGGGGTAGGTGGTATAATGAGATCATCCATGGTCGCCGAAGTTTCGGTTCCGCCATGCCGTCTGAGCGCATACCTTCGCTCCCTTATGCGGATGAACCCCCGGTGAAGTATGCCGTGGAGGTTAAAAATTGGAATTCGGATGACCTCCTCCAACCCACGATTGGTGCTATTCCCGTGCAGCCACCGCCGGCAATAGACATTTTAGGGAGGCGAATCTGTCAGGGTGAAGCACGCCCTTGGGGACAGGCCTATAACATTGGATTGATCCCGCGACCGCCCGCCGGATATTTGCAGTGGGCCCGGTATATCTTATCAGCGAAGTGGACTCATCTGATGAAGATTGGTTTGTATTCGGCCATCTATATCTCGCTCTTTGAGTATCCCTCTCCTCCAACGTGGTGGGTTAAGGCTTTTATTGAACAATGGAATATCCCTACCCACACCTTCCTGATGACGGACAGGGAAGTCTCTATCTTCTTGGAGGAGTTTGCTGAAATCTCGGGTCTGCCGATGAAGAGGGAGCATTACGAGGAGCTGCTCCTCCTGACGAATACGTCTTTGCCACCAAGTCGCTGGTGTTTGATCTGACTCCGGAGAACGCTATTCAGCACCAGTTTTCGGGCTTGGTGAAGGTGCTGGACATCTATGAAGGGCTCTATCTGGAATCAGGCGTCCGGAGAGTCAGTTTCGCAGAGTTTATCGCCCGTTTCATTCGACCGGAGTTTCTATCGGAACAGAGCGAGAAATTCGCCAAGCCTGACAACCCTTTCGGCTTTGGCTTGGACCGTCGACCAACATCGGAGGGCGATCAAAAGGACTTTTATCTCCCCAGCGCCGCCGTCACGCCGTTGTCAGAGATCGCCGTCTCGGGCATGGATGAAGAGACCTTTTTTGTAGGGTTCCTGGGATTGTGGTTGTGCAGCTTTGCGCTCCCCATGCACCCGCGCCACATGCGGCCATCCGTTTTCTACCCAGCGCATCGGATGGTGGCTGGCCTGCAATTAACAGTAGGAATTGCCGGGTTGGCTCACCTCTATAATGGACTTAGCGTGGCGGCAGACACTAATGAACCTGGGGTGCAGCCTGCTAATTTCCCGATGCACTACTTCACCTCTTGGATGGAAATGCACATGCATGGGGTGTTCGGCGTCCACAAGTTCCCTCCGTTTTTTGAAAAGTGCAGACTCCCAAGAGTCATGCGGCTGGTCGGTGCCTCAATCATGGTTGCATCTCCGCGAGAGGCTAGGGGGCTACTCCTTCGTTCACACCTGGTCGGAGCGAAGGTTTCTTTTTTGGATAAAGTCATAACCATAGGCTCAGAAACCACTAAGTCGGTGGTGCCGCTGCGCGATGATTTTAAGGACGGGGCCTCCATATTGAACGCCCGAGAGATCCTCCATCTCTACTCCATTCGGCCGGGCTACCTGGTGTTCAGGCAGAATGAGATGGCGCTTTTTATGAGGTATAACCCTCACCGGTTCGCCCAACAATCCAGCTATCACCAGGGGATCCCGCTGGAAGCCTTTTTGGAAGAGCCCAAGGCCACCCGGGAAGGGATAAGGAGTGCGATGCACCATTTCATGCGGCTTAACACGGGCTCTTATTTCTTCATCAGCAAGCCGAGCTGCGTCCCCAAAGTCCTCAACGCGTACGTAGCTTGGTACGCCCACGCAATGGGTCCGGTTATCCATATGGAGAAGCGCATGTTGATTGACCGCAAGGGTGCGCCTCCCGGCAGCGATCGCAAGGCTCCCTTGAAGCCAAGGACTCCGGTCATTCCTCCACTAAAAGATGCCGGAGTTGTGCCACCGCGCGTGCTGAGCCCTCCGCGCGGATTGCCGCTCTGTGATACTGTGGATGCGCCACCAGCGCCCCGTGCTCCAGTGGAGACGGTAAATGTGGTTTCGCCGGAGTCCGGCGTGGGCGCAGATATCGGGACCCGCCGCCCTAAGGTGCCTGCGAAGCGCAAGTCGATCTCGGGTGCACCCAGGGCTGGCGGGCAGAAGAGGAAGAAGAAGTCGCTCCTCTCTCTTGATGCTATCCTTGGTTTAGAGCCTGAGGCCCCTCTTACCGAAGGTATAAGCGAGTACGGCAACAATAAGGGCTTCTCGGTAGATCCAGCAGACACCGATCTGGCGGCCGCCATTGCGGCTTCTGAGCGGTCAGCTAGACTCGAAGCATGGTTGGACAAACTCGCTCGAGCAGGTAATCATTAGCTGCATTCTTCATCATTTTATCGCATTTTTTATCATTAACTATGACTGATACTTTCCCCATTCTTTAACAGGTGTCACTACCGAAGAAGCCATCGCTGCTTCTTTGAAAACCTTCTAGGAGGAAGAAAATAAGCGCGCTTTAATGGGCGTTGGTACGTCTCGCCTTATCAAGTTTTTTTTGTGTCCTCTTTTCTGATGGCTGACCTAACCTTCTTCCTTTGTCTATTTGCAAGGGCCGCACCAGCTGATGCGGGGACTCTCCCCGGGCCCGCTACTGAAGTCCCAGTCTCCTCGGGGCTGCCGCGAGAGCCTCAACTCGACAAGTCGACGAGGGATGCCTTGAAGGATTTGGAGGCATCCCTGTTCACAGACGAGGACGTCTCAATGAAGGTGGCTTTGAAGAGGTTTGTCTCAACGGCTCAGGAGGAGAGAAAGCGGCTAAAGCACGAGGCGAAGGCACGCAGGGCTACTTTAGCCGTGGGAGCTGGCCCAAGCACCGTCCCTCGTGCTGCTACTCCTTCGGAAGAGTCTCCAGTCGCCCTGTCCACTGCTCATAGGCGGGCGTTGCGTGCAGCTCGGGAGACCAACGATCAGTCCACCTCAAATAGTGTGTCTTTCAAGATTTTGTTGCAAGAATTGTAAACCTATCGGTTCTTATATATCTCGTCCTGTAGGGCCAAGTCCAACCGAAGGAGAGGCAGAAATCGTCGAGCCTAAGGGGACAGTGGAGGAGGTATTGGTCGAACCCGAGCCGACGGCGGACGACATAGCCGGGATTGCCGGGCCCGAGCTAGTGGCTGACGAAACGGTCACGTCCACTATGCCTGAGAAGGTGGCCGATGCCTAGCCCGAGGCAGCAGCGAATGGAGCGCCTGAGACCGATGACCCCATGGAAACGGTGGACGAGACGGCCACGACTGCTGAGCCCGAGGGAGTAGCGGGTGAGGTGGGCATGATTCCTGAGGACGAGCCGGCCGCTCTTTCTCAAGAGTCTGGCAATGCTCCGATCATTGCTCTCCCCGCCTACGGTCCTCCGCCGTCTCCTGGCCTCGCGAGCACGACGACGGCCCCCGTAGAGTCTGGTGATGAGGCCACAGGTGGTGGACTTATGTCGATGGAGGAGGGAGACACCTCTGTCTCGGCTGGCGGTTCATCAGGTAAATTTCGGAGTACTGTCCTTTTTTCTTTATCTTGCAATCTTTCCTAACAGTTTTATCCTTGTTTTTAACGCAGGTGCGGCCAGTGCCGATGCTCCATTACTCGGGGGAGCGCCGTCGACTACTGCCTTGGCGGTGGTCACCTCTCAACCTTCCCTTGTACCATCGCAGATGTTGGAAGGTAGGGATTTGCAACCCATTAATTTTATCTTTCAGCCGCATAATTTGTGTACTAATGTCGTACTGTTGCATCTTTTCAGGGGTGCTTTTTGATCATCTCTATCAGGTGTTGCACCCACACTTCTCCTTCCCATCTGAATTCGCCTCTTCCTCTGGTGGCGTTGGTGAGTATAGTTTCCAATTGATGTCTTTCCTCCTTTTTCTAGTAATGGAATTATTTCTGACTCTTTTTGTCCTGATTGCAGTGCTATAAATCAAAGGAGGAGATGAAAGATTAGTCACACCATCGGCCCTACCGGCCTTGCCGCCTGCTACAGCTGGTATAGTAAACTATCGCATTGATGACTTTTTTTTTTATTTCTTGAACCGTCATCTAATCGTATTTTATTTTTTCAGCTGTCGTTCTGATCCCGGCGCCCTTTAAGTCTCGTGTTATAATGCCAGTAGGCCCCTTCCTAAGGCGTCCGTCTTCAAAGGGGGCTGTAATGAGCTTGAGCATGCTGAGCGGATACGTCGAGGAGCTTGACGCAGACGCTCTTCCATCTGCTGCGGATTTCGCTATGGAGGTTAACCCAATGTTGGCGGCGCTTGTGAATTTTCATGATGGAGGCGTCGTCGAGCTTTGGGTCAATCACTGCAGGGAAATCGAGGTCCACTTGCATCAGTCGGAGTTCGTGCGCCCTGCTCCTGAGACCTTAGCCGCAAGCAATCAAAGAGCAGCGTGGATCGAGCAAAGCGCTTCCTACTTCCGTCACCTGGAATAAGAAGCGGCTTTAAAGCTGAAGGAATGCCAAGAGACCTCGAACGAGACGGCTCGTCTGTGCACTGAGGTTGAGGCGAACGCTGCCCAGGTGAAGGCTATCTCCGAGGGCCTTCTGGAGCGCATCTCCAATGGACTAAACTTGAAGCGGAAGCTTGATGCCGCCGAGTGTGACGCCCAAGGCCGTGAAGCAGCTCAGCAGGCCGCCGGGGAGCAGTTTGCAAGTTTCTTGCAGCAGTGGGCTCAAGTGGAAGCGGAACTGGCGGTAATGGCCGATCAGGAAAAGGCATGGAAGGAAGTGCGCGAACAACTGATAAGGCTATTTAAGACGCTTTCTTCCCAGTAGCTGCCTTTGTATCAATATAATTGTAAAAAAAATTCTTTTTCGAATAAGATATATCCATTTTTTATTCTTTTGTACGATTCACCTTGTACTTGATTGAATTAATAAATAAAGATACATATTTTTTCTTTGCAATGTCTCGTATGCTCTTTTGCTTTCTCCCTTTCTCTTATTATCAGCATGTTGTCTTAATAAATATGGTTGACAGATAATAGAGTAAGCGTCTTAGTTTCTTCAAGAAATAGCGATGGCTTAGGCCGCAGGTTCAGATCTGCTGCCTAAGACTTTTCAACTCTTTGAGCCATGAGGATCTCATAGAGATTTTTCTCCCTGCGGATCGAGAGAATCTCGTAGGTAGATTTTCTCCTTAGGAATCGTGAGGATTCCTAAGTGCGTTTTCTCTTATAAGTCGTAACGATCCTATAAGAGAATTTTCCCTCTTACGAGTCGAGAGGACCCGTAAGCGGTTGTTTCCCTCCTTATCAAGATTCGACTTTGGAGAGTGAGACCCGTAAATAGTATGCAAGAGACCGTTTTAGACCGACTTGCAGGGTCCCAGTACTCAGGAAACAAGTTTTTTTAATCCCTGCTGCCTAAGGCTTTATCTTCCAAGTCGAAACGAATCGGGAAGTTCTCGCGAAGACACTAATTTCCTTACGGGTCGAGACGAATCAGGAGGCTCTCATCAAGGACGCTAGTTTCCCTGAATCGAGGAGTTTGCCAGGGATACTGGTTTCCCTGGGGTTGAAACGAATCGATGTATTCCTGCAAAGATGCTAGTTTCTCTGCGGGTCGACGCGAATCAGGATGTTCTCGTCAAGAACACTGGTTTCCTTGAGTTGAAGTATTTTGCCGAGGACGCTAGTTTCCTCGGGGTTGAAACGAATCGGAGTATTCCTGCGGAGACACTGGTTTCTCTGCAGGCCGACGCGAATCAGGAGGCTCTCATCAAGGACGCTAGTTTCCCTGAATTGAGTCATTTTCCAGGGACACTGGTTTCCCTGGGGTTGAAACGAATCGATGTATTCCTGCAAAGACGCTAGTTTCTCTGCGGGTTGACGCGAATCAGGATGTTCTCATCAAGGACACTGGTTTCCCTGAGTCGAATGATTTTGCCGAAGACACTGGTTTCTTCGGGGTTGAAACGAATCGGAGTATTCCTGCGGAGACACTGGTTTCTCTGCGGGCCAATGCGAATCAGGAGGCTCTCATCAAGGACGCTAGTTTCCCTGAATTCAGGTATTTGCCAGGGACACCGGTTTCCCTGGGGTTGAAACGAGTCGAGGTGTTCCTGCAAAGACGCTAGTTTCTCTGCGGGTCGACGCGAATCAGGATGTTCTCATCAAGGACACTGGTTTCCCTGAGTCGAAGGATTTTGCCGAGGACACTGGTTTCCTCGAAGTTGAAACGAATCGGAGTATTCCTGCGGAGACACTGGTTTCTATGCGGGCCGACGCGAATCAGGAGGCTCTCATCAAGGACGCTAGTTTCCCTGAATTGAGATATTTGCCAGGGACACTGGTTTCCCTGGGGTTGAAACGAATCGATATATTCCTGCAAAGACGCTAGTTTCTCTGCGGGTCAACGTGAATCATGATGTTCTCGTCAAGGACACTAATTTCCCTGAGTCGAAGGATTTTGCCGAAAACACTGGTTTCTTCGGGGTTGAAACGAATCGGAGTATTCCTGCGGAGACACTGGTGTCTCTGCGGGCCGACGCGAATCAGGATGTTCTCATCAAGGCCACTGGTTTCCCTGAGTCGAAGGATTTTGCCGAAGACACTGGTTTCTTCGGGGTTGAAACGAATCGGAGTATTCCTGCGGAGACACTGGTTTCTCTGCGGGCCGACGCGAATCAGGAGGCTCTCATCAAGGACGCTAGTTTTCCTGAATTGAGGTATTTGCCAGAGACACTGGTTTCCCTGGGGATTGAACTGATCTGTGGCGGTCTTTCAGGTTTTTTTATATAAATTACCGTCAAAACCGTGAAGCTAGGAATTTGATCTTCGCTTCGTTTGCTGGCACTGCGTCTGTTGCATCAAGACGAATGTCGCGGTTGTCTCTAAGCTGTTGGTGAACCGTCGAGATTTGGGCTTTGCTTTCTGGCGGAGCCTGTTGGGAAGGTACGGTTCTCTCTTTGTTTGTGCCCTTGGATTGTATACAGGGATCGATGTGATCTCACCTGTAGGGCAAAAGTTTCATCATCATTTTTTTTATTGCTTTATTTCCGCAATGCTCTATCATTTCAGCTTTTATATCGCGAAGGTTGCGATTACCCAATCATTTCGGCTATTTTTCGCGGTGCTCAATCATTTCGACTATTTATTTTATTTTCACTCACTGCCTTTTATTGCGAGTTGCCCAATCATTTCGGCTATTTTGTGTGCATACGTTTTTACTTGCTGCTTTTTATTGCAAGTTGCCCCATCATTTCGGCTATTTCGTATGCATGTGCGGCCTACTGGATTTTTGCCGTAAACCTGAAATTAGATACCGATTTCGGCATTAGCACCGCTACAACTGGGATATTGCCAGGAGCGAATCATCATTTGCCTCTGTCGATATCAAACAAAGGTGGCTTAGCGAACAGGGTTAAGGTTCTGTCGACTAAGGCTTTTGACTTCATGAGCCGTAAGGGTCTCACAAAGGTATTTCTCCCTACAAGTCGTGAGGATCTTGTAGGTGTGTTTTCTCCCTAGGAATCGTGAGGATTCCTAAGTGGATGTTCCTCTGTAAATCGTAAGGATCCTACAAGAGGGTTTTCTCCTTGTAAGTCGAGAGAACTTATTAGGGTTGTTCATCATGCGTACATATCCCCAGTCACGGATGGGACTTGGTTAGGGAAATGTTTATTCGCGCCCGTGGATTGTATACAAAGGTCAGTATTGAACCACTTGTAGGGCAATATCGAAGGTTGTGGGGGTTGCTTAAGCACAGGTTTAGGTCTCTGTAATTTAAGACTTTCAAATCTTATGAGCCGTGAAGGTCCCATAAGAGAGTTTTCCTTACGAGTCGTGAGGATCTCGCAAGTGTATTTTCTACTTAGGAATCGTGGGGATCCCTAAGTGTGTAGCTCCTTTGTGAGTCGTAAGGATCTCACGCGGGTAGTTTCTCCTTACAAGGTCGAGAGGACCCTGTAAGTGTCCTTTAACGAGGTTGCGCCCTTTCGGGTTTTCACAAACACTCGCCGGTAGTCCTGCTGTTTTTACTCACGGAGCCCTTTCGGGTTTTCATCCGTGCCTATTTTGCTTATGGACATACCTTTTTTTTATTCTTTTTTCTAACGAGGTTGTGCCCTTTCGGGTTTTCACAAGACTCGCCGGTAGCCCTGCTGTTTTTACTCACGGAGCCCTTTCGGGTTTTCATCCGTGCCCATTTTGTTTATGGACCCACAGTTTATTATATTTATATATATATATATATATATATTTTCGTCAGCCTAAGGATGCTGCGGTAGTAGTTTAAGGACGTTTCGGTCCTTCGTTAGTTTAAGGACGTTTCGGTCCTTCGAGGAGAAGGCCGGCTACTACTTATAGAGTTTGGGCTTAGGAAGATAGCGAGCGGACATAGTCGTCGTCATCTATCATTGACCTAGGCGGTAACTCGCTAAGCGTAGTGTTTCTTTAGGAAGCGACCATTTATTGGCCTGAAAGGCCTTTCACCGTGCATATCCATGAGTAGATAGGCTCCACCCTGGTAGACCTTGTCTACGATGTACGGGCCTTCATAGTTTGGCTCGAATTTTCCCCGCTTGGCTCGATTGGGGATCATAGGCCTTTTGACCACTAGCACGAGTTCGCCTTGGCGGAATGTTCTCGGCCGGGTCAATCTTTCATATGAGTGCGTCATCTTTGCTTTATAAGCTTCTAGATTTTGTTGCGCTATGAGCCGGATTTCATCAAGGGCATCAAGCTCCTCAAGCCGAAGGTGAGCATTTTCTTCCTCCGTCAGCTCGTAGTGGACTGCCACTCGTAGAGAAGGTAACTCTATTTCGAGGGGGAGTACTGCTTCCGTACCGAATACCAACGCGTACGGCGTTGTGTTCATGGCTGTCTTGAACGTAGTTCGATACGCCCAGAGAGCTTCTTGCAATCTCTCGTGCGAGTCCTTCTTATTTCGGAACACCGTCTTCTTCATGATCTTTGTCAAGGTCTTGTTGAAGGCCTCGGCTAGACCATTAGCTCGCGGATTATAAACTGAAGAGTATCTCCAGTCTATATTATGATGCTGCGCGAAGAGACTGATCTTGTGGCTTCTGTAAGCTGGCCCGTTATCGGAGATGATCTGTCGCGGAGTTCCAAACCGATATATGACGTGCGTCTTGAAGAAATGGAGGATATTCTCCGTCTTCACTTCTCTTAACGGTACTGCTTCTGCCCATTTGGAGAAGTAGTCAGTCGTCGCCAGGATGAAACGATGTCCCCTGGACGATGCTGGTTCGATAGGGCCGACTATGTCTGTTCCCCACATTTCGAATGGCCAGCTAGCCACCGTTGGATGGAGTGGATTTGGATGCTGGTGGATGAAGTCCCCATGGATTTGGCATGAGTGGCATTGCTTCGCATATTCGAGGCAGTCCTGAATCATCGTGGGCCAGTAGTAGCCCATCCGTTTGATTTTCAACTTCATCTTTGGGCCTGCTTGGTGAGAACCGCAGAGTCCGTCGTGAACTTCCTGAACGACTCTTTTTGCCTCTTCAGGTCCCAGACATCTCAACCACAGAGAATCAAATGACCTCTTGTACAGAGTATCATTGATGAAGGCGAAAGACAGAGCTCGTTTCATAAGCTGATGTCTTGAGGATGCATCTTCGGGCGTTCGACGGTATTTGAAGTAGTCTATAAAGACTTCCCTCCAATCCTCAGCCTTTTCCCGGTCTTTTATTTGCATAGCCATTTGCTCAGTCGCTCCCTTTTCTTCGGATGACTCCGGAGATATTTCTGCTGGGGCAAGCACCCGACGGCTTTGTACCATGATTCTGACGTCATCGAGGTTCTCGTCAGCCAATTCTTTAGCGAGCTTGGCTAATGCATCCGCTTTGCTGTTTTCCGCGCGCGGTAAGTTTTCCAAAGTGTAGGACGGGATTTGGGTCAACAGTTGTTGCACCTTTTCGCCGTACTTTACCAGCTCTGGTTTGCACGTTTGGTAATCGCCGTTTACTTGACTGACGACCAGTTGAGAATCTCCGTATATGATGAGGTTTTCAATTCCCATGTCAATGGCGATCTCGAGGCCTGCTATCAAAGCTTCATATTCGGCTTCATTATTTGTCCTCGGCTCTGTTAAGGAGAAAGCAAAGCGCATTATCCCTCCTTGTGGAGTTACAAAGATGAGTCCTACCCCCGATTTGATTATAGGGGTACTTTGTTTGCGCTTCTTCATGGAAGATGCTCCATCAAAATAAAGCTCCCATCGGGTATCATCTCCGTCGATCGCGTCAAACGCATGTTTGTCTGGAAGATTGCAATTCAGAGGAGAATCGGCGGGTATCGGATGTTCAGCGAGGAAGTCGGCAATGGCCTGGCCTTTCACTGCCTTGAGAGGCTGATAGGTTATCGAGAACTCCATCAAGAGTAGGGCCCATTTAGCGAGTCGCCCCGTTAATATGGCCTTCGACATTAAATATTTAAGGGGGTCCACCTTCGAAATGAGACGGACCTCATGCGCCAACGCATAGTGCCTGAGTTTGGTTATCGCAAAGATCAACGCCAGGCAGTGTTTTTCAATGGGGGAGTAATTGCTTTCTGCCCCCAGTATAACTCGGCTTAAGTAATAAAGAGCTCTTTCTTTCCCTTGGTCATTCTCTTGTGCCCATAATACGTCTAAGGAACCTTCGAGGGCGGTTGTATATAGAATGAGAGGCTTTCCCTTGACCGGAGCAGCCAACACTGGCGGATTCTGCAAATACTGCTTAATTTTGTCCAGCGCGCTCTGACATTTGTGATCCCAAACGAAAAGGGTTCCCTTCTTCATCAGGTGACTGTAAGGGCGGCACTTGCCTGAAAGATTGGCTATAAATCGCCGTATATACGCGAGCTTCCCTTGGAGAGACCGCAGCTGTTTGAGAGCCCTTGGCGGAGGCATTTCCATGATTGCCTTGATCTTTGACGGATCTATCTCAATACCTCGATGTCGGACGATGAATCCCAGGAATTTGCCTGAGGAAACTCCGAATGCGCACTTGAGAGGGTTCATCTTCAAGTTGTATTGTCGGAGGCGTTGAAATACGGTCTTCAGATGCTCGAGATGTTCCTCGTATGATCTGCTTTTCACCACGAGGTCGTCGATATAGCACTCGACGATTTCATGTATGAGGTCATCGAAGATCTTCGTCATGGCCCTCTGATAGGTGGCACCGGCGTTCTTTAGACCGAAGGGCATCACCTTGTAGCAGAATATACCTAGCGGAGTCCTGAAGGCGGTGTGCTTCTGGTCTTCGGGATGCATCTTTATCTGATTATACCCTGATGAGCCGTCCATGAAGGAGAAAACCTCGTGAGTGGACGTATTGTTTATCATCAGTTCGGTGACTGGCACTGGGAAATCGTCTTTTGGGCAAGCTTTATTGAGATCCCGGAAGTCCACGCATATGCGCACCGTCCCATTTTTCTTCATCACCGGGACGATGTTGGCGATCCACTCGGGATACTGAACCTCCTGGATGAAGCCAGAGTCGATCAGCTTCTTGACCTCAGCATTGATACTCATCTCAAGCTCGAGCCGCATTCTTCTTGGCGCCTGTTTGACTGGCTTGACGTCCGGAGATATCGCCAATTTGTGCACAGCAATTTCTGGATCTAGTCCCGGCATTTTGGAATAATTCCATGAGAAGCAATCTCTATGCCGCATAAGCACGTCTTTTAACGCAGCCACCCTTTCTTCAGATAGCAGCTCGCTGACGAATGTCGGTCGTGGGTCATTCGCCGTCCCCAACTCAATTTTCTTGAGGTTATCTGCGGTAGTATGTATTCCATCTTCCAGCTCTTTCGGTGCTGGTGGAAATTCTGAGATCACCTCATCGTTGTTATTTTCGAAGCACCAGGGAAGGGCATCTATATTCTCGGGCTCTTCTTTTGATATTGTTATCATGGGACAAGTACGAGCTCGCTTCGAAGACCGATGTGGGTCTGGTTCTGCTTTCGTGGCTTTGGGTTCGTGCTTCTGTGGCGGCGTTATCCTCCAACTGTCAGATAGAGCGAACTTGCCGAGCTGATACTGATCTTCGACCCAGTTCTTGAAGGTGAAGCAGTCTTCGAGAAGGTGCCCTATTACTCGGTGATAAGAGCAATAGTTTGGGTGTGAGACTTCGCCTGCTTGTTCGGGGTGTTTAGACTCCGGCAGTGTAAGCATCTGGTATTTTATAGCTCGGTCAAGTATCTTCTTCGTCTTGTCCCGAGGAAAAGAGTATGCTCGACTCATCTTCTTTACAAGGGACAGATCTGGACCGCTTGATTCCCGACTGCGTGGCTTCTTGGTCCCGCTTTGTCGTTGCTAAATATCTTTTCCGCCTTTTGACTTGTTTCTGCCTCTGTGTCGCGCCTTTTTTACAACAGGTTGACAGGGAGCAGCATTTTCATCTTTCACAGCCTGTTGAAGGAAGCGTAGCGTCCTGGCTTTCTCGTAGATGGCCATTTCGCGGTTGTGGTCGTCTCGAACTTTTTGACCAGCTTCCCTTATAAGCTTATCCATTTGTTCTTCGAACGACGGACTGGGCACTTTTGCATCAGGAACTTTTACTGGTTCAGGATTAGTGTCCTCCCATTGAGCATCTGCTTTTTCATTGAAGTCATGCACGACGTAACAGTCGTGGAGTAGCTCTCGTTTCTTGGACCGAATATAACCAAGCCCGATTGTTTCCATTCTCCCATTAGGCAACTTGTGCTGAGTCTCGGGAATGTTCCAGACCCTGTCATAGAATTTGGCTTTTTGAGCGGTCTGTTTAAAGGATATCTCTTGGCGTTTTAGCAGCCTCTTCAAGCCTTCTGTATAATATCTGGGGAGACGGATGGGCTGAAGTCTGTCAAGCGTAGGATCCATACCGTGCCAGATTTCTTTCTCCACATTGGTTTCTTCAGAGCGGTAGAACAGAATTGCCTTTTCGCCTTCTCACCTAGGAGGGACATAGAACGTCCGCGGCTCCTCTACGCTGTAGATATCAAGTGCATCCAGTTCTTTATGGTGTTTAAGTGGAACCATGGCGACTTGTAGACTTTGCTCTTCGTCAGCGGACATTTGTATTGAAGGTCGAGCAGAGAATACAGCATGGACCTCATCTTCCGAGTCGCTACCAAAGATCAACGTAGGAGCAGATGGTCCCGGCTTGTTGTATTGGGGCGGACCCGAATAAACTATCTCCTCTTCCTCCTCGGTATCACTCCCGAAGATAGGGATGGTGGCGTTAGCCTTATTCTCCAGCTTGTGATACCTCTCCGTGTCTTCGAAATCCGGTAAGAAGTATTTTGCATCTTCATATTTGCAGACCCCGTTCACAGAGAACGGGTTCAGTTCTCCCATCACGGTATACTCGAGACCATCCTTAAAATATTTCATACACTGATGCTGTGTAGAAGGGATGATATTATACTCGTGTAACCATGGTCGGCCGAGCAAAGCATTGTAGCATGTCTTGGCGTCTATGACGTGGAACTTAATGTCCGTGATGAGTAGCCCAAAGCGTAGCATCGGTATCACAGACCCAAGAGTTCTTGATGATTGGGAGTCGAACCCGGAGATGGTGATCTTGTCCCGAGCAAGGTGCTGGACACTCATGCAGATTTCCTTTAACACCCGTACGTTAAGGAGATTAACGGAAGACCCATTGTCAACCAAGATTTTGCCTATCTTTATATCGTGGCAATATCCAGAGACGTATAAGGGGCGGTTGTGGTCGCACGTCCCAAGGAGAAGGTCTTCATCACCGAACCTGATATCGACTGTGTGCACTTCTTCCAGTTCATCCTTCACCCTTTCTTCGGCGAGGAAGGCTTGGAATTGTTCGGGCTCTTGTAGCGCCTTGATTAATGAATCCCTTGCCTCTTTTGATAGTAGAAGGGCGTCAAGAATGCTGAGCTGCGAGGGTACCTTTCTCAGATGCGCTAAGACGTTGTAATCCATCTTATTTTTCTTTGGAGGGTCTTTGGCAGTCAGCTCTTCCATGACTTGGTCGTCTAAGGTGATACCCTCAGAGACCTTTTCTTTCCCTTTATCCTTTCTGCTCGTGGATCCGAGATTCTTTTCTGGAAGAGTGCGATTATGCAGCTAGATATTTTCGCAGGCCTTCGGCTCTTTTTCTTTTCCCGAGGTGGACTCTTTGAAGAGGGGACTAAGAGCCATTTCTTCGTCAGAGTCTCTCCCGAATATGAAAACTTGCGATCCCCCGGCGTTAACCATGCGACAATTGCCGGTAGTTCTGCTAAGCAGCTCGGTCGTACCTTTCTGCTCCCGGCGAGTTTTGCGCTTTTCCCGCTTAAAATGTTGTCGGTGAGCAACATATCCTTGCCACCATCTATTGAAAGCTTTGCACTCTTCAGTGGGATGCGAAATCTTCCGATGATACAAGCAGTAAGAGGGATGCATTTCCGCTTCACCAGTAATGTTTCCTTCAGAGGATGGTAGCTTCATGCCCATTGATATGGCCTTAGCAAACCTTTTCCTCGTCTTGAATTTGCTTTTATCTGCGGTGGACATACTTTGCTCCAGCGGGAGTGTCTCAACTCTTTTATTAAGTCGCTGGCGCTTGGCCCTTTCAAATATAGCCGTCTCGCGTTCCCGATCAGCTTTACTTTTTAACAGAGCTTCATTGAGGAGTGCGTCAATTGTTTCATCCGATGGCCCCAGAAATTCCGGTTTAGGATCTGCCCCCAGCTTTTCAGTGCAAGGAGTTTCCTCATCGTTTGTAAACGAATAGGAAATCATATGACAGCTCGCCACGTATTCCTCGAATTCATCCGACGACCTCTCCCCCTCATCTTCTTCTTGAAAGACGTGGTTGAGGAACTCTTGGAGTGTGATGGGAGTTCGTGCTTTCTGGTTGTACTCCTTCAGTGCGTCAATTTGTTTTAGTAAGTCCGTGCGCTTGTCGCCAGGCTTCACGGGCTTCTTGGATTTCTTTTTCTTCTTCTTTGAAGATTTTGACGGCTGGCTGAGAGTGCTTGGGCCACCACTATCACTCTTTGGAGTTGGGCGCAGCTTCAACATCCCTTCAATGATCTGAGGTTCCAACGGGTTCTTCCACCTGATCGCCGGGCATATTTGAAGATCGTTCAGCATCCTCTTTGTTTTGGCTGATAGCACGACCTCCCATGGAGCTTCTTCAATGAGAGAGCACGTTGCCCCCGGCGTATTCATCCTTTTAGAGGTGTGAGGTTGTGGCGGATTCACCTTCCATCTGTCGGACAACGCGAACTTGCCCTGTTGGTACTGGTCTTCAATCCAATTTTTGAAGACGTAGCAATCTTCGATCGGGTGACCCAGTACTTGGTGATAGGGACAGTAATTGGGATCATGGACGTCGTTCGGCTGCGACGGGCGTCTTGGATCCGGCAGGTTTATGAGTCGGTTGCGCAACGCCAGCTCGAATAATCTTCTCGTTTTATCTCGAGGAAACGAGTAAGGACGTCCTAGCCTCTCCTCAAGGGGTACGTACGGACGCACATTATTTTGACGGACAGCCGGTTTCAAGTTGCCCGGCCGTTGTTGAGCATTAGCGACAACAATCACTTTTTCCTTCCCCTTCTCATTTCGAGAGTCCGGCTTTGGAGGGGGAGCTCTATGGCCCATCTCATCCATCTGAGCTAGCTTGTCGATCAGGGCCTGGAAAGTAGTCGGCTTAAAGAACATCATGAATTGCGATATGGTTGCTTGCGGATCGAGGGTTCCCACAAATATGCCTACCGCGGGAGCCTCTTCGATGCGTTGCTCGCATTTTGACCATAAGTTCCGCCACCGTATAGTATATTGGACCCATGTCTCTCCTGGCTTCACTCTGGCATTAATCAGTGCCGTCATCGGGGTGCGTTCGCTGGCGCTTGCGAAACGCTGAGTAAACAGCAATTCCATCTCCGCAAATGTCTTGATAGAGTTGTTTGGGAGCTCAGAATACCACTCGAATGCTGTATCTGACAAGCTGCCGACGAACTGGTGAAGCAGCAGTTTGTCATCACCGCCGGTGTTGCCGCAAAGCGCTCTGAACTGGGCAACATGCTGGTGGGGATTTCCCGTCCCTTTATAGACATGGAATTTCGGTATCGTATAGCCCGGCGGGTACTTTATCTGATCGTACCAGCTCGGATATGGTCGTCCTGTTTTTACGACCTGACTGGCTACCTCAGTCGCATGATGAACCCGTATCTGTTGGGCTATATATTCGTCTAAGTCAGCTTTGGAGATTTTCTCCTCCTTGGCTGTTGACAGAGCCGGTGGAGGATTTGACGTTTCTCCCCTGTCGTCTTCAAGGACGATCGGAGGATCTTCTTCAGAAGGAGGATCTTGTTGAATCATCATACCCACCATGTCCTGGAACAGGAGGGCCATTCGCTTTATGTTGGCTGCTTGTTCCGCAGCCTCTTTATCCTTCTTCTCCAATATCCTGCGAAGGAATTCGGCGTTAGTTTCTTGCTCCTGGCGTTGATCCGAGGACGCTTCGGGACTTTCTTTTGGCCCAGTGAGTGCGGCCATCGCATTCATCATTTCTTGGAGCTTCTGTTGTTGCTCCTGAGCTTTGGTCACTGACCGTGTAAGCGGTCTATGACTTGTAGATGCACGGCTGTCCTCTTTACCAGACGCCATGTAGACGGTATGGACTACAATGCTCCCGGACTTAGGGCGTTTGGGCTCGCCGCCCTTGGCATTTGCCGCAGGCGTAGGGAATTTTCTCCGGCCTCTTCTCTTATGGGCCGTTGAAGTCGAAGGAGCCGTTGCAGCGGGCACCCTGGTGATTGTCGTCCTTTGCTGTTTGATTGGACGGTCCTTTTCTTCCTGCACTTTCGCCCTTTTCTGCCGACAAGATGACCTTGGCCAATTATGGAGTCTTGAACCCTTCGCCAAACTTTATAAATTTTGGAGGATAGCCGCTGAGGGGGCTGCTCCAGCTTCGTTTCCAGAACCCTCTCCGCAGGTGGAGGAGATCTTTTTAGCGTAGCAGTTGGAGAGTTCTTGCGTACCCTCCTTAGCAGTTCAAAGTTGTTCCCAGTTGGAACAGCAGCATTAACTTCCACCACTGGAGCGGGTGGAGTTAGCCCTGAGGGGGAGTTGCCCCCGGCCTTCCTTACTCGGCGCCAGTGGCGACATCGAGCATGACGAGCCGTTGGGACTGGCTCGGCGATAGGGACAGCTTCATCTTGCCACCTGTCCGAATGAGGTGCTGCTGGTGTCAGCCTCTTAAAGACTGATGTTGTCCTTTGAGTGGCGATGTTCAATCTGTCAAAGACAGATCCTCGAGTAGGAGCAGGAGCCGGAATAGTCAGCCTTGAAAAGACTGACTCTTTAACAGGAGAAGCCGCCTTGACGACTTCGGGAGTTGGGGTGGCTCTCTTCCTTGGGACGACCATTTCAGGGTTCATGGGCTTCTTGGCGGGTCCATCAGGGTTCTGGCTCAGCCTGGCAAAGACAGAGCCCGCCGGTTTGATATTGGACGACCCGTTGAAAGGGGTCGTTGTAGCAGTGAGCCGATCGAAGACCGACTTCTTGTTCGCTTCTGGTGCGGGCACTGGCATGGTGAAGTTTGCAGGCGGGATCATGGTTCCGAAAAACAGGCCGGTGGTGGCCTGGGTCACCTGTTCTACCGGCATGGCAAGGATGGAGGCCGCTTGAGGCCCATAAGTTACACCTCTAGGTGAGGCGGAGCATCGGTTGCACTGGCACTTTGAGCAGCTCGAGCAGTTGGAGGCCATTGATGCTTGATTTCTGCGCCAGGCAAAAAGACCAAATCTTAGTAACTTGAAACCCAAAGGCAACCATTAACAAACCGCGATTCGTTCGTGAAGACGACACACGAAGTGTGGAGTGGAAAGAGGAAAAGGTCCCACCGGGCGTGCCAGAATCTGTTTACCGCCGGAAACCGGGAAAGACTGACGTCTTGCCTGAATCTGGGGGCAGATGCTATTTGGTTTTATCTGTCCACCTCTCCGAAGATGCCAAGTTGATTTATGGCACCGTGTATCAGAGGTTTAGACGGATGCGGCCGATGTAGCAGACTTCGTCAGATTCCCCCTCACTTGAGAGGTTTTTAATTGTGGGGACGCTCTTCCCTGCAGGCGCAAGCCCCTGCAGTTAATTACGCTACCGCATCGCGGTAACCACTTTCTCCTTCTCCAGAATTTCACTTCGTGTCGTGTGTGTTTGTTTTGTTTGTGGTTTCCCGTAGATTGTATACAAAGACTAAGTGATGCCGTCGCCCGTAGGATGTGGATTAGTCCAAATCCGTATTTACTTAGATTTGGGTTTGGTGTTTTAGTTTAAGGATACGTTAGCCATATTAAGGCTAAGATCAACTTAAACGTTCGTTAAGGATACGTTAGTCCAGTTTGAGACTAAGATCAACTTAACAGGATTGTTTAGATCCGACAAAAGAGCAATTGGCTCTATTGTTTAGTTTAATGACGTTGCGGTCGATTTCCAGTTTAGGGACATGGTGATCCATGTTCCAGTTTAGGGACGTAGGGGTCCATGTTCCAGTTTAGGGACGTAGGGGTCCATGACGAGCATTAGTTTAAGGACATTTCGGTCCAACATTTCCATTTTGGGACGAATATTAGTTTAAGGACATTTCGGTCCACGAGTTTAAGGACCCCGCAGTCCGTATCGATGTATGGTTGTCGGGACCCGTCACCTCCCTGACGTCGCTGAAGGATTACAACGATAGGTGTCAGAGGAGTTCAGAGATGTACCCTTGAACCGGATGTAAATTGATTTAAGAGAGCAGTCTTGCTCAGTCAATTTAATTTGAGGACTTACGGCCATGATTGGGCTAAGTCCAGTTGAGAATATTCAACGTTTTTATCTTTGGCCTATTAGGCCTGTGCTAGGGCTTTGCTCCTGTTTGATAATGCACTGCATTTCATTCTGGCCTGCTAGGCCTTTTTGATTTGGGCTCTGTCCCTTTATAAATGATGCAGAGCATCTGTTTGGGCTCTTCCCTACTTTAAAATAATGCATTGCATTTAATTTGGCCTGTTAGGCCTTTTTTAATTGGGCTTGGCCCTTCTGTAAATAATGCAGTGCATTAATTGTTTGACATTGGCTTGTCAGGTGCTTTGCGCCAATTATTGAGCGCAAGCGCTTGTCGTGGTGACACATGTCACACTCTGGTGAGCGCAGGCGCAACAGCGTAGTGCGCTGCACCGTTGCACTGCTGACACGTGGCGCGCTCTGATGAGTTGCGCCAACCTTAAAGAGCAATACTCTATTTTAAAAGCGCACAGTGCAAGTGGTCTTGGAGCTGACACGTGGCACTCTCTGGTGGCTTGCGCCAACCCAGGAGCGCAACAGTGCAGATTTGCAAGTGCAAGGCACTGTTTTAATAACTTAATCCAATTTTGGATTTAAAAGAAGAATCTTTAAGATTCCAGAACCAATGGTTCATAAAAAAGTGCAAGGCACTGTTATTATTATATTTTTTTGTATTGAAGATCATTGATCTTGTTCTTAGATCAATGATCTATTCAGAAGAAATTCTTTTTTTTATAAAGGTTTTTACCTTTTTTCTTTTCTTGAGTTCTTCTCACAATTCTTCAGAGTTCTCTCTATTTCTGAGTTTTTGTTTTCTCCCTGTTGTTTTTGAATTGGGGTCTAGGGGCCTTTATATAGTGCCTATTAATTTGTTAAATTTGTTAAAGAGATCCTTCTCTGAGTGATTTGGGGAATTTTCCCCACCGTTGGATTTTTGATTCTAGGGCTTCTGTTTTACAGAAGACAATCTTCTTGTTTTAACAAGAACAGAAAGATCTTACTGGAATTTTAATTCTGTTTGGCGCAGATACACCAGCGTTTGACACGTGTCGCACAGCGCAGAGCGCAGCGCAACTACGCCTGTGCAACTGCGCTGACACGTGTCGCGCAGCGCAGCGCTCGCGCAACAGTGCTTGCGCAACTGCGCTGACACATGTTGCGCAGCGCAGCGCTTGCGCAGCTGAAGCGTTGCTTCCTTTAATTTTTGTTTTAAATAGAGCCTTGCTCTGATTGGGCGCGCTGCCTTGAGCGCTGCGCTGACGTATCAACTTCTGACACGTGGCGCGTTGCGCGTAGCGCACGGAATTTGAAGCGTTGCTTCAATTTTTGAATTTTTGAAATTCAAACGGTGCTTTGCTCTGATTGGGGGAAACAAATGTCCCCCACCGTTGCGCTCACGTGGCGCGCACGTGAGTGCAGCGGTGGCAAGATCTTGGCCGTTGGATCAACGGGTGAGTTGAAGGGGCGCAGGCACTTATAAATAGGATCCTTGGTCCTTGGAAAATGTTTTACCATTTTTCAAGAACTTGAATTTTCAGAGCCTTGCTCTTGTTTAAGAATTTTAGAGCCTTGCTCTCGTTTCTTCCCAAGAACTTCAGAGTTCAGAACCTAGAATCATCTTAGGTAAAATTAAATTAAATTAAATTAAATTAAATTAACAGAGCCTTGCTCTCATAGATCCTTGATCTAAAGAAAACCTTTCTGGGGTTTTATCAACAGAGCCTTGCTCTCAAAAGTCTATAGATCTACAGAGATTTTGTTTCATGGGTTTTAATTCATGAACAGAGCTTTGCTCATGGATCAAATGTAGATCTTTTTTGATCTGAAAATGAAGAACTCCTAAGAGTTTTCATGGATCTTTAGGATCCCAATTTTTTTTTAATCTTTAGGAGTTTAAAGAAAAGTTTTCTTTTCTTTTAATAGATTTTCTCATCATTATCACAGAGCTAGGCTCTTTTAAGAAATTTCATTCCCTTGAGACCAGAGTTTGACAGGTGTCACTCTGTGACAGAGTTTTACTCTGAAAGAGGAGATTTTCTCCTTGTCTCTAGGGATTTTTATTATTAATGAGAATATTTTCTTGGGGATTAATTGACAGTCTCATCCAATGATGGGGCTGTCTTATTAACTGATGCACTGTCATCCAGATTTTGTGGGTCCCCCTTTTGGTCCCCTACCCACTGCATTGCAGCGTAGTATAAATTTTAAAATGCCAGGCGTTGGAATTATGATACTGGCGGTTGATTTTTGTCCCCTTGCAGTGAACATGTCTACTGATTTGTCTTTCCCATTTGTTCACTCGGAGGGAGGATTTCCCCAGGCACCAGTGGACCGAGTGGTGCTCGCTCTCATCAAGGATCACGACCCCGAGCATAAGAGCCTTCACCTGTGGGGTAGGTGGTATAATGAGATCATCCAGGGTCGCCGAAGTTTCGGTTCCGCCACGCCGTCTGAGCCCATACCTTCGCTCCCTTATGCGGATGAACCCCCGGTGAAGTATGCCGTGGAGGTTCAAAATTGGAATTCGGATGACCTCCTCCAACCCGCGATTGGTGCTATTCCCGTGCAGCCACCGCCGGCAATAAACATTTTAGGGAGGCGAATCTGTCAGGGTGAAGCACGCCCTTGGGGACAGGCCTATAACATTGGATTGATCCCGCGACCGCCCGCCGGATATTTGCAGTGGGCCCGGTATATCTTATCAGCGAAGAGGACTCATCTGATGAAGATTGGTTTGTATTCGGCCATCTATGTCTCGCTCTTTGAGTATCCCTCTCCTCCGACGTGGTGGGTTAAGGCTTTTATTGAACAATGGAATATCCCTATCCACACCTTCCTGATGACAGACAGGGAAGTCTCTATCTCCTTGGAGGAGTTTGCTGAAATCTTGGGTCTGCCGATGAGGGGGGAGCATTACGAGGAGCTGCTTCCTCCTGACGAATACGTCTTTGCCACCAAGCCGCTGGTGTTTGATCTGACTCCGCAGAACGCTATTCAGCACCAGTTTCCGGGCTTGGTGAAGGTGCTGGACATCTATGAAGGGCTCTATCTGGAATCAGGCGTCCGGGGAGTCAGTTTCGCAGAGTTTATCGCCCGTTTCATTCGACGGGAGTTTCTAACGGAACAGAGCGAGAAGTTCGCCAAGCCTGACGACCCTTTCGGCTTCGGCTTGGACCGTCGACCAACATCGGAGGGCGATCAAAAGGACTTTTATCTCCCCAGCGCCGCCGTCACACCGTTGTCAGAGATCGCCGTCTCGGGCATGGATGAAGAGACCTTTTTTGTAGGGTTCCTGGGATTGTGGCTGTGCAGCTTTGCGCAACAGCGCTTGCGCAACTGCGCTGACACATGTCGCGCAGCGCAGCGCTCGCGCAGCGCAGCGCTCGCGCAACTGAAGCGTTGCTTCCTTTAATTTTTGTTTTAAATAGAGCCTTGCTCTGATTGGGCGCGCTGCGCTGACGTATCAACTTCTGACACGTGGTGCGTTGCGCGAAGCGCACGGGATTTGAAGCGTTGCTTCAATTTTTGAATTTTTGAAATTCAAACAGAGCTTTGCTCTGATTAGGGGAAACAAGGTCCTCTGCCTCCGACTCTTCAGTGTCGCTGCCAAGATGAGGGCGGACTTTACTGCTAGATGGGCTTTCAGTATCGGATTCGTCCGTATCGCTACTGAAACGAGGGCGAGTTTTACGGAAGGACAGACTTCCAGCGTCGGACTCATCAGTGTCGCTACCGAAACGCGGGTGCACTTGGGCGTTTTTGCTTTTGAAAGTGACAGCCGGCTCAGATTTGCTTTTGAGTCTTAGGGCCACTCTATCCTAAGTCAGTTGTGGCTTAGTATTTTGGTGGTTCCTGAAGTACCGAGAATCTTCATATCGGACTTCATGCACACCGAACGGCTGGATGTCTCCGTCAATGCATCTTTCTTCCCCATTTTTAATATACTTCATGCATTGATGGAGAGTTGACGGAATGATGCCATAATCGTGGAGCCACGGCCGTCCCAAGAGAATTTTATAAGACGTGTTAGCGTCGATCACGTATATCTTAGCTTCAGTTTTAGATCCCCAAATTTGATTGGCAAAGCTATAGACCCCAGAACTTGCTGGCAGTTTTGATTGAAGTCTTGAATGACAATCATTTCCCTTGGCAAGTGTCAGATGTCCATTGACAAGCTCTTTAGAGCCCGCAAGTTCATGATGTTCACTGAGGATCTCGGATCAATCAGTATGCGATTAATCCGATCTCCATCGCTGTACCCGGTCACGTAAAGCGGCCGATTATGCTCAGTCGTTCCCGGTAGTAAGTATTCATCCTTAAACGTGATTGCGGCGGCATGTAGAGCGTACTGGGCTTCTTTCATATTAATTTCTGCAAAGCGGGCTTGATACCGCTCAAGGTTTTGTAGAGCGTGAATGAGAACATCTCTAAGCTCTTTAGATAGGACCAAGGTATCGTAGATGCTCAGGAGAGACGGGAGCTTTCGGAGATGAGCCAATACATTGTAGTCCATTGAGGAAGGACTTGAGTTTTCATTAGCCGGCTCTCTGCCATCTTCCTCATTAGCCACCTGTTTTTTCTTTCCTTTTGGGGCGTTTCCCTGATTTGGCGGTAGAGCCCTGCCGCTTTTAAGCTGGATTTGGTTGGCCTTTGTGGCGAGCTCCTCGTTCTCTTCGGGAAAACAGAGATCCTCCTCAGAGTCACTGCCAAGATGGATGGCGTAGCAAGTCACTATAAGGATCTCTTCATTGGAGTCTTCTTCTAACTCCTCCAGAATTTCTGCCGCTTCTACAGGGAGTATCTCCTTCAATTGAATCGGAGTTATTTCCTGCTGTTCACAGTCTTTGAGGGAATCGATATATTTTTGAATGGGCGATCTCCCTGCAGACTCCTTTTCGCGTTGAGCTACACTTTTCTTCTTCTTGAGCTTTTTGGATTTTGAGCCTGATTGGGCCGAATTGGCAGCTGGAATGGTGGGCTTCTTCTGCCCTTCCCATTCCGTCCTGGGCTCTTTCTGAAGTAGCTTTAGCATCTTCTTCGTCTTATTAGAATGTGCTTACTCCAAAGAGGCTGCGGTGAGTCGGTTTCATTTCTCAGGGCTGCGGGTTCGGCTGTCTGCTCCCAGAAGGCTTCAGCTTCTGTCTGTATAAAGTTGGTGGCTGCAACTTGATTGTTCACCAATACACTTTTGGACAGCTCGATCTCTCCAGCCTTGTACTGCTTCTCGACCCATTCTTTGAAGATATAGCAATCCTCGATCGCATGGCTTAATACTTGGTGGTACGGGCAATACAGGGGATTGTCGGTCATTTTTGCTTCTTGAGGTCTTTTTGACTCTGACAATTATAGACCGTTGTTCAAGGCATTTTTAAATATCTTTCGGACCTTGTCCCTCCTGAAAGAGTAAACCTTGCTCTTTTTCTCCTTTAGGGAAGGCCCTTCTCCTCTCAGCACTGGCTTTCGAGACCGGTTAGTCTTAGATTCGCCCGCCCTTCGCTTTTCTTCATTGTCGGACGCATTGAATACATTGGTACTGCTGGGATTCCCGCTTCTACGGTTGTCGTCCCACTTGTTTTTCCAAGTCTTGTCTCTCTGAGAGTCCGGGGTAGACTCTTGTTTCGAGCGTTCCAGCATTTGGACTTTCTTGGTTAGCTCTTGAAACGTCTTGAGGCCTGTTGTACACAAGAATGAGACCATCCAATTGCTGATGTTCCCAATGAGAAGGCTGACGGACTGATCCTGCTCCAGCGGCGGTTCGCACTTGACTGTGAGATTACGCCATCGGACGATAAAGTCGGTGTTGCTTTCATTCTTCTCCGGCTTGGTCCTCACGAGGTCAGCAATGGAGATTTTATCACTGACACTCATGAAACTTTGCCGAAACAGAGACTCCATTTGGGCAAAGGTAATAACGGACCTGTCTGGTATACTCGCGTACCGGTCGAAAGTGACACCGGTTAGGCTGTTGACAAACTGACGAAGAAGGAGCGCATCATTGCCCTCTGTATTTCCGCACGATGCTTTAAAGCGGGCGACGCGTTGATTTTCATTTCCCGTCCCTTCAAATCTTTTGAACTTAGGAATGACGTAGTCGCTCGGGAACTCGATCAGCTTCGGCCGCCAATGTTTTACCCTTGCTGGTGACCAAATCCATTATCCGGGCTTGTGTTAGCGGGATAGTGTTATCTGGGGCCAAGGCGTCCCTAGAAGCGGAATGTGGCCGGCTTTCGTGCGGCTCGACCAATCTTGGACCCAAAGGGACAAGCATCGTCCGCTTCGGATTGTCATCATCCGGCTCATGAGTACCGACTTGTGCTTGATTGGGAGGCGCTCGAGCAATTTGAGCCGTAAGCTGCATCACAACGTTCGTTTGGTCGTCAATTTTCGAATAGAGCTTGGCCATCTCTTTATCTTTGCTTCTGAGCTGTTCTCGAAGCTCTTGAAGCAGTTCTTGCTCCGCTGTCGTGGGGCGGAAAGTCGGCTATTCCTCGCTGTCCGAGCTTGACTCTGCATGGACTGAGAGGTTTTTCTGCCTATCATCCTCATCGAGAGGGTTTTCATCATCCAGCGGAGGCGGCTGTTCTTGGGAAGCGGCAACCACATTCAAGCCAGATTGGGCTTGGGATGTGGTGGCCCCATCCTTATTTTTGCTGCGAAGGTTGTCGCTGGGACGCCCGCCCGCCATATAGACCGTATGGATAATATATCCAGCCGTCTTTTTATTATCGGCGGCTGATTTCATGGATCGCTGTCTTGACCCTCCTGTTTCGATAATGGGCAGTCGATTGAAGGCGGCTAGCCTGGCCGGATTCTTGAATGGTGCTGACGCTTCCTTTTTTGTTTTGCCCCGCTATTTTTGCGCGACACAAAACGCCTGATAGACTCTTGAAGAGACATTGTCATATTTTTTCTGTTGGAGCCGGGACACGTCTCTTCGTAGCAACGTTCGGACCGATATCTTCTTGATTCTGGCGGTCATAGCATTTTTCTGAACCCACTTCAGAGGTTCGAAGGAATTGCTGATTTTTACGGCCGACTCAGCCGTCGTCGCGGAGTAACCCTGCTCTTGGAACCTCACAAGATTCCACATTGCCGAAGTCCTGGTCCTCTTGTTGGCTCGATACCTGAGCCGCTTCTGCTTTAACTTTTCTGTTTTAAGCACTTGGCAGACTTCGAATCTTCGGGAAGACGCCGTAGACCGAGTGGTAGAGAGGCCAGAGAAGATGCCCGGTCATGCATTTGTTGGAGTCATCGCCTGAGCTCGTCCGCAACGTTTGATGTTGCCCCTTGTATCGGAAGTCTTGCCCCCAGCTGGAGCACCAGAGAGTCGTTCAGACACCGTCTTAAGTTTCGGTTGTGGTGCCTTAGCGATCACAACATTCGGCCTTTTACCCCTTGAGACCGGCTTGGCCACTTGTTTTGCCGGGATTTCTGCCAGATGAGCGCTTCCAGCAGGGTAGATGATGATGGAACCAAACTGGCGGGGCAGTTCCTCCCACTGTCGACTGAGGCTTGCGGGGAGAACCACACGAGTATTGATCTTGACCACGTATGGAATCGGGGTCGCATCAGAAGCTGAATCCATCTTAGGAGACATTGCCGTTGAAAGTTGATTGCTGCACGGAAAAAAAACATTATATGTTAAATGAGTTCGCATGAACACTTGACCCGAGATATGGGAGGAGAGAAAGGTCCCACCAGGCGTGCCAGAATCTGTAGGATATTTTTAGTCACCCCATTGAGATGGTAATACGCACGCGCTTGTCAGGCGCATTACAGATTCCCCCTGCCTAGGGTAGACTGGGGATTATTGATTGTGGGGATCCGAATCTCCGGCAGCCGCGAATTAAACTGCCGTTAATTACCCCTCGCCTTTGGAGCGAGAGAACCTCCAATTAACGGGTCAAACAGGTCATGCGGACTCGATGTGCAGTGTACGTATGTTGTGTTTTGAAAAAGGGTTTTGGATATATCGGGGGCCCCGCAGAGTTTTTACGGGAGTCCCGCTATCCGGATAGCGGGCTGGGGGTCAAGGGGGCTAGCAGCCCCCTTGCTGGGTGTGGGGCAGCACCCCGTTAGAAATTTTTTCTAACGGGGGACAGTGTTGTAGAGTATGTGTGTGTACACACACACACCACACAAATATATATAAAGGGAAAGGGCATCCAAAGGATGCGTGGGAGAAAGCGCCAGCGCCTCACGTGCGCGGCACGCGGGCGCTTGGACTCTCGGGCACTGGCGCTAGCGCCTCACGTGCCAGACACGTGGGCGCTCGGGCACTAAGGCGCTAGCGCTTTGGGCGTTAGCGCCCCCAGGCACGTGGGCGCTCGGGCGCTCGCGCTTTGGGCGCTAGCGCCTCACATGCCAGGCAAAAGCCTTTCATCTCACTTTCTCACCAATACCACAACCAAAGAAAGATTAGTTAAGCATCATAAATAAAAGAAAACAAAGCAAGTAAAGAAAGCAAGTAAATAAAGAAACACAAATATTATTAACACTTGAGAAAGAGATACAGGATTTTGATTACTTGTTCAACCTTTTTAATGAAGCTCTCCAAAGAAAGTTTCAAGACCGAAGAAGAAGAAGAAACCAAGTGATAGCCCGCTTAACACTCAAGCCTAAACCAAAAAGAAAACAAAACAACAAAATATATACAAGTATATGAGAGAATGAGAGAGATGTTCCTTTGCTTCACTGGTCTGCTTTTATAGACACAAAAGAAAAATAAACAAGCAGTAAACATAAGGCAGCAAGGGAGAGATCACAGAAGTTTGGTGCATACTGGGGCAAGGGGGCCGAGCTCGTCGGTTTTGGTAGGCATGTGGCCGGCCAAATTCCGAACTTAGGGGCTCGTATTCATATGGTGGTCTTGTATCTACTCCAACATCACTCTTATGCTGCTTGATTTGTCTAAAATAATCCGATCTGCATGCAGAGAATTGGAGGGAAACTTGATGCCAATATCACATCAAAGCTTTATTGCATTGAATGCCCATCACTCCATACATGTGCCAACTTGCATGATTTGTGCAAGGGCAGCCTCCAAATGATCCATGGTCCATGTCAAAGAGCTAGTGTCACACATATATTGTGTTGAACCCAAAATTATGTGCATGCTTGTTATCGCAAAAGCTCTTTGGATATCGGTCAGTTTTCTTTCTGTCTGCAGTGTCGGCCCTCAAACGTTATATCCGTGATTTTGAATGTGTTTCCAGTATTTTATCACGAACACCTGTAATCTGTAATTACCGAGCAGACACTGGTTAAAAGTACCGATATATACAAAATAGATAACAAATGAGTGGTATTAAAATGCAGTTTTCTGTGATGAACAATTATACATAGACCGTTGGGTTGGTGATTGGATGTGAACGCAGGGTTGCTTTGGAACCTGAAAGTCATTCCACATCTTCAAATAATACTAACCCGGCAAACCATGCAAGGGTTGGCAGGTAAAGCACTTATTTTTTTTTATGGGCTCCGTTTATCAAGGACAAAACCAGAATATTTTTGTGGAAGGGCTAACTATATTATTAGTTCTTAGAAAAAAATTATCTCCTGGAAACAACATCTTTATATTAATTTACTTACAAGGGTTTCCATTAAAACATGCTAAATTAAGATATACATCTTATATGTTACAAAACCTAACAATCAAAGGATGAAATCTAATTATATAGAAAATTGGTTCTCTCATAGAAATCAGATCTATAAACATTTATATTATAAAGCTTGATTATAGATTATTTAGCAACCAAGATATAATTTGAGTGATTATCCCTTTTTAGTTCCAGGAATATCATATTTTTTCTACACTACAAAATCAACACTGCACGCAACTCTTCGCTCATTGCCCCACTTCGCTCCCCTCGCCCCCAAAATTTTTTCCGCTTCTCTCTTTCTGCCCCCAAACCCTAGACCCCCCCAAACCCTAATTTTCCCCAAACCCCGCGCCCTAAACCCTAGATTCAAACCTAAAACCATAATTCAACCCTGCTACTATCAAATTCCTCACCCAATTTCACTAAAACCCTAACCTAGCCCCCTCCGACGATGGCATCCTTAATTTCACAGGGTAAAATCCACCGCCTTGAGCTCGAAAACTTCAAATCCTACAAGGGATTTCAAACAATCGGCCCTTTCTTCGACTTCACCGCCATCATCGGCCCTAATGGAGCAGGCAAGTCCAATCTCATGGACGCCATCAGCTTCGTCCTCGGTGTCCGCTCCGTTCAGCTCCGAGGAGCGCAGCTCAAGGACTTGATCTACGCTTTCGACGACCGAGAGAAAGAGCAGAAGGGGAGAAGAGCCTTTGTTAAGCTCGTCTACCAAATGGCCGATGGGAATGAGATGCAGTTCACCAGAACGATCACCGGTGGAGGCGGAAGCGAGTATAGGATCGATGGGAAGGTTGTGACTTGGGATGAGTATAATGGGAGGCTGAAGTCTATTGGGATCCTTGTAAAGGCGCGGAATTTCCTAGTATTTCAGGTGATTTTCTAAACTTTGTGTACTGGGTCTCGTTAATCTCGATAAACTTACATGGCTGTGATTTAGGGCGACGTGGAGTCGATCGCGTCCAAGAATCCCAAGGAACTCACTGCGCTTATTGAGCAGATATCGGGATCAGATGAGCTTAAGAAAGATTATGAGGATCTAGAGGAGCAAAAGGCGAGAGCTGAAGAGAAATCGGCACTAGTTTATCAGGAAAAGAGGACAGTAGTGATGGAGAGAAAGCAGAAGAAAGCACAGAAGGAAGAGGCGGAGAAACATCTTCGGTTACAAGAACAATTGGTATTCAGACTTACATGCATTACCGTGTTTCCTTTTTTCTTCTTTGATCTGCTGTTATCTGCGAGTGATAGTTTTCTGCCAATGCATATTGTACATCTATACATGTAGCCTCTTTCCCTATAAACCTTGGTTTCTATAGGACTCTACTTATAAGTTCACACTTAATCACATGCCAAGGCAAACCTGGCATTTTTGCACTATGTTGCTGAGCGTTAAAAGGGAATGGTTAAACCATCATTTTACCGTTGGCTATAAACTTGTCTGTTTTGTATAACAATATAACAAGAATTCATCTCAATGAGTTATTGTTATCTCGAGGCATTAATACTGCATACCCAAACCCACATCTTGAAAAATAGGCGTGTTACAACACTCATTTAACTAAAACAGATAACAACAGCATCACTAAAATTGCATTTTGATAATTAGTTGAGAATAGAACAAAATGAAAAACAAATTGCAATCAACACAAACGACATTACAAGCCCTACAAATATCACCGACCATCATGATTCTCCATCCCAAATGACAAGTTGTTTTCCCTGTGATCAATGTCAAAACTTGTTTATAGCAAGAACAAACCTACCTATTAGAATTCCAACCACAATATGGATATGCTACCGCTACGTTGTTGATCCACACAAATGGCTGCCCAATCTAAATGTGTCATTATAGTCGCAGTTAGATTTCCTGAGCTACTGCAGTTTACTTTGTTAACTTGACTAAATTACGACAGCTTCATCCAAACTTCCACCGAGCTTTCACATGATGAAGCTGAAACTGTTCGGATATAATTTAATTTGTTTGTCTGGCACCATTTCATAGTCAAAATGGTGATGGTGCCAACAAAATCCATGAATTGGCAAACTAGGGATATAAGCAAGGATAATTTTCTTATTTATATTTTAAAATAATTTTCTATATTTTAGCTTTGTTATTTAGACGACAGTCTTTAAGAATGGCGGTAGGTTGCCTTAATAGTTGATAATGTAAACTGAATTTTTATATTGATGGCCAAGACACGCGACATCTTTGGATTACTGTTTTATGCCGTGTTTAATGATGATATCTCTGCTCTATTTTATGCAGAAATCTCTAAAAACAGAACACTTTTTGTGGCAACTTTTCCATATCGAGAATGATACAGAAAAGTTAGCTGGTGAACTTGGGGATGAGAAAAGAAGATTGGATGATGTTCTCAAGGAATATGAGAAATGTGATACTGAGGAAACTGCCAAAAAGAAAGAGCAGGCTGGTTACTTGAGACAGATGACTCGTTGCGAAGGCAGTATTGCAAAGAAGAAAACTGAACTGGATAAGAAGGTATTCTACTTGTTTGTCTTACTAGAAGCATTTCTCCACATGGACTTTTTAAAAAAGCTTTCTCATCGTACCATCTTCAGCTTTGTTCTTAATATTGTGTCAGATGCTGCCTCTTTCTCAACCTTGTTAGGATATGACATTTTCCATGTGAGTGATTAGGAGACTTTTCTAGCTTACCAAAAAAATGCATGTCTTCTGATACCTTGCAAAATGATAAGAAGAGATGAATACAATTACACTTCGTAATGAAATGTATTCATTGCAATAACTGTAAAATCGGGATGCAATATCCTTTCTCTTACCTTAGTCTAGTAGGCTGTAACTGTATGTTATTTGGTTATACCAATTAATAAAGAGCGCCTAAAGCAAAACATGGCACTGACTGCTTCACAATCTTCTGTGATCTTACCATTTATCCAGCAGTCTGAACTCCGTTTTATAATACATGTGATCTCACTTCATAGAACTTTCTATACCAGTGCAGGAAATATTCATAACTAGTGCAGATGGGTAGTGTATGTGATACTCATTATTATGTGTACAGGGCACACTTTATTGTTTTCGTTATTAATATTTGTTCTGCCACACATTACGCGTGCAATATTTTGTTGTGGCATATCCACATATTACACATATCTTGCATTGCCATTTCTTGCATCTCACCCATAGAAAAAAGTTTACAACCTTCCAATGTAAACTGTGCACAAATAATCATCTGTAATGATGAATGAACAACTTCTGGAACCTCGGAATTTAATATTCAATAATTCATTTAAGTGTCGAAGGATGCGTGCGTCAGTTTTTTCATCTTCCTTTAATATTTGATATTTCATTTAAGCGTCAAAGGATATATGTGTCTATTTTTTCATCATCTTACTATCACTCTAACTTTATGCGCATAATTTGGTAAGTTTTGAAAATTCAGAAGTGGATGAAGTATATTATTAGATAGATATCAACAGCAAAGTTTCTCTTGATGTAAGATGTCAACATGGATTGAACCAGTATAGATATTACACTGTTTTTAGCACAATAACCGTTTACATATTTAAATGGAAAAAGGAAGCAGTAAAATATTTAACAAATAATGACAAAGAAAAGAAATTGATCTTGGTTGATTACTACTTGTTCCCCTCAAAGAATAGGATCATTGCGTGCTTGTGACTAAAGCCCGATGACTTGATGACACTGACAGTATTTAATAAATGTGCACACCTTACTCATTATAAAAATCAAAGCAACATTAGTTTAGTAACCATCAGTAGGGACCGTAATGTGACAAACCACTGTTATAAAACGCATTTTATGCGGCCCAAAAAACACCTGCATTTGTGATATTCCCCTTGCAGCGCATATAATTGAGCCTCATGGTCCATTATGAGGACACAATTCATTTCAAGGCTAAAAAGGCCTATTCGGGCATTGTTATATGCAATCAGAATTGAAATGCTGTGCCGGCTGATACAAGTATTCTATTTGACCCCACTATACAACCAATTAAACTTATGTCAACCCCTCTTCTATTTAAGCCGTCATTTATCTTATTTCTCTATCTTCTCTTTCTTATTAGTCCCCTCTTCTATAATTTACTTCTGTTCTAAGACATATATGCTTTTTCAATGTAACTCAATTTAAATTAGCATGGGCGATAAAACTTTCAAGCCTTTGTTAATTGTTTCTTGATTTCTTCCCATTCCTTTCTTTATTCCCATTCCTTTCCTTCTTCCCTCTGTTTGCTTCTTTGAGTACCCATATCTCATATGTGGTACATATGCAATATATTCTATATGCACCACTCCATGGTGGTGCATACCGCATTCCATAACCTTGTGGCAAACTCATTAACACTAAACAATGAACTCTCAAGAGTTAATGTTGCTGCTGCTGTTCAAATACCAGTCATAATGTCACTGCAACTATTATATACGGTATAGTCTTCATGAGTATACGATAGTATAATCTTATCAGCATTCTTGACTGCTCAATTTTTTGTATGGTTGCCCATACCGCACGAAAATATTGGGCCCTAGTAAATGCTTCCCCAATTTGCAGACCAGAAGCTGGAGTATTATCCACTGTTCACTTGAGTGAAAGTTTGAGATCCAACCATTATAATAGCTTCATTCATTCAGTCAGCAATGAATAATTTATGCGTGTACTACTGCTTGTAGTTGATCGCCTCAAGAAGATAGGCAAACTTCCAACCATGCAATAGATGATTGGAACCCTTCTGAATCTATTACTGCCCATCTATCATGCTTAGCTTGACTCAATACAATTCAAAAAATCACCAACTTTGGGTGCTTTCTAGCGATGAATCTGTGCATAACATGTATCAATTTGAACCGTTTACAGTTTGAAATTTGAATACATAATAAGCATTATATAGGAAAATATTCAAACCATTTGTTTTTGTTATTAGGTGTTCTAAATATTTTCATTCAAAATGAAGGGAGAGGATTTAAGATTAAAGTGAGAGGATTTAAGATTAAATTGGTTCTGTATGCATTGTTAAGATTTTGGTTCAAATTCTATCAAGTACCAAATCTAAAGAACATACTGATTCACACACGCATGAATAATGTATTCATGCCTATCTGCAAGTTTATTGGCATTTATCAGTTATCACATAGGATCTGCATAAAAGCTTATGCTAGAAAAATTTATGTACCCTTTATGTTTTCAGCAACCGGAGCTTCTTAAATTGAAAGAAGAGATATCCCGCATTAATTCAAAAATTAAAAGTAGCAAAAAAGAGACAGACAAAAAGAAAGAAGATCAGCGGAAGCATTCAAAAGTAATACAAAAGCTCCAAAAGGACTTGCATGATGTTACTGAAGCTATGCTTGAGTTGAATGAACAGGGTCAGGATGGGGCTGGGAAGCTTCAATTAGCAGACGACCAACTTAAGGAATATCACAGGATGTAAGTGGTTTCTCTTTCAAGGATCTTTATTTGGGAAAATGATACCAGCCTTTTTCTTAAGTGTACGTTTTCTTCCTTTACCTTTATTATTCATTGGACTGACATGTTTCTGGATTGTTTGCATAAAGGAAGATATTCCTGGCTTTATAATATTAGCTTGAAATACATCTTTTTCATGTAATTAAAATGTTTTTTAGTGTAATGAATTTTATGAAAACTAGTCAAGTACAGCAAAATGCAGGCCGCGTTAATAGGATATTAGCATGGAATTAAATAATACAAAAATGACTGTTTTCGTCTTCTAATCAGTAGTGTGATTTATGAACACAAAATAGGAAATCTATCGCATGTTGTCATGAACTCTTCAGAATTACTAGTTAGTTTACCATAATTAATTAATGGCATCTTTTTATGAAGATGCACAACAGCTTTCACCTTCCTCAAAATTCTTAGGGCAGCATGCTTGCTGGTGTCCTTGTATTTGGCATTGAGCATTAATTTAAATCTGCTTGATATAATCAGCAAGATTTCTGCCTCTATGCCACCTTTCCATTGGTCCTGAGTAGCACCCAGACCTAAAATGCGACTTGGGCTTTTGTGCACGATTTTTTACATTTTGAGGTCTGGCACCTTGAGCTATAATAATCGACTTCACTTGTGGATCCCACTATTGCCGCTAATCACCAGCAATAGTCTAGTAAAACACCAAGTGATGGATTTTATCACTTTGATTTTGCCAGTGGTTCGACTATTGCCGGGTGCCGGCATTGCTCATTATTCATCATAAATTAAAACTAAAGTTTTGTATTCCATTATAATTGATTGTTTTTTGGCACTTGATGTATGCATAAAACATTCGTAAACAAAGTATTTGCTCCATAGTGCATCAAGCATGATCCTACTTACATGAGACATTTCAGAAAATCCATTACAACGACAAATGCAGTCAAAGACCTCTTTTGAGTCTTTGGTATAATTGTTAGAAATTCCATGTCTTCCTAAGGATATCCATATAGATTTTGCAGAATATGGATAATCTTTGAAATTTGAAATAAATTCTGAAGTTTTGCAATGTATGGAATATCTTTGAAATGTTGCGGCAATGTATCAAATTTAACCCTTACGATCTTTCTCAAAAGATGGAACTTTGTTCTTAAACCGTTAACCATTTTGTTTGTGACATGCAAGATTACTAATAGAGATAAAATATCTCTGAGCCTAGTTTCTTTTGGGCTTTGAGGAAATAGAGAGCTTCATGATTGGGATGCATACAATTTTTTGGCAACTCAAATAATAATGCATGCCAAAATTTACAATGCATAATTGTCGAAAGTCTAAACCATAAGCAGAGTAGTTTGTTTTATCCTTATTTAACATTTTAGTAGACTAGGATATTTAACCTTTATTTTCTTGGCTAAGAAACGCTCAATAATCACATGAGGTATGCCGAATTTCACCTCAGATATTATCAAAACAATGTAAACTATGCATGGGAGCTTCAATTAATTGCTTAATGAAAATTAGAGCTCATATCCTACTTTTTTCCCACTAAGTTTTATATACTTTCGTGCCATCAGAGTAATTATATTTCTAAAATTCTTCATTGAATAATTGATAGAAGTAGTTAAACCATCAAAGCATCTTACCTCCATCATGGATTGTAGGTTTTGGCCCTTTCATATTTACCTTGGTTTTCTCGTTGCTAATTATAGCTCCTCGAGAAGAAACATCTAACTGAATGGTATTAAATAATACACACATGAGACATGTTTAGTTTTATTTTGGGTAGGGTGAGCAAAAAAACTAAACGTACCGAACAAAACCAATCCAACCGAACCAAACCAACCAAATTAGTTCAGGCTTCAAGAGAGAAAAATGGGTGTAACCGAACCGACCGAAGTGGTCTTGACTAGGTTAAGCTTCAAATGGGTACACAGTTTTCTTAGATCAATTTTTGGATTAACTAGGTTAAGTTCTATTGGATGTTGGGAATTTTCTTTTCCCCTTCATGCTTGCTATAAACCATAAATAAAACTAAATCGAACCAATTCATTTTGGTTTGGTTTCATACGATCTTTTAGGCCATATTGGTTCAGTTTGGTTTACATTTTTTTGGCAAAAACCAAACCAAGCTAATCGCCGCTCATCCCTTTAGAGGGATGAAATGTCTCTCTCAATCAGAGAGCTAGTTGCTTCTCCCAGGACAAGTTTAAGGCGCAACAGTTCATCGAACATCTAGGCGTAAAACTTTATTCTTGTCTGGGTTGCGAAAGCTGTACCTAAATGACACAAACTATGAATACTAGATATTTCTGTAATCGTAATACTGAGGCCGAGGTCTGCCAGTAAGACAACGGGGGATAAAATTCTAGATTGCACGGACACGTCTTTTTCTTTGCCTTTTTGGTTGCCGTATCCATGTCGGATATGTGTCGGTGTCGGAAACGGATTCGTGCCCGACACGTGCTTGACACAGAATGCTTCGTAATGAGGCTTTGGATTTGGACACGTGTCGAACACGTTTTAGCGTAGGCACGACTCAAGTGATTTTCATAGTAGCGACGACCTTATTTTTTTTTCAATTAAAGGCGATAAAAACATAATCTTATTGGAATTTTTTGAGTTGACATTTTTTTGCTATTTTTAGTGTTAAATATAATTTCTATGATGAAATATATAAGATTTTTGCTAAAATTGTTAGAAAAATTCTGAAATTACATGATTTTATTGAAATTTTGTTAAGTATAGAAGTTTGTTGTATGGTTATTACTGAAATTATGTAAAATACAGTTTAAAAATGTTGAAATCATATTATTTATTTGCGGAAATTGTCGACTTTGCGCTGAAATTACTTAGTTCTATGCTGAATTTTGACAAATGCAATAAATAAATGTTGAAATGCCAAGATTTTTGCTGAATATATTGTTGAATTGTTGTAATGTTATGGTATTATATTTCTTATAATTATATATATTTTATATATTCGTGCCCTCGTATCTTTTAAATTGGGATTTTGCCGTGTCGCATCGTATCATGTCCATGTCCCTTTGTCCGTGCAACCTTGATAAAATTCATTGTCATGAAGAAAATATTTCAGATTGCTATCGAAGGCTCTTAAGTATGATTGATAATTCGCCAAGTTTGTAATGTTTTGTGGATGTGCTGAATTTGGTCTTTAGCAGATTTGTGAAAATCAGAATACGTCAAATGAACAGCCCCCCCCCCCCCCGGCCCAAAAAAAAAAAACTAAAAACAAAAACAAAAAGGACTCAAATTTTGTTCAGCAACCTTGCAAACATTTTAAGGGCATTTAATATATAATAACATAAGAGTAAAGACATTTGTAAAGTCATCCGATGTCTTAAAACCACATTTGGTATGCTACCAGGTTAGTGCGAATGTTGTGATAGGCACAAGGTCAAGTTCTTAAAAATGCCCGTGTTCATGCAATATGCCTAACATGTCATCAGGTTAAAAAAATTTAAAAATATATAGGCCTGGGACCGAATAGAACGAATATCTATTTTCTTGCCCGAGGAAGGTTAGGATAAGACATGATCGCATCGATTAAAAGTTGGAGTTAGTTACAATGGCAAATAAAATGAGGGAGAAATTATTGTGATCTAGTAAAATGGTATCTCGGCCCATGGCAATTGGTTGCACGCCAAGCATCGGCGGACGACCATTTTGGAGTTCTATGAAATGCAAGTTTAGAAGTTCCTTCAGTAGTTTGGCTAGACATTTGGGTGCCTTTACTGCATTCTCCACTATTGGGTGGCCTTTACGTCTCCACTAGCTTTCCAGGTTCTATTTCAAGGCCCACTTGATGCTCTAGGTACAAGATGCGGGTTCTTGGTACTAGCTGTTGCTAGCTTTTGTGTGTGTGCGTGTGTGCGTGTGTGTGGGGGTGGGGTGTTTAGATTGGGGGAGGGGTGTCATCAAGGGGTGATATAAACGTGACAAATACTTTGATTACTGGTGCATAGCTGGCCCATTTTGATTTGAAAGGCGCTTGACTAAAAACACTTTGAATAATGTAACCCCTCAAAAAATAAAAATCATACTTTTAACTCTTATCAGTTTATTATCAAGCAAGATCAGTTGTTTAACTGCAAAGTACTTCTACCAACACTTCCTATATACATTTGCATGTTAGAAATAATATTAAAATGCTGTGAAGCATGTTCATAATTAGAAACTTTCATTTTGCTTTTATCTGGTGTTTCAGTAAGGAAGATGCGGGGATGAAAACTGCAAAACTGAGAGATGAGAAGGAAGTGTATGATAGGCAGCTACATGCTGATGTAGAAGCTCACAAAAATTTGGAGGAGAATCTCCAGCAGTTGCATAATCGTGAAGAAGAATTGGATTCACAGTTAAAGCAAATGCAAGCAAGATTGAAGAAAACTCTCGAGGCAGTTGCAAAACATAAAAAAGAGCTTTCACAAGCCACTCATGAACTGAATGAAATTTCCAAGAGACGCCAATCATCTGGGTTAGTTAAGATTGCTTATTCCAGTTACCAGTTACTATAATTTGCATAAATCCCCCCTCCCCTTCTCTCTCCGTGTGTGTGTGTGTGTGTGTTGTGGAGCTAAAAGATTTACTCCTTGCCATGTTGAGCCTTTTCCCTTTTTAACTCAAAATGTTTTATGAGCAGGACAAAATATCAAAGTTTAAAGCAACAACTTGATGAAACAGATGTCATGCTGCGGGAGTTGAAAGCTGATAAGAATGAAAGTGAACGAGATGCTCGGTTATCTGAGACAGTTCAGAGCCTAAAACGACTTTTTCCACGAGTCCATGGTCGAATGACTGAACTTTGCAGACCGTTGCAGAAGAAGTTCAATCTTGCTGTTACTGTTGCCATGGGTAAATTTATGGATGCTGTTGTGGTTGAAGATGAAGATACAGGAAAGGAATGTATTAAGGTACACAAATTATGCTTATTGCTTATAAAGCTTTCCTTCCAATGTTTGCTTAGAGTCTGAGTCCTTTATTGCTGTGGATGTGCAGTTTTCAAAACCTCTTGTTTATCAATATGATCAAGTGCTGTTTCAGTGTTTCGTTCAGGCTGTGATGTTATTTATCGCCACAATTAACAAGCCTTATGCAATACTTTGTTTGTTTTAAATTTGGTACCTGTTTCATTTTTTATTTTTTTGATATTCCAATAAGTTTTTATTTTTTTATTTTTGTATTCCTTTCGTTTTAAATTTTTTTGGGGGTTAGAATACTGGATTGGAGTCGAAGAGATGTTTATGTCCGTTTGTCTTTGTCCAGCATTCACGAGGATGCATACTCGATGGGTATTAACCAACCTAGGTATATCCTTAAACAGTTATTAACATATGTAGTCAGATTTTAATCATTGTGCAAACTAAGAATATAGTCATCCAACCAAATGTTAATCTTACTGGCTAGATTTCAAATGTGGTTAGGGTGGAAGAATGACATGCAAAGAAATATTAATTAGTAGATTTAGAAAAAGTAGCAGGCAACTTAAAGAAGCAAAGCTTATATATATACATAATGTTCATCATGAATTTTTCCTATCAGCTGGAAATTCCACATCTATTGTAGGAAATGTACTTTGAATACATTACATCTTAACTGATTTTGTCATCAAGTTCATGCGTTATCTTTATTTTTGGTCGGGAGGGTTTCAACTTGATCATCGCAGGATGATGCATCAAGCCTAATGTTCTTGGCATCTAATATTGTGAACCTTAATGCTGTTTTATATAGACCAGTTCGCTGAAGTTTGTAAGGTGTATTATGTATATAACCTTAGATAAATGCCTGCTTTTCCCATTTTCCTTTTCCTCTGTATATCTGCAGTCTGCAGTGCTGTTTCCATTTCTGGTCATGCTTCT
The DNA here is from genome assembly GCA_030015575.1 of Agapanthus africanus. Lineage (NCBI taxonomy): Eukaryota > Viridiplantae > Streptophyta > Magnoliopsida > Asparagales > Amaryllidaceae > Agapanthus > Agapanthus africanus. Next base: position 44,897,898 of record CM057344.1, read on the forward strand.
AATTTGAATACTAGGTATGCCCCAGATGTGGCTATCCTGTACAACTTCCTTATCAATAACTGTTGGCTCTTGATTTTAAAATACTTAAATCAATTAATGGTCAGCATGCTGATCTTACTTAGTGATTCAGACCAATCAATAACTAAATAAAAACTGCTTTATGGGACATTGATTGTTTATTTTTTTCGCATGCATCACCTGCATGTTATTTCATGATATCTTTGATATGCTTGCTTTTATCTGTCTTCTTATACTTCCTGATGGTCTTTCTCGAGTTATCTGCCACATCTTAGTGGTTTGTTGATTATAGTTAAATGCAGTTATTTTATCCTTAAAGAAAATAACATTTACTATTGACTTATTAAGTTCTTATATAAACACAATTTTCATTTGAATGTAGTATTTGAAGGAAAAGCGTCTGCCTCCTCAGACTTTCATCCCTCTACAATCAGTTCGCGTGAAGCAAATAAATGAGAAGTCGCGTGCTTTGGGTGGAACAGCACGGCTGATCTACGATGTGATCCAATATCCTATATGATCTTAATAAATTAGTTCTTTATTGGGTGGGAAGTGTTACACAAACACATACTTTTTACAACTGCATGCATGGGCATTTCTTTGCCTCCACATCTTGTCTATCCTAATAATTATCGTTCGCTCATAACTTCCTTTTCACTTCAAAATTTGGTCCATTATGGAGTACACCTATGAGTTGAGATGGTTGAATGAAAGATTACTGTAAGATTATAACTTGTTTTAACTGTCATGCTTACTTAATTGGTACATGAAATCTGGCATACGAACCTACAGGCAAGGGCTTGTTGAAAAAAAATAGTAGGTCTGTTGGCTAGTAGGAAACCTACCTTCTCAATCGCTTAGGTTAAGCCTAATGAAGTTGTGGAGCAACCCCCAAACTTAAAATAGAACACGGAAAACCTGGAAAAGAAATAAAGCTGATAAGATTTAATGTAGGGAGTTACATTCATCTCAGACGAGTACAGAACAAAATGTAAGTGTATTCCCAATGAAAGGGAAAAAGTTGGATGAAACTGTAACTGGTTTTCTTTTAAATGCAATTTCACATATGTGCAAAACTGCAAATTAACGTGGTCAATTCTTTATGCTGCGTGGGCGCTAATTAGCAGTCACTAAAAATGTGCCAAACTTTTCGTAAACTTTTTCAGGAAATACAAAACAGTAAAGGCATTCTATTTTTTCTGTGCCCCTTTGGTTACAGTCAGTACCTCGACACTCTATATTTGTCTCAAGTAGCAAAACCTGAGTGAAGCTTAAAATGAAACTAATTAGACAAGTAAATTTTCAGAGCAACCAAAACTCCATCGAGGGCCAATATTTAATTAAACCTTGCAGTTGATTTTTTAAATATTCTTATATGAGTTGTCTGGCTTGTCTATACGAAGTCAGCAGCCAAAGAAAAGAAATCGTAGGTTGTTCTGGCTACACAATACAATTCCTAACCACTAGTGTACAATGCATGCGAGGGTTATGAACGTATAATAAAATGCATGAACAAATTGTACCAACATATGAATATGTACTAAATTTGGAACTGAGTTAATAGTGAGTTCTCTATATTTTACTATGCACACTGTCAACTTAACAATTTCACATTTGACCGGTCTTTGGAGAAAGCTATCTTATATGCTGTTGGCAATACACTAGTTTGTGATGACATCGATGAAGCTAAAAAACTTAGCTGGAGCGGGGAGAGGTACAAAGGTACAGTTATCCGTTGGGTTCACTATGTATTCCTACAAATTTTTTTATGTAAATGTTGCTTTTTGTTGTCAATAATACAACAATCATGCTCCAGTTGTCACTCTTGATGGGATACTACTAACAAAATCTGGAACGATGACGGGTGGCTTAACTGGTGGAATGGAAGCTAGGTCAAATAAGTGGGATAATAGTAAAATTGAAGGTTTGTATAATCAGTTATTAATTTATATGTGCTACATCTTCCTTCTCTCTGACCTTAATCATTGGTGATTTGTAATTTTTGGGGGGTATTTTATAGGTTTTAAGAAGAAAAGAGATCGACTGGAATCAGAGATGGAGCAACTTGGTTCAGTCAGAGAATTACAGATGAAAGAGTCTGAAGCAACAGAAAAGAAAACTGGACTTGAAAGGAAGATTCATTATATGAATATTGAAGAGGTGATCATATTAATTCAGCCTTTTTTTGGGGTCAACATCTTAGACTTTAAAGAGACTTACTAGTGAAATGTTTGAGTATATGTACATATTAATAGCGCTATCTAAATAGTTAGTGTTGCTTTTGGGCAATTATTCGGATATTCACACTTGCGCCTGAAATGTCTGGGAGTCTGGGGCATCTTTCTTGTTCATAAATCATAATATTTTTGGCAGAATTTTTTGACCTTGATTACGGATTCTTATTACAGTTTTATGTTTTCCATTGATTTGATTTTTTATGTTTCCTTACTCCTTTGTTTTTCTATTGGCTTTGATGATTTTGTTTCTAACACATGAATCCTATTATGTACCATTCTCGTCGTTCCTTATGTTAGTTTGTTTCTGTCCATCAAGTTATTTCAGTCGAACAACATTCATAGAAACCTGTACATCAAATTAACATTTGAAAAGTTTTGTCTTCAGCTTCCTCCTTGGTGCCCAATCCGATTGAACATTATTTAGTTCCTCTAATTACCTGTCTACTGCCAGCATGACCTTCCTCTTACATTGTCCTTGAAATAGTGTGGTTGCTCACTTAGACTCCTTGTATACACCTTTCACCTTTCTACAATATTTTGGTATGGCCATTGGAGGCTTATGTTGTCTCTGTTTGCATTCCTACGTGTGCGAGCTTCCTGTTTATGCGTATCCCTTGGGTATTCCTATGGAGTGAACTTCTGTCTATGGTTATCTACTTATCTGTTAGTGCATGTGAGCATGCTCCTTTTTTTTGTTGGGTAATCTGGTGGATTACATGTGTATTGTGTATGCTTGTGAGCATTTACTCTTCTGGGGTGGTGTCTGCTGAGTGCATGGGTGTGAGTTTGCTTAATATTTACATGGCATAATTGCTTGTGTGCTGAAGAGGATTAAGACGCTAACAATGATACCTTGAAGCATCACTTTTTGATCTGATGATCTCAACAGATGGAATGCATTTTGATATATTCTTTTTGATTTCATTTATTGGCCATGGTTAAAATTTGGAACTACGCTGTAGAAAACTTGAGAAATGGTGCATTTTGTATGGTGTTATTTACTCAAATGAGCTTGTTGGCAGAAAACCATTCGAGAAAAACTCTCCAAATTGGAGGAAGAGAAGAAAATTGTTAAGAAAGAGATCGATCGTCACAAACCTGAGCTTCAAAAGGTACTTCTTGTTTCCGCTTACCTGCTTTTTTGTGTTCTTCGTCAAGCGGTTGCTCTATTTTAAATTTTGGTTTTCTGGTTGCTGCCTGGATCTGTTTTCAGTTAAAAAGTCTTATGGTTAAAAGGACCGAAGATATCCAAAAGCTTGAGAAGAGGATAAATGAAACGGTTGACCGAATCTATAAGGATTTTAGCAAGTCAGTTGGAGTAAAAAACATTCGTGAGTATGAAGAGAACCAGCTCCAGGTTGCTCAAGAAATGTATGAGCGAAAGCTAAGCTTAAGCAACCAGATGTCGAAGTTGAAATATCAGTATGTATCCTATTACTCTTATCTCTTCTAGTTGCAGCGTTTGGTGGCAATTCCTCCATTCACATGCATAATTTTTGACCTAATTCTTTGGCCCGGTAACTAAATAGAGTCTGTTATAAATCTGCATGCCAACATGTTGGAAATTTTGTGCCTGCCTGCCTGCCTGCCTGTGTATATGCAAATGTCTCCATCCAATGTGTATTAGCAGATCTGTGATTTCACTGTTCATTTTTGAATCAGCAATTTGTGCATGCAAGGCATATCCGTGCATGTTGAATAGTTAGCAATTTATAAAGAACTCCTGGTGCTAGGCCAGATTGTATTTATATTATGCTAGATCTTCCTGCCAGACTAGGAGCATCATAAGCAGCCTGAATTTGTGGGTCTGTATTCGTCTTGTGGAGCTAATTGTTTCAGTTGATACATATGCGCAACGCTGTATAAAATGTTCCTATCGTGTTCTTTATTTTTAGTCTTTTCTGATCAGATTTGTCACAATACCCGATCCTGTTATCAATTCATCTGAAAGCATAGGAAATAAATTTGCATATGGTAGTGCAGAAGAAATATAAATATGTAGAGAAGGGTCTTAAATATGGCAATGTGATGCCATTGGGCCCTTTGGCTTATATAATTACTGATAGGCGCATTGGCGGGTATTCTTTTCGCGCTCCACAGAGTACTTTTCCCTAACTATATAGGCAAAATTTGAAGCTTTGCTCCCTGGTGCTTGACCTTACAAACTGTACGTGCAAGTCTCCCTACCAATCTTAGACTACATGGCAAAGACCTTTCCTAACATTATCTTTGCCAGGAATTTGCCAGCTTATGGATGGTTGATGTTAGATGGACACTTGGTTGTAAAAGTTGGCCAATTCTCGATGGTGCTGATTTTCCTCTACCATGTACTCATGCATTATAGGAAAAGGATAGACCTATGATAGGAAAACGATTATATAGCACCGACTCCTTCACTTTCAGTCTATTTGGTTTTCTGGACCAAATGGTTTTAGTGAAGTCTTCAGAGGAGAACATTGTAAGTCGATGTTCAACACCCCAATACTTATGGGGAGGCGGAAATATGAATAACAATCTTGTTCTATGATTGAACATCGAATAACCGTATGAATCGTTTGCTAAACAAGTTTTAACAAAAGCTATAGAGTTCTAAACTACTATGTTAAGAGATTATACCAAACGGTTCTAGTCCTTCGTCTTAATGTTATCTACGGCCTCTTTGGATCTCCACGTCCTTTTCGGCTTTCTTCCGTGATAGACGATCCACCCGAGAACCCTAATCCAAGGTATAACCTCTAAACTTGAGGTTACTTAGTTTCTCTAGTTGCTAAATAGAGTAGCTAAGGTGATGTAGAGATAGGTTATGGAGTAATTAGTCTTTCCTAATCCTTGTTCTCAACTCATGAGGGTAGGATTAGGTTTGGTGAAGGAGAGAGAACTTGAAGAGAGAGTGAGAAGATGATAATGATAATAATAATAATAATGAAATAGCTTCTCACTTGATATATGAAACATAATGAATAAAAAGAAATGAATAATATGAGATTATTCATCATGTTTCATTAATGCAAGTGGGTGATTCATTATGTGAGTTATTAAGCATTTAATAATGCATTAATGACATGATGAATCACTCACAATGAGTCACTAAATCATTAAATGAAAATGCCACCTCTCCCTTCATGTCACATCCTTCTAGAAGCTTCTCGGAAAATTACGAGAACGCCCCTCTCATTCGTGAAAACACGGAAAAACTTTAGACTGTATAAATCCAATAACCTGATACTAGAATCTGGCTTAAACCAAAGCCGGCTAGTAAAAACTGTCCGAATGTCGCACGTGCGTTCAAACACGTATGCGTCCGAACTTTTGTCGTAAAACCATACGACCTCTATATCTTTTCGCCTGGGTTTGGGAAATCTCTATGTGGGACTCTAAAAACTCAACTACTACGCTGGCAGTGGGTTTAATCACAGACCGCAAGCGACACTAGCTGTACGTAACGGTCCTCAGGCAGTTGTCTATAAGAAAGCTGATGAGGTAACCCATCTGAAATCCTACTGAGCCTGTCTGTGACAATATCCGCGCAGTCCGGTCTGTTCGTCTAAGAGTATCGCATGTATGGTCTAGGGAGGTGGTGGACGTCAGACCCCTAATAACCGTACAAGTCGTGTCGGTATGGTTCAAGACCACCCGAGAATCTACTGATCATTCCATCAGTAATTCTCAATCAGCCCTGGCCAGGGACTTATGGTAATGACCAACCGACCACAGTGCGATATCAACTCTCTATACCGGGAGAGACGAATCCCTAACAGTCGCTCACTGCCTCCACGTGGCTCGGGACTGTGCCCAACTGAAACCTGTTTGCACGACTCCTTTGAGCTGTGGTAGGGTAATAATCAAAGCTCAGTGGGAACTCACACGAGACAAATGATGAGCTTAAGTCAACGGACTATCTGCACACATGTCACCTGAGAACTGCTATCTGACGTTAGGTATAATACCATCCAGTCAGTTCTCGGCGAGTCCTGTCCGGTGTACTCACACCTAGTGAGCATCTGTATATAATCTTAGGTGAACACCACCAATGGTTGCGGGACCAATCCATTGCCCCTTGTCAGGGTCTAAATATGTATACACTAGTCTACTCCGGAGTATCGATGCCCAATCTCGATACTCCTGTGACCAGGGACATCCAAGGGTGTGCCTATTGACTATCCAGCTCCCACTAGTATGACTGCCATCACAACGCTGGTAGTCAGACAAAACACCCTATGGGCTTTATCAACATATATATATAAATACCAAGTAAAAAATATCATACGTTAAGACAGTCAAACCAAATAGCGTACTATCATATCAAGCAAGACTGTCATGTACATACATATCCCAAGCATCCTATACAATGTAGGCCTCTAGGGCATATATATCCAACAATCTCCCACTTGCACTAAGGCCTATAATTGGCGCAATGAGTACCCACTGTCTCTACCAGATCCAGTTGCTTGCGTACCGCATGCCCAACATCTCAAATAGCCTCTCGAACTGTACTTGAGGAATGGCCTTGGTGAATGGATCTGCCGTGTTGTCTTTTGTGTCCACTCTCCGTATCTCGATCTCCCGACGATCCACGATCTCCCTGATCAGGTGAAACCGCCTTAAGATATGCCTGGATTTCTGATGGGACCTTGGTTCCTTCGCTAAAGCTACAGCACCATTGTTATCGCAATACAAAGGTATTGGATTGGCAATGGACGGAACCACCTGAAGTTCAGAAATGAACTTCCTCATCCAGACAGCCTCTTTTGCGGCTTCACTAGCAGCTATATACTCAGCCTCCATAGTTGAGTCTGCGACGATATCTTGTTTGGAACTCTTCCAACATATCGCCCCTCCATTGAGGGTAAACACAAAACCCGAAATGGATTTAGAATCATCCTTGTCACTTTGGAAGCCGGAGTCGGTAAAAGCCTCTACCTGGAGGTCCCCATTACCGTAAATCAAGAACATCTCCTTAGTCTTTCTTAGGTACTTGAGAATGTTCTTCACCGCTCTCAAATGTTTCTCACCTGGGTCAGACTGATACCTGCTTACTACACTAAGTGCGTAAGCTACATCCGGTCTGGTACATAACATCGCATACATTATTGATCCTATCGCCGAAGCGTAGGGTATAATGCCCATGCGAGCACTCTCTTCATCAGTCTTTGGAGACATCTCCTTGGAGAGGGTGATTCCGTGACAAGCGGGCATATTGCCGCGCTTGGAATCTTCCATACTAAATCTCTTTAGTATAGTGTCTATATACCTGGACTGTGAAAGTCCCAATATTCTATTAGATCTATCTCGATAGATCTTAATGCCCAGAATGTATGATGCATCTCCCAAGTCTTTCATGGAGAATTTCTGTGACAAGAAGAGCTTTACTGATTGTAGGATAGGGATATCATTCCCTATCAGTAGTATGTCGTCGACGTACAAAACGAGGAAGACTACTGCTTCTTCTACAATCTTCCTATAAATACATGGTTCATCTATATTTTTGATAAAGTCAAATTCCTTGACTGTTTCATCAAAGCAGATGTTCCAACTCCGCGATGCTTGCTTTAACCCATAAATGGATTTAAGCAATTTACACTCTTCCGCTGCTCCCACTGTCTAAGAAACCTTCTGGTTGATCCATGTAAACACTCTCTTCTAGATGTCCATTTAGAAAAGCTGTTTTTACATCCATTTGCCAGATTTCATAGTCATGGAAGGCAGCAATGGCAAGCATTATCCGAATGGATTTAAGCATAGCTACTGGTGAAAAAGTTTCATCATAGTCCAATCCTGGTCTTTGACGAAAACCTTTTGCTACTAGTCTAGCTTTGTAGGTTTCCACTTGTCCAAATATACCAATCTTCTTTTTGAAGATCCATTTGCACCCAACTGGTTTTACCCCAGGAGGAGCAACTTCTAAAGTCCATACTTTATTGGTGTACATGGATTCCATTTCGGATCTCATTGCATCCAGCCACTTCACTGAGTCGCTACTTGTGATAGTCTGCTGAAAACTAGTAGGCTCATCATCATCGATGATGCAATCCTCTCGATCCTCATCAAGAAGAAAACCATAGTATCTTTCAGGAGGATGAGAAAGCCTACTAGATCTGCGGAGTGGCGTTGGTTCGTCATGTTCTATTGAAATCTGAGATTCTTCTAAGTCTTCGGTTGCAGTTTGAGGTTCTGGAATTTCTTCCAGTTCTACCGCGCTCCCACTAATTTCTTTTGCAAGAAATTCGCTTTCTAAGAAGACAATGTGACGAGCGACAAACATCTTTTGTTCTTCAGTGTGGTAGACCATGTACCCCCTTGAATGCTTGGGGTATCCTACAAACTTGCATAAAACCGATCGTGCTTCGAGCTTGTCCGGATTATGCTTTTTAACATATACCGGATACCCCCATATCTTGATATACTTGAGATATGGTCTCTTTCCACACCACATTTCATATGGAGTGGTAGGTACAGACTTAGTTGGAACTCTATTCAATAGGTATGCGGCTGATTCTAGAGCAAATCCCCAGAAGGAAAGTGGCAACTCGGCACTACTCATCATTGAACGCACCATATCTAATAGCGTGCGATTCCTTTTTTCTGATACACCATTATGCTGAGGTGTATAAGGTGGAGTAAGCTGAGAGAGAATTCCATTCGCTTTTAAGTGTTCAAGGAAACTAGTACTTAAGTATTCTCCACCTCGATCAGATCGAAGTTTCTTGATGCTTTTACCAGTTTGTTTCTCTACTTCATTTTTATATTCCTTAAACTTCTCAAAAGTCTCGGATTTATGCTTCATTAAGAACACATGTCCATACCTAGAGAAGTCATCAGTAAAAGTGATGAAGTAGGAGTGACCACTTCGTGCATGTATAGACATCGGACCACATACATCACTGTGTACTAGTCCCAAGAGTTCAGTGGCTCTTTCTCCGTGTCCGGTGAACGGAGATTTGGTCATTTTTCCTTTGATACATGATTGACAAGTTGCATATGATAAATATTCAAACGGATCTAGATATCCATCTTTATGTAACTTAGTCAACCTTGTTTCATTTATATGACCAAGTCTACAATGCTATAGGAAGGCTTGATTCGAATCTGGAGCCTTTCTTTTACGCGTGTTTTGAATATTGAAAATTTGAGGTTAATTAAGTATGTATATACCGTTTTCCAGTATGCCAAACCCAATCAGTTCTTGATTTAGGAGAATGTTCATGACATTTCTTTCAAGCACAAAATTATATCCTTTATTAGACAACAAAGATACTGATATAATATTACACAACATACTGGGAATACAAAAACAGCTGTACAATACCAAAATGTGTCCACTATTCAACCCTAGGTGATATTCCCCTATTGCAACTGCATCTACATGCATTCCATTGCCCATCCGGAGAGTCATATCACCTGCCCCCAGTACTCTACTATTTCTCAGATCCTGCAAAGAATTACAGATGTGAGAACCAGAACCGGTATCAAGTACCCATGAAGTAGAGTTTACTGAAAGACAATTTTCGATTACGAACACACCTGAAGCAGAAGCAACAGCTTGCTTCATGTCCTTGGCTTTAAAGGCCATACAGTCCTTCTTCCAGTGCCCTTGCTTGTGACAATAGAAGCACTCGTTCTTTTCTGCCTTCACCCTTCCTGTCTTGTTCGTTCCCTGCACCTTCTTGACCCCACCCTTCGGTTTGGTGGCTTTCATCTTCTTCTACCCTTTAGCTTTCGCTTTAGATTTAGAAGAAGATGATTGGCCAACATACAGAACGGGGGTCTTCTCCTTTTTCAAGGAGGTCTCTGCTACCCTCAACATATTGAGGAGCTTTGGAAGATCCGCTTCCATTTCGTGCATGTTGAAGTTCAGCACGAACTGAGAGAAGGTGTGGGGAAGGGACTGCAAAATCAAGTCGATATACAAATCATTCTCTAGCACGCAGCCCAGGTTTGCGAGTTCCTCAATGAGGGTGATCATTTTGAGGACGTGCTCTCCAACAGGCGATCCTGGAGCTAACCTCATCTTGAAGAGTTTCCTTGAGGTTTCGTACCTCGCGATACGGGAGTGTTCACCATACAATTCCTTGCAATGGAGGAATATGGATACAATATCCATACTCTCGTGCTGTTTCTGGAGTTCATTATTCATGGACGCCAGCACGATACACTTAGCTCGCTCACAGTCTAGATCCCAGGTTTTACGAACTTCCTTGTCCGCAACTGAGGAATCTGGTCCTGGGATAAGGGGAGGAACAGCTGTAGTAACATATGCAACTTTGTCATAAGTCAGCGCAATATTGACGTTTCTTAGCCAATCTTTATAGTTCTGCCCGGTCAGTATATTCTTTTCAAGTAATAGTTTTAGTCCAGTCATGGTAGCTGCCGGAGAGAGAGAAAAGAAAACACTCAGCATATGCTTTTGCAAGTTTAGATTGGTTATTATTTTATCTAAACAGGATGGTTCCCACTGTTTCCTCAAATCCTTCTTCAAAACCTAAAAGAAGAACTAGTCAGGATTTAATCACACGTTACAATTCTTGCTTAACCTTTCAGCCAGGCTGGTGTTGGTACTTCGAGGGAGGTTTTCCAACGCTTTCGCGAAGTTTCTTAATTAAAGAACCTCTTTTCCCTGGAGGCGTAGCCCCTCTAACACCTTTCTAGGCACCTACTTGGTTTATAGCATTGATTGTTAAGTGAGAGAAATTCCCGAGAGTAATCCCACTCATCAGTGGGATCGGGATCCAACTATCATTGCATGATGCCCTAGATGGAAGCCACTCTAGTCACCACACTCCAGAAGGTAAGCTAAATCTGCAAGTTTCCTTTATGTTTGAAACTCCCGATGTGATTTTTACCCCAAGCTCTTATAGACCTTGACGTAGGCCAACAAGTCATAAGACGCAAGTCAAGTTCTACCCGTCGTTGTCCTGATTAATTTAAATACATCGTACAAGCCCTTGACGTAGGCCAACAAGGTGTACGTATGTATTAAACTAATGCATCTATCTATGCAACAAATAGACACACACACCGCTACCATTCACTATGCCTTGACGTGGGTCAACAAGCATAGCATGAATACGATGTGCTGTCTATTTGAAACGACGGAGGGTTACGGCTGGTTTTTGGCAAAAAACCGTTAACGTAGTGAACTTGATTTGATCGAAGGAACTAAGATAGCTTTTATTAAAAGGAGTGGTTTAAGCTCCGCATTTAAAATTTGCTTTTTCAAGAAAACCGAGTGGTTTTTAGAAATTGTTCCAACGATTCAGTTTAGGTTTTATTTTCTTTGCATTAATAATAATGCGTCCCATCTTTAACCTATCATTACAGATAACAACGAAAATACAACGTCCTCTTATGCCATCCGCATTCGCCACGGGGTCTGGGTCCTCACCGGATGTTCAACTGGGGCCAAAATGGATGCTCAAATGTCAGTAAAAGGTTATTCCAATCTTTCGGAGAAAACCCGAATCATATTCTGGCAAGGCCCTTCTTACTGGGCGTCTCTCCGCAAAGGCGCTTCTCCCGTCATCACCCGTTAGGTTACTTAACTAACGACAGAGCGGGGGCTGGGCTAGCGCGGGTGTAAAACATAAGCGACGTCTAAATAGCTATCATATATAGATATTGTACATTCGTCAGACGCAATAATAGGCATTCCAGATCACAGATAAACAATATTGGATTTGCAAGCAATCCGCATTTCGTTTGAGCCTGCAATGAAAGACGGATTACACAGTTGTGATGAATAGCCATTTTCCCACCCCAGACCCCTACGGGTACGGCAAACTACCCGCCAAGTACCAGATATGAAGCGGTCTGCCCCAACACTTCAAAATACCCGGTAGTTTGTGCACCCTACCTTGGGTCTATCCTAGGAGCAAAAACAGTAAAAAGAAATAATACAACGGTGGCTACAACCGCAACCTGGATGTGCCCCGCAAAATAATATTACAACTTATTACATTTACATCAAATGAATTAATACAAAAACCCATCACAAAACCCGGCCAAACACCACAACAGTCCAATACAGTTTATATACACAAACAGTTATATATAACATCACAGATATGTGCAACCCCCTGCTAACCGACATACTAGCAGGTAGGGGAGGTTTACGAACACATAAAACATTTCACAGATATAATCAAACAAGCAAATACCGTATAATTTCGATCGATTAAACATATTTAATTTTGCTCCAATACTTCTCTGTAAATCTGAAACCTGAGCAAAAATAAAAATTACCAGAAAACACCAAATATCACAGAGAAACAACACAAGAAACTTGGGATGATGAATCGTCCAAAGCGCGGCGGAATCGCGGCGGATCGGTGGGATCGGCCGCGGCCGATTCATGAGCCCAATTTTCTTGGGTGTTCTAATACTTTCATTTAGGTCATTCTGAAGGTCCTTGAAAAATTTTTGGACCTCATTTAAAATTCGACAGAAAGTACATGATATCGGGGTTTTTTCGGTTTGTTTTTCCGTTCGAAATTCATACAAATTTGCAAGTGTGTTAAATACTGTTTAGCTAGGCTCTGATACCACTGTAAGTCGATGTTCAACACCCAATACTTATGGGGAGGCGGAAATATGAATAGCAATCTTGTTATATGATTAAACATCGAATAACCGTATGAATCGTTTGCTAAACAAGTTTTAACAAAAGCTATAGAGTTCTAAACTACTATGTTAAGAGATTATACCAAACGGTTCTAGTCCTTCGTCTTAATGTTATCTACGGCCTCTTTCGATCTCCACGTCCTCTTCGGCTTTCTTCCGTGATAGACGATCCATCCGAGAACCCTAATCCAAGCTATAACCTCTAAACTTGAGGTTACTTAGTTTCTCTAGTTGCTAAATAGAGTAGCTAAGGTGATGTAGAGATAGGTTATGGAGTAATTAGTCTTTCCTAATCCTTGTTCTCAACTCATGAGGGTAGGATTAGGTTTGGTGAAGGAGAGAGAACTTGAAGAGAGAGAGTGAGAAGATGATAATGATAATAATAATAATAATGAAATAGCTTCTCACTTGATATATGAAACATAATGAATAAAAAGAAATGAATAATATGAGATTATTCATCATGTTTCATTAATGCAAGTGGGTGATTCATTATGTGAGTCATTAAGCATTTAATAATGCATTAATGACATGATGAATCACTCACAATGAGTCACTAAATCATTAAATGAAAATGCCACCTCTCCCTCCATGTCACATCCTTCTAGAAGCTTCTCGGAAAATTACGAGAACGCCCCTCTCATCCGTGAAAACACGGAAAAACTTTAGACTGTATAAATCCAATAACCTGATACTAGAATCTGGCTTAAACCAAAGCCGGCTAGTAAAAACTGTCCGAATGTCGTACGTGCGTTCAAACACGTATGCGTCCGAACCTTTGTCGTAAAACCATACGACCTCTATATCTTTTTGTCTGGGTTTGGGAAATCTCTATGTGGGACTCTAAAAACTCAACTACTACGCTGGCAGTGGGTTTAACCACAGACCGCAAGCGGCACTAGCTGTATGTAACGGTCCCCAGGCAGTTGTCGATAAGAAAGCTGATGAGGTAACCCATCTGAAATCCTACTGAGCCTGTCTGTGACAACATCCGCGCAGTCCGGTCTGTTCGTCTAAGAGTATCGCATGTATGGTCTAGGGAGGTGGTGGACGTCAGACCCCTAATAACCGTACAAGTCGTGTCGGTATGGTTCAAGACCACTCGAGAATCTACTGATCATTCCATCAGTAATTCTCAATCAGCCCTGGCCAAAGACTTATGGTAATGACCAACCGACCACAGTGCGATATCAACTCCCTATACCGGGAGAGACGAATCCCTAACAGTCGCTCACTGCCTCCACGTGGCTCGGGACTGTGCCCAACTGAAACCTGTTTGCACGACTCCTTTGAGCTGTGGTAGGGTAATAATCAAAGCTCAGTGGGAACTCACACGAGACAAATGATGAGCTTAAGTCAACGGACTATCTGCACACATGTCACCTGAGAACTGCTATCTGACGTTAGGTATAATACCATCCAGTCAGTTCTCGGCGAGTCCTGTCCGGTGTACTCACACCCAGTGAGCATCTGTATACAATCTTAGGTGAACACCACCAATGGTTGCGGGACCAATCCATTGCCCCTCGTTAGGGTCTAGATATGTATACACTAGTCTACTCCGGAGTATCGATGCCCAATCTCGATACTCCTGCGACCAGGGACATCCAAAGGTGTGCCTATTGACCATCCAGCTCCCACTAGTATGACTGCCATCACAACGCCGGTAGTCAGACAAAACACCCTATGGGCTTTATCAACATATATATATAAATACCAAGTAAAAAATATCATACGTTAAGACAAAGTCAAACCAAATAGCGTACTATCATATCAAGCAAGACTGTCATGTACATACATATCCCAAGCATCCTATACAATGTAGGCCTCTAGGGCATATATATCCAACAATCTCCCACTTGCACTAAGGCCTATAATTGGCGCAATGAGTACCCACTGTCTCTACCAGATCCAGTTGCTTGCGTACCGCATGCCCAACATCTCAAATAGCCTCTCGAACTGTACTTGAGGAATGGCCTTGGTGAATGGATCTGCCGTGTTGTCTTTTGTGTCCACTCTCCGTATCTCGATCTCCCGACGATCCACGATCTCTCTGATCAGGTGAAACCGTCTTAAGATATGCCTGGATTTCTGATGGGACCTTGGTTCCTTCGCTAAAGCTACAGCGCCATTGTTATCGCAATACAAAGGTATTGGATTGGCAATGGACGGAACCACCTGAAGTTCAGAAATGAACTTCCTCATCCAGACAGCCTCTTTTGCGGCTTCACTAGCAGCTATATACTCAGCCTCCATAGTTGAGTCTGCGACGGTATCTTGTTTGGAACTCTTCCAATATACCGCCCCTCCATTGAGGGTAAACACGAAACCCGAAATGGATTTAGAATCATCCTTGTCACTTTGGAAGCCGGAGTCGGTAAAAGTCTCTACCTGGATGTCCCCATTACCGTAAATCAAAAACATCTCCTTAGTCCTTCTTAGGTACTTGAGAATGTTCTTCATCGCTCTCCAATGTTTTTTCTTCCTTGAGAATAAGTGGACGATCCCCTATAAACCAAGATGCCGAATCCCTAACGAAATTCATATCATCTCGATTTGAAAACTTAAAGAAAAAAAAACCACCTTCTAATGCGGATACTTGCTCGTTACCACAACATCTCCATTGTTTTTTAGGAGATTCAACAAGATGGTGGTAATAAGGCCTTTTTCCGAGACAATATCCAACAAGGCAACAAGAGATCTACCCCATTTTTCTTTTGCTATTTTTTCATCCTCATTGTTGAGTTAAATGAGCCTATCTGCACTCGCTGGAATAAAGCTTAGAGATCGTTTTCCATTGACGCTATTGACGCTGGAGGACGTGAGTGTTTCTTTCCAATTTTTTTTGATTGGTGGTGATTGTGGAATTGATCGAACATATTGGCATAGATGGGAATTCGATGCAATAGGTAAAGTCGAAGGTGGCTTGCTACTAGAAGGTAACTCGACAATGGATGATGACATATCGTTTGAAGGTAGAAAAGTCGATGTAAAATCGGCATCATGTTCTTTACGATTTTCATCGGAGACCATAACGGAGGTATCCACCATATTGCAAGTGGTTGAATCCTCACCGCATTCGGTGAGAGATTCGGAGTAAGTTTAGATAGATTTTGAAGTATGAGATGCATCATCAATTTTCAAAGCGTTATCTTTCTTATTGGTTATCGAGTTATCTTTTTTTTGGATGTTGGTTTTCGACATTGGTTTTACAAGCCGAGTTCAGTAAGATTTTAGAAGCCGTACAAGACATGGAGTAGAAGTAAAAAGTAGACTAAGTGGTTGAGGAATTTTGACAAACACCTAGCATGCATGGGAAAAGAAAGAGAGAAAGGAAGAAAGAAGACAATACAAAGTAAAAATGAGAGTAAGAAATGAGGTTGGATATGAGGTCATGTGAGAGTAGTTGGAGAAGAGAAGAGGAGAGAAACCGAGTTGAGGAGATGAGATATGGAGAAGGAAGAAGGAAAGAAAGACATTTGAGAGAAATGAGAAATATTAGTAAGAAAGAATGTTGTTGATGATGATGGGCCACTCCATCTCTTATTCCATGATGGTGTTGAGATGAGAAAAGAAGAAAGAGATGGGAAGGGGGTGGAGCTTGGAAGGCTGGGGGTGGGCGTTCAGCTTAGGTGGAGAAGCTAGGGATGAGTTTTACACCACAGGTGTTCAAATGGAGAAATTGTAGCATAAAAGAAGAACAAGTTGCTAGAAAAGATATAGTACAGCTGAGCTATATGCGATATGGCTTTTTGAAGAAGAAAGAGAGGGAAGAAGGAAAGAGAAGTAAATAAAGAAAGCTGCTGATGATAAATCAAGCAAAAAGGGGATACTTAAAAGTTTGTAGTTTATACTAATAAATATTGGTATACATTGAAAAACAAGTGTTCATATAAGTTTAATTGGTTTAATACCAGGTCTAATTTAGTAGTGGATCCATCAGCTTGATGTTTCAAATTCCGCTTATGCATCTTGTCAGTGTGAAGCATTTCCTATATATGTTGTTTTAGCTTAGAAAATGAACCGTCTCCGCACATTGGGCCATAGAAATCAATGTTATGCGCCAGATATTGCATAATGGTATGTAAGCACATATGTGCCATGTATTTTACAACATTGGTTGGATTCCTAGAAGAGCAATTCTATTGTCAGTGCACCTTGCTAATTTCGCTTTTAATCATTAGTATAGCATAGAATCCTTTTTCCGATAATTATTGTCATATTATGGTCATCCATTATTATACACACAAATAGTTGGACGGCTAGAGCTATTTCTTGCAATCACCGTTAAATACTTCTACATAATGTCCAAAAAGAAGTTTTTCCTGAGATTGAACATTGATGGTTGGAATAGATTTACAAATCACATGTATTGTAAGCAAATAAAAAGAAGGGTCTACACTTATTGGGCCATCAAGTTTTTGTTCATCTAGACCTTTGTATATGGGTGCGGTCAGATCTTAAATATAGATTTATACTATTATCCCTTAATTATCGTAAAACTAGTTTTGCTTATCTAAACAAACCTATGTATAACAAAATGAACTAATATGACACGCATTTGCAAGTAACTAATAAGTCCCACGGTAATTAAATGTAACTATGTCCAAGGGTAATCTTCTTCTTTTAGCCTGGGGAAAAAATGAAACTGCTATGCAAATTACTATTATATTTATGGCTTAATTTCAAAAAAAAAACTACCAAATAGTTTGGCTCAATTACGAGAAACTACCAAATTCTTGTTAAATACACAAGAAGCTACCATAGAACTTTTAAAAACTACGAAAAATTACCTTAAATAAGATGCTACATTAGCAATAAATTGCAAGAAACTGCCAAAAAAAACTTATAAATTTTTTAACCATGGCAGTCTCGTAATTTTGAAAGAATTTGGTAGTTTCTCGTAGCCGAGGCAAAGTATTTGGTAGTTTTTTGGAATTAAGCCTATATTTATTTCTTATAAAAGTTGGGACATCATGATCTAGAATAGCTAAGAGCTCTAATCATCACTCTAAAGAGACGCATAATAATATACGAAAATACTAATCAGTATGGTTATACATTTCCTTATTTAGGTGATGTGTTTTTTTATACATTCTCTTATTTGGAATGATGAAAATCTTAACCATCCAAAGTTTGCTGCAATAACTGTCAGGCTAGTTCACAGCATTGATCAAAGATTATTTCCTTTTTGGGTTTTGCGTTGGATTTTGGATAGCATGGTGGTAAATATATAGCTAACTAGAAGTCACAATTTACTGTTGATTAGTGCCAGCTACACAGACAGATTAACATCGTTTATGTCTAACATAATGAGTTACAGATAGACGATCCTATGTAAAAGATCACTTTCTTCTCCTCATCTGAATTTAGGAAAGTTTCTTCATGAAGAAATCCAGGTTCCCAATATTCTACACAAAACTCCGAAGCTAAGTTTATGAATTGTTCAATGATGGCATGTAAGGTTGCTGGTAAATCTATTTAAAGGTAAGGACCAAGGTTTTTGAACTTGGTTTCGGTCTCTCGTAATTTTATTAGTTTCGTTGAGTTTCAGTTCGCTAAACTCGGTTCGGATTTCAGTTTCGACGGTAATACAACATATACAAGTGTAGATATATTAAATACTTAAATTTATGGTTCTATATTACAAGATAATGATCGTAGTGTTTAAAAATCCAGTCATGATGCAAAATATATTGAAACGTGGACTTAGATAAGTATTAATATAGGGTTTGAGTTCACTTTTTTGCGGTTTTCTAACAATGAAGGCCTACAATGATAATGACAGTAAAAATGCTATTAAAAAATAATTTTTTAAAATATTTCAGCCGAAACGATATTGAATGGTTGGTTTTGTATCGGTTTTGGGTTTCGTATCGGTCTCCACCGAAACCGATACGAAACCACCACGTATCATTGGTTTCGGCCGAAATCTCACACCTTGGTAACGACAGTATAAATTTTTTGTCTTGCTCTGAAATTGTTTCATAGTCTCCCATGCATTTCCTGGCAGGAATTCTTACTTCCGTTTCTCCCCTTGCTCGATCTTTGCCACTCATAGAATCATGATTATACTCATTTTTTTTTCGGTGCCTGTAATTTTTTATGCTTTTGTTTACTCAAGTATGCCATGGCTGTGTGCAACAATATTTTTTTTTTAAATTTAAAATCTCATCCTTGCTGGTCATTGCCATGTGTTTGACTTTTTTTTAAAAATGAACCATGTTACTGTGTTTTGTTTAAATAAAATCGTCACTGTGCTAATTTTATTTAATTAGCTTATTTGAGAAGCAGTCATCATCTTGGTGATTGAATTAAGTATTATATGTGAATAACAAAATGCAGTTTATGTATTGTATTTCTGAACGGTTGATCTTTTTTTCTTTTCTATTTTGCATAGAAGCCTATTTATAAAATAATCTACAGTTATTAACCTAGAAACCTATCTTTCAGGCTGGAGTATGAGCAAAAAAGGGATATGAATGCACCAGTTGCAAAGTTAATTGCATCCCTTGAATCTTTAGATGAAGATTTGAAGAATGCACAAAAGAAAGATTCCGATGCCAGGCTAGCAGCAGAGAAGATTGAAGCTCAGATGGAGGAGTGGAAAGCCGAAGTTGATAGTAATTTCACTAACCTATATTTTCTCTTACATCTGAGCAATAAAATATATACAAGGCTTAAATCCACAAAACTACCAAATAGTTTCACTGTTTGACAACTAACTACAAAATACTTTCAAAACTACGAATAACTACCATGACTAATGGTGCCATGTCAGCACCGTTAGCACTATGTCACCGCCGCATCACCAAAATCGCCACGTCATAAAAAAACTACAAAAATCCCTAAACTACCCCTTCTTCCTCTTAATCCTAACTCTAACATAACCCATAAACCTTAGCCCTAATTTAGCTATCATCACCACCACCGCAGACACAGCCGCCGCCGCCGTGCCCTTCATCTTCTTCTTTCATCTCCCTCACAGCCACCTCCTCCCTGTCTAGCCACCTCCTTCCCTCATGTCCACCTGATCCTCATGTCCCCCTCCCCCTCCTCCACTCTGCTTCTTCAGCCACTCATTGCATTGTAGCTGCTTCCCTCGCATCCACCTCCCCCTATCTGCCCCTCCAACCACCTTCTTCCATCTTGGCTCCTCCCTTGCGACCATCTCCTCCCTCTCAGGTCTTTTCCTTTACAACCACCTCCTCACCTTGCCGCTATCCACTTTGATCACCCATCGCCTACCATGGAAAAATGTTTAGTATTAACCATTCTAATAGAATAATTGATAAAAAATTAATTAAATTGATTAAAAGGGTAAAAATACCATTCAACATGTATAATTAGCATCATCAACCGTTGACCGTTAGATATGGTGGTTATTAGTAGTTTTCAAAGTATTTGGTAGTAGTCAAATAGTAAAACTACTTGGTAGTTTGTGGATTTAAGCCTATATATAATTATGTCAGGGACACTTAGTGCCCCCCCCCCCCCCCAAAAAAAAATCCCAAAAATAAAGGATTCTAAGATTCTGTGAAAATGTTATTAATGCAAACATTATGTGTCCCAGAAAGATTATCTCTAGGTATGAGTTTGGTTTACAGAATAAATTACGAAGCTTTTTTTTATTTTAAAAATTCCATATCTGTCTCCCTGACAAGCACATGCAAAACACAAACTCATACCCTAAATGAAACAGTATGATAAATGAAACAGTATGAGCTATTTGCATACTCTCTTAATGACCAGGCTTGTGAAACATGGCTAGGACATATTGCAGGTGCATTGAGGCATGCGCCTTATTGACTGTTTGCAATATACTATACTATTGTAATTATTTGTATGTTCTTGGAAATATTGTGATTATGCTCCATTCTTTAAGAAGGAAAAGGAATTAATAATTTCTTATCCCTGAGATTGCATATTGAGTGGTAGGATGTTTAAAATGACAGTGGTACACGACTTCTATATGAGTTTTTTTCCCTTTTGAATTGAAGCTGGTATGATTATTTCTTCGAAATGTAAATTGACTGCAAATGCACCCATTTACTCATCATTCTCTAACATCAAGTATCATCCCAATGTAGAGTGGAAAGGCATGTCTGACGAATGTGAAGGAGTAATTGAAGAGCTAAGGAAGCAATCTGCCAGTTTCAAAGACGCCATTGGGAAATTGAATCGCCAGATTAATTCAAAAGTAAGCCACCATTTAGTTGGTTCTACATTCTCTTATAGCTTACCAACTGATATTAACAAGGTTTAACATCTCGGAATCGATTTTGGTATTGGGTGGTTACTTTTTTTGGATCGGAACCGGCTATCTTGGATCAGAAATACTGGATTATATAGTTTGACAAAACAATATTTCAAAGTAGGAAATTCTTTAAGTAAATTGTACAAGCAACTATAAATAATTTGGCAAATTCTTTACCAATTAACGATGTCAAAAATGGTTGTATTATACTCGGTAAAAATAACTATAATATTTTTGATTTACTTTTAAAAATTAATGATGTCAAATAAACCGTAATTCAATAACCTATAACTCACTAATTGATTAATAAACTTAAGACTAGAACCCTACCAATCAAATGGTTAACCCACTATAACTCGTATCAGACAATATCACTATAGGAACCCAGACTGTCAATTTTGGTTCGAAATCGGCCATCTCGGACCGGCATCAGCCGAGATTTCAAACCATGCCGATATATACATTTTGAGATATTTTGTTCTGGTCCAGATATGCGTTTTTGCTTTTCTAGCTTCCTGTTATATTAGGCAGGGGGACTCTTGTTATAATAAGTTCTATATTGTTGTTAATATTAAGAGTCGCCAGCGATGGCACCCAACCATAGCTTTCTCCATCCCTTTGGATGGGAGGGACGACCAATGGATGGTCTATGGCCGTCACCCCCATGTGACATGCATGTTCTAGCTTTTAAGAGTCTGTCTTGGTGTCACAGGAGGCACAACTTGAGCAGCTTAAGTCACGCAAGCAAGAGGTACTGGAGAAATGTGAACTTGAGCAAATAACGCTCCCAACAATCGATGACCCAATGGAAAAAGAATCATCAGAACCTGGACCAGTCTTTGATTACAATCAGCTTGGCAGTTCGCAATTGCAGGATATGAGACCTTCGGAACGAGGAAAGATCGAGACTGAATTCAAACAAAAAATAGATACTTTAATTGTAGAAATTGAACAAACAGCTCCCAATTTAAAAGCATTGGATCAGTATGAAGTTCTGCAAGTAAAGGAAAAGGAAATAGTCGAAAAATTTGAAGGAACAAGAAAAGAAGAGAAAGAGATATCTGACAAGTACAATGCTGTCAGACAAAAGAGGTATTACTTCAAGCAGCTTATCACTTCTGTAACATAATTCACATATTCAAATGGTTTACGGTATTTATGCCTTTTTCTTTTTGGTTCTCTTACTCTTATAAAATATACTCTCAATAAACAGGAGATTGATTCCTTAAGGTTAAAATCTTGAATATATAGCCGCATTTCATACTTCATAGCGTGTAGATCATCTTTGCTGGTTTCATTGCTTGCTTATCTTTCCCAACAAGCATCAAGATCTTTGCCGGGTAGATAATAAAAGATTTTATAAGAGAATTTTATACAAACCAATAATGGATACATTCATATTTTCAATACATGTTAATCTGAGTGATGCCGAATGTTCTAAAAAGCGGCTGTGCCATACTTAGGTGAGGTGGTCACCTTGGCTGTTCGCCCAGGGCCAAGATGACCGCCAAATTAAATATGAGAATTAATAAAAGTGATTGTAAAAATGTGCTGGTGACACGTCATTTGGTGATCGATTTCTACCCTAGCCTTGACACTTACTCTCACTTCGGTGTCCATAGACAGCAAGAAGTTTATATGAGGTCACCCACTTATATTCCCTCCAAGCACACTTATTTTTGGAGTCATTTCTCTGTCCTACCCTCATTGCAGCTACAATTAATTCTTAAATTCATGAAAACTGTTATATATTAGACATCTGCATGACTGGATTATCCCATCTAGGGTTTTTGCAGTTTGAGATCATGACCCTCGAACATTGAGGCCTTAAATACTCCCTCTGTATGGGACTATTCATGAAAACCATTCACACTCGAGGGCATGACACTCCTCCAGGTGTGACTAGTCCCACGTGATATAGCATACACTGTCAAGAATGAAAAACTGTTGCATAATAGCATGCTCATGAGATGTTAAGCTGGTCAGCTTTTCATGTGACAACTAAAGCTAACTAAGGTTGCATTATTGGTATTTAAGGGCTGGATGCTAAATTCTGTTACTGCATAATTGATTTCATTCTTGATGATATGTTAAACCGATTATTCCTATGCAGGCATCAGTTATTTATGGAGGCTTTTGAACATATCTCTGAAAATATTGACAAAATTTACAAGCAATTAACTAAGAGCCATACGCATCCAATTGGAGGAACAGCATACCTAAATCTGGAAAATGAAGATGAGCCTTTCTTGTATGGCATCAAATATACAGCCATGCCCCCTACAAAGCGTTTTAGAGATATGGAGCAGTTATCAGGAGGGGAGAAAACTGTTGCGGCACTTGCACTGCTCTTTGCCATACACAGGTACTTGTTTTATGATAACACTGTATGGTATTCTAAGTTGTCTTATTCTTATTGTATAAAGAAGCTTACAACCCATTTCTAGTGCATAGTATTAATCATAAACCTGGTTTGACGTTTTGGCAAAAAAAGTTTGGGGGGGGGGGGACCTGGTGTGATGTTATCCTGTTTATGTAGATGGAGGATTATGTAATCAAGATTGCTATTTAAGTTATCTGTATATGAATGAGAGAGCATATTTTCCTCTCCTTGGTTCTTTCACCGATCCCTAACCCTGACCCAGAACTTGGTTCTTCCTTTCCCGGTTTAAAATTTTCCTAATAACTTTTCTTGAAGTTCTATGCCTAAGCCACAATGTAAAATTCTGGAATGACAACTCAAGGAGAAGACAGAAGTACTGTTTGGGGACTGGACCAGTTTACGCTCTAGTTTTTTACCTAATTTTTTTTTGGGAGTCTCAATCAATAGAAAGGAAAAGCTTTCCCATTATCCCATATTTCTATTTCAATTTTTTCCTTAAAAATTTGAACGATGCCCGATGGAGAGGTTTCTTGGATGAAGGGTTGTGAATGGGAATAATAAGATTTTGAAAATGCAATAACATGGGTGAAGTTAGGTGGCCTAATTACCCACTGTAGTTTCTAAAAAAACATGGGTGAAGCATGAAGGTTCTTACGATCAGGACAAGCGAAGGCTGCGCTTGGGCGTTGCTTTCGTTGTAAATTCCAAGTTGATCGGAGCCGGGAAACCCTAATTAATGACTTTTAACCGAGGAAGATGATAACTTTTTTATGGAGTAGTTAATATTCAACTTATTACAAACAAGAACATTTTTGCAAAACATAAGCAAACTAACAAAAAGTGAATTCCACCCATTTCACAGCAAGGGCCCATCAAAATCCTTGCCAAATGATAAGCTAGTTATTGACTTACACTTTCGACTTGGTTTATTAGTGAAGCCTGCCCGAGATGCTACTGAATGCTTGCTGTTTATTGTATAGTTTTGATATTTTCTGAGACTAGATGAAATTACTGCAGACTTCAACTCAGTTTCTTCTTGCTTTTTATGTTGATAGTCTAAGGCTTGCCTCCAACTTTTTGGGCCTCCACCTTTCACCCTGTTTGCAAATTTAGAAGACTTCATAATACTATTATATTTCTTTGATAACAGCATCCACACATTTACTTTTCCTCCTAATTCTTCCCGTGGAAACTTGAAGTTAGGATTTAGGCTAAATTGCTGGAACCTCCCTTAATATATGTTAAAATAGGTGGTAAACTGCATTTTAAGGCAGGAGATATCTTGCTATGTGAGAAAAAGTGTGGGAGGTTTCCAGCAATTTAGCTGTGGATTTAACTAACAAATTGAGAAGGCATGGCAGTTTTCCCTTGATTCAAGTATTCTGAAAATCTCAACTCACCCAGTTTCATTTTGCTACCGTTTCAGTTACAGGCCATCACCTTTCTTCATTCTTGATGAAGTTGATGCGGCTTTGGATAATTTGAATGTTGCCAAGATTGCAAGCTTCATTAGGTCAAAATCATGTGACGGGGCGAGGGCCAATCAAGTTGCCGAGGGTGGAAATGGATTTCAAAGTATCGTCATCTCTCTTAAAGACAGCTTCTATGACAAAGCCGAGGCGTTGGTTGGCGTTTATAGGGACTCTGAGAGAAGGCAACTTCTACATCCTTTTTTTCACTAATTTTTTATTTATAAAAGTTCTTTTGGTTGGAACTTAATCATCAATACTGATTTTAATTTTCTTCTTGCAGCTGCTCAAGAACTTTGACATTTGATCTTACCAAATATAGGGAGTCATGAAAGATTCAAGAGTTTTTCTCTTTATTGGTGTAATTGTGTATATGTAGTTTTAGAAATTCCTCTCCCTATTCTCTTTAGCTCAAAATTATAGTTGTTCATTCCTGTGGATTATCATTTCCTTGCTGTCAGTTAATCAATGTAAGATTGTATCGTTTGCTTCAACTATCTACAGACTTGTCCATGGTAATTCCTTTTTCCCAGTCATAAGTTATAAGAATTTTGTTTCAGCAAAAATTCATGTAATGCTGGTACTTACTAATTTCATTGATATGATGTTTGTGTCCATTATATAATCATACAACTATCAAGCTTGTTGTAACTTTCTACCATAATTTTGTATTTTTACATTGTAATATTTTGTATTGCTGAATTTAGAAGCACCCAATATAAAAAAGTTATGCATTTGCATTAGACATGGCAAATGTGGGTATTTCTTTGGTGCTTCCACCGATTCTCCCTCTCTCTCGCACACTCACTCTCTCTCCTCTCTCTCTCTCTCACACACACACACACTCACTCTCTCTCTCTCTCCCCTTCTTTTGAAGCACCAAAGAATTTCCCGGCAAATGTAACAGCAGTGACATTTTAGGATTGGCTTTACACTGATATAAACACCCATATAATCCTTAAACAATATAATAATATCTAAAAAGAAAGAATATAAACTCCCAGAACTCAAGATGTTTTTTGTAATCATTTCGTGAACTATGTATGGGGCTGGCTAAGCAAATTATACAGCGGAACAGTCGGCTTGGTTTTTGATCTGTACAGGATTTTCTTCTTCTTGAACGTCCGATTAATTACAGTGAAGACTATCTTGCCCGGTTCATTGATGTAGAAAGAATTTCTTGCAGTTTCTTCGAGCTTCTTCTCTTTCTGGATCAAAACTCTGTATGAACACTCGTCTTCCGGGATGAACTCCTCTTTGTAGTGAACTTCCCATCCCACAGCTGCTATGTCCCAAACCACTGTTACCCCTGGCTGCTCACAGAAATAATTAAGAGTCCTTTAATAGATATTAGTTTGAGCTTATTGGCCTTCGGGAGCTTCTAGGGCCAGTTCCCTCGCGAGGGGCAAACAGGGGGAGCCCTTGTGTGTTAGTTAAGAATGATTAGAGCGCCTTCTCCAGGAGCCCACCCCTGTCCCTTGCTCCGTGGGATACGGCCTTAGGGAGCCCTCTAAGGCCATTAGTTTGAATTAGTTTATGTTATTGAATGATGCACCGTACATTACTATTACCATTACTATTACCAGTGACGCTTACATGGATATGCCTGATTGACATACCTTATATCATTTTATTTTGTATACAACACCTGCTGAGATCATAAACATCTAGTATAAGCGGTAAAGTGCAGTTTCTTACAAGAGAGCGATGTCCTTAAATATGTGCAAAAATAATAAAGCGTTCGTGCATTTGGCCTAGATCTCACGCTATGATCATTACCTGGGCTGTTGGGATTTCAATAGTTGCAACAGTCCCTCCTTTCAAAGACATCTCTGAAGCTCCCTCATCCTTGTCCGAAAACTCGTCGTCGTTTTCTCTATGAAGACCGCCATATTGGATTGGTATGTTCTCAGGTGTTATAAACCTTTTTTGTTAAAAGAAAAAATAACATTGTCAGAAGGGAAAACAAAAAATAGAAAGAAAAGAAGTACTTGAGAATTAAAAATGCATGTCATGATGAATATTGGTACATATCTTACTTGAGGAGTGTTTCAGTTACTTTTGATGGCCTGACAAATATAAACTTGTTTCTTGTTCTTTGGCTAAGGTTGCGAGAGACCAAGGCGTGATAAGCGAAGAAGCGAAACGAAACATTTATGAATATCTGCAGGCACAGTAGTAAAACAAATCCTTAAAATTTCAAGAAAATTTTAGAACTTTGAGATATATATATAAATTATGATGCAATTCACTGTGAAACGGAAAAATGCAACTTTAGTAATTATCATGAATTGAAATCAATTCCAACTGATAACATACATAGCTTTTACAATTTATTTTACTAAAATTGTTGAGAAAAACAACATTGAAGTTTACTAAATATCAGGTTCTAATTACTTAATCCGTCATCAACATCTTCATCATTTTGGCCTTTGTAATTTACACCGTATAGCATTTATACCTCCTCAAATGATTTATTACCACAACCATCCTCTCTATTCGTCCGACGAAACCTAAAAAACACTCAAATTCTAATCTAAACAACACAGAACAGGTTCTAGAGTTAAATTAGACAATCATTTTGAGTTGTTTTTTAGCGGAAGTTTAACATTTTTGAGAGGTGGTTGGTGCTAATAAATTACTGGAGGGGTTAATGACATGGGCGATTCATGCAATTAATCCCTTAAATTCTGGTTAATCTCACAAAACTCCCTATAAATTTACGGCGTATAGCATTTGAACTAAGACAACAATCTTGCACTTACATGTTGTTCTACAAATTCAGGATAATGGTCCTCGAAAATCGAAAACAGCCTCTTCACAGTCTGCCTCAACTCTTTCGTCGAGGCAATCAATGAATCCTTAAGATCAATAACCTGAACCATGGACCCCACGCCACCGGGCTTAAAGCTCAACCTCTTAATCCCCTTCTCCATAAACTGAACCCTAGACCTCAAAAACTTCTCCCTCATCTCCTCACTTCCAAAATCCTTTTTACACAACTCTTTAAGAATCCCATACATATTATAGCTTACCGGGCGCCCCTCTCGATCAAACCCGCTCAAATACGCGGTCCCTTTGAAAAAATCAGACCCTGCAGACTCTTCTTTATCACTCATCGAATCAACCCTGAATTCTCTTCGCCATTTCAATGTTCTCCTTATCATTTCAAGAGCTTCTAAAGGTCTCACATCGTTGGCCCGGAGGAATTTGAGGAGAATTACGTTTGTGCCCTCGTGGCGCTTGCTAGGGAGGAGCGGGACCCCCCATAGCGAAATGTCGGCGAGGTCTTGGTTCGGGTCGGGGCTAGAGCTTGTGACCCGGGTGTTCTTCTTTTGAGAGCGGCGAGGAGAGAGGAGGCTATTTGTGGAAATGACTTCTTCTAAAAGGATCCGGAGGTCGATCAAGGCCTTCTTTTCGGAGGGCTTGAGGTCTTCTTGGATTCGACCGGGGGACAAAGAAGTCATTTCGGTTGCCGGAACTTGATTTTCCGGCGGCCAATTAGAGGAGGGAGCAATAATGGAGGGGGCATTAATGATTGGTTAATAGAATTTGAGGTGCTAAAAGAAAATTTTAAAAATGGGAGATTCTTACGGCTAAGTTATTAGATGGGGTGTTGATTAATGGTTGGAGGGTGTTTGAATTGGTCAAAAGTTTTTGAAAAACAGCTGGGGATAAAGATTAGACTCGTTAGAGGGAAGGGTGGTAGTTGAAATGTTGTAACATTGTTCCCAAAAAGCCCTTGATTGGATTTTGGATTTAAGGTGTAGTTAAGGTTAATGAGTTGTGATCAGTTCAGGCAAGAGGTTGAGAATGAATTTTTTTTTCTAAATTGGGTTGTCCATTTGTTATGAAGTTGTTTAAAAGTTGCAGTAACCCAGAAAATCCCTCTAACTTTCGCACCTTTCGCAAGATAAGGGACTGATTCTGTTTCCAAGCTTTATTTGATAATGAATCATTACAGAAACACATCAATTGTTTTGCAAAAACTCTTGGAGATTGGATTTTTTTTTTGGGGGGGTGGGGATTATTTGAAATGTGATGATCTTATTATAGGAAGAATTCATAACAAAAGCAAGTGCAACAAATTATTAGGCACTTGCAATGTATTTATTATTTTCTACATATTTTTCCTTTTGAAATATTACATTTTAGATCATGACTGCAGGTAATAAAGATTACATCAGAAACCTAAAATGTTTGATATAGTAAACTATAGATTTCCACAAAGGATTCAAGCCACTGGCTATAAAAACAGAGCAACAGTATCAGCTTCCAACACAAGGATAATACCAAAGCTCAAAATTTCGAGATTCCAACTGTTCCATAACATTCATCAAATCGAAAAAGATCATAGCAAGCAGCATACTTTGAGTTTTGAGGAACCAACAATACTTATCATACACATAAACTGATGATATATCTCATTAAAGTTCTATTCCTTCTCGACGTTTCGTTGATCGCTACCCACTTCGCCTTTCTCACTGCCGAGAGTCTTCGGCTCTTCCTTTTCGTCTGAAGGGTTCCCTTTATGTGAGTTGGAATCATCAACTATTAACTGGTCATTTTGTGGCGAGGGATCAGCGAGATCAAGCTCTCGATATTTGGAGAGAACCTGCTGGAGCTCATCATGGAGACTTAGCGCTTCGAATAGCATCGTCTCATCATCACCAATACTCTCTATAATCCTCTGTATGATTGGCACCGATTCTTGGCATTTTTCTACCATGCTCACCATCAGATCATCCTGAATGGAAAACACAGCGACTTTCAAATAATCGATTACCGACACAGCAATATCTCTACTAGAGGAGGGGATTCCAAAATTAAAATTTCATTTTTATTCTAAGCATGATATGCAGCAAGAATACTAGTAATGTACAAAGACAAAGAAATACGGTGAGCAGACATGCTAATGTTATCCCAGAGACCATCGACTCAGAAACAACTTTCTGAGCCGGAGGTGAACTAGTGTTGGCACGCAGTTTGTGGTTACTCGAATCTAGACATCAACTGAGGAAAGGGGGATGATTTTTTTCTTTTTGTTGCTTAATTTTGCTTGCTTTGCCAGAGGATCTTCAGTGGAATGCTGATAGGTGGCATGAGACAAATTGAAAGTACAAGTTGATATTGGGCGACATCGCCGTTACACAGTCAAAGTTAATATTTCTGATGCAAATACATTTTTCTGAGAGGCTTATCTTGAGGCTTGTTGTCACTACATATTTCCCCAAATGGAGTGATCACATTATAATTCGTGCCACTTGCATTATCTTTGTCCATGAAACAGATTTGGATATTTTACTATGTTGTCTCAAATGTCCCGGCATCTGAAGATAACATCAAATAAGCAATATACATACCTTAACAGGCTTCTGTTCTGTCTCAATATTAAGCATGGACGATAGAATGTCTACATTGTTCCAAGTGATGATGAGAAATTCCTTTTTTTCTTCCAGTGAGAGGGACCCACCATGATATCCGAAATCCGTATTCTGGTTATCGATGGCAGTGAAAGGATAGCCTTCAGGAAGGTCAGCTTCATGGTCATCAATTCCAGGTGAAGAAAATTCCGAGGTAGAGGTTCCACCATCAGGGAAATCGGATGTCAGTTTCTTATCCTTCACGCTCTGCGCAGATAAACAATAATTAAGAACTAGAATATCGCATGCTTAAGCCATTGGATAAACATAATCTAGATAAATATTATATTATTTATACTTATTTAAATAATTATAATATTTTATACTCATTTAGGTATGAGGTATTAATAAAGCCAATAAAATACAAAGCCAAAACTAGGCATAAGAAATTTTGGAAAGATGTGCTGAGCACCAAATTATATTAGATTGCAAATGCACCAACCAACCCTGCATTCATGTTTCATATAAACTGAATCAGGAAATCCTCACATTGTGATCTGTTATGTGATATTACTTTGACAGCCCATTTTTCTTTTTATTTATGATGAAGACAAAAAAAATTTGTACGCCATAAATTTCAGGAATTACAAGTCCTCACGCACAAAAAAAAACCACATCAATAAAAGTTATATTACAAATTCAATAACTTAAAATATCAACTTAAATATCTTTTGATAGGCAAGTATTTGAAAAGTTTGTAGGTCATAAATTTCAGGAATTACAAGTCCTCACGCATTGAATAATATGGTACCCCTTTTGAGCTGGCACCAAAAACAATAATTTCCCAACAAAAGAATGACATGTTGCAAGTTGATGGCCTCGTGCATGTTGCGCATGGAAGAGATGTATTCAACCTGAACCCACTTATTGACCATGTACAATGTAATGCTGGGACTTGAAAGTGTATGTTAGCATGACTGAACGCAGTATAGCATGCAAATACGAAACAAACTATATGAAAGATTTTAAATGTTAGCAATCGCCAATTGACCATTCAATTTTGTTTTTTAAGGCGTCCTCTGTTCCATGACCTCCCAGTTAAATTATAGTTTCCTTTCCCTCAAAAGTAGACAAAAAAGGCTCCATGAAAGATTTCAAAATTATATGATCGGCTGCTGACGCAATGCAAATTCTCTTTTAATAGTGTCGAACTCCTAGGTGTAGCTATGTACAAGAGACGGGCTTGTCATTATCCTAGAATGACCAGTTGGTGTATTTGATATATTCCTAGTCCGGGACTTCAAAGAGAAGTCCGGGAGAGACTGTTATATTGGTTATATGGGATTATGTTAAACTCTATGGGACAAATAAAGCCATGCGCTACTAAGACCAAAACCCTTGACTTTGAAATATAATCAACAGAAAAGGATTTCCCACAATAAAAATAGGGTTGGCAATGAAGCTCCTTGAGTTAACCCTCTACTACTAAGTGTTGAATTCCTGGTCGATAAAATATTGAAAACACTGTTATTATCATATTTCTAATTTATCGGTTGTCCATCCTCAAATTCTTCTAGACTGAGTAGAAGTCTGGAAGAAGGAAAAAAATGATATATTTGCTCCAAGGGTTTATATTCAGCTATATGGAGCATATCAAGCAAAAAGTGAAACAAAACACGTACCACAGTGACCAAACCTATAAGCAGCCAAGAAACTTTGAAAAGATCAATGAAAACATTACCAATACAAGGGGCAAATCATAGGAAAGCCTTCCTTCAGTGATACATTCTAAGGTCCCTAGTGTGTGGGTTTACACTATTAGAGAAGATGTCGCTATCCTTGGAGGTTCTACACTAACAAAAAGACCATACACTGCGAGGAAGAAAAATTTAAATTAAAAAACAAAAGCCCGGAACATAAAAATAACATGAACCAATGAAGCCAACCATTAATATTGGTACCAAAGAATTACCAGATACGTCTGTCTGAACACGGGTAGATACCCGAGATCATCAGACTTGCCCCACGCCTCAATCAGCTGCTTCGCTCTCCGTCGATTAGCATAGACCGTTTGCGGATTGTCTATCATTTTCACCATATCGTCCAACACCTTTTCTGATGCCACCTCCGAAAACACTTTATCACAATTCATCGTACAAGCCTCCAATAGATCAAGGCTCAGTCTTTGGCTCGCCGCATTGTTGCTACATATCTTCTTCTTGATCGCCCTAACGACTTCAGATCCATCAAACTCTTCGCTGTTGAGCAAATTACAAATTCTTAAGTTGAGGCCCCAGTTTGGCTCTTCTAAGGTATCAGAAGTGGCTTCTTCAACCATTTTCGCCTCTTGCGATTGGCCTTGGAGGATTTCCTTCATTTTCCCACTAACTTTCCTCCAATTTTCGGCGCTGCCGGTTTTTAATCGTTCGCCTCCGATCTTCAAACGCTCTCCCAATGCTGCTAGCTTTGTTCGATCCATTTTCAAGAAGTTGAACTCGAACTGCGATTTGTTAAAAATGAAAATTTTAAAGCATATAGGACATAAGAACTTGAGCTTTTTAGCTTTAGTCCAGCAATATAGCAGAAAATTCAAGCTCCAAAATATCAAAACATAGAAGCTCATTGCAAACCCTAACCCTAATTTTAGGAAGCCCTAATTCGAGATGAATTCCCAATCTGAAAGCGATAGAAACGATATATTCAGAAAATTTAAGAGATTGTACCTCAAACTTGAAAGAGAATTTGGATTCTGCTGCGTTCTTTCGAAATTATTAAAAGAGATAAAAAAAATATGTAGAAAAAATAATTTAGAGGCATCGATACCTTTTATCTTTAAATTAGGAAAAATTCCATAGGGCACGCCCCACGCAGAAATCATGAAATCGACTCATTTTGCAATTTTTGGTTTTGCATTTTGTTTGCTCTTGTGTAAATTATTAAAAAGCCCTCGGCCCGCTTCAAACTTGTGTAAAAACACTTGGGCTATTTGCTCTTGTTAAAAAAAAACCGGGACCAGTCAAAACTCAGTTGCATGTAAATCGAAGAGTTCCATATAATATCCAAGCAGTTAAGAGAATACAATGCCTAAATAAAATATAGCCCAGGGTTTTTCACAAAGATTTTGGACAACAAACTCTTCCGAGCAATATTGAAAATTACAGGGGTATTTAAACAACTCTCGACCATGCCGGGGGCCTTTTCATAATTTACCCT
Source organism: Agapanthus africanus (assembly GCA_030015575.1). Taxonomy (NCBI): domain Eukaryota; kingdom Viridiplantae; phylum Streptophyta; class Magnoliopsida; order Asparagales; family Amaryllidaceae; genus Agapanthus; species Agapanthus africanus. Next base: position 44,931,455 of record CM057344.1, read on the forward strand.
TAGCTTGTTAACAAAGGGATTTTTAATGTTCAAAAAGAGCAACATAGGCCCCTGTCAGGTCTATTAAATACATGGCCCAGAGGTGTATACTGCAATTTTAACAGTTTGGCCCAGCCCAATTGACCCACATCTGTTTTGATGGCAGGGGTTTACTTCTTTATTTGTTCTACTATTTCACTTGGAAGTTAAGAAACAATATACAAAATATAAAATAGTAAAGCCTCTAAAATGAACTTGACTATGAGCTAAGACTTGTATAAGCCCGGCCCATACCTCGTACCTAGGAACATGGTATACAGATACGAATAATTTGAGCCAGACGAACTATATTTATTAAAATTTTCAACCAAATCTCAGTCCCATACTCACAAATTCGTCGTTCGGGAATAATTCGGCGAGGTCGAAAATTCGGATTCGGAGAACTATTCGGAAAAAATCGGCAGGTATTCGGGAAAGATTCGGTAAGTGTTCGGAAAATGTTCGGGAAGGATTTCGAGCAATAAATTAATATATGAGACGCTAGGTTTTGATTTTGTGAATTATTTGCTGTTTTCTGAATTATTCGTTGTTTTTTCACATAATTCGCGAATAATTCGGCCAGTTCGGCAATGGCGATTAATTCGGAGATTAATTCGTTTGATCAAAAATGCGCGAATTATTCGTGAATTCGGCGAATAATTCGCGAATTATGTGACTAATTATCTGACTAGTAAAATTCATTTCGTATTGCCATTAGTATCCCTCAAAGGCGACTGACTATAACAATTATATATTCTTAGTAGATATCAACGTTTGATTTAATCAGATATATTTTCTTCACTATTCATTTTGTACCCAGTGGATATGGATATGGTGTCACCTGCATCCTATTCGATCTATTTACACCTCAAGGGTTAGCTTGCTTTTTGGTCTTAACCTCAAAATCAGTCCAGATACAATGAGCTGTGAACCAATTCAACATTTTGCTCTCGTTACAAAATTTGTACACATCCCGCACCCCAACCCATCTATATCTTTCCACGTGGGCCAACAGCTCTACCACCCGTCCATGCAAATGGGTCCAAGCCCAACATGAACCAGCTTGGCCTATAAATACCCACTACCTTTTTTCGCTCTCAAAGCACAAAGCCCATATCCACTCTTAAGCAACAAACCGAGCTAGCTAGTTCAATATGGCTTACCCTAAGCTCTTCTTCATCTCGTTTCTCTTCGTCCTAGGTCATGGAGCCCCTAGGGTCTTATGAGAAGCCGAGAGGCGGTTCCTGAGGCCAGAGCGAGCGTCGGATCGAGCATATATGTGCGGTCGAGCCCAGTCAAAGGGTTGAATTGGAGGCCGGAGTGACATAATACTGGTAAGAGAGAGAGCAACAGTTTCGGTCGGCAGGAGTTGCGGTGACTAGGCACACTATACAGCCTAAAGGGCTTTTGCTTCCATCTTTCTCTAATGCTCCTAGGCTCAGCTAGGTAACACAAGGCATGCATGCATGCTTTATATACTAATATCCTCAAAATTTTCATGCTTTAACAAATGTTAGGCTAAGTTCTCTCTCTTGATATATTTGCTCGAAGATTATGACGCCAACATGGTTTGTTATATATCATATTGTTTTAATGTCCATAGTTCCATAATTAATATATAATTACATAGCTATAATTTATCATAAATCAACTACTATTTGAACTTATATATATACTTTATAAAAATAATTCATTCATTCATTCTAAATATTAAGCAATTTAAATGAGTGCCAACTATGTACATCTATAGGAAGAAGGTCCAAGGATTAAGGATACAAACATTTTAGATTTTAATACGTAGAATTTTAAGCTCCCAAAAACTATTTTAGAGCTAAAGAAACCATCTTAGATGGGGAAAAAAACCAAACAAGCTTTATGCGCAAAAGCTCTTTTGGAGTTAAAGAAGAATAAGAAAATCTTATTTTTTCAGAAACTAAGAAATGAAGTTTATGGGAAAAATCTATTTCTAAATTTTTTTATTCCTATCATCTCCTCTTCATCTTCATCCCAGCTCGATCCTTGCACTTAATTTCTCTTTCCATCGTCTTCCTAGTTCGAAGCCCTAAACGATCGAGGCGATCGAGGCCCCCAGATCGAAATCCTAAAAGATGATGATGATGAAGAACCCTAGGCGATCGAGGGATCCAGGCTCGACGCGATCATCGGGAGGTTGATCGACGTGATCCGAGTTTTGAGTTTCATGCATCAGGCGATCGAAACTTCTCGACTTCGACGAAGAATCCATAAATCAAGTGGATGGATCTTAAATATTTTTCTGTAGATATTTTTGTGTAGGTCTTTTGATCTTTGTGAATCTTTTGAAAGTAAATTATAAATTAAAAAAATGATGTTTTCTTTCACTGATTTTTCTTAAATATTAAGAAAAATTATGCTCTTTATAGTTATTTAAAAGGTCAACAACATTTCTGCAACTTATAATAGCTTTTTAAACCAAATATATTTTCAAATCAAAAGCACATTTTACAACAACATTTTTGCCTAAAGTTTTTCTTCAACAACACTTTTACTAAAAGCTCTTTTTGCTACATCCCAACCAAAAAGGCCTTGAGCTGTTATGTCAAGCTGACATAATGTTTAACATTATGTGTCACAATTTATGCAGGCTGGGGGTATAAGCGTAGTTGTGCTCCCAGGACGCCCAGAATCATTCCAATATTTAGAGCAGTCTCAACAACCACAAGAGCAAGAACATGACCGACGAGAACAATGATCTTCTGAAGATCAGCATCAGAAGATCCGAAGCATCCGTGTCACGTCCCGCTTCCCAGTAAACGGAAACGGAGACGTGGCAAGCCTGAGACTTATTTATTCAGAGAAAATCATTGCCTAAATAAATATGCTAAGCGTATTCAAATAAAAATACACAATACAAAAATAAACGGAGACTAAAACTTTTTCAGCAAACTTCTTTATTTATATACAAACTTGAAACATTTACAATACATGGGTTTAACTGAAAAGAAATATAAGAACAGAAATGCCTAAACAGATGGCATACATAACTTAAAAAAAGATAAGCTAAGCTAAACTGGTGTAGTGGTCTGGTCGTAATTCTCTTCCGTGGCGTCCACTTCCTCTGTTTCAACAGTATCTGACGAACATTCCAAGAAAATAAAGATGGATGCACTAGTAGAAACTGTTCATATTAGGGACAGTATATTAGAGACCGTTTATTTATAAACAGTTTCTAATACGTTATCAGAGACCGTATATAATATACAGTCTCCAATAAACGGTCGCTAATATATTAACGACCGTTCATTTTATATTAGGGACTGTTCTAAACGGTCCTTAATGTTCTCTGCACATTTAGTCCGTAATAGAGCTTTCTCTCTCTCATTCTTTCCTAAATTTTTTACCGGGGCCGTGAAAATCTTCTCCAAAGGTGATTCACCTCTTCAATTTTTCCCCAATTCTTCAAAAAAAAATTCAATTTCTTATCTTATTTTTGTTTTTAAGGTATTGCTGCTGCTGCTGCCGCTGCTGTTGGTGTTCGAAAATTTCTTACTTGTTCAAAATCCGACGAAAAGGTTAGGGTTTCCTCCTCTCAAATTATTATTTTTTCAGTTAGGTTGTGAATTGTGTTTTTAGGTTATGAATTATGATGTAATTGTGATATTAGGTTATGAAATTGTGATGTAGTTGTTAAATTCTGAAATTTTCCATTAAATATGAAATTATGATGTTAGGATATGCAATTGTAATATTAGGTTATACATTTATTTTATTTTGATTGCAATATCTTACGAAAGGATTATAAGTGGAATTGAAAATTTTATTGGTTTTGAGATAATATGGAAATCCTAAAAAACCCTAATAACAACTTATAAACCCTAAAAACAAATTATAAACACTAATTACAAATTATAAACCTTAATTATAAATTAAGGTATTAAAGGATCTATAAACCCTAAAAAAATCCTAATAACAACTTATAAATCCTAATTAATAAATTAAGATAATCTTAAGTACAAACTATTAAAATCATAACTAGAGACCGGAAAAAGCTAATTATAAAAAACTCCAATATTAACACTAATTAATATATAATATCAATTACAGTAATTAAGAAGCCTTAATTATGATCAGATATTAGTGAACCGAGTCCCTGATTAAAAAAAGATTAAATTGAATGTTAAGGAAATCCCTAAAATTTTGATTAGAAACATAATTAGGGTTTTATTTTTTCATTTAATTAGTAAGTTTAAGATCGAAAGATTTTAAACTTGTTTAAGATCGACCTATAGTTTCCCGTCTGACAATTAGTATTGTCAAATCTTTTTCCCGTCGAATTAATAGGATCACGTTATATGTTTGTGAGACTTGAGCTTCCTATTCAATTTTTTAAACGTATGTATAGTATTTGACGAGAGGATTTGACATACAGTAATTGTTGGATTTATCCAGGTTGACCTCGAGAAAGTAGATCTGATTGACATATAAAAAACTTTACGGCTGTGTGTGTATAAACTTTGCAGTTGTAAACACATGTAATCAATTGATATATAAAAACTTTGCAGTTAGAATCATTTGTAATCTATTGATATGTTAGTTTGATGATTTATGCATATTATATATTTTGTAACGTCATAACTTGCATGAAACAGATGGGATGAAAATACATGTTTGAAACTGTATTACTCTCAGCCTCCGCCATAGGAACCGTATTATCCTCAGCCTACCACACAGGGAGGGTTACTTGGAATATTTTTTCGCAGGAAGATTTCGACGATATAAATTGATACTATCAATGTGAGGTTCTGATGGCGAGAGCAGCGGTGAGAGTTAGTGAGGTACGTATTTACTTGTGTTAGTGTAGTGATTGTTAGAGATTCTGCGTGTTCAAGTTTAGTTAATTACCGCAATCAAGACGGTTTCGCTTGTAGCTAGCCGGTTGAGTACGGGTCGTCCGCAGGGAGATAGGAATCTTTTTCTATGTTCTTTAACGAGTTAAGTCCAGTTTTTTTCAGATTTTGTTGTGATTAATTAAGTGGTAAAATGATATGTAAAGATAGCTTGTTAGGGTTAGGATTATGTTAGTTTGAGTTAGGAGTCTCCCACATCTTTCGTTGCCCCTCTTAATCTCGGTGTTACGGTAATCGGCAACAACGGGGATTAGCACGACTAGGAAGGAACTTGCGAGTATAAGCTAGGCTTTCCAACGCATAAGTTCTTTCTTTTGGTGCTTGTCCGTCCGTTCTTGGCTCTTAGCCATAACCTCCGGTTAATTCAACCACAACCGGTCTCACTACGGAATCACCGCTATCATGTAGGATAGGGTGCCGTAAGGAGCGGATTGTGGTTCAATTAACGGGAGTCGAATTAAGCTGTTGGGCAAGGAAAGAGTGAGAGAGATTTCCTTCTCTCAAACTTCCCTTATCCTACCCTAACAAGTATGAAACTACTCACACATCATAATGAAAAGAAAACAAAACAAAAGAGGAAGATAGAAAGAAGGAGATTAGAAGATAACAACTAGCTATTTGCGACCTCACCTTGGCAAGGATCAAGCGTAAGCATCATGGTTGTTTTAATGATAAAGGAAAAGAGAAGAGAAAGAAAGAACAAGAAATAACAACAACTAGTTAACAAATTAAAATTACAAGCAATTATAAAAGAACAAGACAAGATATAATAGCAAAAGAGTCTTCTTTATTCATCATTCTTCACTCACAAAGCTCACTACAAGTTTTAATGGAGAAGAGATGAGAAGAGGAAGAAGAAACACAACTAAACCTAGAAAATAAAATACAAGATTATGGACCCTTTCCTTCATAAAGTTCTGGGCTATTTATAGGCTGGAAAATGAAAACCTAGGGCAACCATCTGCCCCCTTACAAAATTACCCAACTGCCCCTAAAAAATCCACTTCTGCCGCCACCATACGGCCGCGGATCCGCGGCCTAAGCATGCTTAGGCCGCGGTTCCGTGGCCTAATGGAGGAGTTGACTCCTCCAATTTTGTGGGCCCCTCTGGTCTGATGTTGTCTGTAGTTTGGCATATGTGTTTTCTGAAAATACTTCCACATTTCTTCCAGAATTTCTGTTGAGGGAAAGGTGTTTTGATGTGGACTTTTTGTCATGATTTTCTCGAGCTCCGCGTAGATTTCTTGGATCTTGTGCTGCCATTGAGCCTTGTGCATGAAGGTGACAATCGATTTGACATTTTGTCTTCTTAAACTGGTATCTGGCAACATACGGATGAAGAGCGGAGACCGTGTTTTCTCAGTGGTTGGCAGGAACCCGGATTTTGTCGTGTTTTCCATGAATTTCACCGTTTTAGAACCGAGAACCTGTATCCTGCAATTGACTAGCAAACACGGCTCAAGAGTATCTACCGATAAGCAATGTGATAAAAATTGGGCGGTATAAAAATGCAAAAATCTGATATGAACAAATACCCCCCAACTTATCATTTGCTCGTCCCGAGCAAAACCAGTTTATTCACAAAAAATTTCCTAACCTCACTTTCGCAGGGAACACGATTGCACTGAGCATGTGCAACAAGCCGTTAAACCTCTAGGTGTCCCTAGAAGGAGGAGTGTTGTCTCCTGAGGGTTTTCAGCGGATACTACCCACAAAATCCGGTCAAGTTAGTTTTGTAAAATAACTAAGATTCAAACCCTAAAGTTTTGTTTCAGAAAATAACAATTCTATTATCCTAAGTCTAGACTATCGAACCTTTATTTTTCACACCTCGCTTCTTATTTAACTACAGATTTTATATGTCTTTACGTGTAGTGCAAATAGTGTCGTTAAGTTCCAGAAAGGTCGAATAAAGTCCTCATAATAAAGCCCGGATAAGAATTTTGAAAGGATCACATAAGTTTTATAAAAAGTTAAGCATTTTTCAAGTTTCGTTTTCCAGTAAGGTTTCAACTTCAGAATTTCTATTTTCCTTAACAGGAAACTAGGTCTTATTTTTCACTTCACCTTTTTCTTGTTTTCATTTCATACACACCTCTGTGAACGTGCAATAGTCTTTATCATAGAGTAAAACCTTCATATCTCCACTAATTTTTTTTATAAAAGCCTGTCTTTTATCAAGATTATTCTCACACAAAGAACCGTTAGGAATTTTAACTCGGAGAGAACACTTGCTTGACTTTGTTTTAATCTGGACTTTCTAGGCTTCTTAGCGAGCTTTGGGCCAATGCACCCAAACCAGTTGGTTTTAGGGCATTAGGTGTAGAAACACCCCAGCGGACTTAATTACTCAAGTTACCTAGGTCCAAAAACAAAAGACAGTTTGGCGTGAAAATCAGATGATTTAATACGAACGGAGATATAACCGGCAGTTCAATTATTTTTTTGGATAAAAGACGTGTTTAGTGGGTTCGGTGTGTAATCATTCCAATCAAGTTTCAGATGGGTTATTTTTCAGACTTAGTTCCAATTAAGGCATCAATAACATTCCTTCATATTCGCTTTACCTCATAAACTATTCTTGATATTACTTATTTCAGAACAAACCTATTTGATCCTCAGAAAATCATTTATCTATTTAAAAGTTTTTAAACATAAAAGACTTGTCATCTAATTTCCAAAAACTCACGACACGTGGAGTGTGATGTAAAGACATATATCAGCTATAGTTAACTTCAAAGGAGAGTTATCTTTCAGGTTTTCAAAATCTAAACATAAGATTTAGTTATTCTTATTTTATCAAACAAAACCGTCGAAATGTTGAATCAGAGTTCTCCCACTAGCTAACTTGACAGAAAAGTTTTTATATTTTTAGAAAATTTTTAGATTTTTATGGATTTTATGGATTTTAAAATGCAGATGCAAAATATACATATGAATGCGAAGGTAAGAAATGCGTACCGAGCGTACCCCCAAACTTAAACTGGACAGTGTCCTCACTGTCATTGCATGAAGAGATCATTTGAAGGGTCAAAATTGTCGGTTAGCGATACACAATTTTTATTTGTTTTTGTTTTTAAAGAAAAGAAAAAGAATATACACAAATATATACAAAATGGTTTGTACATACCCCCAAACTTATTTGGAACAGTGTCCACTTGTTCTTGGCTGGATAACTGAAGTTTGGAGGTAGGCAGAGGAAGATTATGCAGGGTAAACCGGCTCCTGTAAGAACATGAGCTCCTCTGTTGGTTCGGCGCTAAGGTACGGTTTAAGTTGGTGTCCGTTCACTTTGAAAAATGAACCGTCCTTTGGATTTTCCAAATCCACAGCGCCATGCGGATACACATTCCGCACAAAATACGGCCCTTTCCAGCGAGATCTGAGCTTTCCTAGATGGAAATGAAGTTGGTGTCGTAAAGCAGTACCTGCTGACTAGGTACGAAGGTTTTGCGCAAAAGGTGTTTATCATGAAACACCTTCGTTCGATGCTTAACGACAACCGCGTTATCGTAAGCCTCATCCCTTAGCTCGCTTAGTTCGCTCAACTGCAGCTTCCGATGGCTGCCCGCATCCTCGAGAGACAGATTCAGCTCCTTTATCGCCCAAAATGCGTGATGCTCTATTTCGACAGGTAGGTGGCAGGCTTTTCCGTACACAAGCCGATAGGGAGACATGCCAAGGTCGGTCTTATAAGTGGTTCGAAATGCCCAAAGGGCATCAGTGAGTTTCAGCGACCAATCCTTACGGTTCTTGGAAACCGTTTTCTCCAGTATCTGCTTGATTTGCCGATTTGAAACTTCGGCCTGCCCGCAGGTTTGGGGATGATAGGGCGTAGAGAGCTTATGATTAATGGAGTATTTCCGCATCAAGGCCTCGAAAGTCTTGTTGCAGAAATGACTTCCATTGTCGCTAATGATCGCTCGGGGGTGCCCAAACCGGGAGAAAATGTTTTCTTTAAGGAACCTAACGACAACCTTGTTATCGTTAGTCCGGCTGGGCACAGCCTCGACCCATTTAGAGACGTAATCAACAGCGAGAAGGATGTACAAGTTCCCAAAAGAGCTGGGAAACGGCCCCATGAAATCTATCCCCCAAACATCGAAAATCTCCACAACCAAGATCGGTTGGAGCAGCATCTCGTTTCTCCGGGATATCCGGCCCAGGTGTTGGCACCGGGAGCAAGTCTTGCAATAGTCATGAGCGTCTTTGAAGAGTTGTGGCCAGTAGAAACCACATTGCAAGATCTTCTCGGCCGTTTTTCTGGGGCCAAAATGCCCGCCACACGCTTGATCGTGGCAAAATGACATCACACTCTTGAATTCCTCGTCAGGGACACACCGACGAATAATCTGGTCGGGACAGTACTTGAACAAGTAGGGTTCGTCCCAGTAAAAGTGTTTTACTTGGGATAAGAAGCGAAGTCTGTCCTGACTTGACCATTCAGTCGGTAGTAATCCTGTGGCCAAATAGTTCACAATATCTGCGAACCAGGGTTCGCAAGATATTGTCAAGAGCTGTTCATCCGGGAAAACGTCGTTGATCGGAATTGGAAGCGAAGGCGAAGAAGGAAGTCGTGAGAGATGGTCGGCAACTACGTTTTCACATCCTCGTTTGTCCTTAATGACAAGGTCAAACTCTTGAAGCAAGAGAATCCAACGTATTAACCGAGATTTTGCATCTTTCTTCGCAAAAAGATGGCGCAGAGCAGAATGGTCTGTGTAGACAATGACTGGAGAGCCGATGAGGTAGGGCCTGAACTTTTCTAAAGCAAATACAACAGCCAAGAATTCCTTCTCAGTTGTTGTATAATTGAGTTGGGCGTCGTTCAGGGTTCGGCTCGCATAATAGATTACGTGCGGCATCTTGTTGATGTGTTGTCCAAGGACAGCACCAATGGCAAAGTCGGATGCATCACACATAATCTCGAATGGGTGCATCCAGTCAGGTGAAGAAAGAACAGGAGTAGAAGTGAGTGAGTGTTTCAATGACTCAAATGCAGTCATACAGCTCGAGTTGAAGTCGAATGGCGTGTCCTTGGCCAGCAAAAGAGTCAAGGGCCTAGCAATCTTGCTAAAGTCCTTGATGAACCGTCTATAGAACCCGGCATGGCCAAGGAAGGCTCGGATATCTCTGACGCATCGGGAAGGAGGCAGATTGGAAATGACCTCAATCTTTGCTTTGTCAACGTCTATGCCATTTTGCGAGATGATATGTCCTAAGACAATACCTTCGCGCACCATGAAGTGGCATTTCTCCCAATTCAAAGTGAGATTCTTGTCCTTACATCGGGTAAGGACAGCGTCAAGATGCAGCAAACACTCGTTGAAGGAATCGCCGAAGATGGAGAAATCATCCATGAAAATCTCCAGAAGTTTTTCCACCATGTCTGAGAAGATTCCCATCATACACCGCTGGAAGGTAGCGGGCGCATTGCATAACCTAAAGGGCATGCGACGATAAGCAAACGTGCCGAAAGGACAAGTGAAAGTGGTCTTGTCCTGGTCTTTTTCGGCGATGGGAATTTGATTATAGCCGGAGTAGCCATCAAGAAAGCAGTAGTACTCGTGTCCGGCCAATCGTTCAAGCATCTGGTCAATGAAAGGTAGCGGAAAGTGGTCTTTCCGCGTTGCGGCGTTGAGTTTTCTGTAATCAATGCACACTCGCCACCCAGTTTGGGTGCGAGTAGGGATTAACTCGTTCGCCTCGTTAGTGATGACCGTGATGCCCGACTTCTTGGGGACAACGTGGATGGGGCTAACCCACTGGCTATCAGAGATAGGGTAAATGATACCACTATCTAGACATTTTACGATCTCTTTCTTCACAGCCTCTTTCATGACTGGATTGAGACGTCTTTGTGGATCCCGGGCTGGTTTGGCATCATCCATCAGATGAATATGATGCTCAACGATCAGGGGACTAATCCCCTTGATGTCCGCCATGGACCAGCCAAAAGCTTGCCTGTTGCCGTGCAAGACCCCGAGAAGGGCTTTCTCTTGCTCGGGAGTTAGAGAAGCCAAAATGATGACAGGGAGGGTCTCGTTCTCACCTAAGTAAGCGTACTTAAGGTGAGACGGCAAAGGCTTGAGTTCGAGCGTCGGAGGTGAAACGATTGAAGGCAAGATTGTTGCCAAGGTCTCGAACTCAAAGGACTCCAGCAAAGGTTCAAAACGAGTGTAAGCGACCGAGTCGGATGGTTCAGGTAACTCATCCGGAAATTCGAAAGATTCAAACTCGGGTTGTGCGCGGCTAAGATCGTTTGAAAACGTGAAACACTCGTAGTCGTTGTCGGGTGCAGAAACAGCAGCAGGTTCAAAGAGAAACGCACTAGTGGCGTCAAGATTATCGTGTTCGAACAGAAACTCCTCGAATTCACATTCTTCTGGGGTGATCTCCTGGATCGAGCAGACGTCCAGTATATGAGCATTCGGTTCGGCGGGCTGATTCCCCAACCTAAAAATGTTGAGTTCAATCGTCATGTTTCCAAAAGAGAGGTTCATCGAACCATTGCGACAATTGATCACAGCATTTGAGGTTGCAAGAAATGGGCGACCGAGTATCACCGGAATTTGATTCCGGGGGTTAGCTACAGGCTGTGTGTCTAATACAATGAAGTCAACGGGGAATATGAAGTCCCCGACTTTTATTAACACATCCTCTAGCTCACCCCTAAGATGGGTGATCGATCGGTCGGCCATTTGGAGAGTGCAGTGCGTGGGTTTCAGCTCTCCGACGCCTAATTGCTCGTATACTGAATACGGAAGCAGGTTAACACTGGCACCAAGATCTAATAGTGCGCGGTTGATGTTCTTATCCCCAATAGTAATAGAAATCGTAGGACAGCCAAGGTCCTTCCGTTTTTGTGGTAAAGATTGGGTAAGGGCATCAATCACAGCACTAGCCAAGAAAACTTTCTTGGGTACCTGAGACTTCCCCTTTTTCGTGCACAAGTCCTTTAAGATTTTCGCGTAAGACGGGACTTGTTGGACAGCATCTAAAAGAGGAATGTTAATGTTAACTTGCTTAAATAACTCCAGAATCTTCTCCATTTGAGGATTTTGTTTATTAGACCTCAACCGGTTTGGAAATGGAACATTTTGAAAATTGGTTGAGTCTAATGCTGGAGGAGGAGATTGTGGAGTTGGAACGGATCCCAGAACAGGTATTTTCGTGGAGTGAGAAGTGGGTCCATTCAGAGCAGAAGAAGAAGAAGGAGAGCCTTGTGAAGAACGGAGAATAGGCTCAGAAGACAAAGAAGAAGAAGAAGCAGCGGCCGGGGTGTCATCGTTGATCCGTTTGCCAATGTTGTTTAGTAGCATCCTTCCCGATCTCAGTGTGGTCACGGCACTCACATTATGGTTTTGTTGTTCAAGAGCAACATGTGCATTATGTGGGTGACCGGGATTTGGGAGTGGCTGGGACGGGAGCTTCCCCTTCTCTCGCTCGCTTAAGGCCGCATTCAGCTGTGCAATCTGGGCCTCGATGGTCTTGATGCTTTGCCCGTGTGCGGCAGTGTGTTGCACTAAGGACTGAATGGAAGACTGGATGTTTGCGGTGGACTGAGTCGATTGTTTGACGAACGCCTCCAGACTTCGTTCGAGCGAGGAAACCTTATCGTTGTTTGACGGAACAAAGTTGTTTGGTGGAAAAGAATTGTTGGGTGCAAAGTTGTTCGTCTGATTTTGGAACGGTTGGGGTTGGAAGGGTTGCTGAAACTGAGTTTGTTGTTGCGCTTGTTGTTGCGGCGGAGGGGCCCTTTGGAAATTGTTGCCTTGGAATTGATTCTGATTCTGATTCCAGGCGAAATTGGGGTGGTTCCTCCAACCGGGATTGTAGGTGGAAGAGTATGGATCATTTCTCGGTTTTTACTGGAATGCAGCATTAACCTGATCCTGTCCTTGCGATGGTGGATTGTAAGGACACTCTTCGGTCAAGTGAGAAGGATCGAAACAACAAGCGCAAATGGTACGAAGGGGGAGAACAGGGGCAGGAGCAGGAGAAGAGAATTTGCTCTCCATCGCTTCAAGTTTTCTCGTTATTGCAGCCATCTCAGCTTTCATCGCAATAGAGACGTCAAGTTGGTGAATTCCTACCCTAGACTGACCGGTAGAAGTGGAGGTAGAAGAAGAAGAAGTCGGTCTGGTGCTCTCCCATTGTAGCGTTTGCTCTGCAAGGTCGTCAAAGAACTGCCACACTTCCTCGTCAGATTTCGATAGGAAGTGGCCCTGACAGATGGTTTCTAACAACTGCTTCGTTGCTGGGTTCAGGCCCTCGTATAAGGTTTGGCAAAGTTGCCATTTCTCTATACGGTGGTGAGGACACTGAACAAGAAGGTCTTTGTACCGGTCAAAGCACTTCCAGAAGGGTTCAGAAGGAAGCTGAGAGAATTGGTTGATTTCATTGCGAATCCTTGCGGTTTTATGATTCGGATAGAATTTTTTGAGAAACGCTTTAACAAACTCGTCCCAACTGGTTATGGAATGGGAAGCGGTGCTATACAGCCATTTTTCAGCAAGATCGCATAGAGTGAACGGAATGACCCGTAGGCGTATAGCATCGTCCGACAGTTGGGTGGTTTTCATCATGGCACAAACGTTTTGAAATTTGTTGATGAAGATATAGGCATCTTCAGATTCAAGCCCATGAAATCGTGGAAGCATGTTGATGAAGTGGGGCTTAATTTCAAAATTATCCCCATTGGCCGGTGGAAGAGAAAGGCAGGTGGGAAGTGCAGAACGGGTGGGATAGAAACGATCCTGGAGCGCAATTCGCGGCGGCGCTACAACAGGCGGGTGTGGTGGGTTATTGGTCTCCGTAGGAGGTGGAGCCAATCCAGGAGTGGTCAAAGAGATGTTCGGATTAAATCCTGACATCGCGGAAGAAGAGGTTGGTGAAGGTGAAGGGGAAGATGTATGAACAGAATTCCGGTCAACGTCGGAGTTGGCCGGCAAAGGAAGGGGTGAAAGAGGAGTGGACGGAGTATCGACGTCTGAGTCGATCGCGTAGTCGGTAGCGACTAACGTAACGCGGACTAGACGGGCGCTAGTGTCCCGAGTCCAAGCAGACATACACTAAACGAGTTCAGTATAGTCAAAGCGGAGAAGGTGAGGGTAAGAAAACGTCAATGGAGAAAGGCGATGGGTGGTGTGTGAAAAATGGATTTTGGCGACAAAGGGCAAGTTTTTATAAAAGTTTTTGATTTTTTTTCTTTTTTCTTTTTTTTTTTTAGAAAGAGCTTTACAGAAATATGTACGGACTTACGGGTTTAAGCAATCACAAACAAGATATGCACAATCACTCCTAGATCTAGTGTCTCCTAGGTCTGCTAGACCTGCTCCAGAACTTGATTGTCGAAGCAAAACTGTGTCGAGAAACGGGCTTAAAAATACACTGATCACGAGGCCAGGTAAGTGCAGAGATAAGGGGAGGTTTTTCAACGCTTTCGCGAAGTTCCTTAATTAAATAACCCTTTCTCTTTTGGCGGTTGCGCCGTTAACACTTTTCTAGACACCCCGTAAACAATATACCGTTAAGCGAGGCTCTAAACACGGTTTAACTTCTCCTAATGAGCGCGAAGTCCTTAGGGCTGAAGTCTAGTATTTTTTAATTACAATGGACAATGCATATGCTTTTGTGATTTTTGGGGTCCTGGGAAGGGTGATGAAATCCCCACCTAATCTGAATTGGTTTCAAGCCCCTTAAGTCCGTATTAAAGAATGTAAAGCGGTAACAAATCAACTGCAAACAATTTTTATTTTTAGCGCGGCGCAAAGAATCCTGCACAAGAGCAGTTTATTAGAAGGGGGAAGAGAGTTTGCGCAAAGAATGCTGCAGAAAACACAATTTATTGGAGTCCAGAGGAGTGGGAGAGGGAAAAGGAGGACTTACAGAAAATTTTGTGCACTGAATCCACCAAGTGGCCGCGGTTTCGCGGCCTAAGCCTCCTTATGCCGCGGTTCCGTGGCGGGAACAGGGGGTTGGGCCTTCAGGTTTGGTGCAGGTGCTGGTCTGGGTCTCCTCTTCTTGTCTGGATGTCCTGAATTTTTATTTACTCACTGTAGCTGCTCCAGATTTTTCAGTAGACCGTTGGCGTAGTTTTGATCCGTCGCGGTGTAGCCGCGAAAATATGGGTCTATCTTCCCACGTCTTTGGCACTGAACTTGACTTCGTATATTCCACGTCTTGTGCACTGAACTCGAACTTTGTATTTTCCTTCACACTTGCACAAAAACTAATCAAGAATAACAAAAAGATTTTTTTTTTACAAGGTATATATTTTTTTTGTTTTGGTTATATTTATATTCACAAGTTAATCCGAAATTACACAAAGAAATAAACTAACGTCTCCCCGGCAACGGCGCCATTTGATTGGTAGCGATTCTGCGTGTTCAAGTTTAGTTAATTACCGCAATCAAGACGGTTTCGCTTGTAGCTAGCCGGTTGAGTACGGGTCGTCCGCAGGGAGATGGGAATCTTTTTCTATATGCTTTAACGAGTTAAGTCCAGTTTTTTTTAGATTTTGTTGTGATTAATTAAGTGGTAAAATGATATGTAAAGAGAGCTTGTTAGGGTTAGGATTAGGTTAGTTTGAGTTAGGAGTCTCCCACATCTTTCGTTGCCCCTCTTAATCTCGGTGTTACGGTAATCGGCAACAACGGGGATTAGCACGACTAGGAAGGAACTTGCGAGTATAAGCTAGGCTTTCCAACGCATAAGTTCTTCCTTTTGGTGCTTGTCCGTCCGTTCTTGGCTCTTAGCCATAACCTCCGGTTAATTCAACCACAACCGGTCTCACTACGGAATCACCGCTATCATGTAGGATAGGGTGCCGTAAGGAGCGGATTGTGGTTCAATTAACGGGAGTCGAATTAAGTTGTTGGGCAAGGAAAGAGTGAGAGAGATTTCCTTCTCTCAAACTTTCCTTATCCTACCCTAACAAGTATGAAACTACCCACACATCATAATGAAAAGAAAACAAAACAAAAGAGGAAGATAGAAAGAAGGAGATTAGAAGATAACAACTAGCTATTTGCGACCTCACCTTGGCAAGGATCAAGCGTAAGCATCATGGTTGTTTTAATGATAAAGGAAAAGAGAAGAGAAAGAAAGAACAAGAAATAACAACAACTAGTTAACAAATTAAAATTACAAGCAATTATAAAAGAACAAGACAAGATATAATAGCAAAAGAGTCTTCTTTATTCATCATTCTTCACTCACAAAGCTCACTACAAGTTTTAATGGAGAAGAAATGAGAAGAGGAAGAAGAAACACAACTAAACCTAGAAAATAAAATACAAGATTATGGACCCTTTCCTTCACAAAGTTCTGGGCTATTTATAGGCTGGAAAATGAAAACCTATGGCAACCATCTGTCCCCTTACAAAATTACCCAACTGCCCCTAAAAAATCCACTTCTGCCGCCACCATACGGCCGCGGATCCGCGGCCTAAGCATGCTTAGGCCGCGGTTCCGCGGCCTAATGGAGGAGTTGACTCCTCCAATTTTGTGGGCCCCCCTGGTCTGATGTTGTCTGTGGTTTGGCATATGTGTTTTCTGAAAATACTTCCACATTTCTTCCAGAATTTCTGTTGAGGGAAAGGTGTTTTGATGTGGACTTTTTGTCATGATTTTCTCGAGCTCCGCGTAGATTTCTTGGATCTTGTGCTGCCATTGAGCCTTGTGCATGAAGGTGACAATCGATTTGACATTTTGTCTTCTTAAACTGGTATCTGGCAACATACGGATGAAGAGCGGAGACCGTGTTTTCTCAGTGGTTGGCAGGAACCCGGATTTTGTCGTGTTTTCCATGAATTTCACCGTTTTAGAACCGAGAACCTGTATCCTGCAATTGACTAGCAAACACGGCTCAAGAGTATCTACCGATAAGCAATGTGATAAAAATTGGGCGGAATAAAAATGCAAAAATCTGATATGAACATGTAGCTGTTGGATATATGTATGCCTTAGAGGCCATTATATGATAGTGGATGTATCGGTATGTGTATATATATATTCAGAGGACATTCTTGCTCGACATGATAGTATGCTATCTGGTTTACTTTATCTTGACACGTTCATTTGATCATGTATCTTACTCATTTGGTATATGTTGATAAAGCCCTTAGGATATTTGCTTGACTACTGGGACTATGATACAGATCATACTAGTGGGACACGTGTAGTTTATAAGCATATCCTTGAACTGTTCCTAGTCGTGGGTGTATCGAGATGGGGTATCGATATTTCAGAGTATACTAGCGTATACCATTCTTGTCTCATATGATGGGCGATGGATGATCCCATATCTATCTGGTGTGGTGACACCAAAGATTATATATGGGTGCTCAGTGGAGACCGGGTACACTGAACGGACTCGCTGAGAACTCCTATGTGGTATTATATCTATCGTTGGATAGCAGTTCTTAGATGACACCGGTACATGTTAGTCTGTAGACCCGAGATCGTCATAGAGTCTTGTGTGTCCTCCCACTGTATTTTGATCTCCTCCCTACCATGGCTCTACTGAGTCGTGCAAACAGGTGGATTTTGGGTACAGTCCCGAGGCGCATGGAGGCAATGAGCCATAGGAGGGGTTTCGTCTCTCCCGGTATTGGGGGTTGATGTTGCACTATGCTCCATTGGCTATAACAGGAAGTCCCTGGCCAGGGCTGCTGAGATTTACTGATAAGTGTTATCAGTAGTTTTTCGATCTGTTATGAGCCATACACCGGCATGACTTATTGAGTTATTGGGGTCGACCATACCATCCCTAGATTCGATATGCAGTATATCTGACGAAGAGACCGGACTGTATGGTAAGTGTTACCAGTTGGCTCGACGGAAGTTTTGATATGTTCGCTTGTTTCTTTTCCGATCGCTCAATACCCGGGTGACCGTTACGTTTAGCTGACCGCTTACGGCTTGTGGATGTTTGATATGATCATCACCTATTGCCGGCGTATTGACGAGTCTCAGAGTCCGATACAGGAGTTTCCTAGCTCAGGGGAAACGATGTGGTGTGCATATAAGATATGGGCGGGAGCTCGATTTAATGCGTGTATATGATACCGTATTTTAATCGAGCGTTTTTCTATTGGTCGGGTCGTATGTGATATGACCGGGTTATTAAATCAAGTGTTGGTTTAATATTGACTTTTAGCTCATTTAAATAAAACCTTTTCTTTATATATATGTATGCATGAATGGGTGTATGTGCATATGTTGATGTGAATGCACACATACATGCATACATGGGTGTCATTGTTGTTGATACATGAGATATGGCAATGCAAGACTCACATGGTTCATATATATATGTATATTTTGATATTGGGTAAAAAGAAAATGGAAATTAAATCATGATTAGGTTTCTACACTCTTCTCTCTTTTGACCTAAATTTAAACCATGGTTTGATTTTCATTTGGTCTTTAACCAAACATCAAAATATCTAGATATTTTATAACCATAATTTGGCATGACATAAATATATCTTTGATATTTATTTCTATGTTGATTTATTATTGAGAATTATCTTAAAAGAGTTCTAGTTTTAGCCATCTCCCTCTTCTTCCTCCTTCAAGCTCTCTAGGGTTTTAAAAGTGAGTGAAGTAAAAAGGAAAGGTTTTTAAGTGAGAACACAACCCACATTACCATTCTAATTTAGTCTAGCTCACTAGTGTAGAGTGTTTGCTTCATCTTCATCTTTGATCAAGTGAAGCTTGGAGCTTGAGCAAAGGGACTTCGGGTGGATCGTCGTGGACTTGGAAGGATTCAAGCGAACCGGTTCAAACTCTAAGAGATCCAAGGAGTCAAGGAGGGAAGTCTATAAAGGTTGTATTCCCCCCACTTAGTGTTAGACTATAACTAGTATGTGATATTAGTTGTTACCTTAAATTTCTAGTTCGATTCATGGTTAGTTTGCTTAGCACTTCCTCAAAATTTTATAGTGGCATGTGTGATGTTTCCAAACTCTAGGCATGGTGCTAAGAAAACCCTACAGTGGTATCAGAGCCAGGTAAGAAATTTAGAGACGATGTTATAACTATTACGAAAATGAAAACAACTCCGAAAATACGATATTTTTAAACCCTAGAAATTGCTCTCTGTTGATTTTTAAAAAGTCGTCTAAAAATTATTTTATCAACTGCAGAAGACTGTATGTGATACATATAGAACACACGTGAAATACGAGGCCAATCCATCGGATTTCACCCGATGACAATCCCCTAAAAACCGAGGAGGCCGGCCCTATTGCCTTAGATTCGCCTCGTTTTTCACATGTGCTCTGTTCTGTAGATTTTGGGGATTCAGGTATTGTTTGTTTAGCCCAAAATTTCATGTGATGTTTATTTTACTTAGGGGCTAATTCGTAGTGTTTCGTAGTCGTATATTTTAACATTGTAATGGTAGCCTAGACAATGTTTAACAGTTCGAACGAACTTCAAACCCCACATCAAGACCCTCGCTGGAAATTTTCAAGTGTTGGAATTTCCTAAGTTGAACATATTCGGAAGATCGTGCAAGTATCCCTATGGACCCTCTAGAAGAACGTAACTCTAACTCGATCCAATGACCATGGAACCGCGGCTAAACCTTAGGGTTTACCGTAGTCCTGTGGCGCCATAGGCGAGGCAAGGGTTGACCCTTCTACGGCTGGTCCATAGACATTGTGGCATGTTTTTGGGTATTTTAATTTTGCTCAAGTGTTGAGCTCTCGGGGTAATTTGTGGGTGTTTGTTGATTCGATCGAAACGTTTAACAACGTCTTGATATATGTGAAAGTGATGATTCCAAGTCTTGTTGTTTTTCACTTTCTTTTCTGCGACCGTAAGTGTAGTATGTGGTGTATCGCCGGTTTCGTTGTTATACATCAACGACAATCGGGATACGCATACTTACTTACGTTGATGACATGTGATGTTATGTGTTGCTGAGATATGATGTACAGGATCGTCGTGATTGAATAGACGGGGTTTTTATGTGAGATGAGAGTTTTTATTTTCATTCATGTAAAAATTAATTTTATGTTATATTCTTTTATTTGGGGCACTTCCGGGTTGAGGATGATATCACCATTGTTGTATATTATTTACTTTTCCTTATTAGGATAGATCTAAGGAGGGGAGCATAAGTGACCGGGTTCTAGGGTTCAGTGGGAGGCCATCTCGAGGAGCCGAGACCGGGTCTCATAAACTCTAGAATTGGTAGGGTCACTTGCCACTCTCGTAGGGGTCTAGGGGCGTGGGCTTGGCTATTCATCGCGACCGTGGAATCCGTATTTTCTATTGTTGGCTAAATACAAAATACGGACCTCCTAGATATCCTATATTTTCATATGTGCTTTTGCTGTTGATATTCTGTAATGTGATCACTTTATATGCTGAGACGAATGGTATTATTTATATGATATATAATAAACGTTGCTTATGTTTTACATCCGCACTAGTCCCGCCCCGCTATGCCATTAGTTAAGTAATCTAACGGTGCATAACGGGACACTGTGGCGAATGCGAATGGTATAAGCGTACGTTATATTTTCGTTTCTTTTCTGTGATGGTTTAAGGGTTTAAATGATGGGACTACATTAATGAGATTAATGTAAAGAAAAATGAACCTAAAAGATGTTATAGAATCAGATTTGAAACCTACTCGGCTTTTTATGAAAAAGCAAGTTTTCAAAGTGCGGAGCTTAAGCCACTCCTTTTAAACCCATTTGATTCTGCAACGATATCAAGTTTAAAGCGTTAAAAGTTTTCTTAAAAACTATTCGCAGCCCTCCGTCATTTTAGGAAGTAGAGTACTTAGTATTCGTACTGCGTATTTTGACTATAGTTAAGGCGTAGTGTACGGTAGCTAAGTGATATCTTCTTACGCCGCATATGATGCGATTAGTTAGGACATTCATATGATTATGTTGACTATAGTTAAGGGTCATATGGGTGGGTCTAGTTAATCACGAAATGACGGGAAGAATTTGACTAGTACTTATGATATGTTGACTATAGTTAAGGTCATGAGTGCTAGGGGTAAAAACCATATCGGGAGTTTCAAGAGTTGAAATTTGTAATGAGATTGCATACCTTCCATGTGATAGTAGGATCCCGATCCCACTGTGAGCAAGAGTTGCTCTCGGGAGAGTTTTGCACTTTACAATTAGCTAACCCATTAGGTGTCTAGAAAGGTGCCAACGGGGCTACGCCTATGGGAAAATGAGGTTTATTCTAATTAGGTCCGTGCGAAAGTACGGGGAACCTCTTTCAAAGTACCGGCACTGGCCTGGCTGAACGGTTAGCGAAGTTGTAGAATGTAATTAATCCCGGCTAATTTTCTTTTTAAAGGTTTTAAGGAAAATTTGATAAAAGCAGTGGGAGATATCGATTAGATAACATAATAACCAATCTGATCTTTGTAAGAGCTTTCGCTGAGTGTATTCTTTTCTCTCTCTTAATGGCAGATACCAATGATAGGCCTTAAACTTCTACTAGATAAAAACAAGCTGACCAGACCGAGCTATAAAGACTGGCTGAGGAATATTAACATTGCTCTCACATATGATAAAGTATCATATGTCCTCACTGCCATAGTCCCACCTACCCCAGGCCCTGAATCTTCTGTTGCGGATAAGGAGATCCGCAAAACGTGGGATATTGACTGTGCTACTGCCAAATGCCTCGCGCTTGCATCAATGGACAATACACATCAAAAGCAGCACGAGTAGATAGACGTTCAATCCATCTTTCTTCATGTAAAAGAGTTATATGGGGAGCAATCTCGGACCCTGAGATACGAAGCATCTCGAAAACTGTTTCAGATGCGGATGGCTCCTGGCACACCAATAGGCAATTACGTTTTGAAGATGATAGCTCTTATAGAAGAGCTTGAGGATCTCAGATGGACAATGGATAACGAACAGTATATTGATATTGTTCTACAGTCTCTTCCCTCCATCTTTGCTCCATTCATAGTGAACTTCAACATGCATAACATGGAGAAGTCACTACCCGAACATCTCAATATGTTAAGAAGTGCGGAGAGCATGCA
Source organism: Agapanthus africanus (assembly GCA_030015575.1). Lineage (NCBI taxonomy): Eukaryota > Viridiplantae > Streptophyta > Magnoliopsida > Asparagales > Amaryllidaceae > Agapanthus > Agapanthus africanus. The sequence goes on from CM057344.1 coordinate 44,953,406, forward strand.
TAAGGCGAAGTCTCCCTCTTTGCTTGTTGGACAATCTTTCTCTTCCATCCCAAAAGCCAAGGCCAAGGGAAAGAATAAGAAGAAATCCACCAAACCGAGAGATGGAATCAAGAAGGCGAAGGGGAAAGACAAATCCAAAGCCGCGGAGTCGGGGAAAGGAGAATGTTTTCATTGCAAGAAGACGGGGCACTGGAAGCGAAACTGTACGGAATACCTTGAACTTAAGAAAAAGAAGCATGGTGATGCTTTTACTTCAGGTGTGTTTGTAACTGAAAACTGTTTCTCTATTAACTCTGCTTCCTGGATATTGGATACCGGATCGGGTTCTCATATCTGCAATTCTGTGCAGGGGTTGAGCAATAGCAGAGTTTTGAAGACCGGTGATCATACTCTCCGATTTGGAAATGGTTCCAATGTACATGCAGTTTCAGTGGGAGAGTATCACCTAGGGTTGCCGTCGAGTTGGTTTTGAACTCATGTTATTTTGTACCAAGCATGCTTTGTAATATAATATCCGTTTCTTTGTTAGACAATGAAGGATATCATTTTGTATTGTAGCACAATGTTATGAACATTAAACTGAATCAAGAGTTGATTGGTTGTGGTACTCTTAATAACGGGATATACGTCCTTAATCAACACACAGTTTTCAACATACAAGACACAAATAAAAGAAAATTTTCAGATATAAATGAAACTTTTCTTTGGCATTGTATACTTGGTCATATTAATGAAATAAGACTAAACAATTTTCATAAAGATGGATATTTAAATCCTTTTGAGTATAAATATTATGCGACTTGTCAGTCTTGTATCAAAGGGAAAATGATTAAAACTCCGTTTACTGGACATGGAGAAAGAGCTACAGAGCTCTTAGGCCTCATACATAGTGATGTATATGGGCCAATATCTACACATGCAAGAGGCGGTTTTTCTTACTTCATAACTTTTACTGATTATTTCTCAAGATTCGGTTATGTGTTTTTGTTAAAACATAAGTCTGAAACTTTCGAGAAATTTAAGGAGTACAAACTTGAAGTAGAAAAACAAACAGGAATGAGCATCAAAATATTTTGATCAGATTGACATGGAGAGTATTTTAGTACAGAGTTTTTGAACTTCCTAAAAGAGAATGGGATTCTCTCTCAGCTCACTCCCCCTTACACACCACAGCACAACGGTGTGTCAGAGCGGCGGAATCGCACCCTATTGAATATGGTGCGATCCATGATGAGTGATACTGAGTTACCTCTCTCTTTTTGGGGGCATGCATTGGAGACTGTAGCTTTTCTGTTGAACAAAGTTCCAACCAAGACCGTGTCTACCACTCCATATGAGATATGGTATGGGAAGAGACCATCTCTTAAACGAGTTAATATTTGGGGTTGTCCGGCTTTTGTTAAAAAGCAGAATCCAGACAAACTCGAGACACGATCGGTCAAATGTATATTTGTGGGATATCCAAAACATTCGTTTGGATATCTTTTCTACCACAAGGAGGAACAAAAGGTGTTTGTTTCTCAGTATGCCACATTTTTAGAAAATGAGATTTTTCCAAATGATACTGATGGCAATGTGGTAGATCTAGAAGAGGTTCTAAAGACACAAGTTACAAATGACGACTTAGTTGAACCTGGTGTTGCGGCAGAATCTTATAAACCTCAGCCACTCCGTAGATCTGGTAGGACTTCTCGCCCACTGGAGAGATACTACAGTTTTCTCATTGATGGTGATAGAGAAGATTGTATCATGGATGATGATGACCCTACCAGTTTTCAGCAGGCTATCATGAGTGGTGACTCTGTGAAGTGGCTGGATGCCATGAGATCCGAAATGGAGTCTATGTACACCAACAAAGTATAGACTTTGGAGGTTGTACCCTCTGGGGTAAAACCCGTAGGGTGCAAATGGATCTTTAAAAGAAAGATCGTTGTAGATGAGCAGGTGGAGACTTATAAGGCAATGTTGGTAGCGAAAGGCTTTCGTCAAAGACCAGGACTGGACTATGACGAGACTTTCTCTTCGGCAGCCATGCTTAAATCCATTCAGATCCTACTTGTTATTGCTGCTCACTACGACTATGAAATCTGGCAGATGGACGTTAAAATTGCATTTCTAAATGGTGATTTAGAAGAATGCGTTTATATGGATTAGCCAGAGGGCTTCATTGATAGTGGGAGCAGCGGGAAAGCATGTAGGTTGCTTAAATCTATTTATGAATTAAAGCAGGTATCACGGAGTTGGAACATCTATTTTGATGATGTTATCAAAGAGTTTGATTTCGTCAAAAATCCAGATGAATCTTGTATTTATAAGAAGACTATAGGGAGAACTGTCGCATTCCTCGTATTGTACATGGATGACATTCATCTGATAGGAAATAACATTCCTATGCTACAGTCGGTCAAATCATTCTTATCACAAAGGTTCTCCATGAAGGACCTGGGTGATGCCACGTACATATTGGGCATACGGGTCTATAGGGACAGATCCAAACGGTTATTGGGATTGTCCCAAACCAGGTACATCAACACCATCCTAAAAAGGTTTAGTATGGAAGACTCTAAGCGGGGTGCCTTACCCGCTTTCCATGGAGTCACCCTTTCCAAGGACTTTTACCCAAAATCTGATGAAGAGAGAGCTCGCATGAGCATTATTCCCTACGCTTCAGCCGTATGATCAATAATGTATGCGATGTTGTGTACACGCCCTGATGTAGCTTATGCACTGGGTGTAGTAAGCAGGTATCAGTCAAACCCAGGGGAGAATCACTGGACTGCTGTGAAGAACATTCTTAAGTACTTGCGAAGGACTAAAGAATTGTTCTTGGTGTATGGTAACGGGGATCTCCAAATGGAGGCCTTTACTGATTCGAGCTTCCAGAGTGATAAGGATGACAGTAAGTCTATCTCAGGGTTTGTATTTACCCTCAACGGAGGGACGGTGAGTTGGAAGAGTTCCAAACAGGATACCGTTGCAAACTCTATGATGGAAGCTGAGTACATTGCTACAAATGATGCTGCCAAGGAAGCCGTCTGGATGAGGAAGTTCATCTCGGAGGTAGGAGTAGTTCCAACCATTATTGATCCAATACCATTGTATTGTGATAATAATGGGGCTGTGGCGTTGGCCAAAGAGCCCAGGTCCCATTAGAGGTCCAGACACATCCTGAGGCGATATCATTTGATCCGGGAGATAGTTGATCGCCACGAGATCGAGATTAGGAGAGTGGATACAAAGAATAACACCGCGGATCCACTCACCAAAGCCCTCCCTCAGCCCCAGCATGAGCGACTTTTTGAGATGTTGGATATGAGATACGCTAATAATTAGGCTTAGTGCAAGTAGGAGATTGTTGGATATATGTATGCCTTAGAGGCCATTATATGATAGTGGATGTATCGGTATGTGTGTGTGTGTGTGTGTGTCTAAATATATATATATATATATATATATATATATATATATATATTCAGAGGACATTCTTGCTCGACATGATAGTATGCTATCTGGTTTACTTTATCTTGACATGTTCATTTGATCATGCATCTTACTCATTTGGTACATGTTGATAAAGCCCTTAGGATATTTGTTTGACTACTGGGACTATGATACGGATCATACTAGTGGGACACGTGTAGTTTATAAGCATATCCTTGAACTGTTCCTAGTCGTGGATGTATCAAGACGGGGTATCGATATTTCAGAGTAGACTAGCGTATACCATTCTTGTCCTATATGATGGGCGATGGATGATCCCATATCCATCTGGTGTAGTGACACCAAAGATTGTATACGGGTGCTCATTGAAGACTGGGTACACTGAACGGACTCGCCGAGAACTTCTATGTGGTATTATATCTATCGTCGGATAGCAGTTCTCAGGTGACACCGGTACAGGTTAGTCTGTAGACCTGAGATCGTCATAGAGTCTTGTGTGTCCTCCCACTGTACTTTGATCTCCTCCCTACCACGACTCTAATGAGTCGTTCAAACAGGTGGATTTTGGGTACAGTCCCGAGGCGCATGGAGGCAATGAGCGATAGGAGGGGTTTCGACTCTCCCGGTATTGGGGGTTGATATTGCGCTATGCTCCATTGGCTATAACAGGAAGTCCCTGGCCTGGGCTGCTGAGATTTACTGATAAGTGTTATCAGTAGTTTCTCGATCTGTTATGAGCCATACACCGGCATGACTTATTGAGTTATTGGGGTCGACGATACCATCTCTAGACTCGATATGCAGCATATCTGATGAAGAGACAGGACTGTATGGTAAGTGTTGTCAGTTGGCTCGACAGGAGTTTTAACATGTTCGTTTATTTTTCTTCTGATCGCTCAATACCCGGGTGGCCGTTACGTTTAGCTGACCGCTTGCGGCTTGTGGGTGTTTGATGTGATCACCTACTGCCGGCATATTGACAAGTCTTAGAGTCCTACACAGGAGTTTCCTAGCTCAGGCGAAACAATGTGGTATGCATATGAGATATGCGCGGGAGCTCGATTTAATGCGTGTATATGATACCGTATTTTAATCGGGCATTTTTCTATTGGTCGGGTCGTATATGATATGACCGTGTTATTAAATCAAGTGTTGGTTTAATATTGACTTTTAGCTCATTTAAATAAAACCTTTTCTTTATATATATGTATGCATGAATGGGTGTATGTGCATATGTTGATGTGAATGCACACATACATGCATACATGGGTGTCATGGTTGTTGATACATGGGAGATGGTAATGCAAGACTCACATGGTTCATATATATATATGTATATTTTGATATTGGGTAAAAAGAAAATGGAAATTAAATCATGACTAAGTTTCTACACTCTTCTCTCTTTTGACTTAACTTTAAACCATGGTTTAATTTCCATTTGGTCTTTAACCAAACATCAAAATATCTAGATATTTTATAACCATAGTTTGTCATGACATAAATATATCTTTGATATTTATTTCTATGTTGATTTATTATTGAGAATTATCTTAAAAGAGTTCTAGCTTTAGCCATCTCCCTCTTCTTCTTCCTTCAAGCTCTCTAGGGTTTTAAAAGTGAGTGAAGTAAAAAGAAAAGAAAGGTTTTAAGTGAGAACACAACTCACATCACCATTCTACTTTAGTCTAGCCCACTAGTGTAGAGTGTTTGCTTCATCTTCATTCTTGATCAAGTGAAGCTTGGAGCTTGAGCAAAAGGACTTCGGGTGAATCATCGTGGACTTGGAAGGATTCAAGCGAGCCGGTTCAAACTCTAGGAGATCCAAGGAGTCAAGGAGAGAAATCTACAAAGGTTGTATTTTTCCCCACTTAGTGTTAGACTATAACTAGTATGTGATATTAGTTACTTGTTACCCTAAATTTCTAGTCCGATTCATGGTTAGTTTGCCTAGCACCTCCTAAAACTTTTATAGTGGCATGTGTGATGCTTCCAAACCCTAGACATGGTGCTAAGGAAACCCTACAGTAGCTAGCATGTTGTTTAATTTCGAAGATTATAATTTTAGTTCATGTATTTAATTATTTGTTTGGATTTGCAGGGCTCCGACGCTCGATGACATAAAATCTGAAGTCTGCTTCAGTTAACTTCGTAAAGGCATCTTTAGGGCCACCAACAACACTCGTCGTGACATACCTTCACCTTAATTCCAATTTGGGGAATGTCTGCCGATGGGGCTTGGCCGGTTACCTGCTTGTTATCGGCTTGTGCTATATCGGTAGGCATTTCCCAAATTGGAATTGAGGTGAAAGTATGTCTCGGCGAGTGATATTACTGACTCTAAAGATATTTTTGCGAAGTTAACTAAAGCAGACTTCAGATTTTATGTCATCGAGCATGGTGATGTTTAAAATTCATATTTAAGATTCGTAGGGTTCTTTTAAATTAACAGCGAAATAATTATGTTTTAGCGATGGCAGCGGTTGGAATTAGTGAGGTACGTATATATATGTATGTCAGTGGTAGCTAGCGTGATGTTTAATTTCATAGATTACGATTTAAGTTCATATATTTATTTATTTGTTTGGATTGCAGAGTTCGCTTGATTTGAGTTAGCTTGGATTGCGTTCGATTTGGATAGTTTTTCGTACGTATTGTGTTGTTTGAATTCAAAACCCTATTGGTGTATGTGTTTGAGTTGGTATTGTGTGATATATCGTGTATCGTAATTATATGTTGGTTTGTTCATTTGAGTTGATATTGATTGTTGGATATATATCGTGATTATATATTGGTTTGTTCGTTTAAGTTGATATTGATTGTTGGATATATATCGTGATTATATGTTTATTTGTTTGTTTGAGTTGATATCATTGGATATATCATGCGTATGCGAAACGCGATTGTTGCGCGTAATATATTAATTGTGATTTTGTGTATTATTGTATGTAATAATTGTTTTTCTGTAATTTTTTTCCAAATTAAATGGGTTTTAGTGACCGTTCATGTTACAGGAACGGTCGCTGATATCACTATTAGAGACCGTTAGCTGATATATGAAACCGGCAGTAGTTTGTTGGGTGTCCACGTGTCAGCTTATTAGAGACCGTATTGAACGGTCCCTGATAATTTATTAGAGACCATTCAGTATTAGAGACCGTTCATGAACGGTCTTTAATACATGTGTCAGCGACCCCTCGTTCCGCGACCATGTATTAGAGACCGTTTAAATCATGAACAGTCTCTAATACTCTTTAGAGACCGTGTATTTGGTATTATAGACCGTATAAAACGGTCTCTAATATGCTCTGTATGTAGTTGTGGTGGAATGCCCGTTAGCGAACTAGCGCTCGGTAAGTCCCAAAGGTAAGGTAAATGTGAAAAGTGATTAGTATAGTATAAAATTAAGTAATCTAAATGACAAGTAAAAGTGTGTGGAAGTGAACATGGGTATATATCCTATAGATCACTATATGGTAACTATGTTAACGTTAAGTCCAAGTGTGAATCTCAACGCAATCGTAGAAGTATTCACGAGCTCAAGAGTGAGGTCCTAAGAGTAAGAAAACATGGGCCCATTTCATGTGTTAGTATCAGGACTCTAAGCAGTGGAGGAGTCGACCCGACTGAGATTCGAGTAAATAGAATTTGAGTAGGTTAATATGGGACTCCTGAAGTTCCGTTGGATTCATACTTGTAACTACCCTAAACACCCCGAATATAATAGATTATAACTGTTAGATTGATTTAGTTGATTTGATTGGTTGATTATAATATGTCATGATCGAAACCATAGATTGCAAAAGGTGAAAAATGAAGTTGAGTAAGTCAACTAGAAAGCGAGTCATGTCAGTTGCAATCCTGTGTCGAGTCAAGTTAGGTGTTCAAGTTCAAGTTCAAGATTAGGTTCGGGTTCGGGTTCGAGTTTGAATTCAAATCAAGTTTGAGTTTGTATTCAGTTTATAGTAATATCTTATTAATAGATTTACATCTCATGAATTTCTTGAGTTTGGAAAATATCGATAATCGCTGCTGTTCCCTCATAAAATACAAGAAAAAACCCTAATGGGGCATCACGTGCCCACACATGATCGGGGGTCACGTGCCGACACGTGATGGCTTCCTGAGGACTCTGAAATAATAAAAATTGAATCCTAATTAAATAGGGTCACGTGTCTACACGTGATGGGCCTTTAAACCCACTGAAAGGAATTAAAAGGTATAATAAAACAGCAAGAAAAAACCCCAATGGGGCATCACGTGCCCATACGTGACCAGGGGTCTCGTGCCGACACGTGATGAGTTCCTGAGTTCTTTAAAATAATAAAACTAAATTCTGGTTAAATGCTTAATCAGTGGGTCACGTGCCAACACGTGATAGGGTCTTAAAACTCTCTGAGTTAATGAAAAGAAAACCCCAAATGGGTCATCACGTGCCCACATGTGACCAGGAGTCACGTGCCAACACGTGATGGGTTCCTGAGCCCTCTGAACTAATAGAATTAAATTCTAATTAAAACCTTTATCAGTGGGGTCACGTGCTAACACGCGATAGACTCTTAAACCCTCTGAACTAATAGAATTAAATTCTAATTAAAAGGAAATCAAAAGCCTTAACCGGAAAAATATTTCCTAGATCTTTCCAAACAAAAAGATTGCACTTTGTAAAGGAAACACCGTTGGATTAAAAATCTAATGGTGATTAAAAAATCACCAACTTATAGAAAGATTCTACACAAGGAAATATTTTCCTAAAATTTGCCAGGAACAACAAACAAAATATCTTTTGGGGATTAAAAAATCCAATGGTGAATAAAGTTCACCGAGTGATCTAAAAGATCATGTTGGTTATAAAATCAATCAAAATCTTTTAATGAAAGATTGACTAAACAAACCGATTCTTTTCTTTCTCCTATAAATAGGAGCCAAGAAAAGGAGGAAAAAAAAGAGGAGATACAACAACAGAGAGAGAATACAAAAGAAAAGATAATTTAATTCTCCAGAGAGAAAAGAAGGTCTCTTCAGAAAAGAAAGAAATTTTAGGTAAGAGAGGGAAAGAGATCATCCTATAAGCTCCCACAAAATAAAAAGAGAATTTAATTCTCAAACTAAGAATTTAACTCTTCTGAATAAGAACTTAGTTCTTCCTTTGGTTGAAAGTCTGCAGAAGCAGATCTCCTCATAAGTTGAGAATTTAATTCTGATCGGAGAGATTCTGCCATACAGATCTAAAACCTAAGAGAATACCTAAGTTCAGAAAATTATATTCTTTCACAAAGCATATAGGAATTTAATTCCTCCAACGAAATTAGGGTTTAACCCTATAAAAGAATTTAATTCTTCCAAATACATAGGAATTTAATTGGTTTAAATAAAATTAGGGTTTAACCCTATAAAAGAATTTAATTCTTAAATAAGGGACTTAGACTTTTCATGCACGTAAAAAGATCAAGTACCTAACATGATCACGTGGCAACATATGACCCTCCCCTCAATGGTCAAAAAAGAATGAATGAGATGGGGTCACGTGCTCCCACGTGACCCTTAGATAAATCCCTCAAAATAAAGAGAACAAAGCCAAGTTAGAACAGATTTTAGGCGCCCTCACGTGTCCCCACGTGACCCTTAGCAAATCCTTTCAATATCCAAATCATGGATACCTATCACATGCCCGCACGTGATGGTCATAAAGGCCAAGTGTTTAACACTTATTTGAATATTCTGAGAATAAAATAAAGGAAGTTTGGACCTAATACTCAAGCGCCTCACGTGATCCCACGTGAGCGCTTCTTTTTAGTGTTTAACACTATTTTGTGCGCCGCATCCTTAGTGTTTAAACACTATTTTAAGCGCATCATGTGGGAGCACGTGATAGATGAGTATACTCTAGTGTTTAACACTATATCCAAGCCAATCTTAGCCTAAACTAGCTAAGTCTTCCAGAGACAAGATCTCCTGAAACTGAACTCCAACCATACTTTTGACATTCAAAATAATTCCCAGAACCCTTTCAATCAACTTTGGTTCGAGGGTACATCTCTTCACACCTTTGATACATGTCGTTATAATTCTTCAACGTTTTCAGAGAGGTGGTGGGTCCTAATGGCCAATAACTATCTAGTGCATTTCCAAACCCATGTTTGCATCTGAACTTGGACTGCAATGTCCCTAAACTAAACAACAGAGCCCAAATGCTCTGTTATTGGATCTAAATGATCATGTTAAGTAGATCTTAGTCTAAAATTAGACTAACGTATTCTTAGCAAACATTTAAGTTGATCTTAATCCCAAACGAGATTAACGATCCTTAAATCAATTCAACTACAGATCCCCCAACCAATATTGGTTCAAAGGGAACATCTCTTCATTCCTCTGATATTTGTCATTGTAATCCCTCAACGTCTTCAGAGAGGTGACGGGTCCCGACAACCAGCAAATCTTACAGACTATGATGTCTCAAAACTGGACTGTGAGGTCCTTAAGCTTATGGACTATGAGGTCCTTAACCTTTACAGATTATGATGTCTTTAAACTGGACCGAGATGTCCTTAAACTAATATTGGACCATAATGTTCTTAAACTAACAATAGACCGCAATATTCCTACACTAAACAATAGAGCCCAAATGCTCTATTGTTGGATCTAAATGATCCTGTTAAGTTGATCTTAGTCTATAATTAGACTAACGTGTCCTTAACGAATGGTTAAGTTGATCTTAGTCTAAAAATTAGACTAACGTATCCTTAACAAACGTTTAAGTTGATCTTAGTCTCAAATGAGACTAACGTATCCTTAAACCCAAACCAAAACCCAAATTTAAGAAAATACGGATTTGGACTAATCCACGCCCTACGGGCGACAACATAAATTAGTCTCTGTATACAATCCACGGGCAACCAAAAATCAAAACAAACACACACGACACGAAGTGACCATCTGGAAAAGGAGAAAGTTGTTACCGTGATGCGGTAGCGTAATTAACTGCAGGGGCTTGCGCCTGCAGGGAAGAGCGTTCCCACAATAAAAAACCCCCTCAAATGAGGGGGAATCTGACGAAGTCTGCTACAATGGCCACATCCGTTTAAACCTTCGATATATGGTGTCATAAATCAGCTTGGTATCTTCGGAGAGGTGGACGGATAAAACCAAATAGCATCTGCCCTCGAAATTCAGGCCGGACAATCCCAACGTCCCGGTCGCGTCTTTTCGGCGGAGAACAGATTCTGGCACGCCCTGTAGGTCCTTTTCCTCTTTCCACTCCACACTTCGTGTGTCGTGTTTCACGAACGAATAGCGGTTTGCTATGGTTGCCCCTGGGTTCGAGGTACTAAGATTTGGTTTTGCTCCCGTAGAGAAAATAGAACATCAATGGCCTCTAACAGCTCCAGCTGCAACTCCCGTTCCGCCTCATCTGGAGGAGTAGCCTATGGGCCCAAGCGTCCTCTCTTTCACAATGCCGGTGGAAGAAATGACCCAAGCCACCACTGGGCTATTCTTCGGGACCATGATCCCACTAACAAGCTTCAGTGCTCCTGTACCATCGCAAGAAGCTCCGAAGAAGTCGATTTTTGATCGGCTTGCAACTACCGCGGCCCCTCTCAACGGGTCGTCCAAGTCCACCACCTCAGTTTTCAACAGACTGGGCCGAAGCTCAGATGGGCCCATGAAAAAGCCCACGATTCCTGAAGAGGTCATCCCAAAGAGGATAGCCATTCCTGCTCCTGAAATTGTCAAGGCGGCTTCTCCTGCTAAATGGTCGGTCTTCACAAGACTGGCCGTTTCAGCTCCTACTCCACGCGAAGTCACGAAAGCTGCTTCCCCTGTTCGAAAGTCGGCCTTCGCAAGACTGACTATTCCCTCTCAACGGACGTCGGTCTTTGATAGGCTAGCACCAATAACAGTCTCTACTCAAAGCAGGGGGCATGAAGAAGCTCATCCAACAGCGGAGGTGATCCCGGCCGCACGACATGCTCGACGTCGCCACTGGCGCCGAATAAGGAAAGCTGAGGGCAATTCCCCCTCTGGACTGACTCCGCCAGCTCCAACGGTGGAAGTTTATGCTGCTGTTCTAACTGGGAACATGTTTGAACTACTTAACAGGATGTGCAGGAATTCGCCGACTGCCGTGCTGAAAAAGTCTCCTCCGCCTGTTGAAAAGATCACAAAAGTGAAGCTGGAGCAGCCCTCTCAGCGGCTGTCCTCTAAAATTTACAAGGTTTGGCGTCAAGTCCAAGACTCAGTGATTGATCAAGATTATTCCCGCCGACCAAAGAAGTTAAAGGTTCGGCAAGAGAAGGACCACTCTGTTGTACCACAGAAAGTGTCGTCTACCTGGGTGCCCGCTGCAACGGCCCCCTCAACATCACCAGTCCATAAAAAGAGAAGGCCGGAGAAGATCCCCGTGTCTGCGACAAATGTCAAGGGCACTGAGCCTAAACGCCCTAAGTCTGGGGGCATGGTGGTGCATACCGTCTATATGGCATCTGGAAAAGAGGATAGCCGTATCTCTACAGGTCATCGACCGCTTACGCGATCATTGACTAAGGCTCAGGAGCAGCAACAACAAAAGCTCCAAGAGATGCTAACAGCTATGGCCGCACTCACAGGACCAAAAGCAAGCCCGGAGACATCCTCAGAGAAACTGTAAGTCAATGTACAACACCCCACGACTTGCGGGGAGGCGGAAATATGAAAAACAATCTTGTTCTTTGCTTAAACATCGACTAACCGCATGAATCGAAGCTAAATGATAACTAACATCAAACATAGAAGTTAACAACTACTATGTATAGGGATTATACCTAAAGAACCGTGTCCTTCGTCTTTACGAACTCCACCTCCTCCTCGGCCTTCTCCAAGTAGTAGACGATCCACCACGAGAGCTAAACTCCAAGCTTTGCCTCTAAACTTGAGGCAACTAGGTATCTTTAAGTGCTAATCAAAGTACCTAGATGAAATAGAGTATGGTTATGGATTAAGTAGTCTAACTAATCCTTGTACTCAATACATGAGAGGGGAGGATTAGGGTTTGAAGAGAGAGAGCTTGAGGAGAGAGAAGATGAACATAATAATGAGAAGAGAAAATGAGTTATCATAATATATATCAAGCATTTTATTTTATCAAGAAAAGAAAAGAAAATGATTTACAACCATGCTTGATAAATATCTTGTAGTGATTCATCTCCATGAGTCATTAAGAAATTATGAAGCATTAATGACATGGATGAATCATCCATATGACTCACTAATCTCATTCAATGTATATGCCGCCTAAACCTCCTTAGTCACCATCTTCTAGAAGCTTCTCGCACAATTACGAGAACGCCCCTCCTATCCGTGAAAACACGGAAAAACTTTAGACTGTATAAATCCAATAACCGGATACTAGTAACTGGCTTAAACCAAAGTCGACTAGTAAAAACTGTCCGAAAAGTCGTACGTGCGTAAACACACGTATGCGTCCGAACCCTTGTCGTAAAACCATACGACCTCTATATCTTTTTGCCTGGAGTAGGGAAACTCTCTGCGTGGGACTCTAGAGACTCGACTACTACGCTGGCAGTGGGTTTAACCACAGACCGCAAGCGGCACTAGCTGTACGTAACGGTCCCCAGGTAGATGTCGATAAGAAGGCCGATGAGGAAACCCATCCGAACACCTACTGAGTCTGATGTGACAATCTCCGTACAGTCCGGTCCGTTCGTCTAAGACTATCGCATATCGGGCCTAGGGGGGCGGCAAGCGTCAGTCCCCTAATAGCGGTATAAGTCGTGTCGGAGCGAAGTCCATTACACCCTGAGAAACTACTGGAACCTACCAGCAAATCTCGCTTGCCCTGGCCAGGGACTTTGCGTAATGGCTCTCTGACACAGCGCGATATCAACCCCCAATACCGGGAGAGATGAATCCTTTCTAACCGCCACTGTCTCCAAGTGCTCGGGACTGCACCCAACTGCTACCTGTTTGCACGACTCCATTGAGCCGTGGTAGGGTAGCAATCTAAGAACAGTGGGACACACTCGAGGCGAAGTAGCAGTGTCAAGTCTGCGGACTATGCTGTACTCATGTCACCTGGGAACTGTTCACTGACGACTGGTATAAAACCAACCAACAGTTCCCTGTGAGTCCTGTCCGGTGTACCCGTAACCCAACGAGCACCTGCATACTATCTCCAGTACAACGTACTGACGGCTGTGGGACAGACCATCTTCCCAACTGGGATGAGAAGCGTACACACTAGTCTACTCCGGAGTATCGATGCTCTGTCTCGATAATCCAACGACTAGGGACCTGAATAAGGATGTGCTTGTGGACTACCCAGCCCCCACTAGTGTGACTGCCATCACAACGCTGATAGTCAAGCAAGATCCTAAGAGCTCTATCAATACGTATACTCACATATTAAGATAGAAAAACCAAGTAGCATACTACTGTGTTTAGCAAGACTGTTATATATATGTGAATATCCCAAGCTTCCATTAAGTAATATACAAACTAGTATGATACAATAATGGCCCCTAGAGCATATACACTAACAATCTCCCACTTGCACTAGGGCCATGTACTGGCATATCGAAGACCGATGATCTCGAGTAGCCTCTCGAACTGAATCTGAGGTAGGGCCTTCGTGAATGGATCAGCAATGTTCTCTTCAGAAGCAACTCTCCAAACCTCGATCTCCTGACGATCAATGATCTCCCTGATCAGGTGATACCGCCTTAAGATGTGTCTGGACTTCTGATGGGACCTTGGTTCCTTCGCTAAAGCTATAGCTCCGTTGTTGTCGCAATACAGAGGTATTGGATCAACAATGGTAGGAACCACCTGAAGTTCTGTTAGGAACTTCTTCATCCAGACTGCTTCTTTTGCGGCATCGCAAGCAGCTATATACTCCGCTTCCATCGTCGAGTCAGCAACGGTGTCCTGCTTGGAGCTCTTCCAGCACACCGCCCCTCCATTGAGGGTAAAGACATAACCCGACATGGACTTGGAATCGTCCTTATCACTTTGGAAGCCGGAATCAGCAAAGGCCTCCAACCTGAGGTCTTTTCCGCCGTAAACCAAGAACATCTCCTTAGTCCTTCTCAGGTACTTGAGAATGTTCTTTACTGCTATCCAGTGCTTCTCCCCTGGGTCTGACTGATACCGGCTTACCACACTCAGTGCGTAAGCTACATCTGGTCTGGTGCACAACATCGCATACATTATAGAGCCTACCGCAGAAGCGTAGGGTATAATAGACATGCGTTCCCTTTCCAAATCAGTCTTGGGAGACATCTCTTTGGAGAGGGTGATTCCATGACAAGCCGGTAGATTACCGCGCTTAGAATCTTCCATACTGAATCTTTTCAGTACAGTGTCGATATACCTGGACTGCGAAAGTCCCAACATCCTCTTAGATCTATCACGATAGATCCGGATCCCCAGAATGTAAGAGGCATCACCCAGGTCTTTCATGGAGAACCTGTGTGACAAGAATCCTTTGACAGATTGTAGCATAGGAATGTCATTTCCTATCAATAGAATGTCATCCACGTACAAGACGAGGAATACGACACTTCTGGCTACAACTTTACTATATATACACGGTTCATCTGGATTTTTGATAAAGTCATATTCTTTGAATGTCTCATCAAAACAGATGTTCCAACTCCGCGATGCCTGCTTTAGTCCATAAATGGACTTAAGCAGCTTGCATACTTTCCCGCTGCTTCCACTCTGATTGAAACCCTCTGGCTGATCCATATAGACGCACTCTTCTAAATTTCCATTCAGAAAAGCCGTCTTTACGTCCATCTGCCAGATTTCATAATCATGGAAGGCAGCAATAGCAAGAAGGACCCGAATGGATTTGAGCATAGCCACTGGAGAAAACGTTTCGTCATAGTCCAAACCAGGTCTTTGACGAAAACCCTTTGCAACAAGTCTAGCCTTATAGGTTTCCACCTGTCCATCTACACCAATCTTTTTCTTGAAGATCCATTTGCATCCTATGGGTTTTACCCCATCTGGAGCAAAGTCCAAAGTCCATACTTTGTTGGTGTACATGGACTCCATTTCGGTCCGCATTGCATCTAGCCATCGTACCGAGTCGCCGCTCTGGATGGCCTGCTGAAAATCAGTAGGTTCATCATCATCTATGATGCAATCCTCTCTATCCCCATCTATGAGAAAACCGTAGTATCTCTCAGGCGGATGAGACGGCCTACTACTCCTGCGGAGGGGTGCAGGAATGTCCTGTTCTTCTTGAACTTCCAGTTCTACCAAACTTTCAGTAGCAGCTTGTGGTTCTGGAATTTCTTCCAGTTCTATTTCGCTCCCACTTATTTCCTTTTCTAAAAACTGATGTTCCAGAAAATGGGCATTACGAGAAACAAAAACCTTTTGTTCCTCTGCGTAATAGAAATAATATCTTTTGGAGTCTTTGGATATCCCACAAACATACATTTTACTGATCGTGCTTCGAGCTTGTCCACATGCTGCTTTTTAACAAAAGCTGGACATCCCCAAATCTTCATATGCTGAAGATGGGGTTTTTTCCCAGTCCACATCTGATATGGAGTGGTAGGCACAGTCTTGGTAGGAGCTCTGTTCAGAAGATATGCTGCTGATTCTAGCGCATAACCCCAAAAAGATCGCGGTAACTCAGCATTACTCATCATGGATCGTACCATATCCAATAGGGTTCGATTCCGTCTCTCCGATACACCGTTATGCTGTGGAGTGTATGGAGGAGTAAGCTGAGAGAGAATTCCTTTCTCTTTTAGGTAACCTAGGAACTCGGCACTTAAGTATTCACCACCTCGATCAGATCTAAGTGTCTTGATACTTTTGCCGGTTTGGTTTTCTACTTCATTCTTATACTCTTGGAATTTCTCAAAAGCCTCGGATTTATGTTTCATCAGATAAATGAATCCGTATCTTGAGTAATCATCCGTGAAAGTAATGAAATAGGAAAAACCACCTCTTGCATGCGTAGACATTGGACCACATACATCGTTGTGTATGAGTCCTAAGAGCTCGCTCGCTCTTACTCCATGTCCAGTAAATGGAGTCTTTGTCATCTTTCCTTTGAGACAAGATTGACAAGTGTCATAAGTTTGATATTCGAACGAGTCCAAATATCCTTCTCTATGCAACTTAGTCAACCTTCTCTCATTGATGTGACCCAGTCTACAATGCCATAAGAAAGCTTTATTTAAATCTGGAGACTTTCTTTTTAGTGTGTTCTGGACATTGAAAATTTGGAGTTGGTTTAAAACATATATACCGTTATTTAGTGTACCGGACCCAATCAAACCATGATTAAGGTGGATGTTAACAACATCTCTTACAAACGTGAAATCATAACCTTTATTTGATAACAAGGAAACTGATATGATATTACACGTTAAGCTTGGTACAAAAAAACAGTTATGTAAAACCAAAATGTGTCCACTTGTCAATCCCAGGTGATAATCCCCGACGGACGCAGCTCCCACGCTAGCTCCGTTAGCAACCTTTAGGGTCATATCACCTTCCTTCAGCACTCTACGGTTTCTCGATGCCTGCAATGAATTGCAAATATGAGATCCTGATCCGGTATCCAATACCCAGGAAGTAGAGTTAATTGACAGACAATTCTCAATTACAAACACACCTGAAGTCGAAGCCACAGCTTGCTTCGGTTCCTGGTTCTTGGCGTTCCACGCCTTGCAATCTTTCTTCCAGTGCCCTTTCTTGTGACAATGGAAGCACTCATCCTGGCCCACTACCGGTACCGCAAACTTTTTCTTTCCCTTCCCTCCCACCTTACTAACACCTCCTCTAGGTTTGGTGGCGGCCTTCTTCTTCCTTCCTTTGGCCCTAGCCTTGGACCCGGAAGAAGATGCACCGCCAACAAATATAGCGGGTGTTTCCCTTGTCTTCTGCAAGGTGCCCTCTGCACTCCTTAACATGTTCAGGAGTTCCGGAAGTTCAACTTCTTTTCTTTGAATGTTGAAGTTCAGGATAAACTGGGCGTAGGTGTGAGGAAGGGACTGGAGAATAAGGTCTGTATAGAGCTCATTATCCAAAGTCGTCCCAAGGTCTGCGAGCTCTTCTATATAGCCAATCATCTTTAGGACATGTTCTCCTACCGATGACCCGACAGCCAATCTCGCTCGAAACAAGTTCTTAGAGGTCTCGTATCTTGCTATACGAGATTGCTCTCCATAAAGTTCCTTTGTATGGAGAAATATGCCATCTAGGTCCATATCCTCGTGCCTCCTCTGATGTTCATTGTTCATCGAGGCAAGCACGATGCACTTGGCTTTCGCGCAATCGAAATCCCAGGTTTTGCGGATTTCCTTATCCGCATTACTGGATTTGGGACCAGGGACAGCAGGTGCCGTAGCGGTGAGGACGTACCCCAATTTGTCATAGGTCAAAGCCATTTTGACATTCCGCAGCCAATCTTTATAGTTTGGCCCTGTCAGTATATTTTTCTCTAAAAGTAACTTAAGTCCAGTCATTTTCAGGGTCGCTGCAATTAGGAGAGAGAGAAGAAAACTCTTTATCATGATGCTCTTGCAAGTTTAGAGTGGTTTTAAGTTTATCTAAACTGGATGGCTCGCACTGTTTCTCGAATCCTTCCTCAAACCATAAAAGAAGAATTAGCCAGGACTATTCTCACCGTACAATACTTGCTTAACCGTTCGGCCAGGCTAGTGTCGATACTTCGAGGGAGGTTTTCCAACGCTTTCGCGAAGTTCCTTAATTAAATAACCTCTTTTCTCTGGGGGCGTAACCCCGCTGACACCTTTCTTGACACCTACTTGGTTTATAGCATTGATTGTTAAGTGACGAATCTCCTGATAAGTAGCATATACTCACAGTAGGATCGGGATCCAAATATCATCGTATGATAATATTGAAGGAATGCTACCAACATTCATCAAACTCCAAATGGTATGCATCTCTTTGCAAATTTCAGTTTCTTTAGAAATTCCCGATATAAGTTTTTGCCCCATGCTCTTATGACCTTGGCTTTGGTCAAAATGTCATAAGTCACATGTCAAGTTCTACCCGTCATTATCTTGTCAATTTGAACCCATCCGTATATACCCCTGACTTTGGTCAAATGATAATACAGCTGTCCCAAACCAACTCATCTATCTTATGCAACAAATGAAAAACCCAGCAGCTACCAAACACTATGCCTTGACTTTGGCCAAAATGCATAGCTTGAATACTACTGAATACCCAAATGAAATGACGGAGGGCTACGAATGGTTTTGGCGAAACCGTGAACGTAGTGAACTTGATATAACCGAAGGAACCTGATAGCTTTTAAAAGGAGTGGTTAAAGCTCCGTATTTAAAAATATCTGTTTTTTTAAAATTAACCGAGTGGTTTCTTTTAAATTGTTCCAACGATTAAACTTTTGGTTTATTTTCTTTGCATTATAAATAATGCGTCCCATCATTAACCTATCATTACAGAAAACAACGAAAATACAACGTCCTCTTATGCCATCTGCATTCGCCACGGGGTCCCGTCATCACCCGGTAGGTTACTTAACTAACGACAGAGCGGGGGCTGGGCTAGCGCGGGTGTAAAACATAAGTGACGTCTAAATAGCTATCATATATAGATATTGTACATTCGTCAGACGCAATAATAGGCATTCCAGATCACAGATGAACTTTATTGGATTTGCAAGCAATCCGTGTTTGTTTTGAGCCTGCAACAAAAGACGGATTACACAGTTGTGATGAATAGCCATTACCCCACCCAAGACCCCAACGGGTACGGCAAACTACCCGCCCGGCAGTTTGTGCACCCCACCTAGGGTCTGTCCTAGGAGCAAAAACAGTAAAATGAAATAATACAACGGTGGCTACAACCGCAACCTGGATGTGCCCCGCAAAATAATATTACAACAAATTACATTTACATCAAATGAATTAAATAATAACCCATCACATAACCCCGGCTATACATCACAACAGTCCAACACAGTTCATATACACAAACAGATAAAATCCATTACAGAAATGTGCAACCCCCTGCCAACCGACATACTAGCAGTTAGGGAAGGTTTACGAACACATTATACAAACACAGATATAATCCAACAAGAAAATACCGTATAATTTCGATCGATTAAACACATTTAATTTTGCTCCAATACTTCTCTGTAAATCTGAAACCTGAGCAAAAATAAAAAATTCCAGAAAATACCAAATATCACAGAGAACCAACACAGGAAAATTGGGTTCATGAATCGGCAACTCGGCGGCGGAAGCGCAGCGGATCGGTGGGATCCGCCGTGGTTCCGCGGCGCTTTAGCCGATTCATGGGCCCAATTTTCTTGGGTGTTCTACTACTGTCATTTAGAGCTATCTGAACCTCCCTGAAAAATTTTTGGACTTCATTTAAAAAACGACAGAAACACATAATATCGGGGTTTTCCGGTTTCGTTTTTTCCGTTCAAAATTCATACAATTTTGCAAGTGAGTTATTTATTGTTTAGCGAGGCTCTGATACCACTGTAAGTCGATGTACAACACCCCACGACTTGCGGGGAGGCGGAAATATGAAAAACAATCTTGTTCTTTGCTTAAACATCGACTAACCGCATGAATCGAAGCTAAACGATAACTAACATCAAACATAGAAGTTAACAACTACTATGTATAGGGATTATACCTAAAGAACCGTGTCCTTCATCTTTACGAACTCCACCTCCTCCTCGGCCTTCTCCAAGTAGTAGACGATCCACCACGAGAGCTAAACTCCAAGCTTTGCCTCTAAACTTGAGGCAACTAGGTATCTTTAAGTGCTAATCAAAGTACCTAGATAAAATAGAGTATGGTTATGGATTAAGTAGTTTAACTAATTCTTGTACTCAACACATGAGAGGGGAGGATTAGGGTTTGAAGAGAGAGAGCTTGAGGAGAGAGAAGATGAACATAATAATGAGAAGAGAAAATGAGTTATCATAATATATATCAAGCATTTTATTTTATCAAGAAAAGAAAAGAAAATGATTTACAACCATGCTTGATAAATATCTTGTGGTGATTCATCTCCATGAGTCATTAAGCAATTATGAAGCATTAATGACATGGATGAATCATCCATATGACTCACTAATCTCATTCAATGTATATGCCACCTAAACCTCCTTAGTCACCATCTTCTAGAAGCTTCTCGCGCAATTACGAGAACGCCCCTCCTATGCGTGAAAACACGGAAAAACTTTAGACTGTATAAATCCAATAACCGGATACTAGTAACTGGCTTAAACCAAAGTCGACTAGTAAAAACTGTCCGAAAAGTCGTACGTGCGTAAACACACGTATGCGTCCGAACCCTTGTCGTAAAACCATACGACCTCTATATCTTTTTGCCTGGAGTAGGGAAACTCTCTGCGTGGGACTCTAGAGACTCGACTACTACGCTGGCAGTGGGTTTAACCACAGACCGCAAGCGGCACTAGCTGTACGTAACGGTCCCCAGGTAGATGTCGATAAGAAGGCCGATGAGGAAACCCATCCGAACTCCTACTGAGTCTGATGTGACAATCTCCGTACAGTCCGGTCCGTTCGTCTAAGACTATCGCATATCGGGCCTAGGGGGGCGGCAAGCGTCAGTCCCCTAATAGCGGTATAAGTCGTGTCGGAGCGAAGCCCATTACACCCTGAGAAACTACTGGAACCTACCAGCAAATCTCGCTTGCCCTGGCCAGGGACTTTGCGTAATGGCTCTCTGACACAGCGCGATATCAACCCCCAATACCGGAAGAGACGAATCCTTTCTAACCGCCACTGTCTCCAAGTGCTCGGGACTGCACCCAACTGCTACCTGTTTGCACGACTCCATTGAGCCGTGGTAGGGTAGCAATCTAAGAACAGTGGGACACACTCGAGGCGAAGTAGCAGTGTCAAGTCTGCGGACTATGCTGTACTCATGTCACCTGGGAACTGTTCACTGACGACTGGTATAAAACCAACCAACAGTTCCCTGTGAGTCCTGTCCGGTGTACCCGTAACCCAACGAGCACCTGCATACTATCTCCAGTACAACGTACTGACGGCTGTGGGACAGACCATCTTCCCAACTGGGATGAGAAGCGTACACACTAGTCTACTCCGGAGTATCGATGCTCTGTCTCGATAATCCAACGACTAGGGACCTGAATAAGGATGTGCTTGTGGACTACCCAGCCCCCACTAGTGTGACTGCCATCACAACGCTGATAGTCAAGCAAGATCCTAAGAGCTCTATCAATACGTATACTCACATATTAAGATAGAAAAACCAAGTAGCATACTACTGTGTTTAGCAAGACTGTTATATATATGTGAATATCCCAAGCTTCCATTAAGTAATATACAAACTAGTATGATACAATAATGGCCCCTAGAGTATATACACTAACAGAAACGTCATGAGCAGGAAACAGATGTTGAATTCCTTCGGAGGATGCTTGTGAAGAAGGACAAAGAGGCTGCGGAACAAGCGGCCAACATAAAACAAATGGCCCTTTTATTCCAAGATATGGTGGGCCGGACCCTCCAGCTGAAGATCCTCCAATAATAATTGAAGATGGTAGAGGAGAGACATTAAATCCTCTGCCGGCTCTGTCAGCAGCCAAGGAAGAGACCGTCTCCAAAGCCATGCTCGATAATTATATAGCTCAACAAATACGAGCTCATCAAGCGAATGAAGCAAATGGCCAAGTCGTCAGAACTGGGCGACCATATCCAGGATGGTACAATCAGATAAAGTACCCGCCAGGATACGCAATTCCTAAATTCCATGTGTACAAGGGGACAGGCAATCCCCATCAACACGTCGCTCAGTTCAGGGCTTTCTGCGGCAACATTGGAGGGGATGATAAGCTACTGCTTCGCCAATTCGTCGGCAGCTTAGCGGAAACAGCTTTCGAATGGTACTCAGAGCTTCTTAACGACTTCGTCAAAACTTTTACAGAGATGGAATTACTATTTATACAGAGGTTCGCCAGCGCTAGCGAGCGCACCCCGATCATCGCGTTAATTAACGCCAGAGTAAAGCCAGGTGAAACATGGGTGCAGTATGCAATACGGTGGCGGAATCTATGGTCGAAGTGCGAGCAGCGCATCGAAGAAGCGCCTGCAGTAGGCATGTTCATAGGAACCCTCAACCCTCAGGCGACCATTTCACAATTCATGATGTTCTTTAAGCCAACTACTTTCCAGGCCTTGATTGACAAACTGGCCCAAATGGATCAGATGGGTCATAGACCATCCTCTTCGAAGTTGGAATCTCGAAACGAGAAAGGGAAAGGGAAAGCGACCTTCGTCACCAATGCACAGCAGCAACCCAGTGTTCCAAAACCAATTGACCGCCCAGACGAAAGACGACGATTCTTTAATGAGAAACTTAAGCGCCCTTATTGGTTTCCCCGGGATAAAACGAGGAGATTGTTTGAATTAGCGGTGCGCAACAGGCTCATCATCCTTCCGGATCCAAAACGCCCATTGCAACCCGGTGAGGCTAATAATCCCAATTATTGCCCCTATCACCAAGCGATAGGCCATCCAATCGAAGATTGCTTCGTCTTCAAAGGGTGGATTGAGAACCAATACCAACAGGGCAAATTCGCACTGTCCCAGAATTGGAAAGTAAACCCGCCTTAACCGCACGCTCTCAAAAAGGCGGACACACCGGGGGCATCATGCTCTTTTGTAGAAGAAGCTCCATGGGAGGTCGTTCTTTCAGCCAAAACGAAAAGAATGCTGAAGGATCTCCAAACATTCCAGGCGATCAAATGGAAAAGTCCGCTGGAACCCGAAGTCATCAAGGGAATGCTGAAGCCACACCCGAGGCCAAAAATTGGTGGGGATGGTCAAAACGCCCATACCCAGCCGTCAAAGTCTTGGAAGAAGAAGAAGAAGACCAGAAAGCCCGTGAATCTTGGTGACAAGCGCACGGACCTGCAAAAATATATTGACGCGTTGGAAGAACATAACCAGAAAGCGCGGACCCCAGTCACACTCCAAGAGTTTCTTAACCACATCCTTGAGGACGGAAATGGTGAAGGAGAAGACTCGTCGGATGAACCTGAAGATTATGTAGCAAACTGCCATGTGATCTCTCACTCGTCGATAGACGGTGAAGAAGCTCCTGACGCAGAGAAACTGGGGGCAGATCCCGAATCGGAGCTCCTAAGACCATCAGATGAGATGATTGATGCTTTCCTGAACGAAGCTCTTCTGAAAAGCAAGACTGATCGAGAGCGCGAAACGTTCCTATTTGGAAAAGCCAAACGCCAGCGACTGAATGGAAAGATTGAAGCACCCTAACCAGATAGGAGAACTTCGGCCGCCAGCAAAAGCAGGTTCAAGACAAGGAAAAGGTTCGCTAAAGCCATATCGATGGGAATGAAGCTGCCACCCTCCGAAGGAAACACTTCTGAGGAGATACACATTAATGAAGAGGATGTGCATCCTAATTACTGTTTATATCATCGAAGGATTGCGCACCCCACCGAAGAGTGCAACGCCTTTAAAAATTGGTGGCAAGGGCATGTCGCTCACAGGGAACACTTTAAGAGGATGAAGCGTGAAGCTCGTCGACAGCGGAAAAATGCGACAGATGAACGAGGAAGAGCTGCCGGCAACCGTTACATGGTTGATAACAGGAGATCGCAAGTTCTTACCTTCGGGAGCGATTCTGAAGAAGAAATGACTTTCGGCCCTCTCTTCAAAGAATCCACCCCAGGAAAAGAGAAAGAACCGAAGAGCTGCGAGAACATTCAGCTGCGCCATCGCACGCTACCTGAAAAGAATCTCGGACCCATAAACAAGGGATCGAACAAAAAGGATAAAGGGAAAGAAAAGGTTCCTAAGGACATCACCCTCGATGATCGAGTCGTCGAAGAATTGGCAGCTAAGGACCCGCCCAAGAAAAACAAGGTGGATTACAACATTCTGGCACACCTGAGGAAGATCCCCTCACAGCTAAGCATTCTCGACGCCCTTCTGCTATCTAAGGAGGCGAGAGATCTTTGATCAAGGCATTATAAGAGCCTGACCAATTTCAAGCTTTCCTAGCCGAAGAAAAGATGAAGGATGAGCTGGAAGAAGTGCACACGGCCGATATCACCTTCGGCGATGAAGACTTCCTCCTCGTGACGTGCGAGCATAACCGTCCCCTTTATGTCTCCGGATACTGTCATGATATCAAGATAGGCAAAATCCTGGTTGACAATGGGTCCTCCGTCAACCTTCTCAATATGAGAGTGTTGAAAGCGATTTGCATGAGCGTTCAACACCTCGCTCGGGATAAGATCACCATCTCCAGTTTTGACTCCCAGTCATCACAGACGCTCGGGTCTGTAATACTGACGTTACGCTTTGGGCTACTCGTCACGGACATCAAGTTTCACGTTATTGACGCCAAGACTTGCTACAACGCTTTGCTCGGCAGGCCTTGGTTGCACGAGTACAACATCATCCCTTCTACACAGCATCAGTGTATGAAGTATTTCAAGGATGGTCTCGAGTATACCGTGACAGGGGAGCTGAACCCATTCTCTGTGAATGAAGTCCGAAAATAAGAAGATGCAAAATATTTCTCGCCAGACTTCGAAGACACGGAAAGGTGCCATAAGCCGGAGAATAAGCAGAAAGCTATCACCACTATTCCGGTCTTTGGGAGAGATACCGAAGAGGAGGAGGAGATAGTCTATTCAGGGACACCCCAATGCAATAAGCCGGGACCGTCCACCCCTATTCTGGTCTTCGGCAGCGACTCTGAAGATGAGGTTAATGCAGTATTTTTTGTTCGGCCATCAATACAAGCCTTCACTGGCGATGAACGAAGTTTGCAAATCGCCATAGTTCCGCAAGAGCATTACAAGGAGCTCGACACACTTGATACTTATAGTGTGTAAGAACTGCAGACGTTCTACGTCCCTCCCAGGCGAAGAAATGAAAAGGCGATCCTCTTTTATCAATCCACAAAAACCAAAGTGGAGAAAGAGATTTGGCATAGCGCCGATTCTATGCTCGATAGGCTCCAGCCCATCCGTCTGCCCAGATACTACACAGAAGGATTGAAAAGGCTGTTAAGATGCCAAGGCGTACCCTTTAAACAGACCACGCGACAAGCTCAGTTCTACAACAGGATCTGGAACGTCCCCGGAACTCAGCGAAAGTTGCCTAATGGGAGAATGGAAACGATCGGGCTTGGATATGTTCAATCCAAGAGACAAGAGCGATTCCATGGCTGCTACATTATACATGACTTTGATGAAGAAGGAGATGCTCTGTTAGAAGATGCTAACCCTGAACCAAAACAAGGTCTCGCCATGAAAGCGCCAAGTCCGTCGTTCGAAGAACATATGGATAGGTTAATAAGGGAAGCGGGTCAAAAGGTCCGGGATGATCATAGCCGCGAAATGGCCATCTATGAGAAAACCAGAATGCAGCACCTTCTTCAGTAGACTACGAAAAATGACGATACCCTTCGTCACCAGCCCGTCATAAAGAAGACTCGACGTGAAGGCAAAAACAAACTAAAGAACAGAAAAAACGTTCGACAGCAGCAAAGCGGGTCCAAGAAGTCGCGCGATCGAAAACTGAGCAGCCGGGATCCGTCTCTTATAAAGAAGATGGGTCGAGCATATTCTTTTCCCCAAGATAAGACAAGAAAGATATTCGATATTGTCATGAAACATCAAATGATTACGCTCTCGGAGTCCAGGCACCCCGAACAAGCAAACGAGGTTCATCACCCAAACTATTGCTCCTATCATCGAGCAATAGGACATCCTCTCGAAGACTGCTTCACATCCAAAGATTGGGTAGAAAACGAGTATCAGCAAGGTAGGTTCTCTTTATCCAGCAGTTGGAGGGTAACCCCGCCACAGAAGCATGAACCGAAAGCCACATATGCAGCGAGAGTAGAGCCGGATCAATATCGGTCTTGGAAGCGATCCCATACCTGTCATGCGATAACGCTGTCAGGAGAAGGAGTACACGGGGTATGGCTGACCTCCCCTGGTGCTTCGAAAACGATGATGATGAGGTGATCTTAGAGTTCCACCGGCGCCAAAAGAGCCGGAAGATGGGATACATACTACTGCAGATAACCTCAGAAAGATCGACTTGGGGACGGCAAACGACCCGCGGCCGACGTTCGTCAGTGAGTTATTGTCTGAAGAAAAGGTGGCTACGCTCAGAGATGTACTCATGCAGTATAAAGACTGCTTCCCATGGAACTACTCCGAGATGCCGGGGCTAGATCCAGAAATTGCCGTCCGCAAATTGGTGATTTCTCCGGACGTCAAACCAATCAAACAAACACCAAGAAGAATGCGGCTCGAACTTGAAATGAGCATCAACGCCGAAGTCAAGAAGCTAATCGACTCCGGCTTTATCCAAGAAGTTCAGTATCCTGACTGGATCGCCAACATTGTCCCAGTGATGAAGAAAAATGGGACGGTGCGCATCTGCGTAGACTTTCGGGACCTCAACAAAGCTTGCCCGAAGGATGACTTTCTCGTACCGGTCACCGAGCTAATGATAGACAACACGCCCACTCACGAAGTCTTCTCCTTCATGGACGGATCATCAGGGTACAATCAGATAAAGATGCACCCCGAAGACCAGAAGCATACCGCTTTCCGGACTCCTCTGGGCATATTCTGTTACAAAGTGACGCCTTTTGGTCTGAAGAACGCCGGCGCTACCTATCAGAGGGCCATGACGAAGATTTTCGATGACCTCATACATGAAGTCGTCGAATGCTATATCGATGACCTTGTAGTGAAAAGCAAATTGCACGAAGAGCATTAGGAGCATCTAAAAGTAGTGTTCCAACATCTTCGGAAATACAACTTGAAGATGAACCCTCTCAAATGCGCGTTCGGAGTCTCTTCAGGCAAATTCCTAGGATTTATCGTACGACATCAAGGTATCGAAATAGACCCGTCGAAGATCAAGGCGATTATGGAAATGCCTCCGCCGAGAACTTTCAAGCAACTGCGGTCTCTCCAAGGAAAGATCGCGTATATCTGGCGATTTATAGCCAATCTCTCCGGCAAGTGCCGTCCTTACAGTCACTTGATGAAGAAGGGAACCCTGTTCGTTTGGGATCGCAAATGCCAAAGCGCGCTTGATGAAATCAAGCAATACCTGCAAAATCCGCCCGTGCTGACTGCTCCGGTCAAGGGAAGGCCTCTCATCCTGTACACAATAGCCCTTAAGGGTTCTCTAGGCGCATTATAGGCACAAGAAAACGACCAAGGAAAGGAGAGAGCTCTCTACTATTTGAGTCGAGTTCTTCTGGGGAAAGAAAACAATTACTCCCTATTGAAAAACACTGCCTGGCGTTGATCTTCGTGATAACGAAGCTTAGACACTATGCTTTGGCACATGAGGTCCACCTCATATCAAAAGTGGATCCTCTCAAATATTTGATGTCAAGAGCCATACTAACGGGATGACTCGCTAAATGGGCCTTACTCTTAATAGAATTTTCGATAACATATCGTCCTCTCAAGGTAGTGAAAGGCCAGGCCATCGCCGATTTTCTCGCCGAGCATCCGATACCTGCCGAATCACCTTTAAATTGCGAATTGCCAGACGAGCACGCGTTTGACACAATCGACAGGGAGAGAGGAGAGAGTAATACCCGATGGGAACTCTACTTCGATGGAGCGTCTTCCATGAAGAAGTGAAAGCACAGCTCCCTCATAACCAAGTCTGGGGTAGGCCTCATCTTTGTGACTCCACAAGGAGGGATAATGCGCTTTGCCTTCTCCTTAACAGAGCCAAGGACAAACAATGAACCCGAATATGAAGTTTTGATAGCAGGTCTTGAGATCGCTGTCGATATGGGAATTGAATACCTCCTCATATACGGAGATTCCCGGTTGGTCATTAGTCAAGTAAATGGCGACTATCAAACGTGCAAACCGGAGTTGGTAAAGTACGGTGAGAGAGTGCAACAACTGCTGACCCAAATCCCTTCCTACGCCCTGGAAAGCATACCGCGAGCGGAGAATAGCAAGGCGGATGCGTTAGCCAAACTCGCTAAAGAACTGGCTGACGAAGACCTCGATGACGTGAGGATTGTTGTGCAAGGCCGTCGGGTTCTTGCACCGGCAGAAATATCTCCGGAGTCGTCTGAAGAGAAAGAAGCAACCAAAGAGACAGCCCTACAAATTAAAGACCAGGAAAAGGCTGAGGATTGGAGAGAAGTCTTTATAGACTACTTCAAATTCCGTCGAACACCTGAAGATGCGTTCTCAAGACATCAGCTCATGAACGACCTCTATCCTTCGCCTTCATCAATGACACTTTATTTAAGAGATTATTTGATTCTCTATGGCTAAGATGCCTAGGACCTGAAGAAGCAAGGAGAGTCGTCCAAGAAACTCATGACGGACTCTACAGTTCTCATCAAGCTGGCTCGAAGATGAAACTGAAGATCAAAAGGATGGGCTACTATTGGCCCACGATGATCCAAGATTGCCTTGAATACGCGAAGCAGTGCCTCTCGTGCCAGATTCACGGGGACTTTATCTATCAGCATCCAAATCCGCTACATCCAACGGTGGCTAGCTGGCCATTAGAAATGTAGGGAACTGGCATAATCGGGCATATCGAACCGGCATCATCCAGGGGCATCGGTTCATATTGGCGACAATTGATTATTTCTCTAAGTGGGCGGAAGCAATACCGCTAAGAGAAGTGAAGACGGAGAATATCCTCCATTTCTTCAAGTCACACGTCATTTATCGGTTCGGCACTCCGCGACGGATTATCTCCGATAACGGGCCAGCCTACAGAAGCCACAAGATCAGCTGCTTCGCACAACAACATAATATAGACTGGAGATAGTCTTTGGTCTACAATCCCCGAGCTAATGGTCTGGCTGAGGCTTTCAATAAGACCTTGATGAAGATCGTTAAAAAGACGGTGTCTCGAAATAAGAAAGACTGGCATGAGAGACTGTATGAAGCTCTCTGGGCATATCGAACCACGTTCAAAATGGCCACAAACACAACGCCCTATGCATTGGTATTCGGCACTGAAGCAGTACTCCCTTTGGAGATAGAGTTACCCTCCTTATGACTGGCAGTTATTACGAGCTAACGGGCGAAGAGAATGCTCATCTTCGGCTTGAGGAGCTTGATGCCTTCGACGAAACTCGGCTCATGGCGCAGCAAAACTTGGAAGCTTACAAAGCAAAGATGACGCGTTCGTATGAGAAATTGACTAGGCCGAAAACATTCCGTCAAGGCGAACTCGTGCTAGTAGTCAAGAGACCTATGATCCCCAATCGTGCCAAACGAGGAAAGTTCGAGCCAAACTACGAAGGCGCATACATCATAAATAAGGTCTACCAAGGTGGGGCTTACCTGCTCATGGATATGCATGGTGAAAGACCCTTCCGGCCAATAAACGGCCGTTTCTTGAAGAAATACTACGCCTAACGAGTTAAGGCCTAGGTTAATGATAGATGAAGACGCCTATGTCCGCTCACTATCTTTCCAAGCCCAAACTCTATAAGTAGTAGCTAACGAAATCGTTGCAACAATGGACCGAGATGTCCTTAAACTAACGACGGATCGAGATGTCCTAAAACTAACAACAGACCGAGATGTCTCTAAAATAACAATGGGTCGGAATGTCCTAAAACTAGCTATGGACCGAAACTTCCCTAAACTACCAACGGACCGCAATGTCCTGAAACTAACTACTGACCGAAACGTCTATAAATTACTACAAACCGCAGCATCCCAAGGCTGACGCAAAAAAAAGAAAAAATAAAAAAAAGAAAACGGTATGTCCATAAGCGAGATAGGCACGGATGAAAACCCGAAAGAGCTCCGTGAGTAAAAACAGCAGGGCTACCCGTGAGTTTGTGAAAACCCGAAAGGGTGCAATCTCGTTAAAAGACACTTGCAAGGTCCTCTCAACCTGGTGAGGAGAAAATACCTGCGTGAGATCCTTACGACTTACAAGGGAGAAACACAATTAGGGATACCCACGATTTCTAAGGAGAAATTACACTTACAAGATCCTCATGACTCATAAGGAGAATTTCCCGTTGAGACCCTCATGGCTCATAGGATTCAAAAGTCTTAAGCTGCAGGGATCTGAACCTTTTCTCAAGCCATCACAATCTCCAATGCTGCCCTACAAGCGTTTCAATATTGACCCTTGTATACAATCCACGGGCACGAATAAACATTTCCCTAACAAAGTTCCACCGGCGACTAGGGATATGCTCACACGGTGAACGACCTTTGTAAGTCCTCTCGACTTATAAGGAGAAAACACTCTTGTAAGATCCTTACGACTTATAAGAGAACATACACTTAAGAATCCTCATGATTTTTAAGGAGAAAACGCACCTACGAGATCCTCACGACTCGCAGGGGGAAACACCTTTATAAGACCTTTACGGCTCATGAAGTCAAAAGCCTTAGTCGACAGGATCCTAACCCTATTTGCTAAGCCATCTTTGTTTAAATCGACAAAGGCAAATGATGATTCGCTCCTGGCAATGTCCCGGTGGTAGCGATGCTGATACCTAAATCGGTATTAAATCCCAAGTCCTTTCATGGCAAATGATGATCGCTCCTGGCAATATTTCAGTCGTAGCGTTGCTGATGCTGAGATTGGCATCAGATTCTAAACCCAATACTCGTGATAAAAAAAAATCAGCGAGCCAAAAATGCATATGAAATAGCCGAAATGATGGGGCAACTTGCAACAAAGTCAGCAAGTAAAAATATATATGCATATAAAAATAGCCGAAATGATTGGGCACCGCGAAAGATAACCGAAATGATTGGGCAATCGCGACTTTCGCGATATAAAAAGCTGAAATGATAGAGCATCGCGGAAAGAAATAAAAAATGAAATGGAATGAAACCTTTTGCCTTACAGATGAGATCACATCGATCCCTGTATACAATCCAGTGGCACAAACAAAGAGAGGATCATATCATCCCACCAGGCTCCGTCAGAAAGAGAGCCAAGCCTCGATAGCAACATCTGCATCTCGAGAGATCACCAACGGCGTTCCTCCTCATTCTAGCAGGATCCAGACATGACAATCAACCTTGGAGCCATGGCAAAGTCTCTGTTCCAAACCTCGACGGTTCACAGACAGCCTAGAGATCACCAACAGCGTTCCTCCTCATTCTAGCAGGATCCAGACGCGACAATCAACCTTGGAGCCATGGCAAAGTCCCTGTTCCAAACCTCGACGATTCACAGACAGCCTAGAGATCACCAACAACGTTCCTCCTCATTCCAGCAGGATCTAGACGCGACAATCAAACTTGGAGCCATGGCAAAGTCCCTGTTCCAAATCTCGATGGTTCACAGACAACCTAGAGATCACCTCGACATCCGTCTCATTACAACAGACGCAACGTCAGCAAAGCGGAGCCATGGCAAAGTTCCCAGTTCCAGGACTCGGCGGCGCACAGACAACCGAGAGTCAACCCCTGACCCCGTACGGCTAAAGTTAGTCATGACCCCATATGGCTAAAGTCAACCCCTCCTGGTTATGTAGAACACGGGCGAAGTCAATCCTGACCCCGTGGGAAACAACTAGAGCACCTCCTGGTCATGTAGAACACGGCTAAAGTCAATCTTGATCCCGTGGGAAACAGCCAGAGCACCTCCTGGTCATGTAGAACACGGCTAAAGTCAATCTTGACCCCGTGGGAAACATCCAGAGCACCTCCTGGTCATGTAGAACACGGCTAAAGTCAATCCTGACCCCGTGGGAAACAGCCAGAGCAAATCGTGGTCATGTAGAACACGGCTAAAGTCAATCTTGACCCCGTGGGAAACAGCCAGAGCACCTCCTGGTCATGTAGAACATGGCTAAAGTCAATCCTGACCCCGTGGGAAACGACCAGAGCAAATCCCGGTCCCGTAGAACACTGCTAAAGTCAATCCTGACCTCGTGGGAAACGGCCAGAGCAAATCCTGGTCATGTAGAACACGGCTAAAGTCAATCTTGACCCCGTGGGAAACAGCCAGAGCACCTCCTGGTCATGTAGAACACGGTTAAAGTCAATCTTGACCCCGTGGGAAACGGCCAGAGCAAATCCTAGTCCCATAGAACACGGCTAAAGTCAATCCTGACCCCGTGGGAAACAGCCAGAGCAAATCCTGGTCCCGTAGAACACGGCTAAAGTCAATCCTGATCCGGTGGGAAACGACCAGAGCAAATCCTGGTCCCGTAGAACACGGCTAAAGTCAATCCTGACCCCGTGGGAAACGACCATAGCAACCCCTGACCCCGTACGGCTAAAGTCAATCCTGACTCCGTATGGCCAGAGTCAACCCCTTCTGGCCCCGTAGAACACGGCCAAAGTCAATCCTGACTTCGTGGGAAATAGCCAGAGTAAACCCTCGAACTCCCCGTCAAAGAAATGCTTTGACTCGGGAGCAGGTCAACTCATCAATCACTTACAAGTCCTCTTGACTTGTAAGCGAGAAAAATTCTCTTGTGAGATCCTTACGACTCTCAAGAGAAAACCCACTTAGGAATCCCCACGATTCCTAAGGAGAAACCACACCTGCGAGATCCTCTCGACTCGTAGGGAGAAAAGTCTTTATGAGACCCTCACGGCTTATAAATTTGAAAAGTCTTAGGTGGCAGATCCTAACCCTATCTCCCAAGCCATCATTGCCTCGCAGAGAGGTCAAGGTAGATTTTCTACAGACCACACTCTCCTAAGTCAAACATCGACAAGAAAGGAAACAACCACTTACAAGTCCTCTCGACTCGTAAGCAAGAAAAACTCTCTTGTGAGATTCTTACAACTCTCAAGAGAAAATACACTTAGGAATCCTCACAATTCTTAAGGAGAAAATACACCTACGAGATCCTCTCGACTCGTAGGGAGAAAAGTTTTTATGAGACCCTTACGGCTCATAAAGTTGGAAAGCCTTAGGAGGCAGATTTCAACCTGACTCCTAAGCCATCGCTGTCCTATGAGAAGATCAAAATAGATTATCCACAAAATGCATTCACTAAAAGGGACATACCACCATGAAGCAAAATATGCCTTTTATTTATGAATCAAAATGAATACGAAGTACAATTTATTAAAGAATAAAAAAAAATACTCTCATTCAGGAGTATGTACAAAAAAAAAACATATACATTGTCTTCAAGCCGGCGGATGATTTAATAGAGTCGTTAGTTCATCCTTCTTCCGCCGGGTCTCGGACTCATATTTTGTTATTGCAATAAGACGGGCCTCCGCTTGAGACTGTTGGGCCTGGTACGAGGCGAGCCGACTTTCAAGCTCCTTTTCGGTAACTTTGTGAGGTTCAACCATCTCGCGAGTAAAAACGACGGCTTTATCAACACCTACTACCTCCCTGATAGCTTCTTGAAGCACTCGCCAAAGTTCATACGCATGAGTGGTTTTGGCTGTAAGTTCAGCTTGAAGTTTCCCCAGCGCTTTGGAAGCTAGCCCCCTCTCCGAAAACTTTCGGTTGAGCCTCTTCTAGCATTATTGCATATTTGCGGCGCACCGTTCAATCAGCCCCCGCAAGCTCGCCTTTGCAGCCACAACCTCTGAAGGAAGGCGCGTACATTCAAGACTATGCAAGCAAGCCTCCACCCGACGACAAAACTCAACCCAGACTTGTACCAATGTTTCACTATGGTAAGTAGCAAGAAAGGGGAGAGAACTGTTGGTTTCGGCGGCAAATTCTTCGGCCGTGATCAAGCTACCAGCACGAAGGTCTTCGATTAGAGCTGACAAAGAGTGAAGGCTTAGCTTTTCCATCCGTTCAGAGGCACGTAGAGCATAGGGTCCGGGTGGCATGACGATGCGAGATTCCAGCGTGGTAAGAACGGGCAAAGCTGTTAAGATTCATAAAAAAGAAATCAGCGAGAGTTGCAAGTAAAGAGTAGATGAAACAACGTCGAAACTTTACTTATCCACAGTCATGCAAAAATGCAAGAAGGGTCTAGAAGATCCCCAGGCCCGTTAAGGATCTCAACTTCATCGTCAGCTTCCAGAACTACAGAAGACATTAGCATTATTATACGAAGTAATAGTAATGCCATGAGAGGAGCTAATAATACTAACCTTGCCCGGAAGATAGGACGATGTGTTGAGGGGATATTGCCTGTGGAGCGGCCATCTCTAGCAGACGCTGAAAAGACTTTCTGGAGGACAGGTCCGCGATGGACGCGGCCAATCCCGGTAGCTCTAAAAAGACAGAAAGGTTCAGATAATGAAGAGATCATTAAAACAAAAGATAAAAGAATACCTTCGATGCTCTTCCCGCTCTGAACTGTAGGGATAGCAGCTTCGGCAGCCTCCTCCATGCCTTCAGGCACATCATCGGGGACATGGGCCGGTATAACAGCTTCTAGTTGAGGAGAAGCGGCCACCGCTACAGGCCCCAATGAAAGGACGGTGGCCTCGGCTACCTGTCCCACGGTCTCCGGGCCGTCCCCAGAAAGATCCATTGAATCTGCGGCCAATAAGGATGGCTCTTTCGGGAGAGCAAGCACCGGGAGAACGGAAGCCACCAATGGGAGCTCTGCAGCAGGAATAGCGACCGTAGCGACCCCCTCCACACCTACTGGTGTCTCATTGGGATATTTACAGGATCCGCAGTCAAAGCGCTGCTCGAACTCAGATTCTCTGCCATCGCCGAGGTCCCTGCAAAGTTTTACGGAGATAAGAAGACATGGAAAGCAAAACAAATTACTTGCCAAAGGAAAAATATAAAAAATGTGCATACCGATTCGCCAAGATGCCTCGTGTATAGCTTTTTCAAGCCGACGTTCCTTCCTAAGAAGGTATGCTCACCGGGGTTCTAAGGTGGATTCATGGCCGCCGGTCCATAAAGACAATTCATCTTCAGAAGCAGCAGAGATAGGCTTTTTGAGGGCTATTTTGCCTCCCTGCTCCAGAGGACCTATAAATACTCGCCGCATTGATGGAGGATCTTCATAGAATATCAAGGCGGGATAGGAACTTTTCGACACGCGCACATTCTCGGTCTCGTCCTGGGAACGCCTTATAGCTTCAACCAATTGTGCGGCTTCCTCGGCGGATGAACCTGGAAAAAGAAGACCATCATCCAGTTCTTGCATAGATATTGGTTCATCTTGAATGATAGGCTCGGATTCCGTTAAAAAGTCAAGCAGACCGGTGACTGTCTTCTTCTTCCGCTTCGGCCCGGAATTAGCGCTGGAAGATGATCGCTTCCTTCCCTTTGGCGCTTTGGTGCGACGATCCCCAACCTCGCCTCCAGTATCTTCTTTTGGCGGTGCTACCGATGATGACACTGCCATCGATGACACTGCAACTGATGGAACTGCCGCTGGCATCTCGGAGGAAGCCTTTGCTCGAGCTCTAGTACGCATCGGCATCCCTGCAGTGGGAGGAATCGACTCAGTTTCTGCGGCCTACGAGATGACGACCGCACCACCATCCCTCAAAAGAGGGTGAACGACTGACCGCGGTCGCAACGGAACGTGAGCAACTTGAGTTTAGGCAGGAGTTTTATATTCAATGAGCACTCGCCTTTCCTCGGTAATGATAGGACCAACCCGGTGGCGATACCAACCCACAAAGGAGCCTACATACCTGGGGAGATAATCAGGTTCTGGGATCATGAACACGGAGCCAGTATTCAGCCGCATAAAATGATGAATAACGTCGCGAATAACTTCTAACGATGAAGTAGGCTCAACCAAGAACGCTTCAAAGGGGACGCCCTGATCATACCTCAGTTGCCGGGCAAAGCGGTGCGGATTATACCGCATAAGGAGAGCCGTATCATTCTGGAGAAACACCAAATAGCCCGACCTGATCGAGTACAGATGCATGATCTCTCTAGGCTTTAAAGAGGGTGCTCCCCCTTTTGACAAGTCAAGCAACTGCTGGACAGGCCCTGCCAGAGCAGAAAGGACTCGATCATTAAATACCATCCCGCCTTCGTTGGCATAAGGATTGAGCAGCACTCGAAGAGCCCCTAATTGAGTCGGGTCAGGAGCAGAAGTGTCCATCAACCTCATAAGCCGTGGAAAGGTATAAGCATCATAAAAGCTGGGTCTCTGGTGCGCAGCAAATGCTCCTAGCACGTGCATCTCAATCCATGACGTAAAATAATGAAGAGAGAAACTCACTACGTTCACGTCTGGGGTTGAGGTATTGGCTGCAGTGCTTAGCCCATGGTACAGATGCGACAGCCCTGCAATGCCCACGGCTAGTCGCGTCCCTTCGGCAATGCGATGAGCAGGGTAAATGACCGAGGCTCTCATGAATTGACGGTGCGTTGGAACGAAAAACCAACTGAGCCAAACGCTGATAAAACCGATGAAGAAAGTTTCTTCATCCATACCAGGAGCTGCGATCGACTCGAAAGGTACAGCCGACAAGACTGGAATGTAGAACTGTGGCAAATCCTTTTCTTTAGCCGGTAACTTATTTAAACCAAACCTGAAGTGGTCGTTGATATTCGCGAACTTCGGAGCCTCCTTTGATAGAACGTCTCCACGAAGGAAGCAGGCGATAAAGTTTTTAAAAGTGATGCCCTGTTCCTCTGACTCTGTGAACAGCTTCTCAAAAACCCCCAGAGTCTTAATTAGACTCGGGTACTTGTGGCGGACGGCATTTTTAGTCGACAAGCCGTCAAGCGTAGCGGGCACAGTCTCAAAGGCATACTCATCAGAGGGCAACAATTCTTCGTAAGGCGCTCCCCTGATCGGTAAACCCGAGAT
The DNA here is from genome assembly GCA_030015575.1 of Agapanthus africanus. NCBI lineage: Eukaryota > Viridiplantae > Streptophyta > Magnoliopsida > Asparagales > Amaryllidaceae > Agapanthus > Agapanthus africanus. Next base: position 44,990,597 of record CM057344.1, read on the forward strand.
CTCGCGAAACTCTTCCAAAGAGATCGAAACTTCGCGGTCTCCTAACAAGAAAGTGTTGGTGGGAAGATTCCATTGATTAAGGAAAGCTTTAACCCACCATACGTGAGGAGACTGATAACGAAAGAGAGACGCGTACACCGCCTGATAAAGCCCGACCTTCTGTAGTCGCACACGATGGGCGGATAGAATGTAACGAGCCCAGAGAAGATAGCCCGTGGGATGGCGAGAGGTAAGCCCTATCTTGTAGACTTTTCCCCAGGGCTGGGCTTCGCCTTGGCAAATACGACGCCCTAAGATATCTATGGCCGGCACAGGTTGGTTTGGTATCCCAACTGTCGACAGCTCGAGCCGGCCTATAGGAGTCCAATCCGCCACCTCTACAGCAAAAGCAGTCTGCGGACGGTCCATCGGCAAGAACGGGCGGAGAGGTTCTGTTGGTACCTCGCAAAGAAAGTTTCGGCGACCGTGGATGATATGCCCGTACCAGGTTCCCTATAAAAGTAAGTTGGTGCAATCCGGGTCATGAGCCCTGATCATTGCCATCGCTTCTTCGTCCGACGGTGATTGAGGAAAGGCCGCCTCCGAGCGAGTAAAGGAAAAGTATGGAAGAGAAGCCATTGTTCCTGAAATAAAGCAAGGGGAAACTGTTAGTGAAGCCCACACGTGTATAAATATATACATATATATATATATATACATATATATATATATAAGTATATATATAAGAAGACAATGGAAGAAAACGACAAACAACTTATTTCATGGGACAATGGGTTACAAAACACATGGGCCCCACAAAATCAATATGGCGGCTCACTAATCATGAGGCTGAGCAATCATCTTGAGAACAAAAGGAAACTTCTCAATAAATTCAAACAACTCCACACATTCCCCCAAGGAGAAAGCCCATTGCAGAAACTCTGTGCAAATCGAGAAGGATCTCTTCTAAACTATTTTTTTTGCAAGAACAACTCAAGATAAAAGAAATCCCAAGAAGTCTTCTTTTAAGAACTAAGTTCTGTAGAGGAATTAAATTCCTTTTAAACAGAGGAATTAAATTCCAGGAAAATTTTCAGTGCTAAGCTCTTTGAAATGGAATTAAATTCCAGAGGGAAAACAAGTACAATTGTCAAAACCCTAAGATCCGGAAAATGGCCAACATTTGGGGTTTGCTACCTAAAGATCGAGCGTTCTTAGGACATCAGAAAGATGAGTTTTTTTTTATATAGGGAGAAACTCTTGGTATGGATTTAAAATCCAAAGAGAATTGTTATAAAATTTCTTCGATCGCTCAAAACCATTACCTGAAGAAAAGATTCTTTCTTGGACAGAGTTAAACTCTGAAATTTTTGGAACAGAGAACTGAGCTCTGAGGAAGAGAATTAAATTCTCAAAGGAAAATGAACAAGGAAGAAGATAAAAGAGTGGAGGCGCTTTTGAGGAGACCCTTGCATTTATAAGATGTGATGGGAAACGGTTCGTCTGCCCCCTTCCCTAGGCAAATCCAACGGCCATAAAGATGACAGCGTTGCACTCACGTGCAAACACATGAGAACAACGCTGTGGAGGCATTTGTTCCCTTATAAAATATAAGGAAAAACCCCAATGGGGCATCACGTATCCACACGTGATCGGGGGTCACGTGCCGACACGTGATAGCTTCCTGAGGACTCTGAAATAATAAGAATTGAATCCTAATCAAATGGGGTCACGTGTCCACACGTGATGGGCCTTTAAACCCACTGAAAGGAATTAAAAGGTATAATAAAACAGTAATAAAAAACCCCAATGGGGCATCACGTGCCCACACGTGACCAGGGGTCACGTGCCGACACGTGATGAGTTCCCGAGTTCTTTAAAATAATAAAACTAAATTCTGGTTAAATGCTTAATCAGTGGGTTACATGCCAACACGTGATAGGGTCTTAAAACTCTCTGAGTTAATGAAAAGAAAAGCCCAAATGGGGCATCACGTGCCCACACGTGACCAAAGGTCACGTGCCAACACGTGATGGGTTTCTGAGCCCTCTGAACTAATAGAATTAAATTCTAATTAAAACCTTTATCAGTGGGGTCACGTGCTGATACGTGATAGACTCTTAAACCCTCTGAACTAATAGAATTAAATTCTAATTAAAAGGAAATCAAAAGCCCTAACTGGAAAAATATTTCCTAGATCTTTCCAAACAAAAAGATTGCACTTTGTAAAGGAAACACCGTTGGATTAAAAATCTAATGGTGATTAAAAAATCACCAATTTATAGAAAGATTCTGTAACAACCCCAAATTTCCAATACAAGTTTTTACAAAAAATTTTCAAAAATCCATAAAGGGGTATTTTAGCCTGAGCACAAGTTATAAGTAATTGTTTTGCTTTTTAATTACAAGTTAAAAGAATGTAACAACTCCATTTTTAGTGTACAAAAATTTGCTTTAAAATTAATGTATACTTGGGGTATTTACATTTACTGTTATTACATTAAGTAATTAATTAGCTCTATAATTACAAGAAGGAGCTTGTAGCTCATTGGTAATACCTTGCACTGCTGAACCAAGCCACCGGAGTTCAAATCCCATACCCTACATTATTTTTAATATTGTTTTTATTTTGAACCTTTAGAATACCAAGAGTTTACACGTGCATATCTCACAAAACCCCCACTACACCCAAAGATGTAACATTGCCAGAGGGTAGATGAACCGTCGGGGGGGGGATCCCGACCGCCTGACTCGGCCAGGAATCGGCCAAATCGGCCTTGACTCGGTCTGACTCAGTCCTCAGACCGAGTCACGGCCGAGTCGGCCGATTCCAGCGACGACCCCAACTTGAAAGTTGTGTCTTTTCATATTCTCTATGCATCTGCAAAATTTCAGCCTCAGACCATTTCCAGAGCTCTTAAAAAACCCTAATTACTCCACTTTTAATTCATTTTTATTACATTTTATCACATTTTTATTTTAAACTTTTCATCTACCTTAACGCTAGCCTAACCCTATAAATACCAACCCTACACACTACCCTCTCACCCCAAAATCCTGAGCCCACTCTCTCAAAATTTTTCCAAAGATCGTGTACTTTGAAAACAAGCTCAAGGCGAAGCTCCGACGAAATTCCGGCGAAACTTCCGGCGATCATCTTAAGAACTATCGGCGATGACGCAACACACCGACGATTCCTCTATTTCCCTTTCACCCTCTTGTGTGATCAAAAACCCGTAAGTCCCATTTTCTATCTATCTCTTCTATCTAAAAAATACGGTTTTACAAACCCGACGGAATCAGAACAAATCCGATTTCCGATTCGGTTTCTTATAAAATTCCACTTCTCACTAATACAATCATACTTAAACTTTCCTATGTTGACTATTAAACACTAATCAAACAATTTGATCAAATTTCGTCACATGAAATGATAGCCTTTTCAATTTATCGTATTTTTCACTTAAATACCACATTGTTTCAATCCTTCATTTAACCCCATCAAACTTGCTATACATTTAAAGTAGATCATGAGATAACGACCTACCTCCTCACACACTCATATGCAACACCCCCGAGAACCTAGAATACGAGAAAATAAACATTTTCATTTAAATACCATATATTTAATAAAACCATTTCTAAAAGATTTAGTTTTGATACACTTTTTAAAAAAAAAGTACCACTTATTATGAAAATACGATAAGTTGTGGACATCGGTCGTTTATCTAAACCTAACTTTGTGGTGTCTAGGCTAGGCAAGTGAGAAAGGTAAGTTTAAAAGGCCCGACTCACGGTTATTCGTGAGCGAATCCCTTCCTTCCTCACTTGTACTTACCTGGCCACAATTGGCGGTGAAGAGGCGATTTGAGGCATCTCACAGTTTGTCGTCTGGACCAGTTAGGGATAGACTAGTTGACTTAGGAGAATCTAGAACATACAATACGGAAAATATACACCTTTACAAATAAATACCAATTACTTCATAAAACCGTTTTCTAAAAGATTTAGTATTTTATAATCTTTGCAAAGCGCCGCTACAACCCACTTTGGGGAACCCGTTCGGGATGGTGCGGATTATCGCATATCCTCGGGCTTAGTAGTGCGAGGTTCAGACCTCCGCAAGGAGCATTCGGTCTCGAAAGATTTAAAATACGACATCTTAAGAAAATTAGATTTTTTAGAATATAAAATATTTATTAAAATTATTTTTGTATAAATATATGTATATTTATCATTAAAATACCTATTTTATTATGATATAAATATTCCATATTTTTTCTAAAAATCACAAGAATAAATTTTACACTAAAATACTATGAATTCCAAATAAATCAACTTTACAAATAAATACCTTTATTTATGAAATTAGGATATTTTCACTAGAAATATCACAATATAAAATCCACCTTCATTACAACTCTAAAGACAAATAACGAATACTTGAGATGTATTTTGAAAAGTATATAAAAGTATTTTTACATAAAACCCCCTCAAGTTTTATAAATTACCCTAAGGACCCTAGCAATTATAGGTTTAAGAAATAATCAAGATTTTAATTTACATTTCTAATTGTCTGACTTGGATTTGAGTCTGATTTTATTTGACTTGAATATGATTCAAGTACAATCTATAATCTTCAATATTACAATTCAACATGAATCCATGAATTCAATTATCAATCTATACAACTTGACCGAACCGAACCATGGATATACATTCCATTTACATGGTTCTCCAGTTATTCCATTTACATGATTCTACGGTTACATCCGTTTACTGATATCATGGTTTCGGTCAGTCTTTCAATTATACATTCAATACAATTTACAGTACAAAACAATACAGATAAAACACTACGGGGTTTAAAGGGTACATTGGTACGGAATGTGTTAAAGGTGGCACGAGACGGTAAGATTAAGACACCTAACATGAATCCAATTTCCGTTGTTCCAGGTTGTATAACGGAGCCTTGTACTTCCATTTGCCCTGGTCTCTAGCATACTGAGACACCTCTCGTATACACTGTCATTTTTCTGTACCAAGCTACAAACAACAACTTTAATATAAAATTACAACAATATAATACAACATTAAAAGCTACTCTCTCTCTTTCTTCTTTTCTACTTCTCCCTTATTTTTGGGACTTACCGAGCGATCTGTTCGCTGACGACATTCTACTTTTTTCTTGTTTGAATGTCGTCAGGTGGTTTGGACCCGACAGAGATCGAGCCATCTGCAGAAGACTTGGATCAGCTTGCTGAAGAACCAGAGCTCTAGTTTCATTGTACATTTTCCATTCAGTACCTTTAATTTCCTGTCATGCCATTGTTTAGGCATCATTTTAATTTCAGTTGTATTTCCTTTTCATGCATTGTACAAAAGAATGTTAATAAATAAAAGTTGCTGTTTTTATTATAGCTTGCCTCTTGTGTATTTTCTTTTATATTGCTTAGTACGCTTAGCGTATTTGCTTCTGAGTAAATACGTAGCGGGTCAGTCGCGTCCCCTTCGCCGTAGAATGGGAAGCGAGGCGTGACAAATTCTATACAAGGAAATATTTTCCTAAAATTTGCCAGGAACAACAAACAAAATATGTTTTGGGGATTAAAAAATTCAATGGTGAATAAAGTTCATCGAGTGATCTAAAAGATCATGTTGGTTATAAAATCAATCAAAAATTTTCAATGAAAAATTGACTAAACAAACTGATTCTTTTTTCTCTCCTATAAATAGGAGCCAAGAAAAGGAGGAAAAAAAAAGAGAGGAGATACAACAACAGAGAGAGAATATAAAAGAAAAGAGAATTTAATTCTCCAGAGAGAAAAGAAGGTCTCTTCAGAAAAGAAAGATATCTTTGGTAAGAGAGGGAAATAGATCATCCTATAAGCTCCCACAAAATAAAAAGAGAATTTAATTCTCAAACTAAGAGTTTAACTCTTCTGAATAAGAACTTAGTTCTTCCTTTGGTTGAAGGTCTGAAGAAGCAGATCTCCCCATAAATTGAGAATTTAATTCTCATTGGGGAGATTCTGCCATGCAGATCTAATAGCTAAGAGAAAACCTAAGTTCAGAGAATTATATTCTCCCACAAAGCACATAGAAATTTAATTCATCCAACAAAATTAGGGTTTAACCCTATAAAATAATTTAATTCTTCCAAATACATAGGAATTTAATTTCTCTAAATAAAATTAGGGTTTAACCCTATAAAAGAATTTAATTCTTAAATAAGGGACTTAGATTTTTCATGCACGTAAAAAGATCAAGTATCCAACATGATCACATGGCAACATATGACCCTCCCCTCAATGGTCAAAAAAGAATGAATGAGATGGGGTCACGTGCTCCCACGTGACCCTTGGATAAATCCCTCGAAATAAAGAGAACAAAGCCAAGTTAGAACAGATTTTGGGCGCCCTCATGTGTCCCCACGTGACCCCTAGCAAATCCTTTCAATATCCAAATCATGGATATCTATCACGTGCCCGCACGTGATGGTCATAAAGGCCAAGTGTTTAACACTTATTTGAATATTCTGAGAATAAAATAAAGGAAGTTTGGGCTCAACACTCAAGCGCCTCACGTGATCCCACGTGAGTGCTTCTTTTTAGTGTTTAACACTATTTTGTGCGCCGCGTCCTTAATGTTTAAACACTATTTTAAGCGCATCACGTGGGAGCACGTGATAGACGAGTATACTGTTAGTGTTTATGCCCTAAAGGCCATTACTGTATCATACTAGTTTGTATATTACTTAATGGAAGGTTGGGATATTCACAGTTGTATTGACAGTCTTGCTAAAAATGGTAGTATGCTACTTGGTTTGAGTCTACTTTAATATGTGCATATTTTTCTTTTAACGTATAGCTTATACATGTTAGTAGAGCCCATAGGATCTTTGCTTGATTACCAGCGTTGTGATGGCAGTCACACTAGTGGGGGCTAGGTAGTCTATAAGCAACTTCCTATACAGGTCCCTAGTCATAGGATTATCGAGACAGGGCATCGATACTCCGGAGTAGACTAGTGTGTACGCTTCTCATCCCAGTTGGGGAGATGGTCGTCCCACAGCCATCAGTACGTCGTACTGGAGATAGCATGCAGGTGCTCGTTAGGTTACGGGTACACCGGACAGGACTCGCGGGGAACTGTTGGTTGGTATTATATCCGTCGTCAGTTAACAGTTCCCAGGTGACATGAGTACAGCATAGTCCGCAGACTTGACACTGCTATTTCGCCTCGAGTGTGTCCCACTGTTCTTAGATTGCTACCCTACCACGGCTCAAAGGAGTCGTGCAAACAGGTAGCAGTTGGGTGCAGTCCCGAGCACTTAGAGACAGTGGCGGTTAGACAGGATTCGTCTCTCCCGGTATTGGGGGTTGTGTCACGCCCCGCTTCCCAAAATACGGAATACGAGGGGTTGACAAGGCCAGCCATGCTCCTACGGTCAAGGAAACATCCTGCCGTAGTCACACTTCGGCTTCTAGCTTTACATGGTAATCAGTAAATAATGCGCAGGAAATGAGAAATGCAGTAACTGGAACGAAATAGTATAAAGAATTGACCTGATGGGAAACAAAAGGTATAACTCTGAGTAGCAAATCGAGGTGTCTGTGATATACGTCTAGTCCTGATCCAGGCTAAATCTTCTCCTCACACTGAGCATGCATACTCAGGTCGTCAGAGAGACACAATAGCAATATAATATATATAAAATCATGTAACAATTCTAACAGTGATAATAGATATATATAACAGTAGATCAATGGCAGTATGGGTATGAACATGCAGTAATCAATGCAGCGGAACAGTAAAAGCAGTAGAATGATATGCCACGTATGTCAACACAGTAAGTAAGGTATATCAATACCAATATCCCTATCAGTCTCTAAGTCTCACTGTACAGGTCACTAAGCCTATCGTCAGTCCAAGTGTGAGAGTCAACCACTCGCGAGTGTCCTCCACCCAAGGGTAGAACCTAAGGGCAAGGGACCACGGGCCCAACATGTATATCACGGTAATAATCATGTACCCTGTAAATCTCCATATATCTCCCTAAATATATAAGCCGGCATGGGACTCCCGAGATTCTGTTGAACTCACACTCAAACTACCCCACACCCCGTGGTCTACATCAAACGCTAACCATAACCCTAAATACCAATCGGTCTGTGACAAGTCTGCGCGAGAACTGGAGGCAGGATCTCCATCAAGCACGTCCCGACTAATACCTAAGATAAATGGAAGTGTCTGGTGCCTTATCTGTGACACCCGTGCATGAGCTTCCATAAGTGTCCCATACCACTTATAGTCACACGTATACGCGTCCCACAGACGTCGACAATGCAATAGAATAATAAGGTTCACTGATTGTGTACAAGTACGTGTCACTTTCACTTATTCACTGATACACGAACACTAACGTACTTGCCACAATCATCACTAATACCTAACACTGGGTAATGCACGTTATCACTAGGTTATCAATGCAGCGACATTTGTATGATATGATGCGTAAACAGTATATAAAGCATGTTTAGGATGTCATAAATTAGTAATCTACCACTTGAATAATGTATCATAAATCATACGGTTACCGTTTAGTGAAACGATGAATGGGGAATAAATAGTATGTTCAGTTATCTATCCAGCGAATTTGGTTTCATGCCAATCGGGTTCCAGCATCATTAATTATAGCCATTTCATTTTAAGCGTTCACGGCTGGAAATCCGGTTTCAGAATCGGATGTCCGTTTCGCAACGCATTTTAATCCCAGTTGGGATCAGATTTTAGCAACACTACAGTTGGATGAAATCTAGAGTTTTCAGTAAGGTTTTCAACGCAATAGACGGATCTTCAATCGCGTCTGTACGTCAGGAGATTTACACTGTTTAATACTAGTATGTAAATTCTGATTCTGTTGGCACTGTTAAGCGTCCCGATCTTTTAAATTGCAGATTAAATAACAAACGATAACGAAACAGGATGGAACCACTTGTGTTGTCTGGCTAACAGATTCAACTATAATAAACAGCAGAGTTCCGCAACCTACGAGTTAAGGAAACAGGGTGGTGTTCATTACGGGACAGTAAACAACAGCTGGAGTCGCTCTGAACTGCAGTCCAAAGTCGCACTCCGATCCAAATATTGTCACAGTTTAAGTACAGAAACAAGTATAACTTTACTTAGGGTTATAGTTCATCGAGTCGGCTTCGATTTAAGCTCTCGAACGCATCATTCCAGTATATATAAAATTTATGGAGATTTTAACGGTTTGCAGGTACAAGGAAATTCCAGTTTTACGAGTAAACTTGGGGGTAGTCGTTTTAGTCGTTAACGGTCATATTTTCCAGCGAACCTTGTACAAGATATCCATCACTACAAGGGCCAATACAAACCATCCAGTTCCGTCAAAATAGACAAGTATTTTCATTGGGAACACACATCGAACAGGTATGGCACATAATAGATCTAAAATTGTAACCTTATGATATAAGTAATCTAAGATTGTAACTTGAGTATATAGCATGTAAGCAAGTAAAATACTTGCCTGGACACGTCTCGGGGATGTACGGTGATGGTAACGTCACGAACGCGCGACACACGCGCGGCACGGCAACTTGACTTGGCTCGAACCCGAGTCTCGGCAGCGGCTTGGTTGCTGGGGTCTAGACGCAAGGGTGGTGGTCGGTGGTGTGTCGAGGCCGATGATGAGGGATTGCAGAGGGAGAGATATTGAGAGAGAGAAAGAGTTAGAGAGAGAAAAAGTTAGAGAGAGAGAAAGAGTTAGAGAGAAAAAAGAGATTGCAGAGAGAGTGAGAGAGAGCAGGGGAAAGAGAGAGTGAGGGTTGTAGAGATAGAGAGTGTGAGAGGGATACAGAGAGGGAGAGAGAGTTGTAGAGAAAGAGAGAGAGAGTGATAGAGAGAGAGAGAGAGAGAGAAAGCACAGGGAGAGAGAGATGAGAGATCAGGGGAGATAGAGAGAGCTTGGGAGAGGAGCAGGGAGAGAGAGAGATCTGTGAGAGGGAAAGAGTGAGAAGCGATGGCGATGACGACGACGACGATGATGATGATGCGGAGGCGGATGATGGGAGTCGGCTGAGGCGGTTCAGGCTTGCCGGCGTCGGGGTACGAGTGGCTGATCTCGGTTGTGCAGGGGAAGCGAGGGGTGCGGTCGGGAATTCTGGGTTGAGGAGCGCCGGCAGTAGAGGTCTTGGCCTTGGAGATTGGGTTTTGGCGAGGAGGAAGGGGATGAGGATGACGACGATGATGGTGGCGTCGAGAGTAAGGAGGTGGTGGTCGGAGTTGAGGGAGGAGCGGGAAAATGGAGGAGAGAGAGAACGTGAGGGGGAGTGAGATAGAGGAGACGAGGAGAGAATGAGATAGGGGGTCGCGCGTCGTGGCGAGTAACGCGCGCGAGCGACGAGGGAGCGAGCGTGGGCGGAGGCGACGGGAGTGGGTCGAGCGCGCGGGGAAAGGAAATAGCCGTTGGAGAGGGAGATGAACAGGAGCGGGTCGGGTTGGGGTGAGCTGCGCGGCTTGGTGGGCTGGGCCGGTGGTTTTAAAGGGAAAATGAATGGAAAAATTTAAAGGGAGTGGGCTGGGGAGGCTGCTGGGCCGGCACGAGAAAATTCAAAGAATTAATAATAGAAAGGGATGGAAGATGGGCCAGAGGGAAAAAGCATGGAAAATTTGAGGAGAAAAGAGAGAATGGGCTGAGTATGAAAGCTGGGGCTTTTAGTTTAATTTGGCTTTTAGGGTTTGGGAATTTTGTTGGGCTTAGAAATAAATTCCTTTTATAAAAAAGGCTGAGGAGATTATGGAAGAAAAATGGTTTATAGGCTGAGGGAAAATATGTTTGGGTTATAATAAAAGAAGTATGGGGTTTAGAAGAAATAAGATTATAAATAAAATTATGAATAAGAATAAATAGAATTCTAGAGTAACAAAATACAGATTTTGGTATATAAGGGGCTGGGTATTACAGGTTGATATCGCGCTGTGTCAGAGAGCCATTACGCAAAGTCCCTGGTCAGGGCAAGCAAGATTTACTGGTAGGTTCCAGTAGTTTCTCAAGGTGTAATGGGCTACGCTCCGACACGACTTATACCGCTATTAGGGGATTGACGCTTGCCGCCCCCTAGGCCCGATATGCGATAGTCTTAGACGAACATACTGGACTGTACGAAGATTGTCACATCAGGCTCAGTAGGAGTTCGGATGGGTTTCCTCATCGGCCTTCTTATCGACATCTACCTGGGGACCGTTATGTACAGCTAGTGCCGCTTGCGGTCTGTGGTTAAACCCACTGCCAGCGTAGTGTCGAGTCTTTAGAGTCCCGCACAGAGAGTTTCCCTGCTCCAGGCGAAACGATATAGAGGTCGTATGGTTTTACGACAAGGGTTCGGACGCATACGTGTTTTTACGCACGTACGATGTTCGGACAGTTTTTACTAGTCGGCTTTGGTTTAAGCCAGATTCTAGTATCGGATCATTGGATTTATATAGTCTAAAGTTTTTCCGTGTTTTCACGGATAGGAGGGGCGTTCTCGTAATTTGTCGGGAAGCTTCTAGAAGGATGATGACTTGGAGGGTAAGGTGGCATTTGTATTTATTGGATTAATGAGTCATGAGAGTGAATCATCCATGGCGTTAATGTTGCATTAATGTTTTAGATGACTCGTGAGATGAATCACTCTATGAATTAATGAAGCATGATGACACATATTTATTTGTTATTCATTTTAATAAAATCATATGCTTCATATATTCAAATGATATTATTCATCCAAAAGGATTCTCATTCTCACCTTCTCTCTCCTCAAGCTCTCTCTCTTCAAACCCTAACCCTAACCTCTCATGTGTTGAGATCAAGGGTTAGCTAGACTAATACATCCATAATCCAATTCTATATCACCTAGGTTGCTTAGATTAGCACTTTGAGAAACCTAGTTACCTCAAGTTAGAGGTCAAGCTTGGAGTAGGAGCACTCGGGTGGATCGTCTTTGACTCGAGGAGGCCGTTAAGGTGCCGACGTTCCAAAGAGCCTACAAGGAGTGGAGGACAGCGATGAAGACCCGAAGGACAAGTAACGTGAGGTATAACTTCGAATCCGAGTAGTTAAACCTTTCGTAGTTTGCTAGTAACGGTTTAGACACGATTCATGCGCTCAAGTCCGTGTTACGAAACTTTGATAATTGTTTTTCATATATTCCGCCTCCCCGCGAGTTCGTGGGGTGCGTGATATGGACTTACATATACTCTAGTGTTTAACACTATATCCAAACCAATCTTAGCCTAAACTAGCTAAGTCTTTCAGAGACAAGATCTCCTGAAACTGAACTCCAACCATACTCTTGACATTCAAAATAATTCACAGAACCCTTTCAATCAACTTTGGTTCGAGGGTACATCTCTTCACACCTTTGATACATGTCGTTGTAATTCTTCAATGTCTTCAGAGAGGTGGTGGGTCCCAATGGCCAATAACTATCTGGTGCATTTCCAAACCCATGTTTGCATCTGAACTTGGACCGCAATGTCCCTAAACTAAACAACAAAGCCCAAATGCTCTGTTGTTGGATCTAAATGATCCTTTTAAGTAGATCTTAGTCTAAAATTAAACTAACGTATCCTTAACAAACATTTAAGTTGATCTTAATTCCAAACGAGATTAACGATCCTTAAATCAATCCAACTACAAATCCCCCAACCAATATTGGTTCAAAGGGAATATCTCTTCATTCCTCTGATATTTGTCGTTGTAATTCCTCAACGTCTTCAGAGAGGTGACGGGTCCCGACAACCAGCAAATCTTACAGACTATGATGTCTCTAAACAGAACTGTGAGGTCCTTAAGCTCATGGACTATGATGTCCTTAACCTTTACAGACTATGATGTCTTTAAACTGGACCGAGATGTCCTTAAACTAACATTGGACCGTAATGCTCTTAAACTAACAATGGACCGCAATGTCCCTAAACTAAACAATAGAGCCCAAATACTCTTTTGTTGGATCTAAATGATCCTGTTAAGTTGATCTTAGTCTAAAATTAGACTAACGTGTCCTTAACGAATGGTTAAGTTGATCTTAATCTAAAAATTAGACTAACGTATTCTTAACAAACGTTTAAGTTGATTTTAGTCTCAAATGAGACTAACGTATCCTTAAACCCAAACCAAAACCTAAATCTAAGAAAATACGGATTTGGACTAATCCACGCCCTACGGGCGACAACATAAATTAGTCTCCGTATACAATCCACGGGCAACCAAAAACAAAACAAACACACACGACACAAAGTGACTATCTGGAAAAGGAGAAAGTTGTTACCGTGATGCGGTAGCGTAATTAATTGCAGGGGCTTGCGCCTGCAGGGAAGAGCGTTCCCACAATCAAAAACCTCTTAAATGAGGGGGAATCTGACGAAATCTGCTACAACGGCCGCATCCGTCTAAACTTTCGATATATGGTGTTATAAATCAGCTTGGTATTTTCGGAGAGGTGGACGGATAAAACCAAATAGCATCTGCCCTCGAAATTCAGGCCGGACGATCCCAACGTCCCGGTCGCGTCTTTTCGGCGGAGAACAGCTGCACATGGATGGCAGGATTTGTGTTTTTGTCAAAGACAATTATCATTTGATAATTTCTACCCTAACTTTACGATCTATATTTAGGGAGAGGTAAGTGGTGCATCATTGTTTTCGGCAATACCGAGATAACTGACAAGAGAAGATACCACTCAAACCAATCTGCAATCTAAATACGTAACCTATAATAGCCTTTTGATTTCCTAGGGTATTTATGCGAAATTATGGCATTAAATTCTCGAAGTGTTTTATGTAACATATTATAGTTTAAAATTCTCGAATTTTTTTTGATTTAAATAAAATGGTGATGGTGTTTTGATAAAATATGCTTTTGGAAGGTTAGGGTATTTTTTTGAAAAACCTAATTTTAGGGTATTTTAGCAAAAACTCAGCCTTTTAAAAGTTAAGGATATTTTCTTGAAAAAAAATCAAATTTGAAAACCTTGTTTTCATTTAACTAAATACAAATGATAAAATAATGAGCAGTAACTCAATTAAAATAATTTGTCTTTCTATTCTTTTATTTTAAAATGATAAAAATTGTTTTAAAGTTCGATTTTTCATTCCTTTCAAGATCGTGCTCCATGAAGAGCTCCGCGTCTTACTCCATTAGACCCAGGATGCGCGATAATCCATACCATCCATAACAGGGTTTCTCTAAAAAGGGTTGTAGAGGCAAAATTGCAAAGAAAATAGTAAGGTTAATTCTATTTAAAAAAACCTTGAAGGTACTTTAATGAAAATCTTAGCTTTTGGAAAGTTAGGGTATTTAATTGTGCTGATTTAATTGTGTATTATTGTCTTAGTACTGAAACAAATGACAACTAACTGATTACTAATGCTATATCCATAACTGTAATTTGCCTGTTGTATACTATGTACTTGTTATAAACCTTATACGTATAGTTGCTCAGCTACCTTTACTATATGGGTTCCGGTCGGCTACATATTTAAAAATAATTTAAACAATATTAACGACACACCAATTTCTATTCATATTGATGTATCTATTGACAGATTGTTAACAGCTAATGCATTTAAACATTGTTTACAACACGTAGTGATATAAGTGGTAGTAGTAAGTTAATACGCATCATATAGTGCTGGTCACTAAAATGGTTAATCAAAATGGTTATATCTATTATGATAAGTATTAGTAGATGTATTAGTAAGTTATAATGTTACAGAATTATATAATAAGGATGATATACAGCAAAACACACACACACACACACATATATATATAACAACCGGAATATATGTGTTGGATTGGTAACCAGTGCAATGAACCCATCAGTGTCCATGATATTAACCAAATAGCATAAGTGGTATTTTAGTAAACAAGTAAGCGGTGTTATGTAAGGTTAGTGACAACCAGATTAAGAGACGCACTGATAAGAAGTTTTCAACAAAATATAAGAAAGGTATAGTGTAGTTTTAGAATGAATACCAATAGGAATAGAAGACTTACAGGTGGTTGGAACGTAAGGAAACAACGGAAGTTTTCATTAAGGTATTTCATCGAATACCTCCGAACGCAAATTTGAAATGTCGACGGATTGAAAATCTGGAGGCATCAAAATGACCGTTGTTCACACGCGGACTCGGGCCTAACCTTGAAGCCTTGGTTCTTGGCCCGGAACAATGCGGAAAATGGGCTCACACGGTCAAGGTAATGGTGTTGTCGCCGTTGCGGTTGTTGTTGCGACGACGGGTTTTGCTCGGCCAAGGGGTCTTGGCCGGCCGTGGTGATGGTGTTGGGGGTCAAGAAGACGACGAAGGAATTTTGTTTTGGGTGCTCTCGTTTGTGGGGCAGAGGAGATGATGGGATGTTGGCAAAAACACTAAATAATTAGTAATTGCCATTTTACATATAAGCTAAAGCTTACGAGCAATGCAACTTTCAGCAAATTGAGCTGTTTTGGACAAGGATGTGAGAAATGAGGTTCTTCTGTCTTCAAAATAAATAATATTCTACAACTCCAATTTATAAAGAAGAAAGAAAACAGGAGTTAATGCAGGGAAAAAAATCATATGAGAACCTATCTATAAATTTTTTATAGAGAGGAGATGAAACCGTACACGTAGCAGATTCACATCCAATCTGCCACGTGTATGGTATGGATTTCTCTCTATAAAAGGTTTTATAGATAGGTTCTCATATGATATTTTTACGGAGGTGGAGTGGGTTGGGCTTGGTCTCAGGAGAAAAGAAAAAATAACAAAAGGAAAAAGAAATTAGGAAAAATGGAAAATGGGTTTGGCAGTCATGGGTTTAGCATGGGAAGAAAAAGAAAAGGAAAAATGAGGTTTGAGCTAAAGAATTTGGGTATTGGAAAAAGAATAGGATAGGAAAACAGTTGGAGTGATTAAATAGAAATAAATAAACAGTATATTTATTAGAAAACAAAATGTTACATAATATATTTAATAGAAAATGGATGATACGGAAAATACCAAAAATAATTAAATATCATATTTTATTAAAAAATGATAATAAGAAGGCATATGAATTTTGGGGTCGTTATAAGGTATACATTGTAGCTTTGCCAGCCGGAGTAGCACATTGGTTCTACAACGACGAGGAGACTCCAGTGATTGCAGTCACGGTGTTACACCGGCAATTCCGCTAACCGACTCGATCAAAACCCTAGGGTATGCATGCTATCTAGTTGACTATTTTTTGTTTGGTAATCTTAACCAATTGCTTACTTTCTATTTAATACACTAACAAATATTAAAAAATCATAATATATCAATTCATTAAGAAAATACTAGTAGATTGTTCATTTACACCAAGTTTTCGTATTGATTAAATTTTTCAATATGATTAAGTTAATAGTGCACTAATTTATGATTTTGTTTGCAATGGCTTTTCTGTTGGATTTTTTAAGTTATTATATCCAACCTTTTAAGGTGGCCAATATAACACAACCATTTATCTTTTAGTTATGATATCTTGTTAGTTGGCAATACTAAATTGTCATGTGGATAGATATCTAAACTGAAGGTGAGAAAATATCTTATGGTTTTAACCGATAGATTATATGATGTTATATATAGCAATAATAGGAGAGGCTTCCATGCACTGAAAAAAATATACTGTAAAAAAAATTATCCTCTCCTCAAGATCCTTTGATGGCAGGGATCTTGAAAAGAAATAAGGAATTTGTTATCTTCTCTGATAGACTGAAGATTGTTTCTTTAGCCGTCGACGTAAAAAGAGGAGAAATCAAGGCTGCAACTTGAGAGAAGTTGCAACATCCGGTTTAAGTTTTTCCGCTGTGTATCTGATCGATATGATGAAGTTGGATATGTTTTATTTATTTATTGCTAACATTAGGTATCCCAGCGGAATTTTGATCACGATATTATTTTATAAATGATTCTTGATGAGAAGAAATTCTTCTCTCTAATTTTCAATTATAATATAAGCTATTGAATGTTAATAAGAGAAGAAATCTCTTTTCTTTTCTGCTCATGTTTAATATCAAAATTAATTGATATTGAGGATGTAGTACAGTCAATGAAAACTAAATTGATTGTTATTATTTCTAGATTTTTACTATGAAATCGATGGTTCATATTTAACAGTTTGCCTCTAATTATATTGAAACTCATGTGAACTTGATATAAATTATCAGCATCTCAAACCTTACGCTAATTATAATGATAGATTCAGATATCATGCTTCCAATTTTAATGTTGTTCATTTCAAACAGATTTGTCTCGGATAGCTATGCCATTCATAGTTTTTTTGTAGCCCAATTATAGATATAATTATGCTTAAAGTTTTTGGATTTATACCCTTACATTAGTCCAAATTAAATTAATTGTATTAATGGATTATCGTCAATTTAATTGCTAATTAACTTCTTGTACTTGAAAGAGTTAGTTTAATTTCATGTTCGGTATTTTCGTGTGTTTCCAGTAAATGGATTCCCCGATTTTAACTTCACATGCTAGGGATTTATATACATTGCATGGTTTAAAGAAAGAGTTTATATATGTTGTTGTTAAAACCTTTTATAATTTATTTCAGATCTAAATGCAATTTCTGAAATTTTTGGACTATTCTGTAATTACATAAAATTTTACTGCAATTATAGAAATGTAATTTTTGTGATTATTCGAGGTCTGTTTGCAAATTTTGATAGAAACTGATTCTAGGGACCTTACTGCAAGCTAAATTTCAGTATTCGCAAATTAGTCCAGATTTATTATTCTGAAATTTTAGGGACTGTTTTGCAAATTCTAGGTACTGATTTGTAATAGCCCATGATAATTATTCAAGTTAAATGCCTCTTGTACAATTTTGCAGTTTGTTGATGCCAAGATTTATTTTTGTATAATTCTGATATGGATTTATATAACGTACTTTTTGTTGTTATGAAATTCCTATAAAGATTAAGATTTGCAAAAGTGAGCTATTGCATATATTTTGATACGGTTGTTGCTAAATATTATCCATATTATATGCTTTATCAATTATATGTGTTATATAATTTTGATATGTATATATTGAGTAATTATTATCTGAAATTATTTATATGATAAATGTGTCACATGGAGTCATAGATGTTGTAATTTAGACTTATTCATGTTATATTATGGTGACACATAAGGAGTTGATTAAAATATATGCAAATATCATTATAAAGATGGATAACTTTCTAAATTAGCATTTTATGGTAATCAGCAAAGTGAACCTATTTGTGATAATTTAGGAAGATATGACCATATAAAATGTTAATGTTATTAAATTGTATTTAAACTTGATGAAATAATGTTCTCCTCCCAAAGGAGGGTCATCATGTTCGGAGTTTAAATAGCATGAAATAGTTAAATTAATTTTTGGCCTTAAGTATTCTATGCAAGGCATGTTGGTGAATTATCTCCAGTTAATATATATTTCGCTAGTTTAATTTTTTTGAAAAAATCATTAACTTAAAAGATATAATTACTCACATGTTATGACACTCGTCCAAAAGAGAGACTGTAATGACCTAATTGATTTACTTATCAAAATTAATCACTTAAGACCTTTGATTTTCTTTGATTAAAGTTACCGTGGTCTTATTGTGAGCGTGCTTATTATTTATTTGCAGTTATTCCTGCTTCTAGTTTACCAGATTCTAGTTTAGTTTCTTATTTGAATGGGTCGAATTTTGATGAATGGAAAGAACACATTTTATTTAAATTAGGGTGTGCTGATTTAGACTCGGCTTTACGAGTGGATGCTCCGCCTCCACTTACAGATGATAGTATTACAACTTAAAAAATGTTTCATGAAAAGTGGGAGCGCTTGAATCGGTTTAGCTTATTGCTTATGAAATTTCACGTTGCTAAGCCTTCCATCTTGTGCCACTGCTAAGAAATTCATGAAAACTATTGAGAAGCAGTTTATCAGTTCAGATAAGGCCAAAACTAGTATCCTAATGTCTAAGTTGTTATCTATGAAATATTCTGGAAATAAAAGCATCCATCTGCATATTATGGAAATGAGAGACATTGCTACTCAGCTCGGTGACACGCATGCTACTATTTCAGATAACTTTTTAGTTCATATCATTCTCAATACCTTACCTGCTGAATATGGATATTTCAAGATCTCTTACAATATACACAAGGAAAAGTGGTCAGTTAATGACCATATATCCATGAGCGTTCAGGAGGAGGAGAGATTGAAGGATGAGAAGATGCAATATGCACATTTGGTTTCTCATTAGGAGAGTAAAAGCAAAGGTCCTTGAAAAAAGATATGGAAGAAGATGCATATTGGGAAATGCATTTCTTACGAAAGTGCTAGGCCTAAAGGAAATTCTTCCCTTAGAGAATGTTTCTTTTACCGCAAGAAATGACATCAGAAGAAAGACTGCATCAAATACAAGAAATGGCTAGAAAAGAAAAGTATATTGTCACTTGTTTCTTATGATGTAATTTAATAAATGATCCTATAAATACCTGGTGGATTTATTTAGGTGTCTCCATGCACATTACCAATACCATACAGGGCTTTCTGAGCCAAAGAAAGCCAACTCAACATGAGCGAAGTATCTTCCCCGGAAACAAAATGCTTTCACATATGAAGAAAGTTGGTACTTATCGGATTATGTTGGATATCGAGTTTACGCTAGATCTTATGGACGTATTCTTTATTCTGTCCTATAGTAGAAGTCTAATTTGTTGTTTTTAGGTTTTGTAAACTTGGTTTTAGTTTCATATTTAATAACTTTAAATTATTATTGAATAAAGACTTTGTTATGTTGGTTATGGTTATTTATCTAATGGTTTGTACATAATTAATACCATAATATCTTGTCAAGAGTCGTTATTTGTTTAGCATAACTGAATTGGCAATAAACGTGGTTTGATTTTTGATCAATCTTATATGTTTTGGTATAGAAGGTTGGGACACATATCTAAAGAAAGAATTCAAAGGTTAGTGAATGACGGGGTTTTATGATTCATTGACTTCACAAATTCTGAGATATGTATTGACCGCATAAAGGCTAAGCAGACCGACATTGTCATGCCCCGCTTCCAAAAATACGGGAACACAGGAACGCAACTCAGCCAGCCAAGCCACCTATAATAAGGAATTATTCTCTCTTAGTCACATTAAGGTTTCTTGCAGTAATCAAGCGACCCAGAAATAATAATAATTTTAATATATATTCATTGCCATGCCAAAATAACGATAATGAAAGAAAATGTTGGAATAAACTGGTCTAAATATTGAAAGAGTTAACGGTACACAAGTTCTAGTCTCTTATGGGCTCACAAAGAAATCTAAAGAAATAAAGTTCATTACTGGAATAATTAAAATAAACTAATAACATAGATAAATGAAGATACGCCCAAAACTCAGCTACCTTCTTAAAAACTCTTGATCTTGTGGTTCTACTAACAGTAGATCTGAGCCATGCAATACCCAGACATCAGAGCGCCAAAAATAATATGATGATAATTGTCACGACCTAAATGTGGCACGTGACCGGCACTTAAATCACGTGACATCTAAACACATCGACGCGGTTCAAGTAAGCCAAAACCCGGAATTTAAGCCCTTTTGAAATTATTGGAGGTGAGTTTAAAATAGTCATCAGATGGAATCGGTTTAAATAACATTTAAATTTAACTAAGTATGTTTGAAAAGCATTTATGACGTTTTGAAACTTGACAGCACCTCCTTTGAAAATCTATATAAAACCCGATACAATTACAACAGTAAAATAGTATCCCAACGGAAGCTAGCTTTCACATACAAACGACGGAGCAGCCAAACAAACTATATCAGAAGTCAACTCTAAAGAGTGCGACCTCACAGTTTCTAAATCTCGCTTCTAAATCCACAATATACCGTTTCTAAGTTGATGGAGTTTTCACTAGATATAAAAATATATGAATAATCAAGAGTGTGTATAATACAATGATAACCCACTTACCAATCAATCACCAAAAGAATGTGTGCCCAAGCCTCTGGTAATCCAAGCGGTGAAACCTGCAAAAAACTGTGGCACAACGAGGATGAGTTGCCAACTCAGTGAATAAAAGTACATCTAAAGGTAGAAATCGAAATGCACGACGATACCTAGGTCATAAGTATAGTACTATTATAATCTGTACTAATATAACATGATATGCGTATGTATCATAATGCTATACTAACCGTCATGCAACCCCAAGTAGAATATATATATATATATATATATATATATATATATATATATATATATATATATATATATATATATATATAGGTACTGCCATCCGGATCAGTTCTAGTTGAATTCAATAAATGAAATCTAACTGTGTACCTCATAACAATCATATCAATATATATATGGATGTCCAGTATCGACATCGAAATTAGAACTCTCTCGTGTCCAGTATCGACACGTAAATGCAGATACCGTCGACACCATCTCAATAGATGATCATCACCCGATATCCCTGGCCCCGGTCGGTATCCCCTGGATATCCGCCGTGCCCAATCGAACCCCGGTCAGTATCCCCTGGATATCTGCCGTGCTCATCTCTATCTCCGGTATCGAGTATGCTCGTTAGGCTTCCCACCTATAATGCGGCTATCTTGCCCTTCGGACTCGAACCGGGTCCACCATGTATCCAACTGTATGCCCCCGACTCAGTCTGGATAACGTATAAATCCGCAACCGTATGACCCCAACTCAGTTCGGAATAAAATAACTAGAAAACATAAAACTCATGATGGACGTTAAATCATCATCTTCAGAAAATATCAAGTAAAGAAAGAGAATATTTGCCTAGATTATCCTGATGATATATTATATATATATACATATATAATAGCATCCCATACCACTGATATATATCATCAAAAGTAAAACGTCCAGAAAACTCATAAAATCAAATATAACATTCATAATACTGGTATTCACAATGCTTAACAGATAATAAAGGTAAAGTGCGTAAATAAAACATACAAGCAAATAAACGTATGAATTCTACTGTGTCATGGCAATACTAATGATGTGTAGTGTCACATACGTGTCTTTGCTCGTGCCGCAGGGCAATCATTAGTATTTGTGCAAGTGTTCTAAAAGTATAATAGCCTACTCATATCGATATTTACATATGCAATATATCATAATGGTTCTACCGTAACATGGCAGTACCAATGAGGTGTAGTGTCACATAGGTATACGTGTTGGTGCAACATAATACTCATTGGTAGTTATGCAGTGTTCTATCAGAGTGTGCGTAACACAGAAACGTATAATATTGATAATATAATGCAAACGTGTAAAGTAATCTAAGCGTAACTATTGTAATCACTCGCTATGAGCTATACCATTATCTTTAGAATTGAACGAAACGTTAAGTTTGAAATAAGGAAGCTGCTCTAGATTTAAAATAGATATTCGTTTTGGAACTGGCACACATCCTAGTATTTTATTTTAGAGATATACGAATCGTAGTTTTTAAAAGAATATAACTCACACAAGTATTACATCCTAAAACGGAAAATAATCTAATTCTATGAGTCTAAAGGAACACTTGACCGTTATTCGGCATATAAATCTCATCATTTCCAATACATGTAATTCCTCGTATAATATCCTACATGAACACTATATCTCAAATCTTCTCTAGTACGACATGATCTTTCGTACCAACTTACCAAACCATCCGTTAACTATATGCATAAGAGTATCGTACTAGATGCAATTAATTCAAATATCCATATCTTAATAAATTTCTAAAACTGCTATAGATCATAATACTATTTATAAGGTTGTGGGGGTGCTATACGCCATCCACCCGACTTCCCCCGTAGATGTAAATCTACTCACCACTTAATAAGTTTGCTGAAATCCACACTGCTATATCCGCAAACTTCGTCTCGGAAATCCTCACGACGGCACCTATAATCGTATGTAAAACCACATCGATGTAAATATCATATCAAAACTCAAAATAATGAGATAAGCATCCATAGGTTAGAACCTACAGCATACTTAACCCGGAAACAATAATATGCCACTGAAATTTACGTATGAACGTCGATATTTCAGTCGCAGTACGAAATACTCAAAACCCGTATCGTAATATCGGAATTTTGATAAAACCTTTACCAATCATCCCCGGATTTTACTGTGTAATTATTTAGACAAAACAATACAAAGACTTATAAAATACCAAAACAAAGCTACAGATAAAAATCAACACCAAATTCCCAAAGGGGGCCGGCGTCGCTGGATTTTGTAGGCATGTCACCGAATGGACTAGGGAGTTTGGGGCTCATGTTTTGAGTGAAGTTCTATATTTGCTTCATTATAGTTTTGGTCTTACTAGTTTCAAGTGATTACAGATAGTGGTTCCAGACTCAAATTCAGTAGGCTAATTGTCACAAAAGTTCATGTTTTCTTTCTCTATACTGCATAGGTAAACAGGTATTTGATTCTAGACTTAATATACTGAAAATATAACATAATCTAATAATACCAAACACCTTAAAATATAGACAGAGAGCTACCCTAGAAAAACCAACACCCAATTCCCTAAAAAGTCCGGTGAGATCGGATTTGTTCCTCTTGTCGCCGGCCAAAATCCGAGCAACGGGGTTCTTCTTCCTATGGTTTATTCTAGATCCAGTTTACAAGGTTAAGACACTGTTTGGGTTTTCTAATTTTCATCTAAACTTTAGCAGATTTACACAGAGCCTATATTCACTCAAAATACGACATTTCCGATATCCGATTTCTACTTTAAAACATTTACAGAATCTAAAATTCTACAGAGTTTAAGTATTATACCTACAACAAGATTGCTGAAAGGCTTCCTCCAAGATGCACAAGTTTCTAGTTTCTAGCTAGAGGGTGGTGGTGAAATCTTTATCATCTAGCTCATCCTTCACTTCCTTTTTCCTTTACTTTTCTTTGTTGTTTGTTCTAAGTTATTTTTCTTTTCTTTTTCCCTTCAGTTGATTCTTTAATTCACAGGATATATGAGCTGAACTATACAAGGATAATGAGTAAGATTTGTAGGAGGAGGTGTCACATAGCAAGGAGGTGGTAATCTCATGCAAGGAGGAGGTGTAAGGAGAAGAAGGAGGATGTGTAAGATTGAGATTTAGTTTGAGTTGGAGTGTGTGAGGTTTAACCAACCCTAACATGACCTAACACCTTTACAAAAAAAACCTCACACAATATCCAATTTCATAATGAAGCTAAAAGTTTCACTAAAACCCCCCATGACACTTCTTATTGTCAAAACAAGCTATTTTCTTTACTAATTATTTCACCACATATTAAAATTCCTTCTTATTACAATAAAATTAAAATAACATTTTTAATTATATAAATAAATAATTAAGTATCTAGAATATTTCAGAATGTTACAATAATAAAGGCATGAATGTGATATGATATGTTATTATAACATGAACTGGTGACGTGTCGGCAACCAATAAACAATAGTAAGAACAACATGCGATATAAGAGTCAAAATATGGAAAATTAACATATCACGTGAAATCTAGATGTCAATGTCACTAAGTATTGTCTATCCTAATTATATTTGAAATCAGTTAATAAAATCTTCCTCGTAACTTAATAGTATCACGTGCGTGTCCGGGACCACGGTCAAGACTCTCGGGGTGAATCCCGAGTCATGTCACCAAGCATAAATCTTACAATATCAATGTATAAGGACGAATGATGATGGTATCATCATTTTAGGACACAAAGCCCTACTCAATATACAAACGAATAATGCCAGCTCATCATCTCAGGACACAAAGGTCTTTTTTCGACTGATTAGTCTCTAAATGCCGAGTCATCTTGAATTACGGTTTGGGTTACATTTCTTAATTTCCCTTTTTCCTAGTTTTATGTTTCATGTTAAATGTCAATCTAATCCTTACATAGTACTAACTCTAGAATAAGTAACATGTCATATCAAGTCAAGTAATAAACAGTATCATGAATTCATTGGTATTGGGTAATTATTACATTACAATAATATAACACAGTAACCAGTAAACAAGTTCAAGAATAGGTACATATAAGCAATAAATATTCTAACATGATCAGAAATAGTATAACCACATCAATAACAATAATAGGTTTGTATTTATTAGTCATGCACATAAAAGTTCAGTTCTGGAAATTCAGCAGCAATTTAATTTGTAAAATACTTTAAAAATGACGTGTTATAAGTCAAAACAAATCTAATTCAATAAGTTTTATAGTGATATAAACTAGAACATCTCAGGTTATTTCTACAGAGAGTTATGGATATTTGAAATTGGAAGTTTGGTGTTGGAAATTTCCTGGACAGCGATTCAGAGATGAGTTTCATCATAGTTTAATATAGTTAAACGATTTATTTTGAAGTAAAATTTTTGTAGATCTAAGGCATTCTGAGTTATTTTCGAAACAAACTACAGAACACATGCTAATGATTTTTATACAGTTTATAATGAATTTTCCAACGTAAAGGGTACAGTAAATTCCAAATTTGTAGTCTCCACTTGGCGACGACATTTCATGTGTAAAACTACAATATTTTCCATCTATATTTTTCAACAGTGATTATTAGATAGAATATAAACTAATAATCAAAACAGGGGTTTCCTATGAGAATCAATTGTTTCAGCTACAACATGTTTTAAATTAATAATTCAAAGCATATAAAATGGTGTTTGGTCAATTAAATATCAATATATTATTAACCATGTGTTTGGTGCAATTTCATTAGTTAGTGTATAGTAAAGATTTCTACATTTAGTTTTATTTATTTAATCTAACACATAAATTACTATTCTCTATATATTATGACATAGTTTAGATATTATGAATTCATATTTATTATAATTCTCTACATAATATGAAATAAGTGATTAGTTTCACAAACACGTCAGTGCATAGTTCAATGTGAGGATTGTAATTATATGTGTTTTGTAAGATGCATCAGTAATTGGATTCATGTGAGTGTGCATGTGTGCTTTACAAAACGAACTTGACCCTATATCTATATCAAATGATGAATGCTGCATGTATCGTTTATATATGATACATATAACGATAAATTTTTCTTGCTATAGATCACGATGTCTCGTTAAGAGTTTAATGTCAATTTATCGAATAGTCATAATAAATATTACAGCAAGATCTAATCTTTCCGTAACTAGCATGTAAAAAAGTATATAAATATTTGGCTCAAGTCAATGATTACGCAAACAGAACGACATGACGAAGTGAAGTACAACACGATGTAAGTGTAAGTCGATGTCGCGCACCCCGCAGGTTCGCGGGGAGGCGGAATTTTCAAAAAAACCGGGGAGGCGGAATTTTCAAAAAAACGATTTTAACATACTTCGCAAAACCGACTAAACTGCAGGATCTGTTAGTTATGTATATGCCCTAGAGGCCATTGTTGTACATGCGATATATATTATAATGGATGCTTGGATATATATAGAGAGGACTTTCTTGCTCGATATGATAGTATGCTATCTGGTTTCACTTTATCTTAACGTGTTAACAAATACTGTTTTGTGATCACATATTGATGAAGCCCTTGGGATATGTACTTAACTACTAGGACTATGATGAGATCATACTAGTGGGGCCAGGGTAGTCAACGAGTACATCCTATAACTGTTCCTAGTCGAGGGTGTATCGAGACAGGGTATCGATACTACAGAGTAGACTAGCGTATACGTATTTTGACCCATATGATGGGCGATGGATGATCCCATATCCATTGGTGTTGGACATCAAAGATGGTGTACGGGTGCTCAGTGAAGACCGGGTACACTGAACGGACTCGTCGAGAACTCCTGGATGGTATTATACCTATCGTCAGATAGCAGTTCTCCGGTGACACTGGTACAGGTTAGTCTGTACACCCAAGATCGTCATAGAGTCTTGTGTGATTCCCACCGTGCTTTGATTTCCACCTTACCATGTCCAAGAGGGCGTGCAAAACGGTGGCTTTTGGGTACAGTCACGAATCACATGGAGGCAATGAGCGATAGGAGGGGTTTCTTCTCTCCCGGTATAGGGAGTTGATATTGTGCTGTGTTCGATTGGCTATAACTGGAAGTCCCTGGCCAGGGCTGATATGGAGATTTACTGGTAAGAGTTATCAGTAGTTTCTCGACCCGTTATGAGCCTTACATCGACATGACTTATCGGTTACTGGGGTCTGACGTTTACCACCCCTAGACTAGATATGCAACATATCAGACGAAGAGATCGGACTGTACTGGAGTGTTATTGATTGGATTTGCAGGAGAATGTACAGGCTTCCTTGTTAATCTTCTGATTGCTCAATATACGGGTGGCTGTTATGTTTAGCTGACCACTTGCAGCTTGTGGGTGTTTGATATGATCATCACCTGCTGTCGGCGTATTGACGATTCTTTAGAGTCCTACACAGAGGTTTCCTGGTTCAGACAAAATGGAGTAGGAGCACATATGTGATATGTGCGGGACCGAGAATAATACGATATGAGATACCATATTCTATTCTCGCGATATGAGATATCGGCCGGGTATATTTGATATGGCCGGGTCATCGGATCAAGTGTTGATTCGATAAATTGGTACATGTTATATTAGTCGATTATATGCAATATAGCCGGATTGTCGGATCAAGAGTTAATTCGATAATTTAATGTATAATTATATATGTGATATATTACATTACGTTAACTAATATAAGCTCGCTTTATTGATTTATTTTCTCACTGGATAATATATTGATGTATATGCGATATATGTTAATTGAATTATTTTCTTTTGTTACAAAATATATTGTATATGTGATATATAATATTGTAACAAATTAGGGTTACAAATGCAACATGGTTGTTAAGTTTAAACAAACTTAGGTTTTGGATTTGGGTTAGCTTTTGGGTTAGATTCATGAAGCTTTCCTTTTTGTTTTCTAGCTTGATATTTTGTGAAGATATTTTGTTAATCCTGTTAGTGTTTATGCCCTAGAAGGCCATTACTGTATCATACTAGTTTGTATATTACTTAATGGAAGCTTGGGATATTCACATGTATATAACAGTCTTGCTAAACATGGTAGTATGCTACTTGGTTTTTCTATCTTAATATGTGAGTGTACGTATTGATAGAGCTCTTAGGATCTTGCTTGTCTACCAGCGTTGTGATGGCAGTCACACTAGTGGGGGCTGGGTAGTCTACAAGCACATCCTTATTCAGGTCCCTGGTCGTTGGATTATCGAGACAGAGCATCGATACTCCGGAGTAGACTGGTGTGTACGCTTCTCATCCCAGTTGGGGAGATGGTCTGTCCCACAGCCGTCAGTACGTCGTACTGGAGATAGTATGCAGGTGCTCGTTAGGTTACGGGTACACCGGACAGGACTCACAGGGAACTGTTGGTTGGTTTGATACCAGTCGTCAGTGAGCAGTTCCCAGGTGACATGAGTACAGCATAGTCCGCAGACTTGACACTGCTACTTCGCCTCGAGTGTGTCCCACTGTTCTTAGATTGCTACCCTACCACGGCTCAAAGGAGTCGTGCAAACAGGTAGCAGTTGGGTGCAGTCCCGAGCACTTGGAGGCAGTGGCGGTTAGACAGGATTCGTCCCTCCCGGTATTGGGAGTAGATATCGTGCTGTGTCAGAGAGCCATTACGCAAAGTCCCTGGCCAGGGCAAGCGAGATTTGCTGGTAGGTTCCAGTAGTTTCTCAGGGTGTAATGGTGTCACGACCCGAAAGTACGGAACGTGACCGGCACTTAGATTACGAAGCGTCTAGAGGTGCCACGTGACCTAAGTAAGCCGAAGCCCAGAAATCTAAACCATAAAAGAAGAAAAAGAAGAAAAGAAAAGAAAACAAGTATAAAAACATCAGCAAATTTTACCAAAAATTTCGGCAGAGTCTCCTCTGTAAAAACTGGCCCCCAAACGGGTACAACAAGTATAATATGCATAAACAATAAAAAGCATCCCCAAACGGGTGCTAGCTCAACGCCAACAGGCGGAGACAACCACAACAATCACAATAATATACAACGCCAAAGGGCGAGGCTCAAATCTCAAAATAAAACAAAAACCACCAGATCAGAATAACACATGCGCGACTCTAAGGTCGAAATAAACAACCGGTCCAATAAACTTATCAAGTAATACAAATATGGTTGATGGAGCTTTCTAGATACAAATGAAATAATAAAAATACAACGGCGGTTCAGATACAAATGAACCAACCTACCGTGCAAATCACCCGAAATGAAAATGATGTGCCAGCAACTGCCAAGGGAAACCTGTACATCGCACCTGTAAAGAATTTGGCACAACGGGGGTGAGTTGCCAACTCGTGAGTAGAAGACATCTACGAAAAGAAATCGAATGCACGACGCTATCCTAGGTCATAATAATACACTACTATATCCCAAACATCTAGTAATAGCAGGGTAATACTACGTATAAGTGCAAATACTCTGTGTCGTGTCCGTGCCTCATATAGTACTATGTCATATGAATTGAAATGCATGCACCATGAATGTAAAGTAACAAATCCTGCAATCCAGATATATATGTATGAGAACCTTTAGCTGTTATCATAGTAAGGTGTGTATAAGCATCTGAAATCTCAACAATGAAATCCATGGAAATCCGTGTCAAGTATCGACACAACACATGTAACCTCAAGTCTCAATATGTCGGGCTCCGTCAGTCCGGATCGGCCCATATCATCAAATCCCACGACAACGGTCGGTATCCTCCGGATATCCGCCGCGCCAGACATCACCGGTAGGTAGCCTTCCCCTGCCAGGCTCATCGTCTACAACTCGATCTTCTTGCCCCGGGGTACCATACCGGGCCCACCATGTACCCGAGACGGTTCATCCACTCCTCGAATCGGGTCTCGAAATCCAACAGAAAACATGAAAACTCATGGTGGACGACGCATACATCACGAGAAAACCGCAACTTTGTTTTGAAAATGATAAATATAAGGTTTTGTTAAATTCTTGCGGTTTTCCCCAAAAATCCAGAAATCGCAGCAATACTGAAATCCTCAAGAAAATCATGAGTAACTATATGATAAGTGTCGGCATATGCCCATAATACTGCATGATAACACGAAAATATGAATGCATGAATGTCTAAGTAATGAGTATCATGTCTTATACTTAACATCAGAGAGTGATCACAATATTATATCGGTTTAGTTGTTAACTGATTCTATCAATAAAAGATAATATGATCTAAAGTGTACGTGACATAGCAATTACCGATGATGATGTGTGTGAGCCGGCAAATAAATGTGCGTGGAATATGCGCATCATCGGTAATGGTGCTGGTGTCCTAACAGGTAAAGTTTATACTGATTATAGCAACATATAAAAGAACATGCACCATGATGATTACAGTATGAATGTAAATACAGATGTGTATTATCCACTCCTCTGCGAGATACGAGTACAACTACCACTATGTGAGTCTAACCTAAACCAGTGTCCATCTAACATCCTAAGGAACTAAACCTAATAGACTAGTCAGTAAGAAATTAGAGTCTACCTAAGGTCTGAATCAATATCTCTAATAGTCGGCGATCCCGCCTCAATAGCGTCACGTACGTAGTACGGCTTCCTCGAATCAAGAGTGCGGATCAATCATCAAATCTAAGCCTCGTACGGTAAAATCCATCATACGGCATCCCAATATCGGGGTACGGTCAAGTATCTCCTAGGTGTCTCCTCATTCGTATAATGTCATATGTATCATATTGTGATTAAGTCATACTTATATGATATCGACATCAGGTCACATCAATATAATGTCGTAATCAAGTTATACATATATCATATCGTAATCAGTCACAAGTTACAGTCCGGGTACTATTCTAGCGTCCCATGTACATCAATATCACCACCACTCCTTATAACTTATATATTCATGTTCATTATCTCATTCTCTAATGATCCGCTAACACTTATTTCGACTGTATAGTCAAGAATCACGGCATCAAGCCCAGTTATACTGTTTCGTCATACCTCGGATATCATATCACATCAATGAATCACCTATACGTGTTGTACATATATGTATATACCTATACCTAGTTCTATATATATCCACATACACGTACCCCATGTTGAGTTTCAGTGTGTGCGTGGGTGTGTTTCTATCGGAAACCTACGAATCTCTCCCAAGGTACTCATCCTCTGATATGGTTTTCCTAAATCGGTCTAGTCCAGCCTAGGGTCAATACTAGGGTCCTACTAGGGTCACGTCTGGTTTCCTAATGTCAATAAGTACTATTCATATTCTACGTTGCGGGGGTGCTAAACGCCATCCACCCGACTTCCCCCCGTAGATATGCATCTACTCACCTGGTCCATATCTGCCGAAGACAGCGTCGCCATCCTCCTCTTCATCGCCCGCAGTCCACGTGGGGGTACCTAGACGTAAACATATAAATAGCATCATAAACCGAATCACATACAAAAGTCAAACGATACAAGGAACAAGCATAGGTTAAAACCTATGTCCCGTCCACGCAAAAGACCCAAATACCGCTCGATATCGGCGTACAAACTCCGATGGATCGAGATAACATCAACAAACAACTTGTAGTTTTAAAACACATTACTTATATTATAAAACATGATTTAATTCATCGAAACACAAAAATCCATCAAATCGCCCGATTTCGTAAAACCCGAAAATGCCAATTTACCGTTTTACTTCAAAACTTGATGTTTAAACTAAACTAATGGTCATAATATTCATAAAAAAACATAACGAAGTCATAAAAACCATTTCTATAATTTAATCCCATCAATTTGTATCAAACCAAAATTTCTAGTTTGCAATTTTATCAAATTTTAACACGTTCACAACAAATTTCACAATTCCACAACTAAACTTGGTTTTGCACGAACTAAATTATTAAAATACAATTTAAAATGTTCATAATGTCATAAAAACCCTAATTGGTATTTGATCTCAATTACTTAGTCAATTTCCTCAAAACCTAGTTTGCAAATAAAAAAGAAACTAACATAATTAGCATAATTTTTAAACTAAATTTTGCAACTAGTAACTAGATTATGTCCAACCCTCACTTAACAAGTTAATCTACACATTAACACTACAATCTAACAATAAAAACCCTAATTCTAATTTTATCTAACTTATTTACATGGTTTGCAAAAATCTAGTTTACAAAAAGATCCTAATTAAAACAATTTTAAAGTAACATTTTACAATTTAACAATTGAACTAGAATTTGCATGACTTAAATTATTAAACCACACATTACAACCATGAGCAAGTTATAAAAACCCTAAACTTAGTTTGAACCCTTTCTTGAAATTTCATTTTAGCAATTAGAATCATAATTAAATGTCATAATTAACTAAGTTGAAATAATTAAATAGCAAGTAACCATGGGTTAAAGATTATACCTCAAAATCATGAGTTAAACATGCAACTTGATCTTCAAAATCTTTCTCTTGCTCCTAATCTTCAAGCTAATTGAAGTCAAGAATAAAGGGTAAAGGTTTATTTAGGAATTTTGTGAGATTTGTATTGATTTTTCATAGATTTTAATGAAGATTTGAAGTGGAAATGAGGTGGTGAAATGGGAGGGGCTGCCATAAGGTGGGCCGGCCACACATGAGGAGAGGGAGGGAAGGAAAAGAGTGTAGTCTAGTGTAGAAAGTTCTTTCATTAATTTCCTTCTTTAAGTCTTTTCACTTTTATTCATTTTCTTTTATTTATTTTCCAAAATCTAATCTCTAGAACATACTTGAAGACACAAGAGAAAGAGGGGCAGCCAAGATCAGCCCAAAAAGTGTGAGGGGGGTAAAAAAGAGTGTGGTTTTGTTTGGGAAAAGATAAAAGTTATACCGCACTTCATTTACGCTAATTTCACCGAAAAAAAAGCCTTTTTCTTCGATATTTTCTAATACCGGTTAACAACCCTATTTTAATTCAAAAACCACTTGTTAAAATTTTGTTTAATGTATTATGATGCACAAAATTTGTTTCAACTCATTCCGGTTTGTAATTTTCCCGAATTAAATTTATTAGTGACGGCTTAAAATAATATTAAAATAATTAATTTCGGAAAAATTTTCAGAAATTTTGAAATCTCACCAGTGGCTCAATAAACACCAAATACTAGCAATTACATAGCTAGAATATTTATATTTAATTTTAAAATAAAGATATTTGTATTTTGACATTTTTACAGAAAACCCCCTTATTTTCCCGATTTTCCGAAATTTCACCAGAACGATTTTCAAGGCGTTACAATCTTCCCCCCTTAAAAAAAATTCGGTCCCCGAATTTAAATTAAAACTCCCCCTCCAAATACCGAAACATTTAGCAAAGCACTCAAATCGTCGGGTCTCCGAAATCATTAATACATAACAAAAATCAACTCCGTCAAGCATGACGCAATCATCGGAGTTATGGCGGTAATGAAATATCATAACCCAATGTGAAAACCATCATAATATACATCAATCTATAACTTATTTATAGTTTGTATCCTAGTAAAATCGCCGAATCATCATAATAAAGCAGCATACAAAAACCCCTTCTTGAAAAATCGCCGTGCAATGCACGTGTCACGGTCTAAGTAGCGGACGTTTAAATAAAAAATAGCTATATATATCTTTTATTTAACATACACGTCCCGCCTGGTTACTAAATCAAATAATAAAGATTATGAAAACATACTGCTCAAACTAAAATCAATCCCAATCACATCAATAAAATGTTATGTGCGTCCGGTGCGCACTGAAATCGAAACCAAATGCAGAAACCACGAATACCCACAAAACAAATCTAAGTGCAACAGGTGTGCACCAAAAACATCTGTCAAGTGCAACGGGCGTGCACGACTCAAAATCAGGTGCATCTAATCTGCACAAAACCCCGATTTAGTGCATCTGGTGTGCACAAAATCGCATCAAGTGCGCCAAGTATGCGCAAGAATCCTAATCAGGTGCACATGGAGCACGAAAACATTCATCAAATATCAGACTCGAATCACAGTACGAAAATGGATAAAACTAGATCGAATCATATATCAAAATCATGTGTAACCCATATGCACGAAATCAAATCAAAAATCTCAAAATATATAAAACCAAATCAAGTGTACTGGGTGCGTACTAAACCACATCAATACAACTGATATATGAAACACAAATAGAATGAAGGTACACACATGAAATACCAATCGTAGAACAAAGTCCTCAAAATACAAAAATCCAATCAACGAAAATAGGAAATTCAAATCACTAAATCACAATCGTAAACACTATCGTCAATGTGCGCCTCTTTCCTCTGATGTCGACTGCTTCGAACTCGTCCTTTCATAGGTGTGCTGACTGCGCTACCAACGGCAATACTCATGTCTAGAGTCTCCCACCTAGTCAATCCCTTCACTTGATATCCGGACTGTATTAAACTTTTCGATCGATCCATCAAAATCCCATAATTCCCCGAGAGCTCAACACTCAAGTACAGTTTAAAAATATCCGGTACATACCCCAGCATCGATGATCCAGCCGTAGAAGGACAAACCCAAGCCTCACTAATGGCACAGCGGAACTGCCGTAAACCCTAAGGTTCAAGGGCGTTCTCATGGTCATTATGTCGAGTTAGGGTTTCATTCTTCAAGAGGGTCCATCGAAATACCTGCATGTTCTTCCGAATACTTTAAACTTAGGAAAATGGTTTTCTGATAATCGTTCGAACCCTTTAACTTCATCCGGATGGCATGTGAATACCCTTCGTCCGCACGTTAAACAATGCTTCAATCCTCAAGAATAACCAATATTCTAATGGTTATCACATTCGAGCCGCAGCTCCCTCTGCCAGTGTACCCGTGGTAACAGAAACCACCCTCCAACATTGACGAAGAAAGAACAAAAGAACGAATGGAATACGGTGCAAACAATTGTACATCCTAAGGCTCCTTAAGCAGAGTAGCGTATCGTAAGTATGCCGCGGACCATACCCACGGTACGTTACTCTACCTAAATCGCCTACTCCATCAACCAAGGGTCACCTAGACTTATACAGGGTTAAACCTAGCGCTCTGATACCAACTTTGTCACGACCCGAAAGTACGGAACGTGACCGGCACTTAGATTACGAAGCGTCTAGAGGTGCCACGTGACCTAAGTAAGCCGAAGCCCAGAAATCTAAACCATAAAAGAAGAAA
This sequence comes from Agapanthus africanus, assembly GCA_030015575.1. Lineage (NCBI taxonomy): Eukaryota > Viridiplantae > Streptophyta > Magnoliopsida > Asparagales > Amaryllidaceae > Agapanthus > Agapanthus africanus. The sequence continues at coordinate 45,025,896 of CM057344.1, forward strand.
AAGAAGAAAAGAAAAGAAAACAAGTATAAAAACATCAGCAAATTTTACCAAAAATTTCGGCAGAGTCTCCTCTGTAAAAACTGGCCCCCAAACGGGTACAACAAGTATAATATGCATAAACAATAAAAAGCATCCCCAAACGGGTGCTAGCTCAACGCCAACAGGCGGAGACAACCACAACAATCACAATAATATACAACGCCAAAGGGCGAGGCTCAAATCTCAAAATAAAACAAAAACCACCAGATCAGAATAACACATGCGCGACTCTAAGGTCGAAATAAACAACCGGTCCAATAAACTTATCAAGTAATACAAATATGGTTGATGGAGCTTTCTAGATACAAATGAAATAATAAAAATACAACGGCGGTTCAGATACAAATGAACCAACCTACCGTGCAAATCACCCGAAATGAAAATGATGTGCCAGCAACTGCCAAGGGAAACCTGTACATCGCACCTGTAAAGAATTTGGCACAACGGGGGTGAGTTGCCAACTCGTGAGTAGAAGACATCTACGAAAAGAAATCGAATGCACGACGCTATCCTAGGTCATAATAATACACTACTATATCCCAAACATCTAGTAATAGCAGGGTAATACTACGTATAAGTGCAAATACTCTGTGTCGTGTCCGTGCCTCATATAGTACTATGTCATATGAATTGAAATGCATGCACCATGAATGTAAAGTAACAAATCCTGCAATCCAGATATATATGTATGAGAACCTTTAGCTGTTATCATAGTAAGGTGTGTATAAGCATCTGAAATCTCAACAATGAAATCCATGGAAATCCGTGTCAAGTATCGACACAACACATGTAACCTCAAGTCTCAATATGTCGGGCTCCGTCAGTCCGGATCGGCCCATATCATCAAATCCCACGACAACGGTCGGTATCCTCCGGATATCCGCCGCGCCAGACATCACCGGTAGGTAGCCTTCCCCTGCCAGGCTCATCGTCTACAACTCGATCTTCTTGCCCCGGGGTACCATACCGGGCCCACCATGTACCCGAGACGGTTCATCCACTCCTCGAATCGGGTCTCGAAATCCAACAGAAAACATGAAAACTCATGGTGGACGACGCATACATCACGAGAAAACCGCAACTTTGTTTTGAAAATGATAAATATAAGGTTTTGTTAAATTCTTGCGGTTTTCCCCAAAAATCCAGAAATCGCAGCAATACTGAAATCCTCAAGAAAATCATGAGTAACTATATGATAAGTGTCGGCATATGCCCATAATACTGCATGATAACACGAAAATATGAATGCATGAATGTCTAAGTAATGAGTATCATGTCTTATACTTAACATCAGAGAGTGATCACAATATTATATCGGTTTAGTTGTTAACTGATTCTATCAATAAAAGATAATATGATCTAAAGTGTACGTGACATAGCAATTACCGATGATGATGTGTGTGAGCCGGCAAATAAATGTGCGTGGAATATGCGCATCATCGGTAATGGTGCTGGTGTCCTAACAGGTAAAGTTTATACTGATTATAGCAACATATAAAAGAACATGCACCATGATGATTACAGTATGAATGTAAATACAGATGTGTATTATCCACTCCTCTGCGAGATACGAGTACAACTACCACTATGTGAGTCTAACCTAAACCAGTGTCCATCTAACATCCTAAGGAACTAAACCTAATAGACTAGTCAGTAAGAAATTAGAGTCTACCTAAGGTCTGAATCAATATCTCTAATAGTCGGCGATCCCGCCTCAATAGCGTCACGTACGTAGTACGGCTTCCTCGAATCAAGAGTGCGGATCAATCATCAAATCTAAGCCTCGTACGGTAAAATCCATCATACGGCATCCCAATATCGGGGTACGGTCAAGTATCTCCTAGGTGTCTCCTCATTCGTATAATGTCATATGTATCATATTGTGATTAAGTCATACTTATATGATATCGACATCAGGTCACATCAATATAATGTCGTAATCAAGTTATACATATATCATATCGTAATCAGTCACAAGTTACAGTCCGGGTACTATTCTAGCGTCCCATGTACATCAATATCACCACCACTCCTTATAACTTATATATTCATGTTCATTATCTCATTCTCTAATGATCCGCTAACACTTATTTCGACTGTATAGTCAAGAATCACGGCATCAAGCCCAGTTATACTGTTTCGTCATACCTCGGATATCATATCACATCAATGAATCACCTATACGTGTTGTACATATATGTATATACCTATACCTAGTTCTATATATATCCACATACACGTACCCCATGTTGAGTTTCAGTGTGTGCGTGGGTGTGTTTCTATCGGAAACCTACGAATCTCTCCCAAGGTACTCATCCTCTGATATGGTTTTCCTAAATCGGTCTAGTCCAGCCTAGGGTCAATACTAGGGTCCTACTAGGGTCACGTCTGGTTTCCTAATGTCAATAAGTACTATTCATATTCTACGTTGCGGGGGTGCTAAACGCCATCCACCCGACTTCCCCCCGTAGATATGCATCTACTCACCTGGTCCATATCTGCCGAAGACAGCGTCGCCATCCTCCTCTTCATCGCCCGCAGTCCACGTGGGGGTACCTAGACGTAAACATATAAATAGCATCATAAACCGAATCACATACAAAAGTCAAACGATACAAGGAACAAGCATAGGTTAAAACCTATGTCCCGTCCACGCAAAAGACCCAAATACCGCTCGATATCGGCGTACAAACTCCGATGGATCGAGATAACATCAACAAACAACTTGTAGTTTTAAAACACATTACTTATATTATAAAACATGATTTAATTCATCGAAACACAAAAATCCATCAAATCGCCCGATTTCGTAAAACCCGAAAATGCCAATTTACCGTTTTACTTCAAAACTTGATGTTTAAACTAAACTAATGGTCATAATATTCATAAAAAAACATAACGAAGTCATAAAAACCATTTCTATAATTTAATCCCATCAATTTGTATCAAACCAAAATTTCTAGTTTGCAATTTTATCAAATTTTAACACGTTCACAACAAATTTCACAATTCCACAACTAAACTTGGTTTTGCACGAACTAAATTATTAAAATACAATTTAAAATGTTCATAATGTCATAAAAACCCTAATTGGTATTTGATCTCAATTACTTAGTCAATTTCCTCAAAACCTAGTTTGCAAATAAAAAAGAAACTAACATAATTAGCATAATTTTTAAACTAAATTTTGCAACTAGTAACTAGATTATGTCCAACCCTCACTTAACAAGTTAATCTACACATTAACACTACAATCTAACAATAAAAACCCTAATTCTAATTTTATCTAACTTATTTACATGGTTTGCAAAAATCTAGTTTACAAAAAGATCCTAATTAAAACAATTTTAAAGTAACATTTTACAATTTAACAATTGAACTAGAATTTGCATGACTTAAATTATTAAACCACACATTACAACCATGAGCAAGTTATAAAAACCCTAAACTTAGTTTGAACCCTTTCTTGAAATTTCATTTTAGCAATTAGAATCATAATTAAATGTCATAATTAACTAAGTTGAAATAATTAAATAGCAAGTAACCATGGGTTAAAGATTATACCTCAAAATCATGAGTTAAACATGCAACTTGATCTTCAAAATCTTTCTCTTGCTCCTAATCTTCAAGCTAATTGAAGTCAAGAATAAAGGGTAAAGGTTTATTTAGGAATTTTGTGAGATTTGTATTGATTTTTCATAGATTTTAATGAAGATTTGAAGTGGAAATGAGGTGGTGAAATGGGAGGGGCTGCCATAAGGTGGGCCGGCCACACATGAGGAGAGGGAGGGAAGGAAAAGAGTGTAGTCTAGTGTAGAAAGTTCTTTCATTAATTTCCTTCTTTAAGTCTTTTCACTTTTATTCATTTTCTTTTATTTATTTTCCAAAATCTAATCTCTAGAACATACTTGAAGACACAAGAGAAAGAGGGGCAGCCAAGATCAGCCCAAAAAGTGTGAGGGGGGTAAAAAAGAGTGTGGTTTTGTTTGGGAAAAGATAAAAGTTATACCGCACTTCATTTACGCTAATTTCACCGAAAAAAAAGCCTTTTTCTTCGATATTTTCTAATACCGGTTAACAACCCTATTTTAATTCAAAAACCACTTGTTAAAATTTTGTTTAATGTATTATGATGCACAAAATTTGTTTCAACTCATTCCGGTTTGTAATTTTCCCGAATTAAATTTATTAGTGACGGCTTAAAATAATATTAAAATAATTAATTTCGGAAAAATTTTCAGAAATTTTGAAATCTCACCAGTGGCTCAATAAACACCAAATACTAGCAATTACATAGCTAGAATATTTATATTTAATTTTAAAATAAAGATATTTGTATTTTGACATTTTTACAGAAAACCCCCTTATTTTCCCGATTTTCCGAAATTTCACCAGAACGATTTTCAAGGCGTTACAAATGGGCTTCCCTCCGACACGACTTATACCGCTATTAGGGGACTGACGCTTGCCGCCCCCCTAGGCCCGATATGCGATAGTCTTGGACGAACGGACCGGACTGTATGGAGATTGTCACATCAGACTCAGTAGGAGTTCGGATGGGTTTACTCATCGGCCTTCTTATCGACAACTACCTGGGGACCGTTACGTACAGCTAGTGCCGCTTGCGGTCTGTGGTTAAACCCACTGCCAGCGTAGTAGTCGAGTCTCTAGAGTCCCACACAGAGAGTTTCCTATTCCAGGCGAAACGATATAGAGGTCGCATGGTTTTGCGACAAAGGGTTCGGACGCATACGTGCGTTTACGCGCGTACGACTTTCGGACAGTTTTTACCAGTCGGCTTTGGTTTAAGCCAGTTACTGGTATCCGGTTATTGGATTTATACAGTCTAAAGTTTTTCCGTATTTTTACGGATCGGAGGGGCGTTCTCGTAATTACTCGAGAAGCTTCTAGAAGATGGTGACTAAGGAGGGTTATGTGTCATTTGCATTAAATGAGTTTAGTGAGTCATGAGGGTGATTCATGCATATCATTAATGCATGATAAATGCTTAGTGAGTCATGACAATGAATCACCATTAGATATTTGTGAAGCATGCTTATTCATTATGTATTATTCTTTTTCTCATAAATAAGAATGCTTCATATTTATTATGATAGATTTACTATTCTCATTTGATAATTCATTCTCACCTTCTCTCTCCTCAAGCTCTCCCTCTTCAAAGACTAATCCTCCCTTCTCATGAGTTGAGTACAAGGGTTAGTAAGACTAATCAATCCATAACCATCACTCTATTTCATCCTAGCTTCTTTGATTAGCAATCCAAGAAGGTTAGTTGCCTCAAGTTTAGAGGTTTAGCTTGGAGTTTTGCTCTCGGGTGGATCGTCTACTACCTAGAGAAGGCCGAGGAGAACAAGGAGATCGTAAAGACGAAGGAGTTGGTTCATTAGGTATAATCCCTAAACACAGTAGTTTAGAAACACTTTGTGTTTGGTTATTTATAGTTTAGCTTCGATTCAAGCGGTTAGTCGATGTTCGTTCACTAAACAAGATCGTTTTTGAAATTTCCGCCTCCCCACAAGTTCTGGGGTGTAGTACATTGACTTACAGTGGTATCAGAGCCTCGCTAAACAATAAATAACTTTATTGCAAATTTGTACGAATTTCGAACGGAAAAACGAAGCCGGAAAACCCTAAAAAATATCAGTTTCTGTCGAATTTAAAATGATGTCCTAAAATTTTTCAGGTAAGTGCAGAAAGCTTGAAATGAACACAGAAGAACACCCAAGAAATTTGGGTTCCTGATTCGTCTACAGTGCCGCGGAACCGCGGCGGATCCCACCGATCCGCCGCGCTTCCGCCGCCGAGTTGACGAGTCAGGAACTCGTTTTTCTTGTGTGGGTCCCCTGTGGTTTTTTGGATTTTCTGGAATATTTTAATTTTGCTCAGGTTTCCAGTTTACAGAGCAGTTTTTGGAGCAATATTAAAGATGTTTAATCGATCGAAATTGTACAGTATTTGCATGTTGGATTATATCTGTGATTGATAAATGTGTTCGTAAACCTCCCCTAACTGCTAGTATGTCGGTTGGCAGGGGGTTGCATATTTCTGTAATGGTTATATCTGTTTGTGCATATAAACTGTATTGGACTGTTGTGGTGTATAGCCGGGGTTTGCAATGGGTTATTGTTTAATTCATTTGTTGTAAATATAATTTGTTGTAATATTATTTTTGCGGGGCACATCCAGGTTGCGGTTGTAGCCACCGTTGTATTATTTCATTTTACTGTTTTTGCTCCTAGGACTGACCCAAGGTAGGGTACACAAACTGCCGGGCGGGTAGTTTGCCGTACCCGTAGGGGTCGAGGGTGGGGTAACGGCTATTCATCACAACTGTGTAATCTGTCTTTTCTTGCAGGCTCAAAAGAAATACAGATTGCTTGCAAATCCAATATTGTTTATCTGTGTTCTGGAATGTATATCATTGCGTCAGACGAATGTAAAATATCTATATTTATGATAGCTATTTAGACGTCACTTATGTTTTACACCCGCGCTAGCCCAGCCCCCGCTCTGTCGTTAGTTAAGTAACCTAACGGGTGATGACGGGACCCCGTGGCGAATGCGGATGGCATAAGAAGACGTTGTATTTTCGTTGTTTTCTGCAATGATAGGTTAATGATGGGACACATTATCTATAATGCAAAGAAAAACAAACCAAAGTTTAAATCGTTGGAACAATTTAAAAGAAACCACTCGGTTAATTTTAAAAACAGATATTTTTAAAATGCGGAGCTTTAACCACTCCTTTTAAAAAGCTATCAGGTTCCTTCGGTTATATCAAGTTCACTACGTTCACGGTTTCGCCAAAACCATTCGTAGCCCTCCGTCATTTCATCTGGGTATTCAGTAGTATTCAAGCTATGTATTTTGACCTAACGCCAAGGCATAGTGTTTGGTAGCTAATGGGTATTCAGTTGTTGCATAGGTAGATGAGTTAGTTTGGGACAGTCGTATTATCATTTTGGCCGAACGTCAAGGATATATACGGATGGGTTCAAATTGACAAGATAATGATGGGTAGAACTTGACATGTGACTTATGACATTTTGACCTAACGCCAAGGTCATAAGAGCATGGGGCAGAAATATATATCGGGAATTTCTAAAGAAACTGAAATTTGCAAAGAGATGCATACCATTTGGAGTTTGATGAATGTTGGTAGGATTCCTTCAACATTATCATACGATGATATTTGGATCCCGATCCTACTGTGAGTATATGCTACTTATCAGGATATTCGTCACTTAACGATCAATGCTATAAACCTAGTAGGTATCCAGAAAGGTGTCAGCGGGGTTACGCCCCCAGAGAAAAGAGGTTATTTAATTAAGGAACTTCGCGAAAGCGTTGGAAAACCTCCCTCGAAGTATCGACACTGGCCTGGCTGAACGGTTAAGCAAGTATTGTACGGTGAGAATAGTCCTGGCTAATTCTTCTTTTATGGTTTGAGGAAGGATTCGAGAAACAGTGGGAGCCATCCAGTTTAGATAAACTAAAAACCACTCTAAACTTGCAAGAGCATCATGCTAAAGAGTTTTCTTCTCTCTCTCCTAATTGCAGCGACCCTGAAAATGACTGGACTTAAGTTACTTTTAGAGAAAAATATACTGACAGGGCCAAACTATAAAGATTGGCTGCGGAATGTCAAAATGGCTTTGACCTATGACAAATTGGGGTACGTCCTCACCGCTACGGCACCTGCTGTCCCTGGTCCCAAATCCAGCAATGCGGATAAGGAAATCCGCAAAACCTGGGATTTAGATTGCGCGAGAGCCAAGTGCATCGTGCTTGCCTCAATGAACAATGAACATCAGAGGAGGCACGAGGATATGTCCCTAGATGGCATATTTCTCCATACAAAGGAACTTTATGGAGAGCAATCTCGTATAGCAAGATACGAGACCTCTAAGAACTTGTTTCGAGCGAGGTTGGCTGTCGGGTCATCGGTAGGTGAACATGTCCTAAAGATGATCGGCTATATTGAAGAGCTCGCAGACCTTGGGACGACTTTGGATAATGAGCTCTATACAGACCTCATTCTCCAGTCCCTTCCTCCCACCTACGCCCAGTTTATCCTCAACTTCAATCTTCAAGGAAAAGAAGTTGAACATGCGGAACTCCTGAACATGTTAAGGAGTGCAGAGGGCACCTTGCAGAAAGTAAAGGAAACACCCGCTATGTTTGTTGGCGGTGCATCTTCTTCCGGGTCCAAGGCTAAGGCCAAAGGAAGGAAGAAGAAGGCCGCACCCAAACCTAGAGGAGGTGTTAGTAAGGTGGGAGGGAAGGGAAAGAAAAAGTTTGCAGCACCGGTAGTCGGCCAGGATGAGTGCTTCCATTGTCACAGGAAAGGGCACTGGAAGAAGGATTGCAAGGCGTGGAACGCCAAGAACCAGGAACCGAAGCAAGCTGTGGCTTCGACTTCAGGTGTGTTTGTAATTGAGAATTGTCTGTCAATCAACTCTACTTCCTGGGTATTGGATACCGGATCAGGATCTCATATTTGCAATTCATTGCAGGCACTGAGAAACCGTAGAGTGCTGAAGGAAGGTGATATGATCCTCAGGGTTGCTAACGGAGCTAGCGTGGGAGCTGCGTCCGTCGGGGATTATCACCTAGGATTGACGAGTGGACATATTCTAGTTTTACATAACTGTTATTTTGTACCAAGCTTAACGTGTAATATCATATCAGTTTCCTTGTTATCAAATAAAGGTTATGATTTCACGTTTGTAAGAGATGTTGTTAACATCCACCTTAATCATGGTTTGATTGGGTCCGGTACTCTAAATAACGGCATATATGTGTTAAACCAACTCCAAATTTTCAATGTCCAGAACACACTAAAAAGAAAGTCTCCAGATTTAAATAAAGCTTTCTTATGGCATTGTAGACTGTGTCACATCAATGAGAGAAGGTTGACTAAGTTGCATAGAGAAGGATATTTGGACTCGTTCGAATATCAAACTTATGACACTTGTCAATCTTGTCTCAAAGGAAAGATGACAAAGACTCCATTTACTGGACAAGGAGTAAGAGCGAGCGAGCTCTTAGGACTCATACACAGCGATGTATGCGGTCCAATGTCTACACATGCGAGAGGTGGTTTTTCTTATTTCATTACTTTCACGGATGATTGCTCAAGATACGGATTCATTTATCTGATGAAACATAAATCCGAGGCTTTTGAGAAATTCCGAGAGTATAAGAATGAAGTAGAAAACCAAACCGGCAAAAGTATTAAGACACTAAGATCTGATCGAGGTGGAGAATACTTAAGTGCCGAGTTCCTAGGTTACCTAAAAGAGAAAGGAATTCTCTCTCAGCTTACTCCTCCATACACTCCACAGCATAACGGTGTATCGGAGAGACGGAATCGAACCCTATTGGATATGGTACGATCCATGATGAGTAATGCTGAGTTACCGCGATCTTTCTGGGGTTATGCGCTAGAATCAGCAGCATATCTTTTGAACATGGTTCCTACCAAGACTGTGCCTACCACTCCATATCAGATGTGGAGCGGGAAGAAACCCCATCTACAGTATATAAAGATTTGGGGATGTCCAGCTTTTGTTAAAAAGCAGCATGTGGACAAGCTCGAGGCACGATCAGTAAAGTGTAGTTTTGTGGGATATCCAAAGAACTCTAGAGGATATCTATTCTATTACGCAGAGGAACAAAAGGTATTTGTTTCTCGTAATGCCCATTTTCTAGAACATCAGTTTTTAGAAAAGGAATCAAGTGGGAGCGAGATAGAACTGGAAGAAATTCCAGAACCACAAACTAATACTGAAAGTTTGGTAGAACCGGTAGTTCAAGAAGAACAGGACATTCCCGCACCCCTCCGCAGGAGTAGTAGGCCGTCTCATCCGCCTGAGAGATACTACGGTTTTCTCATAGACGGGGATAGAGAGGATTGCATCATAGATGATGATGAACCTACTGACTTCCAGCAGGCCATCCAGAGCGGCGACTCGGTACGATGGCTAGATGCAATGCGGACCGAAATGGAGTCCATGTACACCAACAAAGTATGGACTTTAGACTTTGCTCCAGATGGGGTAAAACCCATAGGATGCAAATGGATCTTCAAGAAAAAGATTGGTGTAGATGGACAGGTGGAAACCTATAAGGCTAGACTTGTTGCAAAGGGTTTTCGTCAAAGACCTGGTTTGGACTATGACGAAACTTTTTCCCCAGTGGCTATTCTCAAATCCATTCGGGTCCTTCTTGCTATTGCTGCCTTCCATGATTATGAAATCTGGCAGATGGACGTAAAGACGACTTTTCTGAATGGAAATTTAGAAGAGAGCGTCTATATGGATCAGCCAGAGGGTTTCAATCAGAGTGGGAGCAGCGGGAAAGTATGCAAGCTGCTTAAGTCCATTTATGGACTAAAGCAGGCATCGCGGAGTTGGAACATCTGTTTTGATGAGACAGTCAAAGAATATGACTTTATCAAAAATCCAGATGAACCATGCATATATAGCAAAGCTGTAGCCAGAAGTGTCGTATTCCTCGTCTTGTACGTGGATGACATTCTATTGATAGGAAATGACATTCCTATGCTACAATCTGTCAAAGGATTCTTGTCACACAGGTTCTCCATGAAAGACCTGGGTGATGCCTCGTACATTCTGGGGATCCGGATCTATCGTGATAGATCCAAGAGGATGTTGGGACTTTCGCAGTCCAGGTATATCGACACTGTACTGAAAAGATTCAGTATGGAAGATTCTAAGCGCGGTAACCTACCGGCTTGTCACGGAATCACCCTCTCCAAAGAGATGTCTCCCAAGACTGATTTGGAAAGGGAACGCATGTCTATTATACCCTACGCTTCTGCGGTAGGCTCTATAATGTATGCGATGTTGTGCACCAGACCAGATGTGGCTTACGCACTGAGCGTGGTAAGCCGGTATCAGTCAGACCCAGGGGAGAAACACTGGATAGCAGTAAAGAACATTCTCAAGTACCTGAGGAGGACTAAGGAGATGTTCTTGGTTTACGGCGGAAAAGACCTCAGGTTGGAGGCCTTTGCTGATTCCGGCTTCCAGAGTGATAAGGACGATTCCAAGTCCATGTCGGGTTATGTCTTTACCCTCAATGGAGGAGCGGTGTGCTGGAAGAGCTCCAAGCAGGACACCGTTGCTGACTCGACGATGGAAGCGGAGTATATAGCTGCTTGCGATGCCGCAAAAGAAGCAGTCTGGATGAAGAAGTTCCTAACAGAACTTCAGGTGGTTCCTACCATAGTTGATCCAATACCTCTGTATTGCGACAACAACGGAGCTATAGCTTTAGCGAAGGAACCAAGGTCCCATCAGAAGTCCAGACACATCTTGAGGCGGTATCACCTGATCAGGGAGATCATTGATCGTCAGGAGATCGAGGTTCGGAGAGTTGCTTCTGAAGAGAACATTGCTGATCCATTCACGAAGGCCCTACCTCAGATTCAGTTCGAGAGGCTACTCGAGATCATCGGTCTACGATATGCCAGTACATGGCCCTAGTGCAAGTGGGAGATTGTTAGTGTTTATGCCTTAGAAGGCCATTACTGTATCATACTAGTTTGTATATTACTTAATGGAAGCTTGGGATATTCACATGTATATAACAGTCTTGCTAAACATGGTAGTATGCTACTTGGTTTTTCTATCTTAATATGTGAGTGTACGTATTGATAGAGCTCTTAGAATCTTGCTTGTCTACCAGCGTTGTGATGGCAGTCACACTAGTGGGGGGTGGGTAGTCTACAAACACATCCTTATTCAGGTCCCTGGTCGTTGGATTATCGAGACAGAGCATCGATACTCCGGAGTAGACTGGTGTGTACGCTTCTCATCCCAGTTGGGGAGATGGTCTGTCCCACAGCCGTCAGTACGTCGTACTGGAGATAGTATGCAGGTGCTCGTTAGGTTACGGGTACACCGGACAGGACTCACAGGGAACTGTTGGTTGGTTTGATACCAGTCGTCAGTGAGCAGTTCCCAGGTGACATGAGTACAGCATAGTCCGCAGACTTGACACTGCTACTTCGCCTCGAGTGTGTCCCACTGTTCTTAGATTGCTACCCTACCACGGCTCAAAGGAGTCGTGCAAACAGGTAGCAGTTGGGTGCAGTCCCGAGCACTTGGAGGCAGTGGCGGTTAGACAGGATTCGTCCCTCCCGGTATTGGGAGTAGATATCGTGCTGTGTCAGAGAGCCATTACGCAAAGTCCCTGGCCAGGGCAAGCGAGATTTGCTGGTAGGTTCCAGTAGTTTCTCAGGGTGTAATGGGCTTCCCTCCGACACGATTTATACCGCTATTAGGGGACTGACGCTTGCCGCCCCCTAGGCCCGATATGCATAGTCTTGGAAGAACGGACCGGACTGTATGGAGATTGTCACATCAGACTCAGTAGGAGTTCGGATGGGTTTACTCATCGGCCTTCTTATCGACAACTATCTGGGGACCGTTACGTACAGCTAGTGCCGCTTGCGGTCTGTGGTTAAACCCACTGCCAGCGTAGTAGTCGAGTCTCTAGAGTCCCACACAGAGAGTTTCCTATTCCAGGCGAAACGATATAGAGGTCGCATGGTTTTGCGACAAAGGGTTCGGACGCATACGTGCGTTTACGCGCGTACGACTTTCGGAAAGTTTTTACCAGTCGGCTTTGGTTTAAGCCAGTTACTGGTATCCGGTTATTGGATTTATACAGTCTAAAGTTTTTCCGTATTTTTACGGATCGGAGGGGCGTTCTCGTAATTACTCGAGAAGCTTCTAGAAGATGGTGACTAAGGAGGGTTATGTGTCATTTGCATTAAATGAGTTTAGTGAGTCATGAGGGTGATTCATGCATATCATTAATGCATGATAAATGCTTAGTGAGTCATGATAATGAATCACCATTAGATATTTGTGAAGCATGCTTATTCATTATGTATTATTCTTTTTCTCATAAATAAGAATGCTTCATATTTATTATGATAGATTTACTATTCTCATTTGATAATTCATTCTCACCTTCTCTCTCCTCAAGCTCTCCCTTTTCAAAGACTAATCCTCCCTTCTCATGAGTTGAGTACAAGGGTTAGTAAGACTAATCAATCCATAACCATCACTCTATTTCATCCTAGCTTCTTTGATTAGCAATCCAAGAAGGTTAGTTGCCTCAAGTTTAGAGGTTTAGCTTGGAGTTTTGCTCTCGGGTGGATCGTCTACTACCTAGAGAAGGCCGGGGAGAACAAGGAGATCGTAAAGACGAAGGAGTTGGTTCATTAGGTATAATCCCTAAACACAGTAGTTTAGAAACACTTTGTGTTTGGTTATTTATAGTTTAGCTTCGATTCAAGCGGTTAGTCGATGTTCGTTCACTAAACAAGATCGTTTTTGAAATTTCCGCCTCCCCACAAGTTCTTGGGTGTAGTACATTGACTTACAAATCCAACTTAAACCCTTAACTCTAGTTTATGCTCTACATGAGTTAAGGCCTTCATTTATTAACTCATGGTTGTCATTTGTAACCATAACAATAATTCATTATTTATCACAAAAGCTTTCTTCTTCTTCCTTCTTGAAAAATCTTTCGAGCTTTTTGACTTGTGATGATTTAAAGTGAGAAATTGAAAACAAAAGAGAGCAAAATTCCTACTTCATCATTCTCATCTATTCTAGCCATTTAGATTAGGGTGTTCACTTCACTAATACTTGATTAGAGAAGTGAGAGCTTGAGTTTGAGATTCTTCAAGCTAGACCATCTTCGAAAAGGAAGACTTCTAGCAAGCATGAATCATTCGACTTGTGGAGCCTCTCTAGAGTCCGGAAGTTCATGGATCGCGGCGAAGGGACTACTACTCGGAGCTTATGAAGTGAAGGAACGGACTACAAAGGTTGTAATCCCTCTCTCTTAGATGTAAAGTTGTTTACATGCATGTTAACCCTAATTCTCTTGTTAAGATCTTGGTTAGGGTTTGTTTAGCACCCCAAAATTTTTAAAGTAGCATGATTGATACTTGCCAAAACCTTCACAAGGTGCTATGCTAACCCTACAGTGGTATCAGAGCCAAGCTAGAGCATTAGGTGTTGTCTAGACGAAATTAGAAGTCCGATTGAACCCCGAAACACCGAGAATTGGCCCCTTACTGGAAATTTTTTCAAAAGTCGAAAATTTTTCATATTAAAAATACTCAGAAAATCATGCAGGGAATTTTATGGACCCAACTGAAGATAGGATCCCTAACTCGCTACAGTGACTGCGTAACCGTGGCCAAAACCTGGTTTTGGCGGCGGTTCCGCGGCGCCACTGTGAAGGCTTGGGACGGGCACTTCAGCGACGGTCCATAGGTGCTGGGGCATGCTATTGGGAATTTTTATTTTCTGCTCAAGTGTTGAGCTCACTGTGGTATTTTAGGAATTCGTTGTGTTTGTCGAATTATCTAACTTCGCCTAGTTATCCGTGATATTTATGTGTTGCTGTGATATGTTATATTGGATCGTTGTGTATTGAATAGCCGGGGTTTTTATGTGAGATGAGAGTTTTATTTTTCATTCATGTAAAATTCATTTGTATGTATTATTCTTTTATTGGGGCACTTCCGGATTGAGGATGATGTCACCATTGCATATTATTTACTTTTCCGCATTAGAATAGACTCAAGGCGGAGAGCACAAGTAACCGGGTTCTAGGGTCCAGTGGGAGGCCATCTCGAGGAGTCGAGACCGGGTCTCCTAACCCTAGAATTGGCAGGGTTACTTGCCGCTCTCGTAGGGGTCTAGGGATGTGGGTTTGGCTATTCATCGCAACTGTGGAATCCATGTTTTATATAGGCTCAAAATAAAACACGGATGTTCTAATATATCCAATATTTCATATGTTGACTTCTGCTGCAATGTTCTGTGATGAGATCATATTACTGCCTGAGACGAATACTTATACTGTATGTTATATATATATATATTGTTGCTTTCGTTTCTTCTGTGATGCTTAGGAAGCTTAAATGATGGGTTTTATTAATGAGATTAATAAAAGAAAAGAAACCTAAAAGATATTGTAGAATCAAATTTTCAAAAAGGGTAGCTACAGTTTTTGTTTTGCATAGCGGTGTTCCTTATAGAATATCCAGCACCTTATTCGATAAGAAAAGAGCCGAGATCCCTTCACCGGGAGTGACCTCTTTAGCAAAACTGGCAGATGCTACAATCTCACGGTTTAGTTTTTGATTGCTTCTATAGTTCTTGCTTTGCACAGAGGTATTTATGAAATATCCAGCACCTTATTCGATGAGGAAAGAGCCGAGATCTCTTCACCGGGAGTGACCTCTTTAGCGAAACTAGAAAAGCCTCAAAAACACTCCTTTTCAAAATCACTTGTTTCTACAACGATATCAAGTTCATTACGCTCATGGTTTTTCAGAAAAACCTGCGCAGCCCTCCGTTATTTCATATAGGTGCTATTTTAGTATTCGTGCTATGGTAGTTTGGCTTCCGTCAAGACATGGTGTACGGTAGCTGATTTAGTACTTACCTGAAGCATGAGATGCGATTGGATTAGGGTATTCGTACGGCGTTGTTTGGCCCTCGTCAAGGGTCGTGCGAGTGGGTCTAATTCAAATCAGGAAATAATGGGTTGAACTTTAGCGCCTTATGGGTAGTTTGGCCTCCGTCAAGGTCATAAGACGCTAGGGGTAAAAGATATTATCGGGAATTTCAAGTGTTGAAATTTGCAATGAGATTGCATACCTTTTATGAGATAGATGGATCCCGATACCTACTGCGAGTAAAAGTTACTCCTGGGAGAATTTTACACAGGAAAATTAGCCGATCAAGTAGGTGTCTAGAAAGGTGTTAACGGGGTTATGCCTCTGGGAAATTGAGGTTTATTTTAATTAGGTCCGTATGAAAGCACGGGGAACCTCCCTCAAAGTACCAACACTGATCTGGCTGAAAGATTGGCAAACTTGTAGGGTGTAATTAATCCCGGCTAATCTTACTTTTTAGGGTTTGAAGGAAGATTTGATTAAAACAGTGGGAGCCATCCTGGTTAGATAAGATAATAACCAATCTAATCTTGCAAGAGCGCACGCTAAAGTGTTTTCCTCTCTCTCTCTCTTCGGGTAGCGACCATGTCAGGCCTTAATCAAGATAATAATATGGATGTATTAACCGAACCCGCTTATTATACTAAGCAGGGGAACGTTGGTCCCATTTTTTCTTATAAATGTTATAAGACTGAATAGGGAATAGAAGAATATCTGGATTCTCACGCCACCCAAACGAAGAATAAGTATGTTGATGCATCTTTTTCAGGTGTGTTAGTTACCGAGAACTGTTTCTCAGTTCACTCTACGTCCTGGGCATTAGATACCGGATCAGGATCCCACATATGCAATATATTGCATGGGCTAAAGAGAGGTAGAGAACTGCGAATGGGTGATCATGCCGTAAGAGTAGGGAATGGTGCAAATGTTGCAACCAAAGCAATTGGCGAATATCACTTTGTATTACCAAGTGGTAATACATTGATTCTGAACGAATGCTATTATATACCGAACATGATATGCAACATTATATCAGTTTCTTTATTAAGTAAAGAAGGATATAATTTTGTAATACAGGATAATGTTATGAACATCTTCCTAAATCAAAAGTTGATTGGATCAGGCTCGTTAAATAATGACATATACATTCTAAATCAAAACACAGTTCTTAATATACAGAACACACACAAGAGGAAAAGTTCAGAAATGAACGAATCCTTCTTGTGGCATTGTAGACTTGGTCATATCAATGCGACACGACTTGCTAAGTTACATAAAAATGGTTATTTAAATACGTTCGACTTATCATCTTATGAAACTTGTCATTCATGTCTTAAAGGCAAAATGACCAAAACTCCGTTTAGTGGACACGAAGAAAGAGTTACAGAACTCTTGGGACTGATACATAGTGATGTATGTGGTCCCATGTCTACACATGCCAGGAACGGTTCTTCCTACTTCATTACATTCACTGACGATCTCTCAAGATACGGACATGTGTTCCTGATAAAACACAAGTTTGAAGCTTTTGAGAAATTCATAGAATATAAGAATGAAGTAGAGAACCAAACGGGTAAAAGTATTAAGATCCTTCGATCTGATCGAGGAGGAGAATACTTGAGCAATGAGTTCTTAGATTATCTAAAAGAGAATGGGATTCTCTCTCAGCTTACTCCTCCTTATACACCAAAGCACAACGGTGTATCGGAGCGTAGGAATCGCACCCTATTAGATATGGTGCGCTTTATGATGAGCAATGCTGAGTTGCCTATTTCCTTTTGGGGCTATGCGCTGGAGACAGCTGCATACCTATTGAATAGAGTTCCAACCAAATCAGTGCCTACCACTCCATATGAGATATGGAATAGGAAAAGGCCATGTCTTAATTTTATTCAGATATGGGGTTGTCCGGCCTATATGAAAACATAAAATCTGGACAAGCTCGAGGCAAGGCCTGCTCTGTGCAAGTTTATTGGATATCCCAAGCATTCGCGAGGGTATATCTTCTACTGCTCCGAGGAACAAAAGGTGTTTGTTTCTCGACATGCCACCTTTTTAGAAAAGGAATTTCTTGCAAAGGAAATTAGTGGCAAGGAGGTAGAACTGGAAGAAGTTCCAGCTACACAAACTGCAACAGAAGATTTGGTGGAATCAGAGGATTCAGTAGTTCCCGATGAACCCCCACCTCTCCGCTGATCTAGTAGGGTTCCTCATCCACCTGAGAGATATTATGGTTTTCTCATCGATGGTGGGAGCGAGGATTGCATCATGGAAGATGATGACCCGACTAGTTTCGAGCAGGCCATCACGAGTGGTGACTCTGTGAAATGGCTGGATGCAATGCGATCTGAGATGGAATCCATGTACACCAATAAAGTATGGACTTTGGAAGTTGCTCCAGAAGGGGTAAAACCCATTGGGAGCAAATGGATCTTTAAGAAGAAACTTGGTGTAGACGGAAAAGTTGAGACTTTCAAAACTAGACTTGTTGCAAAGGGTTTTCGTCAACGACCAGGTGTGGATTATGACGAAACCTTTTCTCCAGTGGCTATGCTTAAGTCCATCCGGATCTTACTTGCCATTGCTGCATACCATGACTACGAAATTTGGCAAATGGATGTTAAGACTGCCTTTCTAAATGGTGATTTGGAAGAGTGCGTGTACGTGACTCAGCCAGAGGGCTTCGTAGATAGTGGGAGCAGCGGAAAGGTGTGCAAGCTGCTTAAATCCATCTATGGGTTGAAGCAGGCATCGTGGAGTTGGAACATATGTTTTGATGTGGTAGTCAAAGAGTTTGATTTCATCAAAAACATAGATGAACCTTGTATATACAAGAAGGTGGCAGAGAGTAAGGTTGTCTTCCTCGTATTGTACGTAGATGACATACTCTTGATAGGAAATGATATTCTTATGCTGCACTCGGTCAAGCTCTTCTTATCACATAGATTCTCAATGAAAGATCTAGATGATGCCTCATGCATTTTAAGGATTAAGATCTATAGAGATAGATCTAGACGGATACTGGGATTGTCCCAATCCAGGTACATTGACACCATACTAAAGAGGTTTGTATGGAAGAATCCAAGCGTGGGAATTTACCCACGATCTCTGGACTCACTCTCTCCAAAGAGATGTCTCCCAAGACTGATTTGGAAAGAGCTCGCATGCAAGGGATACCCTATGCTTCGGTAGTAGGCTCTATCATGTACGCGATGCTATGTACCAGATCCGATATAGCATACTCACTAAGTGTAGTAAGTAGGTATCAAGCAGATCCTGGAGAGAATCACTGAACAGCTGTGAAGAATATTCTCAAGTACTTGAGAAGGACAAAAGAGATGTTCTTGGTGTATGGTAACGGAGAACTCCAGGTGGAGTCCTTTACCGATTCGAGCTTCCAGAGTAATAAGGACGACTCTAAGTCGCACTCGGGATTTGTCTTTACCCTAAATGGAGGGGCGGTTTGTTGGAAGAGTTCCAAACAGGAAACCGTGGTAGACTCGACGATGGAGGCTGAATACATCGCTGCCAACAATACTGCCAAAGAGACTGTCTGGATAAAGAAGTTCATCACTGAACTTGGTGTGGTTCCGTCCATTGAGTATCCAATACCTCTGTATTGTGATAACAATAGAGCTGTGGGTTTGGCCAAGGAACCCAGGTCCCATCAAAAGTCCAGACATATTCTGAGGCGGTATCACCTGATACGGGAGATAGTTGATCGCCGGGAGATCGAGGTTAGGAGAGTTGATACGAAGGACAACACTGCGGATCTATTCACAAAGGCCATTCCACAGATACAATTTGAGAGACTCTTCAGGATGTTGGGTATGAGATACTACAACAGCTGGCCTTAGTGCAAGGGGGAGATTGTTAGTTATGTATATGCCCTAGAAGCCATTGTTGTACATGTGATGTATATTATAATGAATGCTTGGATATATATAGAGAGGACTTTCTTACTCGATATGATATTATGCTATATGGTTTCACTTTATCTTAACGTGTTAACAAATACTGTTTTGTGATCACATGTTGATGAAGCCCTTGGGATATGTACTTGACTACTAGGACTATGATGAGATCATATTAGTGGGGCCAGGGTAGTCAACGAGTATATCCTATAACTGTTCCTAGTCAAGGGTGTATCGAGACAGGGCATCGATACTCCAGAGTAGACTAGCGTACACGCATTTTGACCTATATGATGGGCGATGGATGATCCCATATCCATTGGTGTTGGACATCAAAGATGGTGTACGGGTGCTCAGTGGAGACCGGGTACACTGAACGGACTCGCCGAGAACCCCTGGATGGTATTATACCTATCGTCAGATAGCAGTGCTCCGGTGACACTGGTACAGGTTAGTCTGTACACCCGAGATCGTCATAGAGTCATGTGTGATTCCCACTGTGCTTTGATTTCCACCTTACCACGTCCAAGAGGGCATGCAAAATGGTGGCTTTTGGGTACAGTCACGAATCACATGGAGGCAATGAGCGATAGGAGGGGTTTCGTCTCTCCCGGTATAGGGAGTTGATGTTGTGCTGTGTTCGATTGGCTATAACTGGAAGTTCCTGGCCAGGGCTGATATGGAGATTTACTGGTAAGAGTTATCAGTAGTTTCTCGACCCGTTATGAGCCTTACATCGACATGACTTATCGGTTACTGGGGTCTGACGTTTACCACCCCTAGACCAGATATGCAATATATCAGACGAAGAGATCGGACTATACGGGAGTGTTACTGATTGGATTTGCAGGAGAATGTATAGGCTTGCTTGTTGATCTTCTGATTGCTCAATACACGGGTGGCTGTTACGTTTAGCTGACCGCTTGCAACTTGTGGGTGTTTGATATGATCATCACCTGCTGCCGGCGTATTGACGATTCTTTAGAGTCCTACACAGAGGTTTCCTGGCTCAGGCAAAATGGAGTAGGAGCACATATGTGATATGTGCGAGACCGAGAATAATACGATATGAGATACCGTATTTTATTCTCGCGATATGAGATATCGGCCGGGTATATTTGATATGGCCGGGTCATCGGATCAAGTGTTGATTCGATGAATTGGTACATGTTATATTAGTCGGTTATATGCAATATAGCCGGATTGTCGGATCAAGAGTTGATTCGATAATTTAATGTATAATTATATATGTGATATATTACATTACGTTAACTAATATAAGCTCGCTTTATTGATTCATTTTCTCACTGGATAATACATTGATATATATGCGATATATGTTAATTGTATTATTTTCTTTTGTTACAAAATATATTGTATATGTGATATATAATATTGTAACAAGTTAGGGTTACAAATGCAACATGGTTGTTAAGTTTAAACAAAGTTAGATTTTGGATTTGGGTTAGCTTTTGGGTTAGCTTTTTCATAAAGCTTCATGAAGCTTTCCTTTTTGTTTTCTCGCTTGATATTTTGTGAAGATATTTTGTTAACCCAACCCAAACCCTTAACTCTAGTTTATTCTCTACATGAGTTAAGGCCTTCATTTATTAACTCATGGTTGTCATCTGTAACCATAACAATAATTCATTATTTATCACAAAAGCTTTCTTCTTCTTCCTCCTTGAAAAAGCTTTCTAGCTTTTTGACTTGTGATGATTTAAAGTGAGAAATTGAAAACAAAAGAGAGCAAAATTCCTACTTCATCATCCTCATCTATTCTAGCCATTTAGATTAGGGTATTCACTTCACTAATACTTGATTAGAGAAGTGAGAGCTTGCGTTTGAGATTCTTCAAGGTAGATCATTTTCGAAAAGGAAGACTTCTAGCAAGCATGGATCATTCGACTTGTGGAGCCTCTCTAGAGTCCGGAAGTTCATGGATCGCGGCGAAGGGACTACTACTCGGAGCTTATGAAGCGAAGGAATGGACTACAATGGTTGTAATCCCTCTCTCTTAGATGTAAAGTTGTTTACATGCATGTTAACCCTAATTCTCTAGTTAAGATCTTGGTTAGGATTTGTTTAGCACCCCAAAATTTTTAAAGTAGCATGATTGATACTTGCCAAAACCTTCACAAGGTGCTATGCTAACCCTACAGGATCTATACGGAACCTTAACTAGCTAAACTAACATGGAGGTTTAACTACTATGATAAATGGTTATACCTTCGTGACCAACTCCTTCGGGTCTTCTTTCATCCTCTCCTTGGCTCCTCGAAGAATGGATGAAGGTTGCATCGTCGGCCTTCTCGCGTCAAAGATGATCCACCCGAGAGTATGTGCTTTGAGCTCCAACATCTAAATCGAGGTAACTAGGGTACTTGGTTCGTTAATCCAAGTAGCCTAGATGATGTAAAGAATGATAATGGATTGTATTATCTCACTAAACCTTTTGTTTCACAACACATGTGAAGGTAAGGATTTACTTAAGGAAGAAGGAGATAAAATGAAGAGAGAGAAATGAGAGAAGCAAATGAGCTAGCATTCCCATGGTTAAGTGTGGAGAATGGCTAATATCTCATACCTCACTAATTTAACCATGGATTAAAAACCAATATAATATATCACTCATGCTTCAATAGTGAATCAAGACAAATAAAATAATACTTGAGCCATTCCTCACACCATTCTATAAATATCTCACTCTTTTCCAATTTCCACCTCATTAATCCATTTACTAAA
The DNA here is from genome assembly GCA_030015575.1 of Agapanthus africanus. Lineage (NCBI taxonomy): Eukaryota > Viridiplantae > Streptophyta > Magnoliopsida > Asparagales > Amaryllidaceae > Agapanthus > Agapanthus africanus. Next base: position 45,048,135 of record CM057344.1, read on the forward strand.
AATGGATAATACCAAATAATGAGGTGTCTCCTTCTAGAAGTATTCTTGAGAAAATTACAAGAATACCCCTCACCGTATATACATACCCTATTCGTATTCCGAAAAATACGAATACTCTAAGACGATAATAATCCAATAATATAATATTAGGATCCGGTTTAAACCAAAGCCCCACTAGTATTATCCGTCCGAACATCATTCGTGTACAAGTACGCGTATGTGATCGAAGCCTTGCTGTAAAACCATACAGCTTCTACATCGTTTCGCCCGAAGCAGGGAAACCCTCTGTGTGGGATTCTAAAGACTCGACAGTACGCTGGTAGTGGGTTTAACCATAAGCACGTTAGCGGTACTAGCTGCATGTAACGGCTATTCAGGTATTTGTCGATAAGAAGGCCGATGAGCAAACTCATTCGAACTCCTACCGAGTCTGTCTGTGATAATTTTTGTACAGTCCGGTCTGTTCGTCTGAGATACTCGCATATCGTGTCTAGGGGGATGGTAAACGTCAGACCCCTAATAACGCAATAATTTGTGCCAAGAAAGAGTCCAAAACACCTTGAGAAACTACTGGAGTACCTACCAGTAAATCTCACTTGCCCTGACCAGGGACTTTGTGTAATGGCTTCTCGAACACAGCGCGGTATCAACCCCCAATACCAGGAGAGATGAATCCTATCTAACCGCTACTGCCTCCAAGTGCTTCGGGACTGCTCCCGACTACTACCTGTTTGCACGACTCCTTTGAGCCGTGGTAGAGTAGTAATCAAAATACAGTGGGAACACACTTGAGGTGAAGTGCGATGTCAAGTCAACGGACTAAGCTGTACTCATGTCATATGGGAATTGCTACCTGACGATGGATATAATACCAACCAGTAGTTCCCGACGAGTCTTGTCCAGTGTTACTCATAACCTAATGAGCACCTGCATACTATCTCCAGTACGATGTACTAATGGCTGTGGGACAGACCATCTCTCCTGCTGGGATGAGAAGCGTATAGACTAGTCTACTCTGGAGTATCGATGCCTCGTCACGATAATCCTACTACTAGAGACCTGTATAAGGATGTGCTTATAGACTACCCAGCCCCCACTAATGTGATTGCCATCACAACGCTGGTAGTCAAGCAAAGATTCTAAGGGCTCTACCAATATGTATAAGCGATATGCTAAAAGAAACACATGCGCATATTGAGATAGAATCAAACCAAGTAGAATACTACCATTTTGAGCAAGACTGTTATCATAACCGTGAATATCCCAAACTTCCAATATGTAATATACAATCCAGTATGATACAATAATGGCCTCTAGGGCATATCTCACTAACAGTAAGATCTTGGCTAGACGGCTCGTTTTGATGCAGCCGAAGGTGAATTCACGATAAAGAAGAAGACCACGGCGGCGCAGGACTAAGGGACGTTGACGGCTGGAGGATGCTCGATTTTGGGTTTTGCCGAGCGAGACAAAGCCACTACGAAGATGAAGAAGATGGTGACGACGGAGAACGACGCGACCATGGCTGGAGGAAGGTGCTCGGGTTTGGATTGCTCGATTGATGACGAAGCCGAGAGAGAAGAAAGAGAAGAAGATGGAGTCGGCGGCGATGCGAGGTTTGGGTCAAGGGCAGAGGAGAAAGAAGGAGATGAAGTTGGCTGTTGTTTAGGTTATGGGTTTCGGTTTTTAGAGAGGAGATAAGATGAGCAGGGTGCAGGAACCGGTGCTAGGGTCGCAATACTTACGGACTTGGCAGAAGCAAATAACAAAAATTATTAAGACAATAGCATCAATTCCTAACCAAGACCAACATTTACTATAAATTGCACAAACTAGAAACTAGAGAGGGGGGTTTAGAGAGATACAACCTTTGTAGTGTGTCCACCTAATTATGGAAGACCCGAGGTAGACTCCATCGCCATCCGGATCGAATTTTCAAGCCATTCTCCTCATCGAAGATGATCTACATTGACAAAATCTCAACTCAAGCTTCATCTCCACCGATGTAAAGCAACTTGTGAAGAAACTTGATTTCATAGCTTGCTAGTTTATGAAATCAAGAGATGTAGCAAGCTCAACATAATTTTTTCCCTTTCATATCTCCACTCTCTATTTTCAAGAAGAAGAAAAAGAAGAGAAAGAATGCCATAGTTAGAACGAGAGAAGAGAGAGAAGGCTTCGTTCATTTTATCAAACCGATTTTCCAATATTAAATTTCAAACCATACCTCTCTACATTATTCTTCCATGCCATCTTTCTCTTTTCATTTTACTTTTTTTAAAAATAGAAATGAGGTGTCTCACTTATATATATATATATATATATATATATATATATATATATATATATATAAAATGTGTATCATATACACAAAGTATACGTCTCGTATACATGCACTCGTATTTGTATTGAATACAAAATATGTATGAGAGAGAAATATAAGGCGAACATAATATATATATATATATATATATATATATATATATATATATATATATATATATATATATATAAAATTAAATCACCACTCGATTTAATTGAATTCCCATACATGTCGCCATACGCACACACTACATCGTTTCGCTTGAGCGGAAAAAATCTCTGCGTGAGACTTTAAAGACTCAATCAATACGCTGGTAGTATATTAGGATCATATTCGATTGTTCTGAAACACTTTCAAATCAATCCTTTCACGGGTTAACCCACAAGCACGTCAGTGACACTAGCTGTACATAATGGCTACCCATGTATTAATCAAAAGAAAGGTCGACAAACAAACTCAATCGAACGCAATCAGAACGTATCAGTGACAGTCACCGTATAGTCCAGTCTCTTCATCAGAGAGTGTTGCATGCCGGGTCTGGGGGAGGGGGTGGAAATTGTCAGACCCCCAATAACCCGATAAGTCGTGCTAATGTCAAACTCATAACCACCCGAGATACAAATGATAACACTTATCAGTTTATCTCTACCGTTTTGGCACCGAGGACTTCTGGTTATGGTCAATCAAGTACAGTGCGACATTGACTCTTTATACCGGGAGAGACGAATCCTTTCGACCGCTCACTGAAACAACTCTAATTTCAATGTACAGAAAATTATTTAAAAGTTAATGTACAAATGGAGTATTTGCAATCCTGTGTACACTATAAGTATTTGATTTGCTTTTGAACAGCAAAAAACAACTTATAGCTCATTGGTAAAGCCTTGCACTGCTGTGACGTAGCCCCTGTGATCGAATCCCCCCAGCCACATTATCTTTTCATTAATTTTTATATTAATCTCTTAGAATCCCAAGGGTTTACACGTGCAATACACGTAAAATGAAGAGTTACAGAACAAACAAACATGTGCACTGGGGTATATGAGATGACAAAGACACGTGGCGAGAATCCCAAGCCCCACCACCGGTTCAAGACTGGCGAGATTTGTTCCTAGACCGGTACCGCCGGGCCGTTCGTAGGGGATGGTCCCTATATTTTCACCCTAGCAGCTTTTCGTCTACCCCACTACCTCCATGTTGTTTGTTTACTCTGAATTCATCCAGAGAATATTAAATCACCTTTAATCCAATTTTTAATGCATATTTTTAATGCATTCTTTAACTCTCAAAACCCTAATTTTCCTTATAAATACTACACTCCATTTCACCTCTCCTCACTCAGAATTTCATTACCAAAGCTCTAAAAAATTCTCAAGTCCATATAGTTGTGCAAGTGGAGTTAGCAAAAGGCAAGATTCCGACGACGTTTCGAGGAGTTTCTGGCGATGAAATGATGCTCCGACGCTTTTCTACGCTTCCCCCTTCTATCTTAATAGCCAGTATGTTCCCTCTCCCCTCCTCTTCTACTATTCTAAAACTTTCATCTTTCAAAACTCGTCGGAAGCAGAGTTAATTCAACTTCCGATTCGTTTTTCCTTAAAAATTCCATTTTTTCTTAAATAACAAAATACCATATTCTCTCATAAGGTTTAATAAACATAAATAAATATATTAGAACAAGTTTCATCTCAAAATAAATCATGTTGCAATCTTTATTTCATTTTTTTCAAGTAAAATACCACCATGTTAACAAACAATATTGTTATCCACTTTTAACCGTATTACCTTTAGAAAACTCACGAGGTAAGGACCTACCTCATCACAACACACATATTGGACATAGCACGATGGACTTTGAAATTCTAGATTATGGGAAATACGCTTTTACGAATAAATACCTTAAACTTATAAAACCGTTTTCTTTAAAAGTGTGTTGATTAATTCCTTGCAATTACGCCTCTACAACCCATTTTGGGGAACCCCGATTGGGATGGTGCGGGTTATCGCATGTCCTCGGGCCTAGTAGAGCGAGATGCAGACCTCCGCAAGGAGCATTCAATCTCGATGGAATTTTTATGCTATTTTTAAGAAAATGAGATTTCTACAAAATAAATAAAATTTATTTTTATTTTATATATATATATATGAATATTATCAAAAGATCTATTTTAAATACATTATATAAATATTCCATATTTTCTAAATCAAAGGAATCACAATTATATGAAAGTACCATTTCAATACAATACAATTCCTATATTTCATTAAAATACCAATGAAAACTAGTTTCTGCTCACTAGAAAATTTTACTTTTATAAAATATACATCTATGAAAACTATAAAGACGATAATTAAATACTTGAGGTGTATTTTGAAAATATATCAAACTATTTTTACATAAATCCCCCACAAGTTATACTAATTTACAATAAGGACCCTAGTAAACATAGGTTTAAGCGGGACCAATTCTCTTGAGCATCGGAGAGCCGGAGAAAGTGGGTGCTTGACTATCTAAGGTAGACAATCTAAAAATGGTGTTATCAATACGGTAATTGTCTTGGAAAAAGACACAAATCCCGCCGTCCATGTGCAGCAGTTACCGATAATATCAAAACTAATTCAGGACTTCAATTTCTTTTCAAAGTGTCTGACTCAGACTGAGTCTCAATCTAATCAATCTGACTTGAATATGATTCAAGTATAAATTTCAATACAACATGAATTCATGAATACCAGAATTCAAGCTATATCAATCTATATTGACTGAACCGAACCATAGATGTACTCCGTTTACATGACTATCCATTTATATCCATTCCGTTTACTGATATCATGGTTTCGGCAAGTTATCCATCTATATAACAAAACAACACAATCAATACAAAAGACATTATGGGGTTTTAATGGGATAGATTGGTACGAAATGTGTTAGAAGTGGCATGATATTGTAACCATAATACACTTAACCTGAATATTCCTTGTGCTCCGTATACCTTAGTTTCCAGATAGTGGGACTCCTCTCGTATACACTGACATATTCTGTACCAAAGTACAAACAACTGTGTTAACATTATAATCAAATATTACCAGTTATAAACTCTTTTTGTCTATTCTATCTCTACCCATCTTTAGGACTTACCGAGCGATTGTTCGCTGACGACATTCCTTTTCTTCTTTCTTTGGAATGTTGTCAGGTGGTTCGGACTCACTGGAGATCGAGCCCAATAATGAAGATTTGGAGCAGTTAGCCTTTGACCCAGAGCTTTATATACTTTTACATACTTTTCATTTCAGTTATGCCATTATTTAGGCATTTCTTTCTACTCATGTATTTACATTTCCAGTTGTACTTGTAAAGAATTGTTAATAAATAAAATTGTTGTTCAATTACATCTATTGTCATTTTTTGGAATACATTTACTTTATATTGCTTAGATACGCTTAGCGTGTTTACTTCTGAGTAAATACGTCGCGTGACTCATCGCGTCTCCTTGCTGTACACCAGGAAGTGGGAGGCGAAAAGTTTTGTTGGCGGCACATGCAGGTCAGTACTGCATGGAACCCTACCATACAGGTCAGTTCTGGATGGACATGTGGGTCAATTCAGCATGAAGTCCTAAGAAATATAACACAAGAACCAGCAACTAAAAACATTCTTTACAATTCGTATTTCTTGAATCTTACAATTTCATATATTTTGAATATATCCTAACACAAATTTTTCTTTCAAGATTATGGATTCTCCAAACAACACCAGCACCAATTTCAACAACACATCACTACCTCTACCGCTTACGCCTACCGTCGCTGCTCCGATCAATGAGCAGACGGTACTGCTTGAGGCGATCCGCAGCCTCCTAGAAAGACAGCAGCAGCATACTGCTATTCTGATGAACCATCCAGAAGCGGAAGCGTCCGGAGTAAAGCAATTCCGGGCATTGCACCCAAAATAGTTTTCGGAAAAAGAGAGCCCTCTGGAAGCTAAGGAATGAGCTCAAAGTATTGAGGATGATCTGGCAGCAGCACAAGTGCTAGAGATAGCTTGGGGTCGAGTTGCAAAGCTGCAACTCACTGACAATGCACGAGTTTGGTGGAAGGCGGAAAAAATCCGTCTTGACCAATCTATCGAATGGAGGAATTTTCACGATATGTTCGACGCGAAATACTTCCCAGAGACTGCCCAGTTTGACGTGTGTTGGAGATAGTGCCCTCAGAGTCAATTATTGGATCACAGGCACGTGATTGCAATGATTGAGGGGAGGACCTGTCCCAGTAGGACAGTCTTACTCGAGATGATAGTATGCTATCTGGTTTATCTTTATCATCGTGTACTGCTTTAGGTGACCTTTCGAGTCGCTATTACACGTTGATAAAGCCCCTAGGATTCTTGCTTGACATCCAGCAGTATGAGGGCGATCATATAAGTGGGAGCTGGGGTCTACAAGCACATCCTTAAAAGGTCCCTAGTCGTGGGAGATTCGAGACAGGGCATTGATTCTCCACAGTAGACTAGTGTATACAGTCGAGACCCCGACGAGGGGCGGTGGCCGGTCTCACAAGCCACTGGTGTCAGTTGGTTCACCTGAGATGTATACAGGTGCTCATTGGGTTATGAGTACACCGGACAGGACTCGCCGGGAACCTGCTAGTTGGGCATATACCAGACGTCAGATAGCAGTTCCCAGGTGACATGTGTACAGGTTAGTTCATCGACCTGGGATCGTCATTTGTCTCGTGTGAGTTCCCATTGTACTTTGATTACTACCCTACCACGGCTCAAAGGAGTCGTGCAAACAGGTTTTAGTTGGGTACAGTCCCGAGCCACATGGAGGCAGTGAGCGGATCTGCAGGGGTTCGTCTCTCCCGGTATTGGGGGTGAGGTCGTGCTGTGTCTAGGAGAGCCAGAACATGAAAAGTCCTTGGCCAAGGCAGGAGATTTGCTGGTAGGTATTCCAGTAGTATCTCAGGGTGTTCTGGGCTACACTCCGACACGACTTGTACCGCTTTTGGGGGTCTGACTTTTACCAACCCCCTAGGCCCGCCATGCGATGCTCATAGACGAACGGACCGGACTGTACGGATATTGTCACTGACAGGCTCAGTAGGGTGTCAGGATGAGTTCGCTCATCGACGTCCCTTTTAGTCAGTAGCTGGTGGCCCGTCATGTATGGCTAATACCTCTGACGTGCTAGTGGTTAAATCCACAGCCATTGTATTGACGAGTCTTTAGAGTCCACCACAGACAGTTACTCAAGTTTCGGGCGAAACGCTGTAGAGGCCGTATGGAGATATGGCAGGGTTCGATCGGATACGTGCGGTATTGCACGGATCATGATCGGACAATTTTTACTAGACGGCTTTGGCTTAAGCCGGATCCTAGTATAAGATAGTGTAGTTTTGTCTCTTTACATTTGTGTTCAGTGGGAATACAAATGCGGGCATGTATTTGCAGTAGCGGGGTTTTCCTGTAATTTATTACGGGATCGGTTTTATGAAGTTGCCAGTTTGCATTCCGTTCCGGCCGGTTTTCTTTCATTCCTTCTCGGCCGGGCTTTGTGATGGAGGGTGTTAATTGCAAGTTCGCAATTAACATTATGTGAGGGGTTTCTTTGCATAAGTGTGGCTTCATAATCATGAGATGCCTTTCTTGTCCCTTTCTTTGCTTTTCATTTGATGGTTTAAAAAAAAGGATTGATTTGTGAGGTTTATATTATCTACACATATTGTTTTTCTCTCTCCAATCTATTTTCATCTAAAGAGGGGCCGGCCACTTTGGCTAGAGGGAGAGAGAGGTTGATTGGTGTTAGATTAATTCTTCATCTCATTTTCATGCTTTTAGGCTTGCAATAATCCCAAGCTTCATTTCATTCATTCTCCTCCTCAAATCCCTCCATCAAGGCAACTTCCATAAACCCCAAGAGACAAGCTTCTACACTACTTCTATAGCAAGCCTTGGACGCGTCGGCTAGCCAACTTCGCGCCCGAGTTGCCTCGGTCAAGAGACGGGAGCCCGTAAAAGATTCCGGCTACGTGGTGCCCTTTCCGACGAGCGAGGAGGTGACGGAGATCCGCGGGAGATCGGAGTGGAGACGAAGACCGAAGGACTCGGATCAGCTTGGTATAACTTCTCTACTCTTTTCTATTTTGCTAGCTAGCTAGGTTAATGGCCCGATCCGGGTAAAAAGTCCGCGGTGGTGCCGGTTGCAAGTTTTGCAAAGTTTTTGTTTTCCGCGTTTCCGGCGTCGGATCGACGGCCGGGGCGCCCCCGCGGGCTTACAATGGTATCAGAGCCACGCCATTAACCTTGCCAAGCTTGCTCTAGCGCGTTTAGAACCCGATCGAACAAAATCCCCAAAAACCGTATTTTTGTGCACATGTGTTCTCTGTTGAAATTTTTTGAGCTCCTAAAATTTTTCAGGTTGTTTCAGAGGCATGTACAAGCAATTATAAGAAATCTGGGAAAATACGATCCACCAACTCCTCAGTTCCACCGCGGAAGCGCGGCCAAAACCCTGGTTTGGCCGCGCTTGCGCGGCGGATAAGAGGAATTGTGGCATCAAATTTTCCCAGTAAGCTTGTGGTATAGAAATAGGGCTTTTGGGATATTTTATTTGGGCCCAGTTTTTCTGTAAGTGCTACAGTTCTTTTTGGGGGCCCACTTTGATAAATTTGTTCGATCGGATATTTTAAACATGCCAGTTCACAGTTTTTACATTATATCTGCGACCGTGAATGTCACTTGATCGGTAAATCCCGTCTAACTGCTATAGCCCGGTTAGACGGATTTGCGAACGTGACTTTCACGTTGATGTTCTGTGATTGTACTGTATTGTTGCGGATCGGTCGTGGGGATAGCCTGGATGCAGTTGTAGTACAGTTCTGTTTTATATGTACATTTGATATTGCGGGGCGAGCGTCCGACATGTGGACTGCCGTCACTGCCTGTTTGTATTATTCTTTTGGGGCACGACCTGGTTGCGGTCGATGTACCCGTTGTATGTATATTTTACTTTCTGTACTAGGATTACCCCGCGGAGGGGTGCACGGATAGCCGGGTTCTGGAGGGCAACAAGCCCGCATCTCATGGCATTGAGACGGAGGGGGCTTCACTCTAGAATTGGTGGGCTATTCGCCGCACTCGTAGGGGGTACAGGTTGACCCAGGAGGGGTGCCCAAGTTACCGGATTCCGAGAAGTGCTGGGTGGTCCATTCACGTTGCTGAAGGGGGCTGCCTCGCTTCAGGTTTTGGCGGGTGACTTGCCGCGCCCGTAGGGGTCTAGGGTTTTCATTGCACAGGCTATCCACACGACCAGGGGAACGTCGGGTTTCAGCGGCTCTGTGAAACCCGGGGATCCCAGATATCTGTATTGATCTGTGTTGCTATACATTTCTGTGTTGCATTTTATCACGCCTTGAGCGAAATACTATATATTGGTATATATATTAGTAGATGTTGTATATGTTTTTCATCCGCGCTAGTCCAGTCCCCGCTCTGTCGTTAGTTAGCTAACCTAACGGGTGATGACGGGACCCAGTGGCGAATGCGGATGGCATATACTTACGTCAGTATATTTTCGTTCTTTGTGGTGTGATCAATTGATGGGACTGCATTGATTCGGATCAATGCAAGATAAACAAACCTATTCTGATGTTGTTGGAACACTTTTTCAAAAAGCTGTTATTGCAAGGGCGTTCTCTTTTGTTTTGCACAGTGGTATTCATTTGGAATATCCTGCTCCTCAGTCGACGAGGCAAGGGCCGAGATCCCTTCACCGGGAGTGACCCCTTGGACAAAAGTTTACGTCAGGGCATTAACTTCACTATAGCCGATTGCTTTTGCTTTGCACCGTGGTATTCAGTTGGAATATCCTGCACCTCATTCTACGGGGAAAGAGCCGAGATCCCTTCACCGGGAGTGACCTCTTTAGCAAAGGTTTTCGTCACTATATTTTAAAAAGCTATCAGTTCCTTCAACGATATCAAGTTCATTACGTTAAAGGTTTTCGCCAGAAACCATTCGTAGCCCTCCGTCGTTTCATATGGATGGTCAATAGTATTCAAGCTGTGTATGTTGGCCAAAGTCAAGGCACAGTGTTTGGTAGCTGTTGGGTATTCATATGCAGCATAGATAGATGCGTTGGTTTGGGACAGTCGTACTGCCATTTTGGCCAAAGTCAAGGGTATGTACGGGTGGGTTCAAATTAACCAGGAAAATGACGGGTAGAACTTGACATGTGACTTATGATATGTTGGCCAAAGTCAAGGTCATAAGAGCATGGGGTAAAAATCCACATCGGGAGTTTCAAAAGAACTGAAACTTGCCAGATATGCGCATACCTTCTGGAGTGTGACAGCGTGAGCGGATTCCGTCACGTTATCATGCGATGAGAGTTGGATCCCGATTCCCACTGATGAGTTGGTTTACTCCTCGGGTTATCCCGGCTAATTCTTCTTTCAGGTTTGGGGAAGAATTTGACGTTACAGTGGGAGGTTTCCAGATTAGATAAATTGGTAACCATTCTGATCTAGGTTAGAGTGCACGCTGAGTGTTTCTTTTCTCTCTCTCTCTGGCAGCGACCATTGACCCGACCCTAGACTATGACTCAGTGACCAAGTTGACCGAACCTTCTTAACACTGGCTTTTGGATTGTCAGAGTTGCAGACCTCTTTGCCACTCCTACTTTTACTCTTTTCTCCGGGGCACCCCGTATTACTACGAACGTCCACTTCCATTGGACAAAACCATCGTATGGTTATATACGAACTCGAAGGACTTCGAGGATGGTTTCAGGTTTTGGAGAAAACGAATAGGACTATTCAGTTGTCTTTACCTTTTACCTTCTCTCAGGTTGCGAGTACTCCTTGGTTTAGGAGATAATACACCTATTACGCAAATTGGATAGTCTTCTTCCAAACCTTAGGCTGGTGCCGACCGGTAGGGAATGAAGAAAACCAATTAGCCTAAACGGTGTACAGAAGGTATTAAGTTCAGACAAAGCAAGGGATTAGTAAGAGGGCAAAGTAAATTGCGACTGCTTTTCACGACCTAACCATGTACTTCTTTGTCAATCCTAAATCACCTATGAATTAAGTACATTCGGTTGTCTTTTATCCTCACCTTCTCTCGCATTGCGAGTGCTCCTCGGATTAGGACAGTACACCCATTATGCTTTTTGGATAGTCTTCTTCCAAACCATAGGCTGGTGCCGAACGGTAGGGAAGGAAGAAAACCATTTGGCCTAAAGTGGTGTACAGAAGGTAATGACTAAAGACATATAAAGGGATTTGGAGAGATGGCAAAGAGTTATGCGGTTATAGTTGTGAATCTGGATAATGGAAGAGGCATTACTAAGAATACCAGGATACCCCATCGAAACATCTCAATGTTTCAGTTCCACTGTGTGCTGTTAAAAGAAAACTGATTTCCCAATTAGGCACTTGCTCCAGGGTATGTATTTACCAGGTAGGATTCTCACATCTGTATGGTTTTACAGATGATGAGTGGGAGTAAGTTATTGGGAATTAGGTGACCATCCTCATTATATCAGGATTCGTTGTAATTGGTGATATTTGAGGAAGTCACCTGGGTTGTTTGCCGGTCGGCAAATATTTGGTTTTGAATATCCGTTGTTATGCACCAATTTCAAATTGATATATCTGTACGTCTATTTTTATAGAGTGAGATATACCTTTCTGAAATTACGTCTATGACATTTACCTATACCAGTGGATGGTTAGGTAAGGAGCATTGAACAACGGTGTAATTCTTCTTAACCAAAAGTACAGTTTTCAACCTACGACTCACAGTGAATGAGTCACTAGACTCAGGGGACTTATACAGAGTATTGTATATTGTCCAGTGTCCATCAGGACAGAGGGGTTAGTCCTCGTACTATATTCTGTTTACTTTTAACTTCTCTAGTTCTTAGACATGTGTTTCGTAGAAACACAGGGTCTAAGTTTTGAGGAGTTATAGGTATAAGAATACAGTAGAGAACCAGGTATCGCAAGTATCGGGATTCTTCAAGGTGATCGAAGATGTAGATACTTGTGTATGGTATTCAGTTGATAGTAATGATTAAGAGAACTTGCTTCTCTTTCAGGTTACTCATAATTGGAAGCATTCCTAAGTTGAGTAACGCTGATCGGCCTCCTTCCATTATGTTGACATGCACTGGAGACAGCTGCATGATTTGAATCTGGTTCAATTAAATCAGTGCCTCTGTTTCTTGGATATAGAACAGTTCATATCTTGACATTATTAAGATACGGGGAGTTGTCCGGCTTATGCTTAAAACCAGACTCTGGACAACTCAAGGCACGTTTCTGTAATGGCTGTTTGTGGGTTGACCCGGGCTATGACGAGGGTTGACTTTCTACCATCTGGAAGATCAATAGTGATATTGTTCTTGACTCGCCACATTTTTTTAAAAGAAATGGATTTTTCAGAAAACAGTAGTGGGAGTATGGTAGAACTGGAAGTGATTCCAGAACCACAAACGATTACTGAAGATTTAATAAGAACCTAAAGATTCAATCTGGTTTGACATTCCATTGGCCACTCCGCAGATAAGGTTGGTAACCTCAGGCACCCGAGAGGTACTTCGGTATGCTCAAGGACGGTGGCAGGGAGGTTCTTGTTTACCCAGACTTGCCATTGCTGTTGTTCCAGGCTGCGAGACCCGGCGGGAGGATGAGTATAGCGTCGTTCTAAACTGGCTTTAGAAGTGCACGTCTATATGACTCTGCCAGAGGGTTGTCGTAGTCAGTGGGAGCAGCGGAAGCATTGGTGGACATCAGGCTTATGTCTATTTATAGACTAAAGCAGATATAGCGGAGATAGATCATCTATTTCTGATGTGACAGTCATAGGTTTGACTTCATCAGAATAGGGGATGGATCTGTTAAGGAGGTAGTAGGGTGTGATGTCCTGGTATTTGATGACATACACAGAGTAGGAAGTGATATTCCTATACTACGATCGGTTATACTTTGGTCGTCACACAGTAGTTTCTCCACATAGGACTTGGATATTATATCAGACATTCTGGTTACTAGATCTATGGTTTTAGATCTAGATTTGGGTGGTTTCCCAATCTGGGTACTTTGACCGCATTCTATGAGTATTTAGAATGGACGACTCCTGGCACGGTAGTGTACCTGCAGGTAATGGAGTCACCCTCTCTAAAGGTGTCTTACAGACTAAAGGGGAGAGGGATACGCATGATTGACAGATCACTTGCTTAGGCAATTGAGTCAATCATGAGATGTCAAGTACCACACCAGATGTTGTTCTTGCAGTAGGTGCAATAAGTTGATATTGATCCAATCCTGGAGAAACAGTCGGAAGCAGTTTTAGAACATAAGTGAATGTTCTAGGGATATGATAACGGCAGTCTTCTTCGGGAGACGGTTATCATTCCAGGCTTCCAAGGTGACCTGGATGGCAGAGTGGCTGTCAGAGTTATAGTTTTCCCTCTGACGAGGGGCAGTATTTTGGACAGTTGGTCCAGGTGGATACTGAGGGAAGGCATGGCGCAGGATACTGAATAAGTTCAGTTGACGATACAGTCTAAGAAGTTTGGATTTGGAGTTCACTTATGAGCTAGGTCCCATCAGACATCCAGACATTCTAGGACAGGTATTGCTCATTTCGGGAGATAGTTTTCTCTGCGAACATGAGATATAGAGAGACATAGAAAGAAACACCAAAGCGGATCCACTCACTGAGGCTATTCCTCGAACGCAATAGTCTCGCAAACGAGCTTTGTGAGACTGACTAGTAGAGGAGTTGGGTGTTCGGTATCACACGGGCTGTGAGTATGCGACATCGCAATAATTAGCCTCGAGTGCAAGTGGGAGATTGTTGGAGATAGTGCCCTCAGAGTCAATTATTGGATCACAGGCACGTGATTGCAATGATTGAGGGGAGGACCTGTCCCAGTAGGACAGTCTTACTCGAGATGATAGTATGCTATCTGGTTTATCTTTATCATCGTGTACTGCTTTAGGTGACCTTTCGAGTCGCTATTACACGTTGATAAAGCCCCTAGGATTCTTGCTTGACATCCAGCAGTATGAGGGCGATCATATAAGTGGGAGCTGGGGTCTACAAGCACATCCTTAAAAGGTCCCTAGTCGTGGGAGATTCGAGACAGGGCATTGATTCTCCACAGTAGACTAGTGTATACAGTCGAGACCCCGACGAGGGGCGGTGGCCGGTCTCACAAGCCACTGGTGTCAGTTGGTTCACCTGAGATGTATACAGGTGCTCATTGGGTTATGAGTACACCGGACAGGACTCGCCGGGAACCTGCTAGTTGGGCATATACCAGACGTCAGATAGCAGTTCCCAGGTGACATGTGTACAGGTTAGTTCATCGACCTGGGATCGTCATTTGTCTCGTGTGAGTTCCCATTGTACTTTGATTACTACCCTACCACGGCTCAAAGGAGTCGTGCAAACAGGTTTTAGTTGGGTACAGTCCCGAGCCACATGGAGGCAGTGAGCGGATCTGCAGGGGTTCGTCTCTCCCGGTATTGGGGGTGAGGTCGTGCTGTGTCTAGGAGAGCCAGAACATGAAAAGTCCTTGGCCAAGGCAGGAGATTTGCTGGTAGGTATTCCAGTAGTATCTCAGGGTGTTCTGGGCTACACTCCGACACGACTTGTACCGCTTTTGGGGGTCTGACTTTTACCAACCCCCTAGGCCCGCCATGCGATGCTCATAGACGAACGGACCGGACTGTACGGATATTGTCACTGACAGGCTCAGTAGGGTGTCAGGATGAGTTCGCTCATCGACGTCCCTTTTAGTCAGTAGCTGGTGGCCCGTCATGTATGGCTAATACCTCTGACGTGCTAGTGGTTAAATCCACAGCCATTGTATTGACGAGTCTTTAGAGTCCACCACAGACAGTTACTCAAGTTTCGGGCGAAACGCTGTAGAGGCCGTATGGAGATATGGCAGGGTTCGATCGGATACGTGCGGTATTGCACGGATCATGATCGGACAATTTTTACTAGACGGCTTTGGCTTAAGCCGGATCCTAGTATAAGATAGTGTAGTTTTGTCTCTTTACATTTGTGTTCAGTGGGAATACAAATGCGGGCATGTATTTGCAGTAGCGGGGTTTTCCTGTAATTTATTACGGGATCGGTTTTATGAAGTTGCCAGTTTGCATTCCGTTCCGGCCGGTTTTCTTTCATTCCTTCTCGGCCGGGCTTTGTGATGGAGGGTGTTAATTGCAAGTTCGCAATTAACATTATGTGAGGGGTTTCTTTGCATAAGTGTGGTTTCATAATCATGAGATGCCTTTCTTGTCCCTTTCTTTGCTTTTCATTTGATGGTTTAAAAAAAGGATTGATTTGTGAGGTTTATATTATCTACACATATTGTTTTTCTCTCTCCAATCTATTTTCATCTAAAGAGGGGCCGGCCACTTTGGCTAGAGGGAGAGAGAGGTTGATTGGTGTTAGATTAATTCTTCATCTCATTTTCATGCTTTTAGGCTTGCAATAATCCCAAGCTTCATTTCATTCATTCTCCTCCTCAAATCCCTCCATCAAGGCAACTTCCATAAACCCCAAGAGACAAGCTTCTACACTACTTCTATAGCAAGCCTTGGACGCGTCGGCTAGCCAACTTCGCGCCCGAGTTGCCTCGGTCAAGAGGCGGGAGCCCGTAAAAGATTCCGGCTACGTGGTGCCCTTTCCGACGAGCGAGGAGGTGACGGAGATCCGCGGGAGATCGGAGTGGAGACGAAGACCGAAGGACTCGGATCAGCTTGGTATAACTTCTCTACTCTTTTCTATTTTGCTAGCTAGCTAGGTTAATGGCCCGATCCGGGTAAAAAGTCCGCGGTGGTGCCGGTTGCAAGTTTTGCAAAGTTTTTGTTTTCCGCGTTTCCGGCGTCGGATCGACGGCCGGGGCGCCCCCGCGGGCTTACAACATGGAGCAGCAGTTCATTGACCTACAACAGGGTTCTATGTAGACAAAGTCTGTGGATGAATATGATGCTGAATTTACCATACTCAGTAGGTAAGATATGTCTCAATGTTCGATTTTCAAATATCACATATTACACAGCTAACACAAGACCTTAACAGGTTCGCGACACATTTGATACCAACTGCTGAGATCAAATCCAGAAGATTTCAGCACGGGTTAGATCCGGAAATCCAAGCTGTCTTAGCTACAGGGGATTTCCCAACCCACGAGCTGGCCCTGAAAGCTGCTGATTGATTCTGTATTTAAAGAAGTGTGTGTAGTAACCACAATCAATAACGGTGTCGTGTGTAGCTAGATCGAGATGAGTATGGGTCGTCCTCAGGGATATGTGGAATCTTTCAATCTTATTTTAGACGTATTGAAAAAGAGGAAGAGTAGAGGAATAAAGAATAGTGGAGAATAGTTTCTAGATCTACGTCAAAATACGGATGTAGAATACAGATCTAGTTTGAATACGGATATAAATTTTATAAGAAGAATGCTTGTAGGGTTCGTTCGGATTTAGTAGTCATGGATGATTAATAAAAATGACTCCTTTTATCTATTGATAGATTTAAAACTAGATTGATAGTGATTAATGAAGATTAGGGTTCTTGGAAGAAACTAGGGTTTCCCCACTATTGACCCTTGTCCTTTCATTGATCTCTATTCATGTCTAGCCCTTAACAAAACAATTGTTAATCTGATCTCAAATCGCGGTCGAGACTAGAAATAAATTGGTAGCGCGTCCGATAAGAATGTTAACATTTATTTTGCTAAAGTTTATAAACTTCATAAGACTTAAAAGAAGTTAAAACATTTTCTCATCCATTGTTCTACCCTAATCCTATGAACCCTATCAAGCGTGAATTACTCGCACATGATGGAGATAAAAGAACGGATAGCGATGAAATTCATAATGTAACTAAATAATTAAACTAATTAAACTAAAGATCTACCTTTATTAATCAATTTCACAAGTACAAATTTCAAGTTTAGATTACAAGAGGAAGAAGAAGTTGCTCTCGATTTCTGCCTTGTTGGATGTAGATATTCCATCGAATCTCACGTCGCTTTATCACGTCGAATCTTGGACCTGTCTTGGATCACTTGTTGTTTGACGGTGATTAGCTTCGTGAAAAAGGTTGATGATTTCTAAGTTTAGCTCTTGGTCCTTTATATAGCCCCAAAGCAGAAACCATAGATCCCCAGAATTAGGGTTAGTTGTAGCAAATCCAACCTGAAAATCCTAACTCCTGACTCAGTGATTCAGCCGCGGATCTGCCGCATATTGCATGGTTTGGCCGCGGATCCGCGGCCGTTTGGTGAGATCTTGGCTTCAGTTTTCTGGGGTTGCTTCAATGTGACACATGGAGATTTATTTGATGTCTGGAATTTGATAATATTTCCTGAGTCTCTGCCAGTATTGATTCTTCGATTTTATTTCTTTATCGGCAGATTTTTAATCCCGACATCTCGATCTCCTGACCTGAACTAAATCTTGCACAATATCTCAATGAATAATATTAGTATTATTTGGTATTTTGAGATATTATCCTAACCAATTTGATATGATATTATTTTAAGAATATTGATTAAGAATATTTGATATGATATGCATATTTAAATTATCAAAATATTATATGCATATATTTTCCTTCATAATGTTAATTATAATATATAAACATACGATAAATAGTATTTTTACAGATAAACTCTCATATGTGTCATATTTATAATAAACACCTTTAGATATTTAAGAAAAGTAAGGAAAATGTCATATCAAAAGTGCGATATTTTTGACTGAAAAAATACCCCCAAACTTAACTTTGATCATCTCGAGCAAACTTATTTATTCAAGAGAGGGAGAAAAAGAAAAAACCTAAGTAGCACACTTTCATAGGCAACATGATTGCACTGAGCACGTGCAACAAGCCGTTAAACCTCTAGGTGTCCCTAGTAGGAGGGGTGTTGTCTCCTGAGGGTTTTCAGCGGATTACACCTACAAAATTTTATAATAAAAGAAAGATAGTGAAAATTACATACAAAAATAAAAACTATAAATGAAGGAACTTGAAAATAAGAGTTTCCAACTACACCAGTTTTTCGGTTGTCATGAGCCCCATCTTAATGGTCGTGAAAAGATATTAGAAATCATATCATCTCTCAATAAAATATCGTCTTTAGTTTTCCTCCCTATCTTTCCTCCAAACATTAATCATATACCCCTACGTGTGTGTAAAACACATCTCTACATATAGAGAATTAAATTCAAGCTATCATACTCTTGTCCATCTTTCTTAGTACTTTTTAATTGGTGAATATTTTAGATGGAATTGCTCACACATTCTTCATGCGACTGTTAATACTTCTTGAGATATTAACCAACCGATTACAAAATGTACTCGTGTATTAAGGCATAATTCCTCATCTTATAACACCTAAGGTTTAGCAGTGGCTCCCAAACCAGTTGGTCTAAGGCACTAGGTGATAAAGCACTCTCGCTATATTTTTTTATGCTGCCTTAAGCAATTACAAAATCAGTGTTCATTTTTTCTTCACCACTTATATTTTATTTTATTTTCCTTCATACTAAGGCTTTTAGACAAGAGCATTTCAAGGTATGCTCTACTATCCCAAGTTTCGAGATGTGTATAAGTGCGTATAGTAGGGTATCAACGTTCAAATATTTGACCTTAAGAAAATGGACTATTTTTCAGACTTATTTTTATCCTCATATTAGTAATTTCCTTCATCTTACTAACTCTTGGGATAATGACTCATAACTACTTATTGCTAGTTTCGTTTAAGAAACTATCTAACTTTCTTGTTTTTCCCAAACTATTCCTATCATTTATATGTAAATTTTTACTTTCAAACTTTCATTATCAAATTTTTTGTGTGCTTAGATATAGTATGTTTCCTCCAATCAGAGCAAATCTTTGTTCAAATTTCAAAATTTAAAATAAAGCAGCGCTTCATAGCAGCGCCAGCGCTAAGAGTCAACGACTCTGATGCAGCGCTCATGTGCAAAGCACGAGAGCGCTAGCACTGAGAGTTGAAGACTCTGAGGCAGCACTCATGTGCAAAGCATGTGAGCGCTGCACTCTAAGCAGCGCACCACGTGCAAAGCACGTGAGCGCTAACACTAAGAGCGTTGCACTCTAAGCAGCGCACCACGTGCAAAGAACATGAGAGCTAGCGATATAAAAAAATGTTCTCGGCCCTTGGATCAAAGATCCAACGAACATGATTAAAAATCATCAATTGACCAGAATAAAATTCTATTAAGAAAACATTCCTCAGAATCTTTCTAAACAGGAAAGATTGTGCTCTGAAAATCAGAGCACCGTTGGATCAATGATCTAATGGTGATTAAAAATCACCAAAATACAAAATAAATTCTGCATGGGAAAAAATTTCCCAATCTTGTTAAAAACAAGAAGATTGCCTTCTGTAAATCAGAAGCCCTTGGATCGAAGATCCAACGGGGGAAACATCCCCAAATCAATTAGAGAAAAGATCTCCTTAACTGATTCAACAAATCAGCCTACCCTATATAAAGGCCCAAGACTTTAAGTCTTGCAGAGAGGAACCCCCCACAAGCTTTAAGAAATTTCAAAGAAAAGAGCAAGCTCTGATAAGAAGAATTTTTCTTCAAGGTAAAAACAGAGAGATAAAAAAATATCTCATCAAGGAAGAAGAACATAGTTCTTCTTCAAGATCATAGATCTATAAGACAGAGGTCTCTCACAAAAAAGAATAATAGTATCTCATCATAAAAAAAGGGGGAAGAAGAATTTCATTCTCTTCAGATCATAGATCTACAAAGACAAAGTCTTTCACAAAAGAAAATAGAAGAGATTGTAATATCTCCTATAAAAATAAGAACTTTGTTCTTAGAGCCATGAGACAAAGTCTCTTGTAAGCGAGAACTTATTTCTCAAATCACGAAATTGATTAAATAGCGCTCTGTGCTCATTGTCTGGTGCTCAGCGCTAAGCGTGCCACGTGCTCCTCACGTGTGCGCTACTTATCAGAAGCGCTCTACGCTCATTGACTGGCGCTCAGCGCCAAGCGTGCCATGTGCTCCTCACGTGTGCGCTACTTAACAGAAGCGCTCTGTGCTCTTTGACCGGCGCTCAGCGCCAAGAGCACCACGTGCTCTTCACGTGTGTACTGAGGGAACACAAAGTGTTCTTTAAATAAAATCCCAGAGCCATAATGAGTGCCTAGCACTCAATAAAAGACAAAAAGAGTTGTCAGAATCTAAACCAATACTCAGCATTGTTAAATGTTCAATATTTTAACTGAGTGGGCCAAGCCCAAGTTGGCCACAGATCCCTAATTCAGATTAATTGAGCCCATATGCTCATAAATTTTTGATTTTAGTCCTAAACTTGACTACAGATCTCCCAAACAATATTAGTTCAAGGGTACATCTCTTCACTCCTCTGATATTTGTCGTTGTAATCATTCAACGGCTTCAGAAAGGTGATGAGTTCCGACAACCAGACATTCCATGGACCGTGGGGTCCTTAAACTCATAAACTATGATGTCTTTAAACTTTATAGATTATGCTGTCTTTAAACTGTCACGGAGTATGACGTCCTTAAACTTATGGACCGCAACGTCCCTAAACTAAAACAATAGGGCCCAAATGCTCTTTTGTTGGATCTAAATGATCCTGTTGAGTAGATCTTAGTCTAAAATTAGACTAACGTATCCTCAACAAATGTTTGAGTTGATCTTAGTTTAAAACAAGACTAACGATCTTTAAACCCAACCCAAACCCAAATCTAAGAAAATACGGATTTGGACTAATCCACGCCCCACGGGAGACAACATAAATTAGTCTCTGTATACAATCCACGGGCAACCAAGAATAAAACAAACACACGACACGAAGTGACCATCTAGAGAAGGAGAAAGTTGTTACCGTGATGCGGTAGTGTAATTAACTGCAGGGGCTTGCGCCTGCAGGGAAGAGCGTCCCCACAATCAAAACCCCCTCAAACGAGGGGGAATCCGACGAAGTCTGCTACAACGGCCGTATTCGTCTAAACCTCCGATATACGATGCCATAAATCAACTTGGCATCTTCGGAGAGGTGGATGGATAAAACCAAATTGTAGGGTTCCTATGCACACTAAGGAGGTCTCACAAGGCATCAAACATGCCAATTTCAAATTTTACGGGTGCCGAGAAACCCTAATACGGATCGTTAACTAGAAGTCTAGGCGATAAATGAAACTAGTTAACAACTTAACTACAAGAACGGAAATACAACCTTTGTAGATCCGGTCCTCCACCTCCATAGCTCCGCAATGAAGTTTCCTCGCTGTCCAAATCGAAACCCGGGCTCTAGCGTCGGCTTCATCGGAGAAATGGGCGGGCTAGGTCGTCGACTTCGATGCCGAAGATGATCTACGTCGAGGCATCACAAGATCAAGCTCCCACTTCACCAAGTCATGAAACTTGTGAAGAAAACACCCTATACTACTTGGCAAGAGGTAGAGGATGAAGAAATAGGAAGTGGGTTCACTTTAGAATTGGATTTCTAACTCATTTCATCAAATCACCATTGATGGAATCAAGCTTCTTCTTGAAGAAGAAGAAGAAGAAGATTAAAAATGTTATGATAAGTATTATTTTAAAAGGAAAATAAAATGTATACTTAGCATAATCCAACCATGGTCAAGTGTAGAGAATAAACTAGGGTTAGGTCAATGGTTAGGGTTAGACATGAAGACGAAATGGTCACTTTGGTCAAACCTTCATGAAGCTTCAACAAGCTTCATCTTTGAAAGCAACCCTTTTGTTTTCATTTCTCTTTTTCTTTTGTCAAAACAAAATAAATAAAGGCATAAATAAATCAAATGAAACCCTAACCATTAACTAACCATGGTTTAATCATACACTTAACCAAGTTAGCATGTATCATCAAACATGATACAATCATGTGCATAAAAGTATATCACATATACAACTTGCACAATACAAGTGAGAAAATCCATTTAAAGTGAACCAATACTAGTTAATGCAAAGTAATATATCAAATATATAATTATACATTAAATCATTAAATCAACACTTGATTTAACGATCCGGTCATATCGCATATAACCGACTAGTATCCTATGTATCGGCTTACCGAATCAATTCTTGATTCGATAACTAGGTTATATCGCATACAACCTTTCGATACATTCATCGTGAGAATGGAATACGGTATCACATACACGCATTATTCTCGGTCCTGCACATATCTCATATGCGCTCCTATTTCGTTTCGCTTGAGCCAGGAAACCTCTGTGTAGGACTCTAAAGACTCGTCAATACGCCGGCAGCAGGTGATGATCATATCAAACACCCACAAGCCGCAAGCGGTCTGCTAAACGTAACGGCCACCCGGGTATTGAGCGATCAGAAGATCGACGAGCAAGCCCGCTCACACTCCTATGAATCCAACCAGTAACACTTACCGTACAGTCCGGTCTCGTCGTCTGATATGTCGCATATCTCGCCTAGGGGTGGTAAACGTCAGACCCCAATAGCTCGATAAGTCGTGTCGATATGAGGTCTATAACAGTTCGAGAAACTACTGGTAACACTTACCAGTAAATCTCAGCAACCCTGGCCAGGGATTTCCGGTTATAGCCAATCGAACACAGCGCAACATCAACCCCCTATACCGGGAGAGACGAATCCCCTCCTATCGCTCATTGCCTCCATGTGACTCGGGACTGTACCCAAAAACCACCGTTTTGCACGCCCTCTTGGACGTGGTAAGGTGGAAATCAAAGCACAGTGGGAACCACACAAGACTCTATGACGATCTCGGGTCAACAGACTACTCTGTACCAGTGTCACCAGAGAACTGCCATCTGACGTAAGGTATAATACCATCTGGGAGTTCTCGGCGAGTCCGTCCAGTGTACCCAGTCTCCACTGAGTACCCGTATATCATCTCTGATGTCAAACACCAATGGATATGGGATCATCCATCGCCCATCTGTATGGGTCGAGAAGGTATACGCTAGTCTACTCTGGTATATCGATGCCCCGTCTCGATACACCCACGACTAGGGACTTTGAAGGATGTACTTTTGGACTACCATATCCCCACTAGTATGATCCGCATCATAGTCCAGGTAGTCAAGTACACATCCTAAGGGCTTTACCAACATGTAACAGAGAGACAATCAGTGTACATGTTAAGGTAAAGATCAACCAGATAGCATACTATCATGTCGAGCAAGAAAATCCTCCCTATATATGTCCAAGCATCCACTACAATATACATCCTATGTATAGTAATGGCCTCTAGGGCATACATATAACTAACAATCTCCCACTTGCACTAGGGCCATCTGATAGCAGTGGTTGTAGTATCTCATACTCAACCATCCCATAAAAGTCTTTCTCTGGGAAAAAGCCTTTGTGAGTGGATCCGCCGTGTTGTCCTCTGAGTCTACTCTCCTAACCTCGATCACCCTGGAGATCAACCATCTCCATGATCAGGTGATACTGCCTTAGAATATGTCTGGATCACTGATGGGACGGACGTTCCTTAGCATAAGCCACAACTCCATTGTCACACAATGGGAGGAACTCAGTTCATCTCATGAACAAATATACACCCAGACAGTCTCTTTGGTAGCATCTTGAGTAGCGATGTATCCAGCCTTAATCGTCTAGTATGCCACGGTATCTAGCTTGGAACTCATCCAACATACCGTCCCTTTACTGAGGGTAAAGACAATGCCTGTGACTGACATTCAGTCGTCTTTATCACCCTGGAATACTTCCAGTGATTTTCCCCAGGATCAATTGATACCATCTCACTACAGCTAGTGAGTATTCTAACACCCAAATAACATCTATTTCATAGATGAAAACTCAGGATTTAGGAGGTATCACTTTGATCCTATTATGGAGAATTCTTGTGATAACCGGAGATTGACCGAGCGTAGCATAGGAAACTCTTTTCTTATCAAGAGTATGTCATCCACGTACTCTACGAGGATCACTACCATACTCCTTACTACCTTCTTGTATATACAAGGTTCATCTAGCATTTTGATGAAGTCAAACTATTTTTCTTCCACATCAAAACAGATGTTCCAACTCCGCGATGCCTGCTTTAACCTATAAAGCATCTTGTACACGTTTCCGCTGCTCCCACTGTCTACGAAGCCCTCTGGCTGTGTACTTATAGACGTTCTCTTCTAAAACATCATTTAGAAAAGCAGTCATGGCACCCAACCGCCAGATATCGTAGTCATGGTATGTAGCCGTGGTAAGTAGGATCTGGATGGACTTAAGCATAGCCACTTGAAAAGGTTTCATCATTATCCACGCCTGGTCGATGACGAAAAGCTTTAACAAGTCTAGGTTTGAAAGTCTCAACTTTTCCATGTACACCAAGTAATCTTCTCAAGATATACTTGCTCCTGATGGGGATTTAACCCTTCAGATAAAGCAACTAAAGTCCATACTTTGTTGGTGTACATGGATTCCATCTCAAATCGCTAAGCATCCAGCCATTCTTACAGAGTCCCACTCCTGATGGCCAGCTCGAAACTAGTTGGGTCATCATCTCATGATGCAATCCTCGCTCCCACTGTCATAGAGTAACCGAAGTATCTCTCAGGTGGGTGAGGAAGCCTACTAGATCGGCGGAGAGGCTGAGGTTCGTTGGTTTCTACTGAATCCTTTGGTTCTATCAAATCATCAGCCGCAATTTGTATAGCTGGAATATTTCCAGTTCTACATAACAGACCTTGCCTCGAGCTTGTCCGGATTTTGCTTTTCAGACATAGGCCGGACAACCCCAAATCTTAACTAACTTAAGATATGGGCTCTTC
The DNA here is from genome assembly GCA_030015575.1 of Agapanthus africanus. Classification (NCBI taxonomy): domain Eukaryota; kingdom Viridiplantae; phylum Streptophyta; class Magnoliopsida; order Asparagales; family Amaryllidaceae; genus Agapanthus; species Agapanthus africanus. The sequence continues at coordinate 45,073,317 of CM057344.1, forward strand.
CCTTTCCATATCACATATGAAGTGGTAGGCTACTGATTTGATTTGAACCCTTATCAATAGGTATGCAGCTTCTCAAGCGCATAACTCCCAAAAAGAAATAGGTAACTCAGTAGTACTCATCATAGAGCACACCTTATCATATAGGGTGTGAATGCTCCGCCCCGATATACCATCGTGCTATGGTGTATACGGAGGAGTAATGCTGAGAGAGAATCTTATTCTCCTTTAGAATAGTCCAGGAATTCCGTGCTCAAGTATTCTCCTCCTTGATCTCATCAAAGGACATAATACTTATACCCGTATTGGTTCTCTACTTCTAACTTATATTCTGTGAATATCTCAAAAGGTTCTGACATGTGTTTCAACAGGAACATATGTCTGAATCAAAAGAGATCATCAGAGAATTTAATGAAGTATAAAGAACCGGTCTTGGCAAATGTAGACAGGGGACCTACATACATCAACATGTATCATCCCAAGAGTTCACTAACTCTTTCTCTGTTTCCAATAAACAGAGCTGGTGTCATTATATCTTTGTGACATGACTGGCAAGTTTCACAAGATGTAGATTCAAACTGATTTAAATATGCATCTACATGTAACTTCAGCTAGTCGGGTCGCATTGATATGACCTAGTCTACAATGCCTCAAGAAGAATTCGTTCATTTCTGAACTCTTCCTCTTTTATGTGTTCAGTATACTAAAGAACTGTAGTTTGATTTAGAACATCAATGCTTTTAGATAACGTGCCTGAACCGATCAACTTTTGATATAGGAAATGTTCAAAACATTATCCAACTATACATAATTTTATCATTTCTTTACAAATAAAGAGATGGATATGATTTTGTATATCAGGTTCGGTATCTAATAACATTCGTTCAGAATCAATGTATTGGTAATACAGGGTGACAGTGACCAACAGACTTGGCTGCAACACTTGCCCCGTTTTCTGTCTCATGAAACTTATCACCCGTTCTCAGTTCTTTACCTAGCTGTAGCCCTATGTAACAGATTACATATCTGGGATCCTGATCTGGTATCACATACCCAGGACGTAGAGGATACAGAGAAACAGTTCTGTATAAAGAACACACCCGAAGATGATGCATCAGCATGCACTCTCTTCGTTTGGGCGGCACGGGAATTCTGGTATTCCCCAATTTCCTGCTCTGTCTTATAACAATTATAAGTTGGAGCGGGACCAACGTTCCCCAGCTCAGTATAACAAGCGGGTTCGGTCAATATTCCGTATTATTATCTTGATTAAGGCGTGATATGGTCGCTACCTGGAGAGAGAGAGAAGAAAACACTCAGCGTGCGCTCTTGCAAGAATAGATTGGTTATGTTTTATCTAATCAGGATGGCTCCCACTGCTTTTTATCAAATCTTCCTTCAAACCCTAAAAGGAAAGACTAGCCGGGATTAATTACACACTACAAGTTCGCCAATCTTTCAGCCAGGCCAGTGTCGGTACTTTGAGGGAGGTCCCCCGTGCTTTCGCACGAACCTAATTAATGTAAACCTCGTTTTTCCAGAGGTGTAACCCCGTTGACACCTTTCTAGACACCTACTTGATCGGCTAATTGTAATGTGTAAAACTCTCCCAGGAGTAACTCTTACTCGCAGCGGGTATCGGGATCCAACTATCTCATAGAAGGTATGCAATCTCATTGCAAATTTCAACACTTGAAATTCCCGATAATATTTTGTCCCTAGCGTCCTATGACCTTGACGCAAGCCAACAAACCATAGTGCGCCAGTCAAGTTCAACCCGTCATTTCCTGATTGAATTAAACCCACCCGCACGATCCTTGACGCAGGCCAACAAAGTCGCACGACTACCCTAATCCAATCTGCATCATATACATAAGCAGATAAATACTAGTTAGCTACCGCACACTACGCCTTGATGCGGGCCAACAAACGTAGCACGAATACTAACTAGCACTTATCTGAAATGACGGAGGGCTACGACAGGTTTTTCTGAAAACCTATTGCGTAATGAACTTGATATCGTTGTAGAATCAAATGATTTTAAAATGGAGTGTTTTTGAGGCTTTTGTAGTTTTGCTAAAGGAGTCACTCCCGGTGAAGGGATCGTCGGTCCTTTCCTCGTCGAATGAGGTGCGGGATATATCATATATATCACTGTACAAAGCAAAACTCTTAAAAGCAATCAGAAGACAAACCGAGTGTGTAGTATCTGCCAGTTATTGCTAAAGGAGTCACTCCCGGTAAAGGGATCTCGGTCCTTTCCTCATCGAATAAGGTGCAGGATATATCATATATACCGCTGTGCAAAGCAAGAACTGTAGCTACCTGTTTTATTTTTGAAATTCGATTCTACAACATCTTTAGGTTTCTTTTTATTTCATTAATCACATTAATGAAGTCCCATCATTTAAGTTACCTAAACATCACAGATAAATACGACGTACACTTATGCCATCCGCATTTGCCTCGATGTCCCCTCGTGCACCGTTAGGTTAGGTAACTAACGGCAGAGCAGGGCAGGGCTAGCGCAGGTGTAAAACATAAGTAACGTCTATATAATATATCATATATACTATATACAGTATCTATCACAGAACATCACATGATCACATCACAGATATCACAGCAGAAGAATCATATGAAATATTGGATATACTAAGACGTCTGTGTTTTCAATACGAGCCAGTATAAAACACGGATTCCACGGTCGTGATGAATAGCCAAACCCACACCCCTAGACCCCTACGAGAGCGGCAAGCAACCCTACCAATTCTGGAGTTAGGAGACCCGGACTCGACTCCTCGAGTTGGTCTCCCTCTGGACTCCAGAACTCGGTTACTTGTGCTCCCCTCCTTGGGTCTATCCTAGTGCGGAAAAGTAAATAATATACAAAAGGCGACATCTTCCGCAACCTGGAAGTGCCCCAAAAAAAGAATATTACATACAAGTTTTTACATGAATGAAAATGAAAAACACCCATCTCACATAAAAACCCCCGGCTATTCAAACACGACGATCCAATATAACATATCCAGCAACACATAACAACACATGTCATCAACGTAAGTAAATATGCGCATCCCAATTGTCGTTGACATATAGCAACGAAACCGGCGATATCACATATTACACTTACGGTCACAGAAAAGAAAGTGTAAAACTACAACAGTTGGAATCCGCAACCTCTTTAGACATCGCATGCCTAGCCAAATGAATTCTTTAGACATCACATGCATAACAATTATAAACCCCGCATTTTAGTCTCAAAATCGAAAACACTTTTTAATATAAAGTCGGGCAATTCAACAAGATTCCCGACATCCTGATCAAATGCTCGTCGCAAACTTCAGTAGGCGGCCACACCCCGACGCCGTCGACAAAGTGCACCAAGGCGGAACACCGCTGCCGCGAGCACCCGTACGGATGCTTTCGGCGACGGGGTTCTCCTACAGTCACTTGGTCGGGGCTATGTGTAGGGTTCCTAGGCACCCTAGTGAGGTCACACAAGGCATCGAACATGCCAATATAAAAATTTATGGGTGCCGAGAGACCCGACTACGGATCGTTTGCTAGAAAACTAGGCGAAAAACAATCTAGTTAACACTTAACTAAGGGAATACGGAAATACAACCTTTATAGATCCGGTGCTCCACCTCTATAGCTCCGTAACGAAGTCCTCTCCGCTGTCCAAATCAAATCCGGGCTCTAGCGTCGGCTTCGTCGGAGAATGGGCAAGCTAGGTCGTCGATGTCCATGCCGAAGATGATCTACGTCGAGGCATCGCTAAATCAAGCTCCGACTTCACCAAGTCAAGAAACTTGTGAAGTAAACACACTCTACTACTTGGCAAGAGGTAGAGGATGAAGAAATAGGAAGTGGGTTCAATTTAGAATTGGATTTCTCACTCATTTCCATCAATCACCATTGATGGACCTTGCTTTCTTCTTGAAGAAGAAGATGAAGAAGAAGATAAATATTATGATAAGAATAATTTAAAATGAAAAGAATAATCCATTCTTATCATAAGTGAACCATGGTTAGTTGTAGAGAGTGAACTAGGGTTAGTGGAGTAGTTAGGGTTAAGCATGAGACAAAATGGTGACAAAGTCAAAGTTTTCATGAAGCTTCAACAAGCTTCCAAATAAAGCCACCATTTTGCATTTGCTTATTCTTTTTCCAAAAAGAAAAAGATTAATATATAAATAAGGAAATCAAAAACCCTAATCATCCACTTAACTATAGTTTGATACTTTACACTTAACCAAAAGGCATGTATCATCAAACATGATACAATCATGTGCACAAAACTATATCGAATATACAATGTGCACATCCGAGCGAGAAAATCCAATTAAAGTGAACCGACACTAGTTAATGCAAAGTAATATATCAAATATATAATTATGCATTAAATCATTAAATCAACACTTGATTTAACGATCCGGTCATATCGTATATAACCGACTAGTATCCAATATATCGGTTTATCGAATCAATCCTTGATTCGATAACTAGGGTATATCGCATATAACCTAATCGATACATTCATCGCGAGAATGAAATACGGTATCACATACACGCATTATTCTCGGTCCCGCACATATCTCATATGCGCTCCTATTTCGTTTCGCTTGAGCCAGGAAACCTCTGTGTAGGACTCTAAAGACTCGTTAATACGCCGGCAGCGGATGATGATCATATCAAACATCCACAAGCCGCAAGCGGTCTGCTAAACGTAACGGCCACCCGGGTATTGAGCGATCTGAAGATCGACGAGCAAGCCCGCTCACACTCCAGTGAATCCAACCAGTAACACTACCGTACAGTCCGGTCTGATCGTATGATATGTCGCATATCTCACCTAGGGGTGGTAAACGTCAGACCCCAATAGCTCGATAAGTCGTGTCGATATGAGGTCTATAACTGTTCGAGAAACTACTGGTAACACTTACCAGTAAATCTCAGCAACCCTGGCCAGGGATTTCCTGTTATAGCCAATCGAACACAGCGCAACATCAACTCCCTATACCGGGAGAGACGAATCCCCTCCTATCGCTCATTGCCTCCATGTGACTCGGGACTGTACCCAAAAACCACCGTTTTGCACCCTCTCTTGGACGTGGTAAGATGGAAATCAAAGCACAGTGGGAACCACACAAGACTCTATGACGATCTCGGGTCAACAGACTACTCTGTACCAGTGTCACCAGAGAACTGCCATCTGACGTGAGGTATAATACCATCTGGGAGTTCTCGGCGAGTCCGTCCAGTGTACCCAGTCTCTACTGAGCACCCGTATATCATCTCCGATGTCAAACACCAATGGATATGGGATCATCCATCGCCCATCTGTATGGGTCGAGAAGGTATACGCTAATCTACTCTGGTATATCGATGCCCCGTCTCGATACACCCACGACTAGGGACTTTGAAGGATGTACTTATGGACTACCATGTCCCCACTAGTATGATCCGCATCATAGTCCAGGTAGTCAAGTACAGATCCTATGGGCTTTACCAACATGTAACAGAGAGACAATCAGTATACACGTTAAGGTAAAGTTCAACCAGATAGCATACTATCATGTCGAGCAAGAAAGTCCTCCCTATATACGTCCCAGCATCCACTACAATATACATCCTATGTACAGTAATGGCCTCTAGGGCATACATATAACTAACAATCTCCCACTTGCACTAGGGCCATCTGATAGCAGTGGTTGTAGTATCTCATACTCAACCATCCCATAAAAGTCTCTCTCTGGGAACAGGCCTTTGTGAGTGGATCCGCTGTGTTGTCCTCTGAGTCTACTCTCCAAACCTCGATCACCCTGGAGATCAACCATCTCCATGATCAAGTGATACTGCCTTAGAATATGTCTGGATCACTGATGGGACCGGCGTTCCTTGGCATAAGCCACAACTCCATTGTCACACAATGGTAGGAACATAGTTCATCTCATGAACTAATATACATCCAAACAGCCTCTTTGGTAGCATCTTAAGTAGCGATGTATCCTGCCTTTATCATCTAGTATGTCACGGTATCTAGCTTGGAACTCTTCCAACATACCGTCCCTTTACTGAGGGTAAAGACAATGCCTGCGACTGACATTCAGTCGTCTTTATCACCCTGGAACCCTTCCAGTGATTCTCCTCAGGATCGGTTGATACCGTCTCACTACATCTAGTGAGAATTCTAACATCCATTTAGATCTATCTCATAGATCCAAAACCCAGGATTTAGTAGGTATCATTTTGATCCTATTGAAGAATCCTTGTGATAAACGGAGATCGATCGAGCGTAGCATAGGAAACTCCTTCCCTATCAAGAGTATGTCATCCACATACTCTACTAGGATCGTCACCATACTCCCTACTACCCTTTTGTATATACAAGGTTCATCTACCATTTTGATGATGTCAACTTCTTTGACTAATCCATCAAAACAGATGTTCCAACTCCGCGATGCCTGCTTTATCCTATAAAGAATCTTGCACACGTTTCCGCTGCTTCCACTGTCTACGAAGCCCTCTGGCTGTGTACTTATAGACGCACTCTTCTAAAACATCATTTAGAAAAGCAGTCATGACACCCAACCACCAGATATCGTAGTCATGGTATGTAGCCGTGACAAGTAGGATCTGGATGGACTTAAGCATAGATCCTTAGAAAAAGGTTTCATTATGATCCATATCTGGTCAATTATGCAAACCTTTAACAAGTCTAGCTTTGAAAGTCTCAACTCTTCCATGTACACCAAGTAATCTTCTCAAGATATACTTGCTCCTGATGGGGATTTAACCCTTCAGATATAGCAACTAAAGTCCATACTTTGTTGGTGTATAAGGATTCCATCTCAGATCACTAAGCATCCAGCCATTCTTACAGAGTCTTACCCCTGATGGCCAGCTCGAAGCTAGTTGGGTCATCATCTCATGATGCAATCCTCGCTCCCACTGTCATAGAGAAACCGAAGTTTCTCTCAGGTGGGTGAGGAACCCTACTAGATCGGCGGAGAGGCTGAGGTTCATTGGTAACTATTGAATCCTTTGGTTCTATCAAATCATCTGCTGTACTTTGTATAGCTGGAACACTTGCAGTTCTACATAACAGACCTTGCCTCGAGCTTGTCCGGATTTTGCTTTTAGACATAGGCCGGACAACCCCAAATCTTAACTAGCTTAAGACATGGGCTCTTCCCTTTCCATATCACATATGAAGTGGTAGGCAACTGATTTGATTGGAACCCTATTCAATAGGTATGCATCTTCTCAAGTGCATAACACCCAAAAGGAAATAGGTAACTCAGTAGTACTCATCATAGAGCACACCATATCAAATAGGGTGTATCTGCTCCGCCCCGATATACCATCGTGCTATGGTGTATTCGGAGGAGTAATGCTGAGAGAGAATCTCATTCTCCTTTAGAATAGTCCAAGAATTCCGTGCTCAAGTATTCTCCTCCTTGATCACATCAAAGGACATAATACTTATACCCATATTTGGTTCTCTACTTCTAACTTATATTCTGTGAATATCTCAAAAGGTTCGGACTTGTGTTTCAACAGGAACATATGTCTGAATCTTGAGAGATTATCAGAGAATATAATGAAGTATAAAGAATCAGTCCTGGCATTCGTAGACTGGGGACCTACATACATCAACATGTATCATCCCAAGAGTTTACTAACTCTTTCTCTGTTTCCAATAAACAGAGCTGTGGTCATATTATGTTTGTGACATGACTGGCAAGTTTCACAAGATGTAGATTTAAACTGATTTAAATATGCATCTACATGTAACTTCAGCTAGTCTGGTCGCATTGATATGACCTAGTCTACAATACCTCAAGAAGGATTCGTTCATTTCTGAACTCTTCCTCTTGTGTGTGTTCCATATACTAAGAACTGTAGTTTGATTTAGATCATCAACGCTTTTAGATAACGTGCCTGATACGATCAACTTTTGATATAGGAAATGTTCAAAACATTATCCAACAATGCAAAATTATATCCTTTCTTTACTAATAAAGAGACTGATATGATTTTGTATATCAGGTTCGGTATCTAATAACATTCGTTCATAATCAATGTATTGGTAATACATGGTGACAGTGACCAACAGACTTGGTTGCAACTCTTGCACCGTTTTCTGCCTCATGAAACTTATCACCCGTTCTTAGTTCTCTACCTTTCTGTAGCCCTATGTAACTGATTACATATCTGGGATCCTGATCTGGTATCACATACCCAGGACGTAAAGGATACTGAGAAACAGTTCTCTGTAATGAACACACCCGAAGATGATGCATCAGCATGCACTCTCTTCGTTTGGGCGGCACGGGAAATCTGGTATTCCCCAATTTCCTGCTCTGTCTTATAACATTTATAAGTTGGAGCGGGACCAACGTTCCCCAGCTCAGTATAACAAGCGGGTTCGGTCAATAATCCGTATTATTATCTTGATTAAGGCGTGATATGGTCGCTACCTGGAGAGAGAGAGAAGAAAACACTCAGCGTGCGCTCTTGCAAGAATAGATTGGTTTTTATTTTATCTAATCAGGATGGCTCCCACTGCTTTTTATCAAATCTTCCTTCAAACCCTAAAAGGAAAGACTAGCCGGGATTAATTACACACTACAAGTTCGCCAATCTTTCAGCCAGGCCAGTGTCGGTACTTTGAGGGAGGTCCCCCGTGCTTTCACACGAACCTAATTAATGTAAACCTCGTTTTCCCAGAGGCGTAACCCCGTTGACACCTTTCTAGACACCTACTTGATCGGCTAATTGTAATGTATAAAACTCTCCCAGGAGTAACTCTTACTCGCAGCGGGTATCGGGATCCAACTATCTCATAGAAGGTATGCAATCTCATTGCAAATTTCAACACTTGAAATTCCCGATAATATTTTGCCCCTAGCGTCCTATGACCTTGACAGAGGTCAACAAACCATAGGCTGCTAGTCAAGTTCAACCCGTCATTTCCTGATTGAAGTAAACCCACCCGCACGACCCTTGACAGAGGTCAACAAGGTCGCACGACTACCCTAAATCAATCACATCATATGCTTATGCAGATAAGCACTAATCAGCTACCGCATACTGCGCCTTGACAGAGGTCAACAAACGCAGCACGAATACTAACCAGTACATATCTGAAATGACGGAGGGCTACGACAGGTTTTTCTGAAAACCTATTGCGTAATGAACTTGATATCGTTGTAGGATCGAATGAATTTTGAAATGGAGTGCTTTTGAGGCTTTTCTAGTTTTGCTAAAGGAGTCACTCCCGGTGAAGGGATCGTCGGTCCTTTCCTCGTCGAATGAGGTGCGGGATATATCGTATATATCACTGTGCAAAGCAAAAACACTTAAAAGCAATCAAAAGACAAACCGAGTGTGTAGCATCTGCCAGTTATTGCTAAAGGAGTCACTCCCGGTGAAGGGATCTCGGTCCTTTCCTTATCGAATAAGGTGCAGGATATATCACATATACCGCTGTGCAAAGCAAGAACTGTAGCTACCTGTTTTATTTTTGAAATTCGATTCTACAACATCTTAGGTTTCTTTTACTTTCATTAATCATATTAATGAAGTCCCATCATTTAAGTACCTAAACATCACAGATAAATACGACGTACACTTATGCCATCCACATTCGCCTCGATGTCCCCTCGTGCACCGTTAGGTTAGGTAACTAACGGCAGAGCAGGGCAGGGCTAGCGCGGGTGTAAAACATAAGTAACGTCTATATAATATATCATATATACTTTATACTGTATCTATCACAGAACATCACATGATCACATCACAGATATCGCAGCAGAAGAATCATATGAAATATTGGATATACTAGGACGTCCGTGTTTTCAATACGAGCCAGTATAAAACACGGATTCCACGGTCGTGATGAATAGCCAAACCCACACCCCTAGACCCCTACGAGAGCGGCAAGCAACCCTGCCAATTCTAGAGTTAGGAGACCCGGACTCGACTCCTCGAGTTGGTCTCCCACTGGACTCCAGAACCCGGTTACTTGTGCTCCCCTCCTTGGGTCTATCCTAGTGCGGAAAAGTAAATAATATACAACAACGGTGACAACTTCCGCAACCTGGAAGCGCCCCAATAAAAGAATATTACATACAAGTTTTTACATGAATGAAAATGAAAAACACTCATCTCACATAAAAACCCCCGGCTATTCAAACACGACGATCCAATATAACATATCCAGCAACACATAACATCACATGTCATCAACGTAAGTAAATACGCGCATCCCAATTGTCGTTGACATATAGCAACGAAACCGGCGATATCACATATTACACTTACGGTCACAGAAAAGAAAGTGTAAAACTACAACAGTTGGAATCCGCAACCACCTCAGACATCGCATGCCTGACCAAATGAATTACTTAGACATCGCATGCCTAACAATTATAAACCCCGCATTTTAGTCTCATTATCGAAAACACTTTTCAATATCAAGTCGGGCAATTCAACAAGATTCCCGAGATGCTGATCGAATGCTCGTCGCAAACTTCAGTAGGCGGCTGCACCCCCGATACCGTCGACGAAGTGCACCAAGGCGGAACACCGCTACCGCGAGCACCCGGAGGGATGCTTTCGGCGACGGGGTTCTCCTACAGTCACTTGGTCGGGGCTATGGAGTGAGGCTGTCTATTAAGTTTACCCGGCGAGTATCCGCGTACGCTACGTGATTGCGACGGACTTTTGATCACATCAAAATTCCGTGGCAACCGATCAAGTGAGACTAAACTGCTATGTTTATAACATTCATTTAGTTATCTCATAACTATTTGTGAATTCCAATTATTGTATCACATTCCAGATAAACAGAAAATGTTAAACTTTCCGATCGAACAATCGAACACCCAAGTTTTCCCGATACAATCCAACACATGAAATAAGTCTAACAACATTCAGTTCGTGCCTCAGTACCAACGGTCCAGCCGTAGAAGGGTCAAGCCAACGCCTCACATATGGCACGCCGTACTGCCCCAAACCCGAAGGTTCAAAGGGCAGTTCAAGACGGTCACATAATCGAGTTAAGGTTTGTTGTCTTCTAGAGGGACCATCGCGTTACTTGCACTACTTAGAACATCGTTAAACTACGGAAAAATCCAACACTTGGAAATTTCCCGACAGGGGAAAAATTGGGTATTTATATCCGGTCGAACTTTTTAACATATTCTAAAAATTTATCCGGAAAGCCAAATAGACAAAATTTGATACCCCGATCGAAACACCGAATCCCCAAAACAACTCCAGAAAATTCAACTCTGTATTAAATATTAAAAATTCCCAGAAAAACCAGCATTGACTATTATTGATTATGGTGCAAATTTTGATGAACAATAGGACAAAACCGCCGCGGATCCACCGCACGAGCCATGCTCGTGCCGCTGATCCGCGCCTTGACTATGGTGTTACGTCATCAAAATTCACCGTAACCCTTAGATTTCCCTGCTGATTTTTTTAGCAATTTTTAATCTGGAAAAATCCCAGTTTTTGGCAAAAGGACAGAGAGCAAGTAAGGAATTGGGTTTCGGGTTCGTTCGGACTTCAAATAGCGTCTAGACTTCGCCTAAGGCTCTAGCTAGGCTCTGATACCACTGTAGGGTTCCTAGGCACCCTAGTGAGGTCACACAAGGCATCGAACATGCCAATATAAAAATTTATGGGTGCCGAGAGACCCGACTACGGATCGTTTGCTAGAAAACTAGGCGAAAAACAATCTAGTTAACACTTAACTAAGGGAATACGGAAATACAACCTTTGTAGATCCGGTGCTCCACCTCCATAGCTCCGCAACGAAGTCCTCTCCGCTGTCCAAATCAAATCCGGGCTCTAGCGTCGGCTTCGTCGGAGAATGGGCAAGCTAGGTCGTCGATGTCCATGCCGAAGATGATCTACGTCGAGGTATCGCTAAATCAAGCTCCGACTTCACCAAGTCAAGAAACTTGTGAAGTAAACACACTCTACTACTTGGCAAGAGGTAGAGGATGAAGAAATAGGAAGTGGGTTCAATTTAGAATTGGATTTCTCACTCATTTCCATCAATCACCATTGATGGACCTTGCTTTCTTCTTGAAGAAGAAGATGAAGAAGAAGATAAATATTATGATAAGAATAATTTAAAATGAAAAGAATAATCCATTCTTATCATAAGTGAACCATGGTTAGTTGTAGAGAGTGAACTAGGGTTAGTGGAGTAGTTAGGGTTAAGCATGAGACAAAATGGTGACAAAGTCAAAGTTTTCATGAAGCTTCAACAAGCTTCCAAATAAAGCCACCATTTTGCATTTGCTTATTCTTTTTCCAAAAAGAAAAAGATTAATATATAAATAAGGAAATCAAAAACCCTAATCATCCACTTAACTATAGTTTGATACTTTACACTTAACCAAAAGGCATGTATCATCAAACATGATACAATCATGTGCACAAAACTATATCGAATATACAATGTGCACATCCGAGCGAGAAAATCCAATTAAAGTGAACCGACACTAGTTAATGCAAAGTAATATATCAAATATATAATTATGCATTAAATCATTAAATCAACACTTGATTTAACGATCCGGTCATATCGTATATAACCGACTAGTATCCAATGTATCGGTTTATCGAATCAATCCTTGATTCGATAACTAGGGTATATCGCATATAACCTAATCGATACATTCATCGCGAGAATGAAATACGGTATCACATACACGCATTATTCTCGGTCCCGCACATATCTCATATGCGCTCCTATTTCGTTTCGCTTGAGCCAGGAAACCTCTGTGTAGGACTCTAAAGACTCGTCAATACGCCGGCAGCGGATGATGATCATATCAAACATCCACAAGCCGCAAGCGGTCTGCTAAACGTAATGGCCACCCGGGTATTGAGCGATCTGAAGATCGACGAGCAAGCCCGCTCACACTCCAGTGAATCCAACCAGTAACACTACCGTACAGTCCGGTCTGATCGTCTGATATGTCGCATATCTCACCTAGGGGTGGTAAACGTCAGACCCCAATAGCTCGATAAGTCGTGTCGATATGAGGTCTATAACTGTTCGAGAAACTACTGGTAACACTTACCAGTAAATCTCAGCAACCCTGGCCAGGGATTTCCTGTTATAGCCAATCGAACACAGCGCAACATCAACTCCCTATACCGGGAGAGACGAATCCCCTCCTATCGCTCATTGCCTCCATGTGACTCGGGACTGTACCCAAAAACCACCATTTTGCACGCCCTCTTGGACGTGGTAAGATGGAAATCAAAGCACAGTGGGAACCACACAAGACTCTATGACGATCTCGGGTCAACAGACTACTCTGTACCAGTGTCACCAGAGAACTGCCATCTGACGTGAGGTATAATACCATCTGGGAGTTCTCGGCGAGTCCGTCCAGTGTACCCAGTCTCTACTGAGCACCCGTATATCATCTCCGATGTCAAACACCAATGGATATGGGATCATCCATCGCCCATCTGTATGGGTCGAGAAGGTATACGCTAATCTACTCTGGTATATCGATGCCCCGTCTCGATACACCCACGACTAGGGACTTTGAAGGATGTACTTATGGACTACCATGTCCCCACTAGTATGATCCGCATCATAGTCCAGGTAGTCAAGTACAGATCCTAAGGGCTTTACCAACATGTAACAGAGAGACAATCAGTATACACGTTAAGGTAAAGTTCAACCAGATAGCATACTATCATGCCGAGCAAGAAAGTCCTCCCTATATACGTCCCAGCATCCACTACAATATACATCCTATGTACAGTAATGGCCTCTAGGGCATACATATAACTAACACTATGGAGCGAGGCTGTCTATTAAGTTTACCCGGCGAGTATCCGCGTACGCTACGTGATTGCGACGGACTTTTGATCACATCAAAATTCCGTGGCAACCGATCAAGTGAGACTAAAGTGCTATGTTTATAACATTCATTCAGTTATCTCATAACTGCTTGTGAATTCCAATTATTGTATCCCATTCCAGATAAAATAGAAAATGTTAAACTTTCCGATCGAACATCCAAACACCCAAGTTTTCCCGATACAGCTCAACACATGAAACAAGTCTAAAAACATTCAGTTCGTGCCTCAGTACCAACGGTCCAGCCGTAGAAGGGTCAAGCCAACGCCTCACATGTGGCACGCCGTACTGCCCAAAACTCTAAGGTTCAAAGGGCAGTTCAAGACGGTCACATAATCGAGTTAAGGTTTGTTGTCTTCTAGAGGGACCATCGCGTTACTTGCACTACTTAGAACGTCTTTAAACCACGGAAAAATCCAACACTTGGAAATTTCCCGATAGGGGAAAAAGTGGGTATTTTCATCCGGTCGAACTTTTTAACATATTCAAAAAATATCCGGAAAGCCACATAGACAAAACTTGATAATCCGATCGAATCTACGAACCCCTAATATAACCCAGAAAACTCAACTCTTGAGTGCATATTAAAAATTCCCAGAAAACTCACCACCTAAAAAAAATGAATTACTGTGCAAAATTGAAAGGGTGACGTCATCATCTGGCCGCGGAACCGCCGCAGAAGCAAGGCTTCTGCCGCGGTTCCGCCGCCGTTTGTACTGTTCATGAGTTAGATTTTGCACCGTAATTCTTATATTTCCCTGCTGAATTTTTTAAGCATTTTTAATCTGGAAAAATCCCAGTATTTGAAAAAAGTCCAGAGAGCATGTTTTGAATTAGGGTTTCAGTTCGATCGGGTTTCAAACGTCGTCTAGGCATCGCTTAAGGCTCTAGCTAGGCTCTGATACCACTGTAGGGTTCCTATGCACACTAAGGAGGTCTCACAAGGCATCAACCATGCCAATTTCAAATTTTACGGGTGCCGAGAAACCCTAATACGGATCGTTAACTAGAAGTCTAGGCGATAAATGAAACTAGTTAACAACTTAACTACAAGAACGGAAATACAACCTTTGTAGATCCGGTCTTCCACCTCCATAGCTCCGCAATGAAGTCTCCTCGCTGTCCAAATCGAAACCCGGGCTATAGCGTCGGCTTCATCGGAGAAATGGGCGGGCTAGGTCGTCGACTTCGATACCGAAGATGATCTACGTCGAGGCATCACAAGATCAAGCTCCCACTTCACCAAGTCATGAAACTTGTGAAGAAAACACCCTATACTACTTGGCAAGAGGTAGAGGATGAAGAAATAGGAAGTGGGTTCACTTTAGAATTGGATTTCTCACTCATTTCATCAAATCACCATTGATGGAATCAAGCTTCTTCTTGAAGAAGAAGAAGAAGAAGATTAAAAATGTTATGATAAGTATTATTTTAAAAGGAAAATAAAATGTATACTTATCATAATCCAACCATGGTCAAGTGTAGAGAATAAACTAGGGTTAGGTCAATAGTTAGGGTTAGACATGAAGACGAAATGGTCACTTTGGTCAAACCTTCATGAAGCTTCAACAAGCTTCATCTTTGAAAGCAACCCTTTTGTTTTCATTTCTCTTTTTCTTTTGTCAAAACAAAATAAATAAAGGCATAAATAAATCAAATGAAACCCTAACCATTAACTAACCATGGTTTAATCATACACTTAACCAAGTTAGCATGTATCATCAAACATGGTACAATCATGTGCATAAAAGTATATCACATATACAACTTGCACAATACAAGTGAGAAAATCCATTTAAAGTGAACCAATACTAGTTAATGCAAAGTAATATATCAAATATATAATTATACATTAAATTATTAAATCAACACTTGATTTAACGATCCGGTCATATCGCATATAACCGACTAGTATCCTATGTATCGGCTTACCGAATCAATCCTTGATTCGATAACTAGGTTATATCGCATACAACCATTCGATACATTCATCGTGAGAATGGAATACGGTATCACATACACGCATTATTCTCGGTCCTGCACATATCTCATATCCGCTCCTATTTCGTTTCGCTTGAGCCAGGAAACCTCTGTGTAGGACTCTAAAGACTCGTCAATACGCCGGCAGCAGGTGATGATCATATCAAACACCCACAAGCCGCAAGCGGTCTGCTAAACGTAACGGCCACCCGGGTATTGAGCGATCAGAAGATCGACGAGCAAGCCCGCTCACACTCCTGTGAATCCAACCAGTAACACTTACCGTACAGTCCGGTCTCGTCGTCTGATATGTCGCATATCTCGCCT
This sequence comes from Agapanthus africanus, assembly GCA_030015575.1. Lineage (NCBI taxonomy): Eukaryota > Viridiplantae > Streptophyta > Magnoliopsida > Asparagales > Amaryllidaceae > Agapanthus > Agapanthus africanus. The sequence continues at coordinate 45,089,542 of CM057344.1, forward strand.
AGGGGTGGTAAACGTCAGACCCCAATAGCTCGATAAGTCGTGTCGATATGAGGTCTATAACAGTTCGAGAAACTACTGGTAACACTTACCAGTAAATCTCAGCAACCCTGGCCAGGGATTTCCGGTTATAGCCAATCGAACACAGCGCAACATCAACCTCCTATACCGGGAGAGACGAATCCCCTCCTATCGCTCATTGCCTCCATGTGACTCGGGACTGTATCCAAAAACCACCGTTTTGCACGCCCTCTTGGACGTGGTAAGGTGGAAATCAAAGCACAGTGGGAACCATACAAGACTCTATGACGATCTCGGGTCAACAGACTACTCTGTACCAGTGTCACCAGAGAACTGCCATCTGACGTAAGGTATAATACCATCTGGGAGTTCTCAGCGAGTCCGTCCAGTGTACCCAGTCTCCACTGAGCACCCGTATATCATCTCTGATGTCAAACACCAATGGATATGGGATCATCCATCGCCCATCTGTATGGGTTGAGAAGGTATACGCTAGTCTACTCTGGTATATCGATGCCCCGTCTCGATACACCCACGACTAGGGACTTTGAAGGATGTACTTTTGGACTACCATGTCCCCACTAGTATGATCCACATCATAGTCCAGGTAGTCAAGTACACATCCTAAGGGCTTTACCAACATGTAACAGAGAGACAATCAGTGTACACGTTAAGGTAAAGATCAACCAGATAGCATACTATCATGTCGAGCAAGAAAGTCCTCCCTATATATGTCCAAGCATCCACTACAATATACATCCTATGTATAGTAATGGCCTCTAGGGCATACATATAACTAACACAAATAGCATCTGCCCCCCCAAAATTCAGGCCGGATGTCCCAACGTCCCGGTCGCGTTTTTTCGGCGGCGAACAGATTCTGGCACGCCCGGTGGGACCTTTTCCTATTTCCACTCCACACTTCGTGTGTTGTGTTTCGCGAACGAATCGTGGTTTGATATGGTTGCCCTTGGAATTGAGGTACTAAGATTTGGTGTCTTGCTCCCATGCAGATCAATGGCTTTCAACTGCACAAACTGCAACAAGTGCAACAACTCCCACTCCGTCCTTGCTGGAGGAGTGACCTACGGGCCTCAAGCGGCCTCCCTTTCTATGATGCCAGTGGAACAGGTGACTCAGGCCACCACTGGACTGTTCTTCGGGACCATGCTCCCACCAATGAGCTTCAACGCCCCATTACCATCGCAAGAAGCTCTGAAGAAGTCGGTCTTTGATCGGCTTACAACCACCGCGGCCCCTTTCAACGGGTCACCCAAATCCAACGCCTCAGTCTTTAACAGGCTGGGCCAAAGCTCCAATGGGCCTATGAAGAAGCCCACAATACTTGAAGAGGTTATCTCAAAGCGGTTAGCCATTCCTGCTCCTGAAGTCGTCAAAGCGGCTTCTCCTGCTAAGGTGTCGGTCTTCACAAGACTGGACGTTCCAACTCCCGCTTTAGGCGAGATCACCAAAGTTGCTTCCCTTACCCAAGGGTCAATCTTCGATAGGTCGGGCGCTTCTTCTCAGCGGACGTCAGTTTTCAAGAGGCTGGCACCGGCGGCAACCCTTCACCAGAGCAGGGGGCATGATGAAGCCACCCCCATAGCTGAGCCAATACCGTCTGTAAGGCATGATCGACAACGCCACTGGCACCGAGTGAGGAAAGCTGGGGGCAGTTCCCCTTCTAGATTTACTCCGCTAGCTCTGACGATGGAAGTTGATGCTGCTGTTCCAACTGGGAACAGCTTTGAACCACTTAACAGGGTGCGCAAAAACTCGTCAACTGCCGTGCTAAAAAGATCTGCTCCGCCTGTGGAGAACGTTATAAAGGCGAAGCCAGAGTAGCTCCCTCAGCGGCTGTCCTCTAAAATACATAGGGTCTGGCGAAAGGTCCAAGATTCTGTGGTTAATCAAGACTACTCCCGCCAACCAAAGAAAATGAAGTTTCGGCAAGAGAAGGACCACCCTGTCGTACAACATAAGTTGTCGTCTACTTGGGTGCCTGCCGCAACGACCCCATCAACTTCGACCGCTCACAAAAGAAGAAGGTCGGAGAAAACCCTCGTGTCTGCGACAAATCTAAAGGGCACTGAACCTAAACGCCCTAAGTCTGGGGGCATGGTGATGCACACTATTTATATGGCATCTGGGAAAGAGGATAGCCGTATCTCTATGGGTCATCGACCACTCACCAGATCCGTAACAAGGGCCCAGGAGCAACAACAGAAGCTCCAGGAAATGATAACACAGATGGCCGCACTTACTGGGCCAAAAGAAAGCCCGGAGACATCTTCAGAGCAGCGTCATGAACAAGAAACCGATGCTGAGTTCCTCCGCAGAATCCTCGAAAAGAAAGACAGAGAGGCCACGGAACAAGCAGCCAACATAAAACGAATGGCGTTTTTATTCCAAGATATGGGTGGGATGATGATACAGCCGGATCCTTCAGCTGAAGACCCGCCGATTGTCCTTGAAGATGACAGAGGGGAGACATCGAACCCTATTCCGGCTTTATCAACGGCCAAAGAGGAGACGATCTCCAAAGCCGCCCTGGATGACTATATAGCTCAACAGATACGAGCTCATCAGGCGAGCGAAGCGGCTAACCAAATCGTTAAAACTGGACGACCTTATCCGGGTTGGTACGATCAAATAAAGTACCCGCCAAGATATACGATCCCTAAATTCCACGTATATAAGGGGACGGGAAATCCACACTAACACATGGCTCAATTCAGGGCTCTGTGCGGCAACACCGGAGGTGACGATAAGCTATTGCTTCGCCAGTTTGTTGGCAGCTTGTCGGAGACAGCGTTTGAATGGTACTCTGAGCTCCCGAATGACTCCGTTAAGACATTTGCAGAAATGGAGCTACTGTTTACACAAGGATTCGCGAGCGCACTTCGAACGCCGCACTAATTAATGCTAGAGTGAAACAGGGAGAAACCTGGGTTCAATACGCCATTCGGTGGCGGAATCTGTGGTCAAAGTGTGAACAACGCATAGAAGAAGCTCCTGCAGTAGGCATGTTTATGGGAACCCTCGATCCGCATACAACCATATCTCAATTCATGATGTTCTTCAAACCAACTACTTTCCAGGTTTTGATTGATAAGTTGACTCAAATGGATCAAATGGGCCACATGCCTTCTTCTTCAAAGTCAGAACCGTGGAGCGAAAAGGGGAAAGGGAAAGCGACCTTCGTTGCCAATGCTCAGCAGCAGCCCAGTGGTCCAAAACCAACTGATCACCAAGACAATAGACGGCGATTCTTTAATGAGAAACTAAACCGCCCTTATTCGTTTCCCCGGGATAAAACGAGAAGACTGTTCGAGCTGGCGGTGTGCAACAGGCTCATCACCTTGCCGGATCCAAAACGCCCATTACAGTCCGGTGATACCAACAATCCCAATTATTGCCCCCATCACCAAGTGGTAGGCCATCCAATTGAAGATTGCTTCGTCTTTAAAGGCTGGATTGAGGACCAGTACCAGCAAGGCAAATTCGCGCTGTCCGAAAATTAGAAAGTAAGCCCACCCTAGCCGCACGCTCTTAAAAGGGGGACACGCTGGGGGCATCATGCTCTTTTGTAGAAGAAGCTCCATAGGAGGTCGCTCTTTCAGCCAAAATGAAAAGAATGCTGAAAAATCTCCAAGCATGTCCGGCGATTAAGTGGAAGAGCCCGCTGGAACCCGAGATTATTGAGGGGATGCTGAAACCGTACCCAACGCTGAAAGTTGGTGAAGGTGGACAAAACATTCAAGTCAAGCCTCTAAAGTCTTTAAAGAAAAATAAGAAGGACAAGAAACTCGTCCAACCCGAAGACAGCCGTACAGGTCTGCAGAAATACATCGATACACTGGAAGAATATAACCAGAAGGCACGGACCCCAATCACGTTGGATGAATTCTTTAAGAATGTTCTTGAGAATGAAGACGATGACGCTGATGAAAGAGACGATTCTTCAGAAGGGCCTAAAGACTATGTGGCAAGCTTCCACATGATCTCTCACTCGATAAATGGCAAAGAAGCTCCCGATAAAGAAAAACTGGGGGCAGATCCCGAATCGGAACTCCTAAAACCGTCAGATGAGATGATTGACATGCTACTGAACGAGGCCTGTCAAAAGAGCAAAGCTGATCGAGAGCGCGAAATGACCATATTTGAAAAAGCCAAATGCCGGCAACTGGACCAAAGGTTTAAAAAACTCCCACCAGATCAAAGCATATCCACCGCAGACAAAAGCAGGCTTAAGATGAGGAAACGATTCGCTAAAGCCCCATCAATGGGGATGAAGCCGCCAGCCTCCAAAAGAATCACTCCTGGTGGGATACACTTTGACGAAACGGAGGTACATCCTAGTTACTGCTTATACCATCAAAGGATAGCACATCCTACCGAAGAATGCAATGCCTTTAAAAATTAGTGGCAAGTATATGTTGCCCACCGGCAGCATTTTAAGCGGATGAAGCGCAAGACGCGTCGAGAGCAGAAGAGCACGACAAATGAGCGCAAAAGAACTACCGGCAACTGTCATATGGTTGATAGCAAGGGATCGCAAGTTCTCACCTTCGGGAGCGATTCTGATGAAGAAATAGCCCTCAGCCCTCTCTTCAAAGAATCCATCTCTGAAACAGAAGAGACGAAGACCTGCGAGAATATTCAGCTGCGCAATCGTACGCTACCCGAAAAGAATCTCGGATCCACAAATAAGGGACCGTAATGTCCTTAAACTAGCTGCGGACCGTAATGTCCTGAAACTAACAATGGACCTAAATGTCCATAAAACTACTACAAACCCGCAGCATCCTTGGGCTGACTCGTAAAAAAAAAACGGTACGTCCACAAGCAAAATTGGCACGGATGAAAACCCGAAAGGGCTCAGTGTGTAAAAACAGCAAGGCTACCGATGATGTTTGTGAAAACCCGAAAGGGCGCAGACTCGTGAATAAAAAAAACGGTATTGTCCACAAGCAAAATGGGCACGGATGAAAACCCGAAAGGGCTCCGTGAGTAAAAACAGCAGGACTACCGGCGAGTTTGTAAAAACCCGAAAGGGCGCAATCTCGTTAAAAGACATTTGCAAGGTCCTCTCGACCTTGTAAGGAGAAAACTACCTGCGTGAGATCCTTACGACTCACAAAGGAGAGACACACTTAGGGATCCTCATGATTCCTAAAGAGAAATTACACTAATGAGATCCTCACGACTCGTAAGGAGAACCCTCTTATGAGACCCTCACGGCTCGTAAGATTCAAAATCCTTAAGCTACAGGGATCTGAACCTGTTCTTAAGCCATCAGCTTTCCCAGATCGCCCTACAAACGGTTCAATGTTGACCCTTGTATACAATCCACGGGCACAAATAAACGTCTCCCTCACCAAGTTTCCGCCAATGGTGCGAAATTTCCCCGCTGGGTGAACAACACTTGTAAGTCCTCTCGACTTATAAGGAGAAAACACTCTTATGAGATCCTTATGACTTATAAGAGAGAACACCACTTAGAAGTCCTCACGACTTTTAAGGAGAACGTACACCTATGAGATCCTCACGACTCGTAGGAAGAAATACCTTTATGAGACCCTTACGGCTCATGAAGTCAAAAGCCTTAGCTGACAGGATCTTAACCCTGTTTGCTAAGCCACCTTTGTTCGAACCGACGAAGGCAGATGATGATTCGCTCCTGGCAATATCCCAGTTGTAGCGATGCTGATACCTGAATCGGAATCAAATTCCAAGTCTTTTCATGGCAAATGATAATTCGCTTCTAGCAATATTCCAGTCGCAGCGATGCTGATGCTAAGATTGGCACCCGATTCCAAGTTCCATATCCGTGGCAAAAAATCAGCGAGCCAAAAATGTATATGAAATAGCCGAAATGATGGGGCAACTTGCAACAAAATCAGTAAGTAAAAATATATGCATACAAAATAGCCGAAATGGTTGGGCAACTCGCAATAAAAAACAGCGAGTAAAAAGAAAAAATAGCCGAAATGATTGGGCACCGCGAAAAATAGCCGAAATGATTGGGCAATCGCGACTTTCGCGATACAAAAAGCTGAAATTATAGAGCACCGCGGAAAGAAAACAAAAAAAATAATACATATAACATGAAACCTTTTGCCCTACATATGAGATCACATCGATCCCTGTATACAATCCAGGGGCACAAACAAAGAGGGAACCATAGCATCCCACCAGGCTCCATCAGAAAGAGAGCCAAGTCTCGATGGAAAAATCTACAACCTAGAGATCAACAATGGCGTTCCTTCTCGTTCCAACCAGAAGTAGATACGACGTCAACAAACGGAGCCATGGCAAAGTTCCCTAGTTACAAATCTCGACGGTTCACAGACAATCTAGAGATCAACAATGGCGTTCCTTCTCATTCCAACCAGAAGCAGATGCGACGTTAACAAACGGAGTCATGGCAAAGTCCCCTAGTTCCAAATCTCGAAGGTTCACAGACAGCCTAGAGACTATCTCGGAGCCACGGCAGAGTCCCTAGTTCCAAGTCTCGATGGCCACATCTATAGCCTGGAGACCCACAACAGCGTTCCTCCTCATTCCAGCAGGATTCGGACGCGGCAATCAACCTCGGAGCCATGGCAAAGTCCCTAGTTCCAAATCTCGATGGTTCACAGACAACCTAGAGACCACCTCGACATTCGTCTCGTTATAGCAGACGCAACGTCAGCAAAGCGGAACCATGGCAAAGTCCCTAGTTCCAAATCTCGACGGTTCACAGACAACCTAGAGACCTCCTCGACATTCGTCTCGTTACAGCAGACACAATGTCAGCAAAGCGGAGCCGCGGCAAAGTTCCCAGTTCCAGGACTCGTCGGTGCACAGACAACCGAGAGTCAACCCCTGACCCTGTAAAACACGGCTAAAGTCAATCCTGACCCCGTGGAAAACGGCCAAAGTCAACCCCTGACCCCGTAGAACACGGCTAAAGTCAATCCTGACCCCGTGGAAAATAGCCAAAGTCAACCCCTGACTCCGTAGAACACGGCTAAAGTCAATCCCGATCCCTTAGAACACGGCTAAAGTCAATCCTGAACCCGTGGAAAATGGCCAAAGTCAACCCCTGATCCCATAGAATACGGCTAAAGTCAATCCTGACCCCGTGGAAAATAGCCAAAGTCAACCCCTGACCCCGTAGAACACGGCTAAAGTCAATCCTGCCCCCATGGAAAAACGGCCAAAGTCAACCCCTGACCCTGTAGAACACGACTAAAGTCAATCCTGACCCTGTGGAAAACGGCCAAAGTCAACCCCTGGCCCCGTAAAACACGGCAAAAGTCAATCCTGACACCGTGGAAAATGGCAAAGTCAACCCTCGACCTCCCCGTCGAAGCAATGCTTTGACTCGGGAGTAGGTCAACTCATCAACCACTTACGAGTCCTCTCGACTTGTAAGGAAGAAAATTCTCTTGTGAGATCCTTACGGCTCTCAAGAGAAAACGCACTTAGGAGTCCTCACGACTCCTAAGGAGAAAATACACCTACGAGATCTTTTCGACTCATAGGGAGAAAAATCTTTATGAGACCCTCACGGCTCATAAAATTGAAAAGTCTTAGGTAGCAGACCTGAACCTGTTTCCTAAGCCAACGCTACCCTGCAAAGAGTCCAAGATGGACAGCTACCTCCTATTTACATGCCACACTTGCTAAAATTACATGGCGATAACACAACAAAGAGAAGAAAGAAACAGTGGGAGATAAAAAAATGTGTATCTTTTATTCATGAATTCAATTGAGTACAAGACGAATCATATAAAAGAATAAAAAAATGGATACATGTTATTCAAAGATTACAAATGTTTAATTGATATAAAGGCAGCTACTGAGAAGGAGGCGTTTTCAATAAATCAGCCAGTTGCTCGCGCGCTCCTCTCAACTCCTTTTCATGGTTAGCCACTGCGGCCAGCTCCGCTTCGACTCGAGCCCGTTGCTGCAAACAAGACGAAAGTTTCTCATCGATTTCCCTTTGAGCAACTTCGCGACTCTGCGTAACCCGCTCCAGAAGGTCGAGCTTTTGCCTTAGCGCTAGCCCGTCCGAAATGCATCGTTGCAAATTGTCAAATACGGCTCTCATTTGCACAACATTTGCTTAAACCTGGGTGCGCAGCCGGGCGGATTCACCTGAAGCCTCCTCGCGTTCCTTTCACCTCAAGGTCGCTTCTTGTTCGAAATGGCGGAAGAAGGGAACGCTCTGCTCAACCCATGCAGCCCGTTGAGAATTCAAAGCCAACATTTCTGGAACAGGATGCATGAGCTCAATCTTATGCAGACAGGCCTCGATCTTCCTACAGTAGTTAACCTAAGACTCGACGACGCCCTCGCTATGGAAGTTCACGAGCATCGCCAACATGAGATTAACTTCAGCGGCAAAATCTGCAGCAGATGCAAAGGTCTCGGCGTCAAGGTCCTCGACGAACTCGCTTAACATCCGCAGATTATTCGCAGCACCCCTAGAAGAAGGGCATTTAGCAAAAGGCCCTGCCGGCATAGGAATCTGAGAATCGAAGGGAGCTGGAGTCGGTATGATTGCTGCAAAACAAATCATAGTCAGATATCGGCTTAAGAGATAAAGAAGATGGAAGAGCGATGAAGGCTACTATACCGGCTATGACAGGTGGCAGAGCTGGGAGTACTGGTGGGGTGATGATTCTCTCGTCCCCTCCTTCGATTTGTAGTGCTGTAATTAATTTACAGTTAACAACGGCAGGGTCACCCGTTAAAGAAAAGAAAGGACGTCGGTTAGAAAAGATATTCACTGGCACCAGTAGGCAAAGCGACTTCCGATTGGAAGAGGAAGTGCGGGTTCAGCACTTGATACAGATGATCAAAGAGAACTACTGCAAGGTTACGATGATACATGGTCAGTATACGAAAGATGCTATCCCCGATTTAAATTAATCACAAACCCATACCTTCCAGCATTTGAGAGGATGTAAGAGGAGACGAAGGGACAACGACCGTCAGAGCGGCAACTGATGATGCTTCTTCAGGTGGCACAACTTCAGCGCTCACTACACCTACATTCGAAATAAACAAAATGTCATCAGAAGGGACCTAAAGGGATTGCAAAACGAAAAGAATGCAGCGACCTGAGACCTACCAGACTGGTCATCAGCCAAAACTGCGACGGAAGCATCACCAAGCATCACGACTTCTTCGGTCTCATTTGGGGGGACGGTTTCGGCGCCAGTGGCTTCATCCCCCGATTCTACGAGAGCTGTTGTGACACTCGCAATGCCGGGCGATGGCAGGGAACCGCAAGGGGAAAGAGTGGCAGTTGGGGCAGTCCCGGACTTCTGAGAAAGAGTGGCCACTTCAGGATCGGTGGTTGCCGTCATCTCACGTGCTGCCTCGTCGCCAAGACTTAGCCCTGCAGGATATGATATATGAGAATTTGAAGATCAAATTCTAATAAAAAGACCTAGTATTATGTTACCTTAGGGCGGCTTTTCGATTGCCTCCCGAGCCGCGTGCAAAACCTGTCTATGAATGGTAGACAGGGCAGCTGGAGCATCTTCGGAGGAAATAGTGACGGATGGAATAGCGCTTGAGCCTGCATCCGCAGCCAAGACGGTATCATGTTCCCTCGCTGCACGCTTTCTGCGCTTCTTGTCAGCCTTGGCGGTAAGAAAAGACCTCCTCAAGACCTCCGTCAAAGTGACGTCATCGTCCGAGCCAGGAGCTACCTCTGGAGCCGTTACGGCGCCTGCCATCGGCTGTTTGAGCGAGGCCTCTTTTGGCAATACTGGGAGAGCTGGGATTTCAACAGCTGGCCCTGGAAGTGTCGCCACGCCACCATGCGGGATCGGCACTGCACTCGGAATAACCTGAGTCGAGGTAGTACCTGCAATAAGATGAAAAAGAAGGGTCAGACTACTCATGAAGAAAAAGGGAACGAAGGCACAATGAACCGAAATATACTGAGGCCCAAGGAAGCGCGAAGCCATTCCTCCTCTTCGAAAGTCTTGAGGGAAGCTGCAAGAGCTTCTTCGGCGGAGATACCTGTTGAAGAATAAAGCGTTAGTCAAAGCATAGTAATTAAAATGACTACGGAAAGATAAGACTGAAGTATACCTGATTGAGCGATGGTGATCAGCGCTGCCTCATTGCGAGCCAATTGAGCTGAAACCGCGATAGCAGCCTCCAGATCGGTATCATCCGGCGCCATGAATAAACCTTCATTGGTCCCATATTCGCTCAAGCCCTCGCTGTAAGGAGCATGGGGCTCTTGGCCAAATACAACGTCCGCAGAAAGTATCGATTTCTTTTTCTTCTGCGAGCGAGAGCCGGCAGCCGATAACACAAGCTTGCGCTTGGTGGGCAATTTTAGACGACGAGTTCCAATCTCCGCACCCACGCCTGACTTGGGAGACGCCACAGCTACCGCTTCTACAGGCACGCGGGGTATGTGTAGCTCAGGAATAACATGTGGTACCACAGCCGCAGCAGCTTTCCTCAAGGGAGGACGGACAATGGTCCGTCGCTTCAAGGGAACGGCTGGATTACCAGCCGGGGCGGTGCCCTTGCGATCAAGCAGCAATCGCTTTTCTTCCCTAATAACGGCGCCCATCGAATATTGATACCACGCCATATATACGTTCAGGGCTTTCGGAACACAACTCAGCTCACTGATGAAGAAATTGGACCCTGTGTTTAGGCGTATGAAGTAGTGTAAAGCTCTCCGGATACCCTCTTCAGTGGCAACCGGTTCTGCCAAGAAGGCCTCGAGCAGGACACCCTGATTATAACTTGATTGCTGGGCAAAACGGTGGGGGTTATATCTCATGAACAAAGCCGAGTCGTTCTGCCTGAACACCAAGTAGCCCAGCCTGATCGAATATAAATGGAGAATCTCCTGAGCTTTCAAGGTAGAAGCTCCGTCCTTAAAAGTGTCCCGCAGCGGCTGCACCGTCTTGGTGGATTCCTTACCGATAGTCATGACCTTATCAACAAAGGTCATGCCGTCACCGACTGTATGCGGGCGAAGAATCAGACCCCAAGCCTCTCGCTGATTTGGCTCCAAAGCAGAAGCATCGACCGCCCGCATGACCTGGGGAAAGTTGCAAATTTCATAGAAATGGGGCCGCTTGTGAATTCCAAAAGCACCAAGCACATGCAGCTCGAGCCATGAAGTAAAATAATGTATCGGGAAGTTCACGGGCTGCACCCCCGATTGAGTAGTGTCGGTCGCCAAGCTAAGGCCGTGATACAAATAAGCCAGCCCGGCAATCCCAACGGCAACCTGAGTCCTATCGACCATTCGGTGAGCCGGGTAGAAAACGGACGGCCTCATGTAACGAGGGTGCATGGGGAGCGCGAACCAGTTTAGCCATAAACCAAGAAACCCTAGAAAGAACACCTCTTCATTGATGTCCTGAGCGGTGAGTTCTGAAAAGGGGACGACCGCGGCATTTGGGAGGAAGAAACTCTTTTGATCTGCTTCCACTATTGGCCGGCTATCCAAGCCAAAATCGAAAGGATCGTCGAGTTTGGTGAACTTCTCACCTAGTTGTGACAAAGCTTTTAGACGAAGAAAATGGGCGATGAAGTCCGCAAAGCTGACCCCGTGGCTTCCAGATTCGAGAAATAAGCCCTCGTAAATATTTAGTACCTTGATTAAGCTTGGGAACCGGTGCTGAATGCCATTCTCTGGGGTCAGACCCATCATTACCGATCGAGTGGCGAAAATATACTCGTCGTGGGGTAAGATATCCTCGTAGTGCTCCCCCTGACAGGCAAGCCGGAAATCTCCGCAAACTCTTCTAAAGAGATCGAAACTTCCCGATCTAGTAGAAGGAAAGTATGAGTTGGAACGTTCCATTGTTCCAAAAAGGCTTTGACCCACCATGCAAGAGGTGTGGAATACTGGAACGAAGAAGCATAGATCGCGGGGTACAACCCAAGCCTTAGCAGCTGTGACTTCTTTGCCGATAAAATGTATCGGGCCCACTGCAGATATCCAGCCGGGTGACGGGGAGTTAAGCCTATGTTGTATGGCTGTCCCCAAAGGCGCGACTCACCTTGACATATACGCCGCCCCAGGATATCCAAAGCCATTGGCGGCTACATGGGTATCGCAGCCATAGAAGGTTGGAGACAACCCTCTGAGGTCCAGTTGACCTCCTCCACGGCATAGTTCACTGGAGGTGCGTCAGCATAATGGATCGCCGAAATGGGCTCTGAAGGTGCTGCGCAAGAAAAGCTACGCCGACCCCTGATGATCTGATTGTACCACGTTCCCCATAGATGAAAGTTCTTCCGCTCTGGGTCATGATCCTTGATCAGTGCAAAAACTTCCCGGTTTACTGGCGCGTTAGCAAATGCGCTCTCTGGACGAAAAAATGGGAAGGAAGTGTCGAAAGACATAGTGCCTGCACGAAAAAGAACAAAAAATTTATTAGCCGTCGATGCTACAATTTAAGTTCTGGCACTTCGTACTTTAAATTCGTACCGCACTGCAATATAGTGGAAAGAGACCAAGGGGGACCCATATAATCTAGATAATGGCTCAACATTAATAAAACAGTCTCATTATTTGATGAGACAGTCATTAAATGAGGAAATCTTCAAAGGATTCTCATTTAATGAGCGCCCCTTGGGCCAAGGAGTAAATCTCCCTTGAGAGCAGCGCTCTACCACAGAGTGACATCTATCAGTTATGATGATGAAAAGAATAAAAATTCCTCAAGAAAAATTCTGAAGAGCCATCCTCTGTAAAGATAATGGAATAACCCATCAGAAAACTTAAAGTAAAGCTTTTAATGAATTAAAAATTCCGAGATCTTTAAGATCTATGAACAAACTCTAAGAGTTCTTCATAAAAGATTAACGAATCTACATGATTTGAAGAGCAAAGCTCTGTTAATAGGTTAAGAAACCCTAAGAAAGATCTCTTTAGATCTATGAAGAGCAAAGCTCTATTGAGAAACCCTAAAAAAATCTATATGATTTGAAAAGAGTAAAGCTCTGTTAATAGGTGAAACCCTAGATTATAAAATAATCTCTTCAAAAGATTTGATCTTTACCTAAAAATTTGACAGAATTCTGTCTCTAGGAGTGTTCTTAAAACAGAGAGCTATGCTCTAAAAAAGAATTAATTCTCAGAAAAACAAGAAAGGAGATGAACAAAGGTCATCTCAAGGGCTAAAGGCCCTATTTATAGGCACTGAGAGCCGTTTCAATTTCTAAGTTGATCTAATGGCGCAGATGCTGCCACCGCTGCACTCACGTGTAAGCCACGTGAGCGCAACGGTGGGGGGCATTTGTTTCCCCCAATCAGAGCAAAAATCTGTTCAAAATTTGAAATTTGAAATGAAGCAGCGCTTCATAGCAGCGCCAGCGCTTCATAGCAGTGCCAGCGCTAAGAGTCAAACATTCTGATGCAGCGCTCACGTGCAAAGCACGAGAGCGCTCGCGCTAGTAGCGCCAGCGCTGAGAGTCAAAGACTCTGAGGCAGCGCTCACGTGCAAAGCACGTGAGCGCTAGCGCGAAGAGCGCTGCACTCTAAGGAGTGCACCACGTGCAAAGCACGTGAGCGCTAGCACTAAGAGCGCTGCACTCTAAGCAGCGCACCACGTGCAAAGCATGTGAGATCTAGCACTAAGAGCGCTGCACTCTAAGCAGCGTACCACGTACAAAGCACGTGAGCGCTAGCGATAGAACAAAATGTTCTCGGCCCTTAGATCAAAATCCAACGAACATGATTAAAAATCATCAATTGACCAGAATAAAATTCTGTTAAGGAAACATTCCTCAGAATCTTTCCAAACAGGAAAGATTGTGCTCTGAAAATCAGAGCACCGTTGGATCAATGATCCAATGGTGATTAAAAATCACCAAAATACAGAATAAATTCTGTATGGGAAAAAATTTCCCAATCTTGTTAAAAACAAGAAAATTGCCTTCTATAAATCAGAAGCCCTTGGATCGAAGATCCAACGGGAGAAACATCCCCAAATCAATTAGAGAAAAGATTTCCTTAACTGATTCAACAAATCAGTCTACCCTATATAAAGGCCCTAAGACTTCAAGTCTTGCAGAGAGAAACCCCCCACAAGCTTTAAGAAATTTCAAAGAAAAGAGTAAGCTTTGAGAAGAAGAACTTTTCTTCAAGGTAAAAACAGAGAGATAAAAAAAACATCTCACCAAGGAAGAAGAACATAGTTATTCTTCAAGATCATTGATCTATAAGACAGAGGTCTCTCACAAAAAAGAGATCATAGCATCTCATCATAAAAAAATGGGGAAAGAAGAATTTCTTTCTCTTTAGATCATAGATCTACAAAGACAAAGTCTTTCACAAAAGAAAATAGAAGAGATTGTAATATCTCCTATAAAAATAAGAACTTTGTTCTTAGAGCCATGAGACAAAATCTCTTGTAAGCGAGAACTTATTTCTCAGATCACGAAATTGATCAAATAGCGCTCTGCGCTCATTGTCTGGCGCTCAGCGCCAAGCGCGCCACGTGCTCCTTACGTGTGCGCTACTTAACAGAAGCGCTCTGCACTCATTGACTGGCGCTCAGCGCCAAGCGCTCCACGTTCTCCTCATGTGTGCGCTACTTAACAGAAGCGCTCTGCGTTCATTGACTGGCGCTCAGCGCCAAGCGCACTATGTGCTCCTCACGTGTGCGCTGAGGGAACATAAACTGGTCTTTAAATAAAGCCCCAGAGCTATAATGAGTGCTCAGCACTCAATAAAAGACAAAAAAAGGTTGTCAGAACCCAAACCAAGGCTCAGTATTGTTAAATGAAAAAAGACTGAGCCTAATTAAATGTCCAACATCTTAACCGAATGGGTCGAGCCCAAGTGGGACACAGATCCTCAATTGAGCTCATATGCTCATAAATCTTTGATCTTAGTACAGATCTCCCAACCAACATTGGTTCAAGGGTACATCTCTTCGTACCTCTGATATATGTCGTTGTAATTATTCAACGTCTTCAGAGAGACGGAGGGTCCCAATAACCAATAACTTCTGGTATATCCCCAAACGGTTGAACTAAAATCACACAGACTATGACGTCTTTAAACTGGACTATGTGTCCTTAAATTTTACGGACTGTGGGGTCCTTAAACTCATGGACTATGATGTCCTTAAACTTTATAGACTGTCGGGTCCTTAAACTCATAGACTATGATGTCTTTAAACTTTATAGACTATGATGTCTTTAAACTCCATGGACTATGATGTCCTTAAACTTTTGGACCGCAACGTCCCTAAACTAAAACAATAGAGCCCAAATGCTCTTTTGTTGGATCTAAATGATCCTATTGAGTAGATCTTAGTCTAAAATTAGACTAACGTATCCTCAACAAACGTTTGAGTTGATCTTAGTCTAAAACAAGACTAACGATCCTTAAACCCAACCCAAACCCAAATCTAAGAAAATACGGATTTGGACTAATCCATGCCCTACAGGCGACAACATAAATTAGTCTCCGTATACAATCCACGGGCAACCAAGAATAAAACAAACATACACGACACGAAGTGACCATCTGGAGAAGGAGAAAGTTGTTACCGTGATGCGGTAGCGTAATTAACTGCAGAGGCTTGCGCCTGCAGGGAAGAGCGTCCCCACAATCAAAAACCCCTCAAACGAGGGGGAATCTGATGAAGTCTGTTACAACGGCCACATCCGTCTAAACCTTCGATATACGGTGTCATAAATCAACTTGGCATCTTCGAAGAGGTGGATGGATAAAACCAAATAGCATCTGCCCCTCCAAAATTCAGGACGGACGTCCCAACGTCCCGGTCACGTCTTTTGGTGGTGAACACGGTTGCTCGCCAAAACAAAGCGCGTCCACACCTATCCGTGGAAAAAAGGCTAGGACGTGCTTACTCGTTTCTCCACGATAAGACGAGGAGACTATTTGAGTTGGCAATGTGTAAAAAACTCATCACATTGTCAGACCTACGGCGTCCACCGCAATCCGGCGACGTCAACAACCCCAACTACTGCACCTATCACAAAATGGTGAGCCACCCAATTGAGGATTGCTACGTCGTCAAGAACTGGGTCGAAGACCAGTATCAACAGGGCAAGTTCGCGCTGTCTGAAAACTGGAGGGTGAACCCACCACAGAAGAACACTCCCAAAAAGGTGGATGCGCCGGGGGAATCATGCTCACTCATGGAAGAAACTACATGGGAAGTCATTCTTTTAGCAAAAACCAAAAGAATGCCGAAGGTTCTACAGGCATGTCTAGCAGTCAGGTGGAAAAGCCCACTTGAACCTGAAATCACCGAAGGGATGCTGAAACCACGTCCCGTACCGAATATTCTTGACAAATGGCAAAATCCTCAAGTCAAGCCTTCAAAGTCTTCGAAGAAGAAGAAGAAGACCAAGAAGCCTGTGCAGCCAGCCGAGTATACCGACAAGCGCATAGACCTACAAAAGTACATTGACACGTTGGAGGAGTACAACCAGAGGGCGCGGAAACCGGTCACGCTCGAAGAGTTCCTCAAGTATATTCTTAAGAACGAAGATAGTGACAACGATGAGGAAAATGACTCATCAGAAGAAATCGAAGACTACATAGCAAGTTGCCATATGGTCTCCTATTCATTGTTAAAAGACGAAGAAACTCTCTCAGCGTCAGAAAAAAACGCAGAGGAACTGGGGGCAGAATTGGCGCTAAAATCCCTGGAACTGCTAGAAGTCCCGATCGATAGGCTGTTAAACTAAGCCTTTTGAAAAAGCAAAGCTGACCGAGAACACGAAACATCCATATACGAAAAGGCTAAGTGTCGGCGTCAGGATGAAGAAGCTGCGGCAAGGAAGAGTCGTAAAGTACTATAACCAAACCAAGATATACCTGCGACAAATAAGAGCAGGATCAAGAAATAGAAACGATTCGCCAAAGCCCTATCAATGGGAATGAAGCTGCCACCTCTGGTAGGAAACACTCCCGGGGTCATATGCCTCGACGGAGAGGATCACATCCAAACTACTGCTTATATCATCAGAAAGTTACCCATCCCACCGAAGAATGTAGTACCTTCAAGAAGTGATGGCAAGGATATGTTTCTCATCAAAAACGCTTCAAGAGGATGAAGCGTGAAGCTCGTCGACAGAAAATTAGTGTGGCAGATGCGCATGAAAAAACGACTGGCAACTGTCATATGGTTGATACCAGTTCGGAAGGGGAAAAACCCCAAGTTCTTACTTTCGGGAGCGATTCTGAGTACGAAATACCCCACATCCCTCTCTTCAAAGACTCCACCTCCGAAAAAGAAAAGGAGGAGAAGAACTGCGAGAATATTCAGCCGCGTAACTGCACGCTACCTGAAAAGAGCCTCGGACCTACAAACAAAGGTTTGAGTAAAAAAGACAAAGGAAAAGAGAAAATTTCTGAGGGAATTGCCCTCGACGATGGAGTTGTCAAAGAGCTCACAGCAACGGACCCGTCTAGGAAAAATAAGGTAAATTACAATGTCCTAACACATATGAGAAAAATACCCTCACAGTTGAGCATATTGGATACTCTCCTCTTGTCCAAAGAAGCACGAGAGTCTCTGATCAATGCATTACAAGAGCCCGATCAGTTCCAAGTTTTCCTTGCTGAAGAGAAGATGAAGGACGAACCGGCAGAGATTCACACAGCTGACATTACATTCAGCGATAAAGATCTCTTCCTTGGTACGTGCGAACATAACCTCCTATTATACGTCATCGGGTACTGCCACGACATCAAAATAGGGAAAATCCTTTTCGACAACCGATCTTCTGTCAGCATTCTCAACGTGAAAATGCTGAAGGAGATTTGCGTGAACGTTCAAAACTTGGTCCGAGAAAAAATTACAATCTCTGGGTTCAACTCACAGTCGTCACGGATGCTTGGGTCCGTAATACCGACATTGCACTTCGGGTTGCTCATCACTGACATCAAATTTCATGTCATTGATACCAAGACTTGCTATAACGCTTTGCTTGGCAGGCCCTGGTTGCATGAGCACAACATCATCCCTTCTACACAACATCAATGTATGAAATATTTCAAGGATGGCTTGGAATGCATCGTCACAAAGGAGCTAAATCCGTTCTCCGTAAACGAGGTCTGGAAATATGAAGACGCAAGGTAGTTCCTACCAGACTTCGAAGATACAGAAATGTGTCATAAGACGGAGGATAAACAGAAGTCCGCCGACACTATCCCGATCTTTGGGAGCGATTCCAAGGAAGATGAAGAAATAATCTATTCGGGACAACCCCAGAAAGAAAATAACAGGCCCAGACTATCTACCCCTATTCTGGTCGTTGGCAGCGACTCGGAGGACAAGGCCAACGCAGTGTTCTCCATCCGCCCGTCAGTGCAAACCCTCGATGAAGCAGATCAGAGTCTGCAAATCATGATGGCTCTCGGCATTATAAAGAACTTGATGCGCTCGATATATACAGCGTACAAGAACTACAGACTTTCTATGTCCCTTCCAGGCGAAGATGTGAAAAGGCGATCCTCTTCTACCAATCTATGGAGACTAAAGTAGAAAAAGAAATATGGCATGATGCTGATTTTGCACTCGACAGGCTTCAACCAATCCGTCTACCAAGATGCTACGCGGAGGGATTGAAAAGGCTATTAAGATGTCGAGGTGTACCCCTCGAACAAACTGCTCGACAAGCCCAATTCTACAAAAACATTTGGGATATTCCCGGAACTCAGCGAAAAATGCCCAACAGGAAGATGGAGACAACCGGACTCGGATACGTTCGGTCCAAGAAACGGGAGCAGTTCCACAGCTGCCGCGTCATAAACAGCTACCGCGAAAGGGAAACGCTCTTCCGAATGGCCGCAGCGTTGAAACAGAGCGTAAGCCCGCTCTAAGAACGTTAAGTTCGTCGCTCGAAAAACAAATAGACAAGCTAATAAAAGAAACTTGTCAAAGGAGCCGAGACGATCACGGCCGCGAAATGACCATTTATGAAAAGGTTAGGACGCAACGCCTCAATCAGCAATCCGCGGAGAAGGAGGACTATAATGCTCTTCATCCCCGGCCCGCTGTATGTCCTCGCGAAAGGAGAAAATCCCGAAATAGAGGCAAAAATAGGACAAAGAACACAAACAACGTTCGAAAACAACGAAGCGGATCGAAGAAACCGTGCAATCGAGAAAAGGTCGATTGGAACCCGTCCTTTATAAAGAAGATGGGTCGGGAATACTATTTCTCCTAAGATAAGACAAGAAAAATATTCAACTATGTCATGAAGCCCCAAATGATGACACTTCTGGAGTCTCGGCACCCCAAACAAATAAACGAGGTCCATCATCCGGATTATTGCTCCTATCACTGAGTAATAGGTCATCCACTTGAAGACTGCTTCACCTTCAAAGACTGGGTAGAAGACCAGTATCAGCAAAGCAGGTTTGCTTTATCCGACAGCTGGAGGGTAACCCTGCAGCAAAAGCATGAGCCAAAGAGGATCTATACCATGAGGATAGGACCGGCTCAACCACAAAAAGAGAAGCGGACTCATACCTGCCGTATGATAACACTCTCAAAAGAGGGAGGGCACGAGATTTGGATGACCTCCAAATGTGCTTCGCAAATGAAGACATGGATGAGGTGATCTCCGAGTTTCCACCAGCACCAAAGGAGCTATAAGATGGGATACACACAACGGCGGACAACCTAAGAAAAATTGACTTAGGGACAGAAAAAGATCTGAGGCCAACGTTCGTCAGTGATCTACTAAAAAAAACGCTAGATTAGAATACGGTATCATATACTCGTATTTAATCAAGCTCCCGCACATATCTCCATACGTGCCCTACTTTGTTTCGCTTGAGCTAGGAAACCTCTATGTGGTACTCTAAAGACTTGCCAATACACTAGCAGTAGATAAGAATCACATCAAAGACCTATAAGCCGTCAGCGGTACTAGATGGACGTAATGGCTACTCAGGTATTGAATGAATAGAAGATCAACAAGCAAACTTTTCCAAACTCCCGTAAAGCCTATAAGCAACACTTACCGTGCAGTCTGGTCTCTTCATCTGATATGTCGCATATCGAGTCTAGGGGGTGGAATCGTCAGACCCTAATAACTCGATAAATCATGCCGATATTTGGCCTATAACTTTTCGAGAAACTACTGATAACACTTATCATTAAATCACATCATCCCTGTACAAGGACTTGTTGTTATAACCAATCGAGCATAGCACAACATCAACTCCCAATACTGGGAGAGACAAAACCCCTCATATCGTTCACAGCCTCCATGTGACTCTAGACTATACCCAAAAATCACCTGTTTGCACGACTCATTTGAGCCGTGGTAGGGAAAAAATCAAAGCACAGTGGGAACCACACATGACACTATGACGATCTCAGGTCTACAGACTAACATGTACAAGTGTCGCCAAAGAACTTCTATCTGACGATAGGTATGGTACCATCTAGGAGTTCTCGTCGAGTCCGTTTGGTGTACTCATTCTCCAATAAGCACCTGTGTAAAATCTTTGATGTCCCCAATGGTTATTGGATCAACCATCGCCCCATACAGGGTCAAGAAACGTACACACTAGTCTACTCTGGAATATCGATACCCTATCTCGATACTCTCTCGACTAGAAACTGTTAAGGATGTGCTTGTGGACTACTCAATCCCCACCAGTATGATTTACCTCAAAGTCCTGGTTGTCAAGCCAACATCATAAGAGCTTTATCAACATGTATTAATGAGATAGTAAACTAAAACAAGTGCACATGTTAAGATAAAGAGAAACCAGATAGCATACTATCATGTTGAGTAAGAAAGTCCTCTATATATATGTCCAAGCATATACTATAATATACAATAATGGCCTCTAGGACATACATATTCCTAACAATCTCCCACCTGCACTAAGCCAGTTGTTGTAGTATTGCATACCCAACATCCTAAAAGGTCTCTCGAATTGTGTCTGGGGAAGGGCCTTCGTGAGTGGATCCGCCGTGTTGTCCTACATGTCTACTCTCCTGACCTCGATCTCACGGCGATCAACTATCTCCTGGATCAGGTGATACCGCCTCAGAATATGTCTGGATCGCTGATGGGACCGGGGTTCCTTGGCCAAAACCATAGCTCTATTGTTATCACAATACAAGTGTATTGGATCTTCAATGGATGGAACTACACCAAATTCAACAATGAACTTTTTCATTCAGACAGCCTCTTTGGCAGTATCGCTGGCAGCGATGTATTCAGCCTCTATCGTCGAGTCTGCAACGGTATCTTGCTTGGAACTCTTCCAACACACCGCCCCTTCATTGAGGATGAAGACAAAATCCGAGACAGACTTGTTGTCGTGCTTATCACTCTGGAAGCTTGAATCAGTAAAGGACTCCACTTAGAGTTCTCCATTACCATACACCAAGAACATCTCTTTAGGCCTTCTCAAGCACTTAAGAATGTTCTTCACAGCTACCCAGTACTTCTTCCCTTAGTCTGATTGATATCTACTTACCACACCAAGTGCCTAAGCTACATCCGATCTGGTGCATAACATCGTGTACATGATAGACCCAACTGCAGAAGTATAGGGTGTCACGTTCATGCGAGCCTTTTCCAAATCAGTCTTGGGAGATATCTCTTTAGTGAGAGTGATTCCTGAACAAGCAGGTAAATTACCACGCTTAGAATCTTCCATACTAAACCTCTTTAGCATAGTGTTTATGTATCTGGATTGTGACAATCCCAGCATCCTTTTAGATTTATCACTATAGATCTTTATCCAAGGATGTATGAGGTATCTCCCAGATCTTTTATGGAGAGCTTTTGTGATAAGAAGAGTTTGACTGTGTGCAGCATATGAACATCATTTCCTATCAAGAGTATGTCATCCACATACAATACGAGGAATACGACCTTACTCTTTACTACCTTTTTATATATACATGCTTCATCTACGTTTTTGATGAAGTCAAACTCTTTGACTGCTACATAAAAAAAGATGTTCCAACTCCGCGACACCTGTTTTAATCTGTAGATTGATTTAAGTTGATTGCACACCTTTTCGCTGCTCTCACTGTCTACGAAGCCCTCTGACTGTGTCATATACACGCTCTCTTCTAAATCACTATTTCGAAAAGCAGTCTTGACGTCCATCTGCCAGATTTTATAGTCATGGTATGCAGCAATGGCAAGTAGGATCCTGATGGACCTAAGCATAGCCACTGGAGAAAAGATCTCATCATAGTTGACACCTGGTCCTTAACGAAAACCTTTTGCTACAAGTTTAGCTTTGAAGGTCTCAACCTTTCCATCTACACCAATTTTCTTCTTGAAGATCCACTTGCTCCCAATGGGTTTTACCTATTCAGAAGCAACCTCCAAACTCCATACTTTGTTGGTGTACATAAAATCCATCTCAGATCGCATAGCATCCATCCATTTCACAGAGTCCCCACTTGTGATGACCTGCTCAAAACTAGTTGGGTCATCATCTTCCATGATGCAATTTTCGCTCCCACCGTCTATAAGAAAACCATAGAATCTCTCAGGTGGGTGAGAAACCCTACTAGATCTGCGGAGTGGCTGAGTGTAACATTTCAGAAATATAAAATATTATTTTTGGAAATTTAATATTAAAATGATATATTTCGCGAAAACTATTCGATTTGCGAATAGGGTTTTTTTGTAAATTGGTATAAGTATATACCAATAATTGGAAACTAATAGAAGATTAAAATGATTTATTTATTATAATGATATTTATCGGATTTTGGCATTTTTATAAATAATTATATGCAAATTTCGATTTAAAATTGATTAGTGCACTACTAATCGCGATTAAACCAAATCCGTATTTTTACATTTTTCCATGGCTAGTGCACCATATCATGTACATGTTGTGTTTGTGTTTGTGAATTGCGAGTTAGTGAAACAAAAGAGAAAAGAAAAGAAAATGAAAAGAGAGAAAAGAGTTGAGTGTGAAAAGAATAAGATTAGATGCCATGAGATTTTTGTGAGAAGAAACAAAATAGATATTTTGAGAGAGAGTGAGGGTAAGAGAGAGTGAGCATAAGAGAGGGAGAGAGGGACTTGGCGGCCCTATTCTTCATTTCCCATTGTTTTCTCCATGTTTTTCTTCATCTCCTTTATTCTCACTCTACCTCTATGCATCATCTCCAAATACTTTCCAAAACCACATGCCACCTTGATTAAAAACATGCACAAACCTATTCTATATCCTTTGGACCAATCAAGTATGGATTTTGAAGACTTTGGGAAACTAAAATTTTTTCCTAAGTTTCCAAATGAGGTAATCTCTTCACTTTTAGATTAGTAATCGTGTTTATATAGCCTAGTTAGTTTAGATTTCGTATTAGTTAGGTTATGTGATCCTGGAATTTACAAGTTGCTGTTAAATGGTTAATTGAGGTGTAGTGAGTGTTTGTAAGACCTTAGAGATTGATTTCCTGACCTGGAAATGAGTTTAGAACCCGATACATGAACTTAGAATTTGTTCTGTGTCGGTTTTGTGGAGGTTGTTAGCCGACAGGGTATCTGGAGCAACTTGGGTCATTTCTAAGAAAATCAAACAAGTCCATTAACCTAGATAGACCACTAGAAAACCACCACCGAAGTACGAGGCCATTTCACCCTACTTTGACCGGCGGCGCCGGATTTTTGGATGTTCTCGTCGGACCCCATATTTGTGTTGGTGTTGTGGTTTTGCCTGTAGCTCACTTATCTTATAACCTATCCCATGTACTTGTTTGTTTAGTCCCCATTTATCTGAGCCAAAATCTGGGAGTTGTTTGTGAGTGCTTTGGTTATTGTTTCCGATATTTGAATTCTTGGTTTTTATATTTGAGATTTGAATTGGTCGTTGGACGTTTGTACGTCAACGATGAGGGTTGTTTGGTTGTTTTTGCATGCGTAGGCTATAGGTTCTAACCTGTAAGCAATCCATGTGCCGTATCGATTTTCGGATATTGGTTTTAATTGCATTTCGATGTGTATTGATTATAGGTATCTTCGCGTGAACTTCCGAGATGACGAAGCACATCGACTTCGGCTAAGCGAGGAGTTTAGCAGGTGAGTAGATTTATATCTACGGGGGAAGTCGGGTGGATGGCGTATAGCATCCCCGCAACCATTGACATGGAAGATTGTGTTTTAAATTATAATTTTGATAAAGGATATGCTACGAACTTATGGACATGGTTATAGTATTTAGTAAAGAGATGATATGATAAAAATTGACGCTAATGAATATAAATTGAAAGAGAACACGTATGAGTTGTTAATGGTATGATATGAGATCGAGATCGATAAACACGACATAAGATTGAGATAGAGATGTTGTGAAATTAATAAGATATGAAGTTTATACAAATATGATTTGAGATATGTGTGTGTGTGTGTGTGTGTGTGTGTGTGTGTGTGTGTAATGAGTAATGTGCCGTACGAAACTTTAGATCCGTACCCTCATTATTGTATAGATCGATAGATTCTCTATTCTGTTTGATGACCCCGTACGATGGATTACCGTACGAGATGAGATGTACCGGATGATTGATCCGTGCTTATGATTTAAGAATAATGATTAAGGATTATTGTCATATTGGATGTTATGAGACGGGATCGCCAATGTTAAGATGCCACTTGAACCATACCTATTTCCAAAACCGACGAATCATATATATCTTTTAAACAGAAACTTTATGGGACGCTACGAGTTTCCAAATGATGTCTTTTTCTAAAAACATCGTAGCACCTAGTTTCAGATATACCTTTGATTGTCCATGTTATGCAGGATATTACCCGTAGTGATGTATATACTACGTTCCAGTATTTAATGCTATATGATATCATTTGCTAGTACATCTGTACAATTACCGTTGATGCGCATGTTGCATTTACACAGATTTTCCGGTTCATACACATTCTTCATCACTAATTGCCATGCCACCTATACAGTAGAATTGCCATATCATGAGATAAATCTTAAATGTAAAAGTACATTCATTGTTCGGTATTATCACTTGATATACTCGATATGCTTATATTACTACTCTATGTTGCATACATCGTACTTTATGGTTATATGCTTGAGATGGTGTTTTCATGAGATCTCTGGTTTTGAGAACCGCAGTTATATTTCAAATGGAATTATGTATTGCTTTAACAACGCGGTTTCTCTTGATATGATATTTCGAGATGTCCACCATGAGTTTTCTCAGTTCTGAGCTTGTTTTCGAGACCCGATTCGAGGAGTTGGTGGATGCCGTTTGTGGGTATATAGTAGACCCGGTATGGTACCTCGGGACAAGAAATGATTTTTGTGGTGTAGACGATGAGCCTGGCGGAGGGAATACTACCTACTGGTGATTGTATAGAACTCAGCGGATATCCGGAGGATACCGTTTTGGAGTTATGATATGAGGTGGATATGAGGACCGATCTGAGAATGCAGCGCCTGAGATGAGATAGATATGAGGGCCGATCTGAGTATGCGGCGCCTGAGAGATGAGGATTTACGTGTCGATACTGGACACGGGTTTTCATGATGTTTCGAGTGTCGATGTTGGACACTCAAGTTCCATGATTTTGATGTGTCGTTGATGGACACATGTGGTTGATATCCTCATATATATATACAGGCATATGTTTTCATGATGTTCGAGTGTCGGTGTGTGACACTCAGGTTCCATGATATTGTTGTGTTATTGATGGACACGTGGATGATATCCACATGCATACAGGCATATGATGTCGGATGTTTATATATATATGTCATTGTATTGATCGATTGTTGACATATATGCATTTGTGGTCACCCTAGATATTATAGTATTAACTTCAGAATATAGTGACCTAGGAAATCGTTGTTTTATTTGATTTTTACTTGATGATGTTTTCTACTCATGAGTTGGCAACTTACCCCCGTTGTGCCACAGTTCTTACAGGTTTGACCGCTTGGGATCAGTTGCAGTATCACTGGCACACAGCTTCATCCAGGGTGTTTACTTTGGTAGGTGGGACACATGTTGGATCGTGCCCACTCTCATACTTTATATTCCGTTGAATCTAGAGAAACTCCATCAAATCAAATCATGGACTAGAAATTGTATATTGGTAGACCTAGTCAGACTTGGGTATTGTGCGAGACTTAGAGCGATGGGTTTATGTTCACTTTCTTGATTTTGATGTCTTGCTTCTTTATTGTTCTTTCTGGGTTGATTCTTCGCCGTTGGGCGTCGTATATATTTTATTGCGTGGTTGTGTTTCCGCCGGTTGGTGAAGAGCTAGCTCTTGTTTGGGGATGCCTATATATATTGTTGTGTATATGTTTTTGGATCAAAATATACAAGGAAGGTGCTGCCCAAATTTTTAAAGACGAAACATGTTTTCAACTCTAGTATAAACCACTTGCATTTTCATGTTCCCTTAGCTATGCATTTATAGAAAACATGATTCATTATACCTTTATTTCAAAACTGCACCCCCACTATTTTCCGCAAAAAGATTTAGATTTTCTGGGCTTCGGCTTACTTGATATACGTCACGTCTTTAGACATTGCGTAATTTAAGTGCCGGTCACGTGCTAAATTATGGATCGTGACAAAATTGGTATCAGAGCGTTAGGTTTAACCTTGGTTTGAGTCTGGGTTTGACTATGCGGAGTCTAGGGTGTATATATTTCGGAACCTAGGCTTGACCTTACGGAACTTAGACTTGACGGGGGTATTAGACCCGAACTTTCGTTTCATAGGTTGACCTTGATTGATGGAGTAGGTAGCTTGAGTAGAGTGACGTACCGTATGTATGTTCCACGACATATTTACGATATGATACTCCACTTAAGAAATCTTAGGATGTGCATATCTTGAGATCTGTGCTACTATTTGTTCCTATGATCATATATCCATTTGGGATCTGTTGATTTCTTTCATTCATTTGATCTATCTTCATCGATACCTGCTTGAGGTTCCTGTCACCATGTTTTGAGCGCAGATTGAGCTGCTGCTAGTGTTGCGGTCAGGGTGAGCTCGTCATGGACGAGGACTGACCATATTATTTCTGGTGACATAGGGACGTGTAGGTATAGTGTTGTGTTGTGATCTCTCGTTAAAGGCAAGTGTTTGGTTTTGCACTGGATGATCGGGCCATTGATAGAGGCTGCCGGATTGAGAGGACTATTGATGTACAGCCTACCTTCGAGATCGTGATGATGTCTACCGTGCAGACAGATGACCCAGCTGTTGCTGAGATTGATGGGATGTCGTTTCCAAAGCATATGAGCTGAAACCGCTGGAGCTTTCAGGTAGAGATGTGACAGGAGATAGCTAGTCTATCTCGAGTGGAGCGACTGATATGATTCGCCAGATTTGATATGCCGATGCAGGCTCAGTTGAGTTGAAGAATTACAGTTGAAGGATCTTTCTTGGATCTAGAGTAGATCGATCAAGAGAGGACGTTGTTCGTCGAATGCTCCGATGTGAGATCGGTAAGTTGACCAGTTTCGGATAGAAGGACCTCACCCTAATGCGTTGTGAGTTGATCGAGAACGGACAAATAAAGTGTATTCCTTCGATGATTTGGACGAGTTACCGAGGACGTGTTCGGCTAGATATCTTCTAGAGAGTGGTGAAGATACCGAGTTCGTATTTCGAGTCCGTATGAGAGACTCCAGATTCACTGTAGCCGAGAACGAATTGCAATATGCAGACAGTAAGAGATGATGTCGAAGTGGACGATAATAAAGACGAGTGGAACAAGAGGTTCGTGCGTGATGTTAACGAGCGGCCGTTACTCTCCGTTGATGCTAGAGGATTGATATGTGTGCAGAGGCATTAGATATAGCCAAATTCCAAATGAAAGCCGTGTTGAGGACACAGCTGTCCGATTATGAAAAAGAGTTAAGCAAGAGTGCCAACCTTCGTATAGTTCGGCATAGGTGAGATCGGAAGAAGCCATGAGCAGGTTCTTTCCAAGACACCACAGCAATAGAGATTTGCACCCAGGGTCAGTTATATCGTGCGTATTCAGAGGGCCAGATGCAGCCGTCAGTAATGTGCCATTGAGAGTGGTCATGTTGATTGGCCAAACGGTGATCAGAGGGGTTCCAGAGCGGGACTGTTCCGTTAGTACACCTGACCTGGTCGACGAGCCGAAGGATCATGAGATTGGTAATCCACAAAGAAAACGAGGACCCAGAGACCGAGTACGCCAAATCATGAGCAAGAGGCAAGTAGATGATCTTGCTCTGCCAGCTTGGGCATACCGGCATTTTTTTCGACATTGTAGGAGGCGTACTTCAATGTCAGTTATTGCGATTTACGTTTTGTGATCCGAGTATCATGCTTTTATCGCTTGGAATTGAGTTTCGATGATTGGGTTTCGTGATTTATATTTTTTTGTGCGCCGGGCTGCACCTACTGGATATTTATATTTGTGCTCAGTTATTGCACTTGACATATGTTTTATACACTGTTGTGTAGTTTTACGATTTATGCATATCTATTGCACTTGATGTCGATTTCATGCATTGGTTGAACATACTTATGATCTTGTGGATTTCGATACTGAAGATTTGATTTTTTTTGCACTTGGTATAGCTTATATGTGCTTGCAGTGCATTGGGATGGATTTATGCACACAGTTGCACATGTTTATGATTCTATACACCTTGGTATACTCAGTGTTTTTTTGTGAGCATTTGAGATATTGACGAGTTTCCGTGCATTGGTTGCACCAGATTGGTATTTTGTGCATTGGTTGCACCGGATTTGTATTTCGTGCATTGGTTGCACTGGATTTGTATTCTGTGCATTTGTTGCACCAGATTTATATTTTCGTGAGCGTCTACACTTGGCATTCGTTATCATGCACGCTACTGCACTAGATGTTTTGTGCGAAACTGACGCACTTGATTTGGATTTTTGCGCATGTTGGGCGCATGATATGAGATTTTGTGCACACCGGGTGCACCCGATAGAGATTTTTATTCGTGCATGTTGGATGCACTTGATTGGGATTTTCATTCATGCATGTTAGTTGCACTGGGTTGAGATTTTTTGTGCACTATAGATGCACTTGATATTGTTGTCATGCACATCCGTTGCACTGGACAGATATTTTCGTGCACACTAGACGCACGTGATATTGGATACGCCTTTTGAGCCCGATTTTATTTATGAGTATCACGTTTTGATGATGGATACTATATTATATAGTAGCCAAGCAGGGCTGGTCTGAGGACAGTGGTTGAGTACTTTTGCATGTATAAAAAGTTATCAAGAGGTTTGTAAAAAGAAGCTATAGTCTCGCTATTTCCTACGTGTCCGCGAGTGACACGAAATTTTTACAAGGAGAACCTTCTGGGATATTTCAAAAAGGCAGGACGTATAATTTGAGCAAAACATATATAAGTATATATTTACTACTTTACTAATGATCGTCCGCCACGTGTGCCGTGAGCTACGCATAGCACGAAGATTTGGGAAAGATTTGGCATGAGTTTTTCAGCTTTTAAAATGGTTTTATAAGGATACGTACTATATTTGTATTATGATTTTGACTATAGCATCAATGAGTA
Source organism: Agapanthus africanus (assembly GCA_030015575.1). Taxonomy (NCBI): domain Eukaryota; kingdom Viridiplantae; phylum Streptophyta; class Magnoliopsida; order Asparagales; family Amaryllidaceae; genus Agapanthus; species Agapanthus africanus. The sequence goes on from CM057344.1 coordinate 45,119,129, forward strand.
TGGTATTGGATTTCGAGATTTGCATCTCCTTTATAACTCCAGTGATTGCGTGATGCTTGATAGAGTTTGATTTTTAGTTTCGTACTCGTTTTCTGGCGCACATGATGCGCTGTGGTATTTCAGTATCTTCCGTGATTTTGGAGCCCCGTTGATTTGAGCTGATTATTGAAATTTTTTAGTATTTGGGGATTTAAATTTAAATTCGGGGACCGAATTTATTTAAGGGGGGAAGACTGTAACATTTCAGAAATATAAAATATTATTTTTGGAAATTTAATATTAAAATAATATATTTCGCGAAAACTATTCGATTTGCGAATAGGGGTTTTTCGTAAATTGGTATAAGTATATACCAATAATTGGAAAATAATAGGAGATTAAAATGATTTATTTATTATAATGATATTTATCGGATTTTGGCATTTTTAGAAGTAATTATATGCAAATTTCGATTTAAAATTGATTAGTGCACTGCTAATGCGATTAAGCCAAATCCGTATTTTTACATTTTTCCATGGCTAGTGCATTATGTCATGTGCATGTTGTTTTTGTGTTTGTGAATTGTGAGTTAGTGAAACAAAAGAGAAAAGAAAAGAAAAGAAAAAGAGAGAAAAGAGTTGAGTGTGAAAAGAATAAGATTAGATGCCATGAGATTTTTGTGAGAAGAAACAAAATAGATATTTTGAGAGAGAGAGTGAGCATAAGAGAGGGAGAGGGAGGCTTGGCTGCCCTATTCTTCATTTTCCATTGTTTTCTCCATGTTTTTCTTCATCTCCTTCATTCTCACTCTACCTCCATGCATCATCTCCAAATACTTTCCAAAACCCCATGCCACCTTCATTAAAAACATGCACAAACCTATTCTATATCCTTTGAACGAATCAAGTATGGATTTTGAAGACTTTGGGCAACTCAAGAATTTTCTTAAGTTGCCAAATGAGGTAATCACTTCACTTTTAGATTAGTAATCGTGTTTATATAGCCTAGTTAGTTTAGATTTCGTATTAGTTAGGTTATATGATTTTGGAATTTACAAGTTACTGTTAAGTGGTTAATTGAGGTGTAATGAGTGTTTGTAAGACCTTAGAGATTGATTTCCTGACCTGAAAATGAGTTTAGAACCCGATACACGAACTTAGAATTTGTTCCGTGTCGGTTTTGTGGAGGTTGTTAGCTTACAGGGTATCTGGAGTAACTTGAGTCATTTCTAAGAAAATCAAACAAGTCTATTAACCTAGATAGACCACTAGAAGACCACCACCGAAGTACGATCCCATTTCACCTTACTTTGACCGGCGGCACCGGATTTTTGGATGTTCTCGTCGGACCCCCTATTTGTGTTGGTGTTGTGGTTTTTCCTGTAGCTCACTTACCCTATAATCTATCCCATGTACTTATTTGTTTAGTCCCTATTTACCTGAGCCAAAATCTGGGAGTTATTTGTGAGTGCTTTGGCTATTGTTTCCGATATTTGAATTCTTGGTTTTTATATTTGAAATTTGAATTGGTCGTTGGACGTTTGTATATCAACGACGAGAGTTGTTTGGTTGTTTTTGGATGCGTAGGCTATATAGGTTCTAACCTGTATGCAATCCGTATGCCGTATTGGTTTTCAGATATTGGTTTTAATTACATTTTGATGTGTATTGATTATAGGTACCTTCGCATGGACTTCCGAGAAGACGAAGCACATTGAGTTCGGCTAAGCGAGTAGTTTAGCAGGTGAGTAGATTTATATCTACGGGAGAAGTCGGGTGGATGGCGTATAGTACCCCCGCAACCATTGATATGGAAGATTGTGTTTTAAATTATAATTTTGATAAAGGATATGCTACGAAATTATGAACATGGTTATAGGATTTAGTAAAGAGATAATATGATAAAAGTTGACGCTAATGAATATAAATTGAAAGAGAACAAGTATTGTTGGATATGTATGCCCTAGAGGCCATTATTGTATAGTACTAGTTTGTATATTACATTTTGGAAGCTTGGGATATATACATGGATTGACGACAGTCTTGCTCGATATTGTAGTATGCTACTTGGTTTGTATCCGTCTTAATTTGTGTATATGTTTCTTTTAATATATCGCTAATACATATTGATGGAGCCCTTAGGATCTTTGCTTGACTACCAGCGTTGTGATGGCGAACACACTAGTGGGGGCTGGATAGTCTATAAGCACATCCTTATACAGGTCCCTAGTCGTAGGATTATCGAGACAGGGCATCGATACTCCAGAGTAGACTGGTGCATACGCTTCTCATCCCAGCATGGGAGATGGTCTGTCCCACAGCCATCAGTATGTCGTACTGGAGATAGTATGCAGGTGCTCGTTAAGTTACGAGTACACTGGACTGGACTCGTCGGGAACTGTTGGTTGGTATTATACCTATCGTCAGTTACCAGTTCCCAGGTGACATGAGTACAGCTTAGTCCGTTGACTTGATACTGCTACTTCGCCTTAAGTGTGCTCCCACTGTTCTTTGATTGCTACCCTACCATGGCTCTATTAAGTCATGCAAACAGGTAGTAGTTGGGTGCAGTCCCGAAGCACTTGGAGGCAGTGGCGGTTAGACATGATTCGTCTCTCCCGGTATTGGGAGTTGATATCACGCTGTGTCTAGGAGAGCCATTACACAAAATCCCTGGCCAGGGCAAGCGAGATTTACTGGTAGGGTTTCCAGTAGTTTCTCAGGGTGTTCTGGGCTACACTCCGACACGACTTATACCGCTATTAGGGATCTGACGTTTACCACCCCTAGGCTCGATATACAATACTCTTAGACGAACAGACCGGACTGTACGGAGATTGTCACATTCAGCCTCAGTAGGAGTTCGGATGGGTTTTCCTCATCGGCCTTCTTATCGACATCTACCGAGGGACCGTTACGTACAGCTAGTACTACTTGTGACCTGTGGTTAAATCCATTGCCAGCGTAGTGTCGAGTGTTTAGAGTTCCACACAGAGGGTTTCCCTGCTTCGGGCGAAACGAGTAGAGGTCGTATGGTTTTACGACATGGTTCGTTCACATACGCGTACTTGTGCGTGTTTGCTGTTCGGGCGGTTGATACTAGTTGGTTTTGGTTTAAGCCGGATCCTAGTATTTGATTTTTGGTTGGTCCAGTCTCATTGCATTCGTGTTATGCGGGTATATGTATACAGTTGACAGAGGCAGGGAAGGAGACACCTCATTAGGGTTTTGACCATTGACTTGATTAAAACCATAATGAGATGAAGGAAATTGATTACTAATTTTAATTAGAGATAATTGTGTCATGGTTGTTTAGTTTGACCATTTGACTTGTTGACCATTGTTGACTTAGATACTTTTGTTGAGCAAAAGATATTTTGCTTAGCATTAATGGTGACATGATAATGGTCAAATCAAATGAACCATCATAATTTTGCTATTTAAAATTATTATTCTTTTATCCTAATATGAGAGCTATCTCTTCATGATTCACACATTCATTCTCTTTCATAGCTCTCTCTCCTTCATCCTCTCTCTCAAGTCTTCATCTCTTATGTGTTGAGAACTAAGGGCCATTGAGACCAAACCACTAAAATCCCTCTCTACCCACTCTAGGGTTTTTAGTCTAGCACACCAAGCACCCTAGTTACTTCATTGTTGAGGTTGGAGCAGTAGAGGCCTTCGGGTGGATCTTCTTTGATGTGGAGAAGCCGGTGAGGAGCAGCCATTTACAACCACTCCAAGGAGCTCACAACAAGGAGAAGCACCACAAGAAGAGAAGGAGTTCAAGCTTGAGGTATAACTTTCTATCATAGTAGATAGAACTCTTTTGTGCTAACTAGGTTTATGGTAAAGATCTGGTTTAGGGTTTATTCTAGCGCCAAGTTTGTTATCGTAGTAAAAATTTTGTTCCGCATTTGGTCACGGAAGTTGGCCGGGGCGCTAGTGTAACCCTTCATGGTATCAGAGCCTACCCATAAACTCTACTAGCTAGTTTGAACAAGGTTAAAATCTCGATTGACAAATTTTTCCGAATCACGAGTCTATGTTCATGAGCTTGCTGTCGATTTTAAAAGTTGTTCTAAAATTTTTTCTGGGTATCTTAGAATTATATGTAGGCAAAACTATAGCTGCAGAAAAATTTAGGGGCCTAACTCCAAAATTCCGCCACGGAAAGTGAGCAAAATGTCGCATTTTGCGGCCCTTCCGCGGCGCTTTTTGGGCTACAGTACCCCAAAATTTTTCTAGGGCTGTAGTTCATGAAAATATGATATTTGTGATATATAGTTTTGGCCCAGGTTTATTTGAGTGCTGGATTTGCATTTGGGGCCTATTTGGAAAAGTTTAGTCGCTCAAAATTTTAAATGTGTATTTTACAGTACATTCACTTTTATCTGCGACCGTGAATGTCATTCGATCGGTAAAAGTCGTCTGATTGCTATATGTTCTTTTAGACGGGTTTGCGAACGTGACATTCGCATTGATGTTTTGTGCTTGTGATGTGATTGGATAGTCGTGATGGATAGCATATGGTGCAATGTTAGTAGTACAATTTATATTCATTTGTACATTTGTTATTGCGGGGCGAGCGTCCGACATGTGGAATGCCGTCTTTGCCGGGTTGAATATTATTTTGGGGCACGACCGGGTTGAGGTCGATGTCACTGTTTGTACATATTATTTTCTTTTTCTGTACTAGGATTACCCCATGGTGGAGTGCACGAATAGCCGGGTTCTAGAAGGCAACAAGCCCGCATCTCATGGCGTTGAGACGGAGGGGGCTTCATTCTAGAATTGGCGGGCCATTCGCCGCACTCGTAAGGGGTATAGGATGACCCACGGAGGGGCGCCCAAGTTACCGGATTTCGTGAAGTGCTGGGTGGCCCATTCACTTTGTTGAAGGGGGCTGCCTCGCTTCTGTGATTGACGGGTAACTTGCCGTGCTCGTAGGGGTTAAGGTTTTCATTGCACAGGCTATCCACATGACAGGGAACGTCGGGTTTTATTTGCGGCTCAAATGAAACCCGGGGCTCCAAGATTATCCACCATTCTGTATTGTTGGCTGAGATTCTGTGATGTTGATTATTATCATGCCTGAGATGAATGTTGTATATACTTATATATATATATACTAGTAGATGTTGTATATATTTTGCACCCGCGCTAGTCCAGCCCCCGCTCTGTCGTTAGTTAAGCAACCTAACGGGTGATAACGGGGCCCAGTGGTGAATGCGGATGGCATATATGTACATCATATTTTCGTTCTTTTCTGGTGTGATAGGTTATATTGATGGGACCGCATTAATTTTAATTAATGCAAGAAAATAAACCTAAAAGATGTTGTTGGAACCAAGTTTTAAAAACTGACATTACAGACACTCTTTTGTTTTGCACAGTGGTATTCGGTTATGAATATCCAGCACCTTATTCGACGAGGCAAGGGTCGAGATCCCTTCATCGGTAGTGACCCCTTGAGTAAAAGTTTGCGTCAACATAATAACTTCACTATAGTCGATTATTTTTGCTTCGCATCGTGGTATTCAATTTGGAATATCCTGCACCTCATTCGACGAGAAAAGAGCCGAGATCCCTTCACAGGGAGTGACCTCTTTAGCAAATGTTTTCACTATATATTTCAAAACCACTCAGGTTCCTTCAACGATATTAAGTTCATTACGTTAACGGGGTTTTCGCCAAAAACCCAGCCGTAGCCCTCCGTCATTTTGGATTGGTATTGCTTAGTATTCGTGCTACGCATTTCATGCTCAGCCGAGGCGTAGTGTTCGGTAGCTATGTAATATTTTTCTGTAGCAAATAAAGCAATTGGTTGGGATAGTCGTGCGATCATTTTGGCTCAGTCAAGGACTCGTACGGGTGGGTCTAATGCAATCAAGAAAATGATGGGTTGAACTTGACTAGGATCCTTTGATATGTTGGTTCAGTCAAGGTCACTTGGGTCCTAGGGGCAAAAACCACATCGGGAGTTTCATATATACAGGAAACTTGCAGATTTAGCATACCTTCTGGAGTGTAGTGACTAGAGTGGATTCTATCTAGGTAATTACACAATGATAGTTGGATCCCGATCCCATTGATGAGTTGGATTACTCTCAGGAGATTATTTCACTTAACAATCAATGTTATAAACCAAGTTGGTGTCTAGAACGGTGTTAGCGGGGTTACGCCTCTAGGGAAAAGAGGTTATATAATTAAGGAACTTCGCGAAAGCGTTGGAAAACCTCCCTCGAAGTACCAACACTAGCCTGGCTGAAAGGTTAAGCAAGTATTGCGACGTGTGATTAAATCCTGACTAGTTCTTCTTTTAGGGTTTGTAGAAGACTTTGAAGAAACAGTGGGAGCCATCCTAGTTAGATAAATTAATAACCAATCTAAATCTTGTAAGAGCGCACGCTGAGTGTTTCTTTTCTCTCTCTCCACGTAGCAACCATTTCACACCCTAATCAAGATAATAAAATGTATCGCTTGACCGATCCGAATTCTTATTCGGGGCTGGGGAACGTCGGTTCGGCTATAACTTACGACAACAGTCATAAGTGTGAGCAAAGGAAAGAGGATTGTATGGATTCCAAGGAGACCCCATTGAAAAAGAAGCATACTATTGCATCTACTTCAGCTGTTCTTATAATTGAGAACTGCTTTTCGGTTAGTCCTACCTCCTGGGTACTAGATATCGGATCAGGATCTCATATCTGTAATTTATTGCAAGGACTGAGAAAAAGTAAGAAAGTGTCACCTGGTGATATGTCCCTCAGGGCAGGGAACGGAGCACGAGTTAATGCTGCAGCCGTCGGTGAATATCACCTAGTGTTGCCAAATGGAAATACTAAGATTTTGAACAATTGCTACTATATACCTTCCATGGTTTGCAACATCATATCAGTTTCTTTACTTGATAAAGATGGATATAACTTTGTTCTTGATAGAAATATCATGAACATTTACCTTGATAAGGTACTGGTTGCAGAAGATACACTGTGTAATGGTATCTATGTTCTAAATCAGAATACAGTTCTCAATGTACAAAACACACGCAAGAGGAAGAGTTCAGATATGAACGAATCCTACTTGTGGCATTGTAGACTTGGTCATATCGGAGAGAAAAGATTAAGTAAGTTACATAAAGATGGACTCTTGAATACGTTCGAATTTTCATTTTATGAAACTTGTCAGTCTTGTCTCAAAGGAAAGATGACCAAATCTCCTTTCACCGGACATGGAGAAAGAGCAACAGAGCTCTTAGGATTCAAACACAGTGATGTGTGTGGTCTGATGTCTATACATGCAAGGGTGGGTTCTCGTACTTCATCACATTCACTGAGGATCTCTCTAGATTCGGATATGTGTATCTTATGAAACACAAATCTGAAGCTTTTGAGAAATTCAAGGAATTCAGAAACGAAGTAGAGAACCAGACTGGCAAAAGTATCAAGATCCTCCGATCGGATAGTGGAGGGGAGTACTTAAGCACGGAATTCCTAGATTACTTAAAAGAAAATGGAATTCTCTCTCAGCTTACTCCTCCTTATACACCACAGCACAACGGTGTATCGGAGCGGAGGAATCGTACCCTATTGGATATGGTTCGCTCCATGATGAGTAGTGCCGAGTTGCCTCTTTCATTTTGGGGACATGCGCTCTTGACAGCTGCATATCTATTGAATGATGTTCCGTCCAAGTCCGTGCCTAAGACACCATTCGAGATATGGAATGGCAAAAGGCCTTATCCTAAACATATTATGATATGGGGTTGTCCGGCCTATATAAAAGTACAAAATCCGGACAAATTGGAGGCACGTTAAGTTTTATGCAAGTTTGTGGGATATCCTAAAAATTCAATAGAATATCCGTTCTACCACACCAAGGAACAGAAGGTGTTTGTATCTCGCTACGCTACCCTTTTAGAGTGGCAATTTCTTGCAAAAGAAACAAGTGGGAGTTCGGTAGAACTGGAAGAAATTCAGCGACCAGAAACTGAAACTGAAGATTGACAGAACCTCAAGATTCAATAACGCCAGACGAACCTCAGCCACTCCGCAGATCTGGTAGGATTTCTTATCCGCCCGAGAGATACTATGGTTTTCTCATAGACTGGGATCGAGAGGATTGCATCTTGGAAGAAGATGATCTTACCAGTTTCAGGCAGGCCATTATCAGTAGGGACTCTGATAAGTGGCTGGATGCTATGCGATCCGAAATGGAGTCCATGTACACCAATAAAGTGTAGACCTTGGATATTGCTCCACTTGGGGTAAAACCCGTTGGATGCAAATGGATCTACAAAAAGAAACTTGGTGTAGATGGGCAGGTGGAAACCTATAAGGCTAGACTCGTTGCAAAAGGTTTTCGTCAAAGACCTGGTGTGGACTATGACGAAACTTTTTCTCCAGTGGCTATGCTCAAATCCATTCAGATCTTACTTGCCATTGCTGCCTTCCATGACTATGAGATCTGGCAGATGGACGTAAAAACGGCTTTTCTAAACGGCAGTTTAGAAGAGTGCGTTTATATGGATCAGCCAGAAGGTTTTGTAGACAGTGGGAGCAGCGGGAAGGTGTGCAAGTTACTTAAATCCATTTATGGATTAAAACAGGTATCGTGGAGCTGGAACATCTGTTTTGATGAAGCAATCAAGGGATTTGACTTCATCAAAAACGAAGACGTGCTTTGTATTTATAAGAAGATTGTAGGATGAACTGTCGTATTCCTAGTCCTGTACGTCGATGACATTCTTTTGATAGGAAATGACATTCCCATGCTTCAATTAGTCAAGCTATTCTTGTCACAACGGTTCTCTATGAAGGACCTGGGTGATGCCTCGTGCATTCTGGGGATCAAGATCTACAGAGATAGATCTAAGAGATTACTGGGACTTTCGCAGTCCAGGTAAATAGAGACCATACTAAAGAGATTTAGTATGGAAGATTCCAAGCGCGGTAATATACCCGCATTGCACGGAATCACCCTCTCCAAGAAGATGTCTCCCAAGACTGAAGAGGAGAGGGTTCGCATGAGCACCATACCCTACGCTTCGGCGGTATGATCTATAATGTATGCGATGGTATGTACAAGACCAGATGTAGCTTACGCACTAAGCGTGGTGAGCCGGTATCAGTTAGACCCAGGTGAGAACCAATGGACAGCAGTGAAGAACATTCTCAAGTACCTGAGAAGGACTAAGGAGATGTTCCTGGTTTACGGTAATGGAGACCTCACGGTCGAGTCGTTTACCGATTCAAGCTTCCAGAGTGACAAGGATGACAACAAGTCTGTCTCAGGTTTTGTGTTTACCCTCAACGGAGGGGTGGTGTGTTGGAGGAGTTCCAAACAGGATACCGTCGCAGACTCGACGATGGAGGCTGAATACATTACTGCAAGTGATGCCGCAAAAGAGGCGGTCTGGATGAAGAAGTTCATTAGTGAACTTCAGGTGGTTCTGTCCATTGTTGACCCAATACCTTTGTATTGCGATAACAATGGGGCTATAGCTTTAGCGAAGGAACTACGGTCCCATCAGAAATCCAGACACATCTTAAGACGGTATCACCTGATCAGGGAGATCATTGATCGCCAGGAGATCGAGGTATGGAGAGTGGACACTAAAGACAACACGGCGGATCCATTCACAAAGGCCCTCCCTCAAACACAGTTCGAACGAATTTTTGAGCTATTGGGTATGTGGTACGCCAGCAGCTGGCTTTAGTGCAGACGTTGGGTATGCGGTACACCAATTACTGGCCTTTAGTGCAAGTGGGAGATTGTTGGATATGTATGCCCTATAGGCCATTATTGTATAGTACTAGTTTGTATATTACATTTTGGAAGCTTGGGATATATACATGGATTGACGACAGTCTTGCTCGATATTGTAGTATGCTACTTGGTTTGTATCCGTCTTAATATGTGTATATGTTTCTTTTAACATATCGCTAATACATATTGATGGAGCCCTTAAGATCTTTGCTTGACTACTAGCGTTGTGATGGCGATCACACCAGTAGGGGCTGGGTAGTCTATAAGCACATCTTTATACAGGTTCCTAGTCGTAGGATTATCGAGACAGGGCATCGATACTCCAGAGTAGACTGGTGCATACGCTTCTCATCCCAGCAGGGGAGATAGTCTGTCCCACAGCCATCAGTACGTCGTACTGAAGATAGTATGCAGGTGCTCGTTAGGTTACGAGTACACTGGACTGGAACCGTCGGGAACTGTTGGTTGGTATTATACCTATCGTCAGTTAGCAGTTCCCAGGTGACATGAGTATAGCTTAGTCTGTTGACTTGACACTGCTACTTCGCCTCAAGTGTGTTCCCACTGTTCTTTGATTGCTACCCTACCACGGCTCTATTGATTCGTGCAAACAGGTAGTAGTTGGGTGCAGTCCCGAAGCACTTGGAGGCAGTGGCGGTTAGATAGTATTCGTCTCTCCCGGTATTGGGGGTTGATATCGCGCTGTGTCTAGGAGAGCCATTACACAAAGTCCCTGGCCAGGGCAAGCGAGATTTACCGGTAGGGTTTCCAGTAGTTTCTTAGGGTGTTCTGGGCTACACTCCGACACAACTTATACCTCTATTAGGGGTCTGACGTTTACCACCCCCTAGGATCGATATGCAATACTCTTAGACGAACAGACCGGACTGTACGGAGATTGCCACATTCAGGCTCAGTAGGAGTTCGGATGGGTTTTCCTCATCGGCCTTCTTATCGACATTTACCGTGGGACCGTTACGTACAGCTAGTACCGCTTGCGGCCTGTGGTTAAACCAACTGCCAGCGTAGTGTTGAGTCTATAGAGTCCCACACAGAGAGTTTCCCTGCTTCGGGCGAAACGAGTAGAGGTCGTATGGTTTTACGACAGGGTTCGTTCACATACACGTACTTGTGCGTGTTTGCTGTTCGGGCGGTTGATACTAGTGGGTTTTGGTTTAAGCCGGATCCCAGTATTTGATTTTGGGTTGGTCCAGTCTTATTGCATTCGTGTTATGCGGGTATATGTATACAGTTGACAGAGGCAGAGAAGGAGATACCTCATTAGGGTTTTGACCATTGAGTTGATTAAAACCATAATGAGATGAAGGAAATTGATTACTAATTTTAATTAGAGATAATTGTGTCATGGTTGTTTAGTTTGACCATTTGACTTGTTGACCATTGTTGACTTAGATACTTTTATTGAGCAAAAGATATTTTGCTTAGCATTAATGGTGACATGATAATGGTCAAATCAAATGAACCATCACAATTTTGCTAATTAAAATTATTATTCTTTTATCCTAATATGAGAGCTATCTCTTCATGATTTACACATTCATTCTCTTTCATAGCTCTCTCTCTTTCATCCTCTCTCTCAAGCCTTCATCTCTCATGTGTTGAGAACCAAGGGCCATTGAGACCAAACCACTAAAATCCCTCTCTACCCACTCTAGGGTTTTTAGTCTAGCACACCAAGCACCCTAGTTACTTCATTGTTGAGGTTGGAGCTCAAAGTAGAGGCCTTCGGGTGGATCTTCTTTAATGTGGAGAAGCCGGTGAGGAGGAGCCATCTACAACCACTCCAAGGAGCTCACAACAAGGAGAAACACTACAAGAAGAGAAGGAGTTCAAACTTGAGGTATAACTTTCTATCATAGTAGATAGAACTCTTTTGTGCTAACTAGGTTTATGGTAAATATCCGGTTTAGGATTTATTCTAGCGCCAAGTTTGTTATCGTAGTAAAATTTTTGTTCCGCATTTGGCCACGGAAGTTGGCCGGGGCGCTAGTGTAACGCTTCAAGTATGAGTTGTTAATGATATGATATGAGATCGAGATCGATAAACACGACACGAGATTGAGATAGAGGTGTTGTGAAATTAATAATATATGACATTTATACAAATGTGATTTGAGATATATGTGTGTGTATATATATATTTATGAGTATAATGTGTAATATGCCATACGAGATTTTAGATCCGTACCCTCATTATTGTATAGGTCGATAGATTCCCTATTCTGTTTGATGACCCCGTATGATAGATTACCGTACGAGATGAGATGTACCGGATGATTGATCCGTGCTTATGATTTGAGAATGATGATTTATGATTATTATCATATCGGATGTTATGAGGTGGGATCGCCAATGTTAAGATGCCACTTGAACTATACCTATTTCCAAAACTGACGAATCGTATGCATCTTTTAAACGGAAACTTTATGGGACGCTATGGGTTTCCAAATGATGTCTTTTTCTAAAAACACCGTAGCACCCACTTTCAAAACTACGATTCGCATCTTTTAAAAAGTGACCGTATGGTTCATGTGCAGATAGATATACCTTTGATTGTCTATGTTATGTAGGATATTACCCCTAGTGATGTACATACTACGTTCTAGTATTTAATGATATATGATATCATTTGCTAGTACACCTACACAATTACCGTTGATGCGCATGTTATACTTACACAGATTTGCCGATTCACACACATTCTTCATCAGTAATTGCCATGCGACTTACACAGTCGAACTGCCATATCATGAGATAAATCTTAAACGTAAAAGTACATTCATTGTTCAGTATTATCACTTGACATGGTTGCATGATATACTCGATATGCTCATATTACTATTTTATGTTGTATACATCGTACTTTATGGTTATATGCTTGAGATGTTGTTTTCATGAGATCTCTGGATTTCAGAACCGCAATTATATTTCAAAGGGAATTATGTATTGTTTTAAAAACGCGGTTTCTCTTAATAGGATATTTCGAGACGTCCATGTTTCCCCTCAAAAATAGAAGAGCAAGGCTCTGTTCAAAATTTGAAAAGAGGCAGCGCCTCACATGCCTTGCACGAGAGCACCAGCGCCGAGGGTTAAAAAGGTCTGAGGCAACGCCTCACGTGCCTTGCACGAGGGCGCCAATGCCGTGAGTTAAAAACTCTTAGGAAGTGCCTCACGTGCCTTGCACGAGGGCACCAGCGCCAAGAGTTAAAAACTCTGAGGAAGCGCCTCACATGCCGGCGCCAGAACTAAAAGTTCTCTGCCGTTGGATTAAAAATCCAACGGAGATGATAAATTATCAAAATACAAAATTAAATTCTGTTGAGAAAATATTCCTCAAATCTTCCTGAATGAGAAAGATTACTTTCCAATGGTGATTAAAAAAATCACCAAGGTACAGAATAAGCTCTGTAGGGGAAAATATTTTCTCCAATCTTTCTAAAAAAGAAAGATTACGCTCTGTAAAACAGAGCACCGTTGGATTAAAAATCCAATGGTGATTAAAGATCACTAAGCTACAGAATAAGCTCTGTTTGGAAAATATTTTCCCAATCTTGTTAAAAATAAGAAAAATATCTTCTGTAAAACAGTAGTCCTTGGATCAAAGATCCAACGGTGGATAAAATCCCCAAATCAATTAAGGATCTCTCAATGAGAGATTTTTTTAACTAAATCAACAAACTTGCCTCCACTATATAAAGGCCCCAAGAATTCAAGTCTTGTACAGAGGAACCCCCCCCATAAACTTCAAGATCAAAATGAAGAGCAAGCAAAAAAGAAAGCTTTAAGAGAGAAGAAAGAAGAAGAACTTTCTTCAAGATAAATAAAAGTAGTAGAGATCAGAGCATCTCATCTGCATATCTAATAGTTTAACTCTCATAAAAGAACATAGTTCTTTCCCGAATCTGAGATCCATGAGACAAGTCTCCCACAAATGAGAATTTAATTCTCACGGGGATGAATTTGTTCTTGGGGATCGAAGATCCAGAGAAGGACAGAGAATTGAACTCTTCAGAACATAATATACGAAGAAAAATCAGCGCCAAGTGCCTCATGTGCCCCTCATGTGGGCGCTGCTCAATAAAAAGTGCTTAGCATTCAGTGGTTGGCGCTCAGCGCCAAGTGCCCCATGTGCCCCTCACGTGGGCGCTGCTTAATAAAGAGTGCTTAGCACTCAGTGGTTGGCGCTGTAAGTCTATATCACGCACCCCACGTGTTCGCGGGGAGGCGGAATATATGAAAAACAATTATCAAAGGTTCGTAACACGGACTTGAGCACACGGATCGTGTTAAAACCATTACTAACAAACTACGAGAGGTTTAACTACTCGAATTCGAAGTTATACCTCACGTTACTTGTCCTTCGGGTCTTCATCGCTGTCCTCCACACCTTGTAGGCTCTATGGAACATAGGCACCTCAACGGCTTGCTCGAGTCAAACACGATCCACCCGAGAGTCTATAGTCCGAGCTCCTATCTCGAATCTGAGATAACTATGGCTTCTAGTTTGCTAATCAAGAAGTCGTAGAGAGTGTAGAGTATTTAGATGGATTACTTAGTCACTTTAAACCCTAAGATTCTTAACTCATGAGAGATTTTAGGGTTTGAGTAAGAAGATGAAGACTTGAGGAGAGAGAAGTGTTTTGTGATAATGAAATGAATAATACTCATGCTAGAATATTATGAAGAATAATAATATCTCTCTTGATAATATCAAGATAATATCTAGCATGCTTCATTTAATTCTAAGAGTGAATCATCTCATAAGTCATTAAGCATTTAATGTAAACATACACCTCATCCTCGACCTCATTTAGTTTAAATCTTAAAAGGAAATAAACACAAATGAGTCACCTTCTTCTAGAAGCTTCCCAAGAAATTACGAGACTGCCCCTCCCATCCGTATTTCCGAAAAACACGGATAATCTTTGACTGAATAAATCCATCTGTATAATACTAGAATCTGGCTTAAACCAAAGCCCACTAGTATTATCTGCCCGATCATAGTACGTGCACAAGTGTACGTAAGTGATCGCGGCCCTGCCGTAAAACCATACGGCCTCTACACCTTTTGCCCGGTGCAGGGAAACTCTCTGTGTTAGACTCTAAAAACTCGACACTATACTGGTAGTGGGTTTAACCATAGGCCGCAAGCGGTACTAGCTATACGTAACAGTCCCCAGGTAGATGTCGATAAGAAGGACGATGAGGAAATCTATCCGAACTCCTACTGAGCCTCTATGTGACAATCTCCATACAGTCCGGTCTGTTCGTCTAGGACTATCGTATATCGGGCCTAGAGGGGCGGTAAATGTCAGACCCCTAATAGCGGTATAAGTCGTGTTGGAGTGAAGCCCATTACACCTTGAGAAACTACTGGAACTTACCAGTAAATCTCTCTTGCCCTGGCCAGGGACTTTGCGTAATGGCTCTCCAAACACAGCGCGATATCAACCCTAATATTGGGAGAGACGGATCCTGTCTAACCGCCACTGCCTCCAAGTGCTTCGGGTCTGCACCCAACTACTACCTGTTTGCACGACTCTTTTGAGCCGTGGTAGGGTAGTAATCTAAGTACAGTGGGAACACACCCGAGGCGAAGTAGCAGTGTCAAGTCGACGGACTAAGCTGTACTCATGTCACCTGGGAACTGCTATCTGACGATGGGTATAGTACCAACCTGCAGTTCCTGGCGAGTCCTGTCCGGTGTACCCGTAACCTAACGTGCATCTGCATACTATCTCCAGTACGACGTACTGATAGCTATGGGACAGACCATCTCCCCAGCTGGGATGAGAAGCGTATACACCAGTCTACTCCGGAGTATCGATGCCCCGTCTCGATAATCCTATGACCAGGGACCTGTATAGGATGTTGCTTATAGACTACGCAGCCTCCACTAGTGTGACTGCCATCACAACGCTGGTAATCAAGAAAAGATCCTAAGGGCTCAACTAATATGTATAAGCGATATGTTAAAAGAAACATATGCACATATTAAAGTAGAAACAAACCAAGTAGCATACTACCATTTTTAGCAAGACTGTCAATACAACTGTGAATATACCAAGCTTCCATTAAGTAATATACAAACTAGTATGATACAGTAATGGCCTCTAGGGCATAAAAACTAACAGGCGCTCAGCGCCAAGCGCCTCATGTGCCCTTCATGTGGACGCTGCTTAATAAGGGGTGCTTAGCACTCAGTAGTTGGCGCTCAGCGCCTAGTGCCCCACGTGTCTCTCACGCGGGCGTTATTCAGCATAAAGTGCTCTGCACTCATCAACCAGTGTCCAACGCCTGGCGCCTAGCACCAAGCGCTTCACGTGCTCCACACGTGGGCGCCATAAAGAGTGTTTAACACTTTATAAAAAAACAAAAAAGGGGAAAAGCAAGATAAAGTGTGGGTATCAGAACACATATGAATGCTCAGAATTGTTGGCACAGAAAGGAGACTAAGCCCAAGTAAGTGTTTAACACTTTATTCAAAAGGAAATGACAAAGATTGAGTGGGCTGAACCCAAGTTGGCCAAACTCCTAATCAACCGAGCCCAAATGTTCTTTATGTTCCAAATTGGTCTTAATCCAAAACAAGACTACTGATCTTCTGACGAATGTTCATTGGTTCAAGGGTACATCTCCCCACACCTCTGATATACGTCGTTGCAATTCTTCAATGTCTTCAGAGACGTGGCGGGTACCGACAACCAACAATACTATGGACCGAGATGTCCCTAAACTAACCATGGACCGCAACGTCCTTAAACCAAGCTATGGACCGCAACGTCCTTAAACTAAACCTTCACCCTAAAATGGTGATATACGGACCATAACGTCCCTAAACTAAAGCAATTGATCCCAAATGCTCTTTTGTTGGATCAAGAATGATCCTAAACCCAGTTAAGTAGATCTTAGTCCAAGATCGGACTAACATATCCTTAACAAATATTTAAGTCAATCTTAATCCCAAACGAGGTTAACGATTCTTAAATCAAACCAAACCCAAATCTAAGAATATATGGATTTGGACTAATTCATGCCCTACGGGTGACAACACAAATTAGTCTCCGTATACAATCCACGGGCAACCAAAAATAAAACAAACACATACGACATGAAGTGACCTTCTAGAGCAGGAGAAAGTGGTTATCGCTACGCAGTAACGTAATTAACTGCAGGGGCTTGCGCCTGTAGGGAAGAGCGTCCCCACAATAAAAAAAACCCTCGCAAACGAAGAGGAATATGACGAAGTCTGCTACAACGGCCGTATCCGTCTAGACCTTCGATACACGGTGCTATAAATCAACTTGGTATCTCCAGAGAGGTGGACGGATAAAACCAAATAGCATCTGCCCCAAATACAGGCAAGACGTTTGTCTTTCCCGGCTTTCGGCGGTAAACAGATTCTGGCACGCCCGGTAGGACCTTTTTCTCTTTCCACTCCACACTTCGTGTGTCGTATTCACGAACGAATCGCGGTTTAATATGGTTGCTCCTGGATTAAAGGTACTAAGATTTGGTGTCTTACTCCGTGCAGAAGAGAAGATGACATCGATGACTTCCAACTGCACCAATTGCAACAACAACTCTCACTCCGTCCCTGTTGGAGGAGTAACTTATGGGCCCCAAGCGGCCTCCATCTTCGCGATGCCAGTAGAACAGGTGACCCAGGCCACCACTGGACTGTTTTTTGGGACCATGCTCCCGCAAATAAGCTTAAATGCCTCAATGCCATCATAAGAGGCTTCAAAGAAGTCGGTCTTTGATCGGCTCACAACCACCACGGCCCCTCTCAACGGGTCATCCAAGTCTGCCACCTCAGTCTTCGATAGGCTGAGCCAAAGCTCCAGTGAGCCTGCAAAGAGGCTCGCGATACCTGAAGGGGTTATCCCGAAGCGAATAGCCATCCCACTCTGGCAGACGAAGTCGTCATAGGGGCTTCTCCTGCTAAAAAATCGGTCTTTGCAAGATTGGACGTTCCAACTCCTGCTTCGGAAGAAGTCACCAAGGCTGCTTCCCTTTCCAAAAAGTCTGCTTTCGACAGACTAACCGTTCCCTCTCAGAGGACATCAGTCTTCGACAGGCTGACGTTGACAGCAGCTTCTCGTCAGAGTAGGGGGCATGACGAAGCCACTCCCGTAACTGAACCATTTCCATCTACACGACATGCTCGACGTCGCCACTGGCATCGAGTAAGGAAAGCTGAGGGCAGTTTCCCCTCTGAACTTACTCCACTAGCTCCAATGGTGGAAATTGACGCTGCCGTTCCAACTGGAAACAGCTTCGAGCTGCTTAAGAGGGTGCGTAAGAACTCTCCAACTGCCATCTTGAAGAAGTCTTCTCCACCTGCTGAAAGCATGACACAAGTGAAGCCGGAATAGCCTCCTCAGTGGTTGTTCTCTAAGATCCACAGAGTTTGGCGGAAAGTCCAAGTCTCTGTAATTGACAAAGATTACACTCGCCTGCTGAAGAAGACGAAGGCTCGGTAAGAGGAGGACCATCCCTTCGCCATACCACGAAAGGTATCATTTGCATGGGTGCCTGCCGTAATGACCCCCTCAACTTCGACCTCCCATAAGAGGAGAAGGCCGGAGAAGATTCCTATGCCGGCGGCAAATATCAAAGGCAGTGGACCTAAACGTCCCAAGTCTGGGGGCATGGTTGTGCATACCGTCCACATGGTATCCGGAAAAGAGGATAGTCATGCTTCCATGAGTCATCGACCACTCACACCGTCATCTCTAATACTTTGTAGAAGAATCTAGCTAATCTCACCTTCGAAAACTCGTCCTAATTCGTCGGAGGAAAACTTACTACACGATCTCTTTCTCGAGCGACTTGCATCAGGTCTGAGCAAGATCCATCGGAAGAAGCTAACTAACTTCCTTGACTTCACCTCGGAGCGCCACTATGGATTAAAAGTCCTAACCATCCCACATCTGAACGATTATGACTCCTTCTGATCCATCTACACTTGTAAACATCGTGAACTTTTAACTTTATGAACTATGGAAGCAACATCTTGATAACTTCAGCAATGATTGGTACCGCTGTCTGAACAGTAGGCGACACCACGATCTTCGAAGAGGGAAAAACATCACGTCTCAAGTCCGACTGATCTCTAGCAATGACTCCACCATCTGGTGCGGATCCCGAAGAAACTCGCTTCAATATTAGAACTCGATTTAATATGAATAAACGACGTGTCTCTATATCACCGGAAAGCCACCTTTGTCAGTCCTTGTCCCCGACCAGTCTGCTCTGACCATATCTAACTGCAACCCTCTCAGCCTTCATAAACATGGTGACTGGAACAATCAACATGCACTGATGAGGATAGATCAACGGAATGAATAGAAGAAAGATCTCAAGGATAACTTAGGTGGAGTATCATATCGTAAATATGCCGCGGAACATATGTACGGTACGCCACTCTAGTTAGTACTTACTCCATCAACAAAGGTCATCCTATATAACGAAAATTCGGGTATAAGACCCCCAAGGTCAAGTCTAAGTCCTATAAGGTAAGTCCAGGTAACAAAAGTGCATGCCTAGACCCCATATAGCCAAACCTAGACTCAAACAAAGGTTAAACCAAACGCTCTGATACCAATTTTGTCACGACCCAAATGTGGCATGTGACCGGCACTTAAATCACGTGACATCTAAAGACATCGACGCGGTTCAATTAAGCCAAAACCCGGAATCTAAACCCTTTTGAAATTATTGGAGGTGAGTTTAAAATAGTCATCAGATGGAATCAGTTTAAATAACATTTAAATTTAACTAAGTATGTTGGAAAAGCATCTATGACGTTTTGAAACTTGACAGCACCTCCTTTGAAAATCTACATAAAACCCGATACAATTACAACAGTAAAATAGCATCCCAACGGAAGCTAGCTTTCACGTACAAACAACGGAACAGCCAAACAAACTATATCAAAAGTCAACTCTAAAGAGTGCGACTTCACAGTTTCTAAATCTCGCTTCTAAGTCCACAATATACCATTTCTAAGTTGATGGAGTTTTCACTAGATACAAGAATATATGAATAATCAAGAGTGAGTACGATACAATGATAACCCACTTACCAATCAATCACCAAAAGAATGTGTGCCCAAGCCACTGTAATCCAAGCGGTGAAACCTGCAAGAAACTGTGGCACAACGGGGATGAGTTGCCAACTCAGTGAATAAAAGTACATCTAAAGGTAGAAATCGAAATGCACGACGATACCTAGGTCATAAGTATAGTACTACTATAATCTGTACTAATATAACATGATATGCGTATGTATCATAATGCAACACTAACCGTCATGCAACCCCAAGTAGAATATATATATATATATATATATATATATATATATATATATATATATATATATATATAGGTATTGTCCTCCGGATCAGTCCTAGTCGAATCCAATAAATGAAATCTAACCGTGTACCTCATGATAACAATCATATCAATATATATATGGATGTCCAGTATCGACATCGAAATCAGAACTCTCTTGTGTCCAGCATCGACACGTAAATGCAGATACTGTCGACACCATCTCAATAGATGATCGTCACCCGATATCCCTGGCTCTAGGGAGAAGACGATCTCCAAATCTATTCTTGATGACTACATAGCTCAACAAATACGAGCTCATCAAGCGGATGAAGTGGCAGTCCAGGTTGTTAGAACTGGGCGACCTTACCCAGGCTGGTAAGACCAAATTAAGTACCCGTCAGGATATACGATCCACAAATTCCATGTGTATAGGGGGATGGGCAATCCGCACCAATATGTTGCTCAATTCAGAGCTTTGTGCAGTAACACTGGGGGCGATGACAAACTATTGCTTCACCAATTTGTCGGCAGCTTGGCAGAGACAGCATTTGAATGGTACTCCGAGCTCCCAAATGACTCTGTCAAGACATTTACGGAGATGGAACTCCTGTTCATACAGCAGTTCACAAGCGCAAGCAAGCGCATCCCGATCATGGCATTAATCAACGCCAGGGTGAAGCCGGGAGAAACCTGGGTTCAGTACGCAATTCAGTGGCGGAACCTATGGTCGAAGTGTGAACAGCGCATAGAAGAAGCTCCTGCTGTGGGCATGTTCGTGGGAACCCTCGACCCTCAGGCAATTATATCCCAATTTATGATGTTCTTCAAGCCGACCACCTTCCAGGCCTTGATTGACAAGCTGGCCCAAATGGATCAGATGGGCCATAGGCCGTCCTCTTCAAAAACGGATCTCCGGAATGAAAAGGGGAAAGGGAAAGCGATCTTCGTCGCCAACGCTAAAAAACAATCGAGTGACCCGAAGCCGGTGGCTCGCCAAAACAACAGACCGCGAGCCCTCGAAGAGAAGTTGAGACGTCCTTACCCGTTTCCCCAGGATAAAACGAGAAGACTATTCGAACTAGCGGTGTGCAACATGCTCATCACTCTACCGGATCCGAGACGCCCACTGCAATCGGGCGACGTCAACAATCCTAATTACTGCCCCTACCACCGAATAGTGGGCCACCCAATCGAAGATTGCTACGTCTTCAAAAACTAGGTTGAAGACCAATACCTACAAGGCAAGTTCGCGATGTCCGAAAACTGGAAGGTAAACCCGCCACAACAGCACGCTCCTAAAATGGTAGATACGCTAGGGGCATCATGCTCATTTGTAGGAGAAGCTCCGTGGGAAGTGGTCCTTTCAGCTAAAACTAAAAAAATACTGAAGGATCTTCAAGCATATCCGGTGATTAGGTGGAAAAGCCCGCTGGAGCCTGAAATTATTGAAGGAATGCTGAAATCGCGCCCAACACCAAATGTTGGTAACAATAGACAAAACCTCCAGGCCAAGCCTCTGAAGTCTTCAAAGAAAAAGAAGAAGGCCAAGAAGCCCATGCAGCTCAACGGCAATTGTATGGGTCTGCAGAAATACATCGATGTGCTGGAGGAGTACAACCAAGAGGCACGGACCCCTGTCACACTGGAAGAGTTCTTCAAGCATGTTCTTGAGAACGGAAACAGTGATATTGATGAAGGAGACGATTCTTCGAAAGAACCCGAGAATTATGTAGTGAGTTACCACATGATCTCTCACTCGTTGATAAATAGCAAAGAAGCTCTTGACGTAGAGAAACTGGGGGCAGATCCAGAACCAGAATCCATAGAACCGTCAGATGACCTCATCGACAATCTGCTGAACGAAGCTCTTCAAAGGAGCAATGCTTATCGAGAACGTGAAGTGGCCATTTACGAAAAGGCCAAGCGTCTGTGTCAGGCCGGAAAATCTCCGGTGATGAGAAGCCATAAAGTATCTCAACCGGATCAAAGTGCTCTTGCCACCAGCAAGAGCAGAATCAAGATAAGGAAGCAGTTTGCCAAAGCTCTGTCAATGGGAATGAAGCTACCGCCTTTCAAAGAAAATACTTCCGGGAGTACATGCCCCGACGAACTGGATGTACATCCGAACTACTGCTTATACCATCAGAAGGTCATGCACCCTACCGAAGAGTGCAATGCTTTTAAGAATTGGTGGTAGGGATACGTTGCCCATCGACAACAATTCAAGCGAATGAAGCGCAAAGTCCGTCGGGAGCAGAGAAGCACGGCGTGCGAGCATGAAGAAACAACAGGTAACTATTATATGGTTGATGCCATCTTAACAAAAGGGAAGTCTCAAGTTCTTACCTTCGGGAGCGATTCGGACGAGGAAATGGCCCTCGGCCTTCTCTTCAAGGAATCCACCTCTGGAAAAGAAGAAGAGATGAGGAACTGTGAGAACATTCAGCTGTGTAACCATATGTTGCCTGAAAATAATCTCGGATCCTCAAACAAAGGTTTGGGCAAAAGAGACAAAGGGAAGCAAAAAGTCCCTGAGGAGATTGCTCTTGATGATAAAGGCGTCGAAGAGCTCACAGCCAAGGACCCGCTCAAGAAGAACAAGATGGATTACAATGTCCTGGCACATCTGAGAAAGATACCCCCACAATTGAGTATCTTGAATGCCCTTCTCCTGTCTAAAGAAGCACGGGATTCCTTGATCAAGGCGTTACAAGAGCCCGACCAGTTTCAAGCCTTCCTGGTGGAAGAAAAAATGAAGGACGGGCTGGAAGAAGTCCAAACGGCTGATATCACCTTCAGCGATGAAGACCTCCTTCTTGGAATGTGCGAGCAAAACCGTCCGCTGTATGTGACCGGGTATTGTCACGATATAAAGATAGGGAAGATCCTGGTCGACAACGGGTCCTCTGTCAACCTTCTCAATGTAAGAGTACTAAAGGAGATTTGCATGAACGTTCAGCACTTGGCTCAGGATAAAATTACCATCTTCGGTTTTGACTCTCAATCATCATAAATGCCTGGGTCTGTAATACCGACATTACGCTTTGGGCTGCTCGTCACTGACATCATGTTCTATGTCATTGATGCCAAGACTTGCTACAACGCTTTGCTCGGCAGGCCTTGGTTACATGAGTACAACATCATCCCTTCTACACAACATCAGTGTATGAAGTACTTCAAGGACGGACTCGAGTACACAGTTACAAGGGAGCCGAACCCATTCTCCGTAAATGAAGTTCACAAATATGAAGACGCCAAGTACTTCTTACCAGACTTCGAAGATATGGAAAGATGTCGCAAACCGAAGAATAAACAAAAAGCCATCGCTACTATCCCGATATTCGGGAGCGATACCAAAGAGGATGAAGAGATAGTCTACTCGGGACAACCCAAGGCAATAGGCCAGGACCATCTACTCCTATGCTGGTCTTTGGCAGCGACTCTGAGTACGAGGCCAACACAGTGTTCTCCGTCCACCCGCTAATGCAGACCTTTGCTGGAGCTGACCAAAGTTTACAGATTACCCTGGTCCCACAGTGGCATTACAAAGAACTTGATTCACTTGATACGTACAGCGTGCAAGAGCTACAGACCTTCTATGTCCCTTCTAAGCAAAGAGGTGAGAAGGCCATCCTTTTCTACCAATCTACGGAGACTAAAGTGGAGAAAGAAGTATGGTACGGTGCCGAACCTGCGCTCGACAGGCTTCAACCAATCTCTCTACCCAGATACCATGCAGAGGGATTGAAAAGGCTATTGAGACGCCAAGGCGTACCCTTCAAACAGACTGCTCGACAAGCCTAGTTCTATAACAAGATTTGGGACATTCCCGGGACTCAGCAGAAGATGCCCAATGGGAGAATGGAGACGACTGGCCTTAAATACGTTCGGTCCAATAAAAGGGAGCGATTCCATGGCTGCCATGTCATAAATAATTCCGGCGGAGAAACTAATGCATTTCTAGATGGCGTTGATGTCAAACCAGAGCGAGATCCCGCCGTGAGAATACCAAGCCCGTCATTCGAAGAACAGATTGACAAGCTAATAAGAGAAGCGGGTCAAAAGGTTTGGGATGACCATAGCTGCGAAATGGACATTTACGAGAAGGCCAGGACGCAACGTATCATTCAGCCGGTTACGGAAGGAGAAGACGATGATGCCCTTCACCCCCAGCCCACTGTGTGCTCCCGTGGCAAGAAAAAAGGCCGACGTAGAAGTAAAAGCAAGGTGAAGAACATGGACGACGTTCAAAAACAGCGAAGCGGATCCAAGACGCCGCGCGAGCGAGAAAAAGTCAGCTGGAACCCGTCTTTTATGAAGAAGATGGGTCGGGAGTACTCTTTCCCTCAAGACATGACAAGGAAAATATTCAACCTTGTCATGAAGTATCAAATGATGATGCTCCCGGAGTGTAATACCCAGCCCCCTTTTATACACTATATCTGTATTTCTAATTCACTTATAAAATTTATTTAAATTTTATTGATAATTATTTATTTATTTCTAAAACCCCTTTTAAACACCAAACCAAGTAAATCATCCCTTTTAAATACCCTCAAACACAAACCATATTTTATTCTTTCAGCCCATTGCTTTAAAGATTTAAATTTATTTTTCCAGCCTATTTTCTTTTATTTAAAATCTAAAACCCAAACCTTAGTTTCTCCTCCCACCCATCTCCCATTCCTTTTATCTATTTATTTGATTTATTCCCAGCCCAGCCCAGTAGCCACCCCGGTTTTTCCCATTTTTTTTCCTCTAAATAAATTTCCTGCGGCCCAGCAATACTTTCCATAGTTTTTTCCTTTAGAATTCTTTTGTTTTGCAGCCCAACCGAGCCCGAGCCCACCCACTCTTTTCTTCTCAATTTTTCCCTATATTCCTCGGCCCAAGCTTCCCGGCCCACTCCCTAAATTTCTCTATTTAAATTTTTCCTTTTATTTTCTGGCCCGGCCCACTCAAATCCTCAGCAGCCCCTTCAGCTCTCACCCTCAACCCGCGCTGCTTCGACCCGACCCGCACCTACAGTGCGTCTTCCCCAACGGCTACCCTCCGGATTTCCCGCGCGAAATCCTCCCGTTGCGCCCTCGTCGCCGCTTCCTCCGCTCATGCCCACGTCGCAGCGCGCGTTTCCCCACGACCCGCACCCCAACTCTTCGCACCACTCTTCCATCACACCCTCTTCCTCATTCTTCCTCTCTATCTCTCGCTCCCTCACTCAAAACTTATCTGCATTTCCCCCACCAATCTCTCCGCACCGCCGGCGAACTCCCAACACCATTCTTCGCCTCCGACTACCATCACCAAGCTTCCCCACGTCTCCTCCACCCTCGATCACGAGCACCCCACTTCCTCTCTCCCACTCCACTGCACCCACAACCAAACTTCCCTGCACGCCCGAGCACGAGCCCCCACTACGTCTCGTCAACTCCCCCGCAGCATCATCGTCATCATCATCATCATCGTCATCGTCGTCGTCGTCGTCATTTCTCTGTTCTCAACTCTCTCTCTATATCTCTCAACACTCTCTCTCTATATCTCTCTACTCTCTCTCTCTGGTCTCTCTCACTCTCACTCTCTGTCTCCCCTCTCTCTCTGATCTCTCTTTCAATCTTTCTATCCCTCTCCCGAGCTCTCCCTATCTCCCCTGCAAACTCATTTCTCTCTCTCTCAGTTCCATCTCTCTCTCTCTCTACATATCACTCTCTCTCTCTTTCTCAATCTTTCTCTCTATATCTCTAACCCTTTCTCTCTCTCTAAATTCTCCCTCTCTCCCTCTATCATCTTCGACAGCATCAGCGATCCCCAGCCCCGACACCACCTGAGCTCGCAACAACCTCTCCTCAAGCTCGAGCCAAGCCCAAGCTTAGCCGAGACTCGTCGTGCGTTTGCTACTCCGTGCCGGGACGAGTCACTACTGCCTTAACTACCGCGCCATCAGTTCACCGTCTCTAGGCAAGTATTTTACTTTCTTACATGCTATTTACTTAAGTTACAATCTATAATTACATAGATCATAAAGTTACAAGTTTAGATTAATTATGTGCCATATCCGTTCGATGTGTGTTTCCCAATGAGAATACTTTTCTAATTTGACGGAACCAAATGGTATAACCTGGCCCGTATGGCCGTGAATCTAGTGTGTGAATTTCGTTGGATAATATGACCGTTAACGACTAAAACGACTACCCCCAAGTTTAACCGTAAAACTGGAATTTTCTTGTACCTGAAAACTATTAAAATCACCATAAATTATATACATACTGGAATGATACGATCGAGGGCTCAAATCGAAACCGACTCGACGAACTTTAACCCTATGTAAGTTTAGAATAGTTTCTGTACTTAAAAGGTATCAATATTTGGATTGGAGTGCGACTCTGGAGTGCAGTCCAGAGCGGCTCCAATTGTTGCTTGCTGTTCCGTAATGAACACCATCCTGTTTCCTTAACTCGTAGGTTGCAGAACTCTGCTGTTTATTATAGGTGAATCTGTTAGATAGACAACACAAGTAGTTTCATTCTGTTTCGTTACCGTTTGTTATTTATTCTGTAATTTAAAAGATCGAGACGTATAACAGTCCCAACAGAATCAGAATTGACATATTAATATTAAACAGTGTATAACTCCTGACGTGCAGATGCGATTGAAGATCCGTCTATTGCGTTGAAAACCTTACTGAAAACTCTAGATTTCATCCAACTGTAGCATCGCTAAAATATGATCCCAACTGGGATTAAAATGCATTGCGAAACGAACTTCCGATTCTGAAACCAGATTTCCAGCCGTGAATGCTTAAAATGAAATGGCTATAATTAATGATCCTGGAACGTGATTGGCGTGAAACTATATTCGATGGATAGATAACTGAACATACTAATTATTACCTATTCATCGTCTCACTAAATTGTAACCGTATGATTTATGATAATTTATGCAAGCGGTAGATTATTGATTCATGACATCCTAAACATGCTTTATATACTGTTTACGCATCATATCATATACATGTCATTGCATTGATAACCTTGTGATAACGTGCATTACCCAGTGTTTGGTATTAGTGATGATTGTGGCAAGTACGTCAGTGTTCGTGTATCAGTGAATAAGTGAAAGTGATACGTACTTGTACACAATCAGTGACCCTTATTATTTTATTGCATTGTCGACGTCTGTGAGACGCGTATACGGGTGACTATAAGTGGTATGGGACACTTATGGAAGCTCTTGCACGGGTGTCACAGATAAGGCACCAGACACTGTCATTTATCTTAGGTATTAGTCGAGACGTGCTTGATGGAGGTCCTGCCTCCAGTTCTCGCACAGAGTTGTCACCGACCGATTGGTATTTAGGGTTATGGTTAGCGTTTGGTGTAGACCACGGGGTGTGGGGTCGTTTGAGTGTGAGTTCAACAGAATCTCGGGAGCCCCATACCGGCTTATATATTTAGGGAGATATATGGAGATTTACAGGGTATGTGATTATTACCGTGATATACATGTTGGGCCCGTGGTCCCTTGCCCTTGGGTTCTACCCTTGGGTAGAGGACACTCGCGAGTGGTTGACTCTCACACTTGGACTGACGATAGGCTTAGTGACCTGTACAGTGAGACTTAGAGACTGATAGGGATACTGGCATTGATATACCTTACATACTGTGTTGACATACGTGGCATATCATTCTACTATTTTTACTGTTCCGCTGCCTTGATTTCTGCATGTTCATACCCATACTGCCATTGATCTACTGTTATATATATCTATTACCACTGTTAAAATTGTCACATGACTTTATGTATTATATTACTTTTGTGTCGCTCTGACGACCTGAGTATGCATGCTCGCCTGGACCAGGACTAGACGTATATCACAGACACTTCGACTTGCTATCCAGAGTTATATCCAATTTGTTTCCCCTCAGGTCAGTTCTTTATATTGTTTCATTCAGTTACTGCATTTCTCATTACCTGCGCATCAATTCAGTTACTGCATTTCTCAAAAAACTAGAAGCCGAAATGTGACTATGGCAGGACATTTCCTTGACCGTAGGAGCATGGCTGGCCTTGTTTACCCCTCGTATTCCGTATTTTGGGAAGCGGGGCGTGACATGGTTTAGTTGGTATCAGAGCCATGTTTTGCTTCGATCGGGATTGCAGTTTTCCGTGTAGAGCTTGACAATTTAAGACATCCCTCAGTCTAGATTGTAAACTTGATATCCTTGATCCATATTCACATCGTGTGTTCAACTATCCATTCGCTAGGGTTTCAGGTGACTTGGCAAAGTTTCGTGGTGGTAATGGTGAACTACATCATGATTACACTACCATACTCTGTTTAAGTGACTTGGAGTCATACAGTTGATTCTCCACTTGTAATAAATTCATCACCCCTGGTATTCTTGAATCTTTGTCCTATCCATATTATATTTTGATTCGTATAGCTTGTGACTTATATCATCCTCAAAATTGTTGTTTCAGGATCATGTCTTCCAATGACTCTTCATCTATCTCCACTCCTCAGATTCAGACCGTCGAGATTCTGAGTGTACTGCAAGGTCTGAAGGAAGCCCAGGAGCGAACGAATGATTTGTTACCTGAGGGACTGAGAAGGCAGGTGAATCAGGCACCAGCGGGAGTCTCCAATCATAAAGAGATCCCCGTTAGACGAGGAAAAGAGAAGAAGATGAAACGCCAAGTTGTTTTTCCGTGACAGAAGCAGCAGAAGACCCCATGTTGTGGGTACTGTAAGAGGCCAGGACATCTTCAAAGGGATTGTCGCCGGGCCCAAAGGAAATGTCTGATTTGCGGATCCAGCGGACATCTTATCAACGGTTGCCCAGAAAGGAAAGAACTACAAGGAGGAGACTCGTCCACACTCCCCACTCCTACCAAGTGATGATTATTGCGTAGTTCAAACATCGAGGATAAGGCGGACCTAGCGCGGGATTCAACTCACGAGACGAGAATGCAACGTTCTAGTAGTCAAAGAAGAATTTTCATGTTTTCTAATTTCAGTAATAATGTTATCATCCTCTTATAAATATTTCTTTCCGTTTGGAATCTTGTATCCGTCAAACTTTTAGTTGCATGCAATAAAACTTGAATCGTAATATATGTATCATTCCCTTGCTTTCTCCTTAATTATACTATTCATTAGCACAACATTTTAATCTTGATTTTTCAATTCCTGCCACCGCATATCTTTCTATACTTCGTACACTTAGCTACTTCCTTGATGGATTCCACTGTCTAACCATGATTCTTTCTTTTTAGGACATGGCCCACCCTGGAGCAGCGCCGCATCTAGATGAGGATGCACAGTCATGCGTTTCCTTAGACCACACGCTGATGAGTTCTGACGATGAGATCAACGGTCCCCAGGTCAATTTCGGAAACAACGATTCAGGGGACGAAGGAGTAGCCGCCCCAGAGTTTGACATGATAGGCGATTCCGACGAAGAGGAAGGAGACCCTGAAGAGGACCCCGAGGAAGAACCGATAGAAGAAAATCCAGTGGAGGAAAATCCCATGAAAGAGAATCCAGAAGAAGAGAATCACATGGAATCGGACCTCGATGAAGAAGCTCCATCCTAGGAAGAAGGACCAGAAGATCAAGACCCTGCGGTGGAAGAACTCCCAATGGCGATACCTGCGAGGCGCTATGGAAATGGACGCCCCTACCTGAATGCGCGAGCCTACCGCAACCTGCTGAATCTCCACAACCGCGACTGACGGGATTTCTTTTAGATGCTGTCTTCCTTGGCCAAATAAAATCTGTGTATAGTTTAGGGCCACATTTCGTTTTTTTGATGATGCTTTGTTTAAAATTTTCTAGAATGGAATAAATTGCTGAGTTCGCAAATCCCTCGATCTTCTTAGTTCCCTTGCTACTTGATTATTTCTTCTATATAATTATTTTCTCTACTGAGATCTGTTCACCCTTACTCCTTACCTTGTCTTAACCCTCACTGAAATTCATTAGTACCACACCCGATTTTTAGAGGTCCACCCTTCATCCTTCGTCTGTGCCCGTTTGAGATCCTTCTAGGAGGAGGACCTTTCTTATGAATTATCGAGTTCATTAACCTTTCAAATTCTTGATTCATAAGATTTACCGACCGTTATCCTCTCCATACTTTTACCTTGTATTCCTATTTTTTCTCACCCTTACTTCCTGTGCTGACCCGATCCCAGTCTCCTTGATCTTCGGCCTAAAGCCGCCATACCCCAACCTTTGAATGATCCACATTTCCTTGTAATCCTTACCTTAACTAGCCTATACATTTTTATGTGTTTTCCTATTAACCTATATATATATATATTTAGGGACTTTATCATTCGAAAATTTGGTTTTCAGTATTTTGTATTTATCGAAGAGTGTGTGTTATTGACTAATTAGTTTTATGTATTGTAAGCACACTACTATTATCTTCAGTTTTCAGTAGCGCAATCTTACACCGCGCATACTTTTGGTCCATGCTTCTTAATTTCTCTATACCAGTTTTCTAAAATATTTTAAACCTATTTTATCGATACATTATCCTAAAATGTTTTAACCTACCGACTAATTTTCAATACTTTATTGTCGTTACTTTATTTTTGGGTTTTGTGCCTATGATTACTATTATAAATGGTTGAACCTTATACTTATTTTTCTGCTTACTTTTGATAAGCTTAGATGTGCACATATTTGGGTTTCGACTTCTATCGAACACACTTTGATTATTATTATTCGTTATTGTTACCTATATTCTCGTATACTTGTAGTTGCCCTTATAGTGTTCCTGCATTATACCTTTTAGGCCTATCCTTTGTATGTGGTTCTTATATATATATGTACCTTCAAAACTTTGTCTACCCGTTTTTAAGTAAATCAACATGTATTAGTGTTCGATATGATAACTCTTCGCTTATTGTTTATAGCTTGTTGTTTCTTTTAAATTTCGAGGACGAAATTTTTTTGTAAGGGTGGTATGATGTAATACCCAGCCCCTTTTTATACACTATATCTGTATTTCTAATTCACTTATAAAATTTATTTAAATTTTATTGATAATTATTTATTTATTTCTAAAACCCCTTTTAAACACCAAACCAAGTAAATCATCCCTTTTAAATAGCCATAAACACAAACCATATTTTATTCTTTCAGCCCATTGCTTTAAAGATTTAAATTTATTTTTCCAGCCCATTTTCTTTTATTTAAAATCTAAAACCCAAACCTTAGTTTCTCCTCCACCCATCTCCCATTCCTTTTATCTATTTATTTGATTTATTCCCAGCCCAGCCCAGCAGCCACCCCGGTTTTTCCCATTTTTTTCCTCTAAATAAATTTCCTGCGGCCCAGCAATACTTTCCACAGTTTTTTCCTTTAGAATTCTTTTGTTTTGTAGCCCAACCAAGCCCGAGCCCACCCACTCTTTTCTTCTCAATTTTTCCCTATATTCCTCGGCCCAAGCTTCCCGGCCCATTTCCTAAATTTCTCTATTTAAATTTTTCCTTTTATTTTCTGGCCCGGCCCACTCAAATCCCTAGCAGCCCCTTCAGCTCTCACCCTCAACCCGCGCCGCTTCGACCCGACCCGCACCTACAGTGCGTCTTCCCCAACGGCTACCCTCCGGATTTCCCGCTCGAAATCCTCCCGTTGCGCCTTCGTCGCCGCTTCCTCCGTCCACGCCCACGTCGCAGCGCGCGTTTCCCCACGACCCGCTCCCCAACGCTTCGCACCTCTCTTCCATCACACCCTCTTCCTCATTCTTCCTCTCTCTCTCTCGCTCCCTCACTCAAAACTTATCTGCATTTCCCCCACCAATCTCTCCACACCGCCGGCGAACTCCCAACACCATTCTTCGCCTCCGACTACCATCACCAAGGTTCCCCACGTCTCCTCCACCCTCGATCACGAGCACCCCACTTCCTCTCTCCCACTCCACTGCGCCCACAACCAAACTTCCCTGCACGCCCGAGCACGAGCCCCCACTACGTCTCATCGACTCCCCCGCATCATCATCATCATCATCATCATCATCATCATCATCGTCATCGTCGTCGTCGTCGTCATTTCTCAGTTCTCTCTTTATCTCTCTGTTCTCAACTCTCCCTCTCTATATCTCTCAACACTCTCTCTCTATATCTCCCTACTCTTTCTCTCTGGTCTCTCTCCCTCTCCCTCTCTGTCTCCCCTCTCTCTCTGATCTTTCTCAATCTCTCTATCCCTCTCCCGAGCTCTCTCTATCTCCCCTGCAAACTCATTTCTCTCTCTCTCTCTACATATCACTCTCTCTCTCTTTCTCAATCTTTCTCTCTATATCTCTAACCCTTTCTCTCTCTCTAAATTCTCCCTCTCTCCCTCTATCAGCTTCGACAGCATCAGCGATCCCCAGCCCCGACACCACCTGAGCTCGCAACAACCTCTCCTCAAGCTCGAGCCAAGCCCAAGCTTAGCCGAGACTCGTCGTGCGTTTGCTACTCCGTGCCGGGACGTGTCACTACTGCCTTAACTGCCGCGCCATCAGTTCACCGTCTCCAGAAAAGTATTTTACTTGCTTACATGCTATTTACTTAAGTTACAATCTATAATTACATAGATCATAGTTACAAATTTAGATTAATTATGTGCCATACCCGTTCGACGTGTGTTTCCCAATGAGAATACTTTTCTAATTTGACGGAACCAAATGGTATAAGCTGGCCCGTATGGCCGTGAATCTAGTGTGTGAATTTCGTTGGATAATATGACCATTAACGACTAAAACGACTACCCCCAAGTTTAACCGTAAAACTGGAATTTTCTTGTACCTGAAAACTATTAAAATCACCATAAATTATATACATACTGGAATGATGCGCTCGAGGTCTCAAATCGAAGCCGACTCGAAGAAATTTAACCCTATACAAGTTTAGAATAGTTTCTGTACTTAAACGGTGTAAATATTTGGATCGGAGTGCGACTCTGGACTGCAGTCCAGAGCGACTCCAATTGTTGCTTGCTGTTCCGTAATGAACACCATCCTATTTCCTTAACTCGTAGGTTGCAGAACTCCACTGTTTATTATAGGTGAATCTGTTAGCTAGACAACACAAGTAGTTTCATTCTATTTCGTTACCGTTTGTTATTTATTCTGTAATTTAAAAGATCGAGACGTATAACAGTCCCAACAGAATCAGAATTGACATATTAATATTAAACAGTGTATAACTCCTGACGTGCAGATGCGATTGAAGATCCGTCTGTTGCATTGAAAACATTACTGAAAACCTTAGATTTCATCCAACTGTAGCGTCGCTAAAATCTGATCCCAACTGGGATTAAAATGCATTGCGAAACGGACTTCCGATTCTGAAACCGGATTTCCAGCCGTGAACGCTTAAAATGAAATGGCTATAATTAATGATCCTGGAACGTGATTGGCGTGAAACTAAATTCGATGGATAGAAAACTGAACATACTAATTATTACCTATTCATCGTCTCACTAAATTGTAACCGTATGATTTATGATAATTTATGCAAGCGGTAGATTATTGATTCATGACATCCTAAACATGCTTTATATACTGTTTACGCATCATATCATACACATGTCATTGCATTGATAACCTAGTGATAACGTGCATTACCCAGTGTTAGGTATTAGTGATGATTGTGGCAAGTACGTCAGTGTTCGTGTATCAGTGAATAAGTGAAAGTGATACGTACTTGTACACAATCAGTGACCCTTATTATTCTATTGCATTGTCGACGTCTGTGAGACGCGTGTACGGGTGACTATAAGTGGTATGGGACACTTATGGAAGCTCTTGCACGGGTGTCACAGATAAGGCACCAGACACTGCCATTTATCTTAGGTATTAGTCGGGACGTGCTTGATGGAGGTCCTGCCTCCAGTTCTCGCGCAGACTTGTCACCGACCGAATGGTATTTAGGGTTATGGTTAGCGTTTGGTGTAGACCATGGGGTGTGGGGTAGTTTGAGTGTGAATTCAACAGAATCTCGGGAGTCCCATGCCGGCTTATATATTTAGGGAGATATATGGAGATTTACAGGGTATGTGATTATTACCGTGATATACATGTTGGGCCCGTGGTCCCTTGCCCTTGGGTTCTACCCTTGGGTGGAGGACACTCGTGAGTGGTTGACTCTCACACTTGGACTGACGATAGGCTTAGTGACCTGTACAGTGAGACTTAGAGACTGATAGGGATACTGGCATTGATATACCTTACATACTGTGTTGACATACGTGGCATATCATTCTACTGTTTTTACTATTCCCCTGCATTGATTTCTGCATGTTCAAACCCATACTGCCATTGATCTACTGTTATATATATCTATTACCACTGTTAAAATTGTCACATGACTTTATGTATTATATTGCTTTTTTGTCGCTCTGACGACCTGAGTATGCATGCTCAGTGTGAGGAAAAAATTTTGTTAGTTGTATGTATGCCCTAGAGGCCAGTATTGTACAGATGATGTATATTATATTGGATGCTTGGACATATATAGAGATGACTTTTTTGCTCGATATGATAGTATGCTATCTGGTTGCTCTTTATCTTAACATGTATACCAGTCTCTTTATACTGTCTTATAGTTACATGTTGGTAAAGCCCTTAGGATGTGTACTTGACTATCTGGACTATGATGCAGATCATACTAGTGGGGACATGGTAGTCCATAAGTACATCCTTCAAGGTCCCTAGTCGTGGGTGTATCGAGACGGGGCATCGATATACCAGTGTAGACTAGCGTATACGCTTCTCGACCCATGTGATGGGCGATGGATGATCCCATATCCATTGGTGTTTGACATCAGAGATGGTATACGGGTGCTTAGTGGAGACTGGGTACACTGGACGGACTCGCCGAGAACTCCCAGATGGTATTATACCTCACGTCAGATGGCAGTTCTCAGGTGACACTTGTACAGGTTAGTCTGTAGACCCGAGATCGTCATAGAGTCTTGTGTGATTCCCACTGTGCTTTGATCTCCACCTTACCACGTCCATGAGGGCGTGCAAAACGGTGGTCTTTGGGTACAGTCCCGAGTCACATGGAGGCAATGAGCGATAGGAGGGGTTTCGTCTCTCCCGGTATTGGGAGTTGATGTTGCGCTGTGCTCGATTGGCCGTAGCAGGGAAGTCCCTGGCCAGGGCTGATCAGAGATTTGCTGGTAAGTGTTACCAGTAGTTTCTCGACCCGTTGCGAACCTCACATCGGCACGACTTATCGGGTTATTGGGGTCTGACGTTTACTACCCCTAGACTTGATATGCGACATATCAGACGAAGAGACCGGACTGTACGGTTAAGTGTTACTGGTCGGATTCGCAGGAGTGTGAGCGGGCTAGCTCGTCGATCTTCTGATCGCTCAATACCCGGGTGGCCGTTACGTTTAGCAGACCGCTTGTGGGTGCTTGATATGATTATCATCTGCTACCGGCGTATTGACGAGTCTTTAGAGTCCTACACAGAGGTTTCCTGGCTCAAGCGAAACGAAATAGGAGCGCATATGAGATATGTGCGGGACCGAGAATGATGCGTGTATATGATACCGTATTTGATTCTCGCGATTAATGTTTCGATTGGTTGTATGAGATATGACCTAGTTATCGAATCATTGATTCGATAAATCGATGCATTGAATACTAGTCGGTTATGTGCGACATGACCGGATCATTGAATCAAGTGTTGATTTAATGATTTAATGTATAATTATATATTTGATATATTACTTTGCATTAACTAGTATAGGTTCACTTTAAACGGATTTTCTCACTTGATTTGCACATTGTATATGTGATATGCTTTTCTGCACATATTTGTATCATGTTTGATGATGCATACTCATTTGGTTAAGTGTAAAGGATTAAACCTAGGTTAAGTAAGTAATTAGGGTTTTTATTATCCATTCTTTTCATTTATTTATTTTAGAAAAAGAATGGCATATGAATACAAAATGGTTGCTTTCTTTCTTGAACCTTTGTGAAGCTTCATGAAGCTTTGACCCTAGTGACCAATTTGTCTTCATGCTTAACCCTAACCACTCTTTTAACCTTGGTCAATTCTCTACACCTAACCATGGTTCCCATTATGATAAGTATTGTTTTATTATTCATATTTACAAGACTTATCATAATTCTAGCTTCATCTTCTTCTTCACTTCAAAAAGGAAAAGCTTGATGCCATCAATGGCAACTTCATTTCTAGAGTGAGAAATCCAAATCTAAAGTGAACCCACCTCCTATTTCTTCATCCTCTACCTCTTGCCAAGTGGTTTTGGGTGTTTTCTTCACAAGTTTCACAACTTGGTGAAGTCGGAGCTTGAACTTGTGCAACCTCGACGTAGATCGTCTTTGACACGAAGCCGACGACCTTGCTCGCCCGTTTTTCCGATGAAGCCGACGAATGAGTCTAGGATTAGTGATGGACAGCGAGAGCACACCCATGTGGAGCTAAGGAAGTGGGGAACCGGATCTACAAAAGTTGTAGCATCTAACTTTTAGTTAAGTAGTTAACTAGATTCTCATTTAGCCTAAACATCTAGTCAACGATCCGTGTTAGGGTTTCTCGGCACCAATAATTTTTGAAATTGGCATGGTTGATGCCTTGTGAGACTTCATTAGGATGCCTAGGAACCCTACAGTGGTATCAGAGCCTAGCTAGAGCCTTAGGCGAAGTCTAGACGGAGTTTGAAGTCCGAACGAACCCGAAACCCTAATTCCAAGGTGCTCTCAGGAAATTTTCTGAAATTTTGTTTTTTTGTCAATTAAAAATATGCAGAAAATTATGCAGGGTCTTATATGAAATACTGTGAAATACGAGGGCCTGATTCAACTTTTCCACCGTGGAACCGCGGCATGAGCTATGCATGCGCGGCGGTTCCGCGGCCGTACTGTCCCCTTGTCTGGTGATTTTTTCACAGTAATTCATGAATTCAGATATTATATTTTCTGGGTATTTTTATTGTGACTCTACAGAAGAGTATTTTGGGGTTGCTTTGGGGATTCAATTATTCGTTCGGGTTATCAGATTTTGTCTATGTGGCTTTCCGGATAACTTTAGAATATGTTAAAAAGTTCGACCGGATTTAAATACCCAACTTTTCCCCTGCGGAAAAATTCCAAGTGTTGGATTTTTCTGTGGTTTAAACACGTTCTGAGTAGTGCAAGTAACGCGATGGTCCCTCTAGAAGACAACAAACCTTAACTCGATTATGTGACCGTCTTGAACTGCCCTTTGAACCTTCGGGTTTGGGGCAGTACGGCGTGCCACATATGAGGCGTTGGCTTGACCCTTCTACGGCTGGACCGTTGGTACTGAGGCATGAAGTGAATGTCTTTGAACCTATTTCATGTGTTGATCGGTGTCGGGAAAACTTGGGTGTTCGAATGTTCGATCGGAAAGTTTAATATATTCTATTTTTCCGGAATTGGATACAATAATTGGAATTCACAAACAGTTATGAGATAACTGGATGAATGTTATAAATCTAGCGGTTTAGTTTCACTTGATATCGAAAAGAGTTTTCGATAATGAGACTAAAATGCGGGGTTTATAACTGTTAGGCATGTGATGTCTAAAGAGGTTGCGGATTCCAATTGTTGTAGTTTTACACTTTCTTTTCTGTGACCGTAAGTGTAGTATGTAGTGGTATTGCTGATTGTCGTTGCTATACGTCGACGACAATCGGTGTATGCATACTTACTTACGTTGATGACATGTGATGTTATGTGTTGCTGGATATGTTATATTGGATCGTCGTGTTTGAATAGCCGGGGGTTTTTTATGTGAGATGAGTGTTTTTCATTTTCATTCATGTAAAAACTTGTATGTAATATTCTTTTATTCGGGGCACTTCCAGGTTGCGGAAGTTGTCACCCTTTGTATATTATTTACTTTTCTGCACTAGGATAGACCTAAGGAGGGGAGCACAAGTTACCGGGTTCTAGGGTCCAGTGGGAGACCATCTCGAGGAGTCGAGTCCGGGTCTCCTAACCCTAGGATTGGCAGGGTTGCTTGCCGCTCTCGTAGGGGTCTAGGGGTGTGGGATTGGCTATTCATCACGACCGTGGAATCCGTATTTTATACTGGCTCGTATTGAAAACACGGATGTCCTAGTATATCCAATGTTTTATATGTTTCTTCTGCTGCGATATCTGTGATGCGATCATGTGATGTTCTATGATAAATACTGTATATAGTATATATGATATATTATATAGGCGTTGCTTATGTTTTGCACCCGCACTAGCCATGCCCTGCTCTGTCGTTAGTTACCTAACCTAACGGTGCACGAGGGGACATCTAGGCGAATGCGGATGGTATAAGTGTACGTCGTATTTATCTGTGATGTTTAGGTGACTTAAATGATGGGACTTCATTAATGTGATTAATGAAAGAAAAGAAACCTAAGATGTTGTAGAATCAAATTTTAAAATAAAACTGGTAGCTACAGTTCTTGCTTTGTATAGCGGTATATGTGATATGCCCTGCACCTTATTCGATGAGGAAAGGACCGAGATCCCTTCACCGGGAGTGACTCCTTTAGCAAAACCTGGCAGATGCTACACACTCGGTTTGTTTTTGACTGCTTCTATAGTTTCTGCTTTGCACAGTGATATATATGATATATCCCGCACCTTATTCGACGAGGAAAGGGCCGACGATCCCTTCACCGTGAGTGACCCCTTTAGCAAAACTAGAAAAGCCTCAAAATCACTCCATTTCAAAACTTCATTTGATTCTACAACGATATCAAGTTCATTACGCAATAGGTTTTCAGAAAAACCTGTCGTAGCCCTCCGTCATTTCAGATAAGTCCTGTTTAGTATTCGTGCTGCGTTTGTTGACCTTGTCAAGGCGCAGTGTGCGGTAGCTAACCAGTATTTATCTGCTTATGCATATGATGCAGATTGAGTTAGGGTAGTCGTACGGCCTTGTTGACCTTGTCAAGGGTCGTGCGGGTGGGTTTAATTCAATCAAGAAATGACGGGTTGAACTTGACTTACGGTCTATGGTTTGTTGACCTTGTCAAGGTCATAGATCGTTTGGGGCAAAAGATTATCGGGAATTTCAAGTGTTGAAATTTGCAATGAGATTGCATACCTTCTATGAGATAGTTGGATCCCGATACCCACTGCGAGTAAGAGTTACTCCTGGGAGAGTTTTACACACTACAATTAGCCGATCAAGTAGGTGTCTAGAAAGGTGTCAACGGGGTTACGCCTCTGGGAAAACGAGGTTTACATTAATTAGGTTCGTGCGAAAGCACGGGGGACCTCCCTCAAAGTACCGACACTGGCCTGGCTGAAAGATCGACGAAGTTGTAGGGTGTAATTAATCCCGGCTAGTCTTTCCTTTTAGGGTTTGAAGGAAGATTTGATAAAAACCAGTGGGAGCCATCCTGATTAGATAAGATAATAACCAATCTGATCTTGCACGAGCATACGCTAAAGTGTTTTCTTCTCTCTCTCTCCAGGTAGCGACCAGTTCATGCCTTAATCAAGATAATAATATGGATGTATTGACCGAACCCGCATATTATACTGTGCTGGGGAACGTTGGTTCCGTTCTTTCTTATAAGAGTTATAGGAATGAACAGGATATAGGGGAATACCAGGATTCCCATGCCACCCG
This sequence comes from Agapanthus africanus, assembly GCA_030015575.1. NCBI lineage: Eukaryota > Viridiplantae > Streptophyta > Magnoliopsida > Asparagales > Amaryllidaceae > Agapanthus > Agapanthus africanus. The sequence goes on from CM057344.1 coordinate 45,158,882, forward strand.
GATGAAGAAAGTACATGTTGATGCATTTTCTTCGGGTGTGTTCGTTACAGAGAACTGTTTCTCCATTTGCTCTACGTCCTGGGTATTAGATACCGGGTCAGGATCCCATATATGTAATCAGTTACATGGGCTTAGGAAAGGTAGAGAACTTGGAGAAGGTGATAAAGACATTAGAGTCGGAAATGGTGCAATTGTTGCAGCTAAGACTGTCGGGGAATATCACCTTGAATTACCAACTAGTAATACATTGGTTCTGAACGAATGCTATTACATGCCGAACCTGATATGCAACAATATATCGGTTTCTTTATTAAGTAAAGAGGGATATAATTTTGTATTACAGGACAATGTTATGAACATTTTCCATAACCAAAAGTTGGTTGGATCAGGCACGCTGTGTAATGGCATTTATGTTCTAAATCAATCAACAGTTCTGAGCATAACTAACACACACAAGAGGAAGAGTTCAGAACTGAACGAATCCTTCTTGTGGCATTGTAGACTGGGTCACATCAATGCGACACGACTAGCTAAGTTGCATAAGGATGGATATTTGAAACAATTCGAATTTTCATCTTATGACACTTGCCAGTCATGTCTCAGAGGCAAGATGACCAAAACTCCGTTTACGGGACACGGAGAAAGAGTTACCGAACTCTTAGGACTGATACATAGTGATGTATGCGGTCCTATGTCTACACATGCCAGGGATGGTTCTTCGTACTTCATTACATTCACTGACGATCTCTCTAGATTCGGATATGTGTTCCTGATGAAACACAAATCAGAAGCATTTGAGAAATTTAGAGAATATAAACAAGAAGTCGAAAACCAAACCGGAAAAAGTATTAAAATCCTTCGATCTGATCGAGGAGGTGAATACTTAAGCGGAGAATTCCTGGACTTCCTAAAAGAGAATGGGATTCTCTCTCAGCTGACTCCTCCATATACACCACAGCACAACGGTGTATCAGAACGGAGGAACCGCACCCTATTAGATATGGTGCGCTCTATGATGAGCACAGCTGAGTTACCTATTTCCTTTTGGGGATATGCGCTGGAGACAGCAGCATACCTATTGAATCAAGTTCCATCTAAATCTGTACCTACCACACCATATGAGATATGGAGTGGGAAGAGACCATATTTTAAACGAGTTAAAATATGGGGTTGTCCAGCTTATGTCAAAAGACAAAATCCGGACAAGCTCGAGGCACGGTCAGTTCTTTGCAAGTTTGTGGGATATCCAAAGAACTCATATAGGTATTTTTTCTACCACAGTGAGGAACAAAAAGTGTTTGTTGCTCAACATGCCACCTTTTTAGAAAAGGAATTTCTTGAAAAAGAAATTAGTGGCAAAGTGGTAGAGCTGGAAGAGGTTCCAGATACACAAACTCAAACTGAAGATTTAGTGGAACAAGAGGATTCAGTAGCTCCCAATGAACCCCAGCCTCTCCGCCGATCTAGTAGGGTTCCTCGCCAACCTGAGAGATACTACGGTTTTCTCATGGATGGTGGGAGCGAGGATTGCATCATGGAGGATGATGACCCAACTAGCTTCGAGCAGGCCATCACGAGTAGGGACTCAGTGAAATGGCTGGATGCAATGCGGTCCGAGATGGAATCCATGTACACCAACAAAGTATGGACTTTGGAAGTTGCTCCTGAAGGGGTAAAACCCATTGGGAGCAAGTGGATCTTCAAGAAGAAACTTGGTGTAGATGGGAAAGTGGAGACTTTCAAAGCTAGACTTGTAGCAAAAGGTTTTCGTCAAAGACCAGGTGTGGACTATGACTAAACCTTTTCTCCAGTGGCTATGCTTAAATCCATCCGGATCATGCTTGCCATCGCTGCATATCATGACTACGAAATCTGGCAAATGGATGTTAAGACCGCCTTTCTAAATGGTGATTTAGAAGAGTGCGTGTACATGACTCAGCCGGAAGGCTTCGTAGATAGTGGGAGCAGCGGGAAGGTGTGCAAGCTGCTTAAATCCATTTATGGATTAAAGCAAGCATCGCGGAGTTGGAACATCTGCTTTGATGTCGTTATCAAAGAGTTTGATTTCGTCAAAAACCCAGATGAACCTTGTATCTACAAGAAGGTGGCAGGGAGTAAGGTTGTCTTCCTCGTATTGTACGTGGACGACATACTCTTGATAGGAAATGATATTCCTATGCTGCAATCGGTCAAGCTCTTCTTATCACAGAGATTCTCAATGAAAGATCTTGGTGATGCCTTCTGCATATTGGGAATCAGGATCTATAGAGATAGATCCAAACGGATATTGGGATTGTCCCAATCCAGGTACATTGACACCATACTAAAGAGGTTTAGTATGGAAGAATCCAAGCGTGGGAACCTACCCACGATCTCTGGAGTCACTCTCTCCAAAGAGATGTCTCCCAAGACTGATTTGGAGAGAGCTCGCATGCAAGGGATACCCTATGCTTCGGCTGTAGGCTCTATCATGTATGCGATGCTATGTACCAGACCCGATGTTGCATACTCACTAAGTGTAGTGAGCAGGTATCAAGCTGATCCTGGAGAGAGTCACTGGACAGCTGTGAAGAGCATTCTCAAGTACTTACGAAGGACTAAAGAGATGCTCTTGGTGTATGGTAGTGGAGAACTCCAAGTGGAGTCCTTTACCGATTCCAGCTTCCAGAGTGATAAGGACGACTCTAAGTCGCAGTCGGATTTTATCTTTACCCTTTACGGAGGGGAGGTTAGCTGGAAGAGTTCCAAGCAGGAAACTGTGGCAGACTCGACGATGGAGGCAGAATACATCGCTGCCAACGATGCTGCCAAAGAGGCTGTCTGGATCAAGAAGTTCATTACTGAATTTGGTGTGGTTCCATCCATTGAGCATCCAATACCTTTGTATTGCGATAACAATGGAGCAGTGGCTTTGGCCAAGGAACCCAGGTCCCATCAGCGATCCAGGCATATTCTGAGGCGGTATCACCTGATCCGGGAGATAGTTGATCGCCGGGAGATCGAGGTCAGGAGGGTTGACATGAAGAACAACATGGCGGATCTACTCACGAAGGCCATTCCCCAGATACAGTTTGAGAGACTCTTCGGGATGCTCGGTATGCGATACTACAGCAGCTGGCCCTAGTGCAAGTGGGAGATTGTTAGTTGTATGTATGCCCTAGAGGCCAGTATTGTACAGATGATGTCTATTATATTGGATGCTTGGACATATATAGAGATGACTTTCTTGCTCGATATGATAGTATGCTATCTGGTTGCTCTTTATCTTAACATGTATACCAGTCTCTTTATACTGTCTTATAGTTACATGTTGGTAAAGCCCTTAGGATGTGTACTTGACTACCTAGACTATGATGCAGATCATACTAGTGGGGACATGGTAGTCCATAAGTACATCCTTCAAGGTCCCTAGTCATGGGTGTATCGAGACGGGGCATCGATATACCAGTGTAGACTAGCGTATACGCTTCTCGACCCATGTGATGGGCGATGGATGATCCCATATCCATTGGTGTTTGACATCAGAGATGGTATACGGGTGCTCAGTGGAGACTGGGTACACTGGACGGACTCGCCGAGAACTCCCAGATGGTATTATACCTCACGTCAGATGGCAGTTCTCAGGTGACACTTGTACAGGTTAGTCTGTAGACCCGAGATCGTCATAGAGTCTTGTATGATTCCCACTGTGCTTTGATCTCCACCTTACCATGTCCATGAGGGCGTGCAAAACGGTGGTCTTTGGGTACAGTCCCGAGTCACATGGAGGCAATGAGCGATAGGAGGGGTTTCGTCTCTCCCGGTATTGGGAGTTGATGTTGCGCTGTGCTCGATTGGCCGTAGCAGGGAAGTCCCTGGCCAGGGCTGATCAGAGATTTGCTGGTAAGTGTTACCAGTAGTTTCTCGACCCGTTGCGAACCTCACATCGGCACGACTTATCGGGTTATTGGGGTCTGACGTTTACCACCCCTAGACTTGATATGCGACATATCAGACGAAGAGACCGGACTGTACGGTTAAGTGTTACTGGTCGGATTCACAGGAGTGTGAGCGGGCTAGCTCGTCGATCTTTTGATCGCTCAATACCCGGGTGGCCGTTACGTTTAGCAGACCGCTTGTGGGTACTTGATATGATCATCATCTGCTACCGGCGTATTGACGAGTCTTTAGAGTCCTACACAGAGGTTTCCTGGCTCAAGCGAAACGAAATAGGAGCGCATATGAGATATGTGCAGGACCGAGAATGATGCGTGTATATGATACCGTATTTGATTCTCGCGATTAATGTTTCGATTGGTTGTATGAGATATGACCTAGTTATCGAATCATTGATTCGATAAATCGATGCATTGAATACTAGTCGGTTATGTGCGACATGACCGGATCATTGAATCAAGTGTTGATTTAATGATTTAATGTATAATTATATATTTGATATATTACTTTGCATTAACTAGTATAGGTTCACTTTAAACGGATTTTCTCACTTGATTTGCACATTGTATATGTGATATGCTTTTGTGCACATATTTGTATCATGTTTGATGATGCATACTCATTTGGTTAAGTGTAAAGGATTAAACCTAGGTTAAGTAAGTAATTAGGGTTTTTATTATCCATTCTTTTCATTTATTTATTTTAGAAAAAGAATGGCATATGAATACAAAATGGTTGCTTTCTTTCTTGAACCTTTGTGAAGCTTCATGAAGCTTTGACCCTAGTGACCAATTTGTCTTCATGCTTAACCCTAACCACTCTTTTAACCTTGGTCAATTCTCTACACCTAACCATGGTTCCCATTATGATAAGTATTGTTTTATTATTCATATTTACAAGACTTATCATAATTCTAGCTTCATCTTCTTCTTCACTTCAAAAAGGAAAAGCTTGATGCCATCAATGGAAACTTCATTTCTAGAGTGAGAAATCCAAATCTAAAGTGAACCCACCTCCTATTTCTTCATCCTCTACCTCTTGCCAAGTGGTTTTGGGTGTTTTCTTCACAAGTTTCACAACTTGGTGAAGTCGGAGCTTGAACTTGTGCAACCTCGACGTAGATCGTCTTTGACACGAAGCCGACGACCTTGCTCGCCCGTTTTTCCGATGAAGCCGACGAATGAGTCTAGGATTAGTGATGGACAGCGAGAGCACACCCACGTGGAGCTAAGGTAGTGGGGAACCGGATCTACAAAGGTTGTAGCATCTAACTTTTAGTTAAGTAGTTAACTAGATTCTCATTTCGCCTAAACATCTAGTCAACGATCCGTGTTAGGGTTTCTCGGCACCAATAATTTTTGAAATTGGCATGGTTGATGCCTTGTGAGACTTCATTAGGATGCCTAGGAACCCTACAAATTTAGCCTGGACCAGGACTAAACGTATATCACAGACACCTCGACTTGCTATCCAGAGTTATATCCAATTTGTTTCCCCTCAGGTCAGTTCTTTACATTGTTTCATTCAGTTACTACATTTTACCTGCGCATCAATTACTGTTTACCATGAAAACTAGAAGCCGAAGTGTGACTATGGCAGGACATTTCCTTAACCGTAGGAGCATGGCTGGCCTTGTCTACCCCTCGTATTCCGTATTTTGGGAAGCGGGGCGTGACATGGAGTCTCGATACCCCAAACAGATGAACGAGGTCCATCACCCAGATTATTGCTCCTACCACCGAATAATGGGACATCCTCTTGAAGACTGCTTTACCTTTAAAGACTGGGTTGAGGATCAGCATCAATAAGGCTGGTTTGCTCTATCCGACAGTTGGAGGGTAGTCACACCACGAAAGCATGAGCCGAGAGCAACCTACACTGCGAAGGAAAGTCTAGATCAGCATCGAGTTTGGAAACGAGCTCGTACTTGCCATATGATAACATTCTCAAAGGAAGGAGAGCATGAGAATGTTGTATATATGTATGCCCTAGAGGCCATTATTTGATAGTGTATGTACATATGTGTCTGTGTGTGTGTGTATTCAGGGGACATTCTTGCTCGACATGATAGTATGCTATCTGGTTGCACTTTTATCTTGACATGTTCATTTGATCATGCTTTTATTCATTTGGTACATGTTGATATAGCCCTTCGGATATGCAGGACTACTGAGATTATGATGCGGATCATACTAGTGGGACATGAGTAGTCTATGAGCATATCCTTGAAATGTTCCTAGTCGTGGGTGTATTGAGACTGGGCATCGATATTACCAGAGTAGACTAGCGTATACATTGCTTGTCCCATATGATGGGCGATGGATGATCCCATATCCATTGGTGTGGTGACACCAAAGACCGTATATGGGTGCTCAGTGAGACTGGGTACACTGAACGGACTCGCCGAGAACTCCTATGTGGTATTATATCTATCGTCAGATAGCAGTTCTCTGGTGACACTGGTACAGGTTAGTCTGTAGACCCGAGATCGTCATAGAGTCTTGTGTGCCTCCCACTGTACTTTGATCTCCACCCTACCACGGCTTTACCGAGTCATGAAAACAGGTGGATTTTTAGTACAGTCCCGAGGCACATGGTGGCAATGAGCGATAGGAAGGTTTCGTCTCTCCCGGTATTGGGGGTTGATGTTGCACCATGTATGATTGGCTACAACAGGAAGTCCCTGACTAGGGCTGCTGAGATTTACTTATAAGTGTTATCAGTAGTTTCTCGATCTGTTATGAGCCATATACCGGCATGTCTTATTGGGTTATTGGGGTCAACGATACCATCCCTAGACTCACATACCGGACTGTACGGTAACTGTTACCGGTTGGCTCGACGGGAGTTTTAGCAGGTTTGCTTGTGTTTCTTCTGATCGCTCAATACCTGGGAGTCGTTACGTACAGCTTGTGCCACTGACGGTTTATGGACATGTGATGTGATCACTGCCTACTGCTAGCATATTGACGAGTCTTAGAGTCCCACAAAGGGGTCTCCTAGCTCAGGCGAAAAGATGTGGGGTGCATATGAGATATACGCGGGAGCTCGATTAAATGCATGTATTGGATACCGTATTTTAATCGGGCGTTTTCTATTGGACGGGTCATATGTGATATGACGGGGTTATTAAATCAAGTGTTGATTTAATATTAAATCCATTAGCTCATTTATTAAAACCTATTTCTTTATGATGCATGCATGAGTGTATATATATGTTGATATAGATGCACACATGCAAGCATACATGTGTCATGCTTGATGATCCATTGATGGTAGCAATGCAAGACTTACATGGTTACATATTTATATATTTTGTTTATTTGAGAAAAGCAAAAATGGATTAATACCATGGTTTAATTACCCATGGTTTTAGCCCATGGTTTTTCTTAAACTCAAGTTACAAAATATCTAGATATTTTGTAACCATAGTTTAGTATGGCATGACTCTCACAAACTCTCTTGAGTTTAGTTAGAGTTATTCATAATATTCTCTTGAGTTTAGTTTGAGCCATCTCCTTCTTCCTCTCTCCTAAAAGCTCTCTAGGGTTTTAAAAGAAAGAGAAAGAATTAAAATGAAAAGGTTTTTAAGTGAGATCCAAACCCACATCATCATTCCACTTTAGTCTAGCCCACTAGTGTGTAGTGTTTGCTTCATCTTCATCCTTGATCAAGTGAAGCTTGGAGCTTGGTGCAAAGGGACTTCGTGGTGGATCATCGTAGACTTGGAAGGACACAAGCCAACTGGTTCAAACCCTACTCGATCCAAGGAGTCTCAAGGAGGAGGTCTACAAAGGTTGTATTTTCTCCCCACTTAGTGTTAGACATTATATAGCATATGATACTATAGTTGGTTACTCTATTTTTCTAGTTCGATTCATGTTTGGAATTGTTTAGCATCCTCTAAATTTTTGTTATAGCATGTGTGATGCAACCCTAAACTTAGGATGGTGCTAAAGAATCCCTACAGTGGTATCAGAGCCAAGCTAGAAACTTAGACGATATTATATTAATTACGAAACCGAAACAACTCCGAATTAACAATTTCTGCAACCCTGAAAAAGCTTCTCTGTCGATTTTTAAATGTGCTCGAATTTTTTTTAAACAACTGCAGAAGCTTGTACATGATGCATATAGAACACAGAACAAATTTGAGGCAATTCCCTCGGATTTCACCCGAGCACGAGGCCATAAAAACCGACCTGGACGGCCCCTCTCCCCCAGATTTGCATCGAATTTTTCCCGTGCTCTTGTCTGTAGTTTTTGGGGTTTAAGGTGTTGTTTTTTTAAGCTAAAATTTCATGTGGTGCTAATTTTTCTTAGGGGCTTATTCGGAGTATTTCGTAGTCGTAATTTTAACATTGTATTGGTAACTTGGACGATGTTTAATAGTTCGAGCGAACATCAATCGCCCCCCATTACCCTCGCTGAAAATTTCCAAGTGTTGGAATTTTCCTAAGTTAAATATATTTGATGTTCATGCAAGTAACCCTATGGACCCTCTAGAGGAATAAAACCCTAACTCGATTCTATGACCATGGAACCGCGGTTAAATCTTAGGGTTTTCCGTAGTCCTGTGGCGCCATAAGTGAGACAAGGGTTGACCCTTCTACGGTTGGTCCATAAGCACTGTGGCACGTTTTTGGGTATTTTAGTTTTGCTCAAGTGTTGAGCTCTCGGGGTAATTTGTGGGTGTTTGTTGACTTGATCAAAACGTTTAACATTTTCTAGTTTTTTGTGATGTGATACAATAATTGGAATCTACACTAATTAGTTTTGTGAAAAATAATTAGTTGCGTGTAAATCTAATATTTTGGCCTCGGTAGAATCGGGAATCTTGTTGAATTAGCTTGCTTCTTTTGAAAATGTGTTTTCATAGTTGAGACCTAAATATAAAATTTGCATTGTTAGACATGAAATCCTGAATATGTGATATTCCAGGTTTATGATGTCTAAAGGCAGTGTCGATTCCAATTATTGTAGTGTTCACTTTTTTTTCTGCGACCGTAAATGTACTATGTGGTGTATCGCCAGTTTCATTGCTATAAATCAACGACAATTAGGATACGCATACTTACTTACGTTGATGATATGTGATATTATGTATTGCTGAGATATGATATACATGATCATCGTGAATGAACGGCCGGGGGTTTTATGTGAGATGAGAGTTTTTCTTTTCATTCATATAAAATTAAATGTATGTAATATTCTTTTATTGGGGCACTTCAGGGTTGAGGATGATGTCACTATTGTTGTATATTATTTACTTTTCCGTATTAGGATAGACCCAAGGTGGGGAGCACAAGTGACCGGGTTCTAGGGTTCAGTGGGAGGCCATCTCGAGGAGTCGAGACCGGGTCTCCTAAACTCTAGAATTGGTAGGGTCACTTGCCGCTCTCATAGGGGTCTAGGGGTGTGGGCTTGGCTATTCATCACGACCGTGGAATCCGTATTTTCTATTGTTGGCTAAATACAAAATACGGACCTCCTAGCATATCCTGTATTTTCATATATATGCTTCTGCTGTTGATATTCTGTGATGTGATCACTTTATATGCTGAGACGAATGATATATTATATATATGATATATAATAAACGTTGCTTATGTTTTGCATCCGCGTTAGTCCCGCTCCGCTATGTCGTTAGTTAAGTAACCTAACAGTACATAAAGGGACATTGTGGTGAATGCGGATGGCATAAACGTACGTTCTATTTTCGTTTCTTTTCTGTATTGGCTTAAGGACTGAAATGATGGGACTACATTAATAAGATTAATGTAAACAAAAAGAAATCTAAAAAGATATTGTAGAATCAGATTTGAATCCTACTCGTTTTTTTTTTATAAAAAGCAAGATTTCAAAAGGCGGAGCTTAAGCCACTCCTTTTTAAACCATTGGATTCTACAACGATATCAAGTTCGAAGCATTAAAAGTTTTCTTAAAAACTATTCGCAACCCTCCATCATTATAGGAAGTTGAGTACTTAGTATTCGTGCTGCGTATTTTGACTATAGTTAAGGCGCATTGTACAGTGGCTAAGTGATGTCTTCCTACACCGCATATGACGCGATTAGTTAGGACATTCATATGATTATGTTGACTATAGTTAAGGGTCATATGGGTGGGTCTAGTTAATCACGAAATGACGGGAAGAACTTGACTAGTACTTATGATATGTTGACTATAGTTAAGGTCATAAGTGCTTGGGGTAAAAACCACATCCGGAGTTTCAAGAATTGAAATTTGCAATGAGATTGCATACTTTCTATGTGATAGTAGGATCTCGATCCCACTGTGAGCAATAGTTGCTCCCGGGAGAGTTTTGCATTTTACAATTAGCTGACTCATTAGATGTCTAGAAAGGTGTCAACGGGGCTACGCCTATGGGAAAATGAGGTTTATTTTAATTAGGTCCGTGCGAAAGCACGGGGAACCTCCCTCAGAAATACCGGCACTGGCCTGGCTGAACGGTTAGCGAAGTTGTAGAATGTAATTAATCCTGGCTAATTTTTTCCTTTTAAGGTTTGAAGGAGAATTTGATAAAAGCAGTAGGAGACATCGATTAGATAAGATAATAAACCAATCTAATCTTTGCAAGAGCTTTCGCTGAGTGTATTCTTTTCTCTCTCCTAATGGCAGATAACCATAACTGGACTTAAGCTACTGTTAAAGAAAAATAAGCTTACTAGACCGAATTATAAAGACTGGTTGAGGAACATTAATATTACTCTCACATATGATAAAGTATCATATGTCCTTACTGCCTCAGCCCCGCCCAAACCAGACCCTGAATCTTCTGTTGTGGATAGGGAGATCCGTAAAACGTGGGATATTAACTGTACCACTGCCAAATGCCTCGCGCTTGCATTGATGAACAATACACATCAAAAGCAGCACAAGGAGATGGATGTTCAATCCATCTTTCTCCATACAAAGGAGTTGTATGGAGAGCAATCTTGTATCCTATGATACGAAGCATCTCGAAAGCTGTTTCAGATGCGGATGTCTCCTGGCACATCAGTAGGTGATCACGTTTTGAAGATGATAGCTCTTATTGAAGAGCTTGAGGGCCTCGGATGGACAATGGATAACGATCAATATACGGATATTGTTCTACAGTCTCTTCCCTCTGCCTTTGCTCCTTTCATAGTAAACTTCAACATGCACAACATGGAGAAGTCACTACCCGAACTTCTCAGTATTTTGAGAAATGCGGATAGCACGCTTAAGGCGAAGTCTCCCTCCCTGCTTGTTGGACAATCTTCCTCTTCTGTCCTAAAAGCTAAGGCCAAGGGAAAGAACAAGAAGAAATCCACCAAGCCGAGAGGGGGAATCAAGAAGGCAAAGGGGAAAGACAAATCCAAAGCTGCGGAATCGGGAAAAGAAGAATGTTTCTACTGCAAGAAGACGGGGCACTGGAAGCGCAACTGTACTGAGTACCTCGGTCTCAAGAAAAGGAAGTATGGTGATACTTCAGCTTCAGGTGCTTCCTGGGTATTGGATACCGATTCGGGTTCTCATATCTGCAATTCTGTGCAGGGGCTGAGAAATAGCAGAGTTTTGAAGACAGGTGATCATACTCTCCGGGTTGAAAATGGTTCCAATGTACATGCAGTTTCAGTAGGAGAGTATCATCTGGGGTTGCCATCGGGTTGTATATTGGTTTTGAACCCATGTTATTTTGTACCAAGCATACTTTGTAATATTGTATCCGTTTTTTTGTTAGACAATGAAGGATATCATTTTGTATTGCAGCATAATGTTATGAACATTAATCTGAATCAAGAGTTGATTGGTTATGGTATACTTAATAACGGGATATATGTCTTGAATCAACACACTGTTTTCAACATACAACACACAAATAAAAGAAAGTTTTCAGATATAAATGAAGCTTTTCTTTGGTATTGTAGAATTGGTCATATTAATGAAATAAGACTAAACAAGTTTCATAAAGATGGATATTTAAATTCTTTTGAGTATAAATCTTATGCGACTTGTCAGTCTTGTACCAAAGGGAAAATAACCAAAACTCCGTTTACTGGACACGGAGAAAGAGCTACTGAGCTCTTGGGCCTCATACATAGTGATGTATGTGGACCAATGTCTACACATGCAAGAGCCGATTTTTCTTACTTCATAACTTTTACTGATGATTTCTCAAAATTCGGTCATGTATTTTTGTTAAAACATAAGTATGAACCTTTCGAGAAATTTAAGGAGTACAAACTTGAAGTAGAAAAACAAACTGGAATGAGCATCAAGATACTTCGATCAGATCGAGGTGGAGAGTATCTTAGTACTGAGTTTTTGAACTTCCTAAAAGAGAATGGGATTCTCTCTCAGCTCACCCCCCCTTACACACTGTTTAGTTGATAAAACTGCACATTTGTTATTATATTTTTCCTACTATTTCTATACTAGAAAATGTGTTTATTATAATATATGATACATATGAGGGTTTATCTGTAAAAATACTATTTTTCATGTGTTGATATATTATAAGTAACATTTGATAGGAAAATGTATGCAAAAATACCATTGACCAAATCTTAATGGTGAAATTAATATCTCAATAAAACAAAACTCCACTAATATTATTTGTTGAGATTGTGCAGAATTTTTCAGGGCTAAAAATCAAGGGAATCAAAGTTGTTAAGAGCAAACCTGCCTAATTAAGAAAGCAAACTAAGAAATCAATTCTGGCAGAAACAAAGAAAAGATTTACAATTTCCAGAAGTTCCAGAGATCTCTACGTGTCATAAGGAGAAAAGCCCAGAAAGCAAAATCAAAGGATCACACTTCTTGGCCGCGGATCCGCGGCCAAACCCCCCTCTTGGCCACGGATCCGCCGCGGTCCAGATGGGTTAGGAGCTGGATTTTCTCTGGTTGAATCTTAACTGTTGGCTTCCAAATTTGGAAGCTAGAGTTCTGGCTTTTGGAGTATAAATAAGGACCGAGAGCCTCTTGGAAAAATCATCAAGCCGACGAGATCACGAAGTCCAAGACGGCTCACGCATCCAGGCTGATCATCAACGGTTCATCTACCTCCTTAGAAGAGATCGAGAAGCAAACTAGGTTTTTGTAATCATTTTCTAAGGAATGAAGGTGTACTTGATCTTGTTGATTAATAAAGGTAGTTTATTTTATTGCATTTTTATTTTCTTCATGATTTCTATCTCTTCTTATCCCAACATGCGCGAGTAATTCTTCGCTTGTTAGGGTTCATGGGATTAGGGTAGGTTAATGGATGATGAAGATCCTTAAACTCTTTTTAAGTCCTATAAAGTTTATAAACTCTATCAAGAGAATAGTTAACATCCTAATCGGGCGCACTACCAATTCATTGATAGTCTCGACCGCGATTAGAGATTTGATTAACAATTGTTTTGGTAAAGGCTAGATATGAACGGAGTTCCATGTCGAGATAGGGGTTAAGAGTGGGAACCCTTTTCCCTCCAGAAACCCTAATCTACATGTATCACTGTCGTCCTAGTTTTAAATCTATTAAAGGATAAAAAGAGTAATTTTTAATTAATCATCCATAACTACAAATCCCAATGAACCCTACAAGCCCCCTTCTACTATAAAACCTACTTCCGTAGCTAATCTAGATCTATATTTTGCATCCGTGTTTAACGTAGATCTAGATCCTACAACCATTCTTCAATATTCTTTATTCCTCCTCTCTTTTTCAACACATCTAAAGTAAGAATAAAAGGTTCAATGTTTCCCAGAGGACGACCCGTACTCATCTCGGTCTAGCTACGCGCGACACCGTTATTGATTGCGGTTAACTACTACTACATAATTCCACATCAATCAAATGGCGCCGTTGCCGGGGAAACGTGCGTAATTTTTTATTCTTACTATTTGTGTTGAATTCTTATACGATTTATATCATAATTAAAACAAAACTGCAAATTGTATATTTAACGACTATTGTGTGAATTTTGTGAGGAAATCTGGAGTCACAGACTTGAGGAAACAGAAGACAGAGACATTCATCAAGATCCAGATGAGTACAGGAGGCCACAGAGCAAACTTTCACCACCTGATCCCTCCACCCAGCGGCGGAACTGCGGCAAAGGAGCTCTTTTGGCGGCGGATGCGCGGCGGGAGAGGGGAGTTAGGGGTCCTAACTTCTTTGGTATCTTTCTCAACTCTTTCTCTCTCCTCTGAAATCCAATAAAATATCTTTTCTGCAGGATTCTTTGCAAAATATCGCCGCTCAAAATCTTTTTGCAAAGTTTTGTTATTGGTTTGTTATTTCATATTTTAATACGGACTTTAAGGGGCAAAGACAAAATCCAGATTAGGTGGGGATTTCATCACCCTTTCTAAGCCCCACAAATCACAAACCGAGCATCCGCATAACCCTATATTAATTTAAAAAATATCTAGACCAGACTCTAAGGACTGTTGCGATCAATAAGGACAGAGGAAGGTCGTGGGTAATCTATCGCTTATCCGCATTACTTTTGAAGTGTCTAGGCAAGTGTGTCTAAGGCGAGTGGTTACTTAATTAGGACCACTACTTTCCTAGTGGGGAGCCTCCCACTCACCTGGCACTTACCTGGCTACAAGAGTAGTAAAGAGGCGGTAGAGAATTGATCCTGCGGCTTGTCCTTTGGAATTCTAGGAGAGGTCTAGAGATTGGACCTAGGTAACCATAGTTCTAAGGTTGTTTGTGCATTATTGTGTGATTTGTCTAAGTTTGACACATTTTTCAAAACAAACCAATTATTTTCTCCCCTTTTTACCCTTCCCCCCTCTTCTCTTCTTATAATGGGTGACCCAAACAGAAGAACACTTGCCGAGCTTTGCTGTCCACAACCAGATATTTCTTGTTTTCGTAATCCCTTCGGTATACCGTCCGGCTCTTCCATGTTCTTAAGAGATCATATAGAACAAGAGGGAAGAAACAGTTGGCCACCTCAGTCTAGGTCTTATCAACCGTATCCTAATCCTACACCTGTTTCAGTTGATACCCAGAGTGAGGAAACCCCTAGACGAATGTCCATTGCTGAGCATATAGCTAGGGCTAGAGGCCAAAGTTTCAACCCGGACCAATATCAACCATCACCTCCACTTTCCAAAGAAGAGTTTGATAGGCGGTTTGTGGCATGTAAGATGTCCAATAGCCAATCGACCAACCCATATCAATATTCTTCTTATCACAATGTTGACCCTACTCCCACCCAATTTTCGCAACCATTCTATTCCTATCAATCCAATCCGACTTTTCCACCTTCTCTAGACAGTTCTTCTAATCAGTCATTTGGGTGTTTTAATTATCCACAGGAATTTCAATCTTATACTGAAACCCCTTATCAACCCAAGACTAGTCTGGAGCAGACATTAGAAAAATTTCTGGAATTGTCGAACCAAATTAGGAAGGAAACAACAGAGTGGATGCAAGCAAAGAATTTCAAACCTGCCCAAAATTTTTCAGTATATGATTCGGGCATAGGACAAAATGAGAATTTGGACAGTGAGACAGAACTGTACACCCTTCCTAATCAAACCTCCCCATTCCAAACTGAAATCCACAACTCCAGTTTCATAGATTCATCAAGTACACTAAATAGAATGTCTGATAAGTTGTGTGACTTTGTAGTGTTTGATTTACCCGATTGTGAAGGGTCATTTCAAGTGAAACCATACCCAACCCTTGTGACCTCTACACCTCCACTCTTAAACCAAAACTGATTGAAAACCATACTTTTGATGAGGTGTTTGAGAATTTTAACCCTCACTTGAATGAGGAGATTGACGTTGGGGATATATTGATTGATGAACGCGAAATTTTGGATGATTTTGTCCCACCAATTCATCAAATCCTTTCACTTCCTTCTGGTCATCATCTTGAGCCTTTAATTCTTCCCGAACCCCAAATATGTCTTGAAGTTGATGATAATGGTATACCCGAAGATCAGACCGAAATACAGCCTCCATCTTCCACATCTGGTTCAGCAACACTCGACACACCAATTTGTTTACCCATTTCACCTTCTACTTTCTCCGGTTCTTCTTCTGTTCCTATAGTTTCAGTGAGTTTTGATGAATCACAATCCGTTAATTCAAGTTCAATAATACCGGAAATTCAACTTGATTTGGATATTTTTGAAAATGAGGTAGATGAGTTTTTCGAGTCCTCTACCTCAATGATTTTTGATAAATCAAGTAGGATAAATTCTGGCATAAAACTCTTTGACAGCAAAATGTTCAATCACACCATTGATAAAAGTTTTGAAGAACTTTTTGCTGACGAACTTGAATTTTTAAACAATACGGAGTTTGTGATTGATCAATCTCCACCTATAGAGGTTGAACCGCCACCATTCCTTCTTCCTAATCATTCACATTCATCCTCATTCTTTCTTTTCTCTAATTTAAAATTCAAACCCTTTCCAGACCACCTCTTATCCCTTCCCCATTTTTTCTTCACTCGATACAACACATTCTTCCATCGACCTATACGCTATACCGATAAAATTTTTGAATGGTTGGTGTTAACTTTTGATCTTTGTAAAGTCTTACTTTGACCAAATGACCCACCCCCTCTTAAAATGCTTCTTATTGTCTAACTCATGTTTGAGGGGGGGTATATGTTTGGCTCTTGAACATAACTTTTGTCCTCAAATTTGTGAGCCAAAAATAAGTTTGGGGTTGAATTTTCACTTTCATATATTCTTGCCCCCATTAATAATGTCCTCCCAAGCTTACAGGTTTTTGTGATCCAGAGGATAGCAACAGTGAGAACACTGTTGAAAACAAGTTTGGGGGAGGTTTGTGCTTATTTACGCATCACTTTGCATCATATTTTGCATAAGCACAACATTTTCAAAAAAATTTCAAAAATTTTCTTTTATAACAAAAGAGTAGAAAGTAAAAAATTACATCCAAAAGATAGAAATAGTTTAAGAAAACCACGAAAATTAGAATTTTTCCTAAATGAACTAGTAATAAGTAGTTATGAGCCGTTGTCCCAAGGGTTAGTAAGATGAAGGAAGTCACTAATCTGAGGATAAAATAAGTCTGAAAAATAGTTTCTATTCTGGAAGTCAAACATTTGAATGTTGATACCCTACTATACGCACTTACACACGTCTTGAAACCTGGGATAGTAGAGGATACCTTGAAATGCTCTTGTCTAAAAGCCAAAGCATGAAGGAAATAAAAAAAAATGAATAAAATATAAAATGGTGAAGAAAAAAATGAACACTGGTTTTGTTATCACCAAGGCAGCAATAAAAAAATATAGCGAGGGTGCTTCATCACCTAGTACCTTAGACCAACTGGTCTGGGAGTCACTGCTAAGCCTTAGGTGGTGCAAGACGAGGAAAATACTATCACCTAATCAGCAAGCACATAAGTAATCGGTCAGTTAGTACCTCAAGAAGTATTAACGGTCGCATGAAAATGTGTGAGCGAATCCATATAAATATTCATCAAATTAAAAAGTAATGAGGTAGATGGACAAGAGTATGATAGCTTGAATTGAATTCTCCGAGTATAGGGATGTTCTATACACACACGTAAGGGTATATGATCAATGTTTGGATGAAAGGTAGGAATGAAGAATAAAGACGATGTTTTATTGAGGGATGATGTGATTTCAAACATCTTTTCATGACTATTAAGATAGGGCTCATGACAACTGAAAAGCTAGTGTAGTTGGAAACTCTAAATTTTCAAAGTATTTCTTTTATGGTTCTTATCTTTATATGTAAGTTTTACCATCTCTCTTTTATTATAAGGATTTTTGTGGGTGTAATCCGCTGAAAACCCCCAGGAGACAACACTCCTTCTACTAGGGACACCTAGAGGTTTAACGGCTTGTTGCACGTGCTCAGTGCAATCGTGTTGCCTACGAAAGTGTGCTTAGTTTTCTCCCTTCTTTTTCTTCTTCTCTTGAATAAACTAGTTTGCTCGGGACAATCAAAGATAAGTTTGGGGGTATTTGTTCAGTTGATAAAACTGCACATTTGTTATTACATTTTTCCTAGTATTTCTATACTAGAAAAGGTGTTTATTATAATATATGATACATATGAGGGTTTATCTGTAAAAATACTATTTTTCTTGTGTTGATATATTATAAGTAACATTTGATAGGAAAATGTATGCAAAAATACCATTGACCAAATCTTAATGGTGAAATTAATATCTCAATAAAACAAAACTCCACTAATATTATTTGTTGAGATTGTGCAGAATTTTTCAGGGCTAAAAATCAAGGGAATCAAATTTGTTAAGAGCAAACCTGCCTAATTAAGAAAGCAAACTAAGAAATCAATTCTGGCAGAAACAAAGAAAATATTTACAATTTCCAGAGATTCCAGAGATCTCTACGTGTCATAAGGAGAAAAGCCCAGAAAGAAAAATCAAAGGATCACACCTCTTGGCCGCGGATCCACGGCCAAACCCCCCTCTTGGCCACGGATCCGCCGCGGTCCAGATGGGTTAGGAGCTGGATTTTCTCTGGTTGAATCTTAACTAATGGCTTCCAAATTTGGAAGCTAGAGTTCTGGCTTTTGGAGTATAAATAAGGACCGAGAGCCTCTTGGAAAAATCATCAAGCCGACGAGATCACGAAGTCCAAGACGGCTCACGCATCCAGGCTGATCATCAACGGTTCATCTACCTCCTTAGAAGAGATCGAGAAGCAAACTAGGTTTTTGTAATCATTTTCTAAGGAATCAAAGTGTACTTGATCTTGTTGATTAATAAAGGTAGTTTATTTTATTGCATTTTTATTTTCTTCATGATTTCTATCTCTTCTTATCCCAACATGCGTGAGTAATTCTTCGCTTATTAGGGTTCATGGGATTAGGGTAGGTTAATGGATGGTGAAGATCCTTACTTTTTTTAAGTCATATAAAGTTTATAAACTCTATCAAAAGAATAGTTAACATCCTAATTGGGCGCACTACCAATTCATTGATAGTCTCGACCGCGATTAGAGATTAGATTAACAATTGTTTTGGTAGAGGCTAGATATGAACGGAGTTCCATGTCGAGATAGGAGTTAAGAGTGGGGACCCTTTTCCCTCCAGAAATCCTAATCTACATGCATCACTGTCGTCCTAGTTTTAAATCTATTAAAGGATAAAAAGAGTAATTTTTAATTAATCATCCATAACTACTAAATCCCAATGAACCCTACAAGCCCCCTTCTACTATAAAACCTACTTCCGTAGCTAATCTAGATCTATATTTTGCATCCGTGTTTAACGTAGATCTAGATCCTACAACCATTCTTCAATATTCTTTATTCCTCCTCTCTTTTTCAACACATCTAAAGTAAGAATAAAAGGTTCAACGTTTCCCAGAGGACGACCCGTACTCATCTCGGTCTAGCTACGCGCGACACCGTTATTGATTGCGGTTAACTACTACTACACAATTCCACATCAATCACACACCACAGCACAACGGTGTGTCAGAGCGATGGAATCGAACCCTATTAGATATGGTACGATCCATCATTAGTGATGCTGAGTTGCTCCTCTCCTTTTGGGGGCATGCATTGGAGACTGCAACTTTTCTGTTGAGCAAAGTTCCAACCAAGACCATGTCTACCACTCCATATGAGATATGGTATGGGAAGAGACCATCTCTTAAACGAGTTAAGATTTAGGATTGTCCAGCTTTTGTTAAAAAGCAGAATCCAGACAAACTCGAGACACGATCGGTCAAGTGTATATTTGTGGAATATCCGAAACATTCGTTTGGGTATCTTTTCTACCACAAGGAGGAACAGAAGGTGTTTGTTTCTCAGTATGCCACGTTTTTAGAAAATGAGATCTTTCCAAACGATGCTGATGGTAATATGGTAGATCTAGAAGAAGTTCTAGAGACACAAGTTACAAATGACGACTTGGTTGAACCTGAAGTTGCAACAGAACCTAATGAACCTCAACCACTCCGTAGATCTGGTAGGACTTCTCGCCCACCGGAGAGATACTGCGGTTTTCTCGTTGATGGTGATGGAGAAGATTGCATCATGGATGATGATGATCCTACCAGTTTTCAGCAAGCTATCATGAGTGGTGACTCTGTGAAATGGCTGGATGCCATGAGATCCGAAATGGAGTCTATGCACACCAACAAAGTATGGACTTTGGATGTTGTACCCTTTGGGGTAAAACCCGTAGGGTGCCAATGGATCTTTAAGAGAAAGATTGGTGTAGATGGGCAAGTGGAGACCTATAAGGAAAGGCTTGTGGCGAAAGGATTTCGACAAAGACCAGGACTGGACTATGACGAAACCTTTTCTTCTGTAGCCATGTTTAAATCCATTTGGATCCTAGTTGCTATTGCTACTCACTACGACTATGAAATATGTCAGATGGGCGTTAAAACGGCTTTTCTAAATGGTGATTTAGAAGAATGCGTTTATATGGATCAGCCAGAGGGCTTCATTGATAGTGGGAGCAGCGAGAAAGCATGTAGGTTGCTTAAATTCATTTATGAATTAAAGCAGGCATCACGGAATTGGAACATCTGTTTTGATGATGTTATCAAAGAGTTTGATTTCGTCAAAAATCCAGATGAACCTTGTGTTTATAAGAAGATTGTAGGAAGTACTGTCACATTCCTCGTATTGTATGTGGATGACATTCTTCTGATAGGAAACGACGTTCCTATGCTACAATCGGTCAAACTGTTCTTATCACAAAGGTTCTCCATAAAGGACCTGGGTGATGTCTCGTATATATTGGGCATGAAGATCTATAGGGATAGATCTAAACGGTTATTAGGATTGTCCCAAACCAGATACATTAACACCATCCTAAAAAGGTTTAGCATGGAAGACTCCAAATGGGGTTCCTTACCTGCTAGTCATGGAGTCACTCTCTCTAACGACTTTTGCCCAAAGACTGATGAAGAGAGAGCTCGGATGAGCATTATACCCTATGCTTCTGCTGTAGGATCTATAATGTATGCGTTGTTATGTACACGTCCTGATGTAGCTTATGCACTGGGTGTAGTAAGCAGGTATCAATCCAACCCAGGGGAGAATCTCTGGACAGCAGTGAAGAACATTCTAAGGTACTTGCGAAGGACTAAAGAAATGTTCTTGGTGTATGGTAACGGAGATCTCCAAATGGAGGCCTTTACTGATTCAAGCTTCCAGAGTGATAAGGATGACAGCAAATCTATCTCAGGGTTTGTCTTTACCCTCAATGGAAGGGCGGTGTGTTGGATGAGTTCCAAACAGGATAGCGTTGCAGACTCCACGATGGAAGCTGAGTATATTGCTGCAAATGATGGTGCCAAGGAAGCCGTCTGGGTGAGGAAGTTCATCTCGGAGTTAGGAGTAGTTCCGACCATTATTGATCCAATACCATTGTATTATGATAATAATGGGGCTATGGCATTGGCCAAAGAGCCCAGGTCCCATCAGCAATCCAGACACATCCTCAGGCAATATCATCTGATCCGGGAGATAGTAGATCGCCGCGAGATCGAGATTCGGACAGTAGATACAAAAGATAGCGCCGTGGATCCACTCACTAAGGCCCTCCCTCTGCCGCAGCATGAGCGACTTTTTGAGATGTTGGGTATGAGATGCGTCAATAATTGGCCTTAGTGCAAGTGTGGGATTTTTGGATATATGTATGCCCTAGAGACCATTATTTGATAGTGTATGTACATGTGTGTGTGTGTGTGTGTGTGTGTGTGTGTGTATTCAGAGGACATTCTTGTTCGACATGATAGTATGCTATCTGGTTGCATTTTTATCTTGACATGTTCATTTGATCATGCTTTCATTCATTTGGTACATGTTGATATACCCCTTAAGATATACAGGATTACTGAGATTATGATGCAGATCATACTAGTGGGACATGAGTAGTCTATGAGCATATCCTTGAAATGTTCATAGTCATAGGTGTATCGAGACTGGGTATCGATATTACCAGAGTAGACTAGCGTATACGTTGCTTGTCCCATATGATGGGCGATGGATGATCCCATATCCATTGGTGTGGTGACACCAAAGACCGTATACGGGTGCTCAGTGAGACTGCGTACACTGAACGGACTCGCCGAGAACTCCTATGTGGTATTATATCTATCGTCGGATAGCAGTTCTCAGGTGACACTGGTACAGTTTAGTTTATAGACCCGAGATCGTCATAGAGTCTTGTGTGCCTCCCACTGTACTTTGATCTCCACCCTACCACGGCTCTACTGAGTCGTGCAAACAGGTGGATTTTGGGTACAGTCCCAAGGCATATGGAGGCAATGAGCGATAGGAGGGTTTCGTCTCTTCCGGTATTGGGGGTTGATGTTGCACCATGTACGATTGGCTATAACAGGAAGTCCCTGGCCAGGGCTGCTGAGATTTACCGATAACTGTTATCAGTAGTTTCTCGATCTGTTATGAGCCATATATTGGCATGACTTATTAGGTTATTGGGGTCGACGATACCATCCCTAGACTCACATATGCAGCATATTTGACGAAGAGACCGGACTGTATGGTAAGTGTTACCAGTTGGCTCGACGGGTTTTAGCAGGTTTGCTTGTGTTTCTTCTGATCGCTCAATACCTGGGAGCCTTTAAATACATATGTGCATGCTGCGCAGACTTTAATCGGACGGTTGATAATACTAGCGGCTTAGGATTAAGCCGGATTATTAAATCGGGTTTTTGATTTAATAATTTACATATGTATTTATATATATGTATTCTAGCATTATTGTTCACTATTCATTTTCTCTCTTGGCTATTCGTATTTTGGTACGAATACGCGTATATGTATTTCGATATATGTACCGGGAAGTATTCCGTATTTTATACGGAATAGCTTCTAGAAGGTGGCCACCTCTTTTGCATGATTTTCCATTTTTGGAAAATTCATTTGACTCACAAATGAGGTGGAGATGTGAGGTGGCATGTGCATAGTGATAATCATGGTTTTGGGCATGTAGCAAAGTATGGTTGTGAATTATTTATTTGATTATTGGATAAGATCTTTTTTGGTAGGCATGAGAGAAAGGGGGGCCGGCCATTTTTTTATGGGGAGCTCATTTCATTTTGTTAAAATGACACTTCATTATTTATCACTCCCTCACTCTCTCATGCTCTCAAAAAAAACATATAGCCATTTTTGCTCATGCCAAAGATCACCTCTTTCATCTTCTTCTTGCATTGCTCATTTGAGTTTTGGGTTGAGAGAAAATTATAGTGACATTTTCATACACCCCCACTCTCCATCGCTAGCGACTTTGGAGCGTCGGTTACCTCGTTCGATGAGGTTGGAGCTTGCGCCGTTTCCCTCGGGTGGATCATCGGAGATGGAGGAAGACCGGCAACCAAACCACATCAAAGGACCGCTAGGAGTTTGGAATGAAGACCGAAGGACTCGGATCAACTCGGTATAACGATTCTAACTCTTAGTTAGTTTGCTAGTTTAGGGTTTAAGGTCGATCCGTAAATTGGGTAGCGGTAGCGCCAGTTTAGAAAAATTTTATTCCGCATTTTAGCCGCGTTTCGATGGCCGGGGCGCTGCCGCAACCCTTCATGGTTTCAGAGCCACCCTTTAAACCCCTTACTAGCTTGTTTAAACGTGTTTAAAAGATCGATCGACGGAAATTGCCAAAATCACGATTTCGTTTTTGTGTTTGCTGTCGATTTTCAAAAGTGTTCAAAAAATTATTTCCAGAAGCTTAAAAATCCGTGTAGGCAATTTTAAGGGTACAGAAAAAATTTGAGCACCTGAAGCCTTCAAGTCGCCGCGGAACCGCCGCACTTACCCCCTATTGGCGGCGGTTCTGCGGCCATTTAGCGGTGACGAGCTTCCAAATTTTCTCTATAGCTCAGTTACTTGGAATTGTGATTTTTGATATATACTGTCTTGGCCCAGATTTCAGTGAAGTGTTGTTTTTGCTATTGGGGCCAAATTGGAATTTAGTCGATTGATATTTTAAGTGTGCGTTTATCTGTACATACATTATAATCTGCGACCGTGAATGTCATTTGATCGGTAAACCCGTCTAACTGCTATATGTTCCTTTAGACGGGTTTGTGAATGTGACATTCACGTTGATGTTCTGTGATGTGTTGTGATGTTGGTTGGATTGTCATGGTGGATAGCTGTGGTGCAATGTTAGTACAGTTTTTATTTCATTTGTACATTTGATATTGCGGGGCGAGCGTCCGACATGTGGACATCCATCACTGCCAGTTTGTATATTATTCTTTTAGGGCACGACCGGGTTGAGGTCGATGTCACCCTTGTATATTATTTTCCTTTCGGTACTAGGATTACCCCGTGGTGGAGTGCACGAATAGCCGGATTCTAGAGGGCAACTGGTCCGCAACTCATGGCGTTGGGACGGAGAGGACCTTACTCTAGAATTGGCGGGCTATTCGCCGCACTCGTAGGGGGTATAGGTATGACCCACGGAGGGGCTCTCAAGTTACCGGATTCCGAGAAGTGCCGGGTGGCCCATTCACGTTGTTGAAGGGGGCTGTCTCACTTCTGATTTTGGCGGGTAACTTACCGCGCTCGTAAGGGTCTAGGTTTCAGTGCACATGCTATCCACACGACAGGGAACGTCCGGTCTCACTTGCGGCTCAAGTGAAACTCGGGGCTCCAGATTATCCACCATTCTGTGTTGCTTCTATGATGTTTCTGTGATGTTGCTTTATATCATGCCTGGGACGAATGTTATATATATTTATATATACTAGTAGATGTTGTATATGTTTTGCACCCGCGCTAGCCCAGTCCCCGCTCTGTCGTTACTTAAGTAACCTAACGGGTGATGACGAGACCCAGTGGCGAATGCGGATGGCATATACGTACATTTTATTTTCGTTCTTTTCTGGTGTGATTAATTGATGGGACTACATTGATTCTTATCAATGCAAGGATAAAACAAACCAATATATGATGTTGTTGGAACCAAGTTTTTAAAAACTGACATTACAGACATTCTCTTTTGCTTTGCACAGTGGTATTCGATTGGGAATATCCTGCACCTCATTCGACGAGGCAAGGGCCGAGATCCCTTCATCGGGAGTGACCCCTTGAGTAAAAGTTTGCGTCAACGTAATAACTTTACTATAGTCATTTCCTTTTGCTTTGCATCGTGGTATTCAGTTTTGGATACCCTGCACCCCATTCGACGGGGAAAGAGCCGAGATCCCTTCACCGGGAGTGACCTCTTTAGCAAAAGTTTTCGTCACTATATATTTGCAAAACCACTTGGATTCCTTCAACGAGATCAAGTTCATTACGTTAAATGTTTTTCACCAAAAACCAGCCATAGCCCTCCGTCATTTCTTATAAGTACTATTTGGTATTCGTGCTATGTTTGTTGGCAAGCGTCAAGGTATAGTGTACGGTAGCTGAATAATACTTATTTTTAGCATGGATATGCGATTGATCGGGATAGTCGTACAGCTTTGTTGGTAAGCGTCAAGGGCTTGTGCGGGTGGGTTCGAGTTAATCCAGGACAATGACGGGTTGAACTTGACTAGTGGCTTATAACTTGTTGGCAAGCGTCAAGGTTATAGGTCGTTAGGGGTAAAAATCATATCGGGATTTTCAAACATACAGGAAACTTGCCAGGCTTGCGCATACCTTCTGGAGTGTGGTGACTTGAGTGGCTTCCATCAAGTTATTATGCGATGATAGTTAGATCCCGATTCCCACTGATGAGTTGGATTACTCCTCGGGTGATTCCGACTAATTTTCCTTTTGGGTTTGGAGGAGAATTCAAGGAAACAGTGGGAGCCATCCAGATTAGATAAAATGATTAACCATTCTAATCTAGGTTAGAGTGCACGCTGAGTGTTTCTTTTCTCTCTCTCTCTGGCTGGGACTATGACCCGACCTTTGACTAAAACTCTTGAAACCAAGTTTACCGAACCTTCATATAACACTTTTGGTTTTTTTGGAATGTCACGGTGTTGCATACATCATTGCCACTTCTATATCACCTTTGCATTTCTCCAGAACACCCCGTATCACTACGAACATCCACTTCCATTGGATAAATCCATCGTATAGTTACAAACGAACTCGAAGAAATTTTTTCGAGGATGGATTCTGGTTCTGGAGAGATTGAATAGGATTATTCGGTTGTCTTTTCTCTTTACCCTCTCTCAGGTTGTGAAGGCTCCTAGGATTAGGAGAGGGTACACCTATTGAGCTTATTGGATAGTCTTCCTCCAAACCATAGGTAGGTGTCGAACGGTAGGGAAGGAAGAAAACCAACATGCTTAACTGTGGTGTATAGAAGGTAATAAGTAAAGACATATAAAGGGATTAGAATAATGGCAAAGAAAATTGCGATCACCATTTTTCACGACAAAGACCATGTATACCCCTGCCACTCCTACATCCACTTTGCATTTCTCTAGGATACTCCGTCACTACGGATATCCACTTCCATTGGATAAATCCACCGTATAGTTATATACGAACCCGAAGGAAATTTTTCGAGGATGGATTCTGGTTCAGGAGAAATTGAATAGGATTATTCAGATGTCTTTTCTCTTTACCTTCTCTCAGGTTGCGAGGGCTCCTAGGATTAGGAGAGTACACCTATTATGTTTATTGGATAGTCTTCTTCAAAACCTTAGGCTGGTGCTGAAGGGTAGGGAATGAAGAAAACCAATTAGCGTAAAAGAGGTGTACGGAAGGTAATAAGTAAAGACATATTAAAGGGATTGCAGTGAGGGCAGGTAAGTATATGGTTACTGTCATGATTCAGGATAATGGAAGAGACGTTACTAGGAATACCAGTTAACCTTTTTGAAACATTTTCGTGTTTCAGTTTTACTGTGCGATTTTAATTGAAAACAGTTTTCCCAATAAGAATCTAACTCCAGGATATGTATTTACCAGATCAGTTTCTTACATCTGTATGTTATTACGGATGGTGAGTGGGAGTAAGATATTGGGAATTGGGTGATTAGATCCTCATTATATTGGAATTCGTTGTAATTGGTGATATTTGAGAAAATCATCTGGTTATTACCGGATGGCAAATATTTGGTTTTGAATATCCGTTGTTATGCACCAATTTCAAACGATATAGCTGTACATTTATTTTATAAAGTGAGATATAACTTTTTAAAATTGTGTCTATGACATTTACCTATATCAGTTGGTGATTAGGTAAGGTGCATTCAACAGCGGTGTAACTCTTCTTAACCATACTACAGTTTTTCAACCTACGACGCACAGGGTTTGAGTTGTTGAACTCAGGAGACTTATATAGAGTATTGTATGTTGTCCAGTGTCTATTAAGACAAAGGGGCTGGTACTCGTACTATATTCTGTTTACTCATGACTTCTCTTAATTTAGACAGGTATTTCGTTGAAATACAAGGTTCGGATTTTGAGAAGTTATAGGTATAAGAATAAAGTAGAGAACCATTTATTAGAAGTATCAGAATTCTTCGAAATAGTCAAAGATGTAGATACTTGTGTTTGGTATTCCATTGATAGCAATGGTTTTAAGAACTTGCTTCTCTTTCGGGTTACTCATATATGGATGCACTCCTAGATGAGTAATGCTGATTGTCTTCTTTCCATTTGGTTGATATGCACTGGAGACAGCTGCATGATTTTGAATCTGGTTCCAAATTAGATTAGTGCTTTTGTTTTTATATTAGATATATATAGAATCAATTTATATCTTAACGATGTTAAGGTATAGGGAGTTGTCCGGCTGATGCTTAAAACCAGAATCCGGATAAACTCTAGGCACGTTTCAGTAATGGCTGTTTGTGGGTTATCCCGGGCTTTGATGAGGGTTAACTTTCTACCATCAGGAAGATCAATATTTATATTGTTCTTAACTCACCACAGTTTTAATAAAATGGATTTTTTCAGAAAAACATAAGTGAGAGTATGGTAGAACTGGAAGTAATTCCAGAACCACAAATGATCACTGAAGATTTAATAGAACCTAAGAATTTAATTAGTTTCGACATTCCATTAGCCACTCCGCAAATTTGGTAGGTAACCTCAGGCACCCGAGAGGTACTTCGGTCTTCTCAGAGACGGTGACAGGGAGGTTCTTGTTTACCCAGACTTGTCATTGCTGCTGTTCTAGACTATAAGACCCGGCAGGAGGATGAGTATAGCATCATTCTAAACTAACTTTAGAAGTGCACGCGTATATGACTCTGCCAGAGGGTTGTTGTAGTCAGTGGGAGTAACGGAAGCATAGTGAGCAAGTAGCTTATGTCTATTTATAGACTAAAGCAGGTATAGTGGAAATAGATCGTCTATTTTTTATGTGACAGTCATAGGTCTTGACCTCATCAGAATAGGAGATGGATCTGGTAAGAAGGTAGTAGAGAGTGATGTCCAGATATTAGGATGACATGCACTTGATAGGAAGAGATATTCCTGTACTACGATCGGTTATACTGTGGTTGTCACAAAGTTGTTTCTCCACATAGGATATAGATATAATATCAGGTTTTCTGTTTACCAGATCTATGGTTTTAGATCTAGATTTGGGAAGTATCCTAATTTGGGTACTTTGACATTAAATGGATGACTCCTGGCATGGTGGTCTACCTGCAGGTGATGGAGTCAACCTCTCTAAAGGTGTCTTACAGACTAAAGGGGAGAGGGATCTACATGATTAGCATATCACTTGCTTAGGCAATTGAGTTAATCATGAAATGTCAAGTACCACACCAGATATTGCTTTTGCACTAAATGCAATATGCTGATATATTAATCTAATCCTCGAGAAACATTGGGAAGCAGTTTATGAACATAAATGGATATTCTTGGGATATGGTAACGGCAGCCTCCTTCAGGAGACGGTTATCATTTCAGGCTTCCAAGGTGACCTGGATGGCAGAGTGACTGTCAGAGTTATAGCTTTTCCCTCTTCTGGGGGACGGTATGTTGGACAGGTGGTCCAAGCGGATACTGATTAAATTCAGTGGATGATACAGTCTAAGAGGTTTGCTGGATTTGGAGTTCGTTTGTGAACTGGGTCCCATCAGATATCCAGACAAATTCTAAGACAAGTATTGCTCATTTCGGGAGATAGTTTTCTCCGCGAAGTTGAGATATAGAGAGATACAGAAAGAAACATTGGAGCGGATCCACTCACTGAGGCTATTTCTCGAACGCAATCATTTTCGCAAACAGGCTTTGCGAAACTGATTAGTAGAGAAGTTGGGTGTTCGGTATCACACGGGCTGTGAGTATGCGACATCGCAATAATTGGCCTTAATTGCAAAGGGGAGATTGTTGGCTATAGTGCCCTCAAGGCAATTATCATAGTTGCGGACTTGTGATTATGATGATTGAGGCAGGACCTATACCGATAAAACAATCTTACTTAAGATGATAGTATGCTATCTGGTTTGTCTTTATCATCATATTGATAGAGCCCATAGGATTCTTGCTTGACTGCTAGCATTATGATGGCGATCATATATGCGGGAGCTGGGGTCTATAAGCATATCCTTAAATGTCCCTAGTCGTAGGAGTATCGAGACTGGGCATCGATACTCCAGTGTAGACTAGTGTATACTGATCGAGACCCTGACGAGGGGCGGTGGCCAGGTCTCACAAGCCATTGGTGTTAGTTTGTTCACCTAAGATAGTATACAGGTGCTCATTGGGATATGAGTACACTGGACGGACTCGTCGGGAACCTGCTAGTTGGTATTATACCTATTGTCAGATAGCAGTTCCCAGGTGACATGTGTACAGGTTAGTCTGTCGACATGAGATCGTCATTTGTCTCGTGTGAGTTCCCACTGTTCTTTGATTACTACCCTACTACGGCTCAAAAGTGTCGTGCAAACAGGTTTTAGTTGGGTACAGTCCCGAGCCACATGGAGGCAGTGATCGGATCGTCGGGGATTCGTCTCTCTCGGTATTGGGGGTTGATGTCGCGTTGTGTACGGATGGCCATCACCATAAATCCGTGTCCACAGTGGACGAGAATTATCTATCCAGGATCGATAGTTTCTCAGGTGGTGATGGGGTTTCATACCGACACTAAATGTCGCGTTGTTAGGGGTCTGACTTTATCCACCCCCTTAGACTCGATATGCGATACTCTTAGACGAACAGACCGGACTGTGCGGATATTGTCACTGACAGGCTCAGTAAGGGTTCAGGATGAGTTTGCTCGTCGGCCTCCCTTTCGCTCAATACCTGGGTAGCCGTTACGTACAGCTAGTGCCGCTGACGTGCTTGTGGTTAAACCCACTGCCAGCGTATTGACGAGTCTTTAGAGTCCCACACAGAGGGTTTTTCACGGTTCAGGCGATATGGTGTACATGACGTATGTTGGTACATACATGTGTCCGATTAAATATGTGCATGCTGCGCAGACTTTAATCGAACGGTTGATAATACTAGCGGCTTAGGATTAAGCCGGATTATTAAATCGGGTTTTTGATTTAATAATTTACATATGTATTTATATATATGTATTCTAGTATTATTGTTCACTATTCATTTTCTCTCTTGGCTATTCGTATTTTGGTACGAATACGCGTATATGTATTTCGATATATGTACCGGGAAGTATTCCGTATTTTATACGGAATAGCTTCTAGAAGGTGGCTACCTCTTTTGCATGATTTTCCATTTTTGGAAAATTCATTTAACTCACAAATGAGGTGGAGATGTGAGGTGGCATGTGCATAGTGATAATCATGGTTTTGGGCATGTAGCAAAGTATGGTTGTGAATTATTTATTTGATTATTGGATAAGATCTTTTTTGGTGGGCATGAGAGAAAGGGGGGCCGGCCATTTTCTTACGGGGAGCTCATTTCATTTTGTTAAAATGACACTTCATTATTCATCACTCCCTCACTCTCTAATGCTCTAAAAAACACATATAGCCATTTTTGCTCATGCCAAAGATCACCTCTTTCATCTTCTTCTTGCATTGATCATTTGAGTTTTGGGTTGAGAGAAAATTATAGTGACATTTTCATACACCCCCACTCTCCATCGCTAGAGACTTTGGAGCGTCGGTTAGCTCGTTCGACGAGGTTGGAGCTTGCACCGTTTCCCTCAGGTGGATCATCGGAGATGGAGGAAGACCGGCAACCAAACCACATCAAAGGACCGCTAGGAGCTTGGAATGAAGACCGAAGGACTCGGATCAACTCGGTATAACGATTCTAACTCTTAGTTAGTTTGCTAGTTTAGGGTTTAAGGTCGATCCGTAAATCGGGTAGCGGTAGCGCCAGTTTAGAAAATTTTTATTCCGCATTTTGGCCGCGTTTCGATGGTCGGGGCGCTGCCGCAACCCTTCACTTATGCAGTATAAAGACTGTTTCTCATGGAACTATTCCGAGATGCCGGGATTAGATCCAGAGATAGCTGTGCATAAACTGGCGATATCGCCGGATATCAAGACAGTCAAACAGGCGCCAAGAAGAATGCGGCTTGAGCTTGAGATGAGTATCAATGCCGAAGTCAAGAAGCTAATCGACTCCTGCTTCATCCAAGAAGTTCAATACCCTGACTGGATCGCCAATATTGTTCCGATATTGAAGAAAAATGGGACAGTATGCATCTGCATAGATTTTTGGGATCTCAACAAAGCTTGTCCGAAAGATGACTTCACAGTGCCTGTTACCGAGATGATGATCAATAACACGTCCACCCATGAAGTCTTCTCCTTCATGGATGGATCTTCAGGGTACAACTAAATCAAGATGCATCATGAAGACCAAAAGCACACTGCTTTCCAGACCCCACTATCAACGTACGAAGGTGGTGAAGGTTGACATGGTTGACACAAAGTGGGTTGCAACGTCGAACTGTTTCTCCTAGACGCTTCTATTTGATCTTTCAAAGAAATTTTGGGCATGCAGGGATCGTCCTTAAATCGACCGAAACAATTGACGTACGAGGCAAAATTAGGTTCGGGATACCAAAGTTCGGCAAGAGATTTATGAGGTGGGGTACCCATGATGTAAGAAGGGAGAAGAAAAAGAATGTGGGTGCACGGATTTCTTAGCGACAAAATTTGCAAGTCTTTTTTAAAAATTTACCTTTTTCTTTTTCTCTTTATTTGGAACTTTTTGCAAATTTTTTTTTCCGATAAAGGGCTTTGACACAAATGCAATCAACCACAAATATACAATCAGGCCTAGATCTAGGGTCACCTAGGTCAGCTAGACAGCTCCTAACTGTTCCAAAAGGCCAGAAATAGGACCTCAAACCGCCTCTTCACCGCCAATTGCAGCCAGGTAAGTGCCAGGTGAGTGGGAGGCTCTCCACTACAAGTAGTGGTCCTAATTAAGTAACCACTTGCCTTAGACACAATTGCCTAGACACCGCAAAGTCAGGTCAGGATCAACGGTTGATGCCTACAACTAGTCCTCTGTCCTATTGAGCGCGACGTCCTTAGGGCTGAGTCTAGTAATTTTTAATTAAAATTGGTCAATGCAATATGCCTTATGTGTGTTAGTGTATATGCCCTAGAGACCATTACTGTATCATACTGGTTTGTATATTACTTAATGGAAGCTTGGGATATTCACCTTGTATATACAATCTTGCTCAAAATAGTAGTATGCTACTTGGTTTGTTTCTACTTCAATGTGTACATGTGTTTATTTTATCATATCACTTATACGCATTAGTGGAGCCCTTATGATCTTTGCTTGATTACCAGCGTTGTGATGGCAGTCACACTAGTGGGGGCTGGGTAATCTATAAACACATCCTTATACAGGTCCCTAGTCGCAGGACTATCGAGACAGGGCATCGATACTCCGGAGTAGACAGGCGCATGCGCTTCTCATCCCAGTGTGGGAGACGGTCTGTCCCACAGCCGTCAGTACGTCGTACTTGAGATAGTATGCGGGTGCTCGTTAGGTTACGAGTACACTGGACAGGACTCGTCGGGAACTGACAAGTTGGTATTATACCTATCATCAGTTATCAGTTCCCAGGTGACATGAGTACAGCTTAGTCCGCTGACTTGACACTGGCACTTCGCCTCGAGTGTGTTCCCACTGCACTTTGATCACTACCCTACCACGGCTCAAAGGAGTCGTGCAAACAGGTAGTGGTTGGGTGCAGTCCCGAAGCACTTGGAGGCAGTGACGGTTAGACAGGATTCGTCTCTCCCGGTATTGGGGGTTGACATCGCGCTGTGTCTAGGAGAGCCATTACACGAGTAGTCCCTGGCCAGGGCAAGCGAGATATACAGGTAGACTTCCAATGTTATCTCAGGGTGTTTTGGGCTTCACTCCGACACGACTTGTACCGCTA
Organism: Agapanthus africanus; assembly: GCA_030015575.1. Classification (NCBI taxonomy): domain Eukaryota; kingdom Viridiplantae; phylum Streptophyta; class Magnoliopsida; order Asparagales; family Amaryllidaceae; genus Agapanthus; species Agapanthus africanus. The sequence continues at coordinate 45,192,085 of CM057344.1, forward strand.
TTAGGGGACTGATGTTTACCGCCCCCTAGGCCCGACATGCGATGTATCAGACGAACAGACCGGACTGTACGGAGACTGTCACATTCAGACTCAGTGGGAGTTCAGATGGGGTTCACCTCATCAGTCTTCTTATCGACATCTACCTGGGGATCGTTACGCACAGCTAGTGCCGCTTGCGGTCTGTGGTTAAACCCACTGCCAGCGTAGTGTCGAGTCTTTAGAGTCCCACACAGAGGGCTATTCGCCTCTGGGCAAAACAGAGTAGAGGTCGCATGGTTTTGCGACAGGGTTCGTTCTCATCTGCGCACTTGTGCACGTTTGGAGTCCGGACAGATATTACTAGCTGGCTCTGGATTGAGCCAGATACTGGTATATGTTTTGGGGTTGATTTTATCTCTTAGTATTCATGTACCTCGGAACAAGAATGCGGGTGTGTATGCACAGTTGATTGAGGTGGAGGAAGAGGATTTTCATTAGGGTTTCGGAACGGGTGCGTATGCACAGTTGACAGTCGTCTTTTTCCAAACCCTAATGAATTTATGATATATCAATTAATAATATTAATTAAATGAAATTGTGTCATGGTTGGTTTTGTTGACTTGTTGACCAAGGTTGACTTGTTGACCATGGTTGAAAGTTTGACCATCATCATTACTTTGCAAAGATGCTCTTTGATTCTAGCAAAATTCATTTAATGAATGTAATGATAATGGTCATTCCAAACCTTCCATCAACTATTTCTTTTTTATTATTATTGTTAATTTGATAATTCTTTTCATTTTGTTATGGTTGCAAAATGAGAAGGATATTATTCATTTCTATCATAACACTTCTCTCTCCCCACTTCTTCTTCTTCCTCCTCTAGTTCAAGGAGCTCCCTTCTCATATGTTGAGAATCCATCTCCTTGAGATAAAAACACCCCAAAGCCACTCTCTACTCACTCTAGGGTTAGAGGTTTAGCAAGCCAAAGATCCTAGTTCACTCAAACTTCGAGAAAGAGCCCGAAGGTTGAACCCTCAGGTGGATCCATCTTTGACGGAAGAAGGCGACGAGGAAAGCGCCATCAAACCCTACAAAGGTTTCAAGAAGAAGGAGTTCAAGTTAGGTATAACCTTTTATCCGAGTAGCTAACTCTCTTTAGCATGATAGCTAGTTTAGCTTAGAAAAGATCCCGACTTTGATAGTCCATGTTGCCCTTTGCGCTAAAAATTTGTTTTTTATACCGTTTCCGCCTCCCCGTAAGAACCGGGGACGGCAACGTGGACTTACACTGGTATCAGAGCCTAACTAAACTTAAACTAGCTTAGTAGTAAAGTGTATGGAAGTTCGAACGGAAAAATCGCAAAAACCGGAAAAACAAAACCCTAACTTTCTGTTGAAAATTTTTGTGCTCTAAAATTAAAAAGTTTTACTCCTAAAATCGGCTCAGGGTTTTGTGAGAACACCCACCAAAAACGATCCCCTGATTCCCTCAAACCGCCGCGGTTCCGCGGCAATAGGTATGCATTTGCCGCGGAACCGCCGCCGTTTAGGCTCCTCTCGTGATCGGGTTTTGTGCAGTGTTCTTCTGGTATGGTTTTGGGATTTTTCAGATGGTTTATTTGTGCCCAGGTTTTCCAGAAAAGAAATTTGTTTTTGGGGGCCTATAAATCCGTATTTTTATCGAACTTCACTACACTTTGACTATATTGGTTATATCTGTGATGTTTATATGTATTGAACGTCGGCTAATCGCTATATGTTGATTAGTCGGGGTTATATATATCTGTGATCTGTGTTTGATGATGGTTTGTGTATATGAATGCGTTGGACTGTCGCGGGTGAATAGCCGGGGTGGATGTGAGATGAGTGTTTCTTTTTCTTTCATTCATGTAAAATGTAAATTGATGTAATATTATTATTTGTATGGCCGCACAACCGGGTCGGGGTTGTAGCCGTCATTGTATAATTCTTTTTACTGTTTTTGCTCCTAGGATAGACCCATGGAGGGGTGCACAAACTACCGGGTATCTCGAAGTGCCGAGTGGCCTACTCACGGCGATGAGGGAGGTTGCTCCACTTCGGGGTACTTGGCGGTTAGTTTGCCGCACCCGTAGGGGTCTTGGGTGGGGTTTTGGCTACTCACCGCGACCGTGTAATCCGCTTTTCGTTGCAGGCTCGAAAGGATTGCGGATTCCTAGTATATCCAATGTATTCATCTGTGATCTGTAATGTCTATCATTGCTATATATTAATAACTATTTAGGCGTTGCTTATGTTTTACAGCCGCGCTAGCCCAGCCCCCGCTCTGTCGTTAGTTAAGTAACCTAACGGGTGATGACGGGACCCCGTGGCGAATGCGAATGGCATAAGCGTACGTCATATTTTGGTTGTTTTCTGCAATGGTAGGATTAAATGATGGGACGCATTAAAAGAACTAATGCAAGAATATCACGCATTAAAAGAACTAATGCAAGATAATAAACCAAGCTAAAGTCGTTGGAACACTTTCGAAAAACCACTCGGTTCTTTTCAAAACTAACTTTTAAATGCGGAGCTTGAGCCACTCCTTTTAAAAGCTATCTTGTTCCATCGATTATATCAAGTTCACTACGTTCACGGTTTAGCCAAAACCATTCGTAGCCCTCCGTCGTTTCACATGAATAGTCAATAGTATTCAAGCTGTGTTTGTTGGCCAAAGTCAAGGCATAGTGATTGGTAGCTATTGGGTATTCATGTGTAGCATAGATAGATGCGTTGATTTGAAACAGTCGTACTGCCTTGTTGGCCAAAGTCAAGGGTAGGTACGGGTGGATTCAAATTAACCTGGAAAATGACGGGTAGAACTTGACATGTGACTTATGATTTGTTGGCCAAAGTCAAGGTCATAAGAGCATGGGGCAAAAATCCACATCGGGAGTTTCATAAGTACTGAAACTTGCTAGATTTGCATACCATTTGGAGTGTGATGATTCTGGTAGGATTCCTTCAGTTTCGTCACGCGATGATATTTGGATCCTGATCCTACTGTGAGTATATGCTACTCCTCGGGAAATTTCTCACTAAACGATCAATGCTATAAACCTAGTAGGTGCCTAGAAAAGTGTTAGCGGGGCTACGCCCCCAAGGAAAAGAGGTTCTTAAATTAAGGAACTTCGCGAAAGCGTTGGAAAACCTCCCTCGAAGTACCGACACTGGCCTGGCTGAACGGTTAAGCAAGTATTGTGCGGTGGGATTGATCTCGACTAATTCTTCCTTTATGGTTTGAGGAGGGATTCGAGAGACAGTGGGAGCCATCCTGTTTAGACAAATTAAAAACCATTCTAAACTTGCAAGAGCATCATGCTGAGTGTTTCTTCTCTCTCTCCTAATTGTAACGACCAATAAACATGACTGGACTTAAGTTACTTCTAGATAAAAACATACTGACATGGCCAAACTACAAAGATTGGCTCAGGAATGTCAAAATGGCAATCACTTACGACAAGCTGGGGTATCTTCTTACCACCAAAGCCCCCCCCCGTCCCAGGTCCCACCTCCAGCGTCGCGGATAAGGAAATCCGTAAGACTTAGGAGATTGATTGCGCGAAGGCCAAGTGCCTCGTGCTTGCCTCTATGGACAACGAACATCAGAGGAGGCACGAGAATATGGACCTAGAATCCATATTTCTCCATACAAAAGAACTGTATGGAGAGAAGTCTCGTATCGCAAGATACGAAATATCGAAAAAGTTATTTTCGGCAAGATTGGCCGTCGGATCATCGGTAGCGGAACACGTGCTTAAGATGATTGGCTATATTGAGGAGCTCGCAGAACTTGGGACCACGTTGGAGAATGAGCTCTATACGGACTTGATTCTCCAGTCCCTTCCTTCCACTTACGCCCAGTTTATACTGAACTTCAACTTACAAGAAAAAGAAGTTGAACTTTCAGAACTCCTCAACATGCTGAGGAGCGCAGAGGGCACCCTATAGAAAGGTAGGGAAACACCCACTTTGTTTGTAGGAGGATCTTCTTCTTCTAGGTCCAAGGCGAAAGCCAAGGGAAAGAAGAAGAAAGCCCCCGCCAAACCAAGGGGCGGTGTTAGTAAAGTGGATACGAAGGGAAAGGTAAAGGCAACAAAGATAGCGGGGAAGCTTGTGGGTAAAGAGGAATGCTTCTATTGTCATAAGAGTGGACACTGGAAGAAAGATTGCAGGGCTTGGAAGGCCAGGACACAGGAACTGAAGCAGGTTGCGGCTTCAGCTTCAGGTGTGTATGTTATTGAAAACTGTCTTTCGATAAACTCTACTTCCTGGGTATTGGATACCGGATCAGGATCTCATATCTGTAATTCTTTACAGGCGTTGAGAAATCGTAGGGTTTTGAAGGCAGGTGACATGACCCTCAGAGTTGCGAACGGAGCTAGCATGGATGCTAAAGCCGTGGGGGACTATCACCTGGGAATGTCAGATGGACATGTTTTGGTTTTACGTAATTGCTTTTTTGTACCTAACGCAACTTGTAATATCATTTCTGTATCTTTGGTTTCTAAAGAAGGTTATGAATTTGCGTTTGTAAGTAATGTTGTAAACATTCACCTTAATCAAGTTCTGATTGGGTCAGGTACACTGAGCAATGGTATATACGTATTAAACCAACCACAGATTTTCAATGTCCAGAATACACACAAAAGAAAGTCTCCAGATATCAATCAGACTTTCTTATGGCATTGTAGACTGGGTCACATCAATGAGAGAAGGTTGACTAAGTTACATACAGAAGGATATTTGGATCCGTTCGAATATCAATCATATGCCACTTGTCAATCCTGTCTCAAAGGAAAGATGACAAAGACTCCGTTCACTGGACACGGAGTAAGCGCGAGCGAGCTCTTGGGACTCGTACACAGCGACGTGTGCGGTCCAATGTCTACACATGCGCGAAGCGGTTATTCTTACTTCATTACTTTTATGGATGACTTTTCAAGGTACGGTTATGTCTTCTTGATGAAACATAAGTCCGAAGCTTTTGAAAAGTTCCAGGAATATAAGAATGAAGTAGAAAAACAAACCGGCAAAAGTATCAAGATTCTAAGATCGGATCGAGGTGGAGAATACTTAAGTGCCGAGTTTCTGAATTACTTAAAAGAGAATGGAATTCTCTCTCAGCTTACTCCTCCGTACACTCCGCAACATAATGGTGTATCGGAGAGGCGGAACCGGACCCTATTGGATATGGTACGGTCCATGATGAGTAACGCTGAGTTACCACGATCTTTCTGGGGGTATGCGCTAGAATCAGCTGCATACCTTTTGAACTGAGTTCCTACTAAAATTGTGCCTACCACACCATTTGAGATGTGGTGTGGGAAGAGGCCCCATCTTAATCACATTAAGACATGGGGATGTCCAGCTTTTGTCAAAAAGCAGCATGCGGACAAGATTGAGGCACGCTCAGTACAATGCAAGTTTGTGGGATATCCAAAGAACTCCAAGGGATATTTCTTCTACTGTGAAGAGGAACAAAAAGTTCTTGTTTCTCGTCATGCCTACTTCTTGGAAACTGAGTTTTTTGGAAAACCAGATAAGTGGGAGCACAGTACAACTGGAAGAAATTCCAGAACCACAGACTATTACTGAAAGTTTAGTGGAACCAGAAGGTTCAAAAGAACAAAATATTCCTACGCCGCTCCGCAGGAGTAGTAGGCAGTCTCATCCATCCGAGAGATACTACGGTTTTCTCATAGACGGGGATAGAGAGGATTGCATCATAGATTATGATGAGCCTACTAGCTTCCAACAGGCCGTTCAGAGCGTTGACTCGGTAAAATGGCTGGATGCAATGCGGACCGAAATGGAGTCCATGTACACCAACAAAGTATGGACGTTGGACATTGCTCCAGACGGGGTAAAACCCGTAGGATGCAAGTGGATCTTCAAAAGGAAGATTGGTGTAGATGGACAGGTTGAGACCTATAAAGCTAGACTTGTTGCAAAGGGTTTTCGTCAAAGACCTGGTTTGGACTATGACGAAACCTTTTCTCCAGTGGATATGATGAAATCCATTCGGATCCTTCTTGCCATTGCTGCCTTCCACGATTATGAGATTTGGCAAATGGACGTAAAGACCGCTTTTCTAAATAGAAATTTAGAGGAGTGTGTCTATATGGACCAGCCAGAGGGTTTCATTCAGAGTGGGAGCAGCGGAAAGGTGTGCAAGTTGCTTAAGTCCATTTATGGACTAAAGCAGGCATCGCGGAGTTGGAACATCTGCTTTGATGAGACGGTCAAAGAATTTGGCTTTATCAAAAATCCAAATGAACTATGCATCTATAGTAGATTTGTAGCGAGATCTGTAGTATTCCTCGTTTTATACGTGGATGACATTCTCTTAATAGGAAATGACATTCCTATGCTACAATCTGTCAAGGGATTCTTGTCACACAGGTTCTCCATGAAAGACCTGGGTGATGCCTCATACATCATGGGGATCCGGATCCATCGTGATAGATCCAAGAGGATATTAGGACTTTCACAGTCCAGGTACATCGACACTATACTGAAGAGATTCAGTATGGAAGATTCCAAGCGCGGTAACCTACCGGCTTGTCACGGGATCACCCTCTCTAAAGAGATGTCTCCCAAGACTGATTTAGAAAGGGATCGCATGTCTATTATACCCTACGCTTCTGCGGTAGGCTCTATAATGTATGCGATGTTGTGTACCAGACCGGATGTAGCTTATGCACTTAATGTGGTAAGCCGGTATCAGTCAAACCCTGGGGAGAAACACTGGATAGCAGTAAAGAACATTCTCAAGTACCTGAGAAGGACTAAGGAGATGTTCTTGGTGTATGGCGGAAAAGACCTCCAGATCGAGGCCTTTGCTGACTCCAGCTTCCAGAGCGACAAGGATGATTCCAAGTCCATGTCGGGTTTTGTCTTTACCCTCAATGGAGGGGCGGTGTGTTGGAAGAGTTCCAAACAGGAAACCGTTGCAGACTCGACGATGGAAGCGGAATACATCGCTGCATCTGATGCCGCAAAAGAAGCTGTCTGGATGAGGAAGTTCTTGAAAGAACTTCAGGTGGTTCCGTCCATTGTTGACCCAATACCTCTGTATTGCGACAACAACGGGGCTATAGCTTTAGCGAAGGAACCCAAGTCCCATCAGAGATCCAGACACATCTTAAGGCGGTATCACCTGATCAGAGAGATCGTGAATCGCAAGGAGATCGAGATTCGGAGGGTTGCTTCAGAAGAAAACACTGCAGATCCATTCACCAAGGCCCTACCCCAGACACAGTTCGAGCGGCTGATCCAGATGATAGGTCTTCGATACGCCAGTACATGGCCTTAGTGCAAGTGGGAGATTGTTAGTGTATATGCCATAGAGGCCATTACTGTATCATACTGGTTTGTATATTACTTAATGGAAGCTTGGGATATTCACCTTGTATATACAATCTTGCTCAAAATAGTAGTATGCTACTTGGTTTGTTTCTACTTCAATGTGTACATGTGTTTATTTTATCATATCACTTATACGCATTAGTGGAGCCCTTAGGATCTTTGCTTGATTACCAGCGTTGTGATGGCAGTCACACTAGTGGGGGCTGGGTAATCTATAAGCACATCCTTATACAGGTCCCTAGTCGCAGGACTATCGAGACAGGGCATCGATACTCCGGAGTAGACTGGCGCATGCGCTTCTCATCCCAGTGTGGGAGACGGTCTGTCCCACAGCCGTCAGTACGTCGTACTTGATATAGTATGCGGGTGCTCGTTAGGTTACGAGTACACTGGACAGGACTCGTCGGGAACTGACAAGTTGGTATTATACCTATCGTCAGTTATCAGTTCCCAGGTGACATGAGTACAGCTTAGTCCGCTGACTTGACACTGGCACTTCGCCTCGAGTGTGTTCCCACTGTACTTTGATCACTACCCTACCACGGCTCAAAGGAGTCGTGCAAACAGGTAGTGGTTGGGTGCAGTCCCGAAGCACTTGGAGGCAGTGACGGTTAGACAGGATTCGTCTCTCCCGGTATTGGGGGTTGACATCGCGCTGTGTCTAGGAGAGCCATTACACGAGTAGTCCCTGGCCAGGGCAAGCGAGATATACTGGTAGGCTTCCAGTGTTATCTCAGGGTGTTTTGGGCTTCACTCCGACACGACTTGTACCGCTATTAGGGGACTGACGTTTACCGCCCCCTAGGCCCGACATGCGATGTATCAGACGAACAGACCGGACTGTACGGAGACTGTCACATTCAGACTCAGTGGGAGTTCAGATGGGGTTCACCTCATCAGTCTTCTTATCGACATCTACCTGGGGATCGTTACGCACAGCTAGTGCCGCTTGCGGTCTGTGGTTAAACCCACTGCCAGCGTAGTGTCGAGTCTTTAGAGTCCCACACAGAGGGCTATTCGCCTCTGGGCAAAATAGAGTAGAGGTCGCATGGTTTTGCGACAGGGTTCGTTCTCATCCGCGCACTTGTGCACGTTTGGAGTCCGGATAGATATTACTAGCTGGCTCTGGTTTGAGCCAGATACTGGTATATGTTTTGGGGTTGATTTTATCTCTTAGTATTCATGTTCCTCGGAACAAGAATGCGGGTGTGTATGCACAGTTGATTGAGGCGGAGGAAGAGGATTTTCATTAGGGTTTCGGAACGGGTGCGTATGCACAGTTGACAGTCGTCTTTTTCCAAACCCTAATGAATTTATGATATATCAATTAATAATATTAATTAAATGAAATTGTGTCATGGTTGGTTTTGTTGACTTGTTGACCAAGGTTGACTTGTTGACCATGGTTGAAAGTTTGACCATCATCATTACTTTGCAAAGATGCTCTTTGATTCTAGCAAAATTCATTTAATGAATGTAATGATAATGGTCATTCCAAACCTTCCATCAACTATTTCTTTTTTATTATTATTGTTAATTTGATAATTCTTTTCGTTTTGTTATGGTTGCAAAATGAGAAGGATATTATTCATTTCTATCATAACACTTCTCTCTCCTCACTTCTTCTTCTTCCTCCTCTAGTTCAAGGAGCTCCCTTCTCATGTGTTGAGAATCCATCTCCTTGAGATAAAAACACCCCAAAGCCACTCTCTACTCACTCTAGGGTTAGAGGTTTAGCAAGCCAAAGATCCTAGTTCACTCAAAGTTCGAGAAAGAGCCCGAAGGTTGAACCCTCAGGTGGATCCATCTTTGACGGAAGAAGGCGACGAGGAAAGCGCCATCAAACCCTACAAAGGTTTCAAGAAGAAGGAGTTCAAGTTAGGTATAACCTTTTATCCGAGTAGCTAACTCTCTTTAGCATGATAGCTAGTTTAGCTTAGAAAAGATCCCGACTTTGATAGTCCATGTTGCCCTTTGCGCTAAAAATTTGTTTTTTATACCGTTTCCGCCTCCCCGCAAGAACCGGGGACGGCAACGTGGACTTACAATGTGATTTCTGGGGTCCTGGAAAGGGTGATGAAATCCCCACCCAATCTGGATTGGTTTCAAGCCCCTTAAAGTCTGATTAAAGATATGCAAAACAGAAAAAATCACTTGCAATCAATTTTTATTTTTTTTTTATTTTAAGCGCGACGCAAAGAATCCTGCACAAGATTTGCTATTTGGAAGGGGGAAGATTTTTAAGCGTAAAGAATCCTGCAGGAGATTTTTCAGAAAATATATTTGAGATCTGCAGAGGAGGAACTGCGGAGACTTACAGTGCAGTTTCAGATGAAGACGTCACCCAATGACCGCGGATGCGCGGTCAAAGTGACCCTTTAGCGGCGGAAACGCGGTGCTACAATAGATTCAGAGCCCGAGACAAAATTGCAGGTGCTGACATCACCACGGTGCCGCTCTTCCGCGGCCAAAACGGCATCCCACCGCGGTTCCGCGGTCTTCTAGACTGCTCGGATCCCGAAATTTTTTTTAAGAGGAGGATGTTACCAGAGCACCGCGCTTCGGCGGTCGAAGTGGGTATACAACGGCGGTTCCGCAGTTTTCCTGCCTTTTCGGTTCTCCAAATCTTTTCAGTCGCTCTGTTGTTCAAATCCTCAACTGCTCAGATCTTAATTTTACTGTTTTGATCTCTGGAGATTTCCAGATCCGAACTTGTTCTGCGGTCCTGCAAAATTCACACAAAAAATACCCTTCACAAAATGAAAGATGATAAATTTTTATAATTTTTTTATTTTTCAGTTTTTATGATTTTTTAATTTTATATTAATCCGAAATTGCAAAAAGGAAATACTACGCCATCCACGGCAACGGCGCCATTTGATTCGTGTGTCAAAAATATTTCTAAACCACAATCAAGAACGGCGTCGCTTGGTAGCTAGCCGGTGAGTACGGGTCGGTCCACAGGGATTTTGTGAATTTCCTAATCGCTCTAACGAGTTAATTCCGAACGGTGTGAACGGATTAATTAAATCTAAAAACTAAATTAATCTAGATCTAAATCTTGCAACGGTTAGGTTTAGGTTAAGTTTGGAAAGTCAATAAATCTCACCGCTTTCTATACCCATATTAGGATCTATTAGGAATTATGGTAATTATTAATAAAAAGGATTAGAACCATTGGGAAGATATTTCTTCCTCTAGCTTCTTGTCCTTCCTTTATCAATCCTTTCCCTAACCTCCATGGAAAACACGCTCAACCGGGCCTTTATACTACGGTATCACCGCTACCTCATGGGATAGGGTGCCGTAGGGAGCGGTGTGTGCATGTATGGATGAAGTCCTATGAAAATATATGATGAGTAAGAAAGGGGTGAGAGATCTTCATCTCTCAAACCTTCCCCAAAGCTAACCCTAAAAAGCAAGGAGACTACTCGCTCATTAGGGAATTGAAAAAAAATTATTTAGGGCAGAGAATAAAAGATCTAACTATCAAACTAGGGCAAGGAATTAAATTTAATTAGGGCAGATAAGAAATTTAACCTAGGGCAGAAAATAAATTAAGAACTTACAAATTGATGCTCTCCAAAAAGAATTCTGAATTTTATTAATGAAAGGAGGCATAACCTAATACAAGTATTTGGGTCTCTATTTACAGGACATAGAAAACCTTAGGTTTACAATCGCCGCATGTCTACTATTACAAAAATACCCCTAGGAAGACTAGTCAGCGCCGCCCTTCTTTTTGGTAAAATTTTCAGCCTCTACGGGCATCACACGGCCGCGGAACCGCGGCCGCAGGCCAGGTTTGGCCGCGGTTCCGCGGCCAAAATAGGGTCTTGGCTGCTGAATTTTCTTGTGCTGGTTCCTGGTGTCTTTGGCTTCGTATTTATTTGGTTGGTTCTTCAGAATGTTGTCTTGTTCTCTCCCAGATCTCCACAGTGAATAATTGCAGTGGACTTTTACCGTTGCTTCGAGACGAAGTCTTTAACCTTGCGCTGCCTTGTACTTTGTGGACTGATTTTTGTGTAGGCTTGATCAAGATCCTTTTATTTGTTGGTCGTAGTCTCACTTTTGCATCATCTTTGATCTTTTTCTCTGTTTTTGCTCCGAGAACCTGTAACCTGTACTATGTAGCAGACATGGGTCAAAAGCACCTGTTTATTTGTAAAATGCATAAGAATGGGGAATATAATAATGCAATATTATGGTATGAACAAATACCCTAAAACTTATCTTTTGCTCGTTCTCGAGCAAACCTAGTTTTATTCTCGTCAAAATCCTAACCTCACTTTCGCAGGGAAACACGATTGCACTGAGCTCGTGCAACATGCCGTTAAACCTCTAGGTGTCCCTGGTAGGAGGAGTGTTGTCTTCTGAGGGTTTTCACCAGATACTACCCACAAAATCCTATCAATTTGGCCTATTAATTTTTATTCTCCAATTAGGTTTTCTAACAAGGAATTCTATTATTTTCGACTCGTAAATTATCCACCCATATTCTTCACGCTTCCTTATCATTTAACTTAAGATTATATATGTTCTGTAGACTTATTTAGCTTTCGGCAACTCTTAAATTTTCCTTCTAGGGTTCTATCTCAACTTAGGAATTTTTGTCATCTCTATTAAAGATATAAGTCTTATTCTTCATTCCTTTCTCTTATCTGTGTGTATAAATCACCCCTATACTTGGAAATTCAAATCAAGCAATCATACTCTTGTCCGTTGTCCAAAGCACTTCTTAATTGGTGAATTTTTAAATGAATTTTGCTTACACATCCTTCATGCGACCGTTAATACTTCTTGAGAAACCAACGACCGATTACAAAATGCGTTTGCACTTTAAAGCGTAATTCCTAGTCTTGTAACACCTAAGGCTTTTAGCAGTGACTCCCAAACCAGTTGGTCTAAGGCACTAGGTGATGAAGCACCCTTGCTAAATATTTTTCTATTTTTGCAGCCTTAAATAATCACAAAAATCAGTGTTCATTTTTTTCTTTATTCACACTTGTATTTTTTTTCCATCGTACTAAGGACTTTAGACAAGAGCATTTCAAGGTCTCTTCTACTATTCCAAATTTCAAGGTTCGTGTTTGTGCAATTTGTAAGGTATATATTTTCAGAATTTAGACTTAAGCTAGGAATTATTTTTCAAACTCATACTCTAATAAAAATATCAATACTTTTCCTTTGTTTTGACTTAGCCCAAGAAGTCAACTCAAAATTTGCCTATTTCTAAATAAACTACAAAGATATATACTTTCTACCGTTAAACTTTAAGAAAGGTTATTTTTAGGATTTTTAATTTACTAAGTCTAAGGTCTAGTTGTTCCTAACTAGTTAACCGTCATGTCAAACTTAAGTCAAATATGGCCAAAATTGAATGTTTCAATTTTTATAATTTTTGAAATTTTTCAGTTTTTATGGGTTTTAAAATAAGTATGCAAATGCAAAAATATACATATGAATGCGAAGCAAGAAATCTTACCGAGCACACCCCCAAACTTAAACTTGACAGTGTCCTCACTGTCATGCCACATCAAGAGGGTCAAAAATGTCGGAACTTCCCTGTTTATTTATTTATAGTTTTTTAAATAATTTTTATGGGTTTTTAAAAAAAAACAAAAAAAAAATATATACAAAAAAGTCCCCCCCAAACTTAAGTGAGACAGTGTTTCCACTGTTTTAAGCGTTAAACTTCAGAGTTAGGGAGGAGAAAAATCAAACTATACAAGGCTTTACACAGGCCAAAAGTTAACACCAACCATTCAAAAAATTTATCGTGATAATGGTGGGGTTGGTGAAAGAAATGAGTGTAAAGAAAAGAAATGAGAAGCACACAAGACCGTGTGGAGGTAGAAACGGTATACGGTCTGGGTGGAGGAGAATGGCGGAGGGAAAAAAGAAATGGTAATGGTTCTACATCTTCGAATGGAGGTTGATTAATCACAAAATTTGTATCGTTTAAGAATGCGAGTTCGTCGGCGAAAATATCTTCGAAACATTCTTCGAAGGTCCAATTGAAAATTATCGAATTCAAAATATCGGATTGTGATTCATCAACACTCGGTATCATTAAAGGAAGATTAGAAGAATCAAAGAAAGTGGGAATACGAACTTGAGGATGGGGATGGAGTGTATAAATTAGCACAATTTGTAATGACCGATGTGTAAAAAGCGATTGTGCGAATCTATCAACCCGCGGAAAATTGAGATTAAGTCCCTTAAGATTCGTGAGCGAACATGGGTACGTCGAACTTGATATTAGAGATGAAAGCGTAACGGTCTCTTGCAAGGTCGGAGCGAGGACGGAGGGAAGTGAGTGAGGAAGGGTATCAGTTAAAGATTCAGGAGGGTGTACACAATCAGTGGAAGGGACAGGATGAATTGGGAAATCCGACTCATCAAACAAAACTGGTTCATCCTCAATAATTTCCTCAATATTCTCCTCAAAATTTTGCTTATCCATGCCGTTATCATCAAAATCAAGACGCATATGAAGTTCGGGAGAAACATTTAACGACTCGGGATGATGAAATGGACATAAAATTTCAATCAAATCTACGGGTTCATCATCCAAAATATTCCCGGCGTCTATATCCTCAATCAAGTGAAAATCAATTTTTTTCTGACAACTCATCAAAAGCATGGATATTTATCAATTTAGGTTCTAGAGTGGAGGTGTAAAGGTCAAAAGGATTAGGCGTGGTTTCACTCGAAAGGGATTCTTCACAATCTGGCAGATCATGCACTACAAAGTCACACAACTCGTTAGATGTTTTATTTTCAACTTGTGAATCATTTGGAACAATCGATGGAAAACCGTAGTTGTGGGCTTCAATTAGGTATGGGTAGGTTTGATTTGGAAAGGTGTAGAACTCACTCTCTTTTCTCAAATTCTCACTCTGTCCAACCGCCTCCTCATACATTGGAATTTTTGGAGCTAGTTGGAAACTAGCGACCGGTTCACCAGGTTGCATAAGAGCGGCCATGGACGCATCCATATTCCTCATCATTTTGTTTGTTGCTAAAATATAAGCTTCCAACAACTGTTCCAAACTACACATGGATTGTGAAGGGGTTTCGGTAAAAGATTCGAAATTGTTTGGATACGTGAAACTCCTAAATGGCTGTGGAGAAGCAATGTCTAGTGAAGGAGGGAAAGTCGGGTAGGACTGGTAGGAATTGGATGGTTGGACAGGAGTAGGATCAACATTTAGATAAAAAGGTGAATGGACTTGTTGATCCTTATAATTGGACGTGTGGAGAGAAGTGAAAGATCGGCTACGAGATTGTGCAATATGCTCAGCAATAGACATGGGTTTAGGAGTTACAACAGGACTCGAAAAAGTGGTATCAACGTACGAAGGTGGTGAAGGTTGACATGGTTGACACAAAGTGGGTTGCAACGTCGAACTGTTTCTCCTAGACGCTTCTATTTGATCTTTTAAGGAAATTTTGGGCATGGAGGGATCGTCCTTAAATCGACCGAAACAATTGACGTACGAGGCAAAGTTAGGTTCAGGATACCAAAGTTCGGCAAAAGATTTATGAGGTAGGGTACCCATGATGTAAGAAGGGAGAAGAAAAAGAATGTGGGTGCATGGATTTCTTAGTGACAAAATTTGTAAGTCTTTTTTAAAAATTTTCCTTTTTCTTTTTCTCTTTATTTGGAACTTTTTGCAAATTTTTTTTTTTCGATAAAGGGCTTTGAAACAAATGCAATCAACCAAAAATGCACAATCAGGCCTAGATCTAGGGTCACCTAGGTCAGCCAGACAGCTCGTAACTGTTCCAAAGGGCTAGAAATAGGACCTCAAACCGCCTCTTCACAGCCAATTGCGGCCAGGTAAGTGCCAGGTGAGTGGGAGGCTCTCCACTACAAGTAGTGGCCCTAATTAAGTAACCACTCGCCTTAGACATACTTGCCTAGACACTGCAAAGTCAGGTTAGGATCAACGGCCGATGCCTACAACTAGTCCTCTGTCCTATTGAGCGCGACGTCCTTAGGGCCGAGTCTAGTAATTTTTAATTAAAATTGGTCAATGCAATATGCCTTATGTGATTTCTGGGGTCCTGCGAAGGGTGATGAAATCCCCATCCAATCTGGATTGGTTTCAAGCCCCTTAAAGTCCGATTAAAGATATGCAAAACAGAAAAAATCACTTGCAATCAATTTTTAATTTTTTTTTATTTTAAGCGCGGCGCAAAGAATCCTGCACAAGATTTGTTATTTGGAAGGGGAAGATTTTTAAGCGCAAAGAATCCTGCAGGAGATTTTTCAGAAAATATATTTGAGATCTGCAGAGGAGGAACTGCGGAGACTTACAGTGCAGTTTCAGATAATGACGTCACCCAATGACCGCGGATGCGCGGTCAAAGTGACCCTTTAGCGGCGGAAACGCGGTGCTACAATAGGTTCAGAGCCCGAGACAAAATTGCAGGTGCTGACATCACCACGGCGCCGCTCTTCCGCGTCCAAAACGGCATCCTATCGTGGTTCGGCGGTCTTCTAGACTGCTCGGATCCCGAAAATTATTTTTAGAGGAGGATGTTACCAGAGCACCGTGCTTCGGCGGTCGGAGTGGGTGTACAGCGGCGGTTCCGCGGTTTTCCTGCCTTTTCGGTTCTTCAAATCTTTTCAGTTGCTCTATTTTTCAAATCCTCTGCTGTTCAGATCTTATTTTTACTGTTTTGATCTCTGGAGATTTCCAGATCCGAACTTGTTCTGCGGTCCTGCAAAATTCATACAAAAAATACCCTTCACAAAATAAAAGATGATAAATTTTTATAATTTTTTTATTTTTCAGTTTTTATGATTTTTTTAATTTTATATTAACCCAAAATTGCCAAAAGGAAATACTGCCGGTAACGACGCCATTTGATTCGTGTGTCAAAAATATTTCTAAACCGTAAACAAGAACGGCATCGCTTGGTAGCTAGCCGGTGAGTACGGGTCGGTCCACATGGATTTTGTGAATTTCCTAATCGCTCTAATGAGTTAATTCCGAACGGTGTGAACGGATTAATTAAATCTAAAAACTAAATTAATCTAGATCTAAATCTTGCTAGGGTTAGGTTTAGATTAAGCTTGGAAAGTCAATAAATCTCACAGCTTTTTATACCCATATTAGGATCTATTAGGAGTTATGGTAATTATTAATAAAAGGGATTAGAACCATTGGGAAGATATTTCTTCCTCTAGCTTCTTGTCCTTCCTTTATTAATCCTTACCCTAACCTCCATGGAAAACACGCTCAACCAGGCCTTTATACTAAGGTATCACCGATATCTCATGGGATAGGGTGCCGTAAAGAGCGGTGTGTGCATGTATGCATGAAGTCCTATGAAAATATATGACGGGCAAGAAAGGGGTGAGAGATCTTCATCGGGTGAGAGATCTTCATCTCTCAAACCTTCCCCAAAGCTAACCCTAACAAGCGAGGAGACTACTCGCTCATTAGGGAATTGAAAAACATTTATCTAGGGCAGAGAATAAAAGATCTAACTATCTAACTAGGGCAGATAAAAAATTTAACCTAGGGCAGAAAATAAATTAAGAACTTACAAATTGATGCTCTCCAAAAAGAATTCTGAATTTTATTAATGAAAGGAGGCATAACCTAATACAAGCATTTGGGTCTTTATTTATAGGACATAGAAAACCCTAGTTTTACAATCCCCGCAAGTCTGCTATTACAAAAATACCCCTAGGAAGACTAGTCAGCGTCGCCCTTCTTTTTGGTAAAATTTTCAGCCTCTACGGGCATCACACGGCCGCGGAACCGCGGCCGCAGGCCAGGTTTGGCCGCGGTTCCGCGGCCAAAATAGGCTCTTGGTTGCTGAATTTTCTTGTGCTGGTTCCTGGTGTCTTTGGCTTCGTATTTATTTGGTTGGTTCTTCAGAATGTTGTTTTGTTCTCTCCCAGATCTCCACAGTGAATAATTGCAGTGGACTTTTACCGTTGCTTCGAGACGAAGTCTTTAACCTTGCGCTGCCTTGTACTTTGTGAACTGATCTTTGTGTAGGCCTGATCAAGATCCTTTTATTTGTTGGTCGTAGTCTCATTTTTGCATCGTCTTTTATCTTTTTCACTGTTTTTGCTCCGAGAACCTGTAACCTGTACTATGTAGCAGACATGGGTCAAAAGCACCTGTTTATTTGTAAAATGCATAAGAATGGGGAATTTAATAATGCAATATTATGGTATGAACATCACCAAACCTAGGGGTAAAGTAGAGGATGTGTTGATAAAAATTGGGGAATTTGTATTCCCTGTGGACTTTATTATACTTGATACACAGCCTGTAGCAAACCCACGGAATCAAATTCCGGTGATTCTTGGTCTCCCCTTTTTGGCCACTTCCAATGCTATAATCAACTGTCGTAACGGTTCTATGACCCTATTCTTCGGGAATATGTCAATTGAGCTGAACATTTACAAGTTGGGAAGTGTACCTTCCGAACTTACTGCTCAGGTCTGTTCTGTCGAATTAATGGATGTCGACAGCAGCGAAATTGATGATCCTCATGATACTGATCTAGACTCTTTTCATATGTTGTTGTTTGACCCAACTATATATCATACACATACGGACTCTTCCATCGAGTTGTCCGGGTCAACAACTAACACCGATTATGAACCGTTTTTGGAGTCTGAAGAACACCCCACGCTTTGTGATGACATTATTCTTCGGGGTATCGATGAAAGTTTTGAGGAAATTTTCGCTGAAGAACTCGCATTTTTAGCAAACACGGGTGTTGAGATGAATCCACCTCAATACAAAGAAATTGAACCTCCACCCCTTCTTCTGGACTGTAAAGAGAATTAGAGTAATCCATCACAATCACTGTGTCGTCTCTCCAAAAGGAGACGCAAACACATTCTATTCTACCACTTACCCTTTCCCTACTTCTTATTCCACTAACCGGTGCACTGCATAGATAAAATCTTCGAATGGTTGGTGTTGACCTTCGGTCTTTGCAAAGCTTGGCATTGACCAATAATTTTGACCCCCTCTTGTGATTATCAAAGATTAACATTGTTTAACTCAAGTTTGGGGGGGTGGTGCATTTTTGGCTCTTGAAAATAAATGTTGTCCTCAAAATTATGAGCCAAAAAAATAAGTTTGGCGGAGGATTTTCACTTTAATATATTTTGCCCCCGTTAATAAATGTCCTCCCAAGCTTACAAGTTTTTGAGGTTTAGCAGATAGCAACAGCGAGGACACTGTTGAAAACAAGTTTGGGGGAGGTTTGTGCTTATTTTCGCATCATTTGCATCATACTTTGCATAAGCACAAAACATTTGAAAACATATAAAAATTAAAAAAAATTCAAAAGATAAAAATATTTAATATTTAATTTTGTACATAAATAAGATAATAAAAGATTAGATAGTGAAAAATTACATCCAAAAGATTAGAAAAATTTAAGAAACCCAAGAAAATTAAAAGTTTTCTTAAACGAACTAGTAATAAGTAGTTATGAGCCGTTGTCCCATGGGTTAGTAAGATGAAGGAAGTCACTAATCTTAGGATAAAAATAAGTCTGAAAAATAGTTCCTATTCTGAAAGCCAAACATTTGAACGTTGATACCCTACTATTCGCCCTTACACACGTCTTAATGCTCGGGATAGTAGAGGATACCTTGAAATGCTCTTGTCTAAAAGACAAAGTATGAAGGAAATAAATTAAAAATGAATAAAATATAAAATGGTTAGAAAAAAATGAACACTGGTTCTGTTATCGCCAAGGCAGCAATAAAAAAATATAGCGAGGGTGCTTCATCACCTAGTGCCTTAGACTAACTGGTCTGGGAGTCACTGCTAAGCCTTAGGTGGTGCAAGACGAGGAAAATACACCTAATAAGAAAGCACATGAGTAATCAGCCGGTTAGTACCTCAAGAAGTATTAAAGGTCGCATGAAAAATGTGTTGGCGAATTCATCTAAATATTCATTAATTAAAAAGTACTGAAGTAGATGGACAAGAATATGATAGCTTGAATTGAATTCTCCGGATGTAGGGATGTTCTTTATACATACGCAGGATTATATGATCGATATTTAGAAGAAAGATAGAAATGAAGAATAAAGACGATGTTTTATTGAGGGTTGATGTGATTTCTAACATCTTTTCATGACTATTAAGATAGGGCTCATGACAACCGAAAAGCTAGTGTAGTGGAAACTCTGATTTTCAAAGTCTTTCTTTCAAAATTCTTATTTTTATATGTAACTTTCACGGTCTTCCATTTATTATTGGATTTTGTGGGTGCAATCCGCTGAAAACCCTCAGGAGACAACACTCCTCCTACTAGGGACACCTAGAGCTTTAAAGGCTTGTTGCACGTGCTCAGTGCAATCGTGTTGCCTACGAAAGTGTGCTAGTTAGTTTTTCTTTATTTTCTCCTTCTTTTTTTAATAAAACAAGTTTGCTTGAGACGACCAAAAATAAGTTTGGGGGAATTTGATCAGTCGAAAATATTGCATTTTTAACACATCAATTTCCCTACTATTTGCAATCATCTAAAGGTGTTCGGTATAAATTTAGCACATATTAGAAAAACGTCTGTAAAATACCAAATAACTTGTGTTATACTTTATAACTGGCATTTTGAGGGAAATTGGGTGTTTATCATTGCATGCATAATCTATTGTATGTCGCAACACTTGTCTCGAGAATGTTTCAGGAAATTCCAGGTAAAGAGCCGAAACTGATAAAAGTGCTGATAAAAATACGCCAAGTCCAAGACTTGTGATCTGGCAGTGAACAAGAAAGTGTAAAAATATTCCAGATATTCTAAAAGTGCCACAAAGCCAACAGAGGAAATACCTGAAAGTTTCATGCCCCAATGCCACCAAAGGGCTGCGGATCCGCGGCCGAAGGGTCCTATTGGCGGCGGATCCGCGGCCACTATGACACGTCAGCAGCTGATGGTTCCTTTAGATTTCTTTATCCAAGATCAGAACTTCTTCAGGCCACTTTAAATTCCAGAGATCTCCAGAAGCTTCTGTCCGAACAGCCAAGTTTCTTGTACAAGCTAAACACCTCCAAACTTCTCAAATAAGCTAGCTAAACCTAGTAGGTTCTTCCTAACAACCAAGCTTATCAAGGAAGCTAGCTAACTAACTAACTCTAGAAGCTTAACCTCAACTACCAAGCTTGCAAGAGAAGCTAAACTAAACCTAGCTTCTAAAGCAAGCTAATCCTAATCAAGTTTCTAGGGGAAGCTAAAGGAGAAGGCTATAAAAAGGATCCCCAAGGCTTCAACTCAAAGATTGTTCGTTGTTCAACAATTCCAAACACAAGTTGAGTGACACAACTTGTGCATCCAAACCCTAATCCAATCCCAAAAGCCAATTCAAGATCTTCGAGTGCTGAGCCAAAGAAAGAATCCATCGAGCCTTTTTGAAGCGACGCTGATCTTCATCCGAGCAAGAGATCCACAACGATCCGCGACTCACGAAGACGATGTGAAGCTAATTCGACGATCGAGTTCTTTCCTCAATTCTTGTAGTTCTTGAGCGAATTGTAACGGAATTGTTGAATAATAAAAGGTGAAATTTCTTAATCTTGCTTTTCTTTATATTTGAGCATTATGATGAGATCTCAATTCTTGATTGTTTTCTTTGTTATGATGCTTGAGTAAAAACTCCGCTCGTGGAGGAATCGAGAAAATAGATAGATGATGATGATTACATTCTTGAACGATTCTTAAGTCTTATGAGTTTTGTAAACTCTTGTAGATTGAATCATCGACAATCTAGTTTCGAGCGAGATACTTTCTTGAATGTTTTCGCTCTTAATTAGAGATCAACGATCGATAATTCAATTTCCTAGAGGCTAGCATTTGAATGATAATCAACGAAAGGACAAAGGATGAGATGAAGAAACCCTAGTTCCTTCAATAGATCCTTAATCCTCGTTGATCGTCATCGATCTAACAACAAATCATCAATGGATAAGAATACGTAATCACAAGTCTTCATCCTCACTATCAATTCGATCGATTCCTACGAGCCTCATTACAAATCTTGATTACTCATTCAATTTGGATATCATCAATTCTTGATTCTTGATTTTTATTATTTCGTGATATTAGATCTAGATTTTGATAATTCTTGAAATTCACTTTTATAAATCTTGAATCGAATTCTCTTTTCTTTTCTCTTTAATTTTCAACTCGACCAAAACAATTACGATCAAATCACACTTTCCCTGTGGACGATCCGCACTCGCTAACGAACCTACAATTGACACCGTTATTGATTGCGGTTTACAAATTTCTTTGGTTGTGATCTTTGCACTTTTCTTATAAACACACAAAGAATCATTCAATCAAATGGCGCCGTTGCCGGGGAACGTGTGCTAATTTATTCGTTTTTGAAATTTGAGTTGAAAAATTTATTCCATCAGAATTTTTAGATCAAAATTCGCACAAACACTAAACGATTTGTTATGATTTTTGCGAGGGAATCTGGAATCTGTGGAGCGAGAGGAAAAATTTTCTGAGCATCTCTGGGAGTTCAGTGAGGCAACAGAAGCAGTGCCTAAAATTTTTGTGCAGAGATCTTGCCATCATACCGCGGAAGCGCGGCCATAAGGTACATATCGCAGCGGATCCGCGGTGGTCCTGCTTCTTCACTGTATGAAACTTTGCTGGTATATTTCTCACTTTCTTATCTCCTCCCAGCTCTGCTCCAATAACTAATTTCTGCAGGTTTCTTTGCAAAAATTCGCAGCGCCGCAAAAATAAAATTGTGCGTGTTTGATCTTGATTGTTTGCATTTTTTAATACGGAAATTAAAGGGCACAGACCAAATTCAGATTAGGTGGGGAGTTCATTACCCTTCCTAAGCCCCAAAAATCGCAAAACTGCATCCGCATTACCCTCATTAACTAAAAAATATCTAGACATGACTCTAAGGACCGGCGCGCTCACTTAGGACAGAAGGAGGTCGTGGGTAATCTATTGCTTATTCGCGTTTCTTTTGTGGTGTCTAAGGCAAGTGTGTCTAAGGCAAGTGGTTACTTAATTAGGCCCACTACTTAAGTAGTGGAGAATCTCCCACTTACCTGGCACTTACCTGGCCACAGGAGAGACAAAGAGGCAGTAGAGGATCTATCTTGCGACTTGTCTTCTGGAAGTCTAGGAGCGGTCTAGAGACTTGACCTAGGTGACCACTAGACTTAGGGTTGCTTGTGCATTTTTTGTGATTTGCATTTTTCAAAAATCCGTATCTTTTTCAAACCAAACACCAATCCATCTTTTCCTTAATTATCTTAACGCTGCCACTTGTGCTAAACCTTTTAATGCATGCTCGGCTGGACACGGGATTCTAGTGCCCGTCTTGTCCGCGTTCCTTTTATCGACTCTGAAGTCGGTAATTCTACGTCCACTTTTTCTTTACCCACCACCACACCCACTTCGATGGACGGTTCTCCATCGAACTTCTTTAACACTACTCTGCTACCGTCCGCAGGTGCACAGAATCCACCCCGCATCTCTCTCCAAGAGAGATGTTATCCTATGCGAGGTCCTCTTTCGACCTGTCTCACCATTCTACCAGCCAATGGGGACAATTTTGAAATCAAAGCCCCATACATCAATTTTCTACCCAAATATCACGGTCTCGAGTCTGAAGACGCATATGTCTTTATTACCAAATTTGAAAATGTATGCGCTATGATGGTTACTTCACAGGTTTCTGTGGATGCTATGCGTCTATGTCTTCTCCCATTTACCTTGTGCGATATAGCCGAGAAGTGGCTTTATAACATAGCCGCATATTCCATTTCAAACTGGGAAGAATTCGTAAAAGCATTCCTAAAGAAATTCTACCCCAATCATAAAACAGCTCGAGTCCGTAGCGAAATAAATCAATTTACCTAGCTTCCAAATGAACCATTCTCGAAATGTCTTGAACGCTTCAAGGATCTGTTAGTTCAATGTCCATATCATGGAATCCCTAGATGGGATCTGTGCAGAATCATATATGAGGGCATTAATCCTACCACAAAACAGACCCTTGAATCCATGTGTCAAGGCACCTTCATGACTAAAGATGATTGTGAAGCCTGGAGATTTTTAGAAGATTTCGCTGAAAGATCTTTACAGTGGGAGAGTGTAAGTCAGTCATCGTCTAGGGGTGGCAATAACCAATCTGATGTTTCCATAGGAGTTAGAGCTGAATTGTCAGCAATGTAAAAGAAACTCGAAACTATGGAAAATAAATTTTTAGCAGCCGCCCTAAATCAAATGTCACTCTCCAAAACTGTCTGTGGATGCTGTTCTGATCCATCACATCTCACGGAAGAATGTCCATTGAATTCTCCGTTTCAAGGTCATGAGCATATCAATACTGCTTTCCAACAAAGACCTATGGAATGATCCGTTTTCTTCCACTTATAATCAGGGTTGGAGAAATCACCCTAATTTTGCTTGGAACCAATTATAAACTCAAAACACGGTTTCAAATCAAAACAATTTCCAAAAGGCTCTTCCACCACAACAGCAACCACTTCAATTGAGTCAGCACCCCTACTAATCACAAAACTTTCAAAATCCGACCAACACTTCTGCACCATATGAAAATTCTTTGCAAATGGCCGGTACTGATAATTCCTCTGCACTCGAACGAACCTTGGATACTTTCATGAAACAATCCATCCAAAGGACGGCAAATATTCAATCTTCCTTCGATAATATGATGAAGATCATTGTCTCTCATAATGAAAATATTAAATCGATGGAAGCACAAATTGCACGAATAAATGCCGAACTGAGTGCTAGAGAAAAAGGGAAACTTCCAGCTCAACCTTTACCCAATCCTGGATATTCACAGCATGTGAATGCTATTACCACGTTGAGATCTGGAAGAGTGCTTGACAATCATGTTGGTGAGGAGATTGATAATAATAAAGAATCAATCGATGATACCCCGGCTGAGACTTTTCCTTCCACTTCTACTTCTGTTTCTGACCCCAGTTCGTCTACCCTACCATTTTCTTCCGAGCCTATTCTCAGTTTTCCCCAAGGCTCGACACCTCAACAAACCTCTTCTAGTCCACCAAAAATGATCCCCACTCCTATTCTTAGATCGTTCTTACCCACACTATCTTCTCCAATGTTGGACCCCGATCTTATTGCTCAAGTTCCTTAGCCGAATCGGTTAAGGGGAAACAGACCAAGTCCGCAAATGGAGAAGATCACGAAAATCTTTAAACAGGTTAACATCAACATCCCTCTCCTAGATGCTATCCAACAAGTCCCAGCTTATGCGAAAATTCTCATAGACCTGTGCACTAGGAAGAGGAAGACTTAAGTGCCAAAGAAGGTATTCATGTCAAAGACTGTAGACACAGCTTTTCCCCAACAATTACCAAGGAAACGTAAGGACCCTGACTGTCCTACTATTTCTATTTTTATTGGGGATAAACACATCAACCGTGCTCTACTTGACCTTGGCGCAAGAGTTAACCTACTTCCTTTCTCAGTTTATGAGCAGTTAGGGATCGGAGTGTTAAAGCCCTCGAACATAACTCTCCAGATGGCCGACCGATCAATCACCTGATTCGTGTGTCAAAAATATTTCTAAACCACAATCAAGAACGGCGTCACTTGGTAGCTAGCCGATGAGTACGGGGATTTTGTGAATTTCCTAATCGCTCTAACGAGTTAATTCCGAACGGTGTGAACGGATTAATTAAATCTAAAAACTAAATTAATCTAGACCTAAATCTTGCTAGGGTTAGGTTTAGGTTAAGTTTAGAAAGTCAATAAATCTCACCGCTTTCTATACCCATATTAGGATCTATTAGGAGTTATGGTAATTATTAATAAAAGGGATTAGAACCATTGGGAAGATGTTTCTTCCTCTAGCTTCTTGTCCTTCCTTTATCAATCCTTATCCTAACCTCCATGGAAAACACGCTCAACAGGACCATTATACTACGGTATCACCGCTACCTCGTGGGATAGGGTGCCGTAGGGAGCGGTGTGTGCATGTATGCATGAAGTCCTATGAAAATATATGACGGGCAAGAAAGGGATGAGAGATCTTCATCTCTCAAACCTTCCCCAAAGCTAACCCTAACAAGCGAGGAGACTACTCGCTCATTAGGGAATTGAAAAACATTTATCTAGGGCAGAGAATAAAAGATCTAACAATCTAACTAGGGCAAGGAATTAAATTTAACTAGGGCAGATAAGAAATTTTAACTTAGGGCAGAAAATAAATTAAGAATTTACAAATTGATGCTCTCCAAAAAGAATTCTGAATTTTATTAATGAAAGGAGGCATAACCTAATACAAACATTTAAGTCTCTATTTACAGGACATACAAAACCCTAGGTTTACAATCGCCGCATGTCTGCTATTACAAAAATACCCCTAGGAAGACTAGTCAGCGCCACCCTTCTTTTTGGTAAAATTTTTAGCCTCTACGGGCATCACACGGCCGCGGAACCATGGCCGCAGGCCAGGTTTGGCCGCGGTTCCACGGCCAAAATAGGGTCTTGGCTGCTGAATTTTCTTGTGCTGGTTCCTGGTGTCTTTGGCTTCGTATTTATTTGGTTGGTTCTTCAGAATGTTGTCTTGTTCTCTCCCAGATCTCCACAGTGAATAATTGCAGTGGACTTTTACTGTTGCTTCGAGACGAAGTCTTTAACCTTGCGTTGCCTTGTACTTTGTGAACTGATCTTTGTGTAGGCTTGATCAAGATCCGTTTATTTGTTGGTCGTAGTCTCACTTTTGCATCGTCTTTTACCTTTTTCACTTTTTTTGCTCCGAGAACCTGTAACTTGTACTATGTAGCAGACATGGGTCAAAAGCACCTGTTTATTTGTAAAATGCATATGAATGGGGAATATAATAATGCAATATTATGGTATGAACAAATACCCCCAAACTTATCTTTTGCTCGTCCTCGCGCAAACTTAGTTTTATTCTCGTCAAAATCCTAACCTCACTTTCGCTGGGAAACGCGATTGCACCGAGCTCGTGCAACATGCCGTTAAACCTCTAGGTTTCCCCAGTAGGAGGAGTGTTGTCTCCTGAGGGTTTTCAGCGGATACTACCCACAAAATCCTATCAATTTGGCCTATTAACTTTTATTCTCCAATTAGGTTTTCTAACAAGGAATTCTATTATCTTCGACTCGTAAATTATCCACCCATATTCTTCACGCTTCCTTATCATTTAACTTAAGATTATATATGTTCTGTAGACTTACTTAGCTTTCAGCATCTCTTAAGTTTTCCTTCTAGGGTTCTATCTCAACTTAGGAATTTTTATCATCTCTATTAAAGATATAAGTCTTATTCTTCATTCCTTTCTCTTATCTAAACCCCAATCACATACCCCTACGTGTGTGTATAAATCACCCCTACACTTGGAAATTCAAATCAAGCAATCATACTCTTTTCTGTTGTCCAAAACACTTCTTAATTGGTGAATTTTTAAATGAATTTTGCTTACACATCCTTCATGCGATCGTTAATACTTCTTGAGGTACCAACGACCGATTACAAAATGCGTTTGCACTTTAAAGCGTAATTCCTAGTCTTGTAACAGCTAAGGCTTTTAGCAGTGACTCCCAAACCATTTGGTCCATGGCACTAGGTGATGAAGCACCCTTGCTAAATATTTTTCTATTTTTGCAGCCTTAAGTAATCATAAAAATCAGTGTTCATTTTTTTCTTTATTCACACTTGTATTTTTTTTCATCGTACTAAGGACTTTAGACAAGAGCATATCAAGGTCTCTTCTACTATTCCAAATTTCAAGGTTCGTGTTTGTGTAATTTGTAGGGTATATATTTTCAGAATTTAGACTTAAGCTAGGAATTATTTTTCAAACTCATACTCTAATAAAAATATCAATACTTTTTCTTTGTTTTGACTTAGCCCAAGAAGTCAACTCAAAATTTGCCTATTTCTAAATAAACTACAAAGACATATATTTTCTACCGTTAAATTTTAAGAAAGGTTATTTTTAGGGTTTTTAATTTACTAAGTCTAAGGTCTAATTGTTCCTAACTAGTTAACCGTCATGTCAAACTTAAGTCAAATATGGCCAAAATTGAATGTTTCAATTTTTATAATTTTTGAAATTTTTCATTTTTTATGGGTTTTAAAATAAGTATGCAAATGCAAAAATATATATATGAATGCGAAAGAAGAAACCTTACCGAGCACAGCTCCAAACTTAAACTTGACAGTGTCCTCACTGTCATGTCACATCAAGAGGGTCAAAAATGTCGGCACTCCCCTGTTTATTTATTTATAGTTTTTCTAAAATAATTTTTATGGGTTTTTAAAAAAAACAAAAAAAAAACAAAATATATACAAAAAGGTCCCCCCAAACTTAAGTGAGGCTGTGTTTCCACTATTTTAAGCGTTAAAGTTCAGAGTTAGGGAGGAGAAAAATCAAACTATACAAGGTCTTACACAGGCCAAAAGTTAGCACCAACCATTCAAAAATTCTATCGTGATAATGGTGGGGTTGGTGAAAGAAATGAGTGTAAAGAAAAGAAATGAGAAGCACACGAGACCGTATGGAGGTAGAAATGGTATACGGTCTTGGTGGAGGAGAATGGCGGAGGGAAAAAAGAAATGGTAGTGGTTCTACTTCTTCGAATGGAGGTTGATTAATCACAAAATTCGTATCGTTTAAGAATGCGAGTTCGTCGGCGAAAATATCTTCGAAACTTTCATCGAAAGTCCAATTGAAAATTATCGAACTCAAAATATCGGATTGTGATTCATCAACACTCGGTATCATTAAAAGAAGATTAGAAGAACCAAAGAAAGTGGGAATACGAACTTGAGGGTGGGGATGGAGTGTATAAATTAGCACAATTTATAATGACCGATGTGTAAAAAGCTATTGTGCAAATCTATCAACCCGCGGAAAATTGAGATTAAGTCCCTCAAGATTCGTGAGCAAACATGGGTACGTCGAACTTGATATTGGAGATGAAAGCGTAACGGTCTCTTGCAAGGTCGGAGCGAGGACGGAGGGAAGTGAGTGAGGAAGGGTATTAGTTAAAGATTCAGGAGGGTGTACACAATCAGTGGAAGGGACATGATGAATTGGGAAATCCGACTCATCAAACAAAACTGGTTCATCCTCAATAATTTTCTCAACATTCTCCTCAAAATTTAGCTTATCCATGCCATTATCATCAAAATCAAGATGCATATGAAGTTCGGGAGAAACATTTAACGACTCGGGATGATGAAATGGACATAAAATTTCAATCAAATCTACGGGTTCATCTTCCAAAATATT
Organism: Agapanthus africanus; assembly: GCA_030015575.1. Lineage (NCBI taxonomy): Eukaryota > Viridiplantae > Streptophyta > Magnoliopsida > Asparagales > Amaryllidaceae > Agapanthus > Agapanthus africanus. The sequence continues at coordinate 45,220,755 of CM057344.1, forward strand.
CCCGGCGTCTATATCCTCAATCAAGTGAAAATCAATTTTTTCTGACACCTCATCAAAAGCATGGATATTTATCAATTTAAGTTCTAGAGTGGATGTGTAAAGGTCAAAAGGATTAGGTGTTGTTTCACTCGAAAGGGATTCTTCACAATCTGGCAAATCAAGCACTACAAAGTCACACAACTCGTTAGATGTTTTATTTTCAACTTGTGAATCATTTGGGACAATCGATGGAAAACCGGAGTTGTGGGCTTCGATTTGGTATGGGTAGGTTTGATTTGGAAAGGTGTAGAACTCACTCTCTCTTCTCAAATTCTCACTCTGTCCAACCGCCTCCTCATACATTGGAATTTTTGGAGCTAGTTGGAAACTAGCTACCAGTTCACTAGGTTGCATAAGAGCGGCCATGGACGCATCCACATTCTTCATCATTTTGTTTGTTGCTAAAATATAAGCTTCCAATGACTGTTCCAAACTAGACATGGGTTGTGAAGGGGTTTCGGTAAAATATTTGAAATTGTTTGGATACGTGAAACTCCCAAATGGCTGTGGAGAAGCAATGTCTAGTGAAGGTGGGAAAGTCGGGTAGGACTGGTAGGAATTGGATGGTTGGACAGGAGTAGGATCAACATTTAGATAAAAAGATGAATGGACTTGTTGATCCCTATAACTGGATGTGTGGAGAGGAGTGAAAGATCGGCTACGAGATTGTGCAATATGCTCAGCAATAGACATGGGTTTAGGAGTTACAACAGGACTCGAAAAAGTGGTATCAACGTACGAAGGTGGTGAAGGTTGACATGGTTGACACAAAGTGGTTTGCAACGTCGAACTGTTTCTCCTAGACGCTTCTATTTGATCTTTCAAAGAAATTTTGGTCATGGAGAGATCGTCCTTAAATCGACCGTAACAATTGACGTACGAGGCAAAATTTGGTTCAGGATACCAAAGCTCGGCAAGAGATTTATAAGGTGGGGTACCCATGATGTAAGAAGGGAGAAGAAAAAGAATGTGGGTGCACGGATTTCTTAGCGACAAAATTTGCAAGTCTTTTTTAAAAATTTTCCTTTTTCTTTTTCTCTTTATTTGGAACTTTTTGCAAAAAATTTTTTTTTTTGCGATAAAGGGCTTTGACACAAATGCAATCAACCATAAATACACAGTCAGGCCTAGATCTAGGGTCACCTAGGTCAGCTAGACAGCTCCTAACTGTTCCAAAGGTCTAGAAATAGGACCTCAAACCGCCTCTTTACCGCCAATTGCTGCCAGGTAAGTGCCAGGTGAGTGGGAGGCTCTTCACTACAAGTAGTGGCCCTAATTAAGTAACCACTCGCCTTAGACACAATTGCCTAGACACCACAAAGTCAGGTCAGGATCAACGTCCGATGCCTACAACTAGTCCTCTGTCCTATTGAGCACGACGTCCTTAGGGCTGAGTCTAGTAATTTTTAATTAAAATTGGTCAATGCAATATGCCTTATATGATTTCTGAGGTCCTGGGAAGGGTGATGAAATCCCCACCCAATCAGGATTGGTTTCAAGCCCCTTAAAGTCTGATTAAAGATATGCAAAACAGAAAAAAAAATCACTTGCAATCAATTTTTAATTTTTTTTATTTTAGCGCGACACAAAGAATCCTGCACAAGATTTGTTATTTGGAAGGGGGAAGATTTTTAAGCGTAAAGAATCCTGAAGGAGATTTTTCAGAAAATATATTTGAGATCTGCAGAGGAGGAACTGCGGAGACTTACAGTGCAGTTTCAGATGATGACGTCACCCAATGACCGCGGATGCGCGGTCAAAGTGACCCTTTAGCGGCGGAAACGCTGTGCTACAATAGGTTCAGAGACCGAGACAAAATTGCAGGTGCTGACATCACCACGGCGCCGCTCTTCCGCGGCCAAAACAACATCCCACCGCGGTTCCGTGGTCTTCTAGACTGCTTGGATCCCGAATTTTTTTTTTAGAGGAGGATGTTACCAGAGCACCGCGCTTCGGCGGTCGGAGTGGGTGTACAACGGCGGTTCCGCGGTTTTCCTTCCTTTTCGGTTCTCCAAATCATTTCAGTTTCTCTGTTGTTCAAATCCTCAACTGGTCAGATCTTATTTTTACTGTATTGATCTCTGGAGATTTTCAGATCCGAACTTGTTCTGCGGTCCTGCAAAATTCACACAAAAAATACCCTTCACAAAATGAAAGATGATAAATTTTTATAATTTTTTTATTTTTCAGTTTTTATGATTTTTTAATTTTATATTAACCCGAAATTGCAAAAAGGAAATACTATGCCATCCCCGGCAACGACGCCATTTGATTCGTGTGTCAATAATATTTCTAAACCGCAATCAAGAACGGCGTCGCTTGGTAGCTAGCCGGTGAGTACGGGTCGGTCCACAGGGATTTTGTGAATTTCCTAATCGCTCTAACGAGTTAATTCCGAACGGTGTGAACGGATTAATTAAATCTAAAAACTAAATTAATCTAGATCTAAATCTTGCTAGGGTTAGGTTTAGGTTAAGTTTGGAAAGTCAATAAATCTCACCGCTTTCTATACCCATATTAGGATCTATTAGGAGTTATGGTAATTATTAATAAAAGGGATTAGAACCATTGGGAAGAAGTTTCTTCCTCTAACTTCTTGTCCTTCCTTTATCAATCCTTACCCTAACCTCCATGGAAAACACGCTCAACCGGGCCTTTATACTACGGTATCACCGCTACCTCATGGGATAGGGAGCCGTAGGGAGCGGTGTGTGCATGTATGCATGAAATTCTATGAAAATATATGACGGGCAAGAAAGGGGTGAGAGATCTTCATCTCTCAAACCTTTCCCAAAGCTAACCCTAACAAGCGAGGAGACAACTCGCTCATTTGGGAATTGAAAAACATTTATCTAGGGCAGAGAATAAAAGATCTAACTATCTAACTAGGGCAAGGAATTAAATTTAACTAGGGCAGATAAGAAATTTAACCTAGGGCAGAAAATAAATTAAGAACTTACAAATTGATGCTCTCCAAAAGGAATTCTTAATTTTATTAATGAAAAGAGGCGTAACCTAATACAAGCATTTGGGTCTCTATTTACAGGACATAGAAAACCTTAGGTTTACAATCGCCGCATGTCTGCTATTACAAAAATACCCCTAGGAAGACTAGTCAGCGCCGCCCTTCTTTTTGGTAAAATTTTCAGCCTCTACGGGCATCACACGGCCGCGGAACCGCGGCCGCAGGCCAGGTTTGGCCGCGGTTCCGCGGCCAAAATAGGGTCTTGGCTGCTGAATTTTCTTGTGCTGGTTCCTGGTGTCTTTGGCTTCGTATTTATTTGGTTGGTTCTTCAGAATGTTGTCTTGTTCTCTCCCAGATCTCCACAGTGAATAATTGCAGTGGATTTTTACCGTTGCTTCGAGCCGATGTCTTTAACCTTGCGCTGCCTTGTACTTTGTGAATTTATTTTTGTGTAGGCTTGATCAAGATCCTTTTATTTGTTGGTCGTAGTCTCACTTTTGCATCATCTTTTATCTTTTTCACTGTTTTTGCTCCGAGAACCTATAACCTGTACTATATAGCACACATGGGTTAAAAGCACCTGTTTATTTGTAAAATGCATAAGAATGGGGAATATAATAATGCAATATTATGGTATGAACAAATACCCCCAAACTTATCTTTTGCTCGTCCTCGAGCAAACCTAGTTTTATTCTCGTCAAAATCCTAACCTCACTTTCGCAGGGAAACGCGATTGCACTGAGCTCGTGCAACATGCCGTTAAACCTCTAGGTGTCCCTGGTAGGAGGAGTGTTATCTCCTGAGGGTTTTCAGCGGATACTACCCACAAAATCCTATCAATTTGGCCTATTAACTTTTATTCTCCAATTAGGTTTTCTAACAAGGAATTCTATTATTTTCGACTCGTAAATTATCCACCCATATTCTTCACGCTTTATTATCATTTAACTTAAGATTATATATGTTCTGTAGACTTACTTAGTTTTCGGCATCTCTTAAGTTTTCCTTCTAGGGTTCTACTCAACTTAGGAATTTTTATCATCTCTATTAAAGATATAAGTCTTATTCTTCATTCCTTTCTCTTATCTGTGTGTATAAATCACCCTTACACTTGGAAATTCAAATCAAGCAATCATACACTTGTCCGTTGTCCAAAGCACTTCTTAATTGGTGAATTTTTAAATGAATTTTGCTTACACATCCTTCATGCGACCGTTAATACTTCTTGAGGTACCAACGACCGATTACAAAATGCGTTTGCACTTTAAAGCGTAATTCCTAGTCTTATAACACCTAAGGCTTTTAGCAGTGACTCCCAAACCAGTTGGTCTAAGGCACTAGGTGATGAAGCACCCTTGCTAAATATTTTTCTATTTTTGCAGCCTTAAATAATCACAAAAATCAGTGTTCATTTTTTTCTATATTCACACTTGTATTTTTTTTTCCATCGTACTAAGAACTTTAGACAAGAGCATTTCAAGGTCTTTTCTACTATTCCAAATTTCAAAGTTCGTGTTTATGCAATTTGTAGGGTATATATTTTCAGAATTTAGACTTAAGCTAGGAATTATTTTTCAAACTCATACTCTAATAAAAATATCAATACTTTTCCTTTGTTTTGACTTAGCCCAAGAAGTCAACTCAAAATTTGCTTATTTCTAAATAAACTACAAAGACATATACTTTCTACCGTTAAACTTTAATAAAGGTTATTTTTAGGGTTTTTAATTTACTAAGTCTAAGGTCTAGTTGTTCCTAACTAGTTAACTGTTATGTCAAACTTAAGTCAAATATGGCCAAAATTGAATGTTTCAATTTTTATAATTTTTGAAATTTTTCAGTTTTTATGGGTTTTAAAATAAGTATGCAAATGCAAAAATATACATATGAATGCGAAGGAAGAAAGCTTACCGAGCACACCCCCAAACTTAAACTTGACAGTGTCCTCACTGTCATGCCACATCAAGAGGGTCAAAAATGTCAGCACTCCCCTGTTTATTTATTTATAGTTTTTTATATAATTTTTATGGGTTTTTAAAAAAAAACAAAATATATACAAAAAGGTCCCCCCCAAAACTTAAGTGAGACAGTGTTTCCACTGTTTTAAGCGTTAAACTTCAAAGTTAGGGAGGAGAAAAATCAAACTATACAAGGCCTTACACAGGCCAAAAGTTAGCACCAACCATTCAAAAATTTTATCGTGATAATGGTGGGGTTGGTGAAAGAAATGAGTGTAAAGAAAAGAAATGAGAAGCACACGAGACCGTGTGGAGGTAGAAACGGTATACGATCTCGGTGGAGGAGAATGGCGGAGGGAAAAAAGAAACGGTAGTGGTTCTACTTCTTCGAATGCAGGTTGATTAATCACAAAATTTGTATCGTTTAAGAATGCGAGTTCGTTGTCGAAAATATCTTCGAAACTTTCATCGAAAGTCCAATTGAAAATTATCGAACTCAAAATATCGGATTGTGATTCATCAACACTCAGTATCATTAAAGGAAGATTAGAAGAACCAAAGAAAGTGGGAATACGAACTTGAGGGTGGGGATGGAGTGTATAAATTAGCACAATTTGTAATGACCGATGTGTAAAAAGCGATTGTGCGAATCTATCAACCCGCGGAAAATTGAGATTAAGTCCCTCAAGATTCGTGAGCAAACATGGATACGTCGAACTTGATATTGGAGATGAAAGCGTAACGGTCTCTTGCAAGGTCGGAGCGAGGACGGAGGGAAGTGAGTGAGGAAGGGTATCAGTTAAAGATTCAGGAGGGTGTACATAATCAGTGGAAGGGACATAATGAATTGGGAAATCCGACTCATCAAACAAAACTGGTTCATCCTCAATAATTTCCTCAATATTCTCCTCAAAATTTAGCTTATCCATGCCATTATCATCAAAATCAAGACGCATATGAAGTTCGGGAGAAACATTTAACGACTCGGGATGATGAAATGGACATAAAATTTCAATCAAATCTACGGGATCATCATCCAAAATATTCCCGGCGTCTATATCCTCAATCAAGTGAAAATCAATTTTTTCTGACAACTCATCAAAAGCATGGATATTTATCAATTTAGGTTCTAGAGTGGAGGTGTAAAGGTCAAAAGGATTAGGCGTGGTTTCACTCGAAAGGGATTCTTCACAATCTGGCAAATCAAGCACTACAAAATCACACAACTCGTTAGATGTTTTATTTTCAACTTGTGAATCATTTGGGACAATCGATGGAAAACCGTAGTTGTGGGCTTCAATTAGGTATGGGTAGGTTTGATTTGGAAAGGTGTAGAACTCACTTTCTCTTCTCAAATTATCACTCTGTCCAACCGCCTCCTCATACATTGGAATTTTTGGAGCTAGTTGGAAACTAGCTACCGGTTCACTAGGTTGCATAAGAGCGGCCATGGATGCATCCACATTCCTCATCATTTTGTTTGTTGCTAAAATATAAGCTTCCAACAACTGTTCCAAACTACACATGGGTTGTGAAAGGGTTTCGGTAAAACATTCGAAATTGTTTGGATACGTGAAACTCCTAAATGGCTGTGGAGAAGCAATGTCTAGTGATGGTGGGAAAGTCGGGTAGGACTGGTAGGAATTGGATGGTTGGACAGGAGTAGGATCAACATTTAGATAAAAAGGTGAATGGACTTGTTGATCCCTATAATTGGACGTGTGGAGAGGAGTGAAAGATCGGCTACGAGATTGTGCAATATGCTCATCAATAGACATGGGTTTAGGAGTTACAACAGGACTCGAAAAAGTGGTATCAGCGTACGAAGGTGGTGAAGGTTGACATGGTTGACACAAAGTGGGTTGCAACGTCAAACTGTTTCTCCTAAACGCTTCTATTTGATCTTTCAAAGAAATTTTGGGTATGGAGGGATCGTCCTTAAATCGACCGAAACAATTGACGTACGAGGCAAAGTTAGGTTCAGGATACCAAAGTTCGGCAAGAGATTTATGAGGTGGGGTACCCATGATGTAAGAAGGGAGAAGAAAAAGAATGTGGGTGCACGGATTTCTTAGCGACAAAATTTGCAAGTCTTTTTTAAAAATTTTCCTTTTTCTTTTTCTCTTTATTTGGAACTTTTTGCAAAAAAATTTTTTTTCGATAAAGGGCTTTGACACAAATGCAATCAACCATAAATGCACAATCAGGCCTAGATCTAGGGACACCTAGGTCAGCTAGACAGCTCCTAACTGTTCCAAAGGGCTAGAAATAGGAGCTCAAACCGTCTCTTCACCGCCAATTGCGGCCAGGTAAGTGCCAGGTGAGTGGGAGGCTCTCCACTACAAGTAGTGGCCCTAATTAAGTAACCACTCGCCTTAAACATACTTGCCAAGACACCGCAAAGTCAGGTTAGGATCAACGGCCGATGCCTACAACTAGTCCTCTGTCCTATTGAGCGCGACGTCCTTAGGGCTGAGTCTAGTAATTTTTAATTAAAATTGGTCAATGCAATATGCCTTATGTGATTTCTGGGGTCCTGCGAAGGGTGATGAAATCCCCACCCAATCTGGATTGGTTTCAAGCCCCTTAAAGTCCGATTAAAGATATGCAAAACAGAAAAAATCACTTGCAATCAATTTTTATTTTTTTTTTATTTTAAGCGCGGCGCAAAGAATCCTGCACAAGATTTTTTATTTGGAAGGGGGAAGATTTTTAAGCGCAAAGAATCCTGCAGGAGAATTTTCAGAAAATATATTTGAGATCTGCAGAGGAGGAACTGCGGAGACTTACAGTGCAGTTTCAGATGATGACGTCACCCAATGACCGCGGATGCGCGGTCAAAGTGACCCTTTAGCGGCGGAAACGCGGTGCTACAATAGGTTCAGAGCCCGAGACAAAATTGCAGGTGCTGACATCACCACGGCACCGCTCTTCCGCGGCCAAAACGGCATCACATCGCGGTTCCGCGGTCTTCTAGACTGCTCGGATCCCGAAAAATGTTTTTAGAGGAGGATGTTACCAGAGCACCGCGCTTCGGCGGTCGGAGTGGGTGTACAGCAGCGGTTCCGTGGTTTCCCTGCCTTTTCGGTTCTTCAAATCTTTTCAGTTGCTCTATTGTTCAAATCCTCTGCTGTTCAGATCTTATTTTTACTGTTTTGATCTCTGGAGATTTCCAGATCCGAACTTGTTCTGCGGTCCGGCAAAATTCATACAAAAAATACCCTTCACAAAATAAAAGATGATAAATTTTTATAATTTTTTTATTTTTCAGTTTTTATGATTTTTTAATTTTATATTAACCCAAAATTGCAAAAAGGAAATACTATGCCATCCCCGGCAACGGCGCCATTTGATTCGTGTGTCAAAAATATTTCTAAACCGTAATCAAGAACGGCATCACTTGGTAGCTAGCCGGTGAGTACGGGTCGGTCTACAGGGATTTTGTGAATTTCCTAATCGTTCTAACGAGTTAATTCCGAACGGTGTGAACGGATTAATTAAATCTAAAAACTAAATTAATCTAGATCTAAATCTTGCTAGGGTTAGGTTTAGGTTATGTTTGGAAAGTCAATAAATCTCACAGCTTTCTATACCCATATTAGGATCTATTAGGAGTTATGGTAATTATTAATAAAAGGGATTAGAACCATTGGGAAGATGTTTCTTCCTTTAGCTTCTAGTCCTTCCTTTAGCAATCCTTACCCTAACCTCCATGGAAAACACGCTCAACCGGGCCTTTATACTACGGTATCACCGCTACCTCGTGGGATAGGGTGCCGTAGAGAGCGGTGTGTGCATGTATGCATGAAGTCCTATGAAAATATATGACGGGCAAGAAAGGGATGAGAGATCTTCATCTCTCAAACCTTCCCCAAAGCTAACCCTAACAAGCGAGGAGACTACTCGCTCATTAGGGAATTGAAAAACATTTATCTAGGGCAGAGAATAAAAGATCTAACTATCTAATTAGGGCAAGGAATTAAATTTAACTAGGACAGATAAGAAATTTAACCTAGGGCAGAAAATAAATTAAGAACTTACAAATTGATACTCTCCAAAAAGAATTCTGAATTTTATTAATGAAAGGAGGCATAACCTAATACAAGCATTTGGGTCTCTATTTATAGGACATAGAAAACTCTAGGTTTACAATCGCCGCAAGTCTGCTATTACGAAAATACCCCTAGGAAGACTAGTCAGCGCCGCCTTTCTTTTTTGGTAAAATTTTCAGCCTCTACGGGCATCACACGGCTGCGGAACCGCGGCCGCAGGCCAGGTTTGGCCGCGGTTCCGCGGCCAAAATAGGGTCTTGGCTGCTGAATTTTCCTGTGCTGGTTCCTGGTGTCTTTGGCTTCCTATTTATTTGGTTGGTTCTTCAGAATGTTGTTTTGTTCTCTCCCAGATCTCCACAGTGAATAATTGCAGTGGATTTTTACCGTTGCTTCGAGACGAAGTCTTTAACCTTGCGCTGCCTTGTACTTTGTGAACTGATTTTTGTGTAGGCTTGATCAAGATCCTTTTATTTGTTGGTCGTAGTCTCACTTTTGCATCGTCTTTTATCTTTTTCACTGTTTTTGCTCCGAGAACCTGTAACCTGTACTATGTAGCAGACATGGGTCAAAAGCACATGTTTATTTGTAAAATATATAAGAATGGGGAATTTAATAATGCAATATTATGGTATGAACATCACCAAACCTAGGGGTAAACTAGAGGATGTGTTGATAAAAATCGGGGAATTTGTATTCCCTGTGGACACTATTGTACTTGATACACAGCCTGTAGCAAACCCACGGAATCAAATTCCGGTGATTCTTGGTCTCCCCTTTTTGGCCACTTCCAATGCTATAATCAACTGTCGTAACGGTTCTATGACCCTATTCTTCGGGAATAGGTCAATTGGGCTGAACATTTACAAGTTGGGAAGTGTACCCTCCGAACCTACTGCTCAGGTCTGTTCTGTCGAATTAATGGATGTCGACATCAGCGAAATTGATGATCCTCATGATACTGATCTAGACTCTTTTCATATGTTGTAGTTTGACCCAACTATATATCATACACATATGGACTCTTCCACCGAGTTGTCCGGGTCAACAACAAACACCGATTATGAACCGTTTTTGGAGTCTGAAGATCACCCCGCGCTTTATGATGACATTATTCTTCGGGGTATCGATGAAAGTTTTGAGGAAATTTTCGCTGAAGAACTCGCATTTTTAGAAAACACGGGTGTTGAGATGAATCCACCTCAATACAAAGAAATTGAACCTCCACCCCTTCTTCTGGACTGTAAAGAGAATGAGAGTAATCCATCACAATCGCTGTATTGTCTCTCCAAAACGAGACGCAAACACATTCTATTCCACCATTTACCCTTTCCCTACTTCTTATTCCACCAACCGGTGGACTGCACAGATAAAATCTTCGAATGGTTGGTGTTGACCTTCGGTCTTTGCAAAGCTTGGCATTGACCAATAATTTTGACCCCCTCTTGTGATTATCAAAGATTAACATTGTTTAACTCAAGTTTTGGGGAGGGGGGGTGGTGGTGCATTTTTAGCTCTTGAAAATAAATGTTGTCCTCAAAATTGTGAGCCAAAAAAATAAGTTTGGAGGAGGATTTTCACTTTAATATATTTTTTCCCCGTTAATAAATGTCCTCCCAAGCTTACAAGTTTTTGAGGTTTAGCAGATAACAACAGCGAGGACACTGTTGAAAACAAGTTTGGGGGAGGTTTGTGCTTATTTTCGCATCATTTGCATCATACTTTGCATAAGCACAAAACATTTGAAAACATATAAAAATTTAAAAAAAAATTCAAAAGATAAAAATATTTAATATTTAATTTTGTACATAAATAAGATAATAAAAGATTAGATAGTGAAAAATTACATCCAAAAGATTAGAAAAATTTAAGAAACCCAAGAAAATTAGAAGTTTTCTTAAACGAACTAGTAATAAGTAATTATGAGCCGTTGTCCCATGGGTTAGTAAGATGAAGGAAGTCACTAATCTGAGGATAAAAATAAGTCTGAAAAATAGTTCCTATTCTGGAAGCCAAACATTTGAACGTTGATACCCTACTATTTGCCTTTACACACGTCTTAATGCTCGGGATAGTAGAGGATACCTTGAAATGCTCTTGTCTAAAAGCCAAAGTATGAAGGAAATAAATTAAAAATGAATAAAATAAAAAATGGTGAGAAAAAAATGAACACCGGTTCTGTTATCGCCCAGGCAGCAATAAAAAAATATAGCGAGGGTGCTTCATCACCTAGTGCCTTAGACCAACTGGTCTGGGAGTCACTGCTAAGCCTTAGGTGGTGCAAGACGAGGAAAATACACCTAATAAGAAAGCACATGAGTAATCGGTCGATTAGTACCTCAAGAAGTATTAACGGTCGCATGAAAAATGTGTGAGCGAATTCATCTAAATATTCATTAATTAAAAAGTACTGAAGTAGATGGACAAGAGTATGATAGCTTGAATTGAATTCTCCGGGTGTAGGATGTTCTTTACACACACGCAGGATTATATGATCGATGTTTAGAAGAAAGATAGAAATGAAGAATAAAGACGATGTTTTATTGAGGGATGATGTGATTTCTAACATCTTTTCATGACTATTAAGATAGGGCTCATGACAACCGAAAAGCTAGTGTAGTGGAAACTCTGATTTTCAAAGTCTTTCTTTCACAATTCTTATCTTTATATGTAATTTTCACGGTCTTCCTTTTATTATTGGATTTTGTGGGTGCAATCCGCTGAAAACCCTCAGGAGACAACACTCCTCCTACTAGGGACACCTAGAGGTTTAAAGGCTTGTTGCACGTGCTCAGTGCAATCGTGTTGCCTACGAAAGTGTGCTAGTTAGTTTTTCTTTATTTTCTCCTTCTTTTTTTAATAAAACAAGTTTGCTCGAGACGACCAAAAATAAGTTTGGTGGAATTTGATCAGTCGAAAATATTGCATTTTTAACACATCAATTTCCCTACTATTTGCAATCATCTAAAGGTGTTCGGTATAAATTTAGCACATATTAGCAAAACGTCTGTAAAATACCAAATAACTTGTGTTATACTTTATAACTGGCATTTTGGGGGAAATTGAGTGTTTATCATTGCACGCATAATCTATTGTATGTCGCAACACTTGTCTCGAGAATGTTGCAGGAAATTCCAGGTAAAGAGCCGAAACTGCTAAAAGTGCTGATAAAAATACGCCAAGTCCAAGACTTGTGATCTGGCAGTGAACAAGAAAGTGTAAAAATATTCCAGACATTCTAAAAGTGCCACAAAGACAATAGAGGAAATACCTGAAAGTTTCATGCCCCAATGCCACCAAAGGGCCGCGGATCTGCGGCCGAAGGGCCCCATTGGCGGCGGATCCACGGCCACTATGACACGTCAGCAGCAGATGGTTCCTTCAGATTTCTCCATCCAAGATCAGAACTTCTTCAAGCCACTTTAAATTCCAGAGATTTCCAGAAGCTTCTGTCCGAACAGCCAAGCTTCTTGTACAAGCTAAACACCTCCAAACTTCTCAAATAAGCTAGTTAAACCTAGAAGGTTCTTCCTAACAACCAAGCTTATCAAGGAAGCTAGCTAACTAACTAACTCTAGAAGCTTAACCTCAACTACCAAGCTTGCAAGAGAAGCTAAACTAAACCTAGCTTCTAAAGCAAGCTAATCCTAATCATGCTTCTAGGGGAAGCTAAAGGAGAAGGCTATAAAAAGGACCCCCAAGGCTTCTACTCAAAGATTGTTCGTTGTTCAACAATTCCAAACACAAGTTGAGTGACACAACTTGTGCATCCAAACCCTAATCCAATCCCAAAAGCCAATTCAAGATCTTCGAATGCCGAGCCAAAGAAAGAATCCATCGAGCCTTTTTGAAGCGACGCCGATCTTCATCCGAGCAAGAGATCCACAACGATCCGCGACTCACGAAGACGATGCGAAGCTAATTCGACGATCGAGTTCTTTCCTCAATTCTTGTAGTTCTTGAGCGAATTGTAACGGAATTGTTGAATAATAAAAGGTGAAATTTCTTAATCTTGCTTTTCTTTATATTTGAGCATTATGATGATATCACAATTCTTGATTGTTTTCTTTGTTATGATGCTTAAGTAAAAACTCCGCTCGTGGAGGAATCGAGAAAATAGATAGATGATGATGATTACATTCTTGAACAATTCTTAAGTCTTATGAGTTTTGTAAACTCTTGTAGATTGAATCATCGACAATCTAGTTTCGAGCGAGATACTTTCTTGAATGTTTTTGCTCTTAATTAGAGATCAACGATCGATAATTCAATTTCCTAGAGGCTACCATTTGAATGATAATCAACGAAAGGACAAAAGATGAGATAAAGAAACCCTAGTCCCTTCAATAGATCCTTAATCCTCGTTGATCGTCATCGATCTAGCAACAAATCATAAATGGATAAGAATACGTAATCACAAGTCTTCATCCTCACTATCGATTCGATCGATTCCTATGAGCCTCATTACAAATCTTGATTACTCATTCAATTTGGATATCATCAATTCTTGATTCTTGATTTTTAGTATTTCTTGATATTAGATCTAGATTTTGATAATTCTTGAAATTCACTTTTATAAATCTTGAATCGAATTATCTTTTCTTTTCTCTTTAATTTTCAACTCGACTAAAACAATTACGATCAAATCACACTTTCCCTGTGGACGATCCGTACTCGCTAACGAACCTACAATTGACACCGTTATTGATTGCGGTTTACAAATTTCTTTGGTTGTGATCTTTACACTTTTCTTATAAACACACAAAGAATCATTCAATCAGTAGTCTACAAGCACATCCTTTTTTCAGGTCCCTAGTCGTAGGATTATCGAGACAGGGCATCGATACTCCAGAGTAGACTAGTGTATACGCATCTCATCCCAGCAGCGAGATGGTCTGTCCCACAGCCATTAGTACGTTGTACTGGAGATAGTATGCAGGTGCTTGTTGGGTTACGGGTATACTGGACAGGACTCGCAGGGAACTGTTGGGTGGTATTATACCCGTCGTTAGTTAACAGTTCCCAGGTGACATGAGTACAGCATAGTCCGTAGACTTGACGCTGCTGCTTCGCCTCGAGTGTGTTCCCACTGTTCTTAGATTGCTACCCTACCATGGCTCGACTGAGTCGTGCAAACAGGTAGCAGTTAGGTGCAGTCCAGAAGCACTTGGAGGCAGTGACGGTTAGATAGGATTCGTCTCTCCCGGTATTGGGAGTTGATATCGCGCTGTGTTTGGAGAGCCATTACGCAAGGTCCTTGGCCAGGGTAAGCGAGATTTACTCGTAGGTTTTCCAGTAGCTTCTCAAGGTGTGATGGGCTTCACTCCAACACGACTTATACCGCTTTTAGGGGACTGACGCTTGCCGCCCCCTAGGCCCGATATGCGATAGTCTTAGACGAACAGACCGGACTGTACGAAGATTGTCACATCAGACTCAGTAGGAGTTCGGATGGGTTTCTTCATCGGCCTTCTTATCGACATCTACCTGGGGACCGTTACGTACAGCTAGTACCGCTTTTGGCCTATGGTTAAACCCACTGCCAGCGTAGTGTCGAGTCTTTAGAGTCCCATACAGACGGTTTCCCTGCTTCAGGCGAAACGATATAGAGGTCGTATGGTTTTACGACAGGGTTCGGACATATACATGTACTTGTGCACGTATGATGTTCGGACAGATTATACTAGCGGGCTTTAGTTTAAGCCAGATTCTAGTATTGGATTATTGGATTTATCCAGTCTCAGTATATCCGTGTTTTTCGTAAATACGGATGGGAGAGGCATTCTCGTAATTAGTCGAGAAACTTCTAGAAGAAAGGTGACTCATTTAGTTTTAATTCATTTATGAATTAAACTAAATGAGGTGGAGAGCTTATGTGTTATTTGCATTAAATGTTTTAATGACTCATGAGATGATTCATCCAAAGTGAGTTAATGAAGCATTAATTGTTTTAATGACTTATGAGATGATTCATCCTAATGTATTAAATGAAGCATGGTTGTAATTATCTCATATGATTTATTAGATAATTATCATGCTTCATCATATATACAAATGAGTTATTATTTTCATTTCATTCTCACATACACACTCTCTCCCCTCAAGCTTTTCTCTTTTTCAACCTAACCCCAATCCTCTCATGTGTTGAGATCCCAAGGGTTAGAAAGACTAATAGATCCTTAATCCACTTCTATATCTTCTAGGTCACTTAGATTAGCAATCCTAGCCACTTAGTTACCTCAAGTTAGAGGTTAAAACTTGGAGAAGGAACTCTTGGGTGGATCTTCTATTATATCGAGGAGGCCGACGAGGAGGTGAACAACAAGAACAAGAAGGACAAGTATCTTGAGGTATAATCATCTATCATAGTAGTTTAGTACTTCTAGATAGTTTGTTAGTTAGGGTTTAGCAAACATCCGTAAAGTTAGTCGATGTTACCTTGAACAAAATGATTGTTTTACCTATTCCGCCTCTCCGCATCTTGTGGGGTGTGTAACATCGACTTACAGTGGTATCAGAGCCTAGCTAAACCATAACTAATATGTTGGCAAAGTTTTTAGAAATTCGATCGCAAAATAATCTCGATAAAATGACATTTTCACTTAGTTTCTGCCGATTTTAAATTGGGGTCTAAAAATTTTTCAGGGATCCTTAAAAATACAAGCAGGGTTTTTTAAGAATTATGAAGAAATTTGGGATCGTGACTCGTCCAAACCACCACGGAACCGTGGCCGATCCAAGCTATCCGCCGCGGATCCGCGGCCGAGTTGATACCGAGTCAACCCAAATTTGCTCAATTATTCTTCTGTGTTGATGTTGTGTTTTCTGGGATATTTTGTTTCTGCTCAGGTTTTATGTGCACAGAGAATTGTTTGGAGTAGATTCATATGTGTTGCTTGATCGATATTCTAAGAACTTTGGCTAACTGGATTATATCTGTGTTGTAATTAATGTGTTCATAAACCTCCCCTAACTGCTAGTATATCGGTTAGTAGGGGGTTGCACATTTCTGTAATGGTTTTTACTGGTTTGTGAATGTGAACTTGTTGGATTGTCGTGAATGAATAGCCGGGGATGTGAGACGAGTGTTTCTTTCATTCAAATATAAATTATAATTTGTTGTAATATTCTTTTGCGGGGCACATCCAGGTTGAGGTTGTATCCACCGTTGTATTATTTCATTTACTGTTTTCTGCTCCTAGGATAGACCCAAGGTGGGGTGCACAAACTACCGGGTACTTTGAAGTGTTTAGTGGCCTACTCATGTCGTTGAGGGAGACCACTTCACTTCGGGTACTTGACGGGTAGTTTGCCGTACCCGTAGGGGTCTAGGGTGGGGTTGGCTATTCATCACGACTGTGTAATCCGTATTTCATTGCAGGCTCAAAGGGAATGCGGATTCCTAGAATATCCAATATGTTCATCTGTGATCTGGAATATCTATTATTGCGTCTGACGAATGTACAATATCTATCTATGATATCTAGTAGGCGTTGCTTATGTTTTGCATCTGCGCTAGCCCAGCCCCCGCTCTGTCGTTAGTTAAGTAACCTAACGGGTGAATGATGAGGCCCAGTGGCAAATGCGGATGGCATAAGTGGACGTTGTATTTTCGTTGTTTTCTGTAATGATAGGTTAATTGATGGGACGCATTATTTTAATGCAAAGAAAATAAACCAAAGTTGAATCGTTCGAACAATTTAAAAGAAACCACTCGGTTATTTTAAAACAGCAGATTTTTAATTGCGGAGCTTAAACCACTCCTTTTAAAAGCTATCAGGTTCCTTCGATCATATCAAGTTCACTACGTTCACGGTTTCGCCAAAACCATTCGTAGCTCTCCATCATTTCATTTGGGTATTCAGTAGTATTCAAGTTATGTATTTTGACCAACGCCAAGGCATAGTGTTTGGTAGCTGCTGGGTATTCATCTGTTGCATAGATAGATGAGTTAGTTTGGGACAGTCATACTGCCATTTGGCCAACGTCAGGGGTATGTACGGGTGGGTTCAAATTAACAAGATAATGATGGGTAGAACTTGACATGTGACTTATGATATTTTGACCAACGCCAAGGTCATAAGAGCATGGGGCAGAAATCCATATCGGAAATTTCTAAAGAAACTGAAACTTGTTAGAGTTGCATACCATTTGGAGTGTGATAATTTTGGTAGGATTCCTTCAACTTTATCACACGATGATATTTAGATCCCGATCCTACTGTGAGGATATGCTACTCATCGGGAGATTCTTTCACTTAAACGATCAATGCTATAAACCAAGTAGGTGTCGAGAAAGGTGTCAGCGGGGCTTGCCCCCAGGGAAAAGAGGTTATCTAATTAAGGAACTTCGCGAAAGCGTCGTAAAACCTCCCTCGAAGTACCGACACTGGCCTGGCTGAACGGTTAAGCAAGTATTGCACGGTGAGAATAGTCCTGACTAGTTCTTCTTTTATGGTTTGAGGAAGGATTCGAGAAACAGTAAGAGCCATCCTGTTTAGATAAACTAAAAACCACTCTAAACTTGCAAGAGCATCATGGTAAAGTGTTTCCTCTCTCACTCCTAATTGCACTGACCCAGAACATGACAGGCCTTAAGTTATTATTAGATAAAAATATTTTGACAGGGCCAAACTATAAAGATTGGTTCCGGAATGTCAAGATGGAAATTACCTATGACAAATTAGGGTATGTCTTTACTACTAAGGCCCCTGCCGTCCCAAGTCCTGAATCTAGTGTCGCGGATAAGGAAATCCGCAAGACCTGGGAGTTAGACTGCGCAAAAGCCAAGTGCATCATGCTTGCCTTTATGAATAATGAACATCAGAGGAGGCACGAGAATATGGATCTAGAATCCATATTTCTCCACACCAAGGAACTGTATGGAGTGCAATCTCGTATAGCTAGATACGAGACCTCGAAGAACTTGTTTCAGTCGAGGATGGCCGTCGGATCATCTGTAGGGGAACATGTCCTTAAGATGATTGGCTATGTTGAAGAGCTCGCAGACCTCGGGACAACATTAGAGAACGAGTTGTATACAGACTTGATTCTCCAGTCCCTTCCTTCTACCTACGCCCAGTTTATCTTGAATTTCAACATTCAAGGTAAAGAAGTTGAACTTCCAGAACTCCTTAACATGTTGAGGAGTGCAGAGGGCACCTTGCAGAAGGCAAGGGAAACACCCACTATGTTTGTTCGTGGTGCTTTCTCTTTCAGGTCCAAGGCAAGGGCCAAAGGAAGGAAGAAGAAGGCCGCTACCAAACCGAGAGGTGGTGTTGGTAAGGTGGGAGTCAAGGGAAAAGCAAAGGTTGTAGTGCCAGTAGTGGCAAAGGACGAGTGCTTCCACTGTCGTAGGAAAGGCCATTGGAAGAAGGATTGCAAAGCTTGGATTGCCAAGAACCAGGACCCGAGGCAAGTTGTGGCTTCGGCTTCAGGTGTGTTTGTAATTGAAAATTGTTTGTCGATCAACTCTACTTCCTGGGTATTGGATACTGGATCAGGATCTCATATATGCAATTAATTGCAGGCACTGAGAAACCGTAGAGTGCTGAAAGTTGGTGATATGACCCTCCAGGTTGCTAACGGAGCTAGCGTGAATGCTGTGTCCGTAGGGGATTATCACCTTGGATTGACGAGTGGACATATTTTGGTTTTGCGCAACTGTTTTTGTGTATCTAGTTTAACGTGTAATATCATATCAGTATCGTTGTTATCAAAAGAAGGTTATGATTTCACGTTTGTAAGCGATGTTGTTAACATCCACCTTAATCATGGTTTGATTGGGTCCGGTACACTAGATAATGGTATATACGTGTTAAACCAATTATAGATTTTCAATGTCCAGAACACACTAAAAAGAAAGTCTCCAGATATAAATCAGGCTTTCTTATGGCATTATAGACTGGGTCACATCAATGAGACAAGGTTAACTAAGTTACATAGAGAAGCATATTTGGATCCGTTCGAATATTAATCTTATGCCACTTTTCAATCACGTCTCAAAGGAAAGATGACAAAGACTCCATTCACTGGACATGGAGTAAGAGCGAGCGAGCTCTTAGGACTCATACACAGCGATGTATGTGGTCCAATGTCTACACATGCAAGAGGCGGTTTTTCATATTTTATTAGTTTTACGGATGATTACTCTAGGTATGGATTCATTTTCTTGATGAAACATAAATCCGAGGCCTTTGAGAAATTCCGAAAATATAAGAATGAAGTAGAAAACCAAACCGGCAAAAGTATCAAGACACTGAGATCTGATCGAGGTGGTGAATACTTAAGTGCCGAGTTCCAAGGTTACCTAAAAGAGAAAGGAATTCTCTCTCAGCTTACTCCTCCATACACTCCACAACATAATGGTGTATCGGAGAGACGGAACCGAACCCTATTGGATATGGTACGTTCCATGATGAGTAATGCTGAGTTACCGCGATCTTTCTGGGGTTATGCACTAGAATCAGCTGCATATCTTTTGAACAGGGTTCCTACCAAGACTGTGCTTACCACACCATATCAGATGTGGAGTGGGAAGAAACCATATCTTCAGTATCTCAAGATATGGGGATGTACAGCTTTTGTTAAAAAGCAGCATGCGGACAAACTCGAGGCACGCTCAGTACAGTGTAAGTTTGTGGGATATCCAAAGAACTTCAAGGGGTATTTTTTCTATTACGTAGAGAAACAAAAGGTTTTTTGTTTCTCGTAATACCCATTTTCTAGAACAGCAGTTTTTAGAAAAGGAAACAAGTGGGAGCGCAATAGAATTGGAAGAAATTCCAAAACCATAAACTACTACTGAAAGTTTGGTAGAACCAGAAGTTCCAGAAGAACAGGACATTCTAGCACCCCTCCGCAAGAGTAGTAGGCCGTCTCATCTGCCTGAGAGATATTACGGTTTTTCTCATATATGGGGATAGAGAGGATTGCGTCAATGATAATAATGAACCTACTAGCTTCCAGCAGGCCATCCAGAGCGGCGACTCAGTAAGATGGCTGGATGCAATGCTGACCGAGATGGAGTCCACGTACACTAACAAAGTATGGACTTTGGACTTTGCTCTAGATGGGGTAAAACCCATAGGATGCAAGTGGATCTTCAGGAAGAAGATTGGTGTAGATGGACAGGTGGAAACCTATAAGGGTAGACTTGTTGCAAAGGGTTTTCGTCAAAGACCTGGTTTGGACTATAACAAAACTTTTTCTCCAGCGGCTATGCTCAAATCCATTCGGATCCTTCTTGCCATTGCTGCCTTCCATGATTATGAGATCTGGCAGATGGACGTAAAGACGGCATTTCTAAATGGTAATTTAGAAGAGTGCATCTATATGGATCTGCCAGAAGGTTTCAATCAGAGTGGGAGCAGCGGGAAAGTGTGCAAGTTGCTTAAGTTCATTTATGGACTAAAGCAGGTATCACGGAGTTGGAACATATGTTTTGATGAAACGGTCAAAGAATATGACTTTATCAAAAATCCAGATGAATCATGTATATATAGTAAAATTGTAGCATGGACTGTCGTATTCCTCGTCTTGTACGTGGATGACATTCTCTTGATAGGAAATGACATTCCTATGCTACAATCTGTCAAAGGATTCTTGTCACACAGGTTCTCCATGAAAGACCTGGGTGATGCCTCTTACATTCTGCGGATCCAGATCTATCGTGATAGATCTAAGAGGATGTTGGGACTTTCGCAGTCCAGGTATATCAACACTATACTGAAAAGATTCAGTATGGAAGATTCTAAGCGCGGTAATTTACCGGCTTGTCACGGAATCACCCTCTCCAAAGAGATGTCTCCCAAGACTGATTTGGAAAGGGATCGCATGTCGATTATACCCTACGCTTCTGCGGTAGGCTCTATAATGTATGCGATGTTGTGCACCAGACCAGATGTAACTTACGCACTGAGTGTGGTAAGCCGGTATCAGTCAAACCCAGGGGAGAAGCACTGGATAGCAGTAAAGAACATTCTCAAGTACCTGAGAAGGACTAAGAATATGTTCTTGGTTTATGGCTGAAAAGACCTCAAGATCGAGTCTTTTGCTGACTCCAGCTTCCAGAGTGACAAGGATGACTCCAAGTCCATGTCAGGTTATGTCTTTACCCTCAATGGAGGGGTGGTGTGCTGGAAGAGTTCCAAGAAGGATACCGTTGCTGACTCGACGATGGAAGCGGAGTATATCGCTGCTTGCGATGCCGCAAAAGAAGCAGTCTGGATGAAGAAGTTCCTAACAGAACTTTAGGTGGTTCCTACCATTGTTAATCCAATACCGCTGTATTGTGACAACAATGGCGCTATAGCTTTAGCGAAGGAACCCAGGTCCCATCAGAAGTCCAGACACATCTTAAAGCGGTATCACCTGATCAGAGAGATCATAGATCGCGGGAGATCGAGGTCCGGAGAGTTGCTACAGAGGAGAACACTGCAGATCCATTCACAAAGGCCTTACCTCAGACACAGTTCGAGAGGCTATTCGAGATGATAGGTCTTCGATACGCCAGTACATGGCCCTAGTGCAAGTGGGAGATTATTAGTGTATATGCCCTAGGGGCCATTATTATATCATACTAGCTTGTATATTACTTAATGGAAGCTTGGGATATTCTCAGTTGTATTAACAGTCTTGCTCAATATAGTA
Organism: Agapanthus africanus; assembly: GCA_030015575.1. Lineage (NCBI taxonomy): Eukaryota > Viridiplantae > Streptophyta > Magnoliopsida > Asparagales > Amaryllidaceae > Agapanthus > Agapanthus africanus. The sequence goes on from CM057344.1 coordinate 45,242,416, forward strand.
GTATGCTACTTGGTTTATATCTATCTTAATACGTATATATGTTTCTTTTAGCATACAGCGAATACATATTAATAGAGCCCATAGGATCTTGATTTGACCACCAGCGTTGTGATGGCAGTCACACTAGTGGGGGCTGGGTAGTCTACAAGCACATCCTTTTTTCAGGTCCTTAGTCGTAGGATTATCGAGACAGGGCATCGATACTCCAGAGTAGACTAGTGTATACGCATCTTATCCCAGCAGGGGAGATGGTCTATCCCACAGCCATTAGTATGTTGTACTGGAGATAGTATGCAGGTGCTCGTTGGGTTACGGGTACACCAGACAGGACTCGCAGGGAACTGTTAGTTGGTATTATAACCATCGTCAGTTAACAGTTCCCAGGTGACATGAGTACAGCATAGTCCGTAGACTTGACACTGCTGCTTCGCCTCGAGTGTGTTCCCACAGTTCTTAGATTGCTACCCTACCACGGCTCGACTGAGTCGTGAAAACAGGTAGCAGTTGGGTGCAGTCCCGAAGCACTTGGAGGCAGTGATGGTTAGATAGGATTCGTCTCTCCCGGTATTGGGAGTTGATATCGCGCTGTGTTTGGAGAGCCATTACGCAAGGTCCCTGGCCAGGGCAAGCGAGATTTACTGGTAGGTTTTCCAGTAGCTTCTCAAGGCGTGATGGGCTTCACTCCAACACGACTTATACCGCTTTTAGGGGACTGACGCTTGCCGCCCCCTAGGCCCGATATGCGATAGTCTTAGACGAACATATTGGACTGTACGAAGATTGTCACATCAGACTCAGTAGGAGTTCGGATGGGTTTCCTCATCGGCCTTCTTATCGACATTTACCTGGGGACCGTTACGTACAGCTAGTACTGCTTGTGGCCTGTGGTTAAACCCACTGCTAGCGTAGTGTCGAGTCTTTAAAGTCCCACACAGAGGGTTTCCCTGCTTCAGGCGAAACGATATAGAGGTCGTATAGTTTTACGACAGGGTTCGGACATATATGTGTACTTGTGCACGTATGATGTTCGGACAGATTATACTAGCGGGCTTTAGTTTAAGCCAGATTCTAGTATTGGATTATTGGATTTATGCAGTCTGAGTATATCCGTGTTTTTCGTAAATACGGATGGGAGGGGCATTCTCGTAATTAGTCGAGAAACTTCTAGAAGAAAGGTGACTCATTTAGTTTTAATTTATTTATGAATTAAACTAAATGAGGTGGAGAGCTTATGTGCTATTTGCATTAAATGTTTTAATGACTCATGAGATGATTCATCCAAAGTGTGTTAATGAAGCATTAATTGTTTTAATGACCATAAGATGATTCATCCTAATGTATTAAATGAAGCATGGTTGTAATTATCTCATATGATTTATTAGATAATTATCATGCTTCATGATATATACAAATGAGTTATTATTTTCATTTCATTCTCACATACACACTTTCTCTCCTTAAGCTCTCCTTTTCTTCAACCTAACCCCAATCCTTTCATGTGTTGAGATCCCAAGGGTTAGAAAGACTAATAGATCCTTAATCCACTTCTATATCTTCTAGGTCACTTGGATTAGCAACCTAGCCACTTAGTTACCTCAAATTAGAGGTTAAAGCTTGGAGAAGGAACTCTCGGGTGGATCTTCTATTACATCGAGGAGGCCGACGAGGAGGTGAACAACAAGAACAAGAAGGACAAGTATCTTGAGGTATAATCATCTATCATAGTAGTTTAGTACTTCTAGATAGTTTGTTAGTTAGGGTTTAGCAATGATCCGTAAAGTTAGTCGATATTACCTTGAACAAAATGATTGTTTTACCTATTCCGCCTCCCCGCATCTTGTGGGGTGTGTAACGTCGACTTACAGTTCTCGATAGTATATCGACCCCTTAAGGCAATAAAAGGCCAGGCCATCGCCGACTTTCTCGCTGAACATCCGATACCTGCCGACTCTCCCTTGAACTGCGAGTTGCCGGACGAACATGCATTTGATGCAATTGACAGGGAGAAAGAAGGGAATGATACCCAATGGGAACACTACTTCGATGGAGAGTCCTCCTTGAAGAAGCGAAAGAAAAATACCCCCATGATTAAAGCCGGGGTGGGCCTTATCTTTGTGACTCCATAAGGAGGGATAAAGCATTTTGCCCTTTCTTTAACTGAGCCGAGAACAAATAATGAGGCTGAGTATGAAGCTTCGATAGCAAGTCTTGAAATTGCTGTCGACATGGGCATCGAAAGCCTCTTCATATATGGAGACTCCCAACTGGTCGTTAGCCAAGTAAATGGCAACTATCAGACATGCAAACCGGAACTGATCATGTAAGGTGAAAGAGTGCAGCAACTGCTGACGCAAATCCCCTCCTATACCCTGCAAAGCATACCGTGTGCGGAAAATAGCAAGGAGGATGCGTTAGCCAAGCTCGCTAAAGAACCAGTCGACGAAAACCTCGATGACGTAAGGATCATTTTGCAAAGCCGCCGGATTCTTGTGCCAGTAGAAATATCTCCGAAGTCATCTGAAAGAAGGGGAGTGACTGAACGAGGGGTCTTCCAAATAGAGGGCGAAGAAAGGGAGAAAGATTAGAGAGAAGTTTTGTAGACTACTTCAAATCTCATAATACGCCCGAAAACGCATCATCAAGACATCAGCTCATGAAGCGAGCTCTGTCTTTTGCCTTCGTCAATGATACTTTATATAAGAGATCGTTCGATTGCCTGTGGCTAAGGTGTCTGGGACCAGAAGAAGAAAAAAGGGTCGTTCAAGAAACTCATGACGGATTCTGCGGTTCCCATCAAGCTGGGCTAAAGATGAAACTGAAGATCAAAAGAATGGGCTACTATTGGCCCACGATGATTCAGGACTGCCTCGAATATGCGAAGCAGTGCCACTCGTGCCAAATTCACGGGGACTTCATCCACCAGCATCCGAATTCGTTACACCCAACACTGGCTAGCTAGCAATTCGAAATGTGGGGAACCGATATAATCGGGCCCATTGAACCAGCATCATCTAAGGGACATCGGTTCATACCAGCAACAACCTATTACTTCTCTGAATGGGCAGAAGCAATACCGTTAAGAGAGGTAAAGAGGGAGAATATCCTCCATTACTTCAAAACACATGTCATCTACCGGTTCGGCATTCCGTGACGGATCATCTCGGATAATAGGCCGGCCTACAAAAGCCACAAGATTAGTCGCTTCTCACAGCAGCATAAAATAGATTGGAGATACTCTTCGGTCTATAATCCCCGAGCTAACGGTCTAGCTGAGGTTTTCAATAAGACCTTGACAAAGATCATAAAGAAAATGGTGTCTAGAAATAAGAATGACTGGCACGAGAGATTGCATGAAACTTTCTGGGCCTATCGGACCATGTTCAAGACGGCTACAAACACAACGCTATTTGCGTTAGTATTCGGCACGGAAGCGGTACTTTCCTTGGAGATAGAGCTACCCTCTCTACGAGTTGCGGTTCGGTACAAACTAACGGATGAAGAGAATGCCCATCTTCGGCTTGAGGAGCTAGACACCCTTGATGAAACTCGTCTCATAGTACAGCAAAACATAGAAGTTTACAAAGGAAGGATGACGTGCTCATACGAAAGATTGACTAGGCCGAGGACATTCCGCCAAGGCGAACTCGTGCTAGTCGTAAAAGACCTATAATCCCCAATTGTTCTAAACGGAGGAAATTCAAGACGAACTATGAGGGCCCGTACATCATAGACAAGGTCTACTAAGGTGGGGCCTACTTGCTTATGGGTATGCATTGCGAAAGACCTTTCCGGCCAATAAACGGCCGGTTCCTTAAGAAATAGTATGCCTAACAAGTCACGGCTCAGGTTAATGATGGATGACGATGCTCGTGTCCGCTCGCTATCTCCCTGAGTCCAAACTCTATAATTAGTATCCAGCGAAACCTCGCCTCAAAATGCTATGGACCGAGATGTCCTTAAACTAGCTATGGACCGTAACGTACTTAAACTAGCCGTGGACCGAGACGTCCTTAAACTAACAATTGACCGAGATGTTCTTAAACTAATATTGGACCGAGATATCTTTAAACTAACAACGGACTGAGATATCCCTAAACTAACAATGTCACCTCAAACACGGCGATAGTGGAATGCAAGTCCACAAGTCCCAGCGATGAGGACTGCAACTCAAATCCCACCGGCAAACGGATGGGTCACATGCGCCGAAACAATTCTCGAGAGTTTCATCGTAAAAAAAAATGATACGTCCACAAGCAAAATGGGCACGGATGAAAACACGAAAGGGCTCCGTAAGTAAAAATAGCTGGACTGCCTGCGAGTTCGTGAAAACCCGAAAGGGCGCAGACTTGTAAAAAAATTTTTTCATGCACACTTGCAAGGTCCTCTTGACCTTGTAAGGAGAAAATACCTACGTGAGATCCTTACAACTCATAAGGGAGCAACACACTTAGGGATCCCCATGATTCCTAAGGAGAAATTACACTTATGGGATCCTCACGACTCGTAAGGAGAATCCCCCTTATGAGACCCTCACGGCTCATAGGATTCGAAAGTCTTAAGTTACAGGGATCTGAACTTGTTCTTAAGACATCACATCCCCTAGTTTACCCTATAAATGGTTCAATATTGACCCTTGTATACAATCTATGGACGCAAATAAACGTTTTCCCCACCAAGTCCCACCAACGACGAGGAATGTCCTCATGTGGGGAACGACACTTGTAAGTCCTTTCGACTTATAAGGAGAAAACACTTTTGTAAGATCCTTACTACTTATAAGAGAATACACACTTAAGAATCCTCACGATTCCTAAGGAGAAAACGCACTTATGAGATCCTCACGGCTTGTAAGGAGAAACACCTTTATGAGACCCTTACGGCTCATGAAGTCAAAAGCCTTAGTCGACAGGATCCTAACCCTGTTTGCTAAGCCACCTTTGTTCGAATCGACAAAGGCAAATGATAATTTGCTCCTGGCAATATCCCAGTTATAGCGATATTGATGCCTAAATCGGTATCAAATTCCAAGTCCTTTCACGGCAAATGATGATTCGCTCCAGGCAACATTCCAGTTTTAACGATGCTGATGCTAAGATTAGTATCAGACCTCGGGTTCCGTACTCGCAATAAAAATCAGCGAGCAAAAATTCATATGAAATAGCCGAAATGTTTGGGCAACTCGCAATAAAAATCAGCGAGAAAAATATATGCATATAAAAATAGCCGAAATGTATGGGCAACTCGCAATAAAAAAGTAGCGAGTAAAAAAAAACAGCCGAAATGTTTGGGCACCGCGAAAAAATAGCCGAAATGATTGGGCAATAGCGACTTTTGCGATATAAAAAGCTGAAATGATAGAATATCACGGAAATAAATAAAAAATGAAATGAAATATCTACCATACAGGCGAGATCGCATTGACCCCTGTATACAATCCATGGGCACAAATGGAAAGGGAACCATATTAGCCTATCGGGCTTCGTCAAATGGAAGCCAGATCTCAATGGCTACATCTACAGCCTAGAAATCAACAACGGCGTTCCTTCTCGTTCCAACCAGAAGCAGATACGACGTCAGCAAAACGAAGCTACGACAAAGTCCCCTAATTCCAAATCTCGACGGTTCACAGACAGCCTAGAGACTACCTCGGAGCCACGGCAAAGTCCCCTAGTTCCAAATCTCGACGGTTTACAGACAGCCTAGAGACTACCTCGGAGCCACAGCAGAGTCCCTAGTTCCAAGTCTCGACGGCAGCATTCACAGCCTAAAGATCAACAACGGCGTTCTTCCTCCCTCCAGCAGGATATAGACGCGATATCAACAAACGGAGCCATGGCAAAGTCCCCTAGTTCCAAATCTCGACGGTTCACAGATAACTCAGAGACAACCTCGACATTCGTTGCAATATTGCAGACACAATGTCAACAAACAAAGCAAAGGAAGATTTCTAGCTTCAGGGTCTTGACGGCAACTCAAATGAGACTTGAAAGACCATCGGAGATCACCCTACTCCGGCACGAAGTGGTCATGACTCATCGGGGATCCCAAACTGAGCCTAACCTCAAGTAAAAAGCGACATGGAATATCCCTAACGCTTGCTCTTTCGACGGTAATATCACCTGGAAGATTACTTGAAGACGTCTTGTCCAGCCCCCGAAGGGATCAGAGACACGACAGTCGCAAGGCTACCCGAACAACAAGATTGCATATCGGGGAATATATTGGCCAACGCGATGGTGCGACGGGTAAAAAACCTAGTACCACAGACCCTAACGGACTTCTATTAGCAAGAGTTAACTGTGAAGTTAGGACACCCTTACGAGAACTTCTTGATTCGTCTCGACTCATGAGGAAATTAGTGTCCTTGCGAGAACTTCTCGATTCATCTCGACTCGTAGGGAAAAGCCTTAGGCAATAGGGATAAGTACCTGTTTCCTAAGCATTGGGGCCCTGCAAGTCAGTCCAAAATGGACTATTGTATACTATTCACGGACCACACTCTCCAAAGTCGAATATCGATAAGGAGGGAAACAACCACTTATGAATCCTCTCGACTTGTAAGGGGGAAAATTCTCTTATGAGATCCTTACGACTCTTAATAGAAAACACACACTTAAGAGTTCTCATGACTCCTAAGGAGAAAATACACTTACGGGATCTTCTCGACCCGTAGGGAGAAAAGTCTTTATGAGACCCTCACGGCTCATAAAGTTGAAAAGTCTTAGGCGGCAGATCTGAACCTGTCTTCTAAGCCATCGCTGTCCTGTAAGGAGATTAAGATAGACTATCTACAAGATGCATTTGCTAAAGGGACATGCCAATATGAAATAAAATATGTCTTTTATTCATGAATGCAAGTGAATACAAGATACATTTCATAAAGGAATCGAAATGAATACATGTTATTCATAAATCGCAAGATTACAGTCAACAAAAAAGGGGGTACAAAGACGGTTATTAAGGAGGAGGCGTCTTCAACAAATTAGCAAGCTGCTCGCGCGCTCCACTCAATCCTTTCTCGTGATCAGCCGTCGTGGCCAACTCCGCTTCCACTTGAGCCCATTGCCATAAATAGGACGAAAGCTTCCCATCGGCTTCCAGCATGGCAGCTTCACAGTCTTGCATGACCCGCTCGGCGAAATAAAGCATCCGCCTCAGCATCAACCCATGTGAAATACATCTCTGGAGATTGTCAAAAACAGCTTTTAGCTGTGCAGCATTCGCTTCAATCTGGGCGCGCAGTCGGACGAATTCGCTGGAAACCACCTCATGTTCCTTTCGTCTCAGGGACTCCTCTTGTTTAAAATGGCGAATGAAAGGAACACTATGCTCGATCCAAGTAGCCCGCTGAGAGTTCGAAGTTAATACTTCAGGAGCTGGATGCTGGAGCTCAATCTCGTGCAGGTAAGTCTCGATCTTTCTGCAGTAATCAACCCAAGAGCCGACGATAGCTTCATCATGGAAATTCATGAGTGTCGCCAGCATTGGACTAACTTCCATGGCAAAATCTATAGCGGAAGTGAGGGCCTTGGCATTCAGATCCTCGATGAATTCGCTCAACGTTCGCCGGCTATTTACGGCACCCCTGGAAGACATGCGTTTAGCAAAGGGCCCTGCGGGCATTGGAATATGAGACTCGAAAGGAGCTGGAGCTGGTGCAATTGCTGCAAAATGAAATAGGGTCAAAGGTTGACTCGGGGAATAAAGACAACACATCAGCAGTGAAGTCTTTTATACCGGCTGTGAAAGCCGGCAGGATAGGGAGTACCGGAGGCACTGCTATTCTCTCGTCTCCTCCTCTGACCCGTGACGCTATGATCAACATGAAGAAAACTTATCAACAATACGTCTATTCGTAAAAGAAAGGAAGAGACGTCAGTTGAAGAATATACTAACCAATACCAGGAGGCGGAACGACTTCCGACTGGAAGGAGAAATGCGGGTTCAACACCTGGTATAGATGGTCGAAAAGGACTCCTGCAGAGTTGCGACAATATACTGTCAATACAAGGAAGATGGTACCCACAGTAAAACAGATAAGTCGCAAACCCATACCTTCCAATATTTGAGAGGGCACAGAAGAAAGCAAGGGGACATCGACCGTCAGAGCGGCGAGCGGCGACACTTCTTCAGACGGCACAACCTCAGGGTTCACCGCACCTATACTCAAGACAAACAAAATATCATTAGAAGGGCTGAACAAGATTGAAAAACGCGAAAATAGAGACCCAGCGATTACCTGATAAATCATGGACTGAAACCATGATGGAGGCATCACCGGGTGTATCGGCTTCTTCGATCTCTCTCGGAGGAGTAGACTCCGTGCCCGTAGCTTCATCCACTGACTCAACGAGGGCCGTCGTGATACTTGCGATGCCCGCCGATACCAAGGAGTCACCGGGAAAGAGAGCATCAGTCTGGGCGGTCTCAGATTCCTGGGGAAGAGTAGCCACTTCGGGCTCTGTAGCCGCCAGCGTTTCGCCAGCCATCCCATCGTCAGGACTTGGCCGTGCAGGAAATGAGTATATCAGAATTTGAGGATCAAGTTCTAATAAAAAGACTGGGCGTTACATTACCTCGAAGTAACTTTCTAGTTTCTTCACGAGCCGCGCGTGCAACTTGTTTATGGGCAGTAGACAAGGCAGCTGCAACATCCGCCAAAGGAATATCAACAGATGGAGTATTACTTGAGCCTGCACCTACGACTAAGACGGTGTCATGCTCCTTCGCTGCATGCTTCCTGCACTTCCTTTCGGTCTGGGCCGTGAGAAATGACCTCCTCAAGACTTCCGACAGGGAAACGTCGTCATCTGAACCAAGCTCTGCCTCCGAAGCCAATACGGCATCCATCATTGGCTGTTTCAGCGAAGCCTCCTGCAGTAACCCTGGGAGGGCCGTGGTCACGGTAGCTGGATTCAAGGGTTCCGCTGCATCACCGCTCGGGATCAGCACTGCATTCGGAATGGTCTGAGTTGAGGTAGTCCCTGCAACAAGATGAAAAAGAGGGTCAGAGCACGAATAGAAAAGAATAAAGGCATAATGAACTGAATTTTACAAAGCCCAAAGAAGCACAAAGCCTCTCTTCCTCCTCGAACGTCCGGAGGGAAGCCGTAAGAGCCTCTTCGGCAGAAATACCTATGGAAAAAGAAAGCGTCAATAAAAACATGACAAAGAGAAAAGAGATAACAACGGAAGAACATAACTGAAAGTATACCTAATTTCGCGATAGTAATCAGTGCCGCTTCTTCGCGAGCTAGTCGCTCGGAAGCCATAAGGGCAGCTTGGAGATCAGTATCATCCGTGGGCGCGATGAATAAACCATCATTGGTGCCGTACTCACACAAACCCTCGCTATAGGGAGCATGCGGCTCCTGGCCAAATATGACAGCGGCAGAGAATAACGACTTCTTCTTTTTCTGCGAGCGGACGCCGACGGCCGATGACAAGAGCTTGCGCTTGACGGGCATTTTCGGGCGACGGGTCCCAACTTCTGCTCTAACGCCGGATTCCGGGGACTCTACAGCTACAGTTCCTACAGTTACACGGGGTGGATGCTTTTCAGCGAAGGCGCGCGGGACCACAACCGCAGCAACTTCTCTTAAGGAGGGACAAACGGTGGTCCGTCGCTTCAAAGGAACTGCCAGATTACCAGCTGGGACAGCATCCTTATGATCAAGTAATAGCCGCCTCTCTTACCTGATAATAGCACCTGTCGCATGCTGATAACATGCCACGTAGGCATTCGAAGCTTTCGGCACGTAGCTTGGCTCGTTGATGAGAAAGCTAGACCCCATGTTTAGCCGCATAAAGTGGTGCAGCGCGCTGCGGATACCCTCTTCCGTAGCAACCGTCTTGGCTAAGAAAGCCTAGAGCGGGACACCCTGATCATAACCCGACTGTTGAGCAAAACGGTGCGGGTTATACCTCATGAACAATGTCGTTGCGCCTTGCCTGAATAGTAGAAAGCCTGGCTTGATCGAATATAAGTGCAGGATCTCCCGAGCCTTCAACGTAGGAGCCCTTTCTTTGAAAGTATCACGCAGCAGTTGCACTGCCTTGGTAGATTCCTTGCCGATGGTTAAGACTCTATTGACAAAAGTCATACTATCCACGACCATACGCGGGCGAAGGACCAGATGTCAAACCTCTCGCTGCGACGGATCTAATGCGGAAGCGTCAACTAGAAACATGACCTAGGGAAAGTTATAACTGTCGTAGAAGCGGGGCCGTTTGTGGACTCCGAAAGCACCAAGCACGTGCATCTCGACCCAGGACGTAAAGTAGTGCAACGGAAGATGTATAGGTTTTACCTCAGGTTGAGTAGTATCCGTTGCTAAGCTCAGGCCGTGGTATAAATGAGCCATCCCCGCAATCCTAACGGTCACACGCGTCCCCGCAACCATGCGGTGGGCTGGGTAAAAGACTGACGGCCTCATATAGCGAGTGTGTATCAGAAGCACGAACCAGTTCAACCACAAGCCAATAAACCCCAGGAAGAACGTCTCTTCATCGATGTTTTAAGCAGCGAGCTCTGCAAATGGGACGACCGGGGTGTCTGGAATGATGAAGCTTCTTAAATCTGCTTCCGCCGTCGGCTGATTATCCAAACCGAAACCGAACAGGTCGTCAAGCTTAGCGAATTTCACGGCTTGTTTTGACAAGACTTCTGGGTGAAGAAAGCGAGCGATAAAGTCTGTGAAGCTAACTCCATGCACTCCAGACTCTAGAAATAGACTCTCGTAAATGTTCAACACCTTGATTAGGCTCGGGAATCGATGTTGAACGGCATTCTTCGAGGTAAGTTTTGGGGTCAAAATTTACACCCTGGTTGACAAAGTCAAAATCAAAGTCAACCCCAAGCCAAGTGGGCCCAAGCCCAGGTCAAGTGGTCCAATGCCCAGGTCGAGCCCGAACATGAAGCCACCGGCCTCCCACATGCCAAAATAAAAATTTTGTAATAAATAATTTTGGTGTATTTTTTTAATGAATATATGTAAGAAAAATGGGCATAAAGCTAAATTTTTGTAAAACCCATGGCACATGTGCAAAAGAAATGAGCACATGAGACATGGGATGGGCAAAATGCCATTTTGTAAAGCCCAAGGGGCTATATGTAAAGCTTGTAGCCTATAAAGGCAAACATGATGAAAATATCTATGCCAACTTATTTATTCTCTCAAACTCTAGGGGTTTTGTGCCTTCTTCTCCTTCCTCAAGGTTCTAAACCTTCTTCTTTTTTTGAATTAAATCAAGAGTTTAACTCTTCTTTTTCCAAAAATAAATAGTTTTTCACTACAAAACCCACAAAGAGGAGATCGGATCTTTCATCAGATTTCAAAAAGGGAGATTTTTAAATCTCACCCCCCCCTTTTCCCTAAGATCCGTCCAACCGAGAGGAAGAAGGAGACCCATCTCCAAAAACCACACTTTGGGGAAGATCCAAGGCCCAAGGGATAAGAAAGGAGTCCCCTTTCATCAGCTCCGAAAATATCTTAGGAGTTTACTCCTAATATATATATATATATATATATATATATATACATACATATATAAAATAATAAATCTTTCCTTTTGGAAGTACAACTCCCAGTGCAAGGGCTAAGTCTTTTTGTCCTCTTTGTCAAGAGTTCAACTCCAAAAGTCAATCGGGAGCACAGCTCCCAGTGCAGGGATCAAGTCCCTTTTGCTTCTGGCACCCAACGCCTGCGTGCCCAGCACGTGGGGCGCTGGCGCTCGGCGCCCAACGCCCGCGTGCCAAGCACGTGAGGCACTAGCGCCCAGCGCCCGCGTGCCAAGCACATGGGGTGCTGGAGCCCAGCGCCCACGTGCCAAGCACGCGGGGCGCTGGCGCTCGGCACTCGACGCCCACGTGCCAAGCACATGAGGCGCCCGCGTGCTAGGCACGTGAGGTGCTGGCACCCACGCGTCCTTTGGACGTCATTTCCCCCCTCATTTTATATACACTCCACACTAAAAATACCTCTCTCGTTAGAAAAAATTTCTAACGGGGTGCTACCCGGCATCCCGTAAGGGGGCTGCTAGCTCCCTTGACCCCCAGCCTGATATCCGGGTAGCTGGACCCCCGTAAAACTCTGCGGGGACCCCGATATATCCAAAACCCCTCAAGACACACATACACACACTTAAGTTCGCATGACCTGTTTGACCTGTCAATCGGAGATTCCCTCGCTTCAAAGGCGAGGGGTAATTAACGGCAGCTTAGTCCGCGACTGCCGAAGATTCGGATCCCCACAATCAATAAACCCTAGTCTACCCTAGACAGGAGGAATCTGTAATACGCCTGACAAGCACGCACGTATTCCCATCTCAGTGGGGTGACGAAAAACACCCTACAGATTCTGGCACGCCCGGTGGGACAAATCGCTCCTTCCATATCTCGGGTCAAGTGTTCATGCGAACTCATTTAACGTATATACCGATTTTTATACTAAAATAATGTTTTTTTCCGTGCAGCAATCAACTTTGAACTACGATGTCAACTTCCGACATGACCCCGATCCAGTACGTGGTCAAGATCAATGCCCGCGTAGTTCTCCCTACAAGTCTCAGCCGGCAATGGAAGGAGCCACCCCGTCAATTTAGTTTCGTCATCATCTACCCTGCAGGAAGCGCTCATCTGGCGAAGGTCCCGATAAACTAAGCGGCTAAACCGACCTCAAGGGGCAGGAGGCCGAACGTCGTGGTCGCCAGAGCATCTGACCCCAAATGCAAATCCATATTCGAATGGCTCTCCACTGTTCCAATTGGGGGCAAGGCCGTCAACACCAATGGGGCCACAAAGCAGCTCCATCAAGCTCAGATGTTGCCCTTGACGATCGCGCGAGCAGGCATCTTCTCTGGCCTCTCTGTCAATCGGTCTACGGTGTCTTCCTAAAGAGCTGAAGTCTGCCAAGTGCTTAAAACAGAAAAGTTAAGGCATAAGCGGCTCAGGTATCGAGCCAACAAGAGGGCCAAGACTTTGGCCAAGTAGGATCTTGTGAAGTTCTAAGAGCAGGGTTACTCCGTGGCGACGGCTGAGTCGGCCGTAAAAGTCAGCAATTCTTTCGAACCTCTGAAGTGGGTTCAGAAAAATGCCATGACCGCCAGAATCAAGAAGACAGCGGTCCGAACAGTGCTACAAAGGGATATTCCCCAGCCCCAAAAGAGAAAGCATGACACCGTCTCGTCAAGTGTCTATCAGGCGCTCTGTGCCGTGCGAAAGCAGCGGGGAAAACCCAGAAAAGAAGCACCGGCACCATTCAAGAACCCGGTCAGACCAGCCGCTTTCAGTTGATTGCCCGTTACCGAAACAGGAGGGCTACGACAGCGATCCGTGAAATCATATGCCAATAATAAAAGGACGGTTGGGTATGTTATCCATACGGTCTATATGGCGGGCACGTGTCCCAGCGACAACCTGCACAGCAAAAGCAAGGATTGGGCCACTACATCCTAAGCCCAATCTGGCTTGAATGTGGTTGCCGCTTTCCAAGATCATTCGCCTCCACTGGATGAGGAAAACCCTCTCGATGAGGCCGATAGGTAGAAAGACCCCTCAGTCTATGTAGAGTTAAGCTCGAACAACGAGGAAGAGCCGGCTTTCCGCCCCAGGACCGCAGAGCAAGAGCTATTTCAAGAGCTTCGAAAATAGCTCTGGAGCAAAGATAAAGAGATGGCCAAGCTCTATTCAAAAATTGACGATCTAACGAACGTTGTGATGCAGCTTACGTCTCAAATTGCTCAGGCATCTCCCAATAAAGCATAAGTCTCTACTCATGAGCTAGGTGATGACAATCCAAAGAAACCGATGCATGTCCCCTTGGGTCCAAAATTGGGCGAGCCACATGAAAGCCGGCCACATTCCGCGTATGGGGACGCTTTGGCCCCAGATAGCACCATCCCGCTAACACAAGATCGGATAATGGATTTGGTCACCAGCAAAGTTAAAACATTGGTGGCCGTAGCCAAAGCTCAGAAAGAAATTGGCAGTAGTGGGCGGCCATATCCCGCACAGTACGATCTGATTGAGTTCCCGAGCGACTACGTCATTCCTAAGTTCGGAAGATTTGACGGGACGGGAAATGCAAATCAGCACGTCTCCTACTTTATAGCGTCATGCGACCTGACCGGTGTTGCTTTCGACTGGTACGCAAGCATACCAGACGGGTCCGTCATTACCTTCGCCCAAATAGAGTCTCTGTTTCGGCAAAGGTTCATGAGTGTCAGTGATAAAATCGCCATTGCTGACCTTATGAGGACCAAGCCGGGGAAGAATGAAATCAACACCGACTTTATCGCCCGATGGCGTAATCTCACGGTCAAATGCGAACCGCCGCTGGAGCAGGACCAATCCGTCAGCCTTCTCATTGGGAACCTCAGCAATTGGATGATCCCATTCTTGTGTACAACAGGCCTCAAAACGTTTCAGGAGCTAACCAAGAAAGTCTAAATGCTGGAACGCTCAAAGCAAGAGTCTACCCCGGACTCTCAGAAAGACAAGACTTGGAACAGTAAGTGGTACGACAACCATAGAAGCGGGAATTCCAGCAGTACCAATGTCTTCAATGCGTCCGACAATCAAGACAAGCGAAAAGTAGGCGATTCCAAAACCAACCAGTCTCGAAAGCCATTGCTAGGAGGAGAAGGGCCTTCCCTAGAGGAGAAAAAGAATAAGGTTTACTCTTTCAGAAGGGACAAGATCCGCAAGATATTTAAAGATGCCTTGAACAACGGTCTACAATTGCCGGAGTCGAAAAGACCTCAAGAAGCAAAAATGACCGACAATCCCCTGTATTTCCCGTACCACCGAGTAGTGAGCCATGCGATTGAGGATTGCTATATCTTCAAAGACTGGGTCGAGAAGCAGTACAAGGCTGGAGAGATCGAGCTGTCCAAGAGTGTGTTGGTGACCAATCAAGTTGCAACCACCAACTTTATACAGACAGAAGCTGAAGCTTTCTGGGAGCAGACAGCTGAACCCGCTGCCCTGAGAAATGAAACTGACTCAACGCAGCCTCCGTGGAGTACGCACATATCTAATAAGATAAAGAAGATGCTAAAGTTACTTCGGAAAGAGCCCAGAACAGAATGGGAAGGGCAGAAGAAGCCTACCATTCCAGCTGCCAATTCGGATCCATCAGGCTCAAAATCCAAAAAGCTCAAGAAGAAGAAAAGTGCAGCTCGACGCGAAAAAGTGTCTGCAGGGAGATCGACCATTCAAAAATATATCGATTCCCTCGAAGGCTATGAACAGAAGGAAAGAACTCTGATTCAATTGAAGGAGTTCCTCTCTGTAGAAGCGGATGAAATTCTGGAGGAGTTAGAAGAAGACTCCAATGAAGAGATCCCTATAATGACCTGCTACGCCATCCATCTTGGCAGCGACTCTGAGGAAGAGCTCTGTTTTCCCGAAGAGGAGTAGGAGCTCGCCATAAAGGCCAACCAAATCCAGCTCATAAGCGGCAGGGCTCTACCACCAAATCAGGGCAACGCCCCAAAAAGGAAGGAAAAACAAGTCGCTAATGAAGAAGATGGAAGAGAACTTGCTCATGAAGATTCGAGTCCTTCCCCAGTTGAATACAATGTCTTGGCTCATCTCCGGAAGCTTCCGTCTCTCCTGAACATCTACGATACCTTGGTCCTATCTAGGAGCTTAGGGATGTTCTCATTCACGCTTTACAAAATCCTGAGCGGTACCAGGCTCTCTTTGCGGAAATTAATATGAAAGAAGCCCAGTATGCTCTGCATGCTGCGCAGTCACGTTTAAGGACGAAGACTTACTACTAGGAACAGCTGAGCATAATCAGCCGCTTTACGTGACTGGGTACAGTGACGGAGACCGGATTAATCGCATATTGATTTGATCTAGGATCCTCAGTGAACATCATGAACTTGCGGAATCTGAAGAGTTTTTCTATGGATGTTCGACACCTGTCAAGGGAAAGGATTGTCATTCAAGGCTTCAATCAAAACTGCCAGCAAGTTCTGGGCTCTATAGCTCTGCCGATCAAATTTGGGGATCTGCAAACCGACGCTAAGATATACGTGATCAACGCTGACATGTCTTATAAAATTCTTTTGGGACGGCCGTGGCTCCACGATTACGGCATCATTCCGTCAACTCTCCATCAATGCATGAAGTATACTAAAAATAGCGAAGAAAGACGCATTGACGGAGACATCCAGTTATTCGGTATGCATGAAGTCTAATATGAATATTCTCGGTACTTTGTGAACCTCCAAAGTGCTGAGCTACAGCTGACTAACGACAGAAAGGCCTCGAAGCTCAAAACCAAGTCTGGGCTGGCTGTCACTTTCAAAGCAGAAACCCCCGTATGCGTTCGCATTTCGGCAGTGACACTGATGAGTCCGTCCTTCCATAAAACTCATCCTTATTTCGGTAGTGATACGGACGAGTTTGATATTGAAGGCTCATCCGACAGCAAAATTCTCCCTCGTATAAGTACTGACATTGAAGAATCAGAAGAAGAGGATCCGTCTTACAACAGCTGTGCAAATCGGGCCCCCACGCAACAAGCAAAACTATGAGAGACCTTCGAAGTTACAGAAGGGTCCCTAGACATCATAAGGGTGCCGGAGCAGATGTGCAAAGATCTCGATGCATTGTCAGTGTCCACCACCAGCTGAAAACTTTCTACGTTCCCGGAAGGAAAAGTGGACAGAAGGGCATCCTGTTTTATGGATCAAATCCTGTCGCGCACCCGGACGATTTATTTGTGACATGCCTTCCATATGAGAGAGGCATAAGGGACGTCCTCAATCCCAGATATTATGCGCCCGAGATGCGGGAATACTTTAAAAGGTGCAGATGCCGGTTATATCAAACGGAGTCTGAAGCAAAGTTTTATGAAGGGCTATGGCATCCGCCTCAGGTCCAAGCACTCATCGATGGACGAATTCCAGATTGACGGGGCATAGGTTTCATTCAGTCTGATGCCAAAGCATGCTATATGATCCATATTGGTGAAGCCAGCAAAGGGTCAAATGATGAAGACGAGCTAGCCGAGAAAGAAGAAGCCCCTCAAGAGCTCGAAGATGGCGGACAAGCAACCTTCGAAGAGCTAACTGAGATCGATTTGGGAACGCCTAATAATCCAAGGCCGACCTACATCAGCTCACTCCTGTCAGAGGATATGAAGGAGTAGATAATTTCCCTGCTGCATGAGTTCGCCGACTGCTTCACATGGATGTACAAAGAAATTCCTGGCCTCTCCCCTGAAGTGGCCGTGCATAAGCTGGCTATATCTCTTGATGCTAAGCAAGTCAAACAAGCTCCTCATAGAATGAGAAGGGAACTGGAAGAAAAGGTCATCGAGGAAACCAAGAAACTCATCGATGCCGGCTTCATCAGGGAAGAGAAATATGCGGACTGGATTGCATGCATAGTCCCAGTGAAGAAGAAAAATAGGGAGATCCGAGTTTGTGTCGATTTCAGGGACCTCAACAAGGCATGTCCTAAAGACGACTTTCCGCTACCGGTCATGGAAATGATGGTCGATGACATCTCAAATTACGAGCTGTTCACCTTTATGGATGGCTCGTCTGGATATAATCAGATCAAGATATCGCCTGAGGATGAGAAACACACAGTATTTCGAACCCCGATCGGAATATACTGCTACAAAGTGATACCATTCGGACTGAAGAACGCAGGTGCTATATATCAAAGGGCAATGACCGATATCTTTGATGACCTAATCCATAAAGCCATTGAATGCTATGTTGATGATTTAGTCGTCAAGACTAAATCCAAGGTCGATCACATCCAAGATCTTAGGACCGTTCTCATAAGACTGAGGGAATACGATCTGAAAATGAATCCTCTAAAGTGCTCTTTTAGCGTGTCATTGGGAAAATTCCTGGGCTTCATAGTCCGACATCGAGGGATCGAAGTTGACCCATCAAAGATAAAGGCCATCATGGAGATGTCCCCTCCAAAGAGTCTGACACAGCTAAGATCTTTTCAAGGCAAGCTTTCTTATATACGAAGGTTTATCTCAAATTTATCGGGGAGATGTAGGCCCTTCTCAAAGCTCATGAAGAAAGGAGCTCCTTTTGTCTGGGATGCCGAATGTCAAGAAGCTTTTGAAAGCATCAAACAGTACTTGTTGCACCTTCCAGTGCTGGCCGCTCCCATTCCAAATAAACCACTGATTCTCTGCACTGCCGCGCTAGATGAATCACTCGATGCGCTCTTTGCCCAGAACAATGAGGAGGGAAAAGAAAATGTCCTCTACTACCTCGGTCGAACTCTAGTCGAGGCAGAACAAAACTATTCCCCGATCGAAAAGCAATGCCTGGCATTGATATTCGCTGTGAAGAAGCTGAGGCACTATCTGCTTGCTCATCGGGTTATGTTGATCTCCAAGGTCGATCCGCTAAAACACTTAATGACCAAGGCAAGCCTAGCCAGCAGAATGGCAAGATGGGCTGTCATGCTACTTGAGTTTGACATAGTTTATACTCCTCAGAAAGCAGTAAAAAGGCAAACTCTTGCAGACTTCCTTGCTGCTCATCCCGTTCCAGAAGGGTCACCGCTCAATTGCGAGTTACCCGATGAACAAGTGCTGCATTTCGAGGAAGGTGAGCCATGTTGGGAGCTCTACTTCAACGGAGCCTCATCAATGAGGAGCTCCGGCAAATCAAGCATCCCATAGATAAAAGCGAGGATAGGATTGGTGTTCATCACGTCATCGATGGTAACCCTATGACGTTCTTTTGCTCTCACCGAGCCTCGCACAAACAACGAGGCGGAGTATGAAGCTCTGATAGCTAATCTGAAGCTCACCATAAAAATGGAAATCCTTCGGCTACGGGTTTATGGTGACTCCCAGCTTGTCGTCAACCAATTAAATGGCGACTATAAGATATACAAACCCGAGTTAGCTCGGTGCAGAAGCCGGGTGGTGGAGCTTATGAAACAGTTCACCCATATTGAGCTGATGAGAGTTCCTAGGGCGTTGAATGGAAAGGCTGACGTACTCGCTCACTTAGTCAAGGAGCTGGCTGATCCTGACATGGACAAAATTCTGATCACATTCAGGAGCCGGCAAATTCTACCCCTAGTCTCTCTACGAGAAAAGGAAAGCGCGCAACAGAAGAGCAGTCCTGCCGAAAAATCTTCGATCGTTCAAGACGAGCCTTATTGGAGAGAGCCCTTCATAGGGTACCTCCGATACGACAAGCTGCCCGAAGAAAAATCTGCGAGGGTTCAACTGAAAAAGATCTCTTCGATACATGTTTGTAAATAATATGATATACCGCAGATCATATTGTTAGTTATATGTATACCCTAGAGGCCATTACTGTACATGAGATGTATATTGTAGTGGATGCTTGGACATATATATGGAGGACTTTCTTGCTCGACATGGTAGTATGCTATCTGGTTTCTCTTTATCTTAACATGTACACTGTCTCTCTGTTACATGTTGGTAAAGCCCATAGGATGTGTACTTGACTACCTGGATTATGATGCGGATCATACTAGTGGGACAAAAGTAGTTAGTAAGTACATCCTTTAATGTCCCTAGTCGTGGGTGTATCAAGACGGGGCATCGATATACCAGAGTAGACTAGCGTATAGCTTCTCGACCCATGTAGATGGGCGATGGATGATCCCATATCCATTGGTGTTTGACATCAGAGATGATATATGGGTGCTCAGTGGAGACTGGGTACACTGGACGGACTCGCCGAGAACTCCCGATAGTATTATACCTCACGTCAGATGGCAGTTCTCTGGTGACACTGGTACAGGTTAGTCTGTCGACCCGAGATCGTCATAAAGTCTTGTGTGATTCCCATTGTGTTTTGATTTTCACATTACCACGTTCAAGAGAACGTGCAAAACGGTGGTTTTTGGGTACAGTCCTGAGTCACATGGAGGCAATGAGCGATATGAGGGGATTCGTCTCTCCCGGTATAGGGGGTTGATGTTGCGCTGTGCTCGATTAGCTATAACAGGAATGTCCCTGGGCAGGGCTGTTTATGAGATTTACTGGTAAGTGTTATTAGTAGTTTCTCGACCCGTTATGAGCCTCATATCGGCATGACTTATCGAGTTATTGGGGTCTGAAGTTTACCACCCCCGGACGAGATATGCGACATATCTGACGAAGAGACCGGACTGTACGGTAGTGTTACTAATTGGATTCACAGGAGTATGAGCAGGCATGCTTGTTGATCTTATGATCGCTCAATACTCGGATGGCCGTTACGTTTAGCAGACCGCTTGCGGCTTGTGGGTGTTTGATATGATCATCACCTACTGCCGGCGTATTAATGAGTCTTTAGAGTCCTACACAGAGCTTTCCTGGTTCATGCAAAACGAAGTAGGAGAACATATGTGATATGTGCGGGACCGAGATTAATGCGCATATTTGATACCGCATTCTACTCTCGCGATTTGTGATATCGGTCGGTTATATGTGATATAGCCGGGTTATCGGATCAAGTGTTGATTCGATAAGTTGTTGCATTTGATATTAGTCAGTTATATGTGATACAGCAGGATTATTAAATCAAGTGTTGATTTAATAATTTAATGTATAATTGTATATTTGATATACTAGATTACATTAACTAATATTAGCTCACTTAAACTTTTCTTTTTCTCACATGTGTGCATTAGTATATATGTGATATATATTAATGTACATCTTTTGTGTCATGCTAGATGACATATGCTACATGGGTGTATGAGACTTACACCATGCTTATAATAATGGAATGATTTTATTTATTTAAAGTTAATCAAAATTAGTGGTAATTAGTCACATGCTTGGAAGCTTGGAGAAGCTTGTAGCATCTTTGACTTAGTCCGCTAATTTTGTTTTACTTGTAGATATTTATAAACCCAACCATTATTGTTAACCATGGTTTATTCTCTACATGGGTTAGTGCATGACACTAACTCACCCATGGTTGTTATTCTCACCTCATTAGTTCATTCTCATCTTTTCACTTCATCTTCTTCATCCTTGAGAAAAAGCTTTCTAGCTTTAGGAAAAGTGAGAAAATATTGTAAGAAAAATAAATCTAAAGTGAGCCCATTTCCTACTTCATCATCCTCTACTACTTGCCATTTAGTTTAGGGTGTTTTCTTCACTACTTTCACAATTAGTGAAGAGGTAGCATGCGCTTGAGTCTCCTCGATGTAGATCATCTTCGGCCTCGAAGACTTCAAGCAAGCTTGTTCATTTCTCCGGGAGAACCCTTTCTAGAGTTCGGGTGTTCATGACTTGCAGCGAAGGGACTGCTACACGGAGCATTAGAAGTGAAGGACCGGTCTACAAAGGTTGTATTTCTCATTCACTTAGATGTAAAGTTGTTTACATATAGTTTCATCGCATTTTCTAATAAAGATTCTATGGTTAGGGTTAACTAGAACGACAAATTTTTGAAATTGGCATGGACGATGCCTCATGAAACTTTGCTGCCGTCCTAGGGAACCCAGCACATATGACCAACTCTGGCTCAGATGTCTGTCATCGGCCGAAGCCCAGAAAGCCATGAAAGAAGTTCACTCAGGCGTCTGCGGAGCTCACCAATCCGGCCCCAAAATGCGGCTTCAAATCAAACAGCTTGGATATTACTGGCCTACCATGATAAGGGATTGTAAAGAGGATGCAAAGAAGTGCCATATCTGCCAAATTCACGGTGATTTCATTCACAAGCATCCCAATCCGCTGCATCCTACGGTGGTATCATGGCCCTTCGAAGTTTGGGGCACTGACATAGTTGGTCCAATTGATCCTTTGTCATCCAAAGACCACCGGTTCATATTAGCTGCAACTGATTACTTCTCCAGATAGGTTGAAACTGTCCCGCTAAAAGAAGTCAAGATAGAAGATATTTTGACGTTCTTCCAGCATAATATTCTATACCGCTTCGGTACACCAAGAAGAATCATATCTGACAACGGGCTTTCTTTCAAGAGCATCAAAGTCTCAAGGTTCTCTACCCAACACGAGATAGACTAGAGATATTCTTCCATCTATAATCCAAGGGCCAATGGGCTGACCGAAGCCTTCAATAAAACTCTATGCAAGTTCCTGAGGAAAATGCTTCAGCCAACAAGAGAGACTGTAATCTCAAACTTCATGAGGTATTATGGGCATATCGTACCATGCACCGCACTCCAACTCAGTCCACTCCATACTCATTACTCTTCGGAGTGGAGGCGATCCTCCCCATCGAAGTCAAAGTTCCAAGCTTAAGAATGGCCGTCCAGCATGAGTTGACGGAAGAGAAAAACGTGCTTCTTCGTCTCGAAGAACTTGACGCCCTCGAAGAAAGGAGGTCCGCGGTACAGCAAAATCTGGAGTTATATTGAGCCCAAATGTCACGGGCCTATGACAAGATGACCCATCTCCGTGCTTTCAAGAAAGGCGAATTGGTGTTGGTCCTTAAAAGGCCGATCATCCCCAATCGATATACAAAAGGAAAATTCGAGCCAAACTGGGAAGGACCATACGTCATCGAGAAAGTGTTTGATGGAGGATCTTACCAGCTGATAAATGCCGAGGGAGAAAGGCCCATGCCACCTATCAATGACCGATATCTCAAGAAATATTATGCGTGAATGCTCCAAGTCGCAGGAGAATTGAGCACACTGGCCCTACGGTTTGGATCATGCATCCTGTAAAATCGTATACAATCCACGGGCGTAAACAACCCCTATCTCTCCCAAGTACTGCCGGCGAGACTACTTTTAAAGTCCCACCGGTGCAAAAAAAATAAAGAAGAAAAAGAAAAAGAAAAAAACGGTATGATCACAAGCAAAACGGGCACGGATGAAAACCCGAAAGGGCTCCGTGAGTAAAAACAGCAGGACTGCCGGTGAGTTTATGAAAACCCGAAGGGTGCAAACTCGTGAAAAGAGATAAAATACACTCGCAAAGTCCTCTCGACCTTGTGAGGAGAAAATCCCTACGTGAGATCCTTACGACTCACAAAAGAGCAACACACTTAGAAATCCCTACGATTCCTAAGGAGAAAATACACCTGCGAGATCCTCTCGACTCGTATGGAGAAAGTGCTTTTATGAGACCCTTACGGCTCATAAAATTGAAAAGCCTTAGGTGATAGAGATCTATACCCGTCTCCTAAGCCATTGCTCCCCAACGGGAAATGGCAAATGATGAGTCGCTCTCGGCATTACGCTTCAGTGTTAGCGGTGTTAATGCCAACCCAAAAACCAAATCCCAAGTCCTCCCGGGGCAAATGATGAGTTGCTTCTGGCATTATTCCAGTGCAACAATGTTGATACCAAACAAGATCCAAATTCCAAGTCCCCAAACGGCGAATGATGAGTCGCTCCTGATATCATATTCTAGTGCAGCGATGCAGACGCCAACCAAAATCCAATTTCTCAAAATTCTTCCAGCCCTACGGCCAGTCCCCAAATTGACTACCGTATACAATCTACGAGCTCAAATAATTCTCATCATACCCAGGCCTCACGGCAATCACAAGACCCACGGTCGGTCTCCGTTATCGGAATTATGCTCCATTTGGGAAGACCTACTCATGTGTCCTCACGATACATGGGGAGAATAAAACTTACGAGATCCTCTCGACTTGTAAGAAAACACCTTCGTGGGATCCTTACGACTCACAAAGGAAAAAATTACTTGGGAGTCCCCACGACCCCTAAGGAGAAAGTACACCTACGAGATCCTTTCGACTCGTAGGGAGAAAATACTTTTATGGGACCCTTACGGCTCATAAAATTGAAAAGCCTTAGGTGATAGGGACCTAAACCTGTCTCCTAAGCCATCGCTCCCCAACAGGAAAAGGCAAATGATGAATTTCTCCTGGCACATGTGCTTTAGTGTTAGCAACGCTGATGCCTACCCTAACCCCAAAATTCCAAACTCCAATCCAATAGACCCCTAAGTCTTTAAACTGGGAACAGAAGACCCCTGAGTCTTTAAACTGGGAACTGATGACCCCTAATCGTTAAACTGGGAATAGATGACCCCTAAGTCGTTAAACTAGGAACGAAGGAAATCCCCTCACGGCAAATGATGAGTCACTCCTGGCATTGCTTCAGTATTAGCGGTGCTGATGCCGACCCAAAAACCAAATCCCAAGTCCTCCCGGGGCAAATGATGAATTGCTCCTGGCACATGTGCTTCAGTGTTAGCAACGCTGATGCCTACCCTAACCCCAAAATCCCAAACTCTGATCCAATAGACCCCTAAGTCTTTAAACTGGGAACAGATGAGCCCTATGTCGTTAAAACTAGGAATAGATGACCCCTGAGTCGTTAAACTGGGAACGAGAGAAATCCTATCATGGCAAATGATGATTCGCTCCTGGTACCATATTCCAGTGTAGTGATGCTGATGTCAACCCAATTTACATCAAATCAGCAAGACAACCAATGACCTCCTTAGCGGAATCGAGCTCCACCTCGGAAACAAATCGAATCCAGACACCGCAGAAAGCGGAGCAAGTCAAATCCAATCCCTGACACCGAAAGAAGCAGAGCAAGTCAAATCAAGCACCGACCGTCCAAGTCGCTAAAAGGGCAGCACCGACCGTCCAAGTCGCAAAAAGGGTAGTACCGACCGTCCAAGTCGCAAAAAGGGCAGAACCGACTTTCCACGTTGCTAAAATGGCAGAAACAACCTCCACGTCGTCAAAACGGGAACCAAATTAAATCAACCTCCACGCGAAAGAAGATCCATCAAATTCATGCACACAACCAATATATGTGGTGTGCATTTATTGATGGGGGCAATTTGTTGGGGTCAAAATTTACACCCCGGTTGACCAAGTCAAAATCAAAATCAACCCCAAGCCAAGTGGGCCTAAGCCCAGGTCAAGTGGGCCAATGCCCAGGTCGAGCCCGAACATGAAGCCGCCGGCCTCCCCAATGCCAAAATAAAAAATTTGTAATAAATAATTCTGGTGTATTTTTTTATGAATAAATGTAAGAAAAATGGGCATAAAACCAATTTTTTATAAAACTCATGGCTCATGTGCAAAAGAAATGAGCACATGAGGCATGGGATGGGAAAAATGTCATTTTGTAAAGCCCAAAAGGCTATATGTAAAGTTTGTAGTCTATAAAAGCAAACATGATGAAAATATTTATGACAACTTTTTCATTCACTCAAACTCTAGGGTTTTTGTGCCTCCTTCTCCTTCTTCAAGGTTCTAAACCTTCTTCTTTTTTTGAATTAAATCAAGAGTTTAACTCTTTCTTTTCCATAAATAAATAGTTTTTTACCACAAAACCCACAAAGGGGAGCTCGGATCATCCATCAGATTTCAAAAAGGGAAGATTTTTAAATTTCACCCCTCTTTTCTCTAAGATCCGGCCAACCGAGAGGAAGAAGGAGACCCACCTCCAAAATCCCCACTTTGGGGAAGATCCAGGGCCCAAGGGAGAAGAAAGGAGTCCCCTTTCATCAGCTCCGAAAATATCTTAGGAGTTTAACTCCTCAATACACACACACACACACACATACACACATATGTAAAATAATAAATCTTTCCTTTTGGGAGTACAACTCCCAGTGCAGGGGCTAAGCCTTTTTGTACTCTTTGTCAGGAGTTCAACTCCAAAAGTCAATCGGGAGCACAGCTCCCAGTGCAGGGACCAAGTCCCTTTTGCTGCTGGCGCCCAGCGCCCGCATGCTAAGTGCGTGGAGCGCTGGTGATCCGTGCCCAGCGCCCGCATGCCAAGCACGTGAGGCGCTAGCCCCGGCGCCCGTGTGCCAAGCATGTGGGGTGGTGGCGCCCGGCGCCCGCCTGCCAAGCATACCCAGCGCCAGCGCCCGCGTGCTAGGCACGTGAGCCGCTGGCACCCACGCGTCCTTTACACACCATTTTCCCCTTCATTTTATATACACTCCACACTAAAAATACCTCCACGCATCCCACAAGGGGGCTGCTAGCCCTCTTGACCCCCAGCCCGTTATCTGGGTAGCGGGACCCCCGTAAAACTCTGCGGGGACCCCGATATATCCAAAACTCCTCAAGACACACATATGCACACTGCACATTAAGTTGGCATGACTTGTTTGACCCGTCAATCGGAGGTTCCCTCGCTCCAAAGGCAAGGGGTAATTAACGGCAGCTTAGTTCGCGGCTGCCGGAAATTCGGATCTCCACAATCAATAAACCCTAGCCTACCCTAGGCAGGGGGAATCTGTAATGCGCCTGACAAGCGCGCGCGTATTCCCATCTCAGTGTGGTGACGAAAAATACCCTACAGTAAGGCCTATCAGTAGCGATTTGGTGGCGAAGATGTACTCGTCAGGAGGTAATATCTCCTCGTAATGTTCCCCTCTGACGGGTAAGCCGAAGATTTCCGTGAACTCCTCCAAGGAAATTGAAACTTCCCGATCCGATAGAAGAAAGGTGTGATAGGGATGTTCCATTGCTCCAGAAAAGCTTTGACCCACCATACATGCAGCGCGGGATATTGAAAAAGCGACGCATAAATTGCAGGATACAACCCGAGCTTCAGCAACAGCGACATCTTGGCCAACAGGATATATCGAGCCCACTGCAGGTATCCGGCTGAATGGCGAGGAGTAAAATCAATCATATATACTTGTCCCCAAGGGCACGACTCGCCTTGAAATATGCATCGCCCTAAGATATCTGAAGCTATCGGAGGCTGTACGGGTATTGAAGCCATAGAAGTCTGAAGATGACCCTTCGAGGTCCGGTTAACCTCTTCTACAGCGTAATTCACTTGAGGTGAGTCGGCGTAGTGAATTGTTGAAATGGGCTCTGAGGGTACTGCACAAGAAAAACTGCGCCAACCCTGGATAATCTGATTGTACCACGACCCCCATAGATGAAGAGATTTCTGCTCTGGATCGTGATCTTTAATGAGCACGAAGACTTCCCGATCCATGGGCGCGTCAGCGAAAGCGCTCTCTGAACGAACAAAAAGAAAGGAAGAATCGAAAGCCATGGTACCTGTATAAAAAAAGGGCGAGGGTGAGTTGCCAACGCTATAATCCGAATTCGGACACTTGATACTTTAAAATTGTACCATACTGCAATGCAGGAGAAAGAGACCAAGGGGGACCCACAAAATCAAAGTGACGGCTCATCATTGATGAGACAGTCACTCATTCAGGAGGAAATCCTAAAAGGATTCTCATTTAATGAGAAACTCATTGGGCTAAGGAGTTGAACTCCCTCGAGAGCAGTGCTCTGCAGACAGAAATCATATTTGTCAAATGTAATTAAGAGGGGAATAAAAATTCCCCAAAAATTTCTAAAGAGCTATGCTCTGTAAAAGCAATGGTACAAGGTAATACCCCAAGATTTTTAGAGATCTGAAGTACAAATCCTTGAAACTCTAAGAGTTCTTCATTAACGGGTTAAGAAACCCTAAAAAAGATTTTTTTTTTATGTATGATCTATGAAGAGAAAAGCTCTGTTATCATTTAATGGGTTAAGAAACCCTAAAAAACATCTTTAAGATCTATGATCTAAGGCAAAGCTCTGTTTAATGGGTTCGAGCATGATACTGTTGGGTTAACCTAGCACCTCATGAAGGGTTTGGAAGCATCACATGTACCAAAGATTAAATTTTTGGGGTGCTAAGTAAACATACAAAGAATCGTTCCTAGAAAAATTAGGGTTTCAAAAATAACACATCATCACAAGTAAGAAAAGCTAGGGTTTTGAGAGTACAACCTTTGTAGCTCCCTACGCTAGACTCCTCGGCTACTTGGGGTTTGGAAAAGGTCCGCTTGAGGTCTTCTAACGTCCACGACGATCCACCCGAAGCTCCTTTGTCAAAGCTTGCAACTTTACTTTATCAAGAGAATGAAATGAAGCTAACACTCTAAACAAGTGGGCAAGACTTGTGTAGAATGATGTTGTGGTAGGTTTTCTCACTTCAAAATCCTATCTTGTTGAGTATTTTGCTCACTTGAAAAGTCTAGAGAGCAAAAGAGGAAGGAAGAGGAAGATGATGGCTTTTCTTTGAACAAAAGTAAAAGATTAACCCTTGTAGAAAGAAAAAGAAAATATGTGTATATATATTTATCACTTCTCATCTCAAACCATGGTTAAATCATATGGATATTATTTCACTTGAGTTAAAACATAAAAGAAAAGATTAACTCATGGTTAGAAGGTAGGTGAGCATGGTTAGGTCAAGAAGAGTGTAGAACTCATCCATGAATTATCCTTTTCTTTTTCCTTTGTTTTAAAACAAATGAAATAATAACACATATATAAATAAAATCATGGTGTGAGTCTTATATTTCCACCATTTTTCATGTATATGCAACCATGAAGGATGATGTATGTATGTATGTGTGCATGCACATCCATATGTGCATGAATCTAGAAAGAATGCATACATGCATGCATACATCAAAAATACAAGATAGGATTTCTAGTGAGAATCTAATGGTTAAATGATAAATCAACACTTGATTTATCAATCCGGCCATATCACATACGACCCTAACCAAAATCAAGCCGCCCGATTAATATACGGTATCTCATACTCGCATCTTAACCGGGCCCATGCGCATATCGCATACGCGCTTCACAACGTTTCGCCTGGACTAGGTAACTCCTTTGTGGGACTCTAAGACTCGTCAATACGCCGGCAGTGGGTGATGATCATATCAAGCACCCCCAAGCCACAAGCGGTCAGCTAAACGTAATGGCCACCCGGGTATTGAACGATCAGAAGAGAACAAGCGAACCTGCTACAACTCCCGTCGAGCCAACCGGCAACACTACCTGTACAGTCCGGTCTCCTCGTCTGATATGTCGCATATCAAGTCTAGGGGTGGTAAACGTCAGACCCCAATAACCGATAAGTCGTGCCGATGTGAGGCTCATAACGGGTCGAGAAACTACTGGTAACACTTACCAGTAAATCTCTAATCTGCCCTGGCCAGGGACTTCCCTGTTACGGCCAATCGAGCACAGTGCAACATCAACCCCCAATACCGGGAGAGACGAAACCCCTCCTATCGCTCATTGCCTCCATGTGACTCGGGACTGTACCCAAAAACCACCGGTTTGCATGCCCTCATGGACGTGGTAAGGTGGAAATCAAAGCACAGTGGGAATCATACAAGACTCTATAACGATCTCGGGTCTACAGACTAATCTGCACAAGTGTCACCTGAGAACTGCCATCTGACGTGAGGTATAATACCATCTGGGAGTTCTCGGCGAGTCCGTCCAGTGTACCCAGTCTCCACTGAGCACCCGTATACCATCTCTGATGTCAAACACCAATAGATATGGGATCATCCATCGCCCATCTCATGGGTTGAGAAGCGCATACGCTAGTCTACACTGGTATATCGATTCCCCGTCTCGATACACCTACGACTAGGGACCTTAAAGGATGTACTTATGGACTACCATGTCCCCACTAGTATGATCCGCATCATAGTCCAGGTAGTCGAGTACACATCCTAAGGGCTTTAACAACATGTAACTGTAAGACAGTATAAAGAGACAAGTATACATGTTAAGATAAAGAGCAACCAGATAGCATACTATCATATCGAGCAAGAAAGTCATCTCTATATATGTCCAAGCATCCAATATAATATACATCATCTGTACAATACTGGCCTCTAGGGCATACATACAACTAACAATCTCCCACTTGCACTAGGGCCAGCTGCTATAGTATCGCATACCGGGCATCCCAAAGAGTCTCTCAAACTGTATCTGGGGAATAGCCTTCGTGAGTGGATCCGCTGTGTTATTCTTCGTGTCAACCCTCCTGACCTCGATCTCCCGGCGATCAACCATCTCCCGGATCAGGTGATACCGCCTCAGAATATGCCTGGATCGCTGATGGGACCGGGTTCCTTGGCCAAAGCCACCGCTCCATTGTTATCACAATACAAAGGTATTGGATGCTCAATGGATGGAACCACTCCAAGTTTAGTAATGAACTTCTTGATCCAGACAGCCTCTTTGGCAGCATCGTTGGCAGCGATGTATTCAGCTTCCATCGTCGAGTCTGCCATGGTTTCCTGCTTGGAACTCTTCCAGCTAACCGCCCCTCCGTAAAGGGTAAAGACAAATCCCGACTGCGACTTAGAGTCGTCCTTATCACTCTGGAAGCTCGAATCGGTAAAGGAGTCCACTTGAAGTTCTCCGTTACCATACACCAAGAGCATCTCCTTAGTCCTTCGTAAGTACTTGAGAATGCTCTTCACAGCTGTCCAGTGACTCTCTCCAGGATCAGCTTGATACCTACTCACTACACTTAGTGAGTATGCTACATCGGGTCTGGTACATAGCATCGCATATATGATAGAGCCTACAGCCGAAGCATAGGGTATCCCTTGCATGCGAGCTCTCTCCAAATCAGTCTTGGGAGACATCTCTTTGGAGAGAGTGACTCCAGAGATCGTGGGTAAGTTCCCATGCTTAGATTCTTCCATACTAAACCTCTTTAGTATGGTGTCAATGTACCTGGACTGGGACAATCCCAATATCCTTTTAGATCTATCTCTATAGATCCTGATTCCCAATATGCAGGAGGCATCACCTAGATCTTTCATTGAGAATCTTTGTGATAAGAAGAGCTTGACCGATTGCAGCATAGGAATGTCATTTCCTATCAGGAGTATGTCGTCCATGTACAATACGAAGAAGACGGCCTTACTCCCTGCTACCTTCTTATAGATACAAGGTTCATCTACGTTTTTGACGAAATCAAACTCTTTGATAACGACATCAAAGCAGATGTTCAAACTCCGCGATACTTGCTTTAATCCATAAATAGATTTAAGCAGATTGCACACCTTCCCGCTGCTCCCACTATCTACGAAGCCCTATGACTGAGTCATGTACACGCACTCTTCTAAATCACCGTTTAGAAAGGCTGTCTTAACATCCATTTTCCAGATTTCGTAGTCATGATATGCAGCGATGGCAAGCATGATCCGGATGGATTTAAGTATAGCCACTGGAGAAAAGGTCTCGTCATAGTCCACACCTGGTCTTTGACGAAAACCCTTTGCAACAAGTCTAGCTTTGAAAGTCTCCACTTTCCCATCTACGCCAAGTTTTTTCTTGAAGATCCACTTGCTCCCAATGGGTTTTACCCCTTCAGGAGCATCTTCCAAAGTCTATACTACTTGCTGGTGTGGATTCCATCTCAGACCGTATAGCATCCAGCCATTTCACTGAGTCCCCACTCGTGATAGTCTGCTCGAAGCTAGTTGGGTCATCATCCTCCATGATGCAATCCTCGCTGCCACCATCCATGAGAAAACCGTAGTATCTCTCAGGTTGGCGAGGAACCCTACTAGATCGGCGGAGAGGCTGAGCTTCGTTGGGAACTACCGAATCCTCTGGTTCAACCAAATCTTCTGTCGTAGTCTGTATTGCTGGAACCTCTTCCAGTTCTACCTCCTTGCCACTAATCTCTTTTTCAAGAAATTCCTTTTCTAAAAAGGTGGCATGTCGAGAAATAAATACCTTTTGTTCCTCAGTGTGGTAGAAGATATACCCGCGCGAATGTTTGGGATATCCAATAAACTTACACAGCATGGACCTTGCCGCGAGTTTGTCCGGATTCTGCGTTTTTACATATGCCGGACAACCCCATATCTTAACATAATTAAGACATGGTCTCTTTCCTTTCCATATCTCATATGGAGTGGTTGGCACGGATTTGGTGGGAACCATATTCAATAGGTCTGCAGCTGTTTCCAGTGCATACCCCCAGAAGGAAATAGGTAACTCAGCTGTGCTTATCATAGAGCGCACCATATCTAATAGGGTGCGGTTCCTCCGTTCTGATACACTGTTGTGCTGTGGTGTATATGGAGGAGTCATCTGAGAGAGAATCCCATTTTCTTTTAGGAAGTCCAGGAATTCATTGCTTAAGTATTCACCTCCTCGATCAGATCGAAGGATTTTAATACTTTTT
Source organism: Agapanthus africanus (assembly GCA_030015575.1). Classification (NCBI taxonomy): domain Eukaryota; kingdom Viridiplantae; phylum Streptophyta; class Magnoliopsida; order Asparagales; family Amaryllidaceae; genus Agapanthus; species Agapanthus africanus. Next base: position 45,274,352 of record CM057344.1, read on the forward strand.
CCGGTTTGGTTCTCGACTTCTTGTTTATATTCTCTAAATTTCTCAAAAAATTCTGATTTGTGTTTCATCAGGAACACATATTCGAATCTAGAGAGATCGTTAGTGAATGTAATGAAGTACGCAGAACCATTCCTGGCATGTGTAGACATTGGACCGCATACATCACTATGCACCAGTCCCAAGAGTTCCGTAACTCTTTCTCCGTGTCCCGTAAACGGAGTTTTGGTCATCTTGCCTTTGAGACATGACTGGCAAGTGTCATAAGATGATAATTCAAACGGATTCAAATATCCATCTTTATGCAACTTAGCTAGTCGTGTCGCATTGATGTGACCCAGTCTACAATGCCACAAGAAGGATTCGTTCAGTTCTGAACTCTTCCTCTTGTATGTGTTTGTTATACTCAGAACTGTTGATTGATTTAGAACATAAATGCCATTGCACAACGTGCCTGATCCAACCAACTTTTGGTTACGGAAAATGTTCATAACATTATCCTGTAATACAAAATTATATCCCTCTTTACTCAACAAAGAAACCGATATAATGTTGCATATCAGGTTCGGCATGTAATAGCATTCGTTCAGAATCAATGTATTACCAGTTGGCAATACAAGGTGATATTCCCCGACGGTTTTAGCTGCAACAATTGCACCATTTCCAACCCTTATGTCTTTATCACCTTCCCCAAGTTCTTTACCTTTTCTAAGCCCATGTAACTGATTACATATATGGGATCCTGACCCAGTATCTAATACCCAGGACGTAGGGCAAATGGAGAAACAGTTCTCTGTAACGAACACACCCGAAGAAAATGCATCACCATGTACTTTCTTCATTCTGGTGGCATGGGAATCCTGGTATTCCCCTATATCCTGTTCAGTCTTATAACTCTTATAAGAAAGAACGGAACTAACGTTCCCCAGCACAGTATAACATGCGGGTTCAGTCAATACATCCATATTATTATCTTGATTAAGGCATGACATGGTCGCTACCTGGAGAGAGAGAGAGAAGAAAACACTTTAGCGTATGCTCTTGCAAGATCAGATTGGTTATTATTTTATCTAATCAGGATGGCTCCCACTGTTTTTATCAAATCTTCCTTCAAACCCTAAAAGGAAAGACTAGCCGGGATTAATTACACCCTACAACTTCGCCGATCTTTCAGCCAGGCCAGTGTCGGTACTTTGAGGGAGGTTCCCCGTGCTTTCGCACGGACCTAATTAAAGTAAACCTCGTTTTCCCAGAGGCGTAACCCCGTTGAAACCTTTCTAGACACCTACTTGATCGGCTAATTGTCCTGTGTAAAACTCTCCCAGGAGTAACAATTACTCGCAGTGGGTATCGGGATCCAACTATCTCATAGAAGGTATGCAATCTCATTGCAAATTTCAACACTTGAAATTCCCGATAATATTTTGCCCCTAGCGTCCTATGACCTTGATGCAGGCCAACAAACCATAATGCGCTAGTCAAGTTCAACCCGTCATTTCTTGATTGAATTAAACCCACCCGTACGACCCTTGACGCAGGCCAACAAAGTCGCACGACTACCTTAATCCAATCTGCATCATATGCATTAACAGATAAATACTAGTTAGCTACCGCACACTGCACCTTGACGCAGGCCAACAAACGTAGCACGAATACTAAGTAGGATTTATCTGAAATGACGGAGGGCTACGACAGGTTTTTCTGAAAACCTATTGCGTAATGAACTTGATATCGTTGTAGAATCAAGTGAAATTTTGAAATGGAGTGATTTTGAGGCTTTTATTAGTTTTGCTAAAGAGGTCACTCCCAGTTAAGGGATCTCGGTTCTTTCTTTATCGGATAAGGTGCAGGACATATCATATATATCACTATGCAAAGCAAAATTCCAAAAGCAATCAAAAGCAAACAGAGTGTTGTAGCATCTGCCAGTTTCGCTAAAGAGGTCACTCCCGGTGAAGGGATCTCGGCTCTTTTCTCATCGAATAAGGTGCAGGATATATCATATATATCGCTATGCAAAGCAAAACTGTAGCTACCCTTTTTGAAAAAATTTGATTCTACAACATCTTTTAGGTTTCTTTTCTTTCATTAATCACATTAATGAAGTCCCATCATTTAAGTCACCTAAACATCACAGATAAATACGACGTACACTTATGCCATCCGCAATCGCCTCGATGTCCTCTCGTGCACCGTTAGGTTAGGTAACTAACGACAGAGCAGGGCTGGGCTAGTGCGGGTGTAAAACATAAGTAACGTCTATATAATATATCATATATACTATATACACTATCCATCACAACATATCAAATGATCGCATCACAGATATCGCAGCAGAAACATAGATATAATGTGGGATATACTAGGACGTCCGTATTTAGTATTTAGCCAACAATAGAAAATACGGATTCCACAGTCGCGATTAATAGCCAAGCCCACATCCTGGACCTCTACGAGAGCGGCAAGCGACCCTACCAATTCTGGAGTTTAGGAGACCCGGTCTCGACTCCTTGAGATGGCCTCCCACTGAACCCCAGAACCCGGTCACCTGTGCTCCCCTCCTTGGGTCCATCCTAATGCGGAAAAGTAAATAATATACAACACTGGTGGCATCAACCTCAACCTGGAAGTGCCCCAAATAAAAGAATATTACATTACATTTGAATTTTACATGAAAGAAAAATAAAACTCTCATCTCACATAAAAAAAACCCGGCTATTCAATCGCGACAATCCTGCACATCATATCTCAGCAACACAAAATATCATATATCATCAACGTAAGTAAGTATGCATACACTGATCGTCGTCGATGTATAGCAACGACAATCGGTAAATACATACTACACTTACGGTCACAGAAAAGAAAGTGTAAAACTGCAATATCTGGAATCCACATTCTCTTTAGACATCGTAAATGCGAAATATCACATACTTTGTATTTCATGTCTAGCTATATGAATTCCATACATTGCATCACATTCCAGATAAATAGACAGTATTAAAGTTTTCGAACGAATGATCAAATACTCAAAATTCCCTAAAGCTCAACACTTGAACGGAGTTCAAAAACCCGTAGTGTGACACGGTAGTAGCGGTCCAGCCGTAGATGGGTCAAGCCAACGCCTCACATGTGGCACGCCGTACTGCCCCAAACCCTAAGGTTCAAAGGGCAGTTCAAGACGGTCACATAATCGAGTTAAGGTTTTTTGTCTTCTAGAGGGTCCACCACAAAACTTGCACGTATCTTCGAAAGATTTAAACCCCGTGAAAAGTGAGCAAATGATACTCGTTCGAACAATTCAATACTTTCTAATTTACCCGGAAAAGACACGAAATCAAAATTCCGATCGAATCACCGATTCCAAAACAATCTCCAGAACATACAGCACTAAATTCAGATTAAAAATTCCCCAAAAAATATACAAGAAGACAAAACAATTACTGTACAAAAACGACAAATTAATTCATCCGTACGGCCGCGGAACCGCGGCCCAAGCAGGCTATTGCCGCGGTTCCGCGGTGATAAGTACTGTTCATGTCATCGTTTTTTTACATGTGTGCTTAGATTTCCCTGCTGAATTTTTTAAGGATTTTTAATTCTGAAAATATCCAGGTTTTAAAAATTGTCCAGAGAGTGTCCGAAAAGATCGTATTTTGGTTCGAACAGAGTTTTGACTTCGCTAAAGTGTTGCCTAATATTCTAGGTCGTCTCTGATACCAATGTTGGGTTAACCTAGCACCTCATGAAAGGTTTGGAAGTATCACATGTACCAAAGATTAAATTTTTGGGGTGCTAAGTAAACATACAAAGAATCGTTCCTAGAAAAATTAGGGTTTCAAAAATAACACATCATCACAAGTAAGAAAAGCTAGGGTTTTGAGAGTACAACCTTTGTATCTCCCTACGCTAGACTCCTTGGCTACTTGGGGTTTGGAAAAGGTCCGCTTGAGGTCTTCTAACGTCCACGACGATCCACCCGAAGCTCCTTTGTCCAAGCTTGCAACTTTACTTTATCAAGAGAATGAAATGAAGCTAACACTCTAAACAAGTGGGCAAGACTTGTGTAGAATGATGTTGCGGTGGGTTTTCTCACTTCAAAATCCTATCTTGTTGAGTATTTTGCTCACTTGAAAAGTCTAGAGAGCAAAAGAGGAAGGAAGAGGAAGATGATGGCTTTTCTTTGAACAAGAGTAAAAGATTAACCCTTGTAGAAAGAAAAAGAAAATATATGTATATATATTTATCACTTCTCATCTCAAACCATGGTTAAATCATATGGATATTATTTCACTTGAGTTAAAACATAAAAGAAAAGATTTACTCATGGTTAGAAGGTAGGCGAGCATGGTTAGGTCAAGAAGAGTGTAGAACTCATCCATGAATTATCCTTTTCTTTTTCCTTTGTTTTAAAACAAATGAAATAATAACACATATATAAATAAAATCATGGTGTGAGTCTTATATTGCCACCATTTTTCATGTATATGCAACCATGAAGGATGATGTATGTATGTATGTGTGCATGCACATCCATATGTGCATGAATCTAGAAAGAATGCATACATGCATGCATACATCAAAAATACAAGAAAGGATTTCTAGTGAGAATCTAATGGTTAAATGATAAATCAACACTTGATTTATCAATCCGGCCATATCACATACGACCCTAACCAAAAACAAGCCGCCCGATTAATATACGGTATCTCATACTCGCATCTTAACCGGGCCCATGCGCATATCGCATACGCGCTCCACAACGTTTCGCCTGGACTAGGTAACTCCTTTGTGGGACTCTAAGACTCGTCAATACGCCGGCAGTGGGTGATGATCATATCAAGCACCCCCAAGCCACAAGCGGTCAGCAAAACGTAACGGCCATCCGGGTATTGAACGATCAGAAGAGAACAAGTGAACCTGCTACAACTCCCGTCGAGCCAACTGGCAATACTACCTGTGCAGTCCGGTCTCCTCGTCTGATATGTCGCATATCAAGTCTAGGGGTGGTAAACGTCAGACCCCAATAACCGATAAGTCGTGCCGATGTGAGGCTCATAACGGGTCGAGAAACTACTGGTAACTATAGGGTTCCTAGGCACTCTAGTGAAGTCTCACAAGTGATCAAACATGCACAAATCAAATTTTACGGGTGCCTACAAACCCGACTACGGATCGTTTACTAGATATTTAGGCGAAACAAGCAAACTAGTTAACATTTTAACTAAGGGAACGGATATACAACCTTTGTAGATCCGGTCCACCACCTCCACATCTCCGCAATGAAGTCCCCTCGCTGTCCAAATCATGTCTTGGGCTCTAGCGTCGGCATCATCGAAGAATGGGCGGGCTTGATCGTCGGTTCGATGCCGAAGATGATCTACGTTGAGGCATCGCTAGAACAAGCTCCAACTTCACCAAGTCAGAAAAACTTGTGAAGGAAACACCCTATACTACTTGGCAAGAGGTAGAGGATGAAGAAATAGGAAGTGGGTAAACTTTAGTTTTGGATTTCTCACTAGATTTCATGACTTGCCATTGGAGTAGCAAGCTTTCTTCATTTGTTGAAGAAGATGAAGAAAAAAGAAGATGATATGATATCATAATTAAAACAGAAAAGAAAATATAATACTTATCATATCATTAACCTTAGTTAGGTGTAGAGAATTGACTAAGGTTAATTTGAAGAGTTAGGGTTAAGAAAGAAGACAAAATGGTTACTTAGTCAAAGTTTCAAGAAACTTCAACTACAAACAAAATAAGCCACCATTTCATTTTCTTTATCATTTTCTTTTTCCAAAATAAATAAATAAATAAATAAGAAAAAGAAAACCCTAATCTTAATCTTAACCATGGTCTTATTCTTTACACTAACCCTAGCTTGCATGTATCATCAAACATGATACAAACATGTGCATAAAATATATCACATATGCAATGTGCACAAACTAAGTGAGTAAATCCATTTAAAGTGAACCAATACTAGTTAATGCAAAGTAATATATCAAATATATAATTATACATTAAATCATTAAATCAACACTTGATTCAATGATCCGGTCATGTCGCATATAACCGGCTAGTATCCAATGTATCGGCTTATCGAATCAATCCTTGATTCGATAACTAGGTTATATCGCATATAACCAATCGATACATTCGTCGCGAGAATGAAATACGGTATCACATACACGAATTATTCTCGGTCTCGCACATATCTCATATGCGCTCCTATTTCGTTTCGCTTGAGCTAGGAAACCTCTGTGTAGGACTCTAAAGACTCGTCAATACGCCGGCAGCAGATGATGATCATATCAAACACCCACAAGCCGCAAGCGGTCTGCTAAACGTAACGGCCACCCGGGTATTGAGCGATCAGAAGATCGACGAGCAAGCCCGCTCACACTCCTGTGAATCCAACCAGTGACACTTACCGTACAGTCCTGTCTGTTCGTCTGATATGTCGCATATCTCGCCTAGGGGTGGTAAACGTCAGACCCCAATAGCTCGATAAGTCATGCCGACTAGAGGTCCATAACATTCGTAAAACTATTGATAACTCTTACCAGTATATCACAGCAACCCTGGCCAGGGATTTCCTATTATGGCCAGTCGAGCATAGCACAACATCAACCCCCAATACCGGGAGAGACGAATCCCCTCCTATCGCTCATTGCCTCCATGTGAATCGGGACTGTACCCAAAAGCCACCGTTTTGCACGCCCTCTTGGACGTGGTAAGATGGAAATCAAAGCACAGTGGGAACCACACAAGACTCTATGACGATCTCGGGTCAACAGACTACTCTGTACCAGTGTCACCAGAGAACTGCCATCTGACGTGAGGTATAATACCATCTGGGAGTTCTCGGCGAGTCCGTCCAGTGTACCCAGTCTCTACTGAGCACCCGTATATCTCCTCTGATGTCAAACACCAATGGATATGGGATCATCCATCGCCCATCCGTATGGGTCGAGAAGGTACACGATAGTCTACTCTGGTATATCGATGCCCCGTCTCGATACACCCACGACTAGGGACTTTGAAGGATGTACTTATGGACTATCATGTCCCCACTAGTATGATCCGCATCACAGTCCAGGTAGTCAAGTACAGATCCTAAGGGCTTTACCAACATGTAACAGGGAGACAATCAGTGTACACGTTAAGGTAAAGATCAACCAGATAGCATACTATCATGTCGAGCAAGAAAGTCCTCCCTATATATGTCCCAGCATCCACTACAATATACATCCTATGTACAGTAATGGCCTCTAGGGCATACATATAACTAACAATCTCCCACTTGCACTAGGGCCATCTGTAGCAGTGGTTGTAGTATCTCATACTCAAGCATCCCATAAAAAGTCTCTCTCTGAGAAAAGGCCTTTCGTGAGTGGATCCGCTATGTTGTCCTCTGAGTCTACTCTCCAAACCCCGATCACCCTGGAGATCAACCATCTCCATGATCAAGTGATACTGCCTTAGAATATGTCTGGATCACTGATGGGACCTGCGTTCCTTGGCATAAGCCACAACTCCATTGTCACACAATGGGATGAACGTAGTTCATCTCATGAACCAATATACACCCAAACAGCCTCTTTGGTAGCATCTTAAGTAGCGATGTATCCTGCCTTTATCGTCTAGTATGTCACGGTATCTAGCTTGGAACTCTTCCAACATACCGTCCCTCCACTGAGGGTAAAGACAATGCCTGTGACTGACATTCAGTCGTCTTTATCACCCTGGAACCCTTCCAGTGATTCTCCCCAGGATCGGTTGATACCATCTCACTACATTTGGTGAGAATCCTAACATCCATTTAGATCTATCTCATAGATCCAAAAAACCCAGGATTTAGGAGGTATCACTTTGATCCTATGTGGAGAATCATTGTGATAAGCGGAGATTGATCGAGCGTAGCATAGGAAACTCCTTCCCTATCAGGAGTATGTCATCCACGTACTCTACGAGGATCATCACCATACTCCCCACTACCTTTTTGTATATACAAGGTTCATCTACCATTTTGATGATGTCAAACTGTTTAACTAATCCATCAAAACAGATGTTCCAACTCCGCGATGCCTGCTTTATCCTATAAAGCATCTTGCACACGTTTCCGCTGCTCCCACTGTCTACGAAGCCCTCTGGCTGTATACTTATAGACGCTCTCTTCCAAAATATCATTTAGAAAAGCAGTCATGACACCCACCTGTAGGGTTTCTAGGCACTCTCAAGGGGTCTCACAAGGCATCAACCATGCCCGTTTCAAAAATTACGGTGCCGAGAAACCCTAAACTACGGATCGTTTGCTAGAAATCTAGGCGAAAAACTAACTAGTTAACACTTAACTAAAAGTTTAACGGAAATACAACCTTTGTAGATCCGGTGCCCCACCTCCATAGCTCCGCAACGAAGTCATCTCCGCTGTCCAAATCTAATCCGGGCTCTAGTGTCGGCTTCATCGGAGAATGAACGGGCTAGGTCGTCGACGACGTGCCGAAGATGATCTACGTCGAAGCATCACTAGATCAAGCTCCAAACTTCACCAAGTCTTGAAAACTTGTGAAGGAAACACACTCTACTACTTGGCAAGAGGTAGAGGATGAAGAAATAGGAATTGGGTTCACTTTAGAATTGGATTTCTCACTCAAAAACACCAATCACCATTGATGAAGAGAGCTTTCTTCTTGTGAGGAAGAAGAAGAAGATGAAGATAATGTTATGATATGAATAATAGAATAGAAAATGAATAATCATTTCATATCATAATTTAACTATGGTAATGTGTAGAGAGTTGACCATAGTTAAATGAATGGTTAGGGTTTGATAGATGAAGACAAAAGGGTTAGATTAGTCAAAGCTTCATGAAGCTTCACTTAGCTTCATGAAAGAAACCCCTTTTGTCTTCTTCTTCTCATTTATCTTTTATATCCAAATGAAAAGATAAATGAATTAATAAAAGAAAACCCTAATCATTTACTTAACCTAGGTTTAACTCATTACACAAAACCGTAGCATGCTTGCATCATCAAACATGATACAAACAAGTGCACAAAATCATATCGCATATGCAATGCGCACGCCCGAGTGAGAAAATCCATTCAAAGTGAACCGATACTAGTTATTGCAAAGTAATATATCAAATATATAATTATGCATTAAATCATTAAATCAACACTTGATTTAACGATCCGGTCATATCGCATATAACCGACTAGTATCATTAGTAACAACTTATCGAATCAACACTTGATCCGATAACCCGGCTATATCGCATATAACCGATCAATGTCACATCGCGAGAATTAAATACAGTATCACATATTGGTATCATTCTCGGTCCCGCACATATCTCATATGCGCTCCTATTTCATTTCGCTTGAGCCAGGAAACCTCTGTGTAGGACTCTAAAGACTCGTCAATACGCCGGCAGCAGGTGATGATCATATCAAACACCCACAAGCCGCAAGCGGTCTGCCAAACGTAACGGCCACCCGGGTATTGAGCGATCTGAAGATCGACGAGCAAGCTCGCTCACACTCCAGTGAATCCAACCAGTAACACTACCGTACAGTCTGGTCTGATCGTCTGATATGTCGCATATCTCGCCTAGGGGTGGTAAACGTCAGACCCCAATAGCTCGATAAGTCGTGTCGATATGAGGTCTATAACTGTTCGAGAAACTACAGGTAACACTTACCAGTAAATCTCAGCAACCCTGGCCAATCGAACACAGCGCAACATCAACTCCCTAAACCGGGAGAGACGAATCCCCTCCTATCGCTCATTGCCTCCATATGACTCAGGACTGTACCCAAAAACCACCGTTTTGCACGCCCTCTTGGACGTGGTAAGATGGAAATCAAAGCACAGTGGGAACCACACAAGACTCTATGACGATCTCGGGTCAACAAACTACTCTGTACCAGTGTCACCAGAGAACTGCCATCTGACGTGAGGTATAATACCATCTGGGAGTTCTCGGCGAGTCCGTCCAGTGTACCCAGTCTCTACTGAGCACCCGTATATCTCCTCTGATGTCAAACACCAATGGATATGGGATCATCCATCGCCCATCCGTATGGGTCGAGAAGGTACACGATAGTCTACTCTGGTATATCGATGCCCCGTCTCGATACACCCACGACTAGGGACTTTGAAGGATGTACTTATGGACTACCATGTCCCCACTAGTATGATCCGCATCACAGTCCAGGTAGTCAAGTACAGATCCTAAGGGCTTTACCAACATGTAACAGGGAGACAATCAGTATACACGTTAAGGTAAAGATCAACCAGATAGCATACTATCATGTCGAGCAAGAAAGTCCTCCCTATATATGTCCCAGCATCCACTACAATATACATCCTATGTACAGTAATGGCCTCTAGGGCATACATATAACTAACAATCTCCCACTTGCACTAGGGCCATCTGTAGCAGTGGTTGTAGTATCTCATACTCAACCATCCCATAAAAAGTCTCTCTCTGGGAAAAGGCCTTTCGTGAGTGGATCCGCTATGTTGTCCTCTGAGTCTACTCTCCAAACCTCGATCACCCTGGAGATCAACCATCTCCATGATCAAGTGATACTGCCTTAGAATATGTCTGGATCACTGATGGGACCTGCGTTCCTTGGCCTAAGCCACAACTCCATTGTCACACAATGGGATGAACGTAGTTCATCTCATGAACCAATATACACCCAAACAGCCTCTTTGGTAGCATCTTAAGTAGCGATGTATCCTGCCTTTATCGTCTAGTATGTCACGGTATCTAGCTTGGAACTCTTCCAACATACCGTCCCTCCACTGAGGGTAAAGACAATGCCTGTGACTGACATTCAGTCGTCTTTATCACCCTGGAACCCTTCCAGTGATTCTCCCCAGGATCGGTTGATACCATCTCACTACATTTAGTGAGAATCCTAACATCCATTTAGATCTATCTCATAGATCCAAAAAACCCAGGATTTAGGAGGTATCACTTTGATCCTATGTGGAGAATCATTGTGATAAGCGGAGATTGATCGAGCGTAGCATAGGAAACTCCTTCCCTATCAGGAGTATGTCATCCACGTACTCTACGAGGATCATCACCATACTCCCCACTACCTTTTTGTATATACAAGGTTCATCTACCATTTTGATGATGTCAAACTGTTTAACTAATCCATCAAAACAGATGTTCCAACTCCGCGATGCCTGCTTTATCCTATAAAGCATCTTGCACACGTTTCCGCTGCTCCCACTGTCTACGAAGCCCTCTGGCTGTATACTTATAGACGCTCTCTTCCAAAATATCATTTAGAAAAGCAGTCATGACACCCACCTGTAGGGTTCCTAGGCACTCTCAAGGGGTCTCACAAGGCATCAACCATGCCCGTTTCAAAAATTACGGTGCCGAGAAACCCTAAACTACGGATCGTTTGCTAGAAATCTAGGCGAAAAACTAACTAGTTAACACTTAACTAAAAGTTTAACGGAAATACAACCTTTGTAGATCCGGTGCTCCACCTCCATAGCTCCGCAACGAAGTCGTCTCCGCTGTCCAAATCTAATCCGGGCTCTAGTGTCGGCTTCATCGGAGAATGAACGGGCTAGGTCGTCGACGACGTGCCGAAGATGATCTACGTCGAAGCATCACTAGATCAAGCTCCAAACTTCACCAAGTCTTAAAAACTTGTGAAGGAAACACACTCTACTACTTGGCAAGAGGTAGAGGATGAAGAAATAGGAATTGGGTTCACTTTAGAATTGGATTTCTCACTCAAAAACACCAATCACCATTGATGAAGAGAGCTTTCTTCTTGTGAGGAAGAAGAAGAAGATGAAGATAATGTTATGATATGAATAATAGAATAGAAAATGAATAATCATTTCATATCATAATTTAACTATGGTAATGTGTAGAGAGTTGACCATAGTTAAATGAATGGTTAGGGTTTGATAGATGAAGACAAAAGGGTTAGATTAGTCAAAGCTTCATGAAGCTTCACTTAGCTTCATGAAAGAAACCCCTTTTGTCTTCTTCTTCTCATTTATCTTTTATATCCAAATGAAAAGATAAATGAATTAATAAAAGAAAACCCTAATCATTTACTTAACCTAGGTTTAACTCATTACACAAAACCGTAGCATGCTTGCATCATCAAACATGATACAAACAAGTGCACAAAATCATATCGCATATGCAATGCGCACGCCCGAGTGAGAAAATCCATTCAAAGTGAACCGATACTAGTTATTGCAAAGTAATATATCAAATATATAATTATGCATTAAATCATTAAATCAACACTTGATTTAACGATCCGGTCATATCGCATATAACCGACTAGTATCATTAGTAACAACTTATCGAATCAACACTTGATCCGATAACCCGGCTATATCGCATATAACCGATCAATGTCACATCGCGAGAATTAAATACAGTATCACATACTGGTATCATTCTCGGTCCCGCACATATCTCATATGCGCTCCTATTTCGTTTCGCTTGAGCCAGGAAACCTCTGTGTAGGACTCTAAAGACTCGTCAATACGCCGGCAGCAGGTGATGATCATATCAAACACCCACAAGCCGCAAGCGGTCTGCCAAACGTAACGGCCACCCGGGTATTGAGCGATCTGAAGATCGACGAGCAAGCCCGCTCACACTCCAGTGAATCCAACCAGTAACACTACCGTACAGTCCGGTCTGATCATCTGATATGTCGCATATCTCGCCTAGGGGTGGTAAACGTCAGACCCCAATAGCTCGATAAGTCGTGTCGATATGAGGTCTATAACTGTTCGAGAAACTACAGGTAACACTTACCAGTAAATCTCAGCAACCCTGGCCAGGGATTTCCTGTTATAGCCAATCGAACACAGCGCAACATCAACTCCCTATACCGGGAGAGACGAATCCCCTCCTATCGCTCATTGCCTCCATGTGACTCGGGACTGTACCCAAAAACCACCGTTTTGCATGCCCTCTTGGACATGGTAAGATGGAAATCAAAGCACAGTGGGAACCACACAAGTCTCTATGACGATCTCGGGTCAACAGACTACTCTGTACCAGTGTCACCAGAGAACTGCCATCTGACGTGAGGTATAATACCATCTGGAAGTTCTCGGCGAGTCCGTCCAGTGTACCCAGTCTCTACTGAGCACCCGTATATCATCTCTGATGTCAAACACCAATGGATATGGGATCATCCATCACCCATCTGTATGGGTCGAGAAGGTACACGCTAGTCTACTCTGGTATATCGATGCCCCGTCTCGATACACCCACGACTAGGGACTTTGAAGGATGTACTTATGGACTACCATGTTCCCACTAGTATGATCCTCATCATAGTCCAGGTAGTCAAGCACACATCCTAAGGGCTTTACCAACATGTAACAGAGAGACAATCAGTATACACGTTAAGGTAAAGTTCAACCAGATAGCATACTATCATGTCGAGCAAGAAAGTCCTCCCTATATATGTCCCAGCATCCACTACAATATACATCCTATGTACAGTAATGGCCTCTAGGGCATACATATAACTAACAATCTCCCACTTGCACTAGGGCCATCTGTAGCAGTGGTTGTAGTATCTCATACTCAACCATCCCATAAGTGTCTCTCTCTGGGAACAGGCCTTTGTGAGTGGATCCGCTGTGTTGTCCTCTTTGTCTACTCTCCAAACCTCGATCACCCTGGAGATCAACTATCTCCATGATCAGGTAATACTGCCTTAGAATATGTCTGGATCACTGATGGGACCGGCGTTCCTTGGCATAAGCCACAACTCCATTGTCACACAATGGGAGGAACGTAGTTCATCTCATGAACCAGTATACACCCAAACAGCCTCTTTGGTAGCATCTTAAGTAGCGATGTATCGAGCCTTTATCGTCTAGTATGTCACGGTATCCAGCTTGGAACTCTTCCAACATACCGTCCCTTCACTGAGGGTAAAGACAATGCCTGTGACTGACATTCAGTCGTCTTTATCACCCTGGAACCTTTCCAGTGATTCTCCCCAGGGTCGATTGATACCATCTCACTACAACTAGTGAGATTCCTAACATCCATTTAGATCTATCTCATAGATTCAAAATCCAGGATTTAGTAGGTATCACTTTGATCCTTATGTGGAGAATCCATGTGATAAACGGAGATTGATCGAGCGTAGCATAAGAAACTCCTTTCTTATCAAGAGTATGTCATCCACGTACTCTACGAGGATCACCACCATACTCCCTACTACCTTTTTGTTTATACAAGGTTCATCTACCATTTTGATGATGTCAAACTCTTTGACTAATCCATCAAAACAGATGTTCCAACTCCGCGATGCCTGCTTTAATCCTATAAAGCATCTTGCACACGTTTCTGCTGCTCCCACTTTCTACGAAGCCCTCTGGCTGTGTACTTATAGACGCTCTCTTCTAAAACATCATTTAGAAAAGCAGTCATGACACCCAACAACCAGATATCGTAGTCATGGTATGTAGCCGTGACAAGTAGGATCTGGATGGACTTAAGCATAGATCCTTAGAAAAAGGTTTCATTATGATCCATATCTGGTCAATTATGCAAACCTTTAACAAGTCTAGCTATGAAAGTCTCAACTTTTCCATCTACACCAAGTAATCTTCTCAAGATATACTTGCTCCTGATGGGGATTTAACCCTTCAGATATAGCAACCAAAGTCCATACTTTGTTGGTGTATAAGGATTCCATCTCAGATCGCTAAGCATCCAGCCATTCTTACAGAGTCTCACTCCTGATGGCCAGCTCGAAACTAGTTGGGTCATCATCTCATGATGTAATCCTCGCTCCCACTGTCATAGAGAAACCGAAGTATCTCTCAGGTGGGTGAGGAACCCTACTAGATCGGCGGAGAGGCTGAGTTTCGTTGGAATCTACTGAATCCTTTGGTTCGATCAAATCATCTTCTATAGTTTGCATAGCTGGAACCTTTCCAGTTGTACATAACAGACCTTGCCTCGAGCTTGTCCGGATTTTGCTTTTAGACATAGGCCGGACAACCCCAAATCTTAACTAGCTTAAGACATGGGCTCTTCCCTTTCCATATCACATATGAAATGGTAGGCAACTGATTTGATTGGAACCCTATTCAATAGGTATGCAGCTTCTCAAGCGCATAACTCCCAAAAGGAAAAAGGTAACTCAGTAGTACTCATCATAGAGCACACCTTATCATATAGGGTGTTATTGCTCCGCCCCGATATACCATCGTGCTATGGTGTATACAGAGGAGTAATGCTGAGAGAGAATCTCATTCTTCTTTAGAATAATCCAGGATTTTCGTGCTCAAGTATTCTCCTCCTTGATCTCATCAAAGGACATAATACTTATACCCTCATTGGTTCTCTACTTCTAACTTATATTCTGTGAATATCTCAAAAGGTTCGGACTCATGTTTCAACAGGAACGTATGTCTGAATCTTGAGAGATTATCAGAGAATGTAATGAAGTAAAAGAACCGGTCTTGGCATGTGTAGACAGGGGACCTACATACATCAACATGTATCATCCCAAGAGTACACTAACTCTTTCTCTGTTTCCAATAAACGGAGCTATGGTCATCTTATCTTTATGACATGACTGGCGAGTTTCACAAGATGTAAATTCAAACTGATTTAAATATACATCTATATGTAACTCTAGCCAGTCGGGTCGCATTGATCTGACCTAGTCTACAATACCTCAAGAAGGATTCTTTCATTTCTGAACTCTTCCTCTTGTGTGTGTTCTGTACACTAAGAACTGTAGTTTGATTTAGAACGTCAATGCTTTTAGATAACGTGCCTGATCCGATCAACTTTTGATATAGGAAATGTTCAAAACATTATCCAACAATACAAAATTATATCATTTCTTTACTAACAAAGAGAGTGATATGATTTGGTATATCAGGTTCGGTATCTAATAACATTCGTTCAGAATCAATGTATTGGTAATACAGGGTGACAGTGACCGACAGACTTGGCTGCAACTCTTGCCCCGTTTTCTGCCTCATGAAACTTATCACCCGTTCTCAGTTCTCTACCTATCTGTAGCCCTATGTAACAGATTACATATCTGGGATCCTGATCTGGTATCACATACCCAGGACGTAGAGGATACGGAGAAACAGTTCTTTGTAATGAACACACCCGAAGATGATGCATCAGCATGCACTCTCTTCGTTTGGGCGGCACGGGAATTGTGGTAATCCCCAATTTCCTGCTCTGTCTTATAACAATTATAAGTTGGAGCGGGACCAACGTTCCCCAGCTCAGTATAACAAGCGGGTTCGGTCAATATTCCGTATTATTATCTTGATTAAGGCGTGATATGGTCGCTACCTGGAGAGAGAGAGAAGAAAACACTCAGCGTGCGCTCTGTCAAGAATAGATTGGTTATTATTTTATCTAATCAGGATGGCTCCCACTGCTTTTTATCAAATCTTCCTTCAAACCCTAAAAGGAAAGACTAGCCAGGATTAATTACACACTACAAGTTCGCCAATCTTTCAGCCAGGCCAGTGTCGGTACTTTGAGGGAGGTCCCCCGTGCTTTCGCACGAACCTAATTAATGTAAACCTCGTTTTCCCAGAGGCGTAACCCCGTTAACACCTTTCTAGACACCTACTTGATCGGCTAATTGTAATGTATAAAACTCTCCCAGAAGTAACTCTTACTCGCAGCGGGTATCGGGATCCAACTATCTCATAGAAGGTATGCAATCTCATTGCAAATTTCAACACTTGAAATTCCCGATAATATTTTTCCCCTAGCGTCCTATGACCTTGACGCAGGCCAACAAACCATAGTGCGCTAGTCAAGTTCAACCCGTCATTTCCTGATTGAATTAAACCCACCCGCACGACCCTTGACGCAGGCCAACAAAGTCGCACGACTACCCTAATCCAATCACATCATATGCTTATGCAGATAAGCACCAGTTAGCTACCGCACACTACGCCTTGACGCAGGCCAACAAATGTAGCACGAATACTAACTACTACTTATCTGAAATGACGGAGGGCTACGACAGGTTTTTCTGAAAACCTATTGCGTAATGAACTTGATATCGTTGTAGAATCAAATGATTTTAAAAATGGAGTGCTTTTGAGGCTTTTCTTGTTTTGCTAAAGGAGTCACTCCCGGTGAAGGGATCGTCGGTCCTTTCCTCGTCGAATGAGGTGCGGGATATATCATATATATCGCTGTGCAAAACAAAAACTCTTAAAAGCAATCAAAAGACAAACCGAATGTGTAGCATCTGCCAGTTATTGCTAAAGGAGTCACTCCCGGTGAAGGGATCTCGGTCCTTTCCTCATCGAATAAGGTGCAGGATATATCAGATATACCTCTGTGCAAAGCAAGAACTGTAGCTACCTGTTTTATTTTGAAATTCGATTCTACAACATCTTAGCTTTCTTTTATTTCATTAATCACATTAATGAAGTCCCATCATTTAAGTACCTAAACATCACAGATAAATACGACGTACACTTATGCCATCCGCATTCGCCTCGATGTCCCTTCGTGCACCGTTAGGTTAGGTAACTAACGACAGAGCGGGGCAGGGCTAGCGCGGGTGTAAAACATAAGTAACATCTATATAATATATCATATATACTATATAAAGTATCTATCACAGAACATCACATGATCACATCACAGATATCGCAGCAGAAGAATCATATGAAATATTGGATATACTAGGACGTCCGTGTTTTCAATACGAGCCAGTATAAAACACGGATTCCACGGTCGTGATGAATAGCCAAACCCACACCCCTAGACCCCTACGAGAGCGGCAAGCAACCCTACCAATTCTAGAGTTAGGAGACCCGGACTCGACTCCTCGAGTTGGTCTCCCACTGGACTCCAGAACCCGGTTACTTGTGCCCTCCTCCTTGGGTCTATCCTAGTGCGGAAAAGTAAATAATATACAAACGGTGACAACTTCCGCAACCTGGAAGGGCCCCAATAAAAGAATATTACATACAAGTTTTTACATGAATGAAAATGAAAAACACTCATCTCACATAAAAACCCCCGGCTATTCAAACACGACGATCCAATATAACATATCCAGCAACACATAACATCACATGTCATCAACATAAGTAAGTATGCATACCCCAATTGTCGTTGACGTATAGCAACGAAACCGGCGATATGAACATACTATACTTACGGTCACAGAAAAGAAAGTGTAAAACTACAACAGTTGGAATCCGCAACCACCTCAGACATCGCATGCCTGACCAAATGAATTACTTAGACATCGCATGCCTAACAATTATAAACCCCGCATTTTAGTCTCATTATCGAAAACACTTTTCAATATCAAGTCGGGTAATTCAACAAGATTCCCGACATCCTGATCGAATGCTCGTCGCAAACTTCAGTAGACAGTCGCACCCCCGATACCGTCGACGAAGTGCACCAAGGCGGAACACCGTTACCGGGAGCACCCGAACGGATGCTTTCGGCGACGGGGTTCTCCTACAGTCACTTGGTCGGGGCTATGGAGTGAGGCTGTCTATTAAGTTTACCCGGCGAGTATCCGCGTACACTACGTGATTGCGACGGACTTTTGATCACATCAAAATTCCGTGGCAACCGATCATGTGAGACTAAAGTGCTATGTTTATAACATTCATTTAGTTATCTCATAACTATTGTGAATTCCAATTATTGTATCCCATTCCAGATAAACAGAAAATGTTAAACTTTTCGATCGAACAGTCAAACACCCAAGTTTTCCCGATACAGCTCAACACATGAAACAAGTCTAAAAACATTCAGTTCGTGCCTCAGTACCAACGGTCCAGCCGTAGAAGGGTCAAGCCAACGCCTCACATGTGGCACGCCGTACTGCCCCAAACCCGAAGGTTCAAAGGGCAATTCAAGACGGTCACATAATCGAGTTAAGGTTTGTTGTCTTCTAGAGGGACCATCGCGTTACTTGCACTACTTAGAACGTCGTTAAACTACGGAAAAATCCAACACTTGGAAATTTCCCGACAGGGGAAAAATTGGGTATTTATATCCGGTCGAACTTTTTAACATATTCTAAAATTTATCCGGAAAGCCACACAGACAAAATTTGAAACCCCGATCGAATCTTTGATTCCCAATACAACCCAAAAATGCTCAACTGTTTACTGCATATTAAAAATTCCCATGAAAACCAGCACTGAAAAATAGGAGTTACTGTGCAAAATTTAATGCCAGATAAGACAAAAGGGCCGCGGAAGAACCGCATTAGCACGCTAATGCCGCGGTTCCGCCGCACTTTAGAAAGATCATTAGGTAATTTTTGCATCGTAATTCTTAGATTTTTCTGCTGATTTTTCTGCATATTTTTAATTTGCAAAAATCCACATTTTACAAAAAAGTCCAGAGAGCATTTTAAAGTCGGGGTTTCGGGTCGATCGGACTTCTAACTCCGTCTGGACTTCGCCTAAGGCTCTACCTAGGCTCTGATACCACTGTAGGGTTCCTAGGCACTCTCAAGGGGTCTCACAAGGCATCAACCATGCCCGTTTCAAAAATTACGGTGCCGAGAAACCCTAAACTACGGATCGTTTGCTAGAAATCTAGGCGAAAAACTAACTAGTTAACACTTAACTAAAAGTTTAACGGAAATACAACCTTTGTAGATTCGGTGCTCCACCTCCATAGCTCCGCAACGAAGTCGTCTCCGCTGTCCAAATCTAATCCGGGCTCTAGTGTCGGCTTCATCGGAGAATGAACGGGCTAGGTCGTCGACGACGTGCCGAAGATGATCTACGTCGAAGCATCACTAGATCAAGCTCCAAACTTCACCAAGTCTTGAAAACTTGTGAAGGAAACACACTCTACTACTTGGCAAGAGGTAGAGGATGAAGAAATAGGAATTGGGTTCACTTTAGAATTGGATTTCTCACTCAAAAACACCAATCACCATTGATGAAGAGAGCTTTCTTCTTGTGAGGAAGAAGAAGAAGATGAAGATAATGTTATGATATGAATAATAGAATAGAAAATGAATAATCATTTCATATCATAATTTAACTATGGTAATGTGTAGAGAGTTGACCATAGTTAAATGAATGGTTAGGGTTTGATAGATGAAGACAAAAGGGTTAGATTAGTCAAAGCTTCATGAAGCTTCACTTAGCTTCATGAAAGAAACCCCTTTTGTCTTCTTCTTCTCATTTATCTTTTATATCCAAATGAAAAGATAAATGAATTAATAAAAGAAAACCCTAATCATTTACTTAACCTAGGTTTAACTCATTACACAAAACCGTAGCATGCTTGCATCATCAAACATGATACAAACAAGTGCACAAAATCATATCGCATATGCAATGCGCACGCCCGAGTGAGAAAATCCATTCAAAGTGAACCGATACTAGTTATTGCAAAGTAATATATCAAATATATAATTATGCATTAAATCATTAAATCAACACTTGATTTAACGATCCGGTCATATCGCATATAACCGACTAGTATCATTAGTAACAACTTATCGAATCAACACTTGATCCGATAACCCGGCTATATCGCATATAACCGATCAATGTCACATCGCGAGAATTAAATACAGTATCACATATTGGTATCATTCTCGGTCCCGCACATATCTCATATGCGCTCCTATTTCGGTTCGCTTGAGCCAGGAAACCTCTGTGTAGGACTCTAAAGACTCGTCAATACGCCGGCAGCAGGTGATGATCATATCAAACACCCACAAGCCGTAAGCGGTCTGCCAAACGTAACGGCCACCCGGGTATTGAGCGATCTGAAGATCGACGAGCAAGCCCGCTCACACTCCAGTGAATCCAACCAGTAACACTACCGTACAGTCCGGTCTGATCGTCTGATATGTCGCATATCTCGCCTAGGGGTGGTAAACGTCAGACCCCAATAGCTCGATAAGTCGTGTCGATATGAGGTCTATAACTGTTCGAGAAACTACAGGTAACACTTACCAGTAAATCTCAGCAACCCTGGCCAGGGATTTCCTGTTATAGCCAATCAAACACAGCGCAACATCAACTCCCTATACCGGGAAAGACGAATCCCCTCCTATCGCTCATTGCCTCCATATGACTCGGGACTGTACCCAAAAACCACCGTTTTGCACGCCCTCTTGGACGTGGTAAGATGGAAATCAAAGCACAGTGGGAACCACACAAGACTCTATGACGATCTCGGGTCAACAGACTACTCTGTACCAGTGTCACCAGAGAACTGCCATCTGACGTGAGGTATAATACCATCTGGAAGTTCTCGGCGACTCCGTCCAGTGTACCCAGTCTCTACTGAGCACCCGTATATCATCTCTGATGTCAAACACCAATGGATATGGGATCATCCATCGCCCATCTATATGGGTCGAGAAGGTACACGCTAGTCTACTCTGGTATATCGATGCCCCGTCTCGATACACCCACGACTAGGGACTTTGAAGGATGTACTTATGGACTACCATGTTCCCACTAGTATGATCCTCATCATAGTCCAGGTAGTCAAGCACACATCCTAAGGGCTTTACCAACATGTAACAGAGAGACAATCAGTATACACGTTAAGGTAAAGTTCAACCAGATAGCATACTATCATGTCGAGCAAGAAAGTCCTCCCTATATATGTCCCAGCATCCACTACAATATACATCCTATGTACAGTAATGGCCTCTAGGGCATACATATAACTAACACCAACCACCAGATATCGTAGTCATGGTATGTAGCCGTGGTAAGTAGGATCTGGATGGACTTAAGCATAGATACTTGAAAAGGTTTTATCATTATGATCCATATCTGGTCAATGATAAAAACCTTTAGCAAGTCTAGCTTTGAAAGTCTTAACTTTTCCAAGTACACCAAGTAATCTTCTCAAGATATACTTGCTCCTGATGGGGATTTAACCCTTCAGATATAGCAACCAAAGTCCATACTTTGTTGGTGTATAAGGATTCCATCTCAGATCGCTAAACATCCAGCCATTCTTACAGAGTCTTACTCTTGATGGCCAGCTCGAAACTAGTTGGGTCATCATCTCATGATGCTCCCACTGTCATAGAGAAACAGAAGTATCTCTCAGGTGGGTGAGGAACCCTACTAGATCGGCAGAGAGGCTGAGGTTCGTTGGTAACTATTGAATCCTTTGGTTCTTTCAAATCATCTGCTGTAGCTTGTATAGCTGGAACCTTTCCGGTTCTACATTACAGACTTTGCCTCGAGCTTGTCCGGATTTTGCTTTTAGACATAGGCCGGACAACCCCAAATCTTAACCATCTTAAGATATGGGCTCTTCCCTTTCCATATCACATATGAAGCGGTAGGCAATTGATTTGATTGGAACTTAATTCAATAGGTATGCAGCTTCTCAAGTGCATAACCCCAAAAGGAAATAGGTAACTCAGTAATACTCATCATAGAGCACACCATATCTAATATTGTGCAATTGCTCCGCCCTGATACACCGTTGTGCTGTGGTGTATTCAGAGGAGTAACACTGAGAGAAAATCTCATTCTCCTTTAGAATGGTCCAGGAATGCCATGCACAAGTATTCTCCTCCCTGATCTCATCATAGGACATAATACTTATACCCGGTTATTGGTTCTCTACTTCTAACTTATATTCTGTGAATACCTCAAAAGGTTCGGACTTATGTTTCAACAGGAACATATGACTGAATCTTGAGAGATTATCAGAGAATATAATGAAGTATAAAGAAACAGTCCTGGCATGTGTAGACAGGAGACTTTACATACATCATAATGTATCAGTCTCAAGAGTTTACTAACTCTTTCTCTGTTTCCAGTAAACGGAGCTATGGTCATCTAATCTTTGTGACATGACTGGCAAGTTTCATAAGATGTAAATTCAAACTGATTTAAATATGCATCTAAAATGTAACTTCAGCCAGTCGGGTCGCATTGATGTGACCTAGTCTACAATACCACAAGAAGGATCCGTTCATTTCTGAACTCTTCCTCTTATGTGTGTTCAGTATACAAGGAACTGTAGTTTGATTTAGAACGTCAATGCTTTTAGATAACGTGCCTGAACCGATCAACTTTTGATATAGTAAATGTTCAAAACATTATCCAACAATACAAAATTATATCCTTCTTTACTAATAAAGAGATTGATATGATTTTGTATATCAAGTTCGGTATCTAATAGCATTTGTTCAGAATCAATGTATTCGTAATACAGGGTGACAGTGACCAACAGACTTGGCTGCAACACTTGCCCCGTTTTCTGCCTCATGAAACTTATCACCCGTTCTCAGTTTTTCTACCTTTTTGTAGCCCTATGTAACAGATTACATATCTGGGATCCTGATCCGGTATCATATACCCAGGATACAGAGGATACTGAGAAACAGTTCTTTGTAATGAACACACCCGAAGGAGATGCATCATATGCACTTTCTTCGTTTGGGCGGCATAGGAATTCTGGTATTCCCCTATTCGCTGCTCTGTCTTATAACAATTATAAGTTGGAGCGGGACCAACGTTCCCCAGCTTAGTATAACAAGCGGGTTCGGTCAATACATCCATTTTATTATCTTGATTAAGGCGTAATATGGTCGCTACCAGGAGAGAGAGAGAAGAAAACACTCTGCGTGCGCTCTTGCAAGATCAGATTGGTTATATATTTTATCTAATCAGGATGGCTCCCACTGTTTTTATCAAATCTTCCTTCAAACCTTAAAAGGAAAGACTAGCCGGGATTAATTGCACTCTACAAGTTCACCAATCTTTCAGCCAGGCCAGTGTCGGTACTTTGAGGGAGGTTCCCCGTGCTTTCGCACGGACCTAATTACAGCAAACCTCATTTTCCCAGAGGCGTAACCCCGTTGACACCTTTCTAGACACCTACTTGATCGGCTAATTGCAAAGTGCAAAACTCTCCCAGGTGTAACAATTACTCGCAGTGGGTATCGGGATCCAACTATCACATAGAAGGTATGCAATCTCATTGCAAATTTCAACACTTGAAACTCCCGATAATGGTTTTTACCCCTAGCACCTATGACCTTGGCTAAGGTCAAAAAATCATAGGCACTAGTCAAGTTCTACCCGTCATTTCGTGATTAATTAGACCCACCCACATGACCCTTGGCTAAGGTCAACAAAGCCACATGACTGTCCTAACTAATCGCATCATATGCTGTGTAGGAAGACATCACTTAGCTACCGCACACTACGCCTCGGCTATGGTCGACAAACGTAGCACGAATACTAAGTACTCTACTTTCTAAAATGACGGAGGGTTGCGGCTGGTTTTTGTGAAAACCTTTAACGCTTTGAACTTGATCTCGTTGCGGAATCAAATGGTTTTTAAATGGAATGTTTTTGAGGCTTTTCTAGTTTTGCTAAAGGGGTCACTCCCGGTGAAGGGATCGTCGGCCCTTTCCTCGTCGAATGAGGTGCGGGATATATCATATATATCGCTGTGCAAAGCAGAAACTATAGAAGCGATCAAAAGACAAACCGAGGGTTGTAGCATCTGCCAGTTATTGCTAAAGGAGTCACTCCCAGTAAAGGGATCTCGGTCCTTTCCTCATCGAATAAGGTGCAGGATATATCGCATATACCGCTGTGCAAAGCAAGAACTGTAGCTACCTGTTTTATTTTGAAATTCGATTCTACAACATCAGTTAGGTTTATTTTCTTTCATTAATCTCATTAATGAATATCCCATCATTTAAGTCCACCTAACCATCACAGATAAATATACCGTACGCTTATGCCATCCGCATTCGCCTCGATGTCCCGTCTGCACCGTTAGGTTAGGTAACTAACGCCAGAGCGAGGCAGGGCTAGCGCGGGTGTAAAACATAAGCAACGTCTATATAATATATCATATATACTATATAAAGTATCTATCACAGAACATCACATGATCACATCACAGATATCGCAGCAGAAGAATCATATGAAATATTGGATATACTAGGACGTCCGTGTTTTCAATACGAGCCAGTATAAAACACGGATTCCACGGTCGTGATGAATAGCCAAACCCACACCCCTAGACCCCTACGAGAGCGGCAAGCAACCCTACCAATTCTAGAGTTAGGAGACCCGGACTCGACTCCTCGAGTTGGTCTCCCTCTGGACTCCAGAACCCGGTTACTTGTGCTCCCCTCCTTGGGTCTATCCTAGTGCGGAAAAGTAAATAATATACAAACGGTGACAACTTCCGCAACCTGGAAGCGTCCCAATAAAAGAATATTACATACAAGTTTTTACATGAATGAAAATAAAAAAACACTCATCTCACATAAAAACCCCCCAGCTATTCAAACACGACGATCCAATATAACATATCCAGCAACACATAACATCACATGTCATCAACGTAAGTAAATATGCGCATCCTAATTGTCGTTGACATATAGCAACGAAACCGGCGACATCACATATTACACTTACGGTCACAGAAAAGAAAGTGTAAAACTACAACAGTTGGAATCCGCAACCTCCTCAGACATCGCATGCCTGACCAAATGAATTACTTAGACATCGCATGCCTAACAATTATAAACCCCGCATTTTAGTCTCAAAATCGAAAACTCTTTTCAATATCAAGTCGGGCAATTCAACAGGATTCCCGACATACTGATCGAATGCTCGTCGCAAACTTTAGTAGGCGGCCGCACCCCCGACGCCGTCGACAAAGTGCACCAAGGCGGAACACCGCTGCCGCGAGCACCCGAACGGATGCTTTCGGCGACGGGGTTCTCCTACAGTCACTTGGTCGGGGCTATGGAGTGAGGCTGTCTATTAAGTTTACCCGGCGAGTATCCGCGTACGCTACGTGATTGCTACGGACTTTTGATCACATCAAAATTACGTGGCAACCGATCAAGTGAGACTAAACTGCTACATTTATAATATTCATTCCGTTATCTCATAACAATTTGTGAATTCCAATTATTGTATCACATTCCGGATAAATAGAAAATGCTAAACTTTTCGATCGAACAATCGAACACCCAAGTTTTCCCGATACAGCTCAACACATGAAATAAGTCTAACAACATTCAGTTCGTGTCTCAGTAGCAACGGTCCAGCCGTAGAAGGGTCAAGCCAACGCCTCACATGTGGCACGCCGTACTGCCCCAAACCCGAAGGTTCAAAGGGCAGTTCAAGACGGTCACATAATCGAGTTAAGGTTTGTTGTCTTCTAGAGGGTCCATCGCGTTACTTGCACTACTTAGAACGTCGTTAAACTTCGGAAAAGTCCAACAATTGGAAATTTCCCGGCAGGGGAAAAAGTGGGTATTTATATCCGGTCGAACTTTTTAACATATTCTAAAAATACCCGGAAAAGCACACCGACAAAATTTAGACAGTCCGATCGAATACACCGAGTCCCCAATACAACCCAGAAAATACAACTCTGGAATAAATATTAAAAACATCCAGAACACACAAGAAACACCAACACAAACAACTGAAGAAAACACACAAGCTAATCATCACAGACGGCCGCGGAACCGCCGCAAAAGGGGGGTCAACGCCGCGGTTCCGCGGCCGTACTGTTGAATCAGGTTGTCGTTTTCTCCAGTTTGCCTTAGAATTTCCTGCACATTTCTCTGCATATTTTTAATTCCAAAAAATCCACATTTTACAGAAAAGTCCAGAGAGCAATTTTCAAGGTCGGGTTTTGGGTCGATCGGACTTCTAACTCCGTCGGGACTTCGCCTAAGGCTCTAGCTAGGCTCTGATACCACTGTAGGGTTCCTAGGCACTCTAGTGAAGTCTCACAAGTGATCAAACATGCACAAATCAAATTTTACGGGTGCCTACAAACCCGACTACGGATCGTTTACTAGATATTTAGGCGAAACAAGCAAACTAGTTAACATTTTAACTAAGGGAACGGATATACAACCTTTGTAGATCCGGTCCACCACCTCCACGGCTCCGCAATGAAGTCCCCTCGCTGTCCAAATCATGTCTTGGGCTCTAGCGTCGGCATCATCGAAGAATGGGCGGGCTTGATCGTCGGTTCGATGCCGAAGATGATCTACGTCGAGGCATCGCTAGAACAAGCTCCAACTTCACCAAGTCGGAAAAACTTGTGAAGGAAACACCCTATACTACTTGGAAAGAGGTAGAGGATGAAGAAATAGGAAGTGGGTAAACTTTAGTTTTGGATTTCTCACTAGATTTCATGACTTGCCATTGGAGTAGCAAGCTTTCTTCATTTGTTGAAGAAGATGAAGAAAAAAGAAGATGATATGATATCATAATTAAAATAGAAAAGAAAATATAATACTTATCATATCATTAACCTTAGTTAGGTGTAGAGAATTGACTAAGGTTAATTTGAAGAGTTAGGGTTAAGAAAGAAGACAAAATGGTTACTTAGTCAAAGTTTCAAGAAACTTCAACTACAAACAAAATAAGCCACCATTTCATTTTCTTTATCATTTTCTTTTTCCAAAATAAATAAATAAATAAATAAGAAAAAGAAAACCCTAATCTTAATCTTAACCATGGTCTTATTCTTTACACTAACCTTAGCTTGCATGTATCATCAAACATGATACAAACATGTGCATAAAATATATCACATATGCAATGTGCACAAACTAAGTGAGTAAATCCATTTAAAGTGAACCAATACTAGTTAATGCAAAGTAATATATCAAATATATAATTATACATTAAATCATTAAATCAACACTTGATTCAATGATCCGGTCATGTCGCATATAATCGGCTAGTATCCAATGTATCGGCTTATCGAATCAATCCTTGATTCGATAACTAGGTTATATCGCATATAACCAATCGATACATTCGTCGCGAGAATGAAATACGGTATCACATACACGAATTATTCTCGGTCCCGCACATATCTCATATGCGCTCCTATTTCGTTTCGCTTGAGCTAGGAAACCTCTGTGTAGGACTCTAAAGACTCGTCAATACGCCGGCAGCAGATGATGATCATATCAAACACCCACAAGCCGCAAGCGGTCTGCTAAACGTAACGGCCACCCGGGTATTGAGCGATCAGAAGATCGACGAGCAAGCCCGCTCACACTCCTGTGAATCCAACCAGTGACACTTACCGTACAGTCCGGTCTGTTATGTCGCATATCTCGCCTAGGGGTGGTAAACGTCAGACCCCAATAGCTCGATAAGTCATGCCGACTAGAGGTCCATAACATTCGTGAAACTACTGATAACTCTTACCAGTATATCACAGCAACCCTGGCCAGGGATTTCCTGTTATGGCCAGTCGAGCATAGCACAACATCAACCCCCAATACCGGGAGAGACGAATCCCCTCCTATCGCTCATTGCCTCAATGTGAATCGGGACTGTACCCAAAAGCCACCGTTTTGCACGCCCTCTTGGACGTGGTAAGATGGAAATCAAAGCACAGTGGGAACCACACAAGACTCTATGACGATCTCGGGTCAACAGACTACTCTGTACCAGTGTCACCAGAGAACTGCCATCTGACGTGAGGTATAATACCATCTGGGAGTTCTCGGCGAGTCCGTCCAGTATACCCAGTCTCTACTGAGCACCCGTATATCTCCTCTGATGTCAAACACCAATGGATATGGGATCATTCATCGCCCATCCGTATGGGTCGAGAAGGTACACGCTAGTCTACTCTGGTATATCGATGCCCCGTCTCGATACACCCACGACTAGGGACTTTGAAGGATGTACTTATGGACTACCATGTCCCCACTAGTATGATCCGCATCATAGTCCAGGTAGTCAAGTACAGATCCTAAGGGCTTTACCAACATGTAACAGGGAGACAATCAGTGTACACGTTAAGGTAAAAATCAACCAGATAGCATACTATCATGTCGAGCAAGAAAGTACTCCCTATATATGTCCCAGCATCCACTACAATATACATCCTATGTACAGTAATGGCCTCTAGGGCATACATATAACTAACAACCAGTAAATCTCTAATCAGCCCTGGCCAGGGACTTCCCTATTACGGCCAATCGAGCACAGCGCAACATCAACCCCTGATACCGAAAGAGATGAAACCCCTCCTATCGCTCATTGCCTCCATGTGACTCGGGACTGTACCCAAAAACTACCGTTTTGCATGCCCTCATGGACGTGGTAAGGTGGAAATCAAAGCACAGTGGGAATCACACAAGACTCTATGACGATCTCGGGTCTACAGACTAACCTTGTAACACCCGAGCCCAATGCTACTAATTTCTGTTACTTTATGAATGAAGTGTGACCCTTATTTCATTTATCTTGCTTGTTTGTGGCTTACTGTAAATTTTTACCCGGTAAATTCATTTCTGCATATAACAATTTTTGGTATCTAAAATAAAATTAAAAATATCCATCTTGGCCTACTTGACACTCCTAACCCCCTTGTAGCGTCCGTGCATCGTGTTCTCGTCCCGTTCAGTGAAACGGGCGAGTTTGGATGGCTACGCGCTCGTACATGTGTCCGTTTTGGGGTATGCTTTTTTATCATAAGACACTTAATTTTAAAATTTGGATCCCGCTTAAAATCCTACTATTTCAATTTCAAATTTTTGGACTCGACCCGGGCGCGATTTGGAAATGTTTTACTTTGCGCCAAAATCCCAAAATTTTAATATTTCATATATTCAATTTTCCTTAACAAACCTATATATATATTCTAACTGTATAATATTCTAAAATATTTTAAATCTTTTAAATAATTTCCCCCACCAATCACAACCTTCATAATCCTAACCGTGGGTCCCTTGCTCATCTCTTTCTCTATCTCTCTCTCTCTCTCTCACCCTCTGCGTCTCTCTCTATCTCTCTATCTCTCATATCTCTCTCTCTCCTCCCGTCATATCTCTCTCTCTCTCCCTCAAATCTTTTTCTCTCTCCTATAATTTTAAAGATGTTGTTCCCTCCTCTATTTTTCCTCGTAAACACAGAAGAACCCATTACGAGCCCTCGCGCAAACCCTAGCCTCGTCCCCGTCGCCGCCGCAGTCCCGACGCCGGCGCCAGCATCACCTCCATCCTCGCCTCCTCAGCCTAGTCTCACCTCTTCCTCCTTTCCCCGCGTTCCCAGACACCTGCACACCAGCCGCGGCCGCCTGCAGTCTTCCCTACACGCATCTGCGTCGCCTAAGTCGCCGCCGGTGACCACCGTCCTCTTGTCCCCGACCTCGCACCCTCCTCGGTGAGTTCCACCTCCCCTCCTCTCTTCCTTCTTCTTCCCTTCTCTTCTAACCCGATTCTTGATCGGCAGTTTCCCCCGCGGTCACTGTAGGCCACCGCCGGAGCCCGTCGACCTCGTCGTCGTTCTCGCGTCTCCTCTCTGTAACCACAGAGCAGTACTTTGTAAGCCTCCTCTCCTTATTCTTTAGTTTCTCTTCATTTCTTGTTGCATAGTTTCTTGACTTTCACTGTTCACATTCTCGCCGGAATCCGGCCGTGCCGACGACGCGACCCGACATTCCAGTGAGATACCCCGACCCGTGTGGTTCCATTGTTCATTGTTTGGGTTCAATCCGTGAACCGTGCGCCCGTCGCGAGTTTCCCCACCGACGTTTATCGTTCTGTTTTCCCGGTTCGCGACCCGTCGAGGCAAGTACCCCTTGCTACATGCTATACAATATTTACATATATATTATGACACCCAAAACCTGTAAATTTAACTTGGTACGATCATTTCTCATTTTCGGGTACAGTATTGCATTATATCATTTTACTGTTAAACATGGAACCTACAGTTACAAATTGAACCTAATAACCATATTTACCTGTTTAATCACATTTTTAATGTTAACGTAGCTTATGGCATTTATCCCTGTAGTTCTGTTCCATTCGGACACTCGTATGCATTTAACCTGAAATAGCTGTACGTAACCGTTACATAAATCAGTGCACCTCTAAGGGTTCTTAAACCTGTTAACATGACTAAAACGGCTATACTTGTCTTACTGCAATCTTGTAATCATCTCTGTGACAAATTTGATGACTGTATTGCAAATTGAATGAAACTGCCTATTACTTAATTCATTGCTTATCTCATGTTGTTGATACCCATGCTAGATTATATAACTGATTGTGAGCACACCCACGATATTGCTTACATCTTGACCTGACTTGCTACATATATATTTTGATATACCTGACATGGTACCGTACACTGTTGACTTGACCTGATGTACCATGACCTGACCCGTTACCTGATCTTATGTCTAATGCCAACAAACCTGACATGTAGTCCTCATGGACCATTCCTGTTGTCTATCCAGACAAACCTGCTTTTACCTGATCCTGTGTTGGCATTAGTTCTTGATTACTGAATACCTGACTTGACATACATAACTTGGGGGTATGGGGAAATCAAAGGTGAAACCTGACTTGTAACTCAACAGTTCGATACCTGTTCTGATCAGTCTTACGGGCTAGGCCAGCCCCGGAGTAATGATGCTGACATCACTCGCCCATACCTGATACCTGTTTACTGCCTAGCGGCACGTCTCAGATTCAGCCCGAGAGTCTTGACCGTGGTCCCGGGCATGCACGGGATACTATTGACTTACATCGATGATTCATCAATTGGTTTCAAAGACTTTAGAATAGAAAACCTGATAGAACAGTTTAGTTTACCCACTGCACACTACCCTGTACTGATCTGATTCAGATTATTGTTATTCTTGCTGTATTCATGTTTATTTTGCATTGCCTGTTACACTGTTCATATTATATTACTTAATGACATGACGCGCTGACGTCTGGGTTTTGTATGGCCCAGATTCCGTACCGCTGTTGCAGTCCGAGCAGGAGTACTTCAGCCAGCAGGCTGAGCTGTGAGTTCAGTAGTAGTTAGTTTTATTTCCTGCATTTATTTCCTGATGTGAGCCCGCATTATGGGACATACATTTCAGTTACTTGTATTGGATCATTTGCTTCCGCATTTATTTATTATTGACTCCTGTTATTCTGGATTATGGACATGTTTTAGATAGTTTTATCTTCTTCTTGATATCTCTACAGCCGTAATGTGACTGTGGCTGGATGCTTCCTACCCACAGGTAGCATGGTTGGCAATGTCACGGGCCCATTTTAGCGTACTCTGGGAAGCGGGGCGTGACAAACCTGCACAAGTGTCACCTGAGAACTGCCATCTAACGTGAGGTATAATACCATCTGGGAGTTCTCGGCGAGTCCGTCCAGTGTATCCAGTCTCCACTGAGCACCCGTATACCATCTCTGATGTTAAACACCAATGGATATGGGATCATCCATCGCCCATCTCATGGGTCGAGAAGCGTATACGCTAGTCTATACTGGTATATCAATGCCCCATCTCGATACACCTACGACTAGGGACCTTGAAGGATGTACTTATGGACTACCATGTCCCCACTAGTATGATCTGCATCATAGTCCAGGTAGTCGAGTACACATCCTAAGGGCTTTAACAACATGTAACTATAAGACAGTATAAAGAGACAAGTATACATGTTAAGATAAAGAGCAACCAGATAGCATACTATCATATCGAGCAAGAAAGTTATCTCTATATATGTCCAAGCATCCAATATAATATACATCATCTATACAATACTGGCATCTAGGGTATACATACAACTAACAGATCCTTACCAAATCCTAGGACAAAGTTCTAACTCTAAAAGAGTTTCCTTGGGCAGAGATCTAAGCTCTGAAAAAGAGAATTAAATTCTCAGAAGAACAAAGAAGAGAAGAAGATGAACAGCAGTCATCTCAAGGGCCAAAAGCCCTACTTATAGGCAGGGGAAGCCAATCCAACTTCCAAGAAGATCCAACGGCGGAAAAGCTGGCACCATTGCACCCACGTGTGAGCCACGTGAGTGCAATGGTGGGGGGTTATTATTTTCCTCCCAAAAATAGAAGAGCAAGGCTCTGTTCAAAATTTGAAAGAGGCAGTGCCTCACCTGCCTTGTACGAGGGCGCCAGCGCCGAGAGTTAAAAACTCTGAAGCAGCGCCTCACGTGTCTTTCACGAGGGCGCCAGCGCCGACAGTTAAAAACTCTGAGGCAGCGCCTCACGTACCCCGCACGAGGGCGCCGGGGCCAGAACTAAAAGTTCTCTGCCGTTGGATCAAAAATCCAACGGAGATGATAAATCATCAAAATACAGAATTAAATTCTGTTGAGGAAATATTCCTCAAATCTTCCCGAACGAGAAAGATTACTCTCCAATGGTGATTAAAAAAAATCACCAAGCAACAGAATAAGTTCTATAGGGGAAAATATTTTCTCCAATCTTTCTAAACAAGAAAGATTACGCTCTGTAAAACAGAGGACCGTTGAATTAAAAATCCAATGGTGATTAAAAATCACCAAGCTACAGAATAAGCTCTGTATGGAAAATATTTTCCCAATCTTGTTAAAAAAAGAAAGAAAAATATCTTCTGTAAAACAGAAGTCCTTGGATCAAAGATCTAACGGTGGATAAAATCCCCAAATCAATTAAGGATCTCTCAATGAGAGATTTTTTTAACTAAATCAACAAACTTGCATCCACTATATAACGGCCCCAAGACTTCAAGTCTTGTACAGAGAAACCCCCCATAAACTTCAAGATAAAAAAGAAAAGCAAGCAAAAAAGAAAGCTTTAAGAGAGAAGAAAGAAGAAGAACTTTCTTCAAAGTAAATAAAAGTAGTAGAGATCATAGCATCTCATGTGCATATCTAAGGGTTTAACCCTCATAAAAGAACATAGTTCTTTTCCTGGATCTGAGATATATGAGACAAGTCTCCCACAAATGAGAATTTAATTCTCACGGGGATGAATTTGTTCTTGGGGATCGAAGATCCAGAGAAGGACGGAGAATTGAACTCTTCAGAACATAATATACGAAGAAAAATCAGCGCCAAACGCCTCACGTGCCCCTCACGTGGGCGCTGCTCAATATAGAGTGCTTAGCACTCAGTGGTTGGTGCTCAGCGCCAAGCGCCCCACGTGCCCCTCACGTGGGCGCTGCTTAATAAAGAGTGCTTAGCACTCAGTGATTGGCGCTCAGCGCCAAGCGCCTCACGTGCCTTTCATGTGGGCGCTGCTTAATAAGGAGTGCTTAGCACTCAGTAGTTGGCGATCAGCGCCAAGTCCCCCACGTGTCCCTCATGCGGGCGCTATTCAGCATAAAGTGCTCTGCACTCATCAACCAGTCCATAAAAAACAAAAAAAGGGGGAAAGCAGGATAAAGTGTGGGCATCATAACCCATATGAATGCTCAGCATTGTTGGCACAGAAAGGAGACTAAGCCCAAGCAAGTGTTTAACACTTTATTCAAAAGGAAATGACAAAGTCTGAGTGGGCGGAGCCCATGTTGGCCAAACACCTAATCAACCGAGCCCATGTGTTCTTTATGTTCCAAATTGTTCTTAATCCCAAACAAGACTACCGATCTTCTGACGAGTATTCATTGGTTCAAGGGTACATCTCCCCACACCTCTGATATACGTCATTGTAATTTTTCAACGCTTCAGAGAAGTGGCAGGTCCTGACAACCAACAATTCTATGGACCGAGATGTCCCTAAACTAACCATGGACCGCAACGTCCTTAAACTAAGTAATGGACCGCAACGTCCTTAAACTAAACCTTCACCCCAAAATGGTGATCTACGGACCGTAACGTCCCTAAACTAAAGCAATTGAGCCCAAATGCTCTTTTTTTGGATCAAGAATGATCCTAAACCCAGTTAAGTAGATCTTAGTCCAAGATCGAACTAACGTATCCTTAACAAACATTTAAGTCGATCAATCCCAAACGAGGTTAACGATCCTTAAATCAAACCAAACTTAAATCTAAGAATATACGGATTTGGACTAATCCATGCCCTACGGGCGACAACACAAATTAGTCTCCGTATACAATCCATGGGCAACCAAAAATAAAACAAACACACACGACATGAAGTGACCTTCTGGAGCAGAAGAAAGTGGTTATCGCTACACGGTAAGGTAATTAACTGCAGGGGCTTGCGCCTGCAGGAAAGAGTGTTCCTACAATCAAAAAAACCCTCACAAACGAGGGGGAATCTGACGAAGTCTGCTACAACGGCCTCATCCGTCCAGACCTCCGATACACGGTGCCATAAATCAACTTGGCATCTTCGAAGCGGTGGACGGATAAAACCAAATAACACCTGCTCCCAAATGCAGGAAAGACGTTTGTCTTTCCCGGCTTTCAGCGGTAAATAGTCCACCATGAGTTTTCTCAGTTCTGAGCTTGTTTTCGAGACCCGATTCGAGGAGTTGGCGGATGCCGTTTGCGGGTACATAGTGGACCCGGTATAGTACCCCGGGGCAAGAAATGATTTTTGTGGTGTAGACGATGAGCCTGGCAGAGGGAACACTACCTACCGGTGATTGTATAAAACTCGGCGGATATCCGGAGGATACCGTTTTGGAGTTATGATATGAGATGGATATGAGGACCAATCTGAGGATGCGGCGCCTGAAATAAGATAGATATGAGGGCCGATCTGAGTATGCGGTGCCTGAGATATGAGGATTTACGTGTCGATGCTGGATATGGGTTTTCATGATGTTTCGAGTGTCGGTGTTGGATACTCAGGTTCCATGATTTTGATGTGTCGTTGATGGACATACGTGGTTGATATCCTCATATATATATATATATATATATATATATATATATATATATGGGCATATGTTTTCATAATGTTCGAGTGTCGGTGTGGGATACTCAAGTTCCATGATATTGTTGTGTCGTTGATGGACACGTGGATGATATCCATATGCATACAGGCATATAATTTTGAATGTTTATATATATATATATATATGTGTGTGTGTGTGTGTGTGTGTGTGTGTGTGTGTCATTGTATTGATCGATTGTTGACATATATGCATTTGTGGTCACCCTAGATATCATAGTATTACCTTCAGGATATAGTGACCTATGAAATCGTTGTTTTATTCGATTTCTACTTGCTGATGTTTTCTACTCACGAGTTGGCAACTCACCACCATTGTGCCACAGTTCTTGCAGGTTTGACCGCTTGGGATCAGTTGCGGTATCGCTGGCACACAGCTTCATCCAGGGTGTTTGTAGGTGGGACACATGTTGGATCGTGCCCACTCTCATACTTTATATTCCATTGTATCTAGAGAAACTCCATCAAATCAAATCAGGGACTAGAAATTGTATATTGGTAGACCTAGTCAGACTTGGGTATTGTGCGAGAATTAAAGCGATGGGTTTATGTTCGCTTTCTTGATTTTGATGTCTTGCTTCTTTATTGTTCTTTCTGGGTTGATTCTTCACCATTAGACATCGTATATATTTTATTGCGTGGTTGTGTTTCCGCCGGTTTGCGAAGAGTTAACTCCTGCTTGGGGATGCCTATATATATTGTTGTGTATATGTTTTTGGATCAAAATATACAACGGAGGTGCTGCCCAAATTTTTAAAGACGAAACATGTTTTCAACTCTAGTATAAACCACTTGCATTTTCATGTTCCATTAGCTATGCATTTATAGAAAACATGATTTATTATACCTTTATTTCAAAACTGCACCCCCACTATTTTCTACAAAAAGGTTTAGATTTTCTGGGTTTTGGCTTACTTGATTTACGTCACGCCTTTAGACGTTGCGTAATTTAAGTGCTGGTCACGTGCTAAATTACGAGTCATGACACTGAGGTTCATTGGGGACTATTGAATTCTCCGGTTTTACCAAATTATCAGTTGTAGTTTGTGTATCTGGAGCTTCTTCCAGCTCTACCGTGCTCCCACTAATTTCTTTTGCAAGAAATTCTTTTTCCAAAAAAGTAGCGTGCTGAGCAACAAACACCTTCTGTTCCTCGGTGTGGTAGAAGATATGCCCTCTATGAATGTTTGGGATATCCAACAAACTTACATAAAATAGACCTTGTCTTGAGTTTGTCCGGATTTTTCTTTTTAACATAAGTCAGATAACCCCATATCTTAATGAAATTAAGACATGTTCTCTTCCCCTCCCTTATCTCATATGGAGTGGTAGGTGCAAACTTGGTAGGAACCCAATTCAATATATAAGCAGCTGTTTCAAGCGCAAATCCCTAGAAGAAAATAGGTAACTCAGCAATACTTATCATAGAGCGAACCATATCTAATAAGGTGTGATTCCTCCGCTCCGATACACTATTGTGCTGTGGTGTATACGGAGGAGTAAGCCGAGAAAGAATCCTATTCTCTTTTAGATAATCTCGGAATTCCGTACTTAAGTATTTGCTTTCTCGATCAGATCGAAAGATTTTAATACTTTTACTCGTCTGATTCTCTACTTCGCAGTTATATTCCTTGAATTTCTCAAAAACTTCAGATTTGTATTTCAACAGGAACACATGTCTGAATCTTAAGAGATCATCGGTGAATGTAATGAAGTACGAAGAACTATTCCTGGCATGTGTAGGTATAGGACCGCATATATCACTATGTATCAGTCCCAAGAGTTCAGTAGCTCTTGCTCCGTGTCCCGTAAACGGAGTTTTGATCATCTTACCTTTGAGACATGGCTGACAAGTTTCATAAAATGTAAATTCAAACGGATTCAAAAATCTATCTTTATGTAACTTAGCTAATCTGGTCATATTGATATGGCCAACTCTACAGTGCCATAAGAAGGCTTCGTTCATTTCTGAACTTTTCTTCTTATTGGGTGTTTTGTATATTTAGAACTGTATATTGATTTAGAACATATAAACCATTACACAACGTACCAAACCCAATCAACACTTGATTAAGGAAAATGTTTATAACATTTTTCTCTAATGCAAACTTATATCCTTCTGTATCTAATAAAGAAACGGATATTATATTGCACATCATCGACGGTACGAAATAACAGTCGTTCAAAATCAATGTATTACAGTTTGGCAATACTAGGTGATATTCACCGACAGTTTCGGCAGCAACAACTGCTCCATTCTCTACTCGAAGAGACATATCACTCTTTCCCAGTTCTCTACTTTTCTTTAACCCTTATAACAGATTATAAATGTGAGATCCTGATCTGGTATCTAATACCCAGGATGTAGAGCAGGCTGAGAAACAGTTCTCAATAAGTAACACACCCGAAGAAGATGCATTAGAATACTCTTTCTTCATTCGGGTTGCATGGAAATCCTTGCTTTTCCCTATCTCTTGCCCATACTTATGATAGTTGTCATAAGATAGAGCGGAACCAACGTTCTCCAGCCCAGTATAATAAGCGGGTTCGGTCAATACATCCATATTATTATCTTGATTAAGGCATGACATGGTCGCTACCTGGAGAGAGAGAGAAGAAAACACTTTAGCGTGCACTCTTACAAGATTAGATTGGTTATTATCTTATCTAATTAGGATGGTTCCTACTGTTTTTATCAAATCTTTTTTCAAACCCTAAAAGGTAAGATTAGCCGGAATTAATAATACCCTACAAGTTCGCTAATCGGTCAGCCAGGCTGGTGTTGGTACTCCGAGAGAGTCTCCCTATACGTTCGCATGGAACTAATTAAATAACCTCGTTTTTGCAAGGGCATAACCCCATTAACACCTTTCTTAGACACCTACTGGATTAGCTAATTGTAAGGTGGAAAACTATCCCAGGAGTAACGCTTACTCGCAGTGGATATCGGGATCTAACTAAAGGTATGCAATCTCATTGCAAATTTCAACACTTGAAATTCCTGATAATTGTTTTTACCCCTAACGACCTATGACCTTGACGGAGGTCAACAAACTATAGGCTGCCAGTCAAGTTCAACCCTTCATTTCGTGATCGATTCAAACCCATCCACACAAACCCTTGACGGAGGTCAACAAGGTTGTGTGACTGTCCCTACTGATCGCATCAATATGCTACAGATAAGTATTACCTAGCTACTATACACTGTGCCTTGACGGAAGTCAACAAACACAGCATGAATACTAAACAGTACCTATCTGAAATGACGGAGGGCTATGACTGGTTTTGAAGAAAACCTTTAACGTAATGAACTTGATATCATTGTAGAATCTAGTGATTTGAAAAGGAGTGGTTTAAGCTCCGCTTTAGAAATCAAGTAGTTTTCAAAACAAACCAAGTGGGTTGTAGCATATGTTAGATTTTGCTAAAGAGGTCATTCCCGGTAAAGGGATCTAGGCTCTTTTCTCATCAAATGGGGTGCTGGATATTGATAATAGAATACCAATATGCAAAGCAAGAACTAGAGCTACCTTTTTGAAAAAATGATTCTACAATATCTTTTAGATTTCATTTCTTTTCATTAATCTTATTAATGAAGTCCCATCATTTATGTTTCCTAAATATCACAGAGGAAACGAAAATAAAACACACATATATGCCATCTGCATTCGCCACAGGGACCCAGATTTTCACTATAAGGTTACTTAACTTACGGCAGGGCGGGGTCAGGACTAGCGCGGATGCAAAACATATATAGTGTCTACTAATATATCATATATATAAGTAGCATTTGTCTCACGCGGTATATGATCACATCACATTACAAAAGAACAGAAGCATATATATGAAATATAGCATATACTAGGAAGTCCGTATTTTAGATTAAACTAATAACGAAAAACATGGATTCCACGGTCGTGATGAATAGCCAAGCCCACACCCCTAGACCCTTACGAGAGCGGCAAGCAACCCTACCCATTCTAAAGTTAGGCGACCAGTCTCAACACCTCGAGATAGCCTCCTACTGGACTCTAAAACCCGGTTACTTGTGCTCTCCACCTTAGGTCTATCCTAATGCGGTAAAGTAAATAATATATATTGAATGGAGACAACAACCTCAATCCGGAAGTGTCCCAATAAAAAAATATTACATACAATTATTTACATGAATGAAAATTAAAAAAACTCTCATCTCATATAAAAACCCCGGCTATTCAATCACGACGATCCAATAAAACATATCGATATAGCAACACAATAATATCACATGTCATTAACGTAAGTAAATATGCATATCCCTAATGTCGTTGTCATATAGCAGCGAGATCGGAGATACTACCACATATTACACTTACGGTCGTAGAAAAGAAATGAAAACTACAATAATTAGAATCTGTATCAATAGACATCATAAATCCGGATTATCACATATTCCGAATTTCATACCTAACCCTATAAATCTCGAATTGAAAACCCTTTTCAAAGTGTAAGCCGGGCAATTCAACAAGATTCCCGATTAAAAGATCGAAGTCTTATCGGGAACTTTAGTGAATGGTCTCACCCCCGAGGCCGTCAACGAAGTGGACTTGGGCAGAACAACGTAGCCACAGGTACCCGAGTGGTTGATCTGGCCATGAGGTTCTCCTATAGTCACTTGGTCAAGGTAAAGGGGCGTGGCTCTCTACTAGTGTCTCCCGGCGAGTATTTGCGTACGATACGAGATTACGACGGAGTTTTGATCCAAATCCAAACTCCGTGATAATCAATCATATGAGACTAAAATGTGAGATTTACAAATCGACAACTAGTTTTCACAAAACTAATCAATGCGGATTCCAAAAATTGTATCACACAACCAAATCAATATAGACGATATTAACATTTCGATCGATGTTTCAAACAACAACAATTCACAGAGACCTCAACCACTTGAGCCTCATTAAAAATATCCAGAAGATCCAAAATATGAAAATGAAGCAGTACAAGAAAAGTGGACTCCTAACTCCACAATTACGCGGCGGAATCGAGCCCAATACATGGTATAGGCGGCGGTTCCGCAACCAATTGGTGGAGTTATGTGTTCGTATTTCTTGTGTCTCCATAGAATAGCCTACATGATTTTCTTTGTATTTTTAATCCGGAAAATATTGAAGGTTGGAAAAATGTACAGAAACTAGCAAAGTTCGGAAATTAAAACGTCGATCGAACACTTTAATTTCGTCTAAACTACTCCTAAACCTTTAGTTTAGCTCTGATACCATGAAAGTATGTCTTGGCACCTCTACTAAATTTCTATGAGTATCAAGTATGTAATTTAAAAAAATCTAGAAGGCTATGTATACTAAACAAGAATCCAACTAGAGAATTAGGCTTTCAAAATTAGCAAACTAGTAATCTAACTAAGTGAAGAGAGGCTACAAGCTTTGTAGTCTAATTCTTCACTTCAAAAACTATGAGTAGTAGTCGTAGAACTCTTCTTTGACTCCACTTGAAGGATGGAACGAGTTTGTTCGAAATCTTCGTCGTCGAAAATGATCTACCTTGAAGCTTCTCACACTTAAGCTCATACTTCACTAATCTAAGAATTAGTGAAGAGAACAACCTATACTAATTTTCTAAAGTAGTGTAGGTTGATGAAGTAGGGATTTTGCTCACTAAAAATCTTTCTTTTCTTTTTCTCTTTTCTTTTTCTCTTTCTTTCACTCAAACTAGAAAAAGAAAGGAGATGAAGAAGATGAACTTGGATATGAGAGTGAACCTTGAGAATAAGATGAGATCAAGAAAATGATTAATGTGTATGAATAAAATAAAGAATGGAAGATGAGTCATGGTTTCTCCATACTTCTCAAAGCAACTAAAGAATAATGACTCATTCTTCTTTTCTTTAATTTATATATCTAAATCATTATCTTATCATCTTTTCTCTAATGTGATTCTCACACATCCATGTTCTATGTATGATCAACCATGATACAAATATATATATATATATATATATATATATATAAAGAGAAGAAAATCTTAAGTGAGCTTAATATTAGTTTATATATATATATATATCAATCAGATTATTAAATCAACCCTTGATTCAATAATCCGGTTATATCATATATAACCCAGCTAATATCAAATATATAAATATATATGTATATCAAATCATTGAATCAACACTTAATTCAATAATCCGGTTATATCATATATAACCCGGTTAATATCAAATATATAAATACATACATACATACATACATACATATATATATATATATATCAAATCATTGAATCAACACTTGATTCAATAATCCGGTTATATCATATATAACCCGGTTAATATAAAAAAAACGCTAGATTAGAATACGGTATCATATACTCGTATTTAATCAAGCTCCCGCACATATCTCCATACGTGCTCTACTTCGTTTTGCTTGAGCTAGGAACCTCTATGTGGGACTCTAAAGACTCGTCAATACGCTAGCAGTAGGTAATGATCACATTAAAGACCTACAAGCCGTCAGCGGTAGTAGCTGGACGTAACGGCTACCCAAGTATTAAATGAATAGAAGATCAACAAGCAAACTTGTCCAAACTCCTATAGAGCCTATAAACAATACTTACCGTACAGTCCGGTCTCTTCATCTGATATATCGCATATCAAGTCTGGAGGGTGGAATCGTCAGACCCCGATAACTCGATAAGTCGTGCCGATGTTTGGCCTATAACCTTTCGAGAAATTACTGATAACACTTATCAGTAAATCTCATCAGCCCTAACCAGGGACTTGTTGTTATAGCCAATCGAGCATAGCACAACATCAACTCCCAATACCGGGAGAGACGAAACCCCTTCTATCGCTCACTGCCTCCATATGACTCGGGACTGTACCTAAAAACCACCTGTTTGCGTGACTCATTTGAGCCGTGGTAGGGAGGAAATCAAAGAACGTTGGGAACCACATAAGACACTGTGACAATCTCGGGTCTACAGACTAACCTGTATAAGTGTCACCTGAGAACTATTATATGACGATAGGTATGGTACCATCTAAGAGTTCTCGTCGAGTTCGTTCGATGTCCTCTTTCTCTAATGAGCACTTGTGTATAATCTTTGATGTCAAACATCAATGGTTATGGGATCAACCATCGCCCCATACAAGGTCAAGAAACGTACACACTAGTCTACTCTGGAATATCGATGCCCTGTCTCGATACTCTCTTGACTAAGAACTATTAAGGATGTGCTTGTGGACTACTCACTACTTGTATGATCTACATAATAGTCCTGGTAATCAAGCCAATATGCTAAGGGCTTTATCAATATGTATCAATGAGATAGTAAACTAAAACAAGTGCACATGTTAAGATAAAGAGCAACTAGATAGCATACTATCATGTTGAGCAAGAAAGTCCTCTATATATATATCCAAGTATCCACTATAATATACAATAATGGCCTCTAGGGCATACATATTCCTAGCAGGGTCAACCAGAAAAGTTTGTACTTCCCAACGCCGCGTATTATATGTCACAACTGGAGAAGAAAAGGTTCCTGCAGGTGTTGTATGATTTGAAAGTTCCCACAGATTTCTCAGGATCATTTAGTAAGAAGATAAAAATTGTGAAAGGCAAGATCGATGAACTAAAAAGTCATGATCACTATGTTATTATAGAGCATCTTCTCCCATTAGCCCTCAGGACTTCTCTTCCCGAATCGGTTAATCTAATAATCAATGACGTATTTTTCTTTTTAGGGAATTGTGCGCTAAAACCTTGGATGTTGTGACTGTGGAGAATCAAGAAAATTTTATTTTCTTAATACTTTGCAAGGTTGAGCATATTTTCCTGCCATCGTTCTTCGATATCATAATACACCTGATGGTTCATCTTGCAACCGAGGCTAAATATGCCGGACCGGTACAATATTGATAGATGTATCCTATCAAAAGGTACATTGAATTTTTCGTTTCACGCATTTTGTCAGATTATTGTTGTCTTATATGACCGTATTTATTTATTTAACATTTTTTTCTTTAGGTAGCTCTACACTCTAAAAAAATATATACACAAAAAAAATCGACCCGAGGGTTTTATCATGCAAGCTTATCTTCTAAATAAAATAACTACATTTTGTTCCCGCTATCTGGACGAGAACATTGAGACGAAGCTTAACCGGTCTCGGAGAATTCAGGACAGACCATATGGTAAATCTGATTATAAGAGAGTAGACCCCATATTTATTAACAAAAAATATCGGTTTATCCTTCTCAATAGCGTATGTCTTGAAGAAATTAGAGAGTAAATTTTTTTGGATTAATTGTTATATTTGTGTGTGTGTGTGTGTATCTGTGTATGAAATGATATAATATTGATGTCATAATTTATTGTTGAGAACAGAATTTATATTGATGAGGTACGTGAGGGGTATCCTGATTGGAATGGTAAACGATTGGAAAAATATCATCAGGATAGTTTTGCGATTGGGTTGCAGATCATGTAAATTTTTTGAATAACATGTTATTGCGACCAATCTTAATCTAAAATTATATTGTTATGTATTTGCCGTAAAATTTGTGTTGTCAAATCCATGATCCGAATTTGTTTGTATCATTAGAGATTTAAGTTGTTTAGCTCAGTTTCCTAGTATGGAGGTTGCATACTATAAAGAATTCGGTGTCTGATGATGCTCATAAGCGAGAATTCCTCAGATCACGACACGTGGCGAATGACGCGTCACACACGACAGCTCACTATATTCCTGAGGGGCTACTGAGGCAAAATCAGTGTGGAGCACTGATGACCTTCCTCGGTTCGTCTCCGAGCTTACACTCTGCCTCTTACTCAAGAGCGACCTAGCCACCGAACTGGCATCCATCCTCCTGTGCTCGTCTCCGAGCTATTGCAGAGCTGAGCTTCCTCGGCCTCCCGGCTCGTCTTCGAGCCTCACGCCGAGCTAAACCTCCCCAGCTCTCCCGAACAAACGAGAACGCAAGGTCTTAGCGCTTCAGCAACGGCTCCGCGTATCTCGCCAAAGCGAGATATCCGCCGCCCCACGTCCCGCGTCCCACGCTGGCGCATCCTCCCATTATTGGGCATATCCCTCCATTAATAGGGGGATCCTGTTAT
Organism: Agapanthus africanus; assembly: GCA_030015575.1. Lineage (NCBI taxonomy): Eukaryota > Viridiplantae > Streptophyta > Magnoliopsida > Asparagales > Amaryllidaceae > Agapanthus > Agapanthus africanus. The sequence goes on from CM057344.1 coordinate 45,319,185, forward strand.
TCACGCCGACATAACGTCAGGGGCGTAACCGAAGGTAAAGATCTCACACCTGCTCGCTCCATGCGACCACTATAAAAACCCATCTCTTAGACGACTCAGGTAAGCCAATTTTAATCCAATAAGCCACTACTCTGCTTATTTTCCTCGGCTAACTTGATCGTCGGAGGGTCCTACGGTGGTCACCCACCCTAGGACTTCTTTGCAGATAGCTCGGCTTCACCTCAAAATCAACGCATTGAGATCCACATGCCCAAGGAGACAACCTTCAAACAAAATCTCAGCCAATCAATAGCGCTCGCTACAGATCGATGGAGGACAGCATCTGAAGGAGATCCGACCTCCATCAGTTGGCGCCGTCTGTGGGAACGCTTGTAAATTTCTTCCCCCATCAAATTTGAGCTTCTGTCTTCGACCTAATGGCGAGCAAGAACCGTGGCGATCCCAGTACGAGTCGTCTCCTTCCCCATAACGGAGGCAAGAGCGGCTCGCCTCCTCCTCCTAATGCCATTGTCACCTTATCCACCTGGATCAACAGACTCACATCGATGGTGGACGTGCTCATTCGCGTTCAAGCGGCGGTCCCAGTTCCCCAAATCGCAGCCCCCTCCTAAGGATCACAACGTCGGCAGAAGAGCGAAAACATTACTCCCCTCGATGTCCCCGAACACAGGCGTGCCGACTCCGAAAACCGCGGCTCCCACGTAGCGACCGATTCAATGACCCACTAGGTGCCGCATGTCTCTACGCCGAGGTCCCGGGAAAGAGACCATCCGCCGTGATGCCCATTGCGCTCCCGCGCCACCCGAGGAGGTGTCGGTCAGCTCGTCCACTTCCAGGCGCGACCGATGCCCTCTCCCTTGCTGGGACCACGAAAACAACTCACGTCAAGGCTGCTCCAAAAGGACGTCGCCCGAGGATCTGACAAATTTGATAGAGTAGAAATCGAGGCTATACACCGGGATGGCCAGGCGTCCGGCGGAGGGGCCCGATACTCCGCCGATTCGCCGACAAAACCCTTTACGGAGGAACTGCTGGCCGAGCATGTCTCATTCAGGAACAAGCCGCACAAGGTGGCCCTCTTCGATGGGAAATCCGACCCAAAGGACCATCAAGATCCATTTACGGTAGGCATGAGCTTCCAAGATAACTCCGACGCTGCCCAATGCCGAGCATTTCTCGCTACCCTCATCCGGGCTGGACGGGAATGGTTCCGAAGACTCACGCCACGCTCCATCTCTACCTTTGATGAGCTGGCCACCAAGTTCTTCGGTCATTTCGTTGGAAACAGACGACAGAACAGGACTGTCGATTACCTCTTCACCATAAAGAGCGGGGACAAGGAATACTTTAAGGGATACGTCACTCGCTTCTACAATGCTCTCCTCTAGGTCCCCGAGCATCGGGATAAAACTGTCATCACCGCACTAAGGTCGATTCTCAGGCACAAAGAGTCGCTCCGCTCTTTTGCATTAGCGCAACCTAAGACCATGGACGAGGTAAAAGCTTGGACCAAACGAGAGATCTAACTCGAGTCGGAGGTGAACGCCAACCTGCCCCGGGACGACCAAGCCGAACAAAAGAAGAGGGGTAGAGAAGAGAAGAAGAGGGTCGACCAACCAAAGTCATACACCCCAAAGTTCCAGGAGTATACCTCTTAAAATCTCCCAAACCGAGCTGTTAAAGGAGGCAAAAGGCGAGAGATTCTTTAAGCTTCCGCCAGTCACCCATAGAGCGGCCAAGCATATCCGGGGCCCGTACTGCGCCTTCCATAGGTCGCAGGGTCACCCGACCGAAAACTGCAAACAACTCTGTGACTGTTGGAGATAGTGCCCTCAGAGTCAATTATTAGATCACAGGCACGTGATTGCAATGATTGAGGGAGGACCTATCCCGGTAGGACAGTCTTACTCGAGATGATAGTATGCTATCTGGTTTATCTTTATCATCGTGTACTGCTTTAGGTGACCAGACAGGTCGCTATTACACGTTGATAGAGCCCCTAGGATTCATGCTTGACTGCCAGCAGTATGAGAGCGATCATATACGTGGGAGCTTGTAGTCTATAAGCACATCCTTAAAAGGTCCCTAGTCGTGGGAGTTTCAAGACAGGGCATCGATTCTCCAGAGTAGACTAGTGTATACAGTCGAGACCCCGACGAGGGGCGGTGGCCGGTCTCACAAGCCACTGGTGTTAGTTGGTTCACCTAAGATGTATACAGGTGCTCATTGGGTTATGAGTACACCGGACAGGACTCGCCGGGAACATGCTAGTTGGTCTTATACCGGACGTCAGATAGCAGTTCCCTGGTGACATGTGTACAGGTTAGTTCATCGACCTGGGGATCGTCATTTGTCTCGTGTGAGTTCCCACTGTACTTTGATTACTACCCTACCACGCTCAAAAGAGACGTGCAAACAGGTTTTAGTTGGGTACAGTCCCGAGCCACATGGAGGCAGTGAGCGGATCTTCAGGGGTTCGTCTCTCCCGGTATTGGGGGTGAGGTCGCGCTGTGTCTAGGAGAGCCATTACACAAAGCCCTCGGCCGAGGCAAAAGATTTACTGGTAGGTATTCCAGAAGTATCTCAGGGTGTTCTGGGCTACACTCCGATACGACTTGTACCGCTTTTAGGAGTCTGACATTACCAACCCCCTAGGCCCGCCATGCGATGCTCATAGACGAACGGACCGGACTGTACGGATATTGTCACTGACAGGCTCAGTAGGGTGTCAGGATGAGTTCGCTCATCGACGTCCCTTTTGGTCAATACCTGGTAGCCCGTTACGTATTGGCTTATACCTCTGACGTGCTAGTGGTTTAATCCACAACCAAGGTGTTGACGAGTCTTTAGAGTCCCCCATATTCAGTTGCTCAAGTTTTCGGGCAAAACGCTGTAGAGGCCGTATGGAGATATGGCAGGGTTCGATCAGATACGTGCGGTATTGGACGGATCAGGATCGGACGGATAATACTAGCCGGCTTTGGTTTAAGCCGGATCCTAGTATAGTACAGTGTAGAGTTTGTCTCATTGCATTTGTATTTCGGTCGGAATACAGATGCGGGTGTGTATGCACAGTAGCGGGGTTTTCCTGTAATTTATTACGGGACCAGTTTTCTGGAGTTGCCAGTTTGCTTTCCGTTTCGGCCATTTTCATTTGTATCCTTCATTGGCCGAAGATTGGTGGAGGAGGGCTTATTTGCATTTGTACAAATAAGCAATTGTGGAGGGGGTCTTTGCATATTATTGTATCATGATACTTGCACCATCATTGCTTGACTTTCTTTAGTCATCATGTTTTGACTTGATTTATCCATCATGGCTTGACTTTTGTATCATCATGGTTTTGATGATGGTTGTTGGTGGAGTATGGTTTTGTTTGTGATGATTGTTTCTTATCACCCTTTCTTCTCTCTCTTGGATTATGATAGTGGTTCCATCATCCATACACCACTCACTCTCATGATCTATCTCCTCCCAAAGCCATGGCCGGCCAAGCCATTGGAGGGCTGTCCAAATTTCATGTGTGGGGTTTTTGGTGCTTTTGCTTTGAAAAAAATCCCACAAGATCAATCTCCAAAAGCTTGTATCATTCCTCCACCAAAATGGCAACCTCCATGAACCCCAAAATGAGACATGGTTCTACACACATTCTACAGCAAACCTTGGGCACGTCGGCTCGCCAACTTCGTGCCCGAGTTGCCTCGGTATAGAGGTGGGAGCCCGTAAAAGAAGCCGGCGACGTGGTTCCCTTTCCGGCGAGGAGGTGGAGACCGGCCATTCCGCGGGAGATCGGGACGACGGCGAGAAGACCGGAGGACTCGGATCACTCGGTATATCTCTCTTCCCCATCTTGTAGTTAGCTAGGACTAGTTGATGGTACGATCCGGGTTTTAGTGCGCGGTGGTGCCGGTTCAAGAAAAATTTAAAGTTAACCATCGCTTCCGCATTTGGCCTCGGGATGGAGGCCGGGGCGCCGCCGTGCACTTACAGTGGTATCAGAGCCTCGCCATTAACATAGTCTAGCTTTGTCTAATGTGTTTACACTTCCGATCGAACAAAATTCCAAAAACCCGCGTTTTCACATGCATCAGTTTTCTGTTGAATTTTTTCTGGCTCGAAAATTTTTTCAGGTTGTAGAAAAGTGATGTACTGGGAGTTATAAGCGTACTGTAGAAATTCGACACAGTGAATCGACAATTGGAGCGCGGAACCGCGGCCAAATCCCCCTTTGGGCCGCGGTTCTGCCGCACTATGATGTCCTTGCCGTATCAAATTTCTACAGTTGCTTTCTGGGTTGAAAATAGGGGTTTTGGAATATTAATTTTGGGCCCAGAATTTCTTGATGTGCTACAGTAGTACTTGGGGCCCACTTGTTAAAATTTGATCGATCGGATATTTAAAACACATTAGTTCACAGTATTTACATTATATCTGCGACCGTGAATGTCACTTGATCGGTAAATCCAGTCTAACTGCTATAGCCCGGTTAGACGGATTTGCGAACGTGACTTTCACGTTGATGTTCTGTGATTTTGCTGTGATGTTGCGGATCGGTCGTGGGGGATAGCCTGGATGCAATGCTAGTACAGTTTTTGTTGTATTATGTACATTTGATATTGCGGGGCGAGCGTCCGACATGTGGACCGCCGTTACTGCCTGTTTGTATTATTCTTTTGGGGCACGACCAGGTTGCGGTCGATGTACCCGTTGTATGTATATTTTACTTTCTGTACTAGGATTATCCCGCGGAGGGGTGCACGGATAGCCGGGTTCTAGAGGGCAACGAGCCCGCATCTCATGGCATTGAGACGGAGGGGGCTTCACTCTAGAATTGGCGGGCTATTCGCCGCACTCGTAGGGGGTACAGGTTGACCCAGGAGGGGTGCCCAAGTTACCGGATTCCGTGAAGTGCTAGGTGGTCCATTCACGTTGCTGAAGGGGGCTGCCTCGCTTCAGGTTTTGGCGGGTAACTTGCCGCGCCCGTAGGGGTCTAGGATTTCATTGCACAGGCTATCCACACGACCAGGGGAACGTCGGGTTTCAGCGGCTCTGTGAAACCCGGGGATCCCAGATATCTGTATTGTTCTGTGATGCTGTACATTTCTGTGATGTTGCATTTTATCACGCCTTGAGCGAATATAATATATTGGTATATATATTAGTAGATGTTGTATATGTTTTGCATCCGCGCTAGTCCAGTCCCCGCTCTGTCGTTAGTTAGCTAACCTAACGGGTAATGACGGGACCCAGTGGTGAATGCGGATGGCATATACGTACATCAGTATATTTTCGTTCTTTGTGGTGTGATCAATTGATGGGACTGCGTTGATTCGGATCAATGCAAATTAAAAACAAACCTAATCTGATGTTGTTGGAACACTTTTCGAAAAGCTGTTATTGCAAGGAAGTTCACTTTTGTTTTGCATCGTGGTATTCAGTTGGAATATCCTGCTCCTCAGTCGACGAGGCAAGGGCCGAGATCCCTTCACCGGGAGTGACCCCTTGGACAGAAGTTTGCGTCAGGGCATTAACTTCACTATAGCCGATTACTTTTGCTTTGCATCGTGGTATTCAGTTGGAATATCCTGCACCTCATTCTACGGGGAAAGAGACGAGATCCCTTCACCGGGAGTGACCTCTTTAGCAAAGGTTTTCGTCACTATATTTTTTAAAGCTATCAGTTCCTTCAACGATATTAAGTTCTTTACGTTAAAGGTTTTCGCCAGAAACCATTCGTAGCCCTCCGTCGTTTCATATGGGTGGTCAATAGTATTCAAGCTGTGTTTGTTGGCCAAAATCAAGGCACAGTGTTTGGTAGCTATTGGGGTATTCATATGCAGCATAGATAGATGCGTTGGTTTGGGGAAATCGTACAGCCTTGTTGGCCAAAGTCAAGGGCTTGTGCGGGTGGGCTCAAATTAACCTGGAGAATGACGGGTAGAACTTGACATGTGACTTATGATTTGTTGACCAAAGTCAAGGTCATAAGAGCATGGGGCAAAAATCACATCGGGAGTTTCAAAAGAACTGAAACTTGCCAGATATGCACATACCTTCTGGAGTGTGATAATGTGAGCGGATTCCGTCACGTTATCATGCGATGATAGTTGGATCCCGATTCCCGCTGATGAGTTGGTTTACTCCTCGGGTGATCCCGACTAATTCTTCTTTCAGGTTTGGAGGAGAATTTGACGGTACAGTGGGAGGTTTCCTGATTAGATAAATTGGTAACCATTCTGATCTAGGTTAAAGTGCACGCTGAGTGTTTCTTTTCTCTCTCTCTTTGGCAACGACCATTGACCTGACCCTAGACTATGACTCAGTGACCAAGTTGACCGAACCTTCTTATAACACTGGCTTTTGGATTGCCAGAGTTGCAGACCTCATTGCCACTCCTACTTTTACCCTTTTCTCCAGGACACCCCGTATTACTACGAACGTCCACTTCCATTGGACAAAACCATCGTATGGTTATATACGAACTCGAAGGGATTTATTCGAGGATGGTTTCCGGTTCTGGAGGAATCGAATAGGACTATTCAGTTGTCTTTTCCTTTTTACCTTCTCTCAAGTATTGAGTACTCCTTGGTTTAGGAGATAGTACACCTATTACGCAAATTGGATAGTCTTCTTCCAAACTATAGGCAGGTGCTGACCGGTAGGGAATGAAGAAAACCAATTAGCCTAACGATGGTGTACAGAAGGTATTATGTAAAGACAAAGAAAGGGATTAGAAGGAGGGCAAAGTAAATTGCAACTGATATTCACGACCAAACCAGGTATTTCATTACCACTCCCACTTCACCTTTGTATTTCTCCAGGACACTCCGTATCACTACGAAGATCCACAGTTATTTGGATACTCCATCGTATGGTTATTTACGAACTCGAAAGGAACTTGTTCCAGTTCGGGGATGGATTCTGGTTCAGGAGAAATAGGAATAAGGTTTATTCAGGTGTCTTTTATCTTCACCTTCTCTGGCATTGCGAGTGCTCCTAGGATCAGGACAGTACACCCATTATGCTTATTGGATAGTCTTCTTCCAAACCATAGGCTGGTGCCGAACGGTAGGGAAGGAAGAAAACCATTTGTCCTAAGTGGTGTGCAGAAGGTAATGACTAAAGACATATAAAGGGATTTGGAGAGGTGGCAAAGAATTATACGGTTACAGTCGTGAATCTGGAAGAGGCATTACTAGGAATACCGGGATACCCCATCGAAATATTTCAATGTTTCAGTTTCACTGTGTACTGTTAATGGAAAACTGATTTCCCAATTAGACATTTGCTCCAGGGTATGTATTTACCAGGTGTGATTCTCACATCTGTATGGTTTTACAGATGATGAGTGGGAGTAAGTTATTAAGAATTAGGTGATCATCTTCATTATATCGGGATTCGTTGTAATCGGTGATATTTAAGGAAATCACCTAGGCTGTTTGCTGGTCGGTAAATATTTGGTTTTGAATATCCGCTGTTATGCACCAATTTCAAATTGATATATCTGTACGTCTATTTTCATAGAGTGAGATATATTTTTTTGAAATTATGTCTATGACATTTACCTATATCAGTGGATGGTTAGGTAAGGAGCATTAAACAGCGGTGTAATTCTTCTTAACCATAAGTATAGTTTCCAACCTACGACACACAAAGATTGAGTTATCAGACTCAAGGGACTTATACAGAGTATTGTATGTTGTCCAGGGTCCATCAGGACAGAGGGGTTGGTCCTCGTACTATATTTGGTTTACTTATGACTTCTCTAGTTTTTAGACAGGTGTTTCGTGGAAACACAGGGTCCGAATTTGGAGAAGTTATAGGTATTTGAATAGAGTAGAGAACCAGGTGTAGCAAGTATCGGGATTCTTCAAAGTGATCGAAGATGTAGATACTTGTATATGGTATTCAGTTGATAGTAATGGTTAAGAGAACTTGCTTCTCTTTCAGGTTACTCATAATTGGAAACATTCCTAAGTTGAGTAACGCTGATAGGCCTCCTTCCATTTAGTTGACATGCACTGGAGACAGCTGCATGATTTGAATCTGGTTCAATTAAATCAGTGCCTCTGGATATAGAACAGTTCATATCTTAACGATGTTAAGGTACGGGGAGTTGTCCGGCTTATGATTGAAACCAGATTCTGGATAACTCAAGGCACGTTTCTGTAATGGCTATTTGTGGGTTAACCCAAGCTATGACGAGGGTTGACATTCTACCATCTGAAAGATCAATAGAGATATTGTTCTAAACTGGCCACAGTTTTAATAAAAATGGATTTTTTTTTCAGAAAACAGTAGTGGGAGTATGGTAGAACTGAAAGTGATTCCAGAACTGCAAACGATTACTGAAGATTTGATAGGAACCTAAAGATTCAATCTGGTTTGACATTCCATTGGCCACTCCGCAGATACGGTGGGTAACCTCAGGCACCCGAGAGGTACTCCGGTCGCCTCAAGGACGGTGACAGGGAGGTTCTTATTTACCCAGACTTGCCATTGCTGTTGTTCCAGGCTGTGAGACCCGGCAGGAGGATGAGTATAGCGTCGTTCTAAACTTGCTTTAGAAGTGTACGTTTATATGACTCTGCCAGAGGGTTGTCGTAGTCAGTGGGAGCAGCGGAAGCATTGGTGGACAGGTGGCTTATGTCTATTTATAGACTAAAGCAAATATAGCGGAAATAGATCATCTATTTCTGATGTGACAATCATAGGTTTGACTTCATCAGAATAAGGGATGGATCTGTTAAGAAGGTAGTAGAGTGTGACGTCCTGGTATTTGGATGACATACACAGAGTAGGAAAAGAAATTCCTATACTACGATCGGTCATACTTTGGTCGTCACACAGTGGTTTCTCCATATGGGACTTGGACATTATATCAGACATACTGGTTACTAGATCTATGGTTTTGGATCTAAATTTGGGTGGTTTCCCAATCAGGGTACTTAGACAGCATTCTAAGAGTATTTAGAATGGACGACTCCTGGCACGGTAGTGTACCTGCAGGTGATGGAGTCACCCTCTCTAAAGGTGTCTTACAGACTAAATGGGAGAGGGATATGCATGATTGGCAGATCACTTGCTCAGGCAATTGAGTCAATCATGAGATGTCAAGTACCACACCAGATGTTGTTCTTGCACTAGATGCAATAAGTTGACATTGATCCAACCCTGGAGAAACAATCGGAAGCAGCTTTAGAACATAAGTGGATGTTCTAGGGATATGATAACGACAGCCTCATTCAGGAGACAGTTATCATTCCAGGCTTCCAAGGTGACATGGACGACAAGGAGGTTGTCAGAGTTATAGTTTTCCTTCTGATGAGGGGCAGCATTTTGGACAGGTGGTCTAAGGCAATACTGAGGGAGGCATGGCGCAGCATACTGATTAAGTTCAGTTGACGATACAGTCTAAGAAGTTTGGATTTGGAGTTCATTTATGAGCTAGGTCCCATCAGACATCCAGACACATTCTAAGACAGGTATTGCTCATTTCGGGAGATGGGTTTCTCCGCGAACTTGAGATATAGAGAGACATAGAAAGAAACATCAAAGCGGATCCACTCACTGAGGCTATTCTTCGAACGTAATAGTTTCGCAAACAGGCTTTGTGAGACTGACTAGTAGAGGAGTTGGGTGTTCGGTATCACACGGGCTGTGAGTATGCGACATCGCAATAATTAGCCTTGAGTGCAAGTGGGAGATTGTTGGAGATAGTGCCCTCAGAGTCAATTATTAGATCACATGCACGTGATTGCAATGATTGAGGGAGGACCTATCCCGGTAGGACAGTCTTACTCGAGATGATAGTATGCTATCTGGTTTATCTTTATCATCGTGTACTGCTTTAGGTGACCAGACAGGTCGCTATTACACGTTGATAGAGCCCCTAGGATTCATGCTTGACTGCCAGCAGTATGAGGGCGTCATATACGTGGGAGCTTGTAGTCTATAAGCACATCCTTAAAAGGTCCCTAGTCGTGGGAGTTTCAAGACAGGGCATCGATTCTCCAGAGTAGACTAGTGTATACAGTCGAGACCCCGATGAGGGGCGGTGGCCGGTCTCATAAGCCACTGGTGTCAGTTGGTTCACCTAAGATGTATACAGGTGCTCATTGGGTTATGAGTACACCGGACAGGACTCGCCGGGAACATGCTAGTTGGTCTTATACCTGATGTCAGATAGAAGTTCCCTGGTGACATGTGTACAGGTTAGTTCATCGACCTGGGGATCGTCATTTGTCTCGTGTGAGTTCCCACTGTACTTTGATTACTACCCTACCACGCTCAAAGGAGACGTGCAAACAGGTTTTAGTTGGGTACAGTCCCGAGCCACATGGAGGCAGTGAGCGGATCTTCAGGGGTTCGTCTCTCCCGGTATTGGGGGTGAGGTCACGCTGTGTCTAGAAGAGCCATTACACAAAGCCCTCGGCCGAGGCAGGAGATTTACTGATAGGTATTCCAGTAGTATCTCAGGGTGTTCTGGGCTACACTCCGACACGACTTGTACCGCTTTTGGGAGTCTGACATTACCAACCCCCTAGGCCCGCCATGCGATGCTCATAGACGAACGGACCGGACTGTACGGATATTGTCACAGACAGGCTCAGTAGGGTGTCAGGATGAGTTCGCTCATCGACGTCCCTTTTGGTCAATACCTGGTAGCCCGTTACGTATTGGCTTATACCTCTGACGTGCTAGTGGTTAAATCCACAACCAAGGTGTTGATGAGTCTTTAGAGTCCCCCACATTCAGTTGCTCAAGTTTTCGGGCAAAACGCTGTAGAGTCCGTATGGAGATATGGCAGGGTTCGATCAGATACGTGCGGTATTGCACGGATCAGGATCGGACGGATAATACTAGCCGGCTTTGGTTTAAGCCGGATCCTAGTATAGTACAGTGTAGAGTTTGTCTCATTGCATTTGTATTTCGGTCGGAATACAGATGCGGGTGTGTATGCACAGTAGCGGGGTTTTCCTGTAATTTATTACGGGACCAGTTTTCTGGAGTTGCCAGTTTGCTTTCCGTTTCGGCCATTTTCATTTGTATCCTTCATTGGCCGAAGACTGGTGGAGGAGGGCTTATTTGCATTTGTGCAAATAAGCAATTGTGGAGGGGGTCTTTGCATATTATTGTATCATGATACTTGCACCATCATTGCTTGACTTTCTTTAGTCATCATGTTTTGACTTGATTTATCCATCATGGCTTGACTTTTGTATCATCATGGTTTTGATGATGGTTGTTGGTGGAGTATAGTTTTGTTTGTGATGATTGTTTCTTATCACCCTTTCTTTTCTCTCTTGGATTATGATAGTGGTTCCATCATCCATACACCACTCACTCTCATGATCTATCTCCTCCCAAAGCCATGGCCGGCCAAGCCATTGGAGGGCTGTCCAAATTTCATGTGTGGGGTTTTTGGTGCTTTTGCTTTGAAAAAAATCCCACAAGATCAATCTCCAAAAGCTTGTATCATTCCTCCACCAAAATGGCAACCTCCATGAACCCCAAAATGAGACATGGTTCTACACACATTCTACAGCAAACCTTGGGCACGTCGGCTCGCCAACTTCGTGCCCGAGTTGCCTCGGTATAGAGGTGGGAGCCCGTAAATGAAGCCGGGGATGTGGTGCCCTTTCCGGAGAGGAGGTGGAGACCGGACATTCCGCGGGAGATCGGGACGACGGCGAGAAGACCGGAGGACTCGGATCACTCGGTATATCTCTCTTCCCCATCTTGTAGTTAGCTAGGACTAGTTAATGGTACGATTCGGGTTTTAGTACGCGGTGGTGCCGGTTCAAGAAAAATTTAAAGTTAACCATCGCTTCCGCATTTGGCCTCGGGATGGAGGCCGGGGCGCCGCCGTGCACTTACAGTGACTACATCGAGGAGTTGATCCGCTCTGTCCACCTGACGAAGTACCTGCGGGACATGCGACAAGCGGATCGGGAACAGGAGAACCAGCCCCTTCCCGGGGAATTAACAATTGGGAAAATTATGGTCGTTACCTCGGAATCTGCCTAGGGTGCCAGCGAAAATCACTGCCTACTACCCATCGAGGGTACTAGTGACCCATCCTAGAAGAAGTGCAGGATGGCCGAACCCATCATCTTCACCAATGAAGACCTCTACGGTATATCCTTACCTCACAACGACCCTTTCATCATAACTGCCCGGGTCCACCGTTACGAGCTACAGAGGATATTGGTCGATTCTGGGAGCTCGGCTGACATCCTCTTCTACGACCGCTTTCAACGTATGGGGCTTGGACCGTCCGATCTAAGGCCCACCTCTCACGTCCTCTCGGGGTTTACCAACCACTCTATCCCGGCTGAGGGAAGGGTCACCCTCCTCCTCAACATTGGAGAAGAGGGCTATACAAGGACCATACCTGTAGAGTTCATCGTTGCTAGGGTCCCTCATCCTACAACATTCTCCTGGGCCGCCCAACATTGAACACCCTCCGGACCCAAATCTCAACATATCACCTCGCGATCAAATTTCCATTAGACCAAGGGGGATAGGCCGGACCTACGGGAACTAGCAGATCTCTAAGATTTGCTTCACCTCAACGTCCCCCGCCGGAGAGCAGAGCGATGACTTTGAAGACACAGATGATTTCCAGGGGTCCTTGGACACACGCGACAACCATAATGAAATCTGAGGTTTGGGAGCTGACTGAAGTTCCCCTCGTCGAGGGGGTCGATGGACGCACAGTTCAGATCGGATCTCTTTTGACAGGAGACCGTTGTGAGGACTTGATCCACTTTCTCCGAGGGAACTCGGACGTGTTCGCTTAGGCACCGGCGGACATGCCCGGGATCGACCCTAAAGTAATCTCACACAAGCTCGGGGTCGACCCAAAGGCCCGACCCGTCCGACAAAAGAAGCGAAGTTTCGCGCCAATCAAGAAAAAGGTGATCGAGGACGAGGTCGATAGATTGCTCGCAGCCAACTTAATTAGAAATATTGATTACTCGGATTGGCTAGAAAATGTGGTCATGGTCAAAAAGGCAAATAGGAAATGGCGAATGTGCGTTGACTTCCCAGATCTGAACAAGGCCTACCCGAAAGATAACTATCCCCTCCCTCGGATATACCAGCTAGTGGACAGTTCAGCCGGCCATGAATTGCTAAGCTTCATGGACGCTTTCTCCGGCTACAATCGGATCCGGATGAACCCGACAGATGAAGAACTTACCGTGTTCACCATAGACCGGGGGGTGAGCTGCTATAAAGTGATGCCCTTCGGTCTCAAGAATGCTGGGGCTATATATCAGCGCCTAGTTAAAAAACTGTTCAAACCGCAGATCGGGAGGAACATGGAGGTCTACGTCGACGACATGCTCGTAAAGTTAACCTCGTCGGACGGGCACACCAAAGATCTTGGCGAGACATTCAACGTCCTCCACAAGTACAAAATGAAGCTGAACCCAACTAAGTGCGCGTTCGGAGTCACTAGCGGCAAATTCCTCGGGTTCATGGTTACCCATTGAAGAATCGAAGCGAACCCAGAAAAGATCAGCGCCATTCTCAACATGGCCACACCAAAGAGCAATGTTGAGATCATGCGGCTCACAGGGAGAGTGGCCACTCTGAGTCGCTTCATGTCAAGATCCGGAGAAAAGTGCCTCCCGTTCTACAAAACCTTGAGAAAGATCCCTAAGTTCGAATTGTCGGAGGAATGTCAAAACGGTTTCGAGCAACTCAAGGCACACTTAAAAACTCCCCCACTGCTCACCCGACTATTCAAAAGAGACGAGTTATCATTGTACCTTGCGGTCTCCGACCAAGCTGCAGGCTCGGTGCTCGTCAGAGAAGTCGAAGGTGTGCAAAAGCCAGTCTACTACGTAAGCCATGTCTTCAAAGACGCGGAAAAGAGATACCCAGCCATAGAAAAGATAGTCTTGGCGCTTGTCGTTGCCTCAAGGAAGCCGCAACACTACTTCCAGGCGCACACCATCCTCGTCCTCATCGAGTGACCTATAGGGACTGTTCCCCTCCGAAAGACGGCGCACAGGACCGCGATGTCCTGACGCTGAGATTCGGGGCAGATGCTATTTGGTTTTATCCGTCCACCTCTCCGAAGATGCCAAGTTGATTTATGGCACCGTGTATCGGAGGTTTAGACGGATGCGGCCGATGTAGCAGACTTCGTCAGATTCCCCCTCGCTTGAGGGGTTTTTGATTATGGGGACGCTCTTCCCTGCAGGCGCAAGCCCCTACAGTTAATTGCGCTACCGCATCGCGGTAACAACTTTCTCCTTCTCCAGAATTTCACTTCGTGTCGTGTGTGTTTGTTTTGTTTGTGGTTGCCCGTGGATTGTATACGGAGACTGAGTAATACCGTCATCCGTAGGACGTGGATTAGTCCAAATCCGTATTTACTTAGATTTGGGTTTGGTGTGTTGTTTTTTTTTAGTTTAAGGATATGTTAGTCGTATTGAGGCTAAGATCAACTTAGACGGGATCGTTTAGATCCGGCAAAAGAGCATTTGGAAGCTCTATTGTTCTAGTTTAGGGACGTGGTGGTCCATTGTTAGTTTAAGGACATCTCGGTCCGGTATTAGTTTAAGGACATCTCGGTCCGAAATATTAGTTTAAGAACGTCTCGGTCCGAGATATTAGTTTAAGGACGTCTCGGTCCACGAGTTAAGGGACCCCGCAGTCCATATTCATATATGGTCATCGGGACCCGTCGCCTCTCTGACGTCGTTGAAAGATTACAACGAGAGGTGTCAGAGGAGCTCGGAGATGTACCCTCGAACCGGTCGTAAATTGATTTAGGGAGCAGCCATGCTCAGTCAATTTAATTTAAGGACTTACGGCCAAAATTGGGCTAAGTCCAGTTGAAAATGTTCGACACCCTTATTTATTTTTGGTCTATTAGACTTGTGCTGGGGCTTCGCCCACACTTAAATAATGCATTGCATTACTTCTATTTTTTTTGTTTGGGCTCTGCCCATAAAAGATGCAGAGCATCAATTTCACTTGGGCTCTGCCTCCGTTTTATTGCTTTGCAATTTATTTTGGCCCACTAGGCCCCTCTGATTTGGGCCTGGCCCTTCAGTAAAAGAAATGCATTGCATTTGTCAGGCGTTTTGCGCCAATCACTGAGCGCAAGCGCTTGTGGTGAGGACACATGTCATGCTCTGGTGAGCGCAAGCGCAACAGCGCAGTACGCTGCGCTGTTGCGCTGCTGACACGTGGCGCGCTCTGGTAAGTTGCGCCAATCACAGAGAGCAAAGCTCTATCTCAAAGCTCATAGCGCAAGTGATTCAGATGCTGACACGTGGCGCTTTTCCAAAAGCGCAACAGCGCAGTTTGGAAGTGCAAAGCACTAAGAATCTTTTAGATTCAAGAACAGAAGTGCAAAGCACTATTTGATTCTTGATCTAATTTAGATCAAAGAAAAATAAGTTTTTCTTTTTATTTCAAAAACTAGAGGTTCATAAAAGTGCAAAGCACTATTTTTTTTTTTTTGTTGTTTTCTTGTTTTAAAGAACCAGTGGTTCATAAGAAGTGCAAAGCACTATTTATTATGTGAAGATCATTGATCTGGTTTTTAGATCAATGATTTATTAAAAGAGATTTCTTCTCTCTAGTGAAGGTTTTTACCTTTTTCTTTGGAATTTTCTCAGAGTTCTCTCTTTGTTTGAAGCTCTTGACTTTTTTCAAGAAAATGTTCATGATTTTGAATTGAGGCTTGGGGTCCTTTTTATAGTGCCCATAAATTAGTTAAATTTGTTAAAAAGATTTTTCTCTGAGTGATTTGGGGAATTTTCCCCACCGTTGGATCTTTGATCCAAGGGCTTCTGTTTTACAGAAGAAAATCTTCTTGTTTTAACAAGAACAGAAAGATTTCTTTAAAATTTTAATTCTGTTTGGCGCAAATGCCTCAGCGCGTGACACGTGTCGCGCAGCGCACAGCGCAGCGCAGCTGAAGCGTTGCTTCCTTTAATTTTGCTTAAAATAGAGCTTTGCTCTGATTGGGCGCGCCTTCTTGGGCGCTGCGCTGACGTATCAGCGCCTGACATGTGGCGCGTTGCGCCTGAGATTTGAAGCGTTGCTTCAAAATTTTGAATTTTGAATTTCAACAGAGCTTTGCTCTGATTGGGCGAAACAGGGACTATTCTTGCCTCCCTCGAATCATCAGGTCGTCTGGAGAAATGGAAGTGGGAATTATCCCAATTCGACATCAAATACCGCCCCATGCAAGCCATCCAAGCATAAGTCATAGCAGACTTCGTGGTTGAATGCACTATTCCCACAAAGGAAGGACCGGCAGCACGGGACCCCGGACCCCGACCCTTGGTCGGGGAAGTACCCGAATCCATCCCCGATTGGGTTCTCTACATGGATGGATTCTCTACCGAGGAGGGAAGCTGAGCTGGCCTGATCATCCGAAGCCCGGACGAGGCAGAGATGGAATACTCTTTGAATCTCGGGTTCAAAGCGTCAAACAACGCCGCGGAATACGAGGCTTTATTGGCAGGATTGCGAATCGCCTCGGGGGTGGGGCTGAAGACGATCCGAAATCGCAGCGATTCCGCTCTGGTCGTCGGCTAAGTGACCGGGCGTTTTGAGGCCTGAGAACCGCTCATGGTGAAGTACCTTGCCGAGGTAAAAAGACTCCGCAAAAACTTCGATGAAGTCCAAGTGGAACAGATTCCCCGGAACCTGAACACCCAAGCCAACGCTTTGAGCAAACTAGCCTCTTCCTATACGGCCAACCATAAGAGGAATATCCTCGAAGTCTTGCCATATTCTAGCGTGGATGACAGAGAGGTAACGCTCCAAGTATACTCGACTCAGGAGGAAGGCCAAGATTGGAGGAAGCCCCTCGTGGAGTTCCTAAAAGATGGTACACTCCCGGAAGACCGAGGGGAAGCACGCCGCCTTCGAGCAAAAGCCCGGCATTTTATCTGGTGCAATGGAAACCTTTACAAGAAGTCGTACACACGGCCTCTGCTCCGAGGCGTCGATCCCTATGAAGCTGACTATGTTCTGTGAGAGATACACGAAGGAGTCGGTGGAGAAAATCAGGGGGCCCTCACCTTGGTCCAGAAGACGCTGCTCCAAGGATATTATTGGCCGAAGATACACCAAGACGCCGAGAAGCTTGTCAGAAGATGCAAAAGCTACCAACTCCACGGCAGCATACCTCGTCTTCCTGCTACTGAGCTAACAACCCTCAGTTCCCCTTGGTCATTTGCGCAATGAGGAATGGACATGGTTGGCCAACTCCCCACCTGCACGGGCGGACACAAGTACATTCTCTTTGCAGTAGACTACTTCACGAAGTGGGTCGAGGCTGTGCCGATCAGAAAACCGGATTCCACCACTACTATAAAGTTCTTGCAGAACAACATAATTACTCGATTCGGGATCCCGAGGTGTATAGTTACCGATCACGGAACTAACTTCAAAAATGATAAAGTCAAAGAGTTCTGCAGCAACTATCACATTCTAATGATGTTTGCCGCAGTCGCACATTCTCAATGTAATGGGCAGGCCGAGATATCTAACCGAGGCGTCATCCGAGGACTCTGAGCTTGTTTGGAAGGAAGACAGGACAGTTGGGTCGAGGAACTACCGCAAGTACTATGGGCATTGCGCACATCGATGAAGACATCCACAGGAGAAACCCCTTTTAGCCTCTACTACGGTATCGAAGCAATAGTCCCGGCAAAGATCGGATTACCCAGTTACCTAGTCGAACATTTCGACGATGAAGCTAACACCTCGGCGCTAAGGACCAACTTAGACGTCTTATTGGAAAAACGTGATCGGGCATATATCCGAGTGGCAGCTTATCAACAGCAAACCGCTCGCTATTACAGTGCACGAGTAAAGCATCACGCATTCAAGATGGGAGATTTGGTCTTACGAAGGAACGAGTTCGTAGATTAAGGCCGGCTACACAAGTTCTCCCTAAAGTGGGACGACCCTTTCCTCGTCATAGAGGTGTTTCCCTGTGGGGCATAACGCTTGCAAGACGCTGAGGGTCATAGGTTTCTTCGGCCCTACAACGCCGAGAAGCTCAAATTGTACAAATGAATATGTTTCTTCTTTTCGATGCAATGTAATTTTTTACTGTTATTATTAAGTCTCCTAAATTAGAAGAGACTTCTTCGATATATTTTCTTCTTCCTCGGTTCCGAGATCCCTAGATTCGTTTTGAGAAAATATGTAAAAACTGCTAAGGGATGAAAGAAGACAAAACACATCAGAAAAGAAGAATTTTATTCATTAAGAGGTATTATAGGCTCTTCAGCTTTTCAAAAAAATTACAGCAAAGGGGGCCGGGGATTGAGGAAGCATTGTTGATGATACTCCGACGAAATCTCCGCCAGCCGAGCCCTGACTTCCTCGGCTACCTCGGAAGCGCCACCCGCCAGACAAAAATCAACGATCGGACTCTTCGGAAACACTCCAGAAGAAGGCCCGCTGATCGATCCCGCCTGCTCTTCGAGATCAGGCCGAGATGGTAAAGTGAGTGCAACTTCTCGATCGCCTTGTCTCTCAACTGTGGAGACAATGCATTGTGCAGACCCAGGGACCTCCTCCAGATCGCATAAATAAGCACTTGGAGGAGTGGAGATCGCCGGGGAAGAATGTGTCCGAAGTGGCCCTCCACGTGGTCTATCACTACATTGTACGTCTGTTCGGATCGGTCGAGGTTGTAAGGGTACACATCGTCCCGAGAAATTATCTCGCTGATGAGCACGCACGGACGCCTGGCCATCTTCAGAAACACAAGGCTAGAAAGGAACCAACACGCCTTCGCTATTTATAACCTTAACAAAAATCTTCCAACGGTCGAAATTTGCGCGCGCAGCGACGCGAATCGCGGGATATTTTCATATTCCCAATACAATGTTGTCACGTGGTGACCATGCCGATCCTTACGAACCCCGAAGTGATCAATTGAACGACGCGAATCTCGGAGTATCACACCCCACCGGCACGCTTCTGCCCCGCGTCATCCGCGACGCTCACTTTTCCTGATTTTATGGGTCATGAAAAATTGAACGACGCCCCAAAAAGGCGAAGGGAAGTCTAAAAAGCCCTCATCTCGAGGCCACCGAGCAGCTTCCCTGCCCGGTCCATCTCTAGCGGGTAGATTCCTACCCATCTACGCTAAGAATCAAAGCCCTCATCCCGAGGCCACCGAGCATCTTCCCTGCCCGGTCCATCCCTAGCAGGTAGATTCCCACCCATCTACGCTAAGGATCAAAGCCATCATCACGAGGCCACCGAGCAGCTTCCCTTCCCGGTTCATCCTTAGCGGGTAGATTCCTACCCATCTATGCCAAAGATCGAAGCCCTCATAACGAGGCCACCGAGCAGCTTCCCTGCCCGGTCCATTCCTAACGGGTAGATTCCTACCCATCTACGCTAAGGATCGAAGCCCTCATAACGAGGCCACCAAGCAGTTTCCCTGCCTGGTCTATCCCTGGAGGGTAGATTCCTACCTATCTAGGCCAAGGATCAAAGCCCTCATCACGAGGACACCGAGCAGCTTCCCTACCCGGTCCATCCGTGGCGGGTAGATTCTTACCCATCTACGCCAAGGATCAAAGCCCACATCACGAGGCCACCGAGAATCTTTCCTGCCCGGTCCATCCCTGGCGGGTAGATTCCTACCTATCTACGCTAAGGATCTAAATCCCTCCTAAGGAGGCCACCGTGCAGGTTACTCTCCGACGGGTTGATTCCTACCCTACGAAAAGACGTGGTCGTCAACCCGGATCTAAGAGTGGACTAGTACCGACCTTCCAACACATGGATATCTTTTGATTCATCTTAAATGAACGATTGCCACCTCGACTCTGGGGAGTGGAAGGGCACCAGTGGAAGGGCACCGACTTTCCTACACCTGGCGGTCAATCGACTTACACTCAACGCGCGATCGTCATCTGAAAGGCCAGTCATCGACCTACGGCCTAACACTTGATTCAAAAAAAAGACTGGCAAGCTGAAGTACTCACGCAGAAAACACATAGTCATGCAAAGGAAAAGGTGCACTTGATCGTTATTTATGTTCCAGAAATTTTTACAAGGTACTCTGGGCCTCAGCCTTACAAAAAGGTGCCCGGAGGCTTACAAAATTTGAAGAAAAAAAAAAGAGAAGGAAAAACAGAAAACCCACAAGGCAAAAAGGCTCATGCTGCGGGCTTCGCCCGGGTCTCGCCTTACTCGGCACTATCCTCAGGGGCCGAGGGTTCACCTCCGCAACCTCCTCTCCCCTAATGGCCGCCCCGGCGCCAGCCACTTGCGGCGTATCCACCGAGAGCGGGACTCTGGCGCGGAGCTCACCGTCGACAAACTCCGGCATCAACGCCTTGATGGCATCAAGAGCCTCATGCCAAATGATGGCCAAGACTTCGACGATGTCGGCATAGAACTGGTCCGACGCCTTATACTTCTCCACCAACTTCGAGGCTCGGAGCTCGGCAATCTTCGCCGCCTCAAGCGCCGCCTCGGCCTCCTTCTTGCTGGCATCCCTCGATTTCTTCATTGTGGCATAGCGCTTGCCCAACTCTTCTAACTTATCCTGAACGGCTTGGTTGGACATGCAAGTCGATGCCACGCACACTGTAGGTTCGCAGGGAGGCGGAATTTGCAAAAAACAATTTTCAAAGTTTCTTAACATCGACTCAACTCCAGGATCGATACTAAACCCTAACCAGCAAACTACTATGAGGTAAATAACATGATTAGAATGTTATACCTCATGATTTCAAGTCCTTCGGGTCTTCTTTTTGATGTCTTCCTCCTCGTCACAAGCTCCAAGAATTGTAACAGATCGACGCTTCTCGTCGGCCTCCTTGAGTCGAAGACGATCCACCCGAGAGTCTGTAGATCGAGCTCCTACTTCAAATCTGAAGTAACTAGGGAACCTAGTTCGCTACACTAGATGACCTAGGTGATGTAGAAAATATAGATGGATTGGTATGTCTCTTTAAGCTTTATGATTCTCAACACATGAGAGAAGAAAGGCTAGAGGAAGAAGAAGAACACTTGAGAAAAAGGTAGTGAAGGTTTTTGCATTGAAAAGAAAAATGAACTCTCTTGTCTAAATATGAACCATACTCTCTTTTCAATAGAATAAATCTAATTAGAAAATCAAGTAGGGCTCAAATATCAACTTAGTGAGTCATGGCTTAAAAACTCTTCATGTGTCACTAAGAGCCATGCTCAAATTTATGCAAAAATCCACCTCATTTCCTCCACCTCATAATGAAATAAACATTTAACCAAAAATATTAAATACAAAATATGATGTGTCTTCTTCTAGAAGCATCTTTGAACAAATTACGAAAATGCCCCTCATCCGTATTTACATACCCGTATCCGTATTCCGAAAAATACGAATACAAAAGAGACGAAAATAATCCATCAGTATAATACTAGGATCCGGGTTAAAGAAAAGCCCACCAGTATTATCTTTCCGAATCATCATCCATACACAAGTACACGTACGTGATCGAACCCTGTCGTAAAAACCATACGACCTTTACATCTTTTTCCCGATGCAGGGAAACCCTCTGTGTGGGACTCTAAAGACTCGACACTATGCTGGCGGTGGGTTTAACTATAAGCCACAAGCGGTACTAGCTACACGTAACGGCTACCCAGGTATATGTCGATAAGAAGGCCGATGAGAATAACTCATCCGAACTCGTACTGAGCCTATCTATGACAATCTTCGTACAGTCCGGTCTGTTCGTCTAAGAGTATCGCATATTGGGCCTAGGAGAGCGGTAATCGTCAGACCTCTAATAGCGTAATAAGTCATGCCGGAGTATAGCCCAAAACACCCTGAGAAACTACTGGAATACTTACCAGTAAATCTCGCTTTCCCTGGCCAAGGACGTTGTGTAATGGCTTTCCGAACATAACGCGATATCAATCCCTAATACCGAGAGAGACGAATCCTATCTAACCGCCACTGCCTCCAAGTGCTTCGGGACTTCACCCAACTACTACCTGTTTGCATGACTCCTTTGAGCCGTGGTAGGGTAGTAATCAAAGTACAATGGGAACACACTCGAGATGAAGCAGCAGTGTCAAGTCGACGGACTAATCTGTACTCATGTCACCTGGGAACTGCTACCCGACGATAGGTATAATACCCACCAGCAGATCCCAACGAGTCATGTCCAGTGTACTCATAACCAAATGAGCACCTGCATACTATTTTCAGTACGACGTACTAATGGCTGTGGGACAGACCATCTTCCCTGCTGGGATGAGAAGCGTATACACTAGTCTACTCTGGAGTATTGATACCCCGTCTCGATAATCCTACGACTAGGGACCTGTATAGGATGTGTTTATAGACTACCCATCCCCCACTAGTGTGACTGCCATCACAACGCTGGTAATCAAGCAAACATCCTAAGGGTTCTACCAATATGTATAAAAGATATGCTAAAAAACACAAGCACATATTGAGATAGAAACAAACTAGGTAGCATACTACTATTTTGAGAAAGACTGTTAATACGAATATCCCATGCTTCCATTAAGGAATATACAAACTAGTATGATACAATAATGGCCTCTAGGGCATATATCACTAACAATCTCCCACTTGCACTAAGGCCATGTATTGGTATATCGCAGACCTATCATCTCGGATAGCCTCTCGAACTGTTTCTGAGGGATGGCCTTTGTGAATGGATCTGCAGTGTTGTTCTCCGTATCTACTCTCCTTACCCCGATCTCCCGGCGATCAACGATCTCCCTGATCAGGTGGTACCGCCTCAAGATATGTCTGGACTTCTGATGGGACCTGAGTTCCTTTGCTAATACTATAGCACTGTTGTTGTCACAATACAGAGGTATTGGACCTACAATGGACGGAACCACCTGAAGTTCTATTAGGAACTTTCTTATCCAGACTGCTTATTTCGCGGCGTCACAAGCAGCGATATACTCCACTTCCATCGTCGAGTCAGTAACGGTGTCCTGCTTGGAGCTCTTCCAAAAGACCACCCCTCCATTGAGGGTAAAGACATAACCCGACATGGACTTAGAGTCATCCTTATCACTCTGTAAGCTGGAGTCAGCAAAGGCCTCGAACTGGAGGTCTTTTCCGCCATACACCAAGAACATCTCCTTAGTCCTTCTCAGGTACTTAAGAATATTCTTTACTGCTATCCAGTGCTTCTGCCCTAGGTTCGACTGATACTGGATTACCACGCTTAGTGCGTAAGCAATATCTGGTCTGGTACACAACATCGCATACATTATAGAGCCTACCGCAGAAGCATAGGGTATAGATGCCATGCGAGCCCTTTCCAAATCAGTCTTGGGAGACATCTCTTTAGAGAGGGTGATTCCGTAACAACCCGGTAGATTACCTCTCTTTGAATCTTCCATATTAAATCTTTTTAGTATGGTGTTGATGTATCTGGACTGTGAAAGTCCTAATATCCTCTTAGATCTATCATGATAGATCTGGATCTCCAGAATGTAGGAGGCATCACCTAGGTCTTTCATGGAGAACCTCTGTGACAAGAATCCTTTAACTGATTGTAGAATAGGAATGTCATTTCCTATCAAGAGAATATCATCCACGTACAAGACGAAGAATACCACAGTTCTCCCTACAATCTTACTATATATGCATGGTTCATCTAGATTTTTGATAAAGTCGAATTCTTTGACCATCTCATCAAAACAGATGTTCTAACTCCGTCATGCCTGCTTTAGTCCATAAATGGACTTAAGCCACTTGCATACTTTCCTACTGCTTCCACTCTGAATGAAGCCCTCTGGGTGATCCATATAGATGCACTCTTCCAAATGTCCATTTAGGAAAGTCGTCTTTACGTCCATCTGCCAGATCTCATAATTGGAAGGAAGCAATGGCAAGAATGATCTGAATGGACTTAAGCATAGCCACTGGAGAAAAGGTTTCATCATAGTCCAAATCAGGTCTTTGACGAAAACCTTTTGCAACAAGTCTAGCCTTATAGGTTTCAACCTGTCCATCTACACCAATCTTTTTTTTGAAGATCCATTTGCAGCCTACGGGTTTTACCCCTTCTGGAGCAAAGTCCAAAGTCCATACTTTGTTGGTGTACATGGACTCCATCCCGGCCCGCATTGCATCTAGCCCTTTTACTGAGTCGCCGCTCTGAATGGTTTGCTGGAAGCTAGTTAGCTCAATATTGTCAATGAGGCAATCCTCTCTATCCCCGTCTATGAGAAAACCGTAGTATCTCTTGAGCGGATGAGACAGCCTTGTTAGTTGTATGTATGCCCTAGAGGCCATTACTGTACATACGATGTATATTGTAGTGGATGCTTGGACATATATAGAGAGGACTTTCTTGCTCGACATGATAGTATGCTATCTGGTTACTCTTTACTTTAACGTGTATACTGATTGTCTCTCTGTTACATGTTGGTAAAGCCCTTAGGATATGTACTTGACTACCTGGACTATGATGCGGATCATACTAGTGGGGACAAGGTAGTCCATAAGTACATCCTTCAAGGTCCCTAGTCGTGGGTGTATCGAGACAGAGCATCGATGCACCAGAATAAACTAGCGTATATGCATCTTGACCCATATGATGGGCGATGGATGATCCCATATCTATCGGTGTTTGACATCAAGGATGGTGTACGGGTGCTCAATGAAGACTGGTTACACTGGACGGACTCGCCGAGAACTCCCAGATGGTATTATACCTTATGTCAGATGGCAGTTCTCTGGTGACACTGGTAAAGGTTAGTCTGTTGACCCGAGATCGTCATAGAGTCTTGTATGATTCCCACTGTGCTTTGATTTCCATCATACCACGTCCAAGAGGGTATGCAAAAAGGTGGCTTTTGGGTACAGTCCCGAATCACATGGAGGCAATGAGCGATAGGAGGGGATTCGTCTCTCCCGGTATAGGGAGTTGATGTTGCGCTGTGTTCGATTGGCTATAGCTGGAAATCAATGGCCAGGATTGCTGAGATTTACTGGTAAGTGTTATCAGTAGTTTCTCGAACTGTTATAGACCTCATATCGACACGACTTATCGAGCTACTGGGGTCTGACGTTTACCACCCCTAGGCGAGATATGCGACATATCAGACGACGAGACCGGACTGTACGGGAGTGTTACTGATTGGATTCGCAGGAGTACTAGCGGGCTTGCTTGTTGATCTTCTGATCGCTCAATACCAGGGTGGCCGTTACGTTTAGCACACCGCTTGCGGCTTGTGGGTGTTTGATATGATCATCACCTACTGCCGGCATATAGACGAGTCTTTAGAGTCCTACACAGGGGTTTCCTGGCTCAAGCGAAACGGAGTAGGAGCACATATGTGATATGTGCGGGACCGAGATTAATACGATATGAGATACCGTATTCTATTCTCGCGATTAGTGACATTGATCGGTTGTATGCGATATAGCCGGGTTATCGGATCAAGTGTTGATTCGATAAGTTATTACACATGATATTAGTCGGTTATAGCCGGGTTATTAAATCAAGAGTTGATTTAATAATTTAATGCATAATTATATATTTGATATATTACATTGCATTAACTAGTATTAGCTCACTTATGATTTATTTTCTCACTAGATTGTGCACATTGTTTATATGTGATATATGCAAGTGTACATGTTTGTATCATGCTTGATGATACACACAAGTTGGGTGTATGAGACTTAAACCAAATCAAGGTTAAATTAGGGTTTACTAATTTCCTAACAAATAACAAAAGAGGTGAGACTTTGGTCAAAGTTATCAAGCTTCATGAAGCTTGATAAACATTGACAAAGTCAACTCTTTTGTCATTCCTTAGGATATTAGCTAACCCAACCCTTAACCTAATGCCTTGGTTAATTCTCTACATGAATTAAGCATGAGGGCTTAACTCAACCATGGTGCCATAATTCATGGGATAAGTTTTCATTTGGATGGATTATTCCTTCTTCTTCTTCTTCTTCTTCTTCATCAAGCTCCATCCAAAAGCTTACTAGCTCCAATGGTGCCATGAGAAAAAGTGTGAGAAAATTAATTCTAAAGTGAGCCCACTTCCTACTTCTTCATCCTCTACCACTTGCCATGTAGTAGAGTGTGTTCTCTTCACAAAGTTCATGACCTAGTGAAGAAATAGCTTGAGTTAGTGTCTCCCCGACGTAGATCATCTTCGGCCTCGAAGTCATCGAAGCAAGCACGTTCGTTCTTCTTGTGAAGCTTCTCTAGAGTCCGGAGTTCACGATCGCAGCGATGGGGACATCTACACGGAGCTAATGAAGTGAAGGACCGGATCTACAATGGTTGTAATCTCTCTCAATTAGTGTTAAACTGTTTAACATGTTAGTTTTCGCCTAAACCCTAGTTTAAAGATCCGGCTTTGGATTGTTCGGCACAGCTAAAATTTTAATCGGGCATGGTTGATGCCTCGTAGACCCTTGTGCGCATGCCTTGCAACCCTACAGTGGTATCAGAGCCAAGCTAGAGCTTTATGCGAAGTATAGACGATGTTTAAAGTCCGATCGAACCCGAAAACCCCGATGTAAACCCTTCTCTGTACATTTTTTGAAAATGTGATTTTTTATGAATTAAAAATGCTCAGAAAAACAAGCAGGAAAAATTAAGAATTACTGTGAAGTACGGTGCACTAAGTCCCTGAAATGACCGCGGAACCGCGGCCAAACCAAGGGTTTGGAGGCGGTTCCGCGGCTAAAATTTGGACTTAGTCCCTCATATTTCATATATTTATTCTTAGGTCCTTTCTTGTCAATTTTTTCTGGGAATTTTTTTATTCCACTCAAGTGTTGAGTTTTTTAGGGTTGTATTGGGGACTCGTTGATTCGATCGGATAATTTAACTTTGTTTAGTTTTTCCGGATAATTTTAGAAACTGTTAAAAAGTTTGAACGGATATCAATAACTCACTTTTTCCCCAGTCGGAAATTTTTTCAAAAGTTGGATTTTTTCCGTTGTTTAAGAACGTTCTAAGTCGTGCAAGTAACGCGATGGACCCTCTAGAAGACAACAAACCTTAACTCGATTATATGACCGTCTTGAACTGCCTTTTGAACCTTAGGATTTGGGGCAGTACGGCGTGCCACATGTGAGGCGTTGGCTTGACCCTTCTACGGCTGGATCATCGGTACTGTGGCATGTGATGGATATTTTTAAACTCCACTCAAGTGTTGAACTATTTGGGAAAACTTGGGTGTTTGATTATTCGATCGGAAAGTTTAACATTGTCTATTTATCTGGAATGTGATACAATATTTGGAATCCACAGGAAGTTATGAGATAACTAATTTGAATGTTATAAATCTAGCAGTTTAGTCTCAGATGATCGGTTGCCACGGAATTTTGATATGATCAAAAGTCTGTCGCAATCACGTAGCGTACGCGGATACTCGCCGGGTAAACTTAATAGACAGCCACACCCCAAAATCCCGACCAAGTGACTGTAGGAGAACCCCGTCGACAAAAGCATCCATTCGGGTGCTCGCGGCAGCGGTGTTCCGCCTTAGTGCACTTCGTCGACGGCATCCGGGGGTGCGGCCGTCTACTAAAGTTTGCGACGAGCATTCGATCAGGATGTCGGGAATCTTGTTGAATTGCCCGACTTGATATTGAAAAGAGTTTTCGATAATGAGACTAAAATGCGGGGTTTATAATTGTTAGGCATGCGATGTCTAAGGAATTCATTTGGTTAGGCATGCGATGTCTAAAAAGGTTGCGGATTCCAACTGTTGTAGTTTTACACTTTCTTTTCTGTGACCGTAAGCGTAGTATGTGGTGTATCGCCGGCTTCGTTGCTATACATCAACGACAATCAGGATACGCATACTTGCTTACGTTGATGATATGAGATATTATGTGTTGTTGTGATATATTATATTGGATCGTCGCGTTTTGAACAGCCGGGGTTTTTTTTGTGAGATGAGAGTTTTTATTTTCATTCATGTAAAATTAAATGTATGTAATATTCTTTTTGGGGCACTTCCGGGATGAGGTTGATGTCACCCATTGTATATTATTTACTTTTCCGCATTAGGTAGACCCAAGGCGGGGAGCACAAGTAACTGGGTTCTAGGGTCCAGTGGGAGACCATCTCGAGGAGTCGAGACCGGGTCTCCTAACCCTAGAATTGGCAGTGTTACTTGCCGCTCTCGTAGGGGTCTAGGGATGTGGGTTTGGCTATTCATCGCGACCGTGGAATCCGTGTTTTATACAGGCTCATATTGAAAACACGAGCGTCCTAGTATATCCAAAATTTCATATATGTTTCTTCTGCTGCGTTATCTGTGATGTGATCATTTGATATGTTGTGATAGATACTGTATATAGTATATATGATATATTATATAGACGTTACTTATGTTTTACACCCGTGCTAGCCCTACCCCACTCTGCCGTTAGTTACCTAACCTAACGGTGCACGAGGGGACATCGAGGCGAATGCGAATGGCATAAGTGTAAGTCGTATTTATCTGTGATGTTTAGGTGACTTAAATGATGGGACTTCATTAATGTGATTAATGAAAAAAAAAGAAACCTAAAAGAAGTTGTGGAATCGAATTTTCAAAAACAGGTAGCTACAGTTCTTGCTTTGCATCGCGGTGTTCATTGTAGAACATCCTGCAACTAATTCGATAAGGAAAGGGCCGAGATCCCTTCACCGGGAGTGACCCCTTTAGCAATGACTGGCAGATGCTACACCCCTCGGTTTGTCTTTTGATTGCTTTTGGAGTTTTTGCTTTGCATAGTGATATATATGATATATCCTGCACCTCATTCGACGAGGAAAGAGCCGAGATCCCTTCACCGGGAGTGACCTGTTTAGCAAAACTAGTAAAAGCCTCAAAAACACTCCATTTTTAAAATCATTTGATTCTAAAACGATATCAAGTTCATTACGCAATAGGTTTTCACAAAAACCTGTCGTAGCCTTCCGTCATTTCAGATAAGGACTGTTTAGTATTCGTGCTGCGTTTGTTGGCCTTTGTCAAGGCATAGTATGCGGTAGCTAAATAGTACTTATCTGCTTATGCATATGATGCAGATTGGATTAGGGTAGTCGTGCGACCTTGTTGGCCTTTGTCAAGGGCCGTGCGGGTGGGTTTAATTCAATCAAGAAATGACGGGTTGAACTTGACTGGCAGCCTATGGTTTGTTGGCCTTTGTCAAGGTCATAGGACGCTAGGGGCAAAATATTATCGGGAATTTCAAGTGTTGAAATTTGCAATGAGATTGCATACCTTCTATGAGATAGTTGGATCCCGATACCCGCTGCGAGTAAGAGTTACTCCTGGGAGAGTTTTACACATTACAATTAGCCGATCAAGTAGGTGTCTAGAAAGGTGTTAACGAGGTTATGCCTCTGGGAAAACGAGGTTTACTTTAATTAGGTTCGTGCGAAAGCACGGGGGACCTCCCTCAAAGTACCGACACTGTCCTGGCTGAAAGATTGGCAAACATGTAGCGTGTAATTAATCCCGGCTAGTCTTTCCTTTTAGGGTTTGAAGGAAGATTTGATTAAAACAGTGGGAGACATCCTGATTAGATATATTAGATAACCAATCTAATCTTGCAAGAGCATACGCCGAGTGTTTTCTTCTCTCTCTCTCCAGGTAGCGACCATATCACGCTTTAATCAAGATAATAATACGGATATATTGACCGAACCAGCTTGTTATGATGAGCTGGGGAACGTTGGTCCCGCTCCAACTTATAATTGTTATAAGACAGAGCAGGAAATTAGGGAATACCAGATTTCCCGTGCCGCCCAAACGAAGAAAGTGCATACTGATGCATCATCTTCGGGTGTGTTCATTACAGAGAACTGTTTCTCAGTATCCTTTATGACCTGGGTATGAGATACCGGATCAGGATCCCGCATATGTAATCTGTTACATGGGCTACAGAAAGGTAGAGAACTGAGAACGGGTGATAAATTTCATGAGACAGAAAACGGTGCAAGTGTTGCAGCCAAGTCTGTTGGTCACTGTCACCCTGTATTACCAGAATACATTGATTCTGAACAAATGATATTAGATACCGAACCTGATATACAACATCATATCAGTCTCTTTATTAGTAAAGAAGTGATATAATTTTGTATTGTTGGATAATGTTTTGAACATTTCCTATATCAAGAGTTGATCGATTCAGGCACGTTATCTAAAAGCATTGACGTTCTAAATCAAACTACAGTTCTTAGTATACAGAACACACACAAGAGGAAGAGTTCAGAAATAAACGAATCCTTCTTGAGGCATTGTAGACTAGGTCATATTAATACGACACGACTAGCTAAGTTACATTTAGATGCATATTTAAATCTGTTTGAATTTACATCTTGTGAAACTTGCCGGTCATGTCACAAAATAAGATGACCATAGCTCTGTTTATTGGAAACAGAGAAATAGTTAGTGAACTCTTGGGATTGATGCATGCTGATGTATGAAAGTCCCCTGTCTACACATGCCAAGACCGGTTCTTTGTACTTCATTACACTCTCTGATGATCTCTCAAGATTCAGACATATGTTCCTGTTGAAACATAAGTCCGAAACTTTTGAGATATTCACAGAATATAAGTCAGAAGTAGAGAACCAAATACGGGTATAAGTATTATGTCCTTTGATGAGATCAAGGAGGAGAATACTTAAGCACTGAGATTCCTGGACTATTCTAAAGGAGAATGAGATTCTCTCTCGGTATTACTCCTCCGTATACACCATAGCAGATAGTATATCGGGGCGGAGCAATAGCACCCTATGTGATATGGTGTGCTCTATGATGAGTACTACTGAGTTTCCTATTTCCTTTTGGGAGTTATGCACTTGAGAAGCTGCATACCTATTGAATAGGGTTCAAATCAAATCAGTTGCCTACCACTTCATATGTGATATGGAATGGGAAGAGCCCATATCTTAAGTATGTTAAGATTTAGGGTTGTCCGGACTATGTCTAAAAGCAAAATCCGGACAAGCTCGAGGCAAGGTCTGTTATGTAGAACTGGAAAGGTTCCAGCTATACAAACTGCAGCTGATGATTTGGTAGAACCAAAGGATTCAATAGTTTCCAATGAACCTCAGCCTCTCCGCCGATCTAGTAGGGTTCCTCACCCACTTGAGAGATACTTTGGTTTCTCTATGACAGTGGGAGCGAGAATTGCATCATGAGATGATGACCCAACTAGTTTCGAGCTGGCCATCAGGAGTGGGACTCTGTAAGAATGGCTGGATGCTTAGCGATCTGAGATGGAATCCTTATACACCAACAAAGTATGGACTTTGGTTGTTTTATCTGAAAGGTTAAATCCCCATCAGGAACAAGTATATCTTGAGAAGATTACTTGGTGTACATGGAAAAGTTGAGACTTTCAAAGCTATGCTTAAGTCCATCCACATCCTACTTGCCACTGCTACATACCATGACTACGATATCTGGTGGTTGGGTGTCATGATTGCTTTTTCTAAATGATGATTTGGAAGAGAGCGTCTATAAGTACACAGCCAGAGGGCTTCGTAGACAGTGGGAGCAGCCGAAACGTGTGCAAGATGTTTTATGTGATAAAGCAGGCATCGCGGAGTTGGGACATCTGTTTTGATGTGGTAGTCAAAGAGTTTGACTTCATCAAAATGGTAGATGTACCTTGTATGTACAAAAGGTAGTAGAGAGTATGGTGGTGATCCTCGTAGAGTACGTGGATGACATACTCTTGATAGGGAAGGAGTTTCCTATGCTACGCTCGGTCAATCTCCACTTATCACAATGATTCTCCATATAGGATCAAGTGAAACCTCCTAAATCCTGGGTTTTGGGTCTATGAGATAGATCTAATTGGATGTTAGGATACTCACTAGTTGAAGTGAGATGGTATCAATCGATCCTGGGAAGAATCACTGGAAAGGTTCTGGGGTGATAAGGACGACTGAATGTCAGTCGCAGGCATTGTCTATACCCTCAATGGAGGGACGGTATGTTGGAAGAGTTCCAAGCTAGATACCGTGACTTACTAGATGATTAAAGGCAAGATACATCGTTACCAAGGATGCTACCAAAGAGGCAGTCTGGATATATAAGTTCATGAGATGAACTTCGTTCCTACCATTGTGTGACAATAGAGTTGTGGCTTTGGCCAAGCAACTACCGTCCCATCAGAAATCCAGATATAATTCTTAGGCAGTATCACCTGATCATGGAGATGGTTGATCTCCAGGGAGATCGAGGTTAGGAGAGTAGACACAGAGGACAACAGCGCGGATCCACTCACAAAGGCCTTTTTTCCAGTAGAGACTTTTATGGGATGGTTGAGTATGAGATACTTCGATCACAGCTAATTGTTGGGTATGTGATACCAAAACAGATGGCCCTAGTGCAAGTGGGAGATTGTTAGTTGTATGTATGCCCTAGAGGCCATTACTGTACATACGATGTATATTGTAGTGGATACTTGGACATATATAGGGAGGACTTTCTTGCTCGACATGATAGTATGCTATCTGGTTACTCTTTACTTTAACGTGTATACTGATTGTCTCTCTGTTACATGTTGGTAAAGCCCTTAGGATGTGTACTTGACTACCTGGACTATGATGCGGATCATACTAGTGGGGACATGGTAGTCCATAAGTACATCCTTCAAGGTCCCTAGTCGTGGGTGTATCGAGACAGAGCATCGATGCACCAGAATAAACTAGCGTATATGCATCTTGACCCATATGATGGGCGATGGATGATCCCATATCTATCGGTGTTTGACATCAAGGATGGTGTACGGGTGCTCAATGAAGACTGGTTACACTGGACGGACTCGCCGAGAACTCCCAGATGGTATTATACCTTACGTCAGATGGCAGTTCTCTGGTGACACTGGTAAAGGTTAGTCTGTTGACCCGAGATCGTCATAGAGTCTTGTATGATTCCCACTGTGCTTTGATTTCCATCATACCACGTCCAAGAGGGTATGCAAAAAGGTGGCTTTTGGGTACAGTCCCGAATCACATGGAGGCAATGAGCGATAGGAGGGGATTCGTCTCTCCCGGTATAGGGAGTTGATGTTGCGCTGTGTTCGATTGGCTATAGCTGGAAATCCCTGGACAGGGTTGCTGAGATTTACTGGTAAGTGTTATCAGTAGTTTCTCGAACTGTTATAGACCTCATATCGACACGACTTATCGAGCTACTGGGGTCTGACGTTTACCACCCCTAGGCAAGATATACGACATATCAGACGACGAGACCGGACTGTACGTGAGTGTTACTGATTGGATTCGCAGGAGTACTAGCGGGCTTGCTTGTTGATCTTCTGATCGCTCAATACCAGGGTGGCCGTTACGTTTAGCACACCGCTTGCGGCTTGTGGGTGTTTGATATGATCATCACCTACTGCCGGCGTATTGACGAGTCTTTAGAGTCCTACACAGGGGTTTCCAGGCTCAAGCGAAACGGAGTAGGAGCACATATGTGATATGTGCGGGACCGAGATTAATACGATATGAGATACCGTATTCTATTCTCGCGATTAGTGACATTGATCGGTTGTATGCGATATAGCCGGGTTATCGGATCAAGTGTTGATTCGATAAGTTGTTACACATGATATTACTCGGTTATACCCGGGTTATTAAATCAAGAGTTGATTTAATAATTTAATGCATAATTATATATTTGATATATTACATTGCATTAACTAGTATTAGCTCACTTATGATTTATTTTCTCACTAGATTGTGCACATTGTTTATATGTGATATATGCAAGTGTACATGTTTGTATCATGCTTGATGATACACACAAGTTGGGTGTATGAGACTTAAACCAAATCAAGGTTAAATTAGGGTTTACTAATTTCCTAACAAATAACAAAAGAGGTGAGACTTTGGTCAAAGTTATCAAGCTTCATGAAGCTTGATAAATATTGACAAAGTCAACTCTTTTGTCATTCCTTAGGATATTAGCTAACCCAACCCTTTAACCTAATGCCTTGGTTAATTCTCTACATGAGTTAAGCATGAGGGCTTAACTCAACCATGGTGCCATAATTCATGGGATAAGTTTTCATTTGGATGGATTATTCCTTCTTCTTCTTCTTCTTCTTCATCAAGCTCCATCCAAAAGCTTACTAGCTCCAATGGTGCCATGAGAAAAAGTGTGAGAAAATCAATTCTAAAGTGAGCCCACTTCCTACTTCTTCATCCTCTACCACTTGTTATGTAGTAGAGTGTGTTCTCATCACAAAGTTCATGACCTAGTGAAGGAATAGCTTGAGTTAGTGTCTCCCCGACGTAGATCATTTTCGGCCTCGAAGTCATCGAAGCAAGCACGTTCGTTCTTCTTGTGAAGCTTCTTTAGAGTCCGGAGTTCACGATCGCAGCAATGGGGACATCTACACGGAGCTAATGAAGTGAAGGACCGGATCTACAAAGGTTGTAATTGTTGGAGATAGTGCCCTCAGAGTCAATTATTAGGTCACAGGTACGTGATTGCAATGATTGATGGAGGACCTATCCCGGTAGGACAGTCTTACTCGAGATGATAGTATGCTATCTGGTTTACCTTTATCATCGTGTACTGTTTTAAGTGACCTGACACGTCGCTATTACACGTTGATAGAGCCCCTAGAATTCTTGCTTGACCACCAGCAGTATGAGGGCGATCATATAAGTGGGAGCTGGGGGTCTATAAGCATATCCTTAAAAGGTCCCTAGTCGTGAGAGTTTCGAGACAGGGCATCGATTCTCCATAGTAGACTAGTGTATACAGTCGAGACCCCGACGAGGGGCGGTAGTCGGTCTCACAAGCCACTGGTGTCAGTTGGATCACCTAAGATGTATACAGGTGCTCATTGGGTTATGAGTACACCGGACAGGACTCGCCGGGAACATGCTAGTTGGTCATATACCAGACGTCAGATGGCAGTTCCCTGGTGACATGTGTGCAGGTTAGTTCATCGACCTGGGGATCGTCATTTGTCTCGTGTGAGTTCCCACTGTACTTTGATTACTACCCTACCACGGCTCAAAGGAGTCGTGCAAACAGGTTTTAGTTGGGTACAGTCCCGAGCCACATGGAGGCAGTGAGCGTATCTTCAGGGGTTCGTCTCTCCCGGTATTGGGGGTGAGGTCGTGCTGTGTCTAGGAGAGCCATTACACGAAGCCCTCGGCCGAGGCAAGGAGATTTACTGGTAGGTATTCCAGTAGTATCTCAGGGTGTTCTGGGCTACACTCCGACACGACTTGTACCGCTTTTGGGGGTCTGACTTTTACCAACCCCCTAGGCCCGCCATGCGATGCTCATAGACGAACGGACCGGACTGTACGGATATTGTCACTGACAGACTCAGTAGGGAGTCAGGCTGAGTTCGCTCACAGACGTCCCTTTTGGTCAATACCTGGTAGCCCGTTATGTATTGGCTTATACCTCTAACGTGCTAGTGGTTAAATCCACAACCAAGGTGTTGATGAGTCTTTAGAGTCCCCCACATTCTGTTACTCAGCTTTCGGGCGAAAGGTTGTAGAGGCCGTATGGAGATATGGTAAGGTCCGATCAGATACGTGCGGTATTGCACGGATCAGGATCGGACAGTTTGTACTATAGGCCGTATGATTATATGGCAGGGTTCGATCAGATACGTGCGGCATTGCACGGATCAGGATCGAACGGATATTACTAGTCGGCTTTGGTTTAAGCCGGATCCTAGTATAGTACAGTGTAGATTTTGTCTCATTGCATTTGTATTTCGGTCGGAATACAAATGCGGGTGTGTATGCACAGTATCGGGGTTTTCCTGTAATTTATTACGGGACCAGTTTTCTGGAGTTGCCAGTTTGCTTTCCGTTTCGGCCGATTTCCT
The DNA here is from genome assembly GCA_030015575.1 of Agapanthus africanus. Taxonomy (NCBI): domain Eukaryota; kingdom Viridiplantae; phylum Streptophyta; class Magnoliopsida; order Asparagales; family Amaryllidaceae; genus Agapanthus; species Agapanthus africanus. The sequence goes on from CM057344.1 coordinate 45,355,045, forward strand.
TTGTTCGTTCATTGGCCGAAGATTGGTGGAGGAGGGTTTATTTGCATTGTTGCAAATAGGCATTAGTGGAGGGGGTTCTTTGCATCTTGTTGCATCATGATGGCTTTCATGTGGTGCACCATCCATTGACCTTGACTTCTTGACTTCTTCATGATGGCTTGACTTTTTGAAGTCATCATGCTTGATGATGGGTTATGATATGGTTGTGGAGTGTTGGTTTTAGTTTGTTATCATGTTTTTGCATGATAGTTTTTCTCCCTCTCTCTCTCTTGCATTATGAGGTTGATTATCTTTTGATACACAAAAACTTCACTCTCATTCTTTCCTCCCCCTCTAGTTATGGCCGGCCAAGCTTGGAGGAGGGGTTGCCCATTTTTGTAGTGGGGATTTTTGCTCTCTTGATGATTAGAAAAAACCCCAAGTTCCTCCACATTGTTCTTGTATCTTCCCTCCACCTAAAATGGCATCTCCATGAACCCCAAAGTGAGACTTGAGGACTACATATTCTACAGCGAACCTTGGGCACGTCGAGTAGCCGGCTTCGTGCCCGAGTTGCCTCGGCATTGAGGTGGGAGCCCGTAAAAGAAGTAGGCGATGTGGTGCACTTCCGGCGACGAGGAGGAGACGGGACATTCCGCAGGAGATCGGGACGATGACGAGAAGACCGGAGGACTTGGATCGTCGGTATATCTCTATTCCATTTCTTGTAGTAAGGTAGGACTAATTAATGGTTCGATCCGGGTATTAGTGCGCGGCGGTTTGCCAGTTCAAGAAAAATTAAAGTTTATCACCGCTTCCGCATTTGGCCGTCGGATTGACGGCCGGGGCGCCGCCGTGCACTTACAGTGGTATCAGAGACTCGCCATTAACTTAGTCTAGCTTTGTGTAATGTGTTTTTCTGTTTCGATCGATCGAATGTTCCAAAACTGCATTTTAGTTCGCATCAGTTTCTGTTAAAATTTTTTGGTGTCCAAAAATTTTTCAGGTTGTAAAATATTGATGTACTGGAAAATCTAGGAGCTCTGTAAAAATTCGATGAAGTGAATCCACAGTGGGAGCGCGGAACCGCCGCAAATACCCCCTTCCCGCCGCTGTTCCGCCGCACACGGTGGGGATCCCTGCACCAATTTTTTACAGAGGCTTTCTGGGCTTAAAATATGGGTTTTGGAATATTAATTTTGGGCCCATAATTTCTGTGAGTGCTACAGTATTGTTTGGGGGCCCACTTGTTAATGTTTGATCGATCGGATATTTTAAACACATTATTTCACAGTATTTACATTATATCTGCGACCGTGAATGTCACTTGATCGGTAAATCCGGTCTAACTGCTATAGCCCGGTTAGACGGATTTGCGAACGTGACTTTCACGTTGATGTTCTGTTTTTGCTGTGATGTTGCGGATCGGTCGTGGGGGATAGCCTGGATGCAATGCTAGTACTGTTGTGATTGTATTATGTACATTTGATATTGCGGGGCGAGCGTCCGACATGTGGACTGCCGTCACTGCCTGATTGTATTATTATTTTGGGGCACGACCTGGTTGCGGTCGATGTACCCGTTGTATGTATATTTTACTTTCTGTACTAGGGTTACCCTGCGAAGGGGTGCACGGATAGCCGGGTTCTAGAGGGCAACAAGCCCGCATCTCATGGCATTGGGACGGAGGGGGCTTCACTCTAGGATTGGCGGGCTATTCGCCGCACTCGTAGGGGGTACAGGTTGATCCAGGAGGGGTGCCCAAGTTGCCGGATTCCGTGAAGTGCTGGGTGGTCCATTCACGGAGCTGAAGGGGGCTGCCTCGCTTCAGGTTTTGGCGGGTGACTTGCCGCGCCCGTAGGGGTCTAGGATTTCATTGCACAGGCTATCCACACGACCAGGGGAACGTCGGGTTTCAGCAGTGGCTCTGTGAAACCCGGGGATCTCAGATATCTGTATTGTTTCTGTGATGCTGTACATTTCTGTGATGTTGCATTTTATCACGCCTTGAGCGAATATAATATATTGGTATATATATTAGTAGATGTAGTATATGTTTTGCATCCGCACTAGTCCATTCCCCGCTCTGTCGTTAGTTAGCTAACCTAACGGGTAATGACGGGACCCAGTGGCGAATGCGGATGGCATATACGTACATCAGTATATTTTCGTTCTTTGCGGTATGATCAATTGATGGGACTGCGTTGATTCGGATCAATGCAAGTTAAAAACAAACCTAATCTGATGTTGTTGGAACACTTTTCAAAAAGCTGTTATTGCAAGGACGTTCACTTTTGTTTTGCATCGTGGTATTCAGTTGGAATATCCTGCTCCTCAATCGACGAGGCAAGGGCCGAGATCCCTTCACCGGGAGTGACCCCTTGGACAGAAGTTTGCGTCAGGGCATTAACTTCACTATAGCCGACTACTTTTGCTTTGCACCGTGGTATTCAGTTAGAATATCCTGCACCCCATTCTACGGGGAAAGAGCCGAGATCCCTTCACCGGGAGTGACCTCTTTAGCGAAGGTTGTCGTCACTATATTTCTAAAAAGCTATCCGTTCCTTCGACGATATCAAGTTCTTTACGTTAAATGTTTTCGCCAGAAACCATTCGTAGCCCTCCGTCGTTTCATATGGGTGGTCAATAGTATTCAAGCTGTGTATGTTGGCCAAAGTCAAGGCACAGTGATTGGTAGCTATTGGGTATTCATATGTAGCATAGATAGATGCGTTGGTTTGGAACAGTCGTACTGCCATGTTGGCCAAAGTCAAGGGTATGTACGGGTGGATTCAAATTAACCTGGAGAATGACGGGTAGAACTTGACATGTGACTTATGATATGTTGGCCAAAGTCAAGGTCATAAGAGCATGGGGCAAAAATCACATCGGGAGTTTCAAAAGAACTGAAACTTGCCAGATATGCGCATACCTTCTGGAGTGTGATAGCGTGAGCGGATTCCGTCACGTTATCATGCGATGAGAGTTGGATCCCGATTCCCACTGATGAGTTAGTTTACTCCTCGGGTGACCCCGACTAATTCTTCTTTCAGGTTTGGAGAAGAATTTGAAGGTACAGTGGGAGGTTTCCAGATTAGATAAATTGGTAACCATTCTGATCTAGGTTAGAGTGCACGCTGAGTGTTTCTTTTCTCTCTCTCTTTGGCAGCGACCATTTGACCCGACCCTAAGACTATGACTCAGTGACCAAGTTGACCGAACCTTCTTAACACTGGCTTTTGGATTGTCAGAGTTGCAAACCTCATTGCCACTCCTACTTTTACCCTTTTCTCCAGGACACCCCGTGTTACTACGAACGTCCACTTCCATTGGACAAAACCATCGTATGGTTAGATACGAACTCGAAGGGATTTATTCGAGGATGGTTTCTGGTTCTGGAGAAAACGGATAGGATTATTCAGTTTTCTTTTCCTTTTACCTTCTCTCAAGTTGTGAGTACTCCTTGGTTTAGGAGATAGTACACCTATTACGCAAATTGGATAGTCTTCTTCCAAACCATAGGCAGGTGCCGACCGGTAGGGAATGAAGAAAACCAATTAGCATAACGATGGTGTGCAGAAGGTATTAAGTTCAGACAAAGTAAGGGATTAGTAAGAGGGCAAAGTAAATTGCAACAGATATTCACGACCAAACCAAATATTTCGTTACCACTCCCACATCACCTTTGTATTTCTCCAGGACACTCCGTATCACTACGAAGATCCACAGTTTATTTGGATACTCCATCGTATGGTTATATACGAACTCGAATGGAACTTGTTCCAGTTCGGGGATGGATTCTGGTCCAGGAGAAATAGGAATAAGGTTTATTCGGTTGTCTTTTATCTTCACCCTCTCTCATTGCGAGTGTTCCTAGGATTGGGACAGTACACCCATTATGCTTATCGAATAGTCTTCTTCCAAACCATAGGCTGGTGCCGAACGGTAGGGAATGAAGAAAACCATTTGGCCTAAAGGGGTGTACAGAAGGTAAAGACTAAAGACATATGAAGGGATTTGGAGAGGTGGCAAAGAACTATACGGTTACAGTCGTGAATCTGGAAGAGGCATTACTAGGAATACCAGGATACCCCATCGAAACATTTCAATGTTTCAGTTTCACTGTGTACTGTTAAAAGAGAACTGATTTCCTAATCAGACACTTGCTCCAGGGTATGTATTTACCAGGTACGGTTCTCACATCTGTATGGTTTTACAGATGATGAGTGGGAGTAAGTTATTGGGAATTGGGTGATTATCCTCATTATATCGGGATTCGTTGTAATCGGTGATATTTGAGGAAATCGCCTGGGCTGTTTGCCGGTTGGCAAATATTTGGTTTTGAATATCCGCAGTTATGCACCAATTTCAAATTGATATATCTGTACATCTATTTTCATAGAGTGAGATATACCTTTCTGAAATTATGTCTACGACATTTACCTATATCAGTGGATGGTTAGGTAAGGAGCATTAAACAGCGGTGTAATTCTTCTTAACCATAAGTACAGTTTTCAACCTGCGACACACAGTGAATGAGTTATCAGACTCAAGGGACTTATACAGAGTATTGTATGTTGTCCAGGGTCCATCAGGACAGAGGGGTAGGTCCTCGTACTATATTCGGTTTACTTATGACTTCTCTAGTTTTTAGACCGGTGTTTCGTGGAAACACAGGGTCTGAATTTTGAGAAGTTACAGGTATTTGAATAGAGTAGAGAACCAGGTGTAGCAAGTATCGGGATTCTTCAAAGAGATCGAAGATGTAGATACTTATGGTATTCAGTTGATAGTAATGATAAAGAGAAATTGCTTCTCTTTCAGGTTACTCATAATTGGAAGCATTCCTAAGTTGAGTAACGCTGATCGGCCTCCTTCCATTAAGTTGACATGCACTGGAGACAGCTGTATAATTTGAATCTGGTTCAATTAAATCAGTGCCTCTGGTCCTATATTGGACATAGAACAGTTCGTATCTTAACGATGTTAAGGTACGGGGAGTTGTCCGGCTTATGATTAAAACCAGACACTGGACAACTCAAGGCACGTTTCTGTAATGGCTGTTTGTGGGTTGACCCAGGCTATGACGAGGGTTGACTTTCTACCATCTGGATGAACAATAGCAATATTGTTCTAGACTCGCCACAGTTTTATTAAAAATGGATTTTTTCAGAAAACAGTAGTGGGAGTATGGTAGAACTGGAAGTGATTCCAGAACCACAAACGATTACTGAAGATTTGATAGGAACCTAAAGATTCAATCTGGTTTGACATTCCATTGGCCACTCCGCAGATAAGGTGGGTAACTTCAGGCACCCGAGAGGTACTACGGTAGCCTCAAGGACGGTGACAGGGAAGTTCTTGTTTACCCACAATTACCATTGCTGTTGTTCCAGGCTGCGAGACCCGGCGGGAGGATGAGTATAGCGTCGTTCTAAACTAGTTTTAGAAGTGTACGTGTATATGACTCTGCCAGAGGGTTGTCGTAGTCAGTGGGAGCAGCGGAAGCATTGGTGGACAGGTAGCTTATGTCTATTTATAGGCTAAAGCAGATGTAGCGGAGATAGATCATCTGTTTCTGACGTGACAGTCATGGGTTTGACTTCATCAGAATAGGGGATGGATCTGTTGAGAAGGTAGTAGGGTGTGATATCCTGGTACTTGGATGACATACACAAAGTAGGAAAGGAAACTCCTATACTACGATCGGTTATACTTTGGCCGTCACACAGTGGTTTCTCCATAAAGGAAATGGATTTTATATCAGACATACTGGTTACTAGATCTATGGCTTTAGATCTAGATTTGGGTAGTCTCCCAATCTGGGTACTTAGACAGCATTCTAAGAGTATTTAGAATGGACGACTCCATGCACGGTAGTGTACCTGCAGAAGATGGAGTCACCCTCTCTAAAGGTGTCTTATAGACTAAATAGAGAGGGATGTGCATGATTGGCAGATCACTTGCTCAGGCAATTGAGTCAATCATGAGATGTCAAGTACCACACCAGACATTGTTCTTGCACTAGATGCAATAAGCTGACATTAATCCAATCCTGGAGAAACGGTCGGAAGCAGTTATAGAACATAAGTGGATGTTCTAGGGATATGATAACGACAGCCTCATTCGGGAAACAGTTATCATTCCAGGCTTCCAAGGTGACATGGACGACAAGGAGGTTGTCAGAGCTATAGTTTTCCTTCTGATGAGGGGCAGTATTTTGGACAGGTGGTCCAAGGCAATACTGAGGGTGGCATGGCGCAGGATACTGATTAAGTTCAGTGGACGATACAGTCTAAGAAGTTTGGATTTGGAGTTCAATTTTGAGCTATGTCCCATCAGACATCCAGACACATTCTAAGACAGGTATTGCTCATTTCGGGAGATGGGTTTCTCCGCGAACTTGAGATATAGAGAGACATGGAAAGAGACAACAAAGCGGATCCACTCACTGAGGCTATTCCTCGAACGCAATAGTTTCGCAAACGAGCTTTGTGAGACTGACTAGTAGAGGAGTTGGGTGTTCGGTATCACACGGGCTGTGAGTATGCGACATCGCAATAATTAGCCTTGAGTGCAAGTGGGAGATTGTTGGAGATAGTGCCCTCAGAGTCAATTATTAGGTCACAGGTACGTGATTGCAATGATTGATGGAGGACCTATCCCGGTAGGACAGTCTTACTCGAGATGATAGTATGCTATCTGGTTTACCTTTATCATCGTGTACTGTTTTAAGTGACCTGACACGTCGCTATTACACGTTGATAGAGCGCCTAGGATTCTTGCTTGACCACCAGCAGTATGAGGGCGATCATATAAGTGGGAGCTGGGGGTCTATAAGCATATCCTTAAAAGGTCCCTAGTCGTGAGAGTTTCGAGACAGGGCATCGATTCTCCATAGTAGACTAGTGTATACAGTCGAGACCCCGACGAGGGGCGGTGGCCGATCTCACAAGCCACTGGTGTCAGTTGGATCACCTAAGATGTATACAGGTGCTCATTGGGTTATGAGTACACCGGACAGGACTCGCCGGGAACATGCTAGTTGGTCATATACCAGACGTCAGATGGCAGTTCCCTGGTGACATGTGTGCAGGTTAGTTCATCGACCTGGGGATCGTCATTTGTCTCGTGTGAGTTCCCACTGTACTTTGATTACTACCCTACCACGGCTCAAAGGAGTCGTGCAAACAGGTTTTAGTTGGGTACAGTCCCGAGCCACATGGAGGCAGTGAGCGTATCTTCAGGGGTTCGTCTCTCCCGGTATTGGGGGTGAGGTCGTGCTGTGTCTAGGAGAGCCATTACACGAAGCCCTCGGCCGAGGCAAGGAGATTTACTGGTAGGTATTCCAGTAGTATCTCAGGGTGTTCTGGGCTACACTCCGACACGACTTGTACCGCTTTTGGGGGTCTGACTTTTACCAACCCCCTAGGCCCGCCATGCGATGCTCATAGACGAACGGACCGGACTGTACGGATATTGTCACTGACAGGCTCAGTAGGGAGCCAGGCTGAGTTCGCTCACAGACGTCCCTTTTGGTCAATACCTGGTAGCCCGTTATGTATTGGCTTATACCTCTAACGTGCTAGTGGTTAAATCCACAACCAAGGTGTTGATGAGTCTTTAGAGTCCCCCACATTCTGTTACTCAGCTTTCGGGCGAAAGGTTGTAGAGGCCGTATGGAGATATGGCAAGGTCCGATCAGATACGTGCGGTATTGCACGGATCAGGATCGGACAGTTTGTACTATAGGCCGTATGATTATATGGCAGGGTTCGATCAGATACGTGCGGCATTGCACGGATCAGGATCGAACGGATATTACTAGTCGGCTTTGGTTTAAGCCGGATCCTAGTATAGTACAGTGTAGATTTTGTCTCATTGCATTTGTATTTCGGTCGGAATACAAATGCGGGTGTGTATGCACAGTATCGGGGTTTTCCTGTAATTTATTACGGGACCAGTTTTCTGGAGTTGCCAGTTTGCTTTCCGTTTCGGCCGATTTCCTTTGTTCGTTCATTGGCCGAAGATTGGTGGAGGAGGGTTTATTTGCATTGTTGCAAATAGGCATTAGTGGAGGGGGTTCTTTGCATCTTGTTGCATCATGATGGCTTTCATGTGGTGCACCATCCATTGACCTTGACTTCTTGACTTCTTCATGATGGCTTGACTTTTTGAAGTCATCATGCTTGATGATGGGTTATGATATGGTTGTGGAGTGTTGGTTTTAGTTTGTTATCATGTTTTTGCATGATAGTTTTTCTCCCTCTCTCTCTCTTGCATTATGAGGTTGATTATCTTTTGATACACAAAAACTTCACTCTCATTCTTTCCTCCCCCTCTAGTTATGGCCGGCCAAGCTTGGAGGAGGGGTTGCCCATTTTTGTAGTGGGGATTTTTGCTCTCTTGATGATTAGAAAAAAACCCAAGTTCCTCCACATTGTTCTTGTATCATCCCTCCACCTAAAATGGCATCTCCATGAACCCCAAAGTGAGACTTGAGGACTACATATTCTACAGCGAACCTTGGGCACGTCGAGTAGCCGGCTTCGTGCCCGAGTTGCCTCGGCATTGAGGTGGGAGCCCGTAAAAGAAGTAGGCGATGTGGTGCACTTCCGGCGACGAGGAGGAGACGGGACATTCCGCAGGAGATCGGGACGATGACGAGAAGACCCGAGGACTTGGATCGTCGGTATATCTCTATTCCATTTCTTGTAGTAAGCTAGGACTAATTAATGGTTCGATCCGGGTATTAGTGCGCGGCGGTTTGCCAGTTCAAGAAAAATTAAAGTTTATCACCGCTTCCGCATTTGGCCGTCGGATTGACGGCCGGGGCGCCGCCGTGCACTTACAGTAATCCCTCTCACTTAGTGTTAAACTGTTTAACATGTTAGTTTTCGCCTAAACCCTAGTTTAAAGATCCGGCTTTGGATTGTTCGGCACGGCTAAAATTTTAATCGGGCATGGTTGATGCCTCGTAGACCCTTGTGCGCGTTCCTAGCTACCCTATAGTGGTATCAGAGCCAAGCTAGAGCTTTTGGCGAAGTCTAGACGATATTTAAAGTCCGATCGAACCCGAAAACCCCGATGTAAACCCTTCTCTGTACATTTTTTGAAAATGTGATTTTTTATGAATTAAAAATGCTCAGAAAAACAAGCAGGAAAAATTAAGAATTACTGTGAAGTACGGTGCACTAAGTCCCTGAAATGACCGCGGAACCACGGCCAAACCAAGGGTTTGGCGGCGGTTCCGCGGCCAAAATTTGGACTTAGTCCCTCATATTTCATATATTTATTCTTAGGTCCTTTCTTATCAATTTTTTCTGGGAATTTTTTTATTCCACTCAAGTGTTGAGTTTTCTAGGGTTGTATTGGGGACTCGTTGATTCGATCGGATAATTTAACTTTGTTTAGTTTTTCCGGATAATTTTAGAAACTGTTAAAAAGTTTGAACGGATATCAATAACTCACTTTTTCCCCAGTCGAAAATTTTTTCAAAAGTTGGATTTTTTCCGTTGTTTAAGAACGTTCTAAGTCGTGCAAGTAACGCGATGGACTCTCTAGAAGACAACAAACCTTAACTCGATTATGTGACCGTCTTTAACTGCCTTTTGAACCTTAGGGTTTGGGGCAGTACGGCGTGCCACATGTGAGGTGTTGGCTTGACCCTTCTAAGGCTGGATCATCAGTACTGTGGCATGTGATGGATATTTTTAAACTCCGCTCAAGTGTTGAGCTATTTGGAAAAACTTGGGTGTTTGATTATTCGATCGGAAAGTTTAACATTGTCTATTTATCTGGAATGTGATACAATATTTGGAATCCACAGGAAGTTATGAGATAACTAATTTGAATGTTATAAATCTAGCAGTTTAGTCTCAGATGATTGGTTGCCACTGAATTTTGATGTGATCAAAAGTCCGTCGCAATCACGTAGCGTACGCAGATACTCGCTGGGTAAACTTAATAGACAGCCACACCCCAAAGTCCCGACCAAGTGACTGTAGGAGAACCCCGCCGCCAAAACATCCGTTCGGGTGCTCGCGGCAGCGGTGTTCCGCCTTAGTGCACTTCGTCGACGGCATCCGGGGGTGCGGCCGTCTACTAAAGTTTGCGATGAGCATTCGATCAGGATGTCGGGAATCTTGTTGAATTGCCCGACTTGATATTGAAAAGATTTTTCGATAATGAGACTAAAATGCGGGGTTTATAATTGTTAGGCATGCGATGTCTAAGGAATTCATTTGGTTAGGCATGCGATGTCTAAAAAGATTGCGGATTCCAACTGTTGTAGTTTTACACTTTCTTTTCTGTGACCGTAAGCGTAGTATGTGGTGTATCGCCGGCTTCGTTGCTATACATCAATGACAATCGGGATACGCATACTTGCTTACGTTGATGATATGAGATATTATGTGTTGCTGTGATATGTTATATTGGATCGTCGCGTTTTGAATAGCCGGGGTTTTTTTTGTGAGATGAGAGTTTTTATTTTCATTCATGTAAAATTAAATGTATGTAATATTCTTTTTGGGGCACTTCCGGGATGAGGTTGATGTCACCCATTGTATATTATTTACTTTTCCGCATTAGGTAGACCCAAGGCGGGGAGCACAAGTAACCGGGTTCTAGGGTCCAATGGGAGACCATCTAGAGGAGTCGAGACCGAGTCTCCTAACCCTAGAATTGGCAGTGTTGCTTGCCGCTCTCGTAGGGGTCTAGGGATGTGGGTTTGGCTATTCATCACGACCGTGGAATCCGTGTTTTATACAGGCTCGTATTGAAAACACGGACATCCTAGTATATCCAATATTTCATATATATTTCTTCTGCTGCGTTATCTATGATGTGATCATTTGATATGTTATGATAGATACTGTATATAGTATATATGATATATTATATAGACGTTACTTATGTTTTACACCCGCGCTAGCCCTGCCCCGCTCTGCCATTAGTTACCTAACCTAACAGTGCACGAGGGGACATCGAGGCGAATGCGGATGGCATAAGTGTAAGTCGTATTTATCTATGATGTTTAGGTGACTTAAATGATGGGACTTCATTAATGTGATTAATGAAAGAAAAAGAAACCTAAAAGATGTTGTGGAATCGAATTTTCAAAAACAGGTAGCTACAGTTCTTGCTTTGCATCGCGGTGTTCCTTGTAGAGCATCCTGCAACTTATTCGATAAGGAAAGGGCCGAGATCCCTTCACCAGGAGTGGACAGGAAACTAAAAACCTGAGTTGATTTAATACGTATATTCCGTTATCTAATGTACCTGACCCAATCAGAGCTTGATTTAGGTGGATATGGACCACATCGCTTACAAATGTAAAATCATATCCTTCCTTAGAAAGTAATGATACAGATATGATATTACAAGCCAGACTAGGTACATACAAACAGTTACGTAGAATCAATATCTTCCCACTTGTCAATCCTAGGTGATATTCCCATATGGATTCAGCGTCCATGCTCATTCCGTTAGCAACTCTGAGAGTCATATCACCAGCCCTAATAATTGTACGATTTCTCAAAGCCTGTAAAGAATTACAGATATGAGATCCTGATCCGGTATCTAGTACCCAGAAAGTAGAGTTAATTGACAGACAGTTTTCAATCACAAATACACTTGAAGTCGAAGCCACAACATGCTTCGGATCCTGGATTTTGGCTTTCAAAGTCCTGCATTCCCTCTGCCAATGCCCTTTCCCGTGACAATGGGAACATCCCTCCTTCACTACTGTTAGCCTCGAAACTTTTGCCCTGCCCTTTTCTTCTACCTTACTGACACCGCCTATCAGCTTTGTAGAGGTCTTCTTCTTCTTCTCACCCTTGGCTTTTTCTTTGAATCCAGAAGAGGAAGATTCCCCAATAAGCAGAGCTGGTGTCTCCCTAGTTTCCTTCAGGGTGCCCTCAACTGGAAGTGTAACTTTCTTCCCCTGAGCGTAAATAGAAGGTAGGGACTGTAGAATCAAGTCAATACTCGACTCGTTCTCCAACGTAGTCTCTATGTCTATGAGCTTATCAATATAGCTGGTCACCGTAGGGACGTCATCCCCTACAGATGACCCGACAGCCAACCTCGCTTGAAGCAATTCCTTCGAGATCTCATATCTTGCGATAAGAGATTGCTCTCGATATAAATCTTTGTTATGGAGGAAGATGGAAGCTAAGTCCATCTTCTCGTGCTGCCTATGGTTTACACCATGCACTAAGGCCAACACGAGGCACTTGGCATTCGCACAGTCTTTTCCCTTGTCTTACGAATGTCACCATCCACGACGGTGGAAACTGGACTTGGGAAGGCGGGGGCTTAAGTAGTTTTGAGGTGGTCCAGTTTTTCATAGGCAATGGACATCTGGACAAACCTTTTCCAGTTAATATAGTCCGGTCCAGTCAATTTATTATCTGTAACCTATGTCTGGTCATCTGGTTGCTGCAATTTAGGAGAGAGAGAAGAAACACTTAGCTTGACGCTCATGCAAGTTTAGATTGGTTTTAAGTTTATCTAAACAGGATGGCCCTCACTGTTTCTCGAATCCTTCCTCAAACCATAAAAGAAGAATTAGTCAGGATTAATCTCACCCTACAATACTTGCTTAACCTTTCAGCCAGGATGGTGTTGGTATTTTGAAGGAGGTTTTCCAACGCTTTCGCGAAGTTCCTTAATTACATAACCTCTTTTCCCTGGAGGCGTAGCCCCACTAACACCGTTCTAGTCACCTACTTGGTTTATAGCATTGATTGTTTTAGTGAAAAATCTCGCGAGGAATAGCATATACTCACAGTAGGATCGGGATCCAAATATCATTGTGTGATAATCCTGAAGGAATTCTACCAACATTATCACACTCCAAATGGTATCCAAATATCATTGTGTGATAATCATAAGTCACATGTCAAGTTCTACCCGTCATTGTCTAGGTTAATTTGAACCCACCCGTACATATCCTTGACGAAGGCCAACAAAGTAGGACGACTGTCCCAAACCAATGCATCTATCTATTGTACATATGAATACCCAGCAGCTACTAATCTCTATGCCTTGACGAAGGTCAACAAACATAGCTTGAATACTACTGAATATTCATATGAAATAACGGAAGGCTACGAATGGTTTTGGTGAAATCGTGAACATAATGAACTTGATTTAATCGAAGGAACCTGATAGCTTTTAAAAGGAGTGATTTAAACTCCGCATTTAAAAGTCTATTGTTTTGAAAAAACCGAGTGGTTTTAAAATTTGTTCTAACGATTCAATTTTGGTTTGTTTTCTTTGCATTAATCTAATGCAGTCTTATCATTTACACTTATCATTACAGTGAGAAACGAAAATATGACGTACGCTTATGCCATCCGCATTCGCCACTGGGCCCCGTCTAACACCGTTAGATTACTTAACTAACGACAGAGCGGGGGCTGAACTAGCGTGGATGCAAAACATAAGGAACGTCTACTATATAACATATATATAATAATCATTCATCTCACGCAATAATAGGTATTCCAGATCATAGATGAATATATTGGATATACTAGGAATTCCGCGTTTCGTTTAATCCTGTAACGAAAGAAAGATTCCACGGTCATGATGAATAGCCAAACCCCATCCCAGACCCCTACGGATGCGGCAAACTACCTGCAAAATTCCCGAAGTGAAGCAACCTCCCTCAGCAAAGTGAGTAGGCCACTCGGCACTTTAAAGAACCCGGTAGTTTGTGCACCCCACCTTGGGTCTATCTTAGGAGCAGAAAACAGTAAAAGAAATAATACAACGGTGGCTACAATCTCAACCTGGATGTGCCCCGCAAAATAATATTACATCACTTTTACAATTTATATCAAATGAAAGGAAAAAAAATCTCTTCTCATATTATTGGCTATTCATCCACGATGATCCAATAAAATTCATATACACAAACCAACAGAAATATGCAACCTTAAACTAACCGATATATAGCAATTAGCTGAAGTTTAAAAACACATATAACAACACAGAAGATCCGGTTAGCCCAGAACATTTAGAATTTTGAACGAAATATATTTCCGTGTCTACCCCAAGTGCAAACCAGCACATATAAAAATTACTGGGTATAAACCAAATATTCCAGAAAACAACACACCTAAAATAAGAAATAACAGAGGAAAATTGACCTGAATCGGCCTCGACTAAGCCGCGGAACGGCGGCAAATCGCACCGATTCGCCGCGGTTCCGCGGTGGTCTTGGCGATTCAGAGGCTCAATTTTCTTCTGTCTTCTTAAAATACACTGCTTGTAATTTTAATCACCCTGAAATAATTTTTCTAGCACTTTTAAAAATCGACAGAAAGTAAGGGTATTGGTGTATCGTTTTCCGGTTTTTCCGACGATTGAAGTTCTAACACTTGCTAACAAGCTAGTAAAGGTTAGTTGGATCTGATACCACTGTAAATCGATGCCACGCACCCCGCGGGTTCGCGGAGAGGCGGAATTTGCAAAAAACGAATTTTCAAAGCTTCGTAACATCGACTCAACTCCAGGATCGATACTAAACCCTAACTAGCAAACTACTATGAGGTAAATAACATGAATAGAATGTTATACCTCAAGATTTCAAGTCCTTCGGGCCTTCTTGTTGCTATCCTCCTCCTCATCACAAGCTCCAAGGATCGTAACGGATCGGCGCTTCTCGTCGGCCTCCTCGAGTCGAAGATGATCCACTCGAGAGTCTGTATATCGAGCTCCTACTTCAAATCTGAAGTAACTAGGGCACCTAGTTCACTACACTAGATGACCTAGGTGATATATAGAATATAGATGGATTGGTATGTCTCTTTAAGCCTTATAATTCTCAACACATGAGACAAGAAAGGCTAGAGGTAGAAGAAGAACACTTGAGAAAATGCCAGTGAAGGTTTTTGCATAGAAAAGAAAATGAACTCTCTTGTCTAAATCTGAACCATACTCTCTTTTCAATAGAATAAATCTAATTAGAAAATAAAGTAGGGTTCAAATATCAACTTAGTGAGTCATGGCTTGAAAACCCTCCATGTGTCACTAAGAGCCATGCTCAAATTTATGCAAAAATTCACCTCATTTCCTCCACCTCATAATGCAATAAACATTTAACCTAAAATGTTAAATACAAAATATGAGGTGTCTTCTTCTAGAAGAATCTTTGAACAAATTACGAAAATTCTCCTCATCCGTATATACATACCCGTATCCGTATTCCGAAAAATACGAATACAAAAGAGACGAAAATAATCCATCGGTATAATACTAGGATACGGCTTAAACCAAAGCCCAATAGTACTATCTGTCTGAATCATCATCCGTGCACAAGTATACATACGTGATCGAACCCTGTCGTAAAAACCATACGACCTCTACATCTTTTTCCCGATGCAGGGAAACCCTCTGTGTGGGACTCTTAAGGCTCGACACTATGCTGGCAGTGGGTTTAACCACAAGTTGCAAGCGGTACTAGCTGCACATAACGACTACCCAGGTATATGTCGATAAGAAGGCCTATGAGAATAACTCATCCGAACTCCTACTGAGCCTGTCTGTGACAATCTCCGTACAATCCGGTCTGTTCGTCTAAGAGTATCGCATATTGGGCTTAGGGGGCGTAATCGTCAGACCCCTAATAGTGCAATAAGTCATGCCGGAGTGTAGCCCAAAACACCATGAGAAACTACTGGAGTACCTACCAGTAAATCTCGCTTGCCCTGGCCAGAGACTTTGTGTAATGGCTTTCCGAATACAGAGCGATATCAATCCCCAATACCGGGAGAGATGAATCCTATCTAACCGCCACTGCTTTCAAGGGCTTCGGGACTGCACCCAACTACTACCTGTTTGCATGACTCTTTTGAGCCGTGGTAGGGTAGTAATCAAAGTACAGTGGGAACACACTCGAGGCGAAGCAGCAGTGTCAATTCGACGGACTAATCTGTACTCATGTCACCTGGAAATTGCTACCCGACGATAGGTATAATACCCACCAGCAGCTCCCAACGAGTCCTGTCCAGTATACTCATAACCCATTGAGCACCTGCATACTATTTCCAGTACGACGTACTAATGGATGTGGGACAAAATATCTCCCCTGCTGGGATAAGAAGCGTATACACTAGTCTACTCTGGAGTATCGACGCCCCGTCTCAATAATCCTATGACTAGGGACATGTATAGGATGTGCTTATAGACTACCCAGCCCCCACTAGTATGACTGCCATCACAACGCTGGTAATCAAGCAAAGATACTGAGGGCTCTACCAATATGTATAAGCAATATGCTAAAAGAAACACAAGCACATATTAAGGTAGAAAAAAACCAGGTAGCATATTACCATTTTGAGCAAGACTGTTAATACAACTGTGGATATCCCAAGCTTCTATTAAGTAATATACAAACTAGCATGATACAATAATGGCCTCTAGGGCATATATCACTAACACGACGCACTCAGAAGTCGTTGGGACTTGTTCCCCTCCGAATGGCGGCCAAGACAGGGGCGTCTTGCCTGAGATTCGGGGCAGATGCTATTTGGTTTTATCCGTCCACCTCTCCGAAGATGCCAAGTTGATTTATGGCACCGTATATCGGAGGTTTAAACGGATGCGGCCGATTTAGCAGACTTCGTCAGATTCCCCCTCGCTTGAGGGGTTTTTGATTGTGTGGACGCTCTTCCCTGCAGGCGCAAGCCCCTGCAGTTAATTACGCTACCGCATCGCAGTAACAACTTTCTCCTTCTCCAGAATTTCACTTCGTGTCGTGGGTGTTTGTTTTGTTTGTGGTTGCCCGTGGATTGTATACGGAGACTAATTTATGTCGTCGCCCGTAGGACGTGGATTAGTCCAAATCCGTATTTTCTTAGATTTGGATTTGGGGTTTTGGTTTAAGGATACGTTAGCCATATTTGAGGCTAAGATCAACTTAAACGTTTGTTAAGGATACGTTAGTCCAATTTGAGACTAAGATCAACTTAACGGGATCGTTTGGATCCGACAAAAGAGCATTTGGGGGCTCTATTGTTCCAGTTTAGGGACATAGTGGTCCATTGCCAGTTTAGGGACATGGTGGTCCATTGCCAGTTTAGGGACATAGTGGTCCATCATTCCCATTTTGGGGACGAATATTGGTTTAAGAATACGTTAGCCATATTTGAGGCTAAGATCAACTTAAACGTTTGTTAAGAATACGTTAGTCCAATTTGGGACTAAGATCAGCTTAACAGGATCGTTTGGATCCGACAAAAGAGTATTTGGGGGCTCTATTGTTCCAGTTTAGGGACATAGTGGTCCATTGCCAGTTTAGGGACATGGTGGTCCATTGTCAGTTTAGGGACATAGTGGTCCATCATTCCCATTTTGGGGACGAATATTGGTTTAAGAATACGTTAGCCATATTTGAGGCTAAGATCAACTTAAACGTTTGTTAAGGATACGTTAGTCTAATTTGGGACTAAGATCAGCTTAACAGGATCATTTGGATCCGACAAAAGAGCATTTGGGCTATATTGTTCTAGTTTAGGGACATAGTGGTCCATTGCCAGTTTAAGGACATGGTGGTCCATTGCCAGTTTAGAGACATGGTGGTCCAACATTCCCATTTTGGGGACGAATATTGGTTTAAGAATACGTTAGCCATATTTGAGGCTAAGATCAACTTAAACGTTCGTTAAGGATACGTTAGTCCAATTTGAGACTAAGATCAGCTTAACAGGATCGTTTATATCCGACATAAGAGCATTTAGGGGCTCTATTGTTCCAGTTTAGGGACATAGTGGTCCATTGCCAGTTTAGGGGCATGGTGGTCTATTGAATGTATGGCCGTCGGGACCCGTCACCTCTCTGACGACGTTGAAGGATTACAACGACAGATATCAGAGGAGTTCAGAGATGTACCTTTGAACCAAAGTTGGTTGGGAGATCTATAGTCCAGTTTGGGACTAGAGTCTGTTTGAAGATTTTGGTTTAAGGACACGTTAGCCATATTTGAGGCTAAGATCAACTTAAACGTTTGTTAACGATACGTTAGTCTAATTTGAGACTAAGATCAATTTAACGGGATCATTTAGATCCGACAAAAGAGCATTTGGAGGCTCTATTGTTCTAGTTTAGGGACATAGTGGTCCATTACCAGTTTAGGGACATGGTGGTCCAATACCAGTTTAAGGACATAGTGGTCCATTGAATGTATGGCTGTCGGGACCCATCACCTCTCTGAAGACGTTGAAGGATTACAACGACAAATATCAGAGGAGTTCAGAGATGTACCCTTGAACCAATGAGTTGGTTGAAAGAGCAGATGTGCTCAGTTCAAGATGATTTGAGGACTTATGGCCAGTTTGGGCTAAGTCCAATTATGTTTGAAATATTGGCCCTTTGGGCCATTAAACATTTGTCTGGGTTCAGCCCCTCATCATTCAGCAGTGTTAAACAGAGGTTTGGGGGCTCTGACAACATTTTGTCTTTGATTTCCTCAATTTTGAGATTCAATTGAAGGGGAGGCTTTGCCTCTGGAAAATTAGCCAATTTGGCTAAAAGTAGTGTTAAACACTAGAAACAACAGTGTTAAACACTGGAGGTAAAACTCTCAAATTAGTGTTAAACACTAAAAGACAATCAGTGTTAAACACTGGAAATATAATCTTCAATTTAGTGTTAAACACTAGAAACAATCAGTGTTAAACATTGGAAATATAATCCCCAAATTAGTGTTAAACACTAAAGAAAGAGGGGTCACGTGTGGACACGTGAGAGCGCCCAAAGGTGGGACCAGATCCCTTTTCTTCGTTTTGCAATTAAGTGTTAAACACTTTTTTATTATTTTTATTTTGAGCATCACGTGTTGACACGTGATAGGGATTTATGCGCTGACTGTTGAAGCGTTTGCCAAGGGGTCACGTAGGAGCACGTGAGAGCGCCCAAAGCCTTCATTTCTTTTGCTTTTTCTTTCTGCTTTTTGGGAGTCACGTGGGAGCGCGTGAGGCATTGCCTCAAAGCTTCTTTTCTTCAGGGATCTTTTCAAGGGTCACGTGGGGGCGCGTTACCTTAATTCTTTTCATGAACAGAGATCTTTTAAGTCTCCTTATTTTAATAATTGAATTCTCTGTAGGGTTAAACCCTAATTATGATTTTGGAGGAATTAAATTCCTATGGTGCAAGAATTAAATTCTTAAGTAGGGTTAAGCCCCAATTTCTTTTTAGAGGAATTAAATTCCCATATATGTAAAAGAATTAAATTCTTGAGTAGGGTTAAACCCTAATTCTGTCCATCTTGAAGGAATTAAATTCCTATATTTTCAGGAGAATTAAATTCTCATTTAGGGTTGAACCCTAGTTTTGTTTTAGGAGAATTAAATTCTCAAAACTCAATTCCCCTTCTAAGTTTAGGATCTGCATGGCAGGATCTCGACCCGATGAGAATTAAATTCTCAACTTATGGGGAGATGTGCTCTATGCAGATCTTCAACCAGAAGAAGAACTAAGTTCTTTTTTGTATAAGAGTTAAACTCTTGGATTGAGAATTAAATTCTCTTTATTGAAGTTTTGATCCTTTTTCCCTTTCTCACCTAGGGTTTTCTTTGTTGAGAATTAAATTCTCCTTTCTTTTCTCTCTCTGTTGTTGTTATCTCCCCAAAAAAAGTAGATCCCTTCTCTTCTCTTTTTGGCTCCTATTTATAGGAGAAGGAAAAGAATCAATTTGTTTAGCAAATCTCTCATTGAAAGATTTGATTTGTTTTCATCATTAATATGATCCTTTAGATCATTCAGTGAATTTTTATTCACCGTTGGATTTTAAATTCAAAGATATTCTGTTTGTTATTTTCGGTGAGATTTAGGGGAAATCTTTCCTTGTCTAAGATTTTTTCCATAAATTGGTGATTTTTAATCACGCTTGGATCTTTAATCCAACGGTCCCCATAATCCTTTTTCATTTGGAAAGATTTAGAAGCTTTTAGAATTTAATTCTATTAACTGTAAGGATTTTGAAGCCAGTCACGTGCCAACACGTGACCCTTGGTCACGTGTGAGCACGTGACCCCCAATAGAGTCCTTTTCTCAGCGTTTATTTATGCTTCAGTTCTAACCATCACGTGTCAATACGTGATCATTTGTCACGTGTGAGCACGTGATACCTCATTGAGGTATTTCCTTCAGCCATTTGTTTTTATTTCTGTTTTAACTATCACGTGTGAACACGTGACCATTGGTCACGTGTGAGCACGTGACCCCCAATTGGGTCCTTCTTCAGCCGTTTTTTTTATTTCTGTTTTAACTATCACGTGTCAACACGTGACCCTTGGTCACGTGTGAGCACGTGACTCCCAATTGGGTCCTTCTTCAGCCGTTTGTTTTTATTTCTGTTTTAACTATCACGTGTCAACACGTGACCATTGATCACGTGTGAGCACGTGATACCTCATTGAGGTAATTCCTGATTTTTAATCAGAGAACAGTGCATAGCATATTTGTTCATAACTTTTGATCCTGGATGAATTATGAATCCCATAATATATCAAATCGAAGGGTTTTTCGAGATGCTTCCAATATCATCAGAATTTAGTTGTTTCTCATTCGGGGGTTTGTCAAAAAACAGCCCGGAAAATACTGGTTCGCATTTTCATAAGCGTATCACTGCCATTTGATACCTTGGGCTCTTTTGCGCAGAAATTTTTGACGGGAACAGGACTCCTGGCACTTAGAGACCATTAAAGACTCGGCAGCCAACCAGGTTTCGAGGGTGATTGTCTTCTCCTTCCCCTACTGCAGCTCAAGGCGTAGATCCTCCTCCCGTGAAGACGATCCCCCTACCTTCCTCATGGCCGGGGCAATCTCCTCGGATTCTATATTTACAATGAGGGCACAGTGTTGGAGAACCTGAGGAAAGTAGCAGAAGCTATTAGAAACATTCAAATTAAGAAAGAGCACTTAACGGAATCCTTAAAGGAAACGGAAACCGACTTGGACCTCCTCCTGAGCGATGGCGGCCACTTGGGCCTTCAGGGTCCCCCAGGGAATTTTTCCCCGGGCCGATTGCTCCATGTCGGAGAGCAAGTTGTCGATAACGGAAAGCCCCGAGGGGACCACAAAGCAGATGTCCCCCTCCTGCACAAGAATCCCCTCAGGAATCTCAGTGGACGATGGGCGAGAGATCGTCTTTTTCTCTTGAGGGGAACCTCGACACCCTCCTTCTCCCCCCTCACCTGGGGCACCGGGTCTCGCGCATGCTTCTGGCTGCCTCCACGGCAGTCATCGAGGGCTCGGGGCACGGCAGAAGGCCTCGCCAGTGAAGATGGTCTCGGGCCCGAGCTTGGGCCGGCTCGGGACAAGCTCACGCCCCCGGCCTTCTTCTGGGATGTAGCGGCTATGTCAGTTAAGATCTTGGATCGGTCTATTTGTCCTGCGAAAGGAGAATACACAAAAGAGTTAGTGATGCTAGAAGGGCAAAAGAAATCATTCAAGTCTAAACAGATCGTCCAAAGACCTAGCTTACCCATGAAGCAAGCGGGGCTGAGCTCAGCCCAGCTAAGAACCTGCTCAGAAAGAAGGACGTCGGCCCGCTGGATCGACTCCCACATGGATACTGCCCCCGCCTCGGGTGAAGATGACTGCTTCACCCTCGGGCAGTCGGCCCTGTGCCACTATGCAGGCACGGGCCAATCCTCGCCCTCGGGTGGCCCGACGAACACAAACTTCTCCTTCCATTCATGAATGGAAGAAGGAACGACTACCACACCCGACCCGGCCATCCCGCCCTTGCGTTTTTTGAAGGAAAAATTCACCCAGCTTAGCTCATTCTTGCTAGTGCCGGGGTGATTCTTATAGAAGAAAAAGGAAGTAAGAATGGTCAAGCTGAAGAGGATGTCCTCAAGTTTCAACCGGACCAGAAACCCAAGGAGAATTCTCCACGAGTTACCGCTAGCTGGCCCGGGGAGAGATGGAAGCAACGAAGTACCCCGCATACCTCGGTTGGAAAGAGCAGGCGCATTCCTGCTCGGAATGCTTCTAAATATAGGGCAATCTCCTTCCCCTACACCTGGTCCGCCCGTTCGCCCTCTTTAGCCAAACAGAGCGAATAGTTAGAGGGGATATGGAAACAAGCCCAAATCTTGGCATGCTCACCTACATCCCTCAAGAAGGAGGGCGCATCGCGGACGTTCCCGATGTGCATCTTAGGTGCCCTTGTCGCCGCCAAATGGCTAGTGACGCAAGTAGCCTTGGCTCTTTGGGGCGAGCCCGACATAGAGGAAGCAACAAGAGAACCCTCTTGGCTGTCAGCAGCCAAAAAGGCGGAAGACTCTCTAGACTCGGCTCCAACAACTGGAACCTTATTGCTCGACTCAACCCTAATTACTTCTACAGACTTCTCAGAAGAAGACATCTAACATGATTCAAAGGGATTGGTTTTCTGAGGAAAAAGCACAAGGGATCCGGTCTAACGGAGGAAGCGCCGAGCAATCTTTGAAAACGAAAGGAAATTATGACGGAAAGTGTTGGCCCTAGGGGGTCCCCTCCTATTTATACACCGCAGAAAAGGCATCCAATGGCCCAGATCAATTCCCGCCAAAACGAAACGTCGCGTCTGCCAGCCGTCAAGTCTCCATATGTCGAACGACCATTGGGGACGTCCCTTCGATCGCAGGCGACAGCGACAGCCTGTCGCGTCCGCCAACCCGCTTCAAACGTTTGGCCTGTGGCCCAACAAACAAACGAACGAATCGGCACCCCCTCTTTAATGCGCGATCATTTCGTCGATACGCTGATATCATCGGAGATACGCGTGAAGATCCAAGCGCTGGGGGATACGCCACGTGGGTCCGGAAATCTGAACGACGCAACTGCCCAATACCATGTCGCCCCGAAAAATCCGCACCGAGGATTCCCGGCAACAGACTGAGCGAGACAAACCAAGAAAGCCACTCTCGACCCAACCCATAAATAGGTCGGAACAAGAGTGGGGGGCTAATGATGATGCTCATAAGCGAGAATTCCTCAGATTACGACATGTGGTGAATGACGCGTCACCCACGACAGCTCACTATATTCCTGGGGGGCTACTGAGGCAAAATCAGTGTGGAGCACTGATGACCTTCCTCGGTTCGTCTCCGAGCTTACACTCTGCCTCTTACCCAAGAGCGACCTAGCCGCCGAACTAGCACCCATCCTTCTGTGCTCGTCTCCGAGCTATTACGGAGCTGAAGTTCCTCGGCTTCCCAGCTCGTCTCCGAGCCTCACGCTGAGCAAAGCCTCCCCAGCTCTCCCGGACAAACGAGAATGCGAAGTCTTAGCGCTTTCACAACGGCTCCGCGTATCTCGCCAAAGCGAGATATCCGCCGCCCCACATCCCGTGTCCCGCGCTGGCGCATCCCCCTATTAATAGGCGTATCCCGCCATTAATAAGGGGATCTCGTCATTCACGCCGAAGGCGAAGATCTCGCGCCTGCTCGCTCCATACGACCACTATAAAAACCCCTCTCTCAGACAACTCAGGTAAGGTAATTTTAATCCAATAAGCCGCTACTCTGCTCATTTTCCTCGGCTAACTTGATCGTCGGAGGGTCCTACGGTGGTCACCCACCCTGGGACTTCTTTGCAGATAGCTCAGCTTCACCTCAAAATCAACCTATTGAGATCCACACGCCCAAGGAGACAATCTTCAAACAAAATCTTAGTCGTTCAACAGCGCTCGCTACAGATCGACGGAGGACAGCATCTGAAGGAGATCCGACCTCCATCAATGTTCTTGGATACAAATTTGAAGTTAAGGACATAAAAACATCTCGAACCACTCAAAATAGTGGGATTGTGACCGTATGATTGGATGGTGTGATTTATTATGGATACTTAAATTGCATGCTTGGTATCCAAATTCCTGGACGATCAGAACTGTTTTATATATTTTAGTGCCTTTGATACGATACATGAACCGATACGGATAAGTGGAGAAACAATCTCGGGATTTGGAATGATGAATATGAATTGACTAGTATAAACACACTTCGATTTTACGGTCAGGACGATCTATTTATCTTTCCGTAGCAAGCGTTTCAAGTATACTAGTTATAGTGCTTGAAACATCCGCGATGGAGGGTCGTATGCCGTTGGAAACTCATGGATGATTACGATGTCCTAGAATTTGAGGATCGTATGGAGGACTGCGATGAGGATGAATGTCACTCCCCGCTTCCCAAAATACGGAAATACGAGGGGTTGACAAGGCCAGCCATGCTCCTACGGTCAAGGATACATCCTGCCGTAGTCACACTTCGGCTTCTAGTTTTTCATGGTAAACAGTAAATGATGCGCAGGTAATGAGAAATGCAGTAACTGAATGAAACAATGTAAAGAACTGACCTGAGGGGAAACAAACGAATATAACTCTGGATAGCTAATCAAGATGTCCGTGATGTACGTCTAGTCCTGGTCCAAGCTAAACCTTCTCCTCACACTGAGCATGCATACTCAGGTCGTCAGAGCGACACAATAGCGAAATAATATGTATATACAAGTAACAACTTTAACAGTGGAAATAGATATATATATAACAGTAAATCAATGACTGTATAGGTATAAACATGTAGTACTCAATGCAGCGGAACAATAAATGCAGTAGAATGTTATGCCACGTATGTCAACACAGTAAGTAAGTATATCGATGCTATCATCCCTATTAGCCTCTAAGTCTCACTGTACTGGTCACTAAACCTATCGTCATTCCAAGTGTGAGAATCAACCACGCGCGAGTGTCCTCCACCCAAGGGTAGAACCCAAGGGCAAGGGACTACGGGCCCAACATGTATATCACGGTAATAATCATGTACCCTGTAAATCTCCATATATCTCCCTAAAATATATACGCCAGCATGGGACTCCCGAGATTCTGTTGAACTCACACTCAAACTACCCCACACCCCATGGTCTACATCAAACGCTAACCATAACCCTAAATACCAATCGGTCTGTGACAAGTCTGCGCGAGAACTGGAGGCAGGACCTCCATCAAGCACGTCCCGACTAATACCTAAGATAAATGGCAGTGTCTGGTGGCTTATCTGTGACACCTATGCAAGAGCTTCTATAAGTGTCACATACCACTTATAGTCACACGTACACGCGTCTCACAGACGTCGACAATGCAATAGAATAATAAGGTTCACTGATTGTGTACAAGTACGTGTCACTTTCACTTATTCACTGATACACGAACACTAACATACTTTCCACAATCATCACTAATACCTAACACTGGGTAAATGCACGTTATCACTAGGTTATCAATGCAGTGACATATGTATGATATGATGCGTAAACAGTATATAAAACATGTTTAGGATGTCATGAATCAATAATCTACCACTTGCATAATTTATCATAAATCAAACGTGTACAGTTTAGCAAAACAATACACGGGTAATAATTAGTATGTTCAGTTATCTATCCATCGAATTTAGTTTCATGCCAACCGGGTTCCAGGATCATTAATTATAGCCATTTCATTTTATGCGTTCATGGCTGGAAATCCGGTTTCAGAATCAGAAATACGTTTCGCAACGCATTTTAATCCCAGTTGGGATCAGATTTTAGCGACACTACAGTTGGATGAAATCTAGGGTTTTCAGTAAGGTTTTCAACGCAATAGACGGATCTTCAATCGTGTCTGTACGTCAGGAGATATACATTATTCAATACTAGTATGTCAGTTCTGATTCTGTTGGGACTGTTTTGCGTCCCGATCTTTTAAATTACAAATTAAATAGCAAATGATGACGAAAAAGGATGAAACCACTTGTATTATCTACCTAACAGATTCACCTATAATAAACAGTGGAGTTCCGCAATCTACGAGTTAAGGACACCAGGTGGTACCCATTACGGAACAGCAAACAACAACTGGAGTCGCTCTGGACTGCAGTCCAGAGTCGCACTCCGATCCAAATATTGACACCGTTTAAGTACAGAAACTATTATAAACTTGCATAGGGTTAAATTTCGTCGAGTCGGCTTCGATTTGAGCCCTCGATTGCATCATTCCAGTATATATATAATTTATGGTGACTTTAACGGTTTTCAGGTACAAGAAAATTCCAGTTTTACGGGTAAACTTGGGGGTAGTCGTTTTAGTCATTAACGATTATGTTTTCCAATGAAATTCACACACTAGTTTCACAGTCAGACAGGCCAGACTATGCTATTAAGTTCCATCAAATTAGGTGAGTAATTTCATTGGGAACACACGTCGAACAGGTATGGCACACAATTGATCTAAAATTGTGACTTCATGATCTATATAATTAAAGATTGTAACTTGAGTATATAGCATGTAAGCAAGTAAAATACTTGCCTGGAAACGATGAATTGATGGCGCGGCAGCGAAGGCAGTAGTGACACGTCACGGGCACGGAGTAGCAAACACACGACGAGTCTCGGCTAGGCTTGGGCTTGGTGACGGGCTGTTGCGAGCTCAAGAGATGTTATGGTGGTGGTCGGTTGATAGAAGAGGGAGAGACGGATGAGAGTTAGAGAGGGGAAGATAAAGAGATCGAGAGAGAGACATAGAAAGAGAGAGACAGAGAGTGTGAGGGAGAGACACAGAAAGAGAGAGAAAGAGAGAGAAAGAGAGAGACACAGAGAGAGTATGAGAGAGAGATGTTTATAGAGGGAGAGAGAACATATATCACAGAGAGAGAGAGAGAGAGTTAGACAGAGAAGGAGGGAGGGGACACAGAGAGATCAAGAGAGAGGCAGGGAGAGAGAGATCAGATAGAGAGAGAGTGAGAGAGGGGACACAGAGAGATCAAGAGAGAGGCAGGGAGAGAGAGATCAGATAGAGAGAGAGAGTAGAGAAAAGCAGGGAGAGAGAAAGAGAGCACAGAGAGAGGGGGGAAGAACAGAGAGGGAGAGATAGCAGGAGAAAGAGAAAGAGAGTGCAGAGGGAAGGTGAGTTGCAGGGGGAGAGGGGAGATAGAGACGGAAAGAGTGATGGCGATGATGTTGATGCGTCGGCGAGGCGATCCCGGTGAGAGGGGGCTCGCCGGCGAGAACGCAGATGGGTGCAGTGCTCGTCTCGAGCTCGGGTGTGCGGGGGTGGTAGATGAGGAGGTTGGTGAAGGTAGGGAGGAGCGAAGGAGAATGGTGAGGAGACGAGGGCAGTGATGGTGGGCGTTCTCGTCGTCGTCGGCGACGAGGACCGAGGGTGCTGTGGGTTTGGGAGCGGTGGAGAGGAGGAAGAAGGAGAACGAGAGAGAGAGAGAACGAGATAAGGAAGAGGGTGAGTACGAGCGGAGAGG
This sequence comes from Agapanthus africanus, assembly GCA_030015575.1. NCBI lineage: Eukaryota > Viridiplantae > Streptophyta > Magnoliopsida > Asparagales > Amaryllidaceae > Agapanthus > Agapanthus africanus. The sequence continues at coordinate 45,382,317 of CM057344.1, forward strand.
TCGAGGCGCGCGTCGTGGGGGTAACGCGCGCGAGTGTGGGCGAAGGAGTCGCCGGAGGATACGGATCGCGAGCGAGGAAGGCGGTGAGCGGGAAAGTTATAGCCGTTGGAGGAAGATGGGTCGAAGCGGGTCCGGTCGGGGGAAACGGGCGCGAGTTGGGTGAGGGCTGAAGCGGGTGAGGGGAAAGTGGGCCGGGCCAGGATAAGGAAAAAAAATAGATTTTAATGGGGAAAAGGGAGGAGACGAGCCAGGGCGAGTTGGGCCAGGGGTTAAAACTAATTAATAAATGAAAAGAGTGGGATGAGGGGGAATGTGGGCCGGGGAAATTAATAGAAAAAGGGGAAAAAATAAGGAAATGGGCTGGGAATTTAGAGAAAAATCAAATAGGGAAAAAATAATGGAGTGAGCTTAGGATTTGAGAAAGAAAATTTAGTTTATTAAATAGGGAATGGGCTGGGTGAATTTGTTGATAAAAGGGAAGAAGTGATGTTGGGCTAAGGGATTGGATTGGCTGTGGAATTTATGAAAAAAAAGGTAAAGATTTAGGGTTTGGTGTTTTAGGGTTTAATGGAGTTTCATTTTAAAATAATTAAATACTTAAAATAACAAAATTTATAGTTTACAGAGAAATACGGACTTGGGCGTATATAAAGAACCGGGTATTACAATGAAGAAGAGAGAAGACTTAGAGTGCTCCGACCGTCTGTCTCCAAAATCGGATTGCTTTCAGCTGATCGTGAAATTACGTAGTTTAAGAATGATATTGATGATAAAATCCAAGTATATATGTCCAATGCATCTACGAAACGAAAAAGATTATCAGTAATTTTATATTATTACTTCATATTTTCTACGATCTATACATATATTACATGCATAAGTAATGATTGTAATTTTATCTAGATCTGATGACGACGCCAAGAGCAGCGAGGGGCGGTAGGTGCACCAGCTGCGGCAGCGGCAGAGGCAAAGGCAGAGGCAGAGCAGTCCTGCCATCCGAAGAGCAGCGTAGGGAGTTCCAGAGGGCTGGTCTTGCACCCCGATCCGTATCCCCTTCGGATGACTCCTTCCTTATGGACTTTTCCATGCCTCCAGGTATATTGCATGCATATTCATTTCGAATGTAATATTATATATATACACGTATATTTATTTTAAAGTTACTTATATAGTCAATTTTTAATTATCTAGCTGTAGAACTGCGTCCACATCCGAGGCAGAGGCCACCACCGCACCTGCAGGTATATTTATATATCCTATATTGCATGCAAATTGATTTAGAATGTTATATTATATATATACACACATTCTTTTTGCAATTCCTTATATAATCAATTTTGTATTGTCTAACTGTAGGTGGCGGGTCCACATCCCGGGCAGAAGCCATCACCGCACCTGCAGGTATGTTTATGTATCTTATATTGCATGCATATTGATTTAGAATGTTATATTATAGGTATACACACATTCTTTTTGTAATTACTTATATAATCTATTTTTGATTGTCTAATTATAGGTGGTGCATCCACATCTGACGCAAAGGCCACTCCCGCCACTTCCGTACCCTCTGCGTAGTCTGCAGGTTAGTATTCTTAAATATAAATTCTTTTTCACAAAAGAGACGATGATTTGGACACAGTAGCCTATACAAAGGGCCCAAATGCAAATGATTTAAGCTTTTAATTAGTTTTACCTTTTTGGTGGATGTAGTAAGCCTTTATTTTTATGAAAATTAGTTTTTTCATTTTACATATCCTCTAAAAATAACCATGAACTTCATGTAATTTTATCGTCAATATTTATTTTCTAGTTGGAGAGGATGCATCCACGTTCGGATCACCGGCTTTTCCTTCCCGGAGAAACTACCATCCCGCTCGTGCTGTTGCTCGGGCCCAGGCTCGTGCTGCTATCGCCGGAGGTATATATCGCATTTCAATTTTTGTTAATCCTTAATTTCTAAATATCGTTTTGTCTTAATATTGCTTGTCTTGATATTTCTTGTAGATGCAGGGCAACCC